>CM030028.1:2420355-4840711 GCA_017639485.1 Pluvialis apricaria | reverse complement strand
TCCCAAGCGTCTTTAAGGAGACATGTCTTTCAGTGATTTGGGCTGACATGCCTTTTGTTCTGTTCCTGCTGAGTGTTAAATAAGATTTAAGTCTGCTCAGTCACTATTTAGTTATTGAAGGACATCACAGCCAACACAAATGCAAACAAAACTGTCTGGATGTTTGTTTATGCAACAGATCATTAGAAAGTCTGTAGGAAAAAAAACTGTTCTGGTCTGTTAGATAATTAATCTGCATTTTAAGAATTGTCTAAAGACATATTTGCAAGCTAGTCCATTGAGCTGCTGCTCATCTAGTCAATAATCCCCATATTTAATAGTCCCGAAGAATGTATTTCCATAATGTGCTGTGAACAGTTGAGAAATCTGCATCTTTTTTCTCTTAAGATGTCAGTGCTTGCACATTTTCTTTGACAAATTTTTTTCTGGCTGTTGGTGAAAATTCCAGGCACATTAGCTTCCAACTGGTAGGGCCGGGGATAAGGAGAGTGAAGGCTTCTTAAAGCGAACCCCTGGGTCCAGATCCCTTCAAACGCTGGATGAGTTTGCAATTTCCATCTGGCGGCAGACGCCAGTGTCGAGGCGTGAGCCTGCAAGGTGCTGGCAGCGTTGCCCAAAGCGCACCTCGTGGCTAGCGGCGGGGGGAGAGGGGCTTTGCCCGGCTCCTCATCCCCTGGGCGTCAGAGAAGCAGGAGCATGGCTCGGGAAGGGGGACCTGAGGTATGTCTTGGGCTACGTCCAACCCGGCGCTGTGTTGTGGGGGTAGCTCTGGTGGAAGGGGTGTGAAGCGCTGTAGTCCTTGCCTGGTGGATTTGTTCTGGCAGGAGCCTGGAGAGCAGATATACTGGCACGGCGTGGCGTTGACTGATGGAGCTTGGTTGGCTCCTGGGAGCTGGCTTTACTGCAGCAGCACGGAGTGCGGCTTGGGACCTGCGGCTGTGTCTGGGCGATGAGTGCCCTGTTTCTGCCTGGGATCCTGACAGCAGTCAAGTTCGCTCATGGATGGTGGACCAGGCTCTGGTTTTGGGGTGTCTGCAGCATAACCAGCTACCGGTGTCGTCTGAGCCAAGGTAACCCGTGTTCCTGTATTGTGACAAATGAGAGGGTGTGAGAAAGGGTGTGAAGTTTAAGTCAAGTTAGCTTGCGTTTATAGTGGAGGAAGGGTAAATGTACAGACAGGTCTTGCAGCATGGCTGGCATGTGATAACTTACTAATCCACATTAACGAGAGCAGGGAGTAAAACGCACACTTCGAGAGAGGAACCCCTGGGAGCCGCCGCATCAAGGTGAGAAGTTGGAGCTTAATTTCATTATCTTATCAATAACTAGCTGGTCTTGTGCCCTGTTGTGAATTCTCAGGAGTGTTAATGCTATCTTTGGCTGTCTAAGCAAAGAAATAATGAATACAAGTAGGAAGAGCATTGTGTGCAGTCGTGGTATCTATACCTTAAAAATGATGTTGGCAAACTAGTGAGAGATAAGAGAAGAGCTACAAGGATGATGTGAGGTCTGTAAAGCGTGCTGGAAAGAGAGAGAGACTGAAGCTCGATCTGTTTCTTTTAACAGAGAGAAGGTTAAGGATGATTTGATTATTGTCTGTAAGTACTTAACCAGGGGAAGAGACTTTGCTAGCCAAAGGTACGAAGGCAGGACATGGTTTTGTGGCTGGATGCTCAAGCTAGATAAATTCAGATGAGAAAAAGGTGTGTTTTATTTTTGTACAGCTCTATATTTAAGCACAGGAGCAATTACCCAGGACTTGGTACATTTGCTGTTTTTAAATTGAAATGATACATCTTGCGGAGTTCCTTTAGGTCAATTGCAGTCTGTGGAGGCTTGGTGCGGGAAAACTCAGCATGAGTCAGTAACAAGTAAAACAAGATTTTCAAAATGGTCATTATTGTGCTTCAAATCTTTCAGTTATATCATGAATCTCTTTTTGGTTTTGGGTTTTGGGTTTTTTTTGTTTATTTTTTTTCTGGCGGGGGGGGGGGGGGCAAAATCCAGCAGCGCTTTGGTCGTTAGTTTAGAAGGGATTGGGTTCGTGTTAGCTGAGCCCATTTCTGGGTCTTGGCCAGAAGCTCAGGCCATAATAGCACAGTGCTGGGGGTCTTCATATGTGCTACACTCTCACCCTTGCTGAGTTTTTGAGGACGCCTCCTTAGCTTGAACAACAATTAAAGAATCCCCTCTTCCCACTGCTGAACAGGCAGCGTAAGCTTTGCCCAAAACCTGACCTGCTTCTACCGTGACTTTATAGCTGGGACTTGAACTGTCTTGCCCAGAATTGCTCCCTGTGGAGGGCGGAAGGCGGCTAGAAATCTGGTTACCACTGCAGGGCACTTGGGATGAATGGGGTCATGCGTTTACTGTATGAGGCAGGGAAGTTCTGTTCTTTGGAGTGATGTAGAGCAGAGTTCCAGAGTTTCCTGTGCACTAAATTTCAAAACAGTTCTTTCACCCCTGGATCGCCTGTCTTCCTTCCCCGACTGGCTTCTCCAGCAAGCTTCCTCCCTCCTCCCCTGCCCTTCCCCTGGTTCTCTTCCATCTGAGAAAGCTGGTGTTCGGCATGCTCAGGGTGGCTGAAGGGGTTCTGCGTTCATCAGACCCACTTTCCTCTTACTCTTCCATGAAACACACCAACTGTCAAAGCCTCCAGCGTGTGCCTGCGCGGAAACAAAGGATGCTGCAACCACAAATCCCTTATGCCACCACCTGAGACATGTTCAGCAAACTCGGAGAGAGAGATTAAGAGGCATCGTTACCATTCAGTCGGTGGCTGGCGTGTTAATTAGGGCACACGGTATGCTTGGGAAAGTTACTTTCACCTGATACCTAGCTCCTTGCCAACTTTAAAGCTGCAGAGCAAGGCAGAGGTGGAAAAGGAGCAATGGGAAGAGAATGCAGGGACACGTTGCACCTTGGAAGAAAGCGCGTTTCCCAAGTGACTGTGGCAGGGGGTGGCTGAGGCTGTGTCTCCAGGCTGTTGAGCAGTGCCCTCAGTAGGGCTGCGCTGCCTCTCCCGTCTAGAGAGAAGGAGTTGCCAGGTGGTCATGCTGCAGCCTTGGCTGGTCTCCTTCCGCCCCTTTGACTCGGCTCTTGGCGGAATCGAAGGGTATTGCCCTTCAGATGGCGGCATCTGAATTTTTTTCTTCCAACGATTGATGTTGGTGCATTGAAGAAAATTAAATTAGGGTTGTATCAGTACGAGGGAGAGATTACCATTTGCAAAAACACATTTTGCTTAAGTTAGTAATATTGTAACTGTTAATTGAGTGTTCATTGATTGTCTGTCAGTACCTTGATGTAATCTGTTATTCTCCTTTCAGGCAGGTGGCCTACCACTGATTAAATAGTATAGCTGCGCTTGCACCACTTAACTGTTCGTTTTTTCTCCCCCAGTGATTCCATTTTACCAGTGGTATAATTAGCATCATCTCCCTCTCTTTGGAGTGATCTCAGCCTGCATGCCATCCTTGTTCTCTCCCGAGCACCTTTAATGCACCTAATACTTCAGGGTTTTTAAGTGGCCTGAGACAAGAATTTAAGCAGGGGATGCATTTGAACTCAGTCCAAGAGCTGTTGTCTGTCCGGATTTAGGGTCCAAGTTTCCCCAGAAATTGCTGCATTTGTTAGAGGTTCTTTGTTGCTGAAGGTTCAATTATGGAAGTGGATAGTGTTTGGGGGGGGGGGGAGAAAACCCAAACCCTCGCTGTCTTATGGTGTCTTTCACGCAAATGGCTCCCTGGTCAGGTAATGACGGGGGAGTCATTCGGGGTAGCTGGTATGTGGCAGTGAGACTGTCTGCGTGCTCATGGAATGCTTTTCCTTGGAGACTTGTCAAAGCCTTTTCCGGCGCCTCAGGGAAGCTCTTCAGTCTCCCTGGGGAGGCTGTGAGTGTAGAGGTGTGGGAAGATCCCTGCGCAGGGTACGCACGCCGGTGAGCGGAGGCGAGGGCTGGCGCAGCCGCTTGCCCAGCGCCACGGCAGCAGGGGCAGCGGGCGGCAGAGCAGGAGGGTTTGCCGTAGCACCCAGATCCATAAGTCCTTGAGTCCTCCGAGTGCTTCTGTAACGCAAGTCGAGGAGCTGGCTGCACATTCCCGTAATCCCCAGCACTAAACGATGCTCCTCTTCTGTATCCACTGCGTGATCCAACGTGTCCAAAGTAATTGCATTTTTTCTCAAAGAATGAGACTCGTGACATAACTTGGTGTGGTTTTGCATATTCAATTATTTCTTCCCTGCCAGATTTTGCAGGAAATCTGTAAGATTTACAGTGGGCTTTCCTGAAGCCATGGACTGGTCTTTAAGATCTTTCTGCTGTATGTTTGGTGGACTTGAGCACTTTTGAAAGCTTAATTAACCCTAGGTGAGAGACTATGATTGAACATTTATATAGGGGGGAGGAAAATTAATATTCTTTCTGCCATTCTGAGTATGTTTAAACTTCTGCTTTTGGCTTGTCTGACTTGGAATATCTTCTAACTAGTCGAAATGATGGAACAATTTATTTTAGATGATGAGTTATGAGAGTATTGCTCGTACACCCAGAACACGACATTTTTTGATCACATCTTCATTGCATTGGTAAGAAAAAAAAAAAAAAGATTTTTGTTTCTTGACATGTCTATCCTTTGGTGACTGAGTCAATTATCCTGCTGTATAAGAGTTCATCCTGTAGCTCTTGGGTCTCTGGAAATATCATCACGTCAAGAGGAAAATCCTGCAGGCTTTATTCCAGCTGTTACAAAGTTGGGAGGATAGCACAAGTTAAGAGATATCTACAGGAGGCATTCAGGAATAGGAAAATGACTTAATAAAAGTGTGGTGTTAAAATATGTAAGTTAGAGCCTATTACATTCTATGGAAAAGCTGTCATGGGGAAGCAAATTTGTCCTCAAATTCTTTTTTTGGTTTAGCCTGCTTTAATTTCATGAGTATAGCCACGCAGACAAAATCTTAGAGGGGCTGGGGATTACCTGGGCAGCCTCTGCTGAATTCTTATTGCACTGTTAATGTCAGTCCCCTGATAGCAGTGGTGGCTCTGGCCACCCTGGGCTGCTGGGGACTTTATCACAGACTCTGAGCAAAGGATGGTTTGCTGCTGGGTGGTCCTGAGAGTCCCTGTGTGTTCCCTGATTGCTTTTCCTCCCTCTCTGGCTCCAAAGTTGGGGTGCAGGTGAATTTTCCCCTTGTAGTGTGTCCGGGCTGGCAGAGCTTTGCCGACGTGTCTGAGAGCGGTGCCATGGAGTGGCTCTGTGCATCCTGCTGACAGCATCTTTCAACTGTTCTGCAGATACAAGCAAGGAAAGGGGACTCCTTACAGGACTATAGGCTCCTAAATCTCTCATCACAGTGATGTTTCTTCAGCTTCTCGTTCCATTGCAGTGAACTTTTGGCTTCCTCTTTGTCATCTTCCTCCAGAGGCTGCAGGGCAGGGAGAGATTTCACAGTATCGTCAGGGTTGGAAGGGACCTCTGGAGATCATCTAAATCCAACCCCCTGCCACAGCAGGGACACCTACAGCAGTTGCACAGGACGGCGTCCAGGCGGGTTTTGAATGTCTCCAGTGTGGAGACTCCACAGCCTCTCTGGGCAGCTGTGCCAGTGCTCTGCCACCCTCAGAGTAAAGAAGTTCCTCCTCATGTTCAGATGGAACTTCCTGTGCTCCAGTTTGTGCCCGTTACCTCTAGTCCTAGATGCTGGGAAATGATGCAAAGTGACTGTTCAGGTGGGACATTCACATCACTGTCTTTCGCTGTTGTATGATGATGAGCTTGGTCAGCCCCAGTATTGATTGGTGTCCTCTGAGAACGGCTCCTTGTGTGAGATTACCTGGACTGCAGAATGTGAGTGCCACTGCTTCCCAAAAAGGCCCTGAAAAAGCAAATCAGCTTAGAAACAAGCAATGACTTCAGCCTGGTTTATCCCTCACGCCCAGGATGTGTTCTGGTGCCCGTCTCCTCCCCACTCTGCGGTTACGTCCCGAAGCCGGCCTCATTTCGGGAAGAGCCGTGGCAGCAGGGTGCGAGGGGACAGGCTGTGCCCTGGGCTGGGGTGGGCTGAGGTGGTAGCGTGGGGAAGGCAGAAATGGCAGCGTGTGTGCATGGTGAGCTTGGCGAGACTGGGGATATACCTGTGGCGGGGGGGTTAAAGCTCCAAAGAGATGTCTTTTTAAAATTTCTTTTATTTTATTATTAAATTCGCCTATTCAGTTTTTGGCAGCGTGCAGCTTTAAACTTTTCTTCTTTTTTCAAGAACCAGAAACTTGCTTTCCATCAGCCTGTTCAGATGGAGGTAGAGATTCTCTTGCAAACTCTTGAGCTGGGGATCCGGGGCTTTTAGCCATACATCAGAAATCATGAGTTGAATGATCAAATCAGCTTTGGCTTAAAGCCCTTTATAGCCCTTAGCTGAGGTAATTGATGGAATTTGTGCGTTTCTAGCAGTAGTCTGCAGGGTTCATCCTGCTGCGTATTGCATCAGTTTGAGTTGTTCTCCTCTCTGTGCTGGTAGATTTGTTGGTTGTTTGGTGGGGGGCACCGTACTGGAAAGCCTCTCCTCACTTCTCCCTGCATGCAGAGCGTGGACAAGACTGCGCTCCTGGAATGTGGCAGATAGAGGTGGGTCGATGCTACAGGAGGTGGAAATGCGGTTCTGAAAGTACAACTCCAAGCAGTTTTCTCCTTGACTGTATGTGGAGCAAATTTCCAGTCACAGCAACAAAAATATCTGAGTCCCATTTGCAGACACTGGTGTTAATACAGTGCAGCTGATATGCTCCATTTGCTTGCATAAATGCAGCTTTTAAAGCTGTCACATATGCTAGATAGAGCCACTACCCCTCACCTGCTTCTTCTTGGAATGGCAGTGTTTAGCAGGGTTTCCCAAGACGATGGAGTCGATGGTTGTGTCTGTGCGTTTGTGCATATGTCAGGACTAGAAACCCACCATTTCCAAGCTGGTGTGTATAGCAACACTTCAGATGAAATGCTCAAAATGCAGTTATACAGATGGAATTTTTGAGCTATATACCTTGGCTCAAGCGCGCCTGTTTCTGTAGCTTTGTTTACGTGGAGGTTTTGTGCTGGCTTTTGATTTTCCCATTATTGAGGTTGTTATGTTTTTATAGTGTTGCATTACTCATTGGTTCCTTTTATTCCTTTCAAGTTTGCCAGCCATGACTAATGAAGAGTTTTGCTGCAGCCCTTTTATGGACTGGAGACTCAAGCTGGGTTAAGGGGCGCCTTTTCTTTTCCTTTCCCACCACCAAAATTTAGTACTGAAGAGTTGGCGCTTTCAGCGTGTCCCACAGCACAGTGGGAAGCTGCGAGCTAGGTGGTTGTGACTCCTTTTTTCGTGCGCAGCCAGCACAGGAGGGGATGATTCGGAAGCGCTGGAGTGGTGTCTCCGGTTTGGACGTGGCCTGCTGTGGGCTGGTCTTTCTAGTCAGAGCAGTGCATCCCCTGCTGAAGTGCCATCCCCGTGTTGTATCCTGGCAGTCCCTGCCCGAGCGAGAGCTGTGTTTTATGGGACCGTCAGGACTCACGCTGGATGGCGGGGGTTTGAGAAAGTGTGCTACCTTATCCTGGAGCAGTGGCAATAGGGCTTCTAGTTCATTTTATTTCCATTTCTGGGGTGTTTGTGCTTTAATGAAGCGCTCCGATCTGGTAAAGAAATTAGTCTCTGTCTTGGTGAAGGGATGAACTTTTGTTCAGGTGAAAATCTGAAGCATTGAACCTGTCAGCCACTGGCCTGGCATTGCAGTGTGAGGGTCATTATCGCCCAGGCTATTGCCGTTGAGGTGCCTGTGGTATCACTGCATGTTCTCCCTGTTCCCAGCATAGCTGATGACACGTTTGGGTCATTTAACACGAACACTGTTGGTGTTTTCTGTTTAGCAATGGCCACAGTCATAAGCACTGGCTCTGAACACTTTGGCAAGGTCAAACGCAGGAACCTACACCTGCGTTGGGGACAGTTGAGTTATTTCTGCTTCACTGTTAAGTTGGTCCCATAATTTTTATCTTTCTCTGCCTCTCTTAAGCGAGGCTTTGTCTTCCACACTGAGCAGCTCAGCAGATGACCTGGAGGCTGTTGTGCCACCTGTTTGGGTCACGTCCCCATGCCCCCAGCTCTTGCTGGTTGAACTGATGCTGTTTTGGCACCACGTATTTCAGAAGTCAGTCAACCCTAGGAATGCTCCCAGGGAGGGGGATAGGATGTGAGCCACAAAAAAGGGGACGGAAGTTAACAGTAATTTAAATATGAATAATTCTCCCCTGCTCCTAAAACACAGCTGCTTTGCCTGAGCAGCGGTGCCTTGCCTGTCGTGGGGTATTGTTTCTGCAGGAACCCCCTCGTAGTCTGATGGGGAGCACTGGAGTAAAGGTGCTTCCCAGTGACCCAGAAATACAGTCTATTGAGCTGGTTGAGCACCAAGAAAGCGGCGGCAGCTGGGTTTTGCTGGAGGTGGTGTGCCGTGAGATGACGGAGTAGAACATTTTGTCCTAGAGGTACCTTGAACAGTAGGCCCTGCCCTAAAATTTGAGCATTTTCTCCCAGTTGGAAGAGGTTGAATTTACGGTGGAGGCGGTGGAGAGGGAGAAAACGATGGGCTGTTGTTTGCTCAGTGTTGGTGCCCGTGGGCTGGGGAAGGTTATCGAGCAGAAGACAGAGAGGTGTGGAATGTGGCTGGTACCACACCACTGGCTAGTGCGCAGAGCTGCGAAAAATGTCCTGCCTTTAGATGAGGGGATTGGCCTTATCCCTTTCCTTCGCAAAGGCGTTGCGAGATGATGAAGCGACCTACCTGGGACAAAATGAAAAACCCTGGGGCAGAACTGAGAGTTGAACACGCGTCTCCTGACCTGTCAAAATTAGCCGTGCGCATCCCACAAACCTGCAATGCTACCTCCCAGCCACCTGCTGTAAACATGAAATCACTGCTCTGAAATTAAATTTTTGCGCACGTTTCTTCTGCCAGCCTTTGGCTAATTTTACTTCATTTTTCTCCCTGTACCTCCTTCTCTCTCTGTCGCGTATAGCCTGTCTAACAAGAACTGCATAATAGACTTTTAAAGGCCACTTAATGATGCAAACTTAAAAGTGCAGAGAAGGCATGGTGAGACAAAGCAGAGGAGCTTGCACAGGGACAGGGAAGATAGCAGGCTCATATCTAATCTCTAAGAGCCTCCTGTAGCGCAGGTGAGTGTAGGAGGCCCCACGAGAGGAGGTGATAAACGGTGCCGAGGAGGGCTGTGATTACCGCTTTGCATGTGTAGCATGCTTGCCCCGGGTGGCCCTGTGTGCATCCATTCTGTATTCTGGCCTTTTAAACTTCCTTGTAATTAAGAGGGCTGTGGTTGTCACATGCATCCCGGAGAGCAGGAGCTCTGCTGCTTTGCGAGGCCAAGCCACGCTACGCTGATAAATGTGGAGCCAAGTGTCCATTTACAGGGCGAAGAGGCTTGGGGGTGGGATAAAGAAGGAGTATCTGCAGGTAGGGCTCGGTTGCGTACAAAGGCTTGTTCCTGCGTGTCGTTTTGAAAACCCGGATCTCGGTTTTCCGAGTGACATCCTAGAAGGAGCTTGCTGGATAGGAGTGACCTTCTCAGCTGACTGTAAGTGCCTTCTGTCTGCCTGTTGCCTGTCGCACTAGCTGCTTCGTGCGCACCAGCTCTAGCAGCCAAATTAAATGACCTGACCCTGAGTGAGGTGGGCTACGACAGTACAGGGCTAAGCAGAGCCAGAGTCTCTCTACATAAAGACTTTAGCTTTGGCAGAGACCTGGAAGATCCCCTTCGCCACTCGCTTCTGCTGTAGCACCAGCTTGGTTAGAGGTAGAGGGCGAGCGTGCACGGCCAGGCTGGGGGAGCCTCTGAGCCCTCCGGGGTGCTGGTCCTCACCAGAGAAACCCAGCCCCGCTCCTTGCGCTTTCTCGCCTGTTTGTGCGAGCAGTCCCTGAAGCCCCGATTCAAAAAAGTGCATGAGCGAGTGAGTTCAGATGTTATGCTTTGACTCTCTTTTCTGAACAGGGAAGCTCTTTTGAACTGGGACATGAATCCATGAGCTTTTCTGGGCAGCAGCTGTCTTGTACCTGTAGAGCATGTAAAACCGTAGAGCTCTGAGCACCAGCGAGGACTTCTGGTTGCATGGGATCCCACTACAAAGGATGAAATGGTTGGAAAAAACTCGATCCAGTTTTGAAAAACATCTATGAAGTTCAGTTTTATAATGATAGGCAAGCTGGGCTCACTAACACGTGTGGTATGCGTTAGGGTCATGGCATTTTAGGATCTTGACAGTGTTAGGAACAGCAAGTGCTGCAAGTGGATACTGTTTGAGTGGTCTTTCACTCCATCTTCAAAGGAAAATGGAGAGATATATATTCATAAAGGATGTTTTCTATGTGACAATTTGGATCCATATGAGCCTATGTCACCTTTCTTAACTCTGAGTAATTTGGGATGTGGAAACAGGTAGCTTTGGACAAACAGGCGTTACTTAATTTCTATTAAAAATTTCAAATACACTTCCTATCCTTAAAAAAAGGCAGTAGAAAACAGATTGAGATGTCCTTTTTTTTAATTAAAGGAATCTGTTGACTTATGTACTTGGATGTTCCCACTGAGATGACTAGCTGTTGAGTTTTAATTCACTGCACTGCACATTTTTTGTTCGCTTTTTTCCCAGATTCTCTTACTGAACTTTGCCCTGTGGGTGGAAATAGTGTTAGTCTTCTTAGAGCAACTAAGACTTCTAATTATTGGAGAAATGGCTTTCAGTGGATGAGAATTATCAAGTCAGCTTCTGTGTATGTGTTGGCTTTTTTTTTGTTTTCCTAGGTGTGGATGTATCTACTTAATTTAAACACCAGGGAGCATGTAAGTGTGGCTTGATTGGTGTGCCTGCATTACTGGTGTAGTCTAACGGCATGAGGTGTACTCCTGTGTTTTCATGTGTGTATCTGCTCCTTTGTTTTGAATTGTTTTGTATTTTGGGGTATTGTTATCTTGCAACTGAAATGAAGTAACATGGAATTTTTTTAAAAGGCACAGAGTAACACGGAGCCGCCAGGAGCAGTTAGTCAGCGAATACAAAAAGACACCAGTCCTAATGATGACAGGGAGAAGTTCTTTATGGGATCTGGGAGCAGAAGGCAGGGAACAAATGGGTACAGCCTGCAGAGGCATAGGATGGAATTCATCAGGGGAACGGGGCTTGCAAATAATTGCATATGCAGTTGTTAATGTCTCAGGTGATTAGTTAGGGCCTGCTGTCCCATCCTTCTTGGGCAAAGTGCCTTTAAGAAGGAAAAAGAAGGTTGCATGAACTAAAGAGAGATAAAGAAGCGACACAAAGGGTGTAACAGCATTATAGAGTAGTCTGGAAGAATGAAAAAGAGGAGGAAAGTAGTATAATGGAGGCATCTATCTGGATTCTAGCTGGTTGCAGTCAAGCAGTTATTGGCGAGATGCTTAGTGTATGCGTGCGAAAGCAAGCCTCCGGCACATAAAATGGGCAGGACAGTTTACTGCCTTGTTTTCTTTTCCCGTCTGTCCGTGAAGGCGATAAGCTCTTGAGTCCCATGGTCCTTGCAGTGTTGGGCGGGAAAGCCAGGCAGGAGAAGGCAGGACCGACTGATGCGGGAGCCGTATTGAGATACGGTCCAAAAGCACAGTGCCTGGTGTCTGCTGCGGGGAGCTGGTGAGTGTCTTCCCTGCCCTTAAAGCGTGGTGCAGCGATGGCTGCTGGGAGGCTGCTACAAATGAGCAGGACGGGCTCTGGCGCAGTGGAAAATCCCGCTGCTGTTGTGGAGTCGGCTGGGCCCGGCTGAAGCTCTGAGCAGCGCTGTGGTGGTGGCTGCAGCCCAGCGCAGGGGCCGTGGGGCCAGCCCGGCCGTGGCACGAGCCGCGTGGCGCTGCGGGCTGGGCTGGCTGCCGGCCCTGCGGTTGTGTTGACCCGGTGTGGGATGCCACGCTGGGGCCCAGAGACACACAAAGAGACCGCAGGACGCACAGCGTAACGTTGCTTGGTGTTATGAGCCAGCCAGGGTTGAGGACCACAGCTCTGCCCTGCACTGGGGCACACGGGGACCTCAGCAGTCTTCAACAGGGGCTGACGGGGAAGGGCAAAGGGCCATGGGCTGCCTTCGGGTGGGTCAGCAAAGCACCGCCGTTTCTTCAGGGATGAGGGGGGATCTTATCAATACTTATAAATACTTAAGGGGAGGGTGCCAGGGGGATGGGAACAGTCTTTTTTCAGTGGTGCCCAGTGACAGGACAAGATGTAACGGGCACAAACTTGAACATAGGAAGCTCCATCTTAACATGAGGAGGAACTTGTTCCCTGTGCGGGTGGCAGAGCAGTGGCACAGCTGCCCAGAGAGGTGGTGGAGTCTCCCACTCTGGAGCCATCCCAACCCCGCCTGGACGCCGTCCTGTGCCACTGCTGTAGGTGTCCCTGCTGTGGCAGGGGGTTGGGCTGGGGAAGCTCCAGAGGTCCCTTCCAACCCCCACCACTCTGGGATTCTGTGAGATGCAGACAGTTCCCTTCGTCACACAGTGCCGGTTTCGTGATCTGTGGGGAAATGGTAAAAAGAAGCGAGGTTCTGTGCAGGACCCCACTCAAAACTGTCGAAGTCGGCTCCGGGGCTGGAGTACAGCCGGGGCCGGCAGAGTCGCAGCCCTGTCAGAGCGGCGTGCGTCGAAGGAAGGGGGCGTAGGGCTGGGTCACCAAGGAACGTGTCCGTGCGTGGGGAGGAGCTGGGAGCAGAGAGGCTGCTCAGCAATTCTGCTGCGGCAACAGGTGTGAGATTGTGCCCGTCTCGTTTGCATTGTGGTTACTCAGAGAGCTTTGCTTCTCTTTCATTTGCTTCCCAGCATGCTCTGATTTTTTCCCATCTATTACTTTGTTTAAGGACTAGCCTGTGTTGCCTCGGCCCTGATTGGCGGTTGCTAGGTCCCGGCTATCTGGCACGGCGCTGCTTTCCTTTCCTTCTGGTTTCCCAAGGCCACAAGCCAATGTTTCAAAGTTGGGAGCTTGAGGCTGAACTCCAACGTCCGCAGTTAAAGCACAAAAAATAACCCTTTGACCGTTGCATCTCTGAAGGTAATTAGTTTGTCTGAAACAGAAACTGATTCTTTGGGTGCCCGAATGTGAGTGCCGGGGTCTGCCTTCTCTGTGGCCGGCATGTAAGGGAAAATCAGGCCAGTGCCTTTAGAGAGTGGCTGTTTCTAACTGTTCCAATTTTGGTTGCCAGTTTGAGACTCTTAATACACAGAGCTCCTATTTGCGCTGTTGCTTTAGCTGTGCCATATGCATAGGCTTGGATGGCGATAAACTGACAGCAAATTTCTGAGCTGGGCTTGCAGAGGGCGGTTCAAGTAAGATGGCCCGTCAATTCTGTTCTGTAATGTTTGATTTATTAAAGCGTGGAAACCCGCGGCCATCTCAGCGCTGAACACATGCCCGCAGGAATCAAAGAGAAACACTCTCAAAGAAAGGGAATGAACTCTTCTCAACAGCATAAATTGCAGCAAGAAAAATTGAGGCTGGACATCAGGAAACATTGTTGAACAGTAAAAATAGTGAAGCACTAAAATAGATTGCTAAGGGAGTTTGCAGAGTATCTGTCACTGGAGATTTTAAAGAACGGATTAGACAAATGGCTTGGAAGGATTGAGCTTGTTGGATAGACGGGGGGACTAACAGAGCTCTTCATTTACTCCCTGTTTCCCACGGTTCCTTCATCAGTGTCACGGCAGCCTGAGCTGCCCCGGCGGCGGGCAGGGCGGCGGGTGCGTTTCTCCCCGAGCCTCGCTGAGGCTGCACAGAGAGCGCTTAACTTCACCTCTGCTGGGCACGGCCTGGTTCTGGGGCATGCAGACCCCTGGAGGAGGGGAATTTGGGGTTCCCTTGCTCGCTCTTAGTACCTTGTATTTAGCCTTCTGACCACTGAGGAGTCCGTGCCTGGTGTTGGCAGTAAGACATGAGCAGCAGCCCTGGGATACTACAAACTTAGGTTTAACTCATAGCTCTGCCAGAGACATCCTGCATAACCTCGGGCAAGTCATGGTGACCTCTTGGACATGGGCCAAACTAAGCAACAGGCAGAGGCATCATGTTAAGGACTTGCATGAGTTAAGTCCATTTACAGTCAAGGGATGATTGAGATAGTGCTGATAAAGTGGAAAAGATCTCATCTTGTATCCCGCGATCCCCTAGAACACAAGCAGGGCCAAACTTCACAGCAATAAAGCGGTTTTCCTCTGTGTCAACACCTCTGCACCCCTTCTCCTACATGCTAGGAGTGGGTCTGCTCCCCGTGGTGCGCAGTCCTTTCTTTTCACGCAGGTTTTATGTAAATTGGGGTGGGTGTTATATGAAAACGTTATACCTCAAGACTTTCAGGGCCCCTGGAAGGAAAAAAAAAAAAAAAAAAAATTTGGAAAATTTAAATATTTCTGTCAAGAGCATGATAAATCTTTTGCCGTTTAGAAAGGTGAGAAATTAAAATTGCAAACCAGGCAGCAAGGGAGCAAGTCAGTGTGCGTGGCAGGGTTGGCTGGGTCTCCTGACTTCAGAGGCTGTGTGAGGGAATCAGCAGAGAGACAGAGCTCGTTCATATTCAGGGAAGTCTTGAGAGCCCTGCTATGGCATGGCTATGTCCTCGTTTGCATGTGTAGGGTAACAGCAAGCTCCTACCATGCTTGTGTCTATAGTTATTTGACTCACTTACGAGTGTTTTCCCTTGTCTTCATAGTGCTATGATACGAGAGTGCTGAAAAGACTGGGGGGCATATATTTGTGTGTGCTTTCACTGTCTGTTTTAATCTACAAAATCTCTACAAAGATAAATTGTGGAGCGAGTTGAATAGTAGATTACAGATGAAAAACCAATTTACAAATATATAAGCATGGGGAGAGGGAAAGGAGTGAAACGTATGGGTCGCCTGGTGATCTGCTAAGTGCTGGAGTGTACTGTAGAGCTGAAGGTTCAGATGTGCGATGGGGTAACTTCTGATTTGTCCTCCCTTTAAAAGGAAAATCACAGGGTGTTTTATTTGATGTGGAGAGACTGCATTCTCTGTCTTAGCGGGCTGTGTTAGCACTCTCAATGTACAAAGCACAAATTATGTCCTCCCTGTCTAGGAAAACCACTTCTATTCAGCCTTTGCTGGTCTGTCGGATCCCTAAGGCCAGGTTTTTGCTATTTAAAGCAGAAGACATCCTTGCGTTTTATTTCAGACTGAAGTACATTCTCAGAGAGATAGCTGACGCGTTAACCTGTCAAGCATCCTTACTGCAATCGTGTTCAGTTGTATGCCCAGGCCCTCAAATGGGGAAAAACCTTTGGAAAACCGGGATTATAATCTCTGGGGCTGGAGCGAGGGGTAGACAGGTGATTTGGTCAGGTCAGAGACTCTGGTCTGAGACATAAAGCTCTGGCTGGGTCCAAAGGGTGGGCTCGGAGCAGGGTGGCAAAGTGGCAGCATGGTGGCCCCATTTCACAGAGGGATGGAGCGGCCAGTCCAGAGTCACTTGAGGACATCTCCAGTGGATGCCAGGAGCTGATTCTGCGTCCCCAGGGGCTTCTCCCTTTTCCCACTCAGCGGGAGCTTTGGGGGCCGAGCTCACCCCATGGAGGGGCTGGGGGACCCCTTACGCGTCTCCCCAGCCCTCCGCAGGGTGGTGGCAAGCGGGGTGCCAGGCAGCAGCCCCTTCCCTCCCTTGAAGCGTGGCCCTGGCAGCTCCGGTGCCTGCGTTACTCCGGCAACAAACTGCGATCAGACAGCACCAAGCAGCTGAATTCAGCCCCTTGTTCCAGGAAAAATGCTCTCATTGAAGGCGAGCCGGAGCACAGCTCTCCTGCCTTCATTCTGCTGAATGACACCGACAGCCATTCGTGCACTTATTAGTTAGTGCGTGTGTGGTGGGGAGCGCGGGAGGAGGCGTCCCGCAGAGAGGGAGCGATTGGGACCACTGAGTCGCTCGCCCTGTGCCATGTCCCTGGTGTTTGGAAGTGGCCGAGCCCCAGGGGATGTAGAAAGGAGATGAAGGCTGTCGGGGGTGAGAGTGCAGGAGAGCCCAGGGATGGACAGAGTGGGGAGAGGTAAGAGCAGGGAGACCCGCCGGCAGCACAGGGAGCTGCCACCGAGGCAGAGGGCTCGTCGTGCGAGGGAGATGGAAATTCTGCCCTCATCCCACTAGAATAAAGAAAGTCTTGCAAAGCACTTCTCTCTCTCTCTCTCTCTGCCTGTTTGTCAGCTTACAGCGGTAACAAAGGCATTTGTGGCACTGGGGATGTGCTGCTTCTCTGGGATCGAAGGAGCTGCCCAGAATGATAATTGGGTCCTTGTTCATTTTTTTTAAGAAGCTAACAGGCTACTGCACAAAGTAATTAACTGGACAGATGGATACAGCAGAATTTGTAAACGTCGACAGCAACAATAAGGCACACTTTTTTTAAAGGCCTTGTGTCAGCAGAAGGGCTCCAAGTTGGGGCTGGATTTCAGGGAAGCGGCTAAAATAAATGAGACTTTGAAAAATTAATAATCTTGATAGCTGCATATGATGCAGGTGTCTGGTGATGGCTGCAAGGATAGCCAAAAGATGGAGGGGAGAGCAAAAAGGTGAGGGTTTCAATATGCCTCCTTGCTTGTGTGTATATTTTGTTCAGTCTATGCAGAACATCCCCTCTTTGTGCACGTTTAAGGGGTAGTTTCTTACCAAATGTGTGAGAGGACTGAAAAAAATATGGTTGCTGCAGTACCAAATCCAACTGATGTGTTTTTCAGATTGTTACCTAAACTCTGTCGGATCTATTTCAAGATGTCTGTAACTGGTGATCAAAATGCTTATTTTGCTCCCACCTGTAGAGTTTGGTTAAAGAGCGAAGGCATGTGTTTCTCCCACGCTTGCAAACCAGTCCTGTCAAACGTCTGGGTCTTCCCTGTGCAACATGTCAGTCTATTCAATTCTCGCCGTTTGCTTGTTTCTTGGGGCAGTGAGCTCCGCAAGTGTAATTATGTGTGGGGTGTTCTTCACTTTGTGTTAACGAAGCGCTGGTCGCTTCCTACAGCAGTAGCCTCCCAGTTGATGGCCTGGCAAGATGATACCAAAGGCATGTAAAATACAAAGTGGAGGGCATGGCTGTAGGCAAGCAGCTCAGGCAGAGCTTGCTTGGGCACCTCTGGTCCATGCTGCGCTGGGCAATTAGTTTGACCTAAACAAGAGCGAAGTACTGGTGTTGATTTGTAACAGGTTATTGGCTCTACGCTGATGTCGGTCCATCCAGCAAGACTTGGAGGATGCTGTCCTCCAGCCTCAGCATCCCAGGAGACACGTTAAAGGTTAGGCGAGAAGCCCGTTTTCCCTGACAGCTCAGTGTATATCATAAGATCATCCATCCTCCAGGTGAAATATTGTAGACACGGGGAAAGAAACTTGTTGCAACGTGTGCCTGTCAATACAGCCAGCAGACAGTTTTTCAAGCTTGTTGGCAGCTCCAGCCCTGTTCCCACCTGCCAGCGGTTGTAGCTGGATCCATCAGGCCTGGTCACCAGGCCTGGAGGGAATGGTTTGGGTTTCGGGGTTTGTTTGCTTATTTTTTGTTTGTTTGTTTGTTTTTAGCATAAATAAACCCTCCTTAGGGCTGGAATAGTGTGGTTTATGGCAGGGGGGTTATGGTAATGTCACAGTAAGCCCAAAGTCGCTGCAAAGATTTTGATGCTGTAACCCAAGGAGAACATCTCCCTCCTCATCTACAGACTTCCTTTTCTTTAATTAGCAAGCAGGAATTGGGACAAGTTGTACTGACTGCATAAGTGGGGGCATATGGGGAAAGAAACTGTGAAAAACTGGTGTTGTATTAGTGTGGCAAACTTTATTAGGGAGAGAGGGCGAGTGAAACGTGAGAGGCAAATGTGGTGCGTAGTGTCTCCTGAATTTGTACCGACGCTGCCTGGCTGAAACAGCCCCTCGCTGGCAAAGGGAACGTAAAGCATTTGACAGATCAAACCCTGCCAGGGAAACAAGGGACAGTGGTGGAGGAACCTTGCCTAAATCATGCTTGTCTAATCAAGTTAGCTGTTTTATGGGACTGTGATTAGAGCTTTCAATACATTGATGATAGCAGAAACCTTTCCCATGGTATGTGCTTCTGGTTTCCTTTTTCTGCTCCTTGTAGAGGTACCCTGCTTTCTTTCCTTCCCCTGAGAATGATTTCTTTTTAAATTTTTTTTTAAAGACACTGTATTCAAAAACATTTGGTTTTCAAGTTTTTAATAGGAAAAAATTGTCGTGTCTTTCCCCCTGGGGGAAAAGAAAAAGAGGAAAAAGAGAAGCATCGTGATTTCCTGGGTTTGGATGCAACAGTTTAATTATTGTTGAAGGTTTGTTTTGTTTGTTTGGGTTTTTTTTTCCCCTGCCCCGCTGAAGGACTGAAGAACCTTATTCTGTTCTAAATTGTATCGTCTTCACTAATTTTGGAGATGAATTGAGGGTTTCTCATGCTTTCCACTTTCATTAGTTGGAAGTGCTGTCTGCGATGAGGAGGTGCGTTGGGCTGATGTGCCAGGGATGACATCTCCTCTGCAGAAGCAGGGCAGGGCGAGTAGCGCTAGCGTCCCCCTCTTGTCCTCTCGGAGGATTTTGGTGGGGGTCTCGTGGACGGGGGTGCCTCTGCCGGAGTGTGTCCTCTGCTCTGTTCCTGAGTCTCCACGTAAGCAATGAATTCGTCTTTTTCCACGTAACTCAGCGTCTGCCTGCAGACCTCGTTGCTACAAGATATCCTTGAGTTCAAAGTCATTCAGATTGGGCACTTGCAGGGATAACGGGAGAATCAAAACTGAGAAGAGCGAGAATTATGCAGTCAGATGGGTTTTTTTGTTGTTGTTGGCCTTTTTTTTTTTTTTTTTTTTTTTTTAAAGGATAGAAATCTTTCTGATGCTGGACATGGCAGAGGCACAGCGTAATTCTCCCTCAGGACAGGTTAATCTGGTTTCCCCTCCAACTTGTTCCAAATCTCCCAGTTTGGTCAGAGCCCACATCTAGGACTGGGCCTGCCAGCACTCTAATTAGCAATTTATACATTTTGATGGTGATCTCTTGGCTTCTAGAAAGTGAGATCCAGCAAACTTGTGGGCTGCTATACTTCATATAGGCGGCAGGCAAAGGAAACAGTCTTGAAATCCTTCCCAGCTTTGGTAGCTATAAAACCAGCTTTACAACAAACTGTGTGTTGTGGATGAATTGTCTCCAATTAGACTAACTGCTTGTTTTGCTTTCATGGGAAAGGCCTCCAGCCATTTCTGGGTGGCTTTACTGTTCAAAGCAAGATGATGCGAACAGGTGAAGTCCCATTTATCTGAAGGCTCTTTCATGGACAGAGGCGTTGCTGGGAGCACAATACTGGTGTTTCATCCCTTGGATTTTTTTGCTCTATGCCAAAACGTTCAGGTCACTGATTCATAAGATAAAAGACTCCTGACTTGAACATAACAGCTCTGCTACAAACTGCTTTAGTTCATTATGGTTGGGTAATTAATAGATGCTCTTTCAAACCTGCTGAAGCTCCGAGCTGTCCGGCGGGGAGCAGGGGTAGGCTGTGAGCCTTTCTGCGTAACAGGGACACCAACCAAGGCAAAAAACCTGTCCGTGTTCATGCAGAGGCCCGGCCTGGCTGGTGTGGAGGCAGCCGGCGCTTGTGGCACTGCCTTGGGCCTGGCGATGCCAGCGTGAGTTGAAACTGCTCCTGGAGCTGAAGGAAGTGTACGTCTGCCCGGGCTCCGCTCCAGGAGCACCTGGAGCAGGCGGAGGGTGACTGTTGGCGCCAGCACTGGGTTGGAGGAGGGAAGCAGGGGTCAGAGACATGAGCATACGCACATAGCACCCGTGATGGGCTGCTCCTCGCGTAGCCCTGGGCTTTTTCTTGCGGTTCTGCTGTTTGCCGCGCTTTTTGCCAGTAATGAACAGATAACAAAGAAATGGAAATATCCTAGGGAAGACACAGCAAGTCAGTGACAGCATCTGGAATAAACCTGAGCCTGTCCATTGACACCTTTTCTGGGTGAGAATGTGGAGGCGTGTAGCCCAGTAGCAAAGAAGGGCCAGGCTGGGCATCAGCATCCAGGCAGAGAAGAGAGGTTCTGAGCAGTTATTACAGGAAACTTCTTCAAGCCATTAAAGTGGAAGGGAAAGCAGTAAAATTTTATATGTAAAAATATATGAATAGTATAACCAACTGGAGTATTAGCTTATATTAGCAGGCTAGAAGTACTGCTGTGTCCCTGAACTGAGGCAGGGTCTCAGTTGCCTTCTAGGTCAAGGGAACAATTGCACTGGGAGCAGGAGGCAAATGAGGGTGATGTCCCTGCTGCTTGTCAGCCCTCTCCCTCTCCGCCTGGTCTGTCACTTCGTGTGCAAATATAGGGATGGGATAGCTGCTGAGCATGAGCATGTTTGCACCTTCCTAAGAAGGGGCTCCCCTGTCTTGCTGTGCTGGAAACGTGTATCCCCATCACCCTGCGGTCTCGTCCCTGTGGGCAGGGGAACCTCTTCTGCCTCAGCCTGGGGCTGACCCAGCCGGAGAGCGCACGTGACACAGAGCAACCCGAATTATCCCATCTGCCTCCTGCTCTGTGTAGGCTTGAGTAAACCCGTGAGAGGTGGAGGAGGCTCCAAAATGGCAAAAATACATAACTGGAAAAATAGTTGCAGTTTTGGAGATGAAAAATAAAAGTCACATTACTCCTTCTCACGGCCTCTTTTCCCTTCTGCTCTTTTTTTTCCCTTCCCCCCCCCCGCCCCCTTTTGGTAAGAGCTTTTTTTCTCCAGTAACCCCAAGTAAAGGAGATAGAAACTGAGTGTGTTACTTGAGGGGCTTGTGGGAAAAATTGGAAACTTCTTAGTGAGGGGGCTGAATTGCAAAAATTACCAATTTTTGGAAGAAGGCCATTCTCTTGACAAAAACTATTTGAGAAATTCTCCCCAGCTCTAGCTATAATGTGTTTTGGCCACCATCCTGTGTAATCACAGTTCATTATTTCTGAAGCACGGATGCTGCCTCATCTGAAATATTCCTCACGTGAGGAATGATTATGCCTCAGGCAGCAGCAGAGACCCGCTCTCCCCTTCTCGCCCCACTGGCATGATGCGGTGGGTCCCCTCTACCCCGGACATCTCAGCTCTGCAGGCAATCTGGGGACAATTTGATGGCTCGATAGAACACAGCATGTTTCGCCTGGTAAAGATTGGGCTTTGCAAGGTTTCAGGGTCACAGGGATGCTATCAAACCCCCTTGGCCATACCTGAGTCATGGTGTAGCAGAGCATGGGCTGGCCAGAGCAGCGTGGCTATTGAGCTTGTGCTTTGAAGCAACCAGGAGCTCTGGTCAGACCTGGCTCTGTGGCAGAGCGTGGCTACTGTCTGTCCTTGCCTTGATGCCACCGTCCTTCCTCCTCATGTGAAGTTGTTGGCAGGCACGCGGTTCTGCCCTGTTGCTGTGAAGCAGGAGTGTTCCTCCCTCCCTCCCCTCCGCCCCTTTCGCTGCCATCACCTCCCTCTGTCCCAGAAAGGCCTCTGGCTTCTGCTGCGCTCCTGCCTGTCCTCCGGTCCCCCAAACCCGACTGATGGCACCTCTGCCTGGCGGGCAGTGCGGCTTGCCTGACCTCTGCCTCTGCCGCGGGGTCAGAGCAGAGTGAAGACGTAGTTTTTCTTTGACTCTTGGTGATGGGCTGATTATGCAGTTTAAAGCTCCTTCTGTTTCTTCTCCTTGAAGCAGACATGAGCATTTTGCAAATGTTTTGAAGTGCCAGTGACAGCAGTACAATACCGGTACCGTTCTATTTAGTTGCTTACTCTACCTCTCCTGCCTTCCTCCTCCCCTCAGCCTCCACTCCTCCCTGAACACCTGCCTTTTATCCAATTTAATTTTCACACCTCCTCCTGCTGCGTCCTTGCCAGTTATCTCTCTGGTTCTGCAGTGGGTGTCTCTTTCCTTTATTGGAGCGATTGCCTTGAAATCTCCCATCCCATCCCGAACTGGCTTCCATGAGCCCAGCAGATCTGGTCCCAGAGCTGACTCTGCCACATCTTCCCTCTGTCCTGGTGGAAAACACCTCAGCCCCCCACCAAGACAGTACTCAAGCATGAGGTTAACTTCAAATTTGTGCTGAAGTCATGTTGATTTTGTGTTCACCTCCCTTAATCAGTTTGGTTGTCTAGGTGTTATTGCCACACCGGTGTAGTGGAGGGAATGGCACATTCCTCTGCCTTGGCGGACTTGTCTAGTGGTTGCTGTTGGGTGCAGCTGCTGTTGCAAAGACATCAGTCTGGGTACCGATTACCCTGTTTGGGAAGGAGAAGAAATTTTATTTCTAAGCCATCTTTAACAGCTCTCTGTTAGCTTTGATTATGAATGTGGGCAGAGTGGGTTTTCTTAGTGGGGCACAGACATTGCCATTTCAACCACGGGTACCTAACGATTCTCTTGGACATGTGCATCTCTTCTTGATGGCAGTGACCATCTCACTTTAGTATGGTTTCATCCTTAAGACACCTGTCTGCTTTTAGTCAGACCTGTCTGTTTATTCTCCTCCTCGCTCCTGGTAGCCCTGCACAGACAGCACAGCAGCTGGAGGAGAAGTCATCATCTGCTCTGGTTCGGATGTTGCCAGAAGTGCTAATGAAGTCTCAGCTGAAGGGCCAGGCGATTGCATTTCTATATCCCCCAAAACAGAGCCAGATTCTCCTGGGCCCAGTGGCCTCACAGGCTGCATTTGGCTTGCCTGATCTTTATGACTCATAATGGCCAGAAAGGAGAAGACCCAGCATGAATCTCGGCTCCCGTCTGAGCTTGCAGGATTGGCAGTTAAGAAGAGGAGAGAGAGGGAGAATGATGTGCTCTTAACAGAGAAATCTGGGCTCATTTGGTCAGAGTAACTAATGTGCTAACAGGGATGCTTGCCGTACCATCCCATTTTTCGGCCTGCTGTTACCTTTTAAACAGGGCTGGGAAGGCAGAGTCCGAATAGGGAGGCCCAGGAGGGCGGGCAGGTTGCGCACAACCTCATCTAGCGAGGAGCACGCTGTTTGTTATTAACCTCTGCTTGAGGCTTTCTGAGCACCGTGCTCAGGTAAAAGAAAGGTGCTCAGGAATCCTCAAGCAGAGGTTAATAACAAACAGGGTGCTTTTCACAAGGAGGGACCTATTCCCTTCCAGTTCGGTATCCAGTGCCACACTAGAGAGGTTGCAGTCACTTGTGTAGGACTCTGCCATGTCTCCAGAGAGGATTTTTCCAACTCGGATGGAACAAGGCTAGAAGAAACGGGAGGGAAGTGTTAGCACTACTCTGTGCGAATGTGCAGGACCTTATAACCGTTGACCTGGAGGTACAGGTGTGGTGTAGAAGAAGGAAAAAGACTCAAAAGCGTGATGGTTACATCTATGTATCCCCTTTCAAAATGGATAACTATCCCCCACCTACTTTTCTAAGTACTGTTTTTGCTCTGTGCATAATATTTAGCACTTGCATGAAATAATGGGATCTGGCCATCACTTGGAGGTACCATTCTGGAGAGAAGAGCAAGGATTTGTAATTTGCTGCTGAGGACACAGGGGCATTAGAGGGGTCGCGACACCTCCAGGGATGGAGAGGCACCGTGGATGAGCAGGCAGGACTGCGGTCTCTCCAGCCAATTGCCACTGTATTAGTGATCTCTGTCATTGCCTTGCCTCGCCTCGCCTCGCCTCTACTGAGATGTGAGCTAGGGTAATTGCAGCAGGGCAGCTAGCGCACACGTACTGTGTGCTACCAGTAACACCAGGACAGTTCCCTACTCAGCCGACATCGCTGTGTGCATGTGTCTGCAGCCCCATGCTGATTTATTCAATAAAGGATGCAGTCCGAGGTGATTATAAGGGACCTTGATCAAAAACACGGAGGTTATCCTAACTGGGAGGATGAAAAGATGGCGCCCGCCCAGCAGGGCTGTCTGCAGCTGGGAACCTGCCTTACGTCTCCAGAGTGCCCTTTCTAACTGAGGAAGCAGGGAAAGGGGAAAATTGCCATCTTTTTTGCGAAGATGAAAAGACAACAAAGTATGAATGGTCATAATTTAGTGGGCTCCTGGGTAAATTTGTATTTCATTCCGATTATTGAGTGCATTCCCTAATTGCAGCAATAAAAAGGAATAGTCCATCTTCTAAATGCAAACGGTAGTGCTGATTGTTATTTAATTAGTTGATTCCAGTGGTCGAGGGGTGAGCTTGGAATTACAATTGCAGCTTGTATTATTTCACTGAGATTTCCGAATTAATTAGAACAATGGGATTCTTCATTGTTGACGTCTTAAGAACTTGTGACAATAACTTTTAAACTGAAGGAATAATAAAAGGCCATAATGGGTTCTTCTCCTGACACACGGAGTGCTGCAGAGAGACACAAGGGAACTGTAGTCCCCCCTCGCCATCCCCTTTTTCTTCCTCCACTGCCCTCCCTGTTGTAGAAGATGAGATGTTTACAGTGAAGTTTCCAGCCTTGCTAGGGAGAGGAGCATCGAAGTAACGTAGGAGAGAAGGAGCAGCTCTGCCACTCTGCAGCTATATGATTAGGTGTGCTTGGAGCAGCAATAGGTGCAGTGGCCTCAGCATCAGGTGCTGGAGCAGAGCTTGCTGTTGGGATGACATGGGAGAGAGGAGTCCTAGAGCACAGAGGGAAGAGCACAGCGTGCATCTTGTGCTTGCCAGTATGTAATCATAGAATGGTTAGAGTTGGAACGGACCTTGAAGATCATCTAGTTCTAATCCCCCTGTCATGGGCAGGGACGCCTTCCACAAGATCAGGTTGCTCAAAGCCCCATCCAACCTGGCCTTGAACACCTCCAGGGATGGGGCATCCACAACTTCCCTGGGCAACCTGGGCCAGGGGCTCACCACCCTCACAGGAACGAATTTCTTCCTAATGTCTCCTCTAAATCTCCCCTCTTTCAGTGCGAAACCATTCCCCTTTGTTCTGTGGCTCCCATCCCTGATCCAGAGTCCCTCCCCAGCTCTCCTGGAGTCCCTTTAGGCACTGGAAGGGGCTCTGAGGTCTCCCCAGAGCCTTCTCTTCTCCAGGCTGAACACCCCCAACTCTCTCAACCTGTCCTCCCAGCAGAGGGGCTTCAGCCCTCTGATCATCTTCATGGCCTCCTCTGGCCCCAGTCCAACAGCTCCGTGTCCTTCTGATGTTGGGGGCCCCTGAGCTGGAGGCAGCACTGCAGGGGGCTCTCCCCAGAGTGGAGCAGAGGGGCACAATCCCCTCCCTCGCCCTGCTGGCCACTGTTCTTTTGATGCAGCCCAGGATGTGGGTGGCCTTCTGGGCTGCCAGCGCACATTGCTGGCTCATGGTGACCTTCTCATCCACCAACACCCTCAAGTCCTTCTCCTCAGGGCTGCTCTCAATCCATTCTTCACCCAGCCTGGATTTGTGCATGGCATTGTCCCAACCCACGCACAGGACCTTGTGCTTGGCCTTGTTGAACTTCATGAGATTCTCATGGGCCCACCTCTCAAGCCTGTCCAGGTCCCTCTGGGTGGCATCCCTCCCCTCCAGCATGTGGAGTGCTCCACACAGCTTGGTGTCCTTGGCAAACTTGCTGAGATGAGCAGTGCATTGTGCTTCCCCTCTTCTCCGTAGCTGTGCACCTAGGGAAGGTCAGGGTCTGGGCAAGGAAACCTAGCACAGGAGAGTGATGCTGTAATGGATGATGCTGGTGCAGGAGGTGACCTGGTTGCTGCGTGACTTTGCTCGGCATGATGCCAGGGGCACAAGGCTGCTGAAGCTCCTGTCTGCTGCGGACCGAGCTCCCCTGGGCTCGCTAGCTCATCTGCAGTTAGCCAGGCACGCAGGAGGCACTCTCTGAAACAACGTGCAGCAGCACAGTGGTTGCAGTACTTGTGCGGGCTGATTGTGTTAGCATCTGAGGAGGTTCGCTAAGGGGATCTGGAAACCAAACCCTATGTGATTAGACAAGTTCACAAAAAAAATTCCTTTTGCTGCATTTGATCTTCAAGGTTTCCTCTATGATGAGCAGACAAAAATGTGCGGATGGATCATTCAGGCAAAACCATCAGGAAAGACAAGGTAATTTAAAGTCAAACTTGAGTTGCTGACGTGGGTTAATTCCTAAGTATCGTGGAAAAATAGCCCGTGGTATTCATTGTCACACAGTATAATTGAAGCTGAGAGTAGATATTTATGTGGCTTATCAGACATTTTACGGAGTTGTAAGTGTAAAAGCATAAATGAATAGAAAGTTATAAATTCTTATGCTTCAGGATATGACCTAACTTCTGCTTAATGAGAGCTGAGCAGAAACTTAACCTCAGGACAAGCTGTCTCTCATCTGCCTTTGCACTTTCTTCTCAAGTACTCGGTGCTGGCTGCTGTCGGGCCCTGACAGCCAGACCAGAGAGACCACTTGTGTGTCCCAGGGGAGGCTGGGTCCACGTTGGGAAGCGTTATGTTCAACTTAATGATCTGCTGGCCCTCCAGCCAGAAGGTGCTGCCTTTCAAGGCATCCCGCTGCGGTGCTTTTATACAACTGAGGAAAAATTAGGAAAAACGTGTGCCCCGTTCTCATTGCTGTGCCAGCTGAGGATGGTTCGCATCCATATCAGAATGTTGGTCAAGAAAATAAGGTCTTGCCCTCTCCCGCCGTCATCCAGACGCACTGCCTGGGAGTGTAGGCTTGTGGGAGAGCACATTTCCCTAAGGGCTGGTAATGACCTGCAAAGCTATTCCTGAAGTGAAAAACAGAGAAGTCTTTAAAAACTGAGGCAATTTGCAAGTGCGTCCATGAAAGCGATGGGCAAGAAGCATTGAGGTTTTGCTCTGAAAAAGTTGACTTTATTGTTTTTTCTCTTTTTTTTTTTTCTTTTATTGAAAACACGTTTCATATAATGGCCTTTCAGCTGGTTTATTGTGATGTGGCTTTTATTGTAGCTGACTGAGTATTTGTGGGGATATTACAGCCTTGCAGTAGAAGAAAACACAAAACGGGTTTTCTCAAAATACATGGGGGGCATTATTATGTTAAAGTAATCATCTTTCCTGGCCAAACTTGGCTTCCTCTTTCATGGGTGCTCTGCAGAGAGTTGTTCCTTTCTTTTGTATGTCTTTGTATTGTCAGGATTAATTTTTCAGACGGAGAAGTCTTCATAAGCTAAGTGTTATCCACTTCTTCCTTTTTAGAGGTATGAGTTAGAGGTTAGATTTTTTTTTTTCTCTCCCCTGTGGAAATACTGTGACTTGAATCTACTGCGTTGCTTGCTTGCTTACTTTCTAGGGCCTGCTACCAATTTCTGGGTTTTCCTCTCTCCTTTTATATGAGTTTTCTGTGTTGACTGGAAGTACTTTGAGGGAGGCTCCTTTCCTCCCTGATGGCTCCTTTGTGGGAATTTGTAGGGCCATCGTAGATGTAGGGGGCCCCGTGAAAGGCTGGTGTGCCCAGAGTAAAGCAGCTGGTATGGCTGCAGCGGTACGGCCGTAGTGGCAGCATCGGGGCTTTTGTGTCCCTCACTGCTCCCTCAGGGCTGTCTGATCCCGCAGTGCACAGCGCTGGGAACCCCTCTGCCCACTCACCAGTGCTGAGATGGGGGATGCTGAACAGAGTGAGACGGAAATGTGTATGAATGAACAGTATGGTACATATTCAGATATTTACCAGGGTGCTCCTTGGCGCGGGCATTTGTCTTCATCTACTTAATAAGGGGCAGAAATGCATCCCCTGCTTGCACAACCGCCCATCCTTCTTCCCCTCCTCTCCGCAGCTCCAACGTCCCCCTGCCCCTTTCTTTGGCATGGCTTAGCTCTCCTGCTCCCTGCTCATCCCAGGGGCTGTATTTCACCTGCCGGCAAGACCTCTCCGCTCTGGCTGTGCTTCAGCTGAGCTTTTAGCCAGGCATGAGTAAGTGCCTGTACCTCAGCGTGGCCAGGAGCTTAACAAAGGAGAGCTGTGCCAGAGCAGCGCCTGAGCCACTGGGAAATGGGGCAGTGTGTGCAGCCCCGGCCCTGGTGGCTGCAGCCGGGCCATCCTCCCGGTACCCTTGACCCATGGCAGCGAACATCCCTGGTGACAGGGGAGGGGGCTGGCTGCTTTTTGGAGTGTGGGAGCAAGGAGGAGGTGAGTCTGTGGGCTGAGGAGGAGGAGGAGGCGATAATGCTGGGGGCAGGAACAGGGTAGAAATATGCGTGTGTCCCTGCAGGTTTCTTCTGTCCCTGTCAGGTCTGCCACTCTCTCAACGTCTTGGCAAACTGCAGAGCCTCCTGAGCCTAAACTGTGGTCCAGGAGCCAGGGAGAAAGTGTGGACCTGTGTGTGTATACAGGGAGAGGGCGGTGGGCTGTGGTGGATGGTTGGTGTGAGGGCATGGCAATGGCGAGTGCAGATGATAGAGAGAATACAATTTCCCCCCACCCCCTTCTGGTTTTGATGTTAAGAAGGCTTCAAGCTCTGCTTGCTTGCATCAGAAGGGAGAAACTTGTGGCATCAACTTCTTCTCTTTACTCAAAATCGGTTTGAACTACAAGGCAGAGTAGTTTGCAGTATCTTCTCTTTGTAGTCTGGCTTCCCCCTTCTCCTGTCCCTTCTTCATTTCTTAACCCATTTTCTCCCCTTAGCTTCTACTTGTACCTGACAAGCAGATGTCTCCTCTCCTTCTCTGCAAATACCTTTTCTCTCTTCATTCACTGACTTTTCTCTTCAGACTCCGGAACATCCCTAATCTCTCTTCCTGCACTGATAAGTAAAATGAGTTCTTCTTTTCCCCAGCCAGCAACAGCTCAACATGGGCAGGGCTGAAGGGCAGTTTTGCTCAGGCTGTGATTGACAGGGGATCTTTGGGATACTGTGGGCTGTGTTGATATATTTCCATCTTTCCCCCTCCCTTCCTCTGGGCGTTTGCCACCTGCAGAAGAAAGGGCAGCCGAGCTCCATTCCCACAGTGCAAAGAGCAAGGGGATGGGAGACATCAGCCCGACAGGGGCATGGGTGAGATCAGCCTTGCTGGGTATTGGAGGTCATGAGTCCATCAGCCAGGAGCTGTGGAGATAAAGAAACCTCAGGGGAGAGCGAGGTGAACTGGAGAGGTGAAGAGAAGAGAGCAGCAAGGAGGAGAAAAAAAGAATGGCACCCTGGAGATCTGGAGAAGAGCCAGAAAGAATAGCGTACAAAATACCAGGGAACTGACAGTTAATTTACAGTCTCCAAGAGAGGAAAGGGAAAAGAAAAGGGGAAGAAAATGTCTTTGTTGCAAAGAAGCAACTGATATGGAAGAGAGCTGATGGTGGTGTGAAAGTTGATGGTGACATCTTCCTAACTCGTAGGTTTTCTTCTTTTTCTACTGTAGTAATCCTAGGTGTCATAGTCAATGCAAATTGCATTTTCCCAAGGATCTGAGGGAAACCCTTGTCCAGGAGTTCTCCCCTGCCACCACCGGGAGGTTCTAGGTTAGACAAAGATGATGGAAGAAATGAAAGGGCTGAAGCTGTACCCTGAAGAGGAGGCTGTTTGCAGTTACAGTGCGGAGCTGGGACTTGGGATATTTGGTTTTGCTACAGATTGGATTTGAAGGGGGTCATCACGCCCAGTCTACTGAGATCAAACCGTGTGCATGTGTACGTGTGAGGAAGCGTGGTTTCTTGTTTCTGTGTCTCCTTCTGCCCCTGAGCGGGACAGCACTTTGCCCTCTGGTCTGGCTTCAAGCTTTGCCTGGTGCCATTTTCTCCTGCTGCCTTCCTGTACAGTGGAGTTTCTGGATTTGCTGAGCCTTTGCGCAAATACACTCCAGGATTTGTTCCTCAAAGAACCATTGGGAGTTGTGCTTGCTTACCTCAGAGCTAAGATTGATTTTTAACCCGTGCGTCGAGTTCAGGTTTTGAGGGATAAAGTGGATCTTGTGTATCCAGTGATGGAAAACCTTGCATTCTTCCTGAAGGTGACATGTGTCCCCAGAAGGAAGAAGCCTAAAGACAAGATGTGCCAAGGGGGTAGAGGAGAGCAAGCTACGAGAAATGCTATTTCTTTGTCCTTTGAGTTGAGAGTTCCCTACGGCTCTAAGCTGGAGTTGCCAGAGCGAGCAAGTGGTGAGGCATATGGTGACACACCTCACGTCATGCTGGTCCCTGCTGTTCCTACCAGCAAAGCGTTGCTGGCAATTATGAACAACTGCTCCAGCACTGCCTGCCTCTCCAAAGGCTTCCTGGCAGCTGGGTCTCTGCGGTCTCTGCTGCGGGACCAGTGCTCCCTGCTGGAGCGGCACCTGTTCCGGCCTCCCCCTTCCCAGGAGCTGCTGCAGAGCTTGCCTGCACAGCATCGCTGCCTGCCGCCTTAGCGCCCCATCGCCCAGCCCTCTGGGACCCCCAGCTGCTCTTCTGCTGGTGTCAACGGACATGACCCTTCAGAGCCAGCGTGTCCCCCTTCGCTGTAATTGCCATTTGCTGAATAATTTACAGATTCTGTATTTTCGGCTTGGATGCGGTGCGCGTTCCTGGAAGAATCCCCTGTTCGGTTAATGGGATGCTTTAAACTGGATGAAGCCGTGGTACTAGGGAGAGACTGGGGTGCAGTGGTGATCCAGCTTGCTTGGTGCTAGAAGTGGAGAGCTGGAGAGCAGCACAGAGGATGTGTCCAGGTAGTCCATTCGCTGGCCGATCAGCCGCTGTCTTTGACAGGAATATAGATGCAATGGTTCTTTTTCACTCGGTCTGAAATTGCGTTGTAATAACAGTAGGAGTTGGAGAGGCATTTTTATTGATTAAACAATTGAGGCTATTTGTCTTTACAAAACCAAAAATACAGAGGTGTCTTTTGCTTCCTACGTATGCATTATACATATCTATTATATTCAGCAGTCTCTGTAATCAAGCTGATGTTTATGATGGACTGGTTTATAACACTGGATTGCGATGGTATAATGTGAACTGAAGTGCTAAGGGAACCTGATGTAAATATGCTGAATAACAAGAGCTGGAGTCCAGGCAGTCTGCAAAGACATGGAGGGAGGGAGGCCAGGTGCTGGTTCTTGCAGGAGATGTGTGATGTTAGCGAAAAATTACTTTTGAAATGTCTGCTTCTGTGCTCTCTCCCAGCAACGCACCAGTGATTTCGAAGACATTCCTTTGATCAAACACCATTTCAGCTATTGGAAAATTTGTAGTTGCATCTGTCTCTTGACCCTTTCTGCCAATGGTACTGCATGATTGCAGAGTGTCAGTGTTTCTCTGAGGCTGAGGCAGGAGGTATCTGTGGTGTGTGTATGTCTGTGCAGAGGAGGAGCATCTCGGATGCGCTCATCTTAGTCTGCTCTGCCTTTGGCACTTAGGTCCTCTTGTTTTGCAGCTTTCTCAGCCCTCCCCTTGTTTGGCTTTATCAGTTTCTAGGTGGTACCCGTGATGCGCCAGTCCCAGAGCGTTGATACAGATCTCATCTTTTTATTGTGTCTGTACTAGCTCATGTGTAACTGAGTGCTTGGGAATTATCTCTGACTGTATTTACTCTGATAGATTTTCTCTTTTTTTTTTCTTTTTTTTCTCTTCTCCATTTCTCCAAGTGGGCACATGAGCATCTCTGCAAACAGGAACATGTGTGTGATGGAGCTTGGATGCCTTTAGGCGTGTTTGGACTTTCTGAGGTCAGCCACTGAATATGGTTTGTGTAACCCTTTTCGGCAGTCAAATATGAGAGCTCTCTCAGCTGTGTGTCTGACTGACTCACTAGCTTTGGGCTAGCAAAAGGGGCTCATTTTGGCAGGCCTGCATTGCATTGGCAGTTGGAAGCGTCCGTCAGGGGGCCGTGTTTCTCCTCCGTTCTCCAGGTAAGCTCCCTTACCTGCCTTCCCAGGCAAGGAAATGCAGTCCAGGAAGGGACCTGATCCCCGCCAAGACTGGAGGAGTGAGTGGTTTGTCCAGATAGAAGTGAAGCAGCTTGAATTTGACTGAATTATTAAGTGATCATTTAAATTTCAACACTTGATGCTGAGTTGTTTGTTCCGGTTCTGTCGGGCTTCTTTAGGAAGCTGTGGCATACAGATTGGAGAGAAACCAGTTCAGCATGAAATGCCTTTGTAGGTGTGTTTGTTTATGTGGTATCTTAGGTGCACAATATGTCTGTGTATGCCACAGCCACCTTCATCTTGAAGAAGTAGAGGGCTTGGCTGAAAACACTGTGTGTGTGGCACATATGTATGCGTTGCTCTGTTCTCTCTGTCTGATGTGTTGAAGGAATATTGGATGTAAGCCCGGATGGGGACCTTATGAGACACACAGTCCCCGCAATCACAGGTACCTGCCTCAGTAAAAACTTAGCAAGCACCATCTCAAAGCTACTGTTGGGTTTTTTCCCCTTGTTAGTTTTTGGGAAGGCTATTCTAGAACCTTGCTGCTCTGATGGATGGGAACGCCTTCAGAATGCCAGCCTAAATTAATTCAGAACTTGCTTAGCCCCATTAGTTTTTGTGTCATTATTATCCTTGGACATAAATAGTCATATGGAGGAGTTGTCCACTGAAGTAATCTTCATCTGTAATTGTGCAGTAATGTGCTCATCACAGTGGCGTGCGTGTGCAAGCTTACTCGGGTTGGGTTTTGCTTGAGAGTCCCTTTCAGCACGAAGTAAAAAAGGTGCCCTTGCCACCGCAGCTTTGCAGGGGGTGGTTTGCATTTCCACAGAGTCCCCCTTCAAAAGAGCTTGTCAAACTCTCCTAGGGTAAAATGATAATGAAGAAAATCAAATACAATTGATAAGAAAGAGGTATGTTGTGAAAAACATTATTTAATGGAAAATGTCTTTTTTGATGTGACAAGCTTGTGTGTGTGTGAAGTAATATCACAGCTTTGATTTTTGCATGGATTAAAACCAATCAGCTTTGTCGTGGCCTAGAAGGGAGGAAAGGAAATGACACCACGAGAAGCAAAGTGGAATGTCTGCTGCTTTGGATGGACGTTGTCTGACCTCTGTCAGAGGGCGAGAGGAGGGACAGTCAGTCATGCACACCATGCACCTGCCTGCAGCTTTTAGACTACTGAGGCCTAAAAAAAAGATGGCTGGAAAAAATGTCGTCATCTTATATCTGATATTTGAGAATCTTTTTCATTTGAATGCTTTCATAAAACATCTTCAGCAAGCACCAGGGTGGTCAGGCCCTTAGGGCATGGCAGAGGGTGGTCCGAGTGCCCGCCTGTCCTGGCTGGGCTATGTTCAGCATGACCCTAATGGGTTGGGTTGGGGTTTTTTTGGGATGTCATGGTTGTACGAGGATTTTTATATAGTTATTTTAACATGTATGATTAGTGCCAGTATAGGCATTTGCTCAGTAATGGGTGAAAAACGTCCCTGGCCACAACAACATTGCGAATACTTTTGTCCTTCAGTTTCTTGTGAGCTGAGCCAGTCCTTGCACTGTTTTCCCATCTCTTGTATTCATCTAGTGGGGCACAAGAAAACCAGGATGGTTTTCGTGGCACATGTGTGTGTGAGGTTGAGGGCCAGCTGTAGAAATGGGCTGGTGGAGGGCCAGTCAGGGGCACCAGCAGCCACTTTGTCTGATGGGGAGAGGCAGCAACTGCCAGTTGGCTTTGTGTGGCGGCTTGCAGAGATTAGGGCACTGGCTGCCTTCTACCTGCAATGGTTTAGGGTTCATCGAGTCGTCTTTATTCCGCTACGGTGTCCCTTGATTCTAGTCTTGCTATGTCTGCCTTAATTGGGTACTGCAGCAGTTATATATGTTAAAATAAATGAACTTTTTACTGCAAAATGGGAGAAGACGACAGACAGATGATCCCTCAGCAACAGCTGTTTGGAGAAAGAATCCCACAGAAGGTGCTTCCTTCACTAATTAGAAATCTGCTTTCCTTTAGGAAGGATAACGTCTACATTCTTGACTCCTGTTCTTGCTTCTAATTACTTCTTGGAGAAATGAATAAAGACACTGTTTTGTATGTTTTACTTAGAGTTGCTGAGGCAGAGAATGTTGAGTGGAAATGTCTTTTGGAGATGGGAAGGAAGAAAAGAGAATGAAATAAAGATGTCAGATGGCACTTTGAATCTGAGGAAAGGGGGTTGTGTGTATTCCAGCAAGAGCTGCACGAGCACTGGATCAGAAGCAGTAGTAGAGCTGATGTGTGGGATCTCCTGGATCTCTGGGGAGACGATGCTGTTCCTTAGAGAGGACAAATCCGTGATGAACAGGTACTTGCGAATATTACATTGCGAGATTGCCGATAGCCGAACGGGTCTGCTGGAAAGCCAGACAGCAAACAGTTCCCTCTGCCCCTGCAAATTACAGCTTTCTTGCACGGTGCCTTCTCTGCGTAATTTAAGTAAAAAAAGGGTGGTGGCTGTTGCAGTAGCTGTGTCCAGCCATGGGGGAACGAGCGATGCCGGGCCTGTTGCTGTCAGAAGGGATGCGGGACAGAGGTTTAAGGAAGAGCAAGCGAATGTCGAACCTATCTGTGCGTGAAGTTGGGTTTAGGGTTCAGAGAGGTGTTACTGAAATCCGGGAATTGCCAGGAGGTTTAAAACAGTTGCTGAAGGGAGCCTGTTGCAGGCTGTGGTGGGCGGCAGGGAAGGGAAGGTGCAGCAGTTCTGCAAAACAGCGGCTGTGGGAGGGGAGGAAGGTGAGTCACGGCGAAGGCACCAGAACCTGCGCGGAGGGGCTCGCCGCTTCGCCTGCCCCTCAGCCTCCTCCCGGGCGGCTCAAGCTTTGTTCCCCAGGAAGGAAACGAGTGGAAATAAGCCCAGATACCTCCATACCTAGTTGTCATTGCTTACGGTGGGAATTAACTATGTAAACCACTTTGGGGTTCCGGCTTAGGGATTGCAATACAGAGGGGCTCCACAGGTGCTCTGATACCTGGTGAAGAGATCAACTTCTTGTCAGAAGTTTTCAGTAAATTCCTCATGAAACAAATGAATAGAAAAATGGAACTTTAAAGCTAAAATTCTAAAAAAGAGTAAATACGCTAGTTTGGCATCTTATAAAAAACATGATTTGATTGTTTTCCATTAGGAAATAATTTTGTTTTGAAATGTGTTTCGTCTTTTTATTAAGGTTATAAATATTGAAATTGGAACAAAGTGTTTTATTCAACCTGAAACAAACAGGTCTGTGTTTTCCCCAGTAGCTGATGAGCAGTCTGAGGCGCAGGGGGTCTCCTGCAGGCTGGAGGGGCTCCTGGGAGAGACTGCTGGGGCTGCTCTCCGCTGGAAAAGGCACGCGGGGGTTTGTTGGCGTGCAATGGTGGCGATTTCAGCAAAGCCTCTCTCTGTCTCTGCTGAACTTTTTAAAGCCTTGAGCAGGTGTTAGTTTTCAGTCCAGCAGTTCAATTACTCTGGGCAATAAATTTCAAGGTAAGCGTTGGAAGCTCCATCACTTGAAGTACCAATGTTTTTCTTTTTTCTCCTGGTCTTCGAGGTAGTATCATCAGCAGTGGAAGTAATGAAGCCTGCTTTCCTATGGATTTCTTTCTCATGGTCGGATTCTTTGATAACTAAATAAGTGCAAGCTTTGACTGAATGCCCCAGCCATGGAAAAAGCTTCAGAAAAGCTGTATTGTGTGTAAAGTCTCTAAAAAAAGAAGGGAGCTTGCATTGCATCCTGCCTGTCCGTGAGGATGCTGAGAGACAGCCTCTTGTCTGTCGGCTATTTTTGTGAAACTTTAGGTATTTGTGGGAGCTGGCTCTCTCAAATGTTGCTGCAGGTGGCTAGTGGGTTCATTTATGGCTGTGGGAGGCTGACAGTTGCTCAGGGCAGCTTGTTTCCTTGGGAAAGCAGGTTAGAAATATAGGTGGGTAAAGAAGAATTTGGAAGATGTACCTTTGATATGACCCTGGTGGAGTCAATGACACCGTTTCTGGACTCTGAGAGGAGGAAGGAGCATTTTTTCCCCTTGGGAGTTGTTTTCTTCTGGGAGTCTGAATAAACATGGCCATTGACAGGGTGACAAACAGGACTTGGTGTGCAGGGTGGGTGAGTGTGGTACTTAAATTAAAACTGCGAGTTAACCATGACCAGTGGATGGAATTTAAATGCATCAGTTGTTGTGTTTGGCAAGTACCATATCCACAGTTACCAGAGGGTTAGTTAAATGGCATGCAGTATATTAAAAAATGATCCATTTCTCTGCTGCAGACACAATCTTCCTAAAATCACTTTACCTTTTCAGTGTTAGTCATTTTCAGGAGTGTGCTTAAACAAAAGCAGTAATGAAAAGTGTATGTGTGTCTGGGCAATAAGAAGGAAGAGAAGTGAAATATGTATTTCATCTCTCGCCTCGGAGCCATATAGACGAGTTCCTGTCTGCAGAACCTGTGGTTTGCCGGATGAATTCCCCTGGCTCTAAAGCTGATGGGATGGTGCTGGCGTTCTCCGGCTTTGATCTTTAGCATCTGTCATGGTTTAACCCCAACCAGCAACCAGGACCACACAGCCATTCACTCACACACACCCCCCAGTAGGACAGGGAGAAGAGGGAGAAACAGGAAAAAAACACTCGTGGATTGAGTTAAGGACAATTTAATAAAACAGTAAGAGAACAGAAAATAATGATAGTAACAGAATATACAAAATTGTGATGCAATACAATTGCTCACCACGTGAGGATCGATTGCCCAGCCTATCCTGAGCAGCGATCGCAGATTCCTGACCCCGGCCAGTCCCCGTTTATATAGCGATCAGGACATGTATGGTATGGAATATTCCTTCGGCCAGCTTGTCCTGTCTATGCTCCCTGTCAGCTTCTATGGGAAGCTGAAAAAGTCCTTGATTTAATATAAGCATTACTTAGCAACAACTAAAACAATTTGTGTTATCCACATTATTCTCATACTAAATCCAAAACACAGCAGCTACTAGGAAGAAAATTAACCCTATCCCAGCTGAAACCCAGACAGCATCCAATGAAGGAGTAAAAAATCAGGGGGCATAATCAGTATGGGAGAGCAGAGTGACAAATCTTTCTGTACAAATAGCAAGTGATAAGCTGATAACTGGTAGCCCCGGTACGCAATTAACACAATTGGTTAAATTAACTGATGGCAGAGATCTCCTTTACATAGAGATTTGTCTCAAGTCTCTGTGCCCTTTCTGAAGGGTTGCAGGGAATAGCTGGGGAGGATAGACGTCTTCAGAAATTAACAGTGACTTTCAAGCAGAGTAGATGATTAATGAGAATTTATTGCTCTTGATGGACAAATGAAGCACCTCCAGTTTTCTTGTGAGTGATGTTCAGCTTTCTTTTCTCCAGCAAATGATTCAGCTGCTCAAACTTTTCTAAGAACAATTAGAGGTAAAAAGAGGGGGGAGAAGGGAAGAACTGGCCCTTCTCAGCTTGATTTATTATCTAACTCTTTTGTAACAAGATTTCCAGTGTTGTAAAATATTAAACACTTCCTTATATTCAATATCACATTTTGATACATTTCATGCCTCATTTGCTACTGGATTCAAGGACAACTTCACATTTTTCATGGCACAAGGCCCAGATTTGTCTATTTATTTATTTTTAATCGCTACATTTTTCTTTTTTTTTTTTTTTTTTACCTGTATCAATTTGGATTAAATCTTGGCAACCATAGCAACCTGTTTCACTGGGCGGTTTCAGGTTTCCAGAACGTGGGAACTTTTTGGCTTGGCGTATCCCCCACGGGCTGCTGTGCAGTAACCATCTATAGAGGATCATGGCTAGTAGGGAATGGCCGAGATACGGGTTTGTGCTGAGTGTTAGGTGGAGGCAGGCAGCTCTGTCTGTCACCGGCAGTGTCACTTTTAAATAAAAGGCTATTTTGTGTGACGGCTCACGTGATGTAATGTGGGGGATTAAGTGGAATTTGTTGCCACAATTAAAGGAAGATGCACGTAACTCCTGTTAATTAGGAAGGGCTCAGTGTTTATCTTTGCCTTGATCTATGTGGGAGTTTTTTGATTATCGCTTCTCACATTGGGGAACAACAGCTGAGTCCTGTTGCCTTCTGTATCGAGTAACCTGTACGCAGTGACTCTGCCTCTGCAGGTGGGGATGGCAGCTCGGGATGCGGCAGAGCCGGTGATGCATCTTTGTAATTGGAACATGGGCTCGGTCCTATTTCAGTTGTTGGACCTTGGGTGCATCCTTTTAAATTCACATGTTAAACCAAGGAGTTTCCATTGGACTACTTTAACAGCTGGGCTTTGCGGAGGCTGAGTGGTGGCGTGTCTGTGTTGGCTAGGGGTTAGATTTTTTTGGGGGGAGAGCTCAACTCTCATACACATACCTCGCCCTGGATGCATCCTACTGAGGCATCTCATCTCTTCCTTAAGTCAATGTGCAGGAATTGGACTGTGTTCCCTCTGGAGGTGATATCTCAGATGTGAGTCATCCTCCTGGGCTCAGGGTGTCTGACTTTCTTTTTACAAAATTCTACTTTTTCTTCCTACTGGCAAGGTGACTCCAGGTTTTTTGTCCAAGAAAGTACAGTAAGAGCTATTTGCAAGTAACTTGGAGCTGAAGAAGCTCTGCCTAGACATAAGACAGATGTTTTTGAACTGTGAGAATAATTAGAAACTGTAATATCTCCCCGAAGGCTTGTGGTCAATTGTCCATGAATGGCAACTTTACATTGCGATTGGATGCCTTTCCTGAACGATGTGCTTTAGTTGAAATTGGAATGAGTTCAAGAGGGCCCATGGCTGGTTGTTTTGGAAGGGGGCCTGGACAACCACAGGGGTCCTTGCTGATCTGTAAGTGGGAGCTGGTTTAGCAAAAGAGTCCAGTGTTCACAGATTTTTTTTCAACAAGCTCTTTTGAACAGCTTCGTCTTGGCCATTGAAGCCGAGTTCCTGAAAGAATGGCCAAGAGACATGCAAGAGTTTGGCTGGACGGAAGATTTTACAGCTAACCTCTTGGTGGTGGTGCCCTTCTAGTTCTCAGGAGTGCGCATCTCCTTTCAGAAGTGGTCAGCACCCAGAAAAAAACTAAATCCTATCAAGCTTAAGTGATAATATCTCCTAATGGATAGACATGTAACTGCCTTTAGGGACAGGTAGCCGCCAAGGCATGGCACCCTAAATGACTGACTTTGAACCTTGGGTCCACTGGCAAAAGAGTCTGTGAAAGACGAGTGCTTCTCAAATGATAAACAAACAGATTTTCTCCAGAGGAGAGCTTGTATCTGTACTGGAGAACTTCTAAGACCTTGATCAAAGCAGCTTCAAAGCCCTTCTTTTTAAATGACAGTATCAATAGAAGTCAGGGGCCTTATTAGTTTAGGGGCTCTTAAAAATCCCACTAGGTGCTTATTTGCCTCTTTCGGTGGCTGATATCCTTTGAAAATCTGTCCCAAAGTACTTGAATCACTCCTGAAAATGGAACTTACACTTCTAAATTACCTGGTTGCCTGAAAGCACTATCCATAGCATTGGCTTTTTCTAATAGCCACATCAATTAAAAGCCTTTCTGCATCTTGCTGTCAGCGGGCCCTTGTGTATGGTCGGGAGTGCAGGAGTTTCACCCCAGCTGCTTTTTATGATCGCCATGCTTTGCAAATGAAATAAAATTTAGTGAGGGAACCTGTCTTTGTTCCCTTCCTTCCCATACAGGAAACTAATTGAAAACAACATGAATGTTAATGATGCATTTCGCATTTGGAAGTTAGAGGGGTGATTAATACATTGTACATTGTATATTAACACCTTCTCAGGGGCATAATGAAGACAAAATATATGCTCTGCGACGAGGTTGTTTATTTCGCGGTGTGTTTCCTGTGTTCCACCATCCCTTTTCACATTGAAATACAAGCTTTCCAATCCAGAGGGTTTTGTTTCAAAGCATAATTTTAAATCAATCAATAAACTTTTATGTCTTAATCCTGTTTTCCTTCCCCTTTTGATTGGATAGCTGAAACAGAATGCACAAAGTGAAAGGAGATGCGAGGAAGGCAGGAAGAGGAAAGAAAAGCAGAGAGGGCGATGTGAAAGGCCAGTGATGTGACAGGTTCCTGAAGCTGTCTCCATTTGGTGGAAGTGATCTGTTATTGGAGAGAAGGCTAACAAAAGATAACCCGTTAGAGTCCAGGGAAAGCTTTTTCCCCTCCTCTGCTCCTTGACCGATGGCTATCTCCAGAATCCTTGTAATGCTTTTTTTAATTATTGTGATAAATTGCTCTTGGGAAGCCTCTGGCGTGGCTGGAGGCTGAAGCTTATTATTAATCTGTAAGGCAGTTGGATGCACTGAGCGCATCCCTGTGACAAGCAGAGATCAGTCTCCTCTGTCCCTGGTTGGTACTGGAACGACAACTGCTGTCTTAACTGGGCTGCTGTGAGCCGTGACTTCTGGAGCGGCCGTGCACATGTGCCTTGTGCGTGCCCGTCTGCTTGGGCTCCGTTGTGGCGAAGGGAATTTGGCCCAGCCTTGCTGTCTGACTGTCCCGCCTTCTTGCCCGTGCCAGTTTCAAAACCTCTTTGCTTGCAGGAGGGCTTTAAAGAGGGCAGGGCTTTCTCTGCGGCAGTGACCGCCGGCCGGGTAACCTGCCTTTGGCACAGCAATGCCCAGCGTCAGCGCAGCTGGCACCGCGCACCTGACTTCGAACCCCCTTGCAGCCTTGGCGGAGGTTTCAGCTGAGCTGTGGATGAGCAGCAGTTTCTTGCTCGCTGTGCAACTTCGCATTCTGGAAACGTTCAAAAGTTGCCAAGTTTTGTGTGGGTTTTGTTGCACGTTTTTGAACGGGCTTGTAATTTTAACAGAGGGTTGCAGTTCTTGGAGTCCTGCATCTTTCGTGCTACATCTGCTTTCCTTTTCTGAACCCAAGTCTCTTGTTTGTGAAACAAACCTTCGGCACAGCAAGCATGGTCAGAAACCAGAAGGAAATTAAGAATGCCAGATATATTGGTATTCATATGTTACTTCATATGATAATATGGGTATGGGGGAGTGTTACTTTTCGTGTGATTTTGTGTAGCGACATTGGAATTGTGTGCTCTGCTTGTGGTTTGGGCTGGGATCGTTTATGGTGGAAAGGCATGTGGTTTTTTGTAACGAAGTATGTGTCTGGTTCAGTGTCTAGATGCTCTCATGGAAGCGTGGCATCTGTTGAACTTCTCATAAATCTGCAGGGTCAGTGAAGTAACCTGAGAAGGCTTTTCAAGCCCTTCAGGGGGGAAAGCAGGACATTGGTGTTGAAGGGCTTGAGTATCAGACAACGCAAGAGAATTCAGCGGGTCCGCAACCATGCGATGCATCACAACCTTAGCACCAGTTGGCAGCTGAAGCTGTGTCTGAAATCTCTTAGCCTTTCTGGCTAGCCCAGGGAGCAGAGCCTCACAACTCGCACAGATCACTTCAGCCGCTGTCTGTGAGCAGGCATGGTGTCTACCTCTTCCCGTGGTCTCATGGACTTCCTGAGGACCGTGAAAGGTGATGAGCATCTGCGTATTTGCGTCCCTCAGACTGCTCGCGGTAATAAGCTCTGGGAAATGACTATTTAGCAAGATCCATCCCTTATGCTGTAACACGGGTGTCGTAGGTGGAAGCATGTGGTGGTGGCTGATTATGTAACTCACTCCAGGAAGGGAAGGCGATCACGCGAGCTATAACACGTCTATAATTAAGTACAATGAATAGCTATAAAACAACAAATGCTTTTAAAAGCCGTTCTTGGCCACAACTGAATTATTTTTCTCCTTTGGCAAAGTCATTAAAGGGGAAGGGGGCGGGGGAGGGAGGAGAACCATGTACGTATCAATCCACTCTGTGTGTTTGAGACCTTTTTTTATTATTTTTTGATGAATGAAAATTAAAGTCTGAGAATGGGTAGAAAGTCCTGGTGAGAATGGCTGAGTTCCTCCAGGCTGTGGCAGCCTTTTATTAATAGCGCTTGGCACTGCTATTTCCACCGGTTTGGCAATAAAGAACCCCAATTCTGATGTGTTTTTCAAAAAGGGGGGGAATCAACCCATAGTAATTACTACTTTGCAATTTCAGTATTTATTGACTTTCTGAATGGTGATGAATGGAAATGTGCTTTATTTATTAAAACACGTAAAATGCTTTTTTTTTCTTCAGAACTTGACATATTTTTCCTGTTCTTGCTACGCCTTAACCCTTTTTTATCTGCCATTAATCCATGTGTTTGCATGAAACCAGCTCCGTCTCTCTGTTTTGTCTGGAATGATAGCAGGCCCTCAAGCCTCTTGATGGCACGTTCTACCTGATTTGCTTGGCTCTGTCTCCCTACCTTAGGAGCAGTATCCTGTGGCTGCATATATGATCTTAACCTACTGTGGCTTGGCTGTATCTTAAACAGTTTCCTTGTTTGGGTCTCGTTAATTTTCCATGCAGCCCAAAAGATACAGCTACGGATTTCAGTAGCCCCATATAGAAAGATCTGACATTTAGAGCGATGGTACCAGGAAAAGCCATGTCATCTTTCAGGATTGTGTAATAGAACAATTTTATCCTCCTTCTGTAATTTCCAAGCCAGCTGTGGTAGGAGTCAGGATTTACTGCTCCTCTTCTCTGGCAGGCAGGGTTGTTCCCCTGACCTTCTGCTCTAGCAGACATTCGAACCTGGACATAAATCTGGGGCTATTGCTTCTCCCAGTCATCTTGGTGATCTCACCGCTGCCTTGTGCTCGCTGTTGCGTATCTGTCTGTCTGCCTGCCTCTCCTCTTGTGCTCAGATCCCAATTTTTTGGGGGTCATGGAGCTGTGTCCTTGGTTGTCTGTGGCTTGCAGGAGAGACATATGGGGGGAAGGGTTATACTTTCACAGTTTGGGCAGCATATCTGGTGTGTAACCTGGCGTAGCCTGAGCAAAACTTGCTGGGTCTGGGAACATGGATGAGGCTGGGTTACAGTGGTCTGGAAAAAGGAGATGGTGCGGGAAACTCCAGGAGATGGTGCGGGAAACTCCAGGAGATGGTGCGGGAGCTGCCAAGGCTTGGGTACCATCTATATCCTTGAAATTAATGATTATTTCCTCTATAATGGTAATGATTATTAGTTAATGATTAATGTAAGGGAAACCATTTTAAAGGAGGGGGTGTAAGGTCCTGAATTACTCAGCTCCTCATGGTCAGAGATTTCTCAACCCTCTTTCTCTGGCACAATCGGGGGCCATCCTTCTCTGCTCTGGAAGTGTCTGTGCTGCATCGGCCTGGCTGCCAGCTCTCAAAAGCCTGTAAGGATGGCTGATGGCATTGCTCAGTGATCGAATGGGGTGATCTGATGACCGCATCAGCAGTTCAGGTGTGCTGGAATGGTCAGGCAGCAGCCATAAGTGACAGCTCTTATAACTATTCACATACAGAAGTTTCTCTTTCGCACCTTGATGCGGTAGCGCAGAATAACGCCGAGCTGTCACAATCCATAAGCGTGAGGCCTCATGTATAACCTCTTTAGCAGACTGCAAGAGCTGCTTCCAGAACAATAATTCAGGTAATAAGGAGTCCCTAGGTTCAGCTTAGTAATAGCTTGTAATGACTCCCAGAGAGTGATTTCAGCCTCCATAATCCTCCTAGCCGTGCCTACCTTCTACAGCAGTGTCTGTGAGGAACCACAGCTGCGTCATCAGCAATCTTGTTCCTTGTTGAAAAGCCGAATGCGATGGTGGTGGTGGGGAGCAAAGGTACAAATCCGGGGGGGCCGTTCTGGGAGATGGAGCAGTATGTGGGTTTTGTCACGGAGTCGGGCGTAGCGTGTGGAGAAGGGCACGGGGCTGGCCGACTGAGCAGGTAAGGGCCCAGACCTGAATGTCATTTTAGAAACCTTGATCAAAAAAATTCAGACTCGAAGACTGTTAAGACCAGGATGAAGGCTCAGATCAATAGGCTCTGAATGAATTCCTATAAAAAGGAACAATTTGGTTTTGACTTTGTAGGCACACTGCAGGAGCATCTAATCCATTGTCCCCAAAGGAGTCGTTCTGGCCCTCCTCTCGTCAAGATACACAGGGATTTTAAAACCTGCCAGGTTTTAGTGGGGTTGGAATAGAGAAAAGGTGGGGGGGGGAGGTGGAAATTAAACCACAAATGTTCACAGTAAAGTGGTGATAGAAATGGAGGTGGACGGGGAAGAAGAGAGCGTCTGAATTTAGTCTCGGGAGACCAGTAACTTCCCAGGGCATCTCTGGCTGTTCTCAAGTCTTTTGCCTGCGCGTTGCAAAGGCCTGCACAGGCTGAAGTCAATCCAGTGTTGGGGTTTTGGCGTATTTTGGTGTCAAGCCCTGTGATTCCCACCCAGGCAAATGCCTGTGTGTGTCCCCCACCTTTTGAAATAAGAGTTGTCCGAGCCTAAAAGCCGGGCATAGAAGTGAGCTCTCTGATGGCGAGTGCATGTCTAAATGTTGTGCTTGGAGCAGGGCCAGTGTGCTTTGCATCTTGTCTAATCAAGCTTCTACAGGCTTATGATCTGCAAACAAATAGGTTTTCCACCTTGAGGCTGAGCTCTGTGCATGTATACATGAGAAACTTACGCTTTTTTTAATAGCGATATTGCATTTTTCTGCGGTGCTTCTCAGCTCTGGCTCCCAAATCTCCTTACAAAGAGAGGTATGACCTTGTCAGCATGTGCCTGTGTTGCTGTGCACTCTGAGAAAAAGTTGAAGGCATCTTCTCTCCATGTAGCTGGTAAGGAGACTTTACAAGCAACCTTTGAATCCATGTTGGGACTTCCAGGCAAGTGTATGGCATAACTGAAGCTCATTTGGATAGATCCATGCAATACCGAGGCAAGAAGACCTAATGGGGAATACTTCCCATTTTATAGAGGTGGAAACAGTGGGAAGAAGAGACAGTGAGTAATTTAAGGATAGGGAACAGGGCAGTTGCAGAGCTAAAAATGGATTTCTGGAGTCCCAATTCAATAGACCAAACTATCACGCTGTGTGTGTTATCTTTGCAGGCTCACTAGCAGGCACAAACATGTACCCACCCACACAGTTTTAATCTCAGTTGCTGTGTCAGACATTGCTGATGGGTGAACCCTGAAAACTCCATGAGGCAATTCTAGAGGCATTGCCAAAATTTCCCTGGCTGTTAGTCTAAGAATGTCCGCCCCTTGGGTCTACCAAACCGAGCTGGGAACCCTTGGAGAAGCATCTGCTATTTCTAGCGGCGGATTTCCTGGGAAGTGGATTCCCCCGCAGACTGTTGAGCTGTGATTTTGTCCCTTCCGGTCCCATACAGAGCTGAAAATGGGAATGAAACCATGAAACTCGTGCCTCTTCGCCGTGAGCATGCAAAAATCTGGGTCACATTTTGATGGGGCATTTAGAGCACGGAGGTGAGACTAGATCCTCTTTGTACTTGCCCAAACCTGCCTTGTTGGCAGGTGGATCAGGTACTGCCAAACCCAAATCATCACTAACAGTGCTTTGATTTTTTTTTTATTTCTTGTTTCTTAGACCTCCTGGACTCATGCAGAGTCCAGATACTGGGAGGTCCAAAACTGAAAGACGTTTGTGAGCTGCATTTCATGAAATCTCATCTGTAGTGGTTTTTTGTTAGTTTGTTCTAGTGGGAGGACAGGATGTTTTGGGGCTTGCACTGTTACCCAGTGATTTCAGTTCAATGTCCTGTCAACCATGGGCTCCCTTTGTGATTCTGGACAAATTTTGTCTCTTCGGGTCTCAGTTTTACCATCTGCAAAGTGAGGATGGATAATTGTACTGAGGAGCAGCAGTGACTGAAGCTGGGCTGAGAAGGAGTCCTCGCGTCTGTCACCTTCTGACTCTTGCTGGTGGCAAGTATCGGATTTATTTGGACGTGGCTGCTTAGAGAGGGCTACTCAGACTCCTCTCTAAACCCCAGCAAACCTGCTGTGGGATAGCAGCCATTGCCGCCAAGCTTTGATGCTCTATTTACACATGACAGAAACGAAATGTAGACACAGCGGATGACTAAACAGATTAGTTACCATGTCGTTAATTACCTTCATCCCAGCACTGTTCTGGACGATGCTCTGAGGCAGAACAGCGACCTGATGATACCAACGCCATGTCGCCTGTCCTGTGCCATCAGCGGGAGAATTCTTAGTATCGCTTGAACTGGTAAATCACTGGCAACTGCTTTTGTTTAGTGTGAGAGAGCGCGTCTCTATAGAAGAAAGTTGCCTCGCCTAACCCATTTGGTTTGTGTTTACAATGAACTATTGGCATTGTTGGTTTTGGAGTGACTTTTGTACGACTGGTCCTGTTGTGGAGGGGAATAGGAATGGCTGAGCTGACTGCACTACAGGACAAAAAGCCCTATGGAATATGATGGAGATGAGGATGTTGTTAAAAGAGGTTATCTTCTCATTTTACTAAATGTTAGTCTTTTCTGTGAGCGCTGGCAAAAAACTTAAGCTGTGGAATCTTAATGGCAGCATCTTCTAGTGAACACAGCACTGCGTTATGACGGCTGAGCTCTATTTCGGGTTCCCCTTCTGACTTTGATTTGCTGTGCAGAGCAGGGCTTGTCTTGGTTTGGATGACAGGAGCATAGTATCTGGGGACAAGGATTTTGTCTGGAGCCTCAAGGATTTCATTTGGAGTGCTGCTGTAGTTCAAATAAATGACGGAGTCCAGCTAGGCAGAGGATCAGGGTGTGAGTTTACTGAGGTTTTTCCAAATGCAGCTGGAAAAATGCTGCTCCAGGTTTCCAGCCTCCGGGTTATTCCTGGCCAGAGCTAATGATGATATATGAGTCTTACAGAACACTCTTCATCCTGAGACCTCAAAAGCCCTTCACTGAAGAGGTCTGCAACGTTATTCTCACTAGGTACAGGTGGTAAAATTAATGCATTAAGAGATGGAGTAGTTTAGCCAAGCAGTGGAACTAGGGATGAAATCTGGGTGTCCTGACGCAGTGCCATGCTTTGCCTCGTAAGAGCCGTTGCCTTTTCCAGCCCTTGGACTTTGCTGGTGCTTTGATTACTAAGTCAAGCCCTGCTGTTTCGGAAGGTCAGCAAGCCTCTTGTTCATGCGTACATCCTTGCTTGTCTGCTAGCTTCAGTGAGACCCTGTAAAGCGCTCTTAACCCTATCTCCCAGCATCTGCTGTGTGCTTATGATGACAAAAATCAAAGGCAAGTTTATCATCATCTTCCTTCTGCTGAGCAGCTGCTGTGAACACCACGTGCCAGTGCTTTAACTCTCATAAATTGCTCACAAAGCCTGGGCAGAGGTGTTGCAAATTTTTTAGGGCTTTTTATGTTGTTTGTTTTTTAGGGATGTGAAAGCTTCTTTAGCACTCTAAAAAACCCTGAAAAAGAGCAAGCCCCGTGGCTGTTTTGGGACATGGCCCTGTGCTCCCCATAGGGTCACATCTTTGTGTGCAGTGCTGTCTTGTCCCGTTCTTCGCTGGGGTCTGCTGTGTGACTGCGGGCACGCAGTCTTCTTGTTTCTGGCTCTGGGGTAATCTGGGGGATAATCCTCAAATTAGTATGGTCCAAATTATATCATTGGGAGAATCCACCACACTGGCTGCTCCTGAAATGCATCTGTATTCCTTTCTCCCTCTCTGGTTCCTCTCCTAGGGTGCAGAGCAGCTTTGTGACCCTCTGCTTCTTCTCTGTTCCCTGCCCTGTGGCTCTCAACTATTAACAGTTGAAGTCTGCTTCTTGCTTGTGTTTTTTTGGGGGGATTTTTTTTTTCTTTTTCTTCCCCTGCATGGATCCTGATGTCACTTTGCACCAGCAGAGATATCTGCCAAGTGTGTACCTGGCTCTCTCCCTACTCTTGGCTGCAGCTAGCGCTGTGCCAGCCTTGCTCAAGCGCGTGTGTTAACTGTGGGCATTCTTCTCCTTCCCCAGGCTGGGTTTGGTTCTCTCGGTCCTCTCCTCTGCCGTGCGCTATGCAGGCTGGCTGTGGGCACCTCGCCTGGTTTGATTTGAGCCGCGGTTTCTCTCCTTTGTGTAACACCATTGCTTCTACCCTGGTGCCAGGGTGAATGTGTTGAGCCATGAGGCAGCCGGCTACCCAACAAGGAGGGGTGGATCAGCGCTGGTGGAAGCAGGGCCCCTGCAGAAAGCCAAAAAAAAATTGGGGAGACTCCCGCTGCATTGGAGAGGAGCTCGCGCTGCCGTCCTGGCAGAGCCCCCTCCGGGAGCAGCCCCTCCTGGTCCGCTCTTTGCCTTGGCTTCCCCTCGGTCGCCTGGTGCAATTCAAAGGTGTTGGCTCCGCTCCCCCCAGCTTCTTCCTCGCCCCGGGGAAGAGTTGCGTCTCTCGGTTGCGCAGGCAGTCTGCCACCGCTGCGGAGAGCCCGGGCTGTGTAGGTGGCTGCCTCTTGCCTCTGCCGGAGCGCAGAGCCGGCGGCGCGTGGGAGAGAGCGGGCTCCGCATCCCTCCTTTGCGCTCTGTGTTTAGCGCCGGTGAGTTCGCCCTCCCGAGATGCGAACGTGCGGCACACAGATGGCCTGAACAGTTTGGGGAGCAGACTCTCTTCATTTGTGTAAAGGCAAATAGGCTTTGAAGTGACTAAACTGCTACAGCAATAGTGACAGGGGAATTTGGATGTTTTTTGGGTTCGTTCTTAGGCTTGGTTCCTTCAGTTGCAGTTAAAGGCTTTGGCACACGCGAGGAAATCCTCTGCACGTTTGCACTTCCCTGATGGCATCACGAGCTGCCTCTGACTGCGGCGGCTCCTGCGGTTTTGCTCTGAACTGTGGCATTGTGTCACAGTTTGTCCAACGTCTGCTGATAGTCGCTTGGAAGGGGATATTGGCTCTCTATTGGGAAACTTCTTGTTCATTAAGGAGTTTATCAGTTGAAAAAGTCACTGGGGTGGAAGGAGCTATTTCTGCCCTGTGGAAAATCTCTGCCGTTTATTTTGTGAGCGAAAGGTCAACTTGGCAATCTCCCCTATTTAGATAAAATATGAAACCTTCGCTTCTCTGCTGTAAGTCTACGGTTGCTGGACCACTTTTTGGTATTTCAGCCTGCCTGTAGCAGGGAGCAATGGATCGAGTGCTCTTTAGGTTTCTTGCTAACTTGGGGGCTTTACTCATATGCCTGTGGTACGCGCAGAGATTGTTGCTGCCGACCATGAGCTGATTAAATGAGATGCATCGAAGTTAAAGAGAGCTTGAGATTACCACTGCAGCTGTGATCGGCTGACAGGATGTGGCACAGCCCAAAATTCTAGTCAGGCTAAAATCAAATTAAAGTTTCCCAGCGTGATATTTTAGGAGGGGAAAAAAATTAAAAAAGGGATGGAAAAAGAAAAACCCAAAACAAAAAAGCCCCCCACAGAGTTCATCTGGTGGATGGAGTTACATTAAGCGAATGGAAATTAAAGGCTTTTCATAGAGATCTTCAGTATAATTTGATGGAAGACTTTAATTATTTCAAAGTGCCTAAGAAAAGGAGCTTGGAAAGATTTGGAGGGGGTGAGCTCTCATAAAAATATCTCTTTTCACAAGAGTTTTGAGCTGTTGTTGGGCTGAAAGGCTGCTGTCAGCTCAAAAAGAGGGATTTGAAAATCCTGTGCCCCCCATCCTCCCCGGAGACCAATTCCTGCATGAGTGGCAGTCAGTCTCGTAAGAGAAGGCCAGGGAGCTGCAAGGAGGCGGGTGAAGGAAGAGCAACGACTTCAGTGCTGCCAAGCAGCTTTCTTTATCAGCCTTCACAAGGCATGTAGGATGAAGAGGACTCCTGGCCGTTAACGTGAGGACGGCAGCCTGTGCTTGAGTTGGATCTCTCTTGGCTTTTCGGACGGTAGAGCCAGAAAGAGCATCTTCTCCCTGGCACCCCGGGGAGATGGTCCATTGAAGTCATAATGCTAAAGTTGTCACTCATCCAATTCTTGCTTGGACAGCCCAGGAATTAATGGGTCTTTGTCTAGTCTCCAGGTTGACATAAATTCAAGTATCTGGAGACCGGCCATTCTTTCCCTGCGACTTGGATGCTCTTCTCCTGTCTCCAGGCTGCTCGCTTTTAGGCAGAAATGTGGCCTCTTCAAGCTCTGAATGCTCAGTGTTTTTGATTCCTTCCATTCCTCAGACATGCCATTTTGAGATACCCATCTCCACCTCCATATGCACCTCTCCAGGAGGGTGGCCCGATGGTGTTGCTGGAAGCTGGAGACAGCGTGGGGGCAGGACCGTGCCCCCAGCCATGGTCTTGCTGCTGAGCCAGCGGGCACCGCCTCTGTGCCCGGCTGGTCCTCGCTGGGCTTCTGCTGGGCTGAGCAGTGGTCAAGGCTGACAAAGTTGAGATCAAGGAATGATTTTGGCTGAACAGAGTGGCCCTGAAGGGCAGAGATTTCGGGTTGCTGGCCAGAGCTGCTCTCACTCCTGCAGATGTGTACTGTGGTCCCAGGCTGTGGTGGAGGATGGCAGTCGGAAATGGCAGTGTTTCAGCAAAACTGGGAATCTCGCCTGATTTGCTACAGCCCAAGGGTTGTGTAGCACCAGGTATTTCCCATTAAACTTCAGGATGCCTTTCCTTGTTCTCACCATCCCTTCTGGTGGTGCAAGCGGTCCTGATGCTGATTTGACTGCGTGGGGCTTTGCGGGGGCTGTGTGTGCCCTACCAGAGGCTCACTGTGTCCCCTCTGCTGTGCCAGCCTTTGTGTCGGAGGATATCACTGCCCTCCTCTGCAGGGATGCTTTGAGGATAAACAGGGCCAAGGAAGTTCATAGCAAAGGGATGGGAAAAACATAACCAACTTAGATAAATAGGTGAGATGGGGAGAACAGCGGGATCCAGTCCCAGGGACTGCATTATAAAGCAGCGGAGGGCAGGTACTCATTTCTCCTGCCTGTGATGACGGGTGTTTGGCAGATAACTGGCAAAAAGACAGCCTTGGTAGCCATGGGGATGGGAGAAGGGGGATGCTCAGTTGCAAGTAGGAGCCAGGGCAGAAAGAGGACTGGCACATGTCTAACTGCTGCACCAAGCAGATGAGCTGCCTGTGTTTTCAGCAGCCCGTTGTCCTGAGCGATTGCTGGTGGGCTTGGGGAGCCGCTGAGCTTGCACAGCTCGGGGGTGAAACGGTCCCAAAGAGGGAGCCGTTGGGATAAACGTTCACGCCAATTATCTAGAAAAATGAACTCTGTTTTTTGGGAGGCGCGAGTGACTGCAGAGTCGTAGAGCCTGCTTACGAGGAGAGAGGGAGAAGGCACCACAGCTCGAGAGAGAAGCTTGATCTGAAGGGGCATTGGGTTTGTTCAGCCCTTAATGAGCAGCTCCCTGGGAGTGCCGTCAGAGAAGGTCCTGTGGGGTGGTGTGTCTGAGGCTGTTCAGGGGCCGGAGTTAATCCAGCACTTCAGTAATCAGGAATTATGCACTGTTTATTGCTGAGAATGTTTGGGGTTTTTTTTTTCCCCTTGGTGTGTCAAAGTCTTTCTGCACCGATCGTTCTTTGCTGCATTTCCTCCCTAAAGCTGCTTTTGAAAGAGTTTGTGCAGTGCGCTTGGCCAGGCTCCTGCCTGGTGTCGCTGCAGAAGTTTGAGCAGTTAACCATTTCTGTCTTCTTGTGTCCGCGTCAAACCACCCTCCTCCCACATCGCATCTCCTGCGCTCTGCAGGCGCTTGTGCCGACGCACGCTTGCGTCACTGGGCGAAATTAGAGTCCCTCATGAACCCCGTGGGCCCCCGCAGACAACGTTCAGATCAGTGGCTGAACTCCAGGTGTGAAATAGCCTTCCCGATGTGCGTGTCCTCTCAGCAGACGAGCTGCTTTGGTAGAATAGCTGCTTGAGCGCAGACGGCGGAGTGGTGGATGCAGACAGCTTCCTAAGCGACATGTCTTCAGGGCAGGGACTATTCGTATAGCGGGAAGCAGCCGCGAGGTGATGGCAGTTGGTTATGTTTTTAATTTAAGGGTCTATTTACACACACCAGGCCGTCCTTGTTCTGTTAATAACAGCATCTGCACACTGGGGTCACCATCTCGCTGCACGCTTTGAGGATTTGTTGTTGAAGCAACAGCATCTGAGGGGGGTGGCACAGAGAAAACGGCCCCCTGATGTTAGTGATTTAAATTCTGGCAAAGCAGGCTGAGAGATGGAGGGGAGGAAGGACTGCTCCTCCTGGGGCTGGGGCAAGAGCTCGGGCTGGAAGTCTGACGAGCGACTGCCCTCGTTCACCTTCAAAATGCTCAGTGTTATCTGTCCCTCTGGGTATTCATCCCTCTTCCACCAGCAGTATCTAAGCTACTTTTGGAAAGGAGTAATGGGGAGTTTAGCATTAATAGCTTTTCTTTTGGGGGCAGGAGAAGATGCAGAGGCTGCCAGGCTGCCATTTGACAGCAGTTAGCAACAATCAGCTGGGCTGATGGCTACTGGGCAGCTGGAATAGTTGGAAGCCTGCTGGGCTCCAAACTGGTTCAAAACGAGTTGTGCTGAATCACAGCCGCTCAAAACTTCCTCTGCTTGGAGCGTATCTGAGCTGAAGTGAGTCCCAGATGGTGGGGGGAGAAAACCCAAGAGGTTCCCGTGAGCTGGGGAGTTAAGGCAGCCTGGCGTACAGTTTATGCCTCGTGGCTGAGTTCAGTAGACTCTAATTGATGATTTTCTCTACATTTGGGGCATGCGTAACATCTTTCCCTTGTGGATTCCTCGATGCCTAATGGGAGTTGAGCTAAACTTGCAGTCCTTCCCTCTGCGGAGAAATCTTTCTCTCCTCTACTAGGCTGCTATTTCATGAAGCTCATAGAAACCAATAGGTTTGTGAGTCTGCATCCTCATGAAATTTGGTTGGAAACTGCCGTCATATTCCAGGTTGATTAAGGGTGGGCACGTGAACGGGTGTTGAAATCCCATCTGTGTAAGCCTTGCTTTCTCTCGCGTTGAGACCAACCCAGAAGTGTCTGGATCCGAAAGAGCAAACTCAGGATGTCGGATGGCTGAGTCCTGTTGGCTCATCTGGCCAGACAGGCTGTGAATTCGAGTTTCAGGGTAACAGCTGCATTAGAATATGGTGCTGGATTTTGGACGGATTATAGGTCAAGATGCAAACACTGAAGTTGGGCTAAGGCTGGTTAATGAGGACAATTTATGCTTATAGCTGGAAGAGAATGATGTGATCAGGGGTTTCAGAGTGCTCAGCGTGGGCATAACTTAGTCCCTTTGTACTTTCCTCATTTAACTGGAATTGATGTTAAGCCAGTGATGAGAACAACTGAAAAGCCAACTCTGGAAAGGGTTGTTCCTTGCTTGGTTTGGAAATTGGATATTGCTGATGAGGATGAGTGCTCTGGGAGCAGTTTTGAGAATGCTGCTAAGTCAGGAGCACAGACAGCCTGATTATAGCTAACTTGGAGCAACAGAAAGGCAAGGTGGTCAGAATGAATTTGTTCTGTGAACAGATTTGTTTTTCACACTGAGGCAATGTCCTGTGCCTTTGTGTGCCTGTGCGTTATGCTGTGTTAATGAAGCCAAGTGATCTCTGCTTGCTCCACATCAAACCCCTGGATAAAATCCACACGTGTGGTGTCACTCTTCTGCGTATGTCACACTGCAGATAGGAAAGGAATTCTTGCGCTCAAGTAAGAATGAAGTGAAGGCCCATCAAGTGTCTGTGAGATTTATCCCATGCTTAACGCTTTACAGTGATGGTAAAATGCAGGTTTCATTTGAATCAATGGTGAAATTCTTTGCTGGGTGCGGGGTTTTACTCTGGGCTTTCCCAAGGCTAGTTTTCATGGCAGTTCCAGAGTGCACGTCCCATCAGCACTTTTAAAGATCTCTGCTGGCCTTTAGTGTAGAACAGTTTAGATCTCTTGCAGGAGTGACTCTTTCTGGGCAAGGGGTCTGCAAGTTAAGAGGGCTGATGGCATTTGGCTTGCTAAAGGGAGGGATGGTAAATAACTTAGGCAAAACTGTATGTGAAGTCTGGAGTTGTCCAGGAATTGTGTATGTCATGGCCGTATCTGAAGCAGAGTGGCCAAATATTTGAGAAAAAAAGGATAAGCCAGACACAGAGCAGTTATCTTGAGGCTTATGAAACTTGAGCGGTGCTTTGTTAAAAAGCACTTCTTGTATCATCAAACAAGCTGCTCTGTGCCCATATTCCCTGTTACGCAAAAGACTCTCCAAGCCTTAGAATAAATGCATTAAAGGCCATGAGATGGAGAGAAGAGGATGGTGAGAACTTGAGAGATGCCAGAGCCAAGACTGTGGAGAGTCATGTCTCTTACTGAATTTTCTGTGCTGTCATGAGGGGAAAAGCTGAGGAGCTTTTTGCCAAGGATGTGTGCGTGAAGATTTCTCTGGTCTTTCGCCTAGTAATGTATCGACAGGCCTAATAAGAAATTTCCTTTTGTTGGCAGACTTTGCCTCTCTTCTGTCCTTTCACCATCACCGCTACAAGGGTGCTCCTCCTGCTGAGCCAGAAAGGTGAGGGCTCGTTTCCCAGTGAGCTCTTTTAAAAAAATCTCTATTGGATTAAATGAAAAGCCTATTCCCTCGGGCTTGCATCCTCTGCGGTGACCCAGTGAGGGAGGTTAGCCATTTATTTTCTTTTTCTCTTTGTCTTCCTTCCCACCCCCTGCGCCCAGAAACATTATATACTTGCCCTTGTCTGGGTGGTATTTCTCCTGTGGCCAGGACTCCCCTCACGTCTCTGCTGCTGCTTGCTGTGGGATTTGGCCTGTTGTTGCAACAAATAGTGGAAAAATGCCAGAACTGCCCGTTCACCTCTGCCCCTCTGGGACTTGGACGTTTCATCTCAGTAACGCGGTAGAACTGCGCCTCTAGTTGGATGCTTTTTGGTGTTAAACTGTTTTTCAAACCAGAAACCTGTGTTTGACTTCAGTTGTGTGTCACTTATGCTGCAAGTAGGATTAGAAGCTTCTCTCATGCAAATTAATGCCTTTTAAATGCAACATCACTTACCAGTTTGGATTTGGTTCTGCTTTCCTGTGCATGGCTATTGCTACAAGTCACTCCGTTACTCCAGCAGCTCTCTTTTGCATCTGGTTGTTGCGTGCGGCACCACTGTTGCACGTATGTGCATCTCCCAACTCCGGTGTTTTCCTTACATACCTTTAGTTTTGCAGGTTTCTTTGCTCTCTTGTGCAGACTTTTCTCCTCTGCCCCTCCTCTGTCTGCTCTCAAGCCTATCACCCCTATGCTTTCTTGTGCATGTTCTTAGCTTGGCATCTGTCCTCTTTCCCACCTCTTTCCAATGCATATGCTTACTGTCTTCCAAATGCACACCCTGAAATTCTTGCTCCATTAAAATATACAAACCAAGTCTTACAAACATCATCTTCAGCCATTCATAAATTACCTCCCCCTTGCCTCAAAGTACAGGCTTTTTGAGCTTGTATGTATCAAAATGTTCTTTGGGTGATAGATGGGAGATTAATCTATTTATTTCACTTACAGTTTTGGCAGCTATAAAAAGAAGCAAAACTAGCTTTTTGGCCATAAACCACTTCTTGCAGGTTGATTTGGTAGAGGCTTCTTTGTTTTCCTTTCTTTTCCCTCTTGAATCTGCCAGAGACTTTAAGTGAAATAAATAGATTAATCTTCTTTCTGTAGCCCAGAGATCAGGTTGATGCATTTAAGAGCTTTTTCTCCCCCTAGACTTCTGAAATGTTCACAGATCCGATTCATATTTTAGAACTTCCTTCATGTGTAAAGAGACTCAGTGGTAGCAGTAATTCTTCACTAACAACAAATAGGGGTTAGTGCTTGTTGGATTTCTTTTCTTCAGAGAGTGCTGAAAATTTTCCATCAAAGCGTTTTTGATAAAAGGAATTTTTGTGGAAAAATATCGGTCTTTGTGTGGGGGGAAAAAAAACCCACCCAAAATCTGAAAATCTCCTTCAAAAGAAAAAGTTGGTATTTTGCGAGACTGTGTCTTCAAGAAGGTTCAATTGCTGCGAGCCAAACGGCTGAAAGCAGGTTTCCAAAAGCGTATATACTTATCAAAACAGCACTGTGAAAAAGAGTGGCAGAACTGGAAAAATCGCTGGTTTTGAGGAGGGGAAAATGGTTTTCTGAGCAGCTCTGTTTTCTGCGGTGGAAGGGTACACACTGAGTGTAAGGAGGCCTCATGGAAAGGGTTTCTTAAAGCAGTTTATTCTGGACGCGGTCCTTGGCACCTTACAGAGCTGGGGTCCTGGTGATTGTTTTTTTCTTCCAGCGTGTGCACTCGCATGGCAGCTTAGCGAGAAATAGTCAAGCAGCTTTGAAGAACTGAAGGTTTAATGCCATCCGAGTCTTATGCTGCCCAGGGAAAGATGCTGTATTGCTAAAATTGTGTGGTGTGTCTGTGCCCTGTGCCCTTTCCCAGCATTGCACGGGGAAAATGTCGCAGCCTGGCTTGCCCTCCCTCCTGCCTGGCTGCCTGCTGGTCGCCAGCCACGTGCTGGGCGAAGGCTGTGTCTCTGGGCTGCCCCTGTAAGGTGAGCGTCTGACCCTGGCAGGGCTCGGACGGAGGCTGACTTCTCTCGGGGCAGGAAGAGAGCCGGTGGCACAGTAGGAAATGGCACCGGGGCTGCTTTTGCCCTTGCTCTGACTCTTCAGTCTTATTTTACTCTTGGCTCTTCTCACCACCGTATACACAACCCAAGAGAAAGCAGTGTTTGGGCTGAGCTTGTGTCCTGCCACCTGCTTTTGAGGAATGCTTTGACTTGGGGCTGTGTATACCATCCAGTGAAAGGAACTTCTTTGCCTTGCTTTTTTATGTTTGCAGGAGGACAGGAGTGTTGCAGATGGGTATTTTCTGCAGAAGAGCTGATGTCCCCAGTTTCATACAGCGGCTTGTGCCTGGGTCACATGTTTGCATTGGGTTTGTTCTCTATTGGAACAAAACTGAAATTTCAAAACTCCATTTTTGTCTTTTTCTTAATGTAAAACAATTGTTGGTTTAAAGGCTTTTTCTTTTTCCTGGTTAACCTTTTTATGAAGCCAAGGCTCTGACTGTTTTTATTTATTCGGAGTCCCACAGGCTTCTTTGCAAGAAGAGAGATGTTGAGCAATTGAGATTCTGCTCACCTAGGAGTTTCCCCGTGCCACCTCAGCTGGAGAGATCAGTTTGTAGTTCCCCTTCCGAAAATACTGTCTTGTGCTTGGCTGCGTGTGTATGCAGTGCAAACTGGCCGCTCTCTCCTGCACCAGAGGTGGTTTAATGGAAGCGGTGACCTGCAGAGTGGGTTGGAGTCTTCTGCTGAATAAATGTGGTATAACGTTTGATACGAGAGCCCTGGCCTTTTTATATGGGAGAAACGGCTGGTGCAAGGCTGTACACCGAGGCTTTTGTGAGTGCCAGGTGTGGGGAGGTAAACCAAGATTTTCTTCCTGCTTTTTAGATGATTCAGTGTCAAACCTGTCCGGAAACTTTATCCAAGGTAAAACAGCCCTCAGCCTTGTAATTATCATTATCGGTATGCTTAAAACGGTGAAAAAATTGAGGTGCTGTCACAACATCCAGCTCCTTAGGTCAGAGGAGCAGTGCTGGTGTGTGCAGCACTGGCCCCTGTGTGGTGGCAGCTTGCTGTCCTTCTCGGCTGGGAGAAAAATCTGCCTTTCTCCTTCCACCTACAGGCACTCCCCTTCCCCCAGGCTTGTCGTGACTTTTCCTTTAAGATAACAGCTTCAAGCCAATTAAGAGTGTCTGAAGTGGGTAGAGCAGACATCGCTGTGTGAGACCACAGTGCTTTTAACTGCTATTGTTTGTTAATAAAAATAAATTGTGGGCACCAGGGAGGGATAAAATCCCACATGATCTTAGTTTTCTCTTTTCGTTGGTTTTCCCGGTGCGAAGTGAATTGCCGCAAGCAGGGAGGCTTTTGGCAGGTGATGTCGGGAGGGTGGTGCTGGGGTGGTTTGCAAGGTCCCGTAGTCCTCTTGCACGTGTGCCCCCCATCTCCTTGGCTCGGCCGCTCTGTGTGCAGTGTAAATCATCGCCTATAAGCTTCGATGCCGGGCTGTGAAGCAGAAGGGGGCTGAGGCACAGGCAAAGACGGCGTCTTGCTGCCGGGAGCGGTGACTTCTGGCAGAGGGATGGGGTGGCCGAAGGCGGCGTCCCCGTTGCCATGCCGTGAAGCTGGCCGGAGCTCGTCCATCACAGCTCCGCGCTGTGGCTCGGGGGGCTCTGCCGCGCAGGGTGAGGCAGGGTTGCACCAACAGCCCTGGCAAATGGTCCTAGCGCTGCCCTGTATCGCGGTGCTGTGTGCATCCGTCATGTTACGTGCTTTGGTCTCTCTTCTCTCAACAGCCGTAGGCCTTTCTTCGTTGCTGTGGTGCCGGAAGGCTTTGCTCTGCCTTGCGGTGCCTGGAGCAGGGCGGGCAGGCAGGGGACGGCGGCACGCAGACTGGCTCCTTTCGTGTGCCCGAAGGGTTTTGCCGGGCTGGTTGTACTGGCAAAATTGCCTAGCAGAGAATCAGCTTAAACCCCGTTCCTAGAATAAAATAAGCTGCCCCGACAAATGAGTTTTAATGCTATCAAGTCCATGTCCGTAATGGGACTTTTGTAAGCGCGACGCTGAGGGGGCAGGTGGGGTTTTCACACTCGTAATTCACTTCGCTGTGCCAATAAAGCTTTCGGGTATTGACCGGCGCTGGGGGGCCTGGGAGGTGGGGTGGCAGGCCTGCGGGGGAGCGGGGAATTGAATGGAGCCATCCTGTGACTCAGCCTGGAACTGTAACTGCTGAAGTCTCCCTGTGTTCACAGGTCGGTGGTTGATAATGCTGGGGAAAATCTGAGGCAGCCGAGTCTACATGCAGCTTGTGTGAGGAATTAGGATGGGTACATATTGCTTGTATCTCTGAGCAATGATAGGAAAAGTTGATCAGGCTTTGCTAATGCTGGGGAGGATTGAGAAGGGCAAGACAAGAGAGAACTCAAGATTGTGGAAAGAGAAAGTTAAAGAAAATAATCCACAGGAATGAGAAATGTCAGGAATACATTCGTCCTTCTGCTTCACTGCCTCCAGAATTCTTTTCTCCTTGAAGTTTCTTGCTTCTTTTTCTGGAAGTCACAAAGAAGGGAGGGAAAAAAAGAAAAAGAGAGAGATAAAAGAACACAGCCAGAAGTCAGCCAAGCAGGTGTTTATCACTAATATCACCTTTCCTTGAATATCACCGAGTCTGGTGCTAACTGACTGACCCTTTCCGGAGCTGTGCCGTCACCGTGGTGTGATGGAGAGTCGGAGGTCCTTTTATCCCCCCGACACCTGAGGAGGAGAGATACCACTGGTCTGTCTCTCACCTCAGATGAGTTCATCCCTGGCAAGCCACCGTGTGAATATTGTGAGGACAGCGCGAGAAGAGGAAAGGCATGGTGGCTGAAAGTAAAGCAGGCTCTTTAAAGCTGGTGAAATCTAAAAGGAGACATAGTTTTTATAGGAACATAGAAATTGCTAGACTGGAACGGAACTGTGCTTCGTATTGTTAAGTATCCTTTTTTAGTGCTAGCTGCTTCCAGAAGCGGTGTAAAGGAGGCTTGCCCCGAGGGGGGATTCTTCTAACCCTCAAACAGAAGGAGTTAGCCAGTGCCTTGCAGCGTGAAGGGTTTACGTGTCATCCAAAATTTTATCTTTTTTTTTTTTTTTTTAACTTTACTGTTGTAATTTAGCTACTCATTCTCTTTATAAACATCTGATCCTTCTCTCGGTTTTACTGAGGTTTTGACTACAACAATACCTAGTGGTAATGATTTACCCATGCTAATTATGCATTTTGCAGAGGAAAACATATTGTTCGTAGCTTTAAATGGAGTGATTTTTCAGTTTAATTGAACTTACATCTTTGTATCCCTGGGGCAGGCTTGCAATTTAGTTCCTCCTCTCCCCCTGAGACACACAGGCACTTTCTCAAGCCCAGCAACAGTCACCTGTTGGAATGTTTTTCAGGTTCTTTCCCTCTTGTCAGTTCCATTTAAATTTGAGCCTCTCTGCAGATGAAGCTTTGCAAAAGGAAATAGCTCTCTTTGCTTGTCGAAAGAATGAAAAAGGCTCTGTTAAGTTGTTTGTTGATATTTCCTGACAGTTTTTCAGAATTCCTTGCTGCTCTGCAGCTGTTAAATTTGTTGTCTCAGCTGTGAGGATTACTCTAGCTTTGCTTGAGCTGCATTTTCTCACCATTCATCAAGCTTCTGGTGATGCACAGAAAGATCCATCAACACCAAAGCCACCTCCAAACTCGCATTTGGGTCTGCCTCCCGATTGCCTGGATAAGATTGAAGTTGCTGCCAATTTTTAAAGGGTGTTTGTGGTTTCTCAGTGAGCTTGCAGACGATGGCGTAGGGGTTTTGCAGCAGAAGTAAATGGAGGTTGCATCAGGATAAAGCACACGTTGGGGTTTTTGAAAGCCTGGTCCTGGCACTGCCTTCCAGGACGGTGGAGCCAAGTGCCAGTGCAGCTGGAGATGCTGTGCCCTGTCTTGCTGGGATGCAGCCCATCTCCAGGGCTCCCCAACTTGCTGGGGCCAGATGTGGCAGGGCAGGTGGCAAACAGATTTTGCAGGGCGGCGGTGTCTTTGGAAATATGAACGGAAATAGCAATGCACATGGCTTTCTTGTGTGTCCTTGGCAGGTTGGGCAGAGGGAACAAGAGGGAGAGCAGAGAGGTGGCTGGGTGGTGTTCAGGGATATCTTCGTTATTGGTGTGGCAGCTTCAGGAGAGTTCTATTCTGTGGTTAACATTTTATTCTGCCTTTTGGCTTTTGCTGTATCGTCTCCGAATTTTTCTGCAAAAATCTCAAAATAACAGGGTGATGCACCGATAGTAACAACGAAGAGTACCATCTCACAGAGTTATTAAAAATGTATAAGTAGTTTCAGAAGCATGTTGCTTCCTCTGAGAAGCAAATCGTCCATAATTCTGCTTGGTATTTGGAGACTTTTATCTCCAGAGAGAACTCAAAACTATTCAGTATAGTCTTGATTTATTTTATTCTCTTGAATTTTCAGAGCTAAAGATGAAAAAAGGCTTAACAGAAAAAGAATTACATACTTGCGCTGTGCAGAGAGAGAAGCCAGGGGCCAATCCGTGATCCACGGGCTACCCAGCAATTCACATACCACCCTGAAGGACCTATGAAACTCTTTTCTCGCCAGCCCAATCGTTTTGGGGGTAGCAGATTCAGATTGCTTTATAAACAGCTGTCCATCAACCAGGCTCACTTGCTACTATAGCACACCGCCAGTACAATAAAGAGGAGCCATTAATGCAAGAGCTGTAAATGTACAGGCTGACAAAAGTTCTCATGTTCTGCATGGAAACTTTAGTAAAAGAAGTGGGTTTGATTTATTTCCAGCAAACTGTGGTGAGGGTGAGTTGGGATAAGTCATCTTCACATGCGAAAGAATTAGTGCGGCAAGTTGCTAAATTTCCTTGTTCTCTTAAGTGTTTTCTTGGCTTCAGAGGCTTCCTGCTTTGTCTTGCATGAAAGAAGGATGTCATCTTCCTTCCCTCTCTGTGTGGAATTTTGGGCTGCACTGGAGTCGATACCCCAGTCGTAGCTGTGATTCATTACTGCACCTGGGCAAAAAGCATGTTTTATGGCTTCTCATGGGGAGGTGAGAGAGAGACATGCACCTTGCAGCTGTAAGGAAGCAAAAGCTGTTGGGAGGATGGCTAGCTCAGCAAGGCAAAAAATTACCTTACTACGAAGGGTGAAGGATTTGAACCGTGTTTATCACCCTTTCATGCCTGAATTCAGAGAGTAGGAGGCAGGAGGAACTTGGGAACGGGGAGGTGAAGAGAGCCACGAGGACTGAAATACCTTTGTTCCTTTGAGGATAGAAACCTTGATGTTAGGCCAGGAATAAAAATCCTCTCTCTTTTCCATCTCATCCTATGTCTTGAATTCCAGTGTCTGTTCCCACTGCTTGGTGGCGCAGGTGTGATGGTGGGGAAGCGTCCTTGTGTTGCGCTCCCTGGGTATTTTGCAAGCACCTCCATCAACCAGATGGTCTATGGGTACGGGTCGGAGGAGCCTGTGTAGTTCTGCTGTTTGGCGAACCCCAAGGTGCATTTCTATTGCTGACAGCTGTTCCTTGGGTTCGTGCTCAAAAATCAAAGTACTGGGAAGCCTTTCTTAGTAGTAGGTAATGCGTTAGGTGAACGCAGCATCCCTCTGTGCTCCATGTTCTAGGTAATTACAACCCTGCCGCTCACGTAGCAGAGCACAGCGGGTGCCCTGTACTTATTATTTAGCTTTGCTATTAACTCTAAGCTGGTGATGCAAAGGCAGCTGCTTCTCTGGGAATCTCGTAATTTGCTTCTTCACCAAACCAGGCTGCAAACAGGAGAGGTGTCCTTGAGGTCTGTCCCATGGAGCTGAAAGTCACGGGACCCTTTCCCAGACCTTGGTTGGTCATAGTCTGCCTGGAGTGGTTACCCTCGTGCAGTTTGTCTTTGCAGAGTCTAAAATGGGGATGACCCATTTTAGCGTGGTGATCCCATAGTGCTTTGGCAGAGAACGACAGGGATGTTAACTCCAGCATCCTCCTCAAATGGCAGGTGGGCATTTCCCACCAGTGCTTTGGCTGGAAAATGGGGTTCTATCTGCCTTTGCTTGCCCTAGTCCAGAGGCACAGTTAGGCTGCTGCCCTGCTTTTCCCTCACAGTGGTTGCCTTTAAGATGCAGACACAGAGTGTCTGCTGCAGGTGGGATCGTATTTATCTGCACAAAGACATGATCTTAAAGCTCCTTGCCAGGTGATATTAGATGGATGTGGGCAATGATATGGAGGAGAAGTGCACGCTGGTGGAGGAGGAGAGGGTAGTGGGGAGTGTAGCCAAAGGCTGTCATCTCTCACTGTCTCTGCCGGAGGAGCGAGCTCAGCACTGTGGCAGGGAAACCGGCTTTAGCACTGGCGTCTTCTCAGGCCCGGCTCTTTTTGCATCTCTGACCTCTGTGTGTGGTTGCTTCTCATACTGCTTCTCATTTTGTGGGAGAAATGCTGTCGAGTGTGTGTTTGCCGCCCCTTTTCTTTGGGACCAAGCCATACCCCATGGGCTGTCGATCCCCACACTCTCCCTGGGCAGTGCCGCGGGCGGCTGCGGGGCGAGGGGAAGGGTGGCACAGGCAGGAGGGGGCAGTGGAGGCGGCAGAAGGCAAAGCACATCTGAGATCTTATGTCAGATGCTTTGCTAGTTGAGATGTAGTCATTAATCACCACTGGCTGGTAAGGGCTGCTTGGGATGGGTTTTGCACTGAAAGCACGCCCAGGGTAGCGGTGCAAGAAGTGGGACCTAAAGGAGGAAAACAAGACTGTGAGACTTGGGGAGCAGCTTCGGAGCTGATCCTGAGCGCCATGCAGCTCCTGGGGGTGCAGACCTCAAGCTCCTCTTGAGACGCCCCTGGCTCCTTCTCTGGCTCCGCAGGGAAGGGTTGGGAGGAGATGTCTGTGTGCGACTTCTGCAAGCGCTGGTTCCCCAGCCTGGGCTGTAATACTGGTGTGAGCAAATTTGACGTGATCCTGCTGTTTCGTCAATAACTTGGAAAGTTTTGAAATAACTGCTTCAAAGTGCTCAAAATGATACCTTGCTCCACAATCTGTCTCCGCTGCTGCCAGCGCTTCTAAGTAACCAATTTACCATGTGCTTAACCTTTTAGGGCATTTCCTCCCTAGGCATTACTCTGTAACTCCCATTAAAAAAAAGAAAATTACCATTGCCCTTCTCAGAGGTGGCTAATGATTTCCAGGTGGTTTTTGGCAGCTTCTGCATTTTAAAAATGTGTTGAACACACTTCTGGAATCAGGATGCTTTTCAAATGGGCAGCTGACATTTGAGCAGGGGGCCCCTCAATTTTCTCGAAAATGAGAGAATTGGGACTCGGAAGGCAGGGCTGCTGGTGGGAGCTTCCCAAGAGAGACGTGATCCAGAAAGAGATCAAGCCCCGGGGAGTGGAGATGTGCAGGGGCTCCCCGCTCAGCCCCTGCGTTGCCTTCGTTTCTATGGTCACGCCTCAATATTTCTTCTGCCTCCCTTCCCTGTCTGTAAAAAGGGGATAGCCCCTCTGGGGAGTGCTGAGATGAGCTGGAAGAAGTCTAAATGTAATCTAAAAATAGATGAATTGAAAAATTGCAAGTAAAAAGCAATGTCTTTCTCAAACAAAACTCCTGGTAACTTCAAAGGCACATTAAAGACTTTGCCTGTGTCAGGACTTCAATATTTGGCCCAAGAATTAGACAAATGGAATAGTGTGAGAATGTTTGCCAGAAAATTGGAGAAGGGAGAGATAAGGTAACCAATGAAATACTCAAAGTCAGCATTTAAGGACGTTGCTGCCTGTGGAGATAGTTTTATCAACTTGAGGGACAACCATTTCTCCTGTAAAGTAAAATCTACCCTCTATGTAGCTGTTTAAAATGCTATTTGTTAGAAATTTGTTTAACTGTGCTGTGGGAGTCTGCTGTGGGACAGCCAGGGCCAATATCTGTACTAATGATAAGTTCGTGGATTCTCCACCTACTGCTCTTCATTTTGACAGTGTTTCAACTTTGAAAGTTAGACCTCTGTGTGTTGGGATGGTGTTACCTTGTAAGAGGAGGAAAAAAAATAATGGTCCTGCTCTTGGTCCTGTCCTGAATCCTCCTGTGCACGAAAAGGAGGGAAGGAGGTGGTGAGTGTCATTGGGGCTGCAGCGGTACCGAGAATTGGCTTCTAGTTTGGTGGCCAAAGTGACTCTCTGTCTCCAACTCCCATCCCTCAAATTATGTTTTGGTATGAAAATGTCTTGTCCTATCTTAAAACCAGAAGTCAGTATTATATTTTAAGTTGCAGGCTGCTTTGAGTTAAAAAAAAAAAAAAAAAAAAAAAAGGAGGAGGGGGGGAATAAAAGAAAAATTAGAGATCTGACTCAATATTGATTTCCACTTGTTTTTGTGGAAATGCTAAAAATGCCAAGATGAAATATTTGGACTTTTCCTTGTGTTTCTTTTCCATTTTTTGTTAGAAGCCCTTTGCCCAGTTTGACTCCAATTCCTGAATAATTCATAGTCTGTAAATAGCTTCCTCCTCCTCCTCCTTTGGTAAATAGACTCTTTGTCCCAAGTGCTTGGCAAGCTCGAAGCAGTGTCATCCTGCTGAGTCGCTGGTTCGAGAGCCGAGGTGCTCAACGGCGGCGTGTGTTCTCTCTCTGCAGAGTTATGTCATGCCCAGACCACCAAAGGGCTCCATGAGGATTTATAGAAGATGCCCCGTGTCTTGGCGCCTCTGGTGCTCCTTCTGCTGTGGCTGATGAAGATCGCTGCCAGCCCCCATTCCCTGAGGATCGGTGAGTACAGAGCTTGCTCTGACCTGCGTTTAACCACCCTTCCGCTCAGTGTTTGGACCACTCTGTGCAGAAATGCTCGGGCAAGGGAAGCCAAGCCTCGCCTGTGGCGGCTGGGCTCCCTGCCGTGGTGGTGTGCTCCCCGTTCGGGTGGGCTGAGGCTCTTCCTCAGCTACAGTGTCCCACCTGCATTTTGGAAATGTTCTCTCCTTCATCTTGTAAATGAAATGCAGTTTATATTGAGCGTACGTATTTGCATTGATTTTTATGGTGGTAACATTACCCGATGGGAATCTCTTTCTGTATAAATTTGAAGTGAAAGCCACTCCTTGAGGCATTCAGGAATGAAACTTGCTCCCCCCCCCACGCCCTGTCCCCCTTGATGCTCCCCTAAGATCCACACAAAAGGAAATAGTTTCTTTGTCACAAATTTATTTGTCCCCACAGCGATGAGCAAGGAGTGTTTGAGCCCAAACTGAATCTCGTTAAGCAGTGCCACAAGAACATTAGTAACTCAAAATGCTCCATTTGTAAGAGAGTCCTCTGCATTTGGTCTCCGCTGGGCTTTATTAAAAAGTGTTTAGGAAGAGGCACCATCATCTTCGGTTACTGCCTGTGCGGATTAGGGAAAAGAAAGGCATCCAGAAACCTTGTAAGGAAACTTGCTTCATAATATTGACACTTCACTCTGTTGTTTAGAAAGGAGACTGCTTTTCATGATTCTTCTCTCTGGAGCTACTAGCTGGTTTTATTAACTATTTGTTGCAGATAAGAAGCTAATCTATTCCTGTCCCCATTTGCAACTTTCACAGGTGACACTTGAAGTAAAATTACTTCTCCCCTCTGCTAGTGGAGCATGGAGCAGCTCAGAAATATAGCAAGGGAGCGTCTGTGCTGGCAGGAGTCTGGGAAGGGTGGCTGGGTGTTTTATATCCCCAGCATCTGTGATTCATGTGGAGCACTCATGCTGCATAGTCTCAGCTCCGCAGACTGCATTTCATGTTGATCGGCAGATCCTCCACTTGAGCCAGCCGACGTGTTGGGGACGGACGGTATATTATCAGGATGCTGAAGGTGAAAGATCCTTCATTACACCTTGTGCCCCAGCCGTCTCCTTCTGTGGGGAAAGTACTGTGGGTGCTTGGGAGCGTGAGGGGAAGCGGAGCTCCCTCGGCAGCATACGGAGCAGCACCAGGCTACAAACCAGTCTGGGATCTTGCATGGCTGTCCATCTCCACGGTGCAACCCAGAGTGAAACGGGAAGGTGTTTGAGAGGGATGGGACTGTGCTTTTGTGTTCTTGGCTGAGGACTGGAAATGAAAATCAGTGCTGCACCACACTGGGGGCAGCTGCCAGACGGGATTAGTTGCTGCTTTCCAGGTCTCAGCTTGGTGCCAGCTCGGGGGCTCCCTAAATGGAGTAGATGGTGGGTGCTGTGGGGTCACGTCAGCGCTGACCCCTGAGGGCAGGAAGAGGGAGCCGGGGTGTCTGTGTGTTCAGGGGACACATGAGCAACTGTGGTGGTGGTAGAACATCTGTCTCCCTCCATCTGTCCAAATACTGGTTTTGTCTTTGTCTTAGTGCCTGGTGTCTGCTGCTGGGTGGAGGAGATCTTGACGCTGCTGGCCTTATCCATAATAGATGTTTCTCACACACTCGAACACAGACATGGTTCATGTGTCACGGTCCCACTGCCTCGTACAGGTGCACAACTGTATGCCTCTGTGCTTAGCCGAGATGCGTGGTGGTGAATAGCTGAGCACGTGCTGGTTAAACGTGAGCCTCTCCTCCTTAGCATCATGTATCTGCGGGGGCCGAGGGCTGCAGTGCGGGCGGTTTGGCTGCTGGGCACTCACCCAGCAACGCTCTGCCAGTGCTGTGGTCTCCATCCCAGAGGCTGCTCCACCGGTGGTTTTCAACTCTCTCGCACTGGCGTCATGCTCTCTTGGACCCGTCTCTCCAGTTTTAAAATCTTCATGTATTTAGGAACTCTTTGCTTTTGACTTCGCTTTCCAAAGATAAGGGAGCTGCTCCAGACACAGTTGCTCTTAAAGCTGATACCCCCGCTGCCTAGTCCAGGATGGAGACGCTGCATTTCCACTGCCTTACCCTGTGCAGGCTGAGGAAGTCTGTCTGCTGAATCCTCCTAGGACTGAAGAACTTGTATTAGGATGTTGCGAAGGCAATGTAGAAGTCAAGGTTTTAAAGAAGGAGTAATGTTGAGTGAATGGGAAGGAACTTCACCAGTTCTTCTAAAAGGCACTGGAGACGGTGGCTTCTGTGCCGGACAGTGTTAAATGTAAGAGCAGCAGAGACGCTACAGTCAAGTTAAAGGTGTCTCCAGTCACCTCCTGAGAATGGGACACCAGCAGGGACCTCGCTGATTCCCACACGTGAGTCTAAAAGCAAGAATATACTGAGGGAGGGGAAGCACAGGTGGGTATGTTGGTACATACCTACTGCTTTTGCTTTGCTCGTGGCCACAGAGCTAACTTCTCTGAAAATGCTGTCTGAAGCAGATGGGCAAAGAGCTGAGGAGGGGATTGGGGTTTTGCTTTTGTTTCTTCAAGACACAGTTTTATTTTAACAATATATCCAGCAAAAAAGTTAATAAAAATAAAGTACAAAATAAAATGAGAGAAAAAATATTACTAGCAGCCCTGAAATCATTCCCAAATGCATGCTTTTGGCAAGGCAGGGAGATATGGTATCTAGCAACATAAATCAATGCACTGCATAGAAAAGGAAAACAGACCAGCACGAACATTTAAATATTCAAAGAAAATGCAAGCTAACATTTAAAAGCGTTCTGAAAGCCATCTGGTAATGGACCGCTCAAATGCACAGTTATATGATTAGTAATGTGAGGTGAACATAGGCAGTGCCGTGTCTGGTTTCTTCAGCAAGTTGCTAGAAGAGATTCTTGCCTGCTGCGCTTGGCTTGCAGGGTAGAAGGAGGCACAGTGGTGCTGAGTCAGGGGCACTTGGCTTGGCTTTTAAACTAAGCACTGAGCTTCCCTGCTGCTGCTTTCTTGGGGTTTCGGGTGGATCTTGGCCCTGATATCTCTCAGCGGAGTTTCTAGGAAGCGGATCGCTTAATCTTCGAGCACACAGTGACAGGGAGGTTTGCTAGCCTGGATGGGACCAGCAATGAGTGTTGCATTGCAGTGAGCTTTAGAGGCATCATCTATGCAAATAAAGCGAGCAGAATATAGGCTACAGGGTGACCTTCCCCGTGCCTTTGGCATGCATAGGAACAATCTGTAGGCTATCGTATGCTCTATTTCTCTCCTTGATACACAGGAAAAAAAATTGGTGCAAACCTTTTTTTCAGCCTTTTTCTTCAGCCTTGAACTCTGTGCATTCCCTTCTGATCTAATCCTGGACAAAGTCTCCTAGTTCACATTGCTCTGGAGACCTTTGTGGGGAAAAAGGGACCCACATGCTTTATCCAAATAGCGTCTTTTTTCTAAGAGTGTCTTGTTTATCAGTCAGCTCACCTGGTCTGCCTTGGTGAGGTATTATCTTCCTAGATGCTCAAAAGTCAATTGTGATCAGGGATGAAGAAGCAGGCAGGAACGGCCATGTTCTCAGAAGTTTTCAAGAGTTCCAGGAGGTCTGTAAGGAATTGCCTCGAGACATCCTGTAGCCCTTCAAAGGTCCAATGTGCGTCCTATCAAAATGTCCTGGGAGCAAAACCCAACAGTTGGTGCTTGCCCAACACGTGCCTTTGCACATGCTGTCTTGCATCCAACCACACCAAAATCATGATATACATCAGCTCCCTCCTGCCCACCCCAGTGGCAGGCAAGGAGGATGGCTGGTGCAGCGCGCTCCGGGCCAGCATCTCCCCTAGCTCTGGTTTCCTGCACCATATACTGGCTGTAGAAGTAACTCTGGGTTTGTCTTTTTTTTGCTCACTCATGCTCAATAAAGTGTCAGGAAATTTGCTTGAGTTATTTACTTGGTCTTATAGAGCAGACCGTCAGAGCCCTAAATTGGTATTCTCTTGCTAGATTCATTGGGTGTACTAACAGCTCATTTAAAATTCATATACAAGCCAAAGTTGTAGTTTATACGTGGCGTTGCCCGAACTAGCAGTAGGCTCAGTAGCACTGACATACGATCTACTGACAAACTCCTTGCAAGGCCTCCTTCAGCTCTGCAGCTTTTTCAAGTGCCTCTTTTCTGTAACTGCCTTGGTGCAAGTCCCTTCTTTCCCTCTACCTCCCAACTTTGCAAACTTTATACAAAAGACGAAGCATTTCTAGCGTGAAGGGTATTTTGTTTGGTGAAACTTGGTGTTCTTCTATCCCATACCCAGCGAACATGCATCCACCACTTGCTCAGCTGATAATTGAAACAGTCTGCACTGCTGTGTCAGTGCTCGTGGTAGGGTTTTTTCATCCACCAGAGAAGCAATGTGTGGTCAAAGTCTCCACGAATCCAAACTGATGGTGGGGTGTCACTGGAAGTGACACATTTGTCCTTGGTTCTGGGCATGTTTCCAAAAATCTGGAGTACCTAAAGGGCTGTGAGTCGCCTACATCTGCTCTGATCCTGGAACTATAATGTCAAGAAATGATTCTTGGGATCCCCCAGAGCGTGTGGAGTCATGGGAAAGCACTGGCATTTAGCTGTGCATGCTGAAGTAGGTGGTAAGAGGCAGACCGGAGACATGCATCCAGCTTTTTCTGCATCACGCGATTATAGTGCCCCTCTATTTCCTACCTTTCACCCTGTCACAGGCCTTTGGAGCAGAGCATCGTTTGTGTGGCCTTGCATCCCTGCGTAATTACCCTCCCGAGGTGCTTACGATACTGAGCCGCTTGTGTAGTGAGCTAACGGCCCCGTGGCTGCGCGGTGTGCCTCTGCCCTGTCCGACGCGGTTTGTACGCTGGTGTCTGAGCTGGAGGGCTGGAGCAAGGAAGAAGCACTGAGCATTAAAAATGCGTAAGGCAAAAATGAAACGATAATGGCAATGAACAGAATTGTGGACCATTTAGTTCAGCTTCCCCAGCTCCCAGAGGATATACATAATTCTCCAAAAGGCGCTGCAGAGGAGATCCCACAAGGCAGCATGTTCTTTAACATTAACATTTTAAAGGGCGATAGTGCTGCTGCTGCTGAAGGTGCAGTCAGTCCCCTGGATGCTGTAAAAGAAAACTGGCGATGTCAGCCCCCGTGGGCAGGTGCGCATGCTTCCTCCCGGGGGTGCGGGCCGAGATGGGCAGAGTCACGACTGTGCCCTTTATGGCAGGCGGGGAAAGCCGTGGCTTTGTGGCGGGTTGGCTTGTGCCAGCCCCGCTACCCGCGTACCCTGATTGCAGCTACCTGACACGGCTTGAACCTCCACTTCTCTCGCCTGCGCGGAGGCGGAGGAGCGCGTTTAACACAGACAGGCAAAGCACAGACTGCTTTTCATACGCAGCGCTGCTTTCTGGCATATCCAAGGCCTTTGTGGATGATACCAGTGCAACCGCAATAAACTGCTGTCCACCAATTCGCTATTCCCCAGCAGAGAAATGGCCTTACCCTGGCTTTGAACCCAGCAAGGCTGCCGCGATCAGCTTAAAGCAGAGGAACAGTCTCCAAGTCTCACATGGTGGTGCTGTTGCTGGAAAACCTTTCCATTTGTAATTACAATTAACGTTTAAGAAAACAAACCTTCTGGTGGGGGTTCGGTGACTCTCTCCCTGGCCAGCTGTCCCATCGCGATGGGAGCAGCGGCGTTAGGTACTGCCTGTGCAGGAGGGGGCACAGCTAATGACTCCTCGCCAGAAGGCAGCAGAGTGGAGGGGAAGAACTGGGCTGGAAACAAAGCAGGTCGCCGAGACACGTGTGGTTAGCTGGCTTCTCGGTGCGTGGACTTAACTGCTTTTAAAGGATTAAAAGTAATCCTTAAAAAGAAATCATTGCGAGCAGCGGGGCCGCAGTGCCCGAGGCAGTTCCCGCACGCCTGGTGGCAGCAGCGCTTGTTGGACATAACGCTTTCAAGTCCCATCGTGTTTGGAGTGCGATGATACCAGCCTGGCTTGGGGAGTAAGGTGGGAGGAGGGTGTAGTTGTTCTGGGGATCACGTCGAGGGGTACCTTCCGGGCACGAGGGACAGTGCAGGGGTTAACTATTTGCAAAGTGTTTGCCGAGTTGCATCTGGAGAAACAAAGCATGAACAAGGCTGTCCCCGTCCTGCGGAGCTGGGAGCAGGCGTGGGCTGCAGCTAGGTTGACATGAAACGTGGGTAGATACTTTCCGTGTGTATGTTGGGGTCCTAGTCGCTGGGAACCCAAGCTAGAGGCTTTCCCAGGCGTGCCCCATGGCTCCCCTCAAGTCCAGACAGTAGTTGCCCATCTCCTGGAGACCTGCCCTGGGATGTGACTCCCTTGGAGCTGGGAAGTGCTGCTGGGTACCTGAGTTCAGTTCTTTCCCCTGCCTCACTGGGCTCATCTGAGCACTTGTATGTGGGGTTTGGCCTATATTGATTTTATCTTACTTTTTTTTTACAAGGCTTTCACATTTTATTCGGGACTCTCCTAGAATCTGAGAGTCTAAAGTAACAAAGAACTGTGAAGGAGGAGAGGTATCCACGTCTTTGTTGATGCACGACTTATTAAATTTGTCTGTCTGAAACATTGTAAATGTTTAATGTCCCCCAATATTAAGAAGGCCCAATTGAGTTCGTTAAGGTGAAGTAGATTCATAGTTATTTGTCATTTGCTGCTGAAGAGTAGCGAGAAGTAGAGAAAAATACAATATTCATTTGTTAACTATTTGCCCTTTTAATTTTGTTTTCATTATTCTTCTAGGAGAGTGATATTTTATTTATATTTTCCAAGTTACATGCATAAATCTTTATTTTTAAAAAAGTCACTGGTGTAGATGCCAGGCCCTCTCAGCAATGCCTTGTCTGGACTTGCCCTGTGATTCCCTGCAGTTCTTCCCGGGTACTGCTGGTTTACAGTGCTGGGAAGAGTGACCAAGAGTGCCCCATCTCCCAGGCCGTACCTTCCCTGTCCTGAGTGCTCTTGTAAAGGCAACTCATCCATGGAGGCTACTTCCAGGATAAAAGGAGCCTTTTTTTTCCAGGAAAAGGCAACCGAAGCTGTTCAAAGAGGGGCTGCACGCTGCTGGTGACTGCTGCGGTCTCTAATGTAACCTGTTCTTCTCTGAAATGATCAGGTGAAAAGTGGTTTTCTTGAATGCTTTTGATGTTGGATGCTAGGGCAGAGCGTTCAAGCTCCCTGCAGGTGTGCTGAGGTTGGGGCCTGAGGAGAAGGTGGTCGCAGGGTGGTCACCGTGCGCGGGCCGGGTTTGCAGGCTGTTCCCGCTGGCTCTGCGAAGGCGGGTTTTGCTGGGGACGCGCTGGGTGGCTTCTCTGCCTGCAGAGGCAGGAGGCTCATTAGCACCATTGAAGTGCGAGCGAAAACTGCGGGAGGAAAGCGAGTGCTTCCGAGCGAGGAGCCCCGGGAGAAAGCGAGTGGGAATCGGGTTGAGCTGCAAGCGAGTACTTGAGCGGTGCTTGCGGGATGTAGAAGTCCTGCGTCCCTGCTTCGTTTTGCTTTGATTTTAAACGGTGAGGGGCCTATTTGGCATCCTGACTGAGGACTGGCTACCAAAGAGCGAGGAGGAACCATAGAGGTTTCCTCCACCGTAGAGGTTTCTGTGTGAATTGCTGAGCTGCCTGCTCCAGGGAGCCTTCATGGAAGAAAGAGGGGCTTGCTGCAAAGTGGGGTGACCCGACGCGCGTCACTCGGTCACCCTGCCCGGCCACTGACGGCTCTGCGGGAGTAAGGTGTCCGTGGCACGTGCCAGGCAGCCCGTTGCCCGCGAGGCTGCCCCGCTGGCCCGCAGCCTGGGCCGGCAGGGCTGTGCGTCTCTCCCGGCTGCGGCTTTGCCACATAAAACATAATGAGCTCCTGGTCTACAGCTAAGGAATCCAGCACTATAATAATATGAATAATAAATAATAAGCAGATTTATATCTTAGATCAACGCTACAGGGCATGGAGTGAGGAGAGGTGTGGATTCAGCAAGGCAGACAATCTCTTTACATGTTTGGCACCTCTGTGGCAGAGTTATTTTTACTGATCTGTTCCCGTTCATTAATGTCTGAGAAGTGGGCTACATTGCACATCCCAAGAGGCCTTAAGCTTTGTTTTGATTCGTTATATATCCACATACATATTATATAGGTATAGATCTCTGTGTGCAGAGCGTCTGGATGGAGAGTCAGTTGGTAGTTATGGAAAAGAGCCATGTTGCTCAAGTAGCAAATCAGCATAGAGCTCTATTTTTTCATTTGCTTGTTTAATGGAAGTTATTTGCTCACCAGCACCGGTAAAGCCGTGGTGCGACTGGGCACAGCAGCCAGCTGCTGCCCCGTGCTGTACTGCTTTGTAGATCTGGAAGGTGACCGGGTTCGAAGAAGGTGCTAATTCAGCAAGAAGAGGAAAATTTGCTTTAAGGAGAGGAGCCAGAGAAAGGGCCCGGTCGCTGGAAAGGTCACATACATATATATGTATGTGTGTGTGTATATATATATATACACACAGAGGCACAGTCCTGTGCAAATCACAGGGGGGGTGACAGAGGGCAGGCACGGACGGGACATGTACAGGGTTTTGCTTCAGAGGTCTGACTTTTGTTCCTGAATGTTGAAGATCTTCCCTGAGCTAAGGATCAGGATCTGAGCGCCATATAACCTTTTTTATGTCTAAATACTGTTCCTGCCCCTGGGCAGCACTTTGTGTATTTGCTGCTGAGCCATTTTTAATACAGATCTTTTAGTTTCATGCAATGAAAGCTAGTCGTAGCAAGACCTACTCCGTCATTTCTTTCATTATTTTTTCATATATATATATATGAATAAAAAAGTCAATTACATGAATGAAAGATGCTTGGTTCCCTGCCTAAACAGCTGCCAAAATTAATTCCAACTCTGAGCCAAGCTCGGCAAAGCTGGAATTTCTGCAGAAAGCTCCAGTGTGGCGTGAGATAGGCTTCTGCATTAGTCTGCGTTACAGATTGCTGCTGCCCAGCCCCGCGCCCTTGGCTATCCGGGTGGGCAGTCGAGGAAGGATGAATTTCACCCACTTTGTGGTGAGTTTGACTTCACTGCAGAATAAGCCTGAATTAAATAGCCCTAGCAGGCCCTTGCTGGAGTGAGTGCCATCACACTGCAAAGCAGTGCTCATTTGATAGAGAGCAGCTGTCTTGGCAGCTCAGAGCACCTGAAAACTTACTGCCAGCATCAGCAATATTTTAAGCTTCAAATTTGTTCCTCCCCGTGGACCAATTAGCTTGTATTTAAAGGACTACCTGAATTGAACAGGGGATTTTTTTTGGATGTGGACAGGAGCTGGGCTGAGTTAAAAAACTTGAATAAGCACACAGGGGAAGCAAGCGCCCCGTCCAGGCAGCAGCTGCTGGCGTGGGAGGGCAGGGAGCAGTTATAAGGCTGACTACTGAGGATGGGGCACCTGTGGATACACAGCTGAAGAACATGGTTGGTTGCTTTTAGGGAGGTGTGTAACTGTGGTGACTATAACTAGAGGCTTGGAGGTCGTTTTCGGGAAGTGAGGTGGAGGATAGCCTTGCAGGTTAAGGCAGCGGCCCAAGTTTCTAAAGGTGAGGTGAGATAAAGCCAAAATCGTTACCTGTGAGCTATTATAACCTTTATGAGCAGGCAAACTGGAGGGTGGCGGACGGGAGGAGGAAGACAGCAAGGCAACTCCGGCTTGTAACAGTCTGTTGGAGCAGAGCTGAGATCCTCACACGTGAGTGTAAGGCAGCGTGCGTTTCTGTTTGAAGCGATATGCCTTGTGCTCAGATGTTTATTCCTCGCTCTCCTGCTGTGTAACTCTTGGCAAGTTCACTCGTCCTTGTGCAACTTGTGCAACGCTCAGCGCTGTGAGCTGTTAAAACCCCCTTGCTAGCATTAGGCACTACCGGGCTGTTGGGCAACCTTCCCAGAAAAGGTGCTTTTGACCTGAAAGGGCACTTATCTCAAGTGTCCCTCTGCAGCTAATTGCTTGTGGCTCGGTTTAAGATAAACGCATCCCTGTAAAGCTAAAAGCCCAAATTGTCCTGGCTTGGATTCAGAAGCTCTAGCTCTTGATATCCAGGTGTTTTGAACCTATAGCATTTTAAAAAGTCCCAACCCCAGGAGTAGAGAACAACCCGCTGACAAAGCAGTGGGAGGGATGCTGGCTCCCGGCGTGCTGGGCCCTGCACAGCGCTCTGGTCTCTGCGAGGGACAGGTCCTGCCCTTCCCTGCAAAGCCTTGCTCCTGGCTTTGTGCTCCCCTTGCTCCTGGCTTTGTGCTCCCCTTGCTCCTCTTCCCCTCTCAAAGACCTCGCTGTGATGAGGTTGACGCTACTGGCTGAGATTGCTGAAAAAATGCTGAGGAAACAGTGAAGGGTGGAAGAACTTGAAAGACTGAATTTTGGTTTTCTGTAGGATGTGGGCTATGAAAAGCAGAGAGCTGTAGAGTGTGCTGGTGGGCAGGGGGAAGCAGCATGCGTGTGGGAGAGAATGGGACAGCACCCAGGGCACAATCCATACCTAAACCAGCCACGAGCAGGCGGGACAAATGGGTGCCCGCAGTCTGCGTTTTGCTTGTTGCTGGAAAGCCATCCACATTAGGGTAGCATCGTTCTCCAGAGCCCTTCTTTGGGGTGTTTTCTCTGGAGGAGAGATGAGTGTGGGAGGCCTGAGAAGCAGAAGGTAAGATCCTGGCTGGAGGAGAGCTCCTGAAATGAGCAAGACCCAGGAGATGAATGGAGACAAGCGCTCATAACCGTGGCTGGTTGTGGCCGAGGGTGGTAAGCTGGGGCGGTGGCCGGGCATGGACCACAGGGGTCACAGGGCTGGCAGAGACCTCCCTGCGGGGAGGGACGTGCACACCTGGTGCTCGTAGGGCTGGGGGGAACGAGGGAGCTCCACGGCACATAGATAAAAATGAAATGCTAAGCTCAGCGGGCAGAAAAGCAAAGAAAGCAGATGCTCGTGTGTCAGCAAAGAGGTGGACTTGAGCATGGATTTAGAGGGCAGCAACAGGGGGGATGTGCAGTGGAGGAGCAGCTTAGCCTGGCAGTTGCCAGCTCTGACTTGACCCCTGCCGAATGAGGACGGTGAATGTAAGAAGGCTGCAGGGAGGGATGGCTCATTTTCCCAAAGACACCACTAATGAATTCCTCTTGCACCTCCAGACGCTGTAGGGGTTTGAAGAGACTAAATGGAACTTTATGTGAAAATGATGGCTGAATGTCAATTCTGCTGTCGAAGCCAATTTGGGAGCTGGAAAGTGCTAAAAGAATTAAGATTGTTAAATGGAAATAAGTCTACTTGGTTGAGATGAAATAGGGTTTAAATGAGTGAAATTATCTGTGGATTACCCTTGTTAGAGTACTGCCTTATTTAATAAACTGAGTTTTAATCTGCTGCAGGGAGTCCTGAAGGAAAAGCTTAGCCTACGGGGGTACATGTATGTCATGAAGGGGAAGGACCAGCTGTGCTGTCATCCTCCAGAATGGAGACACAAGAGTAAAGGGGAGGTAACTGCGTGCCCATGAGTGCTTTGTACTTTCGTGAGGATCTTGTTTGCTGCTTTGTAAGTGGTTTGATCTTTGTGCAAGCTTCTTGGGTGGTTCTTCTCTTTTGCTGGCAGAAGAGGAGGCCACTTCTTCTGGTTAGGTGATACCTCTTCTGGATACCACGTGTCCCTGGGGAGCCTTTCTAGCACAAGGCCATGGAGCATTTAATGCTTCCTGGGGTTAAATGCAGTCAGAGCTCTCCCTGAGCGCTGGCAAGGAGTGCTGCAAGGGAAGGATCTCTTGCTGTATTTAGGAGGGAAAGAGAGAGTGCTGGAAATCTTGAGGGCTGTAATTTCATTGCAAAGAGAGAGTCTAGTAATTATTAATGGGCACTGATTATCTGCTTCTGCAAGAGCGGATCTGTTGCAGAAGAGCAACCAGGTACTTTTAGCTAACTTTAGCCGGCCACCTGACTTAATGCAGATGTCACCTGTCATGTCGCGTGTGTTTCTGACCTGTCTCTCTTTAGTGATAGTCATGAAAGCATAACTGCTCCAGATGCTTCTAAAATTGCCTGCGGAGGGAAGGACCTGATCTTAGTGCTGAGCACTTCCATCTTTCAGCGCTGTAGGACTTTGATCTCGGCTGCTGGAGCTGGTGCCTGAGCCCGGGAGCTTATGGCATACAGGGGGGGCACACGGCTTAGAGGGGAGAGTCTGAAGGTGAGGTACAAAAGGCTAATGCACAAGGAGGGATAGGGCTTGATTTTTCCTCTTAGTCGTGTAACTCTGAGTTTTCAGAATGTCTTATGTTCTGTACTTGGAAGATTCAAGAACTTTCAGGCTGTTTTCAGGCAGTTTTGAGAGAGGAATCAACTCCGAAGTCATTAGTGGATTAGGGGTCTCAGAGGGGATGCAGGAGATCCAGGATCAAACTCCAGCCCCTGTAGGAGTCCGTGGATAACCTGTCTGGGCTATGCTCCTATCTGTTAAAAGGAGACTGTCTTCTGTAAATACTACATCTTTGGTAGCCCTTGTTGTTGTCAGGAGAGCTAATAAAACCGGCTAGCAGGCGGTGCTGAGCCATTGCTTGCCAGAGCCTTCCCATCCTATATTTTTGCCTCTTTTCCTGGGACTGTCCTGACAACCTGGTCTCCATAAATGCTGAAAGTTCTTGCGTCTCATGCTGCTAAAATTGTGTTCAGGGAGGAAGTTCGAGCTGGCGTATCAGCAAGAAGGCAAGGAAGGGGCTCTATTTGCCCATATATATTTCTCTTGCTGGGGGGATTGCTGTTCACTACTTCATACTGTAGAACAGAACAGACTCACTGGAGCCGGTCTGTATGTGCCGCGTCCTCTGGAATTATTCCTGGGTTTGTATTGTAGAGGTGCAAGCCAGGGTGAATGCCTGAGATCTATCCTGAGGCTCATCCCACATAAGCTTCCACATAAGCTTAAGACTTCTGTGATCTTCTTGCCAAGCCCAAGGGATAATGAAGTCTGAAAAGTCATAATGTGGTGTCAGCTTGGGTTTGTGTGAGGATTTCCACTTTTGTTATAGATTCCACCCACTTCCCAACCCTGATTTGTGGTTGCTCTGCTTGGCAAGAAGAATCTGCTGACCTGTATCTGATAGGGTCAGCCGCCCCATCTCTTTGCTAGAAAGTTTTGTAGTCACCGGCTTCTTACAGAATTTGTGCTTAGGGACGCACATTGTGCACGTCATAGCATTTGACAGCACATTTGATAGCCTCCATCTAATTTTACCGTGGCAAGAGGCACCTAATCATACCCCTTCATTCACCTTGCAGGGCGGTTTCCTGGTTGTGTTCAGCTGCCCCACACGTCTTCCCATTCCACCAGCGGCAGAGGTCCATTCTGGTGTTTGGCTTCGGCACTTCGGAACGTTTTGTTCCACATCCCTTGCGCAGAAGATAGCTTGGCAGTTGCAGACCTTTAGCATTTATTATCTGTTGTGTTTCTGTCCGTTTCAGTGGCATGTGGAATTTTTTGGCATCCTTGTTTCATTGGGGGCCCTGGTACAGTGGGAAGAAGTACTTCATTATGCCAGGCATGCTCAGAAATATCACGATCTTACCGATCACACAGGATCAAGCAAACAAACAGTTGAGTTGGCAATGAAATATCTTTCAGTACTTGTGCAGTCTTGGGCGTGCCATGCGATAGCCACCCTTGGGTGTGCCATGCAGTAGCCACCCCAGATGCCTCACCAGCCCCAGTTGTGCTGTTTCGCTGGTGTTGGGCGTTTGGGGCCAGGTGAGGCTGCGGTGGCTTTACCCAGGCAGCAAGAAGTGCCCGGGCGCCGCAGCTCTCAGCGGAGCTTGCCTCAAAGTCTCCGGCATGACCAGTCTTTAAGAGGTAACGCTATGGGATAGCTGCCTCCCGGGTCTGGCAGAAAGCAAGCACTGTGGTTGTCCAGCTTGGCATGGCTGAGGAGCGTTACCGGGGTAGGACAGGGGTCTAAGCGCTTGGGTTTTGGAGCAGAAAGCTTGTTTTCATTGTAATGGCTCTAGTTGAAAAGCCTGTGCTTCTCTCATGCGTTTAAATCCCATGGAGCATCTCATTAAGAACAAATGATGCCTCAGGCAAGTGGAGCTATAGAAAAGTAATCTTTATTAAGCACCCTCAGTGGTCAGAGTTACTTGATGAGCTCCAGAGTTTTATTTGCAGGCAGCTTGGGTTGTCGTTTAGCAGGAAAGCGCTTTGAACTCCCTCCCTTCCCCGTCTCTAGGTTACTGTTTTCTATTTCTGTGTGTTTTCAGTCCCTACAGCCCTGCAAACACTGCTGGTAAAATTGTTGACACTGGGAACAAAATGAATGGAAGAGACTGGGTGTGCATAGGCCAGGAACGTGCAGCCGTGCTTGGAGAAGGGGATGCAAGGTTCCTGCAGCGCATCGTGTGTTGCCCTGAGCGGGACACGGGCACAGCTGTTTCCACGGGAAATGGTGTACAGAACCCCCAGATTGGTGTGGGAACATCTATGGGAAGTTCTGTCTCTGAATGTTTCATTGCTGCATGTTTGGGGCAGGAATAGCCACCGGGAGAGCAGCACCTCCTCTTGGAGCCATCCTCTCTGCCTCTCATGCTGGCACATACACTAAGCTGCGCGGCTGGTTGTCTTTCATCTCCGGACTTTGCAAGTTCTCCACAGGTGATAGAAAATGAGCTATAAACTGTAAGCACAAAGGCCAGTGAAGAACAAAACAAATTTAAAACAGCATCCTGCCAGATGTTGTGCTTTTTGCTGGCTAGCTGGAGGGAGAAGGAATAAACAGCTCAGGAAAATAAAGCAAGTCGTGGGGTGTGAGCATGAAGGTGTTGCACGCCTGAGCCGCACAGCTAACCCCGATAGTTGTTTGAGGCTGTGTCGCTGCGTGGTGCTGTGTGGGATATTTCCAGATCGATGTGGAGGCAACCCCGGCCTCACCCTCTGCTTGAGCGATATCAGGGCATCTCAAGGTAAGTCCAGGAAGAAAAAGGAAGTGAGAAAAATTAATCTGTGGCCACTGTACTTGGCTTTATGAAAAGGAAATGAAGTGAAGGCAGGAGACTCAAAAGTTCGCCTGCGTCTGCCTTGCCAGGCATGTGAAGCTGACACAACGATGGAGTCGTTGCAGGCTCCTGTGTAAATACAGGCTCTTCATATTTTTCCCCCCCCATAACATGTCTCATTTACTTAATAGCCTGTAATTGCTCTGGAGGAGCAGTCACTGTTTATCAAGTAAGAGCCTCTTGGTCACATCGGCCAGTTTTAGCAGTCACGGTCCAGAGGAGATTTTTGGCACGGGGGTAGGTGCCTCCGCAAAGTGTGGCAGCAAGGGGGGCTCGGTAAGGCCCTCGCACAGAGGTCTCTTGGCAGATGCTTGCAGTTGCCCCAGCTCTGCACTGGCACGGGGACCGTTTAGGATGAAGACAATGGCCACGGCACTGGGAGCAGCTGTGCATTGCTAGAGATGGCTTTGAGCTGGTTGCGGTCCCTCTGCTGCCTTCGCTTCTCCTCCTCCTCGTTGCCTGGCTCCTGCCCTCTTGGATGGCAGACTGCAAAGGGTGGGTGGCTGCTCCTTGTCCTGGGACTGTCAATTTTATTGTGAGGAAACGGGAAGCGTTTTCAGGCATTGACTAGCAGCACAGAGAGTCTTTGAGTAGAAGTTCATGCCACTAAGTGTGCTTTTGAAAGACCTGTCCTGACGCTTAGGGAACCAATTAACCTCGAAAAGATTTGGTGGCTTGGTTTAGAAGAGACCGGCTTTGAGAGTTTCATTTCCTGCTACTAAAACAAGCCACCTCAACCATGAAGCACGGATGCTTTCTAACACTGAAAGGTGAAGTGAGAACAAAAATAAAAAAAAAAAAATAAAAAAAAAAAACCACCACAGCAAATCTCCAGAAGAAATGCAAGAAAGAGCATCTGTGTGACTAAAACCCGAAGCCCTTCTGAAAAACAGTCATTTGCTGAATATAGCTGTACACTTTTGTTTTAAATGTCCTGGCTCTATTCTTTGCTCTCCCCCACCCCCTGTCTGGAAACAGGCCAGCGTTATTCATGCTTGAAAAGGCAGAACTGGCTCTCAGTGCTGCGCTGCCCCAGCTACAGCCAGCACCTGCAGGGGTCTGTGCAACAGGTTACTGGCCACTTGCTTTTTTTGCAGCCTTCGGAAGGGAGAGCAGAGCAGTCTGCGTACTGGGGCGCACGCCGCGGGATGCGCGGCCTCGCCGGCTCCGCTTGCGCAGGGCGGCGCAACCCTTCAGGGGCCAAAGCTCCCTGCTCCTCTGGGGGCTGCCGGAGCGCGGGCGCCGCTGCGGAACGTGATAGTTCATGGTAGTTCGCTCTTGATACTTGGAATATCGCTGCTTCTCTGCTGGTTTTATAGATCTCTCCACTGCAGCTGAATTAAGCAGGTTCTCCAGTTCCGTGGGGAAAAGCATCACTAGCTTCCTGACCAGAAGTCTCTCACCACCAGGAACGTCCTTCCCAGTTTTGCAGCGGGGTGAATTTTGCTTTCAGTTGCAGAAATGGTAAACACAGTGAAATTAAATGCAGGCATTACTTTTTCTTGCACCTCTCCTCTCTTGCCCCTCTGCTGCTGGCGACAGACTTCAGCCAAGCGTGTACCTGAGTTTTGAGGCATCTGGGTTGTCTGGAAGATACAGCCATTTCCAGGAGAAGTACCAGACTCTGTCTTTGCCTTCTTAGAAAATCTCTCCCCAAGTAGTGAATCTGAACGTATTCAGCTAAAAGCTGAGAATCTGGACAGTTGAAAATATTAAAAATGTATTTTTTTAGCCAGGATATCAATGCCTGAGTGGTAAGACCAAGTGGATTTCTTGTTGCACGGAAGAGTCTGTCTCTCGGAGAGCAGCGGGGCCTGATAGCTGTGGTTGTGGTACAGGGTTCTGCTCCTGGCTGGCTTTTTTTTCTTCTTTTTGTAAGCCTGGGCACGACACACACATGCTTTAGATTTCGGTCTCAGCTAGCTAATCTGCTTTCTGACCTATAGAAGAAAATAGCCAGTAATTATTTGTTTACTTTGTGCGATTCAACTGCGCAAGCGCTTCCTTAGAAGAGCCAGGCTCGGTGATTAGTAGAGGAGGTATACTTTGTTTTCCCTGTCACATTGTCTTTTAATTCGGTAGGACTGCATTTCTTGTTTTTGCCATTTGTAGGAGGCCCAAGCCCCGTTACTGCATTAAATCTGTAACAGGAGAAATCAACAGCAAAATCTCGTTGTGAAGCGGAGAGGTGCCGTGAGGGAACAAGAAGTCAACGCGTATGTGGGGTATCGGCAGCGCGGGGAGCCGGGAGCGGGGCAGCCCCGGCCGAGGCGGGGGGGCGAACCAGCCCTCGCTCAGCAAAGCAGTAACGCGCCGATGGATTTGGACAGGACTGTGAAGCACAGCGTCTGCTGAATTGGGTTTCCTCTTTCCCCACGTTGTTCCTCAAAGTCAATCTGACCCTGTTTTGCACTGTATTTCCATGAAAGCTGGAGGGTGCTGAGCATCCTGCAGATGACAAAAACTCTCTTTTAGGCTGGGATTATTCAACTAATCTCGTGATTATGGTGATAATCCCCTTTGCAATGGTGCCCCTCTCCAAGGAGCTCTTCCCTCGGGGACTTCCAAGTCCCAAATCGCATTTTCTCCTAATGCCAAAGTGCTCTGAATTAAATTAAGGCGCTCTCAAGGATCAGAGGTGTGCAAGTCCACCAGTATTTATAGCTTTGGAGTCCCTGGTGTATCGTCTGTTGCCTTATTGACCCTCTCGGGGCTTGGGGTAGGGACGGAGGCTGAGGGCTCTGCTATTGTGGAGAGGAGGTGGCTTTTCAATCTTGAGCCCGTGTCCTTGCAGCAGAGAGAGCGAGCCGGAGCTGACCCACCAGCCGTGGGCATGTCACAGCTTGATCAGGAGTGCCTGGGGCCCGCCAGCTTGCTGGCTGTGGCGGTTGGATGCTTTTAGGTTGGATTTCGCTGCAGGCGAAGAGGGCAGGCGCCTGATGTGCTGCTGCTTCCCAGGGCAGGCAGGGAGGCAGCGAAAGCAGTGCTGCTCTCCAAGCTGTAATCCCTTCCCACTCCTGCTGCCAGGTGCTTGGCGGCAAATAAATATTTTGCTCACAACTCATTGGAGGTGGCATCTAACCAGATGTGCTCTCACTTGGTACGGCAGGAGATTTATTTGGTTGTCCATTTATAGCTTATTATTTTCTTCTATCTCCCCCCCCAACTTAATAGCAGTTTGCTATCCACCAGGGTATACATTTTCTTCTGATTAAGTGCCATTTAGCCGTTGGCTGCTTGCTCATTTTACTTTTATAGACACATTTACAGCAGCACAGACAGAGGCACAAGCGCCTAGGAGCAAGGGTAAGGAGAATGGAGAGTCGCAACAGCTTGATTAGATTGGATTTTAATAAAGTTTCCAGCTAAGCTGCATCGCAGCTATTCCTCACAGCGGAGATGCTGGGGGTGCTGGGGTTGCACAACTTCTCACCTGGTGGGACAGCCAGCAGGACCTGCGCTGGAGGCTTCTCGTGAAATCCATGACCACCAGGGATGTTTGGGTTCTGCGTAGCTTGGAGCTAGTCCCTCTAGGGTGAAGAGCGATTTCCCAGCTTTCGGCAGCTGCTAATTAGTTGCAGATGATGAGATAATTTATAAAAATTAGGAGCGATTTTCTTCATTGTGCTAATATCGCTTGGCAATAAACCGCTCTTTTTAAAGGGTGACTTTTCTCTAATGTAGGGATCAAGGCTAAAAATACATATGTGTGTATGTCAGTAGAGCGAGAGAGCGTGATTCTTAACCACACGCGAAGAGGTATTTCAGAAGTTCATTTGCACCATAAGAATGAATTCAAATTGAAATGCAAATTTCAGTGTCGCTTAGAGCACTGTTTGGAAAAAATGTTTGATCGTGTCACCTTGGTGGCAGGGCAATAGAAAAATCCTCTCCAGCGTGCTGTGGAAGGAGGCTTTAACGTGGAGCAGACAGCTTGCATTACGTGGGGGTTTTGGCAGTGAATCAGCAAAAGGAAGGTCGCTTTTCTCCCCCTTCCCCAGGAGTGACAGTGACTCATTGCCAGTTCATAACGTCATGCAGGAGTAGCGACTGGCAGGGAGCAGCGGGGAGAGTTACAAGAGGAGTGTTTTGTCTTGTGAAGAGTGCCTGGGGGAAACGGGACGCGTGAGCGAGGGGAAGATGGGGAAGCAGAGCGGAGGGGAAAGGCTCAGCACCCAGCGCTGAGGCTTCCCGTGGCTGTGGAGCTGAGATGCGATGGTGGGATTCCTTCCCCGTGGAGGTGGGGTTAAGACACAGCGGTGGGATTTGTTCCCCGTGCCACGTTGGTGTTTGGAGGGGAGCCCTGCGCTGTGGCGGTGCTGCTGGACCTCTGCGCTTCTCCTGAGCTGCGGGAGTTGTTTTTGCCTCTTTAGCTGGTCTAAGAGTAAGCGGAGCCCTTAAGCGTGTGCGTGCGTCTCTGGCTGGTCCAGTGGGAACTGAGAAACAGGGGTGTTGCTGTTGCAGTTGCTTGGAAAAGAACATTCGTTAGGCTGAAGAATGAATTTTCCGCAAACTCAGAAGGCCTCCAGTACTTCATCAGGTTTCTAATGATTTTGTCACACTGTTAATCCCTCAGGTGAGCGGCAGCATTTTGATATCAGCAAACAAATTACGTTTCCGCATAGATAACCCAATATGGAGTCAAGCATGAGAGCAAAAACCAATTCATCAGCTTCTAATGGGGCCTGCAGATTTCAGGCAGGGCTGGATGCAGCCCTGGTGCAGAAGGGAGCCCGTGCCCCAAGCAGCCCTCTGCAAGCCCTGGGCGGTAGGGGAGCGCGTGTCCACACCTGACAGCTGTACACGCATGCACAGGTAACCGTGTTTGGCTCGTGACAATGCCAAGGATTTCCAGCTGAGATGGAGCACCCTCAGTGCCCCGTGCTGTACGGTGTTATTCATAGCGAGAGGCAGCGTCTGTACCGGAGAGTTTACAGGAAGGCAAATCATGAGCAGAATGGAGAAGGTGGAGAGGATCAGTTGCTCTTGTCTCTCCTGGGAGGAGAACCAGAGGACGCTGAAGGAGGCCGATAGGAGCCAAGTCCAGAACGAACAGCAGGATGTCGGGTTTGTGCAACAGGGGATTGATATGTTGAGCTCAGAGGGTGTTGTGAGTACAGAAAGTTTTCATAGATTTAAGGGGAAACGAGGCAAGCACCGGGAAGACAAAAGCACTTAAGAGTTATCAAATATATAAACAACATCAGTTTCAGAAGTTTCCTAACCTGAGAGTAGCTGAAGGCTGGGAGGCTATTAGTAGGAATTATTGGATGGACTTTTGGTTTGACAGTAACATTTGTTCTTACGATCTAGATATGAAGCAGAGGCACAGAGAAAATGAAAGGAATTGCCTGTAGCAAGCTCTCAAATTAGCACCTACGTCTCCCAGAGCTCGGTCTGGTGTACTGTCCGTCAGGACTGAAGGGTGTTGAAATCCGGCTGGGCTGTTAGCAACGCGCGGTGGGACCTTGTGGCAGCGCTGGACCGTGTCAGTGAGTGCAGGGGCAACGGGCCAGGCAGCAGCTGCGGGGGCACGGGGGTAGGTTTGGGTGCAGCGAGTGGAAGGGGGGAACAGTTTGCTGTGTGCCGATAATGTTGATGGTTTCTGCGTGCCGAGGCATTGCCGCTCCGAGCGCCTGACAGTAATTGCATGGGAGCCTGCATGCACGCGTACGACAGAAAACAGCACTCCATGAGCATGAAATTGCCTTCCAAGCCAGGGCGGGTTGCCGGAGGGCAAGAGTGTGTGAACGGAGCAGAGCCTGAGAGTGCATCAGTGTGACAAAGACCAGGACATGCAGCGGTGTGTGCAGGGTAGCGGTGAGCCGGCGCTGGGTGTCCATGTGTGAAATAAGCTGCACCGGAGCCGGCAGGCGCAGGAGACCCGCAGGAGGAGCGGCACTGGCGGCAGCTGCTTGCTGGCGGCGGCCAGACACGGAGGTGTGCCAACAAAACCAGAGGCGCCTGTTTGCTCTAGCGGTAGCAGGAATTGCCAGGGGACTGTGCTGCTGGTGCAAGCAGGGCCCAACGCCCCTTGGGATCTAATGGTTGGGATGGAACGGAGTGGCCACATACCACCAAGGCTCAGCCGGCACACGCTGCACCTCCGTCATCGGCCACAGAGCCATGGTGACTTCTCTGGGCCACATGGGCTGTTACACACTGATCAGCAAAGCCGTTTGGAGGAGATGCTTGCGCATGCCTAGCACTGGAAACTGCTGTTTGAAATTATTCCCTGGTTTTGTGGAAGAAGAATTAGTTGAAACCTAAGTTTATCTTTTCTTACGTGAAACAAAACGCCCTTCCCCCATTGCCGTAGCTGCATGTTCATGTCTTCTTTTTAATGCCATCCTTAAATATTTGCTTCATCTCTAAGTGATTCTGTCTTGCGCTATATGGTGGAGCTATCTTGCTCTCCCAATCTCTCCTGCCCTCTCCATGCATCAGTTTTAGTTGCCACTTTTCTAGAAAAAGCTTGTTATGTTCCTTCAACCTCTATGTAGATGTTGATACATAATTCTTTCCAGCATTTTATTAGCCTCCCTTGAATCCCCTCTAATTTAAACATCTTTAGTTTTATAGTTTTGGGTGCCTTGCTTTATCTCTTTGTATATACACATAGAGCTGTGAGCGCAACCTCATTGAGACTCCATTAGGAGGACTTATATCCTGGCTTAATCTTATCTGTGATATGCCTTTGAATCTTTCCTTACTGCCAGTCCTTTTCTAATTTCATCTCTCATACATCTTTTCTTCAGCCTTGTTTTTCAAACCAGAAGTCTTCTGATGGTGTTGCCTAAAGCTGCGTGGCCTCAGGCTGTGGTCTCGTCCAACATGACATGCTGTGTGAGGTCAGCTGGGACAGGACGTAGACAGGAGTCCACCGCAGCAGAGCTACAGTACTGGGGCAAGGTCGTTCAGCGTGGTCCGTGAAAGCATTGCTTGACCAATGCGTGGGGTACTGGGGAGCTGCTGTTACCTATTTGTGGATGCTTCGTGTGCATCCTGATGCCAAAGGTCCAGGAGATAGGACTTTGTGATAGGCACACGTAGGAACTTTCCTAGCTGGTGCTGGGAGGCATGTGCTTTTCTTATCTCTGGAGGTTTTTTTGTTGCCTTACTGCTTGTGCCCACCCAGATGCTGGATGCCTCGTAGTTGCTGGAGGCAGTATGAAGTCTCGTCTCTTGCAGTTCAAATGAATGATCTGAGTAATGGTTATTAACCCAAATGTCAATGGCAAAGCCTTGGAATATTAGCCAGGATGCCCTGGGCTTGCCATCAACGGACCTTGTTTTAATTTTCCAATTGCAAAGGCTTCATCAGCTCCTGCCCCAAGAATGTAGCTCTGCCACGTGTTAGTAACCAGCTTATGCAATAGATGGAGTCATCCCCTTTATACGCAATGAGCTCAGGAGGATCATATCACCTGTCTGCTGGCTAATGTGGATCTTTCTCAGGATAACTTCATCTTGCTGCATGTATCAATCCTTTTGCTGCCGTGATGCTTTGTATAAGGTAAAATGCTGCTCTGCTGTAACTCATCACAACACAGTGACAAGGGTCCATTTTTGCAGGACAGTTTGAGTGCTGGAGCCTTCGTTGCTTTGAAGAGAAAGTGTGGACCAAATTCAGGCCAAGGGCGTTGGAGGTTTTCTTTATCACTGTACGTTGTGAATCTCGGCAGCGCTGCTCACAAACCCGCTAGTTGAGCATTATGTTGCGTGGTCACTGAAGTCCGAGAAGGGAGCTTTCCTCCCCAGTGTGGTCTCCTTTGAAAACCTCTTTCCAGTTCCACAGTGGGCTTGTTACCCTAAACAGAGGAGCTGTTGGTGATGCCTGTTCTAGAAGTTTGTAGATAATAGTGAGGTGTGTGTTTGAAGCACAAAGAAGCTGGAAGCTGGCACAAGTCCTTTCCTAGCTTCCCAATTTGACAACTGGATGGGAATGGGGCAGACTTTGTTCATCACTCCTTCAAAAATCCTGGATAGCAGCTGTCTCTGGCCTCGTTGAAATGAGGTGGATCTGAGTGACTACTATGTGTTTAAGGGAACAAAGGGGGGCACAGGGGGAGGCAGCTGATGCTTGCAGAGGTTCACCTTTCCAAAGAAGCACTAGGAGTTAGGATTTTGCATCGGGCTTCTGCAAGGAGGCAAGTCCATCTGGCCCAGGGCGGGAGACCTGCTGCGGGCAGGTTAGGAAACCACCTGTGGCAAGGGAGGCACGTGGATCTGAGAGTGTGTGCGACCGGCGTTGTGATGGCAGTGTGAAATGGGGTCAAGCTGCTGTCTCTGGGTGTCAGCTGTGGCTGGACAAAGCGGAGGAGGGAAAGGTGAAGCGGAGAGATAATGAGGAGGGAATCAGGCCATCTCTCATTAGCAAATGATGCTTGCTTTTTAAAAGGAAAGAACAGAACATCTCAGTCCCCTTGCCCTTCAGGTCAATAAAATGAACACTTACTAATGGCTGAAGCAGAGACTCAACAACTTCATTACATGAGTAAAATCAATCGCCATTATCTAGCGCTCTTTCTATTGATCCGTGCTGCAGTATGTCAACATGTTCTGGCAGATGGCTATGAGCAGACGTTGGGCTGCTTAATATGTCCGCGTGCCGTTTTGCTGAGGCCCATTAGAAGACACACTGAACAGATTGGTCTCTTCCTGATGGGTCAGACCTTCCTTGGGTCTTCCATCTGGGCTCCCTGCAGGTGACTCCCCACACCAGCACACTGGTGAGCTGCTGGCCAGAAGGTGTACTGGAGCAGTGAGGCCACAAGCTAAGCAGAAGGGGGTCAGCGTGCGATGTAAAAGGCCACGCAGCCTTGTGAGAAGGGCTGCTGTGGCGATTTTGTAGCTTCCGGACTGCTGCTGGGAGCCTTGGATGTAAATGACAATGTAGCTAATAAGGTCTAATTGGCTATTAAAGGAGGAAGCGGCCCCAGAGATGCTAAGGGCCAATTAACCCTGGGAGGCAGGAGCATGACACTGTATCGCTGTGCAGTGATGCGTGCACGAGCCTTTCATAAATGGGTATAGAAAAGGAGCAGTGGAGGTCCTTACCAAAATCCTGTTGAAATAACTCAGGATATTTCAGGTGTAGAGCAAGTTAAGTGTTTGCTTGCTTTTGTAGCGGACTGGAGGCTGGACTGGTGGCTGACTAGCCAGTGCAGATCCTACGGCAACCCTATGGGCATCAAAAGGGCCTGGTGAGATGAAACATCTCAGGTGGCTTTTTTAATTTTTTTTAAAATATCTGCTTAGCTCTGAGGAACTAAAAGCTGTAACATGTGGGACGGATCCATGGGGAAGCCTTGTTCCTGCGTGTTGGCATGGGTGCACGCCAGCAGTCGGGGATGCGGCAGGCTGTGACTGAGGCATGGTTAAGCCAGGGGTTGGTGAGGCAGCTGGGCACCGGGAGGGAGGTGGGTCTGCTCTGACAGGAGACGGGCCTCAGAAAACTGAGATCGTTTCTTGAGCAACCCAGTCCAAAGCCTGTTGAAGTCAACAGGGGAGTGTGGGCGGCTCAATCAATCATTCTGCCTCAAAACATCTTCGGAGATCAGGGCCGTGGGGAGCTGGTGTTTTGACACAGGCTTGTCACTAATTTGAATAAACAAATTGTGCCTAATGGTTTTGTCCTCTGGTTGATGCCACTGCCTTCTTATTAAAGGGTAATGGAGATATTTAATGTTGCAAAGCAAGCTACCTGTTTTCATAGTCATTTTTCTGCTAGGAGCATGCAGCCAAAAAATGGGGTTGGGTGGATTTGAGTAGGAATCGGGACCCAGCAGTCTCCGCATAATGTAGGCCGTGTGGCATACGTCGGAGTCTATTGCTTTCCAAATCTTTATTGCATGCGGCTGGCTCTGTGTGTTGCTGTTGTGATGGTGGTCTGTCTTTTGTTCCTCTTCCTCCCGTTCATTTTCTGATTTCTGCATTTTTGCAGCTCTGAACTTTGGCCATTCTGTAGCGCAGTGAGCTCAGTCTGAGCTGAAGACGAGTTCGACAGTAGGGCTTAGCTCGTGGGCTTGGAGGAGCGGCAAGGAGTATATTGCTTGTCTTCTGCTTGGCTTTCCGCAGAGTAGAGGGAAGGGGACCGTGACTGTAGGGTTTGCCCTACAGTAGCACACCCGTGGCTTGGCCTGTTCCAGTGGGAGAAATAAGACTGATATACTGCTAATAGCAGAGTTCTCACCGCAGTTTTCCATGAAAAGCAGAGCTGAGTGGAGGGAAAGAGTTGCTGTCCTCATTTCCTGATGATCCCCAAGGACATTTCTCTCATGTTCAGGAAGCAGATGGGAAGATCTAGTGCTGACCTCAGCACATAGACAGAAATGATTAGAATCTTTAAATCTGTCGAACCATCTTTTAGTCTGTCTGGATCATGACACTTGTATTGGTAATCTCTAGTTTATGCAGGTGCTGAGCTGGAAGTGAGCTGGCGTTCCCGTTCAAGAGCCAGGCAGGGTGCAGGGTGCTGCGCCGCGCTGCGGCCGCTGGCGGGCAGGGACCAGCCCTGCTGGTGGGGTCTGCTGAGCCCCCGCCACAGCCCTTGGCGGGGGGAGAGGGGGTTCGGAGGCTGCTTTCTGTCTTGCCTCGGGTACAGAGGAGACAAAAGCTTCTTTTAGCCACATAGCCTGAAGCGCTTCGCTGAAATGATTTCTGTTACCTTTTATCTGCCTCAAAGGAACACTTAAAAAATCATCCTGCCCATAGCAGGTAACGTGATGAGTCTAATTTGGTGGTATGAAAACACAGCCACTTGGAGCTTTCCATTCCGTGTTCTGGCTAATTAGGTACACTTCCCCTGCTAGCTTTTGCCCGCTGTGCAGTGTTGCGTGTGTTCAAACACCCTATCAAGAGCAGGAGGTGTCTATATATGTGCATTTTGCCTAATACATTTGTGGAAGTAGGATTCGATATTATTAATTGTCAACCCAAATGAAAATAAGATGTACCATCTCCGGCTGTAAAGGCAGCGTGTACCTCGCTGGTTCCTCCATCTCCCACAGCCCACAAACAGCAGCGTGCGGGGTAACACCACAGTCTGCTTTTCTCTTTCGGCTCGCAGTTCTGTTTGTTTTAGTAACCTGTGTTTGCAGGCAACACTGGGGAGGTTTTGCAGGGAGGAAGGATAATGTTCTCCAAGGGGAGCAGGGGTTGGGAGTCGCTCGCTGTGGGTGGTGGGAGACTGCGGTGGCAGAGTGGTGGGACTCCAGGGCTCGTGCCTGGGCAGCAGACACACAGCCGCTCTGGGTCACGGCCACTTCCAGTCAGTAGACAGAGGGGATGATGGCATCCCGTCTGGGGCAGATGAGGCCGTGCACTTGAGGGGACCACTCTGGAAGGGTGGCCGAAACTGTGCAGCCCATGCCTCTAACCCTCCCAGCGTTTGCATTTACAGCTGTCAGGCTGCCTTGCGTTCAGCACAGAGATGGAATTGACCGAACAGTTTGTGTGCGTCTGGATGCAGCATGGGCTGAACAAGAGCTGGCCGTGCACTGGGTACAGCTGGGTCTGGGCGTCTAAGTAGAACTTCCATCCCTGGGGTTCACACTTTGGTGCCTTTCCACCAGCATTGAATTGCTCTTCAAAATAGGCTTTGCTAGAGGCTTGCTTGAGGAGAAAGGTGGACCAGGATTACTTAGATGACAAGGCTTCTGGTTTCCCTCCAGGCTGGAAAACATTCTCCATGGCTCAATGCTAAGAGGGATAAGACAGGACCTGGGAGCACTCCCACCAGCAGGTTGTTTAGTGTCCACTTACGGATGCTGCCAATGCGTGTCCTGTCAGTACACACACCTTCTAGCACAAACATCAGCTGTGGGGAAAAGGCACAGAAATTCAACAGGATCTGGCTGAGGTTTTCACCTAGGTGGCAAATAAATTGGCTGCTGCTGCTATTCTCTTTTGTAAATTGGCGGTACCTGGAATAGGGCCAACTTTCTCTTTCTTTCTCTGGGAGACACCTATTGCTTCTCCAGGGAAATCTCTGAGGGGACCTGGGGAACAAGATTGGCTTGTGGTTGTAGCAAGCAGCGGGATGTTGCAAAGGTTAATTGCATCCAGCTGACGCGCTGCTGAAACCCAGCATTTTAGGATGAAAAATTACTGCAAACCTGAATCCCTGGTGTTGCCGTAGCCTCTGCCCTAGATGTGACCACCTTCCCGCCTCTCCCTCTCTGTAGGGGTAAACGCGCACATCATTTAGGTGCCTGGGCAGCAGTTTACAACAACAGTCTCATACATGTTCATACCCAAGCTCTCCTACGGGTAAGCATTCATACGCTGATGAGCCTAAGAATATTATCGGTTGTGCCTCTAATGGCCAAGCGCGTGTTGCAAATTTTTGCTTAAATGAAATCTGATGCATTCAAAAGCTGCACAAATCTCTTAAAGAAAATGAGATCTTAGCAGGAAGTCTAAAACCAAACAGAAGGCTCTTTATTGACCATCGGATGCTGTTTTCGAAAGGATACTGCAGGTGGCTGTTTCTGTGTGGTAAAACATGTAGGGTTGGTCTGTATGTGTTTTTTCAGACAGTTAAGAAACCAATAAAGTTAAATTGGTAGAACTGTCTAATGTGATTACAGCAAGATGGGGATAAATGTGGTTTCATTAGATATTGTTTTGAAGTAGGAGACTGTCATTTTCTGATGGAAAACTGAGATGACAGGGAGTATTGGTATTTGAAGTGCCTTTTTTAAGAATGACCTGCTCTGTCTTTTTGACATCAAACATATGTATGCAGAAAGAGAGCATTGGTTTATTTTTTTCTGGTGCAGCAAAAAATGGAAAGCTCCATTTTTAGTCTTAAGTTTTCTATCAAAGAATTTCATGAGGGAGGGGGAAAAAAAACTTGGATAAAAATGCTTGAACGTGTTGTTTATAGCGGGGCTTGTGTGCAAAACCTCGACTTGAGCTGAGACCACAGTTACGTGCAGGCATCTCCCACGTGGCAGCTCCTGTGGCCCCAGGTACAGCCTGCAAATTCCAGCTGCGGAAGGATAAGGCACATAGTGCTATTCTGGTCTGTGAGGTGCCCAAGGAGGAGGGCGAGTCTACGAGTGAAGGTGGCTTCTGGTTACAAGCTCATGCAATCCGGGTATCCCAAGTCATGTACTATTAATGGTAGGTTTTAGTTTTGGTGGAAGCTCCTGAGTTGGTGGCTTGTGCAGGACAAGCCACATGCTTAGATCTGATGTTCCTGTCTTTGAGGCTTCAGGTTTTGGGGAGATAGGGATATGTCTTAGGATAACTCCAGTCCTTAACCACCCTGGAACAAGGAGCCTGAGTCGTAAAGAAGATTTTCTCTAGTGCAGGTGGTCTCCTTGCCATCGGCACTTCGTAAGAGATCCAGAACTTGCCCCTTCAGTGCCACGCATACCTGCCTTGCCTCTTCTAGGGAGAGGGCTCAAAGCTGACGCTCCGCTTGAGTCTGGTTTCTTTGCCTCCTGGCTCTAATCTCAGTGTTGGTTATGAAATGATTCACAGGGACTTCCCACTGTCCCTGGGATGTTAATTAAAAGATTTCCAGCTTTAAAAATTCCTTTACACTGTTGGTCTTCTGCAAGAAGCTACAAAGTAGATTGGTGTTTATGCTATTAATCCCCTGGTATCTCCAGGAGACCAGCACTGGCTGGAGTCATGCACAGATTGATTTTTCCTGGTGGTCGGGAAGAGAGAGAAATGCAATGTCTGATGCCCCCTGGCCAGGAGATGAAATCTTGGAGGCCGTGGATAGAAGAGCACCAAGGAGGACAGGAGAGAAGAGGGATGGCTCAGATCCCGTTATAGCAAACACGATATGCCATCAAATGAGTAATGCTGATGAAAAATGTAGCAAGTGACTAATGTTGCAGCCAGAGTAATTGTTTGGAGGACTGGCATTTCTAGTATGAAAAGATTTAGAGTGAGCTTTCAGTAAATAAAGGAGAAACTGGCCCTGAAGTTCAAGGCCAAGATTTGGCAGCTGAGATTGAAAAAAAGGGGGGAGGGGGTGTTTTGTATATTTTAAGGAAAGAAAATAATTTTTCGAACTGCATTTCACTTAATTGAATACCAACAAGAAGGGCTGGACCGAAAGCCTTCATTCCATAGAACAAACAGAACAAGCATCACCTCACCTAGGCTGCTCATGGCAACCAGCCCTGGCCCTCGAACTGTGCCCTGCAGAGCTAAAGGGGACCTTCCACATCCCTGCGGATGTAATCCCATATAATTATAATTTCAGTCCCCCTTTTTGTGCTGTTACAAACATTAACTAATTCACTCCTTGGGCAATCTCTGGTGTAACTGCTGGTGTGAGACTGCTTATGCAAGGTTTTCTGGAGTTCACCGTGTGTGTGATGAAAGCAATGGCAGCTTTTCTGAGCAATGGCTGCTTCCCTGCGAGCTGGGATTAGTTCATTTCCTTCACGGATGTTGGGTAGCCAGGGCAAGGTAGAAATCCCTTTTTGATGGGGTGGCCTTACTGTAGTCCGTAACCGGGATTTGAGGCTGTCTAGAAGAGCATGTTTGTGTAAACTAATGATCCCATTTTCTTGCTCCCTTTATCCATCTCATGATCTTTCTGCTCTCTTCTTCAGCAGTACCTTTTCCACTGGGTTAAATTAAAGTGCAAAGCTCTGGTTATCTGAGTGAGTTAGTGACCCTTAAGATACTTAAGAGCAGGGCAAATGGGATGCCATCAAACATCAGCTTTTGACCCTTGTCCTTTAAGGGTTTTACCCATTACGTGTGTGGATGGGTGCAGAAGAAGGGATTCATTAAAGGGAGCAGAGCAAAGCCAAGCCATGTTCTAACAAGCTGCCGTTTGGAGCTTTTAGAAAGGTCTGTGGAGCTGCTTGTGGCTTCCAGATGGGCAAGGGTCACCCTTTCCTTCATCGTTTCTCCCCAGACGCCTCTGCTCAGGATCAAGAGAGCAGTTTAATGTTGAGGACGCGGGTCTGGACCTGGACCTTCGGGTTCAGGTCCCAGCTGTGCTTCAGGCTTGTGTGGAGAACGGACTGGGAATGGGGCTGTCTCTTCCCAGCCGTGCAAAGATCGAAGCCGTTGGGGGCCTGATACCACCAAGAGCTCAGGGGGTACCTTGGGTGTTCAGAAGCTGGCAGGACAAGAGGGGAAGCAGATGATGGTTTCCGTTCAAAGCACACTCTCTTTGCACCCTTTGTCCCTTTCAGCCCGCAGTGGGAAGGATGGCATTCCCAGCGCAGAGGAGCTGGCGGGGTGCCCGTCCCCCTCCGCCTTTGGCAGCCCACAGGTTAGGAGTGTGTCATGGGAACCCGTGAGCGTGGAGCTGAGCTCGGGGCTGCCGACGCTGATTAATACTGCAGCAGGGCTTGTTATGCTGGAGAGGAACCTTTACTCCAGAGACATTAAATATTAATAGCAGCAATAGAGACACAGATAAACAAGAGCGAGTTATAAACTGTTCATTTTGAGGGCATCAGTGTTAACTCTGGCAAACTTGTGTTACAGCCAGCTCGGGAACATGGGCCAAAGGCTGGTGCTGCATTTAAATCTCTGGATTTCCACCTGTCCTTAGAGTTCCTGACTGTTTGCCCAGCTCTGCCCTGCAGAAAAAAACCTTCCTACCCACGATCAGGCCCCTGCTGCAAAGTGGCGCGGTCTTTAACCTGACGCCAACGCTCTTACTCCGTCTGAGCTTCCCCAGCAGCTGCTATCTGTGCAGCGTGTTTTCTTATTCTACTTTAGTGCATCTGCTCTGTTCAGGAGTTGGTTCTGCAAGTTCCTAGACCGCTGAAAACTTACCGTTAAAAATCAGACAGATATCTTTAGCCTCATACCTTGCCGGGTCATTGTAAAGTATCCAGGCTGGATCCTCTCAGTGCATCAGGGGTGGGGAGGACAGCCCAGCGCTGTGGGAGACAGTGGGGGTGCTTTGGTAGGATGGGACCTGCCATGGGCTGGTCTCAGCTGGTGCTGAGGAGTGCTGTGTTGCTGGAGCTGTAGGTGTTCAGTTCTCTCAATGGGACGTCTATGTCCAAGTGCCCTTGCAACACAGACCACCTTATTTATTCGAAAATCCTCCTGACACCTGGTGGTAGTTTACAAATCAGACAGGTTTTTGCGTGTTCGAAACTTACTGCTTAATGGTGGAAATGTCTAAGGCTTTTGTGATAATATTAGGTGTGTGGGCTGGGCAATCATCACATAACTCCAAGAGCTGGGCATGTAGGAAAAACACTAAATATTTCCAGTGCAAACTGAGGATCAGTAGCAAGCGGTGTGTTTACTACTTAGATTAACCATCTTTCAGATGAGAAATGATTGTAAACCCATATTTTAGTAATGCAAAGTATTATTGACTGAATTCAAAGTGCAATCATTTATAACATGTCATGTCAACATTTCCACTGTAATTTATAATGGATTCTTCTTCCCAGGGGGTGGGAAGAGCGGAGACTGTTGCTGGCTGATATGTCACACTGGAAGCAGCTGCATTTTGGTGTTTTGCGTGTTTTTTGGGTGCGCTTTTGGCTGCACCCCATTATTTAGGGACAACCACTGGGACATGGAGTATATAGGAGGATCAGAGGTGCATGAACTGTTAGGCCAACCTGCCAGTCTTTAAGATGCCTCTTTGAACAAACCAGTCTAGGAACTGCTTCTTGTTGAAGAACGCGAGGTCGGAGGGAGAGTTCCAGCTCCTCCTGCAAAGTAGGAAGATGAAGCTCTAATTGTGCTGCAAAACCACCTGAGCAATGACGTGATCATCTCGCCAGGTGACTTGGGAAACTCCAGTGAAGCAGAACCATGGAGCGGACCAGCTGTTGGCACGCAGAGCAAAAATAGTAATAATTAATGGAAAAGTAAACAAAACCCAACCAATGGTTGCGGAGGGACAAGAGCAATAAAATAAGCATTGCTCTGCCATCCAAAAGCTGACCAGTGGGGTTTAAAATCCCCTCTTAATAATGTATGCAGCAGCAAGGAAAATCAGACTGGGAATCTAAAGGTTTAATATTAGGAAAAAATCAGTCAAATAAATCTTTGTTTAAAAATTTGCTCCCCTTGTAAGAGAATTATATTAAGTTTCTTTTTATTTTTTTTAATGCCATTGGGACAAATGCATAATTTAATCATTGGATTTTAGCATGACCAGGCTCAATATGTTAAGGTGGTATTTGTACAGACCTTTTCAAGCATTAACAGATGGTGAAGAGAAGATACTGAGTTTTTTGGTTCAAGATCTAATTAGTCCTTATACACACAGTCCTTATGCCACTCAACTGGGCGGCACCACATGCTAAAGCACCGGCGAGATTTCTACACGCTCTTGGAGGATAAATTAGTGGTCCTAGTTACCTACCTGGGAAGTCTATACAGTAAGTGGCTATAAACACATTGCTAATCAAACCATGCTTAAAAGTAACCAGCAGAACTCCATCACAATAGATTATCTGTCTTCAAAGCCTGTATCTATCTGTTATTGACCTTGGTATTTACACAGACTATGAAGGATACTTCGTAGCCTTTTTTTACACATGGTTGATAATCCATATTGATGACTCTTACCCTAGGTGTCTAGCATTTTTATAAAAGTTTCAGTAATTAGCTTGATAAAGCAATACTTCATCTTCTGTTTGATGGAGCTAGTAGCTGGTGTGAAATAGAGTCACACATGTTCAGCCCTTGCTGAGGACAGCTTCGGCTACTGGAACAAACTATCAAGAAGCCTGTGTAGTCTCCGTCTTTCCATGTCCTCAGCTCCAGAGTTGGTTCTTTTCTGGAAGGTCTGTCTTAGTGGACTGTGGGATGTTGGTTTCCTGCACGTGCAATGGGACGGGATGGTGGGATTTGTGATAGTTTGCTGCTTCTGGCCTACTGCGTAGTAGTGCCATCTTGTCATAGTATGTAAACCCAAGAGGTGTAACTCTTAGGACTCCGATACACGGTCAGACTGTACCAACAACTCCTTTCCCATCAGACAGACATGCTTATGTTTGCATGGCTGGGTTAACGGTCTGCCGTTAATTGCTGATGGTTCAGTCATGTTGCCTGCAACTGGAGAAAGCTAGGCTGCATTAGGTGATGGTAGCGCAAAGCTGGGAGGCAGTGAGCTCCCCGGGTTCATTTGCTGCTGGGGCCCTGGTTGTGTGGCAGCAGATCCAGTTGTCTGGCGTCTGACCCTCCTTCCTGCCTGAGCCGTTCTTGGCCCCGGGCGGCTCCCTGCGCCTTTCCGTGCGCGCCATTGCAGGTCATGGAGCCCCACTTTACGACTGATGGAGAGAGACAAGTGTTTTACAGAATTGGATGGCATACTTAGAAAATGGCCCTCGTCACTTATATTTATGTTATTAATTCACTCTTCTGTGATAATTGGCGATTGTACAAGGCCCCTGTCATCTTTTCTGGTTAGAACACTTGAATGTAGTTTGTCTTAACATGATTTATGGCAGTGGCACTTTAAAGGTAATTGAGATTGCTGCAGCAGTTTCTCGAAGAAATTCTGAAGGATATTTTGGGTGGTGGTGGGGAAATAAGGGTACAAGCCGGTTGCAGTTAAATATCTGATTCATTTTTCCCTTGCTACCTGCGATGCTGGCAGAAACATCTGGAGGTCGCCTATACAGAACATCTGCCTCCGCCCCAGAGAGACACATAACCAGCTCCTCCTGCGCAGTATAAAACTTACTGTCTCTTCTCGAATGAGACAGCTTAAAAGGGGTAGAAAAATATGGAGCAGAGCGTTTGGCTAATGCTTGCTTTCAATGCACCAAGGCTTGCTATCATTATTTCTTCCAGGATGGCTTTTGGTGGCATGGTTGGGAGATGGATGGAGCTATTGTGAACATCGTGATGGGAGTTCAGCAGTGTGGAGTCAGAGGGAGAGGGCTGTGAATCTCTTGGAAGTGTGTTTCAGCCAAGATCCTACATAGGCAACAGATGTTGTACTGGTTTAATGGTTGATTTTTATAAATCCATTTCACCCATGTTTGAATGTGTTGGTAAATTGCTGCTGTTTATAGCCACTGTGGTAACACGCGAATAGCCCCGTTTACTGTTAGGTGCTGTACAAATCCAGGCAGGGAGGGAAACAGAAGTTCTTGCTGTGAGATGGTGAGGCACCAAAATAAACCAACCCAGTTAGAGTCAGATGGGGTACGGCATTCACGATAGCTCATGGCTTGAGCTGTTCGTTTCGACTTCGGCCATTACAGTGGAGTTATATGGACAGAGCCCGAGTTACACAGAGAGAGCCCTCTGCCCACAGAGCTGAAGAAGTCATTGACATTTCCCGGCGCCCTTGAGAGCTCTGGTGTGACCTTTCTGTGTACTTGGTGTTAGCTGGCTAAAGTTATTTGTGTTTTAGCTTACCTTTCTAGGAGCTTAATCTCCCCAACCTTTTCTATTTGGAGCTCAGCTGTCGATGGCCCCCCCATGGTGTGCACCCAAGCGGGGGTGAGCTATGTCTGCGACTCGGGTCCCCCACGCTGCCAGGGAGCTGCGGAGCCTGGGCTCTGCCCTGCTGGGCCTCAGGAAGGTGGTGGGACAGCTGCTGTGGCTTCTGCGCTGGCTGTGCCCCGGGCAGCCCGCCCCCTCTTCTTCCTCCTGAGAGGCTGATGGTGATGGCACCGAGCAATAAATTCGAGCGCACAAATTGCACAGGGTTTGGTGGTTTTTTTTTTTTGTGGCCTGAAGGGACTCAAAGGAGAAAGAAGTAAGTCCAGAGTGAAAATTTGTAAGCTGAGGAAATTGATGAAAAAATTAGATCCAAGAGACCAGAAGCTCTCTCTATCTGTTTTGTGATCAATCCACAAATAATTGAGGCAGCGGAACAAGGAGGAAACTGAGCTCGAAAAACCTCTGTTTTTCTCTCCTTTCCCTCTCGGGGATCAAAGTCAGGAAGACTCCATCGGCTGTTAGAGCAGGCTTTTTAAAAATCATGGTGTGAATGTTGCACACTTGCAATAAAAACAAGAACATTAACGATAGCCATGCCTGGAGTCTGAATTATTGTAATACCATTTGTCTTGGTTATTGCAAAATATAACCTGGTGCGGAGCTTTGCTGAAGGGATCATAAAGTTTGTGTGAAAAGAGCTGGAAAGAAAACAGAAGAGAGTTTAAAAAAACCCCAAACTAAATTGGCCCTGGCTGAGAAGGGGGGCAGGCGGGAGGGATGCTGTGGTTGTCAGATCTGTTGCAATCCTGATGCTTTTGCTTCTTCCACTGCTCCTTCTCCATGTAGCTGAAATAAGCTGTCTCTGCCCGCCGGGAGGTGACGGTCCCCTCTGCCCTTCCAGGCTGAGCTGCATCCCTGCACGCGTTGAGCTGTTGGTAACAGCCTGCTCTGCCCCTGCAGAGCGTGGGGGAGATGGCAGCGCTGCCTCTCTCCTTGAAGCCACCGGGACAAGTCCTCGTGCTCACCCTGGGGCCCACAGACGTGTGCCCAAATCAAGTCGCTGTCACCCAGAGTCTTGGGCCACTGCCTGGTTCCTATAGGGTGCGCAGAGTGGGTGTGCAGCTGGGCTGCGGAGGAAGCCCAGGGTGTGTAGGACCAGCGGCCCTCGTGCCATGTCTTTAGTGCCGACTGATGGGCTTAATCCATGTCTTCCTGTGAGCGGCCCGTGAGCCTCTTCCCTGCTGGCATCCCCTTTGCCAACCTTCCTTTCTCGCCCTCCTCATCTCAGGATCTGAGGGGCTTCTGGCAGCCCGGTGGTGCTGCTGGAGCTGTACCGGGAGGCAGCAGGCGAGGTGTGGAGGAGGAGGGGACGGAGAGGCAGGGCGAAGCGCTGGCATGTGCGAAGCAGCGTCGTTCAGTCGGGGATGCCAAGACGTAAGGTCGCTGCTGCCGAGCCTCCCTCGCCCTGATGCTCGCTGGGCTCACTGGGCCGTGCCCGGTGGGTGAGCCGGAGGAGCAGGTTTTCAATGAGGGTGTCGGCGAGATGGAGAGCTGGAAGCCCCTGCCGTCCTCCCCGCTCCGCTTTGCGGCGGGCCAGGGAGCAGTGAGCGCTATCGGAAAGCTGCCTGCAAACGGGCTGTGGCTGTGCCAGGGCCCAGAGCATATGGAGGAGCAGTCGAGTGCGATCCAGCGGCAGAGGCAGAGGAAATTAAAAATGTGCGGCATGCAGTCGGGGAGCAATGGCTCTGTCGTGGGGGACAGCCAGGCCCGTACTGATGCCGCCTGATGTCCTGCACCGAAGCAGTGCCTTGGGGGCTGCGCCAGCCCTGCCCTGCCCCGGCAGTGCCTGCATGGCACACAGGGAGGTGACGCCATGGGGACATGGCGCTGGTGCCCGGGCTAGCTCTCGCGCTCGCCTGGCAGCGATGCAGGGGGTCGCTCTGGTTTTGCCCTGTCTGAGGGTGAGGCGAGCTGGCACTTCGAGCCATCTGAACAGCTCAGCCGCCTCCTCCTCCTCCTCCTCCTCCTCCTCCTCCTCCTCCTCCTTCTCGTTTGCTAGTTGCTGCTGAGCTGCCCAAAACTCCTGTCACGAAGGAAGACGGGCGGCCGGTCCGCATCTTTCTGAGCTGTTTGGGAAGCGGTGCTGTGCTTTTGCAACGCCTCAGGAGGACGGCATGTCCCCAGCATCTTTTTTATTTATTTATTTTTCTTTTTTTTTAACCCAACTCTAAAGTGCAAACTGAACTCCCACACTTTAGGGTAGACCATTGGCAGACCCGTTGTGATGGAGTTATTTTAAATGGGAAATAATTTCTTTGTTTGCAGTGTTCTTTTTGAAAGAGGTGTACAGAAAGTTCCTGCACAAAAGCATGGTTTGATTCATGATGAACGAGGGTCAACCTTTGCTCCTGAGTTTGTGCATCTTATTCTGCCCCCAGTGGAAACTAGAGGTGGTGTTAGCAGCTGGTCCAGGTTCAATGCATGAGGTGGCTTTGGATGAAAGTGGTGCATTTGTAAAAAGAAAGGTGGCTTTAAAAAGGCCTCAGAGACAGAAGCCCTGGGCTTCTCATCTATAGCATTTGACTCCCTAATATTTGTACCCCAAAATGGAAAGGAGGAGGTAATTGCCATGCAGCTTCCTAGGTTGAAATGTTTCAAAGAATAGTCCCAAAATGAAATTTATCTCATGGAGAAAACCAGTTCTCCCCTGTTCCCCTCCAAATTTATTTATAGATAATAACAGTGTGTGCTTCTCTTTGGATCTATCCCAGGCTGGAACCAGGCTATAGATTTTGCAGTACTTTGTAATGGGAAGTCTCAAATGAAATTAAATGTATTTATTTCAAGCATCTATGTAGACAGGCTACCTGGCAGCAGAGATGAAAGAGGAGATATCGTTTATTTGTTGCTTTATAAAAGGAGTAATAAAAGAGATTTTACTTGCATGGTAGCCTCAGACAGTTCTTTGCTTCACAGTGGCATGGTGTGATATGTTATGTATATATTACTTTTTTTGTTTCAGCCATAGCTTTGTGAATCTGTTCTCTGCATTAGGTCTTCTTTCAGACACAGGAGAGGGTAAGGCATGAATTGACAGTGCCTGAGCTCTTACAGAAAGGTTGTTCATTCCCACACAGGGGGCACACACTTGGCATTACCCAAGTCCTGCTTAAGCCCCAGGGGTGCGACTGATGCATTGGCTTCTCCGGGCAGAGCAGGATGCGGCCAAGGGCCAGATGCTGCTTGTACACAGAAAGCCTCAGCTCCACTACAGGGTCCTTTTTCACTGGCATCTTGTCCTGTGTCAGACGGCTCAGCTGACCGGGCTCCTTGGGAAAATCATGGGTTTAAATTCACCGCCTGCCCACCCTCGCCCCAGTCTCTGCTTTCAGGAGTTGTTTTTAATGGAAGTCAGGGTGGCTTTTCACAGTGAGAAAAAGATTTCAGTGGTGTCAACAGTGGATGTGAGGTTAAGGGCAGTATTAATCCTCTAGTGACAGCACCTCCAGCTAGGTTGTTAGTCCCACATAAGTCTTAACATGTGCACAAGCCTAAGACCGTTTCCCTAGTGAAGTCCTAGGGTCAGCACCGTACTTTGGCTGGGTGGGATTCGGAGGGGGAGATCTGGCCCAGGTCAAGTACAGAGCCGTGTTCGTAATTGCATCTATAAGGAAAAGTATTTTCCTTTTGTCGTTGTTGGGCTAATTATTTGTCAATTGTAGTCCCGCTCCAGAAATCAATAAAGAATGAAGCTATGTTTGGCTGTTTTTTGAGAGAAGGTGCATTTTGACAGTCTTCCCTTGGCCCTGCAGCAAATAATAGCAATAACAAATCTATATTTCTGCTCGTCGTGTTTTCTGTTATCTGGATCTCTTTAGTGAGATAACAAGGGGAGCAAGAAGTGTAGTGTTCTCTCTTTTACTTCTGTCTATGTGTTTTCATATTTTTAAATTAATCTTATCGACTCAAGTATTGCAAACCCTGCGCCGCCAGCTCCGGGCTGCCAGGTCGTGCGGGAGGCTGGGAGGCTGCCCGAGCCTCGCAGGGAGAGCGGGGCCGTGGTGCTCCGCCGTGCCTGGTGCCTTTTCTCTGGGGGGGTTTTTGCACCTTCGTGCGTTTTCATATATGGGGGAAAAGTCTGTTTACTACCATCATGAAGATTTTTGCTGTTTTGTAATCAAAACGCGCAACTGGGTCGTTACTGGCTGATAGCGAGCGACTGTGTCACAGTGCTGGGCCACACTGTCAGGGGGACATCCCATTGACCCCACGGGGTTCTCAGGGCAGGCACGTAGCGCATGAACCTGGGAGGGATCAGGGGTCACCCTGTGCCGTCCTCTGTGCCTGGGAATTGTCTCCCTGGTTCCCTGGGCCGTGAAAGCACTTTCTTCTGTTTCTGTCACCAGCACAGATCTGTCTCTTGCGAACTTTTGCCTGTCCCCACTGGAGAGTTGAAGCTGCGCTGAAGCTTTGTAGGGCACGTGATTCTTTTTTTTAACCTTTAAGTAAGCAATATATATTCAAGACTAAAATTAAAGGTAGGCAGGAAATGAAATTGCTGGCATTGCTTCTGCTTGGTGGGGAAACTATTTCCGTCCCTGCTAATGGAGGAGGGGGTCTGCTCTCAGCTCCAGAGGGTCTGAGGTGGGGGCCCAGAATTAGCAGCAGCCACAAAAAACAAGAGAGGAGGAGGACGGAGAACTAAAGGCCAGGGAAAGATTCAGAAGGTGCTTGCACATTGGCTGTATTCAGGCTGTGCTCCATCCCCTTGGGTTTTCCTAACATCTGGAACAGCTGGACACACGCCCAGCCCTGGATGTAGGACTATGACCAGGAAAACTGCCGAGAAAGCCTGCATCACCCCGCCAAAGGCTCTGCGTGGCTGATGGATTAACTACAGCAAGGGATAAACCTCCTCGAAAGCCTTCCAGAGGAGCACCTGATGCTACTGTAGGCCCGTGTAAGCTGACAGACTCTTAATAGAGGGATAACCCCGCCGTTCCCCTGATACTGAGTCCACGTGCTTCAGCTGCCAGAGAAGGGCAGGGGCACAGAGGAACGAGGTGAAATCCCGAACAGGCTGCGAGTCCTCCAGCCTCTCCCCGGGAGAGCGGTGGGTTGTGCTGGCTTCCCCTGCAGACAGACCGCCGGGGCCCTGGCAGATCTGTGCCAGGGCTCTGCCAATCTCTGACTTTGTCTCCTGGGGCGGGAGGAATTAAGAACATCAGGTTAAATAAGCTTTTTTGGAAAGGAAAATCCTAAGAGTGAATGAGCTCGGAAACTTAAAGGCAGGGATTCAAGTTTCTATTGCTGTTGATTAATTTAATGTGAAGTACAGAGAGTGGGGATGGGAGGGAGTCCTGGAGTGATTTCAGGATTGTCTCTGAAGGGAGCCCGCTGCAATAGCCTGAAGGCGACACAGAGATGAGCAAGCTCTGTAAGGTCTATATAACAGTGGAAAACTGGCAGCTTTCTGGCCAGCTACTGAAAAACGACCTCAGGCAGCTGATGCTACACGAGAAAGGAAAAGCCAGGAAGGACCCTGAAATACCTGCCGGCTGCAGGCTGTCTTGGGGGATAGTGGGGTTGATGCTTCAGAGCCTGCCTTTGCTCATCTTCTAAAAGTCCTCATCCCTGGGCTCAGCCCTCGCCCAGCTGTGCCCCCATCACGAAGCGAGACCCTGGGGCACTGCAGAACCCCTGCTCCCAAGGGAGAGCCGTGGGTGCCCGCAGGCGGCCCGGTCTCATGGAGAGTGGGTAAACCCCTGGCAGTGGCTGGGTAGATTGCGTTATTGGTGCAAACCATCAGAGCACGGTGCTGGGAAATGTAGAAGAGCTTTATGTTTTTTCTTGAAAACTACGTTAACGTGACAGTTTTAAAGAAAATAAAGAAATGGGGCTGGAGGTGAGAAAAAGCACATATATAATTTCTCAGTTACTGCTCCCATAGCTTTTTCAATTTGACTGTTTCCCCTCTGATGTGTGAAATCTGAATCTGAATCCAGGCTTTCTCTGCTCCCTCCCTGTTGACCTCGTCAGAAACACTGAATGCTAGAGAAAAAAAAGAACAATAAATTGCTTTATGTAACTCCAGACAGGAAAACCCTGCGCTTACCCTCACAGGCAGTCTTTCCCATCTGTTACCTCGCTGTGCTGCCTCTGGGTTACCTCAATAAGAAAACTTAATTGAGGCAATGTCATGTCAGGAGAGAATGATACATCCATTTTCACAGGCTTGCTTTTGTAACCTGTTTCACTCTCAGCAGAGCTACGTTGGGCTTCATGTCTTGCAAGATTTTTCCCATTGTCTTTCTAATAATAAGCTCTTTTCATAATATTTTTCATTCATACACAGACAAACATTTTTGTGTTGTCTTTTGGTTTTAATAGCTGTGTTGCAGTAACTGTCCTGCGCGTAACCACGTGTTTAATGCGTAGATGCATAATGAGGGAAAATCTCTGCTGCTCGCAGGTTGGACTAGATAAAGTGTACGAGAACAGAAGGATTATCCCCCTGCTTTTTCAGACAGGGAGACGACATGAAGGAGACTAATGGGAGGTTTTTAAAAGTAGTTAGAGACTTAACAGGCTGTGAGCGTTCCCTTCCTGTCATTATAACCCGAGGTAGGGAGCTGGTGTGCATTCAGAAGTTATGGCTGAGCCTGTCCCGCGCACATTCTGCTCATTGATGGCTGGGGCTGGACCTCCGTCGTTTTTAAGTGCCTTTGTAGCACAGGAAGCATGGCTAGTTAATTTAGCTGCCTTAGAGGCTTCCCTTTGCTCGCTCCTTTTTCAGGGGCTGCGTCATCTAGGGAAGAGCAGTACGGACAGGCAGCCAGGAGCTCAGCAGTCTGTCTCCTGCCTCTTGCTTGTAAAAACCACTGATTTTCTTAAAACTAGCGAACTTGCCTCAAGAACAGATCAGAGATGGTGGTGGCATGCGGACGAAGCCCTCCTGGCTCCTCAGTGCTTGCAGGCTCATGATGAGGAGCAGAAAATGGGAGGGTTTGGGGCTATGGTTTTGGCCAGGGTTCCCTCCGTACCTTGCCCCCGTCGTCTCCCGAGAGCCCCGCGGCATCCCTTTGCGGCCAGGAGGGCAGCTAGGCGTGGGGAGCTGGCCCTGCGGTGCAGAGCCCTGGCTGGTGTGCAGCGCAGCCCGGTCCAGCGCCTCCCCGGGGCGTCCTTCTGCGCCGAGAGGTTTCTTCAGCTGCTTTTCGGTGAGAAGTCTGCTCCCGTCACTCTCATCCCTTTTCAGAGTCAATATTAACAAATGGCAGTTGAGCGAGTGGGGGAGCTGTGTTTACCCCGCGGATGCCAGGCAGACAATGAACCTCGCCTTGCCCAGATGGCACCGGCTCTCCTCCAAGCGGATAAACAGGGCTGGTGCCATTGAAACGGGCCCAAACACGCAGAGTTACAGTGGTACTATGGTAATTACAGCGCCTCCAGTGACCATCTGGACACACAAACTGATTTTCTATTTGTAAAACCTCTCCTATGTCTCCAATATTAGCCATGTATGGGGATGCTAATTGATTTAATTGAAGCTCTCAATGTTGAGCCGCGGGTATTGCCAACCTTTTCAGTCTAGGTACGTGGTGGATTTTAATGTCTGTTTGAGGGAACGAAACTGGGGGTGTGCGTGCTCTGCTCTTGAGGTGGTTGCCAAAGGAAGGTGTGTTGGAGGTCCTGGAGTCTGGGACTCGCGAGGTTCTGCTCCAGAGTGAGGGGGGACGGGGCTGCTGCTTCTGAGCGCCCCTGAGCAAAGGGATGGAACTTTGCTGCTCCTGGTAGGGCTGGAGTCTCGTTAGCTTCTCAGTTGATTTTAAACATTTTAAACAACAAGAGTTGTCTTTCCATGGTTTATTTATACGTATACATACAAACACGTATTAGATTTTGGTTATATGAAAAATAAAGTCCTGGCCAAGTGATTAATATCCTTTGCTTTGTGCTTCAGTAGCATCTCGCAACTCTGGTCATCAGCCACATATAAGGTCCTGCACAAATAGCGAAACACAAAAGAGAGCATGCGTTTAGAGGCTTCCAATGTACTGAGAGCCCTCTCTGTGCCTTTGAACAAACTGTTTACTGGGCTTGTTTTCACGGGAAATTTTTATTTTTTTCATGGCTTGAAAATCACCGGGTTTGGCCTGGAAGACATTGTCAGGGGTTCTCATGCCAAAAAATTATCCGAGTCTGTCTCTTTTTTTTCTTTATATGACCTTTTTCTAGTAAACAAACAAAAACAACCAAAAAAAACCCACAACCTTGCGGCAAAGTTATACACCGAAAGAAATACTAAAAAGCGACCGCTTGCAGAAGTGACATAGTCAGAACCCATTGTATTAGAAACTATTCCCAGATGACGTCAGGCTATTACTTTGCGCTGGGTAGTATTCCTGATCGTTAGTGTGCTTCGTTGTGTTAAGGAAAGGTAGTAGTGTAACGTCTGTGGTATGTGTTCCCCAGGATAAGCAGTGTCCTCAGCACTTTGCCTCTTCTCCTGGAGCTTTTTGCCACTCCTCTTGAGGGAAATATTTCGGATTTTTTTTCCTATGCTTTCTCTTGTTTGCAATAGGAGGGATGTAGTGGCTCATGTTGCCTTAATTTCCTGTTGATTTTGCTCTATCCAGATTCGTCATTAACTGTTTAATCAGGAACATGGGAAACACGGCCAAACATTTCTTTGTGAAAGGCATCTTGAGTTTGGAGGGAGTAAAACAGCTCAGAGGAGGCACCTGCAAACAACCAAATTACTGGCCTGAAATCTTTTCATCCCAGTAGGCAGCTGATTGGGAAAGGGGAGAGATGATCTTGGCTCTGCAGAAGCAGGGGTGGGACTTTGGCAAAAGGTAGGAGCATATGGTTTCTTCTCGCCCAGGAAACTGATGGCCTCCTTGTGGCCATCAGAACAGCAGGGGCTGGGGAAAACCAAAGGACAGGCAGCGTCTTGCTCTTGAGGTTTGGTGGCATCTGGTGTGACCAGAGCCCGGGCTCGCTGGTACTGCTAGGGTTAGTCCCTCCGGGTCTGCGAGGAGGCACCGCAGCACCCACTGCCCTCGGGGAGTGCGGGGGTACAGCAGTGGTACAAAGCCAGTGGCTGATCAGAGCAAGAGTCCGGGCAACTGCTTAAATGGAAAATAGTTATCATACCCAGTGCTTTGCATTAGGCCCCTGCGCAACTCATTCCCATTAAGCCCTATCTGAAGATACAGACAGACAGATGTCGTGTTGACCTCTTCACATAGGGCTTAATCCAGAATGAAGCTACTGGGCGCTGTGGGATATCTTGCTGCTTCCACACCCAGTAACCCTCAAGGTTGCTGAAAAGCTGGTGGACTGGTAGGTGTCTAGTCAATATACCTTAGAGTTCCTGGGCTTCTAGGATCAAAAAGCAGTGACATAGATGGGGCTTTGAGCAACCTGGTCTAGTGGGAGGTGTCCCTGCCCATGGCAGGGGGGTTGGAGCGAGATGATCTTTAAGGTCCCTTCCAACTCCAACCATTCTGTGACATGTGAACTTTCTCCAACATGCAAAATGTCCTCTGTTGCCACCAAAGGCAAATGCTGCAAGACAGGCGTTGCGTGCTCTGGGGCTCCCTGGGGGGGAGGATCGTGTGAAGAGCGATGGCAATCTGCTGGGGAGTTTACTCACACTTCTCAAGGGTGGAGGCTTCTGTCAAATGGCTCTCACAGGAGACTTCAGAAATAATCTTCCCTGATGTCAGTGCACATGTTAATTGGACTTGACAGATGATAATGAAGAAGACGCTGTAACTGAGAAAGGGTAGAGGGAATGTCATAACTCTCGGGGGAGGAGGAGATAACAGAAAAGTCCAGATGTCCAGAAGTTACATGAGGCAACTCAAAATATTATTCTTTGCTATTTCTGGTGCCAGAGTTGGTAGATGCAGGGGGAAAACAGTAACTTTAAGGTGGGTAGCCTCAAGTTCATGGCTTGGTCTTGCTGTTAACCCATTTATGGGAATGAGTTTTTTGGTGAGAGATCCTCCTCTGTTGAGAATGTCATAGTTAATGTACCTGCACGTGGTATGGGGGGCACCGGTCGCTTGAGGGACTGAGTTACTAGTTATTCCTGGCCAATAGGGATGGGGAAAGCGGGATGGCTTCGTGGATGCCGTGTCTTCAAGCACAGAGCTTATAAGCAGAATGTAGCACTGTTTCCTGGAACTGTGGTTCTGTGCCCATGTGCCTCATGGCTAATGAGTAATTAGCCTTAATTAGCCTAATTAGTCTGGAAAACATTTTTTTTGCCTTTGCAAGAAGGTCAGCTTGTCCTCCCCTGGCTGGCTGGACGTTCTGGCCTGGCGCTGTTGGCAGCGTGAGCAGGACCCCAGCGGTGCCGGCAGAGCCGTGCTGGCTGGTGCACGGTGTACGGCGTGGCGCAGCCCGCTGTGCCGCGGCATCGGAGGAGGTCTGCCAGCCCGGGGCTGGCGCAAGGCTGCTACAGGGCTCTACGCTCTGGGATTCAGAAGGTGCTTGTGCAGTTCCTTCTCCCAGATGACAGGCAGGTCCTTTAGACCCTTGAGGCTTCTTAAGTGCATGACTCCCGTTATGATAGAACTCCTGCAGACACTTGCTCCTTGACGTAGGTGGGATTTTGCCCCCTCGGGGGTAGGATTGGCATCTAAATGCCACTGCAGAATTGGGCTGTGTCTCTTTTCTGCCTCTGCTCCCCATGAAATGGAGGTGACAGCACTTCTCCTCTCACTGCTGAGAAGTGGCTGCAGAGGGGCTTGCCCGGAGCCCTGCAGGCAGGGGGATAGGCTGTTTCAGAGAGTCCTGTGCAAACAGTTGATAGTTGCAGACTCACTTGCCCCGTGATTGTGCAATGAAAAGAACAGCCTTGTGTATCGTCATCAAATCAGATAAAAGTGGCATCTGGCAATTGCATTTGTAGTGTGCTCAAAAGAGGATGCTGTGTGCCAGAGGCAATGTTTTCCCTGTGGTAAGAGCCAGCACAAGGACCCAGCTCCGTTGAGGTGACTGTCGCCCTAGGATTAGTTTAGAATAACCTCTTCAGCAAAGTCATCCTGTGATCCTTACTGCAAGGTTTCAGGGAGGACAGAAATCCTCCCATCACAGCTTCTCCTGATGTGTGTTTCCTGATTGTGGGCTCTCATATTTTTCTTGTAATTACCAGCAAACTGCCTGAACAGGAGCTGAAATGCTTTTCCCTGACTGGCAGGAGCATAACACCCACTGATGAGTCAGGGGAGGAAGAGCTCCTGCTTCACGGGAGAGGGTATTGGGGGAAAGGGAGGGGAGAAGACAGGGAAGAATAGCTGCCAGAGAGTTGTGGAATAAATGACATTTGTTTAAAGACACATTAGAAGATTAATGATGGGAGTTAAAGTATGAAAGCAACAGGGCCTAAGTGTAGTATTAATGGAACCCATTTTCTTTGCCATCTCCAGCAGGAACTCTTTGTAAGTACAGAAGGGGGGAAATCACTTTACAGTAATAACTGTTATTTATATAAGAGAACAACATTGGATGTATCAAAATGTGAGGTTTCAAGGTAATAACTGGACCCTCACAATCGTTGTTATCCATTTAAAAGGCAATTTTGGTGATGGTGAATAGATGGAGGAAATAGCTCCAATCCTGCAACTGATCATAAACGAGGTTTATTTTATTATTATTGTTATTAGTCAGTTCCCAATCTGGTAAGATTGTGTTAAGAAAAAGGAAAAAGACCGGAAGAGATGAAGGAGCTGATAATCATTCTTGCAGAATTTTTTGCAACCATTTGATGGGCCCATTAGTGACTTTAGGCCTCATCTTGGCTCCCTCCAGAGTCGGTCAGATGTCCCATTGCAGCATCATTGACTCCCACCCCACAAAGAGCAGCACGCAAACAGATGACTTGATCTCGTAGCCTCGGAGAACTGCTCCTGTTCTCCACCAGTAATCCACACTGGTGGAAGGTGACTACGGTGGTGTTGCAAGTACAGGGTGAATTAACAGTGCAAGCCAAGAGGATAATGATGTCTGTACTCGGTGACTCTCTCTCTCGATGTTAGCTGTGTGCACGTTGTATAACCAAATCACGTACGTTCCCATCCCAGGATTTGCAAGTGGCCTTTGGCGGGAGTAGCCGCACGTGCTCCACCCGTGAGGCTGCCCACGCGTGGGCACGCAAGAGGGTGACGGGCCATGCCCCCCACAGGGACTGTCCTGGCAGGTCAGCTGGAGCCCGGGGGCTGTTTCTGTGTTTGGGCATAGCTAAGGGGAACAGGCTGTGGCTGGGCTCCACGGGCAGAAAATCTGTTCTGCGCAGAGCATGAGCCCAGCTCTTTTGCAGGAATCTGGACAGATTCATGAATGATTCATGAGGAGGGGTTGGGGGTAGCAGGGAAGGAAGATAATAATATTCTCTGTGTGGTCAGCATATAACAATAATTTGACCGGCTCTAGTTTTTAATAACCACTGGGTTTGTGAGCAGATGTGATAGATGAGCTTGAGCAAACTATAGCCTCCCAAGCTGGCTTTTCACTTCAGAGCAACTAGGCCACTCTCTGGAAAACTAGAGCTGTGTAAAACCTCTCAGGCTGTGGGAGGAAGGAGCAGAAAGTTGAAAAAGAGGGGAGAAAGGGTCTGTCCTGTTTTCATAACACTGCAATTAGAATAAGTGTTAGACGTGAGCCTCAATTCATCCCAGTTCAGAGCAGTACTTGAATGGGAATTTTGTCTTTAAACCTCAAGTCTCATGGAGTGAAGTCTTTCATAAGGGCCAGGGCTTTTCCCCTTTAACTCTGTATGCATGGCATTAGCTTGAGCGTGGAGACTTCACTGTGATGCACGAAGTAAGAAGGGTGGCAAGGAGGAGGTGACGGTGGGGGAGATCTGGGTGTTTGATGGTGAGATAGCGGTTTGCTGTCCCCGAGGTGGCCCTGGACATCTCTCACGTTGGAAGAGGCTGGGGAGGATGATAAAGCAGCCCTGTTTCTGCAGGCAAGTTCTGCTAGCTGGGATAATGAAAAAGAATTGGATCCGTGAGGGCAGCTGACACAGCTCGCTGTCTCGGAGATGTTTTCAGTGTTGTGTTAAGACGTCTTTTACAGACTTTAAAAACTACAGGGAATGTGGTGCCGCCTGCGGCTAGCAACCCTAACTCTTCATGTGACAGCAGCAAGAGCAAACCCCCAGCAGAGGAGCCTGGACCACCCGCTGAAATGCAAGCTGGTCCCAGCCTTCTCACGGTGGGAGGGTGCCTGGGCAAAATCCCCCGTCCTCCTCCCCGCCCCTCCGGTGTGTGCTCAGGCTCGCAAGTGTTGGTATGTCTGTGGTTGTATTCAGCTCTTGCAGGTATCCTCGTTAAGGTGGTTGAAAGTAGGAGGATTTAATGATCTGAACCATGACTTCAATTAATCAGCATAAATGTTGCTTATTTATAACATAAACCACAGCCTATGGATAACTCTGTTGTTTAATTAAGCTTGTCACTGTGAACCTGATCCAGTTCTTTGCTGCATTAATGTAACCAATTCAGTATCCGCTCTAAGAAGCATCATAACAAACTGCAAGGGGTGTAATTCACTCTACTCATCCTCTGCTTTACGAGCGTGGCTGGTTCTGGTACGTCTCATTCGTGACCCAGTGTGGGTACCGATTCCTCTCTGATCCCACCAGCCACTCCTGCGTTAGCGTGCTGCTGCCTCCATCACGCCTAGCGGCTGGGACTCGGGAGGAGCTTTTCCTTTGGGTTTCTTTCACCTTGTTAACTAAAAATTTTTGTGTCTGATTTAATTTAGTCTGTGCAGCTGAGCTGCTTCTTTATCCTTGCCTTTTGCTTTCTTTTCTTCCTCTTCTCTCACCCTTTCCTGTTTCTGTGTAGCATGGTTAAAACTTTTCGGTGTTGCACAGATGTAGGGGAATCTGTAATGAGCTCCCAAGCTGAAAGCAAAAGCTGTTTGCCTAAAAGTTGTTCTTTACCTACATTGAAGAGCATTGTACTAGCAACCTTGGAGATTCTTTGGGAGAAGTTTGAGTAACTTATAAGGATTTTGTGGTTATTTTCTGTTGTGCCAAGGATTCTCCAGGCAATGTTTGTCACCCCACATAGGGATGGTCTCCAGAAGATGGTAAGACAAATCGCCTCAAGCGGGGATGTTACCGTGCACCACTTCAGTCACTTAGGTCTCTGGAGATCCCTTCTCTCAAAAAGTACTCTAACAACAAAGTGGGGTTGCTTTTTTTTCCCCAAACAAGAGCATCCACCTGAGAGTTTAATGTGCTGTAACTGATGCACATTACCTTCAGATCTTAATCCATTTCAACTTTCCTGAGCATCTGCGTGTTTCTTGACCTCTTCAAAACGGGCATGGTAGTGTCTCTGCTTCATGGAGGTATCGTGAGGATGAATAGTTGAGAAACTCACAGGTTGTATTAGAGATGGTGGAGTTTGCAGCAGGTGCCAGAAGGCTCAGTGCTTAAGGCAGAAGATGGGCCTCTGGAAATCTCAGTCGTGTGGCTGAGCTGGGTCAGCTCTAATTCTCAGAAGTGACCATTTGGCTTGGGCACTGAAGTTCTGCGGTCACGCGTTCAGCTGCAGTGCGGATTCAGTGCAAGGCAGGTGGGCACAGGTGCTGATTTGGGGCTGAACAGGAGCCACTCTGTACACGAGCAAAGAAAGAAAAAGCAGTTCTTTTTCAGTAACACATCATCATTTTCTTAGCAAACAAATATACAAACTGGGATTAGATGAATTAAAAGTTTGCTGCTAAAATGGATGGAGACAGATGGAAAACCGTGTCAGAGCCCAGGGAAAAGAAAATTCCTGTTTTGTTTTCCCATCCAGAAGCCAGGGGAAGAAGTCATCAGGGGAAAAAAATGCAGTGAGCAGAGCACACTAAAGAGGAAAGGCAGGAAGACATTAAAGTAACCTATTAAATTGCTGAAGGCTGAGTGGCAAAAAATAAATAAATAGAGGCCATGTAGATTGATGGATATTGGATCTGAAGGGCTTCCACATCTGGTGTGGCAGCTCTTTAGCATCTAATTTCAGTGTGACTCAGCAGGAAAAGTTGTTTGTTCTAACAGTAAAGCAAAGAGATGAAAACAATCCTGAGGCATGTCAGCGAAGGGCTCGTATGCCATTGTTTTATAATCACATCAAACTCTTTCATGTAGTTTAATACATCTGGATCTTCTGCGATAGGGGTGAGGTTTCCAATGTCACCTTTTCCCACCCTTGTTCATCTACTCTTAGGCCACACTCTCTTCCCTTGCACATCTGTGCACCAACATCTGGGAGGTGGTGAGAGGTAGGCAGTGAGTTTTCCTATGGAACAGGTGCATAGTGAGCAGTGACTCTAAAGGCCAGCTTGTTAGGGACAAATTCTTACCCGATTTAGGTGCTCTGAATTGCCCTGTAGGACCTGACCCTCTCTACTGACTATAAAGGCTTCAAATGTCATTTGAGTCTTCCATCCATGCTGTATTCAGCCTTGTAGCATTGACACTGGTCTTCATTTATCTTCATACATGTGTCTTTTAATATGCTGCTGCTTCTGAAGGTTCCCATCTCCCAAAAGCTCTGTTAGTCACTTGGCTTTTGTGATGCACTTGGATACCTGTAGAGAGAACCAGAAGTATCAAGTTTCAGTGTCAGTAAGTAAAAATGCTGAGGTGCTAAACAAGGGTTTCTGAAGTCTCTTGGCATATTAACTCCATTTATTTGCCATGTGGTCTTGCAAAACCTTGAGGAGTCACTTTATCTCTTTGTGCCTCTGTTCTTCATCCATCATAAGAGAATGAAAGTCATTCCACTTATTTGTTGTCTCATACCTTTAAAGGAATTGTCATATCTGGTATCTATATTCAGCATGGTAGGTCCTTGTCCTTGGATCCATCTTTTAGAGATTTGTAATAGTAGCAATGGCTAGTGATTTGTAACAAGAATAGAACTGGTGAAGAATATCCGTGAGCTCTCCATATTAGTGAGAGCAAAACGCTAGATCCCATCGCTACTGCAATTTTTTCCCCCTTCTCACCTTGACAGTGGGGCTATGTCCAAGGCTGTTTGCTATCTCTGTGCGTGCGATGAATCAGCCGGCTGGGGGAAGCCTGGAACTGGGGCCTGGCACTTCGGTACTCCATCATTTGGTCTGAGCTGTGCACCGCTGCAACGCACTGGTGTTTGCCAGCCTGGGAAGAATCAGCAAGTGGTGCCGAAGCCCTAACATCCTTGGAACAGGGAGATGCTGAAAGAAGAGCAAATGCACTGTAAATGCTGAGATCCCAGAAAGGGTTAAGAGGAAAATGGTCACTAAAGGCCCCACTTACATAAATGGAAATCCACTGGCTTTAGAGGAGCCCCAAATTCCTTTAATCCTGAAGCATGCTGGAGGTTCAAGAAGTGGCTTCCTCTGCAAGAGGCAAAGTGTCAGTTTTGGAAATACTGCTCTCTCCTTACATCATTGTCAATCAGTAAATCCCAAAGTACTGCAGAGGGTTGTGTGTATGCTGGAATAGCCTTGGCTGCTGCTGAAATACAGCCACCTCTGGGCTTTTGTGGTCATCTGTCTTGTAGGTACAGAACATGCTTATTGCGGGTGTGACACCAGGAAAGCATCCTGCATCATCTGGGGCTCTGCACCGGTTTCCTTTTCTGCCTCCCCATCCTCTGGCAGGCTCTCTCCCATACTGATGGCTGCTGCCTGCTCTCAAACGCAGAGTCCCACCGCTGCGTTGTGCATTGCCATCTCTCAAATCTATGATTATAACTATAAATCCTAGTGGACTTCCCCATTTGTTTTTTGGCCTTTTTTTTTTTTTTTTTAAGCTTAGAATTTTACACATTGTTTCTTCCTTCCTCATTCTTTTTGTTTGCCTGGAAGTGGCACTTGGGGTTTGTGTGGTTATTTTTCTTGTGCTTATACTCTCCACTGACTTAATTAAGTTCTTGCTTGTTTCCTGGTCTTGCCAAGTTTAGTGGCCCCACCAGGGCTTCCCAGTGCTCTCCTCCTAAAAACCACAGCTGCTGCTGGTCCAGCTGCCACCTGAGACCATGAAAACGGGCAGAAAAACTTCCTCTTGAAACTCAACTTGACATTATTGAAACAAAAGACAGACAGGAAAACAATGTTCCCAACTTCGGTCAGTGTTTTTAGGCTGGTTTCCTAAGAAAATAAAGTATAGGCATTTAGATTGATCTTATGTGGATGTGCATAAGTGTCCATCCGGTAGCTTGAATCCAGTGGCAAACTGCAGTCCACCTTGACAGACAGGCTTTTCAGAGATGTGGAAAATCTGCACTGGCGAGCACTGTTGTGAATCCCTCCTGCTGCGAGCAAAGCTTCGGGGAAACAAAACCGCATTCCATCACGCCATGTACACACATGCAGAAACAGGCTCTTGGTGGCTGGAATTGCCCGTTCTCTTGCTGGAAGACTTCTGACATCCCCAGAAGGCTCTTCCCTCCTGGTGCCCATTTGCTTCTGTGCGCCTTTGGTAGCAACATCCCTGGGCGGTGTCCGTGCTCTTGGGATGCCTTGAGTGAAAGGTGTCCCACCGTGCCTTCCTGTCATTCCATTTTTTGCATTAGACCTTCAACTCTTTCACTTTTCTGTCCACGAAAGCCTGTCCACATGGGATGGAGAGCCCTTCTTGTTCATTATTCCAGCCTATCCTGCTGGAGGCCCCGCACATCCCTTTCTTTCAGAGCCATAATCATTTATTCCCTGCCTCAGCCCTGACCTCGCACCTCAGGAAGGTTAAAACCTCCTCCTTCTCCCTGCTTTTCTCTCTTCATTTTTGGGAAGTCTCTTGTCAGGCTTTTCAGGGGATTAAGTAGGATTTATCAGGTTGCAAACACACTATTTGAATTCACAGATCGGGACTTTACCCATAGCTGCAGCGTGCCTCAAGTCTGTGGCTGTGGAAATCTGTAGGAGTTTCCCCGTTGGCTTTAAAGGACCCGAGTTTGCCGCCCTGCTTTTGTGCGAGAGGATGGCTTCAGATTGCATTAGCCAGCTCTGGACGGGGCATTTCCATTTCAGACCCCTTTCTTTTCCCTTTGTGCTCTTTTGCTTCTGTCTTCATGCTAAGAGTGTTTGCCGGCTGCCTCGTAGCGAGATTTGTATTCGGAAGAGCAGGTGATCTTTATCGGAAGAGCAGGACCTTGTCTCATGAGTGTGTTTTCCTCCCCCCCACGTGAAGCAAGGGAGTGAGAGGGGAGATGAGACCTGTCTTGCTTTCAGAATGGCAGCTGAAGTGGGGTCCCCCCTCCCGCCCCCTTTTGGATGTGAACGGCCATCTCTGTTGCACGGAGGAGGGAAGAGGAACCTGGCAGTGCTTTTACCTGCCCGGACCGGAGGGACAATGTTTGCTGGGGCACGAAGATGAACTGCCCCCACTGAGGCGTCGCATCCCGGCGCTGTGACAGGTCCCGCACGATTGACAGGTCATCACCTTCGCGGATTCAGGGAGGACAGAGGAGAAGTGTGACGGCATTCTCTGTCTTCCTGGAAACCCCCAGTCTCGGAGAACGTTATTCTGATTTTATGTACACAAAGCAATTATTAAGGAAGAGAAAAGAGAGGTTGTTTCAAGCAGTAGAAACTAAAGCCCTCAGCTGTTTGTATCATGTCTCCCCTTCTCTCTCTGTCTCCTGAATTCACTCTCTCTGGATAGCAGAAATGAGAGGGAAGCTCCATTTAAATGCAGATTTCAAATGTTGGCCAAGAGCAATAAATAGCCCTCTGCTACACTGATCAGACAAACATTATCAAGTCTCTTTGTGAAGGAGAGTTTATGTTTTTAGATTTTCTTTTTCCTTGATGAAATCCTCTTTCCTCTCAGAGTAATAGCATATTGATGACTTTTTATTTTATTTTTAAGCAGCACTTCAGAGATTATAATGGAAACACAGTCCCACCTGTTTCTCCACTGGAGCTATACTTGACAGCCCTGTAATGAGGAAGTCTGCAAATTTCTTATCCTTTACCGTATAGACAGCCTGAAGGGTTGATGCTGTATTCAGCAGAGGGGAAATGTGCAAAGACAATCCTGCAATCATTTTTAATCGACTGCCCCCTCAAATGAATCTGGAGCCTTGTGGTTTTGGAGCCAGTGTGGGGTTAACGAAGTCGGGAGCAGCTGCAGGTGGGTCTCTGCTGATAAGGGTCACGCAGGTGGTGGGTCCGGGAGCGCAGGGGCAGGAGCAAGGGGAGATGTGGGGGTCTGGGGTGATTCCCCCACGTCCCAGGGCAGCTCCTGAGGCTGCTGTTCCCGAGCAGGACATCGGTGTTAGAGCACGGTATGTCCTTCTGTTGCGCCTTTGATCTGAAGGGTTTGTGGTTTTGAGACCAAGGACTGATCAGCTCTAGTAGCAGGTGTTGGATGATCTACGTGTCTAAACCTGGTGGAACTGAGGTTTACAGTTCTTAATTTGAGAGTCTGTTCATCATGGGAACACAGAAGATTTGAGGACTGTGTTTACAGTATAAATAAGAAGAGGTTGTAGGTGTGATCTTAACCTCTCAGAGGAGACACCGGAGAAATATTGCAGTTGGCTTTGTATCTTTTTAACTTGGAGGGACAGGTTATGAACAGTGAAATACCATCTTTACGAAGCCAGTGCTTTGCTAACTCTACACCATCAAGAGATGACTTGAGATGGCAATTGTGTTTCTGAGTATGGCTTTACATCTCAATGGTATGGAAAGCATCTGAGAAAATGTAACAATACTTAATAAAGTTAACAGGGAAAGGTCAGCTGAACACTTTGTTGTAGCAGTGTATAAACCTCCTAGTAACATCTGTTCCCTGTTATTGTTATAAAAATGCTACTTCACTGGATCTTGGTTGGATCATGAATTAAGTAGTGATATGTAGTAAAACTTGCAATCGTGTTAGGCTTGTCAGAGCGCATATGTTGTGAATCTGGCTGGTGGCGGGTAGCACTCTGGGGAGCTGCATGGCTTGGGGGAATGGTAGAAGGGAGGCTTTCTGCTTTTTTAGCACTGGTTGAAACCCAACTGAGGGTGGAAAGGATTAAATTTCAGTGTTGTCTGTAAACTGGCTGGTGCACTTAATAGAATGAGTTGCCGTGTCTCAGCCCGGCTCCGGGAAGACAGCTGTCTCCATCGCTGAAAGCACACGAGCTGACAGCACTGCCTGCCCCCCCATTTGCTGCTGTGGTGAAAAGGAGTAGCGCTGAACTGTTCGGGGTGAGAAATGAATGTCCTTCCTCTTCCTGGAGAAGTTTCTCCAGGGTAAGAGGAGAAAAGACAGAAGAGTTTGAGCATCTGCCTTCCATACTGCTGGGGCTGTGCTCTGCTTGAGTGGAAGTGTTGCAGCCAGATGCCACCGCCGCCGGCTGTCCCTCTGCGTGGGGCAGCTGCGTGCGCACGTGCTGTGGGGCCGAGGGAGCTTAAGGAAGCTGCATCTCTGGGGAGCCCCTTGTCCGGCTCCTGTCTGGACAAGGCACTCGCAGATGTCCAATGTGCTGTAGGGCAGGGCTTAGACCCAGTGTGCACTAACACACATGCACACGTGTGTGTGCATACACACACGTGCATCTCATCAGAGAGCACCGATTCCTCCCTCCCCATCCCCCACCGTGTCTACCCACCTCTGAGGGCTGGAAAATCACTTGAGGTGAGGACAACCTGTAGGGAAGTTATTGAAATCTGTTTTTCTCAGAGGGTACCATCATGTCGTCTTGCATTTCTTTGGCTACCAGTAATACCTTTTTTTCTGGTTCTTGCTGTTAAATCATTGAGTGTTGCATTTGAAATTTGTGTTCGATGGAAATTCACAAGTGAAGTCACTTGTTGCTCAAATCTGAAGCAACTGTAAGCCAACTATTTTCAATGCATATCCAAAGCAATAAACTCTCATGCTTTGTAGCCTCTTGGGTTTGTGGGTTTTGTGTTAAGTGCAAGGAAAACCTGGGAGTATTGAATAAAAAAAGAATTATTACTATATAAAGGATGTTTATCTACCAAGATTGGAACATCCCATGGGAAAAGATGTTCCAGCGAGTTCTTCCTGAGAAAAGCTCAGGCTCTGCAGGCCTTGCTGGCTTTACTAGAAGTTGTTTGACTCTTGGTCCCTGTGAAATCCTAAGCAGCCGTGAATTGAGCATCACAGACCCAGGTGCTCCTGACTCCCTCTGAAATATTTTTCTCATAATTCACAGAGAAGGCAGTCTAGATTGGAGACATTTATTATATTGAGGAAGATAGAAGTGATTTTTGAGGCCAAAAAAGTTCAAAGACTTCACTGTAAGTTTTCAGAATTAAAGATTTACTTGATGCAGCTTCCCAAATTTAATAGACAGGAGTAGATGAAACGGAATTTCTATAAAGATTTTCGTTCATACTTAATGATGGCACTATTAGATGAGCTTTCGGCACTGTGTCCCAAGACATGAAGTTTTAAAACCAACCTTTTTTAAACATTAAATGACATTTTTCATCCTCTAGCTTTAATAAATAAAGATTAGTTCAGCCTCATTACCTAGTCTGTTCTGGGGGCTGGTTTAATATTTGGTAAAACTAACTAGTCTCCCAAAATGCGAGTGAACAAATTTTGCTGGTTTTCTATCAGAAGTCCCTTGGGGAGTGAGGAAGTGGTAATGTAGTTTGATTAGTGGCTGAGCCCTGGTCCACGTTCCAGCGTGGTCGGATAGATCACAATAAAGGAGCCTAAAGAGGTGAGGCCCCTTATCTTTTGCTGCTGCCAGAGAGGCCAGGTAGCCCCCTGCTCCCCCGACCACCCGGCACTGAGCGGTCGGTTTTGTTCCTGCCATTTGAGGCTTCCTTTCTTTTCCAAAACTTACCACTTGCTGTGGGCGCTCTCCCTTTCCTCATGTATTTGCTCCCAAGGTGGGCTGAAAAGTCCAAACTCAATCACAGCTGAGTAGGGAAGGGGGGTTTTTTTCTCTTTTCTTTTTTTTTTTTTTTTTTCTCAGCTGGAGGGAAATTTTCAAGATTTCCAAAAATGAAAATGGAATATCCCATCCTGAACAGAGACAAAAAAAACCCTGTGCAAACATTTGTGCCTAGGTGGCCTGAGGAAATTACTTGAAATGCTTTGGTTTTGACTCTTTTACTTCTAAAATGCATTGAACTATACATTACTGGAAATGAATTTTGTTCGAAAACACAATTGAAGAATATACTTGAAAAAGTTGCCCAATTTAGTGATTTTGAAGCTTTAAATTAGAAAATAATGAATCTAAGAATGCTGACATACACTCTCCCACCACTGATCTTTAATTTTGCTGTGTCAGCACCTGGAACGTAAGAAGCATTTTGTGATGTTCATCAGATTCAGTATATTGCTTTATCCTTTCCTGGAAACAGGGCCAGAGTGAAAAGTTTACACGTGTCAAACAGTTTTGTGTATGAGAAAGTGGGGCCTGTTCAGGACTTTCTTCTCTGTCTGCTGCTGATTTCCTCGAGAAGTGGGGACTTGAGCAAGCTGCTTGTTGGGGCACTTTAGTCTCCCAGCTTCTTTTTAATTAGGAGCAGTCACCGGCCATATTGATGTCTTAAAAAAACTGTGATCCGTGCTCCTGGCCTTAGAGGAAAGCACAACCTTTTTTCTTGCATAATGAGATTAAGATTAACTGCCCTAGCTTTGCAGATAATGATGGTGCTCGCATGTTAGTGGAGCAGAGGAGATGGTGTCGCCTGGAGGACTGGGAATGTTCGCCAAGACATCTGTGCATTATCGTACAAGAAGTATTGCTGTGTGTTTCTCTATCAGTACTTAGTTCGGTTTAGCTCCCATAAAACTGGGAAAAAATTAAGAAGAGAAGGAGTTCTTGGGTGGATATCATCAGCGTACAAAGTACATCAGGTTAGCGGGGACCAACTTTGCTTCACCACCGGATTTGGCATCTGGTTAGCTTCCACAGCTGGGGTTAGGGCAGGACTGGGAAGCAGAGATGCTCTGCAGTTTTGTCGTGAGAGAAGAGTTCCCACTGGGATGAGCATAACAAGGCTGAGAAAAGAGCCCTGAAATGCGATGCAAGTTGCTCGTTGAAATTGGGCTGTGCTTTGAGATTTTGGTTGGCTCAAAGCAAGTCTCAGGGCCAGGAAAGCCAAAGTAAAAGAAGCCTGAACCCGAGATGGGTTTATTCATTGGGCTGCGCTGTGTGTTCCATGTTACCCTGACACACAAACCAGCAGAGCCCCACTAATTCCAGCTTTGCTAACCTACGCGGTGTGGGACCTGGTTTGGGCTGAGCTGCGACTCCATCTATACCTGAGCACTTGTGAATGGCATCGCTCCCTTTGGAGTGATTTTTGGAAAGGGAAGATAAGCATTGATGCCTCGCTAATATACACAACAAAACCCAACACTGCTCTTCCCCAGGTACAACTGAATAGCTGCGTTCTGGGAGGAGACCTCCTATTAGCAAGGATAAACCCACTAGGCTGCAGAAGTTGTGCCAGCTCGTAATGAAACGCTGTGATTAATGTTCAACTCCCAATTTCTTTTTGCCTTCCGTCAAGAAAATAAAAATAATACCCCACACTATCTCCCTCTGCCTAACACAGATTTGAGTGGGCAGGCCCAGGAGCTGAGTTCAAGAGTCAAGTGCTTTCTGTTTGAAAAATATTTGTCCCTTCCCACCCACGGCTGCCCACGTGCTTCCTGAAATATTCCAGCTATCAGCACCGTATCGACGCTTTCTCAAACGAGCGAACCGAGGCTATCTGGGGACGTTCTTCCTCTGTTGGCATGTGCGGCGATGCCCGGATCCGGGCTGCTTTGGGGCTGCGCAGCTGGCTGTGCCTCTCCAGGAGCACCCAGGGCGAGCGGCGGGTGCCCGTGCCGCAGTGGGTGCTGGGTTCCGCCAGGACCCCAGCAGCGTAGGCGGCCGTGTCGTGCTGCAGCGCGCCGGCAGGTAAAGCAGCCGCTGCTGCAAAGATTTCGCCGCCCACGTGTCTGGCAAGACCTGGGAGGTGGGCGAAGCGGCGGGAAAGGCCGCACGTGGGAGGGAGGATGGATGCGCTAACAATAGCGGCGGCAGGAGCAGAAGTGCCAGCGCGGCGGCTGCTTGCGTGGCAGTGGAGATGCCGAAGGGGTGCTGGGGCTGGGGGGGGTTGCATGGAGCTGGGCCGGGTCCCTGCCGAGCATAACCGCTGCCAACTCCTTTGCTCCCGCAGCTGCCATCCTGGATGACCCCATGGAGTGCAGCAGAGGGGAGCGGCTCTCCATCACCCTGGCCAAGAACCGCATCAACCGCGCGCCCGAGCGGGTGGGGAAAGCCAAAGTGGAGGTGGACATTTTTGAGCTGCTGCGAGACAGCGAGTATGAGACGGCAGAAACCAGTAAGTACCCCTTCACGTAGCTGGTCCTTCACAGTATCACAGTATCGTCACAGTTGGAAGGGACCTCTGGAGATCATCTAAGTCCAACCCATGTGCCACAGCAGGGACACCTACAGCAGTTGCACAGGACGGCGTCCAGGTGGGTTTTGAATGTCTCCAGTGAGGGAGAGTCCACAACCTCTCTGGGCAGCTGTGCCAGTGCTCTGCCACCCTCAGAATAAAGAAGTTCCTCCTCATGTTAAGATGAAACTTCCTGTGCTCCAGTTTGTGCCCGTTACCTCTTGTCCTATCACTGGGCACCACTGGAAAAAGACTGTTCCCATCTACCTGGCACCCTCCCCTTAAGTACTTACAAGTATTGATAAGATCCCCCCAGGAGTCTTCTTTTTTCTAGACTAAAAAGCCCCAAGTCCCTGAGCCTTTCCTCATAAGAAAGATGCTCCAGTCCCCTCATCACCTCCGTAGCCCTTTGCTGGACCCTCTCCAGCAGTTCCCTGTCCTTCTTGACCCAGGGAGCCCAGAACTGGACACAGTGCTCCAGTCCTTCCCCAGTTCCTCTCTCCACCGGCTCGCAGGAGGTGTCCGGCACACTGCGCTTGCTGCGGAGGATAACTGTGTGATAGTCAAGGTGGGTACACAGGGTTAATAGCACGTCTCGTCTCCTCTATCAGCACTTGAAAGATCAACACGTGCTTCCATGAAAGCGCATCTCCGCCAAGCCCCAGGCCTGCCCCGGCTGCCCGAGAGCAGTCGGGCTCGGTGCAGGGGTTGGGTAGGGTCCGGATGCGGGCGCAGCATCCCCTCGGGAGGTGTGCGGCACCTTTAGCAGCAGTACTCGCGGTGTGCTCAGCGCCAGCCACACGTTGGCAAGGGCTGGCCCTGCCGGGAGTGCCTCTGCCGCGGGGGCACAGCGGCACGTAAGGGGAGGTTGGGCTTGGAGGGCGAGCGCTGAGACCGGTTTTCATTTGGGGGTATAGCGTGGTGTGGTAAGGTGAGCCCTGGCGGGCAATGAGAGGATCTAGGTCCCCAATCAGCTTTGCCACCGTTCAGCTCAGCGACTTGGGACGAATTATTTTCTTTAATCTGTGTGTCAATAAACAGAAGTAATGATACAGGAGGTGATGCTCCTTTGTAAAGTACTTAATGGTGTGCAAATACGAGACTCTGGGCAAGTTCAGCGCAATTAAGTTATTTTTAAAACCCCACGGAACACAGTTTGTCAGCAAACATGATAGCTCTTTCAGCGCTTTAGATTGGCAGTGGATTTGTTTACAGAAAGTGAAGTTTTCAAGTGATGTTTAAAATCATGTGGCTTAAAAAGAGCTAATTTTGAAGAGCAGTATAGCACTTTCTGTGGTGCTTTAAAGTCCCTTAATGCAAACTGATCTCTACTACAGGGGTTCCTCTAGATGCCCAACATGTCAACCCCATGCTGATGAATAAAAATGAAATGGATGGTCAGTGTCCCACAGCCCTCTCAGGAGCCTGAGTGAAAGAAACCAAAGAGATCTACAATAGCTTCTTCCTGTAAGAGGGAAAATCCTTTGAAATAGAATAGCTTCCTTTAAAATAATTTTTAAGACGACCTTTAGAGTTCAGGGGAGTGCTGTATTTTTTTTATTACAAGCTGGCTTGAAAAAGCTGGAGAAATCATTTTAAATAACAGGGATTTTGATTCTTTTTCCCTGTGGTTCTCTGTTCCAAACTTGTGTAATCTGCAGGGTAGCCCAAAAAGGTGTGGTAGTATGTTGTGGTCTGGAGCGGGCTGTTTTTTCCCATAGCTTTGGTCTTTATTCCGCGCAGCACTGAGCATCCCTGTGCCTGGGAGACCCATGGGGCCGTGGCACCCGGCGCTGCTGAGGAACGGGTCTCTGGGTAACTGGCAGAAGGGGCTCAACAGGCCTGCGAGATCAGCAGATCGCTCCTTCATTTCCTGAATTAGTGTTTGCATTATTTATAGAAGCGTTCAGTTAATAAAGTGCATTTCAGCAAGTACCTGTATGTCTATTTATAGAGCCTGTCACCCAGGAGGCAGTCTAGATTAAGATCATCACATGCGGCATCACAGGGAGCGTTTCAAACAGCAGTTCTCTGCCTTTTTGGACCCCTCATCTCTTTTAACTTTTTCTTTGTCTTTCCCATCTGTTCAGGGTCGTGCACATCCTGCTTTACCTTCATTTGGCACAGCAATAGGGCAAACCCAGTGTTACTGGCCGGGTCACGCAGAAGGGATGGGGGCTGCCCATGTTTCCAACCACCTTCCCAGTTTGCCCCCAAAAGTATCCCAAATCTCCCAACGAGCCTCCTAGGAAACAAGGAAATTGCTTGTTTGCTTGAGCCTTCAGTGTCTTTGAAAGAACCAGTAGCATTTTTAATTTCGGTACTGTTTCCTTTCTCATAAATCTTCTGCAGATAGCGGTGTTTCTCTTGTTTAACTTTGCTCAGGAAACAGGCTCGATTGCCAAGTGACCCCAGAGCTGCGGTAAAGATCGTGAGTGGGATTTCTTTCTCACTTGCACCCCTGTAACACTGCTCAGAAATTTTTTCTGTTGGAATGTTCTTCGAGCAGAAGAATACTAATTTGCTGAGAATGAAGTATCATGCAAGAAATTGTTGATTTCAGCAAACGTGGTGTTTGGGGAGAACATGAAATGGGATAAGTGAGGAAGAGGCAAACTTCCATTTCAAATTTTCACCTTGGGGTGATTTTCTTTGTTTTCTTTACTTTGACTTATAGAATATAAAAAGTAGAAATCGGAGCAAACTGATTTGATTTTGGTGAAGTGAATATTCACATAATTTTGCAATATGTTATTTGCCTTTTCTTCAGAGGGAAAAATGTCTTAAAGCATTTCTCACAAGAGGAAAAATCTGGATTCTTCATGGCTTCATGTCGCTGAAGTTATTCTTGATTTATACTGGTAGCAGAGGAGAATCAGATCCTTTAACTTAAATTTCAAGGCTTTCATGGCTTTCAGATGTCTGACTTCTCAGCTTCAATACGGCACTGATATTTGTTATCACACGTAATATTAATAAAAGCAGTTTAGATGTTTTAACCTATGACTGCAAAGCTGTTATACATCTGTTTAATACTGTTCTCAAATTTCACGCCCTTTGAATCGCCCATAAATATCACAGTTAGCACGCTTAGCCGACTGATCTAGGAGTGCTGTGATTACACCCCATCAGTGATATTCCATGTACAATTAGTGCTTCAAGAGAAGAAAGTCTTTTTGAGGGTTAGTTTTTATTTTAGCGTGGAGCTGTTTTTCTTTCTTTTTTCCTCCTGACTGACTCAGGCATCTTACTATTAGGGGGCCACAAAATCACAATTGCTATAGCAGATAAAATATGAGTCAGTCTTAATCACATTCATGCATGGTTTGCCATCTCAGCTTTATATATGAATGAAGACAAACACTGACTGTTCCTGTATGCAACATCTGTAAAGTCCTGTGTTTTGAAATGAGTTTGCAGTGAAAGGTTACGGATAGAGCTTTTCTGCCATTATAAGTAAAGCCTGTTCTCTCTTTCTTTGATGTGTCAACTCCTTTTATGGAGATCCAAAATGACTTGTTTAATCATGTCTTTATCTAAAACACCTTATTCCTTTTGATGTCGAGGGAGGGACAAATTTTCTGCTTGTCACCCTGTCCCCTATCGTCTCATCAGTCTTTTAAGCATCTTTCTGTTGTTAATCCAAACATCTCAGGGCAGGTCAGCAGTCAGAGTGAGCGAGCAACTGGAGGATTTTTAATTTTTATTTGTTCACACCAATATTTCAAAAGCCTGATACGTCCATTCAGTGATGTGCTATTAACTGTCCCATCAGTTTTGTGATCCTCTTGGATTTCACATTTAAGCCTGCTCTGGTTGCACGTTCCTGTTAAGAAGCATAAAGGATGCTGCAGGGAGCAGTCTGGGAGCTGTGGTGCAGGATGCGCTCCCTGTAACACCGTCTGTTTGTGCACTTGGTGGTTTTTGTATGAGAATCCCGTCCTGACCAGTCCCTGTCATTCAAGATCCTCCGATATGTTTTGCAATCATGGAAATGTTGAGGTAATTGCATACCTTCCCTGCTCATTTATTTTCAATTAGAGGCAGGAATCTTCTTTGCACGCTGTTTGAAACCCTTGTATCAGGTATCTGTACGCAGTGAAAGAGATGCTGTGTTCTGCACCGTGGGTGGATGCTCTCACCGGAGCGCTTTCAGCTGTGCTTTGAAGAGGGAGAGTTCATGGAAATGCTTGCCAAGTGCCCTGAGATCCCCAGAGGTGAAAGGTACTATCTGACCGTGACTAAGTGGATGTACATATATACATAATGCAAGAGTCCTTTGTTGTCGTGCTTTTTCGTGTGCAAAAATAAACACATATTTCCATCTTCCTTTAAAACATATATGGCTGTTTTCTGAGTGTCCAGACCTGTTCTTAATTCCCAAATATACTTGTGGAAACTATGAAACGCAGCCCTTTCTCGCTTACGAGGCAGGACAGACCTGCTGTAGTATGAAAGGAGGGTCACCGTTTTGCATTGCGCATTGAACGCACACCTGAGCTTGCGTGAGGGCCACCTTCTAGCTCCAGACTGTAGCCTGTGCTGGGAGGGGGACAGGAGACTTCTGTCTGACCCCAGTCCTGCTTCTGGGCACAGCCCGTAACTGCGCAGACGGAGGTACCGTAACAGGGCATCTGAGCTGCACGAGCAGCAGAGGCGGACAGGTCCACGTACAAGTGGAAAGGCAGCATCCATCCGTTCACACCTCCAAGGAGCTGCCCCCAAGTGATGGCAGGAGGGATCCTGTCCTGCTTAAACCAGTGCAGGTCCCAGCGGAGAAGGGTGTACCCTGGGATGTTTCCTTTTCAAAGATTTATGTATTTTAAGAGTTTTGTTACGAAATCTGTCTGCTAAGCCTGTTTCTTGTTTTTCTGTCCCACTGTCCTCAAGGACATTGACTTAGAACAGCTAAGTGCAGGCAGTCTATAAAAATGGCTGGAATAGGAGGTCTGGGGCCTCTCGGGCCTTCAGATCAAGGGTGATCAGTAGTACCCACATCCCGTCTCGTGATAGAGGTTTTTAACATGATGTCACTTCAATGTCCCATATTTCTTGAGGTACTGAATTCTAAAAAACATAAAAATTGGACATGATCTTGGGGAGAGGTATCTGGTTCTGCAGAGTATATAGCTTGCATGGCACCCATGCGTGGAAGTATGAAGAGACCAGAGTGGCAGGGGCTGTGCCATTATCTGTGGTTATAGTTTGTGCGGTTATCGGGGATGAATTTTTGGTACAGGGCTGACATTTCTACATCCCTGCACGTGCTTGTCTGAATCCTCAGTGACCATGATGGTAGCAAGGTTGAGCCTTTTCTCCCTGTGGATACCAACAGCATCAGGTAATGTTCTGCAACAGTAAATGTGCTTGGTTACAAGAGAAAAAGCTTTCCAAATGTGGTCGAAACCTTTGCCTCAGGCACCTCCACTTTGTTTCCGTTCATTTTCCTTAATTTTACTGGATGTTTCACCTTTGGCGTGATAAGCCAGGTCTCTTTCTTCTGACAGTTGTTGCAACTCTGTTGCTATGACTACTTAACCCACTTTTTGTTCTCAATACCAGAGATAAGAAGAAAAGTGCTTGCCAAACTTTCCCCTGCTTGCACAACAAAATTTCCCCCAAGACTTTTGCCCCAATGACCTGTGGATAGAGGACTTGGAGCAGTTCCTTCCTCCTAGATACTGAATTGCAGAGCACCCGAAAGCTCTGCTGCAGCTCAGAGGGAGTGATGAGCTCAGAGGGAGTGATGAGAGCCACTGAGAGAGCATGCGGGGTTTTCAAATTGCTGGTGCTCTTATTTAAAAGGGTCTTCTGAAGAGGTGTAAGTGCCTGTAAATTTTTAAGCACAGAGGAAAAGCAAGTGCTGGATTCCTTTGAAGATGCTGCAGAAAAACACCACTCGTTCTGTAGCAGATTGAGATGGTGGAGGATGAGAGCGCGTGGAAGGAAGGAAAACCCAAGAGAAGATGTTTGCATATCATCAGCACTTTCTGTAAGAAGTCAGAGCAATCCGTACGTATAGGGACCTAGCAGTACAAGGCGTTTTTCCTTGAAGTAGCTCTGGGAAAGAAGTAAAACCAATTCCCTGAAGCAACAAACTAAGTCATCAGCGTTTGGCCTCGTATTCCAGTCATGAGGCTATGGAGGCTTATGAAGTCCAAGGCCAGAGATGGCCACCTTGACAGCTGATCTTATCTTCTGCAGAAAATGGACTGTAGCCGTTCACTTGCTGAATGCCACACTCAGCCCCATAGCTCGCTGTTCTAAAAAAAACCCCGTGCCATGTAAGCTCTCATTTCATGTCCAGTCTTGATTTAAAGACTTGAAGTTGGTAGAAAACCTGCTCTGACCTGTAGTAAGACAGTTTTGATGATGAATTCCCTTCATTACAAAAAAATATGTTCCGGTTTGAATTTTTCTAGTTTCTTTTTCCAGCCGCTGAATCTAGATAGGTTTTTACAAGCATCACAAAAGCTCTTCTGACATGTAAGCCAGGAACCTGCAGTGAGGATGGGGCTCTGAAACAGACCAGCCATTTGATACCGAAGAGGCACTATCTTTAAAATCTCGGCTTTGTGATATGGTGGTTTAGTTTTTACATATGAAAACATTGTGAGCTTGCTCTTGCCAGAACTGATAAGTGGTTTCGGTGCCTTCTTTCTCCCCGTGGTATCCTCTTTCTTCAGAAAGCAGTCACTTGATGCCAGTTGAGCAAATGTGGCTTTGTCTGTCCCGGGGAGAAAGGAGCGGAGTGTGTGGCGATGCTGAGGCAGGTCTGGTATTTCAGAATAAGCTATGGCCAGCACATGTTCAGACGAGCCTTTCGGAGTCCAGGGATTCAGGCGCGAGGGGCTCTCGCCTTCTGTTCGCGAGGCTTTGCCTGCGCAAGCTGCTCCGGAGGAGCGTTTCTGAGCAACGTGGCTGACTGGGATGGCAGCGGGGAGGTGACACCAGCTGGGGTAGTCCTTGGAGTGCCATTCAGCTAAATTTGTGCTGTGAATTAAAAGGACAAAAGGTTGCAGTTTAACCCGGGAAGCTTGAGGGAAGAGATTTAATTTCTTCATTTTGTCGGGGTCTTTTTATTGTTCTGCTAACCTTAGTGGCATGGAGCCAGAAGATTAACTACTGCCAGAAAAAAAACACAACAAAAGCCAAAAAAATCCAAATGAAAAACAGTAATACGATCCTTATTATTACCACTGAGCTCTGCAGAGGATGAGGGAAGAAATTCATAAAAGTTTGTTTGCTGCTAGATGGTGCTTTGAAGCAAGGTCACTGCTGTCTTTAGCATCTTGCCTAAACTTTGGGTAGTGTTTTACCTTGGAGCACAGCTGATGGGGCCAAAAAGGGGTGTTATAAGAGAGAGACCCCAGTTCTGAGTCGGAGATGAGGATACCAGGGCTGTGGGGAGAGTTCAGGGGGAATTTAGACAGGTTGGGGAAAGACGGAGAGGAGCATGTCACAGGCAGGGTAAGAGTGCTTCAGAGTGAATAGTGTGATTTTGAGGGGAGATAAATGGCAGGGAGTATGTTGTGTGAGGGAGACGATGCTGTTTCCTTGGTAAGGTGCAGCAGGTACCGTAAGCATGACTTTCAGCTGGAAATTGAGGATGAAGTTTAATTCGTGTTTCCTCTCTCTTGTGCCTGCAGTGTGCCAGATTCTCCCAAAAGGGGTGGTAGGCGTCCTGGGACCTTCCTCAAGCCCAGCCTCAAGCTCTATCATCAGCAATATCTGTGGGGAGAAAGAGGTAAGTGGAAACATTCCGTGTTGGAGTATGTCTTTGTGCCAACTGACCCAGGGCGAGGAGGGTAATGTGGGAGCCCTGGCTCCTTCCTCCTGGTGTCTTGCGGCAGGCCTGGGGCGAGAGCGGAGTTGCTCTCTGTAGCTGAGGGGCTCTGCAGAGATCCTGACCCAGCCCCCACCTTCTGCGTGTTGTTCTTCAAACTGGAGATGCTCTCGGTGGGCTCTGGTGGCAGCAGTGCTTCCCGCTGGCTGCTGCTCGATGCCCGGGCTCCCTGGGAACACAGCATTTTGCTGGTGATTTAGTAAGTATGGATTAGGTTTTTAATTTACCACTATACCGAGCAGCAATGCCTCCTGTGCAGATCCCATGCTGAAGGGCTTTCTGAAGCCTTGAAAGGTTTCGTTTGAGACTGTCACATCGATGCCAAGTCCCAGCTACAGCTGCACAGCTCGCTGCAGCTTCCAGCCTTACGCTGCCTTCTCCCTCGCCTGGGTCTGCCTCTGGCAGTTCTTGGTTCAAGTCTGGTGCTCTGTTTCTCAGGCATCATTTCTGTGTACACACACCTCTCCTTTCCACCTGGCTCCCCAAGCCCTCTCCGGGTGACGTCCACGTGCCTCACCATCTCCAGTGTATTCTGTCCTCGTGTCCCAGCTGCAAGGCAGGGGCAGTGAGGTACCTGCCTATGGTACTCCAGGACATCCTTGGCAAAGATGAGTTGCTGTAGTCACCTTACCTGCTGTATTTTCTTTCCCATGATCTGATCTGCCTTGGCTTCTACTCATCAGACTTGACAACTCGGTTTATCGCCCCTTCTCTTAACGCACATATTCTTGCAACTTTTCCGTTTCCTCTCTTTTCTGCCTACGTTGTCCTTGTTTTCATCTGTATCACCTTTTACTTCAGCTTCCTTCACACGCGGCACTGATGAGAACCATGTCCCCACTGACTGAGGGGTGCAAAAACTTCAGCCTGCCCTGGCGGCTGCACGTCCCGGCCAAAGCTCCTGGGTGCGACATGACTTTGCGGACACACTTGGAAAGCTGCACCCCGTTCTGTTTGCTGCTGTTCCATCAATGCAAACCCTTTTTGTCTGTGTCCAGACTATTGGCTGATTTAATATTTTATAAGCCTTGAACCGTCTTACACTGATCTGGCTCTGCTCTCGGGAAAAGAAATTGAGTTCTCTTCTCATAGTTCATCCCTTTAAAGCCAGATAACATCTCTCAGCCATTTAGTGGGCTCTCTGGAGCCCAGCCTCCAAGGAGGGGGGTGCCTGGAACGGAGCACTGTAAATAACTCGCATTCACAAATGACTGCTGTTCTTTGTTCCCTGGGAATCAGAAGTGTTGAAGAGATGGAAAAAATCTTTTAGACCTAGTGCTCTGGGCTACAGCAGGATGGGTCTCTTGAGAGTATTTTGTAGTGCTTTCTCCAGTTAAATGTCCCAGACGCGCTCCATCCCAGGCAAAGGCAACTCTGCAGTAACAGATTGCGAGAGTTTTTCCCCTGAATTTCATATTCAGTCTGAGTCTCTGATCTAAGTCTCTTCACTTTTTTTCAGAAATGAAAGGTGAGTGCTAGTGTACTTCTAAGGTGTTTGATTCTCAAGCTTGATCTCGGCTGCCCTCCTAGTGATGTAAACCTGCAGTAACTCCCTGTGATTTATATCACAGTAGCATCAGTTGGTGCCGCTGTGTTAAACGTGATACAGCAACCCGGCCAGAGCCATTGTACTTACAGCCATCCATCAGGTACAGGAAAGTGTCCCCATTTTACCATCGAGGCACCAGATGGTGGAGTGACTGGCCTGATGTTCACCAGGAGCCTGTGGTACAACTGAGGGGTGAACCAGTATCCTCCTGCGTTACCCCTCTAGTGCCTTTGGCCCAAAGGTTTCCTTCCCTCCTGTCCAGAAAGGGGTGTTGCACTGGGGCAGAGCTCTTGGAAAGGAGAGGAGGGCTCCGGGACTGAAGGTGAGGTCTGAACCAGGGCCGTGATCAGCTCTGGGCGCTTGCAGGAGCTGCTGCGGTGGTGGTTGCCTTCACCTCTGTCTCCATCTCTCTCTTTTCTGTCAGCGGTTGTTGCTGCAAGTCTCAGACTCCATCTGGCTCCCAAGAGCGATCAGCACGCTTGTACTGGAGCTGCCCTGTCTGCTCTGGTTAAAGGAATTTGCCTTTCGCTTACAGTCTGCTTCTCTCCCTGTTAACAGAGCCTGCGATGAGGGCTGCAGAGTGAAATCAAGGCAGATAGCAGCTTATTACTCTTTAACTTTCCTATTGCTAACCAAACAGCTTAGGCTGTCAATAAAGCAGCCGTCACAAGCTACTAATAGCCTTTCCCAAGAGGAGAGGGATGGGAGGCATAGGATGATAGCTTCCGGAAGGACTAATAATGGAGGGAAAGAGGACTTGACACTCTTCTAATGAAGCCGAAGCAGATGTTTCCCTTTCCCTGTCTTCTGTTTCTTCCAAATAATTCCCTCAGCAAAAGGAAAACAATATTCCTTCTCCTTATTTGGCTGAACCCCCCGGTGTCTGAGCCTGATCCGTCTGCCCACCCCTTCCCTCTATGCGAAACTGCCCTCGGGCTGGTCCCCCCGTGCAGCTTCCCTGCTCCCCCTTCCCCGAATTCTCTGGGAAACAGCATCCCCCTCCCGCCTCCTGCTCCGCTGTATTAATGACAAGCGCAGGATTATTAGGACTCGCAGTTACGGTCCCGTTGGAGCTTGCCCGCCGTATGGCCACCTGTTACCTCTCTGCTGATCAAAAAAGCCCAAAGCTTCTGGCTGCTGCATCTGTTCCTCTCTCCTGAGCCTTGCCAGCGCAGGGTCATCTTGTTCTTCCCTTCATCTCTCCTAATTACCTGATGACACATCGGTACTGCAGGCAGAGGTAGATTTGCAGCACTTCATCCATCTAGCACACAGCAAAGGTCTGGGGGTCTCCAGCACGGGCTGTGTGAGTCCCTGCCTGCCTGCAAAGCAGCCTCCGTATTTACCCAGGCAGCAAGCCCGAAATGAAGTGTGGGCCTGGCTACAATTAGTGCCCAAGCTAATTAGGTTGAACTCATCCGGAATGGTTTCCTGTGCTGTAATCACAGCCCCCGTCGCCTTTCTCTGAGTGGCTCAGCAAGACTTTTCCTGATCCACTCCTTCCCGTGGCTTCTTGTTGCTGCGATAATTATTTTCCTCTGCTGTTGCACAGATCCCACCCTCCTCTCCTCAATCCGGTGATGCTTCTGCAGTTTTATTGGGATATTTCGCTTTCTGCCTGCTGTGCATTTCACACCAAAGGTCCTTTATGGTAGATTTACTTGTTTTTATTTCTCTTTCCTCTTTAATTATGTTTTCTTTCCCCTCCTCCCCACTTAGGTTCCTCACTTCAAAGTGGCGCCAGAGGAGTTCCTGAAGCTGCAGCTCCAGCGGTTCACCACCCTCAACCTCCACCCCAGCAACACCGATATCAGCGTGGCCGTGGCAGGAATCCTGAACTTCTTTAACTGCACCACTGCCTGCCTCATCTGTGCCAAAGCTGAATGTAAGTCACTGCCAGGCTGGGTTCGGCTGCCCCTCTGCTCCCAGGGCCTTCTGTTCTATCTCCTTCTGCGCGTCTGTTGGAGAAGGTCTCGCGGGCGGCGTGTGAGCTGCTTGGCGGTTGCATCCCAGGGCGTTGGTCTCGCCTGGTTTGGGGTGGCAGGGTCTCTTCTGTTGGCAGCAGGCGGGCACTCGGTCAGAGCAGCCAGGAACAGCGGAGACCTGCGGGGCAGATGTCCCACCCTGCTGCCCCGTGGAGGTGTTTGTGGTGTTTGCAAGAGAAGGAAAGGGGATGGGGGAGAGGCTCGCCTGCCTTCTGTTTGACAATCTGAAGAGTGTTTTGCTTGCACAGATGGGTTTTTGAAATGGAAAAAAAAAAAGGCTTAGGCTTGTTTCTGGAGATTATTTTAGGCAAGTAAAGCTTTTTGAAATATGTCTTTCCGAAACCCACGTGCAATTTGTGGCCTAAAAGCGGGACTTGATTAATAGTCAATACACTGCACACCCTCTTGGGCTCTGCAGCCATACATCTGTTGGTAATTGTGCATCTGGATGCCGGAGCATTCACCTCAGCGAGACCATATTCATCTCTGCATAACCCTCCTAACATAGCAGGAGCGGGCTGTGCATCGTAGTGGTTAGAGAGAGAGTAAAGCGTGTCCTGTGCTGTCTAAGGTCAGCTTGTAGGTAGGTAGCTGGTGTGTAGTAGCCACGTCTATTTTGTTTTTATTATGCTGTATCCAGATTCATTCGCACTGGAGTTTACCATACAGACAAGCCTAAGGAGAGAGGGGCTTTGAAAAGACACGTGGATCCAGTGAGAGCTTTGGGGATACTGGCAAAAACTTAGCAGTCTCTGACGTGGGGCCAGGTAGAAAGGGAAGGCAGCATCCTTTCCAGCTAGCCCTGGGCAAACTTCACACCACCAGCTGTACAAGAAACACAGTGCTGTGGCAGGCTCTCGCACAGGGACAGAGGGAATAAGAGTGTCTTTGCCTTTTCTTTTTGCTTTATGTACCCTGAGGAGACCACATCCTCAGCTGATGCAAGTCAGTAAATTGCCTTCAGTCAGCATGCTCAGATTTACCCCAGCAGAGGACCTGACCCAAAATTATGCAATTAAAATCATGCAAATGGTCTCCTACATTACTTCTAGTGCTGGAATTTTTCATTGTCTAACCTTAACCTTAAGCAAAAAGGAAAAAAAAAAGAAAGAAAAGATAATTAGATTTTCTCACCTGCCGTGCAGCATGCTTACAGCTCTGTCCTCGCGCTGCTGCCAGGCACAGAGCATACATACACATCAGCACTCTGCTGTAAACCCCTGCCCTTCTCCCCAGTTACGTGCCAAAACATGCAGGTGCCTCCCATTGAATACAGCCTGCTATTAATATGATTCTTCCTTTAACTGGATCAAAACCTTGGGAACCAAATAGCTCGCATTAAAATAACACCCTCTTAATTGAATCAGTCCGGTTTATTTTACTCTGCTATTCCTGGATAACTCAATATTTAGGATGTGCTGCACAACCTGAGTTCTTCCCAGACTCAGGGAAGAAGTGGGCTGGGTGCCTTTCATGCATCCTGCTCTTTGTGCTCAGTAAGGACCTTTTCTGAGTTAGGCTTGAAGCACAGCATGCGCTGACTGTAACAGAGAGTAGAAAGGCATAATCCAGCTTTCATGTAGGAGCACAGGCCCTCATTTTCCCTTAGGACAAGCAGTGCTCCTAAGCGCAGTCCCTAAACAACTAACTCGAGGCACTTTGGGCTTTTGGAAGGTTCCCTGGAGGCAAATAAGGGGAGCATGTGAGCTCTCTGCTCATCAGTGAGGAAATGCTGTTTTGAGGGATGTTATTATTTAGATCCCAGGAGGGGAAGTCATAGCTGTTTTGGTTTAAGTACAAGGCTGCGTGATGGGACTCCTGGGTCCTATCCTGTCATGCTCATACTATCACTGTAAGGAGTCACATCCTCTGGGGACTGATTGTAATTTCTTCTGGCAGAAGCAGAAAATGACCCTCAAAGTCAATGGACTTAGGCCAGCCTAAGTGTAATGCAATGGTGGATAGAATAAGATTATGTGACTCAGTTTTTCTGCGGTGTGGAGTAGTTAGCTGGTTTGTGAATTGGTCTGAAGTCCTAACATGGAAAGCTTTGTGTGATTCCACAGAAACCTTAACCTGAAAAGGCAAGCACAGACAAATACAGGGGTGTATGGACTTCACAGGAGCTACTCTGTAAGCTCTGACTGTCAGAGGGGAGGAAATAAGACCCAGTGCTTGGGAAGGGAGACCACTGGGGTCAAAAAGCTTGTGCACGCCCTAGGGCCGCGGGGGGATGCTTGAACCAATGCTGTTGGGTGTAAGAGCGAGGCTGGATGCTCTTCCCAGCTGTCGGGGTCAAGGATTGCACCGGCACAAACCCCGTGCAACCGCCAACAGAGCTGCTGGTCCCCTGGGCCTTGGTCAGCAAAGCTCAGAGAGAAGGAGCCCATCTCCTCCTCTCCGGTAGCCTGATGGGCAAGAGCAATAAGCAGGGATGTGGGGGTTCACAGAGGCCTCCAGGTCCTGCCTTTCCCGCCTCCCAGGGGCGTCCCCTGGCAGCGGGCCGTAAGGGGTGCCGGGGGCTCTGCAGGGGAGGCCATACCTGCAGACAGCTGGGGGTGGGCTGCTCCTGCCAGCTCCGAACGTTTGCATAAGAAAAGGAAAAACAAAATAAGCAGGATCAGGACTTCCCACTGGCCAGCTGAAACCACTGACCTCCCTCTGTGCGTACCTGTGGTCCCCATAGGACTGCTCAAACAACGCGTGCCTGATGCAGCCTCACCACGCACATGGTGGCCCTCGCTTTAGTACTTCAAAGCTGCCAGGAGGGGTTTACAAGCCCTTGCTCATGTTCGGCCCATGGAGCAGCCTTCTGAAGTGCCAGTCTGTCAGCAGCAGCAGCATCTCACATCCTCCTGTCATCAAACAAAGGGGAATCTCTTCAAATAATAGAGACTTCCCTCCACACGACGAGAGGAGCTGCAAGCAGGAGGCCTGATGAGGCTACAGGTGGGATCTAACACGCTGGAAATGATAATTTCCTCGAGCCAGAGGAGGAGATCAAACGCTTCCTTTCTGCCCTGGTCCCACTTCCTCCTCTGTGTGCCTGATGTGCTTTAGAAACTCAGCAGCCGGGTTCTGCCTTCCTCGCTGCAGAGGCAGGGCGGCTCGCTTCCCTGGGCTCGGGCCCTGCTGCGCTGCGGGCTGGAGGAGAAGGTGGCGGCAGAGGTACTCAGCACAGAGAAGAATGGAGAGGAAGCTGGGGGTCTGGTGTGAATCACAAACTCCCAGCGGCTGGCAGAGGGATGCTCTCCAGTATGCAAGATTAACTTACAGCTGAGATATACAACCTTTGGCATGAAGGGGCAGGATCTAATTTTATGTCTGCAGGAAATAAAGTAGAAAAGGTGCATTTCCAAAGGGGACGGCTGATGACTTCCCTCCAGATGCCCACGCCTTTCTGTGAATTTCTGTCCCCTTGAAAGCCACGTTGTGGCATGAATCTGGGCTTCTCCCCCCAGCACAGGGGTGTGCAGAGTAGCACAGCTTTCCCTTTTCCTTCAGGTCTGTCCAAAGCTGAGCGCTGCGGGGCTGCGATCTTTGGCAGCGCTGCGTACCGACTGCAGTGCGAGCACTCCCTGCTGCGAGCCCCTGCTTCACCCTGATGTTTGCCTGGGAATGCTCTCCAAGGGCAGAAGTATCTTACATTCCATGATAGTCCTGGGAACTTCAGTCCATGGGCTGTAGCGCCAGCAATGGTGGCCAGGTGTGCTCAGCCTTCATCACCAACTTAAATTGGGTGCAGGTTTGGTAGCGGTAGTTTGCTCCTGCTGCCTCCCCTCCTCCTAAACATCCACTTCTTACAGAGTTTAATGCCAGGAAATTTAAGTCGTTGTGGAAAAAATGGGTAAGTTCCCATGTCTCTTTTTTTTTTTTTTTTAATGCAAGACTTATGAAGTTAGTGAAGTGCTCTTAAAATCTTCCTTAGTTTTGCAGCAGCAGATTTTGCTGGGGTGAGCTGCATGTAAACTTGGTATTCTCAGGACTGTTACTTGCAACAACCCGTCTGGTCCCGTGCAGATGTGGAATAAGGTGAAAATAAACATGACAAGGATCAAATGGAGGGCTTAGGTAAAATTTGCTGTTCACTTGAGCTAGCACAGAAAAAAAGTATCCAGGTGAGGTCTAGTCCGTCTGTCCTGTGCATAGAGTGAATTTACTGGCTACTGAGAAAGAAAAAGAAGCTGATGTGATCAGAGAAGTCCTGGATTCGGCTGTTGTTGTAGTCCCTTGCTGAGTTCCTACCTGTACTCAGAGAAAAGGTAAGAGGCAAACGCATTGTTAAGAGCTCAGTGCAAACTTAGCGTGCTGAAAAACTCTCCCTGTGAATAAGAGGCTCCTCATCTTGGATGTATCCCTTTTAATGCATTGCTTTGTCACCTTTGTGAAGTGCTGGGAGTCCTTGAAAGCAGCGGTCTCGAACGCTAATCACATCGCATTGTATCGCTTCCCCGGCCCCTGACCTTCTGGTGAATGAGTGGTTTCGTGCCAGTCAAAAGTACAGTTAGGTTAAGAGTAGGGCTCTGACTTCAGGATGGGTTTTGCCCCTCCACCAGCTAGGATGCGATTCCGCTCATAGTTCTGTTCTTTTCAGTTTCCTTCAGTTCAGCTTTCCCCCTTCTTCTTGGATTGTCCTTCTGTGGGGATGGGATGTGTGACCATGATGGCTGTCTGTGTCTTGCTAATGATTACATCTGGTTGTCCCTCTGGTCAATCAAACTTGACAGGAGGTTATTTCCTGATGAAACTCAGCAGCTGGATAGAAGAGACAGACTCTATCAAATATGCTTTCTTGACTAAGAAAAGCTGCAGCAGGAGCTTTGACGTCTTATTAGACATCAAGGAAGCTGTGTTGGAAGGAGCCCTTGCAATGACCTAGCTGCAGGAGGAAACTTCAATCACAAGTGCCCAAGGCAATAGGGCACAAGTCCAGGGAAGTCGGGACTCATCCGTGTGGGTGCTCACTAATTATTAATTCTTTTGTTCAGCTCCCGTCTGAAGGGAGAGCCCGGCCCTGCAGACTGCGAGGGGAGTGCGGAGGGAGCCAGAGTCCTGGCTCTTTCCCGTGGCTGATTATGTCCAGACGCTGCCCGAGGAGGCTGTGCTGTGCTGGGCACTCAGAGGGCTCGGCGGGGGACAGGGGAGGCAGAAATGCAGATGGCGAGGCAGAAAGAGGGAGGAGGGCTTTGATGTGGCGGTGGAAGGTGGGTCTCTAGAGACCTTGCCCAGTGATGGAGCCACTGGACTGCAAACATTGTGCTACTTCACTCTCTAATTTCTCCGTAAAGCACCAAATATGCCGGTTGGTTTGTTTGTTTTATTATTGGTTTCTGTGTTGCCCTAGGAATCCCCAGTCCATAAGTAATTCTGCACTGTGCTGGGACCATAATCACAATTTTTTTTTTTCATAATTTTTTAATGTAGACCTAATGTGTTTTTGCAATGATCTCTGCTTTGTCAGAGTCTCGGCAGAGCTTTCCATCCCCAGGGACACATGCCTTTGGCAGATAACAGCTCCCCGTCAGAGTAGTCCAGGATCTCCAAAGTGTATCAGGTTGTGTCTTGCAGGGCACTTAGTTTGGGAACCAGTAATGCAAAGGCTTAGGAGGAGGAATCGTCCTCCAGCAACCAGCAGTAACCGGAACAATCCCACATGTAGGCAGATAATGGAGAACTTGTCTGGACTCTGGGGTCCTGAGCAAATTTGTATCAGCAATCTTATCTCTTCCCAAGAGGCCGTTGGGGCCACTTTTTGTCTGGAGGAGGGCTGGAGTAGCTCCGTCGTTTCCCATTCCCTGCTGGCCCAAGCAGCGAGTCTGCGCTGCACCCCCAAATCCTTTCCTTTGCGGCACATAGACACAGAACTGCAGGACTGCTTCCTACCGGGGATGACTGTGGGCCGTGGGAGAAGTGCTTTTTGAACAAGCATAAAATTGAAAGGTGTCTGGTTTATTTTCTCCCTTTTATTTGAAGGCCTTTTAAACCTAGAGAAGTTGCTTCGGCAGTTCCTCATTTCCAAGGACACTCTCTCAGTCCGGATGCTAGATGACAGCAGGGATCCTACCCCTCTCCTAAAAGAGATCCGAGATGACAAAACAGCTACCATCATTGTACATGCCAACGCTTCCATGTCTCATACCATTTTGCAGAAGGTAAGTGTCTATTAAGTGTCACAGTTGTAAACGCTGCTGCTTCCACTGAACGAGATACTGCATGCAGTACATGAGCATGTACGTGCAGGTGCTGTATGATAATGGAGTGTAAAAATTCCTGCAGCAACACTGGAAATGGTCTCTGCTGAGAGGGGAATTGCCACTGATGGAGTTTCTGGGGACAATAATTTGCTCTCTCTTTCCAGGACTGCATCTGTAGAAGCAATGGTTTAATTGCTCTGAGCTGATGTGTTTGCTTTCTAGAAGTGGTGTGTGCTGGTGGTTCCTGTTGCCATCAAACAGCCGTGGAGGGCTGCTTAGCGCTCTGAAATTAGTCAATCACTGCAATAGTTTTTTATTTTTTTTTCTCCAAGTGCATTTCTAACTTTTTACTTCCTTTTTTTTTATTGTCTTATTAACCGAGATTTTATTTTAATCATGTTTATTTTTAAATGGTCTCTTGCTGCAGTTTTTAGCGTTTGTTTTGATAGTCTACTTCAAAATTGAGCAGTGGCTCCAGATGGAGCCTAAAGTTGTGTAGAGTTTCCCACATCCTGGAAGGAACAAGTGCTTTCCTGAATTGGAGGCAGGATCCGTGCAGTGGGGTCCCCCCTTGGCTGCTGGTGCAGGCATTACACACGGCGTGCTGGCTGTGGTATCAGGCAGTCAGGCATTCAAAGGCCTTGACTGTATCACATTTATCCTTGATGACATCCAGCACAAACCATTAGAGCTGGTTTTATTATTCCCTACCCCCAAAGACTTTTATTCCGCTGCTTGCGATTTTGCATTTTTAATAGGCAGGTTTGGGGGGTTTTGGGGTCCCCTCTGTGCAGGGGAGGGGAGGGTGTGTGGGTTTTTGTCTTTTTTTTTCTCTCCTGGTCCCTGTTTTGTGCTGCCTGGCTGCTGAGGGCTGTCCCCCTCCTCTGTTGCTATAGTGACTTCCCACAGGCACACGGCAGCACTCTTCGGGCACCCGCAGTCTCCCTTCCCAGCTCGAGCGTCCTTCTGCCACAACTGATAAAGATGTCAGAGATTGCCACGATTTTTCAGCAGTTCAGTAAAACCTAATGTAGTCTTCCCGGCTAGAGGATTGTAGGAATGGAAGGTAATAAATAATGAGCTTCTGATCTGGCGTCTCCTTGCACCTTGGGAGGCTGGAAAGTATTTTCTTCATAGAGGTGCAACCAGAGCAGGGAGTGAGGTTGTGGTGAGCAAGTAGGTACGTCCTTGGCCCTTGCCCACAGGTCACCGAGAGCAAGAAAAATGTGCTATTGGTTTGAAAGTGCCTTGTGTCAGACCTGTCTCCGGAGACCAGTCCTGGCCTCGGACAATAAGAGAAATTGCAATTTCTCATCTCTTGCCCTCCACATATGGTCTGGAGACACATGGTTGCTTCCTCGATTACCAGCCTGTCCCGGCCGCCCACCTGCCAGCGGGCACGTTAAATGGATGGGAGCGATGCTCGCAGGAAGCGCTTTGTTGCTCGCTTTGATTTTCTGCCCTTGAAATCAAATGCACTGACTTCAAAGTGGGTCAGAGGGAGAGCTGACATTATCGCTGTCCCCAGGAAGGGAAAAGGGAGGGAAATGGGTGCCAGGTTTTATTGTGTAGGGGCTTAAAAATGTGGCAGCTGTCTGGAGAGCTGGCTGAAAGGCAGGTCGGCAGCCTCCTCGGGAGTCGTGCTGCTCTTTTGGTCAAATGACTTTGCTGTGTCCATTTTGCCACCTGTGCAAGGGACAAGGTGACAATGTGCAACCGAAGGGCTGGACGCAGCCAGACCTAAGCCACCGTCGGTCCTCTGTGGGCATCCAAAGCTTTTCCACTCCCACTGCGATGGTGGTGGCCTTGATTTTGGGCACAAACAGGTAAAGACCAGGCAGGAATAGGGAGAGGTGCAATCTAAGCCGCTGCTTCTCTGTATCTTTCCTTCGCTCACTTTCTGTTGTCACCGTCCTCCAGCTTCTGGGGGAGATGGAAAGGGACTAAAACCAAGTAAGGAGGTGCTGCCTTTGGTCCTTCCCTCCCTGCCTCCAGTTCCGCTGTGTGGTCTGGGGTGATGGGAGAACCTCTTTGCCAAGGTCCGGAAGCATGATTTGAGACCAGCTGTGCTTGGCAGTGAAACATAGGCTTTCAGGGGGATCTGCAGATTAATCCCCTACTTTCCTGAGCATCTGTTTCCACAACCAACTCCTTGCTTACTGAGAATTTTGAATTTTGGAAAAGGACTTCAATGGTCTGTGATCTCTAGAACAGATCATCCCATGGAAAAATCTCTGTCCTTCTCTCTGCACCTCCGTACACTTTTACCCTCTTTTTCCTCTTTGTGTGGCCATCGAAACCCTGTCTAAATTCTGGAGAACAGGCTGAGTTACTAGGTCTCATTCATGCTAATTAATTTGTGGGACTGGAGCCCAAATCTGACTGATACATGTGGGAAAACCACCACTGGGATGACTGTTCTTTTTCTGTAACTCCAGAAGAGCTTTTTATGCCTTGTTGTGTGCACCATGGTGCTTGTGGTGAAAAGGAGACAAGCCCTGAGCTCCCTCAACTGCTGCTTTCCCTCATTATGTTAAAAAAGATGTTGGTAGTTGAACAGGAGAAAAGCAGCATCCATTTACAAAGCAGGAAACCTCATTTTCCTCCAAAACACAAAGTAGACCCAAGGACCTCCTCATCCCCAGGGGCTCTGGAGGCCGCGGGCTGGGGCTGCAGGACCGTGCATTGCCGGGGTCTGTACGGGCCATTGCTGTTGGGGGCGCAAAAGCGTTTGCTTCCAATGGGCGCCTTCCTTCCAGGTTGTCCTTGGCTGGATACACCCGCAGGATGGGGCCACGTGCAGAAATCCCTGAATGTCATCTTGCAGCGTGCCGCAGAGGGAGCGGGGATGGCCGCGGGGGGCTGGAGCCGCAGCCCGCGCAGGGCTGGGTGGTTTCTTTCTGCCAGGCAGCCCCTGTGCAGGTGCTTTGTCAGTGCTGTCGCGGAGAGGAGACCTCAGAGGTAGGCTCAGTTCTGCTGAAAAATTGGTTCCCCAGACTTTAATTTCACAGGTCAAATTGTGTTGCTGTGTCCCACCCGTCCCCGCCTGCAGGAAGACAGCAGCGCTTGCAGGGAGCGATAAGGATGAAAAAGCAAATGTGGCCCAGTCTCTGCCTTGCTGGAGTGGAGATTGAAGATTGTCAGGCGCTGGTCTAATCTCCTTTCCTCTCCTTCACAGGCAGCTGAACTGGGAATGGCGTCTGCCTATTACACGTATATCTTCACTAATCTGGTAAGACGTTTTTCTCGGCTTTTCTCCCGTGTGCGTGTAGAGTCATGTTAATGGCAGCTGATCTCCCCGGCCCGTGGGAGCGTTGGGAAGAGCCACGTGCTTGGGGAGCGGGGAATTCATGGTGGAGGGGGAGGGAGGCGAGGAGGGGTGTCCCCTGCATGGGTCCGGGCAAGTCCTGCCCTGCTCTTCGGGAGGTGAAAGCCCACGGGCGCCCGGCAGCACCGATCGATCCCGTACAGCTGCCCAAGGCTGGATTCGTAGGCATTGTGGCTGGAGCCAGTGTGATGAGATGTGTGCGTCCTTGGGAAGCACCAGCAGATGGGTGGCTCAGGAGGGTGACGCCGGGGGTGTCAGCCCCCGAGCCCGTTCCCCGTGCCGGGAGAAGGGCAGGCTGCGCCGGGGCGGGCGTGCAGAGGACACCGCCGCCCCGTGCTTTTCTGCTGTGCCTTTGAGAGCGGCTGTGTGAGACAAAGGAAGGATGATACCATAAACGTTGAGAGGCAGAGCGGGGTATATCTTCAGCATGGCCCCTGGTGATTTGGCTTTATAGCTACTAATAACATTAATGGGGGGATCGTGCGGTTAAATCCCTGAGTACTGTGCTAAACAAGGAGTAATGGGCTTAGGCAGCAGCAGGGGGAAACCCAAAATAAACATCAGAGAAACTTCTCTTGCTGCAGCAGCTACAAGGCTCTTGAACAGGCTGCCAAGTGGCGTGGTGGAAATGCTACTGCCGGGGAGACCGGATACCTACCTATTAATGCTGGTGTGGGGATGATGGAAACCTGAGTACAGCAGGATGGGCTGGATGATTAAGTGGAGGTGCCTTCCAACCCCAAATGATACTCATATTCTCTAATTTCTATTAATATTTATGCCAGGGTGTACGTGTGCCAGGAAAGCCGAGAGCTGAATCACGCTTTGTGTTTGGGTGGGAGACAGACGGGAACGGATGGAGCCAAACGTGTAGGCAGGAGAGCTGGAGTGGAGAAGAGGAGGGGGAAGGAGTGAAATGGAAGGGTTGAAAGCCAAGAGAGCAATTGGGACAGAGGATGGAAAAGGGATAGGGAAAGGAGACGTCAGAAAAGAGAAAAATGCAAAAAGAAAGAGAGAAAAAACCCTAAGCTTCCTGCCTGAACTAATAGCATTCTGTTTCCTGCTTAGCGCTTGATCCATAGGTCCTAACCTCGCTGAAGATCAGTGCAGCAAGAACACGCTTCACTGCTCCCCTTTATCCCCATGCAAATGGTGGGCACTGGGCAGGAGAGCCAAAGGAAGGGGTGGGTGTACCTGGAGGGGATCAGCCGGGGCTGGACGCTGAGGGAAGAGCTGCGCCCTCGGGAGGTGAAGGTCGCTTGTTTTAAGGCAGTGGCAGCTGCTTTGTGCTTTCTCGCCCCAGTGCCAGCCCCAAGTCAGAGTGTAGCCGTGCTGGTGCTGCTGGTAGAGCTGGTAAGGGACAGTGGCCGACCCCATCAGGTCCTGCTCACAGCGCTAAACCACTCCAGTTATTTCCCAGTACCAGCACGTACTGTTCTTGTTGCCCTCTGGTCCCAACAACTGTTCCTTCTTCCACTTGCCCTCCCCAGTGCCGGCAGTTGCGGTGCACCACACGGACTGGTGGTATATACATAGTAAGGGACTTTTATTTGCGCATCACCTGCACAGTGGACTCCGTGTTCCTGATGGTGCTCAGACAACAGAAATAACTATAGAAATTAAACTCCCCGCTGCCACCACCACCACCACCGGACTGGTTTTGAGCAGGGGTGCGAATAAGCATTTGCTCGAGGTCAAGAGGTGAAATTTGTCTTTGAAACCCATTCATCTAGTGTAATGCAGTTATGGCAGGTGAGAAAGAAATGGATTTTGTTGCCATTCACTCTCCCAGGATATTAATCTGTTTACCCAGGCTATTTTACCAGTTTGTCCAAAAGCCCAGCCCTCAGCAGAACTAACTGGATTTTTGGCAGGAACCGTTAAAGAAAGGTGACATCGGGCAAAACCTGGGCAGATGGAAGAGACGTTTAAGGAAATTAGTAATATTTAAATGGGGATGAGAGATGGGAGTGAGCAATTTAGACTAATAAATCTGGAGGGATTATGAAGCTCCTAATGAACCCTCTGAGGTTTTCACAATCACTGCCTAATAGAAAAGATAAAATCATAGTGAACCGCTGTCAAGGAGAGCAAGCAAAAAGATGGCTTTAAATGGAGGGAGAACCCATCCAAAGGGGAATAGACGGTCTGTATAGCATTGAGCTGCTTGGAGATGGAAAAATATTTCAGGCAAAAAAAAAAGACGAGAAAAGGGGATAAAATGCTGAATTAAACACCTGCCCTGCGGCACTGGAGGGGAATTCTGTTTCTGTCTTCTAGCATTAATTTTATTTAATAAGCACATCCCAGCCGGCAGCTAGTTGTGTGTCACAGCTCTTCTCTCTGCGGAGCGTTAGATGGAGGCAAGTTGCTGCAACTCCCCTGGCGCCGGTCCATGGGGAGAGCGATTCGGGGGTGACGGCTCCTCCGTAGCCAGCCTGATGACTGCAGAGAGCGTCAGCGTTGCTCTCCCCGCCGTTCGGCAGGGAGGCAGGGCGGCGCGTGAAAGCAGATGCCAGCCTTTGGCAGGAGATTGCGGGAGCAAATGAGGAGGAAGTCCTCGGCCCCCGATGCATTTCCATCGGAGCCGAGGCGAGAGCCTGATGTAAAAATATCCACAGGCTAATTTACTGCGTGCAAATTCATTATCAGCCTCCTTCAGCCAGCTCAAGGGACCCTTTTTGTCAGCAACAGAAGCTCAACAAATTTTCCAGGAGTCCTAATGAAACTCGCAGAACAGAGCAGATCTGTTGCATTTTTCTTCCCCACGTCCGTCATCTGCATACGCAGTACTTGTGGCAACTGAGCACCCTTCTGTCCTCAGTCCCCTTGCAGAAAATCTCAGTTTGACCCAAGTTTCTTCACGGCATCTCCACACGGCGACAAACGCCCTTGCTCTGGGGCGTACCCTTCTGGGAGGGCTGAATTTCCCAATGATTAACAGCAAACGCTGACCCAGTGCCCGGCTGCTCCCTGCGCCTCGGTTTGTGCGGTGCTGAGATGCGCTCAGCACTGTTCCTCGTCCCTTCGCCGTGCCCTGGCGGGGCACGGGCTGTCTGTGTGTCCACACGGCTTGTGGGGCTGTGTAAGGGGGCGATGGTGTGCTCCATAATAATAGTAGTAGTAATAATAATACTAATAACACCAATGGATAAATAGAGCATTGCAAGCAGGCTGTTGTGCACAGAAAAAAAATGTTCCTCCTAGCGCTGGGAATCTTTGAAATCAGCAGCACAGAGCAGGAGGGGAGGTGGATGCCTCCAAAATCCTGTGCTGCAATTAATTCTTTTAGCTTGTTAATTGTGCGTAGCTTGTTGTTGTTTTTGTCCTTTTTTTTTTTTTTGTCTTTTTCTTTTTTTAAAATATAACGTATGGACCTCAGGCTGGGTTTAAATTTCAAAACATTTATCAAGAAGATTAGATGGAAATAATGGAAACAATTAAAATTATTACTGTAGGAAGGAAGGTGTAAGAGAGTTTTACTGGTGCCTTGAGTCAGACGCTCTATTCATTGGATGCAGTTATGTTCCGTGACAATATTGTGTGGAGGTGTTGTGGCTGATAAAACAGCTGCCCGTATTCAATTTCTAGAGACCAGATAAATCAGTTTTGGTTTGTTTTTCTGTTTCCTGTTTTTTTCTTCTTTGTTAGTGATTTATAATGAGGTTGGTCTTCATATGGGATGAGGATTTCAAAGCTGAATTGTCGCTCTGGGTGCCCTGTTGGAACTGGAGGGGAAAGTAGTGTCCAAATCACCCAGACAACATCGCACGTTTCAGCGGTAGCTTGTCATTACGGGAACGTCCTTTGGAAGGAGGGAAAGATGTAAAGTAAAGCAGAGGGGAAGTGGACTACAGGTTAGGTTTTGGCTGGGACTGTGGAGCTTAGGTTTTTAGCCCTGCTTTGTGAAACGAGCTTCTCTTGGTGCAATGACCTTCCCTTTCTGTGTCTGGTTTTGCGGTGTGAGCTCCAGCATGGGCCGTGGGCTTTGGCTCAGCTGCAGCAGGTCTGCCGGCCGCAAGCACCCTCGCTCTCCCTTGCGCTCTAGCACAAGCGAAGAACACGGACTCTCTTGTTATACTTTGACAAATTTTACCTTGCAGTCCAGCCAGCCTTCCTGATTCCCAGTAGCTGATGCAAACCTTTTTGTAGAGCCCCGATCATTCTCTGGATTTATGGTTCATATTTTCAGTGGCATGCGGTAGCAGGGCAAACAAATCAGGTTTCTGCAAGAATGCCAAAGCAGTTTCTCCTCATTCTAGTTAGCACGAGGAAAAGAGGATTTAGACGAAGCAATAAATGTATCTCTGTGTGTTTTGCTGCCTGTGCTACCTTACCTGTCTTGGGTCTTCTTTATGTGTTGTTCAGAGTCCATCCTGTGCTTGATTTCCAGGTGTTGAGTAAATCATTCTCTCAGATACAGCCCAGGCCCTGTGCTGTGAGAGCAAACCTCTCTCTTTTCCTCTGCCCTCATGGTGTCTCGTCCTATTTGTCTTTCAGGCTTTCCAGCCCTTGTTTTCCAAGAGCTGTACTTTTCAGGTCCCAACATTAGCACTTGACCTCTTTACTCTTTCAGGATTTGTCACTCTTCAAACCTCAGGCTCCCTGCAGAGAAGTTGGAAATAAATTGCTTTTACTAAGGATGTGGGCAATGTATTTTCCTAAATTGCTCTTGTTTGAAGAACAGCCTCCAAAATTTAGTAGCTCTCCTTGCATGAGGAGGTAAAAGACCCATCCTTACCAGCATATGGCACACTCTGATGCTTTTGTCATCCATCAACTTTGTAAGAGCAATGGGATTACATATGGGCAGTTCCCCTAAACTGTCCGTAAGTTCATTGAGATCACAGTTCCTCTTTACTGCATGGATGGCTGAATAACAGCCATTGGGTAGATCTCCCACATCCACTTACCTACTCAAAAGGCCACAATTTGTTGCTGTGATGACTTTTTTTTCTTCCAGAGAAATTGATTTTTACATGTGGCCCATTATAAACTTATTGACTCTGTCAATATGTTATAAATAAACTGAGCCTTTCAAGAAAACCATAAAGCACTTAACATAATATTGTCCACTTGAGTAAATAAATAAATGTGTTGTTAGAGGAGCTTAGGAATGATTAACAGACTTGGCAGCTCAGCCCTGAGGGCAACAGGATCCAGAGAGGCAAAGGCAGGTATTTTCTCTACTGCTACATCTAACAGAGGAGGTCTGATGATCTCAGGGGAGAAATTGGTCACTGGTGACAGATTGTGAAGAACTGACCATGGCATGGGCCAAATGCACAAGGCTGGTAGGGATGCTCTGGTGGCAGTCCCTGGCGTGCCTCTGTTACAGAGGAGGATGGGAGGTACCACCAGTCTCCTGGGAAAGTCATTCACTTTAGTCTGTGTTTTGTGTCCTTTGTTGATTTGCATGTTTTCTTCCTTCTTGTACTCTTGCTGCTGTTAATGATCTCCATCAGCATGAGTGTGCTGTAGGGGGCCTCAGTGACACAGGAGCCTCAAAGTCTTCTAAAGATTCTTGTGTGAAATCCATGTTTTAGCTATTTGTTTGGGCATCCCTGGAGGACGAGTAGTCCTTCTGCTCCCCTTTCTGTCAGTGAGTCTTGCTCTGGACTCAACATGTTGTTCGTGCCTGAACTGTGAGAACTGGAGTAACTGCAGAGCAGTTGCACCACATCCATTCAGTGTAAACAGGACCAGCATGGTAACTTCTGCCCCTTCAGACTGCGCGTGGTACTCCTGCCACCCATGGCCCGGGGAGAGACTCCCTGGGGAGAGTTTTGTTTGCCCAAAGAACCAAGAACTGAGACACTTTATCTTCTCTGGTTAACCCTAGAGTGGTGAATAATGATGCACATTGGCATCCAGTGACGTCAGCAGTGAAGTCACTAGCGCTGCGCTGACTTTGCAGTAGCTGAAGGTTTGGCTCTTGCATAAAAGCTGCCAGACAATCTCAGGCTGGGAATTGAAAGTCTGTGTTTAGAGGGTGACAGCTTTTCTAAGGACCAAATACTCTTGAAATGGAAGGTTTTGCCAAAGTTAGGGCTTAATAGAGAAATGGAAGCCTTGGCCCAGCGTTCTCCTTCCCATCCCACATAAAAATAGAGAAGGAACAGTACAGTGAGTTCTGGACCCACAGCCTGGTGTAAATCAGCCTTCGCCGCCATCAGAGGGCCGGATCCTTGGCTGGGTCTGAGGGGAAGGAGGTCAGTGCAGGCTGCTGAGCTTCTCCTGCTGAGCAGTGGGCAACGACAGCATCAGAGGGTGTTTTGGAGGCTGCTAATCAGCAGATCCAAAAATCCAATAAAGCCCTTGCAGTAATTAAGAGAGAAAGATAGCCGTGTGTGTGTGTGAGAGAGCAAGAGAGAGGAGGGAGGGAGGGAGGGGGACATCTTACTGTCAGCGTAGGTTGAATTGAGCAAATCCTGTTCCTTCCAAGGGCTTGGGATGGTGTGAGGTCGAGCAGGGTGTGGGAAGGTCTTGGAGTCACTAAAAATGAAACGAGCCTTTCTTTATACTTGTCTCCAGTGTGCAGGTAGTGGTTGCCGTCTCCCTGCTTCCCGGGTGATCTAGGTTATTAAAAATGTGATAAGAATCGAGTCAGGGAGCGAGGTTCTGCGCACACAAATGGGATGCAGAACAATATCACCAGCTAAATCAATAAAGCTGGAAGGGGCTCAATAGCTGATGCAGAGCGCTGAATAGCAAACTGGCCGTCTCGCCGCTGCGGGGGGAGCAATTACCAGGAGCCACTCGCTGAAGTGAGACCACAGCGTGGCAGTGCAGGGGAGTCTCGAGGGTTCGCAGCTCCACACTTTAAAAAACATTTGCTTATCAGGCAGCCTGTTGTGACACTAATAATCAATCCCCTGCTTGACTGCTGGCCCTTTCCACGCAGAAGTCTCCAGCCTCTTCCCAGGCTTGGGAGGGAGGGTGTGCTTGGTGTCAGTGGGGCCGGTAGTGAGGGAAGACCTGGCCGTCATTTATGGAGTCTACTTTTGTCTGGGAGTGGATCACTTAGGTGCAGATTTGAGAGGATTTTTCATTAGTGACGTGCTTAAATACAAATTCTGGCTTTGATGCTTTGCGTTGTAAGGCATGCTGTTAATCCATGTCTCTCTCAGGCTGAATCGTGCTGTCAGGTTTTTAATTGCTTGCCATTTTTTGCTCTGTGCCTCAGTTTCCTCCTCTGTGTTATGGGCACAGTAATTTCTTGGCAGGAGTTCCCGCAGGGCAAGGCAGCAGTGATTTTGTACATTCCTATGGCACTGTGCTGTGACAATGTGAGGAGCAGCGTGTTGCTGCTGTTGTGTTATAAATCTGGAGTGAAACGGGCAGGGCAGGAGGGGGATTTCCATCAGAAGCCCAACGGAGAGTTGCGGGAGCCCCGTCACCGGTGCAGGCTGAGGTGGAGGAGGGCTTGTGGGTGCTGAGTTCCAGTCGGGATCGGCTGGCACGCGATCCGAACGTGTGAGTCGAGAGGCTCGCGCTGAGTAATATGCTTGCACCTTATGGGTTTATGTTCCTAATGGAATGGAGACTACAGCCTGTAAATCTCCCGATCGTAACTCACAGCTAGCGACGCCAGAAAATCCGAGCTCGTGGCTTTAAAATCATGAATTACAGAGCTTGGCTGTGTGGCTTTTATTAGCCAGGTTCTCCCAATGATCTAAATGTTCGGGTCACTCCATAGGTTTTGTCTGCCGCTCTAAAGCGAGAATGCAGGTCGAGTGCCGCATGAAGCACAGAAACCCAAGAGTGACTTCATCCTCTAATAACTCCTCCAGCGCCGTCTCCCAGGGAACCCCTTTGTATTCAATTAGCTAATGTGTGCCTAGCACTTTGAAAATATAGAGTGCCATAGAATTGCTAAGTGTTGTTATTTAACAGCACATATTTAGTGGCTGCAGCCCTGTAGTAGCAGTCAGAAAATCTACACTGTAATTGCCTGGTGCTGCTGCAGAATTTGAGCAAAGCCTGGGAATTTTTCCTCTGTAAAAGTTCATTAATTTTGGCTGCAGACCCTCAGGGCCTACTTCTTCCGAGATCTCATGAAACAGAATATTGACTTTTCGTGGGTGCTTTAAAAAACAAACTGAAAAGAGGAGGAAGAATTCAGGCAGCCGGGATCGCTGTACCTGAAATTAGCCTTGGCATGATTTTTGATGGTCTTCTGTGCCTCAGGTTGCACTGGTTGGCATAAAGGAGCTGGACTGAGACGGAGGACAAAGTGCTGGTCAACTATTGCAATCGTTCCAGTGTAAGGAGGGGAGAAAAAACATTGGCAGTGGAATAGGAGGTAGTGAGGGAGATGCCGTTTGCACCCACCTCTTTGATTTGCACCCTCTTGTGTTCACCAGGAACCCCGATCTTGCCTGGAAGTGGGTGGTTACAAAGCTGTGTGTGCGCAGGCGGCGGAGGCGAGGGCAGGGCACACCAGGGCTTGGAGTCCCCCACTAAAGAGAATCTGCCGACGGGCGTGAGTTATTTTCCTAATGGCTCCTTGCTGTTATTGCATTGGAAAGCTATCTTCTAGCCTGCAAAAACACCAGCCAGCACTGCAGATAAGGAAGAGTAACTACACGAGGAGAGCAGAGGAAAGGCAGCCGTGAAACTATTCTCTGTAAGCCCTAGCCCCACCAGCTTTGTCTAGCAGTCAAGGCAAGGTCGGGTATGTATACTATAGTTGTGCTCTGACTGTTTAAAATTTTTCCTAGCTTAGGCAAAAGTCAGCTTCAGGATGTCTCAATGAGAAATCCGTGGATCTGACACCAAATCCCTGTGCACCTTCTACAGAGCCGTTCACGTGTCTGAGGCTCGCTTCTCCCATACGAACAGTATTTATCGGAGAAAGGGAATGTCTGATCTTTGGAAAGGGAAATGTGTTAACGCTTGCATGCAAACACGTGGTGAGAGGAGCCATCTGAGATCATCTCCAGGAGCAGGGTTTTCCACCCCTTTTCCTGACTGCGCTCGCCTCTGGCCAGGCGGCATCCGAGGCGGAGCCGTCGCTTGCAGCGGGAGGGGAGCGCAGGGCAGGCGGTAGGACCGGGGCTGACGGATGGGGCGTCGCGTGCTGGAAATCAGCTGAGTGGTGCAGGCCTTGAATGGCAAATGAGTTGGTGTTTGCAAAGCGTGGGTTTGGAAATGTCAAGCGTGGTGAATGACCGTGTAGGAAAGGAAAAAAACAAATAAAGACAGAAGCTGAGCCGGCAGCTACTGGAGCATCCGGATGCTCTCACCCCTTTGCCCTCCGTAGCAAGCCTGACCTTACCAAATCTCTCTTATCCCATTGCAAATGGAGTGTGTCCCCTAAGGACGGGTTATCTCCGTCTCATTGCATAGGCAGCTCATGGCTCATTTACTTGTTTCTGACCTGGGTCCGCAGAACGCTCTTGTGCACGTCTGATGGAAAAACATTTAAAGGCAGAGGGTTGGAGCTGGAGCGGAGGGAAGGGACGGGGAGCAGTGCAGCAAAAGGGTTGCGTCCAGGCCACGCAATCCCTGTGTATTACAGAGGCGGATGCTTGATGACCATGACAGCGATAGAAATGGGGTTTTCTGCAGCTGGAGGCTTGCCTAGGAAAGGATGGATACGGCAGGCGTTGGCTGTAGGAAGAGACCAAAGCTTGCGATGACCAGCCAGCACTAATGGGAGCGAGGAGAAAGCTGCTGTTAACATTTGAACCACAGCAAATTGTTGACTCCAGGGCGAGCATGTCCGCGTCTGCCTGCCGCTTTGTCAGGCAGTGAGCCCTGGCGGCTGCCTCCTTCCTTGGTGGGGCCCGGGAATTTCCCCAGGGAATCAGCCTGTCCCTCCCGAAAGCTGCGTAGGGTGCTGAGCCGGGGCTGGGACTGAGCCCGTCACTCGGCCAGCCCGAGCAGACTGTACCCGTGGGTTCAGCCCTGTCACTGCTGCGTGAGCGGGGCAAATCGCACTTCTGCCTGGGTTTCCCCCATGTGAATTGAGACTAGCGGGGCTCATTCCCTCACCCCAGTAATTGCTAATTTAAGGAGCAGAGCGTAACAAACCTGCCAGGGCCTGAGCAACCTCAACAGCTTAGAAATGTTTTCGAGGGAGTTTCTCCCTCGTGATAAATAAAGGTGCTAATTTCAGCTGCCTTGAGATTGGGGTGGCCTGACCTGAGACTGAAGCCTTGGACTCATGGCTGTTTTGGTACATAACATCTCATTTTCCTTCTGCGTGTAACGAAGCCAAGAGGGCAGTCGGGCAGCTGCTCGTGTTGTGCCCCGCGCAATTTGCCTCCCGGCTCTGGCTGGGTGCAGGTAGTATTTTGCAGGGGCTTAACGTATCTCCTGCTGCTCTGCTTGCATCCAGGATCTCCTCGGGCCCAGGTCCTCATTAGCCATCTGCCCTCGTTGCGCAGGTTGACAGGATGCCGTGGGTAAATGGATAACCTGTCAGTAAGGCAGGAGGATAATATCATTCAAATGAATCAATAGTTCACAGGCAATTTCATGTTACCTAACGTTAATGCGGTTGTGTCCAAAATGCACTTAATCCTGTGTCTGATCACATTCTCGTGGGAGTTTGCTGTGCTGGAATAGTCTTGTAACTCCATGTTTCAGAGATTTACAGACATTGTTCCTACGTGCACGCATAGGCAGCAAAGATAAAAAATGACTTGACTTGCTGAAATCTTGTAGTCCGTAGAGCCAAAAGACATTCGTATTAGTGATGGAAGAGAACGGGTATCCAGCAGTTTCTGAAACTATTACTCCCACCTTCTCACTCCATTTTAGCAATTAGCAAAAGAGAAATTAGTGAGGAAGGCACCATTATTTCCTGCTAATAGGACAAGGAGGGCTGGACTCTTCTCCAGGAAGCTGGCTTTGTCGTGTAACTGCTTCCATTGATGTGAGTAGCAAAATAGAGCTCTCTTTTTGCTTTTATGATTTTTTAATACATCTTACCACTTTGCTCCTCAGAAATGCACGAGGATGGGACCCACTCCCGAGCCCACAGTCAAAGCACCTTCCCATGCTCCATAGGGCATTAGGATGTCCCGTGAGTGGCATCTCCTCCTGGTACCCGATGGCAGAAAGGAGCAGTGCAGGACTGCCCTGTGGGGAGGAACTGGTTTAATTTAACAGTTTAAACGTGCTGTCACTGAATTGGATATGGTGGTAGAGCGGCTTCACTCAGCAGATGATGTTTGCCACCCAGGCTGGGGTCCAGTTCAGTGTGCTTTCAGAGGAAATTAAGACTAATAGAGGAAGGACAGTAGTTTGTCTCCAGGAATGGGCCTCCACAGTCTGGTGGTCTCAGTGGCCTGGGGATCCCTCCTGCCCCAGGTTTGGATGGACAACCATTGCCCGTGTGCTCGCGCTGTCTGGGGCTCTCAGCCATAGTGATGCCACGGCACAGCAGTGTTTTCGTGGTGAACACAGCAGGGATCTTTTTCTGGGAGTGCCTTCAGGAGCGCATTGCTTGGGAAGGAGCTCTGTGCTCTGGACCTCCCACAACAGAGCTGACCTCCTCTGGCCAGTTATAGCAGGTTCCTGGCTTCATCTGAAAAAATATCATCCACCTCTCTCTTCCACAGTAACCTCTGTGTTACAGGGAACCTCCTGTCAGAAGAGAGAAGAGTTGGGTTATAAGCTGCGAAGAATAACACCACACTCAGGCATGGTTGACAGGAACCATGGCTCAGAAGTGATAAGTTCCCAGAACTCACTTTGGAGGGTTTTTGGTCTTTTTGTGGAACTTGGCCAATAAAGTACTGGACTTGCCTGACATCTTCATTAAAAGCCTGAGACAGGCAGCATGCTGAATCAAATCATGCTTAGCACCCAGGTTCTTCCTTACTGGCCAGTGGGTGGATTTCAGCCCCAACTTGAAGGTGGTGGGTTCCACACGTAGGTTCTTGTAGCTGCGTGGTCCCGTCTTCCCTTGAAGGGCATTGAGTGGTTTTGAAGCTTTTAGTGGCTGTTTCTGCCCTAATGCTGTTTTCTGTTTTGGGCTGCTTTAGGAGTTTTCCCTCCAGCGCCTGGACAGCCTGCTGGACGACCGAGTCAACATCCTGGGATTTTCCATTTTCAACCAGTCTCATGCTTTCTTCCAAGAGTTTGTCCAGAGCCTCAACCAGTCCTGGCAGGAGAACTGCGATCACGCTCCTTTTACTGGGCCAGCAGTAAGTAAAATTCATTCCCATCGTCTGCAGCCTCCCAGAGTCAGAATGTCCGTCAGGAAAACCTTGTGAAAAGAGCTGTGGGCTGGTTCTGAACAGACCCTGGCAATCCAGTGTGAAGACTGTGCAGAGGTAGAAACTCTGGTCTCAAATGTATGGGTGCATGGTATTGATTAATTATTTAATCTAGGTAACCCCTGTGCCAAAGAGCTTGGGCATGTCACCAGGCTGCTGTCATGCTGCTGTACCTTAGATTGGCTTTCACGGTTGTTGGTCTTGGGGAGATGGTGGTCCAGGAGTGGGAAGGATGAACCAGACAGAGCACCTTAGTTGAGTTAAGTAGGTAGGAGAGGACTTGGGGTGTCAAGCTGTGACTTACGGGGGAGCCTCCTGTTCTGGAGAATACAAAAGCTATCCTGAAAGCCTGCGGTTGCCCAAAGGGACCTTGGGGAGCCATGTGGATGTACAGCTTTAGAGGGCTTGTCTGTGCTTGAATGGCTGTACAGCTTTAAATTCAAGCCTAATCTTAATTTGAGTTATATTTATATGTGAGTACAGGGGATGGTGCAGCCCTGATTCAGTGTTTCCCTTGCAAAATTTCTTCCTGTCTATTTACCTCTAGGAAAATGGCTTGTGGAAGAGGGAGGCTGGATGCAAATAGCATAGAAAGGGCTGGGCTTAGGCAGGTGCCAAGGGGCTGTGTTACGTCGCATGCTCTAACATCTCCCTGGTGAGCATGCAGATCAGCACCGAAATCCTCCCTTGGGACTCTTCATAACTGGGAAGGTTTGCAAAGCAGATTTGCCAAATCGGGGATGGAGGGGCCCACAGCTGGAGCTGGGGGAGGGAAGAGAGAGAAAATGCCATCAGTGGACCCTTGGCATCATTTTTAATGAACTCAGAGTCCCCTTGACAAGCTGAGGCAGCTGTGTACTGCTGAAAACCTCCTTATTATCGCTACAAAGTGCTCGTAAGCAGGCAAAAAATAAGGAGCTTTCTGCCCTTTGTGTCCACATCCTATTGGCTTGACATGGAGCTCAGCCCATGGTTAGTATGTGCCTGGGACCATCCTGCTCGCCCTCCTCCCAGCCCTCCTGCCCAGAGGCGGCTGCAGTGAGCTTGCTGTCTGTCCTGCTAAATCTTTAGGATTGCTACCAGAAAGCTTCCTATTTGGATGACAGTTGCAGGGACTGTTTGGGAGCATTAGAAATAAATTTCCTTCTAATAGTACAAACAGAAGGCAGTAGGAACAGGAGCTTTGCAGCTGTGATGGAGAAATAACTGATCTCACCCCTGTGTTGTCTTGCCCAACCAGCAAAATCTGTAGGTTGGAAGGATGCGAGAGTATGTCCCCTTTGAAGCGCTTTGTTTTTTGAAAGAGTGAAGGAGTTCGGAGCTGAATGGAACTGTTTGGTTTGTGAGCCTGAGCCTAAATCGCCCATCAGTGTAATATTAAGCCAGCTGGATGCTCCTTTCATTCATTCATTCATAACGCACAATCAGCCATACAGCAGCCTTCCTCCTGGGCCAGGGAGGAAGGTCTGGAGGGGGGAGGCTCGGCCACCCTGCAGCGCTCTGATCGAAACCGCTCCAGCCCCGCTGTCGTCAGGGGATGTGCCCGAGGGCTGCAGTGCCTTCCCAAGCACCTGCTGTGTGGCTGCTCTTGGCGGTGCTGGGTGGCTCCCCGTGTGCTAGCTGGTGGTCAGCTGCTCAGGAGGGACTGCTCTTTCTGGTGGACAAATGGGAAGCTGAGGCATGGAACAGAAGGGACTTTTCCCGTTGTACTGGAGTCAGGGGAATCCACAGCACGATTGGAAAATGTGTTCAGTTCTTCCAAACCAGTGCCAGGTAGATGGGAACAGTCTTTTTCCAGTGGTGCCCAGTGATAGGACTAGAGGTAACGGGCACAAACTTGAGCACAGGAAGTTCCATCTTAACATGAGGAGGAACTTCTTTCCTTTGAGGGTGGCAGAGCACTGGCACAGGCTGCCCAGAGAGATTGTGGACTCTCCCTCACTGGAGACATTCAAAACCCGCCTGGACGCCGTCCTGTGCCACTGCTGGAGGTGTCCCTGCTGTGGCAGGGGGTTGGACTTAGATGATCTCCAGAGGTCCCTTCCAACCCTGACCATACTGTGATAATGTGACTGTGTGAACCCTAGTGCAGAGTCTTAACCAAAAGGTGATTTCCTTCTGGTGATGCAAAGGTTCACTCTATGTTCGTAGCAAGGCTCCCATCACCAATATGCCGTGCCCCAGGTGATGAGAAGAGCGCCTTGCCCTGGGTAGTGAAGATACAGAGCAGAGGTGAAATATTCCCAGGCAGGGCATGTGTTTCCTCTCCTGTGTCTGCAAGGGAAATCCAGTGCCATTTTGCCACGCGTTGTCGCCGCCGTTGGAAATCTGGCAGGTCTCGTCTACCAGAGAGCATCTCTCTGTGTAAGAACTTCCCCGTTTAGTGCTGGGAAGATGATATCTTGTGGGATAGCTCATACTAAAAAGAGAAAAGGAAGCTCAACAGCTGGAAGTGACAGGAGGGAGGTTTCCCGTGAGCTGCAGCATCCCAGGGCTTTCTTGCTTGAGCTGAGAAAGCATCTGAGGAAGGAGGAGGGAGCTGCTTGCTCTAATGCCATTCTCATTAATCACATTGCAAAGAAAGGAAATCAGAGAAAATCATTCAAATTACAGATGGCTAGATTAGGTAATTAGAATTTAGGCTAAAACAGATGTTTGTAATTAAGTGTTTATGTCATTGAATAAAATCCAGATTGTAAAGTCTATTTCAGAGGATTTTAATGGTTTTAATTCTCTGTGTTATGTTTGGGGGCAAAGATACAGATGATAATGTTTTAGGAAGAAAAGAAAAAAAACCACGTGGCAAAACCCAGACTAGCCAAACCTGTTCGTATTTCCCTGGATATCAGTTTACCTTTAAACATGGTCTTTCTGTGGGAGATTTCCATAAATAAAACCTAAAGTGGGGTATTCCACTCAAGTATGCTTAACTTGCTGGTAGGTTCTAGAAGGGCAGACCTGGTGTTGGGAGGAAGCATGGAGCTGGAGTGTACCAGAGTAGAGCTCAGGCACCATCCCTGCTCCCGAGGCGCAGGGCATCCCGTAACGTTAGTCGTCTTAAAGACGCTGGTGGGAATGGTCCTGCCCGCTGATGTGCACAAGGGCTGGAGATCTGTTTCTTGACCCTTTCTAGCTGGCGAGTTGTTCCCAGGGCTTTGTGTGACAGTTGTACCCTGCAACACCTCCTTAGTTCTCAGCTACAGCCTCTCCTCGTGCAGCTGACTGGTGTGCCGAGGGGAATGGAGCAGTGAGCCAGTCTGCCCAGCCCACCATCTGCTCCCTTTTCTGGAGCCTTGTTCTGATGAAGCGTCCATCAAGTAGCAATTTTTATCGGCAACTTCCATTGTCATAAATTAGGCTTTAAGGACAGAGGGAAGTCCCCTGTGACCCATGAACCTGCGAGTGGAGGACCACCGCTGAGCTTACCAAGTCTTTCACGCGCAGCCTGTCACAGAGCCCTTACATTGCAGCGACGGTACAAAAACAACAGGGATCTGCACAAATCAAATGATGCACGCAAGGAAGAGAATCAATTTGTTAACAGGCAAATTGGCTTTTTGTGACAGAGTGACAAAGCTGTGGTTTAAAATGAGAACATAAAAGGTAGTGAGAGATTTTATAGGCGACATGAAGAAAGTTGAGGCGACGTACACGACAGCGGTGACAGATCCCGCTTGCTGAATCTGCACAGAGGAGGTTGAAGAGGTGCTGCCTCCAGGTCTGTCTCCTCTGCTGAAGGTTGTGGCCCCGAGGCACGAGAGACCATGTGGCTGCTCTGCGTCTCTTCCAGTGCAAAGTCAAGCAGCTTCATTAACACACCGCTAACTTAGGTGAGCCTGCAGGGAAGCGGAGTGGGTGTGCTAAAACGGCCCAGTACTCGTCAGAACTTTCTGGGCTGCAGGAGATAGCTGGAAGCAACGAGCTTGTGTTAACCCCCCCAGTTAACCTTGCGAGAAGACACTTGCCTACCCACGAAAGCCAGAGAGACCAAAGAACCCAGAGGAGCTGCTGCACTCCGATGCTATGTAATTATGAACAGTTTCCTCCACAGAGCCTGCATCCCAAATTACTTTGCTGTGTTGAATACGATTTATTAGTGTGGCAGAGGGAGATGGCCATCGGGTAGGTGGTGCAGGGCAACGCAGCAAATGCTGCGTTGGGTTGAGATGAGAGACAAACGGGAGAGCGGCGGCGCCGCTGGCGGGATGGCAATGGGGCAGGATGACCCCACACCAGCGGCCGCGGGAGGATGTGGAGTGCCTTAGAGGGTTTTGATACCAGAGGAGAGATGAGTGAACAGAGTGAAGGCCATGAACCTCCCTAGGTCGGAGTCCTGGTGGCTGCTCAAGAGAGATGGAAGGGAGAATCGGGATAGGTGGGTATTTAAAAGGAGGGGCATGGATCCGTTTACTTGCCTGTTGCTGTGTTGCCAGGCTCCCCTGTGTGCAGGTGCCATGCTCCAGGGCCCACAGAATCGAGAGGCTGGCACAGGAGCCTGGTTTTGAGTCTAGTGGGGCAGGGAAGGGCTGGCATCAGTGACAAGCAGGATCAGGAATGGAAATGTGGTGCTTCTGAGGAAAGTTGTGATTTTTTTTTTTTTTTTTTTTTTTAAATGAAGAGGTCTGTTGAGAGAATGGGACTCCCGTTGCCTACCGAGTCGACTTGATCCTGTGCATCACAACCCCCTCCCAAATCCCTAAATTGCTTGAAATCATACAGGGGCTGCCAGAAATCCTAACAAATTGTTTGAGGCTAAGGAGTAAAATATTCCAATCAATAATGTCAAATGCTTCACTAAGATCTACAAGTCTCTTGCTCACCAGCTAATAAGAGATCATTAACTGCTCAGGGAAAATGGAAAGGAAAACCCAACAGGAGAAAATTAAAAATGCTGGGCCAATGTTCTGATTTGGTATGAGATGGTAAAACTTTGGGGTCACAGGGGTTGCGTTTGCTCTCATAACATTTTCATTTGTCCAACTGGTTCCTAATTCAGGAAAGGAATTGCTAATTGTGTATGGTATCCTGTATCCTGAATGGGATTCAGTCCACCGTTAAAATTAAGTATATACTGAAGAGCTCCATGGAACAGGGGCCGGGGACAGGGCGGGCTGGAGCAGTCCTGTTAGGAAAGGTAAAAAAGAAAGGTAGGGAAGAAGGATATATCAGCTTCTTTAAGAAGCTCTGGAAGATGCTTCCCAGGAGAGGGAATGTTTAGGTCAGATGTGAATGCTAAGCAAAAAAAGGGAAGCAGACTTAGCCCCGAGCAGAAGGGAAGAAGTGCAGGAGAGAGGCGTGCTGCTGTTGCAAAGGGAACTGTGGTGTCTCATCGCTGAGGCAGGACAGGACCAGGATGCCCAATTTCTGTTCCTGCTCTGCCACCCATTCCTTGTGTGTCCTCAGGCCACTCTGCTCCTCTGGTCTTACAGTTTAACAGCTGTAATAAAACTTCATAGCTCTGGAGCCAGTCAATCCTTATTATTAGCAGGAAGCTCTTAACATAGATGACCTGTTGCATGGGAGAAGCGTCAGATGCGAGACCGACAGATGCCAGCTAAGTTCCTCAGCACTCACTGGAAACTCCCCGGATTCTGTTTGTGTAAAATAGATTAAACTGCTAAGTGCAGGAGGAATGTGACACAGCAAATGTGAGTCTGTACAAGCGCTGGAAAAGTGAAGGGTTACTGGTGCCATTAGAGCTGGTGTTCGGGGTTTTGCTAGCGTTAGGCTGGAATCATGCCTTTTAACTTGTACCGGCTTGTAGATTTTTAAGGTTTTGTGCTGCTTGTTAACTGCCTAATCCCAGGGCATTGTGGTCAATGAGGTCTTACCACTGATCTGAGTAAGATCAAGCAGGGTTAAGTCTGGCTCACTCTGTTCCAATTAGTAACGCGGTCGAAGCCAAAGGTTTGTTGGGATGATTGAACTGGGCGAGATTGTCCCTGCAGGGCCGCTGGCAGAAGTGAATAAACCTAATCAGGCTTTGGGAGGAATGGGGGATGCAGAGACCTCTGAAGTGCCGTAAGTCACCAACAGGGTAAGGTCGGGGAAGGGAGCCCCAAGCTAAAGACTGAGCCCATTGCCAGGAGCCGGGATGGTAAGAGGGTGTTCTCAGAAGTAGCCATGAGGAAGATGTAGCCTTGATAGTAATGAGCTGCAACGGCTTATTTCCAGCAGAGTCAGGAGGTGACAATAATTAAAAGTGAAATCTTTGTCACAACAGTGAGCACGAGAGAGCAAATGGCTGATTATTAACTAGATCAAAAACATCAAAATGGTTGTGCATGGGCGAAAAACATGGTTTCTGAAGCTTGATGGACAAAGAAATCTGATTAAAGGCGAACAAAGCAAAGATGAGAAGGAGAGGGGACGAGCTCTGTGATTCTGCACATTCCTTCAGCAATGCCATTACAGAGCAGGTAACAGCCAGCAGGAAACTGGAGGTTGTAGCAAGGGATTAGATGGTCTCTACAGGGTCTGAAAGCCAAGGCTCAGTTGTTTGAGAAGCAGATCTAACAAAACCTCATTTCTTGTGGATCTGCCTTTCAAAGCAGTGGTCAAAGAAGGACTCTGGTGCCTAATGAAGGCTGAAGCAGCACAGTCATCTTTCCTTCTGTGGGTACAGTCACAGGATCTTTATTCTGCCCAGCTGCCTATTTCAAGAATTTCATAAACCTGTTGCTCTCAGGAGCGATCCCCCTGGCCAGCAGATTGATCAGAGATCACTGAAGCACCAAAAAACCACACCTCAACTAGAAAGGGTTAGTTACTTTGGGAAACTGAGATAGAAAAGAATGGGAAGGGACAGGGACAAAGAGACAGAAAGATGATAGTGATGGAAGAAACCCCGAGGAACAAGCAAGCAGAGACATAAAGAGTAAGGAGGTAAGCAAGAACAGAAGGAGAAACGTAACAGACTGGGAGTGGGACTGGGGCTGGCGATGGGATGACACTTGCCCCTGTGGTGCCTACACAGTCACAGCAGTTCAGGGATACCGTAGCTTTTGTCTCCCTGTCCTCGGACGGATGCAGACAGGGTGCAGGGTGTTGCTGGAGCGGAATGGTAGGCAGGCAGTGCTTGCTGTCTGCACAGAGGAGGCCAAGGATTTTGCTCCTTTCTGACCCCCGCTGAGGTTGTGGATAGAGCACTCTCCTGCTTGCTGCGAGGTCCTGAAGGTGCAGCGGGAGGCTCGATTTTTGTCTTCCCGTCTCAATTTTTCCTTTTCCCCACAGCTCTCTTCCGCCCTGCTGTTCGATGCCGTGTATGCCGTGGTGACGGCCGTGCAGGAGCTGAACCGGAGCCAGGAGATTGGTGTGAAGCCTCTGTCCTGCGGGTCTGCCCAGATCTGGCAGCACGGCACCAGCCTGATGAACTACCTGAGAATGGTGAGAAGGGACTGAAGTTTGCTGGTGTGTTAGGAGCTAGTGCTCGTCGCTGCCGGAAGCAAAAGATGTGTATGTACATGCTGGTGCTGGCACAGTTTTCAAGCACAGAGTGTCGGTCTGTTTGAAGGTAGCAGTGGGAATGAAAAGAGAGGAGATCTGAAGGTTGGTTTGTCACTGGCCTTGGAACGACATGAAACTCTCCGTTTTTCAGGCTTTGCTGCGGAAAAACTGGCATTCAATGGTTTTTTTTTTTTTTTAAAGTATGAATGTTTCGAAGTGATTTGAGCTCTGTTTTGAGTGAACTTGAGTTGATATAAGGTCATGCAGTACAATTGCTTAGAGCTCAGTGGCAAGATATGAGTTTCCCTGTGAAGGGGTTTGGGCTCCTTTGAACCCAAAAGTGTGGTTGCTGGAACTGATCAAGTCTAGTTCTGGCATGAGAACAGACCCTGAAATTTCAGCCTTGTAAAATAGTTTGCTGGAGTTTATCAATGTGAATCCTCAGAGCTGAGCTTGACCGTGCAGGAGGAGTGTGTTTTCTGAGCCTTCTTGGGGTGCAACTGAAATATCATTACTTTTTTTTTCCCCCCAAAGGAAGGCTCAGCTGAACCCAAACCTTGTACCGCTTTGATCCATGCCTGTGAACCCTTCTTTAAGTCTCACCATTAGTCAGAGACACCAAAATCCCTCGGCTTCCCTTGGCTCTGCTACTAGGAGGCCCAGTAGCTTGCCCTTGTTCCTGAAGAGGTGCTCCAGCAGCAAGTGAGCGGTGGTTAATCTGCGCAGTGAGGCTTAGACACTCGGTCTGGCTCTGTTGCAACATGCTCTTGTGTTAAACGCCGGCCCGATGCTGTGAAACAGCCCGCGATGCTTTGTGGAGGAGTCCCCGGCTAGCGATTCGGTGCGGCACAGCGAAGAGCTGGTGCCTGCCGCAGGGCAGCGCGGTGGTAGCCCAGGGATGGAGGGAGAGGGTTGTTCCAAAGCAGCTGGAGCAAAGAAATTTGGGGAGCCCTGCACCTCGTGCTGCTGATCCTCCTGCTCCCCTCCACATCTCCTGCTCCCCTCACCAGACTCTGAAAGCAATTAGGACTGAGACACGAGGATGGCATTGCTGTACCTGCTGGGAGGGTGGATGGCCGGTGCGTGGGGTGAGTGGCCGCCACCCCTGGCGCCTCGATGGGCGCTGTAACTCATTCTCTCTTGGACAGGTAGAATTGGAAGGTCTCACCGGCCACATCGAATTCAACAGCAAAGGCCAGCGATCCAACTACGCCCTGAAAATCCTGCAGCACACGCGCAGCGGCTTCCGGCAGGTACGAGTGGCCGTGCCGCGCCGGGGATGGTGCCCGGGGACGGTCTGTGCGTGGCCTGGCGAGGGCTGGGCTCGGGGTGCTGCTGCGGGGGCCGAAGGGGGTTGCAGACCTCCCCCCACTTTGCAAGACGAGGTGTTCGGCAAGCAACAAGCGTGGTGTGGATGTCACGGTAGCTCTCGCTGGGCCTGGGTTGGTGGCTTCATCAAGAACGTGTCTCGAGATAATTTAGGTTTGTCTTAATGTATTGGGCCCCTGAGGTGGTGATGTTCGAGCCAATATCTGTCCTGTCACAGTAACCCTCCTTTTAGGAGGTAATTCAGGGCATGAAGTGTGTTCTGGATACAAGCTCAAGCTCAAGACACTTTAGTTCTTAAGCTTGTGGAGACACATGTACCCAAAACTATTTGGATGGGGAAAAATGGGAGAGTTTCCCATGAAAAGGGCAAAAAAGGATTCTATGAACCTTTCCAAACAACTGCTTCTGGGAGGGAAAGCGAAGGGGGCAGTCCCGTGTTGGGAGCTCCCCACCGTCTCTCCCCAGCGTGGCGTGCGGGAGGAAGCGTAAGATGATTTACCTCTCGGTTTATGGTGCGTGTTCCTCTGTGACGGGTTAGCTTAGCTCAGACTCTCATTTGCTTTTTGTCTCTGTGCTTGTGGGTTCCTCACAGCATTGGTCCTTTTTCTCCTTGTTACCCTCTTTCTGTCCAAGGGGTATTTGCTGGTTTCAGCTAAGGTTAAGGGTAACCATGTGGGGTCACAGATATCAAACTGGTGAGATGATGTGAGACAAGCCCAAGGAATTAGGGTTTTACTGGTAAATCCAAACCTCCTTCAGGAAAAAAAAAAAAAAGGGAGTCCCAGAAAAAGGGTTTTTATCCTGTCTTATTTCCCTGCTGACAGCTCCACGCCTGCCCTTTTCTCAGAGATTGCCACTTCTTCTAGATGCTGGCAGAGAACAAAAGCTATTGTATCTTACCCCATACTGACAGAGCGTTTTGGCATTAGGAAATCTCTCCTGGTCTGGCAGCGGTGAATTTTAGCCTTGGCAAGGATGTTGCCTGCCAGTTCTTACCTGTCGAGTGACAGCTCAGCTTTGATGCTGCCTTTCGCTGAGTGAGCGGGGGATCAGGATGGCATTTTCCCCACAGTAAGATCTCTCATAGCACCAATGCCCTTTTAATCATTTCCCAAACCCATCATACTCTGAGCAAAAGTGACAGATGCAAGCCCATCTGCATTAATAAGAGCATGCATTCAGCTGGAGCAAAAGCAGCAAATGCTGTAAACCTCGTTACGACAGCTATGGTTTTGATGTGTTTAAATGTGGCAGGGAGTTCACATTAAACGCACAGGTCCTCTTGGAGCAGTGCTTCTCCCAGAGCTCCGCAGAGAGCTCTGACTGCAGCCGAATCTGCCCCGAGACAAAAGCCACAGCTCTTCTGCACAAACCCGGTCTGACAGGAGAAAACCTTTTACGACCTGTTGCAACAGCTCGGTAAATAAGCGGCTTTGTGTTTCAGAGGTACCCAGGAAAGCTGCGCTGGGACTAAGCTTTTCAAATTTCCCATCGGAGCGCGGCGGTGATAAAGCACTTCCAGTCACGGTGTCACGGCGCTGGAAGGACGGGGCAGCCCCTCGGTGTGCGCAGCTGCCTGCTGAGAGCCTGTGGTGGCTGCGAGCCCTCTCCTGCCAGAAACCCACCAGGGAGGAGTTAGTCTTCCCAAAACTGCTGCGTATGCTTGCGGCAGCCTTTCAGCCCTCCGCTCTCCCCTTCTCAGGCAGCCCCCTCTCAGGGGGGCTAACATTACCTGACTGGTAGCGCTGCCCGGAGCGGCGTTAGGGCCCCTGGACGGCTGCGAGAGTTTGTCGTGATGTGCCCGGCTGGGGAGGGCATCCCCAGACTGAGCTGTGAAACCTGGGCAGGGTCCTGCCGGATCCTGCCTGCCGCTTTACTGGGCCGTAGATAGTTATTTTCTTCTCGCCAACCTGGCTTCTTGTAATAAAAATGACTAAATAAATCATTAGAAATCATTTAATTAAACCCACCGTGAGGGGACGGGATAAGGAACAGATATTCACATCGTGAAGACAATCTTGTTCCCAAGGGTTATATTAACCGATTTGCTCAGACTCTGGTTTGAAACACTCCTATTCCCTCCTTATTTTTAATCAAGCTCACGCTCTCTGCCCATTCCTCTCTCTCTCTCTTTCCCTCTCTCTCTTTCTCTGCCCGTCCCCCTCTCCTTCCATCTATCGAAGCCACAGGGACTTCCAGCTCATCAGCTTTGATAGAGAATTCACTGAATTTTGAAGCTGATCCAGCCAGCAAACAAATTAGAGACACTTAGATTTTCTAACTTGCTGTTGCTTTTGGGCAAGGAGAGACAGGGCTTTTTGACATCCAATTTTTAATACATTTATGTAACACACCAAACGTGTCTTTTCCTGATTTAGCTTAACTAGTGGAAATTTTTCCCCAGCCATATGAGAGCTGCTCTCTGTTCATAGGATGCGCGATAAAGCACAGACTCATTAATGTGTTGGTGATCCATAGATCTGACAAGGACTGAGTTTGTAAATGTCATCTTTTTATTTTTTCCCCTTTCTTTGCCCCTTTTAAAAAACATTGCAGCACACCCCTCCAGTTTCAGCGTTGTGATTTGCAGTAAACCAAGAGCTACAGTTTGGCAGCTTAACAGGAGAAGGGAACGAAGAGGAGCTGTGATTTATATGGCCCCAGGGAAGGCAAGCGTGCGGAGGAGCGGCAGGGGAAGCTGCTGCCGGGGCTGGAGCCCCGCCGTGGGCACGTTGTCCCCAGCTCTGCCTGTGCCGCCCTGCTCTCGCCCGGTCCTAGGTGAGGCCGATTAGTCGCCGTCTAGCTAAAGGCTCTGCTGTCCTGAGACAGAGCAGTGGAAGTGTCGGGGGTGTCTAATTGGTATGTTGATGAGATACAGATGAGTTACCAGCCGATAGCTCTGAGACCCTCCGCGATCCCTGCCACATCAAACCTTTTTAACATAGAAGCGGCTAATCAGTCTCGATGGGACTTGTTCCTCTTTAGCTGTTACCCCCAGCAAGAGTTCAGGGACGGATCCTGCCAAGAGCTGAATGTCTTTTGCCCCCCAGGACCCGTTGAACTCGGTGCGTGGCACCAGCAGGTCCTGCCTGGGCTATGCCAGCTGCCAATTGTGTCGTCTGAAGAGGATGTCTGGGGAGGAAGGGGATCGTGGGGATTGCTGCGTGGCCTCGGGGGTGGGTTGTGTACGTGGTTCGTCGTCATACAGGTTTTAATACTTGGTGCTCTCTGTGTCCCATGCTAGCTTCTGTGGACGAAGCTTTTGCCTGCTTGCTTTGCTGGCATCGGTCTTGCAGTAGTGTCCTGCAGGAGTGCCAGCCACGTGGCAGACCTGCGCGGTGTCCTCTGAGGGCTTTCCTTCATTTGTTTCTTTTATTCCCTTTCCCATCCCCCCGACGCCCCCAGTTTCCCTCCTCTTTGGGCCAATGAAGGCATCGCATACCAAGTGCCTAGTTAATTGTACCTCCTCTGGCACAGTCTCTTTCCCCTTAGTGCTGACAAGGCTCTCCAAACGCAGACTTGAGAGATGATGGCATTTTGCACTGCTTCCTTTTCCTGGGGACGTGGAGGAAGGGGAGGTGATGAATGCAATCTGTAGGACAGCGCTTGCTAATCAGAGCCCAGAAGGTACCTGGGTTTGTTGCAGTGGCGGTCCCCTGCCTGTTTTAAGACACTCGTATTTAGGACTGGCTTTACCTGAATTTGTAGCTCGGCAGTGGAGGTGGTAAGTACCTGTGGTGCCTCTGAAGCTTATGGAGAGGTCTTTCCATGTCCTATCTCCCTGCCATCAGCTGCAATTCAGGCCTGTGGGGCACTGAGCAGAAGACTTCATTAAAATCATTAGCCTGAGTGGTATTTTGTCATCTCGCGCCACGAGGAGGTTGAAAGCCCAGGCATCGTTAATGTGGCTGCGTCTGAACAGGAGGGGCTGAAGGATTGAAGGAGTGAGCTGGGAATGCCCCACTTGCATCGTGTTAGCCGCTGGTGGTTTTCTGCAGAGATGAGAAATCTTTAAGTGTCACTGATCCAAATAACGCCTTTTGCAGAGCAGCTAATTTGAGGAACCTTGCCTGCCCGTGGGGATGGGGCAGTGTCATGAGCAATGGCACTTCCTTGCTTATTCCAGGCTCGAGGCTCGTTGGGCTGCTTTGCACTGAAACTGTGTGTTCACTCCCTGCCTATAACCAAGGACATATAGCAAGACAGACCTCCTGCCTCGAGACGCTTGCCGGCAGGACGGGCAGAGCGGGGCTGGCGCTCCTTACGGCGCGGGCAGAGGGCTGAGCGCAGGGAGGTGCAGCGACAATGCCCTGGGGGTCTGCAGTGGGGCCACACAGCATGAGGACACGGAGGGAACTTTCTCCATCCAGGCTGTGGGCTGTCACCTGGCACCGGGTCGTATAATCCCTCTCGCAAAGGTACTGAGCTCCAGCTTGCAACCAGGTGGTTGTGTTGCCTTCACTGCTCTTCTGGGAAAGGTACGCCATCACTTCAACTCCTCTGATCATTAGAAACCCTCTTCTAATTTTCAGCCTGTTTATTTCTGGCTGATTTATATCTGTTTGTTGTTGTGTCAACGCTATCATTTTAGCTTCAAAAGCTGTTCTACCTCTTTGCTATGGACCTCCTCCACCTGGTGTATTTATACAGACCAATCATATCCTCTACTAAAAACTCCCAAGTCCTAAAACACTCTTAAGTCCTAGTTCAGAGCCTTAACAACAGGATCGTCTCATCCATGTCTGTGTAGAGCACTTGATTGTTTTCTAACACATTTTGCAGATGAATATGTTTTCTGTTTTTCAGAGGCTCTTTTATACATAGATAGAGATGATTAAAATCACCTTGACATCCATCTTGCAAGAGAGGGAGAGATCTGACGATCCCAGACATCTTCTGACACATTACACTTCAGAAAGAGCGAACAGCGTGAGGAGTCAATTAGTGGCTTTATCATACTGCGCGGGGGACAGTGGTGAGCCGGAGCAAGCCAGGATGGGGTGGAAGTGCCCCGGCACATGGGAGTGTTTGGCTTTGGTGCTGTGCTAAAAGCAAGGTCAAACCCACTGCGCTGTCAGAGGAGGCGGCAGTCAATTAGTCTCAGTATGCCAGCAGGGGAGGGACAAATTTGAGAACAGTGAGGGCTGTTAAAATTAAAGTTAATCTGTCACTAATCTCTGGTTGTGAAATCTGGGAGAAAAAAAATTAGACAATGTTTATGACTGATCACTCGCTCAGAGAGGCAATTGCTGCAGAGGGTCTGTTCAGCAATCACCGCAAGAGGCAAGCACCTTTGGGCAGAGGTGAGGGATGCAGGCAGGATAAATCCATCCCCTCACACCAACGCAGACCCTGCGCAGGCCAGTTAAAGCTGTGCTTCAGGGACTCCCTGCCCATGAAGTACATGGTAAATCTCCCAATTCGGGACTGTTGTTCCCAGAGATGAGTCCTGCACTACAGCGTCACCGTGATGCTACGAGCTTGATGGTAGTTAAGCCACAACAAGCTGTCAAGAGAACAGGGCGCCCAAGATCTGCTCCCAGCCTGCTCTGACGCACCGTCGCTGTGCCTCCGTCTCCCTGTCTGTCCTGACAGAGGCTAATAACCCCCCGGCGCCTCTCCTGTTGGTGAGGAGCCTCCAAGAGTTGATGCTTCCAACATGTTCAGAGGTCCTTGCCATGACAGGTGCTTTTAGCAGAGCGTTGTTGATGTTGGAGAAGGGGCTGGGCTGACAGCTCGGAGGAATAATCTCCGTTGTGTTATCCGCAGAGTAAACAAGCCCCCTCGGGGACTCAGCTGGCTCTGCCTGCGCTGCTGCGTGCCGGTGCCTCCCCTCCAGCCGGGGAGGGGAGCAGACATGCACCTGACTGTCCTTTGCTCTCCCTGCCTGCTCTCCTTCCGCAGAGCCGTCGAGTGTAAGCTGTCCTGTTTGCACTTCCCACTGCTCCTCGTGCCCAGGAGGCGGCTGGATTTTGGGACTCCTCGCAGATGGCCACTTTCGCGATGGTTTGTCAGTCGCTTGGGCTGGATTTGCACCGAGAGCCAGGAGGAGAAAGGATTTGGCCCTTTCCTCAATGTCCGGAGCGATTCAGTCTGCCGACAGCGTAGCAGCACGGCTGCAGTTTCAGGTTGCATTTGGCTCGGATGCACGAGCTGGGAAGTGACTCTGAAGTCCTGGAGCCACCAGTCATGCCAGAGGCAAAGCACTGCCAAGAAAAGCGACTGAGTGCATGGAGTCAATCCTGGGGCGGTGTAAATCGGCGTGCCTGCCATTCGTTTCTGTGGCAGCGCACCCGCCTGGCCCGTAGCTCTGCGTCGCCTTCCACCCACCTCTTTGAACATAATAAGATTACTCTTTGACGGGAGAGGAATCGATTTGTTCCTACCGCCCTGACAAGCATGGCACTGCGAAAGGATAACCTGCCTTAGACCGACAGCACCCGAGACAGCTTGTGTCAGCAGGAGGGAACCGGGAACGGATTTGCTCTGGCACCATGGCTACGGAGGAGCTGTGAAGACACCCCTGCATGTTGGGGTCACCCACTGCCTCTTAGGGTCACAGCAGCTCGCTTCAGTGCTGTCAGAGGACTTAGGCTGGTTGTCGGCAATCCAGCATGCGGAGGGCTGGGACCTGACGGGGGCAGAGAGGCTTTGCAGGAGAAAAAGGAGAGAGAGAAGGGGTTCTTGGAGGAAGCTGACCTCCCTCGACGACTGGTCTATCCCCGAGAAAAAGCAGAGACTTTTTTAGGGAGCATAAGAGAGCGAGAGCCTAATTTGCATGCTCTGAACGAGCTGCTGGAGGTGCTGATCTCGCTGCCCAGAGCTCTGAGGGAGGGAGATTAGGCTCTTGAAGTTAAAATTAGGTTTTGTTGAATATTCCTCCCCCTGGCTGAAGGCAGCGGCTGGTTGCGTTGCGTCACAGCTGAGTCACGATGTCCTCCCAAGCGCTGGGGGACCGGTCCCCGCCACCGGCTGGTGGTTTGCTGCAGTGACACTGATGTTCAGATGGGTGAATTAGGCTGTCCATAGAGCTGTTGGGTGTGATGAGCCTGAGTGAAAGGGTTTGGAGGTACTTAATCATAGTAGTTGGCATCCATGATAGCAGATAGAGGAGATGAGTCATGGTGCAGCACTGCTGAGAACGTGGCTTCGTTTCACCACCTGCCGCCAAGGTGGAGCTGCTGGTCAGGGGTGGAAGGTGTCTGCCCCACATCGGTGCTGCTGCTCTGGTGATTGCAAGGGAAGCTGCGATGCTGTGGTATGCCCCGTGAAGCGGATTTTCCCTCCAAGGAACTCACAGTGGCCTATACCAGCCTTTGAGTAACGACAGTGACGCTCACAGGAGGACAGCAGGAGGTCTGGCTTGCTTTCAGACAGGTGAAACCTTTGTTCAAAGTTACAGAGACAGTGTAAGGCAGGACAGGAGTTGGAGGCAGGAACCCCATCTCCCCATTTCTGGGCTTTTGCTGTGAGATCAGGAGACTTCATTGCTTCCTGAAGTTCTTCTGAGCTGTAACACATGGCACCCACGTGAAGAGCTCGGTGTCATCCCACCTGGGTGTAGCAGTGACCCTGCAGTGCGTGCTGGTGGTTGGGCCTCGCTGAGGGATGGTGCAGCCAAGCCAAACCCCGGCTATAGCGTTGCCTTTCTGGCAGCCTCCCGTGAAGCACCTCTGTGCCCTGTTCCCTTTAGGAGTTGTCCTCCAGAGAGCTGAGGAGGTGAAGGGGTCTGTCAAAATGCACCAGGTTGAGAGCGATGACCAAGTCTTCGACCTGTGGCCGTGACCTCGCTGCCGTGCCTTAGTGTGAGGGAGGGCAGAGGCTCCCAGCCGCACCACGCTGGGAGGGACGAGCTTGCAGATTTGGTTGCGTGGGGGCTGCTGGGTAAGGTGGACCCACCTTGGTGGCATCTGGGGACAAAGCAGAAGGCTACTTGGCTTCTGTGAGCCCCGAGGAGCTGCCCACCACACAGCCCTCTCCTGATGCGGGGCTTTGCCGCGGCTGCAGACGCGTGGGAAGGCAGCGCCCGCCGTGAGCAGGGACAGGTTTTTGGCGTTGTCACGTCGGTGGGGGGTGCTGGGGCCGTGCACCAGCGGGTTAATCTCTCTGCTGGCCTGTTGGAGGGGGTGCGTTGTAAAGGTAATGGAGCGTTCATAAACACCTCTGCCAGGGCCAGCTTGATGGTTGTCAGTCACCGGAGCCATATGGCGGGTGCGTACAGTAATTTGCCCTGTAAATTCCCTTATTGTGCTGTTTATCTCTCCAGATCGGCCACTGGCACGTTTCTGAAGGACTCAGCATGGACAACAGGATCTTCTCCTCCAACATATCAGACAGTCTGTTCAACACCACACTCATTGTCACCACCATCCTGGTAAGTGAGGGGGTCACCTACAGTTCCCATTAGCTCTTCGCCAGCCCAGCGCTTAGGGGTGTCAATCAGCTAGAATATTACTCCCTCTTCCTACCCCCCTTGGCCCCCAGCATGCAGCATCGCACGCTAATTTCATAAAGAACAGACGATCAAATCTCTAATTACAGCACTGAGGACAATTCATGACAGTGTAATTAAACTCAAGTTGATGTTTCATATGGAAATGATATTTGATGAGTTCAGAAGCAGCTGGGGAGAGGGCTGGGATGGGGATAAGTTGCCATTTTACATTCATCTCTGAACGATGTTCTTGTTTTGTGTACAGCTGGTAAGTTGGAAGGGACAGTTGTCCCTTCTACCCATAAAATTACTGAAATTGGCCAAGACGGGTACCACTTTTATGAACTAAGACTTCACATCTACAGGCACCACTGTCCTTATTCAACAAATTCCCCTTCCAGGTCCTGCCTGTCCCATGGGTTTTTTTTTTTTCCCAGTGCCTCTGCTCCTTCCTTAAAGACACTCAAAATCCAGAACTCTGGGCACTATTTCCTCATGTCCCACAAAATTTGTTGAAAAGGGGGAGAAATTGGAGAAGTGGCTACATGCCAAAAGAGGCTCGGATCTATATGTCTTGCCATAACTCGGAGCAATCACTGGGCTGCTCTGGCACATGCCAGTTGGAAACAGACCCCAGAGCATGATCCCTCAGCTCCGCTTCGTATCCTAAACTGGGATTTACCTGCTGTGCCTCCAGCACACATCCCTGACACAGCAGGGGCCAATGAATACCAGTGTAGAAACAGCTCTGCTAGCTTTACACCGCTTTGGCTTTCCAAGTGATTAAACCAGCTTTCCGTGTCTCTCATACCCTAGTCGAGAGGGATATATCGGGACGGGAGGTTGGCTTGGGTGCCCCTTGTCAGAGCCTCTGCCATCCCGGTGCTGCCAGAGAGCCCACTGCCCTCTCTTCCCCGTGCTCGGCGCCGTGCTGGTGGGATGCCTCGGCTAAGATGGGAATGACAGCTGCCCAGTTTCAATGCAGGAAAACCCTTACTTAATGCTGAAGTGGAACCATCAGGAGCTGGAAGGTAATGACCGCTACGAGGGCTTCTGCGTGGACATGCTGAAGGAGCTGGCAGAGATCCTGCGTTTCAACTATAAGATCCACCTCGTTGGCGATGGTGTGTATGGAGTCCCTGAGGCAAACGGCACGTGGACAGGGATGGTCGGGGAGCTGATTGCTCGGGTAAGTGAATTAGCTGCTCTTTTTAAGCATGCTCTAGTGGGACTTGGCAATGGAAAGCCCTGATGCTTTATTAAGTGCTGCAGGATGATAAGGATGGATGGGGGTTTTAGTCCGTTTGTGAGACTTTGACCAGAGAATCTCCGTGTAATGTGTTCTCCCAATGGCAAACGTATTTGTTATGTTGATGTGACAGCGTGGGAAGTAGTCAGAGCGGGAGTCAGGGTCCCTGGGCGCTCTCAGGGGTGCTTGCTTTGTTGGAAGGGAGGCCTGGACGCCGGGGTCCCTACATAAGAGCTTGATACAGAATGGACGTTTTTTTTCGCAGTGGAAAAATTAATGAAAACTTGAAACAGGAAAATATGCAGGCTCTGGCAGGGGTTGGTAGAAGCTGAAGAAAACTTACAAAACCACACTGTTTGGGAGGGAAGAAAGTAAGAATCACATTTCTACCCAGAAAAGTTTTGGCAGATTCATTTCAGCTCTTTGACTTTGAGTATTGTTTTTGGAGAGGAACATTTTTTGTTTGCTTGAAGTGCGTGGATTGAGATCTTTTTTGTGGTGTTGCTGCACAGCAGCTAGACTGAAAGCTGAATGCTTTTGCTGGGTTTGACAACACTTCTGCGTACGTGTGTGCTCAGTCAGCCTGTACCCCCCTCTCTGCTCTTTGTTTTCCTCTGCAGCTAAAGGTAGTCCTTCCCCAGGGATCCTGAAGCTTAAATACAGTTCATGAAATGCTCTGAGATCCTTAGTAAAATAGGCTTAGCTAAAGCTAACATTAAGACTGATGTTATTTAAACCAATTCTTCTTCGCTCACCGATTTCTACCCTGCCTTGTTATTACCAAAGTGCCTGTGAGAACCCAGTGACAGTTTCTCAGCTGGTGGGAAATCCGCAGTGAGGTGTATTTATGATAATCCACACCACTGTGGGAGAGGAGCCCCTAAGCCACCCCATCATTATCCTCACAACAGTGGCACGTCCTCCTGAAAAGTGAAGGAACGGGGGCCCGAATCCATCCCCTGTGGTTCCAAGGCTCCTGCCGCAGCTTTCCTCCTGGCTGCAGGAGAGGAGTGAGCATCTCCAGAAGATGCCCTCTGGCATCTGTCCACTTCTTCCCTGGATGAAGGGCACCTGGCAGATGCTCGTCCTACCTTAGGAGCTTCAACTGAGTGTCTAAAGTCAGGTGGGACGACTCTAGGTCTAAAAGACTTGCGGAGGGTCAGGGACAGGGCATGGTACGGACTGGAGATCCCTCCTGAAATAGTGCCCTGTCTCCTGGGTCGCCCTTCCCCGGCGGAGCGATAGCTCTCGATGCCAGCTGAGATCCCACCTCCGTCTGCTTCTTCTAAAGAGCCTTCTGTACGGTTGTTTGCAAATGCTCTGGGCTATTGGCATAGTTTTTATGCATATCTCCGTGTGTGTGTGTGTATATATACACACACAATTACAGTTCTGCAACGTTTCTTTTGGGAGGCAAGAAGGAAGGCGCAGAGAGCAGTGTGTGATCTATGCAAACAAAGGAAGGGAACAGCCATCAAATTTTTGGCCTACTAACCTTGGCAGTGCCTCTCCATTAAATAGCAGCTTCTGGAGGGTTGTTTTTCTTTAGTGTTAAGTGTTTTAACTTCATCTTCACATAGAAACCATTTGTTTCTTCTGCAGCTTGAGCCTTATTTAGGAGGATTTTTACTTCTGCTTCAGCAGGGCAGAGCTGGCAAAGCCTGTGTGAGGCTGTATCAAAAATTCAAGAGGAGAAAAAGCTTTCCCCGCTTTGTTCTTCCTAGGCCCTTTAGAGTCTTTATAATGGTTTCAGCGAGTTTTTGATCAGTCCCAGGGACTGGCACTTTGGATCAGGTCAGCCAGGGCAGAGCTGGCCGTGTGCCTGCTGTTGTGTTTATTCAGGGCTGCTTGGGACGTTGCTTTCTGAGGTCATTTCACTGCCCAAGGGGTTCCTCTCCTTCCTTGACAGTAAGCCGCCAAGGCGGTGTGTCCTCGGTTCCAGCCCCTTGTTGATTCCCTGTCCCCCTTCGGGACCACTCGAAGCAGAGGAGCCAGCAGATCCTATGTTGGGTGCACACATTCCTCTTTAAGCGGATTTATCCCTTGGGCGCTGTTCTCTACACAGCTTTTAGCACAGAGAGGGCATCAGTTGGGACAGAAGCCTGTCACCGGGGTCAAAACTTCCCAAATCCTACAGAAAATAAAAGCTCTGCACCTGTCTCTGTGCAGTGCTGTATTATTGTAGGAAACTGATTCCTCCTTGACCCTCATCAGCTGTCAGAAAGTAAGGTTTGACTCACATGCACTTAGTGTGCAGGACAGAAAATTATCCACTTCCATGCAATACCTTTCCAGTATTTTTTTTTTTCTCTGTAATCCCCCTGTGGCACTGAATCTGCTCAGAGCAACTATAGGCTATATGGGAAAAGTGTTTCATTTTAGTGCTTCTAAATTAACCAGCTATTGATTTATTCTTAAGTGCTGAAAATTCTATCACAGCTAGTTGTGCACTATGATATGATTGAGAGGGATGCTATATAAACATAAATTTGCTGTTGACCCAAATGCACCAGTACATATCCTATCAACCTGCTCCCAAAACTGTTTAAGAGCTAAGGAAGAGGGGGACTGGGATGGCTTGGGGGGTTAGTGGAGGAGCTGTAGAGACTCCTGTGTCTAGGTCAGCAGTCTGACTCGTCATCAGATTAGGAAACCTGTACACTTTGTGACCAGCTGATGGAGATTTGGCTTGGGAGAAATCTCTTGGGAGGACTCAAGCCCATTCTTAAGTGAAAGATGTCACAAACTCAAAAAACGCTGAGGTAATTGGTCCCTCTGTGCATATGGGGCAGGGAGGCAGAACACCCCGCTCGTTCCTTGAGCGAGCAGGGGAGCGAAGCCGCTCTCCAGCCGGGGCAGATTTCCCCTGTTAGCCTTGCGGGCTCTGGCACAGACATCTGCAGTCTCCAGCGGTTCGGCTGACACCGTACACGTGTGCTATCCGTAACAAACAAACAAGGGGGAACAGCAAATCTTCCTGTCTCCTATCTTTTGGCGTCAGAGCCTTAGGGGACAATCGGGCTGGAAGAATTACGTCTTGCTCCTTCCTGCTGCAGTAGAGTCTCTGGCTCGGGGTCCCCGATGGTTGTCTGGCCTTGCCTTTCTCTCTTTCTCCAGCGCATCCTCGAGCTGAAATGAATATGCTGGTCTGACACAAGGCAATGAATGTATTTTCACAGCAAAAAACAACAATGTGACAGCTTTCCCCTTGTTCCACCGTGCCTGCGTTTGCTGTCTTGGAAGCGTAGTGCCGTGGCGGCTGTGCTCGGAGCCTGTACGGTGCCTCACAGAGAGCCGTTGGCGCTCGGCTCCCTTGCTCCTCCCTGGAGAGATGGGCTTGTGTCTGAGCGATCCCTCAGCAACAGTTTCTGAATATACCCATCTCGGGAAAGCCCCTGGGGAATAGAGCTGAGCTAACAGGAGATGGTGTGGTTTGGTTTTGCCAGGAAGCTTTGTTGGCAGGAATCCGCTGCTGCAGTTTTGCTATAAGACCTCCCAGAAACCTCCCTCTGATGCAGCCTGATCGGTACCCTGGCTGGCTGGGTACCAGCGCCAGGTGACGGTCCCCCTGCAGGGTGCAGGGGATGGGAAGGACAAAGCAGCCCCGGCAGGAGCGTGCTCCACGCAGACTGGCCGTGTGTTTTGTGCAGCCTGTTTCAGCTGCACAGGCTCCCTTCAGCATGGTTTAAACAGCGTATTGCGTTTGGCGATGGTAACACAGCACATCCATGGGTGTTTCCAGGGCAAGCGTGTCTGGGTGAGGCTGGTGCTGCTGCAGAAGGCGCCTTAGGGCGCACAGAGTGCGGAGGGGGCGATTGGGGACAGCAAGCTCCTGCTCTTCCCTTCTGCGCAGGATCATTTGGGGAGTGAGATGTCATGGCATAACGCTACACCTTTGGCGTCTGTGTCGGTGCTTTGAATCTGGCTGGGATCAGTGGTGGTCAAAGCTTTTTTCAAAGTGAGGGAAATGAAGTTGTCCATCTCGTGGAAGGGTCTGGCCTCAGGAGCAGCAACACAAAGAACTGAAAGGACCTTAAAGCTGTAGGGTGATGTTTTTTCCAGCTTCCTTGCTGGTGACCCAAGCGGTGCTTTACAATCAGAGGCCCTCTTCCCTTCAACTGCTCCAAAGATGGGGAATGGCAGGAAAGGGGAAGGAGAGAGAAGATATTTCAAAATTGGCAAAGTCCTGCTCTCCGCTCGGCAGTGGGTGTTGGTGTTCAGCGAGAAAAGCTGTGTGTGGGTGAGGGGAGGGAGGGGGAGTCTGTTTGCACGCTATCGCGCTGGCAAGTGTGACATGGGGGGGCTCGGGAGGGTGGGGAGCGAGGGGGAGTGGGGAAGCGAGGGAGCGGGGGATGTTGAGCAAACACAGCGAGGGTATGGGCAGAGAGGTTTGCATCACGCTGCTGATTTTGCCAAAATGACGTACAAGATGCTGGGCGTGGTGGGAGCTGGTTATGTCTCGCTGCTGTTCCCTGCGGGCTGAGGGTCCCCATTCCTGGTGCTTCACCTTAACTGGCGTTTGCCACGGCCATGGCGAACATCTGGCACAGACTTTTTCCTCCCATCCCTGGAGATAGTCCAGTGGAAGAAATATGAGCAAAGGCAGACTTGAGGCTGACATCTGCACTGATTGCTGGTCATCCCATCCCTGACTGTGGCTTAAATGGAGGGCTGCAGCCTTCAGGGCTTTCAGGCTGTTATTTTTCACATGACAGAATTCGTACACGTCCTTAAAAAAACCCAAACACCAGTTCTGAGTGACCCTCATCTGGCCCTGCTTTTAAATGCAAGAATATGCATCCGAGCGCACAACCTGGCTGCTGCTCGCTCCAGCGGGAGGAGCCGCGCAACCCGAAATAGCTCCTGTCAGATCAGATGGGCAGCTGGAGCAGAAGCAATCAGTACATTGATCCGGCAGCCCAGCCGTACCCGTCGTGCCATGGGACAGATCTGCAGATGCAGAGAGAGTGCTCTGTCATTGCCGCGGCGGCGCGGGAGCTGCTGCCCAGGTGAGCAGGCTGCAGCCAACCTGCCAGGCAGGGGCTGCTGCTGATTTCACGGAGTGGCACAGAACAGCAGGGGTTGGAGGGGACCTCTGGAGAAAATCCAGTCCAACCCCCTGAGCAAAGCAGGGTCACCTCCAGCCGGGTGCTCAGTACTGCATCTGGATGGGTTTCCAGCGGGGCAAACGTCTGCAGCAGCAGTGCTGATGGCCACGGGTCTGCGGTGGGGTCGTAGCTGGTGGTCAGGTGCGTCCTGAAGGTTGAACACTGATTTCAGCTTTCTGGAAGGTCCTCTAAGCATGGGGGCAGAGTGAGTAATTGCTTTCCCTGACCTTGGCCACGCTGTCAGCGCTCTGTGGGCAGCAGGGGTGAGAAGGCTGCTCTTATACGCACCCAGGGCACACAGCATCCAAGGTGCTGTTCAAGGCAGACACCCCTGCTCCTGGAAGAAATCCCAGCCTTGTGCTCCCAGAGCTGTCCTCCAGGCTTCTTTTCCCCGTGTCTGACACGGAGACAGCCCAAAGCCTTGCGCCACTTGGACTTTCTCGCCGTGTTTTGTTTCAGTGCCTTGACAGGAGGCTGTGAATCGCTGCGGGGCCGGTGTCCCGGCCGGTGCCCGGTGCGGCGGGAGGCTCTGACGGGATCCTCTCTGCCGGGGCTGGGGGCTGACGTCAGGCCCCATTCATCACCATTAGCGCCGAGATGAGCCTTGTCAGCATCCGCAGCGAGGAGGCGGCCGCCTCCTCCGGACTGGCAGTCCCTGCAATTTGCTTCTTAAGGCTGCTTAATTGTTGTTCCTCTTCAGGAGCCCAGCTCAGCCCCCGTGTTTAACATCCTTTCCAGTGGCAGCGCGAGCCTGTCTGCTAACGCAGGCAGATCCCGCGGTTAATGCCAGGTATGGCGGTGGCAGCTCGTGCTTTTATCTCAGACACCAGCCCACCTGGGCTTCCTCTCGCCTAGCGAGAGTTTGGCCTTGTTTAAGCAGTGTTTTGTTAAAGAAGTGTCTGTCTCTACTCCCAAAATGCTCTGGGTCTTTTCCTAAGCCTATTACACGCTGACATTTATAGCTGCAACTGTGCTGCAAGGATGAAAATCAAGCAGTGTTTGCCCCTTCTTCCCTCCATCCTTCGCCTCCTGTTTTCCCTTTCCCCAGGGCCCGGTGGCGGACAGAGTGCAGAAGCCCAGAGCAAAATCCATTTCTTCCCCCAGTGCATTGTTTAGCCTATAAAATGCCAACTCCTACCCGTGCTCAGGTGGGGAGGGCTGGAGAGCGCTCGGGTTTGCAGAGCTCCTCCGTAACTAAGATACGCTGACCTCGGTGAATCACAGGAAGTTTTGGGAACATCAGGAAGCCGAGTCGAAAGCGTGAAATGGATGATACTCAGGCAGAGAATACATTGCTTGCCATTCCCAGATCAAAGTTCGTTGCTGTCAGAAATCGGCTCTTAGCTTGCACGACTTCTGAGCCTGCAGAGAGAGAAAGAGAGAGTCTTTGACAGCGCAGAGCAGCAGCTGAAGCGGTGAGGAGATGGGTCCCTGCCGCAGGGAGCTCTGGCCCAGGAGAAGGCACTTGTGCATGTGCACAGGTTAGAGCTACTGGAGCTCTGATGCTGGCAAAAGTCCTGCAAGGACAAAAGTTGACCAGGCAGGGAATGAGTGGAAGGAAATCAACTCTAATGGAACGGCAGGACCCTCTGGAGAGGAGAGAAGGGACCTGGGCGCAAAACCTGGGTGCCCGGGGAAGGCAGCTCTGCTGCGCTGAGTTTCTGCTCTGTAGGCAAAGGGAGGGGGATGGATTTGCATTATATTTTGCGTAGGGAAGCGCAGCTTTCAACGTGTTGCTGCCTACATGATCTGGAAGGGCCCCAAAGGACGATAGTTGGGGGAATAACCGAAGTGCACAAGTTCCCTGACGACATCCACGTCCCACCGCTGAGGTGGGAGCAGGCGGGGGATGGTGACTTAGCTGGGTGAACCGGAGGGCCGCGCCGCTCCTTTCGGCGGCGCCTTTGTATTGGCCCCTGCCTGGGAATGGAAATGTCCTTGGAGCTTTTGCGTGAAGCACCTTTGATGCAGCATATTTACCATCTATTTAGTCTACGGCTTTGCTGGTAGAATTGTATTCATTTTGGAGAACTGGGAGAAGAAATGCGTTGTTAGAATAAGCTGTATCTTCACGAGGGGCTTTGCTGGGAGAGCTGTCCCCAGGACGATAGTACCTGCAAACCCTTTTAAGTATAGACAAGAGAGGTTTTGGAAGCTTTAGGCTTTTCTTGCGGGTAAAATTCCTCACATGCCATGTTCCACAGATGAAGTGATCCCATCTTAGTAATCTGCTGGTGTTTACATGGGGCTCCACTGCTCACGCGTCACGTTGCGATTATTGGTGCCTTTTAAAAACCCTGTGGGTAAATGTCTGGCTAGGCAGAAATTCTCCCTAGCTCATAATTCATTCCAGCCTGAACCTCCTAGGAATGTGTAATAGCTGCTTGGAAACAATTGCAAAAAACAGGCACTGGGCTTGTCCAATAAAGCAGTCCTGCGTGGACTGTGAAATATCCCCTTCTCTGTGATGCCCCCCTTTCTGGAAAGGTTCGCAGATCGCCTTGTCTTTCTTTTCCCTTCCCTCCTTCCTGCGGGCTCCAGCAGTGCTGCCCTCTGCTCCTGCAACTCCAGCCCTTCGCTGGCCCTGCCTTTCAGCGGGCAGGTCTGTTGGGGGCTGAGGGGGGGAGAGACCCCCCGGCAAAGCTCTGCCAGGAGGTGATCAGTCCTCCGTCCCTTGAGGAAAACGATGCGCGAGCAGCAGCGTCAAAGAGCATGGTAAGGGCGACGCACCCACAAATTTGCTTTTGCGTGGTGCATTTACAACTAGCGCATGGATCCAGGGAGATGAGCTCCCTATTTTACCGGGTCTTCAGGCCTGATGATGCCCTGGCTTCTGCACAGACCTTATGAAACTTAGGGACAACAAGTGCAAATAGCTTTTCTCCCCCCCCCCCCCCCGCTTCTCTTTTTCCACTTGCATAATGATCCTCCTGCAAAGCAGGCAAACAAATATGTAAGGGAGTGGAGGAGGTTTCATTTTTACAGAAAGCAATTACAGACATTAAAAGAGCTATAGTAATAAAAATAATATTTAAAATTCAAATCCCTTATCTATATTACAAGGGTATTAACATTGGAAGAAATTCTTTTTATTTTTTTTTTTTTTCCCCTAATCTCATTTGCTTTGCAAGTCAATCTGGAAATTTTTATGCCAGTCCTCTGAATTTTTTGGAGACCGATCTGCAATTTCGGAAGCCTGGGGTTGGAAGGCTTGCAAACTTCGCGACTCAGGGTACGGGGGTAATGCTGCTGCTGCTTTGATATGCTTTCCTACCTATGGCGCTTGCAAGTAGCAGAAGTAACAGCCTTGTCTGGAAGGGGACAGCTGTGTTCGACAGGGGCTTTGGAAAGGGGAGGTTGTTTCTTTAGATTAGTACAATATTTATTGCCTCGATGGCTCCTGTTTTGCCAGGTTTTAAGGCATTCAAGGAATAGAAATGGCAATCGGGCTGTGAACACTTGGGGGCAGGGGCTGCTGTTTTGTTCGCTGTTAGTACAGCTCCTCGCACAGCCAGCTCCCCACTGCGAGCGTTGTGCTTTTCCAGCATGCAAGTGTAGAGGTAAAAATGCCCAGGTGAGGAAAGGAGAAACGGGGAGAACGGTCCAGGGCACAAGGTGGGTTAAACTTTGCAGTGTGTTTTGAGCAGGGCTTCTGTGAAACCCACCCGGGGAGAGGGATGCGGGAGCACAGTCTGAACTAGTGGGCATCACCAGCAAAACTCCCACACACAGTTTCCACGCTGCCTGGGATTTTCCCCGCAGCAAACGCGCCCCGTCTCAGAAAGGTGGGAGACCCATCCTCCGGGAGCAGGTGTTGTGTGTGGCCGCGGGCATGGCTCTGCTGCTTTCCCTGCCCCGCGCCCTCCCCGGGCTCAGGGTCCTGATCTTCTCTGCTCTCCTTTCTCTCCAGAAAGCTGATTTGGCCGTGGCGGGGCTGACGATTACTGCGGAGCGGGAGAAGGTGATTGATTTCTCTAAGCCGTTCATGACTTTGGGAATTAGCATTCTCTACCGAGTTCATATGGTAAGAGACTTATTTTATAACCGTTTATGTCCCTCCATTATTTGCATGCAAACGTGCCTAGTTATAGGAGAAAAAATGAATGACTCATAAAAATATTTTGGTTTCTTATTTAAACGCAAATGTGCTCAACCTTTATTTCCTTCTTTTCTCTGTCTTCCTGCCTTGTGTCAGCTTGGTGGATTCGATTCCCCCTGCTCAAACCCCCCAACCCTGTTGGCTCCCCTTCCCCGTCCTCCCCGGGCACGCAGCACTGCCAGGCGTGGTGGGGACCCGTGAGCAGAGCCCTGTCAGATCGGTGCCGCCGGGGGAAGTGTGGGTAGATGTCAGCTTGTCTGGTTTCTGCTTCAGGCCCAGCGAAAGCCATGGGGTGGCTCTAGCGTGGCTTTGCGCCCGCTGCGGCGAGGTGTGCGAGGGGCAGGCCAGGTTGGATGGGTGCAGCAGCCCAGCAGTGTGGCGGGGTGGCTCCACAACTGCAGCAAACCTGGCTCGGAGCCACCGTCCCCTTGCACTTAGTGGGAAGACCGCCCGGGAGGCTGAGTTAGGAAACCTATGGGTACACCTGGTTGGTGTCGGGGCGCAAATGCCCTACTGCATCAGTACAGGTTGGGGGCTGACCTCCTGGAGAGCAGCGCTGTGGAAAGGGACCTGGGAGTCCTGGGGGCCAACAGGGTGACCATGAGCCAGCAATGTGCCCTGGTGGCCAAGAAGGCCAATGGCATCCTGGGGTGCACCCAGCAGAGTGTGGCCAGCAGGGCGAGGGAGGGCATCCTCCCCCTCTGCTCTGCCCTGGGGAGGCCGCAGCCGGAGCACTGTGTGCAGTTCTGGGTCAAGAAGGACAGGGAACTGCTGGAGAGGGTCCAGCAAAGAGCTACGGAGATGATGAGGGCATTGGAACATCTTCATTATGAGGAAAGGCTTGGGTATTTCATTATGAGGAAAGGGACTTGGGTCTTTTTAGTCTGGAGAAAAGAAGACTCAGGGGGGATCTTATCAATGCTTATAAATCCTTAAGGGGAGGGTGCCAGGGGGATGGGAACAGTCTTTTTTCAGTGGTGTCCAGTGATAGGACAAGAGGGAACGGGCACAAACTGGAGCACAGGAAGTTCCATCTGAACATGAGGAGGAACTTCTTTACTCTGAGGGTGGCAGAGCACTGGCACAGCTGCCCAGAGAAGTTGTGGAGTCTCCCACTCTGGAGCCATCCCAAACCCGCCTGGACGCCGTCCTGTGCCACTGCTGGAGGTGTCCCTGCTGTGGCAGGGGGTTGGACTTAGATGATCTCCAGAGGGCCCTTCCAACCCTGACGATACTGTGATACTGTGATCTCAGCCATGTTCCCAGCCTCTGTGCTCTGCAGCCTTGCTGCCTTCTTACGTCGGAGAATAAGACCAGGCCAGGAAGATAGATGGGATTGCTTTCTTTGCTCTGACCTCCTGCAAATGCTCTACATGCAGATCAGGCCTCTGCTTTTTTAATCGCAGGCGTGAAAAGGGCAAAATGGCCCTCGTCGAGTGGCCCAGGGCACTGCCCCGGGGCAGGCAGGGCGGCAGGCTGAGCTCCGCTGGGGGCGATGAGCTCCTCGCCCTGCGTGGGCTCTCTTTCTCTGCTCTCAGCCCTTCTCATCTGCCTCCTCTCAGCTGTTCACCCTGAAGGTCAGCGGGCCCTGCAGCCCGAGGAAGGCTCCTCACTCTTCGGGTGCTCCCTGCCTTGCACGGGTGCTCTCAGGCGTCTGCGCTGGCCAGGGAGGAGCGAGAAGGGAGGCACGCCGTTGTTTAGCAACTAGCTCGCGTTGTCGCTGCGCTGCGTTCAGTAATCTTTTGCAACCTTAGCCGCTGCCGCCCGAAAGGCAGGCCGGGCGTTACGCCGTGGCTGTTCAGCAACACGCGGGCCGGTGCCTCGGAGCGGAGTGGCTGTGAATCTGCAAGCACAACAGCATTGTGTCGTGTCTTTGCTTAGACGACACTTGTTGTCTTGAATTCTCGTAGATTCTCTTGCATTCCCATTTTTCATTGTTCTGGCTTCTTCCTGAGGCTCAGGAGAGGACAGATTTCCCGTACGGGCCAGGCAAAGCCCCCGGTTCCCGGGTGTCACGGGAGGCGAGCTCTGGCAGCCAGGTCCTTTGCAACAGGATGTCACGCTATTCCCAATCTGCGTTTTGGAAATGCGGTCTGTACGGTGCCGAGCGCGATGCAAATTGCAGTCTTGGTTTCCCGTCAGCTCAACAATAGCAGCCAAAAGGATAAAACAATTAAAGCTGCCTCTCCCAGCCCCCCCTCTCCGTTCGCAAGGCTGTCAAGGATGCAGCGTTTGGTACGAACATAAACAAACTTGCTCATACATCTCTCTGTGCTGAGCGGCTCCTGCCAAGAACAAACAAGTAATTAAAATCTAGTTTAAATTCTGTTTCCTCTGGTACGTGCAGAATTTAGGATCAATGACTTAACTGACCAAATAGGGTCAGACTCTTCAGGCTCCTGGAAATCAAATGGAATTCTCCCTTCCCCGTTACTCTTGCTTTTTCGCACCATCGGCTGCCCGTGGACCTGGGAGGTGTTTCTGCCAGCGTCTCTTGGCTGGGACTACAATCGAGTTTCTTGCTTTCTCGCGTGCATTTTTAAAGTTTAGGGATTGAACGCCATGCGTGCTCTGCCTGCAATTTACACCATAACCTTCAGCAAGTCCCTTAACGAGGCATCATTCCCTGAACGGCGTGAGGCTGATGTCGCTCCCTCCAGAGGAAACACAGGAATATTGGTGCAGGGTTTGCATGTGATCTGCTCCATAAGTGCAAGGCGTTTGCTGCTGCCTCTCTGCGAGCTCAATAGAAACGTGTCTGACACATCTACTTAGAGTGTAAGTTCTTCAGGGCAGGGACCATCTGCTGCTCGCACTGGTACCAGAGTAACGCAACACAGCCACGTTCCAGCCTGCCCTTCGGGCATTTACCAAACCGAACAGGATTAATAATTACAGTCTTAAAAAGCGTTTGGCAAATAGTTCCCTGCCATCGGTCAGGACTTGGTCTTTAGCTGCCCGATGAAGGACTCTGTTAGGACTATGAGTAGGGGAGCTGCCCAGTGACCAAGGTGGGCTTGCAGGGGAGACGCTGGGCATCTCCCAGGTCAGGTCACCCCGCAGCGAGCCCTGCGAGGCCACGAGGAGCGCTGGCAGGGGCAGCCTGGGCTCGCGCCCTCCCCCGGAGCAGGGAGGGCTCCCCAGCGGAGGAGCATGGAGCCCCCTCTTCCCTCTGCAGCACTTGGCCCTTCTTTGGCCAGACCTTTCCTGCTTCGCTTGAGGAGAGTTTCTGAGAGCAGAGTGGCGATTAACTAATTAAACCGGTAAATATTTATTTAACAAGGACAGGCGTGATAGCTAATTGCTCCGGTTTTCCTTTAAGGATGTGGTTTGCAGAGCAGCGGAAGGCAGCCCCGCAGCCCCATCTCCTCCTGTCCCCTCTCCTCCGTCCCCTTCCCCGCCCCAACAAACATCTCTGCAATGTCAAAAATTGCAGCTGATGTATGTTAATCACAGCGCGGATCAGGCGTCGCCTAATAAATAACCACAACTAAATCTCTTGCTGAGGAGTTGCCTCCACGCCCTGGTCTCCTCCCCGTGTGATATTTTATTTTATTTTAATTTCCATGTAACTCCAGTGGCAAATGAGTTCTCCCCCTTTTCTCCTCCCCACCCCGCCAACCCAGCCACCACGGCGCGCGTGTCTCTTATCACACATAACCAAATATGGCAGCTTTAAATGAAGCTGTCATTTTTCTCAATTTCACTTGTTGTGATATAATCAAGTATGGATTTCTGACACGGGGACTCTAATAGGCTTTCTGACTTGCAGGCTGCGAAGAGAAAAGGCTTGCTTTGTTTTATTTTGTTCCCGTTCTGACCAGCTGGTGGGACCTGTGGAAGGCAGGAGATAGATGACGAGTCCTGAGCAGTCATTCTGCTTGGCAGAGGGCTGAAATCGGGTGCCCAGTGCCGTTTCTGCGCAGAGGGCTGTTGAAAGTCGGGTTTATTTGTAGTGTACGCATGCTTTTGCTCACATACCTGCCTCTGTGGCAGGGAATGAGGGACTAGCTAGCACATGATTCTGGCTCGTCAGCCCGGAAAGTCCTGCGCTCAACTTTAAGATGAGAAAATGTAGATTTGGTGAGTACACTGGAATAGCTGAGTACAGGCCAAGTGAACTGAGGCTTAAAGTGTTTCTACTTGATTGCTGCAGAAGAGACACGAAATGGGAAGGACCGAATGAGTAGCTCCTTCATTCCTGCCAGAGGAGGCTTGACAGCCGAGGCAGAGGAGCTGAGCATCCCTCCTGACAACCCGTGCTGCTCTGCCAGCAAGCCTCCCGCTTCACTGAAGCAGGGATGGGAGCAACTGCTGGCCCCAGGCGTGCCCGGGACCGTGGTATGCATTGGCCTGTTGTTTGTGGACCATCTGGTGACCCCAAATTAGGCTCAGGATTCCCAGCGGCCTGTGTTTGGGTTTTGCTTATCGACTCCAGAGAAAGGACCCTGGAGAAGAAGGGATCTGGATCTATGTTTGCACCAGACGTGGTCATCTACAATAGACACACTTTGTTTTGGCGAGACCAAATGACTGCAGTTATACCTGGCACATATATATGTTTCTGCCTTTCCAGGCTGAGTTTCCTTGCTTTCCTTCTGACTTACAGGGACAGAAGTGAGTTCTCTCGTTTGCCTTTTTTAAGGACAAACGCCTATGAGAAATGACATAGGTAGGGCTGACTGTTTCTGCAGGAGGGTGCAGGCGAGCACTGGGGTCCCTTCAGACTCTGTGTGTGTGCAGGGCAGGCAGGGTGCAAGGTGTCTTACGGACCTGAACATAGACAGATCCAGGACCATGCCATATACATCTCCTCCTCCTCCTCTTCCTGGATGTCCCGCGCGTTCAGGCTCTTCAGTCATGGGTACCTGCCCAGAAAACTGGTTTCTCTGGCTGAAAAAGACGACTTCCAAGAGCAACTGAGGAGGGGAGATGAATTTCTCCTCCTTCCATCTGAGGATTTGCAGGAGGCCTTCATCAATTATTGGACATTTTGAACATTTCTATTCCAGGAAAAATAGCTCTTCCAATTAACAAAGCTGTATTGGGACCAGCTAAAAATATCTGACAGACTCCAGATATTGTCATTCCCATCTTCACAACAGACAGATAAGAGAGAGTTTGTGCCCTCCGTGGGAACAGAATATCTTTATTCTTATCCGCAACTGTGAATGAAAAGAATATGTAGCAGCAGCCTGAAAATGACTGTAGCTGAAAAGAACCAGAACTACTACTACTGTAAAGTCACAGGAGAGAGTCATTGCCAAGCCTGAGACTTAAAGCTTCCAACGCAATTTCCTTAATGAGTGTAATTTATTGACAAACTGCCCCAGAAACATAGAGAAGACATCAAGGCCTTAATTACAGAGAGGAACTTTGTTACAGGAGCATCTCACAGGGGAGCCTGAGCCGAGGCACCGCCAGCGCCTGGGGGTTTCCTGCCAGCTCTGGGATGCTGGGCAGGGATAAGCCACACAGAACGATCTTCTGCTCGAGAAGCTCCAGTTTGCTCCGTCGGGGGCAGATGGTGCCCTTCACACCTTGCAGGTTCCCATTGCCTCATTTCACTCTTGAGCGTGTAAACACCTGTGGAAGAAGAGATGCAGCTGCGCCAGTTTAGCTCTAGATGAAAAAGGGAACCAGGGGTCTGTGGGGCATGTAGGAAAGCCACGTGGTCGCTGAAGACAAGAGCTTTAGCATTGCCTACCTTTGCCTTCCTGTTGGCATCAAGAAGTCCGTTATCCTCTGGATGGGATCAGCGAGAAGTGCAAAGGGAGTGCAGACTTGTGAGATGGTCTCGCCTCTCTGAACTAGCGAGAGGACCCTCCAGCAAGGTGAGCAAAGGGTGTTACTGGGAACGTGAGTCCCTCCGGGGTGCTGGGGGTGTAGTTTCCAGCAGTGTCTCTGTCTCTCCATGCCCTTGGTTTGAGCCCAGATGCTGGCTGTAGCAGTCATTTGTCTCTCTCTGGGTTTATGAGAAGAATATAAGGAAGAGCAGAACACAGCAGCAATTGTCCAAAAAAAGGTAAAAGACAAAAGAAGAACATAGTATCTTTCACTGTTTGTACCTGTTTATACCAAGCACAGTAAGATAACCCACTACAGAAGAGACGCCTTGTCTTAAAGAGACTCGAATTATACCCGGGAGATCCTGAACCTTTGCTTGGGAAGTGACTTTAAATTAATCTGGAAATGGACACAGGGTGGTCTGAAGCACTGATTCTTAACTCATCTATTTGTTAAAAGACTTAAGCCAGATTCTCTAAAAATGCTAATGTAGATCCCAAGCTCAAACTCCTCTTGCCCTTAAGGATACAGGGATAGGATGTTATGATGTGGTGGTTCTTTACTTCATGCAGGGCAGAGTTTGCTGTAGAAGGTTTCTGAGATGTTATAGTCCCAGATGGTGACTGGAGCTGAGAATATCACAGTATCCTAGATATTTTTAGTAGAGGAAGATTTTTGTGCAACAGCTATTGCCTTTTCTAGCAACAATTTAGTCTTCAGAAGAACTACCAAGACCTTGTGAAATTCAGGTTTTGCATAAGATTAGGAATACTTCAGTAGTAAAACTGTGTTTTTTAATGGAAATTGAATTTAAAGTGCTGCTCTGAGTCTGGGGAAGGAAAAAAAAAAAAAGCAGCTATGTTTCCTGGAGACTTTTGTGAAAACAGAAAATTATTCCCCACCTTTGGATTAAGCACAGCTCTAAAATATCAGGACTCTGGTCTTTGATGCTCTGGGTTTGCTATGGCAATTGAGGTTAGGTGTTATTTATTACCAGCTATTATTAGTTTATGTGGTGTCACAGACGGGCAGGGTAAGGCAGTGGACGAAGGGAAAATGAGGCCTCTGTGTGTCAAAGATGATCCCCGGCAGCAGCTTTTGTGTCAAGTGAGCAAACTGCAGCGGAGCAGCTGCCGTGCTGGAAGTGCTGGGAGACGGCTGCTGGAGCGAGCGGCGTTGAGCAAACAGTGATAGACGTTTTCAGCACACAAGAGAGCAAGGTGCCAGTAAGAAATACGCTGACAGCCTGGCCGAGTGTGATAAAAGGTTGTTTCCACTCTGACTTTACAGTAAAAGCCGTTGCAGGAGCTCTGACTCGTGGGCAGCTTCCCGGTTACAGGTGCTTGGGGAAACTGTGGAGCTTGAGGTTTTGTGGTACCAGGACTGACTTTGTGGTTTGGGGCAGAAAATACAGGCTCCTGTGAGCAAAGGGCTCACGTTCCCGTGGGTTTAATGCAACCCTTTAGCCCTGTGCTGGGAGTTCATGCTTTTGCTGGAAGTCTTTCAGTGGAGAGGGTAAGGAAAGAAGATGCCTGAGGGACATAAGCATTGCCTGAACGTTTGCAGCGTTGAGGGTGGGAGAGGTGCGTCAGGGGTGCACAGTGCTGAAACAAAGCGCTTTCTGCTCCGTACAGATATTAAAAATTGCACAGAGAGCAAAAGAACGCTTCTTCAGTCCTGTGGCTTGTGCCACCTCTCCCCATGTCCCCCATGGTGGCGTTGAGCGTGCTTGGAGGGCGAGCAGTGGCTGCCATGTCCAGCCTGGAGAGGGCTGTGTTGCAGAGGAGCTGCCTACACGGAGCTGGTGGTGATGGGAGAAGTACACTCACCACAATGGGAGGTGTTCAGCTTTTGGGGTACTTTTCCTAGAAATTAATCCTCCCTTTGCACAAATCTTTTACAAGATTTCAGTGGTAGCAGAGTCCTTGTGAAAATTTAAGGTACTCTGAGACAAAATCAACCTGCTATTTTTTTTTTTCCTAGCAGTGCGGCCTTACTTTTCAAGGAAAGGTGGTTTGCTGAGAAAAAACAGGAAATTCTGACGCATCCTGGAGATAAAAATATCGTGTTCCCTGAGATAAAAGTAATAATTTTATTGAGTTTTGGAGAGAAGAAACGTTTCAAGGCTGAAGAAAGAAAACCAGAAATATTGCAAACTTTTTTTTTTTTTTCCTTTTCTGCACGAAAATATTTTTTTTCCCCAGTCTGCTTCGTGCAAAGGATCCCAGCCACCTCCGTGCTCAGGGGTGGGTGCTCTCCCAGGGGAGCCCCCTCCTGCCCAGCAAGCGTGGTGTGCAGCCTGCTTGGGTGGCCAAGGGCTCCCGATGGGGACGCCCCCCTGCAGGCGAGGGGTGCAGCGCATCCCGCCATGGGGAGGGCAGAGCCCTGCCGTTGTCTCAATTTTGCTATCAAGTCACCTTTTTGTTTGCCTGGAGGAACAAAAGTGCTTGAGGTGGGGAGAAGAATAGTCTTAGGAGATGAATCCCGGTGGGGAGATGCTGCAGGGCTTGATCATTTATTGCATTTGCTGTGACCTGTTTCCCTTGCAAGGCTTTTGCAAAGCCCCGTTTGCTTTATTTCCCTTCTGTTTCTCCCATCCGTTGTCAGCATCAAGGCAGGTGTGTTTCTTTGTGTCATTTTCAGAGTGGACTACTTAATTTGTAGAAACACAAGCAGGTTAAGCTCTTTTTTTGTTTCCCATCCAGGGCCGCAAACCTGGCTACTTCTCGTTCCTGGATCCCTTTTCCCCTGGCGTCTGGCTCTTCATGCTGCTCGCCTACCTGGCTGTCAGCTGCGTCCTCTTCTTGGTTGCTCGGTAATGTGGCTGGCGGTGCCTTTTCCTTCCTCGAGGTGCCATCTAGCGTCACGCTCCCAGACCCGTGGGGGGAAGCGTGGTGAGGGGCTGGGCAGGGGGACATGGGGACATCCCCCAGGCCACCAGTTTGGAGGGTGCAGTAAGGGGGGCAGAAGCGTCCCAAGCCACCTGCCCTCCGCCATCTGGGGACTGGGGCTTTGCTGCTGAGTGCCCGTGCAGGCACGTCACTGATGCATATGGCAGCCCTGGGACAGCCAGGTTAATGGTTGGACTTGATGATCTTAAAGGTCTCTTCCAACTGAAACGATTTTATGCTTCTGTGGCTGTGGCAGGGTGGGCAGGAGCTGCATGCCGTGGTTCGGGAGCATGCTTGGCCATAGCGGTGGGCGCCAGCACCGAGAGCTGCGTGGGAAGGGTGGGAGGGGGTTTGGGAGTGTACAAATGGTGCTGCTCCCTGTAGCTGCTGGATCTGCAACGGATAAACCAACCGCTTGTCTTGAACAGGGAGGGCGGAGGCTGGCACGTACCGGCAAATGCATTCAGAGATCTTAAGGCAAATTCCAGTAGTGGTGTTTGGTTCCTCTGGCCCTGTAAAACCCAGTGTGTACAGAAAAAGAAAGTTCATTAATATCTGTCAACAGCCTCTTGGTTGATGTGCAGCGCCTCACTTGACAGCTCTCAGTTCCGTTTCCCTATGACTAATTTAAATCAGCCTTAAAATACATCACCGAGCGCTTGTCTGCAGCGTGTCTCCCGTTGAGGCCCGGGGTCTGTGCTCCAATGCTGTTTATCCTGACCTCCTAACAAACTGCTTATGGTTGGTGGCATACGTGGGCCTTTTCAGACAGGGTTGAACTGTGTCCTGGCAACATGTACCAAGGACGTGCTCAGGGCTTGAAGGCTGTTCCGGGACACGGTTAATACCCAGTTCTCATTACAAAAATTGGAACTGTGCCGTCATGCGGCCCCTTAGCATGGCTAAAGTTGTCATCCTGACAGGGCTTTAGTGGTTTCTTCAAATGCCATTACAGCCTCAGAAACGTAGTTCTGAAGAAACCATTGAATAATGCAGTCCGGTGCTCTCTGCAGACTGAGATTTGGTGCCCCTTTAGACCCCTCCTCATGTTTTAAACATGATCCTCCAAAAAGGTGCCTTTACATGGCTTTCCGTGGGAGATGGAGGTTTGGAAGCTGCTCTCCGCCTCGCTCAGCAGTAAGGAGCTTTTGACCCTGTGAGTTGCAGAAGGCTCTCCCAGAGCAGATTTTTTCTGATAGTGTTTGATCCAACCATAGAAAGTCTTAAGGAAATAACCTTCACTTCAGTGGCATCACAGTGAGGTAGGAGATGCAGAAACAAAAATAAACACCTCGTTTTGGTTAAATGCTGTGTAAGCTGGCCGAGCCCTGCAGCTGTATTGGCAGTATCCCCAAAATGACCCTCCCAGGCGCTGGCTTTGTTAACCGTTAGCAATATAATGAACTGCAGTATAGGAATTAGAAGACTTTCTTAGCAACCAGGGAACTGAGGACTGGAAACAGCAAAAAATGAGAGCTAGGCTACAGTCACTTCGGTGACAGGCTGTCAGTTATTTCAGATTCCCACCTCTGTCCTGTCCCTGTGAGCACTGAAAGTGTGTGACGCATTGAAACACCAACACTTGGATTCAAAGTAGGTGTGGGACCCAGACCGTGCTGGGGCAATCAGACCTTCTCAGAGCAACCGTTTGCACCGTATTGGTGGTGGTTATTTTTCTTGACGGTGTCACGCAGTCAGGTCTCAATTTCCCACTGATGCTCGTTCTGTAGCAGGGCACACAACCCAAGTTGTTTGATTTCAACTTCACATCAAGCCCGTGCACATCTGGAATTATTGTCGTGGCTGGCTGCGGTACGAATCTGCACACAGGGCTCCAGTCTCCCCACAGCCCATGCCCAGATTTTCAGCAGAGCCTCTCAAAACTTTTGCAAATCTTTACAAGAAAGCCTCTGGCTTCCGAGTCTTAGAGCAAGCATTTCACACAGTTCTGAGCCCTGGGCATCAATTGACAGCAAAGAGTTTCCTTCTCAGAAAAATCTGCCTCCAGGAGAGTTAGGGCTTCACAGCTTTTCTTTTTTTACTTCTTTTCTCCAAAGTGCCCCATTTCCCAGTGAATTACCCGAGCTACCCGTTTCTTGTCATTTTAGATTGACACCGTACGAGTGGTACAGCCCCCACCCCTGCTCACAAGGCAGATGCAATCTTCTCGTGAATCAGTACTCTCTGGGCAACAGCTTGTGGTTTCCAGTCGGGGGATTCATGCAGCAAGGCTCCACCATTGCCCCCCAGGCATTATCCACGCGCTGCGTCAGCGGAGTCTGGTAAGGAGGTCAGCCCTCCTCTTAAGGAAGGCTTCTCTGTGGGTCTTTTCTGGGCAGAAGCAGATGGAGAGGTGGAGGGTGGGGATGGCGATCAGATGCAGTCTGTGGGTAAATCTCAGGTCCCTGTCTTCGCTTCCCCTTTCCCTAGGTGGGCGTTCACCTTGATCATCATCTCCTCCTACACGGCCAATCTGGCAGCGTTCCTCACCGTGCAGCGGATGGACGTCCCCATCGAATCCGTAGATGACCTGGCCGACCAGACAGCCATCGAGTACGGCACCATTCACGGCGGCTCCAGCATGACCTTCTTCCAAGTAAACCCCATTCTTTTGCTAGCTGGGGCAGGGGGTGCGGAGGCCACCCTTTAATCAGGTTTGGATGTCACCCTGGCCTGTCATGACTGTTTCATTCCAGTTTCTGGCATGGAGGAGAACTTTGGCGAGAGTCCTGGCTGCTTGGTTACACAGGACTGGGCTAGATCCATAGTGGGTGGCGATGGGATGAGTGGTGGGGGAGGCACGGCGGAGGCCAGGGAAGGCAGGATTTTGTAACACAGCAGCTGGCACGCTCTTGGGGTGGTGGGGGACTAAGATCAGGACATCTGTGCTGGACCCTGGGGGAGCGGACTTTCCTGCTTGGACTTAGAAAGCAACTTAATGCTTGGAGTTGTCACCACAGGGGTGGGAAAGTGGTACCCATCCCTGTGCCACAGTGATGACATAATGCAGTCTTCAGGAGATGAGTATTTGCAGTCGAATTTCCACGGGTCTCTCTGCGGTTTTGATGTGATCTTAGCTTTTACAGGAGAGTCCCTCAAGTTGGGTAAGCAAAGAAATGTTTGCAGACCCCAGGTAGGCGAGCAGATGTCAAAGTGCGGGAGTCTGTGTGTGGTCAGTGGCACTGAGAACAAATAAGTCAAGTGTATGCAAACTTATGCGTGCCATTTAGCCCAAGTTAATTTTTATCTTCCCTGCTCTATTCAGAAGGGAAATAAATGAGTGAATCTTTTCTGCAGTGCTCTGAATGCACAAAGAACTGCTTGAAGATTATTTATTTATTACTTGTTGAAATTCTGAGAGGGGAGAAAGCTTTTCTCGCTTTTTCCCACCTCTGAGTCTGAACTGAATTGGGAAGCCTGAGAAACCTCTCGAGTGAGCCTGAGCTTTTCAGCCCAACTTTACACCCTCCAGGGTTTGGCAAAAAGCTACTTTTAAGCAGAACATTACATCTAAAATGAGCTGAACAGCGCCCAAGTGACTAAGGTGGTTGCATGCGAGGCACTCGCTTAGTTCTTTTCAGGAAGGCTTTCAAGTTTAAAATCCCGACTGTGGCTTTGCGCTGCCTGGCGGGTGCTGGAGTCGCTGGTATCAGAGAAGAAATTAGCAAAAGATGTTACTCTACCATTTGCAACGTTTGAACTATGTTGGGATCCATTTGCCTCTGGTGTAACGACGGGGGGGTCAAAGGCAGGGGTGGATGAAGCAGGCATGGCCGAGGCTGTCCTCACCACCCCTCCGCTCCCGGCTGCGTGAGACGCGTGTCCGCTGCTGAAGCCCCTTGCCGTGTACCCTGGCAGCAGTTTCCCCTGACACTAACACACAGGATTAACGTTTAAAAGTGCAGTAGATAGGAGCAAACACACACCCTGTTCGTCTGTCGCTTGCCCGAGTGACTGCAGCCAAAGGACAGAGCTGGACAGACGAGGACAGTAACTAGGTCAGCGGCAGACTCCCTCAGGCTCTCCAGCATGGCTCGCCAGCCACAGAAAAGGAGCCCATGAAAGTGCGATGGCAGGAGGTGCCTGGCAGCACGTCTTGTACCTGCTGCCTTGGCCAGGAAGGGAGGTGGTGTAAGGGTTTCTGTGTGCTGCATGCAGAAATGCAAGTGTGAGGGGAAAGGGGCAAATTCAGAAACTCCTAAGGTAGACCAGAGTGTGTTTATCCTCACTCTGTGCAAGCAGGTTTCGCTCTTTGCTCAGCGCAAGCAAGAGAAATTAACCGTAGTCAGCTTTTCTCTCAATCAAACCAAGGTGGGTTCAACCACCAACAAAGTCTGAGGATTTGAGGCGGTTGAGCTTTAGTTTACTGCAGTCAGTGAAAAGACTCCAGTTCTCTTAAGCAGGTGCTTTGATTTGCCTTACGAGGGGGCGAACCAAACTCCAGATTCAGGGAGCAACAAACTCCAAAGAGCTTTGGCGCTGCCCCCAGTCCTCAGTGCCCTTCTCAGGGTGATGCTGTGTGGCTCTGATGCTGAGGAACTGTTAAGCACAAGGTTACAGCGACAGACGATAGGGTGTGAGCTCTACAGGCAGCATTCAGTGGTTTAAATCAGGCATGCATGAGCTATTTCTTCTGGCTTTTTTTGTGTTTTGATGTACTGTTATGGAAACTACGTATTTTTCTAAAATTGAATTTATGCAAAGAGCTTTGCTGGAACCTATTGGAATTAGGTATGCATTTCATGCCCAGCTTTGCCAACAAAGTCTCAAATCCACCAAGATATTCGGGCCTCTCAATCTCATTGGAATAAATGGAGGTTAGGCATCTAAACCCTTTTGAATCTGGCACCAAATCTGCTTTGACTCTTTTCCCCACTGTGGCCTTTTCATAGTGGTGTCTGATTTGGGGTTTATGTTCCAGCAGGATTCTCCCGCCTTAGCTGCGCTTGCCTCCTTTCTCCTGCAGAACTCCCGCTACCAGACGTACCAGCGGATGTGGAACTACATGTACTCCAAGCAGCCAAGCGTCTTTGTGAAGAGCACGGAGGAAGGGATTGCACGCGTGCTGAACTCCAATTACGCCTTCCTGCTGGAATCCACCATGAACGAGTATTATCGTCAGCGCAATTGCAACCTCACGCAGGTCGGGGGCCTTCTGGACACCAAGGGCTACGGGATTGGCATGCCCGTCGGTAGGCAGTGAAGAAAAATTCTAGTCCTTCTCAGCTGTCGGCAGAGGACCGGAGCATTTGAAAGGCTGAACCGGCTCTAAAGCCAATGTCACGTTTCACAGCTCTGCCCAGGGTCATTTGTTATCTCAGGAGGAAAACCAAATGCATCGCAATTGCCCAAGGTGCACGCTCAGAGCCAGATGTGCGAGACCCTCCTCTGGTCCAGAGCCATGTGACACGCAACTGCGGCTCTTTGAATAATTCATGTGAAAGATGTTTCAGAATTGCTGCTTATTTTCTGCATATATGCTCTTTGCTGACTGTTTCCCTTTTGAACCAGTGCTTTTTGAATCGCTTTTTGCTCCTTGTTTTATCTCAGAAGTGCTGTAAAAGTAATGCTGTTGCAACTCTTGTAGTTTTTAGCACAAGTTTCTTAACAACTGGTGGTTCTTAAAACTCCAGGACAGAGAATTGGGCAATTCAGTGACTATCTCAGCTAATAATCAGGTTTAACAAATGCAGGGTTTTTGTCTTTCAAATATGAGAGCTAGCAAAGAGAACATCATCTCCCAGGGCAGCACAGAAGAGGGATGTAGTATTTGTTATTCCAAGCCCTCGGCTGATCTTTCGGCCAGTCTCGCAGGCTCGGGAGGCCTTGTTCCTGACCTTTAAGCACCTGCACTTAGCAATACAAAGTTAAGCTGAATTACATAAGAACCGATACACAAACAGTCACTATAGTTTAGCTAACATGCGTCAGCTTGTAAAGTCACAGTAACCTGATCGTGAGTACAAATCCGTACTTTCAGGACTAAATTTGTTCTGACATTGTCTTGTTAAACAGTGAAACCGTAGCAGATAAGAAGAGCAGAAAGCTGCTTGCTGGGACAATAGTGCAGAGTTACCAGGAGAGCTGTGGTCTTTCCCACGGCCCTGCTTCGGGACCTCCGATAGCAGACATCACGAAGACTGCAGCAGAGCTCGGTACCGAGCGCGGGAGCGAGCCTCCTCTACCGTGAGCACTTGGGCTTGCGCGTAGGTTGAACTCGCTGCTGTTGCAGTGCACCAGTTTGAGGGAAGGAGTGTTAGAGCAAGGTTGGAGTTGGAGGTGGAATGGCAGGAGAGGGACCTCAGTGGTCCAGAGGAGCAGCGGTGCGATACTGAACTGCCTTTTCAGCCCCTGCCCCTGAAGCCAGAGCTCCCCCTTGTAAGGAACCTCTTTAAACGCCCTATGTGGGTCTTGGTGGACTGGCCAAATTACCATCTCCAAATGACGTTAACTAGCTGGCAGTCCCAGCAGGGAGGCTGCAGGTTTCAAGGGCTTACATGGACTGAAGGCCCTTTGAAACCGTTCGCAGATGAGCTGTTGTAGCTGGGCACACTGGCAGGGCACGGTGGCGGGGAGGAAGGCTGGCCAAGGCGGTGCCTTACCACGTACCTCTTGGTGTTGCAGGCTCTGTGTTTCGCGACGAGTTTGACCTGGCCATTCTCCAGTTGCAAGAGAACAACCGCCTGGAGATCCTGAAGCGGAAGTGGTGGGAAGGAGGGAAGTGCCCCAAAGAGGAGGACCACAGAGCCAAAGGTAAGCCATGCCACGCGCCGGTAGCGTGCTGAAGGGACCAGGCAGTAGAAGCAGCCTTGCCAGCAGTGCAAGGATGAATGTCCATCTGCACGTGAACGCTGCCAGGGTTTCTGCCTGAGAATTACTTTTTCCCCTTCTTCTGACCTGAGATTCCTTCCTTCACAATTCAAGGAGAAAGCCAAACAGCTCTGCTGTGCCTCATGCTGTGTGTTTTTGCCTGGGGCAAAGATAGCGGGAACAACCAAATGACAAATATTGGAGGCATATGGAGGGTAAATTAGCTTCTAATGAATGTCTGCAGCATTACATGGGAAAATGGATGGCTAAAGGGATCAAACCAAAATCCTGGGTTCCTTCAAGGGAGATGGATCTCCACCACAGGCCTGCTGGTTAATGGCTCCAAGTGAAAGCGCCTTTTAAACAGCCAAGGGAAGGGACACAAGGACTTTATTAGTACATCTGTAAACTGAGGAGCAAATTCTTTTGGGTAATGCTATGCAAATTGCCATAAAAGCTACCACATTAGGCTGATGTCCCAGCGTGAGAGCAGTTGCCAGCTTCACGCAGTTGCTGCATTTTTTAGTTTTGGCAGTCACCCTTTCCTCAGCAAGTGCTTTCTGGGAGGGCCAGCAGGTCCCCCAGTTGAAAGGACGGTCTTCTGATCTTTCTGAGCGCAGAGACGGGGAGCCAGGCCGGGTCCACGGTAGCTCTTCTGCTCTCCTGACGTTGCAGCAGGTGGAGGCGTGCGTGTCTGTGCAGTTCGTGAGCGAGGCTGGAGGTGACCCTGGGGGCTCTGTGAGCCGGTGCTCCCTGTTGGGCAGTGCGGCACCGCAGGCAGCCCGGACTGTTAGCCTTGAGGCAGAAGGTGTTGGCCCCATGTAAGACATCGGGCATCGCGGCAAGGTTATAAACTGTTAAAGAAGTTACTTTTGAAGGGGAGCAGGCACACGGGAGATTTTTTTTCCTCTGTGGACTGTGCAAAAAGCATCTCTGAAGTGGAATCTAGTCTGTGGGCTGGTTTGAGACGGCTTTGGAAGGGGGCGGCTGGGAAGCGGGCTCCTGGGCTGTTCCTGGCATTACCTGGCACGCTCTGTGACCCTCGACAAGTTTTTCTGCTGTTTTGTGCCCTCTGCCACAGCTCACTTTCTCAGTTTGGGAAATGAGGAAGGCTGTAGCTTGCTGGTATGTGTATGTGGAAGAAGGAAATACCTCTCGGGTGAGCTTGGGAATGGGTGTCTGAGGTGGCACCCAAACAGAACGGTAGAAGGATGTGGAGAGAGGTACTGGCCCTAAATTCAAATTTGAGAGCTGCTGGGAGGAGAGGATGGCCTTTGTCTTGGGTCTAAACTGTGATCATGGGCTGTGTTTTCCGCCCTGCAATCGCTGTCTTAGTGGAAGCATCTCTCTGCGAAGGGCTGATTTAGAGAGTCGCTAGATTGCTCCGGAGGCAGTGCCAAAAGAATGACGGAGGAGGAGGGAGAAATGTGACCTCCTAAGTTTTAGAACAAAACAGGTCAGCGATTTACAAGGATTTTGGTGAGATTTTATGTCTAAAAGCCACGCAGAGATTAAGTCAATAAATCATTGATTCTTACACTTTGATTTAATGTTACAGAGGGGAGAGGAAGATTTTTATAGATGTTCTTGTTGAGTAATGGCCTCATACAGTCACCTCGGTGCAAAGCACCGCATGCTTTTTAGTAATCAATCCAATCAGGGGCCCAGTCCACTTGAGACCCCAAACCGACAAACACGGGAGAGAAGAGCCGTTTCTCAGACAGTGTGTGCTGAGGCCGGTGCTGCTCCCTGGCTCCTCTCGGGGTTCTGTTCTGCAGGGCCAGCTTGGAGGCACGGGCTGCGGTTTTGGGGACACTGGTCGTGGTGGGAAGCGGGGTGACAGCCCTGGCACATGGAAAACTCAGGCCAGGTTCTTGAGGGGTGGATTTTCCTTCCAACTGGTGAGATTTCTGGAGTGCAAACTGTGTAGGACGGGGCTGGCAGCTGCTGTGTGTGGGCTTTAGTCCCTCCCCTACGTGGAGCTGTCTGCATGTGTGGCATTTGGCCCCAGGGTGGCTGAATGGCTCCTACGATGAGCGGAGACACAGTCATACCGTTGTAAGCAGTATGTCCAAGGGAGGTGAGATGAGTCGTCCCATGGAAGGGGCTGGTTCCTCCTCATGGGCCAGAGGGCACTGGGCAGAGAGCACCCGACCCATAACCAGGGACCCCGCTCGGTCACCGTATAGTTTCAGCGTTGGGTCCTGGTTTTGTTTGGAACCTCTCCTTGCTACTGCAGTACGAGCAGCTGTAAGCATTTTTCACCAGCACTTTGTAATGGAATCAAAGGAGCTTTTCTTGGTGCCAGCTTTCTTTAAAGCCCTTTCTTGTCTTCTTCATCTCTGCTTCTTTAACAACATTGCTCATCTGCTTTTGCAGAGTTCAAAGCAACGAGAGCTGGGTGAATAATTTGCAGGGATTAATGTGCCCGATTGATCTCTCATTTTTTTTCCCCTGTTTTCGGTTTGTCCACAAATTGCTTTGTACTTCCCTCCAATGTACTCGCTGTTTATCTGCAAAATCATCATTTCTGAGAACGCGCCTTCGATCGTGCAGTTATTGCAAGTCATCCAGTTTGCCATCTGAGTCATGCGGTTAGTTATTAATAGGACAGTGCTGGCTATGTGTTTTTTGGTCCCTGGCTGGGTATATGCAATGCCAACTAAACAGAAAAGAGTTGGGATTTCTGTACAGTGATGCTTGCAATTAACTGTCTGCCTCTCCACAGCATTGTCTCTTCTGCTTTATTGTAGGCCTGGGAATGGAGAATATTGGTGGAATCTTCGTGGTTCTCATCTGTGGCTTAATCGTAGCAATTTTTATGGCAATGCTGGAATTTTTGTGGAGCCTTCGGCACTCTGAACAGTCAGAGGTAGGACCTGAAAGTGTCCTGAGGGGATAGTGTGTGTTTATTGCTATGTGCAGGGTGCTCAGCAGAGTAGTGCTCTGGAGCAAGTAATGCACCCAGGCTGAGATGAGCATTCCTAGTGACGAGACCTCAAACGCACGAGAAGGCGAGGTGCACTGGGCAGGGTCTAAAATGCACGAGCTTCTCATGCACTCCTACTAAGATGGAGGCTGTAGGGATGCTCCAAGGGCTTTTGAAGGGATCACGAATGTGTACAATGTCCAGGTACCTTTCCTGGAGATGGGATCATCTGAGGATTTCTACCTGCCGTGGGTTTGGGTCTCATGTTGATCCAGAATACAGGAGGGTCTCTGACAAGAGGTGGAATCTGTTGTGCTAAATCAAGCAGGAATACCCAAGCATTGGTTTCGAAATCCAGTGGCCAGATTAACGACCGAGTCCATAACACTTTGGCATCAGAATCCAGAGCAGATGCAGCGCTGCTGGGCTCACAGCTTACTTAGGTGAGCAGTATGTCTCGGGTCTGCCTTCCAGGTGTCGGTGTGCCAAGAAATGGTGACGGAGCTGCGCAACATCATTCTCTGCAAGGACAGTTTCCACCCTCGTCGGAGGCGAGGGGGAATGATACGGACTCGCCCCGTTATCCCGGAGGAGCGCCGAGCCCGCAGCACAACCACGCTCAGCAACGGGAAGCTGTGCAGTGGGGGCGAGCCAGATCCCCTGGCACAAAGACTGGCACAAGAAGCCGCCCTGGTCGCCCGAGGGTGCACGCACATCCGAGTGTGCCCCGAGTGCCGCAGGTTTCAGGGCCTCCGGGCACGGCCGTCTGCGGGCTCACCTGCGCAGAGCGAAGAGAGCTTGGAGTGGGAGAAGACCACCAACAGCAGCGAGCCCGAGTAACGCTGGGGCAGGGGGCGTTGGGGTGGGCCGAGAGGGTCCTGTTCCATTTTACAGAACATGGACTTGTACAATGTCAACTCGTTTTTAAATTAAAAGCAGTTACCCAGCTTCTCCAGAGCAAGGCGGACCTTTGGGCTGATGCGCAGGCCTGGCCGGAGGGATGGCTTTGGTTTCGGCGTCCGAGAGGACGCACGTCTCGCCGAAGCCGACGCAGCAGGAGCGAGCTCCTCCGGCTGGCCTGTCTCCAGCGGTTGTCTCCGTGCCACCGTGCGGCTCTGAGGCGGGAAGGAGGGACGTGGTGGGTAACTGGTGTAGCAGATGTTGCCCACACAGGGGAACTTGGAACTTCTCCACCCCAGGCCAGGAGTAAGGACGCTGGCACCGTCTCCCCATCACGTAGACTTACCGGGGGATGTTCTCAAAGGGCGGGGGGAGGGTCTTTTTATTTGACGCGGCTAAGGGACGGGAAGGGAGGAATCGTTATTTTGTTTTGGTTTATTTTGGGTACGTCAGGACCTAGTCTCCAAGGCACCAGGTTTCAGGTGCTGAACTCTTCTTCCTTTTCAGAGTGCAGCAGGTGGACTGAGGGAGGGAGGGAGGGATGGGACACGCTCCCTGTGAGAAGCAGCATTTGCTGAAAGTCCGTTTAAGGAGTTGTTAAAATACATATATATAAAAATATATATATATACACATAGATATATATATATTGCAATGCCAAAAACCAACCAACAAACACAGTGAACTCAAAGAGGCCTTGAAACGCCTGGAATTTCAGGGGTTCTGTGTCTTTTGTTTAGTTCTGGGGTTATCTTTTGCTTTTTTTTCCTTTCTGTTTTTGGGGTGCGGGTGGGGTGAGCCTTTTGAGGAAGGTGAGGTGGGAGCAGGCGAGAGCGGGGAGTGCTGGGGAAGGCTGCCCTTTCCCGCCAGCCGAGGGAGCGGGTATTTGCTGCCCACTGTCGCTCCCTAAAGCGTCCATGGCCCGTGCTCTGCACGCTCCCGAACAAGTGACTCCGAGCTCTGCCCCAGGCTCTTGAGCTCCCCTCATCTGTGACCCACAGAGCACCCTCAGCTTCGAGGGTGACTTACAGCCCATGTCTGGCAGCGCCGATGCCGCACAGCGTTTGAGAAAAACATTAGCCCGGGATCTGGTGTGAGGAAAATATTTACTTCCCTAGCAACAGCAGCAGCTCACCCTCTGCTTGGTACAGACGTGGGTTTTACACTGATGAGTTTAATTTTCTGATTGAAAAACAAATTCTATGCAATTTCTGATTGTAAAAGGAAAGAGATGACAATGGAGAGGGGCAGGGGAGATAAAGCCTTGAGTGAAGGTACATCCTGTTCTTGAATTGTTTTCTTTTCTTTTTGTCTTGAATGTACTGAAATAAAAGATGTCCTTGTATAATCATGCTTTTTTTTCCTCTTTCCTTCCCTGTCCACGCTCACAAAAGTCGTGAGACAGTTCAAGACCCATGTGCTCAGGGAGAAACCCAGCAACTCCCCCGCTGAAAGGGAAGAGGTGCTTTGGCTGCTGCAGGGCTCTGCTGCCCGAGTGTGTCCGCGCTCGTGGTGTTGCTGTTATCTGTAGCTGAATGGAAATGGGAGAAAAAAAGAAAGCCCGAGATACATGGTGGTAAGGGGGGAAAGAACCAATAACCAACAGCAGTGCAGTCTGTCCAGTGGGTCCACGTTTCCGTGTGTGTGATGAGGACCATGGCAGCTACAGCCTTCCCAGAGCTGCTGGTTGGAGCTTGGTTGACCGGGGGCTGAGCATTAGGTACAGCGGGTCAAGGCCATCTCGCTATCGCAGACAGGAGCCTGTCTCCAGCAGATGTTTCTGAGGAAGGACGTGCAGGGAACGGGATGCGATGCCTTGGTGATGGGCGCGTTAGGGTTGTTCTGTTGTTTCCAGCAGTGTGTGAAAAGAAGCGTCTGCCACACAGCGACAGTAAAATGTGCGCGCTCAGAGAGTGCTCGTGCGACAAGGAGGAGAGGATTTAGAGCTCGTTATGCAGGATGTCATACGAGATGTTCATGAAGGTCCTTTCTGGCCTTCGTATCTGTAAATCTGGGGGATGTTACACTCTCCCCGACTAAACAGAGTGGTGAAGGTGCGAGCGTCAGATGAGGTAAGGCTTTGCCAGAGCGCAGGAATGCGGTGCCATGGGATCAAAGGGGCAGATCCTCGGCTGAGGTAAGACAGCAAAACCTCCATCCCTGCACTCTGCAAGGAGCCAGGCTTGGGCTTTCAAAGTACTGACAGCAACGCTAGAGATATCTGAGTGTGCCTGTGTTGTATTTAAAGGCTGACATGTTTTTACGAACTGCAGAATATATTCATCAAAAAGAAGCTGCTTTTTAAAATTTATTTACAGATTAGCAGAAGAAAAGGCTCCATGAATCATTTATCAGACCTGATGTTTTTTCACCCCTTCACTGCAGTGAATAAAGCGGGATCTTGACAGAGCCAGACATTATTCCTCCGCTTCTCTGGAGATCTTGCAGTCATCTGCTCAGACAGAGGATGTCAGGAAAAAAATTATGAGAAACCACCTGGTTTCTCACTGTCTTTGCTTTTTATCTCTCCTGTTAGCCTGCTCCACCCATATGGTATTTTATATCTGGGTCTGTATTTTAAGGAGATATTTTTTCATGTCCCTCTTGCCCTCTTCTCTTTTTTTAATTTTTTTTTATTTAAATGTTCAGAATGTTTGTACTTGGAGCGGAAATGGACCTCAGAAGAGAAGTGGATGGAGAAAAGCTGCTGTCATTTGGATGCTTTTTCTAGCCTCTCTGTAGGTCCTGTATTTTCTGCTTACCGGTAAATACTTACAGGTTTTACACTGGAGGGACCCCCACAGCAAACAGAGTTATGCATATGCCTTGAGTGTGTGCTTGTATTCATTTGTATGCCCAGGTGGGTTTACATCTCGTGTTCTCTCCCCAGTTTTTGCTCTCATCTTTGAAACTATTGTGGGGGCTCTTTTGCTCGGCCGGTCCCAGTGCTAATGCAGTTCAAGATCTGGAGTGGTTTGCCGTACAAAAGGCACTTTCCCAGTATTGCCGTCTCCTGATAAAACTCGAGTAATTCTAGTAAGATACCTCTACAAATTCCACTGGGAGCCAAAGATTAGATCAATTATAATGTAATACTTTGCTTTATTCCCTCTAACTGGTCTGTTTGATCCTCCTGCTGTTCAGCGAGCCCGGCAGCGGGGCCGAGGGCTTGCATCTCTCCCTGCAGCGACAGCCAATCCTCCAGCCCTGGCTGGGTTGACAGCAGTCTGGCAGGTTCCTAACTAAAAGGCCTGGGATCTCTCTTCATGTGCTAAAACCCATGTTCGTGTTGTTATTCCAGGCAGTTCCATTTTCACCTAATGATAAAAAGCTATTTTCTCCCCGGAGGTTGCACGGGTGAAGGTATTAACAAGGCTTGGACTAGCCTGGGGGCATTTACTGAACGGAGTGGCGTAAGTGAAGTAGAAAAGGGTTGTTCTGTCAACTGTAAGAGCTCACAGGACTTTGGGAAGAAAGGTGAGCTATAAATTATAAAATAGAGACTGAACCCTTTGGACCTTAGTGCTCCTGAGGCAGGAATCTTTTTAACCACTTCAGATCCACAGGCATCTTCCCTGCTTCCGCTCTGCCAAGTCCGCTTCTCTCCTTGAGCCCCAAGTGCCTCCCCAGGTAAGTGACCCAAAGGGTGGAGGAAGAGGCGAAGGGAATAGCTGTTGTTTCGCTTTGCTCTTTATTGCAGAGATCCAGAGCTACAGAAAGGGTCTGGAAGGGGTGTGAGTCCCAGCAGTCATATGTAAGCTGGCAGAGATGCCCACAGCACTGGTGACTGCAGCTGTGGGCACAAGGTAGCTGAGCTAGACGCAGGAACGCAGGTAACTGGTTTTGATGGTTCTTGGGTGATGACTCTGAATGGTAAAGACATCCCTTGGGAAAAGGAGGGGACCTGTAGCTGAGGTCTGCTTAGTGGAGGCTGGATGATGACTGGCTTCTAAGCTTATGAAGGAGCAAAGAAGCAAAGATGGGTTGCTTTGGTGTTGTGTTTGGGGTGATGCTGTCACAATTTGGCTATGAAAAGGCTGGCATGAGTGACCAAAGTCCCTTCCAATGGCTTTTGTTTCATTTACCTCTGAGATTAATTACCTGTGAGATAGGTGTTTCTCTCCCCTACTTCACTTGTGTATCCAATGGAGGTGATGAAATTTCTCAAGGTGCATAAAATACGGCTTTGACTTGAGGGGAAAAAGTAGCGCTGCCCATCAGGTGGAGAGCGAGTCTCTGGAGGTCAGAGCAAAAAGCCTGCCAGCGAGGGAGATAGCCCCGATGACCTAGAGGCGTAAGTGGAGGCAGAATCAGGCCAGCGATCTGCAAAAGGAACTGCAAACTGCCATCGGAAAGGGTCAAAAGTAAGTCTGGGCTCACGCTTGGCACTTGCAAGTCCGCTGAGTTTTGTCCCTCCGTGCTGAATATCTAGCCATGGCGGGACAACGCGTCCGCCTGAAGCGAGGAGCCGCAACTTGAACAGAGGTAGCAGAGCAATGGCTCAGCGTGCCGAAACGCCTGCTGAACAGAGGATAAAGCACCCACAGTTCCAGAAACCCCATTAGAGTTTGATGGCCACTAACTGATTGAAAATACAGAGCTGAACTCTTCTGGGTACAAAGTAGCACTGATGAATTCAGTATAAATAGGCTCCTCCGGAACTCGATACCACACTGGGAAAATCAGCCCTGCATCAGCGGGATGGGACAATGGGCAGGTTTATGCAGCCTTCGGGGAGATTTTTTTTCCTCTCCAAGGGGGAATCTGCTGGGCTCCAGTTGAGTTAATAGTCTGATTTGTGGCAGGGCTGCAACATTTCATCCCAGAAAGCATTCCAGCCGGCAGATGAGGATTGTCTGCCTCGCCACCAATATGCGCTGTCTGGGGGCGGGGGGGGAGGGGGGGGTGCAGCAGTCCATCACCAGCACAAAGGGCCACACAGCAGCGGCTCTCCCACAGCTCTGCCGAGGCCAGATCAGTAAGAAATGAAGGAAGCTGGCTTAATTAACAAAGGCTTTCTCCTCTGCTGTGTTTAGGTCTGCAGTTATCAGTGTAGCTGGCAGTTCTCAAAGACTGAAATGACAGTAGTTGGCTGTAAAAGAGATAACTGTCAGATTAGCCGGTACATATCTTCTGCCTGGGTTTTCTATAACATACCTATCTTGAAGCATCTCCATGTATCAAAGGGACTAGTTGGCCATTTGCCTTTAAAAACTACCCTTTCCGATGTGATAAATAAAGGTCTATTACAATGGAAAGACCTAACATTTCTTGTTTCTTGACTTTGGGCTGTTTTGGAACAGTATTTTTTGTGCTTTGATCAATTTGTACAGACTAATCCTTTCTGTTGTTTTTATTGTGGCGCTAGTGTTTTCACTTTCTCATGTATTCAGCTCAGGGTGCAAGGGAGAGAAAATGTCTGTTAGAGTGTAAAGGCAGTGGGAAGGGCTGTTTGTTGCTGGCAGATGGAGGCTCTTCTCACGGCCCGTCAGGACTCGTGCGGAGTCGCATCCTCGGCTCCTCTAAGTCAACTGGGAGCTGTGCTGGGGAGATGCTCCAAAGTGGCTGCTAAAAATCCAAATTGGCGTGCAGCATGGAGAACAGAGAGGACTTGCTGCTTTGTTTGGGACAAAACATTAACTGAGGTAAAAGGGAATTTCACTGACATTGGTGAGAAGACAATTTAGACCAGTATGGGTGAGACCTGAGCTTTTTCAAACCTGTTATCTTCTGTCTTTTCTCTGTCTCTGCCTTCCAAGCACCTTTCTCTTTCCTATTCATCTGCCAAATACTCCTCCTCATGTTGCTCATTCTCAGAAAAAAGGTCTCACATTGGCTTTTGCCTGAACTCCCAGGTAATGTTCATGAATGTAGTCTTCTGGCTTTGCAGGCTTAGCTCTTGCTGAGCTGAGATTTAAAGCCATTTATTTCAAAGCCAAAAGGGAATGCAAATGAGGGGAAAGAACTAGGGGAGGAAAAGAAAAAAAGGACCTCTTATTCCCAGGTGAGCACTAAGATGTCTGATCTGCCTGCCTAAAACTGATTGTTCTTCCAGAGCCTACAGTAAATACCCTTGCGCGTTAGTGAGCACAGCTGCAGAGGATGCTCTGATTATTGCTTGCTGAACTAAACTGGGACAAGGAGATGAACACACAGCCTCTGGTTTTATTCCCAAGCCATTGATCAGCCGCAACATCTTTAGCCCTCGGACAGCTGAAATGGAGGTCATGACGTGGTAGGGAGCCAGACATTAGCAGGAGGCTACCAAGTGTCCGTGCTCTGAGGTCCTGTGAGCCAGACTGCTCTCTTCTGGGAGGAAGGTTTGTTTGCCGGCTGTTTCAAATGGCCCTGGCACACTGCTGGCCGTCTGACCGGGTCAAATGGTTAAGTATTTCTGTTTGTAGCTAGACCTTGAGTGTAAAAACAGTTTTGTATGGGAGTGTCTTTGTGGAGGAAGTCTGCTGGTTTAGCAGATGCAATAGTTACTCTGACCAAGCTGTTTCATTATAGTTCCCTACATGGATGCTGTATTTCAAGGGGGCATCGTTATTCTGGAACGAAGCACCCCTTTTTTTCCGGTTTACTTTTGAACAAAATCATGTCCACGAGGAGCTGCTGGAAAGCAGCAGCAAGGATGGCAAAACTGGATGGCAAATATGCCACCAAGCCCTAGCAGGGACAGCAGGAGATGCTCTCATAGAGGACGCTATGCTCTGGCTGGTGCACGCTTTGCTCATGGTTATTTCTGTCTGCGGTGGCTGTTGTGTCCCAGCAGCGAGAAGAGCAGCAGAGCTATCGCTCTACCAGCTTGCTAATCCACGTCGCACTTTGGGCTAAGCCTGCATCCCTTTCCTGCTTGGGCTTTCTTGACAGTGAGATAGGGATGAAGACGTGCCAGGCAGAGGACGGCTGGGGCAGGGTTTGAGGCGCAGGGTGGGAGACCACAACCGCTCACTATTGCTGCACCAGCAGCGCTCGCGGGGGCTTTGGGAACCTCCCTTTGCCACCCTGGGCCTCCACTCTGCCTTGTAAAATGGGGATGCCCAAATACTTCCCAACCTCATCGTCTTTACTAAATACGCTGTCAGAAAATAGTGGAAAAAATTCTTTGGATTAACGTGTAGGACTGGAGGGGGTCTGGCAAAGTTTAATCTGTTCGTGTTTGCAAAGGACTCTGAGAGCTCCGAATGAAAGCGGGTGGAGATTTGCCAAGTGTTTGCTAACATTAATGGTTAATTATTATGAATGCTGGCAGCCTATATACTCAGCCAGCATCGTGCTCCGAGTGAGATCCAGACCTGTAATGGAGTTGTTACACACACAAGACGGGAAGAGACAGCTTCTCGCTCTGTTTTGTCCTGTTCTCCCAGCCAAAGTCCCGTTCCAAAATCATTCAGCAGCAGCACTTTTCTGTCTCATCGTAACAACTAGTTAGGAATCCAGAGCATTTGGCAGAGGAAGATTTAGCCATTTTCATGTCTGGACTCATTTCTGTCTGCTGGTGCCCCTTTTGTCTGGCTAAACAGAATGGAAATCGTGGTCCACAATGAGATGTGTCCCGACCAGAGCAGCACATGGATGCCGTGCTGTGGTGTGCGGCAGGGACGGATCCAGAGTTGACAGGTTTGTCCTTCTTGCTGCTCAGGCTGGGTCAGCGAGCACCTGGCCATGCCGCGGCACTTCCCAAGGCATGAGATGCCACGCTGCGGGGATCAGAGGAGAGGACGGGGGCTGGCACAGCAGATGGCACGTGGGTTTGGGGAGTCTCCCAAGTGCGGCAGGTCGGCTGAAGAAGAGCGAGCCTGGTCAGCTTTGTCCTGCACTGCATGCCCAAGTTTGGGAGAGAAGCTGCGTCGTGATGGAGAGGGTGAGACAGCAGCCAGCTGGGTGAATCTAGCCCCGAGTGTGTGAGATTTGGTTTGCCAGATGTAATTTGATGGCCAGTACCATTGCAGCGGTACCTGGGAAAGCGACCTTTATCTAATATTAGCCATCCAGAAAATGAAATCAAACGAATAAAAGGCTCAAGGTCCATTTGGTCCTATGAACATGCCTAGCAATTGTCAAATTATGAAAATCCAATAGATCTTCAGACTGCGCCAGTACTGATTTATTTTTTATTTCTACGTTTAAATGTACAGTCCGAATTTCTGAAGTTGAAAGCTTCCTATCTTTTGGCTACTGATAATATTTTAGAATTATGACCGTGGAGTAATGTTTGCTCTAAAAGGTAACTTCAAGGTGCATTAGTCTCAGATAATTGACAGAGACGGAAGAAGTGATTTGGGAAGCACTTATGCAGAACCAAAGATCTGAGTGAATTGTTACCTTAAATTAATGGTGTAGTGAGAAGCTGCTTGGAGTTGATCAGCTGGTGGTAGTATTAAATGAAGTCAGACTTTAAAGTTATTAGCAAAATATCTATAAGACAGCGCTGCTATGGATTTATAGGCTAGCATTGTGTCTTAAGGGGTCCAAATCTGCAATGTGCTCTGAGTCCACAGGACTTTCCCGGCTCCAGTGGGAGCAGAGAGCACTCAGTATCTCTCAGGATTGGGCTCTTTAGCGCACTGGAGCTGGGGTTAGGCCAGCGTGGCTAACAGGATTCACACCTTTAGCTCCCTTCTTAATCCCCAGATGAAATGAAAGGTCTTCTCTCGACACTTAGTAAATCTCCAATTTTATTTCTCATTATTAAATCATGAAATTCGCCAAAAATGTTTAAATTAAGTGAAAGGAAGAGAGATTTGTGAGAAAATTGAAGTCTCTTTGCGGAAATGAAGAATAATCTCCAAGGATGAAGAAAATTGGAGTTGCCAAACCCATAAGTGAAAGGATCAAAAAGCTACAGAAGAAAAGTAGAAAATTGCATATGTTTCAGCTCCTCTCCCCCACCCTCTCCCCCAAAACCTCTGGTAACTTAAATATACAGAAAATTATTCTGATAAGCAACAGAGTCTACAAGATGCTCCTTCCTCTGATGCTCCCACTGTCTCCGTGTGCCACCCAGAGAAACTCCATGATCTCGGTGGGTCCATGTCCGCATGTATGAGAGTGACACTGCTTCCCTGGGCACGGTGAGATCTGTCGAATGTTATTAGTGTGGGTCGGGAATTAATTTGGTTTAGGTACCTCACTCTGACTAGAATGAGGCCTTTCTTTTTTGTTTTGTTTTGTTTAATTAACATGGTGTTAACTGTTTGCTTTTTCACAGACTGTTTGATTCTTCATCTCAGGTAATTTTTCAAGAGTACATGCATTTCTTTTTAGTTTGCCTGAAAGATTTGCTCCATATCAGATGCCGGTGAAATTAGGGCTTGTATTCTGGACAGTAAGAGTGTACTTCTGGCCTCAGTATGTACGAACCCATGAACCTGCTTGGACCCCGGTAAGTGCCCCCCTTGGCAGTGGGTGACGTTTGTTTGTGGCGCATTAGAAGCGTAAGTAATGAGGGAAGGGCTCTGACCAGCATTTTTTCAGATATTGAGGGTGTTTCTATTGCTGAGGTTGATCAAGTCCGGCTTGAAAAGTATGAAAATAATGAACTTGGATTTGGGTTGTCACCTAACCACGGACATGTCGCTGGGGTGAATGCCTCTTGGGTGGCGCTTGTTCTGTGTGTATGAAGTAGCTCCAGCACTGCTGAGTACCACCGTCAGCATCCCCTGCGTGACCAGACAGGGAGAAAGCAAGTAAAGAGGTGAGTCCAGTTCCCATGGCCTGTTTAATCCCGGGGGAGGCGGCGGTGGGAAAGAGGGGAGCCTGCCAAGGGAGGGGTCACCCAGGGTGGCCAACCCTAGTGAAAGCTTTGGCAAGCAGATGCTTATCTGCCAGGGAGGAGTAGATTGAGACCCATCAAACATTTCACTTGAACAATGAGACAGCCAGAGCAGATGATAAGCACATTCAATCAGCGCTAGCTGGGGCTGAATTCAAACCGGCCCCTAGAAGTGAAAGACTATATTGTGTTAACAGTTCCCTGACTTGTCCCCTCTCTGTTGAAATGGTCTTTAATTTAGGCCAGGGGATACACCGGTCACTTTCTCACACTTGCAGCACTGACCCAGCGGAGGTTAACACCGACATCTGTTATATCCAGTTGATCTGTAACTATAGAAAGCAGCAACTGAAATGTATTTCAAATCAAAATGTAACCTGCTGGTGCCAGTTACCAGCTAAAGTATGCTCTGTCTGCCTTCTAGCAACTAAATAGCAGAGGTAAGCTGTGCAAAAAACATGAGGATTGTTATTAAAAGAGTGTAGCCTCTGAATGCAATGGAGTTCTTTATCTCACTGAAACAGATACGAGAAGTAGGGGGGAAGGAAAACCAAACAGAGACAAAGCTCTCTCCGGAATGTATTAAAAGAACCAAATAAGCCATTCAGAGCATGTGGGTAGATGTTTTTTTTATGGAGTGTTAGCAAGGCAATGTTCATCCGTGCTAGCCCGCATAGGAACAAAATAAAACCAATGTTGTGTCAACAGGGTAATAAGAAAGAACACTAAAGTGTTTTTCTCTCTGTTAACGGGAAATCAGGCCCGTGAAAGCCATGCATATATCTCAGCGCTGACAGCCTGGGCTGCCAGTGCTCATCTGTAAGGAGTACGGGGATGACAGGGTGACCCACAGCAGAATTAAAAGGACATAGTGCATGTGATTTGGACCGTGCCACCTGAAAACCCTCAACCCTTTCACATAGTGGAAATGGTAGAATTTGCCCCAGGATGTACAGCAGTATGTGAATCTTTCATAATCCTGCACCGGGCAAGGTTGGGAAGTCAGTCAGTCTTTCTCCACCGGTGTCTTAAACATATGTATCCAATGCTTTATTGGAAAAGCTGCTGTGTGTGAACCAAGTCCCAGCACCAAGGGGAAGCGAGGAATGGGAGGCAGAGTAGCTGAATTTTAGGAGCAGTAATAGGTTGGGGCACTTCTGATTAACCCTACTGCAGCTTTTAACTTTACAGTTGGGGATTAGGTAATGCGCTGATGGCTCTAACTCTGCCCATGGTCTGCCCGGGGCTCGCTTTGCTTCTTGGGATGGATATTTTCTGCTGAGAGATCCTCAGTCAAACTGGTTTAGCTCCATGGGTCCCAGAAGAATTGTCTCCTTGGCCTAGCATGAGTTATCTGCCTCCTGACCATAAACCTGCGGGTGCGAGCCTGTGCCATCAGTCCAAACTGACGCAGGAAACACATGGCAGAGCAGGAGTTAAATCAGTCTCTCACCCTCCGGGCTGATGCTAAGCACATTTTTCTTGTCCTGCACCCGAGTAGCACCCACAATGCTGCCATTGTATTCTGCTGCCTCGGTGAAGTGTGCATAAATCGGGGTAAGTAACAGGATAAAGTTGTCCTGATGATGTTACAGGCTAGGGAGAGCACGCTGATGCGCTGTGGCTATTCAGCCATGCCTAATGCAGCGCTCCTCCGAACTTCCCTTACCGGCGGCAGGAACGAGAGGCCGCGTTTCAGGCAGTTTCTGATTCTTATTGTGTAATCCCAGCAAGGACGGAGATGGGGAACCAGGCAGACTCGTTGCTAGGCAGATTCATCCACCACGGCCTTACTCCCTGCATGAATGATTATCCCTCCTTCCCAGGTCGTGACCAGCCACCGCTGAAAAGGTGGTGGCCACCACCGAGCAAGGAGGAGAGAGGAGAGGACCAGGCAAACTGGTAAAGAAGGGCTGGGCACTGCCAGCAGCTGCCGGACAGGTCGATGCGGGGCGCCACCGGCATTACACGTCAGCAACACACCACATTTACCCAATTTTTACGCAGCGTTGTGGGGCCAGGGCTGCCCCTCCCGGGCAGGTTTCTGGGGCGCTGGGCAGTCCTGGGAGCGACCCCCCCGCCCCACGGGAGGCGCCGGTGCTCGGCCCCGGGGCTGGGGGGGGGGGGGGGGTGTATCTTGGCGTCACCTGTGTCTCTCCCTGTCTGACGTCACGCATGAGGTTAGGTGACATCAGAGGGCGCACCACCGCGGTGCATGCCGGGCCGCGGGAAGACCAGGCCGCCGGGGGCGGCGTCGTCTCCATGGCAACCGGGGCGCCGCTGCCGGCCAGCCCCCCCCCCCCTCACGTGATCGGGGCCGGTCACGTGATATTTGGCTGCCGCGGAGCTGCTTCCGGGTCAATGCGGGACGCGGCCGCCGGGCCTGGGTGAGCTGGGCCGGGGGCGGCGGGGGGCGGGCGGGCCGGCCGCGGCTGTCACCGGCTGTCACCGGCCTCCTGCGGGGCGGGGGCGGCGCGGCGGGATCGGCGGGCGCGGCGTGGTGCCGGAGCGGGGCGGGCGGCTGTCACCCGCGGGCGAGCCGGGCCCCGGCCCGGGCGGGCCGTGTGAGGGCAGCCAGGGACAGTTTAACGGTTGTGTCGGAGGCGGCCGGGGCCGGCGGAGGCTGCAGCGCTCCGGGGTTGTGGGCGGGGGACCCCGGCCTGTCGTAGCCCGCCGTGGGGCCCAGCAGCACAGGCAAGCACCGGCAGACGGGCCCCCCGCCGAGTTCTGCGGCGTTGTTGTTGTTTTCCGGCAGCCCCTGGGGGGATTGCCGGTTCAGGGGCACAGTGTCAGAGTCCCGGCCAGAAGCACGTCTGGTGACATGCCTGATGTCTCTTGTGTGGTTTCGGATCTCCTCACCACAGTCCTTGCCATTAGCATTGGCTGCTTCTAGAGGTGTGGTACTGTGGCGGGCGAGTAAATAGTTGTGCTTGCTTTGATGAAGTCCCGGACAGCGTTGCGCGTACTTGGGTAGCTTGCCCTGGTGGCTCAGAGGGTCAGTCTGTCTACCCTGATAGTATTCATTCGTCTGTCTCTCAAGATCACTTCAAAAATAATTTCCCTGAATCGTGTCTTAGGAGAAGGGCATACCAGCTTCTTGTAGGCAGATATTTATTCTGTTGCAGCCATTCTTTACATTTTGTTTTTCATGTATACAGATGTGTCAAAATGTGTTAGGCGTGTGACAGGTTAGGACCTGCTCTGAAGGCATTTGGGTAGCCCTGGAATTCATTAGAATGTCATTAATGATGTAATTTTTCTGAAGGGTCTCTTATTGTCCTTGTAGGCTTATAGCACGGGGATAGAAATATTTTTCATGTCATTTCTAGTGTCCTGCTTTCACTTCACTCGTCAGTTGAAGCAGCCCGCTGGGTTTCTCTTGGATCTCAAGTCAGGGCCGTGCTCTTCTTTGCAGACACTTGCCATGTTGTATGTCACCAGGGCCACAGCCTCCCAGTGGAGTGTTTAAATATAAACAACGAAAACTATTAGTTGACATCTTTTGCAATCTATGCTGTCATTTAGAAACCCCAAAGTTATTTTAGGGTATGAATTGCTCCTTGTGCTGTCAGTAGGAGAACATGCAGATGTGCGTAACTTGCAAATCATCCTGTCCTGCCCTTGTACAGACAGCATTCGCTTGAAATGTGTCATGCTTTCTTTGCATATTCTGTTGCTACTTGCTCTCAAGCAATTGTAGTGATTCAGAAAAGCCAAGTGCATGACGGATGATTGTAGGGAATGTGAATTTGAAGAGAAGGGAAATGGAAAAGGTGACTGCCCACCCTGACGTTTTTGTCACCTGGCAATGGGATTGGCTTGCGAAAATAAAGCTTGAGAAAGAAAATGTTTGTGATTCAAAGTTAGTTGATGAACGTGAGTGTCATGAGGGTTTTGTCGCAGTTCTGGATTGCTCTTATACTGTAGCTGAAAACACAATTTTTTGCCTCTAGTGTGAGGCAAACTCTCGTGGAATTTCCAGCTGATGTTTGCTCAGTGGATAAAGAGGAATGGAGTTGCTACAAAAGCAGTGTAAAGGACAGAAAGCTTTATTCGTGGTGGAGTTCCAGAATTTCCAGACCAGGAGGTCTGAATGTGCATTTAGAAAGCAGTATCTGTGTGTCCTACAGTACTGAGCTCCCAAACCACTCTGGAATGGGGCCTTTCAGCCTAAAGCCTTGGCTGTCAGTGCAAATTGTTCCTGTAGTATGTGAAATATTTTAGCATAAAATTAAATGTTTTATTTCTAACACAAACTTCAATTTGAGGATTTCTTTGTTGATTCTGTATAGATTAGTGACATGAAGTTAAGTTTGAGATATGAATCAACCAAGTTGTTGAGGGCTGAGAAAGGTGGGGGCTTTTTTTTTTTTTTAAAGACTAATGCTTTAAGTCCCTATTTGTGACATGTAAACTTCATATATATATAAAAATTACAGCAGGCTTCAGTCAACTTGCATCTTATTGTACTGAAGTCCATTGTGATAGAGGTGTTTTAGATAGTCTATTTGTGAACAAGTAAAGTCGAGCTTGTTACAGGTGATTCTCAGCAAAGGGAACCTGAGCCTTAGCTCAGCAATTTTGTTCAGGATTTTATATCTATCTTTGCCTGTAATAAATCTAAAGGAAAATTTATGGCAGCAGGCGGAAAGTTTTAATTTGGCGTTGGTTAGCAACATCACTTCTGGCATATATGTGGCCCCACCATGAACTATAAAGTACGGATTTCCACCAGGAGTCCTGGAGGTGCAGGTTTCTGTGCAGAATGTACGTATCTATATGAGCTGGGTTTTGCTAGTGTACTAAAAATGTTATTATGCAGTACTTAGTGAAAACACTGCTCCATGATTAATTGTACACTGTAGGAAATCTTCAGTGGATTCCTGCAAGTTTGTGCCTTGTGTTGTTAGAATGGGCAGATGTGGATCTCTCCTCCTTGTCCGTGATGGGTAGCAGGCCCTGCTTTGGAGTACAAAACCTCTGTGAATCCTGGGAACAATGTGGTTCCCATTCTTGGTGCGTTTATCAAACTCAGCTCCTTTATTATCCAGGAAACCATAAAATACCAGGTTCGGAATACGTGGAGGAAAGTAGGACAGATAAGCTTAGTTCCACCTAGGGTACAGCAGAATGCCGACCATCGTGGTGTCTTTGTGCCAAATATACTTCCAGCTGACACTCGATATCTTTCTAGGCAGGTCAGCAGCCTGCGATGCAGCGAGTCCTTTTTCCTGTGCTCTTCTGTTCTGTGACATGCATAGATAGGAAGGTCGTGTTTATCTTCCAGATACATTAAGCAGCTGCAGAACTGAATTGGCAAAACTTGGTTTTGGACTGGCCAAATGATGTGCTGATACGTGCTCGAGAGTGTTTCGTGACACAGCAGTTGCGTTCTAATTAGAAGCCCAGGTTTGCAAGCAGGATGGAAGAACTGTAGTTCCTTGCAGATGTCACAGGAGAAATGATGATGCTCCTTTTGAGGCGAAAGCTTGCTTTCAATGAGCTGCTGCCATCAGTGAAGATGAGAGAGAGCCCTGGGATATCCTGAGTGAGCTGACTATCAAACTCAGGTATTTCCATGACACTCAGTGGGCCAACTGGTGGAAGTCTTGCTTCAGAGGCTGTTGAGCTCCGGGCTTTTTACGGCATTGGCCTGGTTTAAAAAAAAAACAAACAACAAATCATAACTTGCTTTGCATGGTGTTTCTTTATAAACAATTTGAGAGCTGTGGATCCTTTTCCCATTTTTTTTTTTCCCCACCCAAAAAGCTGATCTTGGCTGAAAGCCCTGAGTTAGAGAAAAGGGAAGCTGCAGGTTGAGAACACCTGTTCAAGCAATCTCTTACTCAAAACAGCTCTTTGCTCTTTCCCCTCCTTGGTGCCCTGGAAACGTGTTTGAGGATATCTATGAATATCTTGCAGTCCTCTTGTGAGGCACAGAAGTAATCTTTGCAGCCTGGGGCGTATTGGGAACTGCCCTGGAAGAGCACGTGGGGCAAGGAGGTGGTGTTCTTGGCCTGTAATGGTATAACTGAAAGCAAGTTTGTGTAGCTTGGGCCCTCAGTTTGGTTTTGGTTTCTTTTCAGGTAATGTTTTACTGTAATCTTCAATTTGAAATATGACCTGTTGGACTAATGTGCAGTTCAGAATAAGTAAAACCCATGATACAGTTGGTCGCTTTCTGTCCTGTGTTCCCAACGACCACTGCTGAAGATGATTATTAGTTGCTGACTGTTTATGTACTCTAATTTTTTTCTGCGTTAACTAGAAGTCCAAGAAGGGAGCATGGACCAGCCCAGCGGAAGGAGTTTCATGCAAGTTCTTTGTGAGAAATACAGCCCCGAGAACTTCCCGTATCGTCGTGGACCTGGTATGGGGGTGCACGTCCCAGCGACTCCACAGGGTTCACCTATGAAAGGTACGGTTCTGGTCTTGCTGAGCATCTGTGTGGTTCTGGGTGGGATCAGTTGCTTGGTTGTCGTTGCTTATGTTGAAAGAAGAATTGCCCTGAATTGACCAGAAAAAGAAACTTCACAATGTATTATAATGCGTTTCTTACTGAAGAGCTGAGAGACCGGAATCTAACCAAGACAGAAAGTCGATCTAGTGACTGAACCAGCTGCTGTAAAAAACAAGTAAGTTTCCCTACTCCTGTCACTGCCAGCATAACAGAATTGGGATACTGTTAATGAAAGATGGAAATAAGGCCCTGTGCAGTGCTGAGTTTTGAGGGTTTAGCAGTCCCTGCAGCTTATTTTCTTCAGACTAGTGGTACGAACTATTTTATTAGTGGCTGCAACAACGTGTATTTTGCCGAGATGGCTTAACAAATACACAACACCTTGATCTAAGTTCGAGGTTGGTCCACACCTCGAACTAGTGGTGTCACACAGTGCCATCAACTTGCATCAATACTTGCAGGTACAGAAGAAGTCCATGGGAGTGGACCATATTTCAAGCCAAGCGATCAGTTATTGAATCTCCGGCTAGGCTTCTTTTGTGAGAAGAGACTCAAATACATTTGTGGTTTACTTTGGCGCTCTTCTCAAGGCATCAAATGCTCTCTGACCGTGCTTATGCTGCCCTAGTGGAGAAATCCCCTCTCTCCTTTGCTTCTGATCTTACTGCGCTGAGAGAGTTTCAGATAGATGTGTGTCTGAAGCGCTGTGCCGCTCGTGTATGTCCTTGAGCATCCTAGACTGCGGAATCTGTGTCGCTCTTTCCTGCTCCTTGAACTGAATCCATTTGACACCCTTTAGTCTTCCCTCACACTCTGTTGTGAGCGTTTGGTTCTTGGTTTGTACGGCTGAGTCTGAGATTCACATTTATCCCACCAGAACTGCCCCTTTTTTGTGTAACCTTTTGCCCATCTTGATCTGTAAGAGTAGTTTAAATTTCCGTCAGGTCAATTTGTATCATAACCAGCCCCAAAGGGGAAAACGGCCATGGAAGTCAGCTGGATGAAGCTTACAGTAACTGAGTTTGACAGAGGAGAAAAAAGGGCCAGAGTTCAGTTGAGGATAAATCTACCACATGTCCCTCAAAATTAACACGAACAGAAAATTGGCCTGACGGAATATTCAGTCAGTGCCTCCCCTCCTGTGTGCGAGCACCTGCTTACCTGAGCTGGTTGGATACTGAAAAGAGGGCACATGTTTCTAAGTCTTAAAATGTGACTGAGACATGACTTACACGTACATCATGACTAATTCCCAAAGTACAACACTATCCTTTAAAGAAGCCAGGAAACTTGAAAACTCAGATCACTCCAGATAATTGTTTGCTGTGAGAATCCCTTTCTAGTTGTGTAGCTGTCAAGTATTAAAGAGAGAGAAGAAGGGCCACCTTTTCAGGAAAAAGCTTGTTGTGAAATTTTAACAGATTTTGATACTCCACAGAGGTGGGAGAGCAGTATTGTATGTGAAAAAGCGTAAGACTGATGGCTTGCCTTCCCTAAATGCGGATTGCTTGTGTTGAAATGATTTCCTGTTACAAATCCATATCTTTAACTTTGTCAAATTTTGGCCATAACAAATGAGGCTGTGATTGAGATCCGAAATGTCAGTGAAATAGCTGGGAGAACGTTTACCTGCATGAGAAGGAACTAGAGCAAAACCGAAGCAGAAATGTAAAAGGCAGGGTAGAGACCTAAGTTTTTCCATGATGTAAGAACGCTAGCCATTCTACATTGTCGAAAAAGTGAAAGCTTAGAAAAAAAATGTTTAAATACACCCCTGCTGTTCGTCACCCCAAGTGGGCTAAGTACAAAAGAGGATAAGGGAGTCTGACTGTGTACAACTAACGGTCCGCCTAGCTGCGTAGCCTATCTGCAGTAGCAGATGCCTGGGGAAGAGCATAAGCTCTGGCAAGAGCTGATACGAGACACACTATAAAGCAGGAAGGACTGACCCGTCCTTGCTGCGGTGTGGACAGAAATACATGTAGTAACTGAGGGGCACTGATACTGAGCGGTACTTCGTGTTTAGACACCAGAAGACTTCTCGATTGATGTCAGTCACTTGTCATAAAATCCGTGTTTATCCTGAGATCCTTAAATAGGTGCAAATTGTGGAATAACTGGTAGATCTTTTCCTTTGTTGAATGTCATGCGTGTTTGCGCTTGTTGTTACCTTATGTAACTAAGCAATGTGATGCTGACCAGAGGGCATCTTTTCCTTTTCCCTGTTTCAGATCGCCTCAACCTTCCAAGCGTGCTAGTACTGAACAGCTGTGGCATAACCTGTGCAGGGGATGAGAATGAAATCGCCGCCTTCTGCGCTCACGTGTCTGAGCTAGATCTTTCTGACAATAAACTGGAGGACTGGCATGAGGTAAAAAGGTTACATGTGCATCTTTCTGAATAAGTTTTATGGCTATTACTATGACTGCAAACACATTGCAGGATGTAAGAGTACTTCATTCATTAAAAGGAGAGAGATTTCCATTTTTTGTGGCTTCTTTCTCATCTTTGAGGCTGATGCTTATTTACTTTGACAACAACTGAGCAATAAACATGATTCATTTAATCCATTTGGGCACTTCACTCCATTTACCTCGTGACTTACAATCTTGGCCTGTGGGTGACAAATACATATATTTTTTTTAATCATGCAAAGCACCAGAACTGGCATTTCTGACATCAAGAGTTTAATAATCAGTGCAGTTTTTAACAGAATAAGAATTGAGGAGGTCTGAGTAATGGGAGTTGATTCCCAGCTTTGCCACCAATTCTGTGATGCTGGGCAAGGTATTAATTCTCTCTCTGCTTTTGTTTCCCTGCCTGCAGAACGGGTTTAATAACGTTTACCTCAAAGGGTATTTCTGAGGCCTCATTAATTAATGCTGAATGCTATTGTAAAATCCGCTGAAGTGCTTGGATGAAATACGTTCGATAAATGCCATGTAATACGAGTAAAACAATCGCAATCTGTTCAAGTCTTGTTAGCAGTTCCTCACTGGCTTATGCTCTGCTTTTATGTTAGTGTTTATTGTTGGAAATATATGGGAAAAAAAACAGAATGTGCAGCATAAAAATTATCATGTGTTGATGTTGCATCAAGCTCCTATGTCTTCAGACAGGTAGTGAACGCAGTGTTTGCAGAAATGGTCCAGCTCTGGCACGGGGGTTGCAAAGTCAGAAGTGGGATATGCTTCCCTCTTCTTGTTGCTTCCTCGTTAGCCTACAAGGTATTAGCTCACTGGGTGGGAGAGAGATCTTAGGCTTGTCTGTTGTGATCAGAGCTAGGGAAGGTGGGTTTGTACTGGTGGCATATCTGCTAAGAACTGGGGTGGTGTCTCCTGGCTTTTTTATTCTGACCCCGGAGGGCGCCTTCCAACAGTACTGAGGTGCTGCCGCTCCGCTTCCTCTTCTGCCTCTTGCTCTCAGCAGGGCTGACCTCACCTCTGGTAAGCAGCTGGGAGAGCTGCACGTACACTTGTCGTTCGCAAGCTGCGTGCCTCACACCCTGCTATTTGTTCAGTCTGTTTAGGCTACCCGGGATGGCACAATTTGCCGGCTTCTGCATGTAAAGCAGTAAAGCAGGAAATGAAAGGCTTTCCGTGTACTTTTGCCCCTTCCTCCGAGATGGGATTAAGTTTTCATAGCCCATCCACAACACATAAATATCTACCTCACTTTTAAAAAGCTGCCAGTGATGGGGATTCCAGATCCCTGCGTAGCCGGTTCCCGTGCTTAGCTAATAACCTCGTAGTCTGAACGATGCAACTTAAGTCTCCCGTGCTGTGATTTAAGCCAATTGCTCCCTGCCCTGTTCTCAGCAAGCGTGGAGGAGCATTCATCGCTGTTTCTTGTACGACAGCCTTTTATACTCATGAAGAAGAGCTTTCGTGTCTCTTTTTCCTATTTTAGTATAATACTAAAAAAATCCAGTTCTTCCAATAGTTCATTGTAGGCCATTTTTTCTGAATCCTGTGTTGTTTTTGTTACTGTGATGTCCTTCCAGTTTGTCTACTTAATTCCTAAGGCGCAGTGCCCAAAACATGACATTACTTAAGTTAAGGCTTCATCAGTGTGAAGTGAGGCAGACTAATTACCTCCAGCATCACACACGCAACACTTGAATTCAGCCTCCGCATGAAACGATTGCCCTTGGCTAGCAAATGGGCCCTGTTATTGACCTGTGTGTGTCATGGTCTGCCTCATCTCCTCCCATCCCAATCGCTTGGTGGAGTGGCGCTCTCTAGCCGGGTGTTTTCTGACTCATAATTATTTTCTGGATGAATGTCTTTTTCCCTGAATGTTCGTGCTTTGACTATCCTTGAACTGAGCTTCCATCTTACGGGTTTCAGATGGCTTTGCTTTGGTCTCTGGGCTCGTACCTCAATATGATGCAGCCCTTCCCCATCTTAGTGTCACCCGCAGGTTAAGAAAATGCATAGCGTTCAATTATTTTGGTCATTGAAAACATAACGAGTAGTATTCTGTCAGAACACTCCCTTGGTACGTCTGCTGTCTTGTATTGAACTCTTAACTTACAGTGATATCATGGGCACTGTAAGTCCTCAGTTTGCCTACGGGATTGGTGTGTGGATGGTGTCGGAAGCTGTCATTCCCTTATACTCCTTCCCACTGAATCAGTTACCCAGTCGAAGAGGAAAATCAGATTGATGTGATGTGTTCTTTACGAATTGTTGCTCTGGTCACTTAATCATTATTAGGTGACTACAAATTGATCATCTAAATAACCTGTTCCTGTATCTTTTTGTGTATTGGCAGTATCTAGGTCAGCATCTACCCTGATCCCACAGTCCATTATGTATCCTGCACTCCAGAGCTGTACAGTCATCGTCTCTGGCTTTTCGCTCTCTTTCTTGGTCTTTCTTCCTTACCTCTCTGCTACTTTGCCCTCAGGTGCACGTCTGTATGCACAAAAAGAGAAAGTAGCCCCAAGCAGAGTAACCTGAACATTGGGATTGATTGTAAGAAAGCTGCCGTTTTCAGACTAATGGAATCGAATCAGAAATTCCTTGCATGTGTACAGTGAGCTTCTATCTGTCTTTTACGTTGGGCAAAATGGCGAGGTCTGTGGTTAGTGGGGAGCAGTGGAAAGCTGAGCGAGTGATCAGAGTGTTGGCCGTAAACTTAAGAGACATACCCATTGCCTCCCTACTAAAAGAGGGCTATGGCATGCTGGGTCCTGTAACATGCTGCTGCTTAAGCTTGGTCTTGAGGTGGATTTTACGACCTTTCCCGAGAGACTAGTTTTTTCTTATCAAGCTGCTCGGAGAGTGTAATTAAGTGAACTGTTGAGGTGAATGAGCAATTAACCAATCAATCTAGATCAGTGAATAGCTGGAGTATGAATTACAGGTAGTTATTCAGAAGCCTTATTTTTTTCCCTATATCATTTCTTTGGCTCGTGGTGATTCCGAAGGGCCCCCTTTTAGGAGACAGGATATTATTGCATGAGGTCCGATTACTACCTGATACGCATTTCTTTCTTTCTCTTTTTTTTCCCTCCCCACTTAGGTCAGTAAAATTGTGTCCAACGTTCCCCACTTGGAGTTTCTAAACTTGAGTTCCAACCCTCTCAGTTTGTCCGTTTTAGAGAGAAGGTGTGCTGGGTCTTTCGCTGGTGTTCGCAAACTTGTGCTCAACAACAGCAAAGCTTCCTGGGAAACAGTCCACACAATCCTGCAGGAATTACCAGAGTAAGCACGGGGAGTTGGGCGTAGAAAGGGGTGCTTGCTGCACGCAGGTTAAGGCTGGCTTATCAAATCACATGGTGAGGGATGAGAGGGGTGTGAGGATGCAAAAGTGATTGGTAGAGAAAAAGGGATTATTTTTTTTTTTTTTTTCCCTTGGGAGCTTGGAAACTGGCCAGGGGAATGCTTTACATTGTCTTAAAAGCTGAACTTGTGTGGTGCTGCAAAGCCCAGGGCTTTGCATCCAAATCTAAATGCTAGAGATGGATAATCCTGCCGACAATGTGGGAGGTGACACGCTTTCCTCTGACTCACTGCAGAATGAATGGTGCAGTGCATACCTGTACTAATAGCTTTTGAATGGGATGTAAGTCTGAGGGTCTGGCCACTTGTCAAGTAATATTTCATCCTGCTTTTCTGTGCAAAAGTGTTGATTTCTGTGGCTTGGCCACGGTCCACCTTGGCAGTGGCATTCTGCTTCCCTGAATGTCCTTGGTGGCTTCGTTTTGATAACAGATTCCTCTTTGTACAGCTTTGTAAGTGGAGATGATGACAGCAGTATATCCTGTGTGGCCACTGTACGCTTCCCTGGCATTAGGGGAGCTAGTTTAGTCATCTGAAAACTTGGTGGGACCTAGCAGAAACAGCGATGTGGGGGGAAAAAGGGTCATCTGTGTTGTATAAAAACACCTTTTTAAATTGTAGTGAGGATTGAGAGCAGGTACCAGTTACTATTGGAGTTGGGTTGGTGGCCTGTTGGGCACAAATGTGGAACACCACCCTGAGCAATCTGGTACACAAATAATACTGGGAGGCTAGGGGAACACTTAGAGTGTTTTTCATCTGTGGAGAAAGTATATGGATGGGAGCAGAGACATAGTTTAAACACTCCATTTGGAGTGCTCCAGGTCTTCTCTACACCAAGATTTCAAATCACATAAGAACCGTTACAGAAAGTCGTGTTAAAATTGGATATGCATGTCCCTGTGCCTGAGATGGTAGCCGTTTCTGAAGGTATGTCGCGATGATGATATGATCTTTCTCCCCCTGTGCAGCTTGGAGGAACTCTTCCTGTGCCTTAATGACTATGAAACAGTGTCTTGTTCGCCGGTTTGCTGTCAGTCTCTGAAATTACTCCACATAACTGACAATAATCTTCAAGACTGGACTGAAATTCGAAAATTGGGAATTATGTTTCCATCACTGGACACACTTATTCTGGCTAACAACAACCTCACGACCATTGAAGAGTCGGAAGATTCCCTAGCAAGGCTGTTCCCCAACCTGCGATCCATCAATTTGCACAAGTCAGGTGAGAGCCTGGAAGCAGTACGCTTTTTCTTCTCAGCATAAGTGACAGCGGTTGATCAGTCTCTACTCCTGAGTAGGTGAAAACCACACTTGCTTTGTAAAGCACTTTGAAACTTTGGTCTTGGGGTGGTTGCTTCTTAGACCTGTGTTAGCAGTAGGTAGCCTGCGGTCAGCATTGCTTCCTGCAACGTATGAGAGAGGGCAGGTGAAGGCAGCAGTGCTGAGCAAGAGCCTAAACCTTTGGGGTGGTTCTGTTGCTGTAGCAGAGAGGAAAATGCCCAGTGACCTTTGTTCCAGTCTATCCTGGCTTCTCCGCAGATTTGACAAGCTGTTGATAAGTGTAGTCCGACAGACCTATCATATTGAAGTCCAGTTTGCTAACGGTGCTAATGCAGAGCCACACAAGCATGTACTGAATTTGCACTGACCTGAAGAATGTAGCGTTAGGAGAGGAAAACAGGCAAGAAATCAACTTGCCCGTTTCTGTGGGTTCTACCTGCTGCTTTTGTTAGTTAGTCGTTATCTAAAAGATGAGTCAGAGTAGCACGGACTGGCAGTTACTCAAAATGAGCTGGCAAAGGGTTTTTACGTTAGTCGTTTCCCTCTGTTTCCTGTCCCTGCCTCAGGTGCTCCTGGCTGGAGAAGGATGAATAACTCTCTGGAAATGGAGGGGATGAAAGAATCCCATTTGCCTTTAATTCCTTGTTTTATCCTGGGTAAAATGAGCATATGTGTAGGTATGTGACATGTAAGGGCTGAGCATTCACCAGCACAAGCTGTCTGTCATCTGTGCTTAGTTACTCGAAGGTCACCACAAGTTATGCTCGAGGCTGCTTTTACGCTTCAGCCCCAGAGAATTTTCAGCCAACGCTCCAGAAAGAGAGTAAGCATTTGGCATAGCAGGAAGGGCGCCCCGCGCTCAGAGAGAATGCCGCAGGGCAGCTCACGAGGGCCGTGCCGTGTTTGTGCGATGACACGTACGCCAGAAGTTCTTCTGCAGGACTACTTAATGCATCTTCTTTTGTTCTTTACAGCTTTATATGCTGTGCAAGTGATAGTTAAGTGTTAGCTGAGGTAGAAGGTACTTTATTAACATGCTCTGCAATGTAAGCATCAAGGAATCCCTATAATAAAAGCTTAAAGCTAACTAGAGGAAGAAAAGCCTGTTAAGCTGGATTTGAAAGCACTGTCTCACTGAGGGGCAAGTGCTCCTGTGGTAAGTAGTTTTGCAGTTTTGATGCCAGGTATTTAACTCCTCTAAATTCTGTATTGCGTTCTGATGTTTTGGGAGCTGGAAGTCAAACAGAAATCCCAAGGAGCACATTAAATTTATTTTAGTTTTAGGGAAAGCTGCTGCACTCCAGAATTCCGTCACGTGAAGACTCCAAACTGGCACCACTTTTTGCAGGCTCTTTGGGCTTAGCGGAGATCAGGGATGAGCCTAAAGATAATGGTTTTTAGTGACGTTACAGTGCAATGGGGTCATGAAGAGATGCGCGGATTTTCCTGCCGAGGTGGATGCCACGGCTGACAGCAGTTTCTTCTTCAGAGATGGCTGTCTCTCTGCGCTTGCTTTCTCCCAGCTATGAGAGCTTTTGGTCCTTTCAGAGCGGTGTGATGCAGAGACGTACCAGGCACTCTTTGGTGACGTTGTGCCCCAGAGATCACATGGAAGAGTTCTTCCCCTGTCACAAACTTCTACTCAGTGTGTCTGTAAATGTAAATCTGTAAATACTGGTTCCTGGAGGATGGCTTTAGGCATAGGTGACCTTGGCAGAGGTGTTTTGAGTGCTATGGGGAAAGGAAACTCTCTCTGCCTGCCTCGCGCGCAGTGCCGTGATACATACAGGAGTTTTGTTTCTGCTCTGAAAAGAGCCCCTTCTTCTCAGTTGTGGTTGTGACACACGGTTTGGGCTTGAACTTGGCATTTTCTGACAGGCTTAGCTCAAATGAGACCCCGGATGTTGTTTGAACCGACAATTTTCCTGTTTTTTCACATTTTCTGTACTGTGTGGGTGAAGCTGTTGAATGTTGTTCGGAGAAACCGGTTTTCTAACTCGCATCGCCAGTGTAAGCTGGAACAGTCATCGGAAAAGCATTGCGATAAATGTTTCTGCAGTCACAGCAAAGGGAAGCGAAGACGAGTAGTGTTGATCTCGCCACATAATCAGGGCTGTACTGTTGCTTCATTCTCAGCTTTTTTATGTTACCCTCTTTGCTTGCCTTGTTATCCCAAATGTCACGTCTTGAGGGGGCTGAAATTGAGTTAAAGACTTTTTCATTAAATGGCTGGACGGCTTCTGGGACTGTTTTACCGTTGGGTCGTGAGCGGAAACAGGACCCAAGGTGGTCGTGTGTGCGAGGTAAAGCCATTTGATGGCTATTTAGTGGCGCCTAGAATGACAGAAGTCCTGATGACTTTAATACTTCTTAAGGCAGTGTCCCTTTATAGGTGCAGCCATCATAACTGATGCTAGTGAGTCCTTGGCAGTGAGGCCAAAGACTGAATGGTCTATAAAAAACTAAGCTCCCTCATCAGCCATGGAGATCATCCTTCTAGACTTACAAAACAGCATGAGATAATTTAAACTACTCTGTCTCGTCAGCAAACGAAGGAGATTTTTTGCAGCACATGATGAGCAAAAAGCCGACTTCTCAAAGAAGCAACAGCTGACGCTTGCTTATCATGTACGTTCTTTGACTGGGTCTGATTATCTTGGATACATGATGTATTGGCTGTGTTTGTTTAAGCAAGTCTTTTCTTCTGAGCAGGTCTGCATTGCTGGGAAGACATTGACAAGTTAAATTCTTTTCCCAAGCTTGAGGAAGTGAAATTGCTAGGAATCCCTCTGTTGCAGTCCTACACCACTGAGGAACGCAGGAAGCTGCTAATAGCCAGGTCTGTTGCTTGTTTATTCTCCTCAGCAAAAGCATTACACGGCAATGAGTGGCTGGGAGCGGGTAATTGGAGGAAGAGGCTGTTAGGAGATGGGGTTTTATATGAATTCACCGCTCAAAGACTTGAGCTTTTTTTTTTTATTGTGTGGGAAAGTGGGAGTAGTGGAAATGTTAAGTCTGACTTCTCTACTTCTCAGAGAATGTTTTGAGTCTCACACATGCCTGTGCACGTGATGCGTGTATGTGGCAAAATGAAAATAATGAGTTTTGAATGTGTTTGGAGAAACTGCATGGAACTTACCTGCTCTCTCTCTCTCACTTGAGGGGACTGAGGCATAAGCTACCTGGCCGGATTCTCCTGGTGTGTTTAATGTTGTGGCACGTAGCTTTAGGTGGTGACTGTCTTGTCGGTCACCCTCTCTTGGTTTGTCGCTGACTGTGTTTCTTGGTGTCCGCATACAGGTTGCCATCTATCGTCAAGCTCAACGGAAGCATCGTTGCCGATGGGGAGCGGGAGGACTCGGAGCGATTCTTCATCCGCTATTACATGGAGTTCCCAGAGGAGGAAGTCCCATTCAGGTATGAATTCTTTGTAGTGGAATGGAGAGTGGGGGCAGAAGGGCGGTGAGGCAAAAGGAAAGATGACTGAACAGATGAGGTTACCTGGGAAATCCGGGCTAGCTGTTCCGTGAAAACAACATCCCTCGCCTTCCTCCTGTCTTGCCTTCCTCAATCCGATTTAGTTAATGTCGTTATATTAGAATGTTGTCTGATGACTTGTAGAATCACTTCTGAGTCAAATTTGGTCTTAAAGTGTCCGCGTCAAGTGCCATTAAACAACATGACTGTTCAGTTCCTGATCTTCATTGCTTCCTGGCCTCCCCCATGGCTAGCTTCATAATCCACCTGTGTTTGGGAGTCCCCAAAAGCCAGTACAGATCATGCTCTCTGGTGCCAGGCCGGGGTGTCTAATTCTCTTGACCATCTGGTGTGTGGAACGTGACTGGCGATGGGTAGCTGTCCCCTCACTTTGAGGCCCGCAAATCGCAAGTCTGATGGTTTTTCTTTGCCAAAAAAGTATGCCCAATGATCCGTTAATCTTGGTAAACTAATGAACTTTGACAGATGCTGTTCAGTCGGTATCTCCTCTGTGCCAGCATCTACTTACTGCTTCTTAATGGGCTGAGGAAGGATCATGGATAAGCAAGCCACTGCATTGACGTGCCTTTTGCCCTAGAACCCACACGCGCTTCTCAGACAACAAAGCTTCATAGCCCTTTCTTTAAGGAAAGGGGGTACGACAAAAGTGTGTATGTGTGTGTCCCGAGGGGAGAGACAGAGGTAGGGACAAACTGAGGTAGAAACGGCCAAAGATATGGATGACAAAGGTGCAAACGGAATCTGGTCAGTGTTTACGTTGGCTGGTCGGTGTTTTGCCCAGCTTAACTCTTAGGTGAAATGTCTGCCGTTTTTGGAAAGCACTGTGTGTGTGACCTGCTAATACAGTAAGGGCATGGGAAGGCTGGAATGGGGAATGAGGGCACGGCGTTTTGCGTGAATACTAATGGGTCCAGCGATTATAGTATTTGTTCAAGTCATACTGGGGTCAGTTCAGAGGCAAAGGGTACTAATGTAGTCGGGGAGACAAGACAGCTGGTGATCCCTCTTGTGCCTTTTTCTGAGGACAAGTTCTGGCTTGTAATTTTAGAAGCCCTTGAAGCGGAAAAATTGAAACAAATATTGGAAGGGATAGCAGCAGAGGCGGAGAGTACAGGGGAGAGGAAGGGGAAGGGGAGACGGGCACCGCAAGCTCGTGTTGTTGCTGCTCCTAAAATGGGTTATTTTCCATAACATTTTATTTCTAAGAAGACTGTTTCATGTCTCTGTGTTCATGGCTCTAGAAAAGGAGAACAGCAGGGCGGCTGAACCCAACAGCTGCAGCAGCGTCCTGCCCTTTGGCGAACAGGGCTTGGGCTGACCTGGAACACCAGCCGGGAGAAGGCAAGGCAGGCCCGCGCACCAGAAACGGTGTGTTCGGTTGCAGACTGGGTGCGAGTAGCCCTTTGATGCTGGTGGAACAGGTGTGCTGCCTCTGAGCTCAGGAGGAAGGGTTTGCACATGAGAGGGAAGGCAAATAAATAGCTGGCAGGCTCTGAATCTTTTCCCGCTGGACTTAGGTCTCTGGGTGTTGTGGTGCCAGGTGCCTTGCATGTCCAGGACCCGTATATTGCCGAGAAGAAGGCAGCGGGGCGTAGCTTTAGACACGCCTGATGCTACTGTTAGGATGTGGACTTTGGGAACAGGCTGTGTGCACCCACGTTGTTCCACAGTACTGCACACAGCTGGGGTGGGTTTCCAGGTGGGAGCTCGTGTAAGAAATTACTAATATCTCACCCATCCAAAAAAGCTGGGCTGATCTTGACTGACATGCGAGCTATACGCTATTTTGGTAAGGTCCAGGCGAATTACCTCCCCCTCTGATTTCTTAACCTTTAAACACTGTTACTGCCCTTTTCGTGGTCAATGGGCTCTTTGTCTGAATCCCTTTGTCTGTGCAGCGTTTCCAAGAGACTTGTGCGGCTACTAAAGAGGGTTGTTCTGTTCTGGAGGAGTTGTGTGCCACTACAGACTATACTGTAACGAGGCTGCAGATGGCCGAGAGTGTCCCTAGTGCCGAGGGCTGGGTTTCAGTTCCTGCATCCGTACACAGCATCCCTTGTAGGAAGGGAAACCTGGCAATCTTTGCAGAGGGATTTTGTGTGTGTTTGTTGCTAAAGCTTCCTTTTCTTTGCTCCCAAACGTGGTGCGGTCTGTCCGAAGGTGGTTTGTAATTAGAATCTAATCAGGACACACGCATGTTGTTGCTGGGGGTACGGCATCTGCATTGCAGTGCTGCCTCACGCGGAGGAAGAAGACACACTTGGGCACAGAAAACTTATGAGTGTAAGCAGCCCCCCTCAAGACTGTCGAGGTGTAGCGTGCGGTATGCAAACAGCGTGCTCTCTCACGGCAAACCCCCCTGCTTACATTGCGTGTCTTCATGGGCTGCAGCTCGAAGGGATCGGGAAGGGAGGGAAACGGACAGAGTAATTTCTCTCTCTGGCTGTCGTGGGTTAGAATGAGCGCTGAGCGTACAATCCAATATTGGCTGTCTTCTTGAGTGACGTCTTTGTGTCTGTGGGTTTTTAATGACTCCTCTGCTTCTCTGGTCCGCTGTTTATCTGCAGGGTATCAGAGACACTTTTAGCCAGGCTCAGTCCTTCAGCATCCTCTGCTCTGGCAGCCAGTGACTGCCAGGCTGCAAGGGGTGATTATAAAAGTCTCCAGGGTGCCTATTATCAGGGTACAAAAGAACCATATGAGCAGTGGGCCTTCGTCCTTATTGATTTGAGAGAAGCCAGATAGTCAGACTCCTAACTTTCTTTGGAGGCTGCAGCTAGCATACAAGGAACAGGCTGCGAAACTTGTTCTGCCTTTCCTCAACACGAGAAAGTTTAAGACAACATTGCCTGGCGCACCACGTATTTACAGCACGTGTTTGGGCAGTCGTAGCACCCTCATAGTACTTCTCTCTCTCTCAGCTTCCTTGAAAATTGTCCCCCTCTTTATACTCTTCCCACTATCATCCCTCTTCGCTGCAGTTTCCCTTAGCGCATGAATCGTGGCAGTGCTTCTGGTCGGCACTTGAGAAATTGTTGCTGGTCTGCAGTGGAAAATGCTGCACAGAAATCCTCCCCATCGGCGACACGTTGGCTAGCGCTCACTCTTACTGCAGGCAGTAGCCCGGTGGGTAAAATATGGGGAGTGCGGTGTCTCCTCTCAGCGCTAATGGCTTTTCCAAATAAATAGGTCTGATCGTATCACCTGGGTGACTGTGAGAGCAGGGCACCGGCCTGCCTTTGGATGCTCTGCCCAAGTGAAGTCTCGTTTTGTCCGTGAGACTGGGGAAATCCTAGTGCGTTGTGGCCCTTACCTCATTTCCCGGCAAACAGAGGGTCTGCTGTTCTCCGGGAACATTCCTGCCTTCAGCAGGACTCCCTGGGGTCGCCCAGCCTGCCAGGTCCCATCATCTCTCGACAGGGGCTGTGACACAGCACCGATCGCATTCAGCTCAGGCTCGGATCGGGAACAAAAAGAGCTTTCTGTACGGCCTCTGAAATGTTACCTTTTCTCGGCAGCTCTCGGTCTTTGTCAGTTCAATCACATTGTGTTCTGTGTTGCCGTTTCGCCTCTTTCCCAGCCAGGCAGGGGAGATGCAGCCTTGCGTGATCGGAGCGATACCTGCTGAAGGCGGCGGGAGGGCGAGAAGGGCTTTCCATTGCAGGGGATGGCTCCCCGGGATGGACCTTGCAAAGGACAGTCAGAGAACTTGGCTCCAAGGAGAAAGTGATGGTGGAGTGTGTGGCTCTGCTAGGAAAATTCCCGTGGTGTTTTAGAGTAGGTGTGAAGGATCAGTTGGCAAGAGTCCCCTGTTTGTTGTCAGCTTCCAAACTGTGCAGCAGCTCACCTTGATTCAGTCATCTTGGTGATCCTGTGCTCAGTGGAGTGTAACATTTGGGACGTAGCTGGCCTCTTGGGAAGCAGCAGGAGTGTCTGAAAATCAGTCAGGCCGTGAAGCCGCAGGTACAGTGAATCTAGGCTGAGGGTCGTATCCTTTGTGTGAGCGCTAGCTTGGTTCTGGCACTCTTTAGTGAAGTGTTTTCACTGGAGCAGGCGGCATAGAGTCTTGTTGCGAGTGTAGCATCCTCTCATTCTTCCAAATCCCAGTGCAGCCATGGCTGGCGTTTCTGAAATTGTAGGAGCCGAGCAGGGGGCTGGGGTTAGCCGAGAAGAAAGCTGGGGTTTCCTTTAGTCGCCGTTGGGTGGGAGACTTGTATGGAGAGAGGCGTGCGCTTACGGGCTTTGAATGCTAGCTCGGCAACATTCTTTACTCATGAGAGCCTCATCCATCCTTCCCACCTTGAGCGAAGTGCCAGTTAAACTGAGAGATGTTTCGGAAGAGCCATATGCCAGCTAGTCACTGACACGGAGGATGAGGACACCTTATTGCTGTCCTGGTTCTGGTTTTAGCTCTCATCAAAGAGTTCTGGGCATTAGATGAATCACATCTTGGAATCTGCACTTACCCTCTTGTCATCCGGTCGCCGTACTCTCTGTGCAGATGTTCGTTTATACTTCGCAGCCTAGTAGCGTCCTTGGATAAAGACGGGGACTATCATAATGTGAAACAGAAAGTGACTTATGAAATGTGCGTAGGCCATACGAGCAACTGTACCGTAACCCTGGACTTGTTTAATTTTTCAGGTATCACGAGCTGGTCACGAAGTACGGGAAGCTGGAGCCCTTGGCAGTCGTGGATCTTCGGCCACAGAGCAGCGTGAAGGTGGAGGTTCACTTCCAGGATAAGGTGGAAGAGATGTCGATCCGTCTCGATCAGACTGTGGCAGAATTGAAGAAGCACTTAAAAACTGTAGTGCAGTTGTCAACGAGCAACATGCTGCTCTTCTACTTGGACCAGGAAGCTCCCTTTGGTCCCGAGGAGATGAAATACAGCTCACGAGCACTTCATTCTTACGGCATTCGGGATGGCGATAAAATTTATGTGGAGCCCAGAATGAAATAGCCTCTCTTGACCTTGTGAGTGCACGGACGTGCACACACGCGCCCCCACACACCCACACACATGCATTAAGGAGTTTTTGCAAGGTTTTTATTTCAGTTGGTTGGTTGAGGTTTGGTTGCGTTTGTGTAGCAGGTAATTTCATAGCCCGGAGGGAGTGCCCTGATCTGAGAACCATGCCCGCCATCCACTGCAGGTGACCTTGAGGTGACAATTGACTTCAGTGCGTGTGTTTCAGTGTGTGCGATACCTTGATGTTTTCTTCGATGCTCCGGTATACTCGTGATTTGGCATGAATGGTCAGTTGTTCAGGCTAAAGAATGCTAGGGCCTAAGGGAGAAGATAGCTCGGTGCAGAATTTGACCTGTTTCTTGCTTTTTCTAAATTTCGGGGGGTTCGGTTCCACCAGAGCGCCCTTTGGCCTAGCTATCTGACCGTGGCTCGAGCTTGCTGAAATATTTTTTTGCAGCTAGGTGCTGTCTCAACCTTTTGTTGTGCTCGAGTTTACTGAAAAGATCTAAAACAGTATTCCGCTTGATTCTGAGCTCAGGTATTTAGTGCATCCACTTAACTCCACTGGTTTGGTTTGTATGAGTGCACAAAACGGGGGAAAGGAAGAGACCCTATTAGAAAGAAACTATTTTCAAAACGCATGCTCTATATCCACGCTGTCCTGTTCTGATTTTTGGGGAAAAAAAAATTTTTGATTGCTGTACCCGTCTCACACAGTGTCTGTAACCTGTGGCGCTGGCAGTCTGGAGGCAAAGGGAGCCTTGTCGTACGCGTTGCAAAGTGAGTTTGGGAAGGCGCTGGAATGGCGTTGCGTTGGAAGGGCTTCTAGAGTAACCGGTCAGATAGGGGTTGAAGAGCACAGTTCCCCCGTTGGCCGTGATGCATTCCCGCCGTGCTGAAGAGATCCTCCAGTATGCACTTAGCCTCGTACCAGTTTGTACCGCAAGTGGAATGGGTAGAATTGCTCTCCTGGGAGAGAGTAAGAGTAAAGTTGACGTTAGCGTTTGTTGCTGTTGCACCAGAAATGAAACCCAGCACTTTCCCCCGGGGCCCCTGGCTGTGGGGTCCCTGCTTAGGGTCCGAACTAGGAGAATGTGTTGGCTCGGATCAGTTTCTAGAAGATGAGTAACAAAGCAACTAGACTCACGTTTATTGTAAAGCAGGTTTTCACTGTCTGTATTGGCTTCCCTCCACACACACCTCGTAGGCATTGCGTGCTGCTGCTTAAATTAGCCCCCATTTTCTACTGCAGAGCAGATTCCCTTTCTTGTGCGACGAAACCCTCCTCCCTCTCGCTCTCGTTTCACTTGCCTGTGTCCTCCCCTGTTTCTCTGCCCCCCTGACAAGTTGAAGACTTTTCACATTCCCTAGTTATAAGCAGCTGCATAAAAGTTTTTGAAGCTGTGCAGTGAGGGCTCTAGTTACACGTGAACTTCTGACCTTAATTTTTAAATGCTCCTTTACCCCCACGTGCACTTTCTTTCCCGTGATGCTTTTGTGCACATCACCGAGCTCCTTTTATGTTCTTGGAGTTGTGTATTTCTCTTCATATTTTACCTAGATCGTGGGGTTGGGTAGGATGGGGAGGGTACAAAGTATTATCTCATAGTCTTCAGGTTCAGGGTGTGGGGACCGTTGGGAGGGGAGTAGTTCCGCATCCGGAGTAACGATTCAAAATGGCAGGATTTAAGACAAGTTAATAATTTGCGCCTCATCCCCCAGCCAAAAATGTCGGTCTCCTGGCCCTGTTGAGATGAGCAATAGGAAACGGAGCAAGACTCGCCGTAGGTAGTGCAGAGGCCGCGGCACGTAGCTGCGAAGCCGTGCTACCCGTCAAACAAAAGAGCGGGGAGGTGGTGGCAGTGTAACATAAGATGATGCTTTTATAAGCTAGAGCTTTACTGAAGATGTATTTTCCATTTGGGCAGAGAAAGGCATTTGCTGCCTTATAGCAGAACTCTTAAGCCAACACTTCTGTATGATATATACATACTTACGCATAGGAAAAGTTGTGTTTAATAAGATATTTTGTTATAAAAAAAAGTTTTATGAAAATATGGTTGTTTAATATTAGAAGCATATTTCTCCCCTTGACCTCCACTTTAAGTAGGTTATCCCTCAGTCGCTGCAGTGTCAGAGGTAAGCGACTGACAGGGATGCAAAAGTATCTCTGACGTAATTCTATAGAGCAGTAATTGCCTATGTGGGTATATTTATGGCATTGTAACTGGTATTAATGAGATGCTGTAACTATTGACCAATCTTCCTCAGCACAATTAAATGTCTCGGTTGCGGAGAAGGAAATAAACAAAGACCATTAAAAAATCGAGCGGGATGTTAAAGAAGATGTTAAAGATGTGCTTGTAAGTTTGTTTGCCCGCAGAAGGTTAGCCTGTCCGCATCGGGAACGGTGCTGTCACCGCGCCGGCTCAGAACTGTCAGTGAATCACGCTTTTATTTACCGTGGACCTGGTGGGAACTGGAAGATGGGGAAAAAGTGAACACCTACTGGCATACGCGGTGGACAGGCGCCATGTAGCTGCCAGGGATTTGTTGCTAAGGCCCCAGCCGGCTCCCCTGGTCTGTGCGGGTCAGCAAAAGTCACAGTATGAATATCACTGCCTCGTCACTTCGACGGGGGAAGATTGTTTCTGGACGACATTCTCAAGCCATTCACCATCTGCGCAGCTAGCAGAGCACTCGTGGGGTGAAAAGCAAAAATCTTGGTTGGCTTCCTGGGGAGAATGCGTCCAGCTGATTGACTTTGAAAAGCAGGGCCAAACGGCCTGCGACCAGTGTGGCAAAATATCCCGAGTTGGCTCGCTTTCCTTGTGTAGTCCCTTTTGGGATAGGGTCTTGTATGTCTGCCATGTTTCCTCTTAACAGGGGGCCGTGTCTTGAGGCGGGACAGGAGGGCTCTGAGCAAGAGAGGGGCTTTGGGGCCGAGGGTGGGTACTGAGAATCCGCGATGGTCCTGAGAGGACAGGCGGTTTGAATTAAAGGGGTGACATAGCACAAGGTCCCTGGGTCTGTCGAGCTCCTTTGAGAAAACAAAGTGGATTTGCAAGGTTCTCTATCTTTTGCGTCCTTCTATCCGAGGGCTACTTTTGTCAAGAACCGTTTTGTTGTTCGTGCTAGTTCATGCATAAAAGTCTGCCGCGGGCAGTCTATGCAGTGGGAAAAGCACCTGGTTCGGAAGGAATTAGGTGACAGCTATATACCAAAGTGTCGCATGGCTCCTTGTATGGAGATTAGATGCTGTGCCGTTGTGTTTTTGGATACATTCCTGTCGAATATCCATGTTTTGACCAGATGTTCCAGGCGGAGCGCCTAAGTGGCAATGGTATGAATACGTGTGGCGTGGCGACTGTCCTCTGCTCCCTCGGTGGAATTTGTAACCCTCTTTATTGGGAGTTACGTACCTCCTGGTGGCAGATGATAGTGTGGCCGGTGGTGGCTTGGAGCAGCTCGGAGGAACTGTGCCTAAGGGTGCTCGTTGCTTCTGGGGAGAGGCTCTGGGTTTGCCCTCGCCTGCTCGGGTCCGTAATCGGAAGAAGGTGACGCAGTGGCTCTGCCTCCATCGCTTGCCGGTTTTGCTTGTAAATGAGATTCCGTAGGTTCTGTTCGTGTGCGGATTTGCAAATGCAAACGAGGTGCTGAAAGCAGCCCGGAGGCTAAAATATGTATAGCTGGCAGCTGTGCCTCCCTCGTTGGAATGTGGCACTTCTGTAGGCGGTAGAGAGACGCCTTCCCCAGAGCAACGTTAGAGGGGCTCTCGCCATCTCGGGCCTTTGCCTCTGTGATTGCTTTTCTGCAGTTACTGGAAACTTCAAATATAATTTAAACATGAAGGTCTGTTCTTGCTCCCTATTAACGATGCATCCATATGTAATGTTAAAGAAAAAGGAAGAACTGTAAGTCCATCTCATTTTTTATTCTGGTTTCTCTCACGGGGAATATACTTCTCGCTCCCACAATTTGCCTTTGGTTTGCTCGCAGACTTAGCGATGGAATTCAGGCCAAATAGGTAATTGGTTTGGATCAGTTCAATAAACTTATGTAAGTTTTTACACAAAAAAAGTGTCCTGAGTTTTGCACTTTTGTCTTCCCTGAAGCAAAACGTTTCCCTCCGTCTCACCCGCACGCTTAACACACCTCTGGGAGAGCGAAAGCTGTAGTCACGGGCTTAGCCCGTGCTGGCCTGCACCCAGCGACCCTCGGGAGAGGCGGGGGGAGAGGGATGCCCCTCCGGATGGGACGCAGCTCCTGGGCAAACCCCTCGCCAGGGCGTCTGCCCTGGGCTGGGCCGGCTCCCTTGGAACGGGCACGCGACACGGGTAATCGCTGTCTGCGGTTGCTCTGCTGGGGTCAAGCAGACGCAGACCCCCTTGTCTCATCTTTTAATGTTTGGGTTTTCATGAGGTCGGGTATGGGAAGGAAGTTTTCTGCTAGAAGGAAAAAAAAAAAAAAAAAAGAAAAAGTGGTTGGTTGGTTAGATTTTCAGCTCCGATGTGCTCAGAGCTGCATGATGGGAGCATCCCTGCCAAAAGAAGATAGCCTAGAAGACAAACGTCTCCCCCAAAGAGACAGTGAAACTTAATCAAACTTCAGCACTGTAGACTTGCCCGGGGTGAACAGGACCAGAATATTAAACTGACAAAGGAGCAGAGGGAAACCTCTTTTCACCAGTTCTCTCCGTCTTACCAAACAGGATGAGAAGAGTCAATTGACGTTCCTGGCGCTGGTAACGTTTAAAATTTGTATGGGAGGGAAAGGAAGAGCCGGGCTGCATGGATTGGCAGGCTGGAAGTAATCTGCCCCTGGAATATCACTCACTGCTTCATAATCCCCCTGCCCTCCGAAAGTAGATTTTGGTTTAGAAAAGGGAGAAAATAAATGTAAGGAAAAAAAAAAAAAAAGGAACAAAAATACCCCCAAGCTTCCTGCTAGCAAGGCCACGCTTGGAGGATAAAGAGGAAGCAGACGCCGGGATTTGCTGCAGAGGCGGTGTACGGCCTGCTGCCCCGGTGTTCTAAAAGAAACTGCTGAGGTAAGGTACGGCACTTCGGGGGTGAATTTACTAAACACGCTTGTGGGAGCACCCGGGGCCCTGGAACAAAAGCCTGGGCTTTTCGGTGCTTCTTGTTTGGCTGCTGGCGTTCCTGTCCCCTCTCCGTTCCTGACGAAGGTGGGGAGCGGGTGTGCGGGGAGCGCAGGGGGGATGCCCACCTCCCAGCGGGGAAACGGGCAGTAAAACGCCCCCGCCCAAAAAGTCAGAAGGGAAAATCCTTCTCCTGCCAAGGGTGGGCCGTGCAGTTATGTCCCTGAGAACATGACTGTGTTCCCACAACGGACTGCTGGGGCTGGAGCACCGCCTGTCTTAACCGAGCCTTAACGCAGGCTCTGAAAGTCCTCTCTAGCGGGGTTCTGCCCATGGCACCCTTCACCCCTCGGCTGCTATGCTGCCTCTCTCTCCCTCTCTCATCTGACATTGACGTGAATGAAATTAAAGCAGAGATCTTCTCTCGGGCTACAGATAGGGCTCGGACGAAGAGCTTTGGTCTCTGTAACGCAGTTTGGGGCTTACAGCCTGCAAAGCTCCGGCAGGCACTGCTCTCCGGGGCCGGTGGCCGTCCTGCGAGGGTGCGCGAGAGCTGATCGGCACGCGTGGAAACGCTCACTGCGCGGCAGCCGCCACCGAGCGCCCAGGAGCAATAAGCATCCCCGGTAGTTGCTCAGCTCAGGGGGCCACGGTTTTGTCCCTCAAGGTAGTTGCGGATCTAGCAAAGCCCCTGGACTTGCAGAGACAGGCTGTCGCGGGGGGGATGGAGGCAGAGAAAAGGCTGGGCTGTGGGCGCCTGCGAGAGAAGGGGGATCGTGCCGAGAGAGGACTTCAGCAGCGAACTGCTGCGGGCACTGCGGCTGTGCCACACAGCCCAGAGGCAGGGAAAATCCCTGTGGAAACTGCAGGTTGTACGAGTGAGAACAGTAGTAATGCTCACAGCGGTCCCCCGGTGAAACTCCCCACCGGCTTGAGTAAAAACACCAGTGAACACCTCCAGAGGGGGTGGGAATGGGAACGGCACTGAAACCCTCTCCCGGGGATTTGGGGAGAGCAGGCGGCACCGGGTAAGGTGTTCCTCTGCCACCTGTAAAAGCAGAAGTAAGTTGCGTTACAGAAAGTAAAGCAAGACTTGGATGGAAAGGTAACTCCATGGCAGCTGTGGGGCACTGCCTTTGAGCAGTGCTTTAAGCCTCGCGCTGTTTAATGCTAATCCTGTAACATTATATAGATGGGGCTTTTTTTTCACTTACACAAAGGAGGAAGGGGCTCAGTTCTTCTGAGGGTGTGTTTGGGGTTTTTTTTTCCCCTTCAGCGAAAAGCGATGCTGAGCAGCACAGCCGCGAGTCCGGCTCCAGCTCGCTGACATTTCCATCTGAATCCACCTGAAGGGGGTGAGCTTTTGGGGAAGAAAGAGGCTTCTCTCCCTCTCCGGGCCAGAATCTGATCTCCAGATTAGCTTGCTGGTTATCAATAGAGGCAACAGTTGCGATTGCAACTCAACACTCCTCCAGCTCTGGAACAGCATTGAAGAAAACGGGCTTTTCAATTGCGAGAGCAAGGGGACTGAGACATCGTTTCAGTCATCGGCAATAATTGGCAAAGGAGGACCGGCATGTATTCTCCATTGACATAGGATTTCTCCCTGGTCTACCAAGATCGGTCTAAAATTTCAGACCTGATTGCTCCTCTACTCTACGAAACAGGTTGGTAATTTTCTTTCCATATCTCAAGAATTCTATATTTTAATGTGAGATGTTAAGCAACGTATTCTTTATTGTTTGTCGTGTTTCCCAAGCGGTGCCGGTCTCACTCTTGTTCTCGGACTGCCATAGTCTCCGCTAGTCGTTGCCTCCTTGGTCTCTGCTAACAAATCCGCAGGGACTCAGATTTACGGTCTATATAAAATTCTGTCATCCTCTTTTCATCTTTCCAAGATAGGGGATGTGGTAAAAGTTTTCGTTGGTGGAATGAATTTTTCTCAACGCAGAAGGCGGTTGCTGGAAGCAGAGCGTGGCCAGCGTTGATGCGAGCGGCACGCTGAGGAGCAGTGAAGCAGGGAGGAACTTTCCTTCCACCCTGTTTCACACTTTCTGAGCTCCCGGTAATGGGAGTCAAGTGAAGCGATGTGTGACAGAGGATGGCGCGTTCCCTGCTGTAGTCCTGCGCTGTATGTGTGTGGATATATTTTGGAGGAGGTGGATGTGTCCCCGTACATTATAGAAACAGATCTATAGGGAGAGCATAAAGAGACACTGGGTTTTGTAGGCGCTGTGTGCACGCAACTGAAGTGCATGGGGTGTCTAAGGCTGAGAAAGCAGAGGCTGGTATTGAAACCAAGGCTATAAGTAATGTATAGGTACAGTTTGTGTCTGAAGTTGATCATGTACTTTTCTGGCGGGCGCAGGCACGCTGGGAGCGCGGGATACCTTCCTGGGAGCTCTATGTGAGCCGCGCACGGAAGCGACAGGCGAAGAAATCAAAGCAGGTGTTTTAGCGATATTTTCTATTGGATTAATACTGAGTAACAAATTGCATTAGGCACAGAAGGAATTAAAGCTGGCACAGGATTTCCCTTTCAATTTCCCAGCCCCATATCTGCTTCTCTCTCTCTCATTGATTCCTGTACAGCAAGGAGTTGCCCAGCTGTGTAAATGTTTGTGCTTCTTCCGCGCTCGTCAAAAACGGTAAGTGATGGTGTTAGCAGCCAGCGCAAAGGATTAGTCGAAGCGGTGTCTGAAGCCCCTTAACCAGGAGAGCACGCCGCAGCTCTGCATCGGCTCGCGCGTTTGGAGCAGGGAGAAGCTGTTCCCCTCGGAGTCAGGCAGGAGCGTCCATCCCCGCGCTAAGCGGATCAGGGAGGAATTGCTTTCGAACCAGTGGGAGAATAGACGGCCCACGGAGAGCCGGGGCGATTTACAGCTTCCAAACGTTGTGTGAAATTAGCAGCAGCTCTTCCGCGTGGGTATGGGCTTACTTTCACAGTACCTGCAGGGCAATTTGCTGTTGCTGGCAGAGAAGTCTACACGGAGCAGGCATTTCAGGTCTGCCGGGCAACCGAGGGACCTCCATCTCTGAAACATCCGCGTGTCGGCAGCGGCTTCAGGAAGCAACAACGAGGTTTGCTCAAGGATGCGGTTTCCTACCAATGTGATGTGTGTCCGGGTTTCTTTCTTTCCTGCAGGATGAACAGGCGATCGTTTCTCGGGACCTGGGTGGCCCTTCTGGTGATCACTGCGCGGCAGCGAGGTGAGTATCTCCCGCTCGGGCGCTGGGAGGCCGACGCTCGTCAGCTGTGCTGGGACAGCGGTCACCTCGGAGCAGCGCTGTGCCCAGAGACCCCAGAAGTACGGAGGGCCTGGAAAACACCCCCAGCCCCTTGGCTGGAGCACGGACAACAACCAGGGGCGAACTTCTTATTTCCCGTGGGGAGGGAAGGGCCACCAGTTTCGAGGGTGAGCGCTAAGCGGGGAGATTGGGGCGCCTCCGTGGGTAAGCACAGGTGCCAATTTTGCACAAGTGACAGCTTGCATCGCGGGAGACGGATCGGCAGCCTGCGCAAATGGCCCTCGCTCCATTGAGAGCAATGAAGCGACGATAGGTTACGTTGAATGAGGAGCTGGCACGCCGTGCCGGGTATGAAGCTGGCAAAGCCGGCAGGGCATACAGGCCACAGATGCTGTTGAGCTCGGTGAGTGTTTTATGTATGTGTGCATATACCATCTATACGGCTGTGTGCGCACCTGGGGCATTCCAGAGGTAGCGAAGGTCTGGCCAGTTACTAAGAAATAGGAGTTTGGAACATTTCTGGTGTCAGGACTGCTGAGCAGGCTGACCAGCCTATGTCTGGCAAAGAGCAAACCGGGTGAGCGGTAGCAGAGCGCCACGGTGTGCGCGTAGTGAGGTTCCCCTGGGGTGCTTGCGGAGGACACCCGAGAGCAGGCGTGGGGGTGGCTCTGGTGGGATCGGAGCCTCGCCCTGCGCTCGCACCCCATTCCTCGTGGTGCGGTTTGTTTTGTGTAGAGGTGGTGTCCACATCTGGGCTGGACGAGGCCCCGAGCAACGTGCTCTGACCATGGGGTCAGCCCTGCTTCGGGCAGGAGGTGAGACCAGCCAGCAGCTGGGGACCCCTTCCGAGCTGCGGCTTTCTGTGATGTTGAGAAGCACAGGAGCAGCTCGCTAGTCTGGCGGAGAAATTAGTCTTTGCCACGTTTCAATGTGAGGAAAGGCAAGCGGAGCTGGCATTGGGCAGAAAAAGCCTTTGTAGTTTGGTAACGTGGCAGATAAGTGCTGCGTGGCTGGCTTGAGGACCTCGAGCAAGGGAACGTAGAGCTGGGGAGTTGGGAAGCCTGGAAGCCCTTTCCCTGGTGAGCTGCTGAGTTGCCGTCGGGCTGAGGACAGCTCAGGCAAAACCTGTGGGTCTCCTTCCTTGTGTGGGAAATGAGGCCACCAGTTCACTCGTGGGAAATGCCACCGGGGCAGAAATCACGATCAGCGAGCCTGCTGGGCTGCTTGGCTGGAAGAAGTGATGCATGCAAAGCTATGGCAGTGTCGCATTGGTAGCGCTAAAGAAGCTGGCATTGAGAAGTTCTTGCTGAGTTTTCTATTTAAAAAAGAAGTAAAATCCGTGTCTGGTAGCTATGCCTCAGCTGTAATAACTGGTCAGGTGCGTAACAGCTGTGAAACAACTTGTTTTACTACCTGGCAGCCAGGAGTTTTGCTGCAGCCCTTCAGATATATCTGTGAAACCAGGGTCACAGCTCTGACACCGTCATGAGCCACCTCCCTTTATGTCCAGCGGGGCACTCGGGCCACATGCGTGTGTCTTAAGAGGTCAGGATCCCAGCGGGGTGAGGCCACGCTTCCCTCGGTCTCCTTTTCCCCAAGGCAAGTCACAGTATCACAGTATCGTCAGGGTTGGAAGGGACCTCTGGAGATCATCTAAGTCCAACCCCCCTGCCACAGCAGGGCCACCTACAGTACATTGCACAGGACGGCGTCCAGGCGGGTTTTGAACGTCTCCAGTGTGGGAGACTCCACAACCTCCCTGGGCAGCTGTGCCAGTGCTCTGCCACCCTCAAAGGAAAGAAGTTCCTCCTCATGTTCAGATCGGTTGAGCCTGTGAAGAAGGGTCAGATGGAGACTCTCTCTGCTCCCAGGTGGTTTTGAGCAGAGAGCATCCTCAAGGTGGCTAGGAGAGAGCATCCCCCAGCTGGGGCAACACCAACACTCCCTCCTGCGTCCGGAACGGCGGGGCACAGGGCAAGCTGTCCTCGGCTGGAGGCCCCTGATCAGCTCAGGGTAGGGTCTGGGAGATAAAAGCATGTCCCGAACCCGGGTGAACAGAGCTGGGATTGTTCGGAGCCCGGCGGCTCATGTCGGCTGAGATTGAATGTCGTGAGGACAGGGCGCTGCTTTTCTACATCAAAGAGGGGAGGAGGGGGAGGAAAACCCAGCAAAATCCCCATTTGGTCTGTGAGGAGCCACACCAGTAGCTAACTGCAAGAAACAGGGGATGAGATGACAGCAGACTTCTGGCGGGGGCCGGAATGGGAAGGGACGTGTGCCCTCAGGCCAGAAGTGCCCGCTTGCAACTCAAGCCGATGGATTTTAGTCTGGTAGAAAGCAGCAGGCTGGTATTAAAACCCATCAAAACTGCCTTCTGAAATATTTTTCGGAGAGACAATGATGTTCACTGGCATGGCCTTGTAGCAGGAAACCTGATTTCGCCAGGAAATGCCGGAGCGTTTGTGACACCCCGGGGCTGTAACCCAGTGCCAGGAGCCCTCGGGGGTCTGGTGGGGCGGGCTGGCCCTGGTGCCCGGGAGGGCTCTGCCGTGCGGGCAGGAGGAGAGCGGCTGCTGCCAGGAGTGTGGCTCGGGGGGTCGGTCTGGGTGCTGTTTGGTCCCCAGGCACCTGAGCACCTCTGAAACAGCAAACCCCCCCATCCTGGAGCGGGAGGGGATGGAGCTGTTGTCCTTGTTGCCGAGGCATAGGCACAGTCACGTGGAAAGTAAATGGCAATGGGCAGCTGTGAGCTGGACACACGTCTAGTGGTCCCTTTGAACGATGCTCTCTCCAGTGACCCTGTCCCAGAGCCAGTCCCGGAACGAGCACCTCTGCTCTTGAGACAACTTCTGGGTGCTGCTGATGCTGGGTTTTGGTGCTGTTTTCAGCAGCGGCAGCGATGCAGAATATGGCATCGTGGCCGAGTACTGGCTTGGCTAGTCGCTGTTAGTCTGCCGCCTCCAGTGCAGCGCGTAGAGTTTCACCCCCGCGCCGGAGCCCTGCCTGGCTTAGGCGCAGGCTGGTGGCCAGCAAACCTTCGGCGTCCCCGGCGTGTCCACACTGGGGGAAGGAGGTGAGGGCAAGGCAGCGACTGAGCTCTTCGCAGGAGGTCAGCGTTTGGGGAGAAGCAACCTTAGGGGACCCTGCCACGGCTTCTCTGAAGTCAGGACCAGTCCTGACATTGCCATAAGGACGCTCTTCTCCCTTTCCTTCCAGCTCACACCATGGCGAGTCTGTATCCATTCTGGCAGAACGACACGAAAACGCCCAAAGTTGATGATGGAAGCTCTCCCGAGATTAAGATCTCTGTGCCATTCATCTTTTTTGGAGCCCCGTATAGAAGCGTTTATGTAAGTGGAGAAGCAGACCTTCCCTTTATTCTTTTTCTTGCCATTAGCAGCTGCATTTTAAACGCACTCTCCCCATCGTCAGGAATCGGAAGATTTATTAGCACCTACCTGACAAGTTCTTAGATTTCATGAACTGATAGGTTTTATGATTAAGAAAGTCAAAGGTATATTTAATGGGCTAATGTTCACCGGGAAGGAATAGAAAAGGCAATAAATTTTCTTTGTAGGTGATTAAATGGTACAGCAAAGCTAAGGCCTCGACACGAGAAACATTATTCCTGGTACATGACAAGAAACAGGAACATGTAGAGACCTGCAGGGGAAAAAAAGAGGGCAATAGTTTGGACCCATATGTAGGTGCCTGAGACAAGGACAGGCTGCTGCCATTCTCAGATGGCAGCTCAGCGAGAGCCTGGCAAAGGTGACACCCACTCCTCCGGGCTGGGCTAAGAGAGGGTTCACCTCAGCACATCCAAACTGTGCCTTAGGCAGGGGCCTAAGTGAGCGTGACTGTGGGCCAGATGCCAAGCGCGCCCATGTTTTGTGGCAAGGCGGTATCTGTGGGTATGCCCGGCCCAAAGCGGGATACAAACCTGCCAGCCCCACAGGTCCAGAAGAGAGGCAAAGACTCGTTTGTGTGCCCGCCTGACCAGCTTGTATCTGTGCATAGCAGTCCTGGGAAAGTATTAATCCCAAGGGGGTTTCGAAGCCTTGTGTGGTGGGAGATTTCAGCATTCGGGACAGCAGGGCCACTTGTTCTCCACGCTTTGCCAAAATAATGGTTGTTTTGAAGAGCATCTTCAGCAGAATCTGGGGAGGCTGCCCGTGGCACCACGTGCCACGCTGCTCTTGGGGAGCCCCAGGATCTGTTGCAGAGGACAAAGCTGAAAGCAGCGGGCCCGATGCTCTAGCTCTTTTGCCTGGGTCTCTTCGTGCAGGTCAACAACAACGGCGTGATCTCCTTCAACGCGCTCGTCAGCCAGTTCACACCAGAAGCCTTCCCCCTGACGGACGGCCGGGCCTTCGTGGCGCCGTTCTGGGCGGACGTGCACAACGGCATCCGGGGAGAAATCTACTACAGGGAGAGCACAGACCCCGAGCTGCTGAGGAGAGCCTCCAAAGACATCCGCAAGCACTTCAAAGACATGTCCTCTTTCTCTGCCATCTGGATCTTCATCGTCACCTGGGAGGAAGTCACTTTCTACGGAGGAAGCAGCACAACCCCAGTAAGAGTGATCAGCTTCTTGTGCGAGTGGTGTGCTTCTTGACGGGTGGTTGTTTGATGGCTGAGTATATGTCTGTATGAATATAACTCTCCGGGCCTTTGTGTGTAAAATTGAGTGAGTTGCTTGGTGCTCCTGCTCCCCAGTTCCCTTTCGGGCAGAGGAGAACCACGGTCCTTTCGTTCTCTCCCGCGGGAGCCCATACGAGCCTCGCTCCCTGCTCTCAGATCTCCAGGGAAAGCATCGCCTCTTGGGTGTTTGTAGGCAGCACGCCTTGATCACACTGTGGTTATTTTTTGCTAGATACAAATGCAGATTTCATTTTTCCTCTGTGCTGTGATGCACGACCTTCGCTTCCCCATGCTCCCGCAGTGATAAAACAGGGCTACTTGTGCAGGCGTTACAGGCGCCTCAGAAGAAAGGCCTTTATAAAGGAGCCAAAGTTTTGGCATTGAACAGTAGCTCTGTCGTGATATAAACCACTCGAGGCTCCCACTTGCTCCTGCGCCACCGGTTTATAAGGAATGGCAGCAACGGGGCCGGGGTGTTGGGTGAGACCCAGAAGCACCCAACAGCAGGCGGGCCGGTGCCGAAAGCAGCCTCGCTGTGTGCGCGGCACCTGAGCGTGCCGAGGTGCGTGTGCTCGGGGCGTGCGTGTGGAGCAGGCTCCTCCCGAGACTGCCACGTGGTGCCCAGGGACGGAGCAGAGAACAAGCGTGCCTGTGCTTTGTGTCCCGTCCTGAAGTGGGCCTGGAGGGCAGCCCCCCGCTGACCATGCTGGGTTGGGTCTGTCCACTCCAGGGGTCCAGGACAAACTGGTCTCACATTTAGCAGCATAAGGGAAAGAACGAGCGGTGGAGGTGGGGATGGGAAGCCCTTCGTTGTCTGGACGGGCAGCCATAATCTTCTGCTCTGTGCTCCCTTCTTCTCCCCGGTCACCCTCTTCAGGCTGGATTTTGTAGCTCGCCCTCCGCTCCCCACCGCTCACATCTACCCGGGGTTCAGTGCAAGTCTGCTTGGTTCTGCACCCTGAGCTTGCCTCGCAAGGCCATGGCAGCTTTGAAACAAAGCTACGGTCGTTATTTGCTCCCTGCCTCTGCGAGGAGGGAGGGCTGCTCTGGCAGAAAAGTGTCTAGCTCAGGAATCTGCGGTAAATTAAGTTTTGGAAGTAATCCACTCTCCGAGGAGCTGGAGACAGGAAAGAGAAAATGGGAGCTTTAATTTGTATTTATTTGGCAAAAAACTCTCTTGCTTTCAAATTGTGATGGCTTTTTCTGTGGCGGAGGCTGAAACGTTCTCTCTGCAGCCCTAATCCGAGAGGGCAGCGAGGGCATCTCGTAGAAAAGGGTTGCATGGCCACTCTGAAATCCTGTGCGGACATGGAGATAGGAAGGAAAAAACCAAAGGGAATACTGACGGCATTTTTGCGATGACAACTGCCCTGTCTGCCTGGCAGACTGATCCAGACTGACCAGAGAGTCTCACTAGCGACTCAGCAGTGGTAGCTCGCTTATATTTCCATAAATGTGCGAGTTGTATCTCGGAGGATGGGGATGTTGGTGTGATGTTGTTTAGGGCAGGAACGGCTTTGAAATATCTGGTTAACACGTGAGCTGTGACCGCAGCTGACATCGGGAGGTCTGTGCGGTATGGCTGGCACGTCGCTGGTAGGGTCCGCCTGGAAGCTTGGGGCGCAGGTAGCAAGCGAGGGATCCTTGCTGTTGTTTGGGGAAAGGGTTGTTTAGGATTAGCCTGTGTACTGTGAGTGCCAAAAGCTGGCTTCTTCTGTCTCGAGGAGTTGGCTCTGATAAACAGTTCAGCTCGTTTCCATTTGTTAGAGAGGCTCGAGATTTAATGCATATTTTTTGCCAGTCCTGGCAGTGCTTGCAGAGAAAAAATACATATATATATATATTTGCAGACAGCAAGCAATATAGAGATTCGTGTATTGCCTGAAGAATTACATTTGCAACACAATGCAATTTATTTTGTTATAGAGCAGCCTTCCCGCTCGATAGCGGCCAGGGCTCCGGGTTGGCACATGGAACAGCACGATGCAACTTAAGCAGGAAATTCATCGCAATGCAGAAAAGCTGCAGAAAACAATTGTGCGAATGTGGCCTCGGGGATGCTGCGGTTACTGCCTCTCAATGACGCCTGAGCAAACGGGTTCAGTCTCCGAGAGCCTTGTTAGGTGGCTATGGCGCTCGATGCGTGTTCGGCCGTGAGTGCCACACAGGGAAATGTTTGTGGTTCATGCAAGTGCTCCTAACGAGGAGCGCCGGCCATCCAACACCTCCTGGTACCAGGTCAGCTCCCGCCACTCGCCAAGAGGCACCTGACCACAGCAGGGTTTGTTGCTCCGTCGAAGAGCCGTTGTTGCATTATAAAAAGCAACCCTGCCTTTATGTGTTAGTGCCTTCTGATCTTAGAGCGGTGGGAAAAGACTTGGCAGAGGTGAGCAAGCGTGCCGAGGAGGTGAGGAGGAAACCAGACGCAGGAGGCAGAATCCCAAGGAAAGGATGCGGGAGTGGAAGCGGTGGCTTCCCAGTAGCTTGCTCTCCCGCTTGCCCCGGTGTGAACTGTGCCATTTGCAGCTGCCTTGAGGCAGCTCTGCCCACACCTCTCGCTCTCCCTGACAGCTCGTACAGGCTGCTTCGCCTTCGTTTGCAAGATTTCTCATGGCAGGAGCCTAGCGTGCCTTGGAAGTGACTTCCCTTGTGGCACACAAGTAATGAGTGCCGCCCCAGGGTCCCTTTCTGGGTCTTCAGGCATTTGTGCTCACCTCAGCGCCAGTAATCAAACTAGCGGCTTTGCTGTAAGGGAATGTGAAGTGGCACAAAGTGACCTCCAGCCCCTTGGGGCTCTGGGGTCTTCCCTTTGTCCAGCAGCACGTGAACTGCTGTTAACGTGGAGCAGCTCAGCCTTCGCTGGCAGGGAAGGACCTAGCGCTTCCTGGCGTGAGATGATTCAATCGATGTGCTTTCCCGTATCACCTGATAATTGCTTCTGTGGCTGTAGTTTCCTTCACGGTGTGCAGCACCCAGGTAGCTGGGCTCCCAGTAGTGGTCTTGAATAATTAAAAGAGGAGCAGCCCAAGCTTTGTCCTCCATGGAAATCCTGCTCGCTCAGAGGCAGGAGGAGCAGGCGTTTATCACGGCACGGTCCCGGCGCAGAGCAGTCTAGGACAGGCAAGGATGGGAAGGACAGAAAAATGCGGAAAGCTGAGAGAAGTGAATGACTTGTCAGTTCCCAGTGAAGCGCTCTGCCACTGGATCTGCATGGATTGAGGGGATATCTCAAGGGGAGAGGCCTTTTCTGTCTTTCTGTGCGACCGTAAAAGGGAAGAGCTCGGGGCCGTGTCAGCCTCACCGGCCGGCAAAGCACACCCTTCTTGCGTGGGGCCCGGGCTGGCAGTCGCGTGAGTGTATCTGGAGTTTGGAGGGCTGGAAATGCAGAGTCATTTCAAGCGAAAGGAAGAACGCGAGCAGCGGATTTGAGCAGGTAGCGAGGGGATTTGGCAGCCGAGCGCAGTGCATAATATACATGGTTGACTTGGATGTAATCCACCGTTAACAGTATTGTAGGATATGAATGCGGAAGGGAAGCGGGTAAGATAATGCGGTGAGGAATAAAGCTAAGATAGGGTAATGGAAGATAACAGGTCGTAACAATCCGAATCCTGCCGGTTGCTTTTTCCCCGCGAGCTTATTCTCATGCTGCCATCTATTGGCATTAAATTGGATCGTAGACGGTCTTCTCCTCCCAGGTGGAGGTAGCGTGTGGGAGCTGGAGGAGATGGTGGCAGAAGGGCGGGCAAGCAGTCTCACCTCGCGAATGTGCTTATGGTTTTCAACAGGTGAACACTTTCCAAGCTGTCTTGATCACAGATGGAGTGTCCTCTTTTGCCCTATTTAACTACCATGAAATCAGCTGGACCACAGGGACAGCCAGCGGAGGGGACCCCCTGACCGGTCTCGGTGGGGTGATGGCCCAGGTGAGGCTCTCTCTCCCATACCACCACCTCTGTGGAGCTCTCAGATGGGTGCCTGTAGCTTGCTCATGCCATGCAGTCCCTCAACGTCTCCGGCACTGGCCTTGCAAGCCCGCTGCTGGGCACAGTGGGATGAGCACCCCAAAATTTGGTATCAGCAGCGGTGCCGCAGCCAGTCCAGCTGCCCAGGGGCGGTGAGGTTCCCTGCCGACAGGGTGCCTCACTTCGGCACTGTATATCAACCGCTCAACCATTACCCATAGTTCTATATGTACATACATATGTGTATATACATGTACATAAATGCGTAAATATACATCCATACTGCTTGTAGCACCTAGAATCTCTGAAAGGAGACTTTAAAACTAAAGATGCGCTCAGGAGTTATTGTTGGGGGCAGGGAAGGGCAGAAATGCAGCATTGCTTTCCCATAGCAAAGATGTGTGATGAAATTTGCTCTCTCTGTTTTAGGCTGGCTTCAATGGTGGAAATATCACCAACTTCTTCAGCATCCCGGGCTCCAGAACCCCAGACATAGTCAATATCGAAGAAACGACCAACGTTAACGTCCCCGGGCGCTGGGCTTTCAAAATAGACGGCAGAGAGATAGATCCGGCCAATGGCTGCAGCCTGAGAGGTAAGGGGGAAATGGCATCGCTGTACGTCAGGTCTTGGGGTGCAGTGGCAGCAAAGGGTAATGCTGTTGGGAAGCTGGTGGAGAGGTGCCTGACTGCTCTGGGCTGCTGCACGATTTGTGTTTTTGCCAAGCCAACCCCACAAACTGCAGCTGTGGGGACAGAAACACACGAGCGGGGTTCGGGTCCTTTGCGCGTCTGTGAGTTGCTGCACGCAGCGCAAAGTCATCGCCCGACTTCCAGCGATGATTGTCGGTCTGCCCACTGCAACAAGCTAATGCCTTGAAGAGTGGACAGAGAGGTTTGGCACGTTGTGTTTAGCTGGAGAGCATGCTTGGCAGCATATGCGAAGAAGCCGTTGTCAGCCGTTGTTTGCCCCTGGTCCCGGCTGGCGTCGCCTCTCCCAGGGGGATGTCGGCACGCTCACGGATGGCCGGACCCATCTCACGAGGAGTAATTGCAGCAAATTCTCCATGCGGATGAGGGCTGTCTTGGCAGCTCCGAGAAAACTAAGAGAGGCTCATAAACACTCAGGTGTCTTCTCAGCTCTCAGTGTTGCTTTCAACCACCAGCGAGTAAAATTGTCGTCTGTGCTAGGTTTTCGTCTGTCCTGGGATTCTAGTAGCACGGTGTTGCCGTAAGCCTCTATTCCTATGGCCCAGAAGCAGAACCCTATCCCGAAGTCAAAGGTGGATGGAGCTTGTGTGCGTCATAGGAATTGAATGCCACTGAGCCATTGTCTTGATTCTTTTCTGTGACCCTGATGGTGGCAATGGGAAGACCTGCGGACGGCACTTTCCTCTTGCCCCCAGAGTGGGAAAGCTGATGGTGTGGTTCCATTTCCCTTGTTTCTGCAGGAGGAATAGCAGATTTTCCAGGCAGGACAAATGCCATGCCCCTGCACCACTTACAGTGTCTGTGCCGGTGTCGGTGCCAGCGTGAAGATATAAAAGGATTAATAAATGCACACAGCGACTGCACAGAGACTCTGCTGCAGAGAGATTATTGTATTATCATTTGACAAATAAAACTGTCAGGAGCATCCGCTGTGCTCCAGCAGTCTTTCTAGCAAGAGAGAATTGTCACTTGCTGACGGACACTGGAGGTGTCACCACTCTGAGACATGTAGCTTCTTTATGTCCTGGCTTAGGACTGTAGCGAAAAAGGATCGTGAGACCCCAAGGCTCTTGCAGCCTCAGCAGAATTTTCGGGTGCAGCTGCTCCAGCCACTTCCAGCTGCCAACCCCAGGAAGAAAGGCCAGGCTTTGCAAAGGGGCTGAAAGCCAGTCTCGGCTCTGCAGGTAACGAGGGCAGCGTGGGAAGATACCAGTGCTGCATTTGCATTTTACAGTGGACAGTCTGTCACCCCCCATGAGAGGAGATGCATCGTCTGGGACGGTTGGCACGGGAGCCCTTGCGAGTGGGCCTCCCAAAGAGGAGAGGTTGTTTGTTGCAGGGAAGCGGAAAATAGCTTTTTTTGTAGGAGGCAGGGAAGAGAACAAAAAGTTTAGGAGAGGTAAATTCAGGCGGCGCGCACGGCAGAAGCCACGCGTATGAGAAGTGTGAAAGACGGCCATATGGAGGAGAGGGAAACTCTCACGGGTATTTGCCACCCTTGTTCTCTCGTCTTCTCTCTGCCTCTCATGTCTCTCACCAGACAAACCTGCCTCCCTTTATAGTACCGCCGTGTAACAAGTCTGCTCGGTCTATTGCTGTGCGATCACTCATCGTTTCCCGTCGCCGCTGGTGTATGGAGTGGAAGTCACTTATCAACAGCTCTTTGGTTTCATAACTACTATGAGCGCTTTCTGAATGGGAGTGAATCGCCTCTGGGTTGCTCTTTGACCAGCAAAATTATGCCAACGGAGGAATTACAGAGATGGTGACAAAGCTGAGGGATGGTGCGCAAGTACAGCGACAGCACTAGAAATGGCCTCCAAAAGGTGCGAGCTTTACCAGTGGACTTTCCCTTTGAGAAAATCACACGAACGGCTCCTGTGTCCCATGATACCGAAGCAGAACGAGGGTGAAGGAATAGTCTTCAAGTTAGCTGGCCTGCATGGCGTGGCACCAACTCTGGATCGGTGACAGCACTCGCACCATCCGGTGGACTTGCGGTGTGGGTAGGACTTGAAGGAGGCGCACTGTACATTGAAAATGAAGCTTGCAATTGCAGCGCTTTGGTGAGTGGCTCCTGCTGGGAGTCTGCACAAAGACAGTGGCCGAGAAGCCCAGCAGCAGGACGTTTTGGTGGCAGTCTCGATTGCAGGGCCGGCAGACCCCTCTGAGGACTGATGTGGTGCAGCTAGAGCGTGTTACTCTGTTAAGAGAAGTGATGTAGCGTGGGTTTTCCCTTTTTGTCTTTCTAGGACAGTTTCTCCGTCAAGGGGAGATCTTCTGGGACAACGCCAACTGCACGACCAAGTGCCGCTGCCTGGATTTCAACAACGAGATCTTCTGCCAGGAGATGGCTTGCGGCCCCTTTGAAGCATGCGAGCCAAAGACCAAGTTCTTCCAGTGCGTGCCGGTGGAGAGCAGCACCTGCGTGGTGTTCGGAGATCCACATTACCACACCTTCGATGGCTTCCTCTTTCACTTCCAGGGTTCCTGCTCCTACCTCCTCGCCAGGCAGTGCTGGCCAGGCTCCCAGCTGCCCTACTTCAACGTGGAGGCCAAGAACGAGAACCGAGGCGGCTCCTCCGTCTCCTGGCTGAGGGATATTTTTGTGGAGGTCTACTCGCACAAGATCGTCCTCCCCAAGGGCAGCTTTGGGAAAGCGAAGGTAAGAGCCCTGCTTAAAGGGGAGAACTTGCCAGGTTTGCTCCTCCAAGGCAGCGGCAAGTCCGCCGTGGCAGCCGTGGGAGTGTGGGATGGGGCTTCTGGGCCCTGTGTGTCCCTCAGGGACGGAGCATGAGTGACAGGCATGCTGGCAAATGCCTGTGGCTTACTGACGGCTGTCCTTCTGCGCACATCCCTAAGCCTAACACCCCATAATGGGACCGTACGGCTCCTGTCTGTATCACGGTATGAGAGCTCTGCTATTTCGAGCGCCGGCTCAGTCGTCTGGTGTTGTTCCTGCAGGTGGATGACTTGATGGTGTCCCTACCCATCTCCCTGGATCTGGGCGCAATAAAAGTCTATCAAAGTGGCTTTTCCACAGCTCTGGAGACCGACTTTGGCCTGCTGGTGACCTACGATGGACAACACTATGCCTCCATCTCTGTTCCGGGCACGTACATCAACACCACGTGCGGTCTGTGTGGGAATTACAATAAAGACCCCAAGGACGATACCCTCCGCTCGGACGGGAGGCTGGCCACGTCCGTGCCGGACCTGGGCGAGAGCTGGCGAGTGCCGCACCCTGAGCGGAAATGCTCGCCCGGCTGCTTGGACAACTGCAGCCTCTGCGACGCTGCCACCGAGTCTCTCTATTTCACCTCCGAATACTGCGGCTTCATCAACAAGAGCGGCGGGCCGCTGTGGGAGTGCGGCGCCGTCGTGGACCCCACCGCCTTTGTCCACAGCTGCGTCTACGACCTCTGCAGTGCACGGGATAATGGCACCGGCTTGTGCCAAGCCATCCAGGCCTACGCCGCGGTGTGCCAGGCCCTGGGCATCTCGGTGGGAGAGTGGCGCGCCCAGACGGGATGTGGTAAGTGTTTGCGTGCTCGTGCCAGGATCCTTTCCCTCTGGAAGAGGGGAGTGATTTCAGGGGTCTGCCCGTGTGCCCAGCAGTGCGTGAGAGGAAGAGGGAGAAGTCCAGGGGAGGGAGTTGACTGAGGTGGAGGGAGTTGGGCGACAGCCAGTCGGTCCCTCCTCTCCGTGGCGTCAGACTCTTGCACCAGCAAAAGGGTGGCACGAGTCAGGCACGCGACGGGAGCTCCACATGGCTATGCAGACAGTCGGCTGCCGTGAGGAGAGGTGGAGGCTGGACTGGAACGGGGACTCGCTGGCGGCACGCTTCTTGGCCCACCCTCCTCGCTAGCAGCATTAAATAGCTGCGGGTAGCTCGAGGGCTCTGGGGCTGTTTTGGAGAAGCTTGCACGAGAGGAATGGCCGGGGAGGCGTGGGAGGGGAATGGAGGGGCCAATTATACCATCAAGCGGGGATCCCGGCTCACTCTCTGTTGTCTCTGTTGGGAGTCAACGGGAAAGAAGTAATTAGCCCCAAACCATGCCATAATATGGTCCTCCTGTTGTTTGTCTCCCCTCTGCGCCCACAGGGATGGCTGTGCAGTGCCCGGAGCTCAGCCACTACTCGGTGTGCGCCAGCCGCTGCCCCGCCACGTGTTCGGACCTCACGGCCCCGCTGGCCTGCGCCTCCCCATGCGCCGAGGGCTGCGAGTGCAACGAGGGCCACGTTCTCAGCACGGACCGCTGCGTCCCCGTCCAGAAGTGCGGTTGCGATGTGGACGGCCGGTATTACGCCATCGGGGAGTCTTTCTGGGCAGCAGCAGACTGCACGGTGGAGTGCCAGTGCGAGGACGGCGGGGAGGCAAGGTGCTTGAACACCACCTGCCCCGAAGGAGAGGTCTGCGCCATTGAGAACGGCTACCGGGGCTGCTACCCCAAGCGGGAGAGCCTGTGTTTGGTGGGGCAGAACCAGGTGCTGCAGACGTTTGATGGTGTTGCCTTCCCTTATCCACTGGAGCACTCCTACACGCTGCTCAAAACCTGCCCGGAGAGACCGGACTTCATTGAGGTGGACATCAGCCAAAAGAAGCCCGGAACTGCTCCCAACGGGCCACGTGTCGTGCGGATCCAGGCAGTCGGCCAAGAGGTGAAGATTGGAGGCACCAGCCTGTCAGAGATCAAGGTAAAGGTGCTGCTGTCAGGGCATCCCACCCCAGGGCCAGGCTGGGAGGCGGTGGTTTGTGCTGCGATCCAATGTCCCTTTGGAGAAGGGCTTGTGGGTCTGTGGCCCCAGACCATTCCCCCACGTCAGTGCCTCAAGCACTATAGTGGCACTGTGTGGAAGCCCTGTAGGTGCATGCGAAGGTGGTGTCGCAGCACCGGTATTCCCGTTTGCTTGCTGAATCAGTTTCAGAGACTTTCCCGAAGTTGCAGTTGTCTCCTGCGACTTTGTTTTTCCCTGGAAAAACATTCTCTGTTAATGGGGCAAAATGCAAGGAAGTAACCCTATCCCCCGACTCGAAGGAGGCTCTGGGCCTCGGAGGGCAGTGTCTGGGTCAGGAAGAGTTTCACGTACGCAGCGTGGCACTGCCAGCAGATAGGAACTGTCTTGCAAAGAGCAATCACCCTCCCTGAAGTGTCTCAATCCGCTTGTTATTTGTAGGTAAATGGTTACGATGTGGAGCTGCCCTATTTTCACCCTTCTGGCCGCCTGGAAATCTACCGTAGCGACAACAGCACCGTGATGGAGTCGGAGGGGCTCCTGGCTATCGGCTACTATGATTCGGGCCTCCTGGAGATCCGCCTCTCCACCGCCTACTTCAACTGCACCGGGGGCCTGTGCGGCTTCTTCAACGGCAATGCCAGCGATGAGTTCTGCCCGCCCAAGGGCAAGTGCACGGACAACCTGGAGCTCTTCCTAGAGAGCTGGACCACGTTCGACGAGATCTGCAACGGGGAGTGCGGGGACCTCCTCAAGGCTTGCAACAACGACTCGGAGTTGCTCAAGTCCTACAGGAGCCGCTCCAACTGCGGCATCATCAACGACCCCACCAACAGCTCCTTCCTGGAGTGCCACAGTGTGGTCAACGTTTCGGCCTACTACAGGACGTGCCTCTTCCGCTTGTGCCAGAGTGGGGGCAACCGGTCGGAGCTGTGTGACTCGGTGGCGCGCTACGCCGGCGCCTGCAAGAACGCCGAGGTGGACGTCGGCCAGTGGAGGAGCCACAGTTTTTGCCGTGAGTCCACCCAAGCTTTTAAGTGTTTGGGGTGGGCGAAAGAGGACGTAGACCCCGCTTCCCTCAGGCAGAATCTTTTGGTCGGGAGCCTGTGGCTGTACAGAGGAAGAGCAGCTTTTCTTACAGGATGCCGAAAAGTATGGGCTTGCTTTCCCCCTGCCCCCTTGCATCTCCGGTGGGTACCCCTTACCCACAGGGTGCTCCTCTGTGGCTGAGCTTGAAGACACTCAACAGCAGAAGGGCTGTTCGTGTGGGAGATCCTGACCTGATGGCGCTTACGACAGCATTAGATGTCCAAAGTCATACGGAAGGGGGTAGGGGTGAAGGTGTCTGTATGCTGTCGATCTGGGGCAATTTTCCTATTCGCTTCCCTACCGGTAAACCAAAGATCAGCATTGCCATCAAAAGAGCTACGCCCGCTAGAGCTTTCTGCCGTGAGAAGCGATGGTGCATACAGAATGGTCTCTTTTGTAGCGTACAGAAGAGAAGGAGGAATAGTAGAAGGAATGCAATGTCTCCCAAGCCCAAAAGCAAGGCAGCGCCGCCCCGTGTACCGACAGTAGTTTCTGAGCGGTGCTCGTGCCGGCAGAGACAGATTTCCCAGCGATACGATTTCAGGGTGGCATTTCAGGAGGCGTCAGAAGTTTTATGATGCGGTATAGGCGCATTCCGGAGCCGCAGATGGTGTCTGACAGTGCTGTACGCCACCACCAGAGGATAATTTGAATAACGCTTGTATTTAGCTGTTGCTATAAACTTACCGTTGATGGGAAAACATTCATAATTCAGAAGCAAAAGTGAAAAATCCCCAGTGTGGAAGTACACGGTGGGGAGGCAGCTCCTGTTTCTGCTGCAGAGGTTTGAGGGAGGCATCCGTTTCAGAGCCCTGGCCTCGTACCCTCTGAAATAGCAGGAGAAGGTGTCGCTTGGCATGTGGCAGGACAGGGCTGTGATGTGAAGAGGGTGATGGCCAAGAGGAGAAGGGGTTGCAAAGGGGATGGGAAGAGCCGGTGGCTGGCAGGGTGCTGGGACTGTTTCCCCTCTTGCTGTTTTTTTCCCCCAAATAGGTCACTGCTCACCCCGTTCCCACCTTTTGCCTGTTCTTCCACCCCGTGCTGCCCCGGGGCTGCTGGAGCTGGGCACTCACACTCCATGTTTGTTGGCCCCGCAGCTCTCGCCTGCCCGGAGAACAGTCATTTCGAGGAGTGCATGAGCTGCGTGGAGACCTGCGAGACCCTGGCCACGGGGCCCGTCTGCGCGGACACCTGCACGGAGGGCTGCCAGTGCGACGAGGGCTTTGCCCTCCGCGGCACACACTGCATTCCCCGCGGCGAGTGCGGCTGCAACTTCGAGGGGCGCCAGCTGGCCACCAACCAGACCTTTTGGATGGACATCTCCTGCCACTTCCTCTGCTACTGCAACGGCTCCGACAACAGCGTCTACTGCGAGAACGTCTCCTGCAAGGATGACGAGTACTGCCTGGAGGAGAACGGCCTCTACTACTGCCATGTCCGCACAGACGCCTCCTGCATCGTCTCTGGCTACGGACACTACCTGACTTTTGACGGCTACACCTTTGACTTTCAGAGCAGCTGCGCGTTGGTCCTGTGCACCACAATCACCCGGCCGAGGGCAGAGCGCTCAGACACTTTCCCAGCATTCACCGTCACGGCCAAGAATGAGGATCGGGACACCTCTCTGGCCCTGTGGGTGAAACAAGTTGAAGTGGAGGTTTTCAATTACAACATCGTCATCCACCGTGCCTACAAATATACTGTGCTGGTGAGTGCAGGGCCATGAGGGTTAGGGATATTTCTGTCTGCCGTGGCTCCCAAACCACGGAGTGATTCCCTGGGCACGAGGCGTACGGCTCGCAAGGTTTTCTGGGGGTCGGGATGGGCGTACGCTCGGGTTCACCCCTAGGGAGCCGCCAGGCGCAGCTTTCAGAGAGGGCTTCCATTTTGGCTGCCTTGTGTTGGACGTAGAGGTGGGGCCAGAGGAGAGCTTGCTCCGGCAGCGCCGAGCAGCCCTTGTTTGTGTCCTGTGGCAGCTCTGGTCATCATTCCTGCTCATGATGCATCTCATTTTCTTCCCCGCAGATCAATGACGAGCGTCTCTACCTGCCCCTGAAGCTGGGTCAGGGCAAAGTGAACATCTTTGCCTTTGGCTTTCACATCGTGGTCGAGACGGACTTTGGGCTGAAGGTGGTGTATGACTGGAAGACCTTCCTCTCGGTCACCGTCCCACGCAGCTTCCAGAACCTGACCTACGGTCTCTGTGGTCGCTACAATGGCAATCCCGAGGACGACCTGACAGCCGCGGGTGGCGTGCCAGCCACCAGCGTCATAGACTTCGTCCAGAGCTGGGCAAAGCGGGATGCGTTCTGCCGCGTGGGCTGCGGTGACCGCTGCCCCGCCTGTGGGAAAGTGGAAGGCTTCTGGAAACCCCAGCAGCTCTGCAGCCTCATCCCGAGCCAAAGCGGCGTCTTCGCCAAGTGCCACAGCAAGATCAGCCCTGGTTTCTTCTACAAGAACTGCCTCTTTGACACCTGCGTCGACGGAGGAGCCATGCAAACGGCCTGCAGCTGGCTGCAGAATTACGCCAGCACGTGCCAAACGCAGGGCATCGCCATTATCGGCTGGAGGAACTTCACCTCGTGCTGTAAGTGCCACCCTGCCTCCGGGCCCTGCTTTTCCTAGAGGCGCTCCCAGGGCCGGCCACCGTAGCTGTAGCGCTTGCCCGAGCTCATCCTGTAGAGAGGTAGCAGAGCGCCACGCGGAGTGCCGGTGGGTGCCTGCCCGACTCGGACAGGTCCCCGCTGTCTGTGCCCGGGGATGGCCCTGGGGGTCCTCTCCTTCCCTGCAGTACACAAAGCGGTAAGCTACAGCGGTGTGGTAGGTGCGCACATAGTCGCTGCCAAGCGCACCAGACCGACATGCCTGCAGACCGGGGAGGGGGAGGCCGACGGCCCCGCAACCGGTGCCTACCACGCTTTCCGTCTGGGGCGGCGGTGTGGGATCGGGTCTGGTGCACCACATGCTCCTGGAGTTGTTATGATCTGCGTGTGGTATAGCGGGAGCAGCGATGGCAAGGGGGGAGCCTCAAGGTCAGAAGGTATCAGCTGTTCCTCCGTTGTTAAGCAGGAATTGTGTTAGTCAGCTCCAAAGCCAGGAGTACGTGTTTGCTCTAATGAAGCTGCATGTTCTTGTCAATAAGACGACTACGCAGCATCCCATTAGGCTCCCGAGGATGGGGACCGCGAGCCTCTCTGGCAGCCAATCTATCTGGCAAATCAGATGGGAAGTAATTGTCTCTGCTAACAAGACTGAAAATTAAATTTATGTCGTTCTTCCTTCTAACGAGCAAACTCATGGCTCGGAAGGCACAGCTCTCATGGGGCAGGGGCAGCGAGGCCACCAACTGGCACCCCGCACGCCGGGTCCGAAATGGTCCAGGTGGGGCGCAGGGAGAGACGGCCTGCCCAGGCACGGGCAGCAGCCCCCGCAGGCTCCGCGCTCCGACAGACCAGCAAAAACACATCCCCTGAAAGGTGTTCCCAAGCGGAGAGCACGGAGGCTCCATGCGCTGGTCCCAGGGCCAGCATGATCATACGTCCGGGAGGGAGATGTTAACCCGGTGTCAGCGAGTAGGCTCGTTTGCGGGAAAGCAGGGAGCACGGGGAAACGGGCTCTTGGGAAACGGGTGTGCAGGAGCTCGCAGACAGTGGCGAGTAACGGAGAAGTATTGTTCAGCTTGGACTAGGCAGCTGGCAAGCGGAGTAGGACGGAGGGACAAAGGCTGCCTTTTCCCTTCAGGTGCTTGCCTGGGAGCTCCGGGTCCCTATGTGGGCAACGTGGTCCATGCTAATCAGCTTGGCAGAGGACTTAGCTGCCCAGGGATGCCAGTGGTGGGGATTAAGGCCCCACATGTGGCCTGCCGCCAGGTTGGTTTTGTCTGGGGAGCTAATCTGTGTCCGTGCTGTCCTCTCGTAATGTTGCAGCCGTCAGCTGTCCCCCCAACAGCCACTACGAGAGCTGCGTGTCCCTGTGCCAGCCCCGATGCGCCGCCATCCGGCTGAAGAGCGACTGCAGCCACTACTGCGTGGAAGGATGCCAGTGCGACCCCGGATATGTCCTCAACGGCAAGAGCTGCATCCTTCCCCACAACTGTGGCTGCTACTCTGATGGCAAATACTATGAGGTACACCGCTCGCATGCTTCTCTCGGGGCTTTCTCCCGCCCTCTTTCTGATATTTCTGGGCAGAGCCTCGTGCCCTGAGCGGGGACAGCAGCCCGGCTGGGCCAGTACCGGGTGTTGCGCTGTGTCCGTTTGCCAAGGTCATAACCCCAGTCAGAGAGAGCGCTCTGCAGAGCCCAGAGAGACAGGTCATCGGCATCATATGTGTCTGCTGCTCCACGGCCATGCTTGCAGACAGCTCTGAAGTCAGGTCTTTTTGCATTGAGCAAGACGGGGCAGGGAACAGTGGGCAGAGCGGGCAGGCACACATCGAGCAGAGGCAGAGAGAGGGGATGGGGGCTGCATAGCGAAGCCCCAGTGGTGGCCTGGGGGACGTTTGCCGGTGTTTTCTGGGGCCCAGCTGTCTTGCAACATCCCAAGTCCTTCACTGAGTGGCAGAGCGTGTTGCCATCGCTCCTGCTGGAGGAGTCCCTGTGTTGGGGCCGGGGTCCAGCGCTGATCTGACCACCGGCACGCAGTCGGGTCAGGTCGTTTACACGTCTGGAGTGCCTCTCCCGCGCCAGTCTTGTTTCCGGCCCGAGAATGTCGCATGGCTGTTCTTTCAGAGCTCCGGTCCAAGGAAGTCTGGCGTAGAGCAAGGAAGCCTCAGCCTGAGCAGCCCATGGGAGTTGTATCTCCTAGAGGAGCAGAAAGGTGGAGTCGGTAGGACTTCACAAGGCGAGAGCCCGGTACCATGCTCGGGATGGAAATGGTGGTTGTCAGTGAGGGCAGGGATGATGCAGCGGCAGCATCGGGAGTAGAGAGAAGAGGGATGTCCTCCCAGGGTGTGCTGCGTAGTGACTCTTTCTGTCTGGCAAAATTGTCACGGGGTTGTTGGGTGAGGGTGACTCGGGTGTCAGGCAGGGAGGGGAGGGAACTGGCGGAGGTGGGGAAGAAAGGGCGATGACTGGGAAGACTGTCCGTTATGAGTGCCTAAGTCCGGTACTGCATGACCACGTTGTTCTAGGTATTCCACACGAGACGGGTTTACTGTTTCACAAGAAAGTTACTGTTGTGTAGCTGTCGGATGTGACTCGGGAGTTTGCTTCAGCGGGGTGTTGTGCTGGTGACATTGCTCATATTATAGCGGGTTGTATTATGTTTCGGTGAAACTGTTCTCTGCATAAGGGGACTTTGCCAAGTCCCACACCCATAAGCGGCCAGTATTGGGGTACAGTCATATGGGGACCCTAGCGGACAGGTTGGCAACCAGCAGGGCGCAAGAAATAGGTCAAGGAGGTATGTAGCATGCCGTGTTTTTTGTGCGTGCGCGAGAGGTGAGGGATGCCGTGGAAATCTGCAGTTGCCTTGTGCCTGTGGGTAGAAGAGATGTTTCAAGCTGCCCATGTGTTGTTTGAGCCTTTTCCTCTGTCCTCGTTGCCCATTCTCACTCGCCGTGCACCAGAGGGGGGTAAACCTCGGTCCAAGCATCCTCAGAGGGTAGGGCAGGGGTCCCCGGCCTTGCCAAGCAGCAATGGGTCCCTCTTTCAGCCCAAGCAGCTCTTCTGGAACGGGGACTGTACCCGCCGGTGCCGCTGCTTCCGGCGCAACCTCATCCAGTGCGACCCGCGGCACTGCAAGTCGGATGAGGAGTGCGCCCTGCGCAACGGCGTCCGCGGCTGCTTCAGCACCAGGAGCTCCTTCTGCCTCGCGGCAGGCGGCGGCGTCTTCCGCACCTTCGACGGGGCCTTCCTCCGCTTCCCTGCCAATTGCGCCTTTGTCCTGTCCACCATCTGCCAGAAGCTGCCCGACTTCTCCTTCCAGCTCATCATCAACTTTGATAAGTGGTCCTCGCCCAACCTCACCATCATCTCCCCCGTGTATTTCTACATCAACGAGGAGCAGATCCTCATCAGCGACAGGAACACTGTCAAGGTAAGGCCTCAGCAGGGGTGTCCACCCCCTCTGGAGCAGGGCTGCGGGCTGGGCGGTGGGGGACCGGCTCACGAGCAGTGGAGGATGGCGCCCAGGGCCACATGACGATCTCTGCGAGAGCCCCGGAAGGTTCTGTCGGTGTCTTTGCATCCCATTTGCGGAAGATCTATGGGTGAGGGATGCGGCTGTCATCTGCCGGACTTTGGGGAGGGATGCCGGCTGAGACGAAAAGACTGACAGGAGGAGTTTGTAGTCATGTCCACAGCCACCTCTCGGTGACGCGGGAGAAGCTGTCCTTTTGAGCGGAGGGGTATGGAGGGCTGGCTATTGCTGCGGTGTCACTCAGTCTCTGAAGGGCACCGTCTGCAGCCTTTTGTGGTGAGTGATGAGTCTCAGCCGGAGCCTCTGCACGTGAGTAGGGTTCCCTTTGAAGCATGGCCTCATGTGGGCATTTAAGGGAGGCGGTGTGCTTGGAGCGATCGGTCGGCTGGAAGGAGGAGAAGGAGGACATGCAAGCCCCTGCCAAAGACGAGGCGGTGTGTTTTCACGGCTGGGATATCGTGGCTCACGCCGGCATCCATAGGAGGAGGGGATGGGAGGGACGGGACGTCAGCCTCGTGTCTTCTCCTGCGCCAGGTGAACGGCAGCCATGTGAGCATCCCCTTCGTCACGGGGCTTTCCACAAAGATCTTCAGCCAGGAGGGCTTCCTGGTCATCGACTCCGGCCCCGACATCCAGATCCGCTACAACGGCTTCAATGTCATCAAAATCACCATCGGGGAGCGGCTGCAGAACAAGGTGTGTGGACTCTGCGGCAACTTCAACGGCGACCGGACAGATGACTATGCAACGCTGCGGGGGAAGCCGGCGGTCAGCAGCGTGGTGCTGGCGCAGAGCTGGAAGACCAACGGCATGCAGAAGAGGTGAGCGGTCGGACGGCCCTTCCCCACCGGGCGGGAGCGGGAGCGGGAGCGGGGCCGGCCACGACGGAAGCCCCCGCGACGTGTCCGGTGCCCACAGCTGCAACGAGCTGCAGTACTCGCAGTACGCTGCCTCCTGTGACAACGTCCAGATCCAGGAGCTGCAAAGCGACAGCTACTGCCTGAAGCTGACGGACATGAAAGGCTTCTTCCAGCCCTGCTACGGCCTCCTGGACCCCTTGCCGTTTTACGAGTCCTGCTTTCTGGATGGCTGCTACAACCACAAGAAGGTCCAGCTGTGTGGCTCGCTGGCCGCCTACGGCGAGGCATGTCGCACCTTCGGCATCCTGGGCACAGAGTGGATCGAGAAGGAGAATTGCTGTAAGAGAGCCGGGGGCGTTCTGGGTCAAGGGGAGCCGCATCCCGCCTGAACTGCAGCGGGCGGGACAAGGGGAAGAGGGGCAGGCGGGGCGGTGGTGGCCAGAGGCGCCTGCCCTGCGATCAGAGTATAAAGATCGTGTTGGTGCTCCGTCTTGTGCTGTTTAGCAGGAGTGGTGGAAGATCCCTGCGTGGGCGCCGACTGCCCCAACCGTAGCTGCGAGCTGGACAACGGCGGGGAGCTGTGCGGCTGCATCGAGCCCCCGCCCTACGGGAACAGTGAGTCCTTGGTCCTGGCCGCAGGGTTGGTGCCGAGCCGCGTGGGCATGCGTTAGGCTGTCGTAGCGCCAGGGATTTGGGAAGGGAGGCGCCAGGGCCTCTGCTGAGACGGAGTGTCGTGACTGTGCGCCGGTCAGGAGGGGAGCAGGGAGCAGGTTTTCTGGAGCGCACGTTACGGGCACCTCGGGCTCGGGAGCACTTTGAGCAGCAGGGAGGTTGGATGAGCAAGGTGGGCTGTGGGAGATGATCCCGGCCCATTTCTGATGGTCAGAGGAGGGCCGGACAGGCTGGAGGCTTGGGCCCACGCTGCCATTTGTGGCAATCTGAAGCTGCCTCATGTTCTCCTCTAGCCACCCATGACATCATTGACGCGGAGGTGACCTGCAAAGCCGCCCAAATGGAGGTGTCCATCTCAAAGTGCAAGCTGTTCCAGCTGGGCTTTGAGCGCGAGGGGGTGCGGGTCAACGACCGCCAGTGCCCCGGCATCGAAGGGGAGGACTTCATCTCCTTCCAGATCAACAACACCAAGGGCAACTGCGGCAATGTGGTGCAGGTGAGCCAGGGCATGCCTGGCCGGGAGCGAAGGGTGGGCTGGTCATCTCGGGTGTCTTGTCATTCATGCAAACTTGAGGGCGGAGGAGGCAGGGGAGCCTGCCTTCGTGAGACGGCTTGATGGAACGACGGGGACCCAAGAGTCTGCTGGTGCCTGGGATGCACACATAGCTCTGACCGTCGAGCGGGGTGGCCCACGTTTGGGCAGTAGGTCACAGGCAGGCTTTGTAGCACACAGGGTCTTTTGGCGCAGCTGTCCTGCTGACTGGCATTCCGGTTCAGAGGACGCAGGAGGAGGTAGAGGAGGAGTTGGGAGGCTGAGGAGAGGGGTTTGTGTTTTCTGAGCTGTTATATACGCAAAGAATGATGCGTGGGGGCATCGAGGCAGCACACGCCTTCACGCCAGCCAGGAAGTCCTCCTGCGTGGCGGCAGTGGCCCAGCTTGATGCCGGGGTCGGGGTGGGGATGCGTGTCGGTGCGAGCGATGCTCAGGAGGTGCTTTGATAGGGTGGAGAAAAGAGAGGCACGTGTTGTAGAGTAAGGATGCTGCCCAGCGGTTCCTAGCCCCGCCGTACCGTACGGCCAGAGGCAGCGGAAGAGTGGTGGGGCCCTCAGCATCTCACAGCTCATTTTGGGGCTGAGGTGTTTGTGAGCTGAGGCATTTGTCAGGAGCAGGGACGGCCAGTCTCGAGTGATGCCCTGTGTTCCTTTGGCAGTCCAACAGCACACATATAGTGTACAAGAATACAGTGTGGATCGAGAGCGCGAACAACACAGGCAACATCATCACCCGGGACCGGACCATCAACGTGGAGTTTTCCTGCGCCTATGAGCTGGACATCAAGATCTCCCTGGATTCGGTGGTGCGGCCGATGCTCAGGTAGGGGCCGGGGCGAGCCAGGCGGCCTTTCCTGTCGCGATGCTGCAGGAGCACATGGGCAGGGGGCGAGGCGGCGAGGGTTTGAAGTGAGGTGCCGAATTGGGTGTTCGTAGCCTTTCCTCTGTCTGAGTCGATATCTTTTTGTCATCGTTAGCGTGATTAACCTGACGGTGCCGACGCAGGAAGGGAGCTTCACGACCAAGATGGCCCTGTACAAGAACTCCTCCTACAAGCACCCCTACCGGCAGGGCGAGGTGGTGCTCACCACCCGGGACGTGCTCTACGTGGGGGTCTTTGTCGTCGGGGCCGATTCCAACCACCTGATCCTGATGCTGAACAAGTGCTACGCGACCCCTTCGCGAGACAGCAACGACAAGCTGCGCTACTTCATCATCGAGGGAGGGTGAGCGACCGAGGGCCAGGCGGCCCGGCACGCCCCGTTGGGTTTTGCCGTGCCTGTTGGGGAGGGCGCTGGAAGAGGCGGTATCGTCACTTGGAGCGGGGAACCTTTTGATCAGTGAGACGGTCGACCGAGATCTGGAAAGGGTGGGGAACAGGGGAGCTGGCGCAGGAGTTAGTTTGCTTAGCGTAGAGGTACCTGGAGGGCCCGTGCGTGAAGGAGTCTCAGCTGTGGAAAGAAGCATCCTTCCTCGCGTTGCTGATGCTGCAGGTGTCGGGGTATCTGTCAAGGGGGATGTGGAGGTGTCTGGGGGAGCGGGAGTACAACAGAGTTGGATATTGCAGAGAGAGGTCACGCTACAGAGGCAGGGCGCAATGCCCTCGTCCAGAGGGAGGCGGGCATGGCGGGATCTAAGTGCGGTGCCGCAGGACCCAGGGCAAGCGGCCTTATGGAGAGAGGGGTGAGCATCCTTTGAGAGAGGCTCCCTGCCACGGGAGGGCAGAGCGAGAATGGGTGTGTTGTGCAGGTGCCAAAACATGAAGGACAACACCATCGGCATAGAGGAGAATGGAGTGTCATTGACGTGTCGTTTCCACGTCACTGTCTTCAAGTTCATTGGGGATTACGACGAAGTTCACCTCCACTGCGCCGTCTCCCTCTGCGATTCGGAGAAATACTCCTGCAAGATAGTAAGTGGGGCAAGCGTGGATGGACGAGCGGCTCGCTTTGTAGGGCCGGGATGGAGCGCGGTGTGCCCAGTTGACCAGGCATCAGAGAGGTGGCCGGAGACGTAGCCCGGTGGGTGAGGCTGGGAGGGTCGTGTGTCCTTGTAGGTGCTGGGAGGAGAGTCCCACCACAGGCAGGTCACCTCAGGACCCCTGCGAGACTGGTCACAGGGGTTGGAGTCAGGGGTCCCTCTGGGAGCCGGCCCGGGCAGGGGGTTGAGAGTGACAGCGGTGGTGTTTATCCCTGCATAGAACTGCCCTCAACACACAAGGATGGCCAGCGTGTTTGCGGAGGAGTCCAAGGAGCAGATCCTCTCCGTGGGGCCTATTAGGAGGAAGCGTAAGTGCGTGTGACCCTGAGGAAGGCGGGGGGTTTTGTCTGCCACCCAGGTGGAGCCCGGCGGCATGGCAGGGGGCAGTGCCCAGGCACGGTCCGATCCTGGGGCACTGGAGTGTGTGTGCATGCACATCCTGTTGGGAGAGACTGTTCCTTTGAGCAGGGATCGGGAGGAGCGCAAGAGAGCGCTCAGCGGCGTTTTGCTGCCGGGTGGGGAGCGTGGAGGGTGCACTGGTGTCAGTCGGATCGGCGCAGGTGTGGGCCATGTCAGGGGGTCTGCCTTGCTGTGGGATGTGTGTTTCTAGGGGGTGCAGGCGGTCACACAGGGGATGGTGTGATGGCAAGGTGGATGGGGGGAACCCGGGGTGGCACGGGGCGCTCTGTTTCTTGCCACGTGGCTCTGTGCAGTGCGTGCTCTCTTTTTCTTCCTGAAAGGCCCCTGGAGGATTGTGAGCATTGAACTAAGTGCTGCTTTGGCATCGTGGGGGATGGCGGGAGCCTAGCTGGGTCCCGGAGTTGTCCCCACGTGGTGTGTGATGCGAGAGTGCGCCCGGAGGGTAATGGGAGCGCTCCTGCGGGCCCCGTTGTTGTAGCAGGGAGTGGGGGAGCATGGAGTCTGAGGCAGCCGGGGGCCTGTGGTATGGGAGCATCGCTCAGGCGTCCGCCTTTGCTCTCTTTGGCTAGGATCGGACTGGTGTGAGGACAACGGAGGCTGCGAGCAGATCTGCACGAGCCAGGCGGATGGGCCCCTGTGCAGCTGCGTGACAGGGACGCTGCAGGGAGACGGCAAGAGCTGCAGGGGCAAGTACCAGGGGAGGCGCAGGAGGAGTCGGGGCGAGCGTGGCGGGGACCTTTTCCCCACGGAGCTCAGGGGCTGTAGGGGTGTGCGGCGTGAGGAAAGTGGCTGGAATGTGTGGCGTGTCGCAGATAGGAGCGAGGCCAACACTGGATGACTTTGAAGAGCTGGCAAGCCGTGTGTTGCAAGGGTAGTGATGGTGTATAGCGTGGTGTGGGGAGGCAGGGTAGAGTCCAGAGCCCAACTAAGGGGCTTGTGGGAGGGTGCGGGATGGGATGGGTGCAGTTTGAGGGGCACCCGGGAAGCCGGGGGGGAGGGAGGCATCTGTTGCATGTGTGCTGGGGCCCCAGCTCATGTGGGTCTTGTCGTTGTGTTGGCAGCCTCCAGCTCTGCCGGGGAGCACCGTGCCGGAGCCACCCTTCTGGCGGCGGCCCAGCTGTGGCTGTGGCTGCGCGTAGCTCCGCGGGACCTGACCTCGTAGGTGCGGCTCTGCCACCCAGCCAAGTACTGTTCTCGTGTCAGCCCGAGTCTTTGTAGGGTAGGAGACAGCACCCCCACAGCGGCCAGGCTGCCGCCAACTCGTCCTGCTGCGTGGAGGCAAGAGAGGGACTTGATCTGGAGAGAGATCTGAACTGGACCTGAACATGAAAGTGGCGTGTAGCGTGCACCGTGACAGCGACAGCAAGGCAGAGCGGGACGTTTGCCGGCATCGATGTGGGAATTGGGGTTTTATTGCAGGTGTCTGGCATCGATGTGGAACTTGAAGGGGTTTTTTTGCAGGTTTCTGGCTTCGATGTGGGATTGTGGGGTTTTGTTTTGCAGCTTTCCATCATTGATGTGGGACTTGAGGGTTTTTTTGCAGTGTGTCCCACGCTTTCCATTGTAGCACACACTGTAGGCGGCCCGCATGCCTGTCGGTAGCATGGGATGGGCCGGAGTGCATGCTGTCCCCTCGCACGGCCGGCAGCGGGTCTCCACGGTCCTCGGGAGTTGTCCTTGGTGTCTGGAGAGCACATGGACTCGCCCAGAGGTAGGTGTCGTGGCACGGGACGCGGGCCGGAGCAGCATGTCATTGTTGTTGGATGTCATGACACCTCGGGAGCGTGTCGCCCCCCGGCTCTCTGGAGCAGAGGTGTCATGGAGGCATAGGGCCGAGGGCGCAGCTCATCCCCGAGGGTCGGGGGAGCATCCTATTGTGTCGTGGTGGTGAGAAGCCGGTCACAATGTTTGGAAAGATGTACTTTGCGGTAGGCAGGAGTGAGAGCCAGAGGAACGCGGGGCAGAATTCCATCCTGTGTTTGCGTGGTGTGCCGCGGCAGAGGTTTTTGAGGGCGAGAGCAGGGTCGGGGTCCATGGGCTCGGGGCGGCAGCGGGGTGCCCGGCAGGAGAGTGGAGAGCGGCCTCGGGGTGCTGGTGCGTGTTGGGGGGGGCTGTCTGTGTTGGTGTCTTGTTTTGTGTTTGTACTCTGTGAAAAGGCTGCGTGGGAATAAAAAGTGTTGTAATCCTTTGTAAGTGGTGTGGTCGTGTGCGATGGCGGTGAGGATGGGGAGAGGCAGGTGCGGCCGGGAGGAGCCTGGGGCTGGAGAGGGGGTTTCAGGGTGCCGGGCAGGCGCTGCGCGCGCTCCAGGGCTTGCCGGAGGGCCTGGGTTGGGGCTGTTGGAAGGAGGGCTCCGTGTGCTTTAGTAGGTGGGTCGGATGAGGTGGGATGGGGGCGGGAATATTAAGCTCTGGTGGGGAGGGAAGGGGCCGCCTGGGTTCTCTGCCGGGGTCCCAGGGAGAGCCGAGGAGCGCGGAGGCTGGCGGTGGGCAGCGTTTGAGGGAGTTACCCATGAGACTGGGTGGTGACGGTCTGCGTGCCCGTCCCCTGGCTGCTTGCCCCGTGGCTGGTGGCCCGGCCAGTGTCGGTGTCGGGAAGGAGCCTGAAAGGCTCTAGAGGGGTGCGTTAAAGTTGAGGAAACGGCTGGAAGGCTGGTCCTACGGTGAGTGGCTGAGGACTTTGGGTTTGTCTAGGTTGGAGAAAAGGTGTCTGAGGGGTGAACTTGTGGCTGTGTTCAGCTTCCAGGTGCGGGGATGGGGTGAGGGAGGCGCCGAGCCGTTCTCCCTGGGATGCAGTGGTAGGATGTGCGGGAACAGCTCCAAGGTGTACCAGGGGAGGTTTAGGCGGGGCAGTGTGAAGCCTGTTGTTGCTGTGGTCAGTTAGTGGAATGGGCTTTGCGGAGAGGTGGTGGATGCCCTATGTTTAAGAGGTGTTTGGATGATGTCCTTTTGCAGCACGCTTCAACCTTTGCCAGGTCCGAAAAGGGGCAGTAGTTGTTCAGTCTGGAGAAGAGAGGGCTCTGGGGAGACCGTATAGCACCTTTCCAGTTTCTGAAGGGGGGCTACTGGGCAGATGGGGAGAGACTGTTGATGAGGGCATGTCGTGATAGGATGAGGGGTAATTGCTGGAAACTGGGAGAGGAGAGATATCAGGAAGAAATTTTGTCCTGTGATGGTGGTGAGACAGTGGCACAGGTGGCCCAGGGAAGCTGTGGCCACCGCATCCCTGGTGGCCTTGTAGGCAAGGCTGGATGGGGCTGCAGGCGACCCAGTCTAGGGGGAGGCGTCCCTGCCCAGGGCAGCGGTTTGGAAGGAAATGGTCTTTAAGGTCCATTTTTACCCCAGCCGCTCTATGAATGTATGGTTAATGTTGGTTCCTTCGAACTGAAATAGTGCAGTGTAATGTGCTGTCAGGAGAGGGATTGGGATCGCACAGAGGAGGCTGCCGGTGAGGCCAGCCTGGCCGCCGTGGCGTCGTGGGGCTCTGAGGGGCCGGGGCTGGGTCAGAACGTGATGTTGAGGAGCAAGCAGGGGTGTGTCAGGGGCAGTGTGGCGCTTTGCTGGCGGAGGGCTTCCTTGGGCTCAATGGGCATGCGGCAGGGGACGGAGGGTTCACAGAAGTCTTTTGGGTGGCCCAGAGGCAGCGGGGGAGCAGTGTGGGGCAGAGAGGGGGTGGTGTGGTTGGAGGGATGTCATGAGCAGGGGACAGGTGCGTGTTGGCTGGTGGAGAGGCTCAGCAAGGGAGTTGGCAGGGTACGAGACAGGTGTCTTGGGTGAGGGGGCTGCTGTCAGTGTGTGTGTTGCCAGCGGGGTCCTGGTGTCAGGCCAAGGGGAGTGTGAGGCCGGAGGGTGCCGGGTGGGTTGGGAGTGTAGAGGCTGGTCAGGTGCAGGGTTTCTGCAGGGATTGTTGTGTTGGAGCCGTATGGAATTGGTGTGTGTTGGGGGAAGTGGGTGGGTGTGTTGTTCTTAGAGGAGCAGGGATGCTGTGAGAGGCAGGTGAAGGCTGGGGGATGTCCTGGTGTGAGAAGGAAAGGTGGCTGGGAGGGGTGGCGGAGAAGGCGTCGGTAGGTGGCGGTGTTGGGCCCTGGAGGGCATCTAGGTGCTGTGGAGAGGGATGGTAGGTGGTGTTGGTGTGTCTGTGGGTCGGCTGGGGCTGGCTGGTAGCGTTGCGGTGATGTGCGGCAGAGGCTGGGGGCAGGGCGGGGAGGATTGCCTGTCTGTGGTGCGGAGGGGTAGCTGCATGAGGGGAGGTGGCTAGCGGCCATGGGGGCGAGGAGGGTGCCTGTGGCGGGTGGGTAGGGGGAGAGGGATGTCGGGAGGTCCTCAGAGGGCTAGGACTCAGTCAGTTGTGTTGTGTGTGAGTGGGGCTGATCCGTTTAGGGGGGGAGAGGGGCTGTGTCTGGGGTGGATGTGTGAGCGTGTTGAAGCTCAGTTTGCCTGGTGTGAGTTTGTTGGTTGCTGTTGGTGCGTGCCGGTCAGGGAGAGGTTGTGCAGGTCTTGGTGCTGATGTGGGTGTTAAGTGTTGAGGCAAGTGGTGTGGGTGCTGGCTAGAGTGAGGACTGTTTGGGCCTAGTGGAGGCGGAGGTGGTCGTGGTGGTGGAGGCAGGTGGGGTATCGAGGACGGTGGGAGGGCTTGGCTGCATGGTAGGGGTTGTTGGAGGTGGAAAGGGTATGGATGGGAGAGGGTCTGGGGAGGTCTGACCACAGCGGTGGTGGCTGCTATTCCCAGCGTAGAAGGTGTGAGGCTTGTCCCTGGTGGTGTCATGCTGGTGGGTGGGGCCTGGGCGGTCTTGTCACTGGTAATGGCTGGGCCTTATGCTGTGGAAAGGCCTGCGGGGCAAGGGGAGGGCTTAGAGTCAGATAGAGTGAGCGTGTGCTCTGTGAAGGGGGTGTGGAGAGCTTTGGGGGTGTAGGTGAGTTGGGAGGTGGTGGGGAGGGTGAAGGAGAGGTACTTAGTCTGAATTGGAGGCAGCGGTGGGGAGAAGCGTGGGTGTGTTTGGTGGTAGTGGTGATGACTGCAGGCAGGTAGCTGTGTTGGCACAGGTGTTGCGGTTGGCGATAGCAAGGAGTGCCTGTCTGTGTGAAGGGATGAAGTATGTGGTTGGTGGTGAGGGCTGTCTGTCTGTATTTGCTGGAGCGGATGGCTATTTCTGCAGAGGATAATCTGGATGAGCAGCTGTCGGTCTTTGTAGGGTAGTAAGGGGTGCCGGTGTAGGTGGTGAAGGCGGTCTAGTTGGTGTAGGAACTCGGTTAATGGTGAGGCTGAAGCAAGGTGGTTTGTGGGGGTGTGTGTTTGGCTGCTGGCTGACTTAGTTGTGGTTGTTGGTGCCATGCTGTATGGCTGTGTGGCTGTGTGGGAAGAATCTGGCTGTGCAGAGGATGGTGATGCTGGGACACCCGCCCCCGCACCTCTGTCTGTTCATGTCTATGAGTTTCTGCTGGGTCTCTGTCTGCTGTGTGTTCCCTGTGTGTGTGTCTGGCTGTGGGTTCCCAGCCTCGCTCCCTTGGCAAGTTGGTGTGTGTGGTCTGTGCTGCCAATGTATGTGTGTGTCCCTGTGTCTTGGTGTGTCCTCGGGTTCCCCTGAGTGCCTGTCCCCTGTGTTGGCAGGTCCTGTGGCTCTCTCTGTCACCTTGTGCCGATATCTGTGTGTCCTGTGATTGGCTGTGTCCCCTTTGTGGTTGCTGTGTGTTGTTTTGGGATCCCAAATGATTACAGGCTGCCCAGAGAGGTTGTGGAGTCTCCCACACTGGAGACATTCAAAACCCGCCTGGACACCGTCCTGTGCAACTGCTGTAGATGTCCCTGCTGTGGCAGGGGGGGTTGGACTTAGATGATCTCCAGAGGTCCCTTCCAACCCTGACAATACTGTGATACTGTGATCCCCCTGGCTCTCCCCCCATCTGTTATACTGTCTTTGTGGGTGTGTGTCTGCTGGCCTGGCCCCTGTGTTGTCTGCTCTGTATGTAGTCTGAGTTAGTTATGTGTTGCTTGCTCCCTCCATGGCTGATGCGGTGTGTGTCTGCCTTTGTATCCTGTCCCCTGCAGTGTTGTATGCAGTGAGGTTTCATGTGGCTGTTGTGTGTGGACCTGTGCTGTGCTGTCCCGTCTTGTGGAGTTTCTCTGGTCTCTGTGTGAGGTGATACTAAGGTGGATGTGTCTCCCTCTGTAGTAGTGAATAGTGGTCTCTCTGTAGCTATCTTGTCTCTGTTGTGTTGCGTGTCAGAGCGCTCTGTTTGCCTCTAGTGGCCCTGTCTTAGCTGTGAATCTCTGAAGGGTGGCTCTGCTAGCTGCCCTTGGCCTGTGGCCCTCTGCTGCTCTTAGTGGTCAGCTCTCGGTGTTGTTGCTCTGGTCTTGGTGCCGGTGCTCTTTGTTGGTGGCACTGTATCTTCTATGTCTCTGTGTTAGCAACTCTCATGGCTGTGTGGTCCTCTGTGTGTTCTGTGTGCCGTGTGGCTCTCTGTCTGGACAGGGTCTGTCTCCTGGCTGTCCTGTCCGGGCTGCTATCCTCTCAGGCTCTCTTTGTGACTTGCTCTCTGCGTGTTGTCTCTCCCTCTGTCAGTCTCCTCTCTCTCGGGGTCAGGTGTGTGTTCTGTCTCTCCCTTGCCCTCCATCTGTGTGCTCACTGTGTGTGTGGGTGCGAGCTGCAGTGTGCCCGGAGAGGTCCTCCCCGGCGCCCGCCGCGCTGTGTCGGTGCGCCGCTGCTGGCTGGAGCTGGCCGTGGTGCTAGCGCCGGGGAGGGGGGCTCGGCTGAGAGGCGGCGGCGGAGGAGGTGAGGGGAGAAGAGGTGGAGACACTCAGGTGGTGGGGGAGAGTAGTCTTTATTGGGGGGGCAATGTACAGAGCTGAGGATGGGGAGGTGGGCCAGGGTAGGTGTGGAGGGTGCTGGCTGTCCTAGCCAGTCAAGTGAAGAAGGTGGTAGAGGAGGTCAATGAATGTAAGTCTAAGAGGTGGGGCTGTTAGTGGCAGCAGGTAGCTAAGGTGGATGGGGATGCGGGAGGGGATGTATGTGTTGTGGCCTTTCTTCAGCAGGTGGACCTGACGATGGCTGTGAGGATGATGAGGATGGAGGGGAGTGCCTGTCAGTGCAGGACACAGACACCCGGCTGGAGGGTGCTTGCAGGAAACAGTTGACTGTGGACTAAGTGTCTGTGTCGGTGAGGGGCTTGGTGGTTGGGTAGTGACAGCCAAGGCACTGTAATCACTCAGGCACTGGGCCTACCTGGGGTGATGGCTGGTGGGGTGTGTCTCATGGAAAGTGAGGAGGGTGACTTGATGGAGGGGGCTCAGGGTGCCAACAGTGACTCAGCTGTCAGTCAGGGGCACTCAGCCTTTATTTGGGGTGTGAGCTGGGAGACGGGCCGGGAGCTGTCAGGTGCTGCAGGGCCGCCCAAGCCCCGGCAGCTTCTTCCGGCAAAGTCGGTTGTGCCTCAGGGCGAAGCGGCCCGGTCTCCTGCCCTGGGGGGCGGGGCAGTAGGGGACCGGGGATCCTCTGGGGTCTGCCGAGCTCTCCCGGGTCAGGGGAAGGAGCTGGGAGGCCTCCCCAGCCTCCTACCCCCCTGGCCTGGCTCTTCCCTTGGTGGGGCTGCTGGTGCTGGGGAAGCGTGGGGGGACCCTGCTCAGCACCCTGCTCGTGGCCCTGCTCAGTGCCATGCAAAGTGCCATCACCAAGAAGGCCATTGCTCTTTGCTCCGTCCCTCTTCAAAGTCGCTCGGCCCCCTTGGGTTAGGTCCACAGGACCCGCCCCCCAACTTCCTGCCGACCAACCCACGGCTCGGGGGCCAATGGGCAGGCAAGCTGCCCAAGCCCCCACCCTACCAGGACGATGCCCCTGGCCACTCAACCAATCCCCACATCCCATCCACCCAACTTGTCCAAGCCTACATTTGTTGGGGACGCCAGGTCCTCTAGTCCACCCCACCCTCCTCAACTAGTACATCTACTGCTTTCTTCATTTTCTACTCTCTTGGACCTGACAACCCTTACTGCTGGAGCCTTCCCTACCAGACCACTACCATATGGCACCCCCAGAGCCTGCTCTGCTCCCAGCTCGACCGCCCCAACTGTCTCAGACTCTCCTCCGCACCTCTTTCCTGTACTGAGGGCTCCAGAGCTGGACGCAGTACACAAGGCACAGACCTCGAGGGTCAACCCTACGCTTGGCCTTCGAGGGGCCCCTTTGGATGGCATCCCAACCTGATGAGGGATGCGCCGCTGTCCAACACGCCCTCCAGATGCCTCACTGAGTTCCCTCCACGTCCTGTTTCACCTTACCCCCTTGCCATCCTCTTTGTGACTATTACTCTACCCTTACTACTATCCACCAGTCACCTTGCTCACTGTTCTCCTCCCGACCCTGTCACAAGACAGCACGCAAGGCTCTGCGTGGGCCTGAGCTGCCAGCTACATTGACACACACACTCATCCCCCCAGCCCCTCTACTCATCGGCAGGATGCACGTGCCTACCTATCTAGGCAACTAGTACCACCATCCCGCCTCTCCAGACAGGAGGACAACACACCCATCTCCACAGAGACCCCACCGTCTACACCGCCACCCCTCTGTCCCCACAATGGCAGTCCTGACACCTAGTGTGACAGCCCTGCACCCCCATTCACCCTTTGCAGTACCCACTCCGACCTGGACTGCCTCTGAGCTTGCACCCAGGTCAACGAGCAGAGACCCATTCCATCCCCGCACACCCACGCCACGGTAATAGCTCTCCTTTCCACACCCAGACACTGCCATGCACACCCCTATGTCCTGGCAGAGAGCACTGAACCCCCCGCTACCCCCCTCACTGCAACTACCTGACCGCCAGTCCTGGCAGACTCTCACGAAGCACGCCCTACCACTGCCATTACTCCCACCACATGAGGCCCTCGGTGAGAATGAGGCACCGCGTCTGCCTCCAAATCCACCTCCTCTTCCACATTTCTTAGTGGCAGCCTTCTGCATCCGTCCCCCTTACCTGCCACCCTGGCTATGCCTATTGAGATCACCCCTCGAGGCCCAGATCTACCTCTTCCTATATCAGACGTGGATGCCTCGCTAGGTGGCATTGCTTTGACACGCACATACCTTTACACATCGTGATATCTCCAGTCTGCTTGCCCTCTCATCTACAAATCCCCCCACTCCTCTGCACTGCAGCACAACCTACTATATCACTAGCCACGCCATCTGCACCGCTTACATGTTGCACCTACCCCACTTTACTAAAACCTCCTCTGTTACACACCGACTGCACCTTATCTGCCCCGGTGCTCCGTGACGCCCCTCCTGCAACAGCCCCCTGTGCCGCCCACGGCGCCCTTTTCCCTTCACCCTGCTCCTGTGATCGCCGCCGGCAGGCGATGCCAATAACGACACGCTAGCTGCCGGCCCCTCACTGTCCAGCTCACATTTGAAAGACACTGCCCTAACCTCTGCAGTCACTATGCAGAGCTGACCGTGGGAACACCTCTCACCTAGCCACCATAACTCCTGAGAGCGCCCAGAGCCCTCCAAGCTGCCCCTGCGTTGAGACGCCTCTCGACGTTACTCACCATGGTTGACCCAATCATTGGAGCAAGAGAGGCTCTAAACACAACTAACACAACGCTCCCCACTGACAGTTCAACTGGGTTACACCTCCACAACACCGCTTCCACACATCTCACTAGTGACCCTGTCCAGGACTGGGACGGGATCCAACCCTGCCAAGACTCCTCTCCCCAAAGGAGCTCAGCCGGCACCCCCTTTCTCAACCTCCAGGGTCCCTGGCTGACTCCTCCTCACTCTTTCTTCCTTGAGCCATAAACCATTGCCCAAGTCTAGGACTAGACCTAGATACAGCCACGCCTCCGCTCCTCTCAGAAAGAGCTCGCGAAGTGACAGGCTCCTCTCACAACCTCAGGACGCTGCCAGAACCTCTCCCTGACAGTTGATTCTGACCCTATCCTCTACACAGCTACCAACCCTGGACACCTTCCCATGGGCTGTTGTTAAACCACCACCATCTCTCTGTCTGTCTCACTGGGGTCACTTACTACATTGTACCAATACGGACGTACATTACTCCTTCTCTGCAATGAGCACAGTGCACCACTCCACACAACAGATGCACCCTCACTGGCACCCCGCAACCTCCCCCTCTCCACGCATCCAACCCCTTGAGCATCTCCCACCCCGACGCTCTCAATTTAGACGGCGGCCACCCTATCCGTAAGGCCACCGCCGCCACCACCTGCCCTACAACGCGCTCCCCATCCCACATCCACCACCCGCTCCACCCTCCCCTGCCAACCGCGCACGGCCCCTCCAGGGTGCCCCGCCGCGGCGACGCGCCTGCGGGACTGCGCGCCGCCCCCGCCGGGGCTGTCCCCGCGCCCCGCCCCTTCGCGACGTCAGCGCCCGCGGTGGCGCCAGCCCGCTCCGCCCGTGACGTCGCGTGGCGCTACCGGGCGGCGGCGCCGCCCCTCCCCGCCCACCGCCGCGCCGGGACCCGCAGGCAGGTACCGGGGGACGGGGATCGGGGGGACCGGGATGGGGCGGGGGGACACGACACACCGCGGGGAGGGGGCGCCGCGACGGGCACGCAGCGCCGCCGCTCCCGGGCAGAGCCGCCGGACCCTCCTCCGGGCCCCGGCTCCGTCCCCCGCCGTGCCCGGGGGACCGCTGCCCGCGCCGCCGGCGCCTCCGACACACGCGGACCCCTCCGGTACGCCCCGCGCACCGCCGCGTCCCTGCCGGGATCTGTCCCCGCCGGCAGCGGGACCCCGACAGCCACGGCCGACACAGCCCCCCGGTACCCGGCGCCGCGATCCACGCCACCGATCGCACGCAGGCTGCCGCCGCCACACCAGGCCCCCGCCTGCTGCCCCCAGAAGCAGCCCTCCATCCCCAAAATCTACCACCCAGGCGGAGGACCCTACTGTACGTGCCCGCTCCCCAGCGCAACAAAACCCGCACGGCGCAGCCACCCCACCTCCACATCATCCACCGTCCACGCTTCCTACCCTTCATACCCGACCCGCACACCCCTCCCAGACCTGGCTACCTTGACCCAGAGGGCGCCCCGCTCCTCTGGGCGCTCGGCACCGTGCCCCTACGGCCCCGGGGAGCCACAGGGCCTGCAGATACAGGGGACGCCTTCTGTGACCGCCCACACCGCTGTCTCTTCCCCGCAGGTGACACCATGGACCTGGTCCTGGACGCTGCCGACCGACACCTCCTCACGCCCTACGTCTACCCCACCGGCTGGCCCGAGGGCGAGCCCTGCCGCCAGCTCCTCAGCCTCTTCGTCATCACCAACCTCGGGGCGCTCGCCCTCTACCTGCTCTTCGGCACCCTCAGCTACTACTTCATCTTTGACCATGAACTCAAAAAGCATCCCCAGTTCCTAGAGGTGGGTGCGCGCCCCACGCCTCCCCTCCCGCTCCCTTGCCCCTGTCACGTGCCGGCAGCATGCCCCCCACCATCCTACACTGTGAGGCTGTCCCACGTGATACGTGCCACCACCATGGCACGGGATGTCCACCCTCATTCTCCACAGTCTTCTCTCGCCTGTCCCTGATGCAATGTTTTCCCCCAACATACCCTCTCCCTCCCTGCCCCTGTGCACAGAGCGCCGCCTTGACCGCCACGCCGAGACCCTAGACACCCCACGAGGACGCCAACCCCCGGAGCCTGCCGCTGACATAGGGTCCCACCAAAGACGCCACACCGCCCGGTCCCATCAGGGCTGGGCCTCCTCCCTCCACACACACAACCCCCCCGCCTGCCACCCTGCTAGTACTGCACGCACTCCCCCCGCCTCCCCCTCTCCAACCGCAACAGCCACAAACTCTCTCCCTCCAGAAACAGGGACAGCCCTGGCGTCCCCAGCCGATCGAACCCGACACCATCCCTGCTCGCACGCACCCGGTGCCACCGGCCCTCACGCCCTGCCTCCCCTGCACGCGTCGCTCTGCAGGCGACGCTGGTCCCAGCTCCCTCACTGTGGCCAATGCCCCTCACGTTCATCGCCCCTCCAGCATGGCCACCAACATGCATGCATTACCGATGCCCTTCTCCACACTACTCTTTTGCGATGCCACACCTGCCCAACCCGTGACAGCTAGGCTGCCCCCCCGCCCTCCCCTACCTGCCCGTGCTGAGCGCTCTGTCCTCTCTGACTGGATACAAGCACCGCTTGTAGAGCGTGCTACACCCAGCATCCAACACCGGCCCTCTGCTGAGTGTGGCTCTCCCCAAACGGCTGCCACCCCGGGCCCCAGGCCATGGTACAGATGTCACAACACCAAACCCGCCCAAAAGCTGTCCTGGCCGCCGAGACGCCGGCCAACCCCGCCTCACGACAAGCCCGGGCGCTGGGGCACGCAACATGCCTCTCCTGTCGCTCCCCGCCTCCCCAAACACGCTCTTCCCCTGTCCCCTCTCAGACCATCGGAGACCAATCACCTCATCAAACTTGGCAGGTGCCACAAAAGGTCCCCTACTCCTACCCCCCTATACCATGACCACGGACATCTTCCGCTACACCGGGTCGCGCAGAGCCCCCTCCGACCCCTCCTCAAATGTCTCCAGGGATGCTGACCTTACCACCCCTCTGAGCGACCTCTTCCTGTCTTTTGCCAACCTCCTCGTACATCATTTCTCTCCCATCTGATTCTACCTTTTCCTAGCATAACACCAGTACTCCCCATCCCATCACGGCAGGCCCAGCTGACCAGTCTCTCCCCATCTCGCCAATAAGCCCCCTCCATTTGCTGAAAGGCCGCCAGAAGATCTCCCCTGAACCTTCTCTGCTCCGGGCCTAAGCGCCCTGACTCTCTCAGCCCGTCCTCGTACAACAGCTGCTCCGGCACTCTAATTTGTTCCAGCCCTCCTCCGGACCCCCTCCGACAGGTCCATATCTTTCCGACACAGCCCTCTCCATAGCCGGACACCGTAGTGCAGCCCCCCCACGTGTCTCGCCAGAGTGCAGGAGAGGGGCGGCTTCACCGCCCTCACCCTGCTGCCCACGCTGCCGGGGATGCTGACCAGGAGACGGGTACCCTCCTGGGCTGCGGGCACACATTGCCACCTCCCATCCAGCTTCGCAGCTGCCCCTACCCCAAACTCCTTCTCAGCAGGGCCGCTCGATCCCCCATCCCTCCATCCCCCAACCTGTGTGGATGCGGGGGATCACCCCGACCCCGGCACAGGACCCTGCGCTTGGCCTTGTGGAACCTCGCCAGGTTCACGCGGACCCCCTGCTCGAGCTTCTCCGGGCCGCTCTGGAGGGCATCCCTTCCCCCAGACGTGCCAACTGCGACCCTCGCCTCGGGGTGGTCGGCACGCTTGCCGCTCACGCGCTCTCTCCCCACCCCGCAGAACCAGGTGCGTCGGGAGATCACCTACGCGCTGCGCTCCCTCCCCTGGATCAGCGTCCCCACCGTCGCCCTGTTCTTCGCCGAGGTGCGGGGCTACAGCAAGCTCTACGACAACATCGAGGACTCCCCGTACGGTGAGCCGCTCCCCTGCGCCCCCATCATGCCGGGGCCCTCTCCTGACACGGCTCCCTCTCCGCTCTCTCCCCACTGCCCGCGTCGCCTCCCTCGGTGCCCCCCCCCAACAGGTAACATCCCCCCACTTCTCCTGATGAAAGCCATCCTTGTACGAGCTTCACGAGATCCGCCTTGGCACCCCCTGCCGCAAACTGCTACCATCTATTTGTCGTAGTCATCAGATGCCTTTAGGTGTGCAGCAGGACGCACCCGCACCCCTGCCCGGCTCAGGGACAGGGTGTCACAGCCCGCTCACTGTCCGCACGCGTCCCTTTCCCAAACACGGCTCCCAACACACAGGCACCCAACTTGCTTCCCCCAACTCCCAGGGCACCATCTGACCCTCTCGCCACATATCCCGCGTGGACCCCCGATACAACTCACCCCACCCTGACCGACGGCTCCTCGCCTGCCCCTGCCACATCCCGGTGCCGGCGGGCGCCACCCCTAACCTCCCTCTTCCCCCAGGCTGGTCAGGCGTGTTCCTCAGCATGCTGTCCTTCCTCTTCTTCACGGACATGGGCATCTACTGGATACACCGCGGTCTCCACCACAAACTGTTCTATAAGGTACGAGACAGGGTGGCGGCATCCGGCCAAAAGCCCTCGCCCCGCACGGGGCCCGCGGCCGTGCCCCTCCTCCTGGGAAACGTGGGCCCCTGGGAAACGGCGGGCTCGGCCCCACGGCGTGAGGCATCGCCTCACGTCAGTCTGTGGCGCGAGCCGAGCGCTCCTTAGGGCCCCCACGGGCCGCACGTCCCTCTCCCGTCCCTCGGCCCCCTCGGATCCCCTACAAGGAGGTGGCCGGTGCCCCCACCGACCCCCCGGGTCTCGGGGACCAACAGTGCGCCCTTTCTCCGCAGCGCTTCCACAAGCCCCACCACCTCTGGAAGATCGCGACGCCCTTCGCCAGCCACGCCTTCCACCCCGTCGACGGCTTCATGCAGAGCCTGCCCTACCACGTCTACCCCTTCCTCTTCCCCCTGCACAAAGTCACCTACCTGGGCCTCTACATCTTCGTCAACGTCTGGACCATCTCCATTCACGACGGCGACTACCGCGTCCCCCGCCTCCTGCGGCACGTCATCAACGGCTCCGCTCACCACACCGACCACCACTTGTACTTCGACTACAACTACGGGCAGTACTTCACCCTCTGGGACAAGATCGGCGGCTCCTACAAGAGCCCCACCGCCTTCGAGGGCAAAGGCCCCCACGACTACTTGCGCCGGCTCCGAGAGAAAGCCCAGGGGCTGCCCAACGGCCCCTCGGCCGCCAAGACCGACTAGGGTTCCCCCCGGCCCGGCCCCTCCGCGGGACGAGATCCCTCAGCCGGATCGCCTCCCGTTCCTCCCCGGCCTGTCGAGACTATTTCCCCACGGACAAACAGCCCCCCCGTCCCCCGACGGCGTGACCGGCGCGGGGTGATCCTCGGGGAGTGCTGCCATCTGCCCCTGGTCCCGAAACGGCGGCGTCCGGCCTTGCCCACGACTTACGGCCTCGCTCTACGCCTCAGACCTGCCCCGGTCCCCCTATCGTTCCCCCTCCCGGCTGCCTTTGAGCTCCGCTAAGGTCCCTGCGCTGCTTTACTGCTGTACTGCTGCTTCACCAAAAAAAACCAAACAAGACCATGGCAAACCTAGAAAATAACATGGCACAAATGCAACATTAACGTGGTACAAATACACCAACAGTGTGGCACGTGGCGATGTCTCCGTCCATCCCTGCGATGGCCCGTCATCGCCGATTCCCGGTTGCTGACGCGGAGTCCGTTGGGACGAGTCGAGTTGCATTGCATTGACTCAAGAGGTGCCAATGCTACGGGTTTTTTTTCCGAGCTGTATTTCCCCCCAAAAATCGCACACGCCTACCTTTCGGAGACGGCACGGGTGCTCCTGACGGCTCCTTGGCGTGGCGAGGCCTCGGCCTTGAGAGGCAGTGGCGCTCCTCGGCGGTCGATACGCTCTCCTCCTTCCTCTCGCCCGGGCATGTCCCGTGGGACGCTGACGGGATGCGTCTCAACGACAACACGCCTGTAGGACACAGAGGCACACTGAGTCCCACGGGTGCCTTGAGCTCCCCAAGAACAGGATGGGGTGGGGTGGGGCAGGGGAGGAATGGGCGCTCGCGGGTTAGTGGCCGGCTTTCCCCCTTCCTCCGGCTGAAACCGCGTACCCCTTCGGGTCTGACCCGCGCCCAATAAATCTCACTTGCCGACTCGGCTGCCGTTGGGTCCCTTTTACCGTCCTCCCGATGCTCCGCTTTCACCTCCCCGTGCCGACTCGTGCTCCCCCACGTGCGCGAGAACCCTGACCTCTGTCTGCTGATTAACTCGGAGCCGAGGGTCAAGGCGAGGCCCGCATCAAACGTGGCGACGCCGCGGCAGACCTTTGCTAACCGCCGTGCTTACCCTGCAGCCCCGTTCCCTAACAACGTCGGACCCTCTGAAAGAGCCCCGGGTCTTTCTTGACCCCCCCCCTCGCCTCTCCGCCTTCGCTGAGCCTAGTGTGCGCGCCTCGCTGACACCTCAACCCCACATGCATACAACCGTTGGGAGAAACATCCACCATGTTCTGTCAGATGTCCGGCTTGGACCAGACACTCCCGAGGACTCACAGATTCATAGAACGGTTACCTTTGCAAAGAGACGTTAAGGATCATCTTGTTCCAACCCCCTGCCCTGAGCAGGGACACTTTCTGCTACAACGGGGTCACCCAAAGCCCCATCCGACCTGGGCTTGAATGCCTCCAGGGATGGGGCAGCCGCGGCTTCTCTGGGCAACCTGGGCCAGGGGCTCACCACCCTCACAGGAAAGAATTTCATCCTGATACCTAATCAAAATCTGCCTTTTTTCAGTTTAAAACTCTTACCTCTCATCCCATCGATACTTTCCCTGGTCGAGAGTCCCTCCCATCTGTCCAGTAGGCCCCCTTTAGGCACTGGAAGGGAGTCTAAGGTCTCCCCGGAGCCTTCTCTTCTGCGGGCTGAACTACCCCACCTCTCCCAGCCTGTCCTCCCCGCAGAGGGGCTCCAGCCCTCGCAGCATCTCCGTGCCCTCCTCTGGCCCCGCTCCGACAGGTATGTGTCCTTCCTATGTTGAAAGCACTTGGGGAACAACTGGCAGCCGATAGCCAAACCTGGCCGTGTCGGAGCCGATGGGCGCATGACCCCGGCCGAGTCCTCACCCTGCCCGACCCGGCAGGCCGAGAGGTGACGCCCTGGGCGCCGTCAGCCCCCGCCGCCTCTCACCAATGTCCCTCCCGCCAGAGATCTGTCTGTGCCCGGGCCCTCCCAAAAACATCCCCATGGACTGGCCGCGTGCCACAGGCGGCCGGTCCGGCACGGTCACCCCAATGGCTCCATCCGGCCGTGACAAAGCCCCTCATCTTTACAGCAAGTCACACTGGGGCCCCTATGTGCCGCGCAAGCAGCACTGCCCTCTGCCTCGCAGGCTCCTCAGCCGGGATGTGCCAACGCTCACGCGCCCAAAAGTGCCGGCAGACGTTCTCGGCTCCTCGGGACGGCTCCGTGCCACTGCCGCGCACAGCTGCCACCGCGCCCTGGCCGCCTCCATTTCTGCACTCCCCTGCCTCTGGGGTCACCTCCCCAGACCGCGTCTCCTCCTGCGCGCTGGGCCCGACCCCGACCTGGGGAACCTCAGCCAGGGAAGCCATGGCTTCCCCCCGAGGGCGGTCTCCATTATTTTTACATTTAAGGGTGCCTCCCTGCAAGAGCCCGTGGTGAGGCACCACGGCTGATGCTGCTGAAACCACCAGATGGAGGTGTTGCTCGCCGCACGCCGGTGGCAGGAGCTGCAACTGCGGCCTTCCTCCTCCTCTGCCTCCTCCTCCTCCTCCTCCTCGCCCCAGAAGCGTGGGGCCCGGAGGCAGGAGCGGCTTCGCCATGCCGCCTCTGCTGCTGGACACGCGTAGGGTGGCCCGCAGCTGTCAGAGACAGCCCGAGGCATGGCAGCACACCACAGACAAGTCCGTGAGACGCCCAGAATTATCCAGACCCTGACGGGACCGCCGCGCTGTGGTCCTCGCATCGCCGCCCACCCGGCTCGTGCTCTCCCCGTCACGAGGGCTGATGGACCCTCGTCCCTCCATCCCCTCCCAGAGACACCTGGCCACGCAGCCGTGGACAGGGACAAGGCAGAGGCGGACTGAGACCTCTGAACCCGAGAGTTGTGGCCGGACCGAAGGCCAAATGCCAAATGCCCATCCTGAGATCACACCTGTTACCGTCGGATGCGCTCACGACCCACCCAGGCACCCTGCCTGGCTGATAACCTCTGCCTTGCCTCCGTTCACCTCCACACAGTGCCGACTCTGTCCCCTAGCGTCTCTGCCGTGGCCGTGCCCAACAGGGACGATGTGCTTGCGTGGCACTGACCTGGCTCCTGCAGAGCCCTTTGTTCCTCGGGATGCCTCCCCATCTGCTTCCGACCGGACAGAGCCTTGCCCGTTTCCGACACGCGGAATGGGCACTGATATGCGCTGCTGCCTGTGCCCCATGGCGGGGAAGCTTCCCGCCCCGGGGGAGCTAGCCTCGCTGACACAATACATTACGGATTTGACAGATGCTCTGTCCCTCTCCAGGTGCGGAATCCTTCCGGACATCTACTGCGTGACCCCACTCTGCCAGCGGGCCGAGACGAGACAGGAATCTGCTGCTTGGGTACCCAGATGAATACGCCGTGTACCATCCAGAAGTACCTTCTGCTCCCCTCGGCACACCTCCTGCCCTTCGGGTTCGGATCGCCCTCGGGGGTGGCCTTCCCACGTGGCCCTACCTTCTTCTGACGATAGCTGTGACTGATGTTTTGGGAGATTTTGACTTTTGGAGCTACCGTCAGACTGATCGGCCAGGAATATGGCCCCCCTGCAAAGGACAACACGTTTCCATGCCTATGTCTGAAGTGTAGAGCTTTTCCCTCAGGCTGCGCACTGATTAATTAAACACCCCTGCCCTCCTGTTGAGCGTCCCCATGACCCGCATCGGGGCCCTCTTGCCGCACAAAGGGGCTTCGCGCCCTGGGTTTCGCCTCGAGCCCGTTTGCTGGGCATTCAAGGCGATACTCGGGGACGTGTTTGCACAGGGAGCCCGGCGGCAGCCCGTGCCGTTGCGGTGCTGGGGAGCGAGAGCCACATGGCAGGGCCGAGATGTCCCTCTCCTGCCGTCGGGGTGAAACCGCTCCCGATTCCCTCCGGCCCGGCTCTCGCGCGTGTCCCTGGCGAGGCAGGTACCAGACGTGGACTGGCAGGGATATATTGCGGCTTCTCGAGCCGCAGTACCTGGCACCACGTGACCTTGCCGAGCTCGCGCTGCCGGCCGTGGTGTATTTTGCCCTAGTTTACATGGGATTTCTTCCCAGCTTCTGTCATTCGACAGACCGCACGCACCTACGGACGGAACAAACCAGCGAGCAGCTAGGGGAGACCGTGCGGCGGCGCAGAGAGGTGCGTCGACCCGCTCGGGCTCCCGGGGAGCTGAGCCACGGGGCTGGTATGTGTGTCCCTACAATTCCCGCTCTGCCAGCCGCCCCCTCATCCAGATTACTCTTTTCCCCTTTTCTGGTGATTACACCCAAGACGCGGATCTTCCCGCTCTCTCATCCCCACTCCAGCAGATGAGTCCCGGCCCAAAGGCGGGGGTGTCACAGGAGAACCCTTACAGCCATGGCACGGGGCGCAGCTTCCCCTGCCAGGCTTCTGCGGTCTTCACCACAGATAGAGAGGGGGGGAATCTGAGCCTGAATGAGTCCAGCTAAGCGTCGTCATGCCATGGGATGCTGCTGGCCACCGGTGCCAGATAATGACAGACATGGGTTTTGCCCCATCCTGTCCGTCGCCTCGGTTAGCCGGTGCTTCCATCCCAGCCCGCGTTCGCCCCCCGTTTGGCCTGCCTCCTTTCCCTCCTCGGCTCTCGAGGGGAACCGCTCGCCCTTACAGCCATAACGAGCGGCTCTGCGAGCGGTGAGATCCATGAGCTCTAGGAAATGCTTACTGCTCGGGATCTGGAGCCAAGGGTTCTTGGCTGCAGAGCGCAGAGAGGGAAAAGGAAAGGATTAGTGACCTGTGGGGCTCGGTTTATGCCCCGTCGAGAGATTTGGCTCCCCTGGCCAAAAGGCTGCCAATTGTTCATGTCCAAGCTACGCAACCCACAGATCAGTGCCTCAGTGATTGCCCAGAGCGGTACCTCATGGAACTTCCCTAAGGACCGGCGCAGTGTCAGGCGGACACAACTCGGCCCCGCTGAGCCCCCTGTCCGTGCCTGACGGGACCATTCCTCCGGCTTCTGCTCTCTTGTCAGGTGCTGGATCCAAAAACTTGACGCAGGGTGGCGTGGCTCAGAAGTCCCAGCCGCTGACACCTTGGGTTCAAAAGCGGGACCTGCCGAGACCCGATGATTTTCTCTTGAAAAGCTCCCTGCGTCCTACGACTCTGCCACAAGGGCCCGCTCGCCCTGGAGAGACGCGCTCTCTCCCTTCCCAGATGAGTCCAAGCACAAGCGCGTGGCCGGCCCCGCTCACAGACCTGCCCGCTCGACACACGCCTCGATTTGCTCGCTCCGGCAGCCAGCCGCACGTGCGGCCCTTCTTCCTGCGGCTGCGGCGGGCTCTCGCCCCCGGCATCCCCGGGCGCCGAGCTCTCAGCTGCGGCGGGGCTGAGGGCGGAATCTGATGGTGGGGCAGGCTGCTTTACTCCCTGACTCGACTCCAGCCACACGCAACGCTTCCTTTAAACCACCCTATCTGCTATCTCGGTGAGGCTCTGCTGGGGATGGCTGTTCTGGCCCATGCGGTCCCCGAAGCCCTCCGGCATCCCTAGGGCCACCTGGGGAAAGGCAACGGGGAGAGGGGAAGGAAAACCCGGGGGAACCGGGGGTCCTCGTCTCGCTGTCGGAGTTCGTGGCGTTTGCTGCTGATGAAATCCAGATGGACCTTAAAATAAACCCCGCTCTGTTCCCCCTCCCCTTTACGGCAGGAGACAGGTTTTTTTTTCAAGATACGCTAAATACCTTGGCACAGGCAATGTGTATTTCTCTCCGCCAAAAAAGAACTATTAATCTGTTAGCATTTACCAGCGCTAGGTTCACCCGAGAGGTCTCGGCTACCGCCCTCTCCCTCGCGCCCGCTGCAGTGACCCGGCGGGAGGGAGTCCCGCGGGCGGGACGGGGTCCTTTCTCGGCTCCGTGTGCGAGCAGACGGTCGCGTCGCTCTGAGCCCCCCGCGAGGAGCATGAAACAGAAGCCCGGAGGAGGCCAGGCATCCATTTCCTCCGTTCCACCTTTGGCTGGGATGCAGGACAAAAAGGAGAGTTTGTGGCCTTCGAAAGAAGGGCCGGGCGGCTTGTGGGGGGGCTACGAGGAGATCATGAGTTTATGCGGGGACACAATTAGAAGAGCCAAAACCCGACTACCACTTCATCTATCTACTGCCGTAAAAGACACTAAAAAATGTTCCCATTGATACATTAGCAACAAACAGAGGGCTAAGGACAACCTCCCTCCTTTATTGGACGTGGGGGAGACATAGCGACCGAGGAGCAGGAAGAGGCTGAGGTTCTTAACACCCTCTTGGCCTTGGTCTTTGGTACTGAGACTGGTTGTTCGCCCCCTGCCCGGCCCCCTGAGGTGAAGGGTGGGGACAGAGCATGGAACAAAGTCCCCGTAGGCTGAGGGGAAATGGTTGGTGACCCGCTATGCCCCTTAGATGGGCGTGAAGCTAGGGGGCCAGATGGGATCCACCCAAGGGTACTGAGGGAGCTGGCGGAAGCGCTTGCCGAGCTGCTTTCTGTGATTTATCAGCAGTCCCAGATAACCAGGGGGGCCCTGAGTGACCGGAGGGTAGCAAATGGGATGCCCGTCTGCAAGAAGAGATGGAAGGAGAGCCTGGGGATTTACGGGCCTGACAGTCAGACCTCAGCGCCGGGGAAGGTTACGGAGCAGATCACCTTGAGCGCCATGGTGTTGTATGTACGGTACGACCAGGCGCTCAGGTGCGGTCAGCACGGGTTTATGACAGCCAGGTCCTGCCGGACTACCCTGATCTGCTTCTATGACACGGTGACCCGCTTAGTGGATGAGGGAAAAGCTGTGGGCGTTTTCTACCTAGGCTTCAGTAAAACCTTTCACGCCGTTACCCACGGCACGCTGCTGGAATAATTGGCTGCTCACGCCTCAGGCAGGAGTACGCTTCGCCGGGTAAAGCCCTGGCTGGATGGCCAGGCCCAAAGAGTTGTGGCGAACGGGGTTAAATCCAGCCGCTCACAAGTGTGGTTCTGTGGGGCTCAGTACCGGGGCCCCTTCTCTTTAATATCTTTATCAATGATCTGGATGAGGGGCTCAAGTGCACCCTCAGCAAGTTTGCGGACGACACCACGTTGGGTGGGAGCGTTGAGCTGCTCGAGGGACGCAAGGCTGTGTTCTGGGGGATCTGGACAAGCTGGATTCATGGGCCGAGGCGAAGGGTATGAGGTTCACGGACAAGTGCCGGGTCCTGCGCTTGGGTCACGACGACCCTGCGCAGTGCCACAGGCTCAGGAAAGAGAGGCCGGAAAGTGCCCCGCTGAAAAGGCCCTTGGGGTGCCACTCGACAGACGGCTGAATGTGAGCCGGCGGCGTGCCTGGGTGCCCGACTCCCACTGGCCACGTTGCTTGTGATACAGGCCGGGATGCCTGTATCCTATCTTTGATAACCCTTTCGGTGAAGACAGGGTTACAGTCCATACGGGCTGCCCAGGGAACGGGTGGAGCCGTCCTCCCTGGAGGTATTTAAAAGACAGTAGATTTAGTGCTGAGGCACGTGGTTTAGTGGTGGACTTGGCTCCGCTACATTGATGGTGGGACTCGATGATCTTAAAGGTCCTTTCCAACCAAAACTGTTCTATGCATCTATGATTCTATTTAGAAACTGCTACAAAGCCAATTCCTCCTTTCTAACTTTCTTATTCTACTCTCCCCCTCTATTCCTTCTTTTTGGGGGAATATGGCAGGGTAGAGCTGGTCGTTTCACGGGTGACGGGATGGACACGGCGGCGCTTTCGGGAAATGACGCAGTGGCCTTTTTGGGTCCCTCGCGCCTGCCCGCCACGTCCGCTCCGGACAGTGACTGGCTACGGGGGTTCCCGCGCAATAAAACTCTCTTATTGACTCTGCCCTTATCCACGGCGACCTCTGGTCCTCTGGGGGGATGTTACGCTAAGTCAGCACTGCTAAAAGCTTTGTTAGGAGGGCTTATCATTGCACTGACTCGATAATTGAAATACACTAACTGTGTTTCTAGGTGAAAGCCCCTTGGGGAAAGCTCCGTACAATGTTTCTGCTATGAAAACAAGCTAAATAAGGGGGAGGGAGACTGCCTTGGGGACGTCCACAGGATTTATACATTCCCCTTCCTTTGCGGCTGGGTCACGTCCATTTTCTTTAAAGAATTCCCAACATTAGAAATACCGGAACGGCGCACGGCACGAGAGGTGGAGGAGATGAACCTGTTCGTCTGCTCTCGGCACCTCTGAAGACAAAAGAGGCTAGAAAGCAAGTAAGGTCTTTTCTTAGCAGCAAGGCTATGCCCAGAAACACACCTCTGGCTTACAGAGTCAAGTTGGGGCCAAGCAAAGGGCATGGCTCGACTCTCCCATCGTCTCCCGTGGTCACCTCCGCCTTTCCCTTACCCCTCTGCATGGGGACCTCTGGCCGAGCGGGGCACGACCCCTCGGCCCGTCGCGGCAGACCCCTGCTCTGACAGCGGGGAGGAAGGGGAGGAACGTGAGACAGGAAGGGTCACCCGGCATTAGTAAGCGAGACTCTCATTTTTCCTTGCACTGGCCTACGCTCCCGAGGCATGATCTCAGTTGGTCAGGTCACGTCATGCGTATCCGCCCGGGCACAGCCTGCAACATCCCCAGTGCTCGGCATGAACAGGAGCTGCGTACAGGGGAACCGCCTCGGACGCACAGACCGCATATCCACGTTAAGCACGGTTCTGAGGTGAGCCCATAACCCCCCGCTGACTGCCAAGCCTGGGATGGAGCCGCGCAGAGGGGACCCTCCGGCTGGCAGGACAGCGGGATGCTGACCACCGGGAGCCCCGGCAGAGCCGGCCGGGGTCCTTCCCTGCCACCTGGGCACAAACCTCCTGCTCTCCTTACACCTCTCGGTCCTGCTCCCCCTTCCTGCCCCTGCTCCGTAACACCCGGGACACGGCGCTGCCCAGCACCAAAGAAGCCTGCACGTTACAATCATTTCCTTCGGTACGACCGCAGGAGCCCATGGCAGGGACGGGACAAGTCAGTTTCTAGAAGGGACGAGCGAGTGGTGCCTCTGGCAGCCTGCGGCACCGCCGGGGAGTTCCCCGTGTCTGGGAGCCTGGCACGTTAGCCTGCCCCGATAAATCAGAGCTGCGGCCGCTGGCGGCCAGCCTGCACCGTCCCTGCGTAACCGTGCATCGTCTCCGCCGTGCCGATGAGTTACGAGGGCTACAAAGGCACGTTACCTATGCTGAGTGTTTTATGGGCAAGCACACATCTAGCTCACTTGACCCTGGGTGGAAAGAGCTGCTCCATTGGCACAGCTCGAACCCGCCTGCCAAACGCGACTGGTGGGAGAGGGGCGGCAGGACGCCGAGGGACCCCTGGGCCTTGGTCTTCCAGCTCCTGCCGGCGTCTCGGGTGAGACGGCGCTCGCCTTCCCAGCGCGGCCCAGGTAGGAAGATGGCAGATGCTGGGGTGGAGAGCTCTGAGGGCTACCAGAACCGCAGCGGGGGAAGTCTGTCACCGTAATGTATGACATCATTCATACCTTCTCCTCTCTCCTCTTGACAGCCATCCACACCTTCATTTTCCCATCCAGAGGCAGATGCAACTCCTCATCACACCCAACCCCGCCCCCTCTGCAACAAGGACCCGAGACTACGTTACCCCCCGCAGGTCCCTCGCTAGCCTCCTCTGCTCGCGCCCCGGCGAGGAGCCCGACCTCGCGGTGGGTCTGGGCGATTGCCGGGAAAACTGCCTACCCAAACAGCCCCCCGGCACCGTGATAGCGCTTAAGAGAAACGAGATGTGAAGCGTGACTGTTGACCCGCAGGATAATCTCCCCAAAGCATATAGACTGCATAGACCTCATAAATCTTCCATTCCAGGAAACCCAAGTTCTTAACAGTTCCTCTTCTTTCCCATGAAACGTGAGACATAGAAAGGATCCTCGAGCCTATGCTCAGGAATACATCACTGCACAAGTCCAGTAGACATTTTAAACTGATGGGGGCTTCCCGGGGATGGCTCCGCATCAGGAACTGCCCAAACTGCCAGAGACACTGACGCAAAACTGACTTGGAGAAAGCAAAGGGACCAGGCGCACGTGGTGTGAGCGGCACCTCCGGCGACGGATATGAGTGGCAGAAAGCATCCACGAGGCTGGAAGATGTTCAAAACTGCAAGCCGAGCCGATCCCCTGTGGTGGACCACCCCTCTCCTTGGCGCTACGGGGAGCGAGGCTGCACTTGGCTGCGCTGACGCAGGTCCGGGACATCCCTATCGTGACAGGGTCCTCGTGCATGGGGTTACTCCATGCGTGCACAATAGCCACTGGCCTAGGATATGTGAGCACCTGCATGTGCAGCTGCAGGTTTGGAACCTATTTTCGACCATCACAAAACTGGTAGACAAAAGGTGAGTGTGGTACATTGTCGGTAGGAGCTGCAGTTTACCGGCTGCTGCAGCGACAGAGGGGAGTTGGGCTTTGTTTGGAAAGGTGACTTCCAGCCCCGTCCTTCCCGGTACGCTGCCTCAGGACCACGTTCGCCCCGCGCCACCCTCTCCCAGCCTGCGACCGCCTGATGCTCCCCACGGGGCCTCGCACCTTTATCACCCCCTACACAGCCGCAGGTGACATTGGTGACAACTGGGCCTAAACCACTATTACACCTCAGCCTGGACACTTGCAGGGGCAATCCTGCTGCTTCCCGCCGATACCGGGGTGCTGGAGGTCATCATCCCGATTTGGGGGCATGTGCTGCCAGGGGTGTGATTGGGAGGAAAAACGCAGCTAGACTTTTTTGGGGGAGTGGTGGGCAAACCTCATCCATCCCCCGGACAGCAGAGGCTGCAGCTCTCTTATTTGGGTATTACTTGTCTTTAATTTGTTTACTGTAGTACTGTGTGCAGTTCTGGGCTCCCCGGGTCAGGAAGGACAGGGAACTGCTGGAGAGAGTCCAGCAAAGGGCTACAAAGATGATGAGGGGATTGGAACATCTTTCTTATGAGGAAAGGCTGAGGGACTTGGGGCTTTTTAGTCTAGAAAAAAGAAGACTGAGGGGGGGTCTTATCAAAACTTATAAATACTTAAGGGGAGGGTGCCAGGGGGATGGGAACAGTCTTTTTTCAGTGGTGCCCAGTGACAGGACAAGACGTAACGGGCACAAACTTGAACGTAGGAAGTTCCATCTGAACATGAGGAGGAACTTCTTCCCTTTGCGGGTGTCAGAGCAGTGGCACAGCTGCCCAGAGAGGTGGGGGAGTCTCCCACTGTGGAGACATTCCAAACCCGCCTGGACGCCGTCCTGTGCAATGTGCTGGAGGTGGCCCTGCTGTGGCAGGGGGGTGGACTGGGGGAGCTCCAGAGGGCCCTCCCAACGCTGACCATTCTGTGATACTTTCATCCCTCTTGACTTGCTTTCTCGCCACCTCATCCCTTTTCACCGCAGCGCCTTCCATTTCCGTTATTAACTTTTTTCTCCCCCCCAGCATCCCCCCAAGAGAAGCGCGCACCCCTCGCCGCGGCCGGCTGCCGGGGGGAGGGGGGGGGGGTGCCGCCGAGCATCCCCCCGGCGGGGCGGAGAGGTTGGGGGGGGGGGGGGGCGGGATGCGGGCGCGGAGCGGGGCCGCTGCCCATTGCACATTCTCTCCGGGCGGCGGCGCCCCGCTCCGCCCCGCTCCGCACCGCCCGGCCCCGCTCCGCACCGCTCCGCCCGGCCCCGGCGGCACGAACATGGCGACGCCGAGCAGCGGCGGGGCGAGCCGGGCCGCCCCGCTCCCCCGCCGGCTCCCGGTGCCGCTGCTGCTGTTGGTGGTGGCGGTGGTGGCGGTGGCGGCGGGCGGCCATTCCGCCCTGCTGCTCCGCGCCCCGCCGCCCGCCCCCGCCGCCGACACCCCGCGGAGCCGCCGCGCCGCGCCGCGCCCGGCGGAGCCCATCCAGGTGTACGGACAGGTGAGCCCAAATTGGGGGGGGGAGCCCGACTTGGGGTGGGGGGGGTGAACCGTGCCGTGCACCCCCCTCCAAAACACGCGTTACATCACCCCGCGCAGTGCCGCCCCCCCCCCCCCCCCCCCCCCCCCCCGGGCAGTTGCTGGAAGCGCTTGGGGGGGGGGGGGGAATTGGGGAATGGGCACAGCCGCTCGACCCCTGTGTGCCCCCCCCGGTGCCGCGGGTGGGCTGGCGGGGAGCGGGCCGCCACGCCGCTCGGCCTCGGCCACCGCAGCCCCCCCCCCCATCCCCCGGCTCTGCTGCGGGGCTGGGGGCGGTCGGGGTTGGGGGGGACACACACGCGGGGGTGGGAGCGGATCACGCGTGGGGATGGCCGGCATACCCCCCCCCCCCCCCCCGGGGAGGAGGGCTGCTGGCCGGGCTGCATCTCGTAGCCCCTTGCCTGCCCCGCTCACAAAGTGGCACGCGTTTTAGGATGCGAGGCACCGCCGGCCTCTGCCTCCGGTTCTTCCCACCTCCCCCCCCCCCCCCCCAGTTTCTCCCAGATCCCCCTCAAACTGGTGGCACCGCCGGGTTGGCGGTGGGCACTCGCGGGTTGGTTCCCAGCGGGATGAGCGGCGGTAGCTGTGGGGTGGCCAAGGGCAAGCGCTAGCTCGCCGGACGGGAACGCCAGTCCCTCCGGCCGGGAGCGGGCAGCGGCTCTCCAGCTACAGACGCTCGCGTTGACCGTTTCTACGCTCGGAAGCTGGGCAGAGGGAGGTGACTTGTGGCAGAGGGCATTGCTATTTGCGAGGCGCCGACCGTGCCCTGCTCCGTGAGAAGGACTCGTCTCTATGCGTTTCTCATCCAGCCTCCACCGCTCCTTGAAAAGACGGGGAGAGGAGTCGCTCATCGCAGAACAATATAGGAACTGCTGTTTCTGAAAGTAGCCCTCGATTTGCTGGGATATTTGCTGGCAGGACCGTAAAGGCCCCCCCCTGACCCCCACGCTTCCAGACACTCGTCACTTTAGGGGCAATGAGGAATGACACTCGGGCTGCCTGGGTGCTGGCTAGGGAAAGCTTCAGCCTTAACGAGTCTGTGTGATTTCTTACCTATCCACCGTCTAGACTACGCTAAGTTGCCCCGTTTGACCCTCCTCGCTTTCGCTGCCTGTGTCCCATCGCGTGCCCGAAAGGCTGCCAGGGGTGGGGGGGACCAGCCCGCGGAGGGAAGGGGCACTCTCAAGGAGAGGCTTCGAGCCTTCCTCACCATCTGCCTTTGCCTCCTTGGCGAGCGCTTTCCCTTCTGGGGACCCTATAATTTCCCCTTTTTGCTACGTCTGGGATGGGACAGGGCCGGCCGCGAGGCAGGACTGGCTCTAGAGCTGCCGGAGGGGCACGCGTGGGGCTGGGGCTGCTCCTAAAACCCTGCTCCTCTTCCCCCGTTTAGAGGATGGGAAAAGCTGTTCCTCCTCCCCTGGAAAATCTGCTTCGCCTCCTCTACCTCCTCAACATTTGACTGTTTTTAGCATCACACAGCTACCCCACTTCAGGGGAAAAAAAAAAATATAACACTTGTCTCTCCATCTACAGAAAGGCATTTGTAGCACTTTCCCTTTCGTCTCCCTGTGGGTTTCACCCATCCCACCTGCCCGGGTCAGGGAGAGAGCTGCTTCGGCAGGAGCAGTGGCAGATCTAAAAGCGTGCAGTAACCCCGGCGCTATCCTGGGACTAATAAGAGTTCAACAAAGTTTGCCTGTGTTCGGTCTTTTCTCGTGGCCTGAAGCTTTCAGAGGGGATTTGTCCGGAGAACGGAGCTGCTTTCACTGGCGGTGAGGCACCCCGTTTCAGCCTAGCGTACAAAACCCGGCCCTTCCGCTGCTTTGGGCTGGGACGCACACAATGTAAAGCCCAGGTACTGCATGTCACCAGGAAGAGTTTATTGACACCAAACGACAGTTCCGAGTTCTCCCGAGTGGTACAGTGCTTTAATAAAAGGGACGAGGAGGCAGCCGTCGTGTCCTAGCCTCCGTTACAGATCTGACCCCACAGCATTACAAACGCTTGGGAAGCCAGAAAGCTGCGTAACGCGGTGCTTCGGGGTCTCGCGCCTCCTCACGAGCACCGAGCGAGCCCCGTGTGCCCTCTCCCCCAGGTCTCCAACGCTCCTCTAATACCAGCATAAAATGACACGGTCAAAAAAGCAGTCCTCTCTCAGGGACATCATCGTAAGGGGCGGTGCTCGGACTGAGCATCCTAGTGCCGTGCGGCTGCCGTCCCTTATCTGGGACACATCCCGCTCCCGTGCCTTTGGCAGGTCACTCGGCCATATGCTACGCGCTGGCTCGTGCCCCGAAACTCCCTGCCCTTCTCCGGCTCTCGACTGCGGTCCCCACGCGGCCTCGTGGGACGGCATAGAGCCCCGGCTCAGCTCTGAGGCGAAGGAAAGCGTAGCCTGGGAGGTCGGTGCTGCCGGTCACCGCGGTGGGAGACAGCGCCAGGGGACCGCAGCGAGGGAGAGGGGTGCATCGCCCCGGCCGGAATCGAGGAAGGAAATAAAGTCCAAACCCTTTGCAGCTCCTCGGGAGCCAAACGCAGCTTACTCGGTACCATCAGTGACAGGCTGGGAGTCCTCTTGCCCTAGATACCAAAGACACAAGCACAAAACATTACTTGGATTCCTCCTCTGCATCCACCCCACCCATCGCATTCTTGCGCCGCGTGCGCTCATCGGTACAGCAAAACTTTTCGGGAACCTCACCGAATGACGAGACCGGTAGCCTAAACCCCTGTGCCGCCGTGACTTTGCCCTGGCTTCTCTGACTCCAAAGCACCGGCAACCAAGAGACCAAATGCACAACTCCAGAGACAGCTCCGAGACAGAGCGGGTTTTGTTCCCTCGCGCCGCCCTCACCTCTACGGGACTCTTGGCAAGCGTTACAACGGACAGACCGTTACAAAGCAGGCACCGACACGTGACAGGTCTTTTCTCGGACGCCACCGACAGCAGAGAAACATCCCCAGGGCAAAACGACTGCTGCCTGCACCCCCCCGAGGCCGGCAGCGCTCCCCAAACCCCTTCCGGCAACCGCGGCACCGCGCCCTGCCTTCCTCTCCCCGCTGCGAGCCCCTGGCTACCGAGGCGGCGCCTCGTCTGCGGCCTGCCCTTAACGTCCTCCCTGCTCTTAACCACGCATCCCTGCTCAGCCCTGGATGCAGGTACTCGGCTCCCGGATTTTCCATCGCTAGAGTACATCCCCACCACGCACGTCAGTCCTGTCCCCTCCTGGGGGAAAGCCAGCCATGAACCGCATCGCCTGCGAGGACTTCTCTGAGTGCAACAAGCAAGGAAAATAAAAGTAGCCGTTTGGGCCGCCTAGCTGCGTGCTGGGACGAAGCGTCTCCCGTGACCGTGAGGCTGGCTCTCTCACGAGCGTCGTGTCGTAGCGGTGGCAGACGGCGAGGAGAAGCGCCGAGGCAGGAGGCCAGGCTCTGTCTTGCCGGTCCTGAGGGGCAAGAGAGAGGAGATCGCGGTTACGGACAGCGTTTACACTGCTGAGCTGCTGATACAGGCGCACAGGTCTAACCTTCATCTGCAAACCTCCCTTTCCCTTCTTTGGAAAGGGCTTATCCAAAACCTCCCCCAAAAGCACGCAACGCACAAGAAACCTTTGCCTTCGACCTCGCTGCGACAAAAGACATCTTATCTAACGGCTGGCAGCCCCTGCGAGGCCTCGCGCCTCTCCCCGCGCTCCCGTCACCTCGGCGCCTCCCCGTCCCCTCAGCCGGCGTTCCTGCCCGCCCTAACAGCAGCTCATCTCCTTCCCTCCCGGGAGGACCTACTTCATCGCTCTTGAGCTTCCTGTTTCCTGGTGCTAACCAACCCTGCCTTTGAGAAGAACGACCGGGTTTTCATCCTTTCCAGGCCATTTACTACTAAATGACCTTTTATCAGCCCACCTGCTTGACCTTCACACCCCCCAGCTGATAAAGACCTAAGATGAACCTCCTCAGCTGCCAGTGCCCGGAGGACCACACGCTACCGCAGCCTGCGTTAGATTAAAACCAACGCCGCACCGTGATGCCACTCAGTGATCTTTATCTTTAAGACAAGTTTTTCAAGACAGCCGAGAAGATTGTGTCTCCCATTAACATAACGCCACCGCATTGACCTTGCGCAGGAGACGTTAACACCTCTATCTCTGTGGCACTGCGCACTTGCAGAGCACCAAGACAGCAAGGCGCTCCCGTGGAGATAAATCCCCTCCCCTCGCTGGAGCTCGCGGGAGCAGCTCCTCCTTGGCTTTGGGAGTCCCTTCTTGTGGCCTTTGCACCGTGTGCCGTGTAGGCATGGGTTGTGCTGGCGAGCTGCCCTAAAATACTGTTAGCGCCGGGTCTAAATAGTGCCTGAGCAGAGAGCGCTGAAGCGTCTCTTCGTTTGAGACCCTTAGCGCGTCCTGGATAGAGAGCCCACCTTAGCTCCCTTCCCTCACAGCCTGCAGAGCAGCAAAGAGCCTTTCTTCCTTCAGAGGAGACAGGAGAGTGCCCCCCAGGGTAAATGCCACCCAGCTACGCGAACGGAGACATCAATCACGCTGCATCGGAACTGCACCGTATTTCAGTTTGACCGCGTTTGCCAGCCCGGCACAGACCTTCCCAGATTAGACTTAAACCTTCTGGAGGTGCCCTGGGTGGTGATGGCACATCCCTGCGCGGGGCTGGCCGGGGGCTCCTGGACCCCCCTGTCATTCTCATCCTTCCTGGCATCAGCAGATACCCCTCCCCATCGCTGCCTCTGCCCCGGGGCAGGGACACCCCTGCCCCTTACCCCGCCGCCCCAGGAAGGTTCCCCGCTTCCGACGGCTGCTTTTGTGCCCGAGCTTGCTGGCAGAGACGGGGTCTCGGGGAGCCGCGCGGTTCCTACTCCCGGCACCGTGGTGGCTGGGAAGGGTATTTCTGGTTTTATTCCTTGTTTCCCCTTCGTCAGGTTCCTAGCAGACCCTGCTGTTGGACTAAGCAAGCGTTGCCGTGTCCCAGGGGCATCGCTTAAGCTTTCTGTAGCTCTAATGACTAGCTTGTGGCACGCTTCACCGGCAGTGCGTTAGACCTTTTGTGCAGCCTTCCTCTGGGCCTCGGTTATGGAGTGGCTTTCCTCAGCGCTCACCCAAACTGGCTGGGGCAGCCTTGATTCCCCCGTTACCCCCTGCCCCATCAATTTCGAAAGAGCGCCCGTCTCCGGGACCCTCTCGCCGAGGGACCCGCTCATTTCTGGGGTGAATGGGGCTCTGGCCTCAACTCCGATCTTCCCCCTCCCTCACCCTTTTCCTTTCTCCTGGAAACAACAGCTAACGGAGAGCTCTGTTGGTGGTAGCTGAGAAAAAACAGCTCTGCCACCAGATGATTTCAGTATTAACACAATTAACATGGGCCTGGCGCTCTCTGCGATGAGTCACCCGTGTTTCATATCAATGATTTCAGAGCCTGGCATTTTCAGTCCAAGCCACAAGCAGCGCTACGGCAGGCACAGACTGTATTTTAAAATATCGTGGCAGGGCTAGAAACAGATGCTCGGGAGCAGAGCAGAAGGTACAGTCATGAAGCTTTAGCGGGAGCGCACGGGGAACGCGGCGTGCCGGGAATGCAATAGCTGCCCCATGACGCTCATCCGCCATGCCGGGCTATTGCGTAAGCCGTGCCGGGAGGGAGGCAGAAAAAACGGGGACAAAAGCCCGGCGCTTGTCCACTGCGGCTTCCAGCGAGCCGGAATGATGAGGAGGCTAGCGAGAGCACCTTTCCTTTAAAGCCCCGCGCTAACCGAGCGGCAGGTTCCCTTCTGACCCCTTTCAGCTATAGCCGTCTTTAGCCCCGTGCTCATTCCCTCGTCTAACAGGTACCAAACGTGGAGCTGATTGCTCTGCTGCAAGCATCCCCTGACAGCCTTCCGGCTGAGAGCCAAACTGCCGGCAAAACTTTGACGGCTTTGGAAGCCTCTCGCAGCCACAGAGGCCCGTTGCTCTCCGATACTCTCCCTTATCTAGCCGTACTCATACCCTGTTAACTCCTCAGAAATTTCCTAGGAACTGCATTTGTTTGTAAGCATCCCATTTCCAGTTGCATAACCAGGATGGGAAAAACACATAAATAATCCCTAGGAGACTTTTTTCCGCGCACCCTCAATTTTACAGCATTGAGCCTCAGTCCCCGAGTAGTCGTGCCGCGTCGCCTTCTGATTAGTAACGAGAGCCTGGGTCGAGCTACGGTCCGAGTCCTGTAGCCACAGCGGGAACTCTTGACAGAGCAAACCCATCGACGCGGATGGTTGGCTCCTGAGCCCACTTGGGCGCTGGAGTAGCTCGGCACCGCACGCTACGCACCCTGGTCTGCTCACCTCCCGACGGTCACCGCCTCGGGAGGCTCGGCGAGGCAGTACTACTGTCTCCGCACAGCACCACACGTCCGGACAACGTTCCCCCTCCCAGCCCCGACCGGGGAGCGCTCGGGCTCCCGCTGCGCCCCTCGAGCCGTGCCGGTGCTCCTACCTGCTCTGGGATGTGCTCCTGCGGGACGGCGGCTCTCTTCTCGCCCTGTTTCTGTGGGGGATCTGTTTTTTGGAAGATCCTGTTAACAAAAAAAATACATATAGCGTGAGCAAAGCTAGCGGCATTAACTAAAGCTACATGCAGCCTCCGCTACGTCTTGGCTCTAGTTCTCCCCTCCTGGACTTCATTTGGCACCTTACGTCTTAGGAGGACAAATTAAAATTTCATGCATATTTCATATACGCTTAATCACTTGGCAAAGACCAAAATGCTTCCCCATTAAGTGGAATTTATACTAACTGCCGTTTCCATTATGCACCGGGCATTGCCCGTTCATAGGTTACGCCGGCTCTCGGGGAAGGTTCCCCCGTCAGGGGTGGTGGGGGACTCTGTGACCGTGGGCTCCTGCCAAATGAGCCTCCTCCCGGCAGACGGGGCAGGGCTACTCGTGTCGGGGATAACAACGGCCTTATGGCAAAGCTATTTCACAGAAAACGTCCCAGTCAATGGGACATCGGGTGCTGATCACCGGGGACACAACACGGTGCTGCTGCCCGGACGGCAAAGACTCAGGGTGCCTTTCATTTCTCCCCTGAGCTATTTGGGTCCCCGCAAAGCTCCACAGGGCTGCTCAGCATCAGGCCGCGGTCTCCCGCGCCGACAACCGGCAGAGCCAAATGCGTGGGGCTCCTACACCTGAGACACTGCTGCACGAGCCCTTCTCGGAGGACTTACAGTGTAAAGCATCCTTCTGGTGGCCGTGTGCCCAGGTGGCCAAGAAAGCCAACGGCATCCTGGCTTGTGTTAGAAATAGTGTGGCCAGCGGAAGTAGGGAGGTGATTGTGCCCCTGTACTCAGCACTGGGGAGGCCACACCTGGAGTATTGTGTCCAGTTTTGGGCACCTCAATACAAGAGAGATATTGAGGTGCTGGAGCGAGTGCAGAGGAGGGCAACGAAGCTGGTGAAGGGCCTAGAAAACAACTCATATGAAGAGCGGTTGAAGGAGCTGGGACTGTTTAGTTTGAGGAGGAGGAGGCTGAGGGGAGACCTCATCTCTCTCTACAACTACTTGAAAGGTCACTGTAGAGAGGTTGGTGCTGGTCTCTTCTCACAGGTAATTAATGACAGAACGAGAGGGAATGGCTTCAAGCTCCAACAGGGTAGATTTAGACTGAACGTTAGGAAAGAATTTTTCACAGAAAGAGTGGTCGGGCATCGGAATAGGCTGTCCAGGGAGGTGGTTGAGTCACCATCCCTGGATGTGTTTAAGAGCCGTTTAGATGTGGTGTTGGGGGATATGGTGTAGGGGAGAACTTTGTAGAGTAGGGTAGATGGTGGACTCAATGATCCCAAGGGTCTCTTCCAACCTAGACAATTCTAGGATTCTCTTTCTTTACAACCCTTAGTAAGACATGCTGTAGGTGTCTTTAGCTACTTCTAAACTTTCTGCTGAGCACAACCCCCAGGCACTCTGTGCTGCTCTTCCTCCCTCCTGCTGGGGAACCAAACCTTCCATGTGCCCCGTTTGGTCTTTATATAGGGGCTCTGCCCTAATTAGGCTGCCTGAGGTCACATGGCTCCTAATGAGTAGAAGCTTAGCTGGCTCCTCCGAGCCCAAAGACGGTGCCCCGGGTCTTTGGGTTTGGCTACACCTCCCAGATGTCCCTGCCCTGAGGAGGGGCTTCTCGGGGGATCGCTGTCTCTTTTCACCCGCAGGGAAAAAAAAAAAAAGCTGTAGAGATTTAGTGCTGAGGTTAAGGCAAGACGGGAGGTAGGAGTCTCCTGTGGTTTTCCTGTTTTTGAAACTCTCCTGCTGCTGGATTTCTCACAGAGAAAAAACACCGAGCGCTGCTGAAATTGCCGAAATTGCCACAGAGGTGGTGACAAGCCCCTCTTGGCTGAGGGGAGCCAGGGGAGCTCGGGCACACCTACACCGGCTTTCCCTGGGGGAGAGGACAAATCTCCCTCTTGAGGGGCTCTCCGGGGGAAGGGGGCCTGGACGGAGTTGCTCGCTTCTGTCCCTGAATGCACAGCTACGGGCTGCCCCTCGCTATCCCCCTCCCCTCCAAACACCACCACCGCTCTCGACAGGCTCACAAACCTGGCCCTCTGCCTGAAGCCGGCAGCCTCAGCCCGGAACCCAAAAAAACCTGCACCCGAAATAATTGATACAGGCGTCGGAGGCTGAGATGAGGTTATTCTGCTTTTAAAGGACGGGAGGGGGGCTGGGAGCACAGAGCCGCTCCGGATTTCAGCCCTGAGGCTGCACGTTGGCTGTCTGGGTGGGCACCAGCAATTCCTCCTTCTCCGCCCCGTTTTCCCTGCATCCTCGAACAGCATCGCTTCTTTTTTTTCCAGCGGGCGCGCAAGGCCACCGCTGGCTTGCTTTGTAGCAGATGCTGCCGCCTGACCTAAATCTCCGCGGCGTTCGCTATCTAGGCGCTCCGACGTGGTCTGCCTGCCGGGGGGGGTCTCTGCCTGGGCAGCCGGGGGTACCGGCCCTGGGGGGTGCTCACCGCCCCCCCCTGCTCGATTGTGATTATTTATTTTTTTACCACTTGCGTGAGCCTACTGCGTAAGAGGGATTTGAGGGCTTCTGCCTCACTCGCCCCCCCCCCCCCCCCGTCCCGCCTCTATGTGAATAAAGATCTTGTTTTTCCAAGCGTTTTTCTTGCCGCTCAGTGGCGGAGGTTCAACTGGCTCCTTACCCCCGGCGGCGCTCCTCGCTGATCCCGGGCTCAGCGGGAGCCGCAGGGTATCAGGCCTGAGAAGGGCTTAGCCCTGTATTATTGCGGCTTCCCAAGGCCACGCGCTTAGGGGTTACCAGCCGTGGGCTGGGCATGCACAGCTGCTGCTGCAGCCGTCGGGGCGCCCGTCCGTGTCCGCGCTGCTTCCCCCGGCCTCCCTGGCGAGGCTGGCCCTCCCTGCTCGCAGGCAGCGGTCGCTGCGGGCACCGGCTTTGCCCAGAGGCTCCCGCACCTTCAGCTCCCGCCACGGCGATGCTGCGATCGTTTTCCCGCAGAAACCGGCCCTTCGTGGCCAGCGCTGTTACAGCGCTGCCAGATACGACGCGTGCGCGGGGAATAGCGGGATCGCGTACAACTGTGTTTGTGTTGGGAACCGGCACGTCCTTTAGGGTACAGAAGTCGTCGCTGCCAGAAGGGCGACTCAGTTTCCCCGTGGCCCTTCGCCTGGTCAGCCTGGATTTGCAATCACTTCTCGGTCCTTGGTTTTACGTTTTCATTCTCATTGTCCCCCCAAATCCTATTTCTCTGAGGACAAATAAAGGCAAAACTAACCCCTTTAGGCACATGCATTTTGCCAACGTTTACGCGGGGCAGTGTTTGAATGTCACCCCGCCAGGGAAGCCTTTAACTGTTCAGTGGTTTGCAGCGAGTGCTTGAACACCTCTCCGAGGCGGCCTCGGTATAAGTGGCATCAGCCCCGGCCCGGTGGCACCGTCTGCGTAATCCCCGTCGTGTCGGCAGAGGTTTCCAACCCCCGTCCTGATGCGCGGCCGCCGGTTTGCTTGGCTGTTCTTTAAACGCGGGGGCTTTAAATGAAACCGCAGGGGGAGGTGGGAGTGCGATGAAGGCACACCAACCTCAGAACGTGGTGGCAAGGCAAAGCCCTTAGTGCTGTAAGCTATGCTGTTGCCTGTGAGCGCTCCAGGCGGGAGCTGAGCTCGCCCCAAGCGTGCCCACGAGCACACTGCCCGGACCCCTCCAAGGTCTGAAGAGCCGGACGCTCGGTGCTCCTCTGCTGTTCGCCTTCTGGCCTGTTTAACTTCTGCCCCTGGTTTGAAGGAGTTTCCCCGAAGCCTGTGTATTCCCAAGGAGGAGCGGTACGAGCGGGTGTTTGCTCTCCGACCGTCCCTGCGGGCGATGCCGAGGCTCAGGGTACCCTTTTCCTTGGCGTTGCAGGTCAGCCTCAACGATTCCCACAATCAGATGGTCGTCCACTGGGCGGGAGAGAAAAGCAACGTGATTGTGGCCTTGGCCAGAGACAGCCTGTCCTTGCTGGGTCCCAAAAACAGCGATGTAAGTACTGCAACCCGGCGCTGTGCCGGCGTGCCTTCGTGGTTTCTGTGCCGGCGGCTGATGAGCTACAGCCTGCCTTTCCCTCGTGTTGTTATGGTTTGAGAAACCCACAACAATTTATGGTTGTTTAGACAATTATTCTATCACCCGATGATTCCTCCCCACCCAAAAAAGGGAAATGGGAAAAACAAGGAAACCCGGGGGTTGAAATATAAACAGATTTAATAGAATAAGACTAGATAATTAACATTAATAACACTAAAGAACCAATATTGATCCCGATACCAATATAAAGTATGCAAGGATTATACTCAGCCCATTCTATCCGTAGGAAGCTGTGCACTCCCAGCAGTGGATGGCAAATGTCAGACGCTGCGAGCGCTGTGGCTTCGGCAGGAAGGGAAGGGCTCAGAGGTCCGGCACCGGGGCAAGGAGTTCTCTGGATGGCAGCCGTTAAGGGAGAGAGAGCATTTCGCAGCAAGCTTTCTCATTTATATTGACTGTGACATTCATGGTATGAACTAACCCTGCTGGCCAGCTTGGGTCAAGTGCCCGGGTCTCGCTCCTCCTCAGCCCCGCACCTGGTGAGCTGAAAAACACCGAGACCTTGACACCCACACACCATAGCTGGCTAGAAAGTAAATATTTTCACAAACTCAGACACTAGAGTCTTCTAAAAGTGCAGTTTTCCCAAGTATTGGAGGAGAAATTAGTACTTTGTTGCTCCAACGTGGACACGTGTGCTGGGAGGGTGAAAGAAAAGCCCCTGAGTTTGAGTTCAGAGGCACAAAAAATCCCATTCACTATCCTCTGTGTTGCCGGACAGGTTTGAGCCTGGAAAGGCTGGCTCGGGCAATCTGTAAGGCTTTCTCCCCTGCCCCTCTCTGTACTTTTCTGAATTTTTCACCAAATCTCTCAGAAGGGAAACCAGAGCTTTCCACTCCTCACACTTGGGCTTCTCCTTGGCAGGTTTACGTGTCGTACGACTATGGGAAGAGTTTTAAGAAGATTTCGGAGAGGTTCAGCTTCGGCGGGGGGAACAGCAGCGAGGTGGCCATCGCTCAGTTCTACCACAGCCCGGCCGACAACAAGAGGGTGAGGATGCGGCAGCCGGCCCCAGCAGGGCTTGCATGCCATTTATCGCCGCCGATAGCGTGAACACGGCCCAGGGGACCCAGGCGTGTGGCCCCCCTGACCCACATCTGTGGGTCACGCTGAGAACCTGCCTTTGCACGGGGCAAGCGCTCGCATGGACCGTTCTGCTGCAGCAGCGGGGAGGGACGGAGCCCCACCGCAGATGGGGACCAAAAGCAGTTTTTGCACGGGCCTCTCGGGGGTCCCCGAGGCAGAGGCAGGACGTGTCGGGCACACTGCCGAACCTCCTGTATGGCTCTGCGATGCTCAGGAGCATCGGAGTGCGGCAGGAGAGGGGGCGGCTGGGGCAGGCAAAGTCCTCTCCTCCAGAGTTTGCCCTCCTAAAGGCTCCGCTGGGACGTGTGCCTTCCTTACTGCTCCCTGAGCTCTGCTCCGACCTCCTGGAGGCTGACCACCTGCTTTGCTTCTTCCTTGTCCGTCCCTCTCTTCCCAGTATATCTTTGTGGACGCCTTCGTCCCGTACCTCTGGATCACCACGGACTTCTGCAACAATATTCAGGGCTTCTCGATTCCCTTCAGAGCAGCAGACCTCCTCCTGCACGGCAGGAACCCCAACCTCCTCTTGGGCTTCGACAGGTCTCATCCTAAAAAACAGGTGAGCGCTTCTGCTTAGACGGGAGGGCCAGCATCCCGCCTCTGCGCTGCCGTGGCATTCCCCTGGCCCGTTCCGTGCCCCGCAGCCCTTACGGCGTGCCCAGAGCCACCCTACCTCCTGCCAGCGCCGCGTGGTTTCGTGCTTTGACCATCCAGGGTGTCTGATCCTGGAGCCCTGTATGCAGAACTGTCCCAAATTGGCCAAGACACCCCTTCCCTACAGATCAGGCAGGTTTCTGACCTCTGGTGCGGTGACAATGTAGTACCGGCAGGATGGCCGCCTTAAACATTTCCTTTCCCTTTTCCTTCATTTATGCTGGTCCTTTATCTGCGCAGCTCCTGACCGTATCGATCTCCCCGACTATTGTGGTCGTAACTCGCCGCGGAGCGCTGGCAGCTGAGGCAGGACTGACCTCTGCAGTATTTCATGTGGGCACGTGGTTTGGCTTTGGGTCTTGCATAACAAATTGCTTCTTCCTGAAAACAAACCCTTTCTTTTTTTCCCTGGAGCTACCGGCTACGGTTTGTAAATAATTACAGCACTTTAAGATAGATAGAGGCAGCGTAAGCAAAACCTGGAGATGAAACAGCCATCCCCCAAGGTGCGAATGGGGACAGTCGAGCAGGGCATACGCACAGTCCGTGCCGGTTTGAGTCCAGTTGTAGCAGGGTGCGTGCTGGGCACCGCCAATGCCGTCCTGGGGGACAGAGCTGGCCGGGAGCGGTGCCTTCCCTGGGGGGAGCTGCTGGGCTGGCTGTCGAGGCTGGAGACCGGCTGGCCGTACCGGCGTACCTGCAAAACAGAGGCAAAAATTGCAGGTGGTTTGGCCAGTGCAGCGCTTGGGAAAACCCAGGCAGGTTTCAGGGCTGCGGGCCCTTGGAGGGACGGGGTCCGCAGGGGGGCTGACGTGCCTGCGGGCTGGTGTGTTTGTCGCGGCTGCTTTTGGTGGCGCAATGAAAGATACTATCTCTCCTCTTGACCTTCTCCTTACTGATGCCCGCAACAACGGCGGGTCGCTGTGCTCGGGGTTGTAACGGCCTCCAAGGGGAAGACGGCTCTGCCCAGATATTTACCCTTGCTAACACACTCCATGAGTACATTACAATGAGTTATTGTTATTTCTGAGACAGTATAAAAGCAGGTGGATCGACAGACCATGAGAACTTCTGGTGGGAGACTAAAGCACAATTTTTTCCTGTTGGGGTTATTCTGCTGCAGCTAGAAAGATTGCTGTTGCTTTGGGTAGCTGCCACGTAAAGAGAAGTCATCAAAGCAGTTCACGGTTTTGCAATGGATCCATATCTGTCTTACCTTCACTGCCCGAGGTGGGGTCTCTTAAAGGACCAGGTCTGTTTGGTTGCCCGGTCCCACTGCCATCTCTCACCTTTGTCGTTGCAGCTCTGGAAATCGGATGATTTTGGCCAAACCTGGATAATGATTCAGGAACACGTGAAGTCTTTTTCTTGGTAAGTATCGTCCCTGTGTGTTACACCCAGCTCCTGTCTTCTCTCACCTCTCTCCTCTGGCCTCGTTTGCTGCCCTGCGAGTGCAGAACTGACACCACCGCCGCCTCTTTTGTTCTTTCCAGGGGAGTTGAGCCCTACGATAAGCCAAATACAGTGTACATTGAGCGGCATGAGCCTTCTGGGGCTTCGACTGTCATTCGCAGCACCGATTTCTTTCAGAGCCGGGAAAATAAAGAGATAATCCTGGAAGATGTTGAAGACTTCCAGCTCAGGGACAAATACATGTTTGCAACGAAGTCCGTGGTAAGTATCATGCAAGCAAATCACTGCTGCGGGTGACGGTCGATGCTTCGGTACAGTGCCTCCACAGCAGGCAGTAGCTCTGCTTTCAGCTGCTTTCAGCATCTAAAGCGCGGCGAGAGCGTTTGCGAGGGACGATGCTGCTCGCTGCTCTACCTCGCGGCCCTCGGACCTCGCGTTTAGCTTGTCGCGGAGGTGTTGCTCAGGCTGCCTGCCGCTGCCTTCCCCGCTTGACCTCGTGCCGCCGTGGACAAAGCAACACCTAACCGGTGCCGCTCTCCCGGCGGGGCGCGGAGCAGCGGCGTTTCCCTACGCCCGCCTTCTGGCTGGGCAGAAGTAGGTCAGGCTGGGAAGTGCTGGCAGCGGGCAAAAACCCGGGGAAGGCGGGCGAGAGGGGATGCAGCGATGTGGCTCAGCAGCTCAGTGGTTAGGATGCTGCTTGTCAGAGAGGATTACCATCAAACGTGGACTAGGTCCAAGTAGCCTACCATGCGCCAGCCTGGTTAGAGCTGGATTTTCAGTTTGCTTTCCTATGGAAAGAGGATGAGGGGGAGCGCCGGTGGTCTTTCTGGTCCCTCTGCAGCCCAGGCCCCCTGTACTTTTTGGAGCTGTTGGCCGGATTCAGGCAAACCTGAAAGCCAGCCAGCAATCGTCTGCGCTTTCACTGAGGGCAAGCGCTTTACAGATGATCAGAGGCAGGACAGCGGAGAGGTAGAGTCCTATTCCTTCTAGAAGGTACAGAGCAGTTTTCCTTTTAGAAGATGTGAGCATTGCTTTCCTCCCCCGCTGCTGCCGTCGAGTCTGTTTTAACGAGCAACCTTTGCCATTTAGAGGCGACTCCTTGCAAAACCCCCGGAGCGTTTCGTAGGCGGTAAGCAGCGAGCGTGTTGTCTCCGGCCACCCGAGCAGCCGCAGTGTTGTCTGACGCTGGCGGAGGACAACTTTGCGGAGCGCTTTCGGTTTCTCAGAATTCTCCCTCGCAGGTAGTACGGCCTGCAGCTCTGGGGGCCCGTCCCCTTGGCGCTGCGCCTGCTCTGCAGCCTGCCGGGGTTTGCAGAAGATTTTATCTCGGCTTGCTGGTGGCGTTGAGTGAAACGTGGGGGATGGTCCGCGCCTCTGCCGAGAAAGCCACCGGGCTCCGGAGGCGGCGCCCTGAAAGCATGGGGCTGGTTTGAGTCGGGACCTTTCAAAGCGTGAACTCAATTTGGGGGTTCTTCGGAGTTGTTTCAGCTTCTGGAGGGCTCAGGGGTCACAGGGGCCACCGTCGCGCTTTGTCTCGCAGCTCTAACAACCAACGTTACACTAAACACCATCAAAATCACCCGTATTCCCTGCTGAGGCAAAGACCGGTGGGCAACACGGAGGCTCACAGGGAGGCCGGCCTGGCTGCGGTCCCCTGATTTGGAAACGATATCCCCAGGGCTGGGATCTGGCACTCGCGTCAAACCCCGGCCGCGGCAGGAGCGGCGCTGGGGAGGGGACCGGCCGGGTGGCAGAGGCGCCCAGGACTCCGACTTCTGCTCCTCGCCGTGGGAGGCGCGGTTGCTTAGCGATGCGGAGCCTGGGAAAATCAGGCCGCTTATTTTTGGAGCCTAAATCTGGGTTTAGGTTCTTACCACTGGCATCCCATATGAAATAGGTTGCCGCCGGCTTTTTACTTTTTTGGCTTCACACCGGTGGCTTTCATTTTGCGCAAATCGTTAAAAATAGGAAGGAAAGGACAGAGTGCTCTGCAGAAAGAAGAGGAATTAAAACCAGCCTCCTTACCTCCACTTGACCTGCCAGAAAGGGCAGTTTCTTTCCTTACTGAGCGCTGCCCAGCGTGGATGTAAACCAGGAGCGGGGAATGCTCCTGGGGCAGGCAGCTGCCACACTTTGCCCGCACGCAGCGAGGGTGAAGTCCCAGGCATGTGCTTGTGGGTTTGCCCCAGTCTGCGTTCCAGCTGCCGCTAGGGATGAGGGTGATTTCGGGGGTGAGCTCTACTCCTGACGTGTCCCTCTGCTCTGCCGCAGCATTTGCAGGGCAGCTCGCAGCCGCCTTCGGTCCAGCTCTGGGTTTCCTTCAACCGCAAGCCGATGCGCGTGGCGCAGTTCGTCACCAAGCATCCAATTAAGGTAAGTGGCAAATTCTCAGAAGACCTCCTCTCTGCCTCCTTTGCCAAGGACACCCTCAGATGTCAACAGCATTTTTTCTGCGTTTCGCCAGACACTGCGGGCGTTGGAGCTGGGAAGGGACCTCACATGACCCTGCGCGGGGAGGGTTAGCTGAGCAACAGCTCACGTTTGGGTGATCTTGAGGTTTACCCGATGGTACTTTATTGTAATGATTCATGTCTCTGGAGAGATACCGGAGTACCCAGAGCACTGTGCGGGTCAGCGCTGTCCTGGGTCGGTCACCAACTTCCCCCAGCGCTGGCGATGGAGGCTGGCAGCGAAGCCCAGATACCCAGAGAGGGGCTGAGCTCGGTGCTCAGTGCTTTGGCTCTGCTTTTGGGGACCTTACCTCTTCCCACGGTGTGGGGCACTAGGTCACCGAGCGGGCGCTGGTTCCACCGGCGTGGCCTGGAGCATCCCTCTCCGCAGGCAGAGGAAGCCCAGGGGGACAGCCAGGCTTTGCAGAGCCTGTGATCCGTGAAGCAGGCATGCTGTGGTGTCCCCAGGTTGGCAGGGAGGAAGGAGAGCACGAGGGGTACGCTCCCGGCTCTGAGACACCCCCGGCCTCCGTGGGGCCCAGGCAGAGAGAGATCTGCCACCGATGGGGCTTGGCACCCTGCGCTGCCCCGGCAGGACAGCCGGTGGGTTTTGCGGGGCAGAGGATAGCGATCGCGGGAGGAGAAACACAGAAGAAAAAGCGGAAGGAAGGTACCTGCTTGCCAAGTGGAAAAAGTACAAATGGGTGGAGGAAAGAATTAACTTTCAGCTAGCTAGAAGGAAACGCTAAACCGGCCTGTACGTAAACCCTGTGTGTGTGCCCACACTCCTGAAGCCTGCTCGCCTGTCATTTCCATCCAAAGGAATATTATGTTGCCGATGCCTCGGAGGACCAGGTGTTTGTGTGCGTGAGCCACGATAACAACCGTACTAACCTCTACATCTCGGAGGCAGAAGGCCTGAAGTTCTCCCTGTCCTTAGAAAACGTGCTCTACTACAGCCCAGGAGGAGCTGGAAGTGACACCTTGGTCAGGTAATGTGGAACGCGCCTAATCGGCTGCGGTACACGAGAACATCAGCCAAAGCCTTTGTAGTTTTTGGCTGTGTTTGATCAAAGCATCGCTCTGATCTCAGGGCTTGACGTTCCCCACCCCCAGCCCCAGGGAGGCTGCGATTCCCGGAGCCCACCTTTGTCTTTCCTCGCAGGTATTTTGCCAACGAGCCCTTTGCAGACTTCCATCGCGTGGAAGGCGTGCGGGGCGTCTACATCGCCACCCTGATCAACGGCTCCTTCAGCGAGGAGAACATGCGCTCCGTCATCACCTTTGACAAGGGGGGGCACCTGGGAGCTGCTGCAGCCCCCGGCGCAGACGCGCTACGGGGAGCAGATAGACTGCGAGGTAGCGCGGGCTGGGGAGGAGCAGGGGGCGAACGCGGTGGAGGCAAAAGAGGCTGAAACAGCAGTCCCGCCATGAGGGAGTCCGTCCTCGCCTCTCCAAGTGGAGAGGGATGGACTAGGCGGGACGAGGGCACGGGCGAGCGCGGGATGGAGAGTTAATGCCGCTGTGTTTCGTTTTCCCAGTTTTCTCAGGGCTGCTCTCTCCACCTGGCCCAGCGCCTGAGCCAGCTGCTCAATTTCCAGCTGCGTAGGATGCCCATTCTCTCCAAGGAGTCAGCGCCGGGACTGATCATCGCCACCGGTATTGCTTTCCTTCCCGCAGCCTTGTGGGGGCTTGGGGCGCGTTGTTGTCAGGACGCGAGGAACTTGGCAGCGTCTAGTTTGTATACGCAGGTTACAAAAATGCAGTTAAATTGTGCGTTTTGCTGTCCTTTCTCTGCTGCTGTCCCCGTACAGTAATTGCAGCATGTACATTTTACTGCAGCACAGTGACATGGGGAACCTTGCCTGCTTATTCTGATCCTTTCCTGCCCTCTTGTCCACATAAAGGGTTTCTTGAACGTACAGAAATTCCTGTTTGTCTCACTCCTTTGCTGAAGAAAACACTGACACATTTTGTTTCATCATCTTTTTAGCCATAGGTTTTTCCCCAGACACTTTTAAAGCTTGTATTAGTCTAAAATATTTGCTTTTGACGGGATTAGTTTACAGTGTGAAAAATCAGCTCCTCAATCGTTGTCATTTTGCTCACAGATAAAAATAGTTTAGAGGTGTCTGGCTTTATTTTAAGCGATCGCTTTTGCATTCCTCAAGAAGAATGATTTCTCCCGTTCTCCTAGGCTCCGTTGGCAAGAACATGGCAAGGAAAACCAATGTCTATGTCTCGAGCAGCGCCGGAGCACGGTGGAGAGAGGTAAGGCCGCTCTTTCGCTTGCCGGCTCGGCCGAGGCGGCGGTGCAGCGGGTAGGTCGTTGGCAGCAGTATAGATAAGCAACGTGCAGCTCTTGGGCGTTAAAGGTGACCTCCGCATACGCACATCCGAGAGCTGTAGCTGGAAGGTGACGAATGTCCCTTGAGACCAAGGCAAAAAGGTCTTTACATGAAGCTGCAGGCGTGGGTTGGCAGAGACATGAACTTGGGTTCCTCTGCGTGAAGGCGGTGGGTTCAGACGCAGGAGTGCTCCCTCCTCTAGTTCTTCTTCTCAGCTGGCAGGGCTCGCCCTCGGCAGGGCTCCTCTGGCCCCTTTTGGAGGGGACTGACAGCCAGGACTTTGTGTGCGAGAGCGTCTGGAGAGGCTCCGGCATCTTCCAGAAAACTGGGATGTCGCCCTCGGTTTATGGGGAGTTTGATGCTGTTTACTAAGTGGGTGTTCTGGTCTGCGGCAGTATTTGTGGTCTGCCTGTGCATTCTGCAGCGAGTGTAATATGGTATTTCGACATCTGCAAGCTATTTAATCCTGTGAATTAAACGGCCTCCTTTCCTCCCGTAAGTGCTTCGTGGTCTGGGTTAAGGTCTGGGCAGCTGCAGCGGTGGTGGGGACACGCCACGGGTCTGGCTGCTGCCAAAGCCGGCCGTGGTTGGGAGGCTGAGAGCGGGCGCCTCCCAAATTCCGCTGGGGAGCGGCTGTGGGGAGCCGCCGTTTCTCCCAGCGGGAGCCTTTCGGCAGGACGGGAGCGCTCACGGCCGGGAAGAGTATCCGAAAGCCGAAACTTTCAGGTGCCAGCCTCCTCCCTTGGCTCGCGGGCAGGTTTGCGTTGAAGTGCAATTAAAACATGCCGAGGAAGCGTTGACCCGCGGTTCACAATGCCGAGCTCCTGGCTTCTTCGGGCCCTTTGTAGCATGAGCGGAGGTGCGGAACGACCCAGCGCTGCGGTTCCTCGGCTGAGAAGGAGTACCGCAACTCCTCCTCTCGGCTTTGGCAGGCAGCAGGCTGGGAGGCTCCTTGCTCTCCAGGTCACCGGTACGGTCTCACAGCGCAGAAAAGAAACAAACAATGCATTCAGTGCCCTGCGCAAGCACGTCCCCGAGCGCCTTAGCGCGTCCTGCGAGCGGAGTCAGGCACGTACGTGCGATCTGTTTTCATCCTGAGCTGCGCTGGGCTCCCCAGACAGGAAAGCAAAGGTGATTTTGTGTTGGTGGTCACTAGATAGAGCTGGAGACAAGCGTGAGTTACGAGTTTCTTTCTGCGGGATGGATGTATGAACCGTCTCGGGGGCTTGTTTTTTCACGCCATGGCCCCGCTTCTCTTTGAGCCTTCAAGAAGCCTTACAGCCCGAATCCCAACGCTTACCTGCGGTCCTGGGAAGGCGGGGAGTCCCTGCCGAGTGTCGAGAAAGCCTGGCTGACGTGACAGAGAGCTGCAGACTTGAGAGAGGGAGCGATGGAGGCCGGCTTCATGTAATGGCACTTTGTTAATTCTTTCCCTGCACATGGCACGGGAGGAGCAGAGTCCAGGGCGCAGCGCTGCTCTGAAACACAGCTACGCGTTAGGGGAAATTGGTCTGGCTGCTCTTGTCAGCAGATGTTGGCCCATAAACACTCGAATCTCTGGTGCCTCCAGATATTTGGCTCAGCCCAGGCGACCTGAAACGTGAGTTCGGGTCAGGCAGCATTTCTGACAAAGCACGCTTTCCAGCCAAGCTTTCCCCTTAATTCGGCACGGCTCTGATGTACCCCTTGGCACTGTTTCTCTTCCAGGCGCTGTCTGGACCCCACTATTACACCTGGGGCGACCACGGTGGCATTCTCGTGGCCATCGCGCAGGGCACCGAGACCGACCAGCTCAAGTACGTGGCAGGGCAGGGGGATGGCCTCCGGGGCTCGGGCTGGCACCGGCAGAGAGGGCCCTGCGGCGGGCAGGACCTGCCCCTGGCAGCTCTCCCACTCTTTCTCCAGGTACAGCACAAACGAAGGGGAAACCTGGAAAACGTTCACGTTCTCAGAGAAGCCGGTGTTTGTGTACGGCCTGCTTACCGAGCCCGGGGAGAAAAGCACCATATTCACCATCTTCGGCTCGTACAAAGAGAATGGCCACAGCTGGCTGATACTGCAGATCAACACCACGGACGTGCTGGGTAAGGGGACGGGTGACAGAAGCCCAAAGCGACCTAGAGACCTCAGGCTACGAACCAAACTATTTAGTCCTCTCAGGCTCTCAGATTCCCATTGACACGCACGGGAAGTTGGGCGCCTAAATGCAAAACAGGCACAGAGAAAACCTTCGGTGCTCTCGCCCTCCGTCCAGTTTTCCAAAAGAGACCCCGGAGAGATGCCCTCAGGTCCCGTTAGCAGCAGACGCCGCTGCCCCGGCCGTCCCGCGGGAGCCGGGGGGAGAAGGGGCATCGCCTGTGGGGCTGCGGCACCGCCGCCTGCGTTCGGGTGCCCCGTCCCTCGCGTCTCATGTCCACGCGGACCCGGCTGCTGAAGGCGCTCGCGTCCCCTGCGCTCTCCCCGTACTCCCTCCCTCCTCGCCGAGGGATTTGTTGAAAAGGAAAAGGGAAAAAAAAACCCCTTCTGAAGGCTTGTGCCTATGAATGTTTTATAACCCATTTCAGCTTTGATTGCGAGGCAGCATTTTAATCAAAGAGCAGTTAAACCCAGCAGAGGAATTTGCTTGACTAAAATTTATAACTGATTCCCTTGACGTTTTGTTAGAAACGGATCTGTTTGGTAACCAGAATGACTTCATTTAAATGAGGCATTGCAAATTTCACTGTCACTGCGATGGAGCTGCTTGTTGCCTCCTGTCACCGAGTGCCACTGCACGCTCTGAGCTGAAATGCTTTCTGCTCTGCCCTTTCTTTCAGGCCGGGGCTCGAGCCTTGAAATCTGGGGGGAAACTGCCTGTTTTGCTCCAGAGGAGCGCGGGGAGAGGGAAGGGGCGACGGGCAGCATCGTGGTGCAAGGGTGGGTCCTGGCGCGCCTGCCCGCACTCCGGGCAGCCTGGGTCTCGGTGCCGCTAGCCGTGGCAAGAAGCCCAGGTTAGCGCAGCCTTCTTGGAGCCTGCGGCTCCCCTCGAGAGGTGTTTTGCAGCTCCTCTGAGGGCAAGGCTCTCTGCATCCCCCTCCGGTCCCCGGAGTGCAGCACAGGACACTATACCGTGCCTCGCACATCCTCGTCAGGCACGTATCGGCAGAAGTGACCGAGGGACATCTGTGACTCTTGCTTTTAAACCCCTGGTGTGGGTTGCAGCAAGGACCGCGTCTTTCTTTACCCCACCCTTGTCGCTTCTCTTAGGGGTCCCCTGCACGGAGAATGACTACAAACTGTGGTCACCCTCCGACGAGCGAGGCAACGAATGCTTACTGGGGCATAAAACCGTTTTCAAAAGGAGGACTCCTCACGCGACCTGTTTCAATGGGGAAGATTTTGACAGGCCTGTCATGGTCTCCAACTGCTCTTGTACGAGGGAAGACTTTGAATGGTAAAGACCAATTAATTTCTTTTAGTCTGGGTTGTAAGTCCGAGATAAGTATCTGTGACCGATCGCTCAAAGTGAACAAACATCCACTTTACTTAGCTCTTTGTATCGCTGCTTGATTTTACAGCAAAGAGGAAACTAAATAGACTGAAAACATCCTTTCATTAATAACGGGGCATGAGACTTAATTAATGTCTTTAGAGCCTTTCGGGAGCCTCTGAAAGGTTCTGTAGAAGAGAAAAGTAATGTTAATGCATCACCTTCTTTCAAATGATGGCAGACAATTTCCCATTGCATATAGAGATCCTCTGCTAAAAAGCTTCGTGACCTTTAGCCACAGGGATGCAACTGGCGCTGCTGTATCATTTTATCTGCAGTTTGCACATTACTGACACTGCACAGCTCTCAGGATTAGGAAACACACTCTGGCAGTCTGATGCCAAGGTTTGGGGTTTGCAAGTGAGCTGCCTTTCCGGGACTGGACTTTGAGCAGAGCTCACGGCCAGACCGCTCGGTGCCCGGTGCACTCAGTGAAGGACGGGGGTCCAGCCCTGCCTGTCCGATGCCGAGACGGAGACTGAGTCTGGCTTGTCGTGAGCAGACTGGGAATAGGGCTGGAGGGATCCTATTCCTGCCTCCGAATCGCAGCCCTGGACTCCTCGCAAAATCAGATTGACGTAACCTCTTCCACGGCGTTTTCCAATGAACAGACGCACCGTCACTCCCATTTTACCAACAGCAAAAGCCAAGAGACAGAGCAGCGACCTAAGCCAGCTAGCAGCAGAACCGGGGCTTGCGGCCAGATTTTCAGGGCACGCTGGCTCAGCTATGCCTTGCTGCCTCACCTGCCCTAGTCCGCTCAGCCACTGGCAAGCTTATTTGCAAAGTGTTCTTGAAATGTCCTGGAGACAGAAGCTGTCTGGCTGTAAGATATTATTACGCAGCTAAATACCGATCATAAATGAATGGACTTTTGAGATACTTTGGGTTCTAAAAACTTCTGTGCAAAAGTAGAGCAGAGTAATAGTATAGCACGGCTGCGTTTTTCCTTCTCCCCCGTCCTTCCTGACATCTTCCTTCTCCTTGCAGTGATTTTGGCTTTAAGCTGAGCGACGACTTATCGTTAGAAGTTTGCGTCCCTGACCCCGAATTTGCTGGAAAACCATATGACCCGCCAGTCCCTTGCCCTGTTGGCTCAACTTACAAGAAGACTCGAGGGTACGTGTTGTACTTGGGAGGGGAACCTGATCTTCCAAACGCTGGGATTTATCCTATTGCCGATTAAAAACCCCAAACAACCGCAAAAAACCCCACACAAACGAGTGGCAGTAAACAAATTGCATGTTTGGACATACATTGCAATTAAGCGCCGCTGCTTATTCTAGCTGCGCAGGACGGCATGGTAACAGCTTCCGTGAAATAAACTGCCTGGCTGTGTGTGTTGCAGCTACCGAAAGATCCCTGGGGACACTTGTACAGGTGGAGACATTGAGTCGCGGCTCGAAGGGGAGCTGGTACCGTGTCCGCTAGCTGGTGAGTACAGACAGGATTGCTTCGGGCACAAGGGCTTCATTCATAGAACCTTTGGCCGGTGCCTGAGGGACCACGCACAAATTCCCGGGGGGCTCTCAGACAAAACCTATGACATAGGAGCTAAAATGCCTCCGTCGGTTACAAACCCATCATCTCCTGTCTTGTCCAGGGCCCAGAGAGCTTCTGAGGGATGTGCTCATGCACAGCTTCACCCTGTGGAGCAGAGCCCTCTCTGCTCCTGAACACACGGAGGCAGAAGCCCTCAGAGCGGGCTGTGTGCAGGAACCCTCTTATCCCCATCGCGTCCTCGCTGTGGCGGGCTTGAACCCAACCAGAAGGACAGGAGTTAGATCGAAGATACCCCCCCCCAACCCTGAGGAAACCTTTGCGAAAGTACCACCCTGAGACAGGCCACCGTACGCGGTTGAACGTCGGCTGTTTGGGGCCAGACGCTGCCCTTCAGTCCTCACACACCTCCCCGCCACGCTTCGCCTCCGTCCTTATTTTCTCCTCTCAAATGTACGAGGCACTGAAGCGGTCTCGTGCTCCTGTGCTGCCAAAGTTATTTGCATTCTGCTCATTACAGCTTTAATTTAATCTGCCGTCACGAGCTGCGTGATTAGCATGCTGCCGCACAGCAGCTCCAACGCGAGCCCGAGACAGGGAAGAGGCTCGTGTAAGGGATGGGGCAGCCGAGCCGGCGCTGCGGACAGGGCGAACCGGGGCCGGGACTGAGCTGAGCGTGAGGTTTCCCTGCACCGGCCTAAGATTTTTCAGAGTGCAAAAGATATTCCAGGTGCAAAATGGCTTGGCGAGCGCCTGGGGAAGCGTTCCCCCTGCTGGGATTCAAGCCAACGCCGTGCTTAGTTTTCCTGCTCGTTCAGAGCCTGACACGTTGTTCACCCCTCCAAGCCCTCTTGAGCTATTTGGAGAGCTGTGTTAGTCATGCTGAGAAGGGCTCTGCCGGTCGAAAAATAAACCTGCGGTCCCCACCGGGCTGGGCTTTGAAGTGCCGTGTTCCCAGCGTATTTGCTGATCGTCTTCAGATACGTGTTGGCTCGCACCATGGTAACACTTTCACGTACAGTATCTGTTTCGTATCTCCGCATAATCTCATTAGGGATGCACAGCCAGAGTTACTTACTGACATTAGCTTTACTCATTAATAGCATTATTGGACTTTACCGGTAGTGTGCTAATGCTCGGGAGACTTGGTCCCGGACCGGTATCCCATTACTCTGGATTCCGCGCAAATTAGAAACAAACCCCACTCTGGGATATTTACTGCGGTGCCCGCGTCCCCTAGGACTCGCAGATTTACATCGCTCCCACCTTTTTTATGAGATTTTTAAGGAACAGGAGATCAGTATTTTGTTTCTAATTGGCGGCACGCTGACGTGGGAAGGAAGGGGTCACGACGGTTTTTGCCGTCCTACCCTCCTCCTTCAGCCCCTGGAACAAACAACGGCCGCAGTGTGTTCCCGACGAGGAGTGCGTGCGGGACCCACATAAGGCTATTAGCGCGCTCTCATTAGCCTAATCCCACCGAGACAAAGGGCCTTTGCCTCCCTTACGCTGAGGTGCAAAAACGTGCAGTCAGGGGTAAGAAAAAAAATACCCGGTGTTTCCTTTTTGCCCCTCGAGTAGCCTAAAACAGCCCAGAGGCGTCTAAACAAGGCGCTCCCTGTTCTTGCAGAGGAGAACGAGTTCATTCTCTACGCCACGCGCTACTCCATCCACCGCTACGACCTCGCCTCCGGCGTCATCGAGGAGCTGCCCCTGGCCGGGCTGCGAGGGGCGGTCGCCCTGGACTTCGACTACGACCACAACTGCTTGTACTGGGCCGACATCACTCTTGACATTATCCAGGTGAGCCGGGGAGCGGAGAGGCCGCCGCGGTGCCGGCCGCCCCTGTCATCGCCTCCTTGCACCGGAGGCAGGTGTTGCATACGCGCCCCGAATCGCAAATATTTATCTCGGGTACTCCTCCTCTCTGAGCTGTCTGTTACGGCTTGCCTCGCACGCCTGACCGCGCTCGCCTTGAGGCTGCGGAAGTTCCTCATCTTTTATCCTGATATCTTTTTTTTTTTTTCAGCGTCTTTGTCTCAACGGCAGCTCCGGGCAAGAAATAATCATAAGCACCGGGCTGGAAACAGTGGAAGCTTTGGCCTTCGAACCTCTCAGTCAGTTGCTGTACTGGGTGAATGCCGGGATTCCGAAAATTGAGGTACGGCTATGCCCACCCCTGCTACAAAGAGGCGGTTGCATCAGTGTGTCTTTGAGGCAGCCGGGCCCTACATTGGCTGCTGCCCTGAGATCTCATTGCTGGTGGGGCATTATTGAACCCTGACCCTTGTCCCACGTGCCACTTTATTGGATCTAAATGCAAGCAGGGTATGATAAAATTCAGCCCTGGGTACTTGAACCAAGGTTGGTTTGTGAGGCCGAATCGCGCCGCAGGAATGGGGGGAAAAAGCAACATCCTTACGGGGTACGGACGGAGCGGTGCGGCAGCCGCCGGCTCGCTCAGTCACACAGAAATGTCCGTAAATACACCGATCTACCCTCTTTTATCACCCGCCTCGCAGTAACTGCTCCCTGTGCCCACGGCAGCTCTTTTATTCGGGAGCAGTAATTACCTGCCACAGTTTTCGTGTAACTTTAACCAGCGCAACGGCCCGCAGTAAACGCACCCCTCCTGGTTTCGGTTACGACTCTAGGTTGCCAACCCAGATGGAGACCTGCGACTCACCGTCCTCAATTCCTCGATCCTTGAACGACCCAGAGCCCTCGCTCTGGTTCCCCGAGACGGGTAAGAGAGCAAGCATCGCAAATAGTCGGCTGCCTCGCTATTCCCCAGGGGAACCGCGCTGGTGCAGCCCCTCCTGCCACCGCTACGCTCCGAAGAGGCGACCGCGAGGGAGGGTGCTGCACCCTCCTGCACCTCTCCAAGCTTTGCGAGGCTTGGCCCCGATGGGCGCGATGGGGACGGGAGCGGCGGCGGGCACCGCAGCAGGGTACAGCTCCCGGTCCTGCCCCGCGGAGCCCGCTCTTGCCATGGCGTGCCCAGCTAAGGTGCCAGCCGCCTCGGAGCAGAGATCACAAACTGTTTCTTTCTTTCGGTTAAACTGCTGTTTTCCTCCCCATACGTATCTGCTAGTAAATAACTTTTCCTGCCAGTAAAACTGGTCTGGTCAGTGGGGAAAGCTGCAGTGACGCGAGAGAATGTGAGCCGCGCTCCAATTCCAGAGCCAAATGCAAGTTACAGCGTTCTGAGTACGGCTTTGCCGCAGCTGCTGCGCTGCAAACGTAGCGCTGACAATCCTGAGCTGCCTTTAGCTGTATGCGCTAAAGCGAAGCAGTTCCGCGCAAGGTAACCTCCAGCTGCACCCGCACCACAGGACCTGCAGCTAAATAAGCCTCTCTGCCGCTCGTAGATCTGCCAGCGGTGTTCCTTAGAACTGCAAATAACTCCCTTTCCAAAGGCACGTTTTGCAAGAGACCTGGAACGTAAAATATTCACACCTCTGCTTCATAACCTGTTTCCTTTTGCTGCCCTGTCTTGTTATTACTTCGCGTAACCCCTCTGCCTGTTGTCAGGTTGATGTTCTGGACGGACTGGGGAGACTCCAGAGCTGGCATTTACAGAAGCGACATGGACGGGTCATCGGCCGGGTGCATCGTTTCGGAGGGCGTGCGGTGGCCGAACGGCATTTCTGTGGATGACCGCTGGATCTACTGGACCGAAGCCTATATGGACAGGATCGAGAGGGTCGATTTCAATGGTCTGCAGAGATCCGTGATCCTGGACAGCCTCCCTCACCCCTACGCTATTGCTGTATTTAAGGTATGTATGCGGCGGCTCGTTTCCCGTCGGCACGCGTTTCCGTAGCAAACACGCTCTGAGGTTGGTCCGTGTGTGAGGCGGGTGGCAGAGGAGCGTTGAGCACGCTGGATTTGGAGGGTAGGAGCAGGCATGATGCTTGCTGTCTTTCTGCTCCTGGCATGTTCCCCCCCCAAAACCCCTGAAACGAGCGGGCAGGTGCGGTTGAAACCGGGACCGACATCCAAGAGACGTGCGGGTTTCCCAAGCAGCTGCACGGCCATACCGTCCCCAGATTGTTTGCCACTCAGTAGATGTGACTGCTGCTTCCATCCCTGCTCAAATCCCACCTTAGGCCTTCCTCTTCTTCTGCCCCTCGGGTTGGGGAGCCTTTGCACTCTCGAGTGCCCGGCGTGTCGCGGTAGTTACGGTGGCTTAGTGTAGGTACCGGCTGACCAGCACGGCCCCAGCGGTGCTGCTCCTCGCGCTAAGAGCAAAGCCTGTGTTTCAGAATGAAATCTACTGGAACGACTGGTCACAGCTGAGTATTTTCAGAGCATCCAAAAACAGCGGCTCAAGAATGGAGATCTTAGTCGGCCGATTAAATGGGATCATGGATATGAAAATCTTTTACAGAGGAAAGACAACAGGTAATGGCGTGAGTGTGCAGATGATCTTCCCTGTGATTTAGAAATGCGTTCAGCCCCCGTTTCCACAGGTCACCGGGCCGCCCCAGCTCACATTTCATGAGCCTGAATATGTCCCCGAGCACTCGGGAGCCGTTGTAAGGAATATGTTTCATTAGCGGTGTGCCCGACTTCTCGGCTGCCACAAGAGATGCTCCCCATCAGGGAGGGAAACCCCAGGGCACTCGGATGTGGTGGTGCCTCAGTAGTTTAGGTCACAGACCATGGCCTTCCCATGCAAAGTGCTGTGAGGGCCAAAAAAATTTATATGGTGTCAGAGCTGCACCAGCTTTGTCCTCCACTTACTCATCCGTCTGGGCTGCAAGAAGGTAGCAGCGGCCCCTGCGTGATGTATGCGCGGAAGGGATTGGTTTCAGTTTCAGATGGGTGTCAGAGCATCGAAGGGCTTAACCGGTCAGCCGCCTGCAAGAGACTGGGAGGACCTTTAAGGCCCTTGATCTCCCGGGAGCAGACGGCTCTGTGCATTTCTAAGGCCAGCCTCAGCGCGCAGCACTGCAGAGCTGGCTCCTAACGGGGGTCTGACCCCAAAGCCTGGGGTGGCGGGTGAAATTGGGCTTCCCGTGGCGTCTCCGGCCCTCCGTCCTGACCGCGTCTCCTTCCTCCTCCTCCTCCTCGCGCCAGGGGAGAACGCCTGCATCGCCAAGCCCTGCAGCCTGCTCTGCCTGCCCAAGTCGAACAACGGCAGGAGCTGCAAGTGCCCCGAGGGGGTGTCCAGCACCGTGCTGCCCACAGGGGAGGTGAAGTGCGACTGTCCTCACGGCTACGTTGTGAAGAACAACACCTGCATAAAAGAAGGTAAAAACCACGCTCGGTTCTTGCTGCTGCTCTGCGTCGAGAGGTGGCTTCTGCCCTTGCGAGAGGGCGGCTCAACCTTTCCGCTGCCCTTTGGGCGAGGAGGAGTACGGCCTGTCTTCTGAAAGCGCGGCGTCATGCCTCACGCCAGCTTGTTTTTGTTTTCCCTTTTGCACCAGAAAACACGTGTCTGCCGAACCAGTACAGATGCTTCAATGGGAACTGCATAAACAGCATTTGGCAGTGTGACAATGATAATGACTGTGGGGACATGAGCGATGAGAAGAACTGCCGTAAGTGTCCTGCGGTGGCATTTGCCCGTCCAAATTTAGATGTCTGCTGTGTCAGCACCGCACCTGAGCCAAGGGCCTGCGCTCCCTTCGTAGTCATGGAGAGCAAGAGGTGCTCTGGGGGTGTGATTCATCTCCTCCTTGGGTAGACAGCCGAAGCTGGTTGGATGAGTTGTGTCCTGCACGGGCCAATATTTCCCTTTGACCAGCTCAGGTGTAAGTGTCTAAAATTCAGTGAGACTGATGCCAGCTCTCCCGTGAGGGCGTGTGGTTGTCTCTTGCAGTAATTGTCTTCTGGGGCTAATCGAGGGCACAGGCGATGCTGAGGAAAAGAGCGCAGAGAAAAAGTGACTTTCCGTCTTCATTGTGCAGATGCGGGCCTCTTGTTGAACTAATAAATCGAGTTCACGCGTTAAGGGCAGAGGTCACCTTTTTGAGTAAAATTAGGGACTGCCAACGCGTGCAGGAGGGGCGAGTGTTACCAGGCGCTGCAGAGCCTGAAGAATTTGGATTAGTGCACTGTGGAAAAAGGGCCGGGTTTAAAGTTAGGAATCGGTGGAGGACCAGGTTTTCCTGGGGAGGTGCCGTTTATGTCCAGTTTGTACTGATAAAGAGCTTATTTTCCTGCCAGCATCGAGATACCAGTAAGCAGAGGCCAAGTCTGAGTTTGTTGCCTGGCTCCGCGTGAGGGAGAGCCTCTGTGGGTACCCGTTCCTCTGCCTGCTTTCACCAGAGGTCGCCAGTTTGACACAGGGATTTAGTTAGCAGTGCTCATGCCCAGCTTTTCCCCTCCTTTGGCTGCCCTGCCACTTCTGCTTTCAAGTCCCCTTTGTGGGGAGCGGGCAGCTCTGCACCCTCGGCTTTCCTGCGCCCTGGCTGGGAGGCGCTGCCCGGGGCTTGCGAGTGGACATAGAGGGTGGCACAAGCTTCAGTCCTGATCCCCTGACAGACAGCTAACTCCTCTCTGCTCTGCTTTACACGGCGTTCCTAATAATGCCCTTAAAATACCATCACAGTAACGCGGGCTGCATTAAGCAAAGCTCGCAGGATGCTCTCCCCCTCCCCTCAGTTCCCTGCACTAAGCGCACACGCTCGGGCACCAGGAATGTGTTGTCTAACCATAACCTCGACCTCCTTCTCCTCCTGTCCACCACGTTAGCCACCACCGTGTGCGACGCCGACACCCAGTTCCGCTGCCTGGGCTCGGGGACCTGCATCCCGCTGTCCTACAAATGCGACCTGGAGGACGACTGCGGAGATAACAGCGATGAAAGTCACTGCGGTGCGTGCCCTCACTCAAGCCTCCTTCCCTGTGCCTCTGCAAGGGCCGAAAACCCAGCAGTGTTGCGGGGCAGGGTGCTACTCGGAGACACCGTAGGGCAAGACAGTGCTTCGCCAGATCTCCCTGTTTATCCTGGCTACCAACTGCCACCTCCCACCGTTTAATAGGTACTGGGAAATAGGGGCAGGAGAAAAGAGCGAGGCCGTGCGCTGGTTCTCCCCCTCGCTGTGGTCCAGCAGGGAGAATTTTGTGCCATTATCATCCAGCTCTCCGGCTCCGCTCCTTGGGTACTGCGGTGACCCAAAGCCAAATATTTGGTAGAGATTACAAGCTGGCCTTGGGCAGCTGCCCAGCAAGCGCACGGGAGGCGTGGGCTGCTCGATGCTGTCATGTTTGTGGCCATCCACCTCCAGCTTGGCGATTCGGAGAGGCGGGGAGCTGAACTGAAGGGGAGAAGGGGCTGCCAGACAGCAAGGCGGTAGCTCTTGGTCCTTCAGGGCTAGGGATGAGGCAGGAAAACATGCTTTCAAGATGAGTCTGCTTTGCAGGGCTGTGTACGCTGTCTTCTCTGAGATATCAGCCTCCTGTCCTTGGTCAATAGCCCTTGGGAAGCTTTCCTCCTCCTCTCCCCTGGCCCCGACAGCGTCTGAACTGTGCGTGTTTGTTTGCAGAGGCTCACCAGTGTAGAAACGATGAATTCAGCTGCAGCTCGGGGATGTGCATTCGTCTTTCCTGGAAGTGCGATGGTGATAACGATTGCAGGGACTGGTCCGATGAAGCCAACTGCACTGGTAAGCCACTTTGATGTGATCGATAACCTTCTGTTGCAAACGCGCATTACTTACGGCCTGAGGTGCTGTAAGACATCACCCAACATCTTGTGCCTCAGTTTCCCTGCTTAGGGAGGCAGCCCGCAGCTCAACTCGGGGTGATGTAATGCCCCAAAAGCGAAGGGCTTCATTCCTCTAGTGCCTTCAACAGGCCTCAGGGCTCGCTCTGCATTTGCTGATGGCTTTGCGATGCTGGCACAGCGATCCAGCTTCGCTCTTTACTTGCAAGATTGCACCGACAGGCGTGCATTGCTGCGGTGGCCACAGGGCCGTACGCCTTCTGCACACCAGCCGGCGGTGGCCGTGCCTTTGAAGCAGCACTGAATGGGGAAGCGGGTCTGCGGCTGCGGGCAGCCAAAGGATGCTTCGGCACAAAAAGGGCTCCCTTGTTGCACGGAGGCAGCGAGCAGGCCGGTGTGCATTGATGGCATTTCACAGCTCGAACTCTGACCATTTTCTTACCATTAAATACGTTCCAGAAAGCAGGCATGTCCTTTGCAGCTTCGCCACACTCAATTGATCCGAAGGAGGAGCAGATTTAGTTCGGGAAGCGGCTCCTTCTTATAAGTGGCCCCCCTCTGCTCCGTGGGTTTGGAAATCTAAAGAGGGTGTCATGAGTATGGAGTCAAATGTGGAAGATCCACTCTTGCTTTTACTTACGACTCGTACTGATGCAACCCGGTTGCCAGAAACAATATTGCAGCTCTCGTGCAGCAAGTCCCGCACCCGTGGGCCTCATTCTCTATTTGCAGCTGAAAGTCACAACGCTCAACTGTCCTCAGCACCACAGCGTAAAGCTGAAGTCCATCAGCAGTCTCCTGAACTTAACAGCCAGAGTGTGCATTTTTCTTGTTAGAAAAGACAACAGATAACAATGTGTTGGTCTTTTCCATTAAAAACAAACAAAAAACCCCAAACCAGCCAGGCCGAACACTAAGTATTTGCATGAGAGGAGAGTTCTAAGAGTAGGCAACGCTTCAGTCCATCAGTGAGAGGTATAAGATCATACTTGTAAAGTGATACAGGGGATATTTCAAGATAGCAGCAGTGGTTTCCATGCCACGTGGAAAGAGCGGACGGGCTGGTGGGGCCAGGGAAGCCCGGGGGGAGCCAGGAGAGCTCCTGGGGACACCGACGGTGGCTTTGCTCCGGCTGCAGCCCCGGAGCCGCTGGGACAGGCAGCGGGGTTAGCTGCTCTGGTGGGGCTCTGGCACGGATCCGGGAGATCCCTTTCAGGCCTCCGGGCTCCTGTGTGCTCACCCCCTGTGGCATTCGCCATGCCTCGAGCACTTGGGGTTTATAACGTGGTGCTGGGGATCCTGGTCGTTAGTATTCTGAGTGCGCGGCTATATAAGAAGGTTTAATTTATATTGGTATCGCTTATCTCGCATATGAGTTTCTCCAGAGAGAATTACTACAGGAAAGGAACCTACTTCAGAAAGCATATTGGGTCTGTAAAGCCTAAAGTTGAAATTATCTAAGAGGATCACAATTATTTGAGAAACATTTCATCTGACTTCACCGGCTGCAATTATTGCTCTTATCTAAAATAATTACATTTCACACTGAATACCTAATAGAATATTACTGCCACAAGATTGTAGTATTTTGAAATATCTGCAAGTGCATGTCACTCGCTAACCTAAAATTCAGTAGCATGCAATTTAATTAAGTTGAACACTGCTTTTCTTCTCAATAACGACGAGTGCTCTCCTGGTTGAAGAGCGGTATTTGTCTCTAAAGCGACAGCATAGACTAGGCTTCAACCAAGATACCCCACGGGCAGATATTTTCATGACAGGAGCCTAAGGAAAGCCAAGGCTCTACTCCCTTGGAAACCCAAGGAGAATTGCCGTTCTAATTTGCTTTGGCAACAGGCAAAAGCCTTGCCTGCCTTAATTAACGGCTGTCTCCGAGCCTGTCCTGCCCTGCACGGGGGACCCTGCTGCTCCGCCAAGGCTCGCTTGCTCCGGCACCTCCGGCAAGATGCCACCACTGTCACCTTTGCCCACACACACCGAGGACCGAGACCAAAGGGAAAGAGGTTCCTGACTTGGGGAGAGCTTTGGGAGGGCTCTCTATCCCTCGAAAGCCGCCCGTGAGGTACAGCAGGCTGCTGAGCAAGTATGGCACCGAGAGGAACAGACCGTGGCGTGAGCCGGGGAGAGCCTGGACTCCCCACAACCTCTTGCCTGGGGCCCACGGGGTGGCCGCTTGTGCTCTGGAGCGGGGTTTGATGCTGGGACCTGCCACGGCATGAAGTCCCGGTGCAGGCAGAGGGAGCAGGGCTGCGTGGCCCCGCTCAACGCGTGCCGCAGCTCGGCGGGGAGGCGGCGGCGGCACCCCGCGCTCAGCGGTCCCCCCGCCTCTGGTTTCAGCAGTATATCACACCTGCGAGGCCTCCAGCTTCCAGTGCCAGAACGGCCACTGCATCCCGCAGCGCTGGGCCTGCGACGGCGACGCCGACTGCCAGGACGGCTCTGACGAGGACCCCGCCAACTGCGGTAACGCGCCACGCGTGCGGTGGGGGCTCCGCCATGGGGAGGGAGGGATTTCTGCAAACTCACTGAGATAACCCGGCAGCAAACGCCGGGGGACGATTCCCACCCCTCCAAAAGCAGGCAGACACAGGGAGAAGGCAGCTGGGGCTGTGCCATGGCTTTTCGTAGCTAACTGAAGGCAGCTTTAAAAAAAAAAAAAAAAACAACCCACACAACATCTACCCAATTCTGCATTTCAGAAAAAAAGTGCAACGGCTTCCAGTGCCCGAACGGCACTTGCATCCCAACCAGCAAACACTGCGACGGCATCAACGACTGCTCCGACGCCTCGGACGAGCAGCACTGTGGTGAGTACCGGGGCCGCGGGCAGCTGGCAGGGCCCCGGCAGCGAGGGCTGACAGCCTTCACGGTCTGCCAAAGCCTGTCTCCCCGGGAGAAAAGCCGTGGTGAGATAATGGGAAAGCCTTAGTTAGCATTCACGAGCCCCCTGGGAAATCGGCTGGTCTGCGAGTGTCAGCGAAAGGCGCAGCAGGCAGGGCTGTGACGGGTAGGGAGGGCGCACTGTCAGGGGCTGTATTCAGGGAGGTGACCAAATCCTTCCTGACGCCTGTGCCAACCCCGCTTGTACCCCAGCGCGTTCTCGGCCTGTGCAGGGACAGAGCTCGAGCGATTTGTCTTGGAAACTTTCTGTAACTTCCTGACCTCCGGCCGCTGCGCCCAGGTCCGTGCAGGTCGCAGCGGGCGGCATTCCTGCTGCCAAGGACTGCGGAGATGCCATCTCCCCTCCTCCTGACCTCCCATTTCTCCAGAACCCCTGTGCACCCGCTACATGGATTTCGTGTGCAAGAACCGGCAGCAGTGCTTGTTCCACTCCATGGTATGCGATGGCATCATCCAGTGTCGAGATGGATCAGATGAAGATGCCAACTACGCTGGCTGCTGTAAGTGTGATATTGTGCATCTTTGCAAAAGGAGAGTGGAACAGAGAATGGAACCAGAGGCATAGAGAGGAGAGTGCATTCTCCAGGGGACCAGAACGCTGCCGGTTCTCCTAAGAGGTGGCTCTGGACTGTAATGCTCTGCTTATAAATCCATGATCACCTCTGAGTGTACACCTTTCCTCCTTCTCAGTGAGGAGCTTCCCTCAAGCCCTTGGTCTTGACAGTAAACTTCTGGTGTCTCTCCGTGCCGCCCCACAGCCCAGGACCCCGAGTTCCACCGGACCTGTGACCAGTTCAGCTTCCAGTGCCAGAACGGCGTGTGCATCAGCCTGGTGTGGAAGTGCGACGGGATGGATGACTGTGGCGATTACTCTGACGAAGCAAACTGCGGTGAGCAGTACCTCAGCGTCTTTTGTCACCGTCGCTCCAGCTGCCTTTGAATGTCAGGAGCATCGAGTTCTGGCTTCTTGATGTCTTACACAGGCACTCGTGTACATACTCGTGCATGTGTGTGTGTGGCGTTCCACTTGCACATCGCAGAGTGTATTACATGTAGATCAGTATCGTTTTCCTCATATTGCAGTTAGGTAAAGTGAAGCACACTGAAAACCCGATACGGCTGGCACATCTTGTGGTTGACTAAGTCATATGTGACCATATTTACTCCACAGATTCCCAGCCCAAAGCAGACAGGCAGTTTTCAGCCAAACTCAATATTTACCGCGGTTCCCTGGGTAGCTGTAAGAGCTGTACCCAGCCAGACGAAGCAGCTGCGTCTTCATTTCGGAGTTGCGGGGTTTGCTTCTCCATTTCTACCATGCTCTGCCTGAATTTCACTGCCACCTCTGGTTCCGAGACCATAGGTGGTGTCTGGCCGTGAGGCACCCAGCACACAGACATACTGGTGGTGGCAACAGGCTGGCGAGGGCTGTGAGGAACGGGGATGCTGGAGAAGAAGAGAAAGACCCTGCCCGTGCTGCTCAGGGGAATACATAGCCGTAGCCTGGTCTGAGATGCTCCCATACCTCAGCTGTGCTGAAGGCTGGTGAGATAATGCTGGGGCTCATGGGACTCTCCTCTCGTTGTCAGAAAACCCGACAGAGGCGCCGAACTGCTCCCGGTACTACCAGTTCCAGTGTGGGAATGGGCACTGCATCCCCAACCGCTGGAAGTGCGACGAGGAGAATGACTGTGGGGACTGGTCCGACGAGAAGGAGTGCGAGGGTAAGGGCACGCGGTGCTCTGCTCTGCTCTGCTCTGCTCGCGGGAGCCCTGGCCGAGGCTGGGCTGCGGTGTGCTGAAGGACCGCTCTCAGCATCAGCTGCCTTCCCGCAGGGCTGCGTGGGACAGCCTGCGCCAGCCCCCGGGGCTCTGAAAATCCCCCATGAATGGGCTGTGCATGCACTGCCATGCATCTTTTTACTCTGTGTTTTTGGAAATCCTGATTTGGAGCTGTGCAGGTACAATGCACATGAAAACATGGGGCTTGTAATGCCTTGCTTGCTTCCCACTCCCCTCCACTGATAGCGGCTTTCGGTCTGCTGGGAACAGGCACAGCTTACAGCCCGTATGCAGGAGCAGGCCTCTCGGATCAGCTCTGAACGGTGTATTTTTAGGTTCTCCGGTTCATCCCATTACTACATCGATCCCACCGACGTGTTTACCTAATCACTTCCGCTGCAACAGCGGCGCCTGCGTCATGAACAGCTGGGTCTGCGATGGCTACAAGGACTGCGCCGACGGCTCCGACGAGGACGCCTGCCCTACTTCACGTAAGCTTTTCCCTTCCTCACCCCTTTCCTTTTTCTGTAGGATCGCATCTTCCAGGACTGTCGGGCCTTTCAGCCTCAGAGCCTTGCCAGATTACGGGGCTAAATCACACCGTGGTGTAACAGCCCCCCGTCTCCTCTCTCCCTGGGGTCAGACCCCTTTGCCACCAGCTGGGACACTGCTCCAGCCCCGCAGGCGGCACGAACTACCGCTGTAGCAGGTCCCTGCTCAGGCGAGGTTGTTCAGACCCGATGCCGTTGTGTCTCCGGTTGCGTAGGGGCACGGGGAGCAGGGCTGCAGGGTGGGTGTCTACCTCACACCTACCCTGAAGGTAAAAGAGGGTTTTTTTTCTCGCTGCGGTGCTTGCTAAGGCTTGCCGAGCTCACGGCCGGTGCAGGACATCCCCTGCAAACGCGCTGCTTTTCCAGCCCTCTGCAGTCAGGAGAGAGGATGGCTTTAGGCATCATCCCAGCAGAAGCCATCTACCTGCTAGATGGGAAGAGGTTGCCATCTAGTGGAGTCGGGACCTGGGGACAGGTTTTGGTGTCCCTCCTGGTGGCAGCGGCAGCTTGGCCGTGCCTTGGGTGGTTTCCTCACTTTCTGGTTGCTGTGTGCAGGACCCAACGTGACATCCACCTCCCCGGCGCTGCCGGGACGCTGCAGCAGGTTCGAGTTCGAGTGCCAGCAGCTGCACAAGTGCATCCCCAACTGGAAGCGGTGCGACGGCCTGCGGGACTGCCAGGACGGCACGGACGAGAGGAACTGCCGTAAGTGCGGGACGAGGAGAGCCTCTCGCCTGGCTCTTTCCCTTGGGAAACTCTTTGTGAGGACGGGGGAGCCGCTGAGGAGTTTTATTGCTGGTGAAATCCTTGCAGCATTACAGTAAAAAAAAAGGAATAAAAACCCCAAACAACCAGTGCCATTCCCACTAGAAGTCCAGTGGTTGTTTTCAGTGGGATAAGCTCCAGGTTCTTCTGATGCCACCGCACCAGAAGAGGCAGCCAGAGCGAGATAGCCCTACGATGGTCTGCCTGGGCTCCAGCCCTGACATGCGGCCACCCCAGCATCACGCCTGCTTTTGAAGCAGCAGTGCCAGCGCCGGCATTGCAAACAGCCCAGTGCTGGTGAGGGAACTTTCCTGCCCCGAGTCCTGAAACCTTTCTGCCTCTTTCAGCTACTCACAGCACCCTGTCGTGCCCTAATGGTTATAAATGCGAGGACGGAGAGGCCTGCATTATGGTGACAGAGCGGTGTGATGGATATCTGGACTGCTCAGATGGCAGCGATGAGAAGAACTGTACCGGTAAGCAGCAGCCCTCTCCCATTTCTCATGTCCTGCTCTGCGTTAGCACACAGAGGTGCTCTGCTGGGTACACGACCTTTCCTTCACAACATCCTAGACATATCTGCCTGCGTTCGGTTGTCCAAGCTCATCTATTTATAACCAGCTGGGACAAGCTCTCTGGCCAGTTTCTACACTGACAATTTGTCTTCCAGCAGCTTCAGACACAGAAAAACAACTTTAGGACGGGTAGGAGCGAAGCTGTCTATTTTACATGGCCCACAGGTGAAGCAATAGTCTCTGGTTCTGTCCTCCTTTGCAAGGTGACCCTGGGAGCCGTGGCACATGCCTGGACACCATCACTGGTCCTCCCACGCTGGCCTTCGATGGCCCCGCAGGGGCAGGCGGGACGCACGCCGCAGCCCGCCCTGGGCAGATAACAGCGATCGATCGCTGTCTCTGGCCAGCCATGAGACTCAGCCGCTTTTCTACCGAACCGCTTGGGTGGTTGAGCATCAATCAGGTTTTAGTTCTTTAATTAAATATTGATTGGGAGAGGCTAGCAGGGTCAGGGGAGGGAGAAGGAGCTGCCGAGATTCACGGCTCGGCTGCTGCGCCAAGGGGAAACCATCTCTTTTCCCTCGGGTAGCGGGTCTGGCCCTGCCTGGCCATGGACCCGCGTGCCTGCTGGGTTTCAGTTCCAGTTGGTTAGGGAAAGCGAAGCGGCAGCGGTTTGGCTCCACTCCGCTTGGTTTCTGTACAGCACTGGAAACGAAGCTGAGCCCACGAGCGGTGCCAGGCCACGGCGTTTGGATGTGGGCTCTGACACGCAGTCCCCAGCGGGAGAGAACAGGGAATGGCGGGAGCAGGGCATGGATTTGGGCTGTTTCAGATAAGCACCCCGAGTCCCCACCGCTGCCAGTGCTGGGTCTCCCCTAAATGCCTCTCCCAAGGTGACTCAGCCGCAGAGCTCACATTCAAGGCAATCCCCAGATTACTGCCTTAATTACCAGCCTTTGCTTGGGTCCTTCTGCTGAAGGCGAGATGCGATAAGGAAAACCACACAAAGAAATGCCCTGGATGGCTTACAGCGACGGCACGGGTTTGTCACACAAGTAGAAGAGTGACTTAGCTCGCACCGATCAGTTTGCACCCATACACTTCCAAAACGATGCTTCAGAGTATTTCATCGACAGCCACACTTTGTCTTTCCTCGGAGGAAAGGGAGCGTTTGCATGATGCTGCATAAAGATAACCAAGATGTTTTGGGGAGAACTAAGAGCACCAGGGGTATGTTCCTGCTCTGAACTGCCTTCTGAAGAGCCTGCTCTTCCCCACTGATAACGCCCGCCTAAATTACACATCTCATTTGAATGCTGCAAATACTCCCATCGGTCATACTACTGTTTCTACCTCCATGTGTTGTTTGCGCTATGAACATAACTCCTGTTTCTGCTCTGGGCAAAGGGCTTGTTTCCCTCCGATCGACTAACTTTTCCCGTTGCCTGCTTAGATGACACAATCGTGTACAAAGTCCAGAACCTCCAATGGACGGCTGATTTCTCCGGCGATGTCACTCTGACGTGGGCTCGGCCGAAGAGAATGTCCTCGGCCTCCTGTGTCTACAACGTCTATTACAGGTACGCTGCACGTTACACTGCACGACCCGTGACTATTCGGATCAAGTAAGAGATAGGAGAAGCATGGGCACGGTGTCAGTGCGCACACACTTACAGCAAAGTACCCTTCAGAATCAGGCCTGAAAGACTGAGAACAGTGCAATCTAGTTCTGCTTGGAAAGTCTTTGTACTTGGTTGCAAAGGAGACCCAAAATAGCTGTAACCGGGGGGCATTTGTAAAAAGCTGTATTTATTTCCTCCAGATTGTTTACACAGACGGTAACGTGGCTATATTCGGGCTTTTTTTTTCTGCTTGGGTCTCGTCTTTGTGGGACAGCTACCAATGAGAACAAAGTCAAGAAATTAGAGCACAGCGGTTATAAAAAACCTCAGAGGACAGCGCTTATAAGTCACTAGGCTATGTTTAGTTCAGGCTTTCAAAGACCGTCCTTTCAAGCAGGTGGCGTGGTGTTACTGAAAAGGAAGCTAAGCAGCAAGCTCTTGCCATACAGATAGATGGTTTCGCCCTTTGTTACTAAACGCTGTCCTGACTGGAGAGGTGTGACTCTCTCGTGCAGGATGGTCGGTGAAAGCATTTGGAAGATTTTGGAAACCCACAGCAACAAAACCAACAGCGTTTTGAAAGTCCTCAAGCCCGACTGTACCTATCAGGTGAAAGTCCAAGTGCAGTGTCTCAGCCGAGTCTACAACACCAATGACTTCATCACCCTCCGGACACCCGAAGGATGTAAGCAGACCTGCACGGCTCGTATGGGTGACCTGCACCTGCTGCATGCAGTTTTGGCCTAGAACGTAGATACCGTGGAGGTATCCCTGTCAGGAACAAAAGGAGTCTTTCCACAGGCCTGGGAATTGTCCTGGATTGGGAAAAAGGGCTGCCTAGAGTCAGTCCTGCACTGAGTCACCAACCTGCTCCCTTTCTTCCCTGTGACTTAGTGGTTTAGTGTCACTGGGAAGTCCATCTCTTCTTACAGTGCAGTGCTGAGCCCGTGGGACTGTTCAGTACCGCGCGCGAGGAGCACCATCTTTCTAGCTGCAGAGTGGGCGTCAGGTTAAGGAAGGGATGGAAAATAAAGAGCTTAGCAAAATCCTAGCTTCACCCCAGTTACAAAAAAAAAAGGCTTCATTGCTCCAGAAGGGGAGTGAAAGGGACCTGGGATATAACTGCAGGAAGTTTTTTTTGTCTCCCATGAGCCGGGACCGCTTGACCATTCCCCCTCTGTCCCAACCTCTCAGGGAGACCCTGGCCTGATCCTGCTTTTCCCCGTGTGATCGGGAGACACAACTGCGACTGTCACTGACACCTCTCTTTCTCTCCCCAGTACCAGATGCTCCCTTTAACCTGCAGCTGTCCCTGAAAAAAGAAGCTGAAGGAGTGGTGGTGGGCTGCTGGAGTCCCCCCGCGATCGCCCACGGCCTCATCCGGGAATTCATCGTGAGTCCTGCTGCCTGGCGGGGCCGAGTCCGGATCGGCGGTGGGATGGGGAAGGCTGCTGGGGGCTCGCAGCAGCGCAGGCTGGCCTGTCTGAACACAGCAGAGGCGGGTAGGCCAGGAATAGGACAGTTTGTAGAGGAAATCCGCTGAGAGCATTGGGCAAATTGGGAGAAGAAATACTGCAGAGCTGTAGGTAGCGACACAGCCCTGAAGTTCATCATTTCATTTCTGGCTCCCTTTCTAAGTTTTCGTACTTCTTTCTACTGACATTTTGACACAGAGGGACCTGTCACCCTGTGGTGTTGTTGACTATGGAACCCTCATCCCTTGTTTTGGTGCTCCTAGGTGGAATACAGCAGGAGTGGCTCCAAGGAGTGGTCGTCCCTTAGAACCACCAAGAACTACACTGAGATCCAGAACTTACAGGTCAACACGTTATACACAGTTAGAGTGAGTATTTTCAAAGCTCTCTCTATGCATGCTCTCATGAATTTTCACTAAATGGCCCAGGTCCTGCACAGTCAAGTACTTGCTAAACAGTACGTTGTTAAAATCCTGCCCTTTAGTGTCAGCCCTCAAGGAGGGCTTGGCATTTGTGCTGCTAATGTATATAGTTTCAAGGCCTGAAGTAAGGCCCTTGATTTGCACCTTCTCCCAGAAGGCCCGGCTGTATTATGAAATCTGCACTACTAATTGCCCATTCGAATGTCACTGCAGTCGCAGCGGATCTGGGCCAGAGATAAATTTGGTCCTGACTATCACTTGGGAAAATAAGCAGATCTGCCTGTGGGGAATGCCTGCACAGGGGAGAAGCTGGGTAATTATAGACAGAAGTAATAAGAACAGGAAAAGAAAGTCTGCACGGTGAGCCCTGGGAAATGTATAGTCTGCCATTGTCCATCCTCCCTGTGCTGAGTGAGCATGGGTTCTTGGGGCAGCTCACTTGGGGGTGCGCCAAACCCCTCTCCCTGCCCAAGAATCAATGTTATTCTTACACTTGGTTGGAGCGAGTCTTTCCTTCCTTGGTATTCCCTCCCGTACTATTCCGTTCCCAAATAAATCTTTGGAACTGGATTTGGCGCTCGTGTGGACTTCACCGGCGCGGTTCTTACCTACGCTACGGCCGATAGAGTCCAAAGCTCCTTATCTTGATGGACTTCTCAAAGATGTCATAAGAGAGTGGTTATCTGCAAAGAGGATGCACCTCCCTCCTCTTAGATTCCTTTAATTGACTTAAAGTAGTCTGCTTTATCTCTGTAATAAGTATTTTATTGCAAAGTAATTAAGCTATTGTTTGCTTCCAAGTCCTTTTCCCATGAGCTCCGCCACGTCTGTAACCTTGCTCTAACCTCGTTCTCTGTTTGCATTATACAATGTTGGCGGCGTACATTTGTTCATATTAACTAACCCTCTTATTTGAAAAGGTTGCTGCAGTAACTAGTCGAGGAGTGGGAAATTGGAGTGATTCCAAATCCATAACCACCGTAAAAGGCAAAGGTAAATGTTGTTGTTTCAGTCAACTCGGACAAAAAGGCAAAATCTAAGCCCGAAGTGTGTCAGCATGCATAACCACCTCCTCGTCCTTTATTCTTCCCTATTGAGCGCTTTGCTCTATTTAACAACTTTGCTGTATCATTTCGCTTAACTTGAGCTGCCTCAAAGTTCAGTGGCAAGTCTGAACGGGTCGCTGACTCTTCCTCTGAACTCTCTGGCACGTAGGATGGATGTGCTGCCCTGGAAGTGGGCGAGAAGCCTGTCCAGAAGGTGCCTTTCTCTCCTGGACTGCAGAGGGATTCCCTCTGACTTGTGTAGGCTAGATCCTGCCTTCGAATAGGCGAGACACTTTACCACTAAACTCCTTCGCTGTCACTGCCTGAAAGGATGCTTGCTCCTTCTTCTCCCTCTTAGGTTGTAATTATGATGGTTTCTGCATCTCAGGTAGGTTAGACCACTAAAAGACCGCTGAGGCTCCCAGGAACTATCACAACATTAGTCTGACAGTTGATAAATTCAAACAACACAGTAAATAATTTCCCCCAAAACTGTTTTTAGAAAAGCCTTTTGAAATCATTTGTATTCATGCCAAGTTTCCCTTCCAAACCTATATTCTGATGTCAAAATTGTCTGCTAATTTGTTAGATAAAAGCGCTTCCTCAGTATGTTGACAAAGGAAGGAAAGAAAACACCATGCTACTAAAGTTGCAGGATTCAGATAATATGAAGTACACGAGTACCTGATGGTTAGAAAAACAGAGGTAGAAGGAACCGTAATAACTTTCCCTTCAGGTTTTGCATGAGCATTTGGCAGCTGTCCCCACCGATAGCTCCTGACCTCCCTCGCCTGTTCTCGGACAGCCAGGAGCCGTTAGCTGTGATATGAGCTTGTCCCACTGAGTTCAGAAGTAAATAGCGATGTCCAGACCTCTTCTCCTTCCCGCCTGTGCTGAGCCAGGCACAGATAAGGCAGCTTTCAGGTGGCTGACTGAAAATATGACACAGCTACAGCATGTCGGTGCCTTCTCTGAGGGGCGCGTGCAGGGCTGGGGCTGCACAATGGGATTCCTGGTCTGCGAGGTGACTGTCATAATGAAAGCCCGTATTTTACCTGTCCCCTCTCAATACGTATTTGTATTCCTTTGTGCTGCGGTAACAGCCGTTTCTGTCTTTCCTTCCAGTCATTCCTCCACCTGTCATACACATTGAGAGCTACAGCGAGGACTCCATCAGTTTCAGCCTAAAAATGACTACTAATATCAAGGTAAAATTTTCACCTTTACTTCTGAAACTAGAATAAAGACAAAAAGGCCTGCGTTGGGTAAATGCTAAACACTGGATGGGATAAGCTGTCACCTATTTAAGTATTGCAATTACTTTTTGAAGCTCGTTATTTCACACCACATCATTACTTACTACTCATAAACCGCCCCAGCTCTCTTAATTAGGGTGGAAAGCACAATGCAAAGACTTTCAACGGTGAGTCTTTCACTGCAAGCAAAAACAGCTGAACTGATCATTCCTATTGTGTGCCCTTGCTGCTTGACAGGTCAGCGGTTACGTCGTGAACATCTACTGGACATTTGATACACACAGGCAGGAAAAAAGGACTCTGATCATAGAAGGAGAAAAGTCCATCCAAAAAGGTAAATTCTGCGCAAAGTGTCAAATTCTGCTTTAGTCAACACCAAACAGAAGATTTTACGGAAATCTGTAGGATTTTTTGTCTCCTTTTTTTTGCAACTGAGCAGTTTCCTTTTAGAAAAGCATATATCTTGGGAGGACAAACCAGCAAATCCTTGGCCTCTGTTCTTAGGACTCAGAGTTTTCAAGTGGATTTGGGATTTATCCCCCAGAGCTGCAGTAGCCTTTTCTCATCACATGGAATTTTGTTTGTGGTCCCTTATCTACTGTGCAAAAGGTCAACAATTTCTTGGGCTTGTATACAGTACATGTCCCTATTAATCAAATTTCTGGTTTCGAAAAATCTCTGGTGTGCACAGTCTCGATGTGGGAAAGCGTCCCGATACAGAAAAGCACAGGCGACGTTAGATAGCAGAGTCCCAGGTGCTTCTGTATAAAGGAAATTACTCAAAAATAACAAAAACAAACCAAGAGAGGGAGGCTCCTGTCTAAGACTGATGATGCTGACTGTTTCCTAGTGCTCTCACCCTGCCATTGCAGTACTTTGCCTCACCTAATAGTGCACGTTTCTCTTCTTGCTCAGTGGCAAATTTGACAGCACACACCCCCTATGAAATTTCTGCTTGGGCTAGGACGGAGCTGGGTGACAGCCCTCTGTCTTTTGTACACGTGGTGACCAGTGGGACAAGACCCGCATCGCCGAGTCTCAAAGCCAAGGCTGTCAACCAGACTGCGGTGGAGTGCAGCTGGACCGGACCGCGGAACGTCGTAAGGCACCAACTCTCTTTTCTCCCCAGCCAGGACGGGGTCTAGCTCAGAGCCTCAAAACACAAGCAAAAACTTAAAGCAGGGTTACTTGTTGGGATTGAATTGCAAGGCCCTGAAAATTTTATGCTCAAAAAATGAGGGAAAGCGCCTGCTGCCCCTTAAACGGAGGCAAAGAAAGCCTTCTGGTTGTGTATTTGTTCAGCCACTGATCCAGCGGGGAAGTGGCTGAAATACAGATCGCAGGATGCTCCAGTGGTCTTTCAGTCGACTGCTGTGTTATCAGAGCTGAGCCCAGCCTTCTGGGGTGAGGAGCGCAGGGGCGAGTGGGCAGACTGAACCTGAACGTGGGCAGGAGAGAGTGCTCAGAAGAAAAAGGGTCTCTGCGCCACATCCCTAAAAAGCGACAGCCAGTGAAAGCTTGCGTGGGAGCCCCGGCCCTCGCCACACTCTGTACCGTCCCTGTTGTGCTCTTCCTCCGCAGGTCTATGGCATCTTCTATGCCACATCCTTCCTAGAGCTGTACAGGAGCCCTCACAACACCACCACGACCTCCCACAACATGACTGTGCTCGTGCAGCGGGACGAGCAGTACCTCTTTCTGGTAGGCTCCTTTTCTGTTCCCCCTCCTACCTGCGCTGCGGGCTGTAGCTTGCTACCGAAGGGTGCAGGCACAGTATTAACCGCTGCGTCATCCCTTCAAGGTCCGTGTGATGTCTCCCTACCAAGGGCCACCGTCCGACTACGTTGTGGTGAAGATGATCCCTGACAACCGGCTTCCCCCTCGGCACCTCCACTCGGTGCACACCGGAAAGACGTTCGCCGTCATTAAGTGGGAATCGCCCTACGATTCGCCCGACCAGGACATGGTAATATCTCACAGCGCCTTCTCCTGTTCCTTTGCGTGAAAAACCCTGGCTCAAAGACAGATCCCTGCCCTGCTGCCGGTGGAGAACTGAGTCTGAGATCAGGTCTACCCTCCATCTGAATCATTGCCATCAAGATGCTGACACCTCCGGGACACGCATTTCCTCTCTTCGCATTACCGGCCGTTAGCTCAGGCCTATAACCTTCACACTGCGTTTAAAAAGAGTCAGGTCTGGGATGCCTGTTGCTGACTGAGTCTGAAAACAAACTTGGGCATGTGCTAAAACACCTTTCTGGGCTTCAGCTTTGCCTTGGAGTCCGGGCTGGCCGGTGCCCGAGCAGAGCCCGCGGGTCGGCAGGACAGGCGTGGGGCCAGCCGGGCTGCGGGCTCTGCCTCCTGCGCCGGCGCAGCCCCAACAAAGCCCAGTTCTGTTTTCTGGCACGCTGGCGTACGGTCAGGTCTCGCTCCACTGAAGGCGAGTCATTTTCTCAGCAAGCTTTCCGCTCCTATTCTGGTCCAGAGACTTTAGCGGCAAAGGTATAAATCTTGCCAGCAAAACTGGAAAGTGTGACAGGGCAGGAGTTTGCATCGCATCCTTGTGCTTCATTAAGAAATACAACCTGGGATTTTGCCCCTGCCCTCATCCCTTCCAGTAACTGCATTTTCTGTGTCTGTAAATACTGATCTCGGGCAGGGATCCGGCGAGTGCAGCAAGAGGCTTGAAATCTTGCTTCCCAGGCTTTCTGCAGAGTGCAGGCATGGTTTCATTCAAATTCCCCCCCCATCTAGTGTCCTACCGTTGTATGAGATTGCTAGCGAGTCTGCAAGGAAGTAAGATCTTTCACCGTGTGTGCCTTTCCTCCCCCTCCAGTTATACGCTGTCGCAGTTAAAGATTTGGTAAGAAAAACGGATAAAATCTACAAAGTGAAAACGCGGAACAGCACGGTGGAGTACACCATTAAGAAACTCGAACCGGGAGGCAAATACCACGTGATTGTTCAACTGGGAAACATGAGCAAAGAGTCCAGCATGAAGATCAGCACAGGTAAAGGGAAGAGTACTGCTGGGTGGGTGCCGGGGCGAGTCCCTGCAGCAGTGTCCCCTAGAGGGAATCCAGCGCCGTCCCACACGCCATCCAGCCCACCCCTGCGCTGGTTGGAGGCTGCAGTAGCGTTTCTGCAACGCTTAATCCTCTCCCACAGCCGAAGCCCGGTTCCGAGAGGCCTCCCTGCAGTTCCCGGGGAGGAGAGCTCCCAATTAAACCCCCAAACAGCAGCAGCGGAGAGGAAGCCTCTCAACGATAGCCGGGGAGTCTTTCTCCTGCCTAGGTGGAGGTGGGAAACACACCTGTTTGGCTGTGTAGACACCATCGAGTGCTATTGTGGTCCTACCATAAAAACCCACTGAAAAGCTCCTACGAGATTACATGCCGCAGCATCCTCTCCTCCAGCACAGCCCTTTTCCAAGCAGAGTATTGTGCTGATCCCTAAAAAATACTAGGTCTCAGAAGTGACCCCGTTGCTGTTTCTCAGCCAAAAGTGTCTCCAGTGTCAAAACCTTACCCGCCTGCCATTTTTTTCCCATTTGCAGTTCCGCTGTCTGCACCAGACGCCTTAAAAATTATAACAGAAAATGACCATATTCTGCTTTTTTGGAAGAGTTTGGCATTAAAGGAAAGTAATTTCAATGAAAGCCGGGTAAGTTGGGCTGTCTCTCCCGTCCTACAGGCAGTGTTTCAGAAAAACCTCCTTTCACAGACTCTTTAAAATACACCAGTACGCTCTGCTCCTCTAAGTGTCCTTGATGAGCCCTCCATGTAGAGCTCACTTCAATTCGTATGACTAACACACTCATGCTGATAGATCCAATCGGTCACCTTTTAGGAACTTAATTATCCTCTTGGAAAAGGTCAATTGTCACGTGTGAAAGGACGGGGAATGGGACGCTGCCCTGCCATGCTAGGAAGCACATCGGTAGCGTCTGAGAATTGTCGTTATTTAGACTTCGATAGAAAATCTGTGACATGTTCTCTGTCAGGGCCCGGGCAAGTAGCAAACGACGCCAAAAAATCCATCACTGTTACTGAACTCTGTGTTTGGGGTGGTCTCGGGTGGATGCTAAGAACAGAGTGAACCAGAGAGAGGGAAATCTTCTCTCCTGCCTGAACTGACCAAGGTCAATGCACACTGACATGTGCCTGGAGGAGGCTCCGCATTGCTCTCTCCCAGCTGATAGCCCAACGCACTGCATCAAAGCCGGATTCAGGAGGAAAAACAAGTTTCAAAGCCCTGTCAGAAAGGAGCAAACCTGACCTCTGCAGCCGAGTGATTTGGGGTTTGTGTCTTTGTTTTCACAACTCTCAGGGTTACGAGATTCACATGTTTGACAGCTTGATGAACATCACGGCTTATCTCGGGAACACCACAGAAAACTTCTTCAAAGTTTCCAACCTGAAGATAGGTCACAACTATTCGTTCACCGTTCAGGCCAGGTGCCTGTACAGCGGGCAGATGTGCGGCGAGCCGGCCACGCTTCTCTATGATGAGCTAGGAACTGGTAAGTCCCTGGCATTTTCTCCATCCTCCTCCACAAAGACCAACGAAAGCCTCACAAACTCCTGGAGAAATGAGCTATCGGTTGCTAACGGTACTTCTTTCCCTCCCTCATCCTAGGTGAAGACTCCTCTGCCTCAAAAACCGATAGATCCACAGACGTCGCTGCCATCGTGGTACCAGTGCTGTTTCTGCTGCTGGTGACCCTCGGGATCGGGTTCGTGGTGCTGTACATGAGGCACAGGCGGCTGCAGAACAGCTTCACCGCCTTTGCAAACAGCCACTACAGCTCCCGCCTGGGCTCGGCCATCTTCTCCTCGGGAGATGATTTAGGTACGTAGCCCTTGGTTTCATGCACAGCGTTAAGAACGTGAAATCAGTGCAAGACCTAACTTCTCCATCGTGCTTTGGGCCACTTTTGGCATCAAAATCTCTATGGATTTTGTTCCTCTCCCAACAGTACAGAGCTGGCCCAGGATAAATGTTTTTAGTAGCTTCACTTTAACCACCCCATCCCTGGAAGTGTTCAAGGTCAGGCTGGATGGAGCAACCTGGGCTGGTGGGAGGTGTCCCTGCCCAGGGCAGGGTGGTTGGAACTCGATGATCTTTAAGGTCCCTTCCAACCTAAACCATTCTATGATTCCATTAATGCAAATCAGTTAAAACCTGAATATAACAGATATAACAACCAGGTAAGAGCACGAGCGAGGCCATAATATACTGGTTTTGAGGGCAGTTTTGTGGCCGGCTTTGGTAGCCGGTGTCCTCCTGCCCCGTGAAACGCTGTGGGCAGCGTAACAGAGCTCTGGGTTTGTTTTTCAGGAGATGAGGATGACGAAGCCCCAATGATAACTGGATTTTCAGATGATGTTCCCATGGTCATCGCATGAAGCGCATTTCTGACTGTAAAAACCAAATGGTGTAAATATTTTATTTGATAAAAATAGTTGATTGTTTATTTTAAAAATGCACTTTGAGTTGCAATATGTTATTTTTATATGGGCCAAAAAAAAATTTAAAAAATACACTTTGTAGTAATCAACTGTGAATTGCAGACTAGGTTGGTTTAGTAACGAATTGCTTTGATTTAACATTAATTTAGTCTTACAAGGCTATGCTTGCTGGGCATGCTTTTAAGTCTGTGAGATATTTTCCGTTGACTAAATTGGCTACTCATTTTATTTTTCTAAGACGAGAATAAATTTATTTAAAAAAAAATCAGGAGATTATATATGTAGAGAGAGATAAGTAATATAGTCCCTGAAGGTTTTGCTTTTACTTTAAAAAAAAAATCCTTTGGACTTTGTTTTATATGAAAGTATTTTTGTTGTGTTAATTTATTGGGAAATCTGCTTGAGAACAGATCTCCAAAGTCGTCAGACATTGTACACATTATTGTGTAGAACATGTGCCACTTTATCTTGCAAGGCAGTAGTATCTTGGCATCCCCATCATTGTTCTTGCCATGATAATAAAAATCCTTGTTTTTACATATTTCTCCCCCTTATTAAAAGACCCAATCTTTTGGCAATCTCAGAGCCCGAGTGAAGATACTGCAGCGCATACTTTACGAATGAGTTTAGCTTTCCTGCTGCCGTACCTATAAGCCAAAAGCATCCCTACACCAAGCCGTGCTGCCCAGGGTCATGCAAACCCTTGTGCGCAGGCGTGAGACGCCACAACCCGTTGGCAGGAGGGTTTCTGGGGCTCTGCCCGCAGGAGAGAGGTTAGCCCTGGGCAGCAGCGCTGCAGCATCCTTTCGCAGCGCTGTGCAAGTGCCCAGGCTTTGCAGTTTTCACCCCCGCTTTCAGGCGTGCGGTAACAACACCCATTACCTCCCACCGCTGCCCAAACCCCTTCGGAGGGCACCTGCAGTTACCGAGCTGCTGACCGTGCCCGTCACGCATGGCCTGATTAATCTGTAGTTTACGTCAGTAATGTCACTGAAAAAAATTGCCCCTACACCTTAAAACTCACTTCCCAGCTACTTGGGACACTGTTCCTCCCTGCAGCTTCTCTAAGATGCTACTATGTCTGGGGGACGGAAGGGGGAGCCTCCACTGTGCGCAACTAGGAAACAGCTTCGCATACAGATTTTCCACAGTCATACGGAGCTGTAATTGCTAAAAATCTAAATTCATTAGGTTTACAGCAGGGATTTGATCCCCCTTCATTAGCATTTCCTAAAAGTAGCTGTAGCTCTACCTTCAGCTTTAGAAGTAACGCATATATCCACGCATATGTATTATTTTCCCATCACTAGTCATCTCACGTTCCCAGTAGACATAATACTGGCTACAGAGCTGAGCAGTAGAAATGTCTGGTTACCACTCTCGAGCTTTTTTTGCGATAGCAAAATGCGAATCTCGCCATGAATCCAACTACTTGCCAACCCAAGAGCGACAACACGCGCGGATGTTCACGGGTCACGCCTGTCCGTGCTCTATATATGCAAAGCTTCGCACCAGTAAAATACAGCACACTGTCCTGTCACACTGTTTCTTTGTTTAAACCAAAAGTATTTTTGCTGTGTAAATTAAGTTATAATTGCAGTCTTCCTACAGATGAAATGAGAGAGGGCAACTATGTTTTGATACATGACTGATCCGTTTAGTTTCGCATACAGAAAATGTATAGAAAGTTGAAGTTCTGTACGGTTTGATACTCTATAGAAATACTAACTCTATTTTCAATTACTGGTTTTATCATTCCCAGTGACAGTTTCTTCCCCCAAAGTGGGGACCAAAGTATAACCAGATTTTATAAGCAGCAGCAAGCTTGCAGAGTTGCAATATTTTTACCTTGTTAGTGGGTCAGGTGCTGTTCAGGAGTACAGGTTTTGAGTAAATCGAGCCAGCATGTATAGTTCACTTTGTCTAGAATTACAGCCACGCAGAAAGACCAGAATCTGACCCAGAAGCTAAACTATTCTAAAGATATAAATCAAAGGATCTGATACAGGAAAGAAAGCCTGAAAGCAGAGATAAAGAGTATTGAACCCCTTTCTCGTTAGGCAAATATTTCTGGCACAGGTAACACAAAACTGCAGTGTAGCGTCCCCGAAGATGGTACCTCTCTGGTGAGAATTACCATTGGTTAAATACCGCTACTTCCATCCCCCAGGCTAAATCCTGCTCGAGTACGGCGAGTCGAATTTAGCCCGTCTCGCGTCTCTAGCTGGAAGGTGCCAAGGGGGACCCTCGTAACCACTTTACATCCTGCAGAAATCCCATAGTTGGATGCTTTCGAGCATCAGCCGGGGGACAGGTCGCTTCTGGCCGCTCTGAAAGGCTCCTTTGTACCCGGGGCTCAGCCACACTCGTGCGGAGCTCCGTCTGTTGCCAGCAGAGCCTGTTGTTATAATGCTGTACTCAAAAGCAACACTCCCGGTTACCTGTGCCTCACTAGCGCAAGGTGGGTGGAACACAGCCCTCCGCGCTCCGTCTGCCGCGTGGCCCCGGCGTTGCGCAGGGGTTTGGGGGCACTGCAGCAGGCGGGCTTCGTGCAAAGCTGAATTTACCTTATGTGGCCGGTTCTGTAACGCACAGGCGCACCCGACCCTCGGAGACTTCCCCCCCTCATTGCAAAAATCACCACTGTGCTCTCAGCAAAGCAACTTCACAGGGCTAATGTGTTTTATATATAGATAGAGAAGTCTACGCCCCAGGCGGGGAGTGAGCAGGACAGATGCAGTTCTGGGTAAATTGTATATTTTTATGAACTTTTGAAGCATGGACTCTTGTTCACAGAGACGTATAGGGGGTGGGTGGGTTCTGATGTAAATAGGGTACATGGATGTGGACGCATATTTTGTTTCTGGTTTTGTTTCTGTAGCCTTATGCAATGTGACATGAATCGTTACCCTGACTTTCGGGAGGTGACTTGGGATTACCTCACAGGAACCCAGGGAAATGTTTGGATCCATAAGGAAGAAAAGGGGTGTAGGAAGTACTCCGGTTCGGAGGAACTTCTTCCAGTTAATTTGTATTTACATCCATTTCAGATTTCACTGCAGCTGCCCACTGGTAACTCTTAAGTCCATTTGAACAAAAGGCTAAGGTCGAACAGTAAAATCTGGTGGGGTTTTAGACTGTGAGGCTTGTTTTGCTTTGGCTTGGGGTTTTTTGAGGGATTTTTGTGGATTTTTTTGGGGAGGGGGTTTTGGTTTTTACAAGAAAGGACAAGGAGGCAGCATTTTCCAGACTTGAGATCTGACCGCTCATTCAAGGTCAAAAAAGCCATCCTTCCAGCCTGAATAAATCGCATCACCCCTCCTTAAAACGGCTGCGGCGCGCTGCTCGCCCCGGCTCCCGCGGCGACCTGCAGATGCGACCACCTCCGCGGAGCCCAGGAGCCCGCCGGAGCACGAGCTTACCGCTCCTCTGCTGCTCGGCCGACGGCCCGTGCCCCAGGTGAACCCTCAGAGGAATTTCAGAGAGGGGTGAAGCACGTCGTGTTGACCGCAGGGGAAAACTGTGCGTGCAGATATTTAATCTGCAGAATAGCTGGTGCGCTGTAAGTTCACACCCCGGCTAACTCTGCCATAACTTGTTCCATGTGCTCCTACCTTGACACAGCATTAGCAGGAGAGCGCTGCAGATTTAATACTGGGGAAAGACTATTTTCCTTGGACAGAAATCAAGTTACATATAGACATGTACGAGCGCGTACCCAGCCAGAAAGGGGAGGAGCGAGCATACGAGCGTGAGGGAGCACGTGCTGGGACAATGCCGGCTGCCAGCATCCACGCCATCGTCTTTTGGCCTCGTGGCCAAAGGACCTTTGTGTTTGCAGGTCACCTTGGTGGTCACAATATGGTATTGCTTCCTGCAGGTTTCTAGAAACCCTGAGAGAAGTGACTTGAAAGCTCCTGTCTGGGTGGAGAGGGATGTGCCTTGCCCAGACAACCGGCAGGGCAGGATTATTGACTAATCCTGTTCCTGGAGTCACCAAAAGCAGCCCCAAACTCCCTTAAGCCACCAGGGAAAGCTCCCCTCAGCCAGGGACTCTCACTGAACAAAACACCCTTTCCTCGCAGGGCAGATTTCCCTCTTAGGATCTGCATATCCTTGAAATTTCTTTGTAGGGACAGAGAAGTATTTAATGACAAACTTCACTAATTTGCTGGTGGAAATGTAAAACTCTGTTCAGGAAAGACCAAAATGACATTTTCCAAAACAACTTTCAAGTCCCCTTCAAATGGACTTCAGCAGGGAAATGGTGCAATTGAGTTAGTTACTCTTGGACCTAGAGAGCATCTTCATTACTGGAACTAGCTGTAATATTTGTAATTAATCCTTCAAAATGTGCAGCAGTCTGCAAGCAGCCAGTCTCTTAATGAGTTTTTTAGAGGTAGTGTCAAGTTCTAATCTGATTCCTTAAGTGATGTTTAAGACTATACCATTTGAATTGCTACTGTGTCTTTTTTTTTTTTTTCCATTCACTGATTTCCGCTATGTTATTATTGCACAAATTTGAAGGAATTTTTGTCTGTCAGGTTTTTTTTTCCACTTAATGATAATAATAAAAATGGACTGGGTAAACAAAACAATTTCTGGTTTCCAAAATTATTATCTAGCCTCTGTGTGTCTAGTGCAATAAAAAGGAGACTTCTTTTTTTTCTGAACCATAGTTGATTTTTGTTTTACACTAGAAGGATGCGCTCTATAACCTAACAGGTCGATCAGAACCAGAAAAATCGAGCTTTCTGCAGAAGGAGCGGCAGAGTCCTACTACAAAAGGGCGACAAACATTCGTAATGCGATCACGTATCTGGCTAGTTCTCGGTCCCTGCTTTCAAGGTCAGCCCCAGTCAGTACGCAACACCCTCAGACACCAGACAACATTTCGAGCCTTCCCGAGCTTCACCTCCGTGTTTGCGGAACAACATCTCCGGCGCTAAGCCCGGCTTGCCGCTCACATCACTCGTTATTTCCCTGGATAAAATCCATTTCCGCAACAATCCCATCCCTGCGCGGTGCGTTTGGGCTGTTGGGCCGTTGCTGTTTGAAACCCTGCGTGTGCGAGTACACCTGACGCCCAAGCAGCTGGAAGAAAGCAGAATTACTGCTCGCAGAGAGAGGTAATGAGCAGGCAGCAGTCTCTTCACACGTACCTCATTTTTTAGCAGACATAATTGGAACGGCAACATGTGAGCTTGCTGGACATAATTGAGGCACGCAAGCATCTTAAGTGTTGCACTTCATTAATGTTTAGCTTAAGGCAACATTAACAAACAGCCATTCCTTCCTCCCCGTTGCCCTCCTCTTCATGAATGAAGCTGATTTTTCCCTATTGTTGCTGAAATAGATTGCTCCCCCCAGGAGGTACAAGAAGTTACACCTCATTCCCATGCACCTACTTTCTGCTAAAGTAGTCAGCGTGACTCTTAAGCTTCAGCGCTAAGTGTCACTGAGAAAATCTTGGCAGAAAAAAGGTCTGTTTATGCCTCCCCTCCGAAAAAAACTCGCATATTTTTAATGGATAGGCAAGATTTTCCCCCTAATCCTTTACTGCCTTCACCAGAGCTGTATTTATCAAGTTACCTTGTGATGAGCTGAAGAAACACTGCTCTGAGCGACCCAGCCTCTCTTGCCACTCACAAACCTTTCCTTGGTTGTTTTTTTTTATATCAAGACCCCGCTGGCCCTCACCGTCAGACCCATCACCTGGAGAGCAGCCCGAAAGTCGCAGGTGCAGACTAAACCCACCCACCTGCCCTGGAAATCTGCACTGGAATTTCTTCCTGGCCCTTTTCTTTGTACCTTCTCCCTCTTTATTACTGTTATGACCTTTCCTTATTACCTAACCTGTAAATGTAACAAGCTCTTGAAAGATAAGGGTTTCTCGTCGAGTCTCAATAGTACCTGTGCGAGTAGGTACACCCTGCTCTCAAACACTTTAGGTAATGGTATTGGGCAATGACTCCTCATGAACAATGGTACCTTAAATATTACTGAGCACGTTGGCAGTTCCCAAATAAACGTCTCAGCTTTGCTCATTCCCTGACTTCGTTTTCTCTTTGAGACCCCCCGTTGTCTCTTGTTTTACAGCTGACCCTGAATCGTGCCACAGGAAGCATCCAGCTCTCTTTTCCCCGCTGCTCTCAGGCTGGAGAGCCAGAGTTTCATGAAGAACCACGGCTAGGCCTGGTCACATTGCTCACGCTGTTTCCCTGAGCCTCCCCTTCCCCCTGGCACGCTCTGAATCAAGCCCATCTGACAAAGGGGGAGAGGTCTCAGAAGATGCCCCTATCCTATGTGTTCCTTGAAAACAGTCGGCTATGCAGGGGAAAGAGATCCAAGTGCGCATTCCCGCTGCAAAACATCTTCCCCCACTATGATACATGTGAGAACCCACTAAGGAGGAAGATTCCAACCACCAGAGGAGCTTTGGTTGGAGCACACAGCACAGACCCAGCCGGGAGGCCCGGATCCAGGCTCCCTTCACTCCCAAAACTGCATCTTTCCTTCCCATGACCAACATCGGGGCTGCTTCCAGCGGGCGGCCCCCGACCGCCGGGAGGGGAGGACATGGATGCACTGCCTTAGCGAGCTGCCCGCAGCAGCGAGGAAGCCAGGTGGAAATACAGCAAGGCCAAGGCTGCAAAAGCACTTCCCAGCACGGGTTAAGCGTTTCACAAGATAGGTGCGCTCTGATCTTGAGCGAGAGCAGCTGAAATTCTGGCTCACTGCTGCTCTTTTGAGTAAGCAATCCGAGTTTCTTGTGCCAGACTCCTGAACGTTTGTGTTTAGCCTTTCTCGGCAGGAAAGATGAAATAACTGAGGATATTTCGCAGCAGAAGTCAAGCTGGAATTTGGGACGGAGGATCCAAGAGCTCCCAGATAGACTAGCCGCTGCTGTAAGGAGGGAAGAGAGGGTCTGTGGGAAGGAAAGATTCACACTAACCATCAACATCTTGGCTCCTGCCACAAACCTCTCAACCTGCCAAATGTGGGATGCAAGAAAAATGGCAATCTGAGGCTCTTCCAGGATGTGTGGTTTATTTCTTCCCCGTAAATTATAGGCATCCAGAAGCCCACATCCCCCAAATTCTCATAGCTGGGCTCACACGGTGCCCGGCAGCTTTGCTCTCCCGGGGTCCCGCAGAGCGAAGCAGGGAGCGGAGCTGACCTCCTGTTTGGCAAGGGCACCTGCGTGGGGCTGGGCTGGAAAAGATCCCACTGCTTTGGAGGACCATGGAGGGTGATGAAAAAGGAGCTAGACAGTGATTTGGGAAGGAAAGCCAGGAAGGCAGTCAGTGAATGGGGCATGGGGGAGTGAGCTGAGCAGGAGTTAGTTAGATAAATCCTGACGCTTGCTACAACCTGACACTGGCTGTACAGGAGAGGAATGTATTTCAGAGGTAGAGGATCTGAGGCAGAGGATCTGAGGCAGAGATGGACAAAATGCGGCATTCACATCACCAAGCCTCCCAACTCCAGGGTGGCTCAGCCAAACGATAAGACTTGTTTTCCTTGCATCTTTCTGTGGCCAGCGGAGGGAAGCAGACGCCCTCCAAGGAGGAATTTGCAACCTGAATGAGCCATTCTCAAACGTTCTTCTGCACTTTTTCACTCCCCTCCCACTGCGAGAACGGCTCCCTGTGCATTTGGTATTTCCCCAAGCCCGAGATCCTGAAGAAGTAATGGCGAGGAGATCACGAAGAAGGTTAGAGGTTCCTCCTGGCCTGGCCTCTGTGTAACATTAGGCAGGACTCATCCTTGCCCAAGCTGAGAGGGTCACTCCAGGCCCCTTCTGTAGCCAAGGAGGAGGCACAGCAGCTCAGAGAGTGCTTCCCCTCATCTTAGGTCAGATATTCTCTGCTCTAAAGGGGACACAAGGTGACTAGCTCACACTGAGGCTTGTGACTGTAAAACACTACAGCCTATGTGAAACGAATCCCACGATTCGGGTAAGAACATTCCCCCGCCCAGGGGCTGGCTGGATGCGGCCCCTTTCTGCTGCCGAAGCACGTGCACCGCCTTCGGAGCCGCGCACCCCATGCCGCAGCCTGGGGAAGAGACCTCGCCAAATATCTCCGCCTTTTTAGCACCCCTTCCCCGAGACGCTTCCCCAGGCTCCGCTCGCGCTGCCAGCAGAGAGCAGCCTGGCGGCTCCGCTCCTAACACCCTCTGTGCTCCTCCTTTGAGGGCGGCTGTCCCGGCATCGGGGTTAGGCTGGCTTTCTGAAATTACACAGCTTTCCTTTCCCCCTGCTGTGGCTTTCTTGAGATCCCTCGGAAAGCCAGAAACAGAAGCCCAGAGGCCAATTCCCACTTGTGTGTTTAGTCACAAGACCAGCTTTCATTTTCAATCCAGTTCCACTTCGCAGTAGCTGTACGTAACTCACAGCCAACACGTCTATGTACCCAGGAAATTACCACGGCGGACTCGGAGCTGGTGAAGACAATAGCGCGTTTGGCTCATTCATTCGGATCGGCACCATTTCAAATGTACTTCTGCTCCTAAACTTATTTAACCTCGCAACCAAGAGCCACAAGGATGGTGAGCTATTTGTTTCAAGACCAGATCTCCTGGGAGAATAGGCACAAAGAATAGAAGGCAGCCTGGAGAGATGGAAGAGAGAAAATTGAGAAAGGGATTCGAATGCATCGCCCTTGGAGACCATGCCAATGACCTGCTAGAGTCCAGCCATCATAAATAAATAGACTCCGTTTATTGTCTAGCCAGGCCGGCAAGCACGGTAATGCTTGAGCCGGTTCCAGCGGGTGGGGCTACGGACCAGCATCGCTCTTTCGTGCTGCGCTTTCTGAGACAAAACAGATGTCGGCCACCGAGCGCCGGTTTTGTCGTGTGATTTGTGATGCAGCCAGTTGCATGCAATTGATGAGGGCTTTGTTAACGGCCCCCCAAATCGGAGCCAAAAACTTCTTCCGTGGTGGTGAATCCTAAGCAAGTGGCAACAATGCAAAACGAGCTCGGCTCAAAACCTGCGACAATTAAAGCACCGCGTTCCTCTCCCTTTTGTACCCGACCCACCAGATGCTCCGCAGCGGTTAGGGAGAAGGCCGAGCCAGACCCCAGCTATGCCCATGCGAAGGGCCGAGCGGGGTGCGCGGCGCTGGGAACCCCCTCCATCCAAACCAGAACCCGCGGTTCGCTCTTTAACCTCTTTTGCGGGCGATTCGGTCCAAAGCAAGCTGTTCCCAGCTGGCCCTACTGCCAGCCACGTGCAGTAGATGGCAGCAGCAGCTTTAGTCACCGGTCACCAAACTCACCAGGATTCCTTCCCCCCCCTCCCCTTTTCTTTTTTTTTTTTTTTTTTTCCTACTTTTTACTTTTGGTGGCCTCAAAAATTATTAGTTCCAGATGAGCTCCTGCCATTGTAATAGTCCATTTAACCCGATCCACTCTGAGCAGAGTCAGTGCAAGTTCAAATGCAGCATTTTCACATGTAAACTATACATCAGAGACATATTTCTGCACGGCTTTGGGCATTTCTTGTGCCGCCGAAAAGGGGAAATGCAGAAGGTTAAACCTCACACACACACACACACACATGCACGGCCCCGGCCGTGGGCAACAATGGCACTTTGTCAAGCGAGCGCTGCCAGAGCGGGGCTGAACTTATGAATTGAACCAGGAACCTCAGGACTGCTTCTCCCTTTGAAGATTAGCGCTAATAAGCCAAACCAGTGGGTATTTTGTTTTATAAGGAAAGAGCATTTCAAGTCACGTACGCTGCTATTGTTGGACACAAAACATGTACTGTCTCTGCCTGCGGTGACTCTAGTAACGGCTCCACGCTTGTCTTTTGCTGGGATTACCTTTATTTTTATACTATATTAAATTTACCTCCCACCATCTTTCAGGCCTATTAAAACCGATGACGTTTCCCATGGCTAATTACACACACATATATAGTTAAAAAAACCTGTTTGTACTATTTTACTGTCGTATTCAAATTGTATGCCTTATGCGGATTACGTATTCAGCAATGATAACCAAAACTACTAGATCTCCCTCCTACTGGAATAATAAGCACATCCTATATAAACAAGTTACATGTAAGAGGTACATTAAATGATTTGTTTCTGGTAAACGAAGACAGCTATAGCACAACACACAGAAAATTTCATGTTGTTTGCTTTTGTAATTCACTGTACACACAGCCTTTAATCTGAGGATCTCCGAGCACTCTGCACAGTTTAATTAAGCCCCACAACTGCCATGTTGGGGAAGTATATTAAGTGTTGTTACGCTGATTCTTTACAGATGGGTAGACTCAGGGACCGAGCTGTGCGCGCCAAACTCCCCTCTGCCCATTCAGGATCACTCCGTAAAGCTCTTCCATGTGGCCTTCCCAATGACAGCCAGAGAAAATATATGAGCTTAAAGCCCCAACCAAACAAGAAAACCCTGCCTTCATGGAAGGCTGAGCCTTCCAACAGCATGTTGTACCTGCAAAGTATCTGACTGCCTGCCCACTCCACCAGCGCTGGTGGAAACCTCTTCTTCTGGCGTGCACAGCAGCACGGAGCTCTGAGCTGGGCTATCTTAAACAGCCTCCTCGCCAGCCTACGCGCAACGCTTAAACCCCAAACCTGAGCGTTGACATGACCTCAATATAGGGTCAAGGAGCCAGACCCCGTCCCAAGCTTAAACCTGCTGGGCCCCCAGATCTGCTGCAGCGCTGGGAAGAAGAAAGTCCCAGCATCTTGGCTCCCAAACCCCATTTTTCCACATTCTTCTCTCCTGCGGAATCTGTATGGAAACCACTCGCACTGCTGAAGCCGCAGGACAAATGAATGGGAATTCACCCTGCCAGTGATATCCATCATGAGAGACAACTCTTTACAGGGGAGGGGCACCCTAACCAGCTGCACATGTACAGCGTCTGCCTCAGCCAGCCCCTCGGCTCGGGGATTACACAGTCGCGAAACCTTGGGAGCGAGTCGGGCTCCCAGCGAGCGACCCGGGGCTACCGAGCGCAGAAGCAGCCGAGCCGGCCCGCGCTCCTGGCTCTCGTCCTCACACCTCATCCCCTCGAGGCCGCGGCTTCCTCGACGGCCTTGGGAATGGGCGAGCAACCAGCTTTGGCCAGGGTATGAATAGGTGCTGAAGTAATTCAGCTTTTCCCAACATTGTTCCAGCGCAGCAGAGCTCCATCTCTCCCTTTTCGTTGTTCCTTCCCCCTCTCCTCTGCGAGCTCCTTTGTTCTCGTGTTTACAGCAGCATCGATTTGCTGTCAGAAAGCAACATGGCCTTGGAGTTTCTCTACACACAGCCGAAAGCCAGCCGGCTGGAACCTGCCCCTCTCCCATCCCCGCTCCCCGCAATGGGCCGCGCTCCGTGCTTCAGGTGTCGGTGCCCTTTCCCGCTCCCCTCAAACTGCTGCAGCACTGCGGGGCACATGCTGCTCCTCTTTTTGGCTGCTGGGGAAGGCAGGGGGTGCGAGCCATGGCCCCGAGCTACACCGGCCCTTCTCCGGGGGAGCAGCACTCAGGCAGGGGCTGAGGGAAAGGGCCAACAGCTCACGGCCTCTCCTCACCCCTCCGTGGAGCTGTGCGCCCTGCAGGAAAGCGCGTCCCCCCCCATTCCCCAGGGCTCGAGCCGGTTCCTGACACCCCAAACCATTTGTCGATGCAGGAGTGAGCGGGTGAGCCCTGCTCTCCACAGTGCTGCCCCAGCTTTCCAAACCATCAACCACACGCGATCTGCACAACCCCATAGCAGCCTTCCGTCTCTGGACTCTGAAGCACTTCGCAAAACCCCACGCATCCGAGATGTCCCAGGAGGCAGGACTCTGTTCGCTCACCGGCAGAGAAACTGAGACAGAGAGAGATTACACAACCTGGCCAAGGTCACAAGGAATCACAAGAAAGCGAGCAGCAACAAGGAAATCTGGTTCTCGAGACTCTTATGGTCACACCACGTCCTTCTGCTCCTCTTTTCACTAGCTGAGAGACATCCAAGGCTTTGGTCACGTTTTCCTAATATGACCTGATAAAATTTCCTCCCTGCTGCCTAAACAAGAGCATTTTGCAGACTGAGCTGATTTGTCCTCAATCACTGCAGGTACCCAAGCAGTTGCTTTCGGACATGTAACCCCTAGGTAAAGGGAATCCAGGCACAACCCTGCAAACCTATGTTGCTTTCGAAAGCTTCTATGGGGATTTTAGCGGTGGGGACGGGTGCCAGGTTGGCAGCCCCAGGACTGCAGCCCTCCATGTATATACAGAATAGATATAATACACGCGAGGACAGGGCAAAGCTCCCCTCCTGAGCCCATCTCCCTCCTGGTCTACCAGGATGTGATCCAGCTTCTGGGTCTCCACGGTGCATCTGTCCAAGAGAAGGGGCAATCACTGCCAGCCCTGCTAACGCTTTAAACGGGGCCATGGGCTCCATTTCACAAGGGCAGCTGGGGGAAAACATTGCCAGCGGTCCCCATGCTGGATGCTGTGGCCATTTCCATCACCTCTTAACAATCCCAGGTCCCTCGGCTTCCAGCAAGTGTTGCACCCAGCCTACATGTCCCAGGTTTGAGAGTCCCAGGCCTCCGCTCAGCTCAATTAATTGCCAGCACGCATCGCTCCAGCCCACAGCAAAACCTCCCGTGGCACCTCCCCTGACGTGTGGTAACTCAAGTCCCTTTGACGGCTTCTCGGAGAGCTGAAGCCCCCATCTTTACTTGGTTCCAGTTTCCACATCCCCTCTCTCTTCCCAGCTCCATTGCTTTCACCTGCTTCTGTTCAGCTCTCCTGTGAAAGGAGGGGTTTGAAGGGGTGACAGGTCCGTAAATATATCGTATTGTCTATTGAAAAAAAAAAGTGGAGCAGAAAGAGTGATGGATATACTCTTCCCCTCCCTGCACTTGGGACAGATGAGGGAAGATGGCAGATAATTGCTCTTTATTGTGCCCCGGGTTCACCTTAAGATGAAGGAAGTGATAAGATTTCAATTAATGTCATTTAAGATTCCCGGCAAGCTGTCCTGTTCCTTTCTTGGCTTCTTTCCCTCTCTGAAATCGTGGTCCTCAATGCTGCTTTTGTAACCCCATGGGAACTCCCTAAATGGGCCACATCCTCACCTGGTGAGCACTGTCAAGGCGCCATCCACATCAGCCGAGCAATGCTAATTTAGACCAGATGACAATCCCCCTCCAACCTCGCTCTCGATTTATTATAGGGCAGGATAGATAACATACTTCATTATACAAAGCAGGGATCATTTTCCAGCTTGCCCAAGAATGAACCGAGAAGCTTTTCTAATCAGCTTAAACTGATCAAGATATCCAGGCACAGAAACCACAATATCCAGGTTTCTGTGCAAGACACCTTACGCTGAGCTTTCTTACTTTCCTGCGTAATTGCATCAAATTCCTCGGGACTGCTTTCTTGAAAAGAGAGAATAACAGTGAGATGCAGACCACAGAGCTGGCTCCTTGCTGAGCAAGACACACACACACTGGGGCAAAGTGAAATCTTCACTGGATATTTTTCTTTTAAAAAAAAAATCAGAAAAAAATACTAAAAGAAAGAAATGGTCAAACAAAGCTGCTTGTGAGATTTTTGCATGCTAGAAACATTTTAATTTTGATCTCATTTTATCTAAAACCAGAAGAAAGCATTGAATCGCCAAGGTATTCCAGAACAAGCCCCAACATCTTGAAAATGTTCACACTGATCACTTCAGATTTTCAAAATGTCTCCTTACAAATATCTGCTGGCATGCAGTCATAACATCTTTCTTTCTGACGGTGCTGTTTTGAAAAAAAAAAAACAACCCAGAAGTTCCACATAAAGAATGACTCCTGGGTTTCACAGACTTACTAATTCAAGTAAATTTCATATGTATATATGTATTTAGTTTTACAAACAGTAGTGAAAAACCACTGACAAAAATCCACAAAATCAGGGCAAATAGCTGAAATTCCCCGCCTCCCCCATACACTAATGTTTATTGTCCCCAAGAGCATCCATTTTTGCTCCTCTTCTATATATACACGCGTGACGTTTCCATATGTTCTTTAGCTTAGCTCCCTGGTAACATACCACCCTCCGGGGGAGGGAGGGGAGGATGGAAGCAGGGGGTCCAGCGAGTGGCCCCGGCTGGCATGGGACGCGGGAGCAGGGTGGGCAAGGAGAGCGTGAGATGAGGTTTCGTGCCTCTTCCTCCTCGTGCACCTGAACCGCGCCAGCCCGCGTCCTCCTGGTAATGACAGACTCTGTGGCGTGGACCTGACAGAGATGCCACAGAAAACAGTCATTTTCCTGCCGCGTGTGCATCCACTCCCCCCAGCCCGTCCCCTGCAGCAGGCTGCCCGCGCTGCAAACCTGCGCCTGACTGCCATGGGCAGCTCCTTTTTACAATAGCCATTACCAAGGTGTGAAATCTGCGGGAGGGGGGGAAGGTTGGGAAGGGGGTCTGCATCTGTGAATATGATTACAGGCTTAAAATGTGTGAAGTCTTTTCAGATTTAATGAACCAGAATGTGGCTTTCATTTTGGCTGTGCATATTTTGAACCCTAATATATGTTTATTTAGTCTAATTAATTGCTTTTTTTTTTTCCCCCCCCTTTAAAAGATACCTGCTCAGCTCTCCCAAGTATTTTACGGTATCCACACATTGTGTCTAACAAAGAGTGCTCCTCCGCAATACGTGGACTGAGACCTCATCTTTCCTGGCTACTGCACTGCATGATGGTAGGAGGAGGGGACAGGCTGACTGGAGAAGAAAACACCATCTTCAACAGATTAGAAAGTCATTTTTCTTCCCCTAGGTCAATACCGAGGCATTACATTTACCTGATCTGGTTTTAGCAGATACTGCCGTTTGAGACGGAGAAGTCAGACAGGGGGTGTGGAGCTATGCAGAAACACGAGATTACCGAGACGCAGCGATTGTGTGAACGCTGCTGCATGCGTGTCCTCGACAGTGAAAGGCAGGCTACTGGGTGGTATTTACTTTTGCCCTCTATGATTTAAGTCCTCCGGCCAAATATCAGACAACAGTATGGCAAAACTAAAAAGGGGGAAATCCTTGAATACCAGCAACAGATATCCCAGCACACAAGAAGCGACCGAGTCGCCAGTTTTTGAGGAGCAGGTGGTACAGACTGGCAATTTGGAGATGGAAAAGCTGGTCCAGTCATAAGGGCAATCCTTCCCAGTAGCACAGCTTCTGAGCAAAGACTAAGGGCGACGCCAGCCACAGCCTGGGCAGGAGACGGGAACATTCAATCGAGCCACCTTCCTACGCAGAAGATGATTGAATAGGTGATACGGTACACATATAGCATATATACAGTAGACATGTGGCATACAGCCTTTCATCCTGAGACCTCTTTTTTCTTTTAAATGCCTTTGTCCTGGTAGGTGATGATCTGCTCAAAACTTTTTTATTTTTTTAAATCTTTTCCACCATGCTCTGGACATGATGCAGTGGGACTACTGAGGATGAATTGATCCTGCTCAAGCGATCATCGTTGATCACACGTAGCAGAAACCCCCGACTGCACGGGCGGCCAGGAGGGTCCATAAGCTCCCCTAACAAGGGGAAAGCTATTGAGCGAGGAGGGATTTGCAAGGGCACATCCTTCATCTGCTCCCTGCGGACCAGGGGCTTCAATCTGGAACTTGCACCGGGCAGTTACTGACCGTGTTTTCCTGCCCTCGAAACTCTTCACCCAAAGAGTGAAGAGGTTTTTTTTCCCCTCCTACTACGAAAAGTTTTTCAGGACAGGAAAACCGTTTCCTGTCCAGACCAGACACTGGCTTCCTGCACGCTCTCCAGCAGATCGTGTAATCCTACGCCCCTATTTGTAAAATGAAGATGATCGACTGCCTTTGTCTCCTCTACTTAAACGTACAAGCTGTAGAGTCCTTAATACACACATGTGACCAGGCATAACTCTGCCCTGATCTCATATAGCGCTGCGGTAATACTCATAAATAATGACAGAGTTACGAAAGCAGGATTTACAGTAATGCGTCAGAGCGGAGAACGACAAAACTGCCTGGGTTTATTCTTGATTTACATGAGAATAAACAAGGCCAGACTTTTGCCCTAACTCTGCGGCAGGGCTCTGGTTTGTTTGTCCGCGTTCCCTTTTCTCACCCCCCCCTACCCACACTCACTTACATGGAAATTCATTTATTTTAACACGGCGAACTTGCGATTGAAAGTTTCCTCAAGCCACGCAGCTCTGCGGGCTCTGCGGCGTGTGCAGCGGGCAGGAGGCGGCCGGCGCGGCAAAGCCGGGCAGAGCGAGCCTGCGGCCGCCCGAACGCACCCGCACGCGCCCCGCCAGGGACGGGACACGCGGTCCGCCTCACCCTCCGGGGAAACCCATACAAACCTACCTGAAACAGCTCCTGCTCTGGGAAGGCAGAGGAACTGAAATGGTTAACTGGCTGCTATAGGGATGAGCTCCGGTTACACAGAGAAAATTCATTTTATTTTTTTTTTAATTTTTCACATTTTGGACGTGGGCCACGAATGCAAATGCTCTGGAAACTGGAATTGGTGTAGGTTAGACCTGGTGTGCCCGGGCTGGTATAAATAAAATGGTCGGCTTCATGAGCAGCCTGAGGACCGGTGGGGTTTCTGCCCGGGCTGCAGGGCGAGCTGTCCTCCCGGCAGTGCGGGAGAGGGACACGTCCTGGCGCTTACTCCTTCCATCCCACAGCCCCAAGGCCTTCTCAGCAACCAGAGGCGTTATAACGGGAGCCAGTGCCGGCCCGCATGGTACCTGCTGCCATTTCGGCGGGCGAGACCAGAGCGCGGAGCCCCCGAGGAGCTCTGCTCCCCTCCTCACGTCGCCTCTCTGACCCTGCAGCCCCGCGGGCGTTCACAAAAGCAACCGTCGACTTTCAGCCCCGGCGGCCCCCCTGCCCCATAGGTGACACTCATAATTTTGTTAATGGGACCGCTGACCTCCCCAGGGGCCACCCCGGGGCACACACAGCTCTGCAGAAGCATCTCGGTGGTGGCCACGGAGAGGGACCGCGTGCCACTGCAGAGCCGTGGGAGGCAATAGGTATGTCCCGGTGGCGGGTCCAGGGATGTGATGGAGAGGGGACAGGCTGGGACGACTCTCCAGGAAAAGTAACGAGGGGGAAGAGAAGGAAAAAAAGAGGCACCGGCCCCTGGGAGGTTGGAGATGGAGCTCCATCCCTCTCCGAGACAGCCGGCGCGCAGTGGCTGCCGGCAGGCGAGGGGCCGGGTTCGCTGCCCCAGGAGGTGCCCCGCTCCCGCGGGAAGGGGATGATGGCTGCGGAAAAGCCGGGCGCTTATGTAAGAAACCCGCCTCTGCTCCGGCAGCATCGCGGGAGCCTGGCGATAAGCAAGCAGTTAGGGATGACAGGCAGGCAAATCTGCTTACTTGGCTATTCCTCCGTCAGGCAGGCACTACGAACTACTTAAATAGGAACACTTTTTATAGCCGGGCTCTGAAATAACAGAATCATACTCAATTACGCTTCATAAAGCGACACTTTCTACCCAAAGACCTTTGCAGAGAGCAGGCTCCTGCCGGCTTTTTGCTGTGGCTGCCGCAGTGTTTATTCCAGGACCGCGCAGGGTGGGAAACCATCCGCTTTCCCCCTTCTCCTTCATTCTACATGGAGTCGCTGCAGCACACTGGGACATTTTTTTTTTCCCTCATCGCTCGATGGACTTAAATGACAATAATTACAAAAAATCAGAGGAAATGAATTCTACCTATTCCATTTCTGCAGGCTAAAGGTAATAAAAATGTTATCTAATCTTCTGCAAGCGAAAGACATCCCCTTTCCGCGCTAGCCGCTCCGCGCTGCCAACTCAGACAGAAGGCAGCATGGCTGCTAATTGCCTCAGACCCAAGGCTGGTCCATTAGGGGCAGCATCACCAGCCTACACAGGGGAAGATTTTCGGTTTAATGGTACCCGCACGGTACTTTGCGCCGCAATTTGCTCTGACACTGCAAACACATTAATTGTCCCGGCCAGCAGCTTTTCTGCTTCTCATTTCTATGCCGACTGCTTCCCTCCGGTTGGCTGGCCGGGAAATCCCCGCCAGCCAATCGGCAGCCACTTTTCCATTCATGTCCTAGCAACAAGGCCTGTTCCAATCCCGCTCCGGCAAACTGACACCTGAAAAATGACATCATGAAGACTGGGGCGGCAGCGGGGGGCCAGGGCGCTTTTTTTCAGCTGTCTGCTGCAGAGTTCATTTAAGGTGTTTCAGTCTCGGTTCTTAAAGCCACACCACGCCGAACGCCGGCTGCGCTCTCGCCCCACACGTAGAACCACCGAGTCGCCGAAAACGCGTTTAAAACCCTCTCGCCATCCCGCTCCCCCAAGCCACGCGCCATGCCACCGCACCGCCTGCCCCGCCGCGGGCGGCAGTCGAGGGACAAACCCACCCAAAATCCTCCTGCGACAGCCGGAGCGCTAAAGGACCGCTTCTCCCTTTGCGCTCCAGGTGGAATAAACCGGTGGGAATACCCACGGCAGCCCCTACGAGGCGGACAAAAACCCCCGGGAGGTGTTTCCACCGTGGGTTTACCCCGTGTCTGACCAAACGCACCATGTCCCATCCGTGCTCCTGGGGAAAGGAGGCAATATTTTAAGACACAAACAGCCCACTGAGGTTGCGGCGTGCGAAAGGAGCGCTTAAATCCGTCGCTAAAAGGTTTTCGCAGAGGCTGCGTACTGTTTTTTCGATGCGGAGATCAAAACCTTTTGGTTGCCTTCCTTGCTATCATTTTTAATTAATGAAGGCAGGAATGCCTGCAGATACGGAATCGGAGAGAACGCCCTCCCCATCTTTGTACTGTATTTCCTTTAGGGGGGAGGGAGAAAAATGGCAGGGGAAAAAAAAATCGTGATCAGCAAAGATCGTAACCGTACAACAGATCCAGATGATTAACCACAACATTTCATAATTTTTCGAGTCATTGCGGACCACGGGGATGAGGGGGTTACATCTCGGGATTGGTCTACAATTTATGTAAAACATTTTAGCGCACCGGAAAATATACAGCAGAGAAAATCCAATTCCAGATGATTCAAAAGGCACAAAGACAATGGAAGAAAAGGACCAAGTTCAGCTCATTTAAATGTTGTTAATTGTTCATTCCCACAGTGAGACGGTTTCTTCTGCAAATGAGAGAACAAACGCTTTAACATTTATTTTTTTTTTATTAGCGCCATGCCAGGACTGAAGTGAACCCAAATAATCTTAATCACTGAATAGTACTTGCTGTTTTATGGCTTTTTAAAGAAAGCGGGAGAAGAAAAAGAAGAAAAGCCGCAGATAATGCCATAATGGCACAAAGAGCCAGAGCCGAGGTTGGAAGTCACTGCAATCTGCGCCCAGACCTCTTGGAGGTCTCGAGCACCGCTAGAGACCAGCAATCGGGGGAAAAAAAAAAAAAAAAACCCCACACGCCTTTCGGGGGAACAAAGTTTCATTTATCGCTCACCGGTGAGGGCTGCAAGGGGGTGGCTGCGCCTCCAGCTACAGATTCGCATTATGCTCTAGGTGTCCACCACCTTATTTATTTATTTGCCCGGGCGTTTACACAAACAGTGTCCCATGATGCAGCAAATAGTTCCATTAGAGCCGCAGCACTGCCTAAATTTTCAGCTCCGACTAAATTTTCAGCTCCTGAGAGCCACCGGCGTTGGCAGGGGAGGTCGGCGGCTCTGGCAAGCCGCCCCTGCTCCTCGAAGCCATGCCTCGCATGGCTATATAAGGCGAGAGGAGGAAGAAGAAGGGGCACACGAAGGAGAGATGCCGCACGTATAAATACGAACATTTAGCAGAGGCGGGAACCCATCTAAACCCAGTTAGACACAGGTGGTGGGGATGGCCGGCCGGGTCGCAGACCCGGTTGCCAGCCCGTGGCACCCGGTCGCAGGCTCTGCACCTCTCCCCGGCCCCCGGTGCCAGCGGCGGAGCCCTCCCTCCGCGGTGGGCTCGGGCTGGGGGCACTAGAGCACAACGAAGTGGCATTGGGCGTAAGGACTCTCTTCCTAGCTTGGCAACGGTGCCCCTACACCTACCCCATCTGCGTGCGTGAGTTCCCCGCAAAACATTAATAATTCCCCTTCCCGCCCGGCCGCCCGTGCCTTTTCTGTCTCGGTTTCGCCTCTGCCGAGCAGGAGCAGCAGCAGCACGCAGCCTGGCTCACTGCTTTCCCCATCGCCCGCAACGCTAACAAATAACTATCAGCAGGGTAAAGCACTTTTTCTAAGGAAAACAGAAAAACCCTCCGACGTAGTTGGAAAACAGAGAGAAAAACCAGCTCAGCTTTCCAATTCCTTGCCCTCACACCTCCTCTCTGGGCTGCGGGAGGTCCCAGCCCCGTGCTGGGGATGCAGCTCTGCTGGGACACGGGCAGGGGATGAGGCTTCTGCTGGGGGCCGGGACTGGCCCTGCTGTGGCACGTCGGCAACTAAGAGAGCCGGAAAATGGCAGCACTTAATTTTTCCTGCTCTCTTCCTGCAGCACACCGCCCTGTGGTGTGGCCCGAGCTCTTCCCTACCGTGGCTTTTGCTGGACTGACAGCAACCTGGCTGGACACGCGTTGGATGTGTGAAGAAAAGAGCATCCATCTCCTGAGCAGGAGCGATGCTGGAAGCGAGGAACACGACGGCAGCCGCGTTCTCCCCGCGACGCTGCTAGGATAAGTATCCCTGCGTAGTTAGGCTATAGCAGAGGTCAAGGCTCGCGCTCTTTTCTAAGGACCTGGCCATCTCGTTTAATTTTCCATCCTTCAGTTTCCACCACTCCCCTGTAAGATGGAAATATATTCAATATTTGCAAATCGGGCTCTCAAAGGGCAAATCGGGCAAATCGGCCTCTCGGAGGAATTACTGTCATTAATAGCTCCATACATCACGGACAAAACATTTGTTTTTGTCATTAGAAGAGAGAGTCTCCGCAAGCCGAAACACATCATCTCTGTCGTCTGCCTGACAGTGTTTTTGCCCTGATCCAAAGCACGCCGGGGAAACGGGAGTCTTTCAGTTCATTTCAATGGACTTTGGAACAGGCCCCTCATGCAATATGCATTTAGTCATATAGTGCTCACAGAAAAGGATCCATGAATGAGACAAAATATCTAATCAACTGCATTTACCCCATGCTTCAGTCACCCACCTGCACCAGGATTATATTTGATGGCATGCAAACTGTACCAGAGTTTTCTCTATAGCATCAATCATGATATTATGCTGCCGTATTTTGCATTGGTTAGAGAAGCAATTTATAATTTGAGATGACTTCAAGTTAGGAAGCAACTGATTACAGAACAAGAACTTTGTAACTCCACAGAATTATAAACCCACGACTTGAGTGAATCATGTGCAAATTTAAATTGTGCATCATTAAAATGGCTGCCATACCCCACTCTGGAGGTAGTAAAATATGCTAGTGAGCGTTGTGGTGGATCCTGAAATCCTTATGAATGAAAATGTCATCTTAAGTAGATATGCGGTCCCATTACTTGTAAGTGGAAAGGTGCTATTTAAAAATCTCAAAATACTTCAGTCATATGGGGGAGGTCTTTTTTTTTTTCTTTTTTTTTTTTAAGGTGAAACACAGATCTGACAACAAAGCAGAACTGGAAGTATTTGGGAGAGCTGCTAGCTTGTGATTTTTCCAGGCAGAAGTTACATTCCCCCTGATGCTAAAACCAGCATGATTTGGGGAAATTTTTGCATGGTGGGTGTCAAACGTAAGCAGTTGTCATGCTCCTGTTTCTATTCAACGTTTTCCATAATGACCTTGACAGAGAGTCTGTTTATTAAATTTGCGGACAACACAGAGCTGGGAGAGACCGCCAGTATGTTAAGGGCAGAATTAGCCTTCAAAATGATCTGGATAAATTGAGAAATCGTCTGAAATAACTGGACGAAATCCAATAGGGATATAAGTACAAGATATTGGACATAGGCAGGAATATTCAAAAGCATAAATAAACCCCAAGCTGATTAGGAGCTCTGCAGAAAAGGACCCAGCAGGCAGAGGGGATAACAAGCTGAACGCGAGCCACGGATACAATGCTGGGGTGGACAAGCCTGGCGGGTACACGCAGGAATATTTCTGCCCTCCTCCTTAGTGGCGAGGATTCGCTACAGCACTAGATGGAGCGTAAGGGGCTGAGCTTGCAGAAAGGTGGAGACCCTCCAGAGGAGCTCAGAAAGGGCACTCACATCCTGGGAAAGTCATGTACAGGAAAACTGGAAGTAATTGGAGTTGTTTAGCCTGCCAAAGATAAAGAGGTGCGTGGGCGCGGGGGGCATACACAACCGCCTTTTTCAGATGGACACGAGATTTCTGCAATACAAATGCAAGCAATAAATTCAAATTTTAGCAAAGACTTGGGGCCACCATTCAGGTTGGGGAAATCCATTTTTCCCTGAACTAAATGTTGGCTGTCTTTGCTTGTCGGGCTTTTTTTCTTTTTTTTTCCAGAAATGAGACTCTGAAAAGCCAAGATTGTGACAAACTACAGAGTAATAACCGCTTCCCTGTCAAGACAGAGTGGTCTAGTAGCTGTGTCCTCACTGTGACTTCAGTACCCTGAGTTTAGATCCTTACAATTCCCATGCCTGGCCTCCTCAAGCCACCCTGCTTATAACCACATCTTGCGCGTGAGCGCCGGAGCCCATCGTGCTCCAGTGGCACCCCCAAACAGTGCCTCAGCCGCCTCTTCCAGCACTGCCATCCACACCCTCCCTCCAAACACAGCCCTCAGCGGAGACAGACATTTCTGGAGGGGGATGAAACCCACCAGGATCTCGCCTGGGATAACACGCCTCCAGCAAGGGTCCGTCTCCTTGCTCCTGAGCCGAGCCTAGACCATTGCCTCAAACCGACACCGGGCTTCAGGAGAGCTGCTGTTAGGTGTGGGGATCTCCTCCCTGCGTGATTCATTTTGCCTCATGTAAATCAGGGGTGATTCCTATTTTATAGGTGCTGCATCGCTGCTCTCAAAGTGCTCGAAGAGAGTGGTAAAACCAGCCAGAGAGCCGTCTTTGAACCAAAAAGCTGTGTTTCCTGTCGGTTAAAGCGTATTCCGGCACTTTGGGGTTGATGATTTTCTTTCCTGCTCTACCACTAAATCTACAGATGATCTTGGACTTCTTCCCTGCCCGTTTCCCTTAGCCATAGAGGAGACATAATGCCACCAGACCAGTACTAGAAGAGCCTGGTGTGAAACATATCCTGCAAACGCAGAGTGTTATCGTTCTTCATCAGTAATTATCCTCATTTACTGGCAGATCACCTCGGCATTTCTGCTTCCTCCTCTGGAGGGTAAAACCCTACTTGCAAACACATGCAAAGCGATGAAGGTTTTATTTTCTCTGGCATGTTCGGACATTATCCAAGATTTTTCTGTAATGGACAAATCCTTCAGGGATGCTGCTACCAGGAGGGTAGGGAGTGCTTGACTCTCCCTTTATTTCTAAAGAAAACATGCGCTACGCCAATATTAGACCTTTGCACGTATGGGTACTGCAGATATAAAGCACAAAATGGGAAATTCCTGATAAATACAGCCGAGTATCCAAGAACTGTACTCACATTTCTCTCTTCCACAAGCGCTTTAATGGCTTTGGGGGCCAAATTAATGTGAGATCTGTTTTTTCTCAAGGCATCACCATCACCTCAGAAGTGAAATACCATGAGGAGATCATAAATGTGTCCTTGAGGTGTAAAAGAAAGGCAATGAAAAATATGAGCACAAATAAAAACACCGGCTTAGGCTGAATATTAATACTTTTCCAAAATAGCATCTTCCTTTTAAGCTTAAGGATATATTGCTTTATAGATAACTGCTTAACCTGACACCAACTGATAAAAGTAATCATAACTTGGGGGCTATTCTCTTCCAGAGGATGTTTAAATAATAACAATAATAATAAAAAGACATCATTGGGAGTTTTCCCAGGGGAAATCCTACCACTTTGGCAGGTACTTGGCTTCACTTTCAGGTTCTGCACCCGAATTTTGTGGGCACGCTGCGACCCAGCAGCTCTGCCGTCAGGAGCCAGCGACCGCCCCACCTGCAGTAGCTGTAGCTGAGCTGGAGCTCAGGTTCTCCGAGCCATGAGACTCAAAACTCAATTGTGTCGGCACACTCCGGTGTTTCCCAGCTCGGAGAGCCGTTGCTCCCTCCCAGACCAAAGCCCAAGGGAGAGGCAGCTTATCGGCGGCGCGAGAGACCGGCTGTCGGGGCTCGAGCCCTGAGCAAACACGGTGCGGGACTGCTGGGTGTCTGTCACCTCTGTGCTGTCCTGCAGGTCAAGAGGGCTTAAACCACTTCATCCAAAGAGTCCGGCTCTGAGAGTCGGAAAATAAACCGGACCACTTCCCCTCTTTTGCTGAGCTGTTGTGTTAGAACAGTTAAAAGCGGAAGCTTCAGAAAATTACAGACAGAGATTTTCCCCTTTTAAAATATACCCTGCCTGTTTTTTTTTTAATTATTTTTTTTTTCCCCACACACGTGACACAGAACTTTGTTAACAGCACATTATTTGGCTGCAAAGCCAAGCATTTGAAAGCCCGGCGTGCCAAAATTCAAACTGCCCATGCAACTCAATCCACCTCCCTTTGTGCCTATGCATTATCATGCAAGCTTTTATGGTCGTCAAAGGGTTGTAGAAGGGGAAGTATCAGACAGGCTTAATGGCAAATTAATCATCATTATCATAATAGGCCCCATCCATAACACACACATTCCAAATTATACCGAGGACTGCACTCGTCCTGCAATCACCGTTCCTGACTTATTTCAAGCATGAGCCCTGGCACGCAGATAGCAAGGAGCAAAAAGCCCACCGTCCTGAGCCAAATCCTAAAGACCGGCTCCCTGCAAACTCCGTGTTGACGGGAGCGCTGCCCGCTCCAGCAGCTCAGGATTTCTACAGGCAGCGGCTCCCTGAGGGAGGTTAAGAAAAAAAAATAAAAAAAAAAATTGGCATATTGAATTCTATGGCCAAATTTACATCTTTGTCGGTATAAATGGAGCCAGTAACTAGCTAGCCCGGCAGAGGCTGGGAGAGCTCTCCGCAGTCAAGTATGCAAAGGGAGCGGAGGAAAGGCACTGTACTTAGGTTGGTTTTGTGTTTTTTTTTTCCTCCCTTTCTCACAGAAAGAAAAAAGCCCGGCCTAGCTCCCTGTGCCAGAGCCTGCCTCGAGTTTCTATGTCTCCCTACTATTCATTAGTGATTACATGCCCCCCGAACACCTGCGAGAGCAGCTCATAAAGCACGCATTCATGGGTCCTGGCAGCACCAGCATGGGAACTGCAGGCTACGGGGCGACAGTCATTGTATCTCCAGATAAAAACATTCTCTTACCGGGGCCTCTGAAAATAGAAGCTGGCTGCAATTTCAGTTCGGCACCACAGGGTATTTAAAAAAATAAAGAAAGAAGGGTTACTTCACCTCGGTCCCTTTTAAAGTCAGTTAAGTGCATGGCTGCGGTGCTGTCGGGAGCCCTCTGTACAGCAGCAGCCTTGCTATACAGCGGGGGGAAAATCACAGGGCTCCGAAACTGTTTGCTCGCCGGAGCATCTGGCAACGGTGCCATTTCTTCCCGTGCACAGCCGTCCCCTGAAAGCGGCTCCTGCTCACTGCGGTTCTGACAGGAGTTACTGTCTCGGGGTGGTCAGCAGGGCAAGGTGAAAAAGAAAGGCACTGGCTTCAATAGTCCCACTGGGAATATCCGAAAGCATAAAGAAAATAAAAAGATCATTTAAAAAAAAAAAAAAAAGGCACCTACAACACTTAAATAAATGCACGTCTAAGGGGCAGAAATACTGGCGATGAAACGTTAGGTTACAACGGTGCCTCACATAGACCCGCGTTTCTGGGAAGGGTGCGCTGAGATGGGTGGCAGCGGCCGTGGGTCGGCTGCTGTCAGAGACCGGCTCTAAGCGTGGACCCGGCTGTGGGCCGGCGGGGGGCTGCCGAGACTTACAGGTGCCCACCGCCCCTCTCCAGCAGGTCCCTGTCCCACCCGCCCCACGCAGACCCGTCGGTACGCCGCGTGTTGGCGACACAGGGAAAGTTATTACCGCAGGGAAATATTGCCATGGGGAGAGGGAGCCCTGTATTCCAACAGCTGAGGTGTCATAAAGGAGCCTAATTTTGAGGAACTGATAAGTCTACTTGTTCAAAAAGCAGGTCTTGTCCGTGCCTCATCCTTGGGAGTCCAGAAAGCAGGACGGCAAAATGAACTACCCAGGCCTGAAGGTTTTTCAGAGGTAAGTGACACAGCACAAGGTCGGAGAGGATGTCTGCTGGCGCAGAGATCTGCGGTAAATGCACGGACCCTGGCCACTGGGATGTGCTTCTCTACGACACTGTCATCTCCCAGGAGAGGTTTGGGGTGGTGGCTCTAGTGCTGTAAGTGCAGGTGAAGGCACTTTTGTCTGCCACGCAGGGACCTGAATGCACTGTGCTGCGGAGCGTGTACACACCATCCAGCCCCAGAGTTCAAACTCCGCATGAAAAGTCCCCGCTCAGTCTCCTGCGTTGGGCCCCTGAAGAGCAATGAAGATGAAAAATGCTTCACTGCAGTCTTTGCCATTAGCGATACTGAGCTGCTCACTGCTCCAATTCAGAGAGGGCAAAGCACTCCAGAAACTGAGAGATGAACTCTTCAGAAATACCTTTGTTTGCTGCTGACGTACAGCAAACTCGGGGCGGGGGGGATGGGGAGGCTGCCGGAGGAATTTGTGGCATTGCTCAAAGCTACAGAAAGAGCAGCAGAAGCCGCAAGAGCCTGCAAGAGACACCTGGAGCCCAGGATGGACCTGGGCTCTTGTGCAATGGGAATGGCGTTCATTGCTTACACCAGAGCATCACAGTGCAATACAAAGGGAAGATGACTACATAAAGATGACAGCATCTTTTGGGTGGGAAGGCGCCTCTACTGAGTTATCCTGCCTAAGGCCTCTGTGTCATGGCAGCTCTTCCTAGATCAGCCCCTGCGCAGGGTAACCCTAAAGCTGCCATGGTTCTGAGGCCAACTGACACATGCTCAGAACCTCCTCATTCATTAACCTATATTGTCCCCTGTGGCATCCAAAGATACCACCTATACAAAATGCAGTGCCAAAACCCAGGGAGATGCGATCAAGAAGTCCTTGTACACCGAATCCCAAGCTGAAGGCAGATATATTAACATTTGCGATTCTTGAGAACAACTGCATTTTTAAAAAACCTGTTCAAAGATTTGCTTGACACTGATTTCCCAAGCAGCCAACCTGGGGTTCATCTCATCTAATTTTTATTCACCTAAAAAAAAATCAATGTCTAGTCTGAAGTAGCTATTTAGACTCCCTCTCTCATCAGTGGAGAAGCATCAGTACTTCCAGAGGGTTATTCCTCCCATCCTAAGACCTCCTAACCATAGGATTATAGCAGGAAGCAGCAAACAGTTGCACAGTGGAAACATGTCAGGACCGTAACGGTTAAACGACCCTTCGAGAGGAGCACCGGAGGGATCTTTAACAGTTGCACAAGGCCAGAAAGCTAATTTTGCACCTCAAAAGGGAGAGGAAAAAAGCTCTGGCAACATCTTGCTGGAGCAGTGACTAGTGGAAAGAAAGCCATCCAAATTAAGTCACCCGTACCTTTCCAGAAGCAACCGTGCTGAGCTCGGCACAGCCGCTGAGGAGCCGCTGTGGGAGTCAGGGCGATGCTGCTGGGCAAGGCGCCTGCCCTCTGCCCACGCCGCCGCTTCCCGGGCCGCCCACGGACGCACTAGGGCCAATCCGTCCGCACAAGGCTGCTGCATGCTGCCGGGTTGGCACACTCTACATTTAGGAGCCCACAGGCTCTGGTGGGCACGCTCCTGCCCAGTGCCACCCTCCCGGGTCGGCTGCGTAGCAGGAAACACTGGCCTTTGGGGTGACCTTAGGTTCGACACTGTCTTTTGGTTCCCAAGGGCTGCTTTTTTGACCATTTGGACTGTCCCTGTGTGCACTGCGACTTTTAGGACTTCAGGAAGAGGCGCCGCGTGAATAGGAAGCTGTAGGAGGATGCCAGGCACGGTGACCTGCATTTCAGAGCAGGATCCTGGGGTCCTTTTGCAGAGGGGGAGGAGGAATCTGGGACATACGGCCACAGAGCAGGAGACAGATATCTCCAAGATCAGTAGATCATATCCTACATCCCAAGCTGTCTGAAAATTCTGCCATTTCAATTCGCTTGCCATTCAAGAAAGTGAGGAAAATAACATCTTCTTTCAAAGAAGGAAAAAAGGAAAGGAAAATATGCAGCAAACTCTCCTGTGTGTGTTTTTGACTTAGTAATATCTGTAGCCAATTTTCCCAAGAGACACAAACAAACACATGCCGAACCAGAATATCAATGAGGCCTTTTTTAGAGCAGGCACATTAAAATGCAAAACAGGAGATAATGAGATAAAGCAGCAAGTTACAGGTTTCTTAATTCCAGATTTTTAAAGCCCATGAAGTAGCTTCAGGAAGAGAACTGGGTTAAACCTAGTGGAGGCCTTGGCTGGGGGCAGCCTCCTCAAGCTCGTGAGGCTGCATGAATGAATGACTGAGGGTAGAAAATAGGGGCAGAGAGACAGGAGGGCACATCAGGGACCCCAAGAGACGCAGGTAAGGGCATTCCTTAGCTATGAGGTTGAATCCTCCTCTAAGGGATGCCGTTCTGCACCCGCACGCCCCGGATTTGGAGGGGCAGACCCTGACACACGTACATCAGCAGCACAGGGACCAGGAGAGCAGGGACAGCTCGGTGCCCAGCCATGCGTGGCTCTGGCTCGGGGAGATGTTGCTCATGGCAGAGCCAGTGGCCAAACCCTCACACCTCACGTTTCCCCGTGATGCTTCAGCCTCAGATCACTGGTCCTCGCTGTTAGAGGAGTTTAACACAAGCCATAACACAGAGACACCAAAAAGGCCATATAGCTGCATCGGCACTGCAGGCGTAGGAGAGGAAGTAAGATCTGCGCCCGGAGAAGGGTGTCAGAGCATCTTCCCGCACCTATGTGTCGGGGATGGTGGGTGAACGGGGCTCCGGGGCAGGCCTGCATTCAGCAGATAGCGTAGCTGCAGCATCGGAGGCTTTTCTGGACTCAACGTGGCCACGCTGAGAGGCAGAAAGGTGGTTTTGTTCCTCCTTTCAGAGCTCCATCCCCACTGAATAACTACATTTTTTCCCATACGTCTGCCTGCCTGTGCTCCCGCAGCCCTGTAGGTGACACTGTAAAATTCAGGGTCACTTTGAGGAGGTGACATTTCGGATACTGGTGCCAAAAAGATCATGAAAGGAAAATTGAAAGAAGAATGAATGAGAGGAAATGGAGAGAGGGGGAAAGTATAAGAAAGAGCCATTATTTAACCAGACCTGGCCAAGGGTAAAGGTTTTAATTCTTTCCAAGTGCCATATGTGGTTGCCTGTGGGGGAAAGGCAAAGCCATATTTATCTGACTGAACCAATAATTCATATCTGTTTCAGAAGCCGACTTTGGTGGATTGTAGATCTACAGCTGTTCCTAGTCTAGGTCCAGACTTTCCCGGTGGGAATCACTGTAGCAACACGTCTGACTTATAGGATTCATATGGAGGGGGATAGGAGACCCAGAACTGTAAATTCAAACCGTGTGTACATTACTTCTATGTATTCAATTCAAAAGCATTTAGGGCTTTTCAAAACAGTCCTTTCACTACAGGAAAACTCCCCCACACTCACAATTTAAAGGAAACAGATCTTTCATGTTTACCCTTCCTGTTTCTTGTAGGAGGTCTTGAAATAAAGGTAAGAATGCAAAGCCGTTTTATATTTTTCCAATAAAATTCAGAGCAGTTGCCCTGGTGCGGAGTGTATGTGTGTGCATGCGTGTGTGTAGGGGGATGGTGGATGTGTTACATGCTGCTGGGGAGAAATCACAATGTAGTGATTAAACAAAGAAGGCTCAAGAAATACTTTGACTTCCCTCATTTTGCTAAGATTATATTTCTTCTCAAATTTGTTTTCCAACACACACGTCCCTCGCAGCTTACGTACAATCCGAGAGTGACAAGAGTACTCATTAGGGACTCAGTTCATTACAGGCAACGGAGCTCTAATATCTTTTGCCAGCTGAAGGTTTGGCATATTCTTTTACCTGGATTGTTTAAGGAAGACCCACCTTTCTCTCTGGGGATGCTCAGAAGACCATCAGAGCCCATGTAACCAGAGGCCAGGTCTCTGCCGCTCATCACTTCTTAGTAAACCGACCCAGGACAAGGGGAGGCACCAACCCAAACACAGAGACAGGAGAAACAGATCCTCATCCAAACCCATCAAGCGGACTGTCCGCAGGCCAGCTCAGAAGATTTCGAGAAGGACCGTGCACTACGGAAGAGAGTATTTCCCTCTCCAAAGCTGCAGCTGAATCCATGGCAGAGCCCTACAATCCCTAACTGTACATGCCATCGCCCATAGGGACAAAACAGTCCTGCCAAAGGGCAAAAGTAAAAGTCTGGCTTAAAACCAACTTCTGGAGCAGTTTTCCCCTCGTTATTGATTATAGCAGCCGACCAGGTGCCTCACAGCTACTGTCAGGGTCAGCATTAGGCAGCACGGACAGAGTCGTCCAGCGCCTGGCTTAAACACCCGCTCAGCCATGCTGTGCGTGGTCACACAGCGGCTGTGTTTGCCCCTAGGGATGGTGGCTTTTCCCCTTGCTGAGGTGAGCAAACATTCCCCCTCTCCTTCTTCAAGTGGGCGCTGGGAGGCTAATTGATTCAGTTTGGTTTTCTACAACATACTTGGGGGTCCTGCGTTGAAAGGTGCAGGAGGAGAGCCACTGTTGTTGCTGTTAGCAGCAGTACACAAGTGGTGGGTTGCCCTGTACTGCTGTGTATCCTGTGCATTTGATCTCATTTTTGTTTGCTTTATGTCTTTTTGCTTGTTTCATGTATTATGTATGATTGCCACGTTAGGTCTCATTTCTCGCTATGCCAAGGAAAATAAAGAATTTTGAACTCCGAGCTAATATGTGCTCTGTGTGTTAGAAAATAATCACTGCTGTGCTGTTCACCAGGCCAGATTCTCAACGTGACAGAAATCTCCCCAAACCAGGGATTCATTGTCCCTTTCATACCCGTGGATGCCTCAGCCTATCTTATCATTCACTCCTGGCCTTCCCCTCGCTGAATCATCCTGCTTGCGGGCTCTTCCCCACTTTGCTATGTACCAAATAAACATAAGATTAAAAAGGATGCAGACAGCTCCGCAGATTTCACGATGCAAATCAAAAGTCAGACACCTTGCGCGCTGCAGAACTCCAGAGAGAAATGATTTTTCTCCTTCTCCTAACACATGAGCTGGTAAGACTTTTTTTTTTTCCCACGGCACGCTGGAGCACAGGGCCTGGCCAGAGGCAGGACAAGTCAGTACCTGGGAGCACCCCGCAGCATTAAGGGCAGGCTCTCAGCTGCTATTGCACAGGGCGTTGCTCGTGCCGTTAGCAAAGCGGCATTTGGACGCAGGAGTCATTTTCCGGGTAGATGATGAGACATGCACTTCTAGCAAAGCAAGAGGAAAGGACTGAGATCTTCACAGCATGAAGGAGGAGAGAGAGATGCTAGGTGGGCCAGGGCTGCCGTGTGCCTTGCGATAACGATTCCCAGGCTGAGCTCACGATGGAGGTTAAAAAAAGAAATAAAGCGGGGTGGGGGGAGCGGCGAGACAATCAGCCAGAAAGTTGTATTTACAGCACTGTTCAGACAGGTAGGAGAGAGGCAAGATGGTAACTGTCAAGGGTGAGGTTAATGTTAGGGGAGTTTTTAAACCTGAAGGTAACTGCATTGGAGTTTTGATCCAGATGTCAAATCTCTGCTTCCTGTAATATTGGCTGCCTGCAGTCTTTGGCCTGGAGAGGCACGGGGCTTACTTGAAACCATATGACAGCGCTGTTGTACTCCTGGAACCAAATGTTTAAAAATGTAACATGTTGGGGATAAAATAGAGGCATGGAACTTATATAGCTGCAACATACTCATTATCAGCCCAAACCTTCACTTCGGCCAAGTGGCCCTAACTTCAGCAATTGAAAGGAATACCTGGGTGTGCTGGACTTGGAAGGATCTATAAGATTTTAGTTGCAACAGTCCTAGCTATGGATGAACATGTTCTTTTGCTGCTCCTAGCCCCCCGCCTTGAAAATATCAACAAAGAGCTGTTGCTCAATACTTGTAACTTTTCCTTTGCGTGTAATCAAGGGCAGGGAGTTTGTCAGCGGGACTGCTCAGGTGCTTGGATGCTGGGTCACATCCCTAGGCGAGCAGCAACGCGGGACTCTCCCTTGACATTCAGTAGAGCCAAAAACCTGATGGTACTGTTGGCCCAGGAGGGGAAGGGTGGGTGGTGGCAGAGAAAGAGGGGAAATACTTTTGACTACTTTTTTGGCCCAGCATTCCTCCAAGAGAAATGTCCCGTTACATTTTATAAAAGAGGTTTTTATCGAGAATACGGTCATTTAAAGCCCTGTTTTCAAAGCCTTTCTTGCTCTGTATTGGTAAATTGAAGCCGACAGAAAACTGCTTCTTTTTGAATTTCCCTGGCTGAGGTGTCATGTCGCGCTGGGTGAGAGATGGGACTGGGAATGACAAGTTGTGGCAATTACTAGATCAGTGCTGGCTGATTCCAAAGGACGTAGCTCTCTGCAAGAGTAGGGTTTTGCTGTCTGTTGGTGGAAGATTGGATTAAGAAAAAATAAACCAAGTCAGAATTGTTAATAGTAGTTCTTAGCACAGACATCAAGCTGCAGGTCTTGGCGGGCCACGCGTGCTGAACGGTACCTTTGTCCCCACAGAAGGTTACTGCAGTTGGCTCTGATCATTGAGTGATACCCAGATATTAAAGGAGAGATTTTCCCGTCTGCTCTGGCTCCTATAGCTTGGCTGACCACAAGACAATTTCCTAAGATCAAATCATCCATCTCTCGCGTGATGCAGCAAGGAGAGGTGCCAGAGATATGAGCTAAAGAAGGATCTAATGCCACCAGCCGCTACTTTGCACCAGTCTTGAAGGCATATTTGAAAACCCTTATTTGAGAATATGCGCCCATCTCAAGCAATGCTATGTGCACAATGCCCTCTTTCCCTCTATCTGCCTTTCAGCTTGGATGCTGGTAGGGCCGGGTTTCAGTACGAGCACTAGCACCGGTGGATTACCTGTGGTTTACACATTACCTGGCCCGTGAACAGGGAACCACCCACCAAAACATTTAGACAGTGCCCTCGTCTCCAGATAGAAACCTTCAATAGCTTCCAGTGGACATATCTTTCCATCATTCCCTCTCTGTTTTTCTGTGTTCAGCATGATCTTTGCTAAATATGTTCCAGCAACATTTTATTTATTTTGGGTCTAGAGCTTGGAGACCCGTGAGGGTCTCCTCCTTCTCTAGCAATTTTACAAATAAAGCCCTGGCAGAGAGCTAGGAAAACACATTTATGTTCTTCATATGGGAGGTGATTTCCTTCAGATCCTGGGCTGTGCATATGCTCTCCATCATACAGATCACAGGGGGATTTGCTCCGAGTATCTCGACAATTGCAGCTGGTGTCAGCCCTCCCTGCGGGAGCTCTGAGTGGCTTGTGAAAATAGGGCGCAACGCGATGAGATCAATGAGATGACAGTTGTACCACCTCCAATAGGAAAGGTGTCCAGATGCGCACCCTCCGTTAAAGACGCCTCCCTGAGCTCCTCGAAACGCGAATGTCACTGGAGTGAGTTTGCTCTCTGTGGTGCTGCACTTGCAGAGATTTGCAAGCACCGTGGTCACATACTCAGCGGCAATCCTCGATGGCCCACCTCCACACTACATTGGCATCACCCATGCCTTGCTATGCAAAACCCCTGGAGATCAGTGGCTGAGAAGTAGTAAATACCATAAATATGGAGTAGGGAATCAAATCACATCACATGGCATCTCATGTCAAACCCAGCGAGGGGCCCTCTGAGGTCCCCACATGGAGTTTCAGACTGGTCCCTCAGACACTGGGCATCCTGGACCCGTCAAGGACCAGCCCAGACTGCGCTCCCGGGTGCTGACCCGCAGCGCAGCAGCTCACACCCAGGCTGGGCCAGTGCAGTATTAATATCATCTGCTTTCTGGTTTGTAGGGACCCCCCTCCTCACTTCTCCCTGGTCTGCTGCCCAAAAAGGAAGCTGCGGAGCACAGCACAGGATCCGGCCCGGAGTGCCTACGATCCGTTGGGAACCGTGCCGCAAATTGGAAAAAAAAAAAGGGGATTAAATGGTTTCCTTTCCCTCGTCGGGCTCAGCTATTCCCCACCCCCCGCCAGGACTGGCCCTGGAAGTGGTTTTTGCCTTTGCCTTTTCTCAGGTGATGGGGGAGGGATCCGGCGGTGGACCCGGAGGCCCCAAACCCTTCGCTGACTTTGCTGCCTGAAGCACAGACCTCTTAGAAAACACAGATGAAAGGGAAGCTGGGGGAGGGCTACAGACTGGGAGAAACAACCCTCGTGGCAGGTCCTTTGGCAGGGGTCAGGCTGCAGGACACAGAGGAGATATATTAAAAGGGGAAACTGGAGGAATCTAAATAATCAGGCTCCCCACCGGATAATGCCTTGACAAGAGGAGATGCTGCGAGAGCCAACGAAAACTGACTCGCACAGAGGGGCAGAAAAGTAAAACGCCTTCTCTGAGGGGATGGGGCTGGCGATGGAGCGGGAGACCTGGGAGGCAAGGGGGAAGGGCTGAAATCTGGAAGGAAATTAAATAATAGCCTGAAATTCCCAGGTGAGGAACAATGGAATTAAAAACAGAAAGGCCCCCAAGAGATAAACAAATCAGGACTGGCAGGCGAAGCAGAGGGAGCGAGACCTGGGGGCTGCGGGGCAGCCCACAGCGTTGGCCAAATTCTGCGCCCCTTCCCCATACCACGGTCACCCCCGGGAACACCACACGGAGCTGGGGCACTGTCCTGCCTGGCACTGTCCTGCCTGGCACCGTACGTGGTGAGAGAGATGCTAGGTGCCTACCCTGAAAGTCCGTATAATCTGACCCAGCAAAGCCACTTGAAAAGCCCTGGGTTGTCCCCATTTTACAGTTGCAGAGCTGAGGCACAGAGAGATAAACATAATTCTCATACATTGGAAGGCTCTTTTACCCTATGGCGTTCTTCTAAAAGGACTTTTTAGACAGTGTGAAATGTCCCTTCATGCTGCTTTCACTGGGGCCTTAGACACTCAGCCAAACCTCCCGGTTATCGCACCGGCCTGAGTGCCTGTACCGTTATTTTTTGTGCCTCAGCTGAGTCGCAGCAACAGTTAAGCCATAAATATGGAAATGGTGCATACGAGTCCCGAGTAAAAGCGTAAATGCTGGTTTTGTGCACAGACCTATGGGGAGTTTTCAGCAAGATGAGGAATTAAATCTATGCTTGGGATTCCCAAGCAAGAGCCCTGAACGTGCAGGCCATTCAAGAGGCCCATTTCATGGAATATCCATTAGGAAACAAGTTGGGAAACAGAGATCGGTGGAACAGCTTAGATAAACTTCTGACATAGGTGTTATAAACCGATGGAGCTACATTGACCGCAACAGATGTGTTTTGATTGAGGACACAGTCCTTAGGGGGTGGGAAATTATTGACTTGGAACCAAACCACAGATTTTTTTGGCAATTCTGTTGTGTTTTAAAAATTCATGGACAAGCCCTGAAAGCACTTTACCAATAAGCATTAATATTCCCCGAGGAGAAACTGAGGCTTAGGGAGTGGGAGTTACTGCACCACGAAGTGACACGATGCAAGAACAAGGCAAAGAACCAGAAGAGCTTCCAGCGTTTCCTTGTTCTCGGTACTCACCATACCCACACAGTGCCCCGCTGGACTCTACCCGAGGAACCTCACCACATTAATGTAGAGCCTGCCTAGGTAACTCTGCCCTACAAGTGGAATAAATCACCGGGGCTTCCCACCCCACATTCTTCGGAAAGCGGAGATGCAGATCTGAATTTTTGACTTCAACTGCTCCCTAATATTTAATCATCTTCCTTCCTGAAGGGGAGCAGGGCTCTCCGCAAACCCCTGCATTCTTCTAGCGCTAGTCCAGTTTGTGTTCAAAAGCCTTTTCTATTTCCTTTTCCAGTGCCACATGCTGCTGTGTCAACATAATACAGGGTCTTCCTAAACAAAGGAATGTGTGTCTAGAAACCATCCACAGAGAATGATCGCCAGAACCCCGCCAGCAGGAAAAAAGGAGGTCCCACACTCATTTTTACAGCACAGCTTAAAAAGGGAGACTAGCACAGAGAGACGGAGCCGTTCACGTGTCCCCTATTCAGTAGGTAGCACCAGTACATAACACTAGGTAACTGTAGCCAAAACCATACTACTTTAAGTTGCAGGATCTCAAGAGCATTCTCTGCTTAAAGCCAGTCCTTCCTCTCTGCATCAAGGTGAAACAAAAGGTACGGTTTACAGCTGCTGCTGCATCTCCGATACAGAACTGATTCCTGACTGCACATCTGAGAAAGTCCGACACCCTGGAGGTGTTTCCACGGGGGAGCCTAGGGACTGTCTCTGTGATGTGCAACACTGCAATATTCACAGGGGAGTTTGTTTTCTTCCTTCTCTCTACTCATCAGAAACAAATGAGGAGATGAAGGTGTACATGGCATTAATATAACAGGCTGGCATTTGTACTGTGCTCATTAACCACAGCAATAAAGAACCACCCTTGAGTCAAGAGACCCCATTCCAGTCCCAGCTCTACTACCAACTTGCCATTTCATCCTGGCCAAGTCATTTCCTCTGTCTTGTTGACTTAACTCAAGCTGGCTATGAGGCTGCAGCCAAAAAGGTTTTCATCAGAAAATATGGTTCAGAGGGGAACATATGACCTGCAGCTGAGCTCTGTTGGGGTGTGAGACCATTGGATTGCACAGTGGCATGCCAGACCTCATCATTACCGCATAGGAGATATTCAAAGGACTGCCAAGGAACTGCAGGAAGCATATGCATTTGTTTAACATGGTGGTAGCACTAGAAGGAAGCTCAGGAAACATAAAGCCTTGCTGCAAGAGATGCTGCCCTTGAAAGCTCAGGTGGAAGTATGAAAATGACCCAGTCTGAGCCAGGACGGAGTGTGCCACAGAGTAGCTGCCCTGTGGCACATTGTAAAGGAAACGTGAAGTCAAAGTCAGCATCCCTAATAACTAGATAACCTGTATCTTTTGTGTTTTGCTTATCACTTTGAGATCTAAGCCACAGGGAAAAGATATGCCCTTTACCAAGGAGCACAGCCAGTAGATTTTCTCTCAACTTTTTAGAGTTTTTTTAGAATTTCTGTAGTCCTTTTTATTTTAATTTGGGTCCAGTGTGACTTTTTTAATGACGTATACGACCTCTGTACTCCTTGAATCATAGTGCTATTTGCATCTGTCATGAGAGCAAGGGAATCCTCTTTATCCTGCTCAGACCCGCCAGACTTTCCTTCCGAGGACTTGGCCACTTCATTTAGAAGAAATCCTAAATATTTGTTTTAATTGCGAAATGGGTTCTCATAAACCAGCAGGCCTGTGTGCTATCAGGCTTTGGATTGCATCAACCCTGGCATGTGGGCTCATAAGGCAGATGGTCAGGGAAAAGCACCTTGGCACAGTCTTCACTGGCATCTTTTAGACAAAGGGCTGCACCAGGGACGTTGCTGCCATCGCAGTGCAGAGAATTTTATCTTTCATCGCAGATTTTAAAATGCTGGATCCAGCAGGGTGCTAAGCTTCTGTCAGTCTCTGTCAGCCCTTCACTCCCAATGTCTTTCTCCCCACAGTCTGGCTGGTGGGGGAGTGAGGTCTCTTGGCAAAAGCCGGCGCCATGGTTCTGTTTTCAGAGCCGCCTGCGTGGCCGTAGGCAAAGCCCTGTCTCTGTCTGCACCCCCCACCCTTTCTCTGTCTCCCTTTCCTAGAGGTTTTGACTGGCTCCATCCAGAGAGTGGCCAAGCCCACACTTAAAAGCGTAAGATTTTCACAAGCACTTAGTTCTGGCTGAATGTCATCCCAAAGTCACTCTCTCTAAAAATTCCCATCCCGGTTTGCTGAGGTTTTAAGTTGGGGACAGTGACACTCTTCATCAGTCAGGCAGCTCTGCTCCTTTGGGGAAAGGGAACGTGCACCCAGTAATTACAGATGTTTTCCTCTCCCTTAAACGTGCAGAAATGAGCTTCTGACATTTTGCGTGTGAAGCAGTGGCCTCCCATGGAAACAGAGGAACACAGAAGAGGGTTTTACTCGCAAACTGCATGAGAAACACTGATGAAGACTGACTTTCTGTGCAGCACAGGCTGGACAACCCGCACATAGTTGTGCAGATGAAAATTTTGTCTCTATTTAAAGTCTTTGAGGGATAAGGGCCACACAGTTATGTCGAGAAGAAAGTAGATCCCTATGGGTGCAAGCGATATTCCTCTCTGTCATTCCTAATAGCTGTTCAGATGAACCTCAATCTAAAATGACATGAGAAACCTTTTTATGCCTCCTCATGTCCAGCATGGCCAATTTAGCCCACTTTAGAAGATCCAGCACAGGCAATGTCACAAACACAGGCTGTTAAAATGCTAGCATTTGAAGTATTAATTTAGTCCGGCACATTAAGTCCACAGATCTTTCTGCCAATTATTTTAGATAATTGTAACTATCACCACAAACCGTTTGAGATGTACAGGATCTGCAATTATCTGTATTTCCCCTCCATTGTAAATGAAAGGAGTAAGAAGTAAAACCGTCAGGGAACAACTTAAAGCTTCTATTTGTGGAGGGGAACATCTGAACAATTTCTCCGACAGCTTCAAAAAATTGATTGTCTAAGGAAAAAGGGGATGGACGATGGCAAATTTATTTGCAAACAGACTGAAAAAGGGGAGCTAGAAACTGGAGAAAATGCTGATGGAGAAAGTCTGAAGAATGAAAAAAAGGGAAATCAAGGGAACACGAAAAACTGTAGAAATAATTAAGTGAAAAACAGAGCCTACCCAGGGAAGCCCAGGTGTTTATTGTATTATAGAACAGCAGAGATGTTTCCTTTGCTTACATGGGTTCCCACCAGCAAGCTTGGACAAGAAAAGTCATATTAGAAGGGAAAGGCTAGATAGAAAAGAGCCACCTCTCTATCCCTAAAACCCCTTTCTAGTCCTGTCGAGCCACCAAAACAGCCGACGCAGAATCCCGGTCACTAAGCAAGCACGGAAGGTGGATGGCTCACCTGGCCTGAAAAGACCTGGGGAGGCTGCGGCTATCACAGCACTCTGCAGAAAAGGAAAGCGGCCGCCAACTCACAACTCCTCACCTGCCCCATCCCCGCGTTTGCTCCCTGCAGGGGCTTCCTCCTGCACCCCGCAGCAGAAACCCCACTGAGCTGCGGTATGGGTGAGGACCACATCTACCTCCTCCCGGGTAAACCCCATCTACCTCCTCCCAGGAAAAAATACCGCAATCAGAAACACTATTGCAGGATGAAGCATAAGGCGGGGACATCAACAGTTTGACTACATCAGCTACAGAGAGAAGAATACCCATGGAAAGCGGGGCTGGCATGGGGGGGGGTGTAAGGAGGGATGTTGGGCAGGCAGGAGGGTGCTGCTGTACCTCCCAAAACCAGCAACGGACCGAACGGGCTGCCGAGAAGCCTGCCGTGGTTCCAGCCTTATTCACACTCCACCCGGGCTTTTGCTGCTGGGTGGGGGCGCAGGGGCGGGATGCGGGGGGCATGGAGCATCCCGCTCGAGGTGGCTGGCCACCGTCGCACCCAGGAATGGTGGCAGCGGCCCTCGCCCTGCGTCGCAGCACTCGGGGAGGAGAAGCGCTGAGCACATCCTGCCGGGAAAGCCACTAGAGGGCCCCTGGGCCGGCAGAATGCGGCTCACCAGGGTGCGGGACCTGGCCAAGGCAGCCCTGTTTTTTTTTTTTTGCAGAGACAGAGACAGACAGGTGACCTTTGGGTGGAAAGACACAGATTTCATCCCCGGCACTGCCATCGGTGCGTGACCCTGCCACACTCCCATCGTGTCCAGGCCCTTACTGCAACGGTGCCGAGAGAGATTCAGCAGCAAAAGCGCTCCTTACAGAGGCTCCAGCGCTGCTCTGGAGGTCTTCCATCTAGCCCCACATCAAAATTGAGCCTATTTAACATCTAATAAGTCAAGCACAGCCTGGAGAAGTCTGATTTTCAAGCCAGCGTAGCATCTTGCACCCATTTGAAATGTCCATTTGGAAATTCAGTGTGAATAACACAAACATAAGACAGATGCTGCCACTTACCCAAATGTCTTGGAGGAACAAATGGGAACCGAATCTGAAAGCAAATGAAGCAACCAGATTGTAGCTCTTAAGTGGACTATGTACTATAGCGAGTGAAAAACTTGGCAGGAAGGAACTAAATGTTCACCGCTTTGCTTGATCTACATAAAACATAAATGCACGTGTATTTGTTAGCTCGAAATCTGAAGACATAATCGAAAGCAGGTGACGGGGGCAGGAGCAAACCCCTTTCTTTGGGCCACAGTTTGTGCCTCCATGAGACCAGCTTGCCCCAGAAAGCCACAGCCAGGCGCAACCTGTGGGGTGGGGTGGGATCACGGCAGCTCCGGGGAAAGCCGGGGCAGCTGCTTCGGTAGGTGCAGCAGGTGCGCGGGGAAGGTGCCGGGCACAACCGACGTGTTTTTCGCCACCGCTGCCTCCTACATCACGATCCCGCTCGGAGATACTCCGGGCAGGAGCGACACCGACATTTGCCGAGGCGGCGAAAGTAGCGCCGCAACGCTTTAAGGTTCGGCTGCGCGGGAAGCAAATGAGCTAGAAATGGGACCGACTGCAAACGCTGGTTTTGTGTGAGAGCTATCAGCCACCCAGACACTGAGCATTCACTCCGAGAGCACATTTAGTGCAGCTGGCATTGTGTCAGACTAGACTTGCTTCGTGCAGGAAATACTGAGCACTTGGACGCTCTGAGCGAGGGCTGGGAAAGCGTCCAAGATTATGCTTCACATCTGCTCCTGCGAAGCCAGTGCAAGCCCTGTTTTAGCGTGTAGTGTAAACAACAGCATCACTAGTGAAACACAAGCACAAGCAAACGTGCATATGCTACGGGGGCCATCTTGAGCCCAGCACCTTCCGAAACGGAGCGGCGCCTTGTCTGGCAACGGCCGGGGAGGAGAAAACGCCTCCTGCGGAGCGATGTTGCGAGCGAAGCTTTACCCAGGGGGAGAAAACGAACGGAGCCCTGACAGAGGCACCCGTCTCTGGGCTCATGCTCGCTCACAACCCCTGGCCCTCACACAGGTTGGATCTGCGTCCCTTCTCTGCTGAACAAGCCCCCCGCCGAGGTTAGCCCCCCACCTCCACCAAGGAGGATGCTGCGCCGGCGGCGGAGTCCCCCGGCCCTTCCCTGCTCTGCGAATGAGGGGATGCAGCGTTTCGGCTCCTGCGCAGGGCCGGCTCCTCAGCGGGAGAGCGCTGGTCATTCCCTGGGTGCACTCGCTGCAGCGAAGAGGGAGGCGGTACGTGCTCCCTGGGGACCGGAGGAAAGTCAAGGCCGTGCTTTATAAAGCGGCAGGGTTTGAACGGTCGCGATTCAGGCCGACTGGCCACAGCAAACCGCCGCAATAGAGGTCAGATGGCAAAAGGTGCGACTTCAAATGTAACGTTTTGTCCGGAATTTAAAGTCGTGACACCAATTCCCTGCTGAAATGCTGGAATTCTGACCCAGTTTTGCCTATAGCATCTCCAGCATCTTACATCTTGCATATTCCTAAAAATCATCTTTTCTTTCAGTAATCAGATTTTGTTCTTTAAAAAAAAAAAAAAAAAAGTCATTGATGCACCTCTTGACTTTCCTTTGCTTTTCCTTGTCACCTCCATAGAGCACAAGCCCATTAAATGTTTCCAATCCTATTTCTGGCACCAATAAATCTAAATTTTCAAGCTTGGCAAACCCGGCTAAACAACTGGCATAGAGATAAATGATTCCTCTAAGATAATGTACAACTCTCATTACCCGAGGACTTTTTCCAATCCCCCCAAATACTGGTTTTGAAGTCCCAGAAAACCATGGCTTTCTCCTTCAGAAATAAAGGTACCGGCTTAATATAACGGAGCGTTTCCTGCAGTGCAGTGATGGATTCTTAGTCCTTGCCATAGAAAATGACTTGCGATATGGCAGTTCTCATCCAAACTGGGAGCAAATTGTGAATTTGAAAAACGCAGCTTCCCAAAACAGCCTACAGAAGAAAATCTTTGAAATGAGACTTAGCAGCCAGCACACCCTCTAACAGTCTAATAAATAGCATTCAGCTCAAACTCTCCAACACTGCAAGGGAACAGGAGAACAAAGGGATTTGAAGCATGGATTAGATCATTCCAAATGGTCTCAACATTGGTGGTTCAGGGGTTTTCTTTTTTTTTTTTTTTTATCCCCAGCCTTGTGGCAAAGGCTGGATTTGAACCTTTCAGGACAATGTTTTGACACAAATATTTAAGCTATTTAAAATAAGTAATAACCTTCAGTTCCCTTCAAGAGTATTATATTAAAAACAGAGAATGGGATTAAAACAGATTAGCTTCCGACGTTTCTTAATGTGGCAAACAGCATCAATCAGATCATATCAATGAAAGCTGACAGCTCAGGGAAATCCAGAGGAACAGATTCTCTTAGAAAAAATGAGATATTTGATCAATTTTTTTAAATTCTTTTTTCTAAGATGTTAGAAACTGCATTGACTTCATAAAAATGTAATGACAGCTCAGCCTTTGCTTAGCATAACATCCTGAAAGCGCATGAGAACATTAAATTAACGCAACCCGGTAACGCTGCATGCAATATAGAAGTAAATACTGTTGTCAATTTACTGACCAAACACTATTGCCCATTGATTTTCTACATGGTGAAATAAGTGAAATGCCTTGCTTGCAATCCAAACTCTGATCTTGCAGTTTAACGCCTAGAGACAAACTGGTGCAGAGCCATAGCGAAATCCATCAAGCCACAAGGTATGAACTGAAAGATGAGTCCCAAGGCAACGACGCCAGTATGAAAGCCAAAGTTTAAGTATGCAGAAATTCCCTTTTACCTGTCTCTCACACTACCCACAGCCAATCCCACTGCTTTTCTCGGCTATCCTGCGACCTGTCCCCCACTGGATGCATCTATCAGCTCTTAACTCTGCATCCCAGGAAGAGCTGGGTAAGAAGAGCGATGGGTTTTTCTTACGATTTTGCTGGACTTTTACAAATTAAGTTGTTTCAGGCAGACTTCCAGCCATTTCAGTTGCTCTTCCTTACGTATTGGAGTCATCCATACACACTGATATAGTTGCTAATAAAGGAAAAGTTTCAGACTTGGGTGTTATTTGTAAATTAGCCACCACAATTTTGCACACAAGCAACATATGCATTTAGCCCATCAGGAACAACGCAAGAGAGTATTTGGCAACCAGTAAGGATCGGTGGCAGTGGAGCAGCATAGCAGTGCCACTGTCACACAAGGGACTTGTGTCATATTTGTGCTATGGATGAAGCCAAGCTACAACTCGCTGGCGCAATCAAATCAAGCGTGAATGTAGTAGAGCCCGGTGCTTAAAACGGCGTTATCAGTGCGCTCTGTGGGAACCAGAGATCCAAATCCCTTTGCATTCAACTTGGCATAATCTTTGAAAAATCTCTTTCCAACTGTTTTTAAATAAATCCTGTTAAATTCTGCAGTGAATTGTCCTTATCTCTCCACACCTGTGTGCCAGCCCTGTTTTATTCTACCTTTTTCCCCCACGCTTGGACAAAAGAGAGTGTATCTGCGTGTGTCAGTGTGTATGTACGTCTGAGACGAACTAAAGAGACAATTATCTTCAGCTGAAAATAAACATCATGAAACTATAGATGCCTAATTTTTGCACCTGGAAGATCCTCTTACAGCTATTCACTACTAATCACTCTTAGCTAATAAATGAATAGAATAACTAATGTGATTAGAGTAATTTGCCTATTCATCAGGAATATTAAATGAATTGAATATTTTGTATTTGACTCATCTCTCAGCATTTCCCTGATACTGTAATTAGCCCTACGTCTATTCCCGTGGCAAAACCACCACGTGGCCTGCAGAACATAAGGACGCTTTGGTTCATGCTGCATGGCTGGACAGATGGACACCATGTTCTGTAGACACACCTTTCATGCTAGACTTACGTGGGATAAACTGCCTCCCGTCCCACCAGAAAGGACACTGAACTCGTGATGGAAGAACGTCAGGGCAGAAAAGAAGGATAAAACTCTTGCGAGTAAGCGAGCATCTGAAGAGACAGAATTTTTAGGCCAGCCATTCCTCTTTACCTTGGAGGTTACCTGAAGGGCTGGGAATGCATTAGGGAGGTGGTGGTGCTAGAGAACCTCGTTCTTGGCTGTCATGCACATCGGTTCGGAAGGTGTCCAGGAAATACTTGGCCACCGCGACTCTCTTCCTCATTTTCTAGTTGCGAATATAGCAGCTCTCAAAAGACATCTAGGTGAACTCCTAGACAGGTAATAGTGCTGTTAATACATGCCAAGAGGGTGGCTGTTATACTTTAATCTCGCAGAGGAATCAGGCTGAAGTTGAACTATGCAAATGATAATATAAAATAACCAGTGGGCAGATATTCAAATAAGGATTTCAGAGATATACATAAAGGAAAAAGATCAGCTGAATCTGGGATACAATTTTCCAAGTCCATAGAAGATTCTTTGAGAGGAGACAGGAAAGATTTAGAAAAACAATGCTTGTCCTTGTCCGTTTCTAGAAAATAATGGGGATGTATAGAACAATACAGAAAAGATGCATTAATAAAATTGCTGAAGATGATCTGTCACTTCCTCTTGGTAAGAAGCCAAAGCATTTTATAAAATGCATTTGCACTTAACCAGAATGATATCATAATCTTCCTCAGTCATATCTTTTCATGCCTTCCTGATACTCCACAAAGCAGACATCAAGGTTTGCAGGAGACATCCTCAAAATGCTGCATTAAAATTAAAAAGGCAAGAGGCTGCATCTAAAAGCTGCACAAACAGAATCACCTTCAGCAAAACCTTGAGCATGAAATACATGGCACGGTGCATGTTCGTAGCAGGAAAGGAAATTAAGAGTAGAAAACAATGAATTATTGAAGGCTTCAGGGTTCTCCAGTCTGTATGGGCAGATCTAAAATCAAGATGTCACTACAATCTCTTTCGGGGTCTCTTGCTGCCTTTGACTGGAGTGATGCGGATGTGAGAGTTTACTCTTTGAGAAGGGACCGTGGCATAACCAGGGTTTCATTTAGGTTGCACCTCCCCTTGTTAGCTGTTTACACTGACGTCACACAATTCCAAGCCCCTTCTTTTTGTTCATTTGTCTCTGCTTCTGTTTTGGGGTTGTGTTTTTTTTTTTTGGTTTGGTTTTGGGCTTTTTTTGATAGCTACAGAGGAAAGCACAGACCTCTGCACCTTCAAATGTCAGTATCACTGGCGTTCTGCTAAGGCATCATCCTTGATCCTTATTAATTGTGTCTAGCTAAATCTATACCTTAGCTCCCAGATGTCCACACGCTGAACCAAGACCCGGATTCCTGTTTTAGAGATGAGGTATTGTGTATCACAAAGCTACCTGGAGAACATCCTTCAAGGTAGAGATGAGACAAAGTCTCTTCTAAATTCTCTTTCATCTAACCTTAAACAACATAATAGTCTCCCTCTCAGCTACCCACAGCTTCTCACCGTTATTTAGCTTCCTACTTAGACCTGGAGTTTTTACTGTGAACCTCAAATTGGTTTCACAGATTTACTTAGGTATTTTTAACCTTTCTTCCCCGCCGCCCCCTGATTTCTTCTTTCGGATTGCTTTCAGACTGCAAAGTGTAAAACACTTTGATTCCTAGGTTGTTGTGGGAAAATGCTATATGAATGAATAAGTTATAATAATAATAATAATACATTACAGTGATAATGATGGATGTGTTTTAAACAAAGCCTCTGGCTGCCAGTGTGGAGGAGCTATGGAAAAATCAAAGATAATCTTGCATGAGGAGAATTGTAATGAGAAAGACCTGGAATATGTTATCTCTCTGTATTGCTGCTATCTGCTCACCCAGGAACAGGATTGTCCCAGTTTGACTTGAAGAGTGTGTCAGGTCTTAAGCTAAATTTAGGACCAGGTGCTCGGCTGGTGTCAGCTGGTGCGGCTCCACTGACAGAAACGGAGCGGCGTGAATTCATTTTGGGTTCGTTTCTATTACAGTGGGGCTTAGTACATCGGTCCCAGCGTGGAGCAGGACCCTGTTGTGCTCAGCACTGTACACGTACGCACAGCCCGTTTCATCCTCAAAGCCCTTGTGATCTAAATAGATGAAAGTGAGGAGAAATAGATTAAAAGACTCGCCCCAGCCACCCAACAGGTCAATGGCAGAGCCGGGAAGAGCTCCCGCACTTTCTGACTGTCACACCGGTGTCTCATCCACTGCACCGTGCTGTCTCCAGTAGAAACCTGCCCTGACAGTCGCGGTTTGCTGCTAGGTAAAGCCAGGCTGAGCTGTAGTTTAATACAGCTTATTGTCTATAGACAAAATGTGGACATTTCCCAAAAGATCGTCTCTAATTAAGTACAAATTTGGGTGGAATTAGACCCACAATTTCTTCAGGTATGTGCACCTGTGTGGTGGTGAAGCGCTAGCTCCTCAGTCACAGGCAATTTGGAATTACAACAAACACACCGAGTCCAACACAGAACCAGAACAACAATCCAGCTTCAATCCTGAGGGCTGCCAGACCTACCGACACGAAGAAGCTGAGGAATATCCTTTGTAAAATATAAAGCAGAATACTGTACGGGGTGCCTGTGTTCAAATTTCAGAAGTATCACAGGATCTGGGTGACCGCAAAGCAAAACCTCTCCAGCAGCAGAGGATGTAAGCTAAAAGAGAGCCCTGCAAGCTCCCTAAATGCTTCGGAGGCTTTGTAAGCCTTCCTTCCCAGCAGAAACCCCCAGCCGGCCCAAATCCCTCGTGTGCAAGCCAGGCCACTCGGGGTTGGGGTGGGGGGCTCCTGGGGGGGGTGTTTCTTGTGCCTGCTGGTTTGAACGTGTGCTGAGCCAAAATCCCAATTTCATCTGCTATCTAAATCTCTCCACCCGCAGGATAGCTTCTAGGACCCTGAGAAAGTAATCTCATGATTTATTAGGTTTTATAACAATGGCAATAAGCAAGGCAGCTTTTTAAGCAGCTAACTGAATTGTGATGTGGGGTGGTGGTTTTTTTTTCACAGCACAATGTGGATCTATTTAGCCTTATAGCTTGAATTTCAGCCTTTCTTTGCCCATGAGAAAGCCTGGTAAATGGGATTTGTGCTAGAAGCTATAGGGGAGAATATCTTTTAATTAACCAGGAGGGCGGCTCAGGGAAGATCTAGCACTGTCTCTTAGCTGGGTTTCCAGCCTCATTGTGAGAAAAACGTATACAAATTAAGGTAGAGCAGTAATTGCAAATCAAATTCCCGACGACTCGGATTCCTCTTCCCGGTTTAACCGGGCTCGTAGAGTAGCGGGGACCACCCGACTCCAGCGCAGGTGCAGCTTTGCAGGCGCGGGCAGTGCCCCTCACCCCGGCCCGTGTCCCCCGGGGTGCGCTGGGACCGGGGGCACTCGGCTCTGTGCTCCCCAGAGCTCGGACGGTGTCAGTCTGTGTGGTTTGGCTGAGGTCGGGGAGGCAGCGCTATTAAAGGCAGAGGAAGAGGGTCTCTATTTTCAAGGCGAGGCAATCCAAACCTCTCGTTACGCTGCTGATAGAGAAATATGTTTCCTAAGAACACACCGAGTTCCTCTGTCCAGAAAGCACCAACTGGGCACAGATCCTGCCCTATCTGCATCGTCAGCGTTGCTGGGTTTGGCACAGGTTCCTGTGGAACAGGGGCGGTCGTGCTGACCACATCTCCTTCCCTAACTCCTCTCTCACCTGCGAGACAACGTCACCGAAGGCAGAGCTGTCTCAACAGGAACTACATCCCTGCGATATGCATAACTAGAGGCAGGTCAGAGTAGAGGCAAACCCTCTGGTTTTTGGAAAAGATACACTTTATGGAAGGCCAGGGAATCCACAGCAGAGAGCACTTCGCAAATGGCACTGCCACTGCAAAAGCCTTAGTGGGAACTCTCACCTTCTGCAAGACCGAGCGAAGCAAAAACGAGGCACAACTCCAACAGAAACCAAACTTCGTTAGCGCCAGGACTCGGGGAATGGATATGCACACTTCCAGCATGGACGTTAGGGATGGAGCTGAGCCCAAAGCCTGTATACTGATACCCCCACTCCTTCAGTTCATTTACTTCTGGACCACAACCAGGTCCATCCCTCCTGTGGCCCCGTCTAGCTCTCCATATTGCCCTGTGTTATTCCTCGCCAAGTCTCACAGTGTTTTACTGGACAAGGCATGCAAGTTAAATTTACATTTTATTTGAACAATGTTTCATCTTGTTCCTGTGTGTCTCTGCTGGTGATGAGGCAGTAAGAAGCTGATGAAATTTATTTCTGCTCTTTCTGCCACGCTGTATAAATAAAGGGAAAGAAATAAAATACTTCTCCAACAGGAAGTGCGAATGCTTTAATGCTTTGTTTAAATATGCAGTTGAGAGACTGTATTTATCACACAGCATCTGTATGCGTCTACAGCTGAAATTTGCTCTCTAGAATTAAAAGATCTCATTTACATGCATTTTATACCTGTGCCACGCCACTGAACTCTGTGGATTTACTCTGGAATCAATGCTGGGTAAGAATCACGCCCAAAGCTTCGCAGAAATAGCATAGCCCACTGGATGCATGATTCTCAGGTACTGCAAATTCTAGCTGGCAGGCTGCATTTCCCAAGAATAATTGGTGTATACGTACACCATGTGAGATTTATATTCCCTGCATCTTTGGCTATATACAATATGATTTAAATGGCACAGGCACTAGAGAAAGTGGACAGTAAAGCGTACAGTATTTGAAAATCAACATAAAGCAAAATGGTTTGACATCCTATTTCACTTAAAATGTAAATGGTGAGCATTCAGAGCATGATTTACAACCTTTTTAAAAGCACAAATGTTTTCCTTTTCAGCCCCCTAACTCAGATGCCACAAATCAGGAGAAATCTTTGCGGCATCAGGAAATCCCCCTTGCTGGTTTTCTCCTGACTTTTTGTTGCTATCCAAAGGAATGGACATGGATCCCCCAGATCAGTTTTCCTGACTTTTTCCCCCCTGGTGTCTTGAATTGAAATTTGGCTGTATTGTGAACCTTACGCTGTAGGCTCAGAGAGAGAAAGAGAGAGAAGGGAGAGGAAAGAAACGTAACGTGTGAACCTGCTGCTCATCAGCTCGCTATTGCAGCCTCTTGCCCAGGATTAACACCTTTTCATACCCATAAACCTGGCGGCATCACTGTGCCTCACAGGCCAGGGCGGCGTGGGCTAACGCTGTCAGACACCTCTCATTCACTGACTCCTGCTGCTGCCCGAAGCCATCGACCTGGGACACCGTCTCCAAATATGCGCATTACCTCTAGGCCCGTCGCTTTTTGGTGTCCAGCTTAACCTGCCTCTGCCTTATTTTCCAAGGAGCTGCAGCCTGCCGGGGAAACGGCATCACTTTGCTCCAGTACTGTTCCTACAACACCTTTCCAAGGCACCTTCCTCCTCCTCACCCCCTCACTGGGAAGTGATTGCAGGAGAGAGACCCCCCTGCAGATGCCCAGTGGGGCCACGTGGGCTCTCCTCCTGGCTGGGCATGGGGCCGATGCCCATCGGGGTTTTCAGGACAGAGCTGCTCAGCTGCACCGGTGCAAGAACTGACCAGGCTTCAAGCTCCGACACACAGAAACCAAGGTGGCGACAGTGTCTTTTGCCCCAAACTGCAGCACACGTGACAGTCGCTATCTACCAAGTACCTGCCCCTAATACGGCAGGAGTCCGTGAAACTGAATCCCAGCGTGATGTTCCTGCGTGGAGGGGAGGAGGACACGGCCCCACCAAAGCGGTCCTTGGGCGACCGCAGCGGCGCCGGCTGGCACATTTGGGTCTGAAAGCACAGCACTGGGGCTACACCAAAGGCAGGACCCAAACACGCTCCTCGGCACCGACTCTCCCAAGGCGGCAGGACGCTGGTTTGAAGAGCCGAAAGGCTGTTCTGGCCGCAGGTGGGGGTCACGGAGGACTTTGCAAGGCCTGAGCGTAGGAAGGCAAAGCCCGGAGCTGCCACCCTCCTCCCTCCCCTACAGCAGCGCAGCGGCAGGGAAAGCAAGCCCCGAGTTTTCAGCTGAAACATCCAGCCCTTAAATCTTTAATAACCTTTCTTTTCTTTACTCGGAGCGCAGAAGTATGAGCGCACATCTTAAGAGATCAAACCGAATCCTTAATTTAAGCAGCTATTAATAAGGGTTAAAACTGCAGGCTGCGATGGCCCCTTTGCCCGTCTCTCCCTCGGCCGCGCACACACAATCAATGGAGCGGGAAGCCTGAAGGGCGTCCATTTTGAAAAGCCGTAATGAATCATTTTTCCTTCGCAAATCTGGCAAACTTCAATCCTGGTTCCTGCAGCCTCCCTTTCACATGTCCAAGCCCTCTGTGACACATCAAATTTAATGAGACTGCACAGACCTCAAGTAAGGCACTGTAGCACTGCTGGGATACTTTATTAAGGAGGATCAGACAGAATGTGTTTGCTGTTTAAGAGCCTTTAAAGGCAAATTACACTTCTTTTTGGGGCGATGAGAGGGGGGACCGGGGGAAAGCCTCCCATTTCTGTTCGGTCTCTCGCCCTCCTCAAACAGTCATTCTGCAGGCCGATTCAAACAGAGCATTAAGGTTTCTGCAAACAGGGCAAGCAGCAAAATTGGCAGCGAGGGCTGAGAGACCGGCGACGCTCTATTGAAGGTTGCGGGCTAGGACGCAGACAAAGAAACGTGTTATTTTACAAAATAATAATAATACTGATCTGCCTCTGACAAGCTGTGCGAGGGAACACCCCACCCTGCTAGCAGGTGCTGCCCTTGCTAGGTCCGGGGAAAGGCCAAGTTAACCCTCTCCGGCTGGACGAGAGGTGGGAATAGCTTTCCAGAAAGATGGATGATGCGAGATATGTGCTGAGCCATCCTTGGGGGAACCCTGGGGCAGCCATTCCAGGGAAGAAAGGGGAGAATCAAATATTATTTTTGTTGTAATATCTATGTGAATAAATATAAGCACCAGAAGAAGGCAGAGCTCAGTTCTGCATGCTCGAGGATTTTGGGGAAGGGAGGCTCTTTGGGTTTTCTTGATTTGCTTGTGGGGAAGTAAATCTGGATGCTGCAAGAGGTACGAGGTGAAATCCTAGATGACTTAAAGGGTTTTTCACAACCATAGACAACTAAGGGTATGTCCTTGAGGACTCTCTTGCTTTGAAAACCCCATTCTGCATCAGGACTCAATGCTGTAACTTTGGTTGGAGACTACAGCACCCTCATGGCATAGCAACCTCCTGCTTAATTCAGAGCATCTCTTTTGAGATCCTCGTGTTCTGCTTCTCTGTGTCCACCTCTGGCTACGTCTAGCTCTAAAAAGAGATCATGGGCCATCAGTACAAGAGGCTCCTCCCAAGCAGGAGCTCACGCTGACCATCTCAACACACACTAGCTAATGGAGATGTTTGAAACCAGAATGAAATGCGCAGGGAAACAGAGGAAAGTGAGTCTTAAACAAAGCAATATCTCTAAGCAAGTGACCAGGCTGCTGGACAAGGCAGCAGCTGACGAAGCTACAGAAAGCCAAAAGGTCTCTCTCAGCCTATGGATTCCAACCTAATTGGGTTTTACAGGGAGATTTAAAAATTGGACTAGCTTTCAGAGAGCTATTTTCTCAAAAGCTAAATTAATGTAGTTAGGAAATTCCATGTATCAAACCTGGCTCCCTGGTTTCATGCTCTACGATCTCAGAAACCAGAGTCCCTGGTGTCAGAGGGAGTTATAGGTTAACACGTCCAGGCAACTGGGGGCTCAGAAAGCCCGGGACACTGGGCTGGGAGCGTAACGCAGCAGGACTGCTTGGTCCTACCAGGCTCAGCTTGCCTGTTTTCTTCTAAGCAGTGTGCCAGAGCATGCACAGTGACTGACCCTTATTCAGAGACAGCTGGAGATGTGGGAAGAATACACAGCTCAGGGGATGTGTATTCACTCTTAGTATTTCTGTGCTAAAAGAAGAAAGTCTGTGTCTCGGAAGATCTTTATGTGAACAGAGGAAAATGACAACATTTTTATTATGCCGAAGTAAGGACCTAGCCTTCCAAAAAGTGCAATAAGAAGAAATGAAATCATTTATACATGAGAAATGCTTTAGTTGCAGAACAAAACCAGAGATGTTTCCTGTGTCAGGACCACTTAGGCAGAATCTGTGAAAGGTCCACGGGGGTGACTGGCTTCATTTAACTTTTATTCTTCATCTTTGGCAACCTAAGGAGGTTTGGGGGTTTGCACAATGAATTCAGTGGTGATTTGGATCCAGGTTGCATTTTATCTGAACCAGCCGCATTTGGAGTCACAGGAAGAGTGTGGTTAATGGATCAGTTTAATGGCATCAGTTCTGATCCATCTCTAATTAAGGGCTCTGCCAGGAATACAGTCAAGCAATTCTAATGGCCCAGAGGAAAAATTGTGAAGTCAGGTAATGAAATTTGCTTATTAGACAAAATGGGAAGAAAGAGTGCAGGGGCACAGAAATCAATATGGTAAGCAGGACAGTAACATTTAGAAAGCACTGCACATGGAAAAAAGCATAGCTAATGAAGTTCACTGCTGAGAAGTGTAATAATGCTGATAACAAATCCTGCGCCGATAACATCTTTGAAGATGTTCACCTGGAAAAGGTCCAGTTTATGTGAACTTCTAAACAGTTTATTCCATGCTCCAGCTTACTCGGCTGGAGAATTTGATCGACTCTGACTTTCCGTGTCTCACAGTGCTTTTATAGACAACTCCTGCCATGCCTCCTTCTAGAGCGACTTTCCTTCCAGTGGTGTGTATAGTGGAATACGCCTAACATTTATAAACAGGATAGTGCCATGACTCTAGAGGATGCTGGTGAAGATGGGGAAAGGCAGGGTCACACCTGAAGCCTGGAAATTAGTTGGACAGATGCTATAGTGGCCCCCATTAGACCCCAACAGATGTGTGACGCAAGTACTCCCGCAGAATTATCAGCTATGGACCTTTTTACCCAAGGACTGTTTAGATCTCTTCCCACCTTACCCATTAATACAGAGAAGACACATGTAAAAAAGCCAGAGACAAACACAGATATTGCCAAAAAAATGAAAAAGTATTTATTCTGTGGTGATCTACAGAGTGCTGGGCAGGGGAATATTCGTAGGTGGGACAGTTACAGCTCAAAAGCCTTCACTCATAGGCTGGTAGACAAGGAGGGGAGCAAACCAGACCCTTGTTGGCAAACGCCCTTTTTTTTTTTTTTTTTTTAAGGGAAAAGTTAACCCAAGTTTATAAGCTTTAGCTCTGGAGCGGAGCCCTTTGTGTCTCGCTAGCCCACATAATTGCGCTCCCCCCTCCTCTCACCCGGTGGCAAAGGAATGTAGGTGGAATGTCTTTACATAGAGACCAGCTCACGCAGGGACTACACAATAAGGGGAAGAAACAGGAGCCAATCTAAGTAAAGGATCAGGCAAGCACTGGAAGGAAAATAATATTGGGCTGTCTGCTACCACATCTAACCCTGTGAAATGCCTCCATGAATCCCTTGCTTCCTTCTGTCTTAAAATGTCCTCCTCCTTCCCAGAGGTTCAAGGGACATATCTTGTTACAGTCTCCTTTTTAACACTTAACTTTTCCCCCTTCTCTAATGCTGCTTCTTTCATTCTGCTGCTGCATATATATTTACTGGCAACGGAAAAAATCAATAAAGGAGAAGGAAATGACTTGGCAGCCTTCCGAAGTGTTAAAATAATTCTCATCTAATTGAGCCCCATTGTTTTTAAACAATATTGCCAGCAGTGCAGCTAAGTAGCTTGGCCTCAGTTTTCAAAAGCAGCTAGCGATTTGGGGTGGTTCTGATTTTCTGGGTCCCTCTTGAAGTCTTCTTAAAGGGACCGGTTTGGGGCACATGTTCACACGCTCTGCATCACACAGTTCCCTTCGTACTGGGAGCCTCCTAAATTCAGCTGTCTCTCTGAGATTTAGCCCTGGGAGCCCACAGCACAAGTCTAATTTGAGGGCATATTTAAGCACAGCAGCCCTAGGTATGACTCTGTGTACCTATAAAGTATCCTAGATGGCTTTTACCAGAGAAAACTTGGACTGATATTAGTAACAAACAGCTTGAACCAGGTGCATTCCAATCTGTCAATTCTTTGTGTGAGTTATTGCTACTGAAATACAGACTTTCAGTCCCAACTGTAAAATATTCTGGTACATGCTGTGCAAGAGCATACACAGCTAATCTTTACACTGAACTGCTTATTGGGGCTGCTTGTAATCTGGAAACTCTTCTGTGGGTAATTCTGATTTTTCCACATTTTGTTGATGTTAGTGTTTTTTAAAAATCAGAAAAAGGAGGTCTCAAATGTTGAGAATGCCTAAAGATCCTCTCTGTTCCCAGGACAAAACATTTCCTCCACAGCTCAAAATGGTTTCATTTTAATAAAATCTGAAGTGCTTCATTTCAATTTTGACTTTCTTAAAAAAAAAAAAAAAGTATTTGTATTATACAAAAATGGAAATGAAAAGTCATTTCCAAATGGAAAACTGAAGCGCTTAATTTTGAAGAGGATGGGAAGCATGTCTCAGCTTCAATGGAATGCTCCATCTTGATTTGAAACAGAGTAAATAACTGTTTTTTTCAAAACAAAGTCTTTTCTCAGGAAGGTAATGTCTTAAATGAAAAACATCCCATCATAGAAATGTCAACAGCTTAACATTTAGAGAGTAAGCATTCTCTTTTCTACTTCCACGCAGGGTCAAGAAGGACACTTTGCGGCAATCTTGTGGAATAACGCGGTCCCGTTTCTCACACCTATGTTGCTGTCTGAGCAGAGCACATACGAGGCTTTGCCTTTTGTCCAAGATGTCTCCTTCTAGCACCTAAGGAAACAACTATTAGAGTGGCCACTGCTACGCTTTTCTGAGTTAAACACCCTTTATCACCCTGGCACCGCGAGGCTGTACCTCATTTGTATAGCAAGCGACCAACACACATAGTGCCTGGGGTTTTTTTTTACAGTTCTCTTATTCTCCCGAAATGTGTCTTTGACTGGAACTGTGCCTGGCTGAGATGAGATTTGCGTTGAAAAGAGCTACACGTGGAAAGACAAACCGCACAACCCAATCATTTGCAGCAGCACTTGCTGGTTTGGAGTTAAATCTCTCCTGATCCTTGAGCTTCACTTCTGAGGGGCTCAGCTTGAGACCCCGAGTGCTTGGGTTTCGCATCCTCTGCCCACTGTCTTCCCCGCCACCTTCACTGTGTGCCCGTTCTGGGTACCAGTCTAAAGCTAGACATCCCTTTTCAAAACCTTAGGCATAAGGTCTCATCCCCTCCAAAAGCATTTTTATCAAAGACATGTCAACACAAGTGCAAACAATCAGTAAATTGTTCTGATACACTGCAAAAAAATGCTCCTAAAGTACAGGTGTGTTCATACTACAGACCCCTCGCCATGCTCCACAGTCCAGCTGAGAGCAGCCGTTCTCCTCTGACATCCCTCAGCCTGCAAGCATTATTTCTGCTGGGAACGTGAGCAAACTGCACAGGAAGGGAGTTATCTGCTGCTGCCGAAGGGGCAAATGTGAACAAATACGCAGAAATGTGCACCTCTGTGCCTTCTGCTGCAGAGGTCCCAGGGAGCAGCCGCTCCCTCTCTCACCCTTAGAGGAATGAGCGTTCGGGTGGGAAACATCTGCCCTTCAGCTCACTCATGGGGGGTTTCTGGGTTTATTGGCAGGAGCGCAGATCCACATGGCACTCATAATGCAGCCCATTGTGCATGTACAACCACAAATAGGTTAAATCAATAAAACAGAAAAACCTCAGTTCTTGTATCAAATACCATCCATATCTAATGCCTCCAGGATGCCTTCTGATCCCAGAAGGTCCTGCTCATTTGATGCCTTTGCTTCCTGGGTATCCCACAACACTTCCCAAAGGAAAGAGCCAAGATATTAGCTTTCCTATACACAAACGGCTTGTGAGAACGTAGGGCCAGTGAAAAGTTTGAGCTCGACCAACCTCAGCGTCTCCGTTTGCCGTATGGCAGAGGGGAGAGTCCGGCGTGCTTCAGCCCTGACCTCATGGGAGCACCGGAGGGGTGTGGTGGGAACCCCGCGTCCCCTCTCCGGCGGCACTGCCAACACCCCGTAAGGAGGGGAGGCTGCTGCGCTACACCACACCGGCCACCCCGCTGCTCTCAGATGGAAACTAAATTCATCTAAATTCTCCGCTGTGGACGCTACAGCCGTCATCCCTACTGCTAGTATAAAACGGGTGTATTTCCAGCTAATTGAAAAGCAGCCCAATGCAGAGGAGGGAGCAGATCTAAACCGTCTAGGGACCGGCGAAAGCCCTCTCATTGTACTACCAGCTCTGGCCACAGTTACCCAGTACCCAGGTCAGCCTTTATTTCACGCAAGCTGGCAGCAAGGGAGTTAGCTGTATTTCAAATCAATACCAAACGCCAGCATTTGGCAAAAGCCTTAGAACAGAATAATGATGATGGGATTAGGAAAAAAAAGAATTCATAAAAACTAAATTAAAAATCACACCTCGCTTCACATTGGAAATTGGACTCAGCCACCGCACTCTGTTTGGAGCAAGCCTCTTTAAATGCAATCCATTGTGTAGGGAAATTCTCCCTGGAATCTGGGTTTCCAACACAGCATTACTCTAACTCCCCATGTTCACGAAATCCCCAGAAAAATTGCAGCCCGGCAGAAAAGGCAACCTCCTGGCAGGTATCGCCGTGGTATGCGTGCGTTTCGGAACAAGTCTCTGCAAGACCTGCTGAACTGGAGCGAGAAAAGTACTGGCGGAGGGTGGCAAAGGCAATTCGTTTCACAGCTCCTCGCAAGTGATGTCTGATAAGGGATAATCAACACTCTAGAGATAATTTTTAATTTTCTCTCTCCCCCAAAACACATGTACAAGTTTGGAGTGATAGACAAAGGGAAACAAGCGCTGCTTTTTTGTTTGTTTTCCTCTCTGCTCTTCGTTTCCTCATCCTGGTAGAAAAAAGGGAAATCGAGGAGAGAGACACAACCTGGGTTTGTACTGAAGGGAAAGAAACAACAGCCTTCCTATATGCAATAACACCCCCCACCCCACCCCCCAATATCCCCAAACTGCCAGAAACAGACATCAGAAAATGCTTTTCTTCACCCGCCCATCATAAAATGCAGTTTTCCTCCTCACAAACTTGTAGTCAAGTAAAAGTAGGAGGGAAGATGACAAACTTCTGCACCTTTTGCTCTGACGGCAAACGCTCCCGAGCGGGAGACTCTCCTTTAACCCCAGTCCCTGCAGCATCGAGCAAACTTCAGGTATTCTCTAAAATAAAATAATAACAAACCGCTGTCAGTTATTTTTCTTGCTCACTTCCCGCAGATTTAGGGCATTTGTTGTGAAGTATCTACACCAAGGGCGAGAAGGGGAGATTTATTCTGTGCTTACAGTTTGTGTCACAGATGCAGGGACTCTGCCATGGGCCACGGTCCCGAATGTGCCCGGTGCTGTACGGTGACAAACAAGCACGCTGCCACCCCGCAGGAGAGTGTCCCTGCAGGTGCTTAGGAGGAGACAACCCTCGGGGCTATAGTCTGATTTGTATCCTTGGCCTTGCAGGGCTTTACATCACAATCATTCAAAAAGAAAGGACAGTGGGGTTAGTTTTTCATTTTTTTCTTTTTCTTCGAAAGAGCCAAAGCTAGGATGAGGCATTTCTAAAGGGGAAGGGGGCAGCGGGGGAGGCAGAGGACCTCCTTGTGAAGCACTCAGGTGAAAAAAAAGAAAAAAAAAAAGCACCAAAACCCGCTGCTGAGTTATTTGGCAATAGCTCTTCTCATCTGGGGGTATGAAAGACTCCAAAAAAAGACCACACAATAAAAAGGAAAGCCTGTCTGAAGTACCATGTTTTACACATTGTTAGACTGAAGCAATCTGTTGGAGTGAACCCTTTTAAAAGGGGCCATTTCTGTGTGAAAAGCCAGTTGTGTGGAGCTGGGAGGCATACAGCTGTAGACAGCTGTGGGGCTGGTACTGTAACTGAATCATTTTAAGAGTGAACTCTGGCATGTCGACGGGAGGCCCGAGAAGGGTAGCGCAGCCGGAAAGTACAGTTTGCTTCTGTATGAGCCGGGACACATTCACCTTCTCGCTCAGCTCAAGTTAACGAATGCAGAGTTAGTTAGAACTAAATTCATGCAGGTTGCTTCTCTTTTTTTTTTTTTTTAACCTCTCTTTTGTTGGATTTTTGGGTTGGTTTTTTTTTGTTTGTTTGTTTGTAGGTTTTTTTTGTTTTGGTTTTTTTTTTTAAAAAATTTTTTAAAAAATTAATTCCGGACACACAAGAAAACCCTCCCTTTTGACCCCTGCCTCCTGGCAAGTTTCCAAACACTCCAAGGATCCGACCGGACTGTGGGTATCATCCCAGGCTGGGATAGATAAGCCTACAGCTCCCAAGTGCTCAGGGAGAGAATGCTGCTGCTCTCCAGTGCATCTAAATCTTTGCACGCTTCCCCGTAAGGGCAAACCAATACCACAAGGGTGCATCTGTTCTATCTTCCTAATCTTCCCGATATTACACAATGTACACGGACGCACAGATATTTGGAATTAACAACTATTTGGAGGATTCTGTATTTATACACGAAACAGGGTCCCAGCAGAGCAGTGAAATAAAGGCAAAGTCAGATTAGGAAACGGCCCACCACATCAAAACAGGCATGCTTGCGCAAAGGTATTAGTTTCTTGTCCCTGAGAAAGCAGCTAACTCTCAGGAGGAGGCATCTTGTGTGCATTTACTCGTATGAATAGGAGGCGTGCGAGATGACCAGTGGTTGCTGGAACGGAGGACAGTAATTGTGACAAACACACACCACCACAAATCAGCTCTCCTTCACTACGGGCAACAAACCGTCAGACGCTTTGAAGTGCCAATGTACCTGGTGTCCAGGAAGAGATCACAAACCAGAGGTCAAACGTCCAGGGGCCAAACTGAGACCCCAGCTTGCTCTAAAAATGGGTGTGCTCGCCAACAAAATGAGTCTTACTCAGCCGTTCGCAAGCGGGGTATGCAGTGCCACAGGGAACGGTAGAAAAATTATTTTAGTTCTGGCTTCTATCCAGATCTCCAAGTTAGTAAAATGGGAAACCAATGTGGGATGGATAACAGTCTGTTTGACTCTGCCCACTTACAAGGTGGCGCTTCCGTAGAGATGCCGGTGGGGGAGACGAGTGAAGCACTGACTGCGTTCGGAGGAGGAGGAGGAAAAGGATCAGATGTAGGCAAAGAGTTTCGCTCAAGTTAAAGGGAGTATTAGAAGCCCAGAGGTAAAGAAATGAATTCACTAGACTGACATTTGAAGGGTTAATGGGATTTAAGCTTTGATCTTCCAAGAAAACATGCTGAAAACGTAGCCCAAGGCATGTTCACCATTTTGCTTGCTAGTAAAACAATGCAATTTGATTTTTGTTGGCTTGTTGTTTTTAAGTGGAACCTCATGGGTGTTCTGTTAAATTCAGCCCACAAAAGCAATTTGTGTCATTTTAATGTAGCTCCTGTGTTAGAAATGTTTGTTTTTAAATGCAAGTTTTATTGTTTTCATTGTTTGCACATTAAAAGCTAGATCAATAAGAGAAGCAATTCATGATGCCGTTCTTCAAAATTCAAGACTTATCTACCCCATAAATTGGGGCAAATATGGAAGTGCGAGAAATAACAAAGGCTCATTCTTTTGGAATATGAAAAGAATAATTCTAGTTGTTCTCCGCTTTGACCTATCGCTATCTACCATGTGTCTTAATATTTACGGGAGAGTCAAGCAGAGACACAGCTCTGTGACTGATAGGATGGAGTAGAGCATTCTGTAATTTGTTATATTCTGGTAGTTATATTCTAGTTTGCACAAACGTAGACATCACTTCAGCTTTTCTAAAATGGAAGATAAGCCTTCTTTCTGTGAGAAAGACATATCAAAATTTTTACCAGACATTAAGTGTTCGTGTATGTACTTTTATTAAACAATTATCCCAATACAGAGGGCAAGATGGGGACAACTCCTGCAGCAAGGGTCAGACGTGAGGGCCAGATACGGGTTCTATCTCCAGATCTGCTTCTGGCTTTACATTTAGCCTTGTACAAGTCTTTCTACTTCTTAGGGCCTCCATTTCCCACCGATACCCAGGGGACAGTACTACAACGGGTTTCTTGCTCTTTGATATTTGAAACATGCTTAGAGGTTCCTTAGTTGAGGGTGCAAGAAAGAAATCATTATTGTTATATTTTTGTAGCCCCTTTCTTCCTGCGGGGTCCCAAAGGTATTTTAAAGTCTCTATAAAGTCTTGGGTAGGAGGGAGCAAAGAGAGCATATCATACTCCTCCTGGGTGCAAGATGGCAACCCTGTAAAAGTACACGGTTGCTAGATACACACCTAAATAACAATTTTGTAGGGCAGAGCAAAGGAGAAAGATGTAATTGGGAAAAGTGAAATTTGAGCAAACAATCTTCCAAACTGTTAGATAACAAGTACACCGAATTATCCTTACTCTAAAAGGTATTGATAGATAAGTGCTTATTTCTGCCTCTAGGTAGAAGAATGGCTCTTCCATTGGTCGTGTCAATGGCAGTTATACCACCTACTAAGTCACGACCCTTCATTCTGCAGTAAAGTGTATTTTAATGGTAACATGCCCTTTAAAACATCTCCAAGTAGACTGGCAGATAGCACTTCACTAATTGATAGATTGATACAAAACAATCAATGTGAAAATGCAGAGCATGAGCAGAAGTCACCATGCATCACTGGATGTGGAACTGCACAAGTGTCACTAGTTTCATCACCCATCAAGCTTCTCCATCTTCCCTAAAATATTCCTTTCTCATTTCAATGCATTTTTCCTTAAAAGGTTGGTGTTACAAGCAGGATCAGGGATAGTACCGGGTATGACTCTGCATGCCTTCACACCCCATGAAATCCCTTCTACAATGGTAAAATTAATGAGGAAAATTGCCTACTGCAACAATTTCTGAAATAGCCATAAAGGTTTTATTGCTTAAGTGTATGCAACAGCAGCTTCAGCAAACATACTCCATTGAGTGTGGTAGAGAAAGGACATGCACAGGATCTTTTGGAGAAGCAGACAGCCATGGCTAGACTATATATCTAAATAAATCAGCATTTATTAGCTGATGACTACATAGCATACTGTAGCAAACCACGCTCAAAGACACATTCCTGCACAAGGCCAGCGTGGTATACCTCCTAAGTTTCCTAATAATGCTACCTTACTTCTCAGGAAGCAGGTTTTCCAAAAAATAAGCAAGCTGAGAATATACCACAGGGGCCACTCATTGTCTCAAAGTCAAAGATGCGGCTAAAATAGGTTTGGGTTTGTACCCCAACAGATATAATAGTCTACAGTAAAGTGAACACCTGCTTGGAGTTACTGCCAACACCCCCCACAATGAAATGATTACACTTGGGTCAAAGATCACCTCTGCTTGAAAAATTAGAGAAATGACTGCATGCTAAAACCGGTGGGCAATTTTGCCACCGCCCCACAGCGAGGAGGTGCTCCATCACAGCATACGACGGCCGCAAAGGTAGGGCCATTCATCCATCCTGTCTGTCCAGGATGACTCCGCCCGGGCAGGCAAGCAGGACAGCAGTATTTAAGGCAGTGCTCGCTTTCCAAATTGTTACCCCGAGCTCACTGCTGGTGACCGACTGACGGCCTGTACCGGAGGGGCACAGAGGATCCGCGTTGTGGACCCACAGGAGGGACGTGTTGCAGTTCAGAGAGAGGTGAGAGACCAGAGGCTGTGACCTTCTGCTGTGCCTTCTTGTCCGTCATCTCCCGCTGCCACGCCACGTGTTGCTGGCCCACGAGGCCGTACGACGGGGTTTGCAGACAGGGAGAAAGCGCCAGGGCTACTCTGTTTGCCTGAGTACTTGTGGCTGGGAGCTTTCACGTGAATGATTTGAAAGGCCCTTGAGAGTCACTCAGTTAGGTAGCAGAAAGAAAACCACATGATTTAAGTGGCCACTCCACACCATGCAAATAGGATTTGAACCCGAGAGGCACAGCGCACCATGAACTCCCATTTACTCAGACCATAGCCCGGGGCATTCAAAAAGCTTTCGGCATCTTGCGAGTTCAGCTCAGAAGAGCAAAACTTATTCAAGAACAGTAAATAGCTGGTGATAACTAATCTATATGCTGGAAGTTGCTCTCATAAAACATTTGCTAAATAATTTAGGAACAAAAACCAGTAACAATAAAAAACATAAAAAACCTAAGTCTACTCCCAGATGATCTACAAATACAAACCAGCAGTAAGTCTATCAAATAAATTCACCTAGTGCTACTCTCATATTCCCCACCATCCTCCCAACTCCAAGTTTCTTTTGATTCAGCAGCTTTCCTCCTTTTGGCATTTCTGGCTGGCAGGGCTAGATGTACTTGGTTAGAATTCAATACCACGAGGGGGTTTAGTAACTGAAAGCTGCTTTTTTTTTTTTTTTTTCCCCTCCTCTCCTCAGCAGCTCAACAGGAGGTAAACAAAAGTTCTAGAAGGGTGACCTGCAGGATTAAGGTCGGTCGAGTTTAAACGGCTTCAGTCCTCATCAGGATCCACCAGTAAAAGTCAGAAGCTTCCTTTACTTTCGCCAATGAAATTAAAAAATAAAAAATGAAATCTCCGAATCAGCTGAAAAATCCCTCACAATGTGATAGCAAAGCGCTTGCCAGGGTTCACTAACATTCAGCAGGTGTTTGCCCTAGCTGACTGCTCCATGGTCCTCGGTGCTGTATAAATGTAGATCCTTCAAGACAAGCGTGTACTGTCATTAACTGACTTTAAATGAAGTAATACAAGGAAGAAGAGAATGAGGAATAGGAGTGTCAGGAGAAATGCCTTGCATGAGGGTTACACCAAGACCCAGGAAGAGCAATAAATTAGAATTCACTTGTTGGCCCGATGAAGCAAAGACTCAGTTGTGTGTGTTAAAGATCGATGTCATCCAGTTGACTTCAATGTGACACCAGCTTTCTGCTGTAGTGGATGGACAGCTATTCTCGTGGTTTAAGCCTCCCTTCTGAAACCATCCCGCGATAACAGCAGCAAGTTCTGAACGGCAACACCCATCCTTAAATCCAAGTTTCAAAATCATTGCAAAAAGTTGAGAAAAATATTAACAGCAAGGAGACAGATGGTGCCATAATAAAATCCCCTCTCTATTCTTACTTATTTCCACCGCTTTTACTTATCAAGACATCTCCCCCAAAAGCATATCATGTTTGCACTCCACGTTAGTTCCCTGCCTGCTAGATGATCCAAAGAAAGGACTAAAAACCTTCTAGAGCTGATGGCGCTAATCTGATGACCTGACGAGGCTCAAACCAAGAACCAGTTACTAGGAAATAAAGACAAACCATGGCTGCTATCCAAAAGAACTCATAAATCTAAACATCTCCTGCTTGCTTTCTTGTAACAGCTCTAATATGTCTTCTACTTTTACTTTGCGAAGATTGTTCATTATTACTTTCACCTCTTAGCCTGTCTCAGGATGTCAGCTCCATCTGCCACAACATATCAGAATGAATCTTAGCAAGTACAGTTCAGGTGCTCAATTTTATCCTCCTTCTGAATTCTTATACTTGACATAAGGTTTAAGAATACATATAATTTTTTTTCAATCAACATTCCGCAGTCTCCTCACCTCTTGACTTTCTTTTTGTCTGCCTCTCAATTCCCAATCACTCTCTTCTCGTCCTTCATATCATTCTTACCTTGGAATTACTGAAAGTGATACAGAAGAAGATACATCATCTTGCTTAGTAATGTTTTGCTGAACACCTCAGCCAGCACTTTAGTTTGCACATTGGCAACTGGAGAATAAACTCTAATTGTTTAGACACTTTACCATTTGGCAACCCGAAACATAGCTAGGACTGTAGGCTTCAGCATTCAACTCTGCTTCTTGGAGTAAAGAATTTCAGTCTTTATTGACTTGTACTTATCTTCTCCCCTACAAATGTTTTCTGAACTTCTTTCATCTTTACCTTACTGCTGCTAAGCATGTCATTTTCCATTCCCTGTTATTCAACAGCCTTTATATTCATATGCAGCCCAATTTTCTGCCAGTATCATCTTTTCATTTATGTCAACTGGATTACATGTTGCTCCTACCTGCCTCCAAGTTACTGCTCATTTTCCGTGTCAGATAAAGTTATCGTACAGTAGACTGAACAGATTTTAGTCAGCAATTGCGTTCCTTTATGGAATTCCTTTATGTTTTCAAATTGCTCGCCAGAGTAGGCTGTAATTCTCCTACAGTAGAAAGTGTTCATCAAGACAAAATAGAAATATGGGAGCTGGCACTAAGAGTTACGGTCAGCTGTTCCTCCAGTGCAACAGTCTCTTTCCAAGAATTACAAGAACCAACACATTGCGCTGAAGAGAAATCTGACATTTTTGGGATGACTAACCTGACAGTAGTTGAGCCTTTCTCTTTTGTTAGATTAATTATCAGTCATCTCCTTCCTTTAAACAGAAGACTACAATCCTTCCAAGACTCCCAGCCTTATTTATTTATTTTATTACTGTAATTGGGTGTTCTTTGTATATTGTTGTGACTGGCGTCAGTAGATGGCACTGTGACATACACTCTTCCAGGTTCTTTTTTGTTAGCCTGCAAGCAAAGGTTTAGTTTTATGAAATTTTTTTGTGTGTGTTATAATTAGTTTTGTTTATGCAAGGTTCTGTAGTCCTTCGGGAGCAAACTGTGGAAGCAGTGAGATAATTTGCTTTCTGCATTTGCCCTGCTCTCTGATTGAGGTCAGTTCTTGAGCCAGAATCAGTCTCTGGGTACCAGTCACTGAGGTTAGGTTGAGATTCCTATAAGAAGGGATTATCCTGCATATTATTTGACCACTCTTGCTCCAAGACTGGTACACCAGTGTAAATAGGGCAATTAAACTGAGAATGTACCAGTATTCCCCTCCACCAGAAAAGCAATCTGCAGTGCCCAAGTTATCTTATTGCCCTGTGACAACAGATACATGTTGCTATATTTAGAAGAGGACTCTGTTCTCCGAAGAATGGTACATGCAAATGGAAATAAATGTTTCGATTCCTTTGGTTTCTCAAGTTGAATATCTAGTGTTGGGAACCCAGACTGCAAATTCAGGAATCCACATGTTCAAGTACTATCAGTAGCAAATGTGGTGCCCTGAAAGACAATTCAAAGTCTGATTAATTGTCAGACATGTAGACTATAGCTAGTCTAAGACAACAAAAACTTGTGGAAAGTTAAGACAAAAAAATAATAAAATTCAGTGCCAAAATATGACCTGAAATGCCTTCAAATTGACTTGATGGTCAACACCTTCAGTGTCAGATGCCTTAACTTACTTGCCTTCTTTTTTGAGGGAGACAATAACAAACAGTGTTATCTTTTATCCATGCTTAAGTTAGGATGCTTGATATAATGATACCTGGAAGCCTCAGTGAAGGTACAGAGCCCTATTGAGCTAAGTGCTTTTCAAATACAAGATGATAAATGGATTTAGATGAAAATGTCATCAACTGATTTAACAAAAAAACCTTCTTCAGAAAAAAAAAAAAAAAGAGAAAGATGGTTGAAGGTTTATCAACAGTTTTTCACAAAAGCACCTTTAAAATTTCCTTGCCTATTTTCCCCCCTCAGTTTTAAGCAGCAAAATCACCTCTATCTTTAAAACTATATTAATGATTTAACAATGAGCAGCATTTGATGAACGAAAAAAAGATAGCAAAAAATGAGAAGGAAGAAGAGAAATATAGAGTATGCCAGAAAAGTAGCGTTAGCACAAACGTTGTCTTGTGAATATAAAAATATGCATAGAAATTCATACGCACACAGTGCACTTACGTGTATAAAATGCCTTTATGACCTCATAAGATGAGGTATCCTTTGGAAGAATGACTATTATGATCAATGGTTGATTAGCAAGTGTCAAATTAACAAAGAGTGATCAGCTAGTATAAATATACATCCTAAGGTATAGAAAACCTTTATGAAAAGGTATCACTAAACTAAACTCCTTGTAGCAACGCTTGATATTCCACTCCTACATGACTTCTTTAATCAAAGAATGCCAGAGAGAACAATAGTTCAATAGACTTTCATATCTGACCATGAAGAATAAAACATACTCTTCAAACTGACTGGTCAGTTGTAACACCCATGAGACAAGGACAACTTTGAAAAAGTTGCGAGTTACTTACAGGGAGGATTTTTGACATCACAGGCCCCAGAAACGTAGCAGAGAATTATTTTCCTTTAACATGCTTACAGCTAAAGTATTGGCTTCCATTCAACTAATAGAAATGTTGGTGCTTAGAGCTTGCATGCCTTGCATTCTTGCAGTAATACAATTCTGTATTAAAATCTATTCCAGTTGCTTGATTTATGAAAATTGTTAAAATGTGCTGCATTCGTACCAAGTTTATTGGATCAAAAGAAAGAAAGAAAAAAAAAAGAGAATCCATTTTTAAGCAGAAAGAAAGAGAAAGTGAGAGAGAGCGCGGGCTGTTGTCCCTATCTAACATGTGAAGCTTTAGTCCTTATAAAAGTTGCCTGTATCCAAAATGTGACAATTTTATTTCAGAAGGTGACGACGTTTTAAGAATATGTTGCAACTTGTGGACAAAGTCGTGGTTGATTTGCTCTCCAACATTCCTTGGATTTTGTAATATGTCAATACATCATGTTAATGCAAGTTTTTAAAAAAGGAGAAGAGAAAGCAAAGCTCCCTTCCTTTTTAAGTATGAGTAATCTATCCAAATCCTACTGAGACACACAAAGGAACGCCGGCAATTTTCCCTTTCATAAAATGCGGACTTTCTTTAAATACTTCCTCCCTACATTTTCAAAGCACAGTTGTATGAAATGAAGGGGAAATGACACCCTTACCCATTGAAAAGGAGATTATGTAAAACTGGTTGGAGAAGCCAGCCGTGTTAATGCAAATACAAGTATGATCTTATTCATAAGTTGCTATTGTGCTAGAAGAACATGCGTTTCCTAGATGTGTCTACCTAAAACTCTGTGAGGAGAAAAATATTTTTTCAGGATACATTACCCTGTTTTGCAAATAAATATGAAACCCAAAAGATCACTTTAAAGAAGTGAAGGGCTTGGTTTTCCATTGTGCTGAGCACTCGATTCCACTTGAAGTTAATGAGAGCAGTCAGCAGCCTTGACAATAAGACTCTACAAGGATTTTGCATGCCCAAAGGTGCTGGAGACACTCCGTGAAGAGCCAGGCTCAGCTCCTTTTCCACTCACGACCTAAGTTTTCTTTGTGCCAATAGCAACCACCTGTTGCTTCTAAAGTAGCAAGTGGGGACAGTCTGTACCTAATAATTATTTTATAAAGTCAATTCCCTACTCTGCCTTTACAATGGCCTATGCTACTGATCGCAATAGACATAGCCCTTCATTCGGCCAACTACTCGAACCCATCCTTCAGCTGGAAAAATACAAGCAAGTCATTCCCATCCCCTTCCAACACCCCCAAATTTGAGTACATGCTACATCGGTGTCTTACTTCCCATTGCTGCCATTTGAAAGACTAGTTTAGATCCTAGGCCTGAAACTGCAGAATCAAAGAACAAGATCACTTCAGACTGCATATGAGCTATAGACCAAGAGATGTCTCAGAGGAAAATAGATCAGCAAGAAAAAGCTACCACTGCAAAACTCTCAAGTCCAATCAAAACCTAGCTTACAGTATAGACTCAGGTTGAAAAAATGAAGAGGTAGACACGTGAATTTGTCCTATTGCTAGCAAAGGGAATAACATTGCACATGCGTGATACGGTGTACATGAAATAAAGAAGCGATGCCCTCAGCCACCAAAAAGAAGATTGTACATAATGTGGTTGGAGAAGCCAAGTGCATTAGTGCAAACAGAGGTATAATCTTATTCCAACATTACTTTGTGCTGGAAGCACATTTCACAGCATTTTATACTTGTACGCGAATAAGCAAAGTCAATCTTGGTGAATTTTTAAAGTAATTTTACAGGGGAGTTGATCATCTTTCATCTGTCTACCACTTTTTATTCGTCTTGGCTTTCCATGGAAACTCTTTAGTAGTGTTAGGAAGCCCAAGGATATGTGTATTTAACTTTTGATCGGTAAAGAAGGTCTAATTAATCTTCATTACGTGGAGTCTTTTGAAATAGATGCCTATATTGAGTGCCCTTCCTGTTCAGCTCTGGTCCAGATGAATTTCTGGCTCACTGCGTAGGACCCTGGGGTCTTATCATACGAAAGGCTGTTCACTATTCGATGAGGAAATGACTATATAGTCTTCCTACCCTTTTCTACTTACACATATGACAGCTGTTACCAGTCAAAACTGTCTTTTGTTTGTTTGTTAGCTAAAGGTAGCCTAATGGCTAGCCTAAACCAAAAATCCTCTGTTAATTTTAAGAAAGTACTTCTTCAAATGAGAGGGGCTTGATCCCCCCAAAATATCTTTTTCTGCAACTCCTTTATTTTAAAAGGAGTAGTAACAGGTCCTTTAATAGAAATATCTACCCATTTTAAATTTCTGGGGGTTTGCATTTTGTTTTTTCTGGGTTTTTTTAAGCAATACCTCAAAAGATTTTAACAGGAATTTACTTTCTGCATCACAGCATCATGAATCTGAGTTAGCTTTAAGAATAGAGTCTGAGACACAAAGTTTTTCAAGCTAAAAAACCCCAAAATTGTGCTAAGATATAGTTCAGTAGTGTCAGCGCGAAGACCTTGAAAGCCCGGCTTTGTCAGTTGGAGGCCACTTGAAGATGTTTTCCATGCATGGCTCGGATACCTAAGGGCCTCAGCAAGTGATAGAATATATGGGTAAGGCAGAGGAACAAAATAAAATTAAGGAAAAAAGAAAGAAATGAAAACCAAAACCCAAATTAGCTGTGATTAAAGGTCTGGCTATTTGGAGATGCATACAACTTCATAAATAGCTACATGGTGGAAGTACTGATTTTCAAGCATTCAGATATTTTGCTTTTCAGATCAATTTCAATTGGATATAAGCACATTAGATCATTGTCCACAATCTTTATCTAATGGGTCATATTTCCAAGCATTTATCTAATGTTTCAACTATAACGTGACACGTATCCAACACCCAAAAAAGAGGTGGTGTGGGAAGAAGCTTACTAAATTTAGTGATTTGCTCTTTTTATTTACTATTTTAACTTTCTTTCCCTGATTCAGTCAACTTCCTCTCCTCCTCCCACCCAGTATATTCTTTAATCTATCAAAAGAATTATTAAATCTTTTAAAAGATCAAACACTCAGATTCTTCACAAAGGTTGTCACAATGAATTCATTTGCAGAGCTTTCATCCCTTCTTCCCCACTGTGCTGAAATAATGTTGACTATTTTTCGCTGTCTCTCTCGCTTGCTGTAAAGATCCAGTTGCAAAGGTTGTTGCAAGGACTCGATCTCCCACTCTTTTCCCACCTGGCGCCAATATATCCTAGAAACTGAAAACACAGGTGTAGGTACCTTGCTGTTGCTATGTTGTCCAAAAATGATCTCATAAAAGAAGTCTTTCAAAAGGTTTTTTATGATACTGCCGAACAGAGAAAAAAAGAATAGCAGCAGCGAGGGTGATCCCCAAAAATTCCTTTCTCCAATAGTGCTACTTCTGTTTCAAAAAAGCAGATCTTTTTTATTGTTTGGTAGTCTGACTAGTACCAATTAATGCTACGTCGAACACCAAAAGGCTACAATTCCTTTGGCTTAAGTAGGAGATCTTGAAACTAAGAGAAACACACACCATAGAAGTAACACATGCAGAGACTCAATTGACAAAATATGTCATTCTACTCAGTTCCTTATTGAACCAGAGAGTCTTTCCCCCCAGAGCTTGTAAAGCAAAGAAGGAACGTTTTAGATGTAGGACGCTCAGTATCTTAAAGACTGGTCTTCTTCAAATGAGAGGGATTTTATAAAATATTTATTTTCTATGAAGACAAAAAAAAATTAACAATCTTGGTTTTCAAAATTCTTCCTGAGTTTTGCTACATGTCAAATGACTCCTATCAGAGCAGCAAATTGTTTTTTTAATTAATTGTTCTCCCTTTTAATGGGCTGTGGAGTTGCAGTGGGAATAAAGCCAGAACAGTTGTGTATCCAGTTTGCTGGGTCTACTGCCTAATGGGTCACATTGCCCCCATGATATTGCATGTGCGCTATGATTAAGAGCAGCCAGGATGATCACAGTGAGAAGAGTAGAAGAGGAATGCAGAAGAGTGTGATGCTAGCGATAAAGGAAAGGTACAGATCGTTTAGTCCCTCAAGTCATAAATCCACCTCTTACTCATCGCAAAACACAATTTTTAAAGTACTCAAAGAAGGGATAATTCTCTTTTGAAAACTCTATTCTCTGATCCAAGAGCATCAAATCTTTTTTCAAGCTGAGTCCTAAACTTCTTGTATGACATAAGGAACTATCTTGAGACCACATTTGGGATGAAAGTGTTATCTAGAATAACTGAAGATGCAGAGAAAACGACGTAATGTGATGGGGAATGCATAGTATAATGACATTAGAAAATGGGACTTTCTAATTGTCATAGGCTTCTAGCTCCCACTAATTCCTCTCTGACTATCAGCTCCCTGGCTGTAAAAAGAGAGAAGTAACCAACATATATGACTTCAGTTCTTAAGTTTTCACAGAATCACCATGTTCTGGTTGCCCTGAAGTAAGACATTTTCACAATCCCACCACAGAGGATGTTCTAGACTCTTAAAATAGTACGACAACAGATGCACACCTCCAAAACCTAATTGAGAAAAACAGGATCCCTGCAGGCTACATGAGAAAACAGGACCCTTGTAAATTTGGAATGGAGCCATTTCACAATTGCTGGAACTAACGATACTTGTACTGGCCTATGGATTTCCCAAAAGCACTCAAAGCTTTTGAGGAAAAGCAAATAACTTCTTTCCCAGATAAAAAGTACAGCAAGACAAAGAGATTCCATCACTCTCCTTAATGGTGAGAAGGGCATCCAGTCCCCAGAAGAAGTTTTGAAGAAGCTGGATTTCACAAGGCTTTGGCTCATGCTTGCAGTTCATTGCACAACCTACCCCCCAAAACAAATGCTAACATATTTTGTTTCAGTTTGCAATAGACATCGCTTCCTTAGAAAGGCATCATATGTGGTTTTTTATTACCAATGAGCCAGTTTAACTATGCCTCCTCAGTAGACCAAAGTATCATGAATTCCAAGTTACCACCGAGTCAGGGTTCAGCACAGCACTGTAATAAAAAATGTATCGTATCTGACCTGTGCATTCATTGAGTTTACCCACATGGTGAGCTTTTCATCTTTATAAACACAAATAAGAAACCTTTTGAATGGCTTCTATGACATAAGAGAAATTCTACAGATGTTCTTTTTTCCCCCAAATTACAGACATTTCTTATCTTCATTAGGAATGATCACCTGTCTAAAGAGCTACTCATTTTATGTAATTTAATACAATCAAAGTCTTGCTATAGATTTCTAGAAGATAGCTAAAAAAAAAATCCAAGAAAAGAAATAACCTTATTGTGCAGTAAGCACTCTAGGTTTGTGAATAAATTCTTCCATTACTGGCTTTATTATTGTTAAGTGTCATGGAACCATTCCATAGGGGTCTTGATTTCATGTGTGTCTACACCCAGAAAACACTGGTTATATCATAACTTCAGGCTTTGTTTTCTAAAAGGTTAATTTGCTTGAGGGCTCCACAGTAGGTGGGCACTGGGGAAATGTGACCAAGTATGCTTTCTGCTGTACCTCTGTGGAGAGATTAAGGTTCAAGCTCATTTGTTCCTAAATCTTTCTTGACAACAGCTTTGTTGATAGTGAAGTACAGAGTTCTGCTCTGGATGAGAGTCAACAGCTCATACTAAATCCTGGAGTCACAGAAACACTTCTTAGGAACCAATCCTGTTTAGCTGGTTGGAGAAGTAAGGTCTAAGTCAACTTGCTCTGCTGAAATTTAGAACGCAACAGTTCATAGTTGCTAATTCTTTACTGATTTTCTGAGACGCAGCACAGAGGGATCATAAAAATCAGCAAGATAATATTTCAGCTCATGGACAGACCCATCATTGACCAAATGTTGAAAATTGAACTTGTTCCCACCTCTCACACTTTTGCCCAAACTCCAGGTCTCTGCTTTCCCTGTCCCATAGCTGGATGTGCCTATGTTTTGGCTGCTATTGCTTTGTTATTTGCTGCTCCCAGCAGCTGTAGGCAACTATTTCCTCCATACCATCTGCCCATCCTGGATCGCTTTACTCTCTCATGCTGTGCTTTAAAAAAGATCTCACACAAAGCTAGGGTAAATTAGCATGTGCAGTACGTTTACCTTTGGAGGACACAGCGGTCCCTAGTTCTGTCCATGCAGGCCAATTCTCTATGCCTATATCCAAAATTTTCTGAAGCCATCCTACTTTCCACAATCCTCCTTCACCTGACCATAACCAGGCTTTTGTGGTCTGGTGTACTCACAAGTATCTCGACACTAATCACCAAGGTGAACTTAATAGGCTGCCACAGACACACAAGCTCAACGTTCTTACTGAGGTCCTTGATAGCCAGCGCTGTGCTGCAAAGCAGATGATGGACTGTCGTGTTCCTTCCAGTCCTGCTTTGTCATCACCCAGCTTTACTTCCAACATCTGTCTGCTTCACCAGCATTCAATTTCGCATTCATCTTTCATACCCAAATAACCTTTTATTGCATTTTCACTTAAGCACGTAGAGAAAAGTCACCAATATAGGACAATTGCTGAATTATAACATTGCGATGTCATACCAAGACATCATATTTCTTTGACTTATCGGTACTGAATATTGAAAGAGATAGCTGATCTAAAGCATGAAGAAAATGAAACAACCAAATATGGCAAAAGAAAAGAAAATGGAGAAAAGGGTAATACCAGTGTTTCAAGGAAAAAAAATCCAGAACCAAACATGCTGTTTGCTTGAGACAAAGCGACTGTCAGCCTGGTTAAATACATAAAATGCACTATGTAGCAAAACATTTTTAATAAAAATTCTCAAAAGTTAGCATCAAGCGAAATTCCTTCTTGACATGTAAGTTGTATAATGCCTTTAGAAATTTACTTGACTTACACCTACTGCATTTTTGCAAAGGGAAAAATTTCCAAAACCATGGTTGCCAGTCCAAGATCTCGAGATTCGGTCCTGTAGCTACATACAAGATCCATGAAATAACTCGTCCTTTTAAAGAACAACGAGAAGTTCTTCCATCCTCTGAAGCTCAGCAGAGAGATCTCCTCACAGTACCAGAAAGGATCCTTATAATTTTACACATGCACCTAATACTAATCTGGGGAGCTGGAAAAGTTGAAATGCATTGCAAAGCAGTGGAAGTCTAGGGAATTCAGTGTTCAGCTACAAATTCACCCTAACAGAGTCACAGGCCAGAAAGAGTTGCCATGGGAATGATTTACCTTAAAGTTAAGCACATGCTAAAACATTTCCAGGATTTGGGACCCTAATATAAAGCAACTGCAGGCACCCAACAAATTGGACACGATGCTGTAGAACTGTAACGTCAGGTTACAACTCCTATTCATTTAAGGGCTGGTTCCAATTTTGTTACATTAATTTTGGCTTCCCCCCCCCCTTTTTTTTTTAATCCTGGTGCTGTAATGAGGCTGGAATAAGATGTTTATGTATTATATGGTTTATGTTGATATTTGAGGTCTCATACATCATCTAGACAGCATTATGGTTAATAAAGCAACTGCAAAAGAGGAAAGAAAGGAAAGTGATGGGACTTTAAATGACTAAAATAAACCCACATCATGTGACAGACACAGGGAATCATACTGTCCTGACTAGATTCAATCCTCAGTTCCCTTAAAACAGTGATTTTACTATTGACTTAATGAATGGTGGAATTAAGGCTCAGAGCTCGCTCCATTCTCCTTGCCAGTGTGAAAAGTTATTTGTTTTATATCTCATTGCCCTTCCCACATGCAGACAGCAGCTGTAAACCTGATGCCATGAAATCCAGGCCAGTGTCCCCGCCTCCCCCACAACTCACTTCAATGGAGCCAAGATTTCACTCAACATATGGTCTAGAATTTACTCCCATAAATCATTTTGACTGTCAACTCCTTCAGCAGATTGGGTCAGACCCAGAAAAGACTTAGGGGGTCTTCAGGTACCAAAGTCTCTAACAGGGATCCCAAATTGCCTTGGTCAGTAGCCAGCTATTCCCGGGAAGGAGCCTCAATCCCCTTTTTCTACCTGAAAGTTCCCGCGTCTCAGTTCTGCAGTGAGCCAGTGTCCAGAATTGACTCAAATGGGTCCAATAAGCTCAAGATCTGTTATAGGATGTAGATACAGCTACTCTTTTTTGGCAAAAAACTGCTGCCAGAGAGATGGGTAGTGACACCTAAATTTTATGCAGTGACACGGTGGGTAGAGCATTCACCCAGTTCATTATGATCTGTCCTCAGCCTTATAAAGAGTTTAAACAAGTCCAGAGCCTTCCAGGAAAGCCTGTCTCTGCTGCAGGTACAGCAGTGGTTTTAAGAGTTCAGGAGAGGCAGCAGAAGTAGTTAGTGCATGCAACAGGGAAGGAGGAGCAAACCCGGGCACTGGTCCCTGCTTTCTGGGTTTTTATTCAGGGGCTGCTTAATGTAAAATGCATAAGCTGTCCTGAATCCATGCATTTATTGTTAATGGCACTTGAAGTCAAAGGCATACTGATTCATTTACTGGGGAATAATCATTTACTGTATTAGCTAATCTATTTATCAATATAAAGTCAATTATTATGAAGCATCAAGAGTGGCTAGTAATTATGCAATGTAAACATAAAGGATGGAATCAGTAAGTAATTATATTTATTCATAATTCGAAATATTGAAAAACATTTGTAGTAGCTGCATAATGCAAAGCCCACCTTAAAGACACAGGAACATATTACTCTCCGATTGAAGATTTTGTGATAGAGACATTTTACTTCATCAATACTTTTAAACCATGAAAATATTTACACTTGCAACAAATTTCTTTAATGTTACTGTGTGTATGAGCCATGTAAACATATGAATCATAGAATCGCCTAGGTTGGAAGGGAACTTTAAGATCATCAAGTCCAACTGTTAACCTAACCCTGCCAAAACCACCACTAAACTGTGTCCCTCAGCACCACGTCTGCCCATCTTTTAAATACCTCCAGGGATGGTGATTCAACCTCTTCCCTGGGCAGCCTGTTCCAATGTTTGATAACCCTCTTGGTGAATAAATTTTTCCCAATATCCATCCAAAACCTCCCCAAAGTACAATGAAGTACTTGTACCTATCGAATAGCATAAGTTGCAGCCAGGATTCTGAGTATTCCACAGGCTATAGTTTGGGTCCTTCTGATAGGTACTTCAGTGGCTCCGTTGAATTGTAAAGGGCTATTCCCATGTATCAAGATTTTCATATGCATATTTACAAGGATGACCCAGCAAAAAGCATCTAAAGAGTCAGAGATCCAAACACCAAAATAATGTATCAGTACGCTAGGAATTTGTGATAAGCTTGTCAAGAGCATAAATTATAACTTGCATTGTCCAAGTAAACAAGCAGCATAAATCTAATCTAGTTTAGTGATTCTTTTGGATTTAATAATTTCATGTATTAGCAACCTGGGAAAGAAAGTTATGCTGTGAAAATATTTTTGCCTCTATTGCAAAAATTACAGCCACAAGAATTGCTACAGACTCTCGGAGGACCCTGTCTTTAATGTCTGGTTAGCACAGTATATGAGGACAAACCCCCTAAGTACATATGGTAATCTCATCTCCCACTTCTACATTTGTTTATAAGCACCCAATCAACCAAACTGAGCAGTGTTGTGGTTTTTTTAAACATCTGAATCTGATCAGTTCACTTATTAATTCTGTTCAATGTATACCTTTCAAATTAGATTGCCATTTAACAGATTATTTACTTAAGCAATCAATATTAAAGGTTCCAAGAATTGCGATCGTCTTATTTCCAATAATTTGTAGCATCATATTGAGGTCACCTACCCCATTCCATGCTAGAATTAGGAGCTCTGCAACAGCGAGCAAATTTATTGGTCTTAACCTTTTTAAAAGTTATCTGTACTAAGAATAGCACAACATTACTGTGCACTCAATTTTTAATGGAGTTATAACAGAGGAACCTAATCTATTTGTAGTCTATGTTGCTTCAGCACTCACATCCCTCTTTCCTTGCCTTCTCTGCCATACATAATAGATAATTACACGATATGGTACATCTATGGTATACAAGAAAATATTGGCACATATGGTCCTGATTTAGGGACTCAGGTTGGAAGGGTTGTCTAAGCTCCTTTTCCCACTAATCAATGCCCAACACCCAGAATGCCAGGACTTCTTTATTGGCCTCTTTACTAGAGAGGAAAAGATAATAATGATCTTTGCAGACAGAAGCAGAACTCCATTTTCCTCCTTCAAGATCTCCTAACCCCTGGCAGGTATTATCTCACATATAGGACAGTGAATTGTGTATCTCCAACAACACAATCGTCCACTCAGCTAATGGGGAGACCCTCCTGTTTCAGAAAAGAGGTGGGATCGCTGCTATAAAAGGAGAAGAAATTCAGCTTGCCTTTGTGCAACCCATCCATTGGCGGCACGCAGAACAGCGATAATAGCAGACCATCGTGCCGTTTGCACCAGTCATAGTTACAAGAGTAGTGCCCTGTTCTGGTGGGCATACACACGGCCGAATTCAATCTCTGCTCCGAAGAGTTTACTATCAAAGTATCAGCAAAGGGATAGAAAAATAAAAGCTGCTCACTCTGTCTTACAGATAGATAGCAGAGGTAACAGACAAAGAAAGGCAAGTGACATGCCTGAGGGGTCTCGAAATGAAGTGGGTAACAGAAGCGAACCCAGGGCAAGCGAGGTGGTTTGAAGCTAATCTGAAACTTCAGTTGACAAGTCTTTTCCCTTTTCTAATATTCTTGATAGGTGCAGATTGGTACTATTCTACAGACAAGTATTTATTTAATACACTCTTATAAACTCAAAATCTACCGGGCTGAAAGAATTCGTTATTCCTCCTGCTTATTCTAGACACGGAGCTCTACAGGCTGGTCCATGGGTTACCAATGTACTTATGAAATAAACAACTTGGAAACCTCCTAGGTCAAGTTCATGTCCTGTAGTGGGAAGGTATGTATCGGTTTCCAAATTTATGCATACATGCTCATTTACTACTGCATCTCTTGATATTCCTCCGAATGCCACATTTTCTCTTGAAACCGTTTAAGCCCTCGGCTTTGGCGATGCCACATGGCAATGCATTTCACTGACTTGGCCTGGTGGAAATACTATTTACTTCGGTCAGTTTGGGACAAATCATATCCTGCTAGTCCTCGAGGAACATGAGGATCTTACAAAGTTGCATTGTTACTATTCTTCTTCCCTCCTGGGTTTTTTCTTGGAAACAAACCAAACTCGTAGTTACCACACACACATGCAAATATTCCTCAGTTGTGCACCATACTACTGCACAGAGCGCAACACCAGTACAGACCAGCACTTCACACACAATGAAACGCAAGCAAGGGGAAGCCTTGGCACGTAGGTTTTATATCCCTCCATCCTTCTTTTAAAAAGGGTATCAAACTTGGTAAAACCTTGAAACAAAATATTTGCTCTTTAGTTTTATGTTCACATAGAACATCGTCGCACTCTGGCAATGATGGCTCCGCATCAGCCAGAGGTAGAAAGGGGCGAATTTCACGAGAGGCAGAGAAGTCACCTCAACGCAGCTTTCAAATTGCTATAGGAATTAACGAGCAGCTCCTGTTAACCCTCAAACCAATATGTCACCGCAGTAAATTTCTAGCAATATCAGAATGCACCAGGGGGCACAAAGGGATGAGCCTGTTTTGCCTACAAGCTTTAATTTCACTATTTTTAACTGTGTCATTTCCAATAGTCTCTCAACAGGAAAGCAGGCATCAGAAGCCGAGATGCTTTGCAATCTGTGGAAGAAAAGAGACTTTCTGCCTCAATTCTACCTACCCTAATCCTTGTCACCCTCCCAGCAGGGCTTATCCAAAATGGTACCATGCAGTGGTCTCAGGAAAAGATGAAGAAGCCGAAGATGCTGAAAATCACTACTTGCTCCCTCCTCCACCCCTCCGCGCTCACTGAAAGAAGGGGAAATGGTGGGGTTAAGAAAATAAAGTTCTCTCAGTAACGCTGCCACATAATGAATACAGCATTATTATGCAGAAGGCCTCTTGAGACATCGGCCTAAAAAATTCCACTGAAAAAGGAAACACCTGTTGGAATATTAACTAGGACAAAGTCAAGCAAGGAGAAAGAGGATAGGTGGCCAAGAGGTTGGAAAATCTAAGAGGAAATGTTGAAGGGATTTTTTTTGTTTTTAAAGTGTGACATTCCTAATATTTGACTTCCTAAAGCAGCAAACTGCCTTTTCTTCATGCAAGTATCTGGAGGTAATGCCAAAGACAAAAGAAAGCCAACATTAGGTAAGTGATCTACGTTTCTGAGAGCAGAGCTACTTTGGACATCCTTACACTGAGCGTATGGATTCTGGGTATTGGAAACCATTTATAGCTTATATTTCATAGGGAATATTGTTCATTTTTATTTCTTTTTAAAGAAAAATCTCAAAACCATTACTAATTCTATTTTGACCATGGGAAATTTTCTATTAAGCTGAACTCCCCACCCTGTTTTACAGCTTTGCAAAGATCTAATATACTGTAATAATAGATTCCGCTTTGCATTTACACGGTTTCCAAGTCCCTCGGAGAATGCCAGCAATCTTCTTTCCTCAATACTCCGCCTGGGAGACTGAGGCACAGGACGAGGTCTCCTCACAGACAGACGAGACCAGAGAGTTCTCATGGCTCTGCCCAACTAGAACTTGACTGTGAAAGACCCTAACATAGAAAAGGGAGTTTAGAAAGACATCTAAGGACCATTACGGTTGTCCCAAGGCTGCACCCAGTACATCAAAAAGCATATTGTGACCTCTGCTATACTTCCCAGTGCCAGCTATTCCCCATTTCGTTTTTCACAAGATGAGCGTAGAAAGGAGACTGGAGTTCTCCCATTTTGCAGTGTTTGCTGCCTAACTGGAAGACGTATCATCTGCTGGACCCTATCTTTAACTGAATATCCAATTCAGATTGAATTCAGCAGGACTTAGCGCAGGTTCGAGAGCACTATAAAGAACAGGAGCCTGCCTGCAAGAGCACTTACACTATGCGAGGAAACGTGATACTTAGTTGTAGTGCACTTGTAAGCATTTTTTTCTCCAATACTTTTATTTTAAAGGGAATAATGTTTCTTTCCCTATAATACACCAGAGAAGTATCTTAATCCTCTTGTAAAAGTCCCTGCAGAGCATGAAAATAATGTATTTCAAAGGTTTAAACTTGACATATCAAGGGGGGGGCTGAGGAGCCCAGTGCTTTGCAGGGCAGATATGCTTAGATATACAGCAGAGGTCTATAGCCTGCCTATATACAGGGAGAGAAATGCTCAGCCTCTCTGCATCACAGACATGATGCTCGTTTCTAGAATCTCACCCTTTTGAATAGGCTGGATGCAGAAAATAATCACGATAGATGTAAGGCACAAAGCATCACTGAGACTCTTTCAGCGAGGCAGCCATTTCCCACTGCCTGCCTTAGGAAGAAGAAAGAGAAGAAAAAAAATAAATAAAAAAAAAAAAACCAGCCACTTACAGGGATCTGTCTTGGCAGCTTAGCAAAAAGCACCGCAGCTTCGGAGCAGCGCTTTCAGATTAGCCCATATACCACACCCAGGATGTATGAACGCTATCAAAACCTCCTCTGCAGCATATTGATTATCCAGTATAGCCTCGCTAAAGAAATAATAAATGAGCAAGCAGCCATCCTCAGACCTATTGACTGGGAGGAATAAAGCCTCCCGCTTTCCTTCCTGCCTCTGCTCCCCATCGCTCTCTAAGAAAGCGGCCCCACCCTCCTCTAAGGTAGTTGTATTTTACAGACGGCTCAAGCTCATCCCTTTTATAATGAGCTTCAGTTTATCCCGATTACCTGGAAAGCACATCAGCCTGTCACATCCAGCCCCACTAATCTTTAACCCTTTGCACGCTGACTCCATCCCACAGCAGCGCTATGAACGAGCCCGGACACCTAATTCCCCTTGGGGGGTTTAGTACGGAAGATAGCGGTGGCTTCTCACAACATCGTGCTGAAGCCTGAACTACTGGCAACGCTTTCTTAATAACATACAAGGCTGTTTCTTGACAAGAGCAGCTGCTTTCACACTCCCAGTGAATATTTTAGCAGAAGCACGCGTGTGAAGGAGAGAGCAGGAGTGAGTGTGACTGTGGGTGGGTGAAGAAGTACCTATAGGGCACCTATAGGCAGGGCAACCTAGACCAGAGGTTGTAGCACTGCCTTAAGCATCATGAGATTCGTATTGTCCTTTGAGCCCAGCCACCAATTGCTTCGCCAATGCCTGTTTCCCCTTCTGTGCTTTGTTTACCCAGACTGTAAGTACTCCAGCAGGGACTACCTCCCCCTATGTATTTATCAAGAATATAGCCAGAGGAAGGGGAGATGATCTTAGTTGCTGCCTATGGGCCAGCAGTTCTTACACAAAAAAAGTCCCAAACACAGACAAAATACAATTTCATCTTATATTTATGCGAGTAATTAGAGTTTTACTGTGATTTCCATTAGGGGTTGTATTAAAAAAGGAAAAAAAGAAATCAAACAACCCAAAAAAACCCCACAACTCTGTAAGGAACCACAACAAGTTTGAGAAATGCTATTACATACACAACTGTAACAGATATATTATTGGTACCAATAATAACAAAAATAAAATTGACATGGCCAAGACATAGTGTACATTTGGGTTATTTATCATTTTGCATTCCTTTTGTTAACAAACATTGAAAATAAAAGCAAAACACTCTGCACAAATACCAACACTAAAGTAACCACAGCACCAACAGTGAAAAAGGAACATTTTTTTTCAGCCTGGTTTCTCAGCAAAATGATACCTGTTGGTTTCTTGCAGTTTGTGTTCTCCTACTACTTCCCAAATTTTAAACTTTCTGCCTAATATCAAACAAACCAAGAACACACAGTAGAGGCTTGAAAGATCCTTAATTCCATGCAAATTTCAATGAAACAGGAACCAGATAAAGGCAAGCAACCCTATGAATGCCACCACTGAGAGAAAGACTAAGTACACTCTTAATTCAACATTAGCGAATCCACACAAAAATGGTGCTGGAAATCAGGCACCTGCGGTTCTGCTAGCCCAGAGGCACTACTATTTCCAACAAATATGAAAAGTACAATAATGGGACAAACTGGGTTGATAATCTGGGGACAAAGAAGGGGCCCAGAACACAGAAAATCTTCAATTTGTCTCAGAAAGGGAAGAAATTGGGAGCAACAAGAGGAAGACTTTCACTTCCCATCCACATGGGAAACCATTTCCAAACAGCTCTCTAGGGACTACTGTAATAAACCTTCTCAATCAAAGAGGTGCTGCTGCAATTCAGACTTTAAAAAAATGAAATAAATAACAATTGGTTTGATTTACACAGTTCCCAAGCGGCCCCAATCTCTCCCTGAAGCTGTTTGGAGATAAGCAGGTCTGTCTTCTGAAAATTAAGACCAAGGAGTCTTAATTGCACCTCTGAAATCACAGAAACACGCAAGTCCACTTGTATGAATCAACTTCCAAGACATTCATTTAAACACGTTTTACAGCCAACAACCATCAAAATTACCTTAGGAGAAGCCAGAACGGCTTCCCTTGGTGCAGGGAGGAGGAGCTCTGCGCCAGGACGTTGAAGTTGTACTTCTGCAGGAGCCAAGCTGGCCTGGCTGGCCCCGCTCCGCTCCTCGGGCATCCCCACCGCCTGCCCTCTGCAGCACCACCCCTGCCTCCACGAGCCCCAGCTGGCCCAAAGCAGCTCTTCAAGGAAAGCAGCCGTTGCCTATCATCCAATAAGCACTGCTAGCAAAAAATGTGTTCTCCATTGGAAAGATAATTCTAATCAAAAGGATTTCTCAGCACCTACATATACTGGCTGAAAGAAAAAGATGACAGGAATTTCAGATGTTCATTACTTGCTTTTGTTTAATGAAATTTCCTTTTTTTTCAATCCTTAGAATGTAACCACACCCAAACATACCCATCGCTTGCTGACTGTAGAAGCTGAAACATCTTGTGTACTTTAAATGCCACTTTAAACCTACAGCATCTCTAAAAAATAGGCCTGGGACATCACAAATTGTGAATAGAAGCAGCATTACAGAGAGAACTTTTGGAGATGTGTCCACATATATCTGACATTTCAGCCACAAAAAGTCCAATTGTCATCATGCTGAATAACACACAGGATCAAAAATACAAAAGGAACATGAATTAGACTTATGTTAAAATACTGTTGACTGGTGTGTAAGTGACTTCCTATTTAAAAACCAACACTCAAACAATCCATTTTTATAGACTCATTATACCATACTCTTTATGCATCTTTCTCTGAAAGTAAATTATACATGGCATTGATCACACTCCCTCCCACTGCACAAGTCATGTGGATTCCTGTCCATTTTCTACCATAACGGTGCCAATTTCTTTGTGCCAATATTCTCGGGCCAGCAGCCACGTACAGTGACCTCGCTGGGTTTTGACTCTTCAGGTGTGCTTGAGCAATGTCCAAATGTCCTAAAAGGAGCTGCAAGAAATCCTCCCTGTTCATTAGTACCAGTAACTTGACGGCATTTCCATGGCCCCATGTCCTCTGGAGGATCTCAGTGTCTCTCAAAGCAGGAAGGAATACCTAGTCCACAACAAGAGCGTAATTTTAGGAAAATCAAAAATAACTTGGCAAATTGAAATTTAGCCAGGTACAAGCACAACTCAGTGAAATGGAACTGTGCATGACACTGTGAGCTCTCAAAAGAGGTCCAGATGTCTACCTTATACCTTTTGCAAAAGACAGGGATCTAAACCTTTAGATTCCCCATACCGTGTTGGGTGTGCAGAACGGGAATAAGAAAGGCACATGGCTTGAACGAGGAACACTGTGTTCTTCCCCTCTGTGACTACGAGCAAATTATTTAGTCACTTGGTGACTGTTTTCTCCATCTGTGGAAGAGAATAATATTGAATGCTCACTTTGCCCACACAGAATTCCGTAAAAACTGTTTTAAAAGGTACATTTTCAAGCATGGTAGCACCATCAGAAGTTTCATCTTGGGAGCCATTCTGCCCAGATATTCACGCAAAGCAATACCTTTCAAGAGCCAGGGTTTTTTTTTCCAGCTTTGACAGATTTGCATTATGGGTTAATTAACTTTTATCAAGGGCTTTCAGAATGTCACAGAAAAAGGCACTGCATAAATGGAAAGCCATTTTTAATAGTGCTGAGATGAGGCCAAGGGAACCAGATTTGGATCAGAACCTGTAGATGTCTAAGCCTTGGGTTGCTCGAATCTCTCATAATAGTAATTAATGAATGAGACTGCAAACATTTGTTTTTCAGACAGAACTATTACCTTGATATGAAATGCTTGAAATCACTTCAAAGCAAAATATTTAAGTTGTAAATATGTCAGAGCACACTGAAACGCATTTGAATTTAATCTCCCGAGTTGTGCTCCGCACTTAGCTCTTCTTGTACTGCTTTTATTATTGTAATCTTGATAAAGGCGCTCGGAGGTGAGAAACAGAGCTTAATAATTCACACCCGGTTGCAGAAGGCAGTGCTCAGGCAAAGCTCTAGTTGTGAATTATTACACCTGAAGTCACGTCCTGGAGCGCGTTAGCCACAAAATCTCATCTCAGTGGTGGGAGAGGAGGCAATGGGTAAGGAAAAGGATGCTGCATGGATGTAAATACATTTTAATAAACAACCTACCGCCCAACCGTGCCTGTTTGTCCTGGTTTGAGGACAAACCGTGCCTAAACCACGACACTGTTCAGGTGCCCTTCTGGCAGAAAACAACCCAGAGGGTGGGAGAGAGGGGAGAGTGCAGGTGTAAGTCATAGAGGGAGAATTTGGTATCAAACTGCTGTTGGTTACATCAGCCTAGCAACTGTTTATGCAAACAATCTGGCTGACTCATTAAAGTACTGCTCTGATCAGCCATTAACTGTAACTGACAGATTAAGAGGAGAACAGCATGAGACAGATACTTCAGAAGTGAGAGCAAAACATACTGGGAGCTTAATCTATGTTTTAATTCCAGCACCCTGCTCCCCGCCCCCACCCCTCTCCTTTGTCGCAGCGGCTTCGCATGGCATGTTTCATATTGTTTAGTGCATATCTTGGCGCCCACCTAGACAGTTTCGCATTCTCGGCAGCACCCGGTGGCACCCACATGTTCATTTGACATTCCAGGGAACCCATTGCAACAGCCACACATTCTTCCTCGCCTTTCTGAGGGCTTCTTAGATCACAGATGCTCCTGGTATCACCCACTGTGCTTCAATACTTCTCATGTCCCATGCACATTCTTCAGGGTCTAATCCTTTCAAATAATAGTGCTTTCCTTCAGATGCTGCCTGATACCGATGAAAACAGGGCTGAGATAGATGCTTGCTCTTTTTCATTTCCCTAAGCTGATAGACAGGACTTGTCAAATGCAATCAAGAAAAAATAGCTCAAAACCTGCTACTATTCTATTACATATTTCATGTTCTCCGTGTAGCAGGGAAGTCCCAGTCCTAAAGAATTCCCACTTTGAATTAGAAAAATCTTATAAAAGTCACACCTGGTTCTCACACAGCACACAATGAATTTGGGGAATTCATTGCCATGGGAGGTTACAAAGTCCATTGATAAAAAGGAATTTTAAGTGCACGTAGACTAATAAATAGAAGAAAAGCCCACCTGAGCTAGCAAACACAAAAGCTCTAGGTTGCCAGAAGCTAACACCATGTCCTGGGAATCTGCAAAGGCATTACTGGCGTTGTTTTTGAACTCTGAGCATCAGCTACCGGCTCCTGCTAGAGGCTGGAAGCTGGCTGAGAAGGAGCTTGAACCGAGCACAACACAGCTGACCTTATGGAAAAACTCCGTACGAGCATTATACCGTGCTAAACCCTGTACAGTTTTTCATACAGCGCTCACCAAGGTTGGGAGGACAGCAGGCCTGAGATAAACCCAGGATGGACTGCCTTAACTGCTGACTGAAGCTTTGCCCTTCCCCTTTCTCTTCCCATTTTTCTACCCTGCCAGGTTTTATTTCAAAAATGGTAACATCTGAATCCTCTCTCTATTTTTGGGCAGGGTGGGTCCCAGCTGAGAAGCAAGCCTTAAGTAAACGCACCTTTGCGCTACACAAGGCAAGCTCAATGATATGAATTCCGTTGCCTTTCCACATGGACCATATCTTTCAAACACGCTGCGTGGAGCCCAGGTATGCCCCACAGCATCATCTGTGGCTGCCTTATACCCTGAAACCCACCAAAGCCTGGTGTCAGGCTGGCATGAGCCATGATCCCCTTAAACCTCTTCCCCTCTCCTGTGACACAGAGAAGGCATCGCTAATAGGACTACGCCGCAATTAGCCATTAAGCCTGATATCCCATTAACAATTGCCACAAGTAGATGCCTAGCAAAGGGCGGGAGAGGAGGGTAAGTGCACGCTGGTATTTCCCCAATATACTCCTTTGGTTTCAAGCGGTCTGCAGTGACTTTGGGAGAGGGGTGGGATCTCGGTGCTTGGACTGTAATTTCCTTTCTTGCTCGGAAACAGTTCACCCCAGCGTACCTCCCCTGACTTAAATATGAAGCTTTGTGAATGATGGGGTGTATAGGCTGGTCACCATCTTGCCCATAAATATTACCCAAAACACTTTATTTCCTGCAGAGATAAGAATATCTCCCATCTTTATAAGTTCCACATTGAAATCAATATGGTCTGCATTTAAAACGCACACACAAACATGCATCTATCTATATATATACTGTATGTGTTTCAATACTCACCATATATATAGCATAATTTCCACATTGTGCAGGATTAAGTGCATAGTTCCACTGAGAAATAAATAAATAAACAACCAGCAATTTCTCAATTTCTTCCTGCTGCGTGTCAGTGGTGAAAATTGCTTAGAAATAGGACTATTATAAATATTCTATATATAACCACGCATTGTGGAGGAGGGGGGGGGAAAGGGGAGAAGGTTTGTATGTTTGAAAAATGTGAATACAAAGGAGGGCATAGAAACATATCCAGCCATTTCCACCTCGGTGCTATTTATAGCTATAGTGTTACGAGGTGTTTGTTTAAAGGGGCACCGGCGGAGTATGGAAGGGCCTAGCCCTCCTTCAAGGAGGCATGCAAACAATATTAACTTGGCAAAAGAAAAGCGTACTAATCTGGCCTGAAAAATTGTGGCTGTTCCTGCTTTTTTTCCGTGTCTGTAAGAATTGAAGTTTTAAACTGTATTTGCTTCCTCATTAACACTTTTATTCCTCTAGCCTGAGGAGGTGGCTCACTGGTTTTGGGGTCGGGCCCCGAACTGAAAAGAGAAGAAACAGGGAAATTAGCTAACATTTCTGCCACCACCCTTCCCAAATTTCCCTTCTTTACAGCAGGCGTTGGCAAGGGAGTCAAATTTCAAAATGTTCTGGTTAGCTCCACAGTTGGTCGAAAGTAAAAATGAAAAATATTCACTCGAACACTGCCAATTCTTCTGTGAATGTATTTAGTTTTGAAATTCAGTAGAAATATTGAAATAATTGGGATGAAAAATTCAACCAGCTCCTTAGAGAATACTTTGCTTCTGAAGAGTTATAGTACAAACCCCTGAAGAGCTCTCTATTGTTCCCTTGTGAGATGCCATATGGAGTAGGAGGGGTGGGAACTCAAGGGAAGAGTTATGACAATGAAAACAAAAACATAAATAAAATAAAGGAAGTTCTGTGTTCTCTGCGGGGACATGACTAAGGACTCACCAGTCCAGCCACAAGAAATTTCTGCTTCTTGAGCAGCGCAGGGATAAGATGGCAACAGCACGGGAGGGTTCTCTCAGTCCTGAGTTTTTTACAGAAAATGTGGAGGCCAGCAAGTGAATGAGCATCCCCGGAGGCCCTCCGGCTGATTTTGCCATGCTCTAGTCAGCACTTCGCCAGCTCAGCCCCACTGGCCAGACAAGTTCTGTATGTTTTTATTCATAATAGGGAATTGTGGCTGCCCCGTGACAAGAATAAGATGTTCTCCCACACTCCTGCTTTGGGAATATGTTGAATCAGGGATCCTGATTCATGGGCATGGCCATAACCAGAGTGAAAAGCTGTTGCAGAGTGTCCTGTGCTGCTCAGGGTAAAGGGCAGACCTGTTTCTTGCTCTCCTGGAAGCCTGCAGAGACAGCGACGGCCAAGGAGCCCCCTCGTAAGGCTGCTCTGTTGGAGCCCGTCAAGTATTTCCAGTTGCAATGTGCTCTTCCCATGGTAGCTGAAGCGCAGGTCCTTCCACGGCGCTCCAGCCCATTAACTCCTACCTCACAAGCATGAAATTCACTGACAGCCCTATTGACGCGAGCAGAAAACACGTTAGTAATAAAAACACCCATTCCTCCAACAAGAACTGCAATACAGTAATGAATATCTCCGTTCACTTTTAAGAGGCTATCTGTTTTGTAATTGCAACTGATAGCTTTTTCAATAAGCTTATAAAACCTATCTGAAAGAAAACATCGGGCCTCAGTGAGGCGTGAGGGCTAGACTTCACATCAGCCGAGTTCAGGGTAGCGCTAATGGGAGATGAAAACCCCACCGTGCCTGGCAGAACACAAGTGTCGCAGGAGCCCGGTCCCTTCTTGCGGTGGACGGGGGTTCAGGGCTCAGGGTTGGGGGGGGGGGACGGGCAGGCAGCAACCGCTCCGCACCGCTCCTCCGTCCCCTCCTTCTTTCCAAAGCTTTCGCTTCACACATGATTTTATTAAGGCTACTGGGCCGCTAATTCTAACAGCCTTGTTTTCCGTCTCCCAACGGGCTTGTTGACACACAAAAGCTGTCCTGCTTTGGCTCCACGATACAGCCTGGAAATAGAGTAAAGGCATGCCTATGGGTAGCGAGAAGAGTCGCAGCGGTATAAATTACTTTTACACTGCATACTGTGCCGTGCCACTGGTACTGTTTTGGTAAAAACAATGCTTATGTCTATATAAAAACTGTATAGAAACCTAGTCATAAAACAAAAGCTATCAGATTCTGTGCTTAATTATATGTTTTAATTGTTTAACTGCAGGGGCATTTGGCAGTCATAAATACATGCTTAGGAAAAAAAAAAAAAAAGGACTTAAAAGAAGTTGAATCAACCTGAGAAAATAAAATATCATCCTACGAAACGCTTGATATATTGTTACTTTGATAAGTTCAAACAAGTGTGACTCACTATACAACCATTCTATCAATTCTGAACAAAAAACTGCATGGGATTATTATGCTTTTAATCCAAAGAGCTGGGTATTTGGAATTCCTCAAGCCCTTTGTGGTGTCATATTAGCTAGGCCAGTCTCTCATGAAAAGAATGTATTGTTGAATAGAGTTGAGTCCGGATCTCTGCTCCATTGGGTTGATAAAATGGCAGTTGATTTAAAAAGAACCAGCTTGTCTGGAGAAAGGATTAGCAGATTAAGAGACTGCATGTAATTTTTTTTTATGTAATGTAAAGTTACATTTCATAACTAAAAGGGATTAATTAAAACGTTAATAGAAGGAGAGATGTTATTTTTCCAGGGACAAATGCCTCAGCACACATATGAACATTCACTTTAGTTGCTGCTGCCTCAACACTAGGAAATGAAATGCTGTTCTCTGCGAGTAAGAGTTGACACAGAAAAGAAAGACAAGAGGTTTGTGTGGTGGCTCAGCATTTTATTTTCCTGTTGCACTGATCTGGATTTCAAAACAGAAAAAAAAATTCCCTGTGCAGCTATATGTACGTATACACACACACACACGCATATTTTATCCCAATCCTTTTTACTCGCATTGAAGAATAGAGCAAAACTATTTTGCCCAATACATTTTCTGTTCTAATACGATGCTTTTCTTTCTTTCATTCCATGCTTTGCTTCTGCTTTTTATTTAGAGATCTGATCCTGCTTCCCTGCATGGGCATTTTCGGTGAGTTAATAACGGTTTGGCAGTAGGGAAAGGTGGTCAGGACTGTCAGCCTCCTGTTCTGTGGCAGTAATTTGCAGGCAGGTTGCAAACCTTGGCCATAAATGCCCTACCTGAGTACAGTTTTTCACACTGCTTATATTGAAAAGTTCAAAGCAAATCACGCCAGGAGGAGGTGGCAAGAAGCTGTCAAATTTACTGCCTTTGTCACCAAGTTTCAGCTCATCTTAAAATCCTGGTTTGGGGCTTTGCTGTTTTGTTCTGGTTTCTTTTCTTTCCTAGGAATGAATTTTTGGCTCTTGAATTTTGGACTCCCCAGGTTTCTTTGACGCTTTTGTGAAGCGATCCAGGGGCACTCAGCAAATCTGGGCTGGGCCCCTGCCCTGGGAGGAGGCACCCGGCGGGGTTGAGGGGCTGCTGGGAGGTGGCCGGGGCAAACACGGCAGGTAGCCCCCAGCCCCTGCATCGGGAGCCCCAGCACTGCGCCCCGTGGGCACCCCCTGCACCCCCAGGGCACCTCCTCTCTCACCCGGCCCTCCATCTCTGCTGAGGACGGGCTTCTTCTTGAACGGGACAAATGCTATTTGTCTGCTTCATTCAAAAAAAAACAACAAAAAAACAACCACAAACACCATAAATCAAAATTCATCATTATTTTCAGTCCTTTCCCAACTGGGCAAATAATTTGAGAATCGTGCAGGAGTCTCATCCCCCCTACTAAGAATAACCACAAATAATCTCCCTCGGTCTGTCATTTATTGCTAGTACTTAAATATACCTGTGCAATAAATTTTAATTGAGTGTTATAAACATGTTCAATTACTGCCTTAAGCATTTGTGTACAGATGTGCATTGATGATCCTATATTGCAACAAGGAGAAATTTCAATTCACTCTTAAACTACCCCGCCTTTCACAAAAATTTGGACAATGCGACAACATGCATAATAAAAACTATGTGTTGTCATATTTATTTAGACCAATGGCGAACCTATTACAACGATCTGACACTGATAATCAAAGTTTTCAAAAGAAAGTACACATCTCTCCCTGGACCACAATGGAAAACCTTAATGAGGAACTTTCTCCCCGATCCTTTCCTCAGTCGCTATTTAAACTATGCCCCAAAGTAGGAGGGTTGGTGCTGGTTCTTTTCTAAGAATAGCATCCCACCCATTTTACTGCAGATGTTTCCATTCACTGTACAAATGTTCAATGAATTTTTCAATCCCACCAGATTCCTGGCCTCAGCCATGTCAAGAGACAAAGAACTCCACAGGTTTTTGTAAACTGTACAAAACCCAGTCCTTTTTAACTATTTTCAATGTACTGCAATTCACCTTCTCTGCTCCTTTTATTATTTACTTCTATGTTCTCTCATCTGAACAATCTCTTTCAAGAAATTATTCTTTTGAGAACTTTTGCAGGCGTCTAATTATGCCTGTTGTCCGTCTCCCAGCTGTTTCTATTTATTCTGTATCCTACTTGCGTAGGAGTGACCAATAGTCATGGGACACTGATATAATATCTTTATATTTTCAATATCTTGTTCCATAGTAGTTGTTTTTTTTCCTACCACTTCACTGGTGTTTTTCTTAGCCACTGCTGTAGACTGAACAGTGATACCATTGAACTGTTCAGCTACAGACCTCTTTTTTTTTTGCCTTCAGTGATAACTTCGATAGATACGGGCTGTCCAAATACTCTTTTGAAGAGTCCCTTGGAGTTGTCAGCCAGGAATTTCCACCCTGCCCCTCAGGTTTCCCTTTTTCTGTGTAGGGTTCCATTAAAACCATTCAGTCACCTCCAGCTTAGCCCAAATGAGCTTTTCCTGCCTTACTTGTCACTTCTCCAACTCAACGGTAAATATATTTAAGCAACTACAAAACCCTAAGCACAGCACTGATTTTTTGCCATGTTAAAAATGGACCATTTACTTTCCATCTCAGGGTGCTGGTATGGGGGGGCTTTTTACTCCCATCTAATCCACGGCAGTGCTTTACCAGTCAGCCCGTGGGTATTCGGCTTTCTTAGTAGCCCCTTGTTAGGGACTTTGTCCAAAGGCTTTCTGCATGTCTATATAAATTATGTCAACCAGTTCTCCTTTATTCACTAGTTTGTTGACCTGTTCCTAAGTGTCTGTTATAGAGATGTGAATTTCCTTTACAGGAGCTGCATTGGTTCATCTGTATCATATCAAGTAGTTGTTACTGAATTCTATTTTAAATAATCTCTTCATTCAGCCTGCCCAACGCTTAATTAAGCCTTGCTGATTTGCAATATGCAGGATGAACATTTCCAAAGAGGCCGCCTTTGCAGGCTTCCTATAGAGCAGCTGATTTGAGCAGGATTATCACTTTTTTTTTTTTTCAATAGCTCAGTCATGTCTTTCACAAATCACAGGTATGCACTTTTTGGTCCTTGTAACTTCTTGGTCTTTTACTGTATTACAGCAGCAGACAGGAGCCGTAAACCAGGCCTCCCCGGTGTTGAATGCTGCACAAAAGCAAACTAAAAGATACCGTCCATCTCAAACCTCCATCCCTGTCTCGAGGCTTCCTTCTCTGCCACTGCATTGCATCTTCCCCTACTATCCACTGTCGTAAGAGTTAGTAGGTAGGTATGGCTTTTATCTGTCTGCAATATCGTTGTTTTCCTTAAGTGTTCTTCCAAGCTTCCGCAAGTGTAACAAGTATTTCCTTTGCAGTCCCACTGTTTCTAGCAAATCAATAAATTTTCTGCAAGTTGTTTGCGTCTTTATGTGTTCTTCAAATTCCCCATTAGCCTGCCTAATTTCCATCTTGTATTTTAGCCAGTATTGTTTATATCCTATTCTGCTAACGTCACCAGCGTTGTTTTTTCCATTTTCTGGTGATATTTGTACCGTGAAAAGCACAGTCTGATGGGATTATTACCCTTCTTTAAAGTGCTGCTGAAGTATAAGGGATGAATGGCTGACAGTATTAACGCTCCATTCAAATTGTCTAGCACAATCCATTGCAGAGAGGTGTTGGAAAAGTGCAAAGTAACAGTAAAAATTTGTGGATGACTGTTAATTAGATCAGCCCCCCCCTTTATCACTTAACCTGTAGAAGCCAGATTTCTTCCATCTTGGAGCCAGAACAACAGCAGTAACCTTAGGGTTAAAGCTTCCTTCAGCTCCACACAGCACCACAATAAGGCTTCGGCATATCCTTATATCATTTTATGCAAGCCAGACAAGGTGATTTATAAGTTATTCTCCCTGAGCTTCAATTAATTTCACTTAGGACATTTTCAGAGTTGTACAATAAATGTTTAAATTAAGACATTTCCCTGCTCCCCACCCTGCTGTGGAATGGAACTGAATATTAACTGGTTATTGGGTGCCATTCATGCCCTGTGCAATTACAGATAAGAACATCGATCTGGCAGGAAAACAAATTGGCTCTTAAAAGAGGGTGGTTTGGATCTGACAGGTTAAGATGATTAGGCATCTCTCTAATGGATTCTGTATATTACTCCTGGATACATGCAGGAAGCAGACCATCCACCCCACTCCTGGGTACCAGACAATTACCTGCCCTCATGCAGGAAATCCAACTTGCAAATTACCTACTAGGTTTCAGGCCAGTTGTTTGCTACCTAAATTAACCTCCCTGGTTATGCCGGTGCCATAGAAGTCTAAAGTACTGGCTTGATAAAGCAATATTTTAAGGGAAATTTAGAGCAAGTGACACTATCTAATGCCTGATACAAAGAATGCCCCATGGACGTTATCATCTGGTTAGTTTCTCAAGAAAAGAGAGGGCTTCGCAACAATTTTTAGGCACACGGACAAACAGACAGGTCTGACAGGGGTCCGGAGGATCTGTCACTACCTCAGAATTTACAGAAGGACATCGCTGCAGTTATGAGAGAGAGAAATCACAAGTATTACCACCTCCTCTATCTCCTCCTTGGCCTGCAGCAAATCATGGAGCCTTTCTTTGTCCCATTTGTCTTCAGGGAGCAGTAAGTCACAGGAGAGGCAGGTATTTACCAGGAAAGATAGACATTGTCAAGAAAATCAGAGCTCCGTGAAAACTGCTAGCTTGCAAAAATCAAAGTATTTTCCAGGGAGGGCTTGGCTTTCTGCAAATGTGACATAACCCAGGGAACCCTCTCTGATATCCAAGTATAACCCTGGAGAGCTGCTAAAAACTCTGACTCTCAAGCTGAAGAAACCCACCAGTGAAGCTGACCCAGCAGATTGCCTTAGATCTGGGGCTTTCAAAGCAGTAAAACCATGGAGCTGCCCTTAGGATTAATTCCAAATAAGGGAAGACACTAGACTCTGGGATTTTTATTCCCTGATGAAGTACGAAATTACCAAAATACTAAAAACTTCTGGGGACCTGAATTACCATCATCCTCTCAGATCATAATGAAAAATCAAGAGTGTGTGTATATATGTACATAGAGTCTAGAAAAGTGAGATTCTGCAGCTTTCAAAAAAAACACAAACAAACAAACAAAAAAAAAAACAAAACCCAAAAAATGACCAAACCAAACCCTGAGACTTATCTTGTCTTTAGGAGAAATTCTGTAATGTACAAACTCAAGCATGGCCACCAGCAACTGTACCTTTGGCAGCCATACCAAGGCATTGTTCTAGTTACTCGTCTGTATTTCGACTTAACTAGACTACACTATACCTACACTGCATTTCCACTGGCCAAAGATGTGACCACAACAAAGATTGGTCTGAAAATCACTGATCTATAGTTCTGCACAACTCCTGAGGAGGACAATCAATTCTACGCGCTTCTTGTCTTGAGAAAGGTCACTGGCCATGTTATTAATGTGCTACAAATACAGGCTACAGATTTCCTTTGCCATTGCTGACTGCTCTAGTTTTCCATTTCCCCACAAAGCAGAGGTGTCTTCTCACTGGTAAGTATTCTGTCAGGGAGGTATGACCCTTTTACTGTAAAGGCTTGAGAAATTAAATGAAAATCACCCTAAACATCTTAGTAATACTATTCACAAGACCCAAGAATGGTTTTTACATACAGATATCTCAGTGGTGGTGGTCCCGATAGTATCGAGGGTCCCCCTTCAACCTGGACAGAATTATACATACAGATGGCTTTCTATCAAGGATAAATTTGGCCCAGACTGGCAATTATATCATATGGAGAACTGAGTTTCTTGATCATGGCACTAGGCTTTAATTCGATAACTTAATCTTATACAGGAAGATATCCTGTTCCCTACTAAGTGACATTATCACTGCTATGCTTTCTCTCTGCCCACCCACACACCTCTCTCTCCAGTCTCCATTGGATTAGCAATACAGTCAGCAAAAAAGTTGCTATTTTGATGTTGATGATAGTCATAATGAAGCATGACTCGTCAGAGGGGGAGAGTGAATTCCCGTGACACCAGATATTCAGCAATCTCACTACAGCACATCAGGAATCAAACTCCTCACGGGGAGAAACCTCATGGAGAAAAACAAATTGGAAATCAAATATCATCAAATTGTTACTTTCCATTGCTTGAAATTCAATTTCAAATTTCAAGCAATTCAAATAGCTTGAATTGGCTTTATAACCTTTTCACGTTCTTTGCAAGGTGGCTTGCTAGATTTCCTTCTGTTATTAGCCTCTCCTATAGAGTAACACATACAAAAGGTTTGAATTTTTTTCCCCCACGTTCATATTTTTTAAATGAGAAATGCATTTAATGTCTTCTGTTTGGGAAAACAGTAAGGCAATGAAAAAGAATGAGGAAATATGAAAAATAATAATTCTCCATCCCTTCTCTCATTTTTATGACCGATCTTGTTCAGAGTTTTGGAAAACCTAATGAAGTCGCAAAGACAAAGAGGTTCTGATTTTCTCTCCAGATTCCTCCCCTGTGTTGTGGGCCATCTGTAGCTACAATGAAAGACATTTTCCACTCAGTTAATCCAGAGACTAAACCTTCCAAAACTCTCTACATGTTTTGCGTTAAGAATACATTGTGAGATCCCGTTATCAGTGCAGCTTGAGATACTGCAGTGACATAAAATCTTGCAGATAATACAAGCTGAGCTGCATTCAGAAAGCACCTGATAAAACCAGCAGAAATTCAGAAAATCCACTTTTTTAACCGAATGACCTCCTTGTCCCTCCCCAAATCTATGTCTAGTTCTTGACTTTTTATGAGCAGTTTGGCTTTAGACTTGATCATAGCCCCTGAAATCATTTGAAAGATTCCTATTGACCTCAACAAGCCTAACATCAATCCTGAAGACTACAAAGGAGCTGTTGCATCTTTAAAATACAAAGATGAAGATTTGTGCCAAAAATGTTTCTCATTTCATAGGTACAGCTGCCACTTGTCCCTTGATATTTTGGTGGTACTCTGGAAACAGACTGCAGCATTTCACCATAAATCCTTACCTTGTCCTCAGTGGTAAACTCGTATTTAATCAGTATCTGATTCTGCTCTAGTAAAGCCAGTGGCAGATTTGCCAAAGAGGTAAATGGGAGGAGGATCAAACCCTTAATGAATACCATTTGTTAAGTCTTTCAACTTAGCAATGCGGCATGTACCACTCTAAATAAATGGCTATAGCAAAACATACAAACAAAGTCATTTTAGTGCAGAATAATCACAAGGAAAGACAGATGATAAATTCTAGCAGTGAAATGTGATCATGATAAAAACCACAAATGGACCCAAAAGGAGTTGTGGCAATTTAAGCCAGATTCATTAAAATGTGTGCACAATATTACAACTTTGTGATTATGCTGAGCTGGGCTTTAACCATGTAAATCACTCCATAGGGCTACACCAGCTGAGGGTCTCAGCTTTTCATGGCAGGATGGACAATATCCAGCCGAGTACCCTGTGACATCAGTCGGGAACCTCTCTGATGGGCATCGCCTTCCCAGATCTTCCAAACAGCACTCGTACAACTTCAGCATTGCTGCCGGGAGCGCCGTTATTCCTTCTTTAGATTAAGTTCAAATTGGGCCTGATAGTTACCTAATTTATTTATTTTTTTAATTGAGCCGGTCCATTTATATAAGTAGACTCAGTACTCACGAAAGCAGGCCTATTGATCAGAGCTGACCTATTTTCCTGGTCCACCCACCGATAATGTACCATGCGGCAGCAGCAACACAAACCTACACCGCCCTGCTCCATCAATATCCCTCATTTGCTCCAGCAACGACAAGATGCATGTTCAGTGTTTGAGGCCTGTTCAGCCATTGATCTTATTAATAAAATTGTCAATGGGAATAGACGGGTAAATTATTATCAATTGCAGAGACAGCTTTTGTAACACAGACACACAACCTAGCCTGTGCTTTCAGGGCTGAAAGCAGCAACTCATTTTTCATAGGCCATAGAGCAGCCGGCCAGTGATAACTCCCTTTGGCTGCAATTCTGCATATTCAAATGAAGACTGTACAAATTACACACAGTTACTGCATTTATCTATAGAGATCCCTGCACTGCTTAACCCCGTAGTGCTTGAGCATTTCAAGAGTTCAAAAAAAACCCCAAACCTATCCCCAACACCTTGATGAAGAAAAAGACGATTAACTTCCTTTAACAGAATTGGGCATAAACACACCAAGAGACTCAATAATTCCACAGAAAAGCCAGGGTCAGAATTCAGGTCCCTTTAAACATAAGCTAGAGTTTTAACATTTTGCTCCTTATTCCACCCAATGTCCTATTTTGAGGGGAAACATCGGAAAAAAACAAGGCTGTTCAGTGGAAAAGCTGTACAGCTTCATAGCCCTGTTGCAGGCCCTGTGGTCATCCAAGCTTTCTTTAATATATTTCTTTATTAGAAGCCAGCACCCATATTCTGAGGAATTGAAGTCAACATTCTGTGTGACACACTTTCTTCCGAAATAATATTGCAGAAATTCGGTATTTATCAGAAGAGATTAATTGAATCCCAACAGTACTGTACATCAAATGAAGGAACAGGGCCCCTATTTATCTCTTAAAGTTCTGAAAATGAAAAACATCTAATCACTAGTTCCCTTTGATGAATGCCTCATTGTTCGCCTCTACGGAGAGGCATTTCATATGGCACTGGCAATACAGTGTTGCTGGGGAGGGGGGGGTTGCAAGATTGCTTTGAGAATGTAAGTATAATTACATTTACATCCAACCAGAAAGTGTAAGTTTCCATGCAACAGTATTTTTTTTTTCTTTTTTTTTTTTTCTTCCCTCCCAAGAAAAAAAAAAATGTTCCTAAGGCGGAGCAAGCGGAAACTAATACAATTAAATACTTTGCTTTGCCTGCCAAGGACATTTGACTGCTACTGTGCTACATCAGGTATGTAATGAAAGGCAAATGACAACGAATCTTAATGTGGTGGGGAGCTTGGGTAACTGTAGTTTTATGTCAGGGATAGCTTGCTAGAGAAAAGCTGCATTGTATCTAGGATTAGCAGAACTGCAGGATTTCATTAATGACCGAACAGCTTTTTAGCAAAACAAAGATAGTTAGGGAGTAAAAAGAGAACATGACTAGAATGTGTACCACTAATTGGAAATGTATATTATCTTCACTTTGTTAGGGAGGAGGCACCGGGGTGCTCTATATTGTCATCTGGAGAATGTCAATTTGTACAAAAGTTTTTCCCAGATTGGGATGCTGGACTACGAGGCAGCAACAGTTGGAAGTGACGGGGTTTAAAGCAGACACATTTAACAGGAAACATACTGGAGTCAGATGGGAACTGGGTTCCCATCCTGCCAGTGGTGGAGACTGCAAATCTCCACCTCCTCACCCTCCTGCACCAAGAAGAAAGGGACAACCTCAGCAGGTTTTGCACACAGACTGGATTTCTGCCTTTTAGAAAACCATTCCTCTCTTTTCAAGCTATAAATTATATTTGCAAAATGGAGTGGCCTTTCAGACCAGAAAAGTAGACTTCCTCTTGGACAGCTACGCCTTTTTCAGACTCGTCAGCAACACTTTCTCACAGGCAGCTTCACTTCCAGTAAGTCATCATGTTCATTTGCAAAACAAACTTCGCTGGAAAACTACAGCTCTTACTGTACTTGTATAGTACCTTGCAAGGTCTATTAAAACCAGCAGGAATTTCTGCACTGCTCATTCTGTACTGAGCTTTGTATTGGCCTACATTTCCCAGTCTTTAATTCAGTCTGCTGCCACTGAACTCAGACCTTTTTCTCCCCCCCACCCCACCCCACCCCCCCAAACCTACGGAAAATACAAGATGTCTATGGTCATTATCCAGCAACTGTTTACAGTGAGAAAAATAAATGTGGAAGAATAACAAAACCCCCTTTTCTGCAAAGCCTGAAATTATTAATGGGACAGATCCTCCTTGTACACTAAGCTCCCTTTGAGGGGCTCAGGGGTGTGAAATTTACACCCACTCAAATGCTTTTCTACATGGTCAAAGTGGTGTAAAATAGCTCAAGTCAAATGACAATTAAGCTTATTACTTGAGACAGCTTTTTTTTTTTTTTAACTGCTTGCCCTTGACCACTAGGCATAAGGGGGGGGGGGGGGAAGAGAGACTCCTTAAGACAATTTTGAAACAGTCCAGTACTTTCCTGATCACTCTGCAAAGTTGAAATATGATTACAACCTTTTTGCATACAGAAAGAACCCATTTAAATGAAAAATTAGCTGCCTTAACAGGTCAAGCACATAGTTACATTAATGTTGTGTAGAACAATAAATCAACTTCGATCTCCAATTGAAAAAATGCTAATTTAGTTCAGTGATTCACTGATTGTACTTCCCGTGCGCCCCAGCGATAGAAATCTTTTCTTTTTATTTAATGCGAGACAGTGATTTGACGGCCCTCCTAATGGTGCTTGCAGACTATCAGCATTTCAGTGGAATTCTGATCATGGTTTTAATATTCCATGCAGCTTTGCCCCCTCTGATTTCATGCTGAAACATTAACAAGAGCTGACACTGGAGATTAGAAGCAGACAGCTGGAATGCCAGGTCTTTGTTGCAGCATGGACATGAGCCAACATCGTTCAACCGCAGCCAAGAGGGACCTGGGAAAGTCTTCTTAAGAAGGGGAGGTAGAAAGGGGGAGACAAGGTAGTTTACTGAAGGGCATATACAAGTAGATAATTGCAGACTCCTTTCATCTCTTAAAGCCAAATTCTAATCAATCCTGGTTTATTAAGGGGAAAGAAGGTCATTAAAGGTAAATTTTGCACAGGAAAAAAAAAAAAAAATCACCATTTAAACTCGGCAAGCATAAAAGTTTGCATAGAAAGCAACTGCATGTCCACAGCCACCTCTAATTTGTCTGCCTAACAATCATGATTATTTGCAGTGCTTCTATTTGAAAATGCAGTGCTGGTCTCCTTTAAAAAAAGATTTAATCCACTTAGTTCCAGGTGAATAAATTGAGAAATAAAACTCGATTTATGTGCTGGTGCAGTGTGTGAACTGTAAATTCCCAGGCAAAAAGGAGGAGGTAGTATAACATAACATTCTTGTGGCTAATAAATTGTTTCCTGAGAACAGAAACCTAATAGAGATACATAATTTCATCCAAACCATGAAGCAACTCTTATTCTTCACACATTCTTCAGGGAGAAACTGAGGGAGAAGACAAGGGATGCTCTATGGCAAAGCTATTTTGTGTTGGTTGGGGTGTTGGGGGGGGGGGGGGTGGGGTGTCTTTTAAAAAAGAACTTCTGAAGTGTAAAAGTTGTAGAGGACAGAGTGCAGAAATTCAGACAAACCCTGGCTGTGATAAATTCAAATTAATAAGCCAAGAAAGAAATTTCAAATGCAGGCAAGACCAGGGGAGGCTTCTGGGGAAGAAGCTTATCACTGAAAATTATATACCTGGAAAAGTGCAGTAGCTCAAGGAGCAGGGCTCCCTCAGGCTGGGCTTGAGCAAGTGGTTTATCATGTCTTGACCAAACCTGTAACCCTGGGCAAGTCACTTAATTTCTGCATCTCCCCTTCAAGCCTTCTTCTCTCTTGAGCGCGTGAACTTTCTCATTTTCTACAGTGAGCCGGGATGGCTTGGCTTCTCTAAAGCACGCAATAATACTGATTATTTCCCAAAACAACATTCTCTCTCTCACTACAGTTATCAGTTATTACGAAACCGAGTCAGCTCGCCTACTGTGCTCAGTGCTACCCAAACACGTAGGAGTGTGCAGTCTAAAAAGCAGGGACAGATGCAGACGAAGAGCCCGGTCCCAGTCCTGCAGGAGCTCCTGCCTGAGGGCAAACACGTCCAGGCACGGGCCCTCTCTGCTCAAGTGACTTTGTGCTCGGGGAGAGGGGTTCACCAGTATGGGGATCTTTACAGAGCGGGGACTGGAATGATTAATGTGATGGCTGGCCTTTTATTTACTTATTTAATAATTCCCATCTGCCCCTCTCACCAGCCATTCCTAGTTCCCTTCCTTTTCAATCTTAAAGAGACGCAGAATAATAAACAAAGAGGAAATATTTGCACTAATAATCAAAAGGTGATCTACAGACTCAAAATATTAGTAAAGAGTGTATGAATGGAAGGCATTCCCATTTAATATGTTTCCCTTATACATTTCTTTCCACCAAAGGCAGAAAACTACTTCCTGAAAATGATTTACAATTACCTTCTGCCTCCTTTGATTTCTGTACAAGCCTGGAACAACTCTCCCAGCTCTGAAGAGTCCGCCCAGATTTACAAATCCCATTGTTAATTATTAATCCTCAGAACAGCACCTACAATATACAGAAGCATCATGGGGTCTGCTGAACAGTCGGGTAAACTAAGGCACAGAGAAGAGTAAGGGCAGGCTCAGGCTCACCAGCAAGGACACAGCTTGTGCAGCAGGCATTATCTCGTGAAGATGAGGTGATGCAGAAGGTTCAGGGTCAATCTGAGAAACCAGCCCACAGGTCAGGAACAGCAAGACACGCACCCACAGCAAAGCTTAGGTGAATTTGGGGGGCCCACGTCTGAGCTTCAAAAGAGCTGTGGGGGCAAAGGGCAGCAGGCTGCATGGGTGGAGGCCACAGGTGATGCTGGGCAAGGCCATTAGCACCTGCTGGTGCTCTCAAGTCCCTGACCAATTGCAAGAGGCAGTTTATTGACCTACTAATGAATTTCTTCCCCGGCCAATCACCCTCACTTAAAAAAAAAAAAAGAAATGAAAAATAATAATTAAAAAAAAATGTGGACTTCCTTTCCATTTTGAATTTGCCTGGCTTGGTAACAGGTTTTTATGCTTATCTCTAGTAGATTAAATGGCCTTTCGGTATCTAGCATTTTCTTCTCATGAATGTACCGGTGGAGTGCCAGCACCGAGCAATCAAGTCATCTCTCTCTATTCTTTTTCCTAAATAGACAGCTCTTTCAGTCTGTCACTGACAGACACTTCCTTTACCCCTCAAACTACTTCTGTGGCTCTTTATGAAAACAATGATCCTATCAGAATTATATACAGCACCAATTCCCGTAATAACTTTGCGTAAGGGTGGAAATACCCTTCCTCTTGCTACACCCTGCCTTCACATCTGCCTCCTTAAAGGACTGCATGAGACCTTTAGCCAGAACCTCATGTGACAGCCTACACTGAAGCAGTGTCCCCTGTGAGCCCTGCAGCCTTCTCAAGCTCCCTTCCAGAATTCCATACCCCTTTGGAAGGCCGCCTTTGCGTTCCTGTGCGAAGTCAGTGTGGCACTGACTTCCCGTGGGCTGTGGATGAGGGCCGTAGTCCTGGACCAGGGACAGGGATAAACTAGAAATCTGTCAGCACAGACACATTAGTGGTATTTCTATGCCAGCAAATGCCTATTTAATACCAATACAAATCGTTCCTAGAGCTCTAGACCTTGCTGTCATACCTGAATTTTCCAGTCCAGTGCCGGCAAAGAAGCTCCATTTCTTGCCTCCCTGTAGGACTCTTCTGTGTCTTTGTTTGATCTGACTCCCCCTGGCATTATCCTTTCCAGAGCCACACAGGGATCCCTGTGATGTCCAGGCCCCCGTTTTTGGATCTTCTGGGGAAATGCTTTGCTATGTAAATGCAAAACACTGTCACTGTGTAGTGCCTCCTGTTGTATCTGCTTTCCTTCTGTTAATTGATTTGTTGTTGTCTAGACTTGAGCTCATTACAAGGAGTGCCAAGGCTCAGCATCATTTACTTTCTAGCTAAGTCAATCTGTGAACCAAGCGGTGGGGCTCCAGATTGGATAAGGAACATGTTCTTGCAGATGTAAATGGCCTGGGAAGAGAAAATAAAAGCTGAACTAGGTAATGAACGGAAATGGAACAGCCATCATTGAATCTACGAATACCATTGACCTTTCTCAGATTTACATCATTATCTAAAGTTCACCAGAGACCTTCCATGCTTGTTATCATTATTCCTCATTAGAAGTCACTCTAGAAACATTAACAAGCTTCTGAAATGCTTGGCTAATTGCTTTAATAAGGCAGTATCAATACTAAGCGATAGTTCCCATGATTAGATATAAGGTGGGGGCCCTGCAGGCTATGTCCTCTTGGGTTTTACATGCTGTGTTGGGGGGCCTAAGGGAGAAAAGAAAAAGACCTGACTTTCAGGGTAAAGCACTCACACTGGACATAAAATGCTCTGATGCTGTGGATTGCAGCTATATTTTAAATAGTTGGGACTACACCATTGAAGTCAATAGAGGATATGAACATTTTCTAGAAGATGACTGCATGGCCCTTCATCTAGAAATGCTTTGGCGTGTGTAAGCAATCCAAATGTAAAATGGGAAGGTTGGTGAGCTTCCAAAGTAAGCCATTTCTCCTACAATTTTACAAAATAGATAAAACACATACATATATTTCTCTGGGCTTGGTCCTCAGCCAGCACAAACTAGCACAGCTCAGTTTTACTCTAGCAGAATGTCCTCGATTCATACCAGGTAAGCATCTGGCCCACAAGCTTGAGCACTAACCCTTTCTTCTAAAGATGAAGTACATTACCGGGGAACAAAAGTGGACCACATGTGCAAAACATACATGTCAACACAGGCACATCAAACTGCTGTCATCCCCGAAATCACTTAGCTCAGAGCCCATGAGTAAGCTAAAACACAGAACTTGAAATGCATTGTTCCCCATCATCAGGACTGGAAAGAAGCAGATGAGCCAGGGGAAGGTTCCTCCTGTATTCTGCTACTGTCATGCTGGGTTGCATGTGGGAACATACTGTGCTTCCCATGAGCTGTCAGTCCAGCTCCTTTCACCTGTACTGAATTTAGACATAAACATTTTATAACAAATATTTCTTTCCATATGCTCCACCTCCACTCTCCTCAGTATGTGTCCCTAATTTCCATCAATGCTCACAGGATGCTTCCAAGGGGGGGCACAGTCCTTCAGAAGGTTCTGTCACTATGAGAATGAACCACTTCTGTGCTACCTGTCACTTATTCTGTCTTATAAAATGGTGGGACGAAACATGTACCAGGAACCAGTGCACCAACATTATTTGTCTGCAAACTCCTCATCAGCTCTCATTTGCTGATTTGCATTCAATGCACAAACTCAGAATCATTTTAAATGGGGAAAAAAGGAAAAAATACACATACAACAAACATCAATACATATTTAATGAGGTTCGATAACTCCAAATTTACTCAGATTGATCTCAGCAGAGAAAGGCTGACTGTTCAAACTTACAGCAACTTGTGCAAGATTGGGTAGGGATGTACAAATAACAGTTTGTGTGGACTAGGAAAGGCTTTGGTCTCAGACTGCTCCCAGCTCTGCTGTGAACTTCTGGAACGGTGAACAAAAGCAGAGTCCAAATCTAAAATGATGGAAGGTTTTTCTTCTGTGGAACCATGACTAAGCTTAAAAGGCCTCAGGAGTGTTTCTGCCAGTCCCAGTCCACTTGCAGTCTGGCTCTGAGTCCCCACTTTTGGAAAGGATATCTGCATAAGTGTACAGGGAACTTTGAAAAGTCAGTAATTATTTAGAAACATATAAAAACCAAGACAAAAATTGAAAGAAAGCTAAAGAAAGGAGTCAATGAGACTTTTTTTCTTTTCTTTTAGTCATCTTTACGGGCTCAAATAAATCTCTAGCTTCTGCTGATGATCTTGTAGAGTTGAATATTAATGTCTCTTTTTTTAGCCTTGGAAATTGAGGCACGGAACGGCAGAAGTGAAGTGACTAGTCCAGTGCCTCATCATGAGTCAGAACATTAATGAGCATCTGAAATATTAACATCAGTCCCCTTCATCAACCACCAGGCATCACTGTCCACTAATAAAACCAAGTGGGGGACATACCCTTTTTTTTCTTGATGTTATCTAATGCTCATAAGCCCACAAAATCTACCTCTACTTAGTTTGCTCTCTAAAACAGGCCAAACCTAGGATTGCCATGAATGAGCACGTTACATACAACTGAGTACCTCATTAGATCATCGATTTACCTGAAATTATTAAATTAAGCAATGCTACAGCGAGAAATGGCATTTTGGAAAGGAAAAGAAGTGATATGTGGAGTTGATGCATCTCTCCAGGAAGGCAGGCACAGCTGCGAACTTGGGCAATGGATCTGCACAGGGAGAGCAAGACAAGAGCCGTGGGCAGTTTTGGGTGTGAGTAGGGACAGAGGCCTCTTGCCACAAGGAGGCAGCCCGCAGGAGCTGCCCAACAAGCTATTTTTGCAAAAGCATCCAATTTGGCATTGTAGTCAGTTCTCACTAAGGTTTCTACTTTCCATGGTGAAAATAAGAGTAGAAGTGAGCCAGTGCACGTGAGAGAGAGGGGTGGAGAAGGTGCACTCGGCTCACGTTCCTGTCACTTCTGTATGCATCATGTTATTCCCTTTAATGGCATGACCCTGTCTTTTGTGATGGAAAAAAGAGCAGAATCAGGCTGTTAGAGAGCAAAACAGATAGAGCAACACGCACTATTTAATGGCAGCAACGAGTCAGCTTCATTATAGGGACAAAACCACCTTATTTCAGGAAATTAAGAGTTCTAAGAGCTGGATATTTACATTTACTGTTTTATATCCTCCTTCAGGGACTGGTACTAAAATGAGACACTTCTCTGAGAAGTATCAAAGAAGATGAGATACCTCCAGGACAGACGTTGGTACTTCTAGAAAGCATTACAAAAAGGTGACAAGCTGAACGTCAGCTTTGCTTGGTAGCTCTCACTACTGATCCTTCCCAGAGGCATCGAGAACCGCCTGTGCAATCCTGCAGGACCAGGCTGTCTCCGAAGATCTAGCTGGCAGAAAGACACTTCTCCACTCTCAGTGGGACAAAACCTTCAGCTTTTTCAGCAACAGTGACAACTTCTGCAATTAGTTCCGTGCTTTCTGAGACACAAATCTGCAGCACATATAAAATGGAAACAATAGGGCCCTCCCAAAATAGACTGGATTTCATAACAAACTAAATACTGAACTATTGTCAAAGAGTGCTATTGTATAGGGCCACGGCAGAACATTTGGCTCCAGTAGTCAGTAGTGAGGGCCATGCCTATTCCATTATGAAAAATGCTATGGCATCAGTTTTCACTTTGTGATGGTGTTTACTCGGCAGATAACAGCAGATAATTCCTCCAGCCATTCTGACAGCTTCAGCTGACCAATGTATCCAAGTTCAGATTTCTATACTAATGAAGAGAGGATTTTTTTTCCTGTTTCTTTTAATTTGTCTCTGTTAGCAATTTCAGGGGAAAAAGAAGCCGTAAATAAGATCGTGGACTGAGGGGCATTTTTAATATTGATGAACTTTAAAATAATGGAAAAGTTGGCTTTTAAAAATGAAATAAAGAAGATAAAGTCTTCCTTTTTGTTTTCGGCAGGGGGTCCTCTATTAATAGGTTCATTTCAGGTTCTGCAACTTATATTAGCATTCTTGAGATCAAGTGGTCATAAGCCAAATAGCCATCAATTCCCTTCTAGACAACATATCTGCTTTGAATTCAGCCTGGCAGTAAGTATTTTAAAGGTACACTTGGAGGAAATGCATCACTTTTAAGGGAAGCCTGCTGAAACGAGATGAGCTCTGAGGATACGGTGTTGCTGAATGTGATTGTACACAAAACCGATGGCTCCCACTGGTAAAAGAGAGAAGCCTGGAACCGCATCCAAAGCCAGTTGAAGTCCTTCAAAAGATTCAGCAACCACTGATTTTAGTGACTTTGGGATTGACGTCTCTGTTTGCAAATTAACAGAAGTAAAAGAACATGATTTTACCTCCCCAATAATCCTAAACCTTACTTGCAAACATTTAACAAAAGGAAAAATAAGTCTCCAAGAACTTTTTGTTTCTGGATCATCCTGGCCCATGGTCCGTGGATTGTTCTGTTGCTGATCTTGTTTGTGCAGCTACATTCTGGAAGCGAAATAGTTAGCAAACTATTTAAACTATTGTGTGTGGGGAGGATCAAACCAGCATTTTTGTTCATCAATTCAGATTAAAAATTTAATTTCATGGTAGAATGAACCCATACAGAGTTATATCTATTAAGGTCACCTATTTCTTGTACTTCAGCTTACTTTAGGTATTGATGACTGTAAAACTCTTTAGAAGATAAGAATCATAGCTTCACACTTCTCAGCTCTCACAGTTTTAATGTTAGACACAATTTTCCTGACTCTCAAATACCTTGGACTTTATGTTTGCAAGTGAGGGGAAAAAAATGAAACTCGCTCACTCTCTTTCTCTCTCAGTTGCTGCCTGGAATTTTTAAATAACAGAGATCTGGCTTTAATTGAGGCTTTCATTGTTTGAAAAGGAGCTACAAGTATTTCTAAACTAAAATATTTGCATAGTTTCTTGCTCACTCTGCTAAATCCTGAGAGGTGCTGGACATCTCACTGAACTGTCCCTTCTAGAGAACACAATTACTATCCTGTTGCTGTAATAGAAAAGATTTGAAGAAAGGTCTTCTGAATACATATTTAACATCTAAATGTTTTCCTTGCTGTCTTTGGGCCAAGTCCTTATTTGATTGTTACTCAAACAAAACTCCCATTCATGTCAAAGCAAGCCAGCCTTTCATTAGCTCAGGAATTTAGCAAATTTGTGGTTAGTGCGTCCAGAAATTGGTAGCATTTAATTGATCAAATAAAATAATTTTTAAAAGGGATTTTCACCACTGAAACAAAGATGTGTGGCCATTTGGAAACACTTCAGAATAAACTCACTGTTTTAGCCAATCATTTTCTTTTCTTTTTTTAAATCTTTGGCTCTTGAGTGCTTATTCCTGGGTACTGTCAAACACATTGCCTGGGAGGAGCGGTGTTGTCCCAGTGATCTGTGACTCGGGGGGTGATTTTTTTATACAGTCATCCCAGACTCACAGAGGGCCTTGGAATGTCCCGATAGTGAAATGCAATCAAGCACAGGACAGTGTGTTTTTGGAGGCAGATATTACTATCATCTTTGCTCTGTGCCACAAATAGTGCAAAGTATCCTACATCACCTGCATGCAAATTTGTCTGTAACTCCTGATTTCATTTTGGATTTAGTTTTGGGTATCCCAGAACAGGAGCCCTGCCTGCTCGAGCACAATTTGCTCGACAAATCAATGCTGTCTTTTTCTCCTCCTCATTACCCTTTAGGTGTGAACAAATACTTGGTTCAATCATTTTTTTCCAATTATTTTCCATGGGCTGGCACCGAAATGACTAGCCTGTGTTTCTCCACTTCTCGGACTTCACACCTCCCCTTCACAACTTTTTTTGGAGCTAAGCATCACGCGTGTCCTTTCATAGTTGTTTCTCCCCTCATCCTCCACATGTTCTCAGAGAGAGCTCTTAACAGTACAGAGATTGCACCAGGCAGTCTGTAACTATTAGAGGATGAAGTTCATCAGGCCAAATGCATTTCAGACATCTGACCTTCCAACACCATCCAAAAACAAACAAAAAGAGGCACTACGTTCAGATTTTTCACCGTCACACAACATCGTCGCTCTTTCTTCACTGCACAGGAGATCAACTTTTCCCTTCGTCTTTCTCTTGTTTCCAACGAGTTTATAGACAAACATTGACTTGTGTTTAACTGCAAACAGCTTCTTGAAATTACAGAGAACTAAAAGGATTACACGAGCAGACAGTCAGAAGTACCTTAGTGGCTTAGCAGCAACTGGAGCAGCGAGAGCAAGCAGTGGACAGGACAGGACCAGTCCAGCCAGGGTTACCTGCAGTTACCAGTGTCTGAAACCCAAACTTTTATCTACGGGACGCTCAGCACCTCACAGCCGAGTTTGCCAGGTATCTGCGGTGGAAATGGAAAGTGAGAATAACCTAATCCAAAACCCACTTTGAATAATAACCTCAGTTTGCAAATTGGCAGTAAAAAACAATATCCTGAAAAAAAAACTCACTTTGTCTTATATTTGAGGAAATAAATCTACAAAAATATACTTGACTGTCTAGAAAACTTTTAATTTCTACTGCAACGCAAACAAAAGGTAGCATTTTACACTGACTTAGATGACATTTAAAACATACCCTCTTTTTGAAATGCTGTGCTGGAATCATATGTGTGCATACGTATGTATGCATGTATGTATGTGTCTTGTACTGTTTAGTTATGGCAGGAGAAAAAATATGAAGCAGACCTCAGGAAGGTTTGGGAGCTGCTGGACCTGCATTTTCTCTTGTAAATCAGGACTGACTCCACTGAAATTATGTTCTCAGACCTAGCAGCGTTAATCTCCATCTCTAATTGCTGTCATTCCACCCTGTCTGGGATTCCGTGCTCCAAAGCAGGGTAAATCTTTGACTCTTTGAGTACCTACGCACTCCCCTCCCTGTACATATGCCAGGGACCCGTCCTGCGACCAGATACACCAGCAAACTTGATTCTGCGGTTGATTCAGTGCAGAAACATATGCTCATTTCATATCTAATCTGTGACAGCATATGTGTCTTTTATCCACTGGCCTCGGGAACTGGAGTCTGTTTGTGCCATGCGCAGCACTATTAGGTATTTTGTTCAAGAATGTCTCTGAAAGAGCTCTCTTGTCTACAAACTGGGGAGATATTTTCACTGCTGAACTGGAGCAATCTCCATACTCCTTTTCCTGACCAAAGGGGAATCTACAAAGATAGCATTTTCAAGCAGCTGGAATGACTCATGGCAAAGGGATGGAGCCATGTTGTCTCGGCATGGGCAGCTATTAATGGTCCTCCCCTGTAGATGGCCCTGGATTCGGTAACATGATTATCCGCGCTACTATATATCAAGTTCATCATGTGAATGGGTGACCCAAAGATGAGTTCATGCAGGGGTGCCAAAGGGAATAAACAAAGCCCCCGAAAGGTACAAACTGCGTGGGATTTGCAACAAGGGTGAATTCATCTGCCTGTGGGAGAAATGTTCATTTTCTTTGTAATTGTATTGCAGCCAGGTAAACTCAGAAGGAGGACCACAACCAACAATGTGTTCAGGAAGGGCATTAGACACAAGTAGGAGGACTTTTTTTTAAGGAACGTTGGAGAAAAGAAAATGCGGGGCCAATTCCCACAGGGAATGTTCTCCTCATTCTCACTCCTCCAGAACAGGACTGGGAAGAGCCAGGAGAGCTGGCAGTGCCTTCGTCTCCCTGCCTTCTCTCTGCACAGGACCAGCACAGGCTGCCCAAAGAAAATGCAGTGCTTTGTGGTCCGTTAAGCATTAATAAGTAGTGGCAGTGGGAGGGGAAAACAGGACAGACTGGAATCTAATACGCTTTGGTGTACTCAAGCTGCTGGAATGGCGTAGGATGGATTGGATAATAGAAAAGAAAAGAAACCATGGAACTAGGTCTGGCTTGTGCTGGATCTGGCTTGACCCTCTGTAGCCTAAACTCCAACTATGTCCAGAAAAGGTGAGGAATTAAAAATTGCTTTGATTGTCCTCTGAGGTGCTGCCCCAACGTGGGGCAAGCACAACCAGGGCTTGAGCTTCCTTGGTTCCCTCCCACCAGAGTGGTGAAGAAGGTGAAATAAACAGTTCAGCAGTTCTCCTACAGCTGTGAGAAATCACTTCTTTTAAATAATTTTTGTTTTCCTTTTCTGGATCAATACCAACTCTTTGGTGTCAAACTGTCCAGGAATGGGTACTGAATTGGGTTTTTTTAGCTGTTCTGTCATTTAGAAAGCTTTAACCCTTGTCTGGTTAACAGGGATGGCTTAAGAAAGCCTTGTTCTGTTGAGATGCATAACCTATATACTTGGCTTTATTATGTGAAAGGAGCTCATCATAACCTGAACGTTTTCTTACCTGACTGTTACACAAGCGGTTCGGTTCATTGTAATTGCTTCCTAAGACTCAATTGTTTTCAAACAATGAAAACAGTCACTGCATATTCATTTTGGATGCTTTAAGGACTATATTTTGACTTCAGTTCTAGTTAAATGGCAGTAGAGGCTAAACTCAAATTGTTTATTTAATTAGCTGCCTTATTTATCACGTTAATAATTATTGTGTCATACCTGCTCTGCTTAAATTCAGATTATTGCTCTGGAAGAGGAAGAAAAGTACTCATGGTCATGTAGCATCTAAACGAAAGCAAATCCTCTGTTTCAGGCAGCCGGGCTGTTCTGTAGTCACGAGCTCCAGCTCGTAGCAAAAGTACAGGTATTGCAGATTTATAAACCAGGGCTTGGAGCGTTCCCGTTCAGAGCACTGATGTGAAGCCAAGTTTTGTGGCTGTTCTTTTCCTGCCAAGTGAGCCAAGGTGGAGCTCCGCAGGTAACCTCCTTCAGAGGAGGGAGGGACACAGGACTCTCAGGAGACGGGTTTGCCCTTACTGTTGCTGCAGATTTCCCGTGTAACATTAGCATTAGAGCTCCACTTTTCAGTTTTCCTTCCTCTAAAATGGGTCGGGGGCAGCAGAAGATATTCCCCGTCTCCCAAATCGTGTCCTTTAACTACACCCATCCCTTGCCCACTCACTCATGAAACATTTCTCTGCTGATACTTCCCACCATCCGGTGGATGTTGCAGGATAAAATGTAGTAACGCAAGATGTTGACAATCAAAGCCAGCAGAGCGCTCTGGAAACCTGCTTTGCAATTTGATCTGAGCGCTGTTTGCTGGAAGTGCGGTGCCCCTAAGATTTAAGGAGTATCTTGAAGAGTAAGAACCAATAAGTTTACTGCTATACATCCCAATTTTATTAAATATAGGGACTGTATAACATGAGCAGCAATGACTAAGACAGAAGGTGGGTTTTGCAGAGAAATAAGTCAGCCTGTGCGATGCCTTTGCCTACTGTTCATCACTCGCATTGCTCTCAGCCCAATCTATCTAGGACTACAACAGGTTTACAGCAGAGATTAATTTAGGTCCCATCTCACAAAGTTCTCACTCCCTAAAGCTGCTTTGTTTTCCTTTGAGTTTTGAGCTCATAAGCTGTTCTCTCTTGGTGTTTGGAATATAGGTAGGAAGAGCCAGTGGGGCTAAGAGAAACTATAGATCCAACCTGGATCTAATTGCAGCAGTTTGATATCTTGTCTCACTAATAAATCTCTGCTGTGTTGTCTCCTGAAGTCAAAGAAGAAACGGGAGAAAGAAATTGTAGCAGAAAAGAAATAAAACAAAGCCGGACCAGCCTCCCTTTCCTCAGTGTTCTCACGCATGCACATCAACTGAGACATCATTACAGCTGAGACTGTAAAATATACGCATATCTACCTACAGTCATCTGTCGTCACACAATGATGGTACCAAACAGCAATTCATCCCGCTGCTCTTAAGCACCCCTATTAGGACAGGATAAATCATCCTCTAGAAGTGCTCATATCTCTCCACTGAGCAGGCAGTTCACCGCTGAATAGGTGGTTAACTGAGACTCGGTCCAGAGCTATAGGACAGACCGACCTCTCTGAGATTTATCCCACTTTGCCTGACACTATCAGGTTGTCCACTGGCACCACCGCCTGAAGCTTCACCCTCTTCAGGTAGACTGCACAGCTTTACATCTGCTAAATGTTTAGTGGATATTTAGTTACACAGAAAGAAAGAAGTGAACAGGCATCAATCTTCATGAAAAAGGTGGCAGGAGGTGACATCTGCCCCCCTGCTGCAGGAGGCTGTGATGGTATATCTGACTGTAGGGAAAGAGACAAAAACATGAATATTTCAACCCTCGCTACCCTCACAGAAAAATGACACTGCAGAAAAGGAAGATTAAGTTGCATTCAAATGGCAATTCAGTATGGAAAGCCATACACAGTGCTATAGTGATAGTAAAAGGAATAGAACCAATTATCTGGGGCTGGCTAGCAAACTCCAAAAAAACCCCAGCCAGTCTTCATAGAAATTAAAGAAATGTAAGACTGCAATACGGTTCCAGACTGAAGTGATCATCTAGAAATGACCCGTCCCATCCACTGAGATGAAATTACTAAGCACACAGTAATTCCCACTGAAGGAAAGGGATGGGAGAAAGGGCACTTTCTAAAAGGTCTAAGACTCCCTCCTTCAAATACCTGAGACTGGACTGCCTGGCGAGCAATGGCCATGTTTCATTATGGCACAGGATGGGTTAAGCACAAGAGCTGGACAATGACTGCGGAAATATCAAGTATTTGGTTGTTTTGTCACAAACTGTCCAGGCCTGAAGCAAAACATCTTAAGATGCCAGTCAAAGGAGAGCTGATTTTTTGTTTTTTAGTGCTCAAGTGGGTAGTGAACGCCTGCAACCTGCTTCAAAAACATAGCTGCTGAGGGCAGCTGATTAGGGAGAGGACGTCACAGCCTCAGGGCACAATTAACACAGACCCTTCCACCTGCTCTCCTGAGCCTACAGTAGGGATAATTAGTAAACCGGTACCTGAGCATCACAAGGTGCAGGCTGGTTTAGAAGCCAAAAAAGGATCAAACCGGATAACTGAGGATCTGGCCTCAGACACCCTGCAGGCTGAGGAAAAGGGGCCAGATTCAAACCAGAGATGGCATTTATTACCTCACCTAGGACATAAAGTAGTTCTGCTTTAAAATATGCTGTTCCAGAAACTAGAGACCTCCTCCAACCATCAGGACATCCAGGTTCAGCCCTGGCCTTCGCATCAGTGTTTCCTGAGAAGCGTTTCATCTCTTGTGATTTCAGGGAGAGAACTGGTGTAGAGACTCCTGAAATCTGGAGGAAAATGGAAGGGTAAAGGGGCTGGCTTGGGTTCGGGTACATATATACTCCTATTTTTCCCCTTCTTTCATGCAGGAACTGGGAAGATATTTGCGTTTCTTGCTACTGCTTGAGCAGGCCAAGACACGGATGTCTGACCTTGCACACCTCTTACAAAGGAGCTGTGCACAGAACATCCGAAGGACTAACCCGTAAAGCAAACTGGGGCAATCAATACGGGGAAATGATGAAGACCTGCCTGAGCAAGGCAAATGATGTTGACAGGACTAGGAGGGAGGGATTACTTCGTAGGTAATAAAAAAAAACACTAGTGCCAGAACCCAAGGCAACTTCCAGCAGCAGGAACGAGGCAGAGACTATTAATGTCATGGCAAACAAGTCGTGAATGAATCAGCATCCGCTACCGAACCTTGTTCTCAGGTTTTATACCTCGCTCAGCCAGGTATTTGAAGCAGTCTGCAGGGGTTTTAGTTCAACGAACTTTGCTGTGACTAAAAATCATCGCTGTGACCCTACCTTCACAAGGAATGACAAGAGGAATACACCCTTCTTCTTTGCTGAACAAGGTTCAGTTCCTCTTAGACAACAAAATATCTAACGTCCAAATTTTTATTAGCTTACCCTCAACCTTCTTAAAATGGCTAATGAAAGATCCCTAGAGCTTCACCTTGACCTTGGCTTGTCCTGCATATCCTTTAAATGTGGGTAATTATTTTCTACCCTTTGGGTTATGCTGAATCTTGTGAAGGAAACCTCTAAGAAAGGAGAGGACTGATTTCTAGCTTGATTAATGAAGATAACCAAACTGATTTGTTGTAACATGGAGCTTCCTCCTACATGTTATTTAGATTTTATTCTTCAATTATTTCCCTCTGTTGCTGTTAGGCATGTAAATTTGAACTAGTACGTTTATCTAAGTCCTGTGACAAATTCTGGTGTCTCGACTTTGGTACAGTGATACTGTACCTTAGTATCTCCTTCCAGCTAAGTAATTTGTACTATTCTGAAGGAGAGGTAATAATAAGAAATATTAGATATTTGGCCATTAAATTTTTATACGAAAACGAGTAATTTCTCATTGTTTCAAATCTTCAGGCCTGTAGTTCAGAGAAGAGAACAAAACACTGCTTTTACAAATCTCTCCCATTTTCCCTTATCTCTTGTTGATACTATTTCACAAGTGGGAGAAGGGAGAATGACTCACAACACTCTGTTTGCAATTTTTAACAAGCTTCCTCTTGAACCATCAATTTTAATATCTTTTTTCATAATTTTTTTTAAATGGAAAGGAGTAAAACACTGAGCAGAGATAAGATGTTTGAAATTATTTTTTGAAAGAAAACAATGCTAAAGGGTTTCTGGTCTTTTCCCCTGAACCTTGTCACTTCTGTCCTGCAGACAGTCAGGCAGGAAAGGTATTTTGCCTGCAGTATATGAGAAATTGTAAAGACTATATGCATTTTTAAAATAACAAATAACAAGTCTGTGGGTTTCTTTGGGCAGGGAGAGAATAGGAGAAAGAATACAACTTTCTTTGAAGGTTAGAAAACATATATCTAGTCCTCAAGTTCTGCTTGTGTATTACCTATCTGTGCATCCATCTGTTATGTGTACTGGATTATCCTGACCTTTTCGGCATTCTGTATGCTGATTATCTAGCAGCTCCATTCGTCCGATGATTACAGCCTCCTCAACTTGTGGGAAAGGGTTGGGATAGCCAGTCAGTCAAACTACAGAATAATGAAAAGGTCAGACCAGTATAGCATACAACCATATTTCCAAGACTACATCAGGCATTAAATTTTGGTACCTCATTTTCATAAGAGAGACTGTAATGAGGTCAGAAATTCAGCACAGTTGTTGCCAGACTGAAGGAAGGACTGGTGTAGGAAACCAAAAATCCAAGATATGCTACAGTCCTGAAATCTCTCGGAGTTTTGATCACAAGGGCAGAGAAGCTAGTTTGTCCCCCTGGTTTGTGCTGAAGACGTGATTCCTATGTACTAAAATAAGAAGAAAAACTGAACAAATCCTACTAGGTGTGTTAGAAAATATAAATTTTCCTTTGTCAGGAAAAGGAAGAAAGAGGTCAAGGCTGGCTTAACTACAGCAAGCTTCAGGCTGACTTGTCCCTACAGGATAGCGGGTTTTTTTTGCCACAAATGACAAAAATGTGACTGTAATACAAGCACAAGTTATTCCACAGTTGGGAAATGGAAAACATGTCCCCCATGCGCCTCTGCAAGCTGTGTTTAGGGCAGTGGGATATGGCTATTCACTTCATTTATGAGCAGTAGCGTGGGGTCTGCAGGACTCTACACTGGGCACAACAAGGAAGCAGTATCACAAAACAGTTTATGACTGAAACACGCACACCTTCCAAGGCACGCCAGGAAATACATACTAATGTGGCTGCTGGTAACCAGCTATTCACTACCTTTAAGTCTGATGCATCAGCTCTGTCTTCTGGCTGAAGAGATTCACAGAGGAACCTGACAAGAGCAAGCCCTTGGGCTGAAAAAGACCGGTATCGCTTGAATGTGTGTCTATTATGTGGCTATATTCAATATTACACCCCTGGCCTTTCTCATCATCTGTGCCTCATTACAGTTGCCTTGTCCCCCACCACGGCTTCTTCTTCTCCATCCTCTCACCCTTTGTTTGCAAAGCATCACACTTCTGTGTCCCGTTTCTCTCCTCCTCAGTCTGTCCAGCAATGGCATAAGCAGAGCTGGGACACTACCCCCTCTGTTGTTTCCTCCCTGCAGCAGTTCTGTCCCGGAGCAGAAGTGCTGTAAATATCTGAGGGAACACTCCTGATCTGCTTCAGTGCAAACTCAGCCAGGATGGCAGAAAAACAGCGCATTAAAACAATCAGCTTGGGAAACTGGTGTGTTAAAACGCTGAACCTGGCTCCACAACTGCACATCCGTCCGCAGACGTCACATCCTCAGAGAAGGAACTGTCTATGACTGTGCACTAAAAGGGCTCTAAACTTGCTCTAATCCTAGATGCTGATCCTAAACATCATGTAATAACGCACACTAACAAAACGCACCCAGCCTTTCCCATGTCAAAGAAAAATAAATTAAAAGAAAAGAAAGAGAAGTGAAAAGTATAAAGGGGATTTCATGGGATTTGACTGCCAAACTCCAACAGGCTCTTCTGAAAATCCCAGCTTAAAGCAATAGACTTTTATTCTTACATTTCTTTCTCCTGATGTCAGTAATAAAGACTGCTGAATTAGTTTAAAGATCTCACATATTGCTCCAGGTTTTGCTTGTTCATTTATTTTCTGCATTTTATGCTCAAAAAGTTAATAAAGAGAAAATTCCCCTGCAAAAGAAAGGAGAAGAGAAAAGATAAAATCAGAAAGAAAAGACTGAATTTTCATCCCATTTAAATCCACAGCTGATAATTGAAGAGGAAAGCTGTTTTAAATGAAGGATCTATTTGAAAGATTTTGTTTCTGTGTTCCCAATTATGTACTGTATACTCCAGAAACAGGTTCAAGTGCAGGGCTCTGGCAAAGTCCATGCTTAAAATTCAGCACAGGCTTAAAGTCCATTGACTCCAATGAGACTTTTCTATTTGCTAAAATTTAAGCCTGAGCCATGCTCAGCCAAGCTGAAATTAAGTGTGTAGCTAAGCATCTGCTTAAGTGCTTTGCCTGGTCAGTGCATTTATTGCTCAACCCAGCACAGGAGAAGGCCAGGGAAGACAGCAAATGTGCTGAGACACCAGAATTTTCCCCACAAAATGTTCTAGCGACATCCTTAAATTTTGAATCAAATTATCACCAGGACCATCTGAGAAAAGCCTATGAGCTGTACTCTGAATTTCATCTGAATGAGACACCCAGGAACTGAAAACTCCTGGCTTTGTCTGGAGGACCTGATTCAGCATGAGGTGTCCATCTCACCCTTAGCCCATCATTGCAGCATCTGGGCTGTTGGCACATTTATTTTTCACTTCTGGATTGCAAGTAGGATGAAACAAAATGTGCCATAAAACCACACAAGAGGCTTGAGTTTGGTATGTCGGGCTTTGATGCAAAGGAAGAGTTTCCAGAAAACCAGCAAGGAATTTCCCTGTGGGATTTTTTTAGTCCCCTTTGAGAGACTCAAGACCTCAGGAGGAAGTACATAGTCCAGCAGTTAAACCACAAAACTGGCCATCATCTCAGCCGTAATCTTGCCCTTCCTGAATTACTCTCTGTGACCTCAAGCAAATCGCCTCCAGTCAGACCTTTCAAGCTGGGGGGGCCTCCATTTGGCCCCCAAATCCCTATTAACCGGGGGAACTGACTCTCAAAGGTGCCCGCACAGCATCGGCAATGTCCAGGCGGGCTGCGCGAGTGCTACCGGCACTCTTTTACCTGAAGCTTTCCAGGGAGATGCAGGCCCTTCGTACTGTGCAGTACCGTGAACGCTCAAAAATGCAGACAGTGGTCCGAATAATATAAAAACCAAGTGTGTTATTAGTGCTGTCAATTTAGCCAAGAATGTTATGGCATGTGTGTCACTAAGAGAGACAGAAGCTATTATTGAAATGAGATTAGAATCGTTTTGAAACATCAACAGTGGCATTATAGTTGGTAACATTTCCATCTAAAATAGATGACATTGATGCTATACAATCAACAATGCCACTGGGAATACGATATAGAACAGAAGACTAGATTGTTTTACTCTATATTGATTTTCCCTTAGTAGTTTTTGATTAACTGTCAAATCAATTAGCTTTCCCCACCCAAACATCATATCACATTGCTGTATTTTTTGGTGTCCCCCTCACAAACTCCCTGTTCAATAGCAAACAAACAAGAGAAGCCTGGACTCAAGTGCTCAAAAGCGCTCCGAAATAGATGTTTTACAGGCAGAGATAAGTCCCCACAGATAGCCTGCTTCTCCTCATAATGCTGGAGCCCAGCCATGTTTTTATTGAATCAGGTTCTGAAGCTAAGGCACTAAGAGATCTGATTATAGCCTTGCCATAATGTCCTTTTAAAATAAAATGCGTGGCATTTTCACGGTGACATAATGTTCTCTCAGCTCAAAAGAGACAGTGTGTCTAGAAGTTTTCGACCGGCTTGGCCCTCCCATGTTGCAAAAGGAACACATCTATCTATCTATCTATCTATCTATCTATCTATCCATCCATCATAATTTCACAGTCCCTATACAGCCAAACACCTTGCCAGGTTTGTCGTCTTTATCCTACAACAGCCCTACAGAAGCTGAAGGAAAATACTGTTGTTACAGATGAGGCATTAATGGGAGTCAATGAGAGACCGGGGAACTTGCCTAAAGTTGTAGGCAGTTCACAAACTGGCCTGGTTTACTGTGGGCTTCCCAATTACAAGCCCGCCCTTTTTCCTAACTGTTCCAGTACATGAAGGGACACACACTGCATGGAAAAGAGGGTTTCATTCTGAAAAACAGAAGTTGAGAACTCATTCAGCTCCCGTAATTGCTTCGCTCCTACGTACTAGTGACTGGTAGCACAGAATCAGAAAGCTCAGATCCAGACTGAGTCCAAACCTGAAACTTTCAGAAGTTCAGAACCTTGCTGGACCTTGTTTTTTGTTGCACTCCTTGTTCATTAACCGCCATCTCTCTTCCACACCTTCTCTTTGTTTTTCTAATTAAAATTGTGTTCATTGCAGGCATTAAAAATCTCCCGGGGATGCTGTACTACCTACTATATCTACCAGGACAGATAAATTGGACAATATATATTACTATGTGCATTGCACCAATGCTTATAGGGCCCAGCTGGGACCAGGCGCCTTTTATGTTAGTTTGTACAGACGCGCAAGAGAAGCCAGCTCCAGCTGTGACGTTCTGGCAGCGTGAATGGGGACGGCAAGGCAAGGCAGGGAAAACTCAAAGTCACACAGCAGGTGAGTGTCTGGGACAGATCCTGGGTGTCTTAGTTCCCAGTCCCGTGTCCTATTCCTTTGAACCCGCTCTTTCTTGAGGGGCCGTCATGACGGATGCCTTGGGAAAACACACAATAAACAAACACCTCTAATAAAGACTTCCACTGTTCCACTAAAAACGAGATCAGCCAAACAACTTTACAGGACTTCATTCCCCTCCTGCCCGCTGCCCAGTCCCCTAATGAGGGAAAAGGACCTTTATCCAAGTCAAAGCTGCCCCAGCGTTAGGTGTAGGGAGCCATAGGGAACCCAGCTGCTGCTACCACGCCGGCAGCCAAGACTCTCATTTGTTTTGGCTAGCGCTGAAGAATCAGCTTAGGCATCTTTGAGAACAAAATGGTGCGTGGAACCGGTCCAAGCTGCAAAAGATAAGAAGCAATAAGAGTCGCAACAGATTATTTGTCTGGTAAAACAGAAGGAGAATTCTATCGAAAAACCGAGAGGATCCTGGTCCAGTCCTGCGAACATAAGTTCTGTTTGTGTAGCGCCAGATGATAGCCTCTCGGGCTGCACAACAGGTGCTAAGCTGCAGCTATTTCTGGCGAATAACAAATTGCTGCTGCTGAAAAGGAATGACAGAGGAAAGTGATTTCTGCACAACTGTTGTGAAGAGGAAGGCTCTTCAGCAACATAGCAACGCTCACAGCCGCCACGGTGAAGTCGGAGGGGAGGGATGTAAGTATTCGGCTAAAATAAACAGAAGTAACAACTTAAAAAAAACAGTTTGCTCTCCTGCGATGGTGGAAAGGGAGATTTGGTTGAAGATTAGCCACAGCCTCCCCCTAACTGATTTTCAGCAAGGCAATTAACCTCTCGGAAACTGGACCAAGGATAAATCTTAGCACCTACTCATGCATTTCAGATATACAGGGCCCATTTTCTCCATGTTCTTTACACAGAAGGGGAGGGGAGAGGGGAACATAAGTGAGAGGGTATGCACCCAAAAGGTTTCTAACCAAACAGAGCCAAAAGAAAAAAAATATTGGGAATTCAGTTACCAAACATAAGTTTAACAAGTGATGAGTAAAGACTGGCATAAATTCTAGGATTAGGTTCTCACCTGACATAGCCAAGTCTTGCCAAAATAACCTTAAAGGACCTAAAGTAATTTTTATTGCACAGGGGCCTAGCCTTTCTTTAGTCAAATGTAAACTTAACAGTACTTAAAAGTACTGGTTTCCTTTTTAAGAAAATATTTTTTAAAAAATGAGATTTAACACTACTTTCACTACAAGTCAGATAATAATCTTCCGAAGTTCCCTTTCAGATCTAGGTTCATTCAGACCCTACCCCGAACTGGGAAACGAAACCGAGAGAGGAGGCTCTGAATGTGCACCGAACAACACCCACCTTCAGCCTAAACAACTGAACTTTCACATATCTTGTGCTAAAAAAAGGAGCATACGATAGCAGCATCTGCAGGCATGGTTCCTGCAGCTGAAGGTTTCTGAAAGGAAAGCGGTACCGGGCGCAGGACAAGCGAAGCCAGATCCGAACCTCTGCAGTGAAATCACACAGACAACTGGACTTGTTTCACTCCCAAACGGAATTTACAGTAAATGTTTCATTCCTGGGTGATTTCATATGTGTTCATTGCTGCACTGGTCCAGAGAAATGGTTTGTGTGCCTGAGAATTTGTTCTTTTTCATTTTATTTTGTTCTTCAGCTCCATGAGACGATGCAACAAAAGAGACTGCTGCTCCCTATGAACCCTGACTCCCTTAGCAGTATTCAGCATATTTTAAAATTCAGGATGTTAAAGTCTTTATGATAAACACATCTCTGCGGCCAAAGGGATTTTTAATCTCACTTGATTTACAAGCATTTCATTGCATTTGAGTATAACGTATTTTAATAGCATGGTGGAAATTGCAGCAGGGGCTAATTAGAGCAACTGAGTTAGTTAGATTTCTGTGCATTTGGAAAGCAGGCTGCATCCTTTTAATAGGATAATCAAAATGGATCACCCCAACTTACAGAGTTTCTCCATAGATATCAGGAGTACTTCTGCATGTAGCCTAAATGGAGGTAACTCCGTTGAAGTTAACAGGACAAAGATGGTTTATCCCTGTGAGTGCGCAGCCCATCCTTAGGGTTAGATCCTGCGAAGTGCTGGGCACCGTCATCTCCCACAGAAGTAGTGGGAGGTCTGGGGAGCTCAAAACCTTGTAGGATGGAGCCCTGAGGATAAAACCCTCTAGTTTCACTGCCACGTTACTAGTAAATGCTCAACTTGCCAGCAAGACCCACTGTTCAGTATTTTTAAGATTCAGAGTCATGGTCTTAAACTAAATTACAAATCATTTGGCCTCAACCAAATTTGACTTGCTTCAATACCATCAGGCTGGTTTGAATTTTCCTCAACTTGCAGTCATAGCCTACAACTAATTTGAAACACATTGGGAAGGTCAACAAACCCGTCCCTGGCTCTCCCTCTTGCCGTTTCCCAAGGTCAGTTCTTTACTCTTAGACCTAGTCATCCTGGGTTCCTACTACGGTCAAAAGAGAGAAACCACCATATTTAGGATACAACTCATCTGCCCTATTTTGTATGCACACTTTAGGATAAGATGAATCACATCCTACAAGTAGCATTTATTTCCTCTGCGGAGCACCAGTGAGTCTAGACAAGTAGCTCAGATGCAGACATGCCTACCAGAGTTTACTAGCTCACATTCTGCCTTGGTCTGTAACACTGGCTTACCTCCGAGTGACAGAAGCCTCATCAACAGAGATCTCGGCTTTACGCTTTATGCCAGGCTCAGCCAGGAACCCACCTCTCAGCCGCTCCGCACCATGCAAGAGCGCACGGGTGTCACAACCATGGGCTACAAGACCTGCCACCATCCACTCACTCCTACAAGCATCTGCACAATGAGAATGGAGGAGCAAACACAGAGAAAATTAGATGTCAGTACAGGCTGATTATAAGTCACAACCAACACGATTCTCTATCAATGAGGGATGATGAATGTGTCATATCCAATGTTAGAAGGACACTTCAAGCTGGTTATGTTGGCTGGGATTTTCATGCGCGTGCACTCCTGCTCAAGGGGTTGGCTAAACACCATCCCTCCTGCCCTCTGCCACTGTCCACACAGCTGCACTGACCTCCCTAAGCCTCGGTGGACCCAAATCTGTTCTCATTTGTATTGAGGAAATTGTCAGACTTCCAACAGTTACATGGTTTAAGGCAAAGAAGGAAAGGGAAAATTATACCTGCTCTCTGCAAAAGTGCTTTTCCAGGGGTTCCCTACCTTATCGTCATAACTAGGAAATGTTCGACCTGAGCTCAAGCAAAAGCTGGACAGCATCTTTGATCCCCTTTGAAAATTCCACCGAAGGATTTCATTTAATTTTCCAGGCTTCTTTACCATTCTCGTGTAATAATAGCTGATATCATTTACTGCAAAGCACAACAACAGCCATTAAAAATGGTTATTAGTCTGGAACTGCTTTCTTAATAGGAAACATACATGCCACACTCTGGGACTTCAATGTTTTTTTAATAGACTTCAAGGTAAATGCCACTGTGACCCTTAATTTTAAGGAGGGAGAGAGAGGAATATGTTTCTTGGGCTGTGATTTTGCCCTTAGGCAGAGCCTTGGGCAAGAGGTGGAGCAGCTCCACCTCCCCTCCGCTCCTCCCCTCAGGAGGGACACTGCCTCTGAAACACTCCTCAGAGGATCTGCTCCTCTGCGGCGACTCATTTCTGCTGGAGGGAAGGAAGATGCATTAGCACTTCAGCATCCTTCCTCCCCGGCATCCAGCTGGTGCAGAGGAGCGGAGCCACGGCTCAGTATACTGACAGCCTTCTCCTCCCTCTGCTCACCCTCTCCCCGCTTGCACCTTCCCACGGGCAGGACGAGGCCTTCGCAGAAGTGGGGTGCCCTTCAAGGTAACCCTGACAATCCTCAGATAGGCAAGGAATTTGCACGTTCTTAAGCAGTGGCATTAAGGCTGATCACAGTCTTGCCTCAATGCTCCCTGTGACTGGCCAAATGCCCCTTCGGGAGCAAGAGACACTAAAAATTTCTGCTGTGGGGAAATGTAAAATAGTATACCAAAACGTGTCGGTATGATGTGGGACTGCACATCTAACATTTAGAAGCAACATTGCTACTTAAGATCTGTAAGAGTTTCCTTTGTTTACCTTCCCTTCTCGTCCCACACCTGATCCCGGTGTTTAAAAGCAGAACCTGAGACTTCTTAAATGAAAATAGTAACAGCACTGTACTGCAGAATAAGGACACAAGGGAGCTGGAGGCTACTTGGCCTGATGGAGACACCCTGAATCCACAGCATATCTACCATTTTCGGTTCTTTACCTTACCTAAGGTAAGGTAAGAAGACATCCCCCTTCCTTACAAGCCTATTTCACTAACAGGGTATTTTATTTGCACTGGCAGAGAACATCTAATGCCTATCCCGTGTTTGCATTGGGGTTTGTTGTTGTTGGTTTTGCTCCTTTCATCACCTTATAAAGGCCACGTGATGATTGCGTGACGTTGAGACTTTTGACAGATGTAGCATATGTGCAACAATATTTATCATTTATTTAGCATGCTGGGTATAGCGGCTGGCAAGACGCTGCCATGCCTGACTTAAAGGCTGCTGGCATTTCCATTAGATAAAATCCCATCATGCAGGGGGTTAAGAATTCAGGCATTTCAAATCGCATCAGGCTGAATCATGATTCAAATCAGAAAAGCCAGTTTTTGGTTCACTAAGGGCTGACAAAGTGGGGATAGGGGGAGGGTCAGGAGGAGCAGGAACTGATGGCAGGTCACGAACATGTTCCTCTCTCTGAATGCATGACCAGGCAAACGCAGTATAGTTTATGTTTTTAAATAATTGGGGAAGAGGGGGGGTTCTGCACAATTCAGATGTAGCTCTCAGATATGTATATACAGTATTTCACAGTGGGATTTTCAAAGGCGCTCGTATCTTGGCCTAGCTGTCTTGCTGCTACAGACGATTTCGGTGGAAGCAGACATAAGCCAGTAGTCATCCGCTTTGAAAATCCCACTGCAAAGTGTCTGACAGTTGCATTTTAAGGACCACATGCCTGCCAGACACAGAAAGCCTCCTGCTACGTACTGAGGTCCTGCAGCTCTCAAGAACAGAGAGAAATGTCTGTGCTGACCTATGCTGACGGCAAGATGCAGCAAGACCGAAACAGCCGGACCCCCAGGTCGAGCTCAGCATCCAAACCCTCTGTGCTGCCTCAGTCTCTGTCGCGTGTGACAAACAAATGCACGAGTGCTTCAGAGCCATACTCAGTGCTGGAAAGGTTAGTGCAGAGCAAACAACCTTCCTTAAGCCATCCTTATAAGCAAGATATAGCTTATTGGATTAGTGATCATTTCAATTTTCCTTTTTTTTTTTTTTCCTGTTCTCAAGGAAAGAGAAATTAAAAATAAAACTAAAAAAAATGACTGCCAGTTTACCCTGAACCTGGCTTGCCTGAAGAGCAATAAGAAGAGTCCTTTAACTTCTGCCCAGTTGCAGCTCGCTCTGTTCTCATGGAGCAGCAACATACCACACATTTCATAATTAGGGCGAGAGTGAGAGATAAGGCCATCGGTCTGTGCACATGAAAGGAATGTGCTGGGTGTGGGGAGATGGTGCTGAAAGGAAGAAGAGTTTTATATGGGCTGGAAAAGGCTCGGGAAGAGCGGGGTTGTGGAAGGGGGAGCTGCGTGTGTCAGTGGGAGATTGCACGCATGTCAGGAAAACGTGCAGTTTCCCTCCAAGTCTTGCCTTACGAGGATTGAAAAGAGGCTGGTAAAAATACTTAAGTTCGGATTACTCCTCCTTATATATAAGCACACACATCTGTGAGGGAGGTTTGGCACTCAGGTAAAAAGAACAAGTGCTCTGCCATGCCTTTGCCCCCAGGAGGGACACGGCCAGGGAGAACCTCCGACGGTGGTTGTCTCTGAGGTCCTGCAGACCCGCAGCTTCGGGGCGAAGGGAAGGGGCTGTCTTTTCCCTGTGACCGTTTTGCACAAATCCACCTCAGGGTAATATTTACAAAGGCCCAGTCTGCATTTTGGAGGGCTTTTGTGTTTGTTTGTTTTGAATAGCCTTGGTTTTGGCACCAGAGTCTAGGAAACCGCACATTTTTACAAGCTTCCAAAGCAAAAAGAGACCTTAGCGCCGAGCACAAAAGCACACTGCTGTGGCAGAGGTAGAAGATTTCGTTACTTGCTGAATAAAACCAGGGAAAAGTCAGGAAATACAAAACTGCAGCAAAATACGGAACCTGCAAATGCTGATATTCATTCTGGTCTCTGCTACCAACGAATTACGTGACCTTTGGCGAGTCACTCGATTTCTTTGTGCCGTTCTTGCCCCTCAGACCTTGGGTTTGTTTCCTCCGATTAAAACTCTGGGCTCCGAGCCCGCAGCACTGGGCCCGCTGCACTTCTGACCTTTCTGGGGACTCACAGCTGCTTCTGAAAACACCAATAAATGCCTGTACTCGATATTTCACTTTCAGGCCGTAACGCTCACCGACCAAATAGGAGACTGAGATAGACCCCAATACTGGAGCCTGCTACTAATCACGTTAAAATTCCTAGTTATTAGTAAATGCATATTAACTATCAGCCTAAAATTTTTTTTTTTTTTTTGTCTTGTTTTTGATAATAAACTTCAGGTCTTACAGAACCGGTGGTTTTTTTGCTGTGCTGCCGTGTGAGAAGGCTGGCCCAGAGCGTCAGGTGCGGGAGCGTTGAGTAGCTCCTTTGTCTCAGATAAAAGACACTATCCTGATTTACACCACTGCAGCATCCAAGGCACCGTTCAGAAGGGCCTCACATAGATTTCTGTCAGTGATAAACAGGTAAATGACCTAAAAGTAGTCTACTGTTCTTTTATTTTTAATATATATTTAAACGCTGTGTTTCTACCTGATAGCCATTCTTCTGGGTGTTTTCTCCTCTGGGCAATGCAATAGTGGAAGAAGTACTTAAGCAGCAGGCTGACTACAAAGACGCTTGTACCAAAGCTTCGCATTTTACTAACAAAAGCAGCACATGAACCCCCGTATAAATGGTGTGGAGCATTTTCCTAAAATCAATCAGGCTCTATTATTCAGTTTAAGCCCAATCTCATTGTCTACTTCTTCCTCCGGAGGCCGATTTCTGCCAGGTAGAAAATTAAGTTTCCTTTACTTTTCTTCCCTACACAATTTTTCAGTGTTTCGGCACCGTTGTTCGGTGTGGGAAACCGACTTCCTGTCTCAATAAACAAGTGCACACAAGGCTTTTCTGGACACATAATGGGGTCTTTTTTTTTTTTTTTTTTATTTTATACAAAAATCATTCCACACTTAACACATCAATGAAGCCACTTAAGCTCTACTGCATCTGAATTAAAGGGGGAATTGTGTGATCAAAGAGTGTGAAGGAACCACACATGGAGTTCTTCAGACACTTTACTTTTGTTACATTTGATACATAACAAACCCAATAAATATGCTTATCCCAGTAGCCCATTTCATTATCTCATATCCTTATGTTTAAGAGCATTTCCTTTAAGAGCTTTTCTTTTTCCTTTGTTTTACAGCATTATAGTTTTGAGGCAGTTTATTTTAAATTAAGATGCTAAAAAAGACAGGGAAAAGCATTTTTTTATTCTGGGTATGCTCAAACAAGACCAAAAATCCCTCTACTCTGAGTTTTTCACTGTGCTTCAACGGAGCAGAATACATCTATTCCATGGCAGAATACAGACACATGTGCAGTAACCTCAGAAAGGGGTTATTAGAGACAAGACTTGCACAGGACACAGGGAAGGAGAGGAACATTTGCTAAAATTCTTTGCAATAATTCTCTGCATATTCAGCACTCTTTCCTACCCTATAGATCAAACTGCTGAGAAAAATAAAGATTTCATGTACCTTCCTTGACACTTTCGGTTCTGGGAATAATTGCAGATTTGCAGTTAACAGTATTTCTCCAGAGTTACATCAAAATAATGAAGATTAGAGTCTGCCTCCCCCCTCCCCCCCCTTGTTTCACATGGAAGTGACCAGTTTCTCCAGCCAACAAAGAAGCTGCAAGGTCTGATTTTTGGAAGTGCTTATCATTCGTAGCCAACAGTGATGTCTGGCTGGTCAAAGGGTCTGCTGTCAGAATAGCTCTGGCTGAGCCAACGCGGGACCTTGTTCCATCCCTACTGTGAGCAGGAGGGTTTGGACGGTATGGGTTACACCCATGCAGAATAGACGGCCAAAGCCACTGCTCCTGTGAGGGACCTGTATTTACACAAGGAGTTTCAACGGGATTTCTGTTGGAAATTGTGCATGCTCAGAACTATTCGTAATATGGTCCACCGCAAATAACCATTGTAAAGCATCCACCAAACCTTCAAGATAACTTCTTTGGAAGTAAATGACAGGTGCTTTTAGCAGAGTTGCTCATTAAAAGGCATTTTAAAAGGTAATTTTTAAAATTGCTTTTGTATCTTTTTGTTTTCCCTGTCTTCCCCCCACTTTCCCCAAGGGGTCCTGACAGAAACACTTGAGACAAGTTCTTATATCCATTGAAATACTAAGATCAGAACCCGCTCTGGTAAACCCGTTTTCTGCCACACAAGATTGGTTTCTTTCTTTTTTAAAACTGGATGAGAAATTATCCTGCCCTAAAATCACAGATTGAATTGAATACATCTAAATTCTTCTCACAGACTCGTGTGCAGCACAGGCAGTGGGGAAAAAGCACCTGAACTACCAGAAAAAAAAATGTATTTTCTGCTCTGTTTAATTCCCATCATTAAATATCATGCTTTTGTAATGAGCGCGGCCTGGTTATAGCTCCCTTTGTTTCTCCGAGCAGTGTTTATCTCTTGTCACTTCCCAAATCAAAACAACTAAACAAAACAACCCCCTGCCAACAAGACAGGGTCTCAACTTCTAAGTAGGACACATCTTCATCTCTTCACTCCAGCTGAGCTCCCACCGAAGTCGGTAGGGACTCGGCTAAGTAAAGATGAGATAAGACTTGCAATATTTGACCCTGTGTCCCTCAACCTCAATCTGTAAACGCCTTTTACAGCTCAGAGACATCTAACTCTCTGGTAACAGAGTTTTCCTGCCACAATGTTCTAACCACAAGTTTAACAATGATTTTACGGTGTCTGCCATGAAACACAGTTCCTGAAATCACTGAAACCTGTGACAATACCGGTTTTCATTAAAAGCAGGCTAGAAAAAGGAAGATGCCTTTAACGCTCTTGGTTAAGGAGGAAGATCTTGTAAAACATAACCCAAAGAGAACCACCGATTTCAAAAGCTAGAAAGCAATGAGAATAAGTCCCACATATTACTTTCCTAATCTCATCGTTTTAAGACTCACGATGTTAGGCACCTGACACTTGAGTCTTGAATGCTTCAGTTAGCAATACTACACCAACACCTCATTGCTACAAAGTGTGAAAAGAAAGCGCTTGGCAAGGAAGAAAAGGAGGATCAAAACCAGCAGCCTGGCTGATACTAAAAAGTCATGCTAAAATATCAACAGAAACAGCCATGCTCACCCTTTGTTTGTGGTATGTGGGGAAACATTTATTTCTAGTAGTGGTAACCACACACACACGAAATTTTCCACGTTCTTCCTTCCTCAATTGCTTTTTCCTATGCAAGTTCATATTGGTCATTAAATCAAAATTTTAAAAGTATCTAGCATGCAGCGGCTGGGTGGCAAAAGCTTGCTCTAACTCCTTTAGGCTCCTGCATCCCATTTATTGCTGGTGTGAAATATCTATCCTATGCACGTCCGTGCTATCATGTCTAAAATGATCTAGTTGAAACAAATAGGAAGAACAGAAGAACAATAGAGGCATTTTTATTCTCTCAGGTTTTTCCACAATTGAAATTCTCATCCCATTCTGGACTTTTGTCTCATTTTCTAAACAGAAGCTTTTTAAAGGCAACTGTACTGGGTGTGGTAATCCAGCAGCATTAGTGGTTCTAATCACCTTTTGCTTCTGAGAAGATATGCTTTGGGGGAAACTAATAGAGGAATAATCAGATACCAGCTTTTAAAGCAGCCCGATTACAGGAATTTGAGGGAAAAGGTGGAAAGGCTGTAAAATCTGTCTGAAGTCCTTGCCAAAACACTTAAACGATAATGAAACAAAGCAGCATTTAGTTTTTCACAGATTAAATTGGGAAAAGAGACCGCAAAGCTCCACTGATGCCTCACTAAACCACTGCAGATTTTTAGTCTGGCAATACACTGCACCTAATCATTAAACCAGTTCCCCACTCAGAAATTTTTAATCTTGATCTAAATTGTGAAGAAAATTTCAAAAAGAAAGATGTAGATATTTGAATGGGGCCATTTGGTTTGTTCTGCTATAAGAAATAACGTTTTCCTAGCTGTATTAATTCAATTAAGCTTAAAAACTGTCCTGGGAGGAATACAAAAAAAATTAGAAAAAAAATCTGTCTTATCCATATGTAAACTAAGGTATTTCTATGGATTTAACAAAACAAACAAAAAAAAAAGGTACTGTCCACCATGTGGACAGAGATGATCTTTCATTGGTTTTGATGTGACACAGGAAAATTATTTAAAGATTTATTTCAGCTTTTAAAGCAGTTTCTGACAAATAAAGGTATGCACAGACCTTCATAACTTCACATTTGCCATTCACAGTTTATAATGGATCATTCAAGTCCATAAGTCCAAAATCCTTAATTACAAGCTGCAGCCATCGCTTCTTATGCAGGAAAAAGTACTACTATAATGCAGAGTTATGGAAGAACCATTTTCCACTAGCACTTTCTAACTTCAGACATTTCCTGGGTAGTTTTAGGCAGGTTCACTTGCCAATGAAGTACATCTTAGTCCTACAATAACCCCTGCGAGCAGAAAACAAATAACCCAGTTTTATGCCTGATGGCAATTCGTTATCTGCTCAGCAGAAAGGGAATTCCAGCAGCCCCTTTACCCCCTCTTGCTCCAAAATAGGAGCTGCCGGGAACACCTCCCCCCCCCCCCCCCCGCCCCGCTAACCTCAGCCACCATGACAGCACGCAAGAAGTACAACTGCAAGCCAGAGAGGCCTAAGAAAAGTCAGATGCAGGGTTAATATATTGGTGTGAAGTGAGTAGAAATCAGCACAGGCCTTCGGGCCATGGACAAATTCCCCTTCCACTACTGGAAAACTGTATTCTCTACTAGATGTAAATTCCTCATAGCTCTGTGGCATACCCATCCCGTGGCAGAAACTGAAAAATCTGACCTAAAATCTGGACGTCATAATGTCAAAGACTAAAATGATAAGTTGCACATCAGAGAGAAATACTGACAATAGATAAAAAATGAACGTTTCTTGCCTGATGCAAATAATCCCAACAAGATTCTGGATTGCTCAACAAACGACACTGCTCAGATGGCACCACTGGGCTATTTTCATAGCATTCACCAGAAGCCACCACCACCATACTGCCCTGCATATACGCCCCTCAACTCTCCAACTACATCTTTCACTTGCTTTCACTCCATTTTAACTAATTCACAAAAACCCACCACCACCACCACAGTGTTACGTTTCAGTGCTTCCAGAGTGGAAAGGAAGATCATAGCTCTGACCTTTGAAATAGGACTTAGAAAAGCTGGCATCTGAGTCCCTTCCACAGATCTAGACCTTAACCTTGAGTGGAGCCACTAACAACAGTGATTCTACGTGCAAAAATAGTACAGAAATGCATACACTTTACATATGTGCAGAAGAATGAGACGAATAGTATGAGCCTTCCTCTGGCTGTCCCACAACTGCATCTCACTTTCAGAAAAGCATTGGTCACCACAAGGAAAGATTTGTAGCACAGGATGTAACTCATCATGAGCAAAAGTGGGAATCTGAGCCATGACATTTTCACTTCAGACATATTCAAAGGTAGGAGAGTCACTCTGTTCTGACTGAACTTTAGATAAGCACACGCTGTGCCATGGTTTTGGTCTGCTCACAACATTCCTCAAATTTTCACTGCAGTAGGAGGAAAGAGAGAAAGAGAGAGAAAAACAGAAAGAAAGGGGAAGAGAGAGAGAAAGAGTTGGGTTTACAGGAGGTGTTTTATTGTGTCGGTACCCAAAGGCTGGATTCAATAAAAGCTCCATCTGGCTCTCACACAGAGCAACCTCCTCTAAGACCTCGCAGCAGCCCTCCTCACCTCCAGAGTCAATTTTTGGAGGCTTGTGAGCCTTTGCACAGGCTTCCCTCCTGCCACAGCAGGACAGGGGTTTTTACTGAGTCAGACCCATAGAAAGCATCTCTCTGACTTACACTTATTTCGGAGATTAAGGGTGACTTCAAACCCAGAGGATGTGCCAAGTGTGCTCTAAAAACTTGGCTGCAGACGATCAACTATTCCCCATGTGCCAGAGCACAAATAAAGCTAAAGTAGTTGCTGAAACACTGCATATAGAGTTTACTGAGTGAGGTTCCCCGGCTTTGCTTACAGTGGGGGCCAGACAAGTTGTTTATGAGAGTCGCTTATGGCCATTCCATCTACAAATACATTTCCACCCACCCAACTGAAACTTCAGTCAACAACTTTTCTTGTGGCTGAATCAGAACATAGGGTTAAAAATGCTCAGAAACACACAAAACTCTGCCCTGCTGCCCGTATTTTCTGATGTATTACATACTCAGGTACCGGGACTATAAGCACAAAATAAGAGCCTGGAAAGACAGTGAGACAAATGATGCACACATCAATAGACAGAACCAATTAATTAGATAGATCTGATAGATGTTTAGTCCTTTCTCAAGTAAAACAAATATCAACTCCCAGAGACTTGGTTTTTTCCTTGTATTGTAAGATTTGATCAATAAATCTTCGTTAAAATACTTGGGTTTTTTTTTTTAAATCGAGCACCATTTTAATTCTTAAGTTATTTCGTCCTTTGTTAATTCCCACATAACCTTTTCTCCTCCTGAAAGTTCATTTTATAGCTGGCATTTTGGCTCCCATTTTGTTTCACAGCAAAGACACGCAGACAGACAATAACAGAAAAACCTATTCCTTTCTTAACAGATAACACTCGTGTCTTGTTACAGAATTTTCAGGCTGTAAATCAACTTGAAAAGCTAATTTAAGGATATTCACTTGCACTATTCAGGGCTGTATAAACATTCCAAATTCCAATTTTTCATAAAGACATATGCGAACATTTAAAAAGGATTTAAAGAGCCATTTTGCAGTTAAGAAGATCTAGATCTAGCATTTTATTTTTCTTCAACGAGATTATCATGTAATATTAATACACAGAAAAAATATTTCCAGTGCCTCTATGTATTTATGAGGTCCTAAGGGATAGCAGAATTCCTTTAGCCGAAAGGAAGGCTGGAAGAAACTGCAAGAATAAGACCGACTGTTGAAACATCAAATACACGACCGAATTCGTTCATACACTGCAATTTCTGCGAAAGTGCTGTGGTGTTGGTTTTCACTGTATCTGCTGGTTTAATTGTTTCTGCCTGTTCATTTCTTTGTCCGCCGAAACCACTAGCCTAAGGGAGATTTAAAAATCAAAAGGTAGGGCCGAGGTTGAACAGGAAATGAACACTGGTGCTGCGGCGTTATTAAAGTAAAAAGTAAAAAGTTCAGAAGTGGCTCTAGGAACTCTCGTATTAGTATACGGTTTAAGTGCCATCTCCCTCCCTCCCTGCTCTTTTTGTTGTTGGCTTGCTGCTGCAAATAAAACTGAAATCCGCGTGGCGAAGCGCCCTGGGTTTGTGAATCTGAAGCGGTAAGGATGTGTCCTCGGGAGCCTTTCCCAGCCCGCCCGCACCGAGGACCCCTCTAATGAAAAGATCTGCATTTGATTTGGTGCCATCGCAACCGCCTATTTTCCCCGTGTATCCCTTACCCATGTGGGAGTTTGTGTAGACAGAAAGCTCGAGCAGAGAAAGAGAGCAACACGCGGATTTCTATTTTGGGTGGGGGAGAGCAACGTGAAGTTCCAAAGTTCAGAGCCCCTCAGCCCTGCAGGCTGGGTATAACGCCGATGACACACTTAATGAAAATAAACAGAGCTGGCATTAGAATCTAGGGGAGGAATTTTTTTCCCCCCTCTTTTAAGTGCACTCTATCTTTCTCCTCCGCTATCTCTCTTCCCTTTTTCTCTGATCTCCGGGACAAAAGATTCAACAATCAGAGATTCAAACCCCAAGCAAGGAGGATATGTACTTAAAATACCACATGGCCAATAAAACCTATTTTACAACATATCTCACCTTTAACAAGCAAATTGACCAATGTAAGCAAAAACTGACCCCAAATCCTTTTATAAAATAGCTGAAAAACCCCAACCCTCAATTACAGCTATTTAAAGAGCCATACAATTATCAGAAAAATACTCAGATTTCAAAAAAATCACAATACTGGGAGTCTCACCGCATAAACATGCTCACTAACCAAAAGGTATGAGGCCACAGATTTCAGGAATTAATTTGGGTTAATTCAAATGGCAAAGATGAGGTAGGCAAAATAACAAGCAATTACCTTTTCCTGCCTTTGAAGAACAATGAATTTGGGTCTGGTCCAACTTCAGAAAGAGTGATTACAGATTTTATGCTCAGACAAACCCCTACCTTTTTAACACATACAACATATATACATGTACACGTACGCTACATATGTACTTTTTATGTACATACACTTATCTGTATTCCATAACACTCTGCACTTGAAGGATTAATTAAAGATAAAATTCAATTATTTATTACATACCCCGCTAATTATTTTTGAAGCTCTATAAAGAGAGCAGGAAAGCTAACCAACACAAGACATAATTAAGCAGAAAGGCAGCATTTGTGTGGTCACTTGCTGAATTCAACATGCAAAACGTTTATCATTTAACCATTTCCTTTATATTGTGCAGGAGGGTGGAAGGGTTTGAAAGCAAGGCGGAATTACAAATTTGACTTAAATATATTTTTGAGGAGGAAATATCTATTTCTATGAGTATCGACAATCACTTTAGTGGATAATAAGCAATGTTAAATAAAACATGTAGCTAAATAGGCATTAAAGGCCTTTTACATACTTGGAAGAAAAGAAAACAGTTTTTTTTCTTTTTTTTTCTTTCTTTCTTTTTTTTTTTTATGCTGCAGACTGCAGGCATTTTGGTCTATCTCTGTCAAGTGCAATTCTTTCTTGATGAATGACAAGGTACGATAATAGGCTGCCGTTACCAGGGCAACCAGACAGCAGAGCTGTGTGCCTTGAATTTTGTCATCTGAAAATGAAACCAGAAGCAAAAGAAAAGCTGAGAATCTAGCGACAGATTAACTCGTGGGGGGGGACTGGCGGGGGGAGAGAGCGCGGGAGGAGGAAGGAGAGAGCAAGGCGGGAGGGGAGGGAGAGAGGGGGGCTACATTACAAGCAATTAAAATTACTGTAATACGTTGTATATGTGTAACTGCGTGTGTCTGTATTACAATTTCAGATATCATTTGTCAATAGGCATTTATTCCTGTTTTCCCCACCACTCTCTTTGTTCCAGAAACATATAGAAACCTGGAAAAAGTACCTTTCAGAGGCCTCCCCAGCACATCCACCTTTACAAGAGGTGTCTCCGCAATGCTGCGCTCCACCCTACTCCCAGCAGCACCTCACCCAGTTCCTCCCAGTCCCACTCAGCCCCTAAGAGGCTGCAGCTGAGAGCGAGAGTGGGGAACCAACACTCATTTCTGTAGTTTATGCTGGGCAGCTGGCATGGGACCTTACCATATATGGACTTGTTCAACCCATGGCTAAATAAGATGCCCTCAACCCAAGGATTCCCCAAGGATTCGTCCAACACCTTCACCTTGGGCTGGGAAAGTCTCTGCCATGGTCTCTGTGAAGTTCTCCTGGGTTTGGCTCATGCTGAGGTTCACAGATGCGAAGTCAGGGGGCGTTCAGCTAAGGGTTGAAAGCAGAAAGACTGAAAAGGAGCCAGTTGCCAAACCCCAACCTGCGATCAACTTTTAAACACTAAGATGTCTGGATCTGGTCTTAGTTAAAGCTTGGACCTTTTGGAGATGAGCTAAAAACGTAGCAATCTATCTTCTCCTTTGTACCCCAAAATTTGAATAAAATAGAATCAAAACACACATAAGTCTTGGGTTTAGAAAAAAATACCTAACCTGCAAAGCTCAAACTGCTGCTGCACAGTATAACATAGCCACTGGCCTTCATAAACATACAATAATATCCATAGCTGAGACAAAAACTCTGCCTGCTCAAGCCATATTATCTAAGCCTGTAGCACATTTCCTCAGCAACATAACCTGAGACCTCATAATATTCACGTTTCAGAGCCACCACCTTCCATAGCCTTCACAGATTTTTTACGGCTGTCTTCTCTTGCTAACCTCTTGGGTTATCAGATAAAAACCTCGCTCCTACCATTTTGTGGAAGAACTGTTGATAAAATAAGCCTTCTGTAATTTCTCTGCTGTCCCTCCGGCAAAATTCCCCGTGATCCTTGCACAGTGTGGGTGAATCATTAGGCTCCCATACCTAAGTAGGCTTTTCTGCCAACTTTAAAGATGAGGAAACCGACACAGAGAAAAGCTGCCTGAGTCAGACCCTTTGAAGTCAACGGGACTCTTTCGTTGTACTTCAGCTGGTTTTGGACCAAGCTTTAACAGCTTCCCACAGCACGGTGCGATAGGACCCCGTACTCCTGGCTCACAACTTCAGGCCTCGATAAGCCAAATTTCTTCCCAACAAGCTTTCTCTCAACATACTGGTTTAAAATGTAGTTAATTCAATTAAGTAAGAATGCAAAGCAATAAATGTTGCTTAACCAAAATTACTCCACCTTTGCAGAGGAAAATTATACTCTAAGCATGTCAGTCATAAAGATGACATGATCTTGAAATAAGAAATTCATAACCTATGCATGTCTTTACATGGGGAAATCAGTTACCTGATTTTTAAGGTATCTAAAGGAAGTGATCATCCCTAATGTTTCTCCACAGACACCCAGTATAATGGATTATAGAAGAATGACTTAATTTTTTGGCATCTTGACTGTCTTTGAATATTTTCCATGGAAAAATGAAGTTATTTTTCTCAATATCATCACTTGCATGATTGACTTTTTTGCCATGACAAGTCCAGGACATTTCAGTTATCCTGATTTATTTTTGCTTGACTACTATCCTATGACTGTGTCTACATGGCACTGAGGAGAGGAACCCCTGCTAGCTCTGGCATCAGCAGCAGTCTAGTTGCATCAGCAGCTTCGTTCCACATGGACTAGTTAGCTTTGGTTTTCAGGCGAGAATGTTGCATTAAGTACAGTTATGCTAAGTTTTGGAGCCAGCTTAAAATCATCTCCATGTTACACGTAGCTTTAGCTGACACCCTGCACAGGTACCAGAAAGCTAGTGACTCCTTTTTTGGGCTGAAGGAGTAATCTGGCTACTTCGTTTGCCAGGCTCTGTTCAAGCAAGTGGTCACTAGGGCAATTACAAACTTGTCTTTATTGCAAGTTGCTTTCCAAGCCCTTCATTTGAAAGCCAGCTTGCTCCTTCTGCACATCTTTTCCATTCAGTTTTCAAGAGGTAACAGGAATCTTCATTAGAATTTGTCTGTTATCAACTGGATTTATAAAATGTGAAGGTCTTACTCTTGCTGATGTTATCTTGTAACTCGCAAATCGATTTTGCCCAATGCAAAAAGCAGAATTTGGATTTCTAAATTCCCTGCTTTTTCAATGCTTTCTGCATTCTCCTGTTTCTGCATTGTGAGAAAGGAAGAAAGTTCTGCTTTATCTGACTCGCTAATTCCCCAAAATCAGGAGATTTGGAGAACACAATAAAATACAGCACTTCTCCAGCTACTACATGTCCATTCTATTTCTCCCTGTCGCATACCATCACATAGCATAGGTGTCTTTTGCCATATGGGAGATCCCACAGCCGAATGGCAGAACCGTGAAAATCCAACTTTGGGACATGCTCCTTTAAGCCCTGGGCACTCCTTATACCTGCCTTGGCCAAATGGAAAAGCAATCATCTTAAAAGAAAATATCTAAATATTAGTCATATCGCCTAATTCTAAACTGCTTTTGCTAGCTCTGCCTAAGCCCACAGGTGGGCGAGGCGGTATAGAATATAGCCATCATGACTAGGTACTATTTTAAAGATGGGAATTGAATTAAGGCCTCCTTAGTTTCAGAGGTATGTCTTAACCACTAGACTGCTGCTTTATAATCTTCCTTCTGTGCATCTCTGTGTTAACTCAAGCTGAAGCTGAATTATGGCTCCTCTTATCCCTGATAAGCCGAGGGAGCTGTGGAAGAGCAAGCTGGAGTTTACTCGGCCTCATGCATCCATCAGCAACATGTCAGCTAGTTTCCAGTTGTGGAATCCTTATTAGCAGTGATGATGGAAGAGGCACATCGAAAAGGGCGGGGTTTTCAAAACCCTCCATTGAGCGCGGAGAGGTGACAGCTCAACAAATCACCTTTAGATTTGTGAACTCAGCAGATTGTTTCTGGAAGTTGTTGAGAGAAAATAAATATGGAAAACCACAATGTCATTTCTAAGAGTCACTTTTCAGAGCCTGACCACATTTTAAGTATCTGTTAAGTGATGTCCTTTCTCCTACCATTCTTCTCGCCAAAACCAACGTTGTATCAATCTCCTGACAAAGACAAGTTTGACATTGGGATTCCAGACACCAAAACAAATAATACCACCTACAGCCCTTGTGAGTCACAGAACTCATGTGATTAAAAAAAAAAAAACCAAACCCCCTAATTCTTAGTATAAGAGGCTCAAAAATGGAAATAACTCAGCAAGGCTTTCCCCTTTGTGAATGATCTTGTATTCAAAGGAAAGATAATTATTTATAAATATCCTGAAATAACACAAAGAACACATCTTTATATACTTAACGAATTTTGTGTCTGGACCCAAAACCACCCTGCATGCTTTGACCTCATGGACAACCTCTGGGAGAACTATCTGCTTGTGGCAAGGTGCATAGCTTCCTTTAATTTCCATGGAGTTTGATAGTCCTGCGCTCCTATGCTGTGGGCGTGAACCAGATCCAGCCCCAGATTATATACCCTAATATGTTAACGTGGCTGCACGGCTTCCAGACCACAGTCAGCTTGGTTTGGCCAGGTCTGGACACAGGCAGGAGAAGCTTTGGTCTCTTTGCACCTGCCTGTGTTGATAAATCCCCCACTGCTGCTTGCTGTTTGTGGAGAGCCGGCTCAGATACATCCCGTGGCTAGGCAGGCCCTCAGCAAGCTTCTCCAAAAGTCCTTCCTGAAAATTATCTCAGGGACGAATGCAGCATTTATGAAAGAAGACTGGGGAAAACGGTTCTTTTGGAGACACACAAGGCTACACTTACATACATGGCATCTGGATACCGTGGTTATGGGTACATTAAAATGTATTTAAATGCTGGTATTAAATGAGAGCCTTCCTAGTGCTTCATAATCAAAGTGCAGTTGTCCAATAAATTAGTCTGGAAATGGCTTTAGATTTTTGCAATAATAGGTTTTTGGCAAGCAACAGGACTCTTAAAAGAACCACTTTATCATTATGAGAGGATCATAAATGAGAGTTAACTCTCAGATACGGTCATTTGCTAACCGTCAGAGGTAATAACAAAATATGAGCCACTTTTTAAATGGACTGCCAAGGAGGAAGCTACAGAAAAAAAAAAATTGTCGCCAATCCACAGTAGACCAACAAATGTAGGCAAAATGTATTACACCCTGCAGTCCAGTGGATTCTCTTTCAGTCATATTGTATTGGCACAATATATTTTTTTCTTTAAGAAGAATCAGAACTGGCTTGTGGACCTCATCTCCAGTGGACAGGGAGAACCATGTACTCCCTTCTCTGCTGCTTTCTTTTATATATTTGAAGGAAAATTTCAAGTTTCACTTTCAGCCTTGTCTTCTCTTCTCTTGAATAAAAAAACCCCAATTCTCTCAGATTTTTTTTCCCCCAAAAAAAAATTTCATTGCTCATAAACCTCTAACCACTCTTGCTGTTTTTCCTACAGAATAATTCCTTTATGTCATTACTGAAGCACAGACCCAAGAGAAGATACTGTCCTACACCCAAGGCTCTGCTTGGTAGAGGGGCATGTTTATTACTCATGCACAACATCCCAGTACAATGACATTGCTAACTCATGCTGAGATAGCTGGTACTGCATATGCATCTTAAGAATATAATAATTGTTAGTCTTCACAAGTGATAAGGTGGCCCTTCAACAATAAAGCAATGATGTCCAGCAAAGCGGTGAGCAAAAATGCATCAGCTGTTCATGGAAACATGCTACTTCACAAAAAATAACTCTCAGATGCTACGGAGATGGGGACTATACTGATAGAGAATTGAGGGACTCGAGCTGTAGTGACAAAGGAGACCAAATATTTGGAGTATGACAAGAAACAGTGTAGTCAATTACCTTATCTGTTTTCATAACAGTTGGAGAGTCTCCTAGATCTACATTGGCAAGTGGGTGGGGGGTTAAGATAGCTGTCACACTTTGATAAGTAGGCCACTCAGTTATGAAAGATTAAGGCCAGAGATGTGGATGCAGCTGAGTGTAAATGAGGCTCCCAAGAGTGAAGATCAAAGATTTGTAGGAAAACCATAGTAAAGCATGAAAACCAAACTTCCTACCAGGAATTTAAGCATGAAAGGGCCATGGTAACTTTCAGCTTCAAGGCCAGAGGCTGAAGACCTCATTGAAAGCTGTTGTAGGGCCTCTGTGCCAAGCTTAGATAGTCCTCACTGAAAACAGCCAGGAAAACAGGGGTTTGTTCCTGTCCAATAAAAAGAGTCAACTTTGCAGGCTGGGGAATCGTGCTAACAAACTAAGACAAGATACAGCTTTGATATTTCTTGGCATTTTTCTCCTATAAATATGAAGACCACAAGACATTAAAAAAAGCCCAGAGGGTTCTTGTCTGTTTGTAGTCATGTAAACCGCTGCTCATCAGAGAGTCTTTCTGGCCAAAGAACTAAAGCCGTTTCCTTCCTGGCCCCATTTGTTAAAGATTTTGCCTATGCTGCTTCTACATTACAACTGGCTGGGACTTTGCAGGATGTAAGAGGTATGGGAAATCTCTTCCACAACAAGATGATATTTATGCACTCTCATCTGGTGTAGGAGAACAAGGTACACCAGTCTAAGTTTCATATTCTCTTTATTGCAGTAACTGCACACTGACTACCTGACTGTTAGAGCCTACAGGTACCTGATGGAGTCCTGGCAGCTTTTTCACTGCTGTCAATATAGCCAATATAGGTAATAACCTTAGCCATTTCCCTCACTCTGTGAATGACTTAAAGTGAAATGTGGGGTAGAAGTAATTCAATTTTCCTGTGCCTGTAAAATGGGGGGTTTAATAACTACTGTATTTACCCTACAAACTGTAACACTGCCATTGGATCCATCTTATCTGAACATCTGACAATCTATTGCTCATTACCACATTGAAACCATTAAGTTTGTGGAAGTATGGTATGTAAGTAGTAGGAATGAGATCTGCGCTGATGTTCTGGTCAGAGGGAACAATAAAGAGAACACTGAAGAGCTGGTTTGGCAATGGTTCTTCTCACTTTTCAAATCCCAGCCTCCTTTAATTAACTTTTATAACACATGTGAAGAAAGAAGAGTGGAACATAAGCTCTGCTCATGGGTGCTCATGTGCTCTGGTTGCAGCAGAGCTTCTCTCAAAGGCTATTTCCAGCAGCTGCTGCTCGTTGCAGCTTTCAGTGGAGGAGCAATAGGAGAGGTATCTCCCACTAGAAATGCCAGCACAATTGCATGCACTATCACTTCTTAATCTGGCTTTAAAAGTCCTGTTTAAAAAAGACAACTTAATGTGGAGTGAAGCATTTTGAGCAGTCTAAGGGAAGGTGTGGCTGCACTCTGCACCAGTGCTGGCAGGGTAAGGTATGGTGGAGGTCCCTTACCACAGCTGGAGGTAAGGATGACAAATTCAGCCTTCCATTGTATTTGCACTACAGTGACTTTTTCTATCCCCATGGACGCTGCATGGTGGGGGCACTTCAAGTGCCTCATCAGTGACCCTGAACTGTGAGAGTGAGCTCCACAAAATGGGCTAACACTGTCCAGCACCTTCCCTTTCCCAGCTGGGGTCAGAGTTTATAATGGGAGACATATCCCTTGCTGGTTTATTTCCCCCCTTTCCCACATTTTTCTCCTCTGGTTTCCCATTTCATTCTCATCTTTCTTATCAAGTCACTACCTCTTTTGTTCTCCTATTATCTCTCTCTTACTTTGGGGAAAACGAGTCAGATGTAATATTCCCCCTTCTCGCACATCAGCTCTATCCACTGCAAATGTACACCAACCTCACCCCCACAAGGGGTTTTCATTTTGTCATTGTAACTCTGCAGCAATAAATTCAATGGAACTAGACAGGGGCTTAAGTGTGACTGCAAATGAGAGCAGGATGTGTAGCTAGACCTGAACTAGCTGACCTTAGAAACGCTTCAGCCAAGACATGCAGCATGCACTTCACCCTGATCTAGCTCATTAAGGGCTCTGCATACTTACTTGGGTAACTAGGTCAGTCTAATTTTTGTGCCATCGCATTTCCACCCCACCGTTACCTGTTAGCAGTGACATTAGTTCTGGTGGCCCAAGCCATCAGCTCCTCACACCTTCACCGCTGGCGGCAAAGCCAAACTCTGTGATGGATTTGCAGCACACTGGACATCCACAGACATCATCACAAGAGGCACGAGTTTGCTCCCATCAGTTTTATTCAATGCTCTCCCTCCGCCCATTCCTGTGGAAAGCAATCCTTAACTGGTGCACAAAAAGATTTCATCAGCAACTTCCAGGAGAGCTGGGATGATTTACATCAGCTGGAGACTGAACCAGGTTATGTTTAACTTTAGTCCCCTGTTTCAGAAACAACAATGTTATGAATAATCCTTTTATTTTCATACATCTTGTATAAATATCTGAAGCATGTATAAAACCAAGGAGAGGAGGGAATTCATTAAGGTGGTCCAGGGCAATATTACTCTGAGAAATAAGGGACTGCTTAGGAGATTTAAAATTATTTTATCCCATTACTTTTACTTCAGAAAGGGGGCAGGGGGAAAATAAACATAAGGAAAATTTTCCAAACAATTGTAGGTATATTTTGTGGAAGCATCTTCCTGAGGAATTCATGGGAGCACTAGTGTGTTAGTCCAGCCATCCTAAAAAATGCACTATAATGGATCTTCTGTATTTTACCACAAAATTCCCAATAGGCCAAGTCCAAAGTCTGGAATCAATAGTAATCTTTCAATAGAGTTCAATGGACTTTAGGGCAGGCCCTATGTGCTCATTATTTAAAGTAAATAAAGGGGAGAAACTGTAAGTCAAGATGTGACACTGGCAGTGATTTCAAGAAAATCCCCCTAATTTTTAAGAGACCTATTTAAACCAACTTTTAAAGATAAAACAGTGCATGCATTGAATTTTCAGTTCAATTACATCATGTCACACTGATTTCATCTGGTTACCGCATGTTATTGGTGGGAATGTAACTTGATGCAGCTCAATACAGCTTGTGGCATACTGTGATTTATTACAATTTAAATGATAAAGCACCCAAGAATGTTCAGGCAATTGGATTACTCCATTGACTGAATGTTCAGACATCTATTTTTAGAAAAGAGATGTCAGTTTGTGCAATATTAGATGGATTGATCCATTGTTACTGAAGGGGCAGGGGAACTTCCCTTATCACATAACATTGCTTAATGTTATCTCCGCGTTTTATTCTTTTTAAGTGGTTTGTGTAGACCTGGATGTGCTAGGATTTTATTCATCAAAGGTGGGACCAAGTTCTCAACACACTTCGCTGGGTCTGCTTCCAAAGGAAAGAATGACTGACTGGCAGGATAAATCAAGTCGAGGTCCAAATTTTTTGTGCGGTTTAAGGAGACTCAGGACATGGGTTCTGGTTTTGCTGTGTTTTTCTAGGGATGGGTCAGTAATGATCATTGCTGAGAGGCAGGAACGGGACTAGAACTTGCCTAGAACACACGCAAGTCTATGGATGCCAAGTTCTTGGTTCACACCACCCCATACTCTCGTAAATAATCAGCTAGATTCTCAAAGCTGGAAACTGTTTGGACCCACAGCTCTAGACAGACAGACAGGAAGTGGAAAAACTATGTTCCTTTCTTTTGTTTTACAAATATTTTAAAACAGGCTATATGCCAAAACAAAAATAACCATGAAACTGGAATAATTCATGAATAACATGGCACAACAATAAAAGGTTGGGCATTACTGCGGTGGATTCTTTAATTCAGCCAAGAAGAGAAAGTGCTAAAATCAACACAAAGGGATCCCATTAGACCATTAGTAGATGAAAGGCTGGTTCCAATCACTTTGGTTTACTCAGCTGGATCTCTTTAGGAACACTGAATGGTGAGGTGGGGCCTAATTCTCCATTTTTTGTGTTCCTAAGCATGGGACAGGGGCTGTGGGTGTGTGAAGGTAGGAAAGGAATTTGATGTGTGTGTTTGGAAAGATAGTAATAACTATTATGGCCATCATATATCAAAATAGTCCATCTCTTTGATACACCAGTCAGAGAAAGTCTTGTGATGGCTCCAAAAATTTGTTCCTGTCTTGACAACAAACTCCTCATTTTACATGAAAGCATCAGCAACTTCTGGGAAATAGATTAAATCTAGTTCCAAACTTCCTCTTGATATGGATAAAAAATGTCTAGGAGAATGGGCTTGACTAATCTCAGCAGGAACAAGACCTCCTGCTGATGAGCTCTTGGTTCAGTGTTTTAACATCTGATCTTACTGTCTCTGGGTCAAAATTATGCCTGGTGCAATTTTGACAATAACATTAGAGTCAGCTTAAGAAAGAATTTCTCCCATTGCATGTGTGGTTTTTGCATCAACCAAAGTCCAGCTCTTAGGAAAGAGGCAAGGCTCTGAAGGTAGCAGATACAGAGAAAAAGCCAAAACTCAGAAATAAACTCATTAGAAGAAAAAAGGAAAAAAAAAAAAAAAAAGAGCCTGTGTAAGTGCTCATTCTTTTAAACATCTCTACTTTTGCATCTCCCCCAGCAGCAAAAATGTTTGGTTTTATAGAAGAAACATAGATGCACCAACAATGCTGGAGATTTCAAGAATTAATTGTCTAGAGAGAGTCAGGGGGAGGGTCAGTAGAAAGCCTATTACCTTTGTCTTCCGTTTTAGCAGCAAGCAGGAAAAAGCTGAAGTCCATATGAAACGATATTCTGGCTCAGGCAATGTAAAAAATAGGGGCAGGCTGCTACCAAAATGAGAAGATATGTTCCCTTGTGGAACACCCCTCCCACTTAATCCCCCAACCACAGCTTCCGATCCTCTCTGGGCTAGGCTATTTTGGACCACATGGTAAGATTTACATCAACGTAGCTCTGCAGGCACTCCATTGACTCCAGTAGAACTGGAGCTAATGAAGTGCAAGGGATCCTAGCATCCCATCCAAGTTAATGCTTCACATGGCAAAACCCCCACTTTATTTTTCAGCTACCACTTAGCTAGGGTATTCCCTGATCCTACATACTTCTCCCAGATTTACCTTGTCATCGTTACATTTATCTAAAAAGAGGTCTGGCTATCAATCTACCCTGTAAGGCAAAATTTAATGACAGAAGAGAATATGTGCAGGGTCAGTGAGGGTTTTATCATGACCTAGTTTTTTTGTAAAAAAAAAAAAAAAAGAAAGCAGGACTTCCCATGTACGCAGATAGCAGCTTTTTAGTCTTGAGGTCAAAACAAGCTTAGCATCTGAAGAAGTTAAAGTCTTGATTTAAGAAAGATTTTTATGTGCCCCTTTTCTATGTGACTTGTCTTATTCAGGCTAACTCATGTGAACACAGGGACTTATTTTGGGCAGAACCATAACCTCGGATACTACCCATATAATGGCAGCTAATTGGCATTGCAAATCCATCTGAACCTGGCACTTGGGTCGGTTCACAGGGCCTCACAAGCTTAAACCCAAGCTTGAGCTCAGATGTTAACAGTGGTGTAGATGGAGCCCGCAGAGGTAGTCTCAGAGGCTGCGGGTCCCCATCCTGTGCCTGAAACTCTTCCCGTAGAGAGCAAGTTTCTTTGTCCCTAAACTCAAGCTAAAGAGCAAGCAAATGGTGCAGATGATTAGGGAGTCTGTCTTGAAACCAATCTAACGTGACTCCATAAATGTAAGAAAGTAACTTCCCTGAGCAGGATGTAAAATCCTTACAGGTGTAAAAGTTATTCAAGCTGCCAAATGTAGCACGCTCAACTCTGAACATCCGAAACTGCTTTATGGAGAGAGATAATGCTGGGTAGGAGTCAACAAGTTACAGTACACTGCACTAAGAGCTACTGAAGGCACAGCTTTATCCCTCCACTGCTATATTACCTCTATTTGAGGTGTCTTCGTAGGCACAGATGGAAAAGGCTGTAAAGGAAACATTTTAAAACTAAGGGTGCATTAGACAAGCGATTGCAGGCACTGTGATTTATAGCTGTAGTAATGGACTGGATCTCAGAAAACTGAAATCCAATTATCAGCTCTGCCATCTCAGACAAAATGCTTAAGCCAAACTTTCTAATCAGTGCTTTTAGGTTATTTCGATTTCCAGAGGTGCTAAGCACCTCCCCACCCCACAAGCTCTGTGTAGAATAACAGATCCCCGGCCTTCTGAAAAGCAAACCCTCTGTATTGAAAGCCAGTCTCCCCTCCCCTGCCCTGAAAAAACAAAACAAACCAAAAAAAAGAAAACACAACAAACAACCAAATCAGATTATATTTGATTCTGCTGTGCTTGATATATTTTTTCGATAGCTGAGTTGAAAAATGAATGGTATTACTCCCTGTTATCAGGAAAATGAAAGTGTGGAAAGGAGGATGCAGAGATTAAAAATCTTGACAATGAGAGACTTAATTCTCTGCCTGTGGTTTCCCCTCATGCGAACAAGGAACGGGAATATTTCCATACCCACCTCACAAAGGGACTTGTGAGAGTTAATTCAGCTCTCTGCAGAAAGTGCCTTGAGATCCACAGACGGAACTTGCTGTAGAAGTGATGCATTACTAAATAATGAGGTACGATCATATGTGAACAAAACACACTCATATATTGCTCCATATGTTTTATAACATTAAGCCCTGTGTTGTTTTCCAACAGACAGATACATTCCAACCTGGAGAGGATCAAACACATCCCAGAATATTTTGTCTTTTTATTTCTGAGGCGAGGAGATAGTTCCAACAACAGTGTTGTCTCTTTTGGGGTATTGAAACAAAAACAGGATTTTATTTTTTTTTTTAAGAGGGGGGAAAAAAAAAGAAGGAAAGGTTTCACACAGCATGTGCCAAAGGAACATAACTTCTCCCTGGACATCTGTCCCTGAACAACAGAGCAGACCTTGAGTTTTATATCTCAACTGAAAAGATAAATGTGGAAACACGCCTCCCCCACTGTCCCACTGCAGTTTCATGTATGGACTTGGAGAGATCCCTCAGGAGAAATATTAATTTAAGCTTTGGTCCTACCACTTTTGCCCATCTCCAGCTCCCAGTGAATTTGCACCAAAACTCCACATGCTCTAATACAGAGGCGTCCATGGAAGCACAATAGATAGAGACTTGTGCTTTTTGCGGCTGGAATTTGGGGAAAGTTCTTCCTAAAATAGGGAGAGAGGAAAAGACTGGCGCAATTTTATTTGCCTTCGCAATGCCAGTTTGTATGCCATGATTGTAAGAAAAAGAAGCATTTGGCTGCCTGAGGAATATGGGGACTTCAGATTCTTATTGAATACTTTTGGCAATTGTACCAAAATGTCATGTTTTTACTGGGTTTTGATCACTATTTTTAACTCTTCTATTCATATATTCCAAAAGGAACTGAATGCTGACGTAAAGACAGCAAGCAGAATACAGCTAATTCAAAGCCAGGGCTTCCCTCCTCCTCCTCCTCCTCCTTTCAGCATCTTTCAAGATCCACATTATGCCCCAAAACTACACATGGGATGTTAGGTCACATAAAAAGATCAAAGGGGGACGAAGGGGAACAGGAATTGTGCCAAAGCTGTACTGTTATTTCTGAATTACCTGTGAAATAAGTAAAATTGGAGAGACAAATAGAGATTTCACGAGGCTTTAGTGTATTTGGGCCTTCAACAGTGAGATACAACACATCTTTCAAATCACCTTACCCTGCCAGATATTTGTGAGGTGAAAACACAACTAAACAAAAGATTTGAAGGCAAATTTTGATCAACCTGTGTGTGAGGTGCCCCACGAGCCCACCAACCCTCTTCCCAAGCTGGTACTCTCCCCCCGTCCGAGCCCCAGGAAGAACCCAGCCCCAACCACTCCATCCTCTCCTCAAGGGGAAGGAGGTGCTCTAAAAGCAAGGGGATACCCTGGGGGAAAGGGGTGATCAAATGAGACAAACACACTTTAAGTAACTGATTTACAGATTCACCATTTACTGGATTCCTTGTGAATAACCAAGTATATTCTTTGCAAGTTCAGACATGATACAAGCACACATGCACAGGAAAACCAAAGTCCACCGATTGTTTTTTGATCCTTTCTGCTTTTTGTCCTTTCTTGGAGAAGTTGGAATCCAGGTGAGGCTCAGACTTTATCCAGAAATGAGTCCATACACTGAGCGAGGACTCTTCCCCCGATCCTCAGCTCCTGAATGTCTGATGCTTCACAGCATTTCTTGCATAATTCATCTTAAAAGTGGAGTTACCAGCAGGGCAGTCAAGTGAGAAGTATATAATGGCCTGTGATCATCAGACACGGCTTCCAGGGAACAGAAGCCATCGGTTCAGCTTCTTGTAGTAGCCAGAGGGAGCTGTCTGGAGACTTCTCTCAGGAGCTGACTTAGCTTATCCTCCTCTTTGCCATATAGGACACGGAAGGGCACCCCTTCTGTCCCGTCTTCCAAAGGTATACAACAGCACACAGCACCAAGTTTCGGCCAGCATGTCGGCTGTGTGGCACGAGTAGCCACGGTCTGAGAGTCAGCAGCAAGAAATAAATTCTGCCAGAGCTAATCTACTCCTTGTTTCTCAGAAGCCCAAGCCATCCTTCAACAGTGGGTGCTGGAGGCTACCCCTTGCTTAAAGGATAGCATGAGAAGCACATATTGCACAGCAAAGCCTATGGTCACCCTTTTATTCTCCCCTGCCCCCCCCCTCCCCTCCTTAAAGAACATACAATCTATATCCAGTGTACCATCAGCCCACTGTTAAGGCACTGCTGTAGGTGGAGCTCTGTGAGCACGACACAGCCGATCACAGATACAAGGGCCAGCAAATAAATGATTTTATAAGTGTCAGACATTTCAGTCCAGGAGATTAGAGATTCATTGACTACAGTGTGGGAAGAGCTGTTAAATAAAAAAAATTGCAGTAGTCTCAGCCTTCCACCGTCACTTTGACTACAATGTAAATCAGAGACTCATCTTTCATCTTGAAAAATATCTTTTTTTTAATCGGTTGTAATGCCCTCGAATATCAAGTACAGTTGCCAGAGCATTGGGTGAATGACACAAAAACATAAGAGAAAAAATGCATGGCTTGCTCACAGAAGTGACATATTCTTTCATTATTACATCTGGGGTACACGAGAGGGTCCCCTGGCATATCAGCAACCTTATTCACAACCTGGAAAGTTCCACGGAGGAAGAACATATACTATTAAGTACAGCAGCCCTCTAAACCAGGAGACATGAATTATCGCTGTGCTAATGACGTGCTGCGCTTCCTTGGGCAAACCACTTTTAGGTGCCTTCCCCCCCCCCCGCCCCCCCCATATTCCCTCCATCTACCTTGTATAAATCAGTCTCCATCTCCTTGGAGCAGCGAGAAGTCTCTTTCCCTGTGCTAGGGACACTGCGATCTTGGGCACTGTGCAATTTCAGGGGAAGCCTCGAAGTTCTACCTTACATGCATAACAAATAATTGCAAACCATAGCATCTTACCCCACAGCATTACTTGTCTGGGTAGTCCATGGAGTCAATATGCACCACAACCGTAACACAGGAGTACAGTTCAGTTTGGGCCCAGAGTAAGAACAAGAACTAGGGCTCTACCTAAAAGACTGATGCACATCCCCTTCCATTATTCACAGGGTGAGCTGCGTGCTGACGTTTTACTTAACACAGGAGATGTTTAACTGACTGGCAAAGTCAAATTTTCAGACGTGCCTTTGTTTGGCAGAGGAAAGAGTAACCTTGAATATATCAAATATAGAGGCAGTAAATTACAGTTTGTAAATGCATCACATGAACTTGTGGATACATTTAGATCAAGGGAATATAATGAGATATTCTGAATAATACAATGAGATATTCTGAGTAATATTTGATGCACCTAATTACTGAGAACATGCCTAACAGAGTTTTCCAGCAGCAATATCAACGCCCTGCAGGTACCTGTCCATGCAGCCCGTTCCTCTGTATAGGATTTGTAAATTGCCAGCCTGGATTGTGCTCGTGAACATATACAGTCACCGACTCCAGCTAAAAAACGCATGCATCTAGAGAAAAAAGTGTCTGCATGGCCTGATACTTGCAGTCGTCCTACTGAAGACCCAAAACAACTCCACTGGTGAGAATGCAGCTCTTCCCAGTTTGTACCACTGGCAAACGAGACAAGGCTCTGGCCTTGAAATTAGAGCCCACACTAAACCAGAGGTCCCAGACCTCTCCTAGACTCTGCCACGCATTTCTCAATGTCGAGAAAAGCTGAAAACAGGCAATCTAGGTCCCCAATTAACTCTATAAAAAGATCTCAGACTCTAGCACTCATTCACCAACTCCAAATCAAAACGAGTCAGCCCCATCACAATCAACCCAAGAATGGCTCCTAACTGATAATTTAATATTTTAATGGGTCACTTGCAATAGATCTGGCCTTTCTGAAGCTATGATCTTTTTCTCTGTTATTGGCTAACATTGAAAATTCCAGCTATACATACCCACTTCCTCTAAATGCCTAAGCACCTTATGCAGAAAATATTATCTTGAGAAACAGCCCAATTAAACGTGCAACTATTTGTAACCTTTCTGTTATTGTATCAGGTGGTGAGGCAGTAGCAACGTTGGAAAATTTAGGATCTTTGGGAAATGTAGCATGTTATTAGATTTGATGAGATCCATTTTCTTGATGGCTTCTGAAAGATCTTTGTGCTAATTAGCTAAGAATACCACTGAATTATTTAATTATCTCTACTTTTGTGCAATAAAATATGTTGTCATATCACACACTCTATCTTGCTGTTGCTGTTCATACTTAATGATGCCTTTATAGTTAGCGATTTCCTTTGTTCTCCCTCTGCAAGTGGTTTTTGGTGGTGCTGGAGAAAGGGGGGGGGGGGGCAAACAGAGAGGGAAGGGAAAGGAAAAATAGCAGTTTTAAAAGAAATTTTTATGTGTGGGAAAATCTTTACACGTGTTTCTCTCTAGCTCCAGTTCCCTATGCAATATGCGAAATGGGTTTCAATGCCACAGCAGCCCTATATACTTCTTGCTAATGCAACAAGGAATGCTTTCCAGAGCAAGAGGAAAGAAACCACCGCTTCAAAAAATTTTAAATCAGCAAGGAATGTTTTTAACAAGGAAGAGGTGAATTATGATAATTACTCTGAGTGGTAGGGTCCTTAAGCATTACTAATTAGCATTTATTGCCTGGATTATTGAAACAATGTGTGTGTTCCCAAGAGTGAAGAAGAACTGGGATGCTCTTTCCTTCTGAGCCCTGGGAAAAAGGCAGGGCAGCAAGAATGCGGTACAGTTGGCAGAGGGGCTCTTCTCCCGAGCATGGCAAGCACCAGCCTGGTGCAGAGCTGCACAGGCACACTGGGAAACTTGTCCCTGTGGTAAGCCCACGTTTATGAACTTCTTAACTGCACGTCTGCCTTCCACCTTACTCAGAGAAAAGTGAACAAAATTAGGGCAGCACACAAGGAAAGTGGGCATTAAAACAGCCAAAATCATTTGACAATGGTTAGAGGTGCAGATTAACATTTACCTAATAGTCTGGCTAGCACAGTGGCTTCCAGTGTTATTGGGGTTGGGCGCAAATGTACTACGAATAAACATTTCATTACTTTAAAGTACTGAAGTATGGCCAAATACTTCATTACAGAGAAATTAATGAGTTAACAAACTCAACAAAAAAAGAGGTATATTACGCCATTCTCAAAAGTAGCGTTTTGTCTGGGTTGATATTACTTTGTCCGTGAAGGGGCTGCAATCAGATTTCAACATGAGCTGCATTTTAATATCAAGGATTTATAATGTGAATGAAGTTTTGAATTAGAAATCAATTGGAAATTAATCAATCATCTAATCAGCACTAGCCACTACACAGTATCTCAACTCTAATTTGGTATCTGGCCCAATAAATCCTTAAGTCCTTTGGAAACGATGAAGGAGAGAAAAACAGTGAAAGTATTCTCCATTTTTTGAGCTGCAGTACTATGCAACTTTAGGTACTGCTAAACCCCTTGAAATAAAAGAGCAACAATGGAAAACTGCAGAATGCCTTGGACCTTTTTTACCTTTTACTGCCACCAAACCCCATGCCTTTCAACTTGGGAAAGCAAGTTCCAACTAAGCTACAACGAGGTCAAAGTCACAGAGCTAAATGCTGCAGTTGCTGCTCAGACAAAACTCCTAGATGCCAAAGTTTGGCAAAATTTGCGTTATTTTTTTAAAAAGCAATATTAAAAAAAAATGCCTTGCTTTGTTTATCTTTCCCCCTTTCAATTCTTTGCACCACATATTGCACAGAATACTTGGGAATGTGTTATATTAAATGTCATGATAGCATATTACATACACTTTCAACTGAAACTAGCCCCAGTCTGTTTTGGTTTTTTTTAGTGCTGAGTAAGACCTTAAATCCTTACCGAGCCTGACTGACTTATTCTATTTGTTAATTAAATTAATGCCTAATATTTATTTTCTCTTCCATTTTCCTCTTAAGATAAAACACTGTCTTTTTGTCCACAGCTTCCTTTTATTCCAGTGAAAACGTACAACTACAGAGACCGATGAAATTATAATTGAAGGAACTACCTAACGCTAAGACAGGAAAGTCTTATAAAGCAAAAATAAAACCAAAAACGCGATATCCCTTCTTTTGTCTGCAGAAGATGAAAGCGCTGCGGGAGCAGGTCTGGACTGACACTCGCTTAACGCAGAAATTATTCCGACTGCATGTTTATAGGGGAATTGGGTTTCCGTAAGGCTGACATTGCTGCAGATCCCAGGCGCAAACCCGGCTGAGCAGCCCCGCCGAACCCGCACGCACTGCGCCCCAAATTCGGGAGCCCGCGCCGGGGAGGCCAGGGGAGGAAAACGCGCTGTTTCAGCTGTTATTCCCTCTTCTCCTTGCGAGAACCTCGCCTTTTCCACCAGAAAAGGAAGGGAGGTGGGGGGGGAGCCCGCTTTTTACTCTCCCTCCTTACATTAATTCCTGCCAAATTGGTTTTTTGTTTTTTGGTTTTTTTTTTTTTTTTCCCCCCGTTTCATTTTGCCCCGCTCAGGGCCGCGCTCCCTCCAGCCGCGCTCGCCCTTTAAAACCGCCGGCCCCTCTAATTGATGTGTCTGGGCGAGTCTAGACTGGCGGTGATTGAACCAGCTCCCAATTAGCTGCTGCGCTGCGCCGGAGCGGAGCGGAGCGCTGCGCGCCCGCGGGGCGGGGGCCCGGCCCCCCCCCCCCCCCCCCCCCTTTCCCTTCCCTCCCCCCTCAGCCGCAGGGCCCCCCCCGGCCATTGTTTTGCCGCAGCCCCGCGCAATTCCCGCCCCCCCTCCCGCCTCGCTCCGCACCGCACCGCGGAGACAAAGCGGTTCCGCAGCCTCGGGGGGGGGGGGATGGGCTCCGCGGCCGCGCAGGGCTCCCCCCGAGGTGGGAGACAGGGGCGCGGGGGGCGAGGTGCCGCGGCGAGCCCCTGGCAGACAAAAGCCCTTCTCGGGGGGGGGGGGGACACGAACTGCGAGTAAAAGCAGCTTCAGGAGGAAAAAAATAAAAAAAAAAATAAAATAAAAAAAAAAATCCCACCCTACTTTTTGCCTGTCTCCGAGGGGGGGGGGGGGGGGGATAAAAGCTGGACAAAGGTGGTTGGGTTGTAGCGTATCGTATTCTGATTTATAATGCCAAACAGGTAAATAGGGAATAAATTCAACTCGGAATAAGTTTCTCGCTTCGAAATGAGAGGGCGTTCGGAATAACATACAAATTCAGAAGTAAAAGGCTTTGTTGGCATTTTTTTTCACGGAGGTAAAATAGTCAATGAAATTACAGTGTCAATAAAAAGAAGCTTAAAAAAAAATGAAGAATTAAAACAAGCGACCTTTTCCAGTTCAATAACTATTAAACAACGGGAACCATCAAACATATCCTACGCTATTAAATACCAAAATGTTACACCATCAATTAATTTTTGGTGCATCGTGTTTTAAGTTAAAGCATTTGCATTCAAATATCAAACAGTAATTCGGTGCCATAACAAGGTACAGTAACTTCATAATAAATTGCCTTGCAGAACAGAGATAAGAAATACAGTTCCAACCATAATTAATTTTACAGCAATATAAAAATCTAATAAAGAAAAACAGCAGCAGGAAACATTTTTAACATTTCTCATTTGTCATTTACATATAATTTTGACTGGAAAAGCAGGAAAGTTTTAAGTTCTAGAAAAGGACTAAAACAAAACTTCAGCATTTGCTCAGAATTTCTTTTTAGTAGTTTCCAACCATTGGTACATGCAACCATTTTATTCTTTAGACTATTTTTGACCTAACGAGCCATAAGATCCAACCCGTCTCCTGGCTTTTTCATTTCTTTTTTTTTTTTTTATGTCCTTTTTTTTTTTTTTTTTTTTTTTGTGTGTGTGTGTCCATAGAGCACATTTCTAAGATTAATCGTTCAGTTTTAAACTTGGAAGCATGAGGCATGCTGGGATTTCAGCTGAGGTCAAGCACCAATGTACCGAGCTGTTACTGTTACGCTCTCAGGGTACTCTGTGTTGCTCTCAAGAAGGGGGGGAAAGAAAAAAAAAAAAAAGAGCGAGAGAGAGAGAGAGAGATGCTATATGCAGTGGCCTGCAGCAAGGCAAATCTCTCTCTCAGTATGAAAACACAGGCATGTATATTAATATACCTACGTATGTAAATATATATACATATCTAGGGTTTTATTTACCTACATACATATTCATACACACGTATCATCCATATGTGTATCTATACACACACCTCAATAGCTATATTTACATGCATCCACATCGTGTATCTTATCTACACGCGCATATATAATAATCACTATATGTGTACACACATACACCCCCATATCTGTATCAGCTGTAAAATTATCTCTTGAATATACACACAGAAAAAAAAAATATCTCTGTCATGCAAACGCTACTTTTAATTTGAGATGAGCATTTTACAGTAAATGGCCATAACCACCGCCCTACTGTTAGCCGATCAACCCTAAGGAGGAGAGATACACTTTTTTTTCCCTTAAAAGGTCTACTAAACACTATTGTATGTGTGTGTATACGTCCATATATACACACGCGCGCGCACACACATATACACACATATATATAGGATATATTTATAAAATAAAATAAAGATGTCAAAGCACAACTCACAGCTCCCAAGAGCCTAACCCGTGGATTTAAAAGCTAAACATCACAAGTTAGGGTCTCAGGGATTGAGAGGGGCGCAACAAACTATTTCTTGCAAAAAAAAAAAACCAAAAAAAAAAAACCAGGGATCAAAAATAAAAGATAAAAAGGAGAAAGAGGAAAAGAATAGCAGGCAAGTTCAAGTCATGGCTCAAGATTACAAAACAGGACACACAGGTGGAAGGAAAGAGCTTCTCTAAGGACCCTCTGTTGAGAGAATACATTCCGTTTTTAATCGTTTATACAAAAATGACAAGGCGCGGCAGGTTCCTTACAGCTTCCAACAAGGTCGCTTGCGACAAACACATGAAAAGTCTCCGCGTTTCAATAACGAAGAGGAAGAAAGAAAGGGAAGTTTGGGGCAGTGACGGAATTATTTTCATTGTTTCAACGAAAAGGAATGCAGAAATAAGAGCAGGAATATGCAGGCTCTCCCTCCAGCCGCCTGGCACAAAGCATGCAGCAGCATAAAGGCGCTGCCTCCCCGCCCCCTCCGCCAGCCCCGCGGCCGGCAGGGATGGAGAAAAAAAAAAAAAAAAAAAAAAAAAACAACCCCAGTTGCGAGAAAAATCAGGTAGAAACTCACCATTTGGAAGCGGGGGAGGCTCCGATCTTCAGCGCCAAGAGCAGGGGGGGAAAAGCCCGGCGGTGGGGGGAGGCGGGAGGGGGCGGGGGGGGGAAGGCGGAGGTGTGGGGGGGGGGGGGGGCGGGCGGGACCCCCGGGCGGGCTCGGGGCAGGGGTAGGGGCAGGGGTAGGGGCAGGGACAGGGCCGGGGCCAGTGGCCGGACCAGGCTGGGTGCCCGGCGGGTTTTGACACCCGAGCGAGCGCGGGCGAGCGAGCGAGTGCGAGCGTGCGGTGTGCGCAAGCCGGGGGAGGGCGGCGAGGGTGGGTGTGTGCAGCTGGGCAAGCCGCTTGCATTTTTAAAACATTCTTCTTTTTTTTTTTTTTTTTTTTTTTTTTTTTTCTAAAAGGGAATATATCAAGGAAAAGAAAAAGGGGGGGGGGGGGGGGGGGGGAGGAAAAGGAACCAAATTCCTCCGCAGCTCCTCGCCTGCCTGCCGCCCTCCTCCCTCCGCGCTCCCACCAGTGCCGCCGCTGTTGTTGTTGTTGTTATTATTATTATTATTATTAATAATAAGAGACGGGGCTGGGGGTGGGTGGGGGGTGTCTGCAAGCTGCCCCCCGCATCAGCCGGGGGCGGCTGGAGCCAGGGCCAGCCCGGTGGCCTGCAGCCTGTCAGCGGGGAGGGAGCCGCGCGGCCCGCCCGCCCCTGCCAAGGCCGCGGGCCGGGGTTCCGAAGGGGGAAAAAGAAAAAAAAAAAAAAAAAAAAAAACCCAAAAAAAAAAAAAAAAAAAAAAAACCATAGAGAAAAACCCGCTTCCCCGGGAGAGAAGGGTCCCCCAGCACCGTGCACACACACACACACACACACACACACACGTACCACACAAAGGGGACTCCATCCTGCACCGACTCCTCTCCGAGCACCTTGTGCAACCCCAGCCAATGGAAAATTTACGCCGGCCATAACCGAGAGCAGGATTTCGTCCCAGCTTGCACCTCCTTCTCCGCTCTTCTCCCCTTCCCTCCCTCCCTTTCCTCCCTCTTCTCCCCCCCACCCCACCCCACACACACCCCCCCCCCTCCTCCTCCCCCCAAATAAATAATATGGATCTGCACCCTCCACCCATCTCTGGAACCGCTTTGAGGCCCGGCGGCATAAGCGGGGAGAAGCCGAAACGTACCGGAGGGCCCGAGTTTAAAAATGCAAAATATCCGCCGCTGCTCGCCCGGCGCTGCCGCCAGCAGGTCCCCCCCCCCCACCCCCGGCCCCCCCACCCCGCCGCCCCCGGCACCGCACGGCCGGGGGCAGCGGGAACAGAACAGGCACCATTACGGAATCATCATCACCATCATCATCATCATCATTCACTCCGTCCTTTTCTCACCTCAGGAGTCTGAGCCCATTCACCAAAGTCCTTCCTCGTCCAGGATCTCAAATCTTTCCTTTTTTTTTTTTTTTTTTTTTTTTTTTTCCTCCTTCTGGATCAGCCAGTCCCGACAATCATTAAACTATAGTCCTCCTCTTCCTCCTCCTTCCCTTCTCCCCCTCTCTGTCTCCCCCTCTCTCTCTTTTTTTTTTTTTTTTATTTCAAAAAGGGGGAGCGGGGGGGGGAGAGGTAGCTGGGGGGGGGGGGGGGGAGTAGACATAGCTGCATGAAGTGGCTGCCTTTTAGAAAGCACATTTAATCTTTACTGGCTCCCCTAGGCTTCGATGAAGTAGAAGGGAAAGGAGAGGAGAGGGGGAAAGAAAAAATACAGGCAAGGGAGGCTGTTGAGGGACAGCAAGCATCAGGCTCAAATCAACGACCAGATGAAAATGTACTAGACCACACTGCCCCCTCTCTTCCTCTCGCTCTGTCTCCGTCTCTCTCACACACTCTCACTCCTGGAAAGCTTCAGTGTCTGGTTACAGACTCTTTTGGATCCTTCCCCCCCCCCACCCTCCCCCCCCCCCCCCCCCGCCCTTTGCCAACTATCCTAGAGATTCCTTGCATGCCTACTTAAATCTTTAACAGAATAAGGACCCGGCTCCCCCCGCCGCCGCCAGCCTCGCACACACACACACACACACACACACGCACACACACACACACCCCCCAGCCCCGCTCACCCCTCCCCAATAATCTCTTAAGCTCCCGGGAGAAACCCGTCGCCGCGGCCGCCGGCGCATCCCCGCCGCGGCCGCCCGCTCCCTCCCTCCCTCCCTCCCGCCGCCGCCGGGGCAGCGCCAGCCCGCGGCCACCGCCAGCCCGCGGCCACCGCCAGCCCGCGGCCACCAGCCCCGGCACCCTGCGGGCCAGCCGGGCACCCGCCCCACGCCGCCCCCCTCGGGGGGGTTCCGAGGGAAAAGGAGGGGGGGAACGGGGACGGACGGGACACGAGTGCAGCCCTTCGCCTAGCATCCCCCTGGCTGGAGCTGGATTTTAAAACAATAAAATCCACCGCTGCTGCTATCTCGGTTCCCCCCCCCCCCCCCCCGCGCCCCTTCGCTTCCCCCCCCTCCCCTCCGCCACGCCGCAGCCGCCCGTGGAAATCGCACGCCCCACGTCTGCATTGAGGCAGGCAGACTGCCTGGCTCATGCCCGCGATGACTTTAGAGCTGACAAGCTCCTCTCCTCGACCCCCCCCCCCCCTCCACACCCACCCCTCTGCTCAACGGCAGCACTGCTGCCTCTCACACCAGACTATATTTGCAATATGTGCTAATTTACCAGCTATATGCCCTTGGATTTTAAAATGAACTCATCAGTCAATGTTTCTAGTACCGATGCTCCCTCTCTCTCCCTCACACACACCCTCCGCTGCAGACATGTTACTCATTCTCCAAGCATTTCCTCTCCCAATGTCCGTCAGACGCATATACACTTCATTGATCAAACCAAATCCCTTGATAACAATAAATAATAATACAGACAGTTAACATCAGCGGGGAGCGGAGCGGGGCGGGGGGGGAGAGACAAAGATGACGACTAAATCTGCATTGTGCTTTACAAGGCTGATCCCTGCATTTTCCAGAGATGCGCTGCACAATGCGGAGCGCAGGGACGCCCCCGAAGACGGAGCACACACCTGGCCGGGGGGGGCCTCACCTGAGACCCCCCCGTTTGCCGGAGCAGTGGGGCCGGGAGGTGGTGGGGCTGTTCATGCCTAATACCTGACTCTGCATCGGCTTCGAAAGGCGCTTGCGGGAACAGAAGGTGCTACTCGCTATGAAGGAGAGGAAGCACCTAACGCAAAATACAGAAATAAATAAAGGTGGTGGCTTCTTTGTTACGCTGTGCACCGCACAGGTGCTGAGGACTCTAAGGTATCCGGGCATCCAAAGATCCTGGTGGATGCACAGCGGGATTTTCAGAAACACCTTCTTAGTTCCCACTGAGATCCGTTTCCTTTGTATCGAAGACAGAGAGCACCTATGCCAGAAATCAGGGTAGGAAGACGGTCTGTTGGATATCCCTCTGCTACACGTGCCGGGTATTTCAAGGGCTTTGGCTTTAGGGCTCCTGTGGCTTTATTTCCTAGTTTGCTGGGGCTAAAATGGGGGAGGCAGGAGAAACTGCCTCTTGGGATTTTGGCTAGTTAGACATCTTGTGTGGGTCTGGCAAAGAGAAAGTGACTGCAGTGTAAGTGTTCGGGAAGTTGGGGAGGGTGGGGCTATCTAGAAATCTTTGACTCACTGGGGTAACTCCCTGAACACAGGAATTAAATTATTACTCAAAGTGAGCTACATTTTTATGAGCAGCAGCCTTAGAATGAAATGCTGCATGCATACAGAGCTTGAAACAACTAAAATAAGCATATGGAAATAAATATACAATACATAATTAAATTATTGGGTGCAATGCAGAAGTCCCTGGGTGATAGAAGAGGTGGGATTATGCAGTGAAGTCAGTCCAGGAATCCATGGATACAAATTTTCTTATTTATACCGACATAATCCTGATTGACATCAGCCTAGATAGGGGAAGAATCAAACCCTATGTACTGAAGGATCTAATCTTTGGGAAAAGTAGACTGGATTAGAGAGACTGTATCTGCCAACCATCCTTTCACTCCCCGTACAGATTCCCTCACCATCACAGCAGTGTGCCATCACACAGAACAATTTACATCCATTGCTTTTTTTTTGCGTTCCTTTATCTTCCTTCCGAAAAAAAAAAAAAAAAGTTTGATTTTTTTTTTTTAAAGTTTTGCTGCAAACACATAATTTCTTTATACAATTTAACCAAGTCTTTGGAGGATACTTATTTCAAGCAGTTAACACCTGACCCCAATTTTTGTGGGTAATTAGTGAGCTAGATAACCACACAAAGTGGGTAATTATTTAGTACCCAAGGGTACTGTACAAGAGGGTAGAGGCTGGCAATGTTAACAAAAAGCACATCTCTAATTATTGTATCTATACTGGTGATGTTTTAAGAATAGTTACTCCATCTAATGATCCATGATAAATCGGTAAACTATTTTGCTTCCCTGAGCATGTACGCGTGGTCTAGCAAGGACAACGTGTGAGGGCAAAGGAAATGGAAGCCCCAACTTTGGAAGGTGCAGAGGCCCCAAGAGAGGCGAAAGGCATCCACCTGGAGATGGCAGATACGACTGGAAGCATCCGCTCTAGAAGAGCAGCGGCAGAGCCTAATAGCCATCCCCAATAGCGAACAGGTTGGTTGAGATGACTTGAAAAGCCACGCAGGAAGAAGCTTGTAGAGCGTGCCTCGGGGTCTGCTTCTTGCTTAGGTAATGTGGCCGGGCTGACGGATCTTTGTATACAACAATAAAACCCTAATCATGTTTTAACCGAGTTCAGCCTTGCTTATTGAAAATTGCTTTGAAAGCTGTACAAATGAGGCGTTTTGTGTTTGTGGAAGGTCAGGGCTGAAATGCAAGAGAGTACCACTGGGGGGGAAAAAAAAAAATTATATTTGATGAATTTCAATTATCTGCCATCTCCAATATTTACTTGCAAAAACCACACTTCTCCTGTGGAAAATATTGAATCCTCCGTAGATTTTTTTCACAAATCTAAGAAGAAGGAAGAGATGGGAACTATTTTGAAACTAAATGAGAAAGATTCAACTACCAAAAAAATGTTTTTGATCATCAGAACCATGTGAAAAGAAGTGTTATGCTGGAAATAAATCCTTAATCTTAAACACAGCGGTCACTATCCACTGACCACTATTTGCAGCATTACACACACACTTGAGGACATCTTCAAACCAAGACATTACGCTCAGCGGAAAAGCACTTTCCTTTTTTAATTGCTTTTATGAATCATCACTAACATCCGGACACTTCATTTACTAGAGTCCCGTAACCTTGTTTTTCAAAGACTCAAATTCCAAAACCTAAGGGCCTCCAGGCTGGCACAAAAAAAAAAAAAAAAATAGAGGCGTCATTCTCTTTTGATCATAGCCATGTATTTAACTCAGCTTGCCGCTTTGGGATCATTCACGCCAGGCACCACAGAAGAAAACACAAACGGCAACATCACCTGGCACTGTGACCACCAGGAATTTGTAATTTAAACAGAGAAAGTTTGAGGGGTTTCCACAACTCCTCATATTTCTCTTTTGTTCTATTTCTTTTTTTTTTTTTTTTTTTTTTTTTGGGTGAAATGAGCGCAACTGAGAGAGGACTGAAAATTGTTCTGATATTTAAAAAGGGGCCAAGTCTCTGCAGTCCATTTAGTTCTAAGCATGCCTGTTCATATTACCGATGTGAACAGGTTAAGAAAGAATGCCAGAACTGGGGATAAGTTCAGAGGAGCTGTGAGGTAGACACTTGTCCACTCTGAACTGCACCAGAAGACTGAAGCTTCTGTCATATGCTACAGGCCGTTTAACAAGCCAGCAACTTACAATGTTGGCTGCTACCACGCTGAGGTGGGTATAAATAAATTGGTATCCCCTTCACTAATCCTCTTAGGGACCTGGTTTGCAGGAAAAGTTCTTGCAGAAATGGATTGAGAGGAAGTTTGCAGAGAGAAGCTGGAAAACACAAAGGAAGAACGAGTTTAATCATGGAGACAGGTTCAAAGGAAGAAGAGACCTTGGTAGGTTCACAGTTATAGCAGAAAGCAGAGTAAAGGCAAATTATTACTATTTTTTCTGAGACCAGTTGGAATTAGTGATTCAAAGGAGAAGATACACAGGAGAAGGGATGCTCAGCCACAGAGGGTGCTTTAGGGACTTAAGCATTAACTATACAACCTTAAGGCCTTTTTGAGACAAGTGAATAACTTCACTCTAGACAAACTATACAGACATCATTTAGGAAATACCTTTAAAATAGCAGTTCTACCTCAGCTATATGGACAGCATATATGACAATATATGAGAATAGTTTACTAATGAATAAAACATCTTTAGTGGAGAAAAAAGGATTTACTAACACAAATGAAGAATTCCAACAATGTGAGGAAAGGTACGAATTCATAGTGCGGGGCACATCCATGGAAAGCAAAGTTGGGCAGAGGTGTCACGATTTGGGCATTATTGGAACAGCGCTCTATCAAGTGAGGAGTCTGACAACCAAAAGCTACTAATTTGAACCTCACTGTTTTGTATACCACTGTCAAACTCCACATCAAGCCAGCGATAAAATCACTTCACCTCTTCCTACCTTGCTTCCCCATAAAATAGAACCATCGTGACAATGCTTACCATGTCCTTGGAGTGTTTTGAGGTCCTTGGAAGAAGGCTGCTATGTCCAGATTACTTTTGTTATCCTCATCTGATACCCTGTTAGTCAACAGAGAGGATGGAGTGGGGTTGAAGATCATGTAAATTCCCTTTCATCACCAAAAATTCCTTTTTAACCTGACTCACCCACCAACTTTCACCTCCAAACCCAATAAGGCATATGTTAGCCAATGACCTCACCTAAGCACCATCCTGACAGCAATGCAGCTTAAAAAGGGGTGGTTGTATTTTCTCTCCATCCCCCAATCCTGCTAACAGGTTTCTCAAAGCTCCAACTATATCAATCCCTGGATAATGGGGAACAATTAAAATAAAAAGGCGAGAAAGCCATCACAGAATGATGGAATCATAGATCACAGAAATCATAGAATCACTTAGGTTGGAAAAGACCTTTAAGATCATCGAGTCCAACCATTACACTAGCACTGCCAAGTCCACCAACAATTCTGTCCCAAGATGAGTAAAGCAAGCAAAAAGCAAAAGGAGACAGTGCTGCTCACCTCCTGGTGACCAGGGCCTGGGGAAATGCCCTGGAATTCTGCACCATTCGGTGCCTTTATTGAAAGCCAAGGTTGGGGAAATGGGAAGAGTTCAACAAAAGGTCAGTGGATGCAATGGAGGGATTTTCAAAGAAAGGCTACAGAGATTAATTCATTCAATATTAAAGAAAGAGTATGAGAAGTGGAAATGCAGTACCTAGAGTTATGTGCGCTTCATCTATGGGGAGTTAATCTGCCCTCATCTGTGAGTTCTTCTATATGTACCTATACATACAATCCTATACATACTGGATTTAACCAAACTCAAACTCAAGGTGAAACGCGAATTTATATGGATGAAGTCACACAAAAAAGTATTACATCTACTCTTGCATGATTTGCCATTTCCCTATCACATAAAGCACCCGAAAACCCTCATATTTCACGTGGTTTCAGGTCCACCAAAAGTTTCAAATAAGACTCGATTCACTTAAAACATGACGAAAGCTCCAAGAACCTCACTAAAATTTCAGATAAATCTAATCTGTTTTGAGCTGGTGACATAATTTCTTAAGATCTGAGGCTTCACACTGAAAGTCTGACAAATTTTGAAATATGTCAGTTACTAAGTTACTAAGATGGAGGTATATTAATATGTTAACCAACAAGGTTGCTACAGGGACTTTCTGTCTGGTCAACATTTAATGCTCTTTTAAAATTTACCTGAAATTTCAATAGAATCATTGCATCAAAAAGATGGTGTCCCTAAATCAACTCTGGGTTTTTTTTTCTGAAAAAGCCAGAAAAAGTAATACGTGTCGAGGCTGTTCAATTAGAATTTAAACTGCTGAACCTAGATTCAACTCCAGAAACACGCATAAAGTTTAGGGACATTTTGGGAATCTGAGCTGGCAGGAAAAGTAGAAAATCAAATTAAAATTAGGAATCCATGAGACAAAAAGCAGAGCTAGAATGAATTCTCTTTCAACAGGCAAGAAGTGTCAGGGTGACTCGGTAAAAGAGAGACTGTAACGCAGGGACCGGAGGGCAGAGCCTGCTGCCTGCAGTCCACAGTTCTATTCCCATCTCCTCCACAAATTCCCTGCGGACCCTCAGTCCCCCAACTTATTTCCAGTTCTCCCCGACATAAAAACAACACAACTATTGCACATAAGAAAGGAGTTGTGACTCCGAACCTCAGTTAATGTTTGTAAAGAGCCCTGAGAGATTACGGGGACCTGAAGAACCTCAAAGCACAGTCATCCTTAAATATCCCCCAGACCTCCTGTCAGACTCTTGGCCCTTTTCACCAGCACTAACTTTCTTTCTTTTTAAAGAGAGGGTGGAATTATTCAAAAGATAAAACAAAGAAAGAAATGTTTTTCAGGTTTTCCAGTACTCCAGCTACAGCCTACAGTTGACAGAATTTGGAAAAAAAAAAAAAAATTAAACAACACAAGAGAGCACATTTCTCTCAAGAAAAAAAATACTTGTCTCAGCCACTGCTTAAGAATTAAACCAAAAGACACCAAAATATTTCCTACAGCTGGTTGGTGGGCCCAAGCCACTGGTCCCTGCGCAGGGCCTGGGCAGAAGCTGGCACAGAATCAGCTGGAGGAATCCCGAATCAGTGGCGATGACAGTGGCGAGAATTCAAAAGACCTGTTCCTATTCCCAGTCCTGCCGCTCAACGTGCTAAGTGGCTCAGGCAAGTCTCTCCATCCCTTTGTGTTTCCTCTTCTGCCTGTCTTATCTATTTGGACTGCAAGCTCCTGGGGACAGGGAGTCTCTTCTCACAGGGTATCTACAGGATGCCAAGCCACGTAGGTATTGCTGTCAAAGAAATAACAGGCTTGGGCACTTTAACACAGGGGAAGTCTGAAGGCAAGTCTAGTCGCCCTTACCTCTTGTGAAACCAGACACAGAGGTCTCGATATGCTGTAACTTGGTTCCAGTTGCTTCACCGGTGTTGAGAGCATATTAAAAATTAGAAAGCCACATATCAAGAGGCATGTGACAGACAGCATGAATGTCAGAACGCAAAGAAGACGCGGCAACCTCTGAGGACTTACGTTTGGCCCATCAGACACTGCTCAGTCTCTGCATGCCAGAAATAGCAGCGGGACGCAAGCGCAGCAGCCAGTCTCCCCGCTCCCGGTGCCAGTCCTCCCTTCTGCATCACTTAACGTTGCAGTGCAGGCTCTAGTACGCCCTAAACTTAAATTTAGTTGTTTTTATAATGTAAAAAGACAGTGTAACATTTTTATGAGATACAAAATGAAGAAAACAAACAGAAAAATCTGAATATCAGATTACTTATTATGATACTAAATGACATTCTTTAATTAGGATTTTTGAAGTGTAATAACTACCTTTTCAAGTTGATTTTGTTTGTATAAAAGTAGTATTAGATTATAAACATTGTCAATTTTAACTCTGTACAGCTAATGAATGTATACGTCAGCACGAAGTCATCCATATGAAACATTTCTTCATAGAGACATGCAGTATGCTCCCTTGCAATTCCAATATGACACGCAACATGACTGTCTGAACAATCCACATATGATCAGTTCCTCTGTCTTTACAATACTGCTTATGAGGAACAAGGACCTCTACTTTATAGACAGTGAATAAAACTAAAGAAAAATAAGTGACTCATCCAAGATCCCACAGGGAGTCTTGTAGCAGAACTTCAGGGTCTGCACCAACGGCTTAATAAAAAAAAAATAAATTGTTCCACTATAACGGTAGAGGCTGTACACAGTCTTCGCCCCATTAATAATAAAGCAAGACAGGCCCCACGAGCTGCGTACAAACAAGAATCCCTCACAGTGGAGACAATTTTAAAATTACAAAGCTATTTCACCTGGTGTCTCAGAGAAACCTGAACTCGTGTTTCCCAGGAACAACTCCTGCCCATCACGACAGTAAACACCTATCCCCGGGGTGCCTGCGACCACAGAGAACCACGATTCTGACCCCGGTGCGCAGAGAAACCCCTCCCAAACCAGGCTGTACCTGGGATAAGGCAGTAGCAGCACTTAATTCTTACGATGTGACCCGCACAGGTGGCCTCGTGCTTCATGCTAGAACAGGCTGTCCACAAGGAACCCACTGCAGCAGCAGGTCCCAAGTCATTATACGATCACTTTCCTGCTTAATTGCCATTTTTAATTACTTGCATGGTAACAACAAAAAGTCAATCTAGCAACGGAAATCCATTCTTTGAACAACTTCTGCCTTTTTTCTTAGACGCAAACTATTGCTATATAAGCCATTCCTGATTAATATGGGGCCCTCATGGGAAAGCCACTGCCTGTCTTCTGATTTAATTTCCTACGTCTTCTCTTCTTCAACTGACAATTCAAGTCCCTAAAAAGTAAGGGCAAAAGATCCCTTATTTTATCGTTACAAGATGACAGTGTTTTTTCCCTTGCTGTTTTCTTTCAGGAAGATATATTAGCACTACATTTGCTCCTCCATGCGGTGGGATTTCTTAAATAAAAACGTATGTTATATACGTATGGGCTTGGAAACAGAGCTGTATTAGCCTATTAACTATCCACATTTGCTTCAGACTTGGCCAGCCACCTAGAAAACGTGCCAAGACCTTTCTGGCAGCCTTTTCCCAACAGTTCCAGGAAAACATGGGATATTCAAAGAATTTTAGGGCCTCCCGACTTCGTTTGTCACCACTCTCCTTGCCCACTTAAAACTAAATCACAGGCAAATTGCTCTAATGCCCTATTAAAGATTTAAAAATGGCCTTCTCCGCAGTAGGGTATCTGAGGACAAATCTGCGTTAATATATAATGCAAAGCCTGCGTTAATATGTAATGCAATGTGGCGTGAGGTGGATCAGGGTCTTCGCAACAACTAAGGGAGCTGCTTTACAAACTTTGAACTTCCCAAGTGAATCCTGTCCTGCTTGGAGCTTTTGAACCTCCCTCAGATACCCAGGCAAAGGAGAGATTCAGCTTTTCCTTGTTGTTACTCTGGCAAACTACCGTTGAAGTTTCAGGCCTGTGTCATACAAGAAGCAAACAAAAATGTGAACAGTTACATCAGAATTCACCGCTTCTACAGGTCTCAGGGCACTGCTTGAGCAATGCTGTTAAAGGTAGGCTTGAGTCCCATTGCCTAGAGCCTGTCTGTAACCTAACTTACAGGCTTCAAGATGACCAAATGACATGATTCTATAACTGAGATTCAGAGTAGGATTCATGGAAATGGCAACTGGAAGCATTCTCTTCGCAACCTAACCCAGGATCTAACTCCTTTTAAAGCCATGGCAGGAAAAAGAGACAAATCCTGCTGTCGTTTGCGTGAACTAAGTTATTACTAACCAAGAACAAAAACTAGCCCATCTCACTTGCACAGCTTCCCCCAGTTTTAAAATGCAAGAGAAGCATGCTTTAAATAATTTGACGAGGCTTTTTTATTACACAGAAAAAGCCTCCCTGTGATTTCACATGTCAAGTAGTCTTTCTTAATTCCTAGCACTAATTTATGGATGAAACATTTAACCCTTGACTTCAATATGGATTGAAAGTTCCTCGTCGCTGAGATCTGACGGAACCGAGCACCCCACAGCCCTGTGCTCATGGCTCCACCGGACCATTCCTAGGCGCCCCTCGGAACCTCTTGGCTCAGTTTTGGTGCAGGACTGACTCACTGCACGCAGACCGTCTGTTAGGCTTCCACCTTGCATCCTATTAGTCTAAAAAGTTATCACACACTTCTCTCTGCTCCAGATAACCTTTTCTGGCTCTTCAACTCATTAGTCACTTGGTTTGCAACTTGCTACTTCGCAGGCATGTGACAAACTTATATACATATATATAGAGATATATAAAAAATGTTAGACAGCACCAAGACAGAATGTCTTCTGAGATACACAGCAGCGAGCTGGCGTGCATAGCTCCTGAGAGTCTTTATGCGCCATGTAATGAGACTGTGGACAAGTATTTTGCAATTAAAAATTGCAATTAAAAATTGAAAATTCCTCTAATGGAATATAAACAAAACAGAGCATCACAGAACATCACTGGACTAGCAGTCCCACCACCAGAGTATGGAAATCTTTCTCTTTTATTGAAGAAGGAAGAGTCTATAGTTCTTTAATTCTGACGCAAAGTCCCGAGTAGTCACTAGGAAATGCAGCAACCAACACAGGGGCCTTGCGGATTTATCACAGCACCGTGGTTAGAGATTGCTGACCAGTGACTTCTAGCTCAGAACCCTACAAACAGACGTGATTCAGCAGTCTAACTACATCATTACTAACATAGTCAGTAGTGGACACTGATTTTATTTTTTCCACTAAGATCTACGGCGTTTAACTTCTCGTTCAATAACTATTCTCACATACAAATGCAAGGAAACACGTGACTCAAATATCTTAGGCCTCTTGTAAAATAAGTTCTCCTTTCACATTTCTAAAGCTATTGGAAGGGCAATTTCCCAAATCAACTCTAACCACAAGATCGGTAGCAGAGAGCAATCATATCTCGCCTTCTTCCCTTCATATTTCCTTCCTGATTTTCTTTCTCTTCCTCATTCTTTTTTTAAAATCCTGTCCTCCTAATCCAACAACCTCATTTATGAAAGGAAATGGAAAGCCAAGGGGAAGCTGTGGCATCTGACAGACTGCAAACACCACTATTGCAAACCACTCTATGATGCCACAACTGCTATTCCTTGTCAGAAGACATGAGAGGCCACTTCAAACACAAGAAAAACAAACTTTCAAATAAACCCCCATCAGTGGCATTAATCCGGGAATACGTTTGACCTGCTATTTACAACAATTTCTTAAATATCACTTAAGCTAAGGAATACGAAGGGTCTGCCTACACTCTTCAGGCGACTGACTGTAGTGACCTGAAATCGAGCACCAACCTGAGCTGCTGCAACCACAAAGCTCCAGCCGGCACCGTTTGGAAGCGCCAGCTCAGGCCCTTGGGCAGCAGGGCTGTTGTTAATGCAGCACCACGCTTCAGCTCATCACATCCCACAGCAGCCACAGATAGCTTAAGCATATCTGTATGACGTGGTCTTGCATGGTGAAGAGCAGCTCTACTCTCATACTGACAAGCAGGTGTGAAAGCAGAACCAGGTGTAACCCTCCTCACTGTTTCTGAAACTTTTATTACATCTGGTAACACCAGGGTTCCAAGAAACATATTTAATGAGGGAAGAAAAGGTCACAACATATGTTTGGATGCAGATCCGCAATCCAGCTGACCTGGATTTTGTACAGAGCCCTTCCAACGATACGCTGAGTAGCTATGGATAAGCCATTCACCTTCCTCTGCTTTCCCTTCCAGACAGTGCTCATGCAATCCTTCCCCCTTGCACATGGTAACTGTAAGGAACTGGAGGTGGACCATGCCATTGGATAATTAATACTGCTCCATTGCAGGTATTCAACACACCAGCCCAAGTGAAAGGCAAACTTCTATTAACCCTTCACTTTTATTTATCAGTGGCAAACTATGTGCTTAATCCTTTGGAAGAGACAGAGATAGACCGGGTCAGAATCCAGACTTCTCTAACATACCTTCTCCAACAGTGACAAGTATCAGCGGCATCGGACAACCAAGAGCTGTGCTTCCGATTGGTTCTTCCCTGGTCTTGAATTGCGGTACTTCATCCTAAACCTTGAAACATGAAGTCTAAACTCAGTTCTAAAGTTATTATAATGAATTACCATAGTTCTACATATGGTTATTAAAAACATACGTATCTAATCTGTTCTAGACTTGCAAACTTCCCATTAACTTATAAGAGCAATTAGGTCCATTTTTTAATTAAATATTGGTGGAAAAGAATTGCCTTTTAAAACATTTTCAATTTGTCACCATTTAATTTCACTGCATGTCTCCTTGTATTCACTTTGCGAAACTATGTGAATTTCTCAGCCTACCTCCTCACTCTTTCTTTTCTTTTCATTATAATGTCAATTCGTTTTTCCTTTCTAATGGGAATGGTTCCAGTATATAATTTTCAGATATCTCCCTGCTTGGGACCATATTTGCTGGTAACTTTTTGAGTCACTCTTCCTCTCCTCAGGTTTGGCAGTACAGGTCCTATGCTGCACGCCTTACTGTCCTTGGTCCCCAAAATACAGCGCTCATACAAATTCCACATCAGTATTGTGCAGGGGTTTATCTGCTCCACATTTATAATAGGATCAAGCCCTAAAATGTTTGTAAAGGCTTGAGCTTTATATCTGTACTGGATCTAGGAACAACAGGCAACAAGGTCTAGTTATCTATCAAGAATTCAATGAGGATTAAACAAAAAACCAAAAAAACACCTGTCTACCAACCATTTGCCTGACTGGCTGTGGCTTTCTTGGACATTGACAGTTGCATGTGTAAAAAATGGCCCATTCACAAAAATACTCTTACACTACAATTGTTAGACATGACATTTACACGTCACTGTTAATTATAAATGACTTGATCCTGACATTTCGTTAATACATTATGAAAGCCGCAATGAAACCCTATGAGCTGTGTGTCACACCTGTAGCAAAGGCTTAGAGAAATCTTAGAGAAAAGCTTAGAGAAATCGCAGTCTTGTCATCAGAGCTCGGCAAAGGCTGGAAGGAAAAATGGCAGCAGGGTGACTCACACTCGAAGCGGACTTACCCTCCACCACCCAAGAGGGGCCAGGGAGAACCCTGCACCGCAACATTTGCTCCTCTGTGCCACAACACAGTAGTTTGGCTACCTGAACGCGGGAACCTACAAGAACATAGATGAAAAACAGAAATCAAGGACTCTATATTGGCTATACCTACACTGCTCTTAAAGAGCACACTTAGAAGGGCTCTTGAGTGCGGTGCGCTTTTTTCTTAAAAAAGAAAAAGTGGCTGTACATCGAGAAGTGGCTGGCAGGAGCCAGGGAGCGGCTCCAACAGGGATCTTGCAGCCACCAGTAAGGTCCCCACCTGCGGGCTGGCAGCAATTTCCCCATAGGTAAGTGAGTTCATCCTTAGCGGCAGCAGCAGTCCCCTCCTGCTTTTTAAGAAAATAATTGCTTGGAATATTTCCAGCCAGTGTCATTTCATTTGCAGTACACCTCAGACAATCTTGGATCACCTAACTGGGGAGGAAGCTGTTTTCTACAAATTCGAGAAGGAAGGTGGTGGGAATGATGAGCCACTGCATATAACACGGAATGCAGATTTTCAATTTCTTTCCATATCTGCCCCAGAAACCTGGTTTTTTGAACTTATTTAACCAAGAAACAGGGCCATGACATTGCACAGAGGCTAATTTCACCCTATGGCACGTAAAAAATTATTTGCTCAGGGAGAATACATTTTATATTTTGAATATATAAATCTAAATATATTCAACTGGGACTGCCTGGAGCATCAGTGGAGTCAGAGCAACTAGAAGTTTTGCCTTGTTTAAAAAAAGAAAGGAAAAAAAGAAGGGGGGAGCATTCCCAAGTGAAATGTTTTAGATCTTCCTCTGCTATGGGATATTTCCAAATGTCAGATTTCCTTTCTGTTCCAGTTTAGACTGGAAGCTTTTATCGCAAGGTTAAATCCTGGTAACCCAACACCACACGTATATGAGTTTGTCTTTGACTGAATTCTGAATGAGTACAGAACTTATCTTAAAAACTCATGATGGAAATGTTGAACTTCACCTGGTTTCATATCTAAGCCACCATGTTATGAAAAGGGAAAAGTAAGAATGAGAAGGAAAAAGTTAGTCAAAAAGAGATGTGTGTTCAGATCTCTGCTCTGGCCCCAGACTGCTCATTTCCAATAGAAGAGTTCCAAATATTGAGTTGGTCTATACCAGCTAATTCTTTTATTTTCCAATTGCACTGTGCAATATCTACATGCAAGGACATCTGTTTCCCTTATAGGTTATAGTTTTTAACTCTAACACACACAAAAAGAACTTCCTTCTTCAGTAATTTACAATTTCAAAAGGAGAGAGTAGCAGCATTTCTGAGGTCTGGGCTTTGAATCTGTGTAATGAAATTGTCTTATTTTTAACTGTCTGAGCAGCTTTCAAGCAGAAGTGTGTTAGAATTCATATTAATTTGTGCAGTACCCTATCATCATCATAATTTAGCTCACAAGGTTGCTGTGCTTGGAATTCCAGTTATGACATGAATTCTATACATTTTATACAGATTTATAAATGGCATCAATAGAACACTTAGGGCCTTATTCATTAAACAATGAGTCATTCTGGCATTCCATTCTATTTCATCCCAGTTCTTACAAAACTTTTATGTACAAATTTGACTGTACTTAATGCATCTGATTTAGCAGCAAAAGTGTTGCAGCATAGTTTCAGCTGGGTGTGGAAATAGATGAAAGGCATTGTTTAAAAAAAAAAAAAAAAAAGAAAGAAAGAAAAAATCCCTCTAACGGTGAAAGTTTTTGAGTTTCAGCCTCCTTTCCAAAGGAACGGCATTCAGGTCCCAGGAAACAGCCCATGCCTCAGCGTTCTCACCGTCACAGGCTGGCCCTCTCCAAGGACAGCTGCGAGGCAGCACAACACAAGGCTCAGAAGACGCTTATGGGATCGCAAAGCAATCAGGCACCGGTTTTGTGGCTAAGCAGAGTTCCTTCTTCTTCAGGGCTGTTAGGCTGCCATCTTTCACAAGTCTCATAGCCACGTGAAAACACAGAAGCAAAAGAAAATTTGCAATAGTGCACTATTGCAAGTATTTTCTCACTGCCCGGCAAACCAGAAAAAAATAATATTTCTGAATACAACACTTTTGTAGTCATTCTTGACAGATCATTTCAGTGGTACACTACAAGAGGTTTAAAGGCTTCCCTTAGTAGGCAGTTTACGACTGTGGCACCAGCAAACTAATGATGGTGCAGGACCACCACGTGAATTTTTCACAATAATTTCCCTAATGACCTAGAGCTTCCAGATGGACTGGTTATATTGTGTGTGTGTGTGTGTGTGTGTGTGTGTTTTAAATGAGAAGTGAGTTGAAAAAAAAAGATTAAGCCAAAATAAGACCTGTCACCTGTCTTTCCGGAATGTACCTACATTACAAACAGTGGCTAGCAGGATGCCTACACAGCAAAATATAGGACCATTGATGGGTAAATTCTAGCTTAATTCAGGCTGAGCACATAAAACTGGCAGTGAAGTCATGACAGTACGGGTTTTAGCATGCTCTAGCAACTAGAGTACAAAGTCTTCATGGGCACGCTGGTTACTAGCCAGTGGGAATCTTTTGCACTGTTCTCATTACTTCATTAAATCCAGTTAATCCAGGTAAACTGGCATATGCCTCAAACTGCTCTCCATTTCATAGTTTGGACGCCTCAGCACACAGGACTCTCATACCTTCTCTTTGTCCTTTCAACCTTCTTCCTGACTGCTGGATATATGGCTGTGATTTCTGTAAAGCTTGCTGGAGCAGAATAGTCTCGGAAGGCACTGCTCCTCTATCAAATCTGACTGGGATTAGAAAATAGCCTCAGAGGTTGTTGGGAAGAAAGAAGGCACAGATACACAAATGTACGTAAGGCAAACAAGCACACTAGCTGTCTTTTTATTGGAAACCATTCCAAGACCTCATCATTCCTTGGATGCTTGCAGTTTTCTTCATTACGTATATAAGCACCAGTGCCTATTTTTGGTCTTTATCCTTAATAAGTCACAGTAAATTTGGAATTCATTTCACCACATATTCTTGTACATTAGAACACTATCTATCAGGCAATCACCATGCCAAGAGAAGCACAATACTATCTGCACCCATTGTCCATATGGGAGAACACGGATGTGTGCTGAAGTGAACCATCTCATTTTCATTAATTCTCTCACCATGACATTTCTAGTACTTCACTCTATGTTACAGACTTAAAGGGACGAAAACAAGATCAAAGTTTACATTTCATTATCGTAGGACAAACAATTTTCTGGGAGGTGGATTGTTTCTTTTTCATTTTACATTCCAGTGGAAATGTTCTCTGAAAAAACAGTTGCTATCTCTCCGACTATTCACAGGCTTAACTGAATAAAAACTGGGAATGGAACAGTAATGGAAAACAAGGAAAACAGGACATTTTTGTCCGTTCATTGCCCAGACTGAGAGAAACAAAACTGGCAATTAAAGGAACTGTTCAGGGCGAGCCACCTTCCTTTTGCTTCTTCCTCTTTTAATCTACAGCTCATGAGTTGTTCCTTTACTCATTGCAAAAGGTCCATAATTGTAACACTGCCATATTCTCCTGGAAATCTATTTAAATGGCATATGATAGAAGCCATATGATAGAAGCTTAATTACATAGAGGGCATATGGAAGGCATATGACATAAGGACATATGGAAGGCATATGATAGAAGGGCATCCGAGGACATATGATGGAAGTCTAATTAATTGACAATACATTCCTCTCATCAGGGGGAGAGCTGGAATGCTATTTTGTTCAGAAGAAAAATATGCACATTGAATTATGTTTATTGTCAACTTCAATGTACCACTGACCATTCTCCTTTTTAATTATTAGCCCCTTGTTCTTTGGAGAAAGCTAGATCATTTGATTTACATATACGTTACATGAAGTTAAGTTTGATAGCCACAACTGTGTGTGTTAGTACAAATAACAACTATTTTTTAACTTTATGAAGTTCCCTTATAGCTGTGCAAAGCAGATCTAAAATGCTACCATCAAAAAAGAAAAGACACTGTTCTTATTAGGGAGTTATTACCAATTACAAATGGGTGTAAAGCTATTCCCAGAGAAGTACCAAACAGGTGAAAAAAAAAAGTCAACCCATATGGAACAGCTCCGCACTGGATGTGAGTCAATGCAGCTTGTGCATTTACAGCTGAAAATCTGCACTTACATCTGCAATAAGGTTTTGTTTTGTTTTGTTTGAGGGAGGGGAATAAGGTACTGCCTAAAATGTGCCAAAAAGATTCCTCTTTTTTAACTACCTGCATATGTTTAATGCCTGTGCCTTCATGAAACACAAAAGCAGCGCTGTGTTAGCCCTGATACTTGCCTTGTCCTAAGGAATAGCGGTGTTATAAACCATGGTAGTGATATCTATAACCTCTTTGAAAACAAGATGAAATAAAATCCCACTAACCCACTCTCTGAATAGCTCATAACGGAGCACTGGGTAACACTCGAGAAACCCAACAGCTTCTCTTTGCATTCAGTAAACAAGGATTTGCAGATATTAAAGTTTTTAAGTGCCATTTTACCAGAAAAAAACACTTTTCTGGGTTCCTTGATACCTTGAAATATTGTTGTCTTTTTCACACTTTTAGATTAGCCTAATGAAATGAACCCTATGCCTACCCTTTCCTTTTATTCCCTAACTTAGAAAGTTTACCCACTAGCAAACGGTCTCTTATTTCTGATAACTTAAAAACTCTTGCCAGAATTAGTCATATATACAGTTAAAAGACACAACATAGCTCCTGGTCAGGGCCCTGATCAAGCATGAAGGCCACCATCTTCATCCAGGCTGCCAGGGAACCTGAACCCCAAACACTGCCAACATGAAGACCTTGACTCTTGTGTTTAACCTTTACTAGATAAACACCAGAGTTTCAGAGGGTTTTTTAGGCCTCAAATAGTTAGGCAGATAAAACTGTAGATTTCAATAGCAGCTAGGTATATTAGGCATATTCCCTGCATTTTAGACACGTAAGATACAGCAGAAATGTGGTCTTTTGCCCAGGACCGCAGGCTCGCCACGTGCCCATTCTCCGCGCAGCTCCTCTACAAAATCTGGGGTGGCTCCACTGCTCCTGAATCCAAACTGCCGTGAGGGAGAAGCAAACCACCTCTGTTGGATGTGTCCAGAAGCATCAGCCTTTGAAACACCTAATTTAACTGTACAAGCCTAGAAAAAAAAAAAAACCCTTAAGAATCACCATTTTAGCTGACTGTAATCACTAATGGATATTCCCTAAGAACAGCTCTCCTGAGGGCTCTGGAGATTCAGGTACTTTCACAAAACCCCTTACAGGCTTTATCTGGCAGCATCAGCCCCAGCCTCCTACACTTCCTGAGAGACAATGAGTGTGCCAGGTCTCATACAGGGCACAGCCTCGTTTAACTCCTAGTGGAGAACGCACCGAACCAGTCAAAGACTAAGGGAAAGGGAAACCTGCTTACACATCTCAATAGCAGATACGATACAGGATGCTTTTCATGTTACCTTTGGAGACTTCTGATTGCTGACCGTGAAGGCAATAACACTGATATGTTGCCATGGTGCTTTTTAGGAATGTTACACATTGCGCTGCTCGAATGCTAATAAAGGAAGACAAGCATTACTAGTCCACTGAATTTGCTAAAATCTCAATGATATTGCACCAATAGGTAAAAAGAACGCCAAGAGAATGAACATTTCTGAAGTTCTAGAAAGGCAGAAGAAAATAAAAGGTTTTCCAGCTCATCTTACCTGCTCTTTCCTGTTCCATGTGTCCAGAGCAAACATTGCTGAGGAATTATGGTCGCTCATCACGCCGTTCTGTGCAAGACCCAAGGAAAGCTAGGAGGTTGTACAGTTATCTCCCTTGGTGTAATTCTAAACTATACAACCTACTACCTCAACCTGGATGCATGCAGTCAAAAATGCTGAAAGCTACCCACCACTTCACAGCCGACATAATGTCAGGGTTTCTAGTTAAAAAAAGTCCTCAAAATTCTCCGTGTACTAATTTAAAAGTAATAAATGTTTTGCTGGTGAAAAGACACCAAAACCAAATGCAGCTCCCCACACTGCATGTGTTAACAGGTAAGACACAGCAAGCCATGGTTATTACTGCTAGATACAGACAAGATCACGGTCACTTTTCACACAAGAAGGAATTTTGTCCCTGGCCAAAAAATAATTTTCCCCCTCCACAGCAGATGCATCTGCCCTACAGCACAGAATATATACATACATTTTTTTAAAGCACTTAAAAAAGGCTTAGGATGAAATTTGTCCTAACATGTCTTTCCCTTTTTGAACACATATAATGTTGACCTTGGAACATGCACCTCGGCTCCTGAATGTTTAAAGGATGATTGCAGAAGTGGGATTTGGAGAAGAACTGCAAAAAGGGTAGAAAGTTTTAAGTAAATTTTACCCTCGCATCAATCCCTTGTTAAGATTAACAATTTTAGAACTGTAACACTGAGCTTCTCTCAGCAGTCAGAATAAGACGGTGTTCCCTTAACAAGGAACACATTACATTTTTAACTTGTATTAGTTCACAGTCAAACAACAAGGATGTTATCATTGTGACTCATTCCCATTACCCACCAAGGTATTACTTAAAGCAGTAGGCTGCCTATTTATTATGGCTTACAAACAGGGATTAGCGTCTTAAAATATGCCAGTGCAGACAGTGGAACTGAATCAGTTCTGAGATCCTGCCTCTCAGGTGAATGCATCCTCAGGCACAGCAGCTCTGCGCTGGAAGGGGATTACAAGGGAATCAAACCCTATGCACGAATGCTGAGCTGTGCTGAATAGATGGCATCTTTGGTTGTTTCTGTTTTCTGAGGATAAAGTAGCATTGCTGATTATGAAAAAGCCAGCGCCATAGCTTTACATTCAAAGCCTGACTAGAAATAAAGGAGGAAGGTGAGAAATAATACCGCTCTTCAGAATTCGGCTTGCAACAGCAGAAGAATAGTTGAAAAAAACAATCTTTCTGCAAGGTTTAAATGTACATGATGTTGATAGTATCAGTGGAATTTCTAATGACTCCATATTTGGTAAAGTTTATTTTGACCTGATAGGCTCTGTGGAAATACAACATATTATTTTAGTTAACAGGACAGTACAGTACCCAAACAGTAGAGTCACTGTTAACCATTTTATGAGTTAGAACAGTGACCCAGCCACAAATCTGGATAAGGAAACCATGTCTCTCTGGCCCTGTACTCTGACCAGGAGCTTTATTGCTGTCTAAAAGCATCCTGAAACCATCTCAACTCCTTGATGCAACATCATCATTTTTGTACACTGAATACCTGTTTTTTGACAGCTATGAAACCCAGTGATGTAACTAATGTAGCTCTATGAACCTGTGTGCTCATTTAAGGTGATGGAAGATCTCAAATCCCATCCAATTTCTATGTGACGTAGGAGACGTAATTCCCCTTCAGACTTTCGAAAACACGTATTTCATATTCTGCAGCTACAAACTAAACCATTTCAGTACCTCATGGCCAGGCTACTCTTCTTTTCCACAACTTATCCTTGCAAGTATTTTCCTGTATCTCAATCTTGTCATGAATGTTAGATATTGCATAACTCAAAACATTTAAAAATTATTATCTATATCCGACTAGTTTAATTAAGGAAAGTAATGTTAACATCACCATTGCATCGAGACTGACACAGGCATATCTTGCAGACCAGGTAGTTATAAGCAGAGCTGAGCAAAAAACTTTCCAATAATTCGATCTAAAATGAAAGGTGGAGAAAGTTGTTTTGTTTCACTTGTATCCTCAATTCATTAAAGGTCCTTTCATAGATACATTACCACAGAAAATTCCTTATGAAAAAATTTCTTACTCTCAACTTGTGCCTAAATAACCTAAGTTTTTCTCAGGTTGGCAAATGCCACTGTGACTGTTTTGTTCATGACTCGCCACCTCTCCTTGCTGCTCTTCCATCACAACTTCAGCTTCCTCTTCATCACCACATTTACAAATCCTTGAGCTGTCAGCTCCGTGCTGGCACTTATTCAAAGAGCATTCTCGCTCCCTCCTCCGTCACTATATTGAGCCGGGGAGCTGTGCCCCGCTTGGCACACGTGCTTCTGCTGCCAGTACCAAGACTTGCTCCAAGGTGCCACGGCCATGTCCAAGCACCAACTGCCGGCAGAAGGTCCTCACTGAGAAAATGTTCTCGTCCAAGTTCCCACGTATGCCAATGCCTCCCTGCACAAATGTAATAGTAATAAGCAAGTCTTTATGTGGACCTGTACGCAACCTATGCTTGCTTTACAGAGAGATACAAAGAGACTTTAAGATAAGGTATTTTCTAAACACTAAAGCAGCTTGTGTCCCAGGGTCTGATATCTAACTCACCCTGTGGTCAATTTTTAGACACCTCCGCAGCCACCTGCACAGATTATCCTCGCAAATTTTCCCCATTTATGAGAGCCTGGCTTCAGAATTACAGGTATTTTGTTCCCATTGCTTTAAGCTCAGATGAAGCTTGGACAGATGAAAGTGTATTTGCATCCCAGAGGAACTGTAATTTCAAGCAGAAAAAAGTGTCACGCGTCTAGTCATCCCGTCAATTAGAATATCTGCTGCTGTTACTGACATGAAGTATTGAATTTAGGAATTGAGATCAAATATTAAAACAGAAGTCATCTAATTACCATTACCTCTGCACCTTCCCAGCATCTATCAATGCCTGGCTCGTCGGTAACTACCCATGTGCTATAAACGTTCTTCTGCTGGGAGGAGAGCAAGAGAGATTCCCAGCACTAGTGTCTATTAACTTTGGTGGCATGAATCTCCATGTTTGTTTTCTGGTGATTTTTGTCAATTATGTCTTTACCCAATTAGCACAATCATACCTAATTACGTAATTAGTGTAAATATGTAATTTAATGACAATGTTCAATTACGATCCGTATCGATGTCACAAAAGTTCCCATTAAATATTGCGGTAGGGAGAACTGCATTACATGTAGAGCTGTGCATTCCTATATAAGTTCACGTGCCCCAGCGCCTATTGTTCATGAACCCCTTTAGGCCTCTTGCTTTTTCAGAATCACAGAAATGATTTCACACTTCTGTGGACAAAAGGAAATCTCTGTCCCAGCCCAGCTAGTTTTATTTTAAAGCAACAGCGTAATAAAAAAAATTGTGTCGTTTTACTTGGTGTAACCCTCTGATTTCTGAAATACAGTAGCTGAAGTAAACGTGAAAAAGACTGCTGTCTTATCACAGAGAAGACAGAATTCATGTTCAGCGAATCCTTATTTTCAAATGGAGAGGAAATGTCATTGTAGCAGTTCTTCCCAGACAGATCAAGGGTTTCTGTCTCTGAAGTTAACAACAGCCCATGCCACTGACCTCAGAAGACATGAGATCAAGGTGCAAGCTTTAGTCTGCACTGGAAAGTTTCGCAGAAGCATCACTTGTTTTACTGCCTGTTCCTTTCATGGCCTTCAGGTGAGAGAAGCATTCGGAAACCTGCTTCCCCTACTCTATGCTACATGAAGCCGAATTTTATATTTCATTTCCCCAAGAATGAGGAGAGAATTCAAATCCAGAACTGATTTTTGAGGACTGAATGGCTGGAATATTCCATTCTTTTAAAACATGCTCCAATGCAAAGCTGCAATTTAGTCACGATTCACAGACTAGCAGGGTTTCAGAGGGCAGAATATTCCCAAATAATGACACAGAAAACAGTGCCTCATGTATTAATCTCCTGCAGCTATACCACACTTTGCGTGCACTTACAGACCACTTCTATTGACTTTACAGACATGAACAAGACAGTAAGGATACCAGCAATGGAAATTCACTATAGATGTCTTCAAGAAAGCTGAATTCTATTTTGTTATTGTCATCAGCAAAATCATCAGGTGAAATTTGGCTCTGAATCTCTATGGATGTGAATGACGTAGAAGAAGGAAGAACCCACGTTCACTTGCAGATCCCAGGCAGCCCATTGCAGGGCTAGCCAAGGGGAGCGTGGAAAGCAGAAAATACTCATGAAGCAAACATATTTCCTTAAGTCGCTGAGAAAAAAGCAAATACCAATATCCACAAATGATATCGTTCCAGTTTGAGGTCTGAAATCTTGTTTGGTAAAATTTCAGCCTGGAGTGATCTTTTTTACAGCTGACTTTCATAAACCTCAGACAGAAAAGATTTTACAATGGAAACGCTGACACGATTCCTACTGGTCACCTCTCCCATTCAGCTTTACTTTATGAAACTTTGTTATTAAAACTTGGTTGTGATTAGGAACCTCAAGAGGTTCAAAGCTTTACTCTAGCTCCGAGAGCTCTCCTAGAAGTCTGGCAGACACGCTAAACAGGGCTGGAACTTCAAGAGTCTCCAAAATAAGGAAAGAAGTCTCGTCTGGGCCCAACTGAAATCCCGAGCGAGTAAATGTTTTGAAAGCTATCCAAAAGTTTTGAACACATTACAAAAATGGTCTCTGCCCCAACTTTTAGCAAGAGTTACAGCAATCTGAAGATTTACTCAATATTACATTTCAATATCTGGCAATTTCTAGGGGAAGGGTAGCCATGCTTTCACTCGGAACCAGCTACAGCTTTGTGCCAGCAGCTGGAGTGCGGCGTCAGCTCTGGGTTAGACAACCCGTGATGTAGACGCTCTGCGCTGGGGCTAAGGGTGGATCAGGGATGCTGGTGGGCAAGGTGGCACAAGCTAGCCAGGGCTGCAAGGCTGATGACGCTAAATGACCCCAAAGCTCTTTGCTGAGCCCGGGCCTGCTCTGTGGTTGAGGAGTGCCCTGTGCTTTCGGTGTGAAGCTCCGTAAGTTGAAGCTCAGTAGGTTGAATGCTCTTGTTCGAGATTCTGCGCAGCATGATAAGGACCCAGAGCCACGGCGAGTTTCACACGCACACAGAAAAGTAAAGGAACTCGTAGGAGATTGCCAGGAAGCTGTACCGAAACTTGGTGCCACTTCCAGGGTGGCACAGTGAAGCTGTATTTCATCCTGACACTGTGTATCTACAACTAAGGGCTCCGAAGTCCAGCTGGAGCACACCTCCTCCTTCAGATCGCTGTGGCTAATGCTACTTATGTGATGCTCCTAAGTTATGGATACCTCCCGGCTCAAGGGCAGGTGTCTTTTTTAGTCTTGGATTCCTCCCCTAAGAACACGTTCTCCTTATTTTCTCCCTTACTGATTAAAAGCAAATAAACAAAGAGAAAAAAAAAATCAGATTACTGAAATAGTTATTTATCTGCCATTTAAGAGTTTAACCAGATTTGATTATCTGAATAAGAGTATTTGGATATGGTTCAAATTCCAGGGTACACAATTACATTCTGCTTATCACGAATCCCATTTGCCACTGCATATGGTTATTCTAATTACCCAAATGCTATTGTGTGCTCCTCCGCTGACAAGGGCTCACTATGCTCCACACCAGACAAGACTGGGAAAAGGGGGAGCACACAAATGTAATAATTTTCATACCCCAGTGGATACTGTGCAACATGCTTGTCTGCAAGGGACCTTACAGGTGCTTTTAGTGAAAGACGTCTGTAACAAAAATGAGAAATGGTGCTGTTATTTTGAGGGAGAAAGACATGATTTACCAAATCTGAAAAGAGGAGTTTGCTTTGGAAAAGCTTTGGTTTGCTTCTGCAGACAAGAACTGCTGCTTCTGGTTTAAACTGTAACGCTGGCCAAATGAAACACAATTGTAGTAAAGCCTCCCCAGATGCAGATATAGCCACATAGTTTCACAGGAGGCTTTTTTTTTTTTCTCTTGGGAGGTACTAAGGCAATGACTTTGCCTATTGCTAGAGAAAAGGACTGCATTAATTAAGGTACCAATTTTTGGAGAGGATATTGGGACTTTTTCATTTCCCCAAGGTCTTCCTGGTACTTTCTAGATGCAGGTGCTCTGGTTTGTTTCCAGCTACAGTAACTGCCTTCTATTGCTTTAAGTTCCCCTGCAACATCAAACTGGGTGAAGTATTCAGTGCTTCCTGCCCTTAGCAATTTTGCAGCGTGTCTGTGCACTGTTATGCAGTCGCTGTGCCTCAGTGACAGATGAAGAGATCTCTGTGCACTCTGTATGGCACTTGGATCAAAGCTGCTGCATAAATGCAAGCTCCTTTTCAACAAAGCGAGGGGAAAAAAATTCATAAGAAACGTACAGGTAGAAGCTCCGCAGACTCCAATTAGTTTTTTCCATCCTAAAGGGAAGACACATTTCAAGGTTCTTCCCATCATTTTGTCAGACTCCAGTTTCACTCTAAAACTTAATGAAGTGCAATGAAATACAACCAACCAAACAGAAATACAAATTAACGCTGAAAACGCAGTACAGTTCTATTCAAAAGGCTGAGCTGAAAAACAAAGGGGCGGGGGAGGATATTGAAGGCTACAGTTAAACAGAACAGGGGGCAGTTTAGCAAGAAACAAACCAAAATGAATTTTAAAATTCAGTAAAACGTAAGCGGAGAAGGAGGGAAGGGGAAAGGCACACGAGCAAGTGGCAGGAAGGCAGAAGTTGGAGCCAGGCCATCCCACGCACTAACTTTGGCTCAGCGCGCGCAGCCTTAGCAACGTCGAGCAAACAGGTACAGTGAGAGAGCACCTCAATACAAAGACCCAAATTACAGGTAGCATCGTGGCAGAAGCCACGGCTCCGCTCCGCTCCGAGCAGCGATGCTGGTACTGCTGACAGAAGTGCTGACTCCACCTATGCCCACCTCGGCCTCCTCTCTGCAGCCACTGGTGCATCTCTTGCTGTATAGGACTCCAGTGTTCAAGGGGCTTTCTTGGGCACCTCTATCCTGTCCCACAGAGCAGAGGCCACAGCGTCTCCAAGCTCACATCAGGCTGAGCTGACGCATGCCCACGCAGTGGCACAGCTACCCTTTTTCTTTGCCAAGCACCAGAAAACCCAGAAGCAACCAGAAAAAATGCGCAGCCTCAGAAAATAATGCGACGGTTCTCCTCACAGCAGCACAGGGCCCGCATCTTAGCCCCATTTCTGATATGGCACCTTTCTAAAGTTTGATTTCTGAGCATCCAGCCGTGTTTAGACCAAGTCTCTCACCAAACGGCAGAAAAAAAAAATGTTGGATGTTGATTAGCAGGTCCCAACATAGTCAGTGAGAAACTATACTAAAATATTTTACAAAAAAATCTGTTTCCTCTTTCCACTTCTTTGATTCAAATATTGATTTTCTAATCCAAAAATGTGCTTTCAAATCCAACTGTGGTAGCTCATTTTGCGACACATCTGCCCAATTCCCCTGCCATGGGCTTTTGGCACCCTCAAAGCAATGTCACCTGAAGTGCCAGCCTCTAGAAACATCCGTGACGAATTCCAGGCTTTTCTCAGCATATTCCGCCAGAAGCCTGATGTCTACAAATGGCTTTACAGAGAAGAGACCACCATGCAGAAATATGTATTATATTGGGAACTGGGTTTGACCAGCTCATTTCTCTTTGGACGTTAGACTAAATGAGCCAATACTTCCTTTATAGCCATAAACATAGGAATCTAACGCAGTGAATATTCACAGCATTAAAAAAACCAAACAAACAAAAACCCAACACAGAATATTAACAGCCCCTCAGGGAAAAACAATTTTTACCGTCACAACTAGATGCAATCTCATCCTGCTTCTATCACAGCCCATGACGATACCCTACTCGTTCCACCATGGATGGAATAATGTCCACTAGCAAAGCCAAAGTGGAGCCAGGAACCAGCACCTTGAGATCCTGACTCAAGGTCCATATTCTGGGTAGTAACGCACAACTAGGCTTCAATGTGACCTCGCCTGAGAGAGATCTATCCTTCCCCCTCCTCAGTCACCTCTTACTGTCTGTTTTTTGAAGAGCCAAAACACTACTTGTGGACATCTGTGTAGCTGAGACGGGACCAGTCATGCCCCGCATGATGCTGTGCTGCGGCAGAGGTAAGCACACACCTGAAAAACAGCTGCGCTGCACGACAGAGACAGCCCAGCAGCAAAAGTCCTTCTGGAAACCATGCACCTACTGCACTGCAGCTTTTACGCCTTCATTTCCTATACGTGCCGGAGCGGCGTATAGACCCTGTACCCAAATGCATGGTCACATAAAATGCCAAACTGTGCGCTTGGTTTTCTTTTTTAAAAGCTAGTTTCAATTTACAGGGAGAAAGAAGAGTACTTAGACTGAAATTTTATTAGCAGAAGCTTTCTTTGACATCATTCTATGCTTCTATAGTAAACAGAAAACACATAGAAAACCCTGGAAATTCAGCAAGGAAGGAAAAAAAAAAAACTTTTTTGGACTGCAGCAGTGCGCATTAAACCAGCCAAGTTCAAAAACAGAGAAATTTAAAAGTGGAAATGCAGACCAAATCTTTGGTAGAATTAACACTGAAAGCTGCTGGAAAGAAACGGTCAGACTTTATTTTGAGTTTAAAGTCTAATTATTTTCATATAGAATCTGTATATTGGGGTTTTACAAAATGACTTCTTAAAAAATAATTGTTCCGCTTTCACAACTCAAAAATGTTAGTTTTATGCAGCAGGTTTTATACTGCCTGCTTACATGATGGGGTGTTTTCCTGCTCTACCAGTTTTTTTGAGTTTACAGCATGATTATTTTCCCTTTAAAACTATTTTAAAAGACATAAATACCATGAAATTGGAAGGAATGGGATTCTACAATAAACTAATTTTGGAGAGAGAATAGGAGTTGGAGGGCCAATACCCTCCTCTGTTACAGAGCTGCAAGCCTGCAGTATATCCAGGGATTCAAAGTTACTTGATATAAAGGCGAACAGAAGCGTCTATTGCTCTCACAAACAAATTGCCACCACTAAGCAAAGAAAGAATGGATCCACGTTACTTTACAAATGAAACAATTTTATCTGCTTCTCAACAACCTCAGAATTAAACAACGTAGGAACCCTCCCTACCATGTCCCATAGCCAGACCCATGCATAACGCATCTGAGATTGAATTTCTTCAGTCTGATGTCAGATAACTCCCCCGTCCCATTTTACTCAGGCACAAATGAGTTGCTGGTTTGCATGAGTGTATTTTAACACTAACCAAAGCTGAAAACTGATATGATAATTGCAGAACAAGATTTGCAGCTCTAATTTTATATTTCTTAAAACAAAAGGAGGGAGGAGGGAAGAAGGCATTAGAGAAAAGATACAAAGAGCAAAGTTGAACATTGTCAGCTTAAATGCATAAACACAAGACTGTGCACTCGCCAGACAGACACATACCTATAGATACAAGCTTGTGTGGAATATGACCACAAGTTCGGATCTACGGGTTTGTGGCAACAGGCAGGGATCTCTTCTGTAATTTGCTAGGTTTGGGTTTTAGTTTTGTTTTTAAAGAGGAAAGCCATTTCTGCAAATGAAATCTCAGAGCTGTTAGTAAGCAGCAGCCTTCATTTTCCTCAGCACCTTAAACCCCCTCCTTTGGAGCATGGAGGGGGGGAGAGTTGCTTATTGACTTTGCTATAACATTAGCTCTGTTGCTACAGTTCCCTTCGCTCCCACGTAACCCTTTGACAAAAATCAGCAAAATAAAACAGATTTGAAAATAAACAAAATAAAGCAGATCTGTGTTTCTTTCTCCTAAGTACTTTGCTGGACAGAATTACTGATGATTACACAGTACTGAAGAATTAACAGCCAACGTTGGAGGTATATCGCTAACAGTGTACAAATTCTCAAACAGCAAAGTTTTTGTCTGTAGACAGAGTTGCAATACACATTCATACCCCCACCCCGCAAAAAGCTGTCTTGTTTCCATTCTGGCAGCCTGGTTAAAATAGACAGAAGAAACAACTGCGTAAGAGTTGTTTTAACTTTCAGAGAAGTCATTACTGGTCTGGGGTTCTATTTTAATTCTATTTTTAAAGAACAAAAATCATTTTGCTGTGCTAACCAATCTAGAAATTTCCCCTAACTCCAGCTCTGTGCTGTCTCACTGCATGTCTTCCTAAAATGACAGAGACAAATCTTTAGGATTTTTCTAATAAGTCTTGAAAAACAGTTGTGGAGCGAAGTTTTGCCACTGCAAGAAAGAAGCGTCCCCTCCTTCCCACGAAGTGTCCAAGTTTTCTTTCCTGCGTAACTAACATTTCCCATTAATGAAATTTTATTGGGTGGGCAACTGGTGGGGAATTAGGCTGAAAAGCAGTCAGGCTGTACACTCCACGTAGAACTGGCGAACAAAATCAGTGAGATTAATTGTTGTTTAAAGTGTCACCAAATTTTCACTTTCTACCTCTTCTCTTTCTTCAGAAGGTAAACTGTATTAATGCAAGCTAATATTGTTCTCCATAAAATGAAACAGTCAACACTTGGAAAATAATTTTGCTATTTGGATGCCTTTAGAAAGTTCCCTCACTTCTTGTGCAGGTTCTTAAAATAAATCACTTCAACCTTTCCAGCCTGGTAAGTATGCAATTAAAACATACAATTTTCCTTTATTGGAATTACTGCTTGGGCTGGGTTACAAGAAACTCCTGTTCCACCCAGCAACAGAGATGTTAAACTTTCGCCATCTGTCCAAAGGTTATCCAAATCGATCATCTAAATTCAGATTCCTACACTTATACTCTAATACCTACCTTAAAAGTGTCCAGCTTTTCCAAAGTTTTCAGCACCCAAAATTCATACCAAGAACAGGAGCCGCAGGGGTTCAGCATCTTTGAAAAATCAGGACAACTTTTATGTTGGATCCTGAATGCAATTTAGGAGCACCCAGAATTCAGAAAGCTCTAGCCCTGCAATAATTGTGCAGCGGTCAAGGCAATGGGTCAGGGAGCACGTGGTCCTGCAGACAGAACAGAGTCACATCATGCACAAATACACGTATTGTGCACTTCTCTGGAACAGAACTGCAAACGGAATATAACAAATGTTACCCTACCAAAAATAACCCTAGCCCTCCAACTACAAAGCTCATTTATTTCAGGGAACCTAAGATTAAAATTCAAATCGTCTTTTGACCCTTCTAATAGGGCCTAATAGGCACAATATTAGGAGCCTGTTACATTGCTGCTGCACGTACCAGGATTTCTTACAATGGCAAGGAATTTTTCCATCAGACTTCTGCATGTCACTCTCATGCTATAATGCAATACTACATAGCAGAGGGTATTTTCTTTATGAGTATATTCATTTTGACCCTAACACTCTTTACATTAATGCATGTATGTGAAGGTAAGCTAATTTGCATGTCTCTGCTGGCAAAGAAATACTTTATTTTTTCATATGAGAGGAAAAAAGTAACGATCTCACCAAAGTACACATACTATGTGGAGGTTAAATTTTCACTAGGTTTTTCAGAGTTCTAAAACTTTTTTTTTTACCCTTAATAGCTCACAATCTCATTTTCTAACCACTGGGATAGTTCAAGTCCTTGAAGGAAACCAAGACGTACCATTTGGGTGGCCTGTACATACCTCCTTGTGGTATAGGACACGTGTCCTCAATTCTGACTGGTCTGAATGGAAGTTGCAGGCACCCAACGCACTTCAGCAACTGCTCTTTATGGCTGAATTATCGCAGCTCTTCTCAGAGACAGAACCGAGCCAGACCTTCTAAGAGCCCATCACATGCTTGTAAGGGCAGCTGTTAGGTGTTGACCCACACAGAAAATACACCCTGTATTTAGTTACTTAAACGAGGGCTGATCTCTGCTGCAGTTCTGGCCAACCATCTCCTTCTCCCTCGCTACCTGATTGGCTTTTACAAAACAAAAGGGAAGAAGGAGTGTTAGGATCCACCGCCATAGCTTCAGTTGTTAAAAAAGGAAAGGGAGAAAAAGAGAAAGCAGCGACAGCTATCTCTAGAAAAGCACCTGTGTCTGCCAAATAAATCACTCACGCAGGTCCCCACTATAAATCTGACCGACCACTTCTGCATTCCTGTGAGCCCCGGAGAAAGGCTGCTCGGTGGCACAGAGATTTCATTTAGTGGCACCTGTATGCTGTAAATTACAAGTATCCAGCAACCAACCTGCTCCTTTTCATACATTTTGGAAAACAAACTCATGGACAATTTTTGAGACAGTGAACCGATAAAGGCAGCAGCAAACGAACACAGTTTTGTTTTTTGAAAGATATGGATTTTTTTTTTTTTTTGAATGAGCACTGCTTTTTTAAAGACGAATTTCACTTACATGGGATATATTCAGGGAGATTGAATGAGAGCCATAGATTATACAAGATCTGGGGTTTGAAACATTTCTCCACATTGATTAATCATACAGCTATTGTACCTTTTGAAAACCTGATGAATATATACACAGTGGCAGAAAATCCATGATAGGCAAACAAATCAATCATCTTCACGCTGTATTTGTCTAGAATGCTAAGATTATAAATAAAAAGTTTCAACCTGTACATTAAGGATCATATTATTTATATTAAGGATTGTAATATCCTCATAGTAAAGGCTACTTTGCCCCTCTATTAATTTTATAATATGTCGATGATCACAGGATCAACAAGGCTTTGGTACTAGAACCTGGGACAGCCAAAAAAGTAATAGACTTTCGTTAGTACTAACCCAGTATAAGACTGGCATTTTATAGATTTATAGCCAAAGGAATATAGAAGGAAACATGGAGAAATAAAGTCTCTAAAGACATAACATTGGTTTTGGTCTGTGGGTGGTATTCTTGCAAGCCACAAAGCATAAATGCCCTGTCCAGGAAAATCGATCATTATGGAATGCATTGTGTGCCTGAGTAAAAAGCTGTTTGCAGCCATTTCATACTTCTACCACGAAAATAAGACAAATAAGAAACACGACTGCAAAATAATTCCCATTCTTTTCCACCACCCCTTCCTCCCAGTTTTAACCCCAATCTATTTAGGCCCATAAATATATATACACATATGTATATATTTATATATGTACACACATACACATACACTCTATCTTAGGTTTAAAGACCTGTATCAATAGATTTCTGTACTCCAAATAATTTCAAGAAATTATAAGGAAAAGGAAGATACTGACTGGAGAATATATGAGAAACCAAATTACCTCAGGAGAAGCATTTTACAAGATTTCTTATTGAATGTGCGCTGCCATATTGCTAGGCCCAACTCTTCAAGGAACGTATTCTGGAAGACAAAATATTTATGGATACTTTCATGGCATATTTTCAAGAAATGGATTCTACTTTTATATATCCAGAGGCTAAGCCTTAGAAGCAAAAGGACAGACAAGGTCCTAAGAAAGAAATTACTCCCCCCTCCTGATATCCCGATTTTTAATTTTTTTATTTTTTTTTTTAAGATTATTTTCCACGTTACACCTTGGATCAATCCACTCCTGCCCTCCCCCCCACAATGAGTTAAATCTGTGGAAATAAAACATTTCTTGTAACACAAACATTTAAGAAGTTTGCCAATTCTATTCCCATCAAAGCGATTAAGAAAAATAAAGCAACGTGGAGGCTGCAACAGCAAATGCATTCCCTGCTAGTTAGTAACACGCATCAACTTCTTAAACTGATTAGTTATCATACATAGATCCTTATCCAATTAAAGTTTGATAAAACAGAATCAAATAGGAGGATCGTTACCTGCTTTTGAGAAGGTTCACCAAGCAAGCATTTTAAGCTTTTTGACTCTTTTAACACTGATACAAGGAATAATTATTTCTCTCTGCCGATGCGATTGTTAAAAGAAGAGAAACCCCGGATTGTGGTGGCTTCGTGGATGCTATTCTTTTTGCACCACAGCAGGATTCTTGGCTGCCAGTCCAAGCTGCTTTCACTTGCCAAGTTTTAAGATGCCGGTTTTGCCTTTCATTTTATTGTTCCTTTCGCAACGTTAAAGACCGACTTAAAAAACCATGCACAGCTGCTATCGGGAAGGGGGGGGGAATTATTTGAATTTTGCACAAGAATGGAGATGAGGAAGGAGCGCGCTGTGATGTAACCACAACGACACCCACAGAAATATTTCCAATATTGGGGGGGACGGACTCACGCTCAGAATCCTGGCGTTTTCCTACAACACAGTTGGGATCTAGTGTAAGAGAAGGAAATAATAAAAACGTCCAGACCTACGATCAACCGTAGTCACGTTAGAGGTGGAGGTTGATACTTCTCCCCCCCACCACCTATTTTTTTTTAAATCCACTTTCTGCGGCTTAAGACTGTTCTTTCTCATTGAGGATTTCTTCCAGGGGGTGCAGGGAAGCAGAGGTTGGGGAGCAGGCTAACAAAAGGATTCCCCCTGCATGCGGACTCCCACCCCACCCTTTGCCTGCTTCCCTCTGATAGGAGTTCACCCATCCCCAAACATCACGGCCTTTCTTTTGACGCAATGCCACCGGGAAGAGACTCGGCATCACGGCGCAAAAGCTTCCATCAAAATTCAGTACGGGGCTGCGAATTCTTTCATCAAACACATTCATTTATCGTAAGCGACTGATTTTTTTTATTTTTTTTTTTTTAAAGAGCTCATGTAAAAGGAAGGTGGGAATAGATTTTTAAAAAGCCCCAACTTCTCTGTATGAGAGTTGATTTATTTTATTTTACTTGATGTAGCAACAAAATTATTGGGACTGGTACCAAGGCTCAAACGCATTTAAACAGCAACAAAAAGTTGGTTGTGATCCTTCTCAGGCTTTAACTAGCTATTAAAAGCGTTAAGATGGCTTATGCTCGATATATATTATGAAGTACAGAATGATACAGCTTTTCCACCAGACACGCACAGAGTCGGTCTGAACAACTACTTCTTGATACAGATGTTGGAGGGACGTATCTGTGTAAAGAAAATTCCCACTCAGACACGGTTCCTTGAGTTACCCCTGCAGACAGACCTACGCGCAGGCGGGACGCGCACAGGGCAGGCAGAATGGCTGGAGACCACTATTTTTCACAGTACATAGGTGACTGTTTATACAGCCTGCAAGCCAGAAAATGGAAGCTGTTTCAAACATACAGTAATCGAGGGTGAAAACAGCTCTGCCACCAGCTGTTATATGTGCAGAGGTTTACGGCTGACTTTACAGCAGAACTGACTGCAACTAGCAGAAGATGAATACACCCCCGTATTTCATATTTTAAGAGAAAAAGAGACAGACTACAGACAACTTCAAGTTCCTATGAAAACCAACAGTCTTAAACAAAAGCAGCGTGAATTAATAAGGGGGAAAGAAAAACAGAAGCTTTGTTCTAAAGTGGAAGCATAAGATATGAAATTTCAAAATCAGATGGCTTGGTCTGTGATTTCTTTCATTTAAATGAATTGATCTGTTGCTAAACTGCTGCTCTTGTGCCAAGAAACTTTTAACTCTTTCGGCTCAAAACTCCCCATGTTTTGCTATTTTCTCTCTCCTCCCAAGCATACTGAGATTAAATCAGAAAGCAGAAATTAAAAGCGAAGTGGGAAATAAAAAACAAGAGCATAAAAAGAACGGGGGAATTGAACCCACAAGCACATGCAGAACACAAAAGAGCCACGATATGGAGCGTATTGGTGCTTCGTTAGAACTTCTACTGTATAAACAACGTGATTCTTGTTCTTACAACGTTGCTAAAACTTGGAAAGGAGACAGAAAGGCCTTCAACCTTCACAATTCCACATACAGCAAGAACTCCGGGGCAAACCCAACAGAAACAGGGCTAGCAGCAAGAAAAACAACAGAATCCCTGACCTAATTCATTGCAAACATTCACTTACCGAGAATGCCTTAAGCATTTCCAATAGAACCCCCTTTCCTACACATGTTCGCCTATGTAAAAAAAAGAACAAAAAAGCAAACTGAAAAGCTCTCAGAACAACCCGAAAGATAGCTGCTTTGCTAAAATTTGGGTGAAAGTTCCTAGTGCTTTTCCATTTTGTTTTGGGTTTGTTTTGCCCACTTAAAAAAAAAAAAATTGAATTAAAAAAATTGAAAATAGACATGTTGTAATTAGAGATAATTCCAGGGGAAAAAATATTTATGTGTAGCACACAAAAAAAGAAAAAAAAAATATTTGTATATCTATATATCTCCCACTTTCCAGTTCTGCTGCAGTTCCCCCTAAACTGCTGCTGCTTGCTCCAATCTGCTGCCTGCTTAACAACGGAATGACAGGCAACATCTGTTTGTATAGAAGCCAAGATCAAGCCTTCAAAATTTTTTTTTGGCTCAGTTTCTTCCCCCACGCCCCCCCCCCCCCACCCCCCCTACCCCCTCCCCCGGAAAGCTTTAAAAAAATAGAAGTAAAAGAAAAAGTAAAAGTGCACAGCAAGATTTTGAAAGCAACTCAAGTGAGGCAGCAACTATTTTCCCTTGAGTTATTTCAAGGTACAATACTTCGAGGATAACTCTTTCCTCTCTCTCCACCCGCCCTCACCTCCTCCCCTGCTCTCCCCACCCTACATCCTCTCTCTTGCCCCATGCTATTAATAAAGTATCACACAAACTGGGGGGGAAAAAAAAAATCCAACGTACCTTGATCACTAAAAGGCCACTCCCTCCTATGGGGAGGGAGGGGGTTTCTTCAGTAGGCAACTAAAAAAAAATAGTGCGGGGAGGGGAATAATGGGACGGTTCGGGGGACAGTCTCGCCACAATCCTCTCACTCTCTTTTTTTTTTTTTTTTCCCTTTTCTCCATTTTACAGACTATAAAATATATTGTGCATATTTTGAAAATAAAAGAAATTGTTTTGAAATAAATAAATATGCAAAAAAAAAAAAAAAAAAAAAAAAAAAATCAGCCCAGATCCAAATACAATTCAAATGACTAACAATGTCAGTCTACTGCCAATTCTGTGGCAAATCGGGAGAAAGCACAATAATTCCACATGCTGAGATGTGAACAACTGGAAAGAAACCAACTCTCTAGAAGTCACAATGAAAACTATTACGGTGCCCCCACCCCCAGCCCCACTGCCACCCCTTTCCGAGTCTCCCCCTGTACCCTCCTCCCTCCGGGGGGGGGGGGGAGGAAAAAAAAGCCACTAATTTAACAAAAGGAAAAGGAGAAGGAAAAACAACAACAAGACCATCAACTGAAGCTATTTAAAAACTCAGGGAATGTTTTATTCACTGGTGATTTGGGACAACGCTCCTGCACGCACACACACACACAACCCCCCCCTGACATAAAAAAAAAAAAAAAAAAAAAATTCAGACAAGTTGCTAAGGAGACTTGTGTAAACTCAGAATACAGGCACATTTCTGGCCTTTCCCCCTATATTCCATCTCGTATTCCGATCACGCACCACTGCGGCACGATTGCACCAATGCACTGCATTAATCTTGGCCTTAAACGGGCTGACTGGCAAAGCAAACTGTGTGTATATATCATCTTTCAAACTTAACAAGTTAAAGGGAGAGAGGGTGGCGGTGGGTGGGGAGGGCTGGAGGGGGGGGCGGGAACCTTCGTGCTGAATATAAAATATAGGAGCCGAGCTTAGTAAGGGAATTTTAAAGAGGAAGCGTTATCCAGGCATATATATATATAAAGCCGCAAGCCTTGCCGAGCTTTCTTGCGTCTCTCTCGCCGTGTCTCTCTCGCTCCTCTCTCTCTCTCTCCCACTTCTCCGAACAAAATCCCCCGTCCCCTGGCAGATGTCTGAAACCCTGCCAGATCTAACAATGTCCGACCCACTCGCTGCCACCAGACATTCGGGGCCGCAGACTCGCTCATTCTCTCAGCACAGTGGGGTCATATATACATATTAAACAACCTTTTTTTTTAATTTTTTTTTTCGGTCCCTGATGTGCACGTTCCCCAACCATACATTTAAAGATAATATTTTCACCTTCTGCTTTTAGGAAGGGGGAGATTAAATCAAAGCCTGAACTGTTTGTGGAAGGTGACAGCACAATCCATTCCTCAGTAAGTGACAATGCACTGGCCCCTGGCTGGGACAAAATTAAACTTGGGGGTTTTTTTCTGTTGCTTGTTATTTGGGTGCAGCAAATACATCTCTTTCTTTAAGCCCTCCTTCCATCTCTCACAATCTCAAATCCTCCCCCACTGACGGAGAGCTCGGTATAATCATTCGACACCTGCTTTTTGCTTGTTTTGTGCCCTACATTTCACAAGACAAGGATTTCAACCCTCACATGAGGAACCCAGTAATCTACAAATTCAACAGCAGCACGTACAGGAAAAGCCAATTTCATGGGCTGTGCCTTGGTGCTGGTCCTAGAGCATTACCCCGCTCTCGGGTCCGACTGAGGGCTTTTATGGAAGGCAGCGGAAGGGGAAGGGGAACCCAAATTGCCCTAATGAGCATCGTCGTCACTTTATACCCAGGCCAGCAAAAGCAAAGGAAAGGTGAGGCCGTTTGCTCAGCCTCAGAGGGTTTCCATGCCAGAGCTGAGAGTGGTCCCTGCCTTCATTCCAGCCCACTCGATGTCACACCACGGTGCTACCCCATGCAGGAGAAGCATCATCCCAGGCTGGGCATATAGGCTCAAACGCTCCTTCCCTGTTCCAGCGCTTGCTATTCACATGAGGGACTCGAACGCCATGCTACAGCAGGGGAGAGGGTGCTGAGGAGCCACACGTCCCGCGGGCTTTGTTTCAGCTGCAACGTAAGATGCAAATGGATAACTGTGACTAATGCTCTTGACAAGGCATAAAAGAGGGACAATATGGAAATCTGAAAGAAAAAGTATAGTTGGACTCAAGAGCATCACGTGGAGAAAGGAGAGGCTGGCCATCAAGAACAACTCTACTGGTATCTTCCACTTAATCTAATGACAGTCTCACTCATAAGACTATTATTACAGCACCCAGTGGGGCCAGTTCTGGCGGTGTGCTTTCCTTTCAGCTCCAAATGACAGTGTGAGGGCATTACTAATAGAGGAGAAAATTACAAAGTTCTAATCACTAAATTTGGGCTCCAAAGCAAGTGAATCTGTGGCACTACACGGAAGTTAGAGAATGAAATATGTATTTTAAAAATGCCTGTCAGTGGGTTAGCGCTCAGGTGGCTGTAGAGCCACCCTGAACCTCAGTCCCTGAAATTCAGAGGTTTCTAAGCATTGCTCCCCCTCATCTTTTTTCATTCCTTTTCCATAGATCTACTGGAAAGTGTTTTGACTCACCTGACTGCTTATCTTTGTTTGGGAAGAACCACCTGAAACAAAAATACCAAATGAAGAAGTTAAAACTATTCCTTTAAGACTATTATTTGCCCTAGCAGGTAAGAAAAAAGTTGGAATCATCATAAAAATATTATTTCTCACATACTAGTGTTTTTCAGATTTAAACAAAAGCACACAAAATAAACATTTCCCTTTCCTCAGCTTGCTCAGTCCCTTTGAACAGATAGATGCTCCAAGCTCAACAACGTGGAGTCAAAGCACCTGCCTGCAGGACACCAAGTGTTCAGGCCCACACATTTACAAACGGCTGAAATGAGCTTTAAGATGTTGTTGCACCCTTATTGCGTGTGAAGGAGGTTATGGCTTCTACAGCAGAGCCAGGAGAAGGGACCATGCCACAGCTTCTCCTAAGTGTCAAAGAAAAAACAGTCGTTTTAACTTAAAACCAGCAAAGGAGACGGTATAGACCTAACCAGGCACTGGACTGGCTCAGGGACTGCTCACACGCTTCTTTCCCCCGGGAGAGCTGCCTGCTGGCATTCAGACCTTCAACCAGGCCAGTTGAGCTGGGAAGAGGATATCTGCCTTCGCCTCTAGCCAGCCATTTGTAGTTGGCCTCTGAAAATCTCATACTGCAAAGCAGACATATCCAGCTCTGCTGAGGCCGACTCAGTCTTCCATCATTCAGTCTTCCATCGCGGAGACAGATAGCCGAGCCCCAAGCAGCCCTGCCTAAAGGAATATACGCTCAATACTGGGCAAAGATCCGAGGACACTGACTGCACCTACACCCCTTCTGTCAAAATCCGGACGGACCACAGAGTAGACAATCATGCCCGCATAGCCTGGACGCAACTTCAGCATTTTTTCCAAGGAAAACAGAGTCCACAGGCCTCAGACCACTAGACAGCTATTAAGTAAGCCATCAGGCCCAGTAAGACAGGGTATTTGCAAGGCACCAATATGGATAGAAAATTGAGAAGTAGTAAGGCAAAGTAGAAGAGGCAAAAATACGCTAAAAGCACTGCAGATACAGTACCAGGTACTTCACCTGCTTTGCCAGTTCAGGGCCCTAAGGTTTTCAGAGGAATTTCTAGTGTTGAGGTTGACTCCGTGGGACTACATTCTTGTTTTGGTTGCAAATTGGAAGCCACTATTTTTATTCACAAGTCCCCCAAAGCATCTGTTTCTCTCTAGCTATTTAAGACTTCCTTTTATAAAACCTAGTTAGAGGTATATCATTATTTTTAAATGTTACTCTTTGCAGTCACACTTACATTTTATCATCATTACATGTGTCATTATCTGTGTGTTTGAACTGTGTAATTTGAAGATGAGGAGATAAAATCCTTGCAGGGGGTCTAAGAATTACTTCCCCTTGAGCAAATATTTTGGGATAATACCTACCATTTGGTACAAGCTAGTGCATCTCCAATGAAAGGAAAAGCAATCCTTTTACAGGTCATGCTTTAAAGTCACCTAGAGAAAGAAACTGTTTGGAAGCATCCAAAGAGTAGGCTAAATCCCCAGCAGAGAAGAATACCCGACTCGTTCCTAGCTTGTAGTCAAGGCACAGCCATCTAGAAAAATCTGTACAAATACCGTTTGCTTTCACTGGAAAAACTGTATTCGCAGTGAGTTCTTTTTCTCCCAAGGAGTAAAAGATGGGGATATATCAAACTGTTTCATGGTTGGACTGTAAGACAGAAGACAGTATGTCTTATTTAACAAGCTACATGGAGTCACAATTACAACAGACCTGACAGAGTAGTAGTTGTGGACCAATTAAAGGTTCGTATAATGTGATGTAAATGCAACTCAGGTCATTTAATTTAGGAGGCCACTTTCGGCTTGCTGTTTCTGTAACTGATCTACCTTGCTGCTACTAATGGCTGTGGGGATTTTTTATTGCCTCATCACCACTGTCCCCAAGTGACAGGCAAGTAAACGAGATCTATTCCAATCTCTTCCTATAGCAGGCCAAACACACCCTCCTGTTACTCCATGGGCTAGGTACACCCTCAGGTTCCGGGATACTGTAAGGCACCAGTAGAGGGATGCTACCACAACATGGGCAAAGCAGCAAGAGACCAAAAGTCTCAACCTCTGCGTCTAATCTGAGAGACCGACACATGCAGGAGTGATGTCTAAAACTGCACTGCAAAGGGAACAGCCAGATGTGTCACGCAACCAGCAACAAGACATGAAATTCAGTTCCTGACAAGCAACAGCCCCAATTTGACCTCAGACCCAGTTGGACTTGATATTGTACTTGGAGTAAAAGCTGCTGCGCTGTCCAAGAGCGGGTCAAGTGCACGAAGTAGTGAACAGAGTCACACATGTTATGAATAGTTTGGGTTACGTTTTTACACCCCTGTCAAGGCCTTCTAGCAAGAAATTTTGTCCTCTATATACCCTATCCTAGAAGTCCTAAAGAGAAAAAAATCCAGCTTCTTCTACCCTGAAGTCAAAGCTGTAACAAAGATACCAAGATAAGCAAAGGCAAATTTTAGACGCAAGAGCAATGGCAGGAACAACCTTACAATTTGTAGGTGAGCAAGACATGGGGGACACAGTAAGGGATCTTTTCTTCAACTTCTACTATCCAAACCCAGTTCACAGGTGCTTATTGAAAAAGCAGCTGCCACGTGAAAGTTCAATAAAGGAAAACCAACTCCCGCATCCCAGGCTGTATAACACACCCAAGAATTTGCAATTTTGCTTTCATTACCAAAGTGCGACATCATGCCAAGGGAACACTTCTCCCAAAAGTGTGGGGAGGGTGGGGGGGTGTGTCAACACACGGACAACCGTCTTCACTGGGACACAGCCCACCCTGGCTACTATCGGGAGGCGTGCAGGGCGCTGAGACCACGGCAGGCACACACGCAGCTCACCCGGGCTGCCCAGCCCTACCCAGAGCTGCCACTGCCTGCCACGTGCCCCCCGGGGAGAACGTGTGCGCACACCTATGCATTCCTTCTGCATTATTCCATGGGAGGTTCATTCCTTTGGCCACCGATTCACTGAGCTCCAAGCAGAGCAGCCCTCTGAGAGTCAACAGAAAGACAAAAAACTTGACTGGCATCTCATCAGATTTGAAAGTCAGATATAAATCATGCAAGAAAGAGGTTTCCTTCAACTCTGCTGTCATGTATACATGACTCCAAACCTTCAAACAAGAAACATTACACCCCAAAACAGGACAATTGATTCTGTATGTTATTCTAGACACACAAACCTACAAGTAGGTACAAATGAATTTAGTATGAAATAGATGTCGACACACCTAACGGAAGTCTTCATTCAGCAACTGTCTTTCCCTCTTCCCTTCCCTCCTAACATGAAGCTGGCAAGAGTCTCTATCAGGTACCAGGGAGACAAACCTTCATCCCAGTCTTCTCCATCAGATTGTGACTGTCATTTGCAAAGTCCTTCTCCAATAATCAGAACTGGATTCCAATAATCAGAACTGCTGCATTTAAAACTTATTAAAATACAGCTATGTAGACATGCAAAACTGATTCTTCTTGGCCTGCCTTTTAGCATTGCTCATGGACATTCATTCCTTGGGCATCTAACTGAACCCAGAGGAAAAATGTACCCTACCTTCATTTCCCAGTGTTTCTACCCCTCAACCACTCTGAACCAGGCTGTTTCTCGCTGTCATCAGGCTCAGTAAATAACATTAATCATTGTGTCCTTCAAACTTGTCAGAGCTTTAGTGCACTTACTTTTAAATTTTAAACGGCTTCCCCCTTGTAGGTGCATGGGGCTAGAGCACTAGTTTAACCCTGAAATTAAGACTTTCAGAAAATTACCTGCATCATCGATCAGGAGCTTTCAGTATTGCAAGTTCGCTACTGAAATCATGAGAGCAGAGCATGATGTTTTACAGGCAGAGAATGGAAGCACGGAGAGAAGGAGCGAAGTTCAGAAGCTGACAGAGGAAGTGCACAACACAGCCTGGAATGTATCTCACATCTTTTGGTTCCCATCCAAATGCTTAAACCACAAGATCATCCTTCAGGCATAGGACACCAACAAAATCTTTAACTCTCATGTTGTAAGATCCTGAAGCATTTTTAATAATCGTTTTTTAGCAGAGGCGGCCTCCAGTCTAGAACAGGATCCTGATCTGACTACTCAGTGTTCAAAGACAGAGAGACAGAGTTTGGGACCTGTCTGTTGGAAGATATCCCACACAGTTTTTAATATCTGATTTGGGCATTTCACATCCCGGATGTGATGTAGCCCTCCACATACTTCTGCCTCAGCTGTGCTATGACAGTTTGCTGGGATCTGAAAATGGTGAAAGAGATTTTTCCAGATACAATATTTTACTGAGAGAGTGTCCCTCACCACTCCTTCCCTGTACAACCTCAAAGAGGAAAACAATGGAATAAACAGAACTTTATGAAAACTCTAAAGTAATAAGTAGGATTTCAAAATAATTTGGAAAGAAAATATTTAGGCACAAACCAACAAGTTTTCTTGGAGAAGATTTGCGTGGAGGAAGAAGGCAGGTCTTCTACTGTCCAATACATTGCTTTTCAGAATGTTTAAAAATACTGTAACCTCATTTCCCTTCAACACAGAACCAGCCAGAAAATAAAGTGAAACATGTTGATTATCATAGCAAGAGTGATGGCTAGGGAGGGAAAGAAGGAGGAGTAAGAGACATGTGTCTACATGCTCAATACCAAAGCAAGGAGGGTTGAAGCAAAGCAGATGTGTCTCTGAACGCAGCCAGTCTTATTGGGGAGGGTGGGAACCCTCATGGCCACTTGTCCCTCTCCTCTTTGGCCTGAGACTAGAGAAAGGACAAGTGAAACAAATGGGGTCACAGCTTAGCGCATACCATAGAGCCACCTAACAGGGAAAAAACCTGCCTCTTTCAGCTTCAAACGACTTAAAGAGAAATTGTTCTACCACTTCAGCTTTTTGGCTGCACGTCCCCTTAGAACCGAGCACAGTCAGCATTTTATCTCATCTCCATTTTCTAAATCTAGGTCACCTCAATCCGTGGCTGCGCTGCTAGTGATGCCTCTGATTTGCCACAGCCCTGGCTTGAAGTAAGCCAGCAGCAACTTAGGAAATGCCAAACAGCAGGCAGTGTCTAACTAGCAAATGGAGGGGGCTTCTTATAATCCAGTCTCTGCACAGTCACTGAAGGAGACGGATCACCTACCTTCAGTGATAGTTCACTTAGGGAGAAAATCCTTTGGGCCCACAACCAAAAGCCAAGAAAATTCACCTCCTGTTGCTGCTGGACACAGCAACAGGAGAATGCATCGTTCATTACCACTGTGCTATTCCAGTATGGCTACAAAACTTGCCTCTGGTAAGAGGAAAGAGGGATGGAACAGACTGAGAAAGTGGTTCACCTGCCGCTGTCAAACTTTCTGCAGATACCCTGATGTCTCTGTTTGAGATACTTGAAGACCTAAAACCAGCATAATTGAAGTAAAAAAGTGAAATCTGAAACCAGCCCTCACAGTTCAAAAAACGTAGTCTGGAGCGTGTCCAGAGGAGAGCCACGAGGATGATCAGAGGGATGGAGCACCTCTCCTATGAGGAGAGGCTGAGAGAGTTGGGGCTGTTCAGCCTGGAGAAGAGAAGGCTCCGGGGAGACCTTATTGCGGCCTTCCAGTACCTAAAGGGGGCCTACAGGAGAGCTGGGGAAGGACTTTTTACTGGGGCATGTAGTGATAGGACGAGGGGGAACGGCTTTAAGCTGGAAGAGCGCAGGTTTAGATTAATCATTAGGAAGAAGTTTTTCACTTTAAGGGTGGTGAGGCACTGGAACAGGTTGCCCAGAGAGGTTGTTGAAGCTCCATCCCTGGAGGTATTCAAGGCCAGGCTGGATGTGGCCTTGGGCAACCTGGGCTGGTGGGAGGTGTCCCTGCCTGTGGCAGGGGGGTTGGAACTCGATGATCTTCAAGGTCCCTTCCAACCTAAACCATTCTATGATTCTATGATTCCCTTTCCTTGTTCATGTGGGATTGTCCCTTAGAAAGGCCTAAAGGAAGAACATGCAGGAGATGGTCTCATTTGTCAGAGCAATGTCTATTGCTGCAAACTGGAAGACGGAGAAGTGCTTCAGACCTGCTTTAGATTAGGAAGAGACAGGAGAAATAAAAAGAGCATCTGACACCAAAATAAAACTATTTTGGTCACTGCCATCTCCCTTATTCTAAATGAAGCAATTGTGGGCTACGTTTGTTTTGCATTCATAATTAGCAGACAGAACAGATGGCAAAGGCGTCACTTAAAGCCACACGTCCGACAAAATAACCCAGGCTGCCAGTGCAATTTTTCACTAGGAACAAGGAATACTTTCCCCTCTTCTTCCCATTGAAACGTATCCCAAAGAAACGAGGCCAGCGAATGTTTGCATCAAGTAGGGGATTCACCGCAAAAAGGAATCCATTGTGTTTTGGAGTGTGTTGATTACTGGCTGAGTGAGGAAGAAAAGGGCAATAGCAAATGGATTGCTAAGAGAACAAAAAATAGGAATGGAAACTAGCGATACATTGCCAGCAATGTAACAAGGGGCTCAAATAAACATATACTCTCTCCTCCCTTTAGTCTTGTGGTTCAGGCATAGGCTGGAACTCAAGACATCTGTGCTTCATTTATAAGACAGCCGAATAGGAGAATCTTTATCAGTGAAGGTATCTGTTGTCCCACACCCATACCTGCCTCCTTCTGTATTAAATGCCCTTCTCCTCTCGATACCTATCTTGTTTAAGAATACTGGAAAACTCACCGACAAACAAGCAAGGCACAAAGTTTAACGCATCGCCCACTGTATCTGGACAGTTCATAACCACGGCCAAGAGAGACGATTTCACTAGAAACCTGGAGTGTGAAACGCGTGTGTGGCACTCCCATCCTATTTTCTCTGCCACGAGCACAGGCAAGGAATGAGATAAAACCAACCCAAAACACATACTACTTGCTGAAAACATTAAAGCACTGTTCCTTAGTCTACTGTACTGCATTTGTCTTGTGACACCCAGAATACAGGTATGTGAACATCTCCGAGGAAGAGCTTCTCTGGGGAATCTCTCCTGACAGCCCATCTTGTGTGTCAAAGTCCCTTTGTTAAGTTCTTAACCTCCTACAAAGCCCCAACAATTTAATCACGGTGAATACCTCTGCTGGTTGGAAAGAAAAAGGAGAGACAGATACTAATATAGTTTCGCTCCTTTTATAGCTTTGTGAGGTCCTCCGACAGCCTTGCTGATGGACTACAAGAGGATTTTGGCATACTGTTCCCTGAGCACTACGGATAAGCTGTTCCTAGCACGCATGACTGAGCAGTATCAGGACACAGACTGATGGGCAATATAATAAACATCATGAGCCTTGCCTCACTCATATTGCAAATGTGCTAGTAATGGTGAGCTTCCATAGCTATTGCAGTCTCGAAACCTCCTCTCTGATACTATTAAGATGCTAATAATTGTGAGTTCTGTCCAGCTATTGCAGCCATAGGCCTCCTCTCTCAGATATTGCCAATCTGCTAATAATTGTATGCCTCAATAGCTACTGCAGCACAGAACTCTGCTCTCTCTGATGCTGTAAATACACTAATAATAATGAGGCTCAGTACTACTGTAGCCTGCTCAGCTGATCCTCAGCAAAAGAACAATGCCTAGAGAAAGAGCATAGATGCCTAGGAAAGAGCAGAGGCTTAGGGAAAAAGGATAGATGTCCAGGAAAAGTGTAGACCTAGAGAAGAGAATAGGCCCCTGCAAGAGAGTTAAGTCCCTAGGAAAGCACGTAGACCTAGGACAGACCTCAGCAGCACCCAAAGATACTACCTCCACCTCCTCCCCATGGTCAAAGACCCTTCTGAAAAGGAAAGGCTCTCTGCAGAGGAATACATTGACTGAGCCCCATGTATCTGCCAGGTGTCTCCATTAGGAGCAGGATAGACAGGCTGCCTTAACACTCATCCTGTCAATGAGGCTCATGGGATCCTGATGACGCTTTGAACAAACCCCTTAGCAGTTCTCCCTCAGGCCTTTCCTTCCCCTGATTAATCCCCCTTCCCCCCAAAAGCATGCCTCAAACCGCTGTGAATTAGAAACATCCAAATAATGTCAGTGCAGAGGCACTGGTATTCTTGCAACAGGACTAATGCACGCTAACAGAGATGTTTCCTCCTACAAGGCAGCACAGTAACTTTCTCGGGCAATCACAGTGGAAAATCTCTCCCAAGCCTTGCTGCTCCACTCACCACCTACTGGTGTAGGAAGGGGCTCAGAAGTTTCAGCAAGTTCCACCATATTTTCATATATAGGATTAAGAACATTCAACTTTAAACAGAGAAAGCAGTCACAGTCTTTTATGGGTGAATGGACTTAATACAAAGCAGCTATATTAATGCAAGATACAGCTAATTCATCTTCCTAAACCAGATGGTTCTAACATTTTTGGACACCTTGTTCCTATTTCCTCTCTGTTGTGCAGTGGAGACTTAACTTTGTTTTTACTTCTTTCTGCAGTTATCTGATCATTCATAAGCAGAGAGCATTGTGCAAGAAACAGGCTCATCCAAAACATCAGTGTGACTTCCCCCCAGCTTCAGCCTCAAATGACATTTGCTTTTTGTTACCTCCACTAGCTCTAAGCCACAAAATCTCCCTGCTTTTGCCAGCTACTCAATAATCTAGGAGAAGGACCCCTATATGCTAAGCCATCAGGACGCACAGCGCAGGGGCACAGCTTAATACCCTCCAAATTTAGAGCTGGACATTGGTCCACTGACATAACTTCTAAACATTCAGCAACTGCTCTAAATTAGGAAACTGCTCCACAAATGCTCCTAGAGCTGTTTTGCATCTACTGGGAATTCCCTCTAGATTTGTAAGAGTGGGAATAACTGCCACCAGTATACTGCCCTCACCATATCTGTGGCTTGCAAAGAGGCCCATGAAAGCTTCACAGGGGCTACAACTCTCATAGGTAAAATTCACACTGCAAGAAATCTGCCCAATGGTCTCAGGCTCATTCCACAAAATTACTCAGATTCCTTAACGCAGAAATCTGGGGATCTGAGGTGCCCAAGCGAGCGATTCTCAAAATATCAGACTCAAGTCTTAGCTACCCAGTTTGCTGCCGTGCATAAAATGCAATGACCATGGCCAATTACATGCAAAGCTCTGAAAGCAGATCACACCATCCTCCATTTCTGCAGAAGACCAGTGGCTAAAAGACCAAGGAAATAAAGGAGAAGACTGTGTTGCCCTTCTAGGTTCTCCAAACCTTAGAGGTCCGTGCCTTAACCAGCTGGCTGTCAGACGCTTTCTAGTGTCAGGACTCACTGCACTTCCTGCTAAAGTTGTGGAAAAAAGATGGAAAGATTCAATGCGCTTCAAGATGGAGCTGCTGCCTGCAGCACTCACCTGGCAAAGGGGAAACCTGGGCTCCCGTCTCTGCTTCAAGGACTACATATGTGTTCTACATTAAATAGTCAGCAATTAAAATGCACAAACAGTCCTCAAAGCCATTATCTCAGTATAAATAGTCACTGAAATAAAAGATTTCAATAGTCAAATCCTTAGTACAATCACTGGAGGAGGTAGGAAGGTGAATACCCACCTTAAGACCTTGCTGCTGTCAATACTTAGTTATTCATGCAAAGTGGAACAGCCTTAAAGTAGGCTGGAGTTCAGCACACATTCCTGCAGGCTGGATGTGGTTCAAATTTCCTAAAGGCAGGGGAGGTAATCAAACCGGGGCGTCCCACAACCGAGGTGACCGCACTGACTCCTGACACGCTTGATGAAAAGAAGATGCTACCATGACTGCTGCCTACCACTCTTCCTTCATCTTGTCAAATTCAGCCTTTAAAGCTCTGCATTTTGCTTTGTGAAAGCTCAAGGCAAACATGTTCTTAAGCACGAGGAAAAAATGGTGTGGGGGTACAAGATTCCCTTTTGGTGGGGGGGAATATAGACTTTTCTCCTGTAACTTCCTGGTTCTGCCACCTCCGCCCTAAAAATAGCCCATTATTCACACAATCCAGGAACAGACTAATCCCACTGAAGTCAAGGGTAGTTATAAGACATCTGAAAACTTGGTACACTTCTAATTTATGCGCGAATGAACGCAGCAGATTAACAGGTGTCAACATATTCATGCACAGGGCTTAATAAAAGCAACAGGCATTTGGGCCCAGAATTCAACAGTAGCAGAACAAAGCTGGTACACTTATTATATAAGCATGCACACACGTTATTCATCAGTTCGCAATCATATTATCATGCTATCTACACCCATATGTGTTATTCACTATGTTACCCAGTAGGCGTATGTGCATTCAATATTTAATCCGCAATAGCACTTGGGGACATCAATTAGACATGTGTTCTATCTTTTAGAACATACATAAGTAGAGAAGTAGAGAGAGATGAATCTCAATGCAATGAGAGCTATTTCAAATCTCCAAAGGTGAAGCCCTTTACAAATGGATTGACTGGGTCAATTCACCTTTATGTACAGGGCTCCTGCAAGTCTTAAGCACTGGCTATTACATGGTGTCCTACCATTTCTTCATGGTGGGAATTTTACCTGCTATGTATAATACCTCTCACTTCCACAGCATTAATTTCTGCCCATAGGCGAGATTCTCAGAAGTGCCATAAAGTATGCGGTTACCTCATTCCTACTGTCTAATCATAATTTCAAGGGAATGAGGTAACCAATCTCACAACCAATAAATTTAGTATCATTGTTCAACCCAATTTTCCTCCTTTCTTTTCATTTATTCAATTAAACCTATTCATATAGGTGGTCTTGTATTAATGCTATGCATTTGTGGCACTCTGAATAACGATTCCCGCAGTGAGAGGCAGCTCTGAACTCCATCTTGAATTCCAAATCTCCTGCTGGAAAGATCCTAACTTGAGACAAGACGTCTGCAGCCAGTTAGTAGCTCAGGAAAGAAGGGCCGTGTACCACTACTGGCAGTGCAGAGGCTCCTGCTAACTTCTGCAGTGCGGCACCTTCGTGGCACGGGTCAGGTAGGCTGGAAGTCTCCCAGGTGTGCTCTTCTCACAACTTCTTTCTAAGCTTGGGCAACTGGGCTGAGATACTTTAAGAACGCCTGAGCAATTCTCGCAGCCTCGTGAAAATCAAGCTTTTTATTGATTTTTGCATTTCTGAGCATGTGGGAAAGCCTCAGGACTGCATATTACCAGTCACTTTTGACGATGAGACTGTGGTATTGCTTGGGGCTTGCAAAATATAGATAAACTTTATCTCAACATTAAGACATACTTTCTCATAAAAAGTTTAAGGTTCCTTTGGCTTTCTTTCATGCTGTTGCTATAAATTCTTGCCCCAATTTCTCAGGAGGGCAGAACTCAAATCCATTTAGATGTACCCATGCAGTAATAAATAAAATAATAATTAATAGGTTACTTAGATAAACGCTTTCCATCTTAGGCCAGAGGAAAGTATTAGTTAATTAATCATCAAGTTGGCATTAACTTATCTTTTGGCACCTACGATAAAATGTAAATCTAAAACGAGCAATAGGGGGGGAACAAAGAAGTAAGAAGCCAACAATAGTTTTGGAAATGGATGACAAAATCCAAATGTTCTGCCTCACTGCTGCTAAATTAAGCGCAGTGTTATCAGTGCAAAGATTAAAAAAAGAAAGATTTTCCTCTGAACCTTAAGTCACACTTCTTAGCCGCGCAGGACATGACAGCAGTAGTGAAGACAAGAGAATTCACTCACCCTGAAAATGAGTGGAAATAGAAAAGGATCTGTTCAGTTCTTGATTTCCCCAAACACAGTTCTATAGAGTAGAAAAAGAAAGAAGGACATTAGTTTATTGTACGCAACAGACGAAGAAGTGATCCCCCACGCTCCTTCCCTTCCTAGGCACCATCCAACCCACCTTTGCCTTCCTCTGCCTTCAGCTGTTTTCCCCTGCAGGGCACAAGGCAGGGGATTATAGCCAACTTGCCTTTTTTTATACTGCTAAGTGAAAAGGGCTCTAGCGAGATCCCGGCTTTAGCTGAATATTGTTCTGGGAATTATTTTGGTGCAAAAAGGATGAGAAAAATTGTTTTCCCACCTTCCATCAGAGGCTCTCAGCTGCTGAACAAAGATGAAAGATCCTCATGTGGAATTGACTTTTCTCCCATTGATTTTGTTTAGCTTCTTTTTGAGTAAAACTCACTCTTTCAGAGAGAGGTCAGTTCCAGAAACATGCATAATGTTCAATGTATGCATCAATTTGAGTATTAAGTGATGCATGGCTCTCCCATGATTCCTCTACTTACAGCCGAACTGCACCTTCTCTGCCTCTTACTCTGTATGCATACTGAAAAATTATTTAGGTTCTTATTTGTTCTGTTGCCATTTTCTGGGATTTTTGCAGAAGCAAAAGACGCCTCTCAACATCTCTGTCCATATGACGCAGCAATGACAGCACAGAAGACACCAAAAGGGACATTACACTCTCCTAAATGTCTTGAAAAATCATTTATTCTCCTAATTAACATTAAAGTGTGGGAAACCTAGGACTTAATTTTTAAACTGCTCCAGAGTCTTCCTATTGTTTTCTATTGCTCTTGATTTTTGATGGTATTACTGATTATTACTAATACACTGGACCATAAACCGGCAGCCTCAAGTCAAACAGATTCAAAGCCCATCCAAGCCCAAATACCTCTGGCTACAGACTTTCTCTGGGATCTTGGGCAAGCCGTGTACTCTTCTGGTGCATCAGTTCCCCATCTCCGAAGGCAAGACAGACAGCTCTGCTCTAGCTTATGGCGATGCAGTGCTGTGGGGTGCTCGAGTACTCTGGACCTGGAAGTTATCTAGGCATTAAGATGGAGAGATATGCTTTGATGCTCTTGGGCTCAAAAGATAGATCTGCTGTAACGGTTTAATCCTAGTCTTTGCCATTGACCCATTCTTGGTAAAATCACTTAATCAATCTACATCACCATGTATTTCTCAGATAAACATGATGATACTTTCCCCTCAGAAGAAAAACGTTGAAAACAATTAATGTTTTGTAAAATACTCCTAAAAAGAAAAATATTACATCTGGCATTTTTACCCCAAATCTAGATGGGAACCTGCATGGGAAATGATTATGCACATTTCTTCCAAAACTACAATTAAAAAGCATTCGATTCAGTTCCATGTCAAACGTTTTGCAACCACCTCTGGGTGTTTATTTGATCAAAGTAACTGTGCTCCTTCCCACCCATGCACAGGCAAATCACGGCCTGGTAAAGGAGACAGTAGGATGGACATGCACTTTGCTCCTGCAGAAAGCCATTTTATTACCAAATGAACTGGGAATAAGGAAAGGTAGAAAGACAGCCTTAAACTGTCTTTACTCCCGCCTTTAATTCAAGATACCCTAAACGACATTTGCCTACAACGACTTCCCAGGAGTCCCTCCATCATCCGAGACTCTCCAGAGTCTATAAACCCAGCGTTGCCAGAAGGCATGAAGGCACCTGATACAGGGCAGCTCCCGCAGCTGCGCGACACCTGGGGAAATAGTGGTATTCCACAAAGCCAGGTTCAATAAGTAAAAAATCAATGTATTTCTATTCAGCAGGGCTACTTAGGCACAGCACAGAGCCCACCGCTTCTCAGAGCGCCCCCACAACCTCATCTAAATGAAAACTTATTACTTCCATAGATCCATATACTACCCCTAATATTCTCTTTCCTTCCATTTCCCGCTCCCACCAAAATGATATGAAATCCACCAATTTGGCATGTTCTGATCAAATGCACAAAACCTGCCAAGACCTGGTCTTAGCTGCGTCAAAGTCCATTCAGAGGCTGCGTTTTTTTCCCCAGCTATCCAGCCACAGAGACTCACAAATCCACAGCAAGGAGAGGCAAAATGTTTCTGGATCTCTAAAGAGAGGATGCAGTTTTAGGTGTTGGCGGTTTTTTTCACTGAATCTTGCATTCATTAATTTCATTTCAAGAATGAAGTCAGGGTTTTTTTTTTAATGTGGCTGGTTATTTGACGAGTGAAGCATTAGATTTGTGAGTTGTTCTGCAAGCCAAAACATGCTCCCTTTCATTCATAACACTGAGCTGCTCTGCGTTAAACAGCCGATTATCATGAATGAAGTGGGTGTAACTTCCTTGAAATCCTCCAAAGACCTGTCAAAGCAGAGCTACTGCAGCTCAGTTTTCTCCTTGAAGCATACAGATCATTGGTTTAATTGTTCCACACTGATCTTGAAATATGCTTTCTTGGTTCAAAGCATTAGGCGGTATCATTTTTTGAGAAGGAAAGGGGAAGGGTGGAGAATGGTGCCTCAGGATAAGACAGAAAAGTGGGTATACGTCTCAACCATCAAATTTAGATTTTCTTCTGGAATCTAAATTAAGCTTCATCCATTTAAAAGTGTGTCAGACAAAACCTTACAAATCAACGCCCTGGCCTGTTTTGCATGGATAATCAAGAGCCTCTGGCTCTTTTTGTAAGAGGAAACGTTTAACCCTAAAGAGAAGAGGATTGATTTTGATGGCTAGAGTGCTGGCCAGTGACTTAGAAAATTTAAATTTGACTCCAGGTCTGCCATTCTCCTTCCCATTTCAAAGCTTTTGGTGCTGCCCCAGTGTTACCACTTTTACAAAGGAACACGCTGACATTTGCAAACTGTGATGGTCTTTCAAGCTTAGAGACTGAAAGACTGCACATACGCTAATAAATAAATATACTACAATCTGTGTCTATATCTTGTTTGATATAAAGATCTTCCCAAGGATGGCCATTATCCTTAAGAAAAAGACCTGCAGCATCGCAGCTATTCATCTTATCACACTTCAGGACACCAATGGCTGGATCTTGGCCAGTAATAAATTGTGATAGTGCCATTGACTTGGGCGGGCCCACTAGATATCTGATCCACGTCTGATGTCTTGCCTAACATTTTTAAAGTCTGGCAAGCTAGAGATGACTAAAGGAAGCTCAGTAAAGAAAAAGAAAAACATGAGTACTAACACACTTACAAGGGTTAGTCTCAGGAAACGCTGGGGAAAGTGGCACCAGTGAAAGCTATTACAATTTTTGTATTTCAGCTCAGATTTTCTGCTAAATTTCATTATCTCACCCACAGCCAAAACAACAAAAACAAATCTTGATGTCAGTTTTACGACAACAGTTTTTACACATCTCTTAACAGCTATAACACTAACAAAGGCTGGCGCTTTTGGGAAAAAATAAATATTTGTCCAGCATTTTGGAAATCTCAAAACTAGTAACACTTCGCAGCCAGCTCCAGAAATAGCGCTGCTTCCCACCTGCTCCCGATTCCTTTATCACCTCCCTGCAATGAGGTGATACCCCTCTGGGAGCATTCACATTTGACTGGAGACTGTACTCTGCTGAAATGCTGTCCCCTCTCCGTAAGACTCCAGTGCAGCGAGCTAAAGGCGCCCAAAGCAGGGCAGGTACTCTACCAGCTCCATCTTGCAAAAATCCACATCTCTTCCTTGCTTATCAGCAAATAGAAATCACAAGACCGTGTCCCGAGGGATTATTCTGCTCCCATTAAAGCAAGCGAGAATTTTGACACTGGTTGAAAAAGCAGCAAGAGCTGGCTGACACACAAGCAGGTCTGACAGGTTGCATTTTCATTCTCATTACTATTACAGGCATGAGAATTCATTTCTATTTATCTTTAGCTGGCATTCGGTCCTGGATTTAAACTGCATCTGTGGTTGCATTGCTGTGAAATGTATCACTACTTATGACTCACACGGCAAAGGACACATTTGTAAACTGACCCACCATTGACAAAATCCTCTCTTTCTTCATTTGTAGGAGGCGAGATGAGGCATAGGTTCCTTGTCTGATTCATTTCCTGAGGAAATTTTTACTCTATGCATCTTGTTCAGTCCTTATTCAGTCAGAGAGTAGTGAAGTGATTAATACAAAATCCATGCTTGACATAGAATGGAAGGAGGATTCAAATTCTTTTAAAATCAGCGCTTAATTAATTGCTTAGAAAAACAACCCATTGCCAAAAATGCGGGGGGTTGGTTTTTGGCTTTTTTTTTTTCTTCCCCTTTTTTTTTTTTTTTTTTTTTCCAGTTGAGAAAGCTTTTTCAGTTGAGAAACTAATTACAGGCAACGGCACACAGCGCAGTGCACGAAGGACAAATCTGGCACCTTTTGAAATCAGCCCCTCGGAAGGAAGAATTAGCAACCTGGACAGAGCTCCAGGCAACTCCAGCTCTCCTGCGTCTGGTGCTCGATCTAATTCACTTACAGCCAGCTCTGGTCCTTTCTCACAACACTGCAGAAATCCTAGGAGAGCTGGATATCTAACACCTCTGACACACACAGACAATGATCAGAAAATTAAAATGGCCAGAAACACGAGAGAACACAAAGAGAGCCCCGAGGAAACTGCAGTAAGTTTCTTGACAATTTTTATCTACCTGATTATTCATATCAAGACAGTACTAACCAAGTCCAGATCGGGATGGGGTTGTGAACAATCCCCGGGGCTTGGAAGGCTGTTCAGAACTTGGCACTCGGGATCAGGCTCATTTCTCCATCCTATCAGGGTGGACAATGTGAGCCTACAGGATTAGGGAGAAAAATGAGTGTGTCCTTCCCCTTAATTTCTTCTCCCTCTCTCCCTCTCTCTCTCTCTCCACATTCTTCTCCTCTTGTCTTTCTCACTGAGAGCACTGAATGATGGGATTTTTGACATCAGAGGAAAGTCATCCTTTCCCCACTCCCCCAGCTCCTGTCCGCTTCCTCCTTATACATGTCTGTTCGTTTACGTACTATATCCCCACTCAAAGAACGGGATCAGCTGATCCGACCACAGCTTCATCTAACTAAGCATCCTAAATCCTGCCCAAAGTAGACCAGACTGACTGGTTCATTCAGCCTGGCAGCCTGCTACCAACAAGCTTTTAAAGCACATTTTGTAACTGCGACATAGCTGGCACCGACTATAGCAAAGTCATTGTTTAGTCAAGGTAAAGTGACCTCTATTTACTTAGACAACTCAGCTGCCTACAGGGAATAACTGGATTTGAGATAAGTGAAAATTTGCTGGGAAAGTTTCACTTTGGCTGGGCTGATGCTTACTACAATAAGCTAAATGTTTGGCCAGTTCATGCCCCTTCTCCTGCAGTTTCTTCAGCCCTTTGATTTATTATCTGCGACTAGACAGCAAATGACCCCATCCAATTTCAGCGAGTCTGTGGTAAGCCAAAGACAGAATAGAGACTTGTTCAACTAAGTATATTTTCTGATCTCCAATAAATGCCCCCTTGATTATCATAAGCTGCCAGGCACCTGCCATAAGTTGTTTATTCATGTATTAAAAGAACAGCACTAACTGAATCCGGTCTTTTTCTGCATGCAGCTTCTCATTTTCCTCCTCAAATAACGCCAAGCATCAGTGCGGGAGTGGAAGTTAATTCCAGTTGCGCTTTAGGGGATGGTGACCGGGACTGGGCGCAGGGTCAGGACAAGGGCTGGTGGGAGCTGAGCACCACCCCAGGAACCGCGTATGCAGTGACTCAGGCGTGACTCTGAGTCACGGCGCTTCTCCCGCTTCCTCCTTTCTCCGGGGGGCGGAGGTAGGAATTTCCTGCTGGCCTGTCCTTGTAAATCACAACGTCCTGTTGCAGCAAACCGCTGCTGGGAAGGTCGGGGAGTGGGAGAACTGGAGCCGCTGCCCGGTCCACCTGCTCTGGAGAAGGGGAGATGGGGTGCACTGCCCCATTGAGGCACGTACACTGGGAAGACGGCAGAGAGATACCACAGCAGGACACTGGGTCCCCTCGTTCCACACTGTAGCTCAGTTTGCAGAATAGCCCTGACACCTTCACATACCTAACGACTTGACTGAAACTGCATACTGCCCATCCGGCAGCCCAAGAACCCAGTTGTCCTCTCACAAACACATGAATTACCCTGACGTAACCCAGGTAATTTCTCTGGTTTTCTTCAAGGCATTGCCATAAATGAGAAGAGAATCAAGTCCTAAATGTCAACATGGCATCCCCTATACCTATGAATCTGAAAGTAAAAACCAAGACATTTGGTGGAGGTTCTGGGACAAATCCAACCATTAAATGCCACCCTGTTAAAGTCTTCCCAGCCGTCCTTCAAAAAAGTTCAACTTAATTACAGTTGTAGCTGGAAGGATTTCACTACCACAAAAGAACTCAAAACCACGGACGAGCTGTGCCATGATAAACCCGAGAAAAGCCAACGTATAACTATGAGAAAGTGGGCCATGTGTCATTAGGAAGGAAAGGAAACGTATTAGCCTTGTGAAGACCCCCATCCAGAGCAGATCTAATGGTGAAAATGGGTGTTTGGAGTAAAAAACTGAAGGGTGGAAAGGGAAAGAGGGATGCCGGCAGACATGGTACTAAGCAGAATTCCTGGCCATACTCCAGGGATGGCAAGACAGGAACAAGTTTAGCTTGCACCAAATACATGTGCAGGAGGAAAAATGAGCTCGGTAAACCATGGGAGTCATTCCTTCAGACTCCACACAAAGAACTGGACTGACAGACAGCACTGATTTACTCCACAGGCTCACCTGATACGCAGCCATGTTGTACAGTGCTGAATCACTTTACTTAGAGTAACTGTGAAGTACCACACAGTGACAAATACTATTACACAATAACATTAATAGCACCTACCACAATAGGATTATATCCCTTCAACTATGCTGGTATATTTACGTGACTTGCCACCAAGTGTGGACACAGTGGGTGGGACTTTTCAACCTCTCTCCATATATTTTCAATCATGCACCTTTACACTGGTTTAATTTCATCCCTTCTAGGGCTAACTTTGCTTTAGCTATTGCAGGGGAAAATAGCACAGTGTCCAGCCAATGGAAACACAAAGACACATGAGTGCAGGGAGATCATCACTTCAGACCAAGACTGTTAAAAGCACTGATGACACTGATGCTGAAGGGGGAGTTTGCGGATAGTCAAACCTGAATGGTTTTCAGCACATTCTTTAAAAAGTATGGGTTTTGAGAGAGATCAAATGGTTCCAATCTGACTTGCACATCTTATCTGGAAGACAACGGGCTCTTGGAGCATCTTTTGGAGCATATCATATCTGGGCATCAAAGACTTCTACAAAAATTTTTCACGAGAGCTCTTCTGTCTCCAGATAGAAGTATAACCAAACACAATGACAAGGAAATTCAAGCTAAGTAGATTTTGACCAAAAATAAGACAGTCATTTTTAACAGTCAAAGGCAATTAACCCCTGGAAGCGCTTCTGAAGGACAGTGGGTGGTTTTCCATCACTCAATGTTTTAAAATCAAGGATAGATATTTTTTATCTAGACAGATGCGCTTCAGACAGGGAAGTCTTACGGCCAGCATTACGCAGAAGGTCAGAGCAGGCTCTGATGAGGATCCTGGCTGCCTCCATAACCTACCCAGCCGTTCACCCACTGACTCCCCAGCACTGCTCTTGCAGTACATAGCCTTGTTGTTCACAGGCAGTCTGTTTCCCCACGGATGACCAGACCTGACCCTGCTTAGATTACAAAAGCTAAAGGGTTCAGAAGTGAGGAAAACAGGAAATCCAAACAGTGAAAATCTCAGCAATAACGTTTCCTAACAGAGACCTTCAGATCTCACTCTCAGCCAACAGCTGTCTTCGTGACGTCCAAAAAGGACGATGTTTAGTGTGGTGAAGACTGTCTTTCTGCCATTTATTTTTACCCTGTTTATTTTTCTATACTGCAACATTTTCCTCCTTGTTAAAATCTTGGTCATAAATGAGAGCGTTAATCCAGACCTAAGAAAACATACACAAACACACATACTCCATATGCTTCAATTACGTGGGCTCATAGGATGCAATTCTCCCTACAGAGAATCAAATCGATACCTGTGCACTGCTTAAATTCCCCTTTCGGCCACAAAATGGGATTGAATGCTGCAGAGCCTTTTTATTTCAAGAGAACTGAAATGAGATGACCTGTAGCTTAATTTATTGCACCACAAAGTCTGGGACTGCAAAGCAACTCAAAACATTGTCCGGTGGGGAAGCGTGAGCAAAAGCTGAAGACTGAGGAAAGCTTAATTTTGAAGAAAAACATCATGTTTGTTTTCTTTACAGTTGCGGAATTTTAAAGCTTACCCAAATTTCCTGACCTAATATCATATACATGCAAATCACAAGTATGGCTGTGCTATTCATGCGAGCTCTGTGGGCCAAATCTGTGGGTGGCACAAATTGGTGTCGCTCCTCTGCCATTGGGTCATAAGTGAAGACCTTGTCCTAGGTCTTTACAGAGAGCGTTACGGGAATTTAAGAAGGCTGAAGAGGCATTTTTAAGGTCTGGTTGGTTTGCATTCAAATTTTAAATTTCATCCAGTTTTTTAGGTGAAATTTGACTTTTCTCCCGGGCAGCACCGGCAGGGCAGGTTTTTGCCATTACACTGCCATCTAGTGATGCGAGTTTGCAAGGCAAAACAGCTGGCAAAAGATGGCTGACCAACAGCAAGTGCCTGAGTCAAGTTCTGAAAGGAGAGTGCAGAATTAAATTAAAGTCAATTAAACAAAAAGAATTGCAAAAGACACACCTGGTGGTGGCCCTCAACCATTTACGGGAAAGATAAGCATTGTGGTACATAAGATAACGGAACGCTTACAATAGGAGGGGTTGCATAGAAGCTCATCCATTATCCAGCTGTTGTCCATGGTAGGGGACGTTCAGGACATGCAGTTTGCAACTACAAGTCTCAAAGTCCAGCTGCTCAGCTGATACAAGCTGCTATTGCTCTACCGATTTCTAACTGCCAAGCTTATCCTCAAGCAAAGCCTGCACAGTTTTTCACAAGAACGACACTCTTGCAAGCGCTTGAATGCCTTTGGCCATCTTTCTTTCAGTTTTACTGGATACATTCCTCAGTATAACTCCCTCCTGAATTTAGCTCAGTTGCATCAGACCATCTGGGCCAAATCTATTCTCTTTGTAACTGATTTCAGTGGTTTCCACCATGGACCATTTTGATAGTCTCTATCCACATTACTGCGGTCAATCAGCATCCAAGAAGGATTTACTACGCAAGCATGTCATATTGCTTACAGAAAATCCTCCTTATAATCCCCATGCTCAAGGACCGGACAGCAAAGTTAAGGCTTAACATATGAACCTGAAATGAACTGACCTTTATGAGTTAAAATCCCAGTCCTGATGTTTTACTCATCGTGAGGATATTTGTCCTCAGTGGTATGTGTGTCAGAGGGCGTGAAAGTGAGAGTGTCTTGAGGTTAACAATTGTTCATACTCATAGTGGATGAATCATATGATAACACCACAGCAACATCCTGTATAATTGCCGGGAGCCTCTATTTCTGGCAGTGTGTCCCTAGTCTGTCTCATGAGTAAATGTTATTTGTGCTTTACTATATAAAACCAAAACCAAACAAAATTATACAACGGGACACTATTCAGCAGTCACTAGCCAAAATCACAAGTGCCTAATTGAGCCTTCAGTTACCCACTTCAATGATGAATTGTGTGATGAAGTTAATAGGGCTGAGATGGATATCTCTGTTCTTCATCTGATTAGTACATGAGCAACTCTCCACATGTGAGTAACAATATTTGTGTTTCCTTAGCCACAATTGAACTCAGTGGGACTATCACATACGTAAAGATCTGGGACATCACTTGTGAGGCAGTGGGTGCTAAGGGAACTAGCATTGTATTGCAGGTCAGAAGATTTATGTTTTCCTTCTGGATGACTACAAGCAAGTCACTCCCCCCCTCCTTTTCTCCCTCCCTTTTGTCTGTTCAGACCTACAGTCTGCAGGCTTCACTGCTCTTTGAGCTGCACGAAGAGGACACCCAACTCGCTTTGCCAACCTAAACACAGAGGTACCTGTGGAAAGCAAAGCAAAAAACATGGCAGGCAATGCCAGAGCATCACCACAGCGAGTCACAGACTTAGAGCGAACTCCCCGGGATGCAGTATAAATACCGCGTACCTGTACCACCCCTAGCACGCAAAGGCACCGATCCAGCTTGGATCCCCTGTGCTGGAGTTTCAAACACACATGGCTGTGCCCTAAACACTGCGGCTGCGGCACCAGGGGCTGCACAGATAACGTTCTCGGCCCCTTTGGGGTGCATATATACAGCTGCTGTCGTGCATTCCTCCCTCGGGAAACATTTGCAGTAGGCACTCCTGCAATACGCACGCTTAGGGCAGAGGCCAGCCCTTGTTTGCGTTTGGAAGGTGATGGCAGGATTTTGGCCTGTGGTTTGTGACTCCGGTTCCGAAGCGCTAATGAAACGTAGCTAATGTTTTATCCGTAATCACAGAAGCTTCAAGGCACTGGTGGCTGAAACACCCTGGGAAAAATCAGGCCAATGGTGCAAACAAACTTTTTGCGTGGAATTAAATTAGGAAAAACCTTTAAATCCTGTAAAACTACCCATTCAAAAATTTCAGAACAAATGTTTTATTTCCCATTAGAAAGAACTTTTTGTCTTGACATTTACTAGCTCTACTGTTATATTTTCATATATTAAAGAAAAATTCAGTATCAACATAGAATCTTCTTAATCCATCTATAGTGAATACGTATTATATTTTTAAAAATAGTAAATATTTTGATGAAATGCTAAATTCTGTTCAAACGTACTTTTTCCTGAAGGAGGAGAGGGACTGGTAGGGGAAAAGCTACCTCCAGAGAATTTCAAAGTATGGGCCTATTTCTGAAAATAGCTAAATTTGAAATCCTTTGCAAGAATTGTCTTCTGTTTAGCTCTGAAAATAACATACTTCTAAAATGCCACCCAAGTTCACTAAATGATTACCACTATTATTTTTTCATTTTCATTTGAAATGCTTACTTTCGGTGTTTTAACCTCTACTTGCAGTAGAAACTTACAGGAAATTCACACTAATAAGAATGAGTCTTTTTAAAACAATCATGGGGATTAGCCACACATCTTCCATTAAAACTACAGTACCCTTGACTGCTTTAAATTCTCATGAGATTAATTTTAAGAAAGTCTATTTAAAATTAACACAGAAGTGGGCCAATATTAGAGTGTGGGATCTGAAACCCTTTTCATTGCGGTGGAAGCAGATGGGAATTTCTACACGTGCAGCACTCACAAGGCACTGCTTTGGATTCTGAAGAGGCTTTAAATTATTTAATTCAGTGTCAAAAATAAAAAATAAAAAATCCCCAAACAAACCCAAGCAAACTACAGTCAAACAAACAAGCAAATGAGAACATCAGCAACAGAAAGCAAAAGCAATTTATGAAGTCAGGTTTACTATTTTGGCTTCAAATCTTTAGATCATTCGCTCGCATTGTGCTCCTTTCAGATCCCAGGCCTTAATCTGAACCCGGTCTAACACCAGCCCCAATTCAGACACTGCCTCCCCGGCCAAAGGTTTCACTAAAGCCCTCGCTGCAGGACCAGCCGGCCTAAGCATTCCTTGCTACAAAGTAAGTAAAAATCCCGTCAAATTCAAAAAATATCTTCACTGCTGCCTCCTCATTTCCTGGCTGCAGCCGAGATCGGAAATAGCTACATTTCCTGAGCAAGGCTGTTCTCCAGGGAACGACAGCCCGTCTGCAGCGAGCAACAACCACTGGATGCTCGGGCTGGACTGAGGCGTCTCAGCGGATTTTAAATCTGAGCTGGAATACCAGCACTGCAGCAGTCATGCTTAGCGAGGGACACCTAGGAAGATACGGCGACAGGGGAGGGAGGGAAAGTGGGAGGAGACATAAGCAGCAAAACAAGATGGGAATATAAAAATGTGTTTAAGAAGAAGAAAAAAAAAAAAAAAAAGGAAGGAAAAGAAAGAGAGAGAACGACAGAGGAGCGTGTTATCAACAGCCAGAGTCTGTGTTCAGTGAAATCCGATGTCACTCCATAGCCTCCACATTTTACAGGAGAGTCTCCTTAGTACGTGTTCTGTACATAGGGTATCTGTTTGGTCCTGGTTACTTTGAAGGGGGTATTTTCCTGCAAAGTACAGTCACGTTCAACAAGAAAAGCAATTTATTAGGACAACATGAAGGCTTGGTTTTAGCAGAGTGGGAAGAGATTTAATAGCCCAGAGGGAAGGGGGAAAGATGGATGAACACAGATTACTTCTGAGAAACTCTGCAAATAGGTGGAGCAATTCACAATCCAATAAACCCCACAGGGAAAGCCTTATCTTTCCTTCCCGCATTGGAAATCCATTCTTCCTTGGCTCTTTGTGGCCAGGCAACTCTCTCATTATCTGGAGAGGTGTAAAGTCCAAAAAAGTCCACATACCTTTCAGGTAGTCATCTTAGATTGATCTTGTCAATAAAGAAGCTAAACAGTGTGTCAGAGTTTTTACCACGTTATCTTTGCAATGTCTATGGGAAAAGAGCACTCGTGGTTACAGAGCCTGAGAGACAGCTCGAGCCATGTTCACCTTTTAGCTGTAACCATCTCTAAGTTGGGTTTCAATTCTCATTTAGGTGCTTTATATCACAAATAAAGAGAAACAGGCACCTGTGGGGGTAAACCAACCAACCCTAAAGCAGAGGGAAATTGTAGACACTACCAGTTATTCCCTTGAGTAGTAGCTTGGTCTAGACAGCTGGATTTTACATGACTGAACTTAGTCGAGAGAAATCTCACTGACAGAGGCAGTTTAAGGAAAAAAAAAATTAAAAAATATGTAAGGGCCTAACTCCCACTGTAATTAAATAATAATCTCCAAGAATGGCCATCAGTGACCTAAGGTCACACAATGAGTTTGCAGCTCTGAACCACGAATTCCTGAGGGCCAGTCTACAAAGAAGCAGGCTTGGACTTGACCTCTACATCATCCTGCGAAGAGGACGTCAGTTGATAAAACTGTGCCGAGTTTAATTGTTGAAAATATCACCTCAACCTAACCAATGTATTACTCAATCAATCTGCTGAGCCTTCACAATTTTTACCCACAAAACAGCTTTGCTTTGGTAATTATCAATCACCCTTATGCAGAAAGGTTCCTCCAATTTTTTTAACTACTCAATCCTTTGAGAGACAGATGAATTTTAATGATTTAGATTATTAACCTAAAGGTTGATCCAGACTGGGAGGAACAGAATAATTTGTTTAATCATTATTATTATTTATAATTATTTAACATAGGGGAGAAAAATATCACCTTAAATGTCATCATGATGCTTTTTAATTGCCTCAGATGAAATTCAGAATAATCATTGCTCTGTAAATGTATACAGATCTAATTTTAAATACCCTAAGATGCTGGATATTTATCTGGAAAATGCAAAGAATGCATATTCATTACTGTATAGGGAGTTACAAAGACAGAGAAGAATTGATCAACCATTTATTGAAAATTAATTCTTTTCCCAGTTCACAACTGGGCTGTAATTTGACATGAGGCAGGAAAATAAGCTGAGCCAGGTAATTTTTCTTATTCATTCATTCCAGGACTTTAGTATGCGTCCTTTATAGGGAGGTATGTTTTACGGATGCGTAAGAACATACTTTCGTGTGGCCGTAATTCATAACACATATGTCGTGGAGTTATCTGCATTCAGAATGGTCACACTGAGGGATGCCCAGCATAAGGGGAATTTCAGTTTATGAGTAATATTGCTACCCAGACCCACGTGGGGATTATCAATACACAGAAAATGCGAGGCACGATAGTTTCAAAGGATTTTTTGTTGCTGTTTTAGTTTGGTTTGGGTTTTTTTTTTTGCATTCATGTAGCTACTTGAGGGAGATGCACATGCATGCAAAAAAGTAGGTCGTGGCATGAAGGACAACTCTGCGTAGGGCCAGCATCTCAAGGGAATGAATAGCAACAAAATGGGATATGGGATATTGCACTACATGGGGAGGATCCAGACCCATGCTTGTACAAACACACCATAAAACAATGATGATGCACGCAGCATGAGTTCCTATCAAATTTAAGTGAAATGGAAACCAAACCATTTGGGGGATTTTTCCCCATTGGAAAGATGGTCTGTTGTAAAAAAGCCTCAGAAAACAAACACAAAGAATTAAGCAATCATGTTTTCATGTTTTAAGATAAAGGCAAGCTTAGAGCATAAAGTCAGTCATGCCAGTAATTCTGACTCCAGCACTGAGCTGATGCTTTGGAAGAGAATACAGTTTACTTTGCATCAGGTCTGGACGCAGGACCATGAAACTGAACTAATTCGGAAATGCCGTAACCAGCTGAGCTAGCAACACGTAGAATAGTTTGTGTAGAGTCAGAAAAGAATAGTCATTCTTAAACGGGGGTGATGCTGAAGTTTCAGTACTACGGAGCTTTAGGCTACACCAGATAGACAGGGAAAAGATCTTACTGGTTCAGAGAAACAACTTGACACCCTCATCACAATTCTCAGTTAAAAACAAACTTCAGCACCGTAGCAGGCACAGTCAGCGTGTGATTCACTGGCCCTGATGCTATGCGTCTGAGCCACCCGCAAAGCCACCCATAAAATCTGGCTCCAGTGGGAGGTAGAGCCCTCGAGACCAGGGGTCCCAGGCTACAGCAGTGCAGGCAAAGAAGAGCTCAAAGCATCAAGCAGGGTCCATCAACCTTGAACTCCTTCAACAAGAGCCTTGTCGCCAGGCTCCACGTGCAGAAAGATCACCAAGCATCTTCCAGCCCGCCCTGTACATTCCCGCAGGGAGCCAGAGTCTGGGATCAGCTCAGAATCTCAGTTCTCCCGCAGCGAGGCCATCTCCAATGACACACCGTGGTACCTCCCACCACCCTACCCACCGGCTGCACGCGTGCACTCAATGGCAGCATCTCTGCACTGGAAGGAATAGCCTTCTTTCTGACAGGAAACCTTCTACAGTAGATAACAATTAAAGACATAAAGAAACAAAAACAGAAAGAAAAAGGTATCAAATTCCCCTGTAAATTAGCAAAGGATCCAATAGCCCAGTGCCAGGTGAACAGGTAACGGACTTCACTACAGAAAAGCTCCTGGGTTCGCAAGAGTTCCAGGAGGTACCCTGCAATTTGCCCTGGTCTGCCTTATTCGTGCTTCGCTTTCCAAAGCCCTTTGTTTTCCAAGCTGAGTTAGATCAAGGCCTCCCCGTTTCCCATCACATACATGTCTCCATGCCCCTGCTGCTGCTATCAGAGCTGGGGCACAGGCACTCCAAGTGCCTCGTCTCGGGGAAACATTTGCATTTTCATTGGCACAGGTACAGCATTCAGAATTCTTTCAGGCCAGGCCAATTAAAACAAGCTGAAAACTGCTGAGTGAAGCAGTTTCAGCAAGGATCTGCTTACATTCCCCCTCTGAAAAAAGCAGGGGGCCCACTTTCTGTAACTCTCTCCTTCTCTGCACAGCGTGGGTTTTGCTTTTTTTCCCCTCTTTCTTTTTTTCTTTTCTTTTTAAGGTGGAATAACTTGTGCCCTTTACACAGTGGCTCTAAGAGATGGATGGCAGAACTTGGGAATGCAGCTTCATTTTAAAACCAGAGCCCAGTCCCTAATACCAAATTGAGGCATGGGAAAAAAAGGAAAAAAAAAAAAAAGAAAAAACCACCAACCCAAAAACTGGTAACTCTCCACAGATTAACACACTTTACCTCCTTCACAAACCTTGCATGGAATTTTCTTAAAAAGGAATAGAGCCACATAATTAGCAATCAGTTGAAGCCTAAGGCTTTTCTACCACCACAGAGACTATTCAATGCCTACTGGCTCTACTAACACACTCTTGGGTTTCTTTTTGGACAGCCTCTTTCAAACCTCAGATGTGTTGTAAATGCACACTGACAGGTTAAAAGATACCATTTTTATACCCCTGAGCAAAAAAAAAAAAAAAAAAAAAAAATCCCATCCTACTAGCGCTGCTTTATTTTCTATTGATAATCCTCAAGTGCTAGAACAAGGCGCGAGGTTCTAGGAAGGATGAAGCATCTCAGAGAGTCCCAGGGAAGGAAGGAGATGTGCTCCAAAGGGTCAGGTTTCCGCACACACCCCCTTATCCCAGGAGGTTGGCAAAAACCTGCTAACGGCAGCGGCCCTACCACAGTCCCAGTGGCCGCTCTTCCAAACACCTGCATGCCAGGACCCAATGCCAAACAACAGCTACCACAGAGAAAACACCTGCAAATGCCCTTGCATCAATCTGGGGAAAAACGGGCCGATCCAGCAGAACAAACCACAGCGCATGGGTTTGCGTATGTTTTCATCTCGGAGAATGAGGCTGCATCAGTCTCAGACTGGGGCTGAATTCATCTGAAACATGTATTGCATGTAAAACTCTGATCCATTCGGAGTTGATCTGGATTTCAAACAACCACAGGACCCAGAGGAATCTGAATCAAAATTTCTTTCTACCCACTTCCACTTCAAATGCTCTCACCTTGACAAGTAAGCACTGGGTTTATACAGCAACCTACACAATCCAGCTCCCAGCGATGCCTGTACACCCAGGAGCTGCCACAGTGCAACTAGAAACTAAATCATAATGCAACATTGACACATAATCTGCTCACCTAATCATCACAGCATTACTAATATGTTAATAAGAGAAGCATAGAAGAAACAAAACAGGTGACAGCTGGAGTAAACAGTGAAAGATTTGAGACAACAGAAATACCATATTTCTTAGATCATCCCTGAGAGAAGACAATTCTCTTCTGTTCTTTTCTATTTGCTTTCAGAGCTCTGTTCTAGGAACAAGCTGGCCCAAGGGACTAGGAAACTAGGACATCCTGACTATTCTGGATCAAAATCCTTTTCTTTTTCAAAGGCTGCCGGGATGCCCTCTTCAGTGACCTCGAGCAGCTCAACTTGTCACCTGCTACACAGGTGACTACAAAGGCCATTTATTGATTTAATTAGGGCAGACAAAGAAAAGACACAATCGATCCCTGAAGTACGCGGAACATGCAATGAGCACCCTGTGATCCCAGCTCTGCCTGTTTGGAGAACGTGGGATTACTGATCTTTCAAAGTGTGAGCAGATCCCCAACTTTAATAATAATAACAGATAACAGTATCTGACGTTCATACGGCAACTTTTATGTTGGCGTGTCCTGAAGGACTTGAAAAGACACACAGCTGTACGCTTCTCCCTCCTGTCCTGCTTTGCAGCTCCACCTCCATAATGGCCTCTCTTCTCAAATAACCCGCAGGTTGGAACAACCCCCATCCCTTTTATCCAAAAGCAGTAACATTTTTTATCTTTTAGAAATCTTTCTTACTTTCTTTCCCTCACCAAGGAGCCTCATTTAGTCTCCATTTTGATTCACCTCCCCACAGAAAAAGCAAACAATAACAAGGAAACGTATATTAAAATATCCTCCATGCAGAGAACTCGTCCCGAGGCATAAGCCTGAGAGGAGGATGAACGGGTGACCTTCAGCAGAAATCCAGGCACCACAGAAAAGAATATAAAGAAAATCTTGGTGACTGAGCGATCTTGGTGGGTCAACGTTACCACCCACCTGGGACGCTTGGCTTTCTAGTGACATTTGCTAAGGGCATCACCCATGTTGGGACTCCCCCAGCCGTGCCCTCCTAGGCAGCCTTTCTTCCTGGCCCACAGGGGGGGAAAAAAAAAAAAAAAAAAAAAAGAGAGGATCAGGAAACACTCACTTGGTCATGTCCTGAGCAATTCCCAAGATGCGAATGAGCCTAGGCTTCCTGCTGTCCCCTCAAATATGTTATTTTCCACTCCCACCTTTCTTCCTCCTACTTATCTCCCTCCCCCCTTGCCTTCTGAGGCTGACTGAGTCAACTAGTGCAGATTAGATGCCAAGCAATGCAGTCTCTGTACAAAGATTCAACTCCCACAGACAGACTAGAGAGATAAAAGCAGTCTAGTCAAACACTGTCCAGAGACAGCACAGGGAGAGCTGGGCTCCCAGTGGCTCTGACTGGGTGATGTCTTGAACCGGTGATACTCCAGCAACTGAACTGCAACTACTAGAGGCACAACCACTTCTTTCTGATGCCTGTGCTTAAATACACACGAAATGGGTCAATTTTGCCCAAATAACCACTCTTTGGAGACAAGATCGACCAACGGAAACCCTGATTCCGGCATCAAAGACGTGCTGCTCAGAGGTGCAGTGAAACAGCCCTCCTCTTTACACCACTTGACTGGGACCTAGCGACAAACACTATACCAGGTGCAGAAACGCACATTCCTTTGCTATTGATACAGTCATATACAAACACACCTTTATCCAGTGGTAGATACACACCACCATTTCCCCCGCCATTGAAGTGTAAGAATTTCTGCAATGCAACGTGAAGCCCATTTAACAACGTGCATGAACAGCACACAAAACTGCGCTTAGCGTTACCACAGCCACCTGAACCCATGCCGAGCATCTGTGACAGTTGGGAAGGTGATGTCCCACAGGAAATGCGGACAGAGCCCACCTCTGCCAAACCTGCTGTAACAACACATACTGTGGGTAGGCAGACCTGCCGATCTGCAGTCCTGCCACTCAGTCTGCCCTTGTAACGCTCTCCTGTCATTGCAAACAGTATTGGTTTCCCCTTGAATGATAGGCAGACCGTCATGGCATTCGTCAGGGTAAACAGCTCGGTGGCAAAGGGCCTGCCCCATCTGTGGGCCTCCAAATCACCCTGAATGCAGAGGTCCAGAAAAGCGTTCCACGGTGATTTGGCCCATCTCTGGTTACACGATAAGAAATGAAGCTGACACAGCAATATAAACATTATTACTGACAACGTTCAGATAGACAGTGGGTGCAGGTCAGGCCGTAGTATCCAGGGGATACTCTATAACAGTAGCTGTCATATTTATCTCTGGTTTCTTCAGAGCCAGTTTTAGTAGCTGGAGACAGTGCACACAAAAGGACTATTCAGTGCAATCCACGATCTGAAATAAAACAGATGCGTTGTGGAAGTTTGCAAACTCCCCGGCACAGAAGGTTGGCAGATCTCCGCTCCGTAACTAGGGCCCATCTTCTTGGCAGCATCAGGAGCCCTTCCACAGCCCTGGTGCCAGTGGTACTGCTCATGCTGTTTCAATGAAGGACAGTCTGGAGGACAAAGCACTTAGCTTGGCACTTAACAGGGATGCAGAACTAAACCAAGGCTCAGAGGCCACCCGAGCTTTTAAACACTTCCACAAATTTTGGTTGGTAAGGTAAGGCTTCTTTTGCTTTTTCCTCTGTTCTGGCAAATTACTGAGCAGAGTGGGAAAGCGCATTGCAGCGAAAGCTATCATCTGACTCTATGTAAAAAACCTGAGAGGTCAAGGTGCAAAGAATGTATATAGAGGTCAGATTTCAGAGGCTGCAGCATGGCATGAAGCAATTTTGAAGATCCAGTAAAAGAGGATACAGTAAATCGGGTACAAGATCAAGGATTGATTTGAACAAGGTCTGTTTTCTATCTGGAAAGCGTAAGGGAAGATTCAAATGTTTTAACTGGGGAAAAAAAAACATCCCACTTTGAAATGAATTTCGTACCCATTTTAAGACCAATCCAAAAATGCTTTTGTTCATAGCTGGTATTTCAGGAATGAGTACAACCAAAGGCACCTGGTCTGGTTTTACGGACTGAAACGCTTTTGGAAAGGAATCAGATATGATTTGGACAAAAACAATGGAGGCCCAGACACAGAGGCTGCCCTGGGAGAGTATACCAGCTGTCTGCTCAGTTTCAAACCTCTAATCATATTCTTGGAGAGAAAGCAAGGGGACCTGTTAGGGGTTGCTGAGCTCCGCGCTCGGGGCCAGGTCCAGACGGTGGAGCCAGCGAGCACGAGTCCTCCCCACGCAGAGGCGGCTCCATCGCCTCGGCCTTAAAATTCTGGCACCAGGACAACGGTAAATGAGACCAAGCCTCTGAACAGACACCAAGGGCTGGGAACAAGGCAGAGGGATTAAAAACAGCAGCACGAGCAAAGATGAAATACTGGGACTCAGGAGAAGAGCGGGAGGAAGCTTGGCAGTGCCCAGATGGGCGAAGCACCTGCTGGCATCGAACGGAGAGGACTGCATTTAGTAGGCAATAGGTCCCACCGTCAGCCAGCATAAATCAGCCCTGCTTCTCGCTGGCAGCCTGGCTGTGCTCAGGAACAACAGTTTTACGGCCCCGCTCCAGTGCTTGATCCCACAGAGGCAGTGCACCATGTTAATGCCGTGCGCAGGATGGATGGCAGAGGAATCCAGGCTAGTGGTAATGAGAGCACTGCCACAAAGTAAAACAAATCCTTGGAAAGAAACGTATAAAACTACTACCGTGCCCTCCTTCAACTCTTTAAATCCTCAGCCCTGGTCGCAAACTACCCAGCAGCATTCAATGCCTGGCAGACTGCAATGCCTCTGCTCTACAAATCATTTCATGAGAACCTGGTATTCTCCTTCTCAACTTACTTGCATTGCCTCTCTGTGATAAGTGGACACCACATCTCTGCTTGCATTCATCCCAACAAGGCGCAGGCAATTAATTGAGACCCCTTGTTAACGGCATAGTCTTCTTGGGCTCCACAGCAGATCGGCAGCGTCTCCAAAGGAGATTCAGCTCACTCCATCACCCCCGAGAGCTTTGTGCAACTAACTTAGGTACCGGTGTTAAACACCAAAAAGTAGGTGGGGTGAATTAATCCAGGCTTGTGCACGTGTGGTTCTGATCTGGATATAGGGCCTCTCGTTGCTGCCACTAAGCAGTAAAATGCCAAACGTGGCTCATACCAATTCCACCTCTCACTAATATGTTTTGTCAGCTCATCATAATCTTAAAAGAAACCTTTAAGCGCCAGGAGGCATCCTGGTTTCTAATTAGGCTCAGTCAGATTTTGTGGCCTCGTATGCCTATTTAGTCAAGTTAACCTGGCTCACGCTATAGCTAGCTTCAAACATATGTACTCGAAATCAGTTTTTCCACTCAGAAAAAAATAATGTCTACCATTTCCTCCCCTCAGATAAGCTTAAGAAGAAAACAAAATGAAGTAATGTCCCTGCCACCCAATATACATGTGGTTCTGTATCCCATCTCCACAACAGCTGCCAAACCAGGACACCCCATGCAGAGATCTGGCATCTTCCTCTGCAGCACATTTAAAAACCTGCACATCAGTGCCCCGAATCCATCCTCTTTCTGCTATTCCCTTTGCTCTCCCCTGATCAGCGGGAGAGATGGACACTTTCAGAGCAATATTCAATCTGCCTGAAGTCTGAGCTGCCTTTTGCACCCATTTATTTCTCTCCACTCTCCCAAAGGTGTGCTAGGAAGCACAGGACTGTGACCCAGGCAGCCCAGCCACACGCTTAATGTTAGACAGAGCCAGTCTTCCACTAAGGGAGTTTGCACATACAGTACAAGAGAATGAGAATTGCTCTGGTGCACTTACACTACAAAACACTACGCACCTAAAAAGTTTTCCGTCTCAAAGTAAGCCACAAATATGAAGCAGAATGGTTTACACTGGCACCTGGTCTTCCCCGCAGCTGAGTGTGCATAAACCATGTTGAAGTTAACTAAAGGAATGATCAAAGCACCAGGAAGCCATCCTAAAACTGAGCTCTGGTTATGGGAACTGTGAGGAACTTAACACTTCTAAGCAGGAGAAGCAAATCCTGACTGCCAGGAATCCTGACTTCTCCCAAAGCCACCCAAGACACAGGTTTGCAGCAGCCGCAGATCTGGCCCTATCTGAAACTCTTTCCAAGAAAGCAAATTGCATTCAGTTTCTTAGGAACTGCCCCGGATCTTAGCTGCATATTACTGGCGTCCAAAGACAGAAACCAAAGCACAGGATACTTCAAAGTGTGAATCAGAGAGCAAAAGAATTCATGGATTTCTAAGCCATCACAAAAGATTTTGATAAGCTGCTGTTCATTGCCACTATTAGTATTTGTATTTTGAGACATGTCATAGTGTTCTCAGCACTTTGCAAACAACAAGCCAGAATTCACAGACTTTTCCAAGCGAATTACCTAGTGGGGTTAATGCAAAAACCCTAAGGCCATCCAAAAAAACAGAAAATTCAAAGCTGACTCAGTCTGCCTCATTACAAAGCACTTTCTGGAGCTTCGTTTCATCAGCCATATGCTTACTATAAAACATTTATCTAGTACCATTTTTAAAATCATTTCGGCTTTACAACTGTGGAATTACTTTCTGATACAAGTGAATCTCAATTGTGGCATTTTTATCACCTTTAAATCCCTATGCAGGGTCTGACTGAGTTATCAGGGATGCCACTCACAGAACTCTGACGGTGACTCCAGGGAAAAGGTACTGACCTGTCGTGGGGGTGACACGTGTAATGCACTGCACTTGTGTTCCCTTTGAATACAACTTGAACCTCGCCTCAGTAATCCTTCCTCTGCAGTGCCATTCCCTTCTCACCCAGCTGACAAAAGGAGATCTGAAATGAACAGAATTAACATCCACCAGTTATGGCTTTTTTTTTTTTTTTCCCTGCTAAGCATCCAAAAACACATCTTAGGTAAACAAACAAAACGAAACACTTGGCCTGAACGAAATCCTGGCTCCAAACAAACCTGGATAAGAAATTTGCGGTTGGGATCTGTCATATTAAATCCAGTGAAGTATGTTTACCTCAGATGTGTCCATTACTATGATATCTGGGCCCCAGACCATTTGGTGGGTTGGGTAATGACTTTTGGCATCTTTCAGGATGCAGCCCGGGGGTATGTCTGCACTCTGGGATCAGGGACACTCCTGTTGTGTCTGAGAGAACTAATCCAGACCCAGAAACACTGACCAGTGCAGAGGAAGATGCCCTCAGGTTGGTTTTCCACGAGCAGTCTAGCTATCGGGATCAGAGCATCTCTGTGACCCTGCGCTGTGGCTAACTGAAGTCAGGACAAGCTTTGGGGTCTCTTTCTCCCCATGGACATGCCCTTAGCCCTGGACACATCTCACTTACCTTTAGGGACCTGCCTGAGGTACCTCAGGTGAGGGACACCCCCCAGACACTCATGTGAGAGAGGTATCTTTGGAGATGTCTATCTCTCGCCACTAGCTACAATGCCTTAGGGCAAATCAAACCAAATGGTCTAAGATCCAGCTCGCTCTTCCTTTGTGCCCGGTTACCCTGGCTGCTCTTCAGCTCACATCCAAAAACACAGCACCTTAGGAAGCCTGTGTCACAACCCAGGCTTTCCAAACAGCATTATCTGCAAAGCTCTAAGGACACATGCATATCTTCACTTCTCATACAGCACATCTTTCTTTCCCATTGACTTTCCACTTCCACTGCTCTAACTTCCAGGAAACACAAGGGATTTGCTGTGGCATGTGGGACTTGGGGACAAGGCATACTGCTAAAATTGCAGAGGGTGAGAGGCTGCAGAGCTCTGAATGGGCTGCCTTGTCTTTGCAGTTTCCACTGAGCTCAAATTTTGCCTAAAAGGGATTAATTAACATTGGACAACCCCACAGCGGTTCCTCATCAGCTCTGGAGCAGAGGAGCCCGTCGCTATGGTGATACAACATGAAAGGGCTGGGTCTAGAACGTTATTCTGGCGGGAAGACGCATGCACCAGGCCAGAATCTGAGATGCCGGGTGAGCCGGTTGTAAGTCTAGTGGAGATACCCCAGGCTTACCCCGGCGGCCCTGAGATCAGCCCTGGCATGCAGCCTTTGAGGAGAGCTCCATCCTGTCGTGCAGATGGTTCGCCTTCTAATTTGGAGGGGCTGAATGACTTTTCAAACCTTTGATTCCTGACTGATGTATTCACTTCAGGAGACACAAAAGTACAAAATCTCAGCATGGAGTGACTCCCGTGCTTTCTTTTTCTTTCCTTCCCACCCCCCCACCCCCGCCCCTTGTCTTTTCTTTTCTTCTCTCCCTGGACAGTTTTATAATTTTGGCATGTGGCCAGAATGTCTGTCCTTATTAGCTTGGGCTGGCTGTGAAACACCTGCAGCCCATTATAGCAGGAGGATGAAAAAAATCAGTTGTCATAGGTAAAGTAATGACCACTTATTTCTTTGTTTTAACACACTAAAAGGACAGTAGAGAGAGGAAGCAAAAAATGACATCGCTTTACCATCACACCTGCCATTGACTGGACTCAAATGTAGGCACTGGGTCATGTTTTTATCTGACAAGCGACTCCAATAAATTGTCACTTCATACCAGCGGAAGTTCCAGTTTATTCAATATGACATGCACTTGCTGCATTTGAATAGTGTCTTGTGCACCTTTTTTTTTAATTTATGTCTTTATTATGAACTAAATAGGCACTAGGAAGAAACTTCCCTCCGGGCAGGTTATAACTAGACTGCCTACTGGCATATCCCTCTCATATCCCAGCTGGTACTGGCTGCAAACACTGCCAGATCCAGCAGAGGCGATGGCTTCTGCTGGCAAGGCAGCAGGGCAAAAGGGCTTCAGGATGGGACAGACACTTCTGAGTCCCACGGGCCACCGCCTCAACCAGAAGAGCGGCTGCACATCCAAAAGACTGATGAGGGTATAGGCAGTGATGCAGAAGCGGTACTCTGGGTATCACTGGAGGTCTTGGCTCCGGAGCTGTGCAAAACCTTTTCTAATAAACACAGACATTTCCATGATCTAGGTACACGGCGACACTGGTGAGCCAGTGAGAGGCAATATTTGCTCGCCCAACTCCCAGCCTACAGAACTCCATCTTCCTTCAAAGACCAGCTAATTGTACTTCTGCATGACTATCCATCTTGAGATGAGCCCTACTTATGATTACAAAATCCTACTTCAGAAGATGTATTTGTACACAAGGATGGCTATTACTCTGAAGAGGTGCTTGGTGCCTGCTAAAATGTTGATAGTAAAGAGATCAAGACGTCCTTCAGATCCCCTACTGTTTAGCAGGGCCACGACCAAGACATACCTGGACTGAAGGAAAGGCCACGATTGGACCTCCTGGTATGTGTGTCTCACTGAAAGCGCATGGTTCGTCGTAGGGGATGCCAGAGAGAGAAGATCTGGGAGGACAGCTAGAGGCCTAAATAATTTATCGTATTCTTGAACTATGACAACAAAGTAGGTAGTGTAAATGCAGCTGCAAGAGTTTTGCTACTGAAAGCAGACTCACTCTCTAAGGACTAGATGGTATTTCAATCCCAACAGCCCATTCAGTGAAAATGCCACTGTTGGGATGTCAAGAGATCCAGAGTTCCTTCCAAAACTTTGCTGTGTTTTAATCAAACTTACTTGTCTAGCTGCAAGGCAGTTGAGACATTTACCCCAGCAGCTGACATTTTTTTGTTCTGCATCAAGTGGAGCGCAGCCATTTTAAAAAAAAAAAAAAAAAAAAGAAAAAGGAAAAGAAAAAGAAAAACTTGTCACCACAAGGCACAAGGGACTCTGCCAAATATTCCCACTGCTGTCCTGGAGAACAGCAACACAAGTCTGCTGTTGCACACAGGTCTGACTATTTGCATTTTTAATAATTCAAGAGTTTAATTAGTATCATGGCCTTAATCAGAGGCTGAAAATACAGCTGAAGTCATCAGAGCTTAATTAGTTTTTAAAAAAATCTGCAGTCTGAAAATGTCTCTACTAACATGAAAGTCTGTCCTTAGCTTGATGCTTTGGGGGTTCAACCTGTTGCTTCTGATTTACTGGGCCAGCAGACCTCAGAGTAACTCAAAATCCCCAAACAATACCGAGTCAAATCAGTGGGCTTCCTTGTTTATTCCTATAAATTGTTCTACAGCTTTCTTGAACTGGACTCGGGAAAAAAATGACCAGATTAAGGGGGAACACTTTAAATTGATCTGGGTATATCCCACAAGCTGCATGTGAATTTCCCCTCTATGGGAGATACAACATTCTTAGAACATCAACAAGTATCAGTGGATCTTCTTCAGTCAAGTCAGGAAGAACATAGTCCTCAGGGAAATAGCTATGCATGGCCAGAAAAATCACCATTTAGTAGTGGGACTGCCAAAGCTGCCCTGTGTGGGAACTAACGCTGATCCCTTGCAGCCCAAGTTGGGTGGTGAGGCACAGGAGCTCTGGCGCTCCTTCCCTTCTCGAGTGCAAGGGATGGACGTGGTCTCCAGGGGAATTACCACCGATTTTGGCTGAGGGAATGTGAAGCCCTGGCAACAGCTGTCCATTTACTCACTGGACAGATTGATAGCATTGTACAGGACATCCTGGATGAACTTTTTCAAACAATATGTGATTTAATGGTGGGATTCATCACCACCCAATGCAGTGAAGGCCAAATATATAAACAGGTTCAAAAATGGATTAGCAAAATTCATGGAAGATAGGTCAATCACAGACAATTAAATATGGTAATCCGGATGCAACTTCCAGTTCAGGAAGTTAGTCGGTCTAATGCCCTTCCACCTCTGATTTACTTGTGAAAAGGAAGCCAGAAAAATTCTCCCTATGCCAAAACTGTCCCTTGGCTCCAAGCATTAGCTAGACTCACAATAAATTCTTTTTTTTTTTTTGGCAGGGGGAGGGGGATACATTTTCTTTCAGTAATGATATTACAGCATGCTACTTATTTCCCTCTGCAGCTCCTGAATCTCTGTGTAACCTCCCATCTCCCTGTCCCCTTAGGAATATCACAAATAAATTAGTGAAACCTACTGGAAGGTGACAGAAATCACAGGTACCACTAAATTCCATTTAGCAAGGAATTAGGAATCCAATCACTTATGTACATAGGAAAAGTCTGACTACATCATACTGAAAAAACATTCTGTCTTTGAGAGTACTGGACCAGAGAAAGACGCCGGAAACTCAAGATGGAAAAATATAAGTTGGTTTGCCCACAAGGCAAGTTTCTTGTAACCCCAGGACAGTTACTGTTTGATTTATTCCCTGACACATGCCTGTGCAGAGGCTAGTTTTATATATATATATAAAATACATACACACAGTACATTTCATACTGCGCTGTTATGTATCCTCATCCCCTTTGAATCCTGCTAAACTCTTGCAAACTCTTGACCACCTAAAAAGCAGCTTACGCCACGGGTTATCCGCTCTCTGCTCCCTTGTCTTCTTACCTGCTGCAAGCATTTCTATCCATTGTCTGTTTTTGAAGGTGTTTAGGGGGTTTGCTGGAGAGCAGAGGACAAGATGACAAATGAGCTAACACACAGCAATGGAATGTAAGTGAGTCTCAGCTATTTTTAATTAAGAAGCGATGACAGCTGACTAAATTCCCTGACACTGCAGTTAAAGGCTCCCTGACCCAGACATTATTGGACACACTCCTAAGACCAATATATATTGGTCCCGACGGTGCTTCTATTATTGTCCCCGCCGTCTCGACAGATGCAGGACTAACAAAATCTATGTCTATTATCAGCATGCAAATAGTGAGATAAACGTGTGAATGCTTATGAGCAGGAGGAGGCAGCAGGTGAGAGGAGGACAACGAAGGTCATTTTCAAGGGAGGGCTGAAAGTGCCAATGTTTGGTTCCAATAAATGTTCAAAAGGTTTGGACATATTTAACTGCCATTTTCATTTTCGGTTGGTTAAACCAATGACAGATTGACCATAAGAGAGGCAGAGAGACAGAAAGAACATTTCCTGCTGTAAGGCAGATAAAAGATAAGAGGCAAAGCAGTATGGTGCCTTGGACTGGCTTTTCTCAGCCCACAGATCACAGGGAGGGCTCAACTGAGAAAGATTTTCTTCTCATTCCCAGACCAGAGAGCCCAGCAACCTGACAAAGTGATCTGGATTTTGAAGGATAGGGATTCACCTGGCTTCATGTAAGGACGCCTTAGCAGAGATGAGAATACAGTCAAGGTGTCCAGCTCCCACTGTCACAATAGACTGGCAAGAAACTGATTGTTTCAACAACAGACTGTCTTGGAAAGATGTCGAGAGGAAGATACCAGCCACAAATAGACAATACAAAACTCACTTTTATTCTCAGGGCTTGCACAGAAATGAATCCAGCAGCAGACCCCTTTACCTTGAGCTCCCTAGTTGGTTTTAGTAGGCCAGACAAAGCAAAGATTCCCTTCTACCCTTTCCCAAATGATCGTGGAGAAAAGGGGTAAACCAGCACATGCGACAAACTCATACAAATCACGTACAAACTTGGCGTGAGCAAGACAAATACATTAAGGAACATCATCAGGAACTTTCCAGCATGGTTGCAGGGTGGGAGGGAGAAAGAGTTGCTTTCTGCTGTTGCTAAGACAGTTCCCCCAGCCTTGCTCTCCCCCAGCCCAATCCACGGGCTGTCTCCTCTCATTGGCTCCCCAGCTCCATCGAACGACCGTGACAGCTTTTCCTCCTCCTCGCCCTATTGGCTTCTGCCTATGGGCTATTATCAGGGGAGAGCAAATCGGACACGTAATCAATAGTTTGCGAGAAGGGCTGTGCGATGCTACATTTGCATTAAATCTCTTGCCGCCTATGTCTCTGCATTCAGATAAGCACGGATTAGCCGTATTGGCCATGCCGGCGGAGGTGAGCGGAGATGGCAGACCGATAGCAAAGCAGCGCTGCAGTGAGCTGCCGCCGAAAGGCAGCCGCTGCACGCTCTAGTCCTGAACTTCAGGCCAGGCTCTACCTGACGAGAAACTCAGATCCCGACCTTGCAGGCAAACCAGCACGATTCAAGGACCATCAGCATCCCGCCTGAGCACTGATCTAACGGCACAGAGCAAACATCCTTCTGGTCCTCTGTCTGAACCAGTGTCCCCAGCTTGGGCACTCATAAGGGCAGCCAGCTCTGAAAATAAGGAAAAAGTGTATAGCAGGGGAGGAATCTTGCCTGCAGTACCGTAAGAGATGCTCTCTCCAGCAAGTTTTTAGAAAGTTGCTTGGTCTGAAGGTGTCTGGAGGCCTTCTAGGGTAGGCAGAGAGCATGGAAACACTCCACAAGGCCAGAGAAAGGTTCCCTGGCTTGAACCAGGATGGCCGGTGACAGTCAGCTACTGCAACAGTGCTGCTTGCTCACTGCCAGCCTTCAGAAATTCAGGAACGGTGGTTCCTTCATCTTGCAGCATCCCTGTCAGCTTGGGTCTCCCCACCCCACCAACACCCCGTTACTGGGCAGTGAAACACGGCAGCAGTGGGACAGCTCTCTGGTCCCACCACAGACCAGGTCACGGTCTGGAACCAGATGCAGAGAAGAGGCAGATGAGTTGGAACAGGTTTCCAACTACAAGCAAAGTGGGCTTGTATTGACACCACGCATCAATGAAACATCAATGCAAAACAACTAGATATTGCCAATGGCTTTAAAACCACCTGCAAAATAAAACTTACTTATCGGTGATGGGGACGTCGGACACCAGGGCATCAAGCGGACAACCAAGTTGAGCGTGAGTAACTACTGAACTGGCCTCAGTCATTAAAGCTTTGCAGTTTAACTTGCCCGAGTAAGGCAGCTGATGAAATATCCCCAGGCGTATTGGGACACTGGTGAAATAGCAACCCTTTGGCTATTTTCTTTCACCACACAGGTGAGTCAGCATCCGGACTACAGAAGAAAAACTGGTGTTTCCTTTTCTGTTCAGGACTGCAAGTGACTGGCAGCAGCAGGAGCTCAGTCCAGTTTCTAGCCTGCTCCTAACAGGCATGTATACAGCCTACAGGAGGTCAACGAACCCAGCAAAGCCACCCACTGCGGTGGGATGCACATACATTGGATGTATGCTGTCCCCTAAATACTAGATTTTCCTAGCCTGGGCAGTCCACTTGCTCTCTGTCCTTTATGTTATACACAGGTTCGGTTAGGAAGAGTTATAATTGAAACTGTTTTCTGTGGAAATTTCCACAGCTAATCTATTTGTTTATTTCAGGGGTGGGGGTGGTTGGACACAAAACACTGGGTCACTTAAAAAAAATCCTAACTGTCTGACCCGAGTAAATCCTTTTTTATGAAATCCGCAGGGATGGTTTCTTCAATATAAGATGGAGCTTCAAGTTAAAAGGAGGAAAGAGAAGAAAAGAGCGTGCATAAAAATCCAGTTCAAATCCCTGCTTGGCCTCACTCACTAAGGACTCTGAATTAGGTCTACAGTTACTTAAATGGCTTCAAGTATTTTGGGATCTCTCTCCAGTTCGTATGATCTAAGTTTCATCCTGAGGCAGAACAGGAAGAACGTTCTGAGCTCTCAGAAATGTTCATGACTTCGGACAAATACATTATACCCAGCTTCAAAACAAATCTGTTCTCTTTTTGATCTTATGTAATAGTCTAGATGCCTGTGTTTTCATTCCTCCCAATTGTGCACTCAAACTGGTACAGAGCTCCGTGAAAGAAAATTAATGGACTGGAAGGAAACCTACACCTTTTTTTCTGTCTCTAAATCGTTTGCCTCTTTCCCAGATAACTTTACAGAGAAGAAAAGCATGAAATTTAGCAACAACCAAGATGATAAAAACGAACTCAAATAAGAACTCCTATCATGAGTTAAGCCTGCTACTCAAGAAAATAGAGCCTATGAACGAAGCCTTTTTGATCAATAAAAGCTTTTTAAATAAAATGAAAGTTCTTTCAGACTAATTCAAGAAGAAACCTACAATGGAAAAGATTCGGTCCCTGATGGCCTGGGATCAAACTTGTTTTCTCCTTACTGTCAGTGCCTACACAACAACATTTATCTGGACCTACTGCTGTAGATGGAAAAATAATTAGATTCTTACCACGAACATGTGGGAAATATTGTCTTTAGGACAAGAGGTAACGGGCACAAACTTGAGCATAGGAAGTTCCATCTTAACATGAGGAGGAACTGCTTTCCTTTGCGGGTGGCAGAGCAGTGGCACAGCTGCCCAGAGAGGTGGGGGAGTCTCCCACTCTGGAGCCATCCCAAACCCGCCTGGACGCCGTCCTGTGCCACTGCTGTGCTCTGGCAGGGGGGTTGGACTAGATGATCTCCAGAGTTCCCTTCCAACACTGACCATTCTGTGATATCCAACATGAACGCAGAGCTGGTATGTTATAGCCTGTGCTGCTATGACTATCACGGTGGTCCGTTCACTTTTGGCTGCTTGCTGCCCCACCCAGGGAGGAAGGTGCGCTCCCTTACCTGGCAATACCTTCAGCGCTGGATGCCCACGCTGTACCTGTCCTCAGCACGAAAGGCAAAGAGGATGGGTGTGCGCTTCATCACCTCCAACGCTTAGCAGGCACAACCTGGGGTAACAGGAATAAGAAATACATGAATATAAGGAATAATATGACAGATGACCTGACAGAAAACCCCAAGCACAAGCGGAAGAAAAATTGTGTCCATAGCTCTGTTTCCCCACTCCAGTTCTGTCTATCATGATGTATCTGCTTCTGGTCCAAGGCTTGGACCTCAGAGCCTCCAGGCTGCCCTTCACCACCTGTCTGGCATAGCTGATAGAGAACAAGGAGCCAAGAAACCTGAGAGCCACTTCTGAGCCAACAGCCTGTGTTCCCAGGTTCAATTTTGTTTTCAGATTTCCAGTTTGAAAGATTTTCATAACTCCCAATGTATTTCTTTTCAGATTTGTCTTACCCGAAAAATTACTGAAATTTCAGTCGTCTTGTTTTTGTTCTAGAGAGGAAAGTATTTTCCATATGCATTTCAGAATTTTTCACGACAAAAAATCCAAGGATACAGCCATCCTTATTTAGCGCATTGTATAACTGTCCGTGAAGGGATTTGATTTCTGTCTATCTGCTTCGGGTTTGTTTCCCAGCTCCATTTCATCAATATAATTTCTCAACAAGTTCATATCATTAATAAAGCCAAACCACAGGAATACTTCTCATAACTGCCGTATTTCTCTGATGCCAAAAGCTAGTAAAAGGTCTCCAAACTTCAGTTTTGTCTTTAAATAGTTCTATGCAAGGTAACACAATGTTATTAGTCCCCTTTTGCTATTAAACAGAGGCACGGAAGAGTGCTAAGAATTGTCCCAGGCCATAAAATAAGTAGAAAAAGACAACCAAACCCTGAGTCCTGATCCACAGCCTCTTGCGCTGTCCCAGCGGACAACATTCTTTCCTATGATTACTAAAAATATTGGGGTCTTCTGTGAAACAGTCTGGGATGCTAATTTTTGAGGTGAAATGACCAACCCAGCATGGGAAATCGTATGAGTGAATATAATACTCTCAACTTCCTGAACTCTTGTTCAATAAACAGCTTAACAACTTGTTTCCCACAGAGACACCTGTATTTTAGTACCAGATAAGAAATGACACATGTATATACATAGCCATATTTTCTTTTTTTCTAGCTATACACACACATATATATCCATATATGCACAAACATAAAATACATGCATATATATGCACGTATATATCAAAGTTATTAAAATTAGAAGGAACTTTGATGTTGGACTCAGCAGGGTCTGAAAAAATGCTAATTACACCACAGCACAGCTGTGGGAATGAAATGCCTGCTCTGTGCACAGCACTTTAGGCACATAAAATGCAAAGACCTATTTGGATGAGAGCACAGAACCAAGACGTTTCCCTCAAGATGCATCTTCCCACCCATCACACCTATCACCTGCCCACGAAAATGAACTTCCCACGTCTCCGCTGGTTAAACCTTGACCCCTTTTCCTGAGCATGTGCCACCCCACAATACTCGCTCAATATCACCACAACACCTGGCTACCTAACAATTACATTTTTTGTAATTGAAGTACAGGCATCTCTAAATAAGCCAGGATGAGATGGCTGAATGCCTTTGGTACTAATGCCAGTGCTCTCATGAATGCTGACTCTTAAAGCAAAACAAGTGAAAAAGAATAAGTAAACTGACAAGTTTCTAGACTCATTTGTTTAGAATGACAGATCGACAAACATAGTAATTTTTTTTAATTTTTTTTTTTTTTTTTTTTTAACAAACAGCTTTTTATAACTCATAACCCAAAATAAGCCCTGACCCAGCTGCGGTGCCATGTTAAACAGTAATTACTCTATATAAGGCTGACCAAATGGGAATATTTGTGGGCCAGCGGAATGAAATTATTTTAGGACTTACACAAACTTTCTCTGGGAGTGGTGAGACTAGCTGTGGGTAATGTGGCGTACCTAAGAAACAAGCGGACACAGGAGGGGTTTTTTTCTTCTTCTTCCAAGCCTCCATTAAAACTCACTAGGTGACATTAAATGACTTTCCCAAATTTCTGCTCAAGAGAAAAGGAGAAGAATAAAGAAGTAGAAGTAAGATTTGTTTACCCCACTATAAAAGAGGCTTCACTATGTCGCTGTACATATTTTGAGATTCTCCCTCAACCTGGCTACCTGTCATGCCTGCTACACCACACCCAAACATATGGCAGAGCATCACTAAGCAAAGGTGCACAGCAAGACCCTTGTAGTATTTCATTATACGGAGGGGGAAAAAGGGGAAAAAAAAGCCAATCAAGTCCCGTCGCCAGCTCTTACCTACCATTCGGGTTGCTTCACCATGAGCTACTGTGCAACATCAGCCACTGAAATGTCCATCATCAGGCATTTTCCTGGCTAGGACTGTCACAAACACCTCTGTTCCAACCCAGCCCACATGCTGCACAGATGGTTCCTTGCCACCTCACTGCCACAAAGCCAACCCTTCATGGAGACTGACCTCACAGCAAGTTGGACCTTTTTGCTTGACCTTTGCTTGAAATGATGCTAGAATACATCAAACCACATCGCAGAGTAATTTTTTCATCCTGTCTACACTGAGGATGCGCTTGCACTCTTGATCTTTTGGCAACGTTTGGGCCCACTGACTCTGCTCTGCTGAGGCTAAGAGAGGAAGAGCCCATAAATCCAAACTCTCTCCTCCTCTCAAAGATTCAGTTCATCATTCCAAAGTGCCTGATTTTGAAGCAGGTGAGGCAGCACAGCCTGCAGAGAAAGGAACAAAAGTCCTGTAACCTGGGGCATGTCCTGCCTTGTAGGAGGGTGGGGATCTCTGCGGGAAATCCTAGAAGAAGAGGCTGACAGAGCTTTCAGAGTGGCAATGCTCCGTTCAAAAAAACTGCAAAAATTAGTGGCATGCCATTCTGGTGCAAGTGGCAGTTTTCCAGTTTCCAAAATATCCCTCCTCCTTATGTCACGGTAAAACAGAGCGAAAATGGAAAGTGGTTTAGCAAGTAGGAACATTGCAATTCAAAATAGAATCAGAGAGGATTAAAGCAAATACCCAGACTGTTCTAACCTGTGTTTACGGCCCAAATACTGTACCAATTCCTGTTATTTTCAGGGGTTTCTTCCTGTGTTGTAACATTCTCTCTGGGATTAAACTTGGCCCATGCAACATATGACTCATCCGACTACAAGTCCCTGGGCATGTGCTGCAGGTTTTGCAGATGCTTATCACTGACAACCCATCCTACAGCCTCAGAGCCCAATGCAGCACATTACACGTGGGTTTTTGCTGGAGGGGTAGGAAGAAAATGACAGCATCTGCCTAACACTAAATTTTCATCCTTAATTAAGGACTTCAAAAATAAGTCCATTTTCTGAGCAGGATGGTGGGTGGAAAATAAAATAAAGCTAGTTTTTAATGATCTCAGAGAAACGTAAGTCCATTTTCTAGTTAATATGCACCCTTGCACCCCAGGAATTTCAAGTAAAAAATTCGTTGCTATGGAACTCAAGTTATCTGCAGCACCAAGCACTGACAATGGCCAAACTAATCCCAGGTAGGATCCTCTGCCTTCACTGATGTAAAACAGATTCACTGCTTCCAGGTTTGCTTTTCATTCTACCTGACTTTCTGCATTCCAGAAGATAACTTCTTTTTATGTCTGTCTCTGATTAGTTCTTTGAATTACCTCCACATACATGATTATTCAACACTAAGCCCACCCTGCTGTTCTTCATTCTCTTTCGACGACCCGCACAAGTGCCAGTACCATACCGATACTCAGAGACACAGCGATGCCTTTAGAATTACAGTGTTAAATTCACAGGTGAGATCAATTTTACCTGCCACAAATCACAAGATGTAGCAGGGGGTAATTCAAAGAATAAAAATTCACAGAATAGAAAGAGAGGAAGAAAGAGAAAAGAGATAACTATGCAGAAGCAACAGACTTGTGCAATACACCGCAGCCTTGTAGTACCTTTGTACAAGTATTGTGCAAATATAGCAATGGGCTATAAAGCTTCTGAGCTCTTAATTATCAGTTCAATTCACAATCGGCAAGGCTCTTTAATAGAAAGCAGCAAAAAGCTAATCACTTCAGTTGACAGATGCTGAACATCTCACCTATAAACAGCTCCTTCTCAGGGTGTTTGCCAGTGGGAAAGAGCATCCATGAACTGGGACAGCAGCTTCTCTTGGGCAGTACACAAAAGGGACTTCACCAGTATTGGTAGATCCTGAAAGAGAAGGAAATTCACACTCAATAGTGGACTTAGATGTGATCTCCAAATTTTACTGAGCCACTGACTGTTGCAAGAGCCCAGCTTTGTTCACATGCCGAAAGTTTGATATATGCCTAAAAAGAGAGTGAGTCTAGGCCTGGAGAACTCAGGTATTTCAGTACATTGGTAAGTGCATGAGAGTCCAGCTGACCGCAATGGACGTGCCTGTCAGTACATGTTAATCAAGAGCCAGAGCCTCTTGCTGAAGCGACGCCTGAGGCCAGAGCGGGCTGCGCCGCCTTCTCCAGTGTTTGTCTACTGAAATCAGCAGAGTTACATTGGCAGAAGGTAGGGAGCTCAAGGTACTTGTTGACCTTTAGGCATATACCTTACCTGTGGCGAAGCAGAGCTTCCTCACACAGAAGCTGTGAGCCCTCAACTCAAGGCTCTGCTGGCTATCAGGAGAGCCGGACTCCAACCTTCGGAGCCCCGAGCCACTCTCTTGGTGCTCCACTAAGGACAGCGCTATACCCACATTTCTGCTCTCACTGGCTAAGACCGGACACACGCGAATATCATCCTTAGTCTCTTTTTCTTTGAATATATGAATCTGCAACCTTCCTTTAAACCAAATCAAGGTGTGCATGACACAGTAGTTACAAGATAATTAAAGAGAACTGTGGAAAACAAATATACATACCCTTTGTTCCATTGCGTTTCTTTAAAACACAATGCTGTGGTTTGCTCCTTGTCGCTCAATCTGTCACCAACACTTGGCTACATGGGAGAAAACAAAATTAAACTCAAACATTATGTCTAATTCATTACTAACAGCTTCTAAGCAGTGCTGAACCTCTTACATAGACACTTTGTGCTATAACCCCAAACTATAGGGCCAATAAAGCCACAACAACTGACAGCAGTTACAGACGTGGGCTATATTCTGAATAAAAATATAAGGAAAGATAAATAAAAACAGCAACACACACACAAAAAAATCTGAGTTCTGCAAACTTAACTTCCCATGCCCAAAATCTTTGTGTGTGTGACAGATGGCAGCTCCTGCAGTACAAGTAATACTCCACCTTTGTACAAATACTTTATTGTACAAATATTCATCAGGTCATTTCTACAATAACCATGTTAGGTAGGCTCATTAACACCGCCCCCAATTTTACTGATAAGTAGGCTGAGACAGAAGGGTGGAGAGGATCGTCTAAAGCAAATAAGTAACAATGAGAACTCCAAAGCATCCTCCCATCTCTAAGTTCACATAGGGGTTTTTTTCAATTTAAAAAAAAATCGTTGGCACAGTTTGACCCAATGCCAATTGAAGTTTGAAGACTTAAACAAACAAACAAACAAAGGACTTCAGCTCACACCCTAGGTTCATAGCTAATGAAGCATTTATGTTACACTAAAAATGTGGCTTAGCTTAAGTATCCATTTTTAACTATCAACTGAAGTGAAAATATTAATTCACGCAAATCAACATTTCCTAAACAATAATTTTACTCTAGAACACTTCTTCTTTTTTAACATAAACTCTTATCTAACATAACCCATTTAAAATACTATACCTGCAAAGTTCAGCAATTAGCTCTGTAAACTGTTTTCCTTGAGTGTATAGAAGGTTACATTACATAGCGAAATATAAAGTGCATGCTATAGTGAAGGAAAACCTCTCTTTGAATGATGATCATCTTTCAAAAAGGCTGGGATAAGGGCCAGATTGCCAAAATGAATTCAAGCCAGCTATTAGAGTTCTACTTGTACATCCGAAGTCCCCTGTTATTTCATGCAAGTATCCACTTTCAGTGCATCTTCCGGGGTTTTCAAATGTAATTGTTTATATGTAATATCCACAGACCATGTTTTCCTGAAAACATGGCCAGAGAAATCCAATCTGAGAAATAAGCAAGCAGGAAACACGTGCAAAGAAAAGCACAGAAAGAGAGAAGGGACAGTATGTAAAACAGCCAAATGAAGGCAGGAGGTGGCACTGACGTTACTTCAGATGCTACTGAAAGTGAGGACAAGGATGGAGAGGCTACACCTCGCCTGTCCACTAATCCAGAACAAACTCATGAGAGTCACAGAGATTTATAGAAAAACAGTACAGGTCGTAACAGACCGCTGGAAGCCACCTAAGCCATCCTTCTACTCAAAACATAGCTAACCTCAAAACTGAATCTAGTGTTGATCACTTGAGCTCTGAAAATCCCTAAGGATGGCGATCCCACAGCCTCGCTGGGCACCTGCTCCAGTGATGCACCACTTTCCCAGGTTTAGATTTTTTTTGTGCCTTAGATCCAATCAGAATTTCCCTTGTGGCAGCTATGACAGAAGAGTCTTTTCCAGTTGTTTAAAAAAGGCTTCATTCAGGTCTTCCTCTCACCACAAGAAGGACATTGAGGCGCTGGAGTGTGTCCAAAGAAGGGCAACGAAACTGGTGAGGGGTCTGGAGTACATGTCTCACGAGGAGCAGCTGAGGGAACTGGGGTTGTTTAGCCTAGAGAAAAGGAGGTTCAGGGGAGACCTTATTGCGCTCTACAACTATCTGAAAGGAGGTTGCAGAGAGGTGGGAGTCGACCTGTTCTGTCAAGTAACAGGTGATAGAACAAGAGGAAATGGCTTCAAGTTGCACCAGGGGAAGTTTAGATTGGATATTAGGAAGAATTTCTTTACTGAAAGGGTCATCAGGCATTGGAACGCGTTACCCAGGGCAGTGGTGGAGTCCCCCATCCCTGGAGGTATTTAAGGGTCGTGTAGATATGGGACATGGTTTAGTGGTGGGTTGTCAGTGTTAGGTTAATGATTGGACTAGATGATCTTACAGGTCTTTTCCAATCTAGGAGATTCTGTGTGAGTCTGTGATTCAATCAGGTTCTTCATAGGAGATGCCCACCACAACACCCTCTTCGTGGGCCTCCCCACTCTGATCCTGACCCACAAGCGCCCGACACCCACTGCTACTCCTCTGCACAAAACACAACCCTCTTTCCTTGTTTTCCATGCGCATCTTTGTCAAAGAGCTGTAACCATCCATCCCTCCATCCATTGCAACGCTCTAGTCATGTGAACTATTCCACCTTGCCTGCTATTCCAGCAAACCTTGATTAAAGCCCTTAGTACTAAGGTACTAATTAAGTAAAAGTACTGTTACATACACTAGATGAAGCAAGGCACACAGATACTAAGAGGGCAAATTGCTTAGCATCACGTGTTAGTGACAGGGCTATGAAGACAATATAGGAACCCAAACTCTTCATCTTACATGTTACCTTTTAGACTACACAGCCTTTGATGAAGCCCTAGAGGGCAAAACGAGAAGGAAAGCTTCCCATGGAGAACAGTCACACAGGGCCAGATGCTCAGCAGATCAAAATCGGTGAACTCCGCTGCCTTCGAAGCAGCTATGCCAACTTACATCAGTTGACGATGTGACCTATATAATGAAAAATGGCTTGAAGCAGCTAAGGAATATAACCCTGATTTATTCCAAATACATTATATGTAACGCTGTCACTTATCTTTTACATGCCAACGTGCAAGCTCAGGAGACAGACACATTTGGATACTCTCAGCTGGGAATCGTGTTCTTGCAACGCTCCTAGATGATGCACATACTGTCTCTATTTGTGTTCACCCTTTCAGATGGCATGGTGCCCATGAAACAAGCTGATTAGCACTTGCCCTGGGCTATCAAGGCAAGGCAATGGTATGTTTAGATCAGCAAACTGCATAACAATATAAATGTCATCTATTCTACAAGAAGCTTTGGCAGTATTTGCATCTTGTGCTTCATTTCATGTATGTGCCAAAAAGAAACTCAAAGACTTGCAAAAAGAAGACAGGCACGGGATTTGCCAGCTCTCCCGGTTGCCAAAACATGCTGTATACCAGTGGGTGCTTCATTATAATCCCCAAGGACCATCTACCGGGTGTCAGATTGTATGTAACGTGAACATTACTGGTACATATATATGTATAGCCTTTTTTGTTCAGCCAGGCTCATAAGCAGAAAACGAACCGCAAACAGTGTGTCTGGCAGAGTTCAAGACATGATCTGTACACTTGCCCAGAAAAGATGGCATCCAGCCTAAACAGAAGAGCCCGGGGTGGTCACTAGCTGGTTGTGCAACGTCTTTGCTGACGGGGCAAACTGTAGCAATACCTAGCAGATACAATGGATAATGGGCTAAGGACACTGAGTTTAGGACACTAGCCGGAGTGCACGCCAGGCCTCTAATGGCCTGGCACTCGTTAGCGTTTGATTGTTACTGGAGACCTATATGACATGAAATGATGGTCTTGCTCCAATTCCTGGTGAGCAAATGTCAGCACCATTATCACAGTAAGCATCCATCTTAGTGGTCTTACCAAAGCAGCCAAGGACTGAATGGGAAGAAAGGCTGATCTATGTCTCATTGTCAGTGGAGGGGACTTTCCAGGACAGAGCTGGGGTGAACTAGCAGGGTTCAGAACTGTTGCCTGTACAAGTCCTACTTAATTCTTTAGCAGACAGGACAGGATGCAGAAGGAGGAGATATAGTGCAGGAAAGATGTACCAAAACAGAAAGAATGCTGTCAGACAAAGGTAGGAAAGATAACTCTGCAGATCAGCAGGAAAACATCATGGCACGACATGCTAAGTGGATAGCGGAATAACACACCCAGATCATCAGAAACAGAAACTGCATTGTTAAGTACACACCTAAACAGGACGCTGTAGCAAATTCAAGGGAAGTTTGCTAGATTTCACAGGTCTTGCTCTGCAGTTTACATTTTGTTCACACACTAGGAACCTATAGCAGCGTTAAAAGTAACCCCTAATTGGTGTCAATTAATCCAACAGCCTGAGGCAGAGCTCTCAGCACTCTGGAGTCTTCCAACAGTTTCCTCCTACAGCAAACCCAAGAGCTTTCTGCATAGTTTGTACAAACTCACAACCAAATGCTGACTACTTATTAACAACTATTATTGGCTTTATTGAAGTTTTATTTTCACGACAAACATACAAACCACTTGAACTAACTGTTGTTCCAGCCACTGTTTATGAGCGAGGCTTCCTTCTTCGAGATACTCCTTCATTGCCCTGTATAACGCCATTGCATTTCTGTTTCATTACACAAGTCTTTGGTCAGTGCTAGAACCATAGCATATACAGTAAGACTACAGTGACTCTTCTAAGGAGATTATGCAAAGTGTCACTTAGCATTAAATTTCTATTTGAAAATGGAAGTTTTTTATTCCTAGTTATGCTAATGAAAATCAGAAAAGATACTTCATAGGTCTAATATTAAAGTGGAGCCCTTAACTTTTTGAGAATCCTTAGTCATGCCCTTCTACTATTGTATATTCCTCACAGATTCATATTTACAATACTTTGTGTTAACAACTTCTTTTATTTCTGAAAATAGAAATCGGTCTGAAATGCTTTTGTTTGGTTAGCAGTATCCAGATGCATTAAACTTCTATTACGTAAGAGGATTTGTACTTTATACTGAAGTTTTCAGGAGAGAGATATTTAAAAGATTATAAAATATGCTTTTGGGAAAAAAAAAGAATGTTGGAACATATCCATCAATATTTCAGTATAAATTGTTGAAGCACCAGAATTACATGGTGCAATTATCTTTCAGAATGTATAGCTCCTAGCACTGATCTTTACGTTTCACAGAAAAAATGGTTTAATACTTAGTAAATGAATGTTAATTAAGATGTTCGGAAAAAAATCTGTCATAATTGAATAATGAAACGGATGCACCTTGTGCATTTGTTTAAAAAGCCTCTGCTACTCTGACTGTATCAAGTATAAGTGTCCTTTTCTGTGATATACTTGCCAACACAAACCTTTATACAAAGTCTTGATTCTTTCTGACTGTTGACCAAAGATCAGGTTTGGACCGATCCGAGCAGTGCCATACTGTATACGAAGTCTTTAACGCAGTCAGCGGTACTTAAGATGAGCTAGGGAACTGGAGTCTGACTCCAAGAAAGCATTATGTAAAAGGACTTGGATTTCTCTCAAGGGTTTGTTTCTTTAAGAAAAAACAATTAGAGACAATTCTGTTAATATGTCACAGAGTCGGTCATTTTTTGTTTGTGGTTTTTTCCCCTTATATTCAGCCTTTGCAGAAATAGTTCCTCGTTGCCTATCCATTGATCTACCTATTTTCCAAAGCGTTTGACGTATCGGTCCGGGGTTTGATCACACACCGTGTCAACACTAGGTCCATTTATGGCATGTATATTTAAGATGATAAACAGGGCAGGTTTTGCAATGGTAATGTGGGACATAAGAAGAGCCCAAACAAAGAATCCATTGACATAGCTGTGTTTTGGATCAGGCCCACTGTGAATTTGAAGACGGAATAAGAAGCAGGATGGCTATTCCCTTCCAGTAAATATGCAAAGTTCTCTTCTCACATACAATGGAAACAGTTTTACACTGATGTAGATCATGATCCATGGATAATCAGCCCACTATTCACTTCCCCAGCTTTGCGGAAGCGTAATCAGGAAAGCATTATGAAGAAAAACCTGCCCTGCAGGGATAGACTTGCTTTAATAATGTTTATGACTTGTCCATATTGTATTTATGTCTGGAAGTTGATTTCTTGGGTTTTCCCACCCTTCCCCCACTCTCAGCCCCAAAGACAAAAAGCTGAATCCTCCACCGGGATAAATGGGGGAAGCGCCAGTGACTGATGGACAGTACTCTCCTCTCTATATGCTCAAGATCGCATCCAGAAATAATGCTTGATTTTATCTAACACACAGGTCAAAGCTCACCTTTTCCTGAAGTAACTGGTCCAAAACCAAGCCCATGCTTCACAAATTAACAGGTTTGGACTGGAAGTGCAATGCTTACTCTGGTCAGCTGCTGGCCTCCTGTCGCACTTGTCTTGAAAACAGTCCAGATTTGTGCCACAAACAGCAATAATAAAAGAAAACGATTGAAGACTTCCCCAGTATCTGCCAGGCTCACAATTTTTACTGAGCCTTACAAACGTGTCATCAATGCTAGTTCTTTTAAAGCCATCAATCTTAGTCACCCAAATCCATCACAGGAAACAAATCCTGGAGAGGAACCAATCTGCAGAGCAATTGCAGAAAGACAGGCTGTGAGAAAACCCATGCAGAAATTTGCTTCGTCTCTGTACTCTCAGACATGTTCTGCAGGCAGAAATCTGCTAGGTTTGCTTTTGCTGTGTTATTCCACTCTGATTTCACTGCTCGCTTCTGCAAAACCTGCCTCAAACTTCCCAATTTTCCGATGCTTTCAAAAGTCACCAAACATTGAAGCTTGACTTGCCTTGTGTGGCAGTTAAATTTGATGGCATTCAAAGGCATGCATTGAAATGAATTTTCTAGGGAAGAAGATCTATAGGAATGGATAGGTGATCAGAATTTGGGGGGCTTTTTGTTACATTTCACTGTTGTCAAAACACTAACTGATTAACACTGATGTAAGCTACGAAAATTCCCAGGTACCACTAATTGTGTGGGTGCCTGTTTGCTTAGATCCAAAGCTGACTATATCCAGGGACGGCTTAAGTCATCCGACACAAACCCTTTCAGACACATCCCCTATCCAAAGGGCTACTGGCCTCTCCTGGGCTTGCAAACGACCAACATACACCAACACCCCAGGTTGAGACAAGGCCATCTTTACCATTTTGGGACCCAGCCCATGCCAAAGCATGGATCGTGTCTGGGCTCCCCAAACTCCAGGCTGCTCTGTGGCTCCTCCAAAGCCCCAGCCCAGGTGCCTGCTCACACATAAACACAACCAAAATGAGAAAGATGGTTTTTGTTCGTGGCCTTGGGGCACTCCCCAACTTCTGCAAGGAGATGGAGCAGGAGTCACCTGCAATGGCTCTGATGACCTCTTCTTGGCAGCAACCGTGTGCGTGCGACCACAGGCAGGTGGAGGGGAGCATCTAACAGCTCTTGTGCCTCCCAGCTGCCCTGGACTTAAATCTTTGTTCCATTTTAGAACACTAAGGCTCTTCCAGAAGACATAAAATAAAGAAGTAAGTCATGTTTTCACTTTCCCATGCACCACTCAGCACCTGTATTTGTCGACAAGAAAAGCCCCTGAAACCCACAAGGTTTCTTTTTTATTTACCTCTTTTATCTTTGCTTATTTTCTATGAAGAAAAGTAACCCAACCTTGGTTTAGTATAAACCTAGCCAGAAACAAAAACCCTCTTGAATTCCTCTTCATTATAAATGGATTGTCAATGTGTTAAATAAATCAGTGAAAATGGAAATCCAAAAATAAATAGCCATCCTACTGTTGCTATGACAACTCAAATTTTTTACCTGGACAGAGATTTTATGTTTCACAGTTAGTAATCACTGAAAAGGAGGGTCACATTTTTTTTTTTTAATCCCGGCACATTTCACCACCTACCCCCAACATAAAATAAAAAGGGATTATTTTTGGTTACTTTTTAGCAAATGAGGGAAGATCAAAGAGAGTAGCTATTTTTCATTCCAGACAGGAGCGATGAGATGCACATACCGTTTACAACAACACAGCTTATAACATCTACTCAGCCCAGAAAGGACAGAGACCACAAAATATTACAGTAGGATTTCAAAGGCTTTAATGTGGCCCTGCTATGCAAAAAGCACAGCATGTATAGAATGAGATTAACACAGTTTAAAACCATATTTTGGCTCGCACGTTAAGGCAATTTTACTACAGTAAAAAGCAACAACATCTCAGAACGTCAGCAGGGAGTAAATATTTTGCAACTTGTGCCATCGTTCATGCCACTGAAATGCGTGTCTCGATGACCCAGCAGTCAAGCCTGCAAAGTTAATGCACTGCCTAGTCCTTAAAATGGTAGAAATCAGCCCAGTTCCCTCAAAACCCATGGCTAGGGAAAGGCCCAAAGCACTGAAGAATCCAGGCCACACATTCCGGTGGAATTAACTTCTGGGTTATAACTGCCACATGTGATGGGAAGAAACACTTTCATTCTCTGGGATGGTAAATAGAGGGAAATTCAGCAGAGGAGAGAGGTAAGAGCCACTAAGGGGACCCCAAGGTGTCACAGAGCTTTGAGCTGGTATCACCTGGGAATCCCTCAGTCAGCCCAGAAATGTCACATAAAGGTCTTTTATTCCATTTTACCTGCGGTAAATAGTCCACTCAGTACCTCCTTGTCTGGAGGCTGGTGGGTGGATTCACTACAAAAGGGGTCAGATCGGAGAACGCCATCATCTCTTGGCTGGTACACATTTGCAAGCAAGCCTTCCCTTCACCCTTTTTTTTTCTTTTGGCAAAAAAAAGCCATAATCTCAAAAAAGTTCAGAAATTCAAAACGCAGTTAAAAAAAAAAAATTCTTGAAAATAGTGTCACTTCGGCATGTTTCCATTGGTCAATTTCTTTGTAAAATGTTTACAGTAATAAGATGAATTTTCAAAACAACATTGTCTTGACCAAAATATTTTCTTCAGTTTGAAACTTCCTAACTTGTTTCCAAAAAAACATTTAGAATTGGGGTTAGGGAGAAAGCAGCACAGAAAGTCTCCATAAACCAGCATTTCCCACCAAAAATACCTTTTGTCAGAAAATGTCTTGACCCGCATTAAACGCAATTAATTAATCCCAGTCAAAATCTAGCCTAATGGCAATAAAATCTAAATACTCCCCAAATCAGACACAACATCCCCGGCAGTAAAGTGATAAATTCTCAACAGAATCATACGCAGTGCATCTGGCCATCTTAGATATTTTTTTTACAATCGAATGTTTGCCCAGTTTTGTTACTAATGTATGTTCTGACTAGCCCAAGTCTGCACCCAGTTACTCTTATTTTATATAGATATGTACACACACATATGCACACACACTGTGATTGTGAAAGTGCTCTAAACAAATATGGATGTTTGCATCCTGACTTGCCCGAAAAGCAAAGCAGACTGTTCAAGCAGCAGCCGGTGAAAGCAAGCATTCAATTCTACTCAGAGGCTCGTTTTCCTCTAAATGGGCCTCTCAGACTCAGTGACAACTCTTAGCTGCCTGAGAAAAAAACACTGGAATAAAAAAAAAAAAAAAAAAAAAAAAGGGAACCTATTTTCCAGTGCAAAGTAATCCCTGTTCCATTGCCATGGCACCAGACATCCGTCTCTTTCTTTCATTGACCAGACGAGGTCCTCCTCAGCCCCTAGCTTCTTTTAAAAAAAAAAAAAAAATTTTTTTTTTTTTTTGTTCATGCGTGTGTGTGTGCCTGAATTTGTTTCCTTGGTAGGAAAAGGAGTCATTAAAGTATTAGTTTAGGTTGATTGATTCTTCGGGGACAGCAGAGGGTTCTGGGGCTTTGTAATCTCTGACATGATCTCAAAACAGAGGCTCTTCAGCATGATACAATATTGAAATAATAAAAGGAAGATGCAGCTCGCCCCTCAGAAAGCCAAACAGCACAGTTTACAGGCTGCAAGTCGAATCTCTTCCCAAAACTTTGTGATTTCTTCAAGGTATAGCGAACGTTAGTGAAATAAAGGAGGAGTACAATCTCATCTCTTTTTCTTTTAACTTTAGAGCAGTTTATGCACGTGGTATGATTCTAAGATGCCCTTTACCATGGCAGCAGCTGAGAATCTGGCTGTAGATTACGGTAAAATATGAAAAGATAAAACAAGCAAAAAACAATTAACCGAGTCAGTTTAAAATGAAAAAGACAAAGGGAAAAAAAATGTATCTATGCTCAAAGAAATACCACTGCTGAAAAACATACGAATACCCTGGAGGTTACCAAAACCACCTTGGCTCTCCCCCATATTTTCGGATACCCTCCTATCCTCTCCTACTTCCTGAGCTTCGGAAAGCCAACCGATTTCCAGCTTCTCTGGGTGAATGGAGTAGTACAAAAGTGCTGGGGCATGACTCAGCATCTGTTGCTTTGTTTCAGTAGATTATCACATTGGGTAAGTTTAAAAGACATATCTGATTGCATCTCAGTGGCTCTGAGAAGCTGCAATTCGCCCAGTATGTGGGGGATGTTGCAGGTGCTTGGCTTTTTCAGGAATGATTCAGCACCTTGGCAGGATCAGGCGCTTTGGTGGCAAGAAAAGAAAACACGCATGCGACGGGATGTGCTGCGTGTGCTGACTTTTCTGTAAGGGAAAGAGAACCTGTGCGTACTGAGGGGTTTTGCAGGAAAAAAACAAAAGAAAATTTCTCTCTCGTACAGAAGGATACATCTTTGGCTGCAATTTATGTGCCTCTTTATTAATGAATAATTCTAAATAACCATCCTGTGTGCATTGCCTCCAACAAGAGCCCTGACAAGACAGATGGCTTAGAACTGCCTAATGCCACGGTTCACCTTTTTATTTCATAAAAAATCAATTTTCTGTGGCATCCGCAGGCCAATGCAGGAGGAAGCAGAGAAAGGGAGCAAATGTATATGCAGCGCACACACAGGCTGCGCCGCTGACGGCGCACGCGCCGGCACACACACACACAAAATTGATTCCCTGTGGCTCCTGCAGTCTGATCAATTTTGCATTCAGTGCAGACCTAGACTGAATTTATTACTCCTCGGAAACTTTCTAGCAGAAAGGGAGATGGATCCATTATGGCAGAGCCCAGGGTTTCAATCAGACATCTCCTGCAGGTTTTGACTCATCCCTTTCCACAGTGCTTCCCCTGAAGGTAAGAGGGCACCTGATTTAAGACCAGCAGGTTTAACATTAAGGGTCACACGAATGTTAGTGGCATTATGGCATTTCCCAGAGGTACTATTTGGCACAGAGGCCCCATGATACCACACAAATTTTGATATTTAGATTTCCAGACGCAGTGAGAGGGAAGGGAGAAGGAGAAACAGAGGGGTGAGGTGACTTAAAACCACTAATGACACCATGAGCAACGACACTGAGACCCACTGAGCCCAAACCATTTACCAATCTGTAGCCCATAGCCAATTCCTTCTATCCCAGACCAAAAGGAACCTTTTCTTGGACATGTGGGACAAAGTTACCTTGCAACATTCTGGATGCTTTGGCATTTACATCTCTCAGAAATCACGTCCCATTCCAGCAAGGAAAATATGTCTCCCCCAGTTGACACAACTGTGAAACGAACTTCTGTCTGACGCTGCCATGTGTGACAGGAGCACATACAGAAAGCCAGAAGAAACCTTCCTCTATGACAGGGCTCCATTTCAGGGGTGGGATTTCTAGGGCCCCAGGAAATAGAGAATATTTTTCTATTCCAGGAGAATCTGGGCTCCAGGCAGATTCCCTGGCTCATTTTTTATGCAACAGTGAGGGGGTTCAACATCCATGTTCGATCTCCTTTGCCATGTGCAACCAGGAATTACAGTAAATTGAGCCCAGGAGGGACAGAAGAAGAGAGAAGGCTGTTCCTCTCACCTCTCTCCCTGGAAAGGATGGGTAACAGTAGGGGAATGCTACTTCCTTAAGCTGGGGGGGGTGCATTATGTGATCTCTCTTTGCTTTTAGTTCTCTCTTTCAATTTAAGCCCAGTTTGTAATTCAATACCTTCCCCAGAATATTTTCCTGCCTCCTTTAAAATGTCTGGGTATAGGTTATGAACTCCAATGTGAATACTGCTGCAAAAAGGAAGAGGAATACGATGGAGCAAGATGGCAGATGTTAGTCAGGAACATGTCTGTAGCTCAATGACCTTTATGATTAGATACAATCTCTGGAAGATGAAGCTTGGATATGGATATAAAGTTGGCTGCTTACCCCTACCTCTGCTTTGAGCCAAACAAAATCTCGGTACCTACACCCAGAAAAATATTGCAATACTTCCAGCCCAGAAGTTTCAAACCTGATCTCTCATTTCATTTTCTCACCCCCACATACTGTGATGGATTTGCTCTTCACTAGCAAGACCGTCCATGGCAGACAGATCAGGCACCTGATGTGAATTTTTTTTGCCTGTTGTCTACTCATGCCTCACACAACCCCTCCTGAGGATGCTCTGGGATTGGCTCTAAACTGCCTTCTACCCATCATGATTTTTATCTAGACAAATAAAATTGAAAACACTACCAAATCAGGACGGCAGCGTTTCACACCTTGACTTCTCGTAGGCACAAACGACGATGCCAGGTGCCAGGCAGGGGAGCACCAGTCTCCCCCATTGTCAGTTCTGCGAGACGCACTAAAAATAGAGCCACGCCAAATATAGCTGAGCTGCACCCGGCTGCACGCACGTCCCGTTCAGCGCCCTCACCCAGCGCGCAAACGAACGCCAGCGAACGAAGTACGTCGGGGTGAATCCGATACACAGCAAAACCACATTCTGCTATATGATTCCAAAAAAAAGGTCTTTCACCAGGATAATGAAAGCGATACCCCTGCGAGCAGATCTGCCAAAGTCCTATTGTCTGTGCTGGGCTGCAACACTTTCCTCCGTGGCCAATTCCACAGACTACCAGAAGAGGGGGATCACATACAGTACTGACCAAAAGGTGAGTTTACCACCAGAATCCGTTTTCCTTTAACAGATTTTTTTATTAATTTAATTTTGCCCTTTCCCCCTCCAATTCCCACTGGTGACAGAAAAATTGTAAGAAAAAAAACCCCCTCCTTTCCAAGAATCCCTGTGCCATGTGAACAAAGCTGCAGTCAATGAGGTAAGGTGTTAACATAGTAATTTATTGTGGTTTCAGTAGGAAAAGTGTGGTTTTAAGTTAAATCACACTACATTAAATAAAATGAAAAAAAAAAGAAAAGAAAAGAAAAGAAAGAAATATTTAGTTCCTGAAACAAAGTAAAAATGGAACAAAAAGGAATAATAATGGGAAATAATGGGCCTCTGAGCAGCTTTTATGGACCTGATTCAGGTTCCACGCATAAATTTGCAATGAAGAAGTACAATGCTGACAAACAGCCTGGCTGCAGCAAGCTGGTGCAGAAATCAGACCTATTGATCTTTTTTTCCATTTTTTGAGAGAAAATGCAAGCCAGCACACAGAAGGAACTGAGCAGAAACTTTACCAGTACTACCTCACACTGGGAAGAACCCAATCCCCGGATTGGCCCAGACTTCACATACCCCACAAGCAGTGAAAGCCTTAAAATATACCATTAGAGCCAAAGAGAAATCTTAGAATTCAAGGAAAAGCCTTGAACTCTAAAGCCATTAGTAGACAATGAAGAATTTATCAGCTTTTCCTGCCCCAGGTTGCAGTCTCGTGAGCCGTTCTTTAGGCAGCAGGTTGGCTGCAATGAGTTCTGACTCGCTCTCTGCTGTCCATCACCTCACCCTACGCCCATTTTTCTAACTCCGACATGCCAGGACACTGCGCAGTAGCCAGATCTCCGCTTTTTCAAACATCCCAAAATGCTCACTATAGCAGCGTACCCGCAAAGTACTCCAATGCCCTAAAGGCACCCAAAGAATTGCAGTCATATTGACAGAGAGGGCTCTCACTTTGATTTACAGTGATCTATCTTTTTTGATTCGAAGAGCACGAATGCTGAATTTAGCAGATATTGGCATAAGACAGAAATGGATCAGGCACCCAGAACCTGTAGGCTCCCACACAAATCTCCGTCATGGTCCGTAACTTTTTCGCCATCCCTCCTAGCAGGTCGATGCAATGTATTACCATGCAGCAAATGAAAAAAAATCTCTTTCGACATTGTGGGCCAGATTCTCTGCTGATGCAATTCAAAACCAAGGAGGGATGAGTGCTGATTTAGTCAAGGTGGGGCCCAGGTACATCCCAAAAAAACCCTACCAAAAAAAAATGAAATCTATTTTCACTGGCTTACTTTCACAGAAGAAAGAAACCGGCTTCAGAAATAATCCAGCCGGACCCCTAGGGAGAAGGAGAAAAAAGCAAAAGCAAAGCAGGCTCCTTCTGGTGCTCACAGCAGCCGCAGGACAGACTGGGGGCGGGGGGGTAAGTCTGGCCCAGAAAGGGCTGGGACCTGGGACCCCAGGCTGGACGGGGCACACTGGCTAACCTCCAAACAATCGGATGAGCAATCTTTGTCAGGAACAAAAGACATCTGCTGAGTAAAAGAGGAATTGACTCAGAACAAGGACAAAGCCAGACAGTATCACATGACACGCCAGTCTGTTCCAGCAAGGTGCCAGGGTCAACGGCAACTAATGCACCCAATAAGTCAAGAGGAATCAATAATGCTAAATAACGCGGTGTCTTCTATATGAAGCAAATCAGTGCAAATGCAGTTAAACCGGGCTCTGCGCTCCGCGCACTGCAGACTGAAATCTGATTGAAGCCCGTCATGTGACACGTCGGCATTGGCAGCCCGAGGTTCCCACAGCTGCGGCAAAATGTCTTTTCAAGCTCCATACACGCATAAGGCAGGTTTGAATATGGATGTTTGTTATCCATCTTTTTTTTTTTTTTTTTTGAGAGAGAGAGAGACCTAAAATGGGAGGAGAACAAGGAGACACTGGATTTTTAGAAACACATACATATTGCCCACGCAAAGAGGCTGTTTAATAACAAACCCCACTTCCAAACCACCCCCTCACCATTAAAGCATATTCCAGCTTCTAAATGCTGTCTGTGCATTTGTATGTGTACACTCACCATACGCATACAAGAAATACATGCCTATCCAAATAATCCATCAATAGCCAGGCAACGATACAGATGTTGCAAGCAGAAATGACTGCGCCACAAGGAAGGTCTGAGCGTAAAATTTGCAAGGGTCCTCATTCAAGTCCCTAAAATGCCATCGTGCTCTGTTTAACTTTGGGTCAGGTCACTTCGCCCCTCTGTGCCTCAGTTTCCCGCTTGTAAGACAGGACAACACCACTGCGTGCCACCTTTCGGATGCTATGAGAGGAATATATTGGTGAAATAGGACACACCCTGATACTACAGTAATGTAGGCCAAGCAAGAACCTAGATTTACGTGAGAAGAATTACTACATGGTTTAACCCAATTATTATCAAATCATTTACTCAAAGTTAACTACAACTCAAGGAAGTATCAAACTCATATTAACTAATATTTCAACAGGTCCTTCTCTTTCTCCACAGCAGACTTCACATGCAGATGATTTTCATCATTACACAAAATTGCTCACTTATTCCAACCTCTCATTCTGAATTGGCAAGTGATATCCCAACTATTGTCCTCAAAGATAATACTAAGAACAAATACCCCCTCCTCACTTCGGATTCAAACTCGGATTATATCCCTCAGGGATGCAAGCTCAGCTCTTCACTTAGTAATCTGTCTGACCACCTGTAATTCAGCACAATTCCATCTCTGTATATTGAAAAAAATGAACATTGATTTTCCCTTAATAAAGCTCACAAAGCTGTGGAAAGATTACGTGCCCCTTAGAAACCTTCTAACCATTCTAAGATTTATTATGTTTCATGCTGTAAGATTTTTTTAAACTAGATTTTCCTTCTAAAACTACTTGCTCCAATTGAGAATGTTTGCAAAGAATACAATATTTTAAAGTTTCATTTTCTACTTTTTAACACCACATCTTTCGTCACAAAAGACTGCTATGTGCATCTTTCCATACATGTTCAATAGCTCAGTCCACCTTGGCAATTCCTGGAACTGTAACGTGAATTTTATTGTTAGATGGCACAGCACTGGAGGGAAAACACAATCCAAAATGCATGAATGAATTCTAACCAGTTCAAACCAAGAAATACAGGAAAGGGAGGCAATGCAGAGGGAGGCACTACTCAGCAATCCACATCTAAGAAAGCAACTGAATAGAAGTAATCTGAATCAAAGAGTAACAAAATAGCACACATTACCACTTTCCCTGGCATCTCTCTCTCAATCATCTAAATGGTTCATTTAACCTGTTCCTAAGTGCCTCTGTGGAAGAAAATGCAAATTTTTATGCAAGTAAAAATGACTCATCACTTAAGCAGGAGGATCTTAACCCAAGTCAGCAAATAAATTGAAAGTAAAATGGGTAACTTAGATAAGCCGGAAAGCCATGAGCAAAGATGAGTATACATCAAAGAGCGGCAGAGAAAACACATCTTAAATATGTTAATGAGTGCCAGAAAGTCATGCCTTGGCCTGAAAGAGTATACAGTTCAACACAAAGACCTGCTACCATCACAGCAACCAAAGACAGAAAGGCAGATTCCTGCAACCTGCAGCAAAAAAAACCTGCTGCGGGAGACAGCACGCCTACGATGGAGTGCTGCTGTCAAGAGGGCAAGGCAGGAAGGGTTGAGATTTCCCCCATTTGATTTCCCGTTTCCCCATCAGTTCCACTCTCAAATATCACAAAGCATGGCTGGCCTTGGTCATTCACACACATTTCTCTACCCCACGAGGAGCTGAGATTCAGGACTTTCAGGTAGAGAAAGGCAGACGAACGCTTCTCTACACTCCAGACATAATGAAGCACAAAACACCGCATAGAGGCTTTCACAGAGCAGGAGAAGAGAAGGAATTAGGAAAGCTAATACCAAAGAGGCCCCAGCACTACTTTAAGCTCTGTAAAGCAGCTGGGTGAAGTATTTCAGGATGAACAGGACTAAGCGCAGATATTATTGTTATTATTTATTATATAACATCCCATATTGCTGCATTTTCAATTCACCCACAACCACCTCCTGGAGCACTTACACTGTCACTCTGTTCTTATGTTGCCCTAGTTTTCCAGCTTTCTTCTATCTAGGTAAATATAGAGGCCCCATCTCCGAAGCAGCTGAGTACCTATTATATCCTGCTGTTTCTCCCTCGCACTTATCCTATTATGCTATTACAGCTGGTGTAGGGTCGTGTGTTTTCTATTTTGTGACATAATATTGTGGGCCCAATTCCACCATCACTAATACGCTATATAATAAGGGTGAGACGCACAGGAGTGCTGGTAAGAGCCCTTCATGTGGCAGGAGTCAGGGCTACAAATGGTTAGACTGCTATCGCTCTGCAGGAACCAGGATCTGCTCATTCCCACAGATACTGTTACGCCTTCCGTTTATATATAAATTACCATTGTATATATAAAGACAGTACCAACCTAAAATAACAACCGTAGCAAATACAGCCACTTAATATGTGCAAATAGAGACAACTTGGATGCATGTCAGAATGAATAACCTCTCTCTCTCTCTCTGCCTCTGAAGCAGAGGAAAACATTATTTCAGGACTTCGGTTCTCAGCTCCTTCCACCTTCTGCAGCTGAAGGTACCTGAGCCCTGACCAGCGAAATGGGAAGAGAGCAGTGCCAGTGGCATATGGGTCTTTGCCTTCTCCTAGACTCTTTGTGCAGGGGAATTTTTGTGACCTTTTGTCCTTAAAATCGCGACTGATATTTTTGTTCTTGGAACGAAGTCAGAGTGACCCTCTGGGACGCTCTGCAGTGGTCACTGCATCCAGCAGCAGTTTGTTGTGCCATTTTGAGGCAGTGTCCGTGAGGGTTTTGAGCCTACATACATTGGGCACCTGAGGCCAGGCAAAATTTCAGCCTACTGCCAGCCCAGTACACTGTGGATGAAGAACAGCTGATCGGGAGGAGCTCCAAGCCAGATTAAAAAGCATTGAAATGATATGGGATTTAGCAATTCAGACTGAGTCTCCACTAAAATAGCGATACCATTTTCCAGCCCAACCTGGTGTCTCCTTGACATCAGCTTATGTAGAACAAAAAAGTAATTCTCTGCTGCGTGTTGAATACCCAGAAGCAGCAGCTAAAACAGCAACCAAGGGAAAGCCAAAGAAGGTTGTATGCCTGTGAGCACAGGTACAATATGCAACAGGGCAGGAGGACTGAGCAGAGACGCAGGATCTGGTGACAGCAAAGGCTTTAGCCTTTCATCTCTGCCTGAATGAAATAAAGCTCAGGCAATGAGTACGACCTGCAAAATTATCACACCGTCCTTGGGACCCATTCCATACATATCCGGGGCTTCTTTCTATTACTACACATGTAGAAGGTACCAAGCACGACTGGGTGGTAATTTACTAAGCTCAGTATCAACAAAGAGTAAAAAACTTTGAAAGCAATGGGAATTAATTGCCTCAAATTAATAACATCATCTAAGTTGAAGCATATATTATTTTCAAGAACAGAACGGGTTCCTAAATCTCTTTTCTAAATTGCTGCTTTCAGGGATTCGCCTAAAAGCCACTTAAGTGCTACCACACCCAGATCTCAACTACTTCAGTTCCAAGCCTTGGCAACAAGAGCAAAGGTCCTGGACTAAGACTGACATCACGGACAAAGAATAATGGGCACTTTTCTATCCTATTTAAAAATATGAAATGATTGTAAAACAGCATGATTATCGATTAGTTAGGGCCTTTTGTCAAAATCTTCATTGTTTTAATAAGGACTATAATAAGAATAAAAATTATATTATAAATATTATGGTGTATCCATATCTTCTGTTATGGTTATAGCTAACCTGCTTATCAGAAAAAAAAGAAGAGATATGCAAGTCGATGAAGAGCAAATTCTGCTTTTATGTTCCTTCTCCTTCTCTGACTTTTAAAACAGGCTGCTCTAATCTGTCTCCAGTGCCACTGAAATAGGGAAATAAATCAACGAGGCTAATTCTTAATTCTGAAGAATATGGAAGCTGCTGAGCCAAAGGGGACCAGAAGAGTATTAGAAGAAACCGTAAAGGGGAAGGAGGGACATTTGTGGTACTCAAGGGCTTTTGCTCAAATCAGCACCATCCCTGAGCTCGGAGGATTATCTGCACTGAGATCATTCTGTAAACTAAATAAAATAATAAGAAAGCCCTTCATAATTTCAGTTAAGTGTTAAGTGAATTAACCGCCATCTGTCTGGACCAGACTAACTCAGGGAACAGGCTGAGGTATTCCTGTATCTCTTCCTGTGCATGGTCTTGAGGACAAAACCAAAATGTGGCTCAACTCTCCAGGAAAACTCAGTAGGAAATGAATGCTGTTGACTGACAATGACTTTCCTGGCATAGCTGAAACAGGCTCACTGAATAACAGTGATGCAAAATGCACTATCAGTTTACCAAGAAGTATTCCAAAGAGTCCAGTGGGTTTTAAAATAATGAGATTATCACAGGGAGCTCCCTTTGTCTACTGTACCATTTGGTGGCTGATTTCAGCCAGCAGCTTCTTTTTTAGAGGGGTGAAAACCCCATTGTAAATAAGTAGATACAGGATAATCCACATATTAGGAAAAGTTTAATCCAAAATCCATTGGAGCTCACTGAAAGACTCCTACCAGCTTGTTGGCTGTTGAATCAGCTTCCATGAAGTTAAACGCTTAACAGTCACGACTCTTATGAGGGAAATAACTTTTTTAGTAAAGATTGCCTGGATTTCACCAAGATCTGACTGATGTAAAAGATGTTAAATCTCATGTTATTTTATCCAGAACAGTCCTATTGGCAGCAGTGACACATATGGAAAGTAAAGTCATTCCCCTCAGTCAACCCATAAACCCGCCTGTCAGCTGTGCCCAGCCACAATTTCAACCATGCCATGGGTGAGGCTCCAGCCCAACTCTTACAATGTAATGCTGCTGAATTTTTGCCACAAACTATGCAATCCTGTTGAAACACCATGGCTTAAAAAATTGGCCCTTACAGAGATCTTGACATAAATTTCCCATTCTTTACTTTTGGTTTGCACTTCTTGCCAGTGTCAGTCAACCTTTTACTAAAGCCAAAATCAGATCCCAACAAACACACCGAGCTTTGGACTTCACTGAAATCCATCCAGGAAACACCAAGAACAGATTCATAACTTACAGTAATTTCATAACTTGAGCATCTTGTGTTTTGGTTCAACAGTTCATGTGGCAAGCATAGCCATGTAAACCGAAGAGCAAAACCTGCACTGCATTTACACTGACGGATTCAGTAGCAGCACAATGAAGAATGCATTTATAAAACTCCTGCTTGTTGAAAAAGCAGAGATTTTAAACCTACTTAGGCAAATGCCAGTTTGCAGAACTATCCCGTCTTTTTTTGATTCTCTATTTATTTTCCAATTCCCTACAACCTTCGGGGGAATTGTGTGTCACTGTGACCCACTTTCCATAATATCATACATTCCTTTGCAACCACTCTAATATCCTTGTTTTATAGCCTGTAGTGGAGAATCCCACTGAATTGAAATGATGTTACAATGAGAGACAAAGCAGCGAGAGGTGAGAATTAGGTTTACTGTTTCTATTTCTCTTGTAATAAAACCAGTTAGCATCATAATCAATGCCCATCTTTATGGTGGATTAGTTCATGAAGACATCGAAAGTCACCTCTTCTTATAGTCAGCCTGTAATGTCACAGAAACAAAATTATATAGTAGTTCATAAGCTTTTTATCTACAAATGCGCAGCCTAGGGCTTTTTAGCTTTCTTGTTTGTCACAGCTACCTTGTCCAGCTATCCTGGGACCGCACCCAGGACCTCCAAAGTTAAACCAACAATTCTTTCCAGCCAGAGTTGCAGGGTCAAAGCCTAAGAGCCAAGACAGACCCACTTCCCCTGAGATTTGGGCCCTCAAGGGAAGCACAATACACACTGACCCACAGACTATGCCCCTCTCTGAACAGTAGAGACTGGCCTGGGGCATCTCTGGAGCTTCCACTAATTATCATGACTACAGTGATGGCCAGAACACACAAGTAATTATAGTTTGACCTAGAGTTGGGGGACTTCAAGCAAGTCTCCATTAGCAGCACTGTGTCACGTATCTGAGCTAACTCCGAAAGACCTGTTATGCCTATACATCTCAGCGCTGCTGCAGGGAGAGAGATCAGCTCAGGACCTCAAAAATATAATGCCACATTAACCTGGCATAATTAGCCTCTGCATCAGCCAGGCTGGTCCCGCTTTGAGCATCCGAACTAACCCATCTGCAGTTTGTTCTCTGTACGTTACAGACACCCACCAAGTGGAAGAGCCAGCTGGTGAGTTCAGGGGCCAGATCCAGTTCACAAGGCAGAAAATCTGGTCCCTGGGGAGGCTGGCTGATCAACAGGCCAGACAAACTAGTATTTCTGTGTGCCTGCTTAAGTGCGTGAAAGGGCAAGACACAGGTCAGAAGCACTTATTAAGCTGCCAGTAAAACGGGACATCCATCAGGCGCATACCAGTGGGTTACACAAACACGTGTTTACAGAACTCGACTCACATGTAGTTTCAATGACTCCAACCGGACCGTTCACACCAGCACAGTCACATGCGTGAAGAAGTATCTGTAGGATTATGGACTAATTGTGTGCATAGCCGGCCCCCATATGATCCGTACATTAAGGGAAAGATTAGCATTTGATGTCTGTTTCAAATTGTAAGCAGCCCTGCTGCAATTAATCACAGCTTGGTTGATAAAGCATACTGCACTGAAATGACAACATGCATCCTGGGAAACTAACACTGTCATCTTTAGCCACAACAAGTTTATTTTAAACCTCAGAACAATGAGGGTTTGTCACTGAGCCCCTTGTCTGATCTGCTCTTCTGAATGCAGCTTTCTAAACAAGTAAGAAGCAGATGGCCAAAAAGATCATTTACCAAGGTTTAGATTTCTCTATCACCTTCTGGACGGAGACTTCCAAAACTGCGATCTGTGTCCTCGGAAACAAAAGGTTGTCTTAATGACTGAAACTACCAGGCCGATATATGGAACATAAATGTTAAAGAACACTTACTCATCCGCACTCAAGGAAGGTGGTATATGCTATGTGATGCATTACCTTTCTGTACATATTTAATTGCTGAACACTCACAACAAGGTTTTATTAACTACTGAATTAAACTATATACTGGATTAATTACCGCCTTTGAACTAATGCTGGCATTTCTTCAATTCTCTCTCTCCCCATTCAATATTTCCTTTTATAGCATTTTACCCACTTTACCTACAATAGTTAAGTCCATCCTGGAAAGTATACAAAGCTATGTAGCCATCTTAACTCATGTGAAATGACACATAAATACTTGGGTTTCTTCCAACATTTAAAACTTTATCAAAACTGAACTCTTTCTTCCTTTCTTTGCAAGAAGATATTTTAAAAAAACCTCTCCCAGGCTTTAACTCACTAACCTACTACAGTTTCCAATGGAAAAATGTATTACTGAAAAACTTTCACTTATCAGCTTTTGCTTTAGTTTAAGGTCTTAGGTTTTTATCATGGGCTGATACCAAATCCACTGCTAAACACTGGCAAATTATTTCTCCTTTCAGGCAGTTTCTTCAGGTGTTCAAAAAAAAAAAAAAAGCTATAACTATATTATAAGGGCAGCCATTACAATGAAGAAATATTCCATGATCTAGACCTATTTCCTAAAGTCCATCTCTCCATCAGAAACACCAGATTTGTCCAGCTGAATTCTCCAGAAAGCTGTATCCAAATGCTTTGCTCCAGAAGCACAAACCAACCATCAAAGAGAGAGAGACTGAGTCATGTGATTTATTCAACCAGTTGCAGCTCAAAAAAAAAGACAACCTGACAGATGTGGTCTTGTTGTAAGACCCCTTCTTCCCCCTCACAGGCTTGTCACGTGTAGGCACCGTGAGGACTCTGCCACTATGTTGTGTGGAAAAAAAGCAGTATTCCACCAGCCACAGAAGTACAGGCAGAAGGTACCTTCTGCAGCTCCAGCTATAGGAAATTTAGTAGGTATGGCTAAAACAGATCATGTAAGAGAAAGACCGGGCAAGTTTCTTCCTGGAGGAGTCACAAACCCACAGCCTGTCCTATGGGATCTGTAACAGAGATTCTCTGAGACATTTAATGTTTGGTAGATTATTTGTTCTACCAGGTATTAACAAGTTGCCTGGTAATTCAAAGACGGAACACCCGCAGCAACTAAAAAGAAAAAAAAATCCCAATAAAAGGTAAAATATGCAAATAGAAAAATGCATATTTATCAAATAAGCAGATAGGGGCAGTGTAACATCTGCAGATAAGGCAGATTTCAGGACCTTTAGAGATGAGAATACTGTCCAAAGAGAAAAAAGAAATTAAATTAATCAGATATGTTACTCCACCCAAGGTTCTGACCCCTTCTTGGCTTGGCCTCGACCTGTGGTATCTCCACAGCCCTGCCCCAGCCAGCCTCACACAACAGAACCCACGACAGCATCGGCTGGTCGCCCATCTACCACGTCCATCAACCTGGAGCCTAATGAAGGGTAGGCCTTCACAACAATTCAGCCTCACCTCAGTTGGTGCAGCTGGAGAGTCACCCTCTACCCAGATCCAATGCCAGCATGCACCAGCACTTGGTCAGTATTAGTCTGAATCACTGTCTCGTACCAGAAATGAGGCTGCTTCTAATGGATTTGCCTAACATCATGCCCAGCAATAACCAGCTGCCAGCAGAAAGAGAAGGTGCTGCATGCAAGTTCAGTGCTCACAGGTAAGAAACATCCACTTCTTTAACAGGCTACACTTCAGAAACCTGCTCCTTCCACCGGCCTGAGTTAACGGGTTTGGATGGTCATAATTTCCCAGCATCAGGCCACCTAAATCCACCAAATCATAGGATAATTCAGGTTGGAAAGGACCTCAGGAGGTCTCTAGTCCAACCTCGGGCTCAACACAGGGTCAGCTCTGAGATCAAACCAAGTTACTTGGGACTTTATCCAGTCCCTCATCCACCCTGTTGCTTTCAGCAAGACATAATCCTCCACTGGTAATCATCGCCACTGTTTGATTTCCATTGCCCACTGTGTGTTGCTGAATCTTAATGCCAACCAGGCATTTTTCTGAGCTGCAGCTTGTACCCGAATTAATTTTTTTTTTACCACTTACCTATTATTTATACAGAAATCAAAATGTATAACAAGAATAAATGAAATCACTTGACATGATGTCCTAACTCAAGCAGTTTATCAGCTTATTTCACAACAAAACAAACAAAATGAGAAAGTTAAATAAATGAGGGAAGAAGAATCACGGTTATGGTGAAAATACCACACAGTTCATTTAGATATGTGCCCGCTGTCAGCTAATCTATCTACAGCCTTGACAAATATGTGGATATACTAGAAGAGTAAATCATTTCTTGCGGTCAATACTGAAGAAGTGAGATTTTAGGAAGGACTTGCATGTTGACAGGATGGTAATTTGGCAGAGACTGGAAGGATTTTCTATGCACAGGCGGGAATATGAACCAGAGATGGATATCAAGGTAGATATCACCAGCAGAACAGAGGGTGATATAACCAGAAACAGTCTGAGGTAAATTCTGTAGGAAGAACATGACTTGACTGGCTTACTGCTCTCTCAGCACTTAACCCTAATGTTGGCACATTCCTTAGGCACTTGGGGCGAGATCACACCTGCGTTCTGTGCCCTCTTGGCTAAGTGCACCTTCTCGGCATATTATGTAGTCTCTTAATCTCATTCCCTTATCATTTGGCCAAGTAATACAGGATGAAGCTGGACAAGACAATGAAAACCTGTGGAAGATGGGAAAACTATTAACAGGGCAGAGTTTGATTTTTCCTTTGATAAAAGCTTGAACAGGCCTCTGAACCTTACAGAACTGACTCCACATTCTGCAGCAACTTAAAAAAATAGACCACGTACAAGGTGACAAGTGCCTTCCATTAGACTTAAGTGCCTTTTCAAACCACAGACAAAAAGCACTGAAAAACCAGAGGAACAAATGGCAGGTGGAAACACAATCTGTGTATTGCCCGTTTTAAACCTGTAACTCACACCCGGGTTAAGTCCTTCATCATAGTCAAAGTCAATGTAAAGAAATAAAACAATGTCCACGATCTTCAGCACATGCACATTTCCACACTGACCACCCTGATTCAGAAAAATGTATTCACATAAATAAAAGTGGGAATTCCACACACAGGCTGGAGTAAGCAGTTGAGTAGATTTCAAGCGTATATATAAAACTCAAGTTATACCGCAAATAATTTTCCTACCGAAATCACCTTGTGGCAAAGCGATATCCTGCAAAGCTGACATGATGTTCTGAAATCTGAATTAAGACTGATATTTGAGCATATGAGGCAAAAATTATTTTAAAATTCTTTTCTCTTTCTTGCCAACATTGTCCCATGAAGGTTTTCTGTTGTGCTAACATACTCATGGCTTCCAAAGTTCTGTTTTTGTTAAACTGTGTCACATGTTTTGAATAAGGAAGAATGACAACTGCCAGCACAAAACTGTCTCAACCTCAGGGAAGACCAGACCAAGCAGGACAGAGTCCTGTCAGTTTTACACAAGAACTTCAATCTGCCTCACATCCTGCAGTTGAAGCAGATCTCCAATTGATGTTGAACACTGTGACAGTTTTCCTCAGGTAAGGGTTTGTCCCCTCACACTCTCTGTATTCAGAATCTTTTCAACAGACATAGTTAACCACAGATTTGCACTGATTTACTGAAAACCAACATAATCTTACCCATTAGTAGAATAATTGCCTGGCTAGTCTTTCGCTCCACACTTCTCTCCCAGCTTCCCCTGGCTAAATGAGTCCCTCCAAGAAGGCTTTTCCCAGTGGAAGGTAATGTGTTCTTCCATGTCTTATTTCAGATACTTCCCCTTTTAACAGGGCTGTAACCATCCTATTTTCTACTTGTCAAGCTGAAATCGCTTTGCTCCTATTGAATAATACCTAATTGTATAAACAAGCACATGGAAACCAGTGGTGATCCCTGGGGAAGATGCTGGCCGTGACATGCAAAGTCTACCTGGACGTGAAATTCATTGCAATGTCTTGGTTCTGGTGGTTTGTAAAACTCAAAAGGCCAGTAAACGCAGTGGGTTACCTAATCAGCAATTTAAAGCAATATTGCTCTACCTGTGTACATCTCACGTGGTAACGGGCTACAGATTTGGAATTAGTAAAAGATTAATAATCCAAGGGTTCCTCTTTTCCTGACACAACTCACTAAGGGTAGCTCTTCTTGCATTTTGGACTATAGAAACCCGCTGTATTCATGAGCCATAGGCTCAATGGCAGGGTGTGACAGAACACACTGGAGTACGAAACAGCCCTCTGATTCATTACAAAACTTTACTGACAAAATTTATAGGGGTGAGAAGCAAGCACTTCACTCATCAGTGAAGCTCCAACCAGGGGAAAACGATACTTGCCTGAACCTCAATGTGGGATGGAGTCTCCGGAGAAGAGGCAGTAGGTGAGATCCTCTTCTTCTGTCTTGAGTAGGTCTTTCATGGAGACTTCTGGCCCTGACTCTTGCCTTCAGAAGAATCCTGGTGATCTTGCCTCTTCCTTGTTTATGAGCAATTCCCACTGAAGTCATCATGTTACTCCTATAGGGGGGAAAAAAAGAAAAAGAGAGAAATTTATTCCTATGTAGAGCAGGACTATAAGGGTTGTGTTTCACTGAAATCCCACAGGAAAAAGTTAAACAGGTGCCTAGGTCTTGAGCTGACACTGTACACAGAGGACTTCAACCTCAGATTACAGGACGGATCTGGGGGGCAAAAGGGCCTTTTTTTTCCTAAAATTAAAAACAACATGAACACAAGTTGTCTTGATAAATAAGGAGATAAAATTAATTTAAAAAATTAAACACAGATCGAAACAGTTCTCTCTCAATCCCAAGGCTGTAACAGTTCTCCAGTAAATCCCCCTGAATCACCCTTTTTGCAGCAAGATACATCTGTGGGGCCAAATGTTGCTGCCTTTGCTCCATTTAAACTTCTTTTTTCCTCCCAGGTAGACCTAATATCTCAGCCACCATCACCACATTCCCACTGACACTGTGGAATGTCCAGACATGCAAAATTCCACCCCAGTTCTTTGGAGAGGATAATATTTCCCTACCCAGACCTACCTAAAGAAAACACACGAAGTTACTCAAATATTTATTCCTAGATTCTGGAAGGTCAGACTGATCTCACTTCTACGAGCGAGAGTCCGGAGTAATGACTGAAACTCAGGATTTACCCCCGTGTGTTTGCAATCAGCATGAAGTCACCCAGTGGGCATCTATCATCAGAAGTGTAAAATGAGAGCTTTGCATGCATAAAGCACTGCAAGATAAGCCCTCAGTCTCAAAAAGCACAGAAATGAGCCAGGCCTGATTCTGCTGCTGCATCAGTATTCAGGGGTGGTTTCAGTGGGACAGCTCGGTATTTCCACTGGAGTAAGGAAAATCAGGATTAGGCACCATCTGCCTCAGAGAGTCAAGCGACTGGAATTGCTCTACACATTTGAATCCTCTTCCCCATTTCTTTACTCTCTTACACATTCCAGGTTTTCCATTCAGCTCCAATGACAAAAGATTTTACAAAATGACAGTCCAGATTGAGAGAACAGAAATGACAACCTCTGACAAAAGAGATACCAAACTTTTATCAACGATAAGTGCTCCTTCCACACAGACACCGGTCTGCAATGGTAAATATAAGGCAGATGTCGAATGGAAATTAAACATTGTGCTCCCAGGGTGGCCTCGGCTGCATTCAGAGTTTGATTTAAACCAAGGCCAGAGCTCTTTCATCATTTCTTCAAAAAGTTTCAATTCTAAAGATATTCCAAACAGACACATACTTGACCCAGAACTTGGCGATGCAAGACAATATATAAGTGTAAAAAAGACTAATGTGGAGAATAAAAGGCAAAGCAAGTCATCTGTAGGACGGACTAAGAGACTTTGTTCATCAAATCACTTATATTTCAGTGTTCTGAGAGTTAAAAGTGAGTTCAGGTGAAATATCTTTCCCCGTTTCTTTCAAAGTAAATTCATAACAAACATTTATCATCTGGGAGACTCAGACAACTAGATATCCTTAAACGTAACCAAAACAGGAGCCTAACTATTCAGCAGTTTAAGGAGTATTTCTCTGCAAGCTTCTTTAAGTCTTAAACCACATTTACATCTGTGAAAGCACTCTGTCTGTTATTATTAGACATGATAAAATAGCACTAGATATTTGCAATGACTTAGATATTCAGACTCAAGAAGCACGCATTTGAACGGTCTGTAGTGTTTTCTTTTTATAATTTCTGGTCAGTCAAAATAATGTAATAATAGACTTTTAAAAATAAAATCCGCAAACTGCTAAATACGCTGTACAGTTAGGAGAGTATAAATTGAAGGGTTGAGAAGATGCTTGTATTTACGAAAACAGTTAAAAGCATAAACCAAAAATGCATTTGCTTCTCTTTTACTTTGTTAGATTTCTAAGACAAAAAAAAATTTACGAAATTACTGGATTATTTACAACTTGAATACGTAAATATGCTTGCACCCTTCTTGGAAGCCTTATTTTAGAAATAATTTCTTCTTCTAAACAATTTATATCAAACGCAGTAAAACAAAAAACTTTTGAGGCCATGACTTTGTAACCTCCCTAAAGTTTTGAACACCGGAAAAGCTGGCCTGTTCGCACAAGACAATCAAACACATACTTAAATGCCAAGTAAAGTCCTGTATACATTTTTCCCCTCCATGAAAGGAAGAAATTGTGACCAGATTTTACTTTTAGATGACCTGACAAAGCAGCACTTTCTGGCACGAGCAGGACAGTCATTCCCCCTTCATTTCCCAGTACAAGATTCAATCATCTGAAACACAAACCTCATTCTATCCTGAGATATTTTGAAATAAAATAAAGTTGCAAACAGTCTCCCTGGCCTTTTTAAAAATCATTTTCAATTGCTTTAAAACATAAAATATAGATGGATGGATGGATGGATGGATGAATGGACAGCTAGAGAAATGCTTTCAGTCATGCTTCCTCCCCCCCCACCCTTAAAACTGAAAAGCATCAGTATCCAAATAGCAACAGGAAATTTTTACCTTGTGGCTAAATAGCTCACTGCTCACTTTGCAGCTGTCTCTATTTTTTTGCTGGGCAAAAACACCAATACAAAAGTCTTTCCTAAGAAACCACGCTTTTGACATAAGGGCAGCGACAAACGCAAACCTACAAAGAATTTTTCCCCCGTCCCGTCGTTATAATTCCTAATTTTGTGGGATGTATTGCTGGGCTGTTTATCATAACAGTGTGCAATAAAAAGGACGACTAACTCTTGCAATTTTCTCCCTACTCCTCCCCTCGACAGGGGCCACTGATAGGGAAAGAGGCTCGGAAAAGCAGAGCAGTGAAAGGCTAAGAAACAATAGGCAACCATGGCTTTGACAATGCAGCCCTGAACCCTTTTTGCTCCCGCTGTGACACTTGCATTCAAGAGCAAGGGCGGCTGCCATCATAAGAATGGACAATGGCATGAGGAATACAAGGGAGAGGGGGGATAAAAAAAAAAAGGAAATCAGATGAATTCAGAGCTAAGATGGCAGAGCTCTCACCTTTTCCGCTTTTTTCGAGTAATCTGGATGGAGACGTCCCGCAGAGAAGAGATAAAAAGGGTGTGCTGAACTGTTGGATGGTTCTGAAGACTTCTGCATTTGCAAACGCATTTTAGAACTATTTGTAGGGGTATATATGCTGCATGCCATCTCTCTGTCTCTGTCTCTCTCTCTCTCTCTGTGTCTCTCTCTCTTCTGTTTTATGTCCTGCTATCTCCATCACACACCTCTAATAGTATGAAGACTTTCTGCCCATGTAAGTAAGTGAGAGTGTGTGTTCCTTAATGTTTGAATCAAGACACACGTCTGCATGCATTTCTAATCTAAGGAGCCTATAGCAGTTACTACAACTATCAATTAGTCAGCAATAGCTTGAGATCCCCATGTGTCTGGGTGAACAAAGGTGAGAAACACATGCAAATAGTACTACAGCACCTGGGTCACGTACAGTAACTTAGCTAGCAACAAATAATTGCATCTGTTTCTGCCTTTTCGATGCTTCTTGCTCATTGTTATGTAAAGTTACAGGTTATTAATGTGAATAGTAACACAATTAGACATGGCATTGTATATTTTCATTTGAGCAACGCAATAAAAGGAAATTAAGCTTAACTAGATGGAAATAAATGGTGACTTAAAGGCTTTAAACTAAAAGATTCTCTGATCTGTAGCAGTGCTTCCATTTTTTGATCAATTGTTCCTGAGTTAAAAATGCAAATGATGTAGATGTATTTGGTCATTTCATATATATTAGATAAGAAACTGATTATTCCAGAGGAGACAGAGAGGATGCCTAATTTCCTGAAGTTAAGTCCATAAAGAGAGTAAGCTAAATCTGTTCCTATTTTTTTTAATTAAGCGACTGTTACTTTTAAGATCATTTTAAGGGCGTTTTTTCAGATGTTTTAGACTTAAGCCAAACAATTAAGAAGAAAGATACGGTACCTTTTACTCTCTCCTTCTTCTTAACCTCAAAAAATGAGCCTTACCTTTGAAAAACTGTCAGAGTCAAAATGGACTTAAAAAAAAATAAAAAATGCCCTGAACAAAATTAAAAACAATAAAATGAAAAAGCTCCAAAATCCAGCACCACCCTGACTCCACCACAAGAAAAGACCGAGCTAGGTCGCTATCCATGAGCAGAGAGCATTTCAAAGGTGACAACACAGTCTGTGGACAATGTTATTTACACAGATTTGATAAGAGCGACTACGGCTCCAAACTGTAATTTAATTTGCAGAAATTATACCCCGCGTTTCGAAGTGCAGGGAACTCCGAAAATCAAGCAGTTTGACAGAAAGAGTTTGTTGCTGAGAAGTAAGCATTTTTTTCTCACATACAATATGCTCACAGAGTCCTGCAAGGATGTACGCTGCATAACCCTCTATCGTTAGCTCTCTTTCTACTTATATCAGCTTCCATGGGAGGCTAATTAGTGACACCAAAGGAAAAACATTCTTCCCAATTTTGGGCTCCGAGAAACTGTCAAGTTTATTTAGCTGTAGACGGCATAAAGCAAAAAAAAAAAAAAAAAAAAAAAAAAAAAAAAAAATCGTAAATTTAAAACAACAGAAATGCCTCCTTAAAGAAATAACTCCCCAGCTCCCTCACCTTTTAAGAACAGGCTAGTGACTAGAAGATTACAGCCGGCCACTGCTAACAACATAGAAGGTGCTCACAATGAAGCAAGATTAAAGAAAAGCTGCAGTAAAACAATGTCTTTGCCCGGAGAAGCCCTGAGTGCAAGCATCCCAGAGCTGACTGTACAGCGTAAAATAAAGCAATAACGGGCTTTAAAAGAAACGGTGCTAAATGGGTGTTGTGCTGACCCGCCATGCAGTTTCATTTCAAAACTTAGCTGTTGGGAATTGCAGGCGCTATGGAGACGGAAGATTTCCAATATGCCAAGCGCAGAGTTTATCGCAGGCTCTTTGCTCTCTGAAAGAAAGACACCGCATAGAGGACTAGCACAACACGGGCAGCAGTGGCCGGCTCTGCAACTCCGCCAGAAACAACCACGCTCGCCGTCCCTTTGCCAGCGGTCCTACCAGGCAGACAAAAGCGTAACAAAAACTACAAAATAATCTCGCCCTTCGCCGAACAATGAGACCTTAAAATATATGTACGCGCGGGTATTACATGCAGAATAGGCAGGGGGAGGGGCGGGGGCTGAGAACAACATTTCCCATCAATGCGTTTTATTTCTTAGTGCCTGAAAAGGCTGTTTCCCACTTTAATGTGAATTACTCATCTCTTTTATCGGGCCAGTCTGTTGCCTGCAAATGTACATCTCAGGTGAAAAGGGGCATTTGTTTAGGAGTTCAAACAGAAACTAATCGCTCGATACTTATCTGGGGTTGAAAAGTAGTTAAATAGAACAGTAAGGACTGTAATCATTCTCGTGGCTATCTATCTACTAACACCACTTGGGCACGCGGGTCCCTCAGACGGTAAGGTAGCTAAGGGAGGAAGGCAGTTAAACCAGAGAGCCGGATATTTTTACTACTATATTTTATGTCCAATTCTTCTGGCTCCTAGTCCGAGTCCTGACGCCGTCACTCCTTCAAACACACCACATCCTGATAAAATAAGTCAGCTTTCTTAAAAAAAAAAAAAAAACAAACCAGATGAATAGACACCACTAATCAGATGTAATGTAATCGAATGCTCTTCTTCATCTAATCTGTCTGCTCTGTGTAATCTAGCTATTCTACCAGCTCCAGCATTTGTAATAGGCATGACATCGATTCAGATCTCGTATAATGTTATTTCAGTATTTTATTTTTAAATGAGACTACAAGTTGGGTGGCTACTTTGCATTCAAAACTCTTCATCAACTTTGTAAACGATATCGTGTGTAAAGCAAAGCTGATCTGCACCTTTCTGCTACGTTTTAATTGCTACATTTCATAACGCTGCACACAACTCTCAGAGCACGGCACAAATTTTTAAACAGACAAAAGAGTAACAGGAATTTAACAACACAACTGCCCAGGATCAACAGTGAAAAATGAAAACCACAGAGCTATTTGATAAGATTTGCCTTGAGACACAAGCTGGAAAGAGATGAAATCTTGTCAGCGTACAACACTGATCCATTTTTATGTTTTCCAAAATGCAGAATGATTTCCTTAAAAACAAGCGTTCATACAACATCCGCCTAGGTTTTCCCCAAAGAGAGAGAAAACCTCATCTTATTTTACAGGACAAGCAGGATTCACAGATTAATGGACAAGCTAGTGTCTGCTAGGTAAATGACAGCAGTGGAAAGAACAAACAAACCCTCTCATACAAACAGATATATTTGAATGTAATAAAAATGTTGACAACAGTTACGTGATTAAAGCAATTGTTTTTTTCATTTAAGGCCTTACCATTGGAATAATTTAAAATTAAGTGAGAAACATCAGCCCCTTGGGTTTTGCAGAAGAGATTTAATTTGTAGAAATAGTTGTGCGTTTTTTTAAACGTAGCTATTTTCAACGTTGCAAGATAAAGCTCTCTTTTTTTTTCTAATTTTATTTTAAGAATAGACCCCATTTAGGATTTCACATTGTAAATCTCCCTATGTCTGAATGCTGTTACAAGGTTTGACAATGAAAGAATAATTCATGTCAGACAAAAAGAGCCCTTCAATCAGCTTCATGCAGCTTTTCTCCTGCAGGGCTATGCCAAAACGAATGTGGAATCCTGAACTGAACCATCCATCACATTTCCTGAGTCTTTCAATTAATGACACTGCAATCAGATCGATGGCGTGTAATAAGAAAAGAGCTTTGCATTTCTATACCTATTAATTCGCTGAGTAACTCCAGTGGTAAAACGTGACCAGAAAGGGAAAAGAAAAGAAAATTTCATCCTCCTAGCAAGATTTTTGGGGATGTTTAAGCCACTCTGTACAAGCCTTGGTTCTACATCCCTGTCTCACCCCAAGAACCGAGTGCTCAAAGCAGAAATCACATAGGCTTTTTATGTTGAAAAGCAGGACAGTCTCCCTTCCAGACAGGTACTTTCCCCTTCTGCTGCCAAGCACATGGAGCATTAAGTGTTTTCTAGGTAGACACTCTAGGTCATAGCGAGGAGTCCATTTCTCTTCCAGGCTCAGACCAGTCAACCCCCACCAGCCTCCTGTTAGCCAAAAATGTCTTCCGTGCAATCTGAGCCATAGAGGAGCACAGTCACTCACAGGGCAGGACTCTGCAGACTCCTTCTCTGGTGCGAAGGCAGTAATTAGCGACAAAATTTCCAGCTCACAGAACACGCCAAGGATGGAGTTACCTCACGCAGTGATTAACCTCCAACAAAACGAGGTGTGGGAGAGAGCTGGGCAGGGGGTGAGGGCAGCCGGGACAAAAAAGTCTACCAGCAACCATGGGATGAAATTAGAGTGACCTCACCTCAGCGAACTGGCATAAGATTTTGGACCGATGACAAAAATTATCGAGGCTTTGCAGAATGGAACTGCCAAGCACATTTCAATTCCCTTACTGCAAACGTTGTGGGTACTGTTTGGAGAAGGCGAACACTACAGGAAAGAGAAAACTGCAATTAGCCAGAACATTGCATTTATTAAAGGGATTTAATTCCGAATTGTCTTTTCTTTTTAAAAGGTAGCTTTTTGGCTTTAAAATGTCTGACTTACAAATTATTCTCTCTTTGAATATCACGCAGCTGCGCGTTTCCTAAAAAGCTACGGCGTCTCTCATTTCTGGGTCACGCGGGGAAATAAGAGCTCAAACCAAAAGGCTTCACCACCTTGTGGCTGCCGAGCATCTTAGGAGGAAGGAGTGATTTGGAGGACCTCCCAGGAGACAAGCGTGGGTCACAGGCGATGAGAGACGCATCTTGCCTACAGAAAAGATCCCCTTGTGCTGCCTTGGACAGGCAACTGGACGTGAACTGCCCCTGCCAACGTTAACCCCTTCCTCTGGATGAGATGAAGCCTTCAATCTCCAGCGCTGACGCTTATCTCAGCAGCTTTGGCTTTACCTCAAAGGAAAGAAACTGTAGCTGTGATAGGAAATGGGCCCAAGTCAAAACCTACAAGACAACCTTCTTTTGGGAGCAACAGACTTTCAGTGTACTTTGGAAGTCTTCAGAAAGGGAAAAGTAATCGTTACGGGAGAAAAGAAGAAATGGAACAACAGAAAACAAGGGAGGTTTTTAAGGTTCACTTCATCAATCCTTTCAAATATCAAAGAGTGCTTTTAAAGGATCATTTCTGGCTTTGCCTCTTAGCATCTTTTATGATCAAATTTCAGCAATTCCGAATTTCAGCAGCACTTCGAAAACAAAGCCTCCTTAATGCTGCGTCTGAATGTACCCATCCACGCCACAGAGGGAGTCAGAGACAGTCTGCAAGCTTGCGGGGCAGGGAGGGCAGCTGAAAACACCATGGCAATAAGTGAACTGGGACAATGCCCATGAGCTGACTTGCAAACTAATTGCAACTAAAGCACAGTGAGCAATGCCCGCTCACTGGCAGACAAAGAACAATAAATAAATAAATCACGTAGAAGCAAAGACAATTCATTTACAAATAAAACACGAGAGTTGAATGCAGGCTAAAGAAATATGAAAAAAGAAATTCAGGATGAAAAACCTGTAAAACTGAAAGGAAACTGTCTAGGAAGCCAAATGCAAAGTATTTATAGTGCATGTCACTGCTCTTTCTCTATAGAGCACGTCGATGGGCACACCCATAGGTGTCTCAGGATCCCACCGCGTTTCAGAAGAGCAGGTTCCAGAGCCCGGTTGGAGCACACACACCTCAGTGACCTCCAAGGTACAAGAGCCACTCAGGCTAGAAGTCAGCCCAGATCACCTCTCCTGACTTACAGGACACGTTACATCGACAACAACCCCAACTATTTCATGTGCGTATGTCAGCAGCAATACACAGGGAGGTGTCTTTAAGCCCGGGCAGGTTGCGGGAGTTGGGGGGGGGGATATTTCTGACATTATACAAGATTCTCACAGCAAGTATGTGACTGCAGATTTACAGCTCTGAATGGCGCCCTGCACTGCCCAGTTGCAAAGCACAGTATGTGCTCCACAGCTTAATAACGTACAAATGTCTTGTCTGCTAGCAGGTCAGGGAGAGGGGAGAAAGGGGTGCTGCCTCGAGCCATTATTTCAGCACTGGCTGCCTTCCAGGAACTAACAAGAGCTTCAGAAGGCACAGGCAGGCTTGCTTACATCTGCTTCCCTCTGCTGTAGCTGCAGACAGACTTACACATTGATATTTTATTTTTCTCCCTTTTTTATTTTTTTTTTTAAATGGGTTTGGACAAGCTTTCACTAGGTATTCTCAGGATTCTTCTCCTCATCCCTCTCAAAGGAGCTTTGGGAGCGACCACTGCAAATGAATTTGATAAAGAGAAGCCTTCTATAGTTGTTTGTCTTGTTCGGTGGCTGGGGCAACGGCAGCATCTGGCCTGGTGCTAATGCATCTGTCTACAAAAGCTGTGGAGCCTCTGTTAGCCCCTGTCAACAGAAAAAGTCCTCTACCTGTGTTGCTGCCGTAGAGACAGGCACACAAAAAATCCACCTGGACTGTTCAAAGTCATGATCAAATCTCAGCTTTGGCAGTCAGACCTCGTCCCACACAGTGGGATGCATTTCTGGAAATTTACCTACAGAAACACGGAGCCTCAGCTACCCAGGGCCTGGGTTCAATCCCGACTGATCACAACATGGTAACGGTGTCAAACTGCAAGAGGGGAGATTTAGATTAGATATTGGGAAGAAATTTTTCACTGTGAGGGTGGTGAGCCCCTGGTGCAGGCTGCCCCGAGAAGCTGTGGCTGCCCCATCCCTGGAGGCGTTCAAGGCCGGGTTGGACGGGGCTTGGAGCACCCTGGGCTGGGGGGGGGGTGTCCCTGCCCAGGGCAGGGGGGTGGAACTGGATGGTCTTCAAGGTCCCTTCCAACACAAACCATTCTATGATTTAGTCACTATTCAATTTCCTTCTTTCTAACAAAATAGTAACTAAAAAGACACTTTCGCAACGCTCCTGGTGTTCTAGCCCATGATTAATACTACAATTAAATTTCAGCATTAAAACAATCAATTCAACAAGGATGCTGCTAGTCAGCCACCACCTATAAAAACTCCCCTGTGCCTCCTTATCTAGGAATCCTATCCTTAGCTTTCTGCAAATCCCCATTCAAACCATAGCACTGCAATCACTCATTTCCATCAAAATAAAAATAGGTATAGTTCAGTACCTGCATTTTAGAAATAATTATCTGACAACACGATATTATTAAAAGGTAGGTACGAAAATGAAAGGCAAACCTGAAGGTGAGATCATAGAATCAAAGAATGGTTTGGGTTGGAAGGGACCTTTAAAGACCATTTAGGTGCTAAAATATTCTGAGGACTTGTATAGGATTACAAGGCTTCAGGAAGTCAGACATTGTTTCAGTTCTCAAGTAAGGGTGGGGATTTCCAAAAGAGGCAGGGCTGTATACCAGGACAATTCTACATTTCCTAGGAACCTAAATGAGAGAGAGAGGCATGGGGTCCTTTTGAATGGGCATTGAGCTGCCACTGGAATCAAAAAAGGTTGAGGAGCATTGGTTTAGAAGTCATGAAGATGGGGTGGGGTAGGGTGGAGGGTGATCCCAGCTTCACATTCCTCCCGATGCCATGGAATAAAAAAGAGCACTTCAGTTTTGTTCTGGGCTCTCTCCACCAACTGATCTCATCCTCAGATAAAACAATAGAATCACATATACAAATATTGGCAGCGCTCAGCCTTGTTTTTCACTGCAAGCCCAAAGGGCTTTCACGCGGCAGTGAAACTGCAAGCTCTTCTGAGCATGTCTAATCAGCTCTGCCTGCCAGATTTTCAATCTCTGGTGGCCAGTTCTGTTCCCAATTTATACAAAAATGCAGCTTCTAGTACGCGTGGTGTTCTGAGGACAAGCTCCGGTCCTCAGGCCCATCTGAAACAGGAGAACACCACACATGGAGGGAGTAGGCTCAGAAAGGAGTTTATTAATTGACTTCTCTGGATCTCCCTGCTGGGATCTCTACCATGGGGCTTGGTGAGAACAGCTCTCCTATGGACTTATTTTTCCACTGTGCCTCCTGGAGGTATAGCCTCGGAGGTATAGCACAGAAGGTGGAAGACTAAACCGTACCAGGACTCGCAGCTGCCCCACAAGTCAGTGAAATTTGGAGGCTGCTCTATAGCAGAGAGCAAGAAGAACCACCCTACGCACTCATCAGTCCCACCCAGCTCAGAAAGGAGCGGAAAACAGCCCATTTTCACCCAGACAGGAGCACCTAGCTCTTGTTCCCTCATCAGGGGTGTTTTCTCAGTCGTTTAATTAACACCAATAATTCAGTAGGGCCAACACTTTTAAAGAAGAACTGGTGGGCTTTTTTTTTCGCTTTTGTTTCTTTCAAGAGGTGTGTAGGTGCCTACAGATACTATCAGAAATAGCCAATAAATACGCTCTATTTAAAAAAAAAAAACACACAAAAAAAAAACAATTAGTAGCCCTAAGCTACTAATTTTTAGGCATCTAAAATTACACAAGATTAATCTTCTCCAAAGTGCCTAGCCCTTGTATACGACTAACATTGGGATTTCCTACAGGGATGTAGCAGCCTAAAACTGACAAAACTCTTGAATATCCTATGTCATTTGAAAATAACACATTTCAAAAGCCCTGGCCAGCATCTCAACTGTCCCACTCAACTTCCTAACATACAGACTGATACATCTCGTGCACTCCTCTAATATCTCAGGAGTGGAAACTTGTGAGACAAAGGTTATGGACGATGTTATTTATGCTACTTAAGCAAATGTCTTCTTAATTTCAAGTGCCTAATCATTTGCTTGTGTCTGTTACCTTGATTCTCACCTTCTTACTGTTCTTCTGCCTCTACTACACTCATATACATACTTATACACATATACATTTGGTCTTGACAGATATGGAGATAACTCTTACAAAAAGGAGCTTAATCTTAAATAATGCCAGGATACAGAAAAGAGAAAAAAAAAAAAAATCTGTTTACATTTCTGTGGGCTAAGATATAAGTCTTATTCACTCAAAAGCTGAGAAGCGGGATAATTTGACGTACTATCAGATGCTTACTAGATTTATGCCAATGGTTAGTGAGCCTTAACTGCAAACACAGACATATCAGTGCTCTTGTAAGTCAGCTCCTGCACGTTTTAAAGTGAAGTCACCTCTTCTACAGGAGTACATTAGTCACATGTAAACTGTTGAACCCAGAGAAATAAAACTTTCCTGACAGTCACAGTAGTTGCCTTATGGAAGACTTTGTTACCCTTACATTAGCCTGCAAAATTACCATCATTATTGAACTCAAAACTAATCACTGGCGGTTTGACTCAGAAGCCTTCTGCAGCAGAATACAACAGGCTGACCGTGCACTGAGAGTACGATTCATACCTTCAAAGGCAGAATATAAGGATTATATACTGCTTTGGCTCACTGGAGGATGTGCATGAGTTTAAATACCTCTGTACTAGAGTTCAAGAGAAACAGATTTTTGGTTCCCCTCAAAGTATTCCGAGACCAACCGTATATGGTCTGAAGTGGATTTATCAATACTTTATATTCTGGTGGAAATCTGATAAAAATAATGTCCTCTAAACAGTTTTTGGCATCTAAGCCCCTACACAGAAAAGATGACCCTACAGAACGCACACAGTGAGCCCAAACTCTTCAGTTCACCTTGAGCCCTTATACAGAGATCAGAGCCCAACTGCCCTAGAGAAATTTGATACAACTCCACTGTCTCTTTCCTGGACACTTTCAGCTATTTATACAAGCACTAAAACTGGCTACTGGGCTATCGTACGATTTTCCAAGTCTTAAAATCCATTTGCTTTAGGAATTCACCTTCAGAATGCGTGGTGAGAAGATGACACTGTAAAAACAGTTTTACCGCTCTGTAACTCGTGTTACCTATGAGCTTGCTCAGACCTCAAAGAAATGCCTGAAGAACCTCTAGTAAGCCAAGTCCAGCCTGGTATAAGTAGGTGGTTTCACTAACAGTAGTGAGGTTTTGGCCCATTTTTTCAATTGAATATGTGGTACAATGAAGCCTGCAGAACTGAAAAAAAACGTATACAAACCGTGATCAGAGACTTAGGTTTCTAAACCGTATTGAGGTTGCAAAAACAAATTGACATCAACATATGGGGAAAGTCTGAAGTTGCAGCAAACATTCACATATGTGAGAAACTTTGGCATGTAAGAGTCCCCATTAAATTCAAATATACAATGCACAAGATTAAAGTTATTCAGAGGCATTAGTGTTTGCAAGATCAGACCCCGAGATTTCTCTGCGCAGTAACAGTTACTTTAGGTTTAATCTGTTATTGCATTAATATCTATAAAGAGCATATATAAATACAAATCAGATGGCAGCTGCAGTCTTACTGAAGAAAAACAAAAAGGTTGGAGGGCTAGGGGGGAACTAAAATTTCCATGACGGCAATTTCCAATGCCATGTATTTTGGGATTATTATCCTGCTCAAACTGCAGCTATTTATTTTCCATACACAATATACACACATATATATATGAGAACGAAAAAGGCAAAGAAATGAATTTGAGAAAGAAGAGAAGGACAATACCGATGGGAAAAATTGCTTCAAAATGGACAGATTGCCCTTACGCAGAAGCAAGTGATAGTCTTAAGTATGGCAACCCCCCTCAGATTTCTGTGAAAAGCCTGATGTGCTCTACTTAACACTTAAGAAAATTCACCAGGGAATAATGACCTCTAATTTATTTTGGCTACAGTGATCTTCATCTGTGCTTCTGTTAATCTCACTCTGAAGATTTCAGTGTACTTTTTAACTAGGGACTGACTCATTCTCTAGCTGCCTAGTAGTTAATCTGCTCAGATATTTCCCCAAATAACCATCTGCTCTACCTTGTATTTGTTTCACCCTCCGACTATTTTAGTTCTTGGTCTGTCCTGCTGGCGTATTCAGCACTCTTTAAATTTCTCCTCTGGCCTTATGTCTGGTTGCTTATGTTTTGGACAGACAATAGAGGTGATACAGGCCATTATTCATGAGAAGCTTCAAGTGTAACGTGAGAAACATCTCATCTCCTGACCCCTGTTAGCATAAGAATTGCTGATAAAATTCTGGACTGAAAGAGAAGAATCTTCTGGGAAAAATATGGGCAAAAGTTTCACTTGAGAGATGTGTTTTGTAAGAAGAATCCAGATTAATTCCGTGCCTAAGGACCAGATCTAACACCTAGTACAGATACTGGGGATCTAGAGAGGTAGTGCAGGAGAGGCCTTACATGCTTGCCAAGTTTTAAAGAGAAGGATATTCTTTACCACTCCTACAGCTCTGTGCTCTTGCATTTTATTTTTTTATCCAAGGATCACAAAGTGATTTGCACACTTCAGTGTATTAAGCCTTACAACGCTCCTGGAGAGGGTGTAAATGTCGTTCTATTGATTCCACGTCTGGATCTCCTAAGTTAAAGGTTGAAGAGATCTCCTTGGATCATGCATTTTCGCGCGTCACCAGATTACCGAGTTTTAACCAGTTTCAATTGATTTTAACAGAGTTACATCCAAAAGAAGTTGGGTGATGCAGTGGAAAAATCACACATACTGGAAGCATAGTGTCTGTCAAAGGATCATCACACACTGAAGTTTTTCCACATCAGCTTCGGTGGATCTTATCACAGTTACTTTTTCCTTTTCCTTGTTTGCTTTGAGACACTGTATCGATCTCAAGCAGCCTCACAAGCAACGTTTTGATGCTGTTTGTACTTCCACTGGGTATTTCACACCCAAGTTGGCACAACTGGCATTAATAGGGTTGCTTTAGCAGAAGCAGGGCACGAGGCCTACCAACTTAATTTTACTTTTATGAGGTATAGAGGCAAGAAAATGTGCCATATCTAAAAGTGGCAGAGAGATGACTAGTCTGTCAATGCACATCCTCAGCTTTAGCTAATGGAACTGCACAAACCAAAACTGAGCTGGTTTATGTGCCGATTCACCACATGATAACAGACTACAGGACTTGCACGTGAACCTTGCGCTGAAGCTCTCTAGCTGAACACTTGTCACACCAGAGCACAACCTTTCAACCCGTTTCTGTCCTCCACAAATATTTAAAGTTTGATCATGCATCCAAACTCAACAGGGTAAGACCTGGGACTGATATGAGGGAGGCTAATGAGTCAAAGCAGCTTGCAACAGATGGTCCCGCCTCGTCTAAGTGGAGCCCAAAGGGTTTGTCATCCAGCCACAGAGCCATGCATGGGATTCAACAGGCAGGTGCGCTCCCGGGATAGCCTCTGTGCCTCTGCTGCGCGACCCCAGAGATGAATCTGGGACTATTAGCTCAAATCTGAGGTGAATATGGGCCAGCAATAGAACAGGCTCACTACCCCTTTGGAGGCTTTCAAAGGCATTGGAGCCCAATTCTGACAAGCAATTTAGCAGTTCTGCAGCACAAAGCTGTGAATAATAATTCACACATTTGAGAACCTACACAAAATCAGCTCTGAAATGCACCAAGCTCTGCCATTAATAAAATGCAAGCATTACAATTTTAATATCATATTTTACCAATACTATTTAAATCTTACCACGTTTATAATAATCTGCATAATCTGACCCAGGATATAAATCATGTCTGTGCCAGTCACAGACCACAATAGTTCACAGCTTTCAGGTGAGTTTTCAGCGCACTAGATCTTACAGGCTTTCACCAGTGTACAGCACAAACTAAACCAATACTACTTTAAAGGAAAAGTATTAAATAAATGGCAAACAGCAAAGCAAATGGGCAATTAATATTCTTGGATGGATTAAAGGAAAAATCTACATGTACATACTCAAACTATTCCAAAACAAAATCTAAGCATACTGAGAAATGTTTATAGATGTTCAAACTGCTAATGGCATGCAAGAAGCTTATCTTTCAAATATCATAGGTCAATGAAAAGGAATATGTGAATTTCCAAATGTTCCTTGCTTGGCTGATCCATCAATATGATAACTAATACATACTTAAACTCCTCAATGTACTCCCTGAAATTAAAACAACCAGATAGCACAGAAAGAGCTTAAATAACCATTATCAATGGATTTCAGATAAAAATCAAGAAATAATTTCAGAAAGATCACCCGACACAGTCAAATGAAATAGCTTTGGAAATGGGTCAGGGAAGTGTGAGCTGGCAACCAATTACATTTCGTATGCAGAGGCAGTTCAACAACAAAAAGTCTTCTCAGATTAAAAGCTTGACAAAGTTGGTCCAAGCTACACTCCCCACTAATTGATGGGGAAAAAACCTTCAGTAAACTAACAACTTTCTACTTACCAATAGTGTTCACGATACAGTGGATGTTTGCTCAGTGATGGGGTTTGGGTAGAGGCTGCTCCTTTTCTCTCCTTGTTTTGGGAAATTCGGAGTGGCTACTTAGTGATTCCCACTACCTCCCAACCCACACATCACACACGCGCAGGGCAGGACACACTCCCCTCCTCGACCCGTAACGTGTCCCAAACAAATGACAGCGCTGGAGGCAGGATTGCTGGGCATCCTTGTGCCAAGTACGGGCTAACAGGAGCTCAGGGTGCCTGTGCCATTGTGTTGCCTGCACAACCAGCACAGCCCACAGCACAGCAGTGGCACTCCTGACGTAGGATGTTTTGACATACACGTTGAGTTAGGCAAGATGACTAGCTCTGCATTAAAGCTTAAGGGAGAAAATAGAAAAAGCCTGGAGCGCTTACATAGGTTTACAAGTCACCAGCAGTTTAAAAGCATTGAGGGTCCTAAAGACAGCAGTGGAACCTCACTGAATCTTCTGCAACACTGAAACACTAAATTCCTGTTTATTTCAAGAGACACTAGACACCAAGTCTTTTCTTTGTTGTTTGCTTTTATCTCATTTTCAACCTATCCCTGTCATTATGAACTCAATACCTTTCAAATTCTGGCCCTTAAGTGCTTTTTTTTGTTTAAAATAGGACTTGGAAGTCCAAGTCATTTACATGCTCTTGTGAATGCTTTCCTGCTCTCAGCAAATTAAGAGGAGAGTCCTAGAAGACTACAGTATGGAAAAGAAACTCACAGTATGGGAGAAACAAAAGAACACCATCAAGGAACTAACGTGTTGTCTGCACGACAACACTTTGCAGGTTTCATGTGTGGAAACGCAGAAACACTTCCACTTTTCTTTCTAAACGGTGTTGTTGTTTTAATTTTAGTATCATTCAGAAGTTCTAACTGAAATTAGGGAGCCTCAATGCTAATGATATATTCCTGTCACCTGTCAATCCAGCTGCTTAAGAAAAATATCCAACATTACTCAATTCACCACAAAAACATGCAACTTAGAAGCACTGGAAGAACAGTCTCGCTCATTAGTTCAAGGGAGGGCATTTCAAAACAAGGCAATAGAAAGCATGGGTCAAGGTTAGCGCTGAATTCACACACATGAAGTTTAAGAGGAAAAACCCTTCTCTCTGGGCGTCTCTTCCTGTTAATCTTGTTTTGGTGCTGGCTGGCCCGGCTGCCTCTCGCGCTCTTTTCTCTCCTGGGTGGAACCCTGCAGTTCTTTGATTTCCTTTCATATTTGCAGTTATGTCATTTCTGGCTGACCCTTCCCAAACCTCGGGTGTTTTCCTCTTGGAGCTGCGGGAGTATTACATATGCTTATCAAGAGACCAGCCTGGAGCTAGGCTAGTTTTAAGGCTTTGGAGGGTCTATAGCAACTTTTTGACAATTCTGAGAGGCTGAGGAAGCCAGGGGGAAAGATGGGAGCCATTTTCACCATAATTTTAGCCTTTATTTTACTTTCCCTCCACATGCACCCAGAAAGATAACACCACATATTGTTCTGGCTGTAGAGCCATTACTGTCTTGGATAATGGGACAGTTCCTCACAAACATCAGTTACTGGAAATCGTGTACAAAATTGTCCAGTCTCCACTTCCTGCTCTCCTCTCACCCTCCACACAGACAGAGGCTCTTCCAAAAAGAGCACAAATGACTATCATTAAAGATGAAGCTTGTGGGCTGTGAAGTTTTGGCTGCTTTAAAAATCAGACAGACCAAGTCATCTCAGCCCAGCTTAAACTACAGAATCACAGGAGATGGCCAGGACACCCCGGGCTTTCACAGAGAGGAGCCCAAGCCACACTATGGTTTGAAACCTCGGGGTTTCATTTGGGGTTGCCCAGACCTAGGCTATACAGTTTAGCCTCTTCTGCCACAGGAAATGGGATTCCTGTATGGGTGTTGCATCTGGGAGTTTATGGGAGCTATCAGGATACATTTCGGTTACTCGGCGAGAAACCCCTGATAATTAGTATTCCCACAGGATGTTTCTCATCCTTCCTGATTCCCAGCACATCAGAAGTAACATCTTATCAGCTGCTCCTGAAGCGTCCCAACAACCCACTCTGCTTGTGCCTGCGCAGGACAGTACCACACAAAAACCTCAACTGGAAACACGGTGCACACCAGAAGACAGATCATGCACAGAACCTAGAAATGCCACCCATAAAAGCCCAGAACACCCTCATTTCATAAAAATGAAAGTTAAATGCCCTTTGTTAATGTTAAAGCTTACTCATTTAAACACAGCATCCTCCATATTGCACTCAGAAGCCTACCAACACTACACAAACCCACCACTTTTAGGTGTTAGCTTCTTTGAACGGGCTGGAGTGACATAAATTAGTCCTAAATGTCTTGGATTTTCCAAGGAGAAATATTTCCATGAGCAAATGAAGAAAACAGACTCCCAGGGCCCCTCATAAATTCTGGCACAGAAAGGCATGTGCTTCCATTGAGTACATTTCAGAACAGTATTTCCTGAGGCATTTCTGAATGGTATTGATTTACATGCAAAAGATTATGTCTGCAGCCCTGCAAAAGGACTGGACGACAAAGGTGAAAGAACAATGCATCAAGAAACAAATGTAGACCTTTTTTCTTCAAGTTAATTAAAAGAAACTAGGTCTGATTCCCTTTGTTTGACACCAGTAGGATACCATTCACTGCTGAGGAGTTAATCCTGATTTACTGCAGCAAATCAGAGCAATACGCGCTCAGCATATGAGCCATTCTAAGTTGCAATCAGACAGAGACTTCAGCACAATGCTCCCTACATCTGCAACAAACTCGGATCAAATTTTACTAATCACCTACCTCTTTTCAATCCATTATGTTGACCATTAAGATAATCATATGAATTTGTAAGTCTGAGATGGGGGAGCCATGTGAGCCTCCATGGTTGTGTTTCTATGGAAACAATTCCCCTGGCATCTTCAGTCCACATTCGGTATTCCTGTCTGACTGTTCATCTCATTCACACACTCAAAATCCCCATTTTCCAAACACTCATTTTGGGAGGGCTATGTTTTCTTCTTTTTTCTATTCACCCATTGAGCTGGATATCACAGGGATGATGGGGTGTCCAGCAGGTCACTGTGCCCCACTCCTGACCCAGAGGAATGGGGATGAAGGCAACAGGGCAGCTCAGTCTCCACAGGCCCTTTTAGCACTTTTGCTTTTTTTGGTGCAACTGGCAAGACTGAAATTTAGCCCTAATTACGTTTTAGAGGTTTTGCCGCTTTCATCCCTCAGTGAAGACCACACATGAATTACAATGGAAACTGATATCTGTAGCAGCTTCCATCCAGAAGCTACCACACTCCCGCGTCCTTCTGCCGCGCTCTGGCAGCTTCACCCATCTCATAAAAGCAATCACTTATGTGAAAGGTGGCAGCTTCTGACCTCCATGTGCAGCCAAGCCTCAGCGCCCTTCAGTTCTGGGACAGGGTAACTCCCTACCCAGCTGGAACAAGGAGCAGGCGAGGGAGCCAGAAATTAACTTCTCAGTTAAAATTTGGCCATAATGCTTCAATTAACACTCCATCCTTATGAAAGGTACCACATCCCAAGCAACAGGGCCTCCATCACTTCCCTTCTGAGACTATTTCGCAGTACAATGGGCTTCACACTTCATTTTCCTAAGAGTCAGCCCACGCTTTTAATTGCTCAGTCTCACTGTAATTCAATCCCCGTGGACCATCGGGAACAATTTGTTCCGTGTGTCTGCAGCATGGCCACCATCTTGATCGATTCAGCAAGGACGGAACTAAGGGCTTCTAAGGCTGAAAACATGAGCTGCTACACCCTATTCCAACATGCTACACTCACTAATTGGGGTATTTACAGACTGCTCCTCTGTGCAAATGTTGCACAGAAGTAGGCATCTTGTGTAAATTCAGTAGTGGATTACACCTGCAGCTTCTCAGTACTTCTCACGGCAATGTCCCTCCTTTTTCTGGGACTATGTTAGACTTCTCTCTACTGGCTTCAACGCTCTCCATATTTCTGCGAGAGTAGATGAAGAAGGCGGCAACAGAAGTGTCCTTTCAGTTCATCCTTCTGCCAATATTCAGCCAAAGCATTAAACAAAATCTCAAGCTTTCTGGTCCTGGCTCTGCTCGTTAGCACTCTTGCCCCAGAACAGGCATCAGCAAAGGCAGAGGCCCTACAGAAGGAAGATATCTGAGTATCTTCTGCATTTAACTACTCTGTATTCTGAATATACCAGGAATTAACTTGCAGGAGTTAAAACCACAGTTGCCTCCCTAAACTACTACTTCCACTCCTGGTGTTGCCAGTTTCAAAAAAGTGCAAGGGCCACATTTTTAGACAGTATAATTTGGCACGGATCCCTTAGCTCCATTGTTTTCACTGGAACCATGGTAAGTTACACCAGATGAGGATATGGCTCTAAAAAGATTTTGCTTTAAAACAAACACACAAACAAAAACAGGTTTAGACAAGACAGGGGATTTTGAAGCGGCATTCCTGTCTCCAGAAACTTCCAATGACTTGCAGTAGTCTTTGCTTCACCAAGCCACAAATTTGTAATGCCTTTAATCTTTCCATGTAAGTCAGTTCCTCTACTCCCTTAATCGTTTTTGTTGCTCTTCTCTGAATTCCGTCCAATTTACCACACAATACAGACTACATTACATCTGAAGGGCCAGAAGTATGGTGTACAGAAGCTCATTTTCAAATTCTATGACCTCAATTCTTGGGAGGATTTCAGAGACCAGACACCAGGCTATAAATGAAGAATGTGTGCCCGTATAGCTGGGTAATTTAAATGCATTTTCTGTGAATAAATCTACTTGGTACTTTCTTGATCTGTACAATCTTCTGCCATAGGGGCCTAACATAAAAATACTTCAAAGGGCTCTAACAAATTCCCTCAAGATGTGATCTTCAGCATTTCAAAAGCTGAAAGACATAGACAAGGTTTAAAGTGATCATGATATATTTTCAAGGTAACACTCTTCAGCAACTCCTGTTCACCCATTTCTTGAAAGTGAAATTATATCACCTCTCTCATGTATATCTTTTTAACTTATTATCTTATGAGCAATGCAAAGATGAAGTGAACTTGATTTTTGGTTAGGGTTTACTATACCTCATTATCTTTAAATGAAGCACAGCAATGTTTCCTTCCTTCAAATACCTACTAGACAGTTCCAAATGGAAATCCTCTAGCCACAGACCCCTCACCACTTCCCTTGCCTCTTGCAGCACTAAGAAAATTTAGATTTGGATTCAAGTTTCAGCCCTGATCTCTCTTCCCATGTTGAGCTGAAACAAGACCCTGCGTAGTAACACTTTTGTGAAAGATTATTTTTATGTTACACCTCAGTCCCATCTCTGATATTAATTATACAGTTTGAGCTTTAAGCCAAAAGATATTTTGAAACTGATGCTCTTGGCTGAAACCAAGATTCCCCATGTCCTCCAAGTAGTTTCATAACAAACTCTCCTCGACTGCGGCATATTTAATGAGAATGCAGATGATCAATTGCAGCCCGCCTTGCACGGTTAACTCAATCAACAAACTACTAATGACTCCAGCATGTTACAGCTTTTTTGGCTAATGAGAACCGTATTGACCAGATTTTTCCCGTTCTCCCAGGATCAAACGCCAATATGGAACGAGTTCTGGTACAACTGTAACATTAGCCTGCAAGCAAAACGCTGACCAGCAATAGCAGGACACAGCCTGAGTGGCATTAGGGAGCAAAAGATCTCCCAGACGTGTGGGCCAGCCTTTCCGAACCCTTCCATCGCATGTGTCCGTCTGGTGAAACCAAAGCCCTGAAAAACACGGCACTGCAGTGCGAGCGCGGAGCTTCCACCTTGGTGCGCAGCATTTCCAGACAGAAAAGCCTTTTGTTCCCGGCACACCGGCTGCATCGCTGCCTGTCCCACCTCTCCTCCTCCTCCTCCTCCTCACTGCCTTCTGCTGCAATTGTGCTGCAGGATAATTTGTAGCAGGTGAGAAGCAAATAATGCTCTGTTTCTTCTTTCTTTCACTTTTGTGCTGCCTGTTGCTGCAATTTACCCTCACACTTCCATTTCTTCTTCTCTCCTCCTTCAAACAGAAGTCAGCGGACCATTTTCTGTATGGGAATCTAACAATTGACCATGTTCTAAGTGAAGAGCAGTATTTATTACAGAGCTCAAGGACTGAGATGGGAAACAGTTCACCGGATGTTACCTTGCCTGTTACGGACCACTGTTAAATAAAGATTTTCTCCCATGGAAAGCAATGGAAAGAATTCTGGTGACTTCAGTCATCTTTGGTCTCAGGCTTTGTTTCCTTACAAAATAACCTTCAGTTTCCGGTACAGTCTGATTTCAAAAATGACCAATTTCTAAAATAGACTTTCCATTCTGTATCCTGGAGAAAATGCTGCAGTCTGAGCAATTTCTCTCCATCAAGAGGAGACCTTGGTTCCATTTTTGTCTACACTATCATTTTGCTGGGTGACAAGCCACTTCCTTTCCCCAGTCCTTCACTTCCCTCTATCAAACAGGATAACACAGAATGCTTTGTTCTCTAGGAAGTAAAACAGCTACAGAAAAAAAAAACCCACAACCCAAACAGGTATTATTTTGCTTTTGATCAGCTTCACACTGCACCACCTGAGAGTCACGCATTCTCCCATCCCTGGCTGCAACAAAACCAAAGCAAAAAGTAAAAGCACACTGGGTAAAAAGGGGAGACAGAAGGAGTAAATCAGGACTTGTGAATCAACTGGAAAACATCAATTCTGCAAAGCTGCTTTTCAGACTAAGCTAATTTGCTAGTATCATTTTGAACCAAAATAATGGAGAATGCACACAGTTCATCACTAGGGATTGTGTTCCTTCCTCTTTAAGAGGTGCTCCTACGCAATTCTCTCCACTTTAAATGGCTTAAATATTAAATATCATTCAGCCAAGTCATAGTGGGGGTCCACGGTTGACTTCATTCCTCTCTTAACAATGTCCTCAGGCCAGCCGCCAGGAATTCAGACACTTAATAACTTCCCTGGGCTGAGATCTCTTCACCTCGGGCATGCTCTCCTCTTATCTACAGTGGGAAATGTTCCCATTCCTTTCATGGTCCGTTCTGACCACAGCACTCCTTGCTTCACTGACTTTCTCCTGCATTATTCTTCAGGTTCAAACTTCCCAGCCTCACCTGCAGGTCCACACACCCCCTTATTCTGGTAGCTTCCTTCTCCCTCTTAACTTAGCCTTAGCTTTCACCCTACAACATCTAAACCCTTTGTCCCCTTCTCCTACCCGCTGTACCACCACCCTCTCCCTTGCAAAGGCTGATCTATGACTCTGCTATGATAACCGGTTCTGATAAAGCATCTTTTACTCAGCCTTGCATTTTTAATGCTGAAGGGCCTTCTTTCAAACCCCTATTTCTGACAGTATGCCACCCTCTTCTCATACGCATTCAGCTTTGCAAGAGCAATTCCAGTGACTTGTGAGCAGAAGCTGGAGCTCCACACTCGCAAGCAGGTTTCTACTCTTCCCTGCTCTTCCCTTAGAGTGTGCTGGGAGGTCCTGCACAAACACTGATCGTGTTTCTCTCCTTCAGCCGCTTCAACACTCCTTTCCATCCTCCTTTTTTTCCAAAGGAAATAAGCCAGCTAGCTAAAAATGGCCACTGAAAATGTGCTTTCTCTGATTTTTCTTAGTTTTAATCTCCTTCCTCCCCTTGCTCTGTGCAAAAAAAAAAAAAAAAAAATTTACAAAGAAAAATGCAGAACTGGGTCCAAAATTGTGTTGTTTAAGCCCATTCTTGTCCACTGCTAGCAGATAGGAGCCATTCCCTACCAGCATGGTTGGAGAAACGTCCAAGTCACCCTAGGCTTTATTCTCCTGTGCATCAAGAAGCCAGTTCTTGAAATATATGACTGGCAACTCCTGGGTGTGGCTGGGGTCTAAAGTAAACTAAAGTTATAGTAAAAATAACTATGCCACTGCTCTTGGTTTTCTTTTGTAAATTAAAGGAGGCATTAGTACAGCCAGTTTTTGTACTACAGGACTCCTTCCTCAGAGTGCTTTTAAGTTCATTAAGTTCCAGCTTCAGGAAGAAAATGGTAGCATTTGATTTATTGGTACAGGGGAAGAAGGATGAAGTAAGCAATAAATCTCGTAACAGCAGTGTTACTCCAGCTCACTACGGTCCCAAGGAGCACCCAGATTCCAGTCCAAGATTAGCCCATACAGCTGATGTCCACGTCAAGTCCTCCCCTTGCTCTGTGCCTCAGTTTCCCTGCCCAGAATAAGATGATGCTAACCGTGAAGCTGAATTCTCCTATATTTGGCAGAGACATAAAAATATAAAATCACATACTCGCAAGCAAATCCATGGAGACAGTGTTATCAAGCAACGTACTTCTATATAAAGTATGTCTCTAGGATACGTACAAAAGAACCAGCATGAAGGCACTAGGATAGTCCTACAGTTATGACACTGTCTTAGCCCTCGAGGTATTTTGTTCTGTTACAGACTCTGCCACAGACTCCCTGTGTGAGCCTGGGCAAATCATCAACTCTTTCCCAACAGAAAAACAACCCATCCTTCCTCGTTTTCTTCTTCCTCTCAGGACTACTGGCATTACAAGTTCTTAGGGCCAGGAAGTGACTCTTTCTGGATATGCTTGCAAAACTGATCTGACAAAGCCCCAAATTCCACTGCTGCACTACCAATACAAATAATGGGCCACCAATACATGTAATATTGGATAGACCCAGACTTAGCGGCAGAAAAGAAGGAAACTGCTTACCTAGAATGGATTATTTGTGACTTCTGAAGCAAATATGAGAAAATTAATGAATTTTCTGCCTGGGGTTTTTTGGTCCTTTTTTTGCCTTCAAAGAGTGGAGAGGAATGACTAGAAGGTTCTCTGGACAAATCAATGAAACTAACACCCAACAAATGACCTTTCCTCAGTGTCTTATAAGTACCTGTCAACTTCAGGAGTGCCACCACAATTGAATGGAGAGATTTAAAGCCAGACTATTCATTAGAGAGCAAACTATTATTCTAGAGACTTAAATGAACTGGCTACTGGCCAGCCTTCCTTACTGTTTAGGTACCACTAGTAAAATGGAAAGTGTCTGCTATTTGGTTTGCACAAAAGCATAGAAGAGAAAAAAGTCTTTTAAGAGGAACAAGAACCAGGCTGTTCAACCGACGATGGTCTGACATCCTCACAAGATGGCATGAAGGGTAAGCAGACATACAGAATAATCAGGGAACCATGAAAACAAGCAGAAGTCTGTAAACACCAGAGATAGCCTCTATTTTACGGCATCACTAACAACCAACCAACTAGGCACACTATAATGAAAGCATTCATAAACTAAAGAAGCTGATAGGGTGTCTCAGTAACTCCAATTTTCTTTTATACAGTAGACACTACTGACTTGCCATATGCAGTTCAGAATTAAAAGCCAAATTATTATCTTCTCTGATATAGCTCACATTTACATTAAATGTTAACATTTCAAAGTAGGAGTTGCAAACCTCACCATTAATCATCTGGTTTGTATCAAGTGATATGTCACCTTTATCTCCCTAGAGCCCTTTTCTCCGGATAACCTTCTTCTCAAGTTCCCTTTCTAAAACCACTATTTATGATGACTAGGACAAAACTAAAGGGGACTAACACCAGCTCTGTCATACAACACATGTCTGTACAGGAATAGCACCTAAGCTAGCAGCAAGAAAGACCAGCCTCTGAACAAGAGAAGCACAGCTGCATTGGTTCTTCATCACTCTCAGGTTAAGTAATGTTGTTAGTATACCCACAATATAGTGAAACAGCGCTATTATTATTATAGTACTACATAAGAAACAACCTATAGGAGTATCCGAACTATACGTCTATGCGTCTACTGCGTCTACTACGCAGAATGGACAGAAAAATTGGGGCAGGAAAAGTAGCCTCCCACCACACCTTTTTGCAATTCCCCATCCATGCTTTGCCGTTCCTTGTGGTTAGAGCAGCCAGAACCCCTTGAGATGGCAACACTGAATTTTGCTTAGCCTGCTGAGGAACCCTAAGTTGGTTCTGGGTTACTCTACTCTGCAAATACACCATAATCTTACAAGTTTACTTTCTTTGGTCTCACCACGAAGGCAGCAATTAAAACTGTGTGCAAGTCAGTTTTCTATCAAAAAGTACCAAGCTACTTGGACAGACACAATTTTTCATATGTCTCCTAGCGCTTCTAATGCACAGCAGTGGCCCATCATTTTCTTTTTCATTAAAATTGGCTCTAATAATTGCTAACAGCCCTTGGTGAAATATTTTAACACAGTCTCTATAACTTCTGGCAAATAGCTGGTTAAGATTTACCCTGCTATTGCTCAAGAAGTAGAAAAACCATCGTACTGGGCAAGAAGATGAAAAGTTATCTCAGCGAGAGAGCGCTTGTACAAGCTAATCTCCCGATTTCACTGCTGTCTGTGATGATGGTCAACGTGATCAGGTCCTGTGGCTCTAACCTAGGGAAATAGTATGCAAAATCCTCAGGCACTTGGATGACTCTGAAGCTCCACGTGTTCCAAAAAGTTTTCTTGGGTGAAATAACCTCCTTTTGCAGATGGCAAGGTTTGAAAGATGAAGGCGATCCCATTACTTCATCACTGTATCTCTCTACAAACCTTATCCATGTCCTCAACACCACCGCTACAAAAATCTATTAAAATATGTCCAAGACATTCTTGCTACTACGCATACAAGTGGCTCAATTTGCATTAAAACATGAATACACAGAGCTGCCTACCTTTCCATGCCTCATTTCTCTGCCAGTGACACACAAACTGCTGTAAGGCAGCTTCATGTTTCTGCTGCCCTCCTCCTCTCCCCTACACTGCAAGATTTTGCAGATCACAAAGCAAATAGCACTTTCCATGCTCTGTTCCTAATGTCTTTGAGACGGGTGTGCTTCAAGTCCTGCCCTCCACATTTGAAGTGGCGTCTCTCCTGCATTTGGGCCGTGTTATCTCAGCATAGGTGTTTTTCAGTTCAGTTGGCTGGGGAATAGGCACTTATGTTAATAAGGTCTCTGACAGATGCCATCTTCCTCTTTGTTTTCCAAGAGGTTTCTGCTCCATTCCTGCCACTCTTATTTACTCATCAGTCCGTTTGAAAACTTACTGTTCACCGGCACTTTAGCGGAAGCTCGTGGTTACTTGTGGTTTTCAAAAAGGAAGGGTGCATTTCAGATGACACACCGTAAAACAGACCGACCATGTGTAAAAATAAGATTATACCACACAGCCCATGGTTCCAAGTAGTCCAGCTTTGCCACAGATAAGGCACTCTGAGGAGGCTTAGGATGCAAATTGAGCACTTTTTCTTCAAAAACTACCCAGCTGCTGAAGGTGCAAAAGGCAGAGTTTTAGGATAAGCTTTATGGGACAATTTGTTTCCATCAAACTCTGCTTATGATGATTTAGCTGAGTGGATCCAGAATCTGTTACAGTAAAACAGGTCAAAGTGGATATGGAAAAAGATATTTCCATTCTTCAAAGGCAGAAAAACAATTTTTCATCTTTTCTGACTGGATACAGTTAAAGAAGATTACAGCTGGTGTGATTGCTTTCGGCAGCCTAGTGCTTGACCTATAATTCTGTAAAAATAAAACTAACTCTTCAAATATTGACTGTCAGAATTTCCCCCCCATGTGTTTTTTGTTCTTCTCAGTCTACTTCATATGGAAAATTTACCATGTTATAGATCTGTATATGAAGACTCCTTGGCCTATTTTGTGATCAGACAGAACAGAAGATAGAAGATAACCACAGTTCAGACTATGTCTGGTCATCTTAACTACCCAAGAGAGTGCGCCTTCAAAACAAACAGGGTAAGGAAAGGACAAAAAAGGAAATATCGTGTCTCTTCCCTGTGTCCAAACAGCTGAGAGAGCACTTCGGTGGCCTGTTTGTTGAAAGATGCCAAACAGCAGCAACTCTGAAGGACTGCAACACACATTCACCACTTCCAAAAACGAATCCATATTGTAGGAACACAAACGGGGAGGCAGCAAATCAATCTGCCGGCACTGTCCTCCAACAGGAGACAGCACCGCTTCTTGAGCTACCACAACATGCCGCACAACAGTACCACATTACAGAGCTGCCTTCTTTACACAAGAACTTTGAAGCTGAGGGAAACATTTGTGCAGAAGCCCAACCTAGTGTGAACGCGTTGACAAAGCTCAGAGGAAACAGCTATCCCGCATAGAGACTTTTTGCTTCCACCGCAACAAAGAGGGAGGAAAAAATGCAGGCTCCGAAAGCTGTTTCCCAATACTGCTGCTTTGTGTAACTGCAGCAGCTTTCAGAAAAGTATCACTGCAAGCACAGAAAGGTAAATTAACTCTTTCATGTCTGTGATAGAAGTAAGAAGTTCAACATTAGCTTTGCACATCACACCAGGTGCTTTAGGGAGTCCCTAGAGTTTGGACTGCTGAGAGCTGGGAGGACACACACCCCTCACTTTTACAGTCTTTCCCTAGGCACATGCCACTCACCGCTGCCAGTGACACGGTAGCAGGCAAGGCCCCGGTGTAACAACCCTCATCTTATTGCTGCCATCACCACCGCGATACGGAGCGGCTGCACATCCCATCCTAACATGCCACAAGTAACAAATACGGATAGTCCTACTGAAAGCGAAGGGAAGCTCTCCAGGCATCTGAGCTGCACCAGGTGCCACACCAGTCCAGGGATCCCTGCCTTCTCCATCACCAGGGAGAAATTCCCCGCTCTCAGAGCGACCTCAGCTTGGCCAGCTCACCAGAGCTGACGGGAGCTCAAGACCACATGGTAGACACAGGGATTGCCTTGTGATTTTTGGTGGCACGCCGTTGGTGACAAAGACCTTGGCATGTGATGGAGAAGCAAGGTTAATGCAGCTAAGCGCTGAATAGGTCCTATGCAACTCCTTACTTGCCACTTTAAGTTTAACTTTCTCTGTTTACTTTTTAATTTAATATATTCTTTTGATCTCTCTTCCTCTCCTTTCTCTTGTCTCCCTGAGTTTGCTGACACAGTAGAAGCATGACAAGCTCAGACAAGCTAACCTACTTTTTTCTTTTTCTCTTGTACATGTTAACGCTCCCACTCCTCTACCTAGCATATGAAAGCATATTGCAAGTATCATTATAATGATACTTCCAGTCTCCCTGTGAAGTAATTCCCCCAACTGACAGGTGAAGAAACTGAGACACACAGAGCTCTTAAATTACTTGCCCCTGAAGCTTACAGAGGAACCTGGCGACACAAGTGGAAATGAAACCCAACAGATTTCTGTTTTTCTTGGTCCCAATCTATACAAAATTATTATACCTCCACCCATCACACGTCTGTCACATACCTTCATTTCTAAATACAGTAGTAATAGCAAAACTTTAGGTATCCATTCCACAGACTTACACATTTCTGTGATTTAATTGCAGCTAAGGAACACTCATCGCCGTGTCCCATGTGCCTTCAGTCTGTATGGCCGCCTGTTAGCTCAGGTTCAAGGGGCCCATGCGGCCTCTGAAGCTCAAGGTATGTGTTAATGGGAAGAGGCTACAGCCCACCTGTGTTCTGTAGCCCAAAGCCTGTATATGGCACGGAGCAGAGTTTGTTTACACATTAAGCCATGTAACGTGCTCCATTTTTTTACTTTTAGCCTGAGCTTCCAAATGCTCTGGACTCTGTTCCCTGTGTGTGCTGATGTTTGGGAGTTTCAGCTGGACTTAGACAGGTTCAAACCCACGCCTAACTGAATTTCATCACAACCATGGATATCACTCAGGCAAGCTGTTTTCCCTCTATGTATGGAATAATTCAGTGCTAACCCATGAGCTCGATTTTACAGAGATTAGATTTCCAGTTATGACACTGACTAGAATTCAATATCCATCACTCCCTCCAGGGTACTGAATAATCTTCAGCATTTACAAACCCGAACTTTGAAAAGCAAGTATACCTTTAAAATTAGTGTAAAATTACCGGAATTCAGATATTGACACCTTTGGGGTTAATATTCTCAAAGATGTTCTCTGCAACAAATCATGCCTTTTTTATTTTATGAAAGCTGAAATTAGCACATTATCCTGGAGCTCAGCCTTAAAGGAAAAAATCCAAATACTACAAGAAGCAAATGATAAAATCAAAAGCCGACTTTGGACAAAGCATGTAACGTTTTTGTGCCAGATGGTCTGTCTACACCAGAGCACTCAAAAAAATTAAACCACATTAATTTTTGAGGTAAGTTAGTTGAGCACCATTTAAATCACTGTATAGACTTTTTACTTCATAATCGAAGTAGCTTTAATTAGGTTTCACTAAATTTACTTTGGAAGCGAATCAAGTTTAAACAAAAAGAAATCACTTTCACCATGAACAAGAGTGACCACAAAGGGGTTCAGTGTGGTTTAACTAATACATTTTATGTATGCTTCATTAGTTTAATACGAATTAACTTCTGACTATCCCAGTGTAGACAAGCCCACAGTTCTTTTACATCTATACATGGAATAATACTCCTTTTGTCTTGTCAGTGAGAACAGTGAGCTCTCTGGAGCAATTATACTGAACGTACAAGACATACTATACTTAGGCCAGGATCTCTTGGGATTCAGATGCATAAAGCTCCTGCATGTAAGCAGTATGTAGCCTCTTTGGACTATTCTTGTGAGTCAAGTTACTCGCACACGTACCTGCAGCACTGGATACAAAAAATGAAAATTGTAAGCATCACAAGCAGTGCGTTCTCACACACACGCTACTCACACCCTAAAGTTTCATTCACAGTCTCTCACACCAAAACACCAGAGTGGATCTGTACGTGTGTAATGGTGTTCTAATGTTTAATTATCTTGAACACAGTGATATCCACACCACTCTAGAAAGAAATCAATTCTCCCTTTGCTCTGAGCTATAAATGAATGTATTCCATAATCAGCCTAACAGAACAGACATATGGGATTGTACATCTGGGAAGCATATGAGAGGTCTTCTCATATATAAAATTGTTTTGCAAAGCATCTCTCTCAGACTCAGCTTTAGGTATTTTTCCTTCATTTCACGCTGGAAAATTTGACTGATGTTTTTGGTTTATAAGGTATTAAATAATAACCACTCAGTTGCATTACTGGAATGCTTTTCACTCCTGAAATCTCCCACTTACACCTTATACATCTTATCTGCAGTATTTCTTTGACATGCTAATACTCTCTGTTTCTGCCATTAGCCCTGGGACTCATTTCTCCCATCACTGACATGAAGCTGCCTCTGGGGTTAAACTGGGCACACAAATACCTTGCTAGGACAGACAGTAAAAGATGAAAAATCACAAGACTTCAGCAAACAGACATGAAGCAAACATGAACTGGATTCAGACACGTTTTCAGTGCTGATGGCTCTGAAGGGTTTCTAAAACCAAAGGAGGAGGACTCCTACTGCAAAGCAGCTCCTCAGGAAGGCAATGCCACCACCAGCGACTCAGAGAAGACAACAAGCACATTCCTGCAGAAAACTCACAGTGGCGGGCAGAGCTGCAACACTGCCTGGTGACAGACTCCAAAATGATGGTGGCCCATCACGGGCTCATAGCCAACCAAAAAATGTCATCATCTTCCCACCTAGGAGCTGATTTTCCCTCCTTCACTCCACTGGCAACAAAACAGCATAGATCAGGCGCCCTGGGCAAACCTTCATCTCCAAACTGGCAATAATAACATTTCACTTTTGCCACCTCCTAACTGCCACGTCTTCAGGGTCATGGACTCTTACTCAGTACACACAGCATTTTACACAATGAGGAGTTAAACTTGATTGAGGGTATTAGGCATTCTAATTATGATATTTTTCTTTTTGAATTTCCAAACCTGTCCAGTGGGTGTCATCCCACGTGGTAGGGAGAAAATACAAATGAAATGAAAGGCCATAATAATGAAGATGAAAGTGAGCCTCAGAAGAAGCCAAACTTGTCCCCAGCAGAAACCTTCATCCTGTCCCACAATACCCTCTGCAGTAAAAACTGAAGACTTCTGCCAAGACATGAGTTCCATGGAGGGATGGACACACAACACTAACCAAGCTGTACACATTGATTTACAGCTGAAGCACAAAAGCATTTTGATGGTGGCGACAGAAGAGTGGAAGAAACATTGAAATCTGAAGGTTTCCCTCCAAGCTGTAAACCACCCAATATTTTCCCATTACAACTAAAAACCCTCATGGAAAAACTGGGGAAATAACACTTTGGGAAACCCTTTTGCAGTGATTTGCTACACAAAAACCGAACTCATGAGGTGGGTTCTAGCCAGAATTAGTCTCTGAATCTGTTACTAGTGAGAGATAAATCAGACCCCAAGGCACTGTGCTAAATCACAAGGGTGGCTGCTACCATATTTCAGTTAAGCATTTGTATTTCTCCCTCTCTCTTTCAGGTTTTCCTTGGAGGCCCAAGAAATCATTTACAGGAGTATGGGGTCTTTTCTGAGCCGAAACTGCCTTTCTTCTCCTCCCTCCCTCTGTTTTAGGAGAGTGGCAATGCTATGAAAAGACCGGATCTTGTTTTACTTTATTGCTATTAGAGGCAAAGTAAAAAGAGTGAGACCTATAAACACAAAGATGCCAAGATACAAGGAGACTACATGCTTGAATGCCCAGCCCTGGCTGCTTTGTTCCATGAGTAATAATCAATATGTTGGCGGAGGTCATATATATACGTTTGCCACAATGCAGAAAGTGGAGGTGCGAAACAATACGCTTTATACCAATGGCCCATTTCATTTCCTATGGCATAGCATCCCTTTGCCCCTTGCACAAATCATAAACCTTCGTCTTTATTCACATTTCTCCTCTGAATTGATACCTCCTGTTCCACTTTTCCTCTCTACAGCGGTAGGTGCTACAGAAACACTTTGGAGTGATTCACTGCAGAGAATGTTTGGGGGAAGAAAAACAAACATTTATGGACATGGACCCACTTGGAACCCAAATCACATGGAAAGTAACAAGATCTAACTATAAACTTTGAATTCAGACCAGACCAGTTGAAGTTTCACGAAATTCAGTTATCCCAGGCTAATTCAGGGCTTTCCATGGCAGCAGCTCCCAGGAAATCACCTGGAAATCTCATACGCTTCAACTCCAGACAGCTCTGCATTCCTCTAAAGCTTGACCTTCCCAGCTGGCCTCATGCCCTGACCCACAGCAGTAACCCCGGGCCAGGTACTCCTGGGTCAACCATTCTGAAGCATGAGCACTAAATTTCCAAGGAAGGCAGTAACTTTGCTTTATGTGAAGCTTGAGTTTTGATATAGCTCCTTAAAATTGCCTCTCCTCGGCTGGAGAACTGAATGAACTCAGACCCCAACACCAAACTTTGGTCTGAATTGCAGAGTCCAACCAATCAGTCCAGAAAATCATAGAATGGTTTGGGTTGGAAGCGACCTTAAAGATCATCTAGTTCCAACCCCCCTGTCCTGGGCAGGGACACCTCCCACCAGCCCAGGGTGCTCCAAGCCCCGTCCGACCCAGCCTTGAACACCTCCAGGGATGGGGCAGCCACAGCTTCTCTGGGCAACCTGAGCCAGGGGCTCACCACCCTAAGAGTAAAGAATTTCTTCCTAATACCTAATTTAGATCCACCCTCTTTCAATATCATCATCATCATTGTATTGGAGATCCAGGGTTCACTACTTTGTGCCTCCAATTTCAGAGGACTCGGAGCCTATTGATCAAAAACCCAAGCAAGGTGGGAGGAGAGGGTTCATAAACACCGCACGATCTATTCCAGTCCTTGCATGAATCCCCAGGACATGGTACCAGTCCAACAAAGTCTTCCGTCAAAGTTCTCCACAACCCACTGCAGCACACGATGCTCAGCCTTTCTGTGGGGGAACTTGGAAGAAATGTGTTTGCCCTAGAGAAATACTATGCTCTTGATGAAGTGCATGGGACAGGAGGGAAAGACTTCAGCTACACAGATGGGTCATGAAAGCAAAACCCACTTATTTCAATAGAATAATGAAAGGGGGCGGGTGCTTAAGCTCAGTATTTGTAGAGTTTAAACTTCTGTGCTTACACATCACTTCAGTTTCACATTACTGTCTATAAAGACTGAACAGGAAAGAATATGCAATAGAGTGTAAAATAAAATAAAATGAAAAAAAAAATCCATCACCACCACCACCACTATGGTCCAAAATGAGTTTTCCACGTAAAAACAAAGTCTTTGTCCCTCCACATTCTGCAGCACAAATTTCAATAGATTAAAGCAACAGTGCTCAGATCCAAGACACTTCTAGGCCATCAAGGTGAGACTTTTCATTCAGGCTTATAAACTAGGGTGTCATTGTAAATGGTTTAGAAGCCGAGCAAAATTTTAATATACATGCCAGTATGTGTGACCAAAGGGATTACCCCAGAATGGCTCACCTGATTAGTTATACAAATGCCTGCCTTTTTTTTTTCTTTTTCTTTTAATCCAAGACCGTGCAGAATGCCAAATGGGAGAATGGAGCGGGGTATGTACTGGAATGTCTGAAGGCTACAGACTTGGGATTTATATTCCATGTTGAATTCATTGTTCTCTCTCCTACCCCTGCTGCCCTCTAAAAAATGCCGCAGCCATGACAGAAATAAATTAGCCTGAGGTACAGGTCACACCTTCAAGGGCAGTAAGCATTCTGGGTAAAATCAATAGAGAAGATGGGAGTCTCTAACAGCTGAAGCAGAAAGAATGACGCATTGATAGCTTTACATATACCCAAACAAAGGCACTTTGGAGAAACCCTAGTCCCTGCTGCCTTGTGAACACAAAGCTCATTTTTTCAACCACCTGAACCCCAACAGCAACACAGAGGCAATTCAGAAAGGCACCCATTTCTTGGGAGAATTTGCATATCGATGCAGAAAATTCTGTTTGTTTGCATCTCTGCCGGGGAAGGAGATTGAGATGCTGAATTCTGCCCCAGGTTGCAACTCCCACAAACTTTTACAGAGACGAGAATCTGCACTGAACTTCAGCTTAAATGTTTCTGCACTCTCCAACCTCTTAAGAAGCAGAAACTGAAGCCTCAAACAAAAAATCCCCCAAACTTCAGTGAACACAAAAATGAGTCCAGGAGGCATCAAGAGACACTATGTATTGCATTCATTATTTTCACTTGTGATTTTAAAGCAATGGATAATATAGTCAAAATCACTTACATCCATTGAGAACCTTAAACTCAGGCTTCAGTACTTATGAATCACAGTTCCTCTGAAATGAGGTGATGTAAGATTTATAAGGATATGGGATACATGAAGATTCATGCAGAAGTCTAGTGGCTTTTACTAACGCTCCTATGGTGAGTTAAGTATTAACTCTCAGAGTGAGGCACACAACCTGTTCAGACACTTCATAGATCCCACGGGGTTCCTACCTGCGTTTTCACGTTCCTAAAAGCTTTAAAGCCTGATTTAAGCCCCCACAATACTTCTAAAAATAGGACTTAGACTCCTCAGTCCCACAGGAGTTTCTGAAATTGCTACCCAGGAGGCTTCTCAATAGAGAGAGCTAAAAGCTTTTCTCCTCTTCTGTCCCTCCCAGACTTCTCCAGAGAAAACTTTGGCCCAAATACAGCAGGATCTAAATCCAAATGAACCCTGATTTTGTGCAAAGCCAGCAAGAGAATGTCAAATATGTAACTTTCCCCTAGCCTCCTTGTTTGTTTGCTTTTTTTAAAACCCACACAACATTAACATGTGTATTGTTCTTTGATCATTAGGCTCGCACTTCCACCTATGGTGAAATGCGCGCAGTTTTGAACTATATTTGTACTTACATTTGTGGAGTCTGTGAACAATATCATAAATAGAACCATTTTCATTTCCAATGCTACCTGTAAAAATAAATGGAGGAATTCACCATTAATACCAGTGCTGCACTAAAGGATTGTCTTTTGCTTACAGTCACTCTCCTGTCTCAAAAACGTAGCAATGATGTGGCAATACCTGCAGCATCTCTCTACCTTCTAGGAAAAAATACAGTCAAATCAACACCTTGAGGAAAACTGTTCTTCAGAAATCATCCATGTTTTGCTTCTTCTGCTCTAAAAGAGGCAAAGATGCCTTTGCCTCTTTGGATGGCTCCTTGAATCCACCAGTGCACAGAGAAAAGAAAGAGATCGCTTCACTTTGGTCAATGGAGAGGAGAAGGCACTACTTAAGCTCTTCAGCAGAGCAGAGCCCCAGCTCTGCAGCTGCCCTACAGCAATCCTGGGCACTGAGGCTCCACGTGTGGCTGAGGAACAGACCTCAGCGAGAGGTGACTGAGGGGACAGGTTCAGATGTGGTTCGTTCAGAGCGGTGGAGCTGCGAAAACTCCACTGGTGAAAAGCTGTTACTTGTAGCTTCCACTAGAAATTATAGGCAAGGGAATCAGTTTTACTATGAATTTGTAAAGATGTTTTTAGCCAGACCACAGGCTTGCAGCTCCTACATGGCTCATTCCCTGTGGCTACTTTCACACGCTACTCTTGGGGACAGGGAAAGTGAGGAAAGAAAGGCACATTGAAGATCTTCCCAAGAACGACCAAGATCGTCTGCCTCAAAACAAACATCAGACAGAGCAGCCTACAATGACTTGCCCTGCTGTTCCTTGGTTCTTCTCCAGGACAAAAGTACGGGCTGATAATCCACATTACTGCCTGCGATACTCGAAAATACTGCCTGAGGTACCATTATCAGCTTTTGCCTTGCACTTCTACGCTAGACATGAAAAAATACAGTTGTGCATTTTGACATGTAGTGCAAACTCTGTGCTTCCTCAAAAGAGGTGCAATGTCATCTGGCGCAGCTTTCTCTGAAATAAATCATCCCCTATTTGCTTTATACTTCACTGCGCTTAGCGATATGGAAAGTCCTGCCCAGTTGTGGAGAACATTCCAATAATCACAAGGGTACATTATCTGAACAGATCACATTTAGCATCTGTAGGTCAAGAATGACCCATTAGAGATACACCCATTTGGGGTCTGTTTTTCTACAGCAGTGCCGGATACCAGCTGGCTTGCTTTTCCAAGTGACTTAGCCAGGGTGTTTCAGATGGGTCTTGACATCCTCATACTCAGAATGCTCTGAGCAATCACCATCTTCCAAAAAGGCCCTAGAAGGATGTCCCTACGTAAGCACTGAAACAGGGAAGCTGCCACAATTAACTGCTCCAGAAACCCAAGACCATTGTGCTTCTGCTCTGCATATCCCAGGACGGGAACAGACTCACGGCAAAGGTAACCTACTGCTCAAGGCAATACAATATATCCCATTCCTGCACCTTCTGCTTTCTCTATTCAAATTTCACCTCTGCCTATTGATTATGGCTGGTTTCAGAAGATACGCCTCCATTTCAAAGAACAAGATCACATGCGGAACTCAGAGAGGAGAGACGCATTGTTAAGTTTTTCCCCATTTAAATTGTTCAAAAAGCCAGGAATGGCTTTTTCATTTCAGCACAGAAATGAAAGACACACAGAAAACTATGTTACACACATTCACAACGGCTTGATCCACTCTGGAGGTAAATGAAACCTTAGAAAGACCTGGACCTTTCCAGGAACTATGGAATTCCCCTCCCTTGTTTGAAAAATAAAGGATTTAAATTCAACCAATGAACAATAGTGGTCTTGCCTTGGGAATACATGGGAAGATGAAGGATGAAAATAAAGATGGGCAAGAGACTAAATGGTTTATTGGCCAAACTCTGGCTGATACTCATTTAATGGACTTTACTATTATACATCACATGTAGGGTTGCTAAGATCTGGGCTCTGTGGCCTAAGAGTTGTTTTCCACTTACAACTTCTGCCTATAAATTGCAAAATCTCAAACCTAGAGGGGAAATGAAACAATCCAAAAACATTTCCTGTCCCTAATTATATTTTGCATGTGAAGTGGATTCATACGAAGCTGCTGGATTTGGATACCTGAAAATGAAGAACAGCATGGGGTAGGCCGTGTTGTTTGTGTCTGGATAAGGACAATATTTTGCCTTTCCACTGTCACTAAAAGGATCTAAGCTACATCTGTGAACCTGAGGTCCAAATGTTAGTGTTCAAAACTCAAATCAGGGTGTGCAGTTTTGCAGCCTGGGCTTACCACTTCTCTGCAAGTACAAGGCATTTTTCTTCTATAAATATGCAAAGTACCTTACAAAAGACCCTCCTGGTCACCCTCCCCATTTTCCAGCTAAGGAAATGGAGGTATTGCATGCAAAGAGGGGAGAGACTAGGCTGTGGCCACACCAAGTCCGTGTCCATCTGCAGCACGACCCTGACTGCCTCCATAATCCCCTGCAGGTTGCTAAATCAGAGGGGTGGAAAAACGCAAAGAAATTTTCCCAGCCTTTTCTCATCAAAAACTTCCTTGGATGTCAGGCGATAAACATAAGGAAAGATCAGAGGGCTTCAGCTTTGGTCATTTGCAGATTCCTTCTGCTTGGCATAGCTGCTGCCCGTCGCTCCATGTACACGCGGCAGGTAATCCCGGTGGGAATGACCGAGAGCCCTAGTGTAACGCAGTCACTTCGACTTCTGCTCTACTCTCGCCCTTTGCGAAGAAGAGATGCAGAGTTTTCACCGGAGAGTGGTGAGCACCAGCATAACCTGTTGTAGTTTGCAAAGATATTATGCACTTCTAATCTGTAAGTAGGAGTATGCATCAGGACTAACCTGCTACCCTTTTTTCTTACTGACATCCTTTGCATGGGAAATCAACTTCCAGTTTAAAATACCTAAATAATAAATATATAGCTTTTAAACACAAGTTGTTTACATTTGCATGTATAGTTATTTCTTCGATTATCTCAAGTTTATGAAATTCGTATAATCCAAATATTGAAGGCTGTATATACTCTCCACACTTAACAAAATTAAATGCTAACTTTTGATAAGCAATATAACCCTTCTGAAGAACAACAGAGGACAAAATTTAACACCAGAAATTGCCAAATGTTTCTGACCTACTTCAAACAATCATTAACTACAGACAGATTCTAATTATTTGATTCCATTTCATTTCTTATTCCGTGGTTATTTTGTTTCTTGACCATTTGGCCTGTGTTCAGAAAAATCTCCATTAGGCAGCACAAAGTCTCAAAAAAAATTATTCTCCTTCCCCTTTCTAAGGTTGGAAATGTTTCAAAACCTCAAGAGATAGGAGTTCTAAATATGCCTTTAAACCCAAAAAGTAGAGAGCACTTAAAAATTTAAAAGCGCAATAGTCTATTACATTAAAACACATTGTTATCAAGTAAAATTGCTTCCTCTCACCCCTCTGCTAGCAGTTTTGCAATTCATTTTCCAGAAAGAACTGCGAACATATTAAAAGGCAAAACATCTATGCTCAGGCTGGAAATGATCACATGAACAAGCCACAAGATTTGCTTGATAACATACAGAGTTTATTATTCAAGAACGAGTCTCATTTTCAGCTCTAAGGGAGAGGGCGGGGAGAGAAGGGGGAACAGTCTCTTAAAAGACACACACTGGAAGCACAGGATTGCATTTATAGGAACCACTAAAAAGAAGAAAGAAAAGAAAAAGTAGAGAAAACAAGCCTCTACGCTACCAGCAACTCAAGTTTTCAAAAACTAAGCTCAGCTCCCACAAATCTCATAACGTTTTCACTTAAAACAAGTTTACCTTATCAGAGAGACTGAACAATCAGAAAGCTGCTAAACTTTTCTAAAAGTTCAGCTGTGTGAAAGATGGGGAGGGATACAGGAGAGCAGAAAACAAAAGCCTGAGTTAAAAGTCAAAAGCTGCTCGACAAGTTAGTTTCTCTGCACCCCTCTTACTGACCTAAGAAGTCTTCATTTCACAGGTAGCAAAGTTTGTCTTCCTTCTCCACTGCAAGATCCCCACTTGCACGCAGGCACACCGCATTATTGCGAGAGCACTGATCATCAAAAGAATATTGTTTCCAATCTTCCGCTGACTGAGGAGGGAAAGAAAAATGCAGTCCAGCCAGGTACTGTTTCTTCGTGAAAAGTAAATCCGGCATTCTGGAATGAGTTCAAACATAGGGCTTGACAGGCAAAGGAGAAAAGCTTTTTCACTGAGCATGCTTAGTCCTGCACTGCCTGCACACTTAATGAACATTACTTCCTTCCCAGTGGTTACTCCTAGTAGAAATCCACACCCCCTACTCTTTCAGAAGTCAGGAATGCAGCTGAAACCAAAGTCCAGAAAACATGCCCGACACCCAGACAAGGCCCCACAGATCAATAAACTCAGGTTGTGACCCGCAGGTCAGTTTGTCAAACAGGACATCAGGGTGAGTTTTTTCTACACTTGGTATAGTTTGCTTTATGCTTCAGCTAATGCTACTCACTCCCCAGAGAAAATAAAACTGCACCGGCCTTTAAAGAATGATTAAATGCTTCAATAACAGATGGGAATTCTCTTTCGAATCTTGTCTTTCCAAACTGCTTTAAAGTGAGGGAAGAACGCTGCGTAAAGAAGTTTTTCAGACAAAATTAGGTCAGTAGATTCCTGAACAAAAGTTATTTGAATTTTCATAGGTAAGGAGTATCTGGTGACAAAAAAAAAAAAAAAAAAAAAAAAAAAAAAAAGAAGGGGGGCGGGGGGAGCGCCTTTTATTTAGTTAGGGCCTAATCCTGTTCCGTTTGCAATCACATGGAGTTTTGTCATTACCTTCAATGGGAATAGCGCTGGGGTTTTAGATTACAAATGCTTTCAGGCAAGAGCTGTGTCTACTTCAGTGACCTGTACAGGACAGACTGGTTTTGGCACTTCAATTTACGATTTACAATATTGCTGTGTCTGAACGTTTGAACACTGCGTAGCAGAAATCCCCCTCCTCACAAAATTCACGAGTTGCTGAAGAAAAGCAATTCTACAAAACTGCATGTGTTATTTTTAAAGCTTTTCGTTATATTTCAAGCCTTTAAGTTGCTTTCCAGTTTCTCCTGGAGGTTACACTTAGCTCTCACATCTCAATTCTTCTCCACAACAGGACTAGAAATTAAGCCTTTTTGTAATGAAGTCCATGCTGGCCCCCACTGCCGTGTCACAGCCTTCATAAAAACACAAAGTGTCCTAAGAATTATAATGGAATAACAAAAGCCATAATATTGTCAGAGTAAGGAGCACTAATCAGAATTACAACTGGATGAGCCATTATCACTCTAAGACCTCTAAGATAATGAATATTGCTCTGCATTTTAAAATAGGTTAGAACTCGATCATGACCTCAGTGTCTGAGTAACTCCAGACTTCACAAGGCTGCGGTGCCAATGTGAACAGGAAAGACCATGACAGAGATTCCAAATGGCCCAGACCTTTAGAACAAATTAGATTGCAGATTTTAATAGTGCACATTGGGATTGTATTCACGTGGCTACATTTCAGAACCACTGTGGCTCCTTTGCTCCTAAGTGCAACCAAGTGTTGTTTGGGGGTTGTTTTTTTAAATAGTTTAATTGCCCACACATCCCTGTTCTTCCTGGTTTCATTCGAGATTATAAAAGAAAATAATCCCAAAACTGTTTCACAAAAAAAAAAAAAAGCCATGCTGTATTTCCAGTGTACTGAACTTGAAGAGATTCTGGAAATCCCCAGAGAAAGTTTCCTGCAGATTTGGAAAAGCAGCCATGTTAGCCTAATTAAATGTGAATGCACTAACCAAAAGACTTTTCCCTTTGGTACGTTTCCACTTCATATCCCAAAGTTTTGCTTTGGTCAGGAAAGTCCCCTGTTAGGGGGACTTTTAGTCCCCCTAACAGGGGACTTTCCTAACAGGCAGCTAAATTGGAATTTTAACTATGGACCATCTCAGACACTTTTCTTGGCTGGGCCAAGAACTAAACGTATTAGATGTTCATTGAGCCCGAGACACCAAAAGCAGGTGGACAGTACATCTTATTGATGACTAAAAGGAATTACCCTAAAGTTTGGAACTGATGAACCCAAGGCTTAAACACATGTTCACTTAGCAAACAGTTGTGGTGATTTTAGACATCCTTCTCTCCCTCAGTTGTTCCTTACTACTTCTGCAGCCCAGCTGGATGAACAAGGCACGTGCATACTTTGTCGTGCCATCCAGGAGCTTGAACTGCCACCAGAAGTAGGAGCCAACCCAATGGCCACAGCACTGAAGCACCTTAGGAGCATGCGCGTGTGCTTCACCATCATGACACGACTCTGGGACGGTAACTTGCTAGAGAGACAGTAACACGTGAACACCACAACTGTCCACAAAATGAACAAGTGGTTCAGCCCTCCCTGGCACTTGCTACTGCATGAACTGCTACAGATATTCAAGCTGTAAGCACGCACTGTCACCGCAGATCTCCTCCCTGTAACACTAGTGACAGAGCTGCTGAGTACCTCAAGGCTGCTGTAGGCTCAGCCTTGTGAGTTCCACAGCGCTGAAGCCCTGGAAGCTAAAGGCACATTGCAAATATGCCGTCTGTGAGTCACAACGGAGGGAGCAGACTGCTGATTCCCTTCATGCCTAATTACCCATAAGCCGTTGGCACGATGATTTATGTAGCACAGCGCTGGCCTAGCTTTCAGACGAGTCCCGTGTCCAAATGGAAAGTGCTCTACCTCCAGTTCTCTTCTTGAAAGAAAAATCATGCAGGGCATTCAAGTCCACAAAACTACTCTCTCCTCTGAATTGTTCAACAACTATATGGACCACTGCATGCCAGAGCTACAATGCCTGTACTGCAAGACAAGCTCAGCTATATATATACTCTGTCCTGACACAGGATCACTGGTTTCTCTGAGGTAAACTGGATGAGTCCTGCCCGTAACTATTCAGCTGCCTTTCAGCTGGGACTGCAGGATGACATACCAGGTAACAGTCCAAATGGAATTTAAGTGAGAATAAGGAGCTTAAACACCCTTTAGGCTCTGCAATTAGGGCCTTTAAAGAGCAAAGAGGTGGGCAGGATTGCAAAGGAGCAGGAAAAAAGAGACATGTCCTGTGCCTCGAAGCTATTAGGTGACTCCCAGATGGACCATCAGCAACAGTGAGAGGAAAACACAGTCTCCTTCAGGCATCCATGAGTCAGGACAAGGACTGGGGAAAGCCTGGGTAAGTGAAAAGCCTATAGGGAACTGTACAAGCTTTGGAGAGAGAAACTACTTGGGTTTTGGGATGCTGCCCACATATTCTGTTTAACCAGTAAGCTGTGCCCTAAGGCGCAGACCTGAAACAGACTTTGGCATGGCAGCAGTCCTTCCTGGGGTGAACAACAGAGCCCACCAACGCACATTCACCAAGATCCAATAGGGAACTATTGTTACTTCAGATGTTGCCACGTTTAATGAAAGCCAAATGGCTGCCCCTCCCAGAGCTAACAGCTCCAGCTGGGGCAGCTTTGCTTCTCTTTTCCCCCTAGGATGCATAAAATGCATTTTTGCTCTCCTTCCTGACACCAGAAAAGCCTGGATCGCTTCCCACTGTACTGTGAGAGCTTGAAACTTGGCCATGCTATTTACAGCATCTTCTTTGCCCGGAGGAATTGGAGACGCATCATGATTTTTCCACCATATGCAAGCAGCAGGCACTGCTGCATGTGCCAGCACCGCTATATGGTGAGCTCAGCCCTACCTGCTGATGCTTCCTCGTGGCTAGTCGAAGCACTACAGTGAGGAAGAACAGGATTTCCCAAGGGATGCTGTCTGCTGGCTCTCGTCTTCATTGTTTTTGGTTTTCACATGCATCCATCCTTCAATTCTTAGTGGGAAAGGACAAATTAAAGAAAGACTGTAAAGGGTGGGGCTCTGTTTCTGGTCCTCTTAACTGTAATGTTAGCTTTTGGCTACAGAGAAGGTTTTCAAAAGGACTTAAGTGACTCAGAAGCCCCAAATCTATGGGTTTTCAGCAGGAGTTGGGCTCCTAGGTTCCTGCTGGAACTGCAGAAAAGCCTGTTCTGCCTGTGAGTGTCTAGAGAAACATCCAGTCCTTTCCACTTCCCATTTAAAAGACCTGAGAGAGGCTATGGGCATCCGGGGGTGGTCTGGCTGACAGGGTATAACTCAGGGGTGACTTTTAGAGCCTGTTGTGGCAGACTGACTTTGGCCAGCTGCTAGACGCCCACCCAGCTGCTCTCTCACTCCCCCTCCTCGGAGGGACAGGGGGAGAAATTCAAATGGAAAAGCTCATGGGTTCCCAGAGGCTGCAGTCCTCCAGAATAAACTACTCCAGCATGGACTTCCTATCAGGAGGCCCTGCAGGGCCCAGCTCTGGAGGAGACACCAGCAAGCATCGAGCTCTGCAGGGAAGAGGTCCTCTACAAGGTGGTGAGCCCAAAGCCGTCGCACCGTGCAACAGCTGTGAGGCAAAAGCAGCGAAGGACAGCGGATCGGCACAGCTCTATAAGCAAAGCAGCCGCGGGGTTGGCGGCGAGTGTGTATCACATAACGCTGCCACGCTGGAAATCTCCCAGACAGCAAACCACAGAGACTTCCCTTGGCAGAACAAGCAGATGTGAGTTTCCCAAGACATGTTTTCCCTTTGCTTCCCGTTTACTTCAGCAAAGCTTATTCCTACCTTGCGCTGAGAAAAATGTGACCCAGGAGACCTTATTCTGACAGACACTCGGCCAGCAAGCGGGCAGCCCACACAGGTGGAAGAGCTCAGCCTGGTTTTAGATAATGGTGTGTACACAAACGTCCTCAAGAGAGGTGTCTCCAGGAGATCACGTCACCGGACTAGAGGCACCAGATAACAGAGCGAAGGATGCTGAAGGAGGAAGCTTCAGAGCTGGTACCGGAGGCAAAGCAGTCCACCTCAAAGGGAGGGTGATACGATGCTGCATTTTGGCCCTATCTTTCTGCCCAGGGTACCCACCGTAACGTTTAATATCCACGTTACAGAAGTTTGTAGAGCTACAGTGAAAGCACAAATTGGACGAATTCATTCAAATTTGAACAAAATGCAAACCAGTAACTGTTACTGTTGATAAAGTATTAGACTATTAAGACTAGATAAAGTATTAGACCATTAAGACTACATATCCTGCTAAAGATACACTTTTGGTCAAACCCAAGTAACTGGACTCAGAGGGAAGAAACTGAGTGAAACTCCGTGATTGTATACAGAGATTGACCAAACTGTCAAAATATCTCTTCCAACTTTGGGAGCTATTAAAATATAGAAGGAGTTATTGCATTCATTTTTTGATGAAATACTAAATATGAGTAGCTGGTCTGTTTTCCAGAATGCAGCAGGTAATCTCAACATATTAAAAGTTAAACCGCAAGCAAGTTTAACCTTGAAGATGGTGCAAAGTACTTGCTTTGCTAGGACTGGGCGACACACCACTTATTGCAAAGCATAGCAATTTCCAAGTCTGTACTATGATCCCACTGGTCTTCCACACAACTCTGGGCAAGACACTTCACATCTCTGATTAAAGTAATCAAAGGGAACTGGATGTAATTATTACAGAGATTGCTATGATAAATCTGAGACAGCACTGACAAAAGGCTACAAATAATGCAAGAAAGATCCAGCCACAGCCACAAAATTCCAAGGGATTCAAAATCAACTTTACATAAATATGCCAAGCAATTACACATCAGAAAGAAAAAACTGGAGCAAAGCAAGCACGCTCTCATACCACTCAGCCATTGCTTTTGAAACTCCAAATGAACTGGCTGCAGGCCTTTTTGCAGCAGAAACATTTTCAAGCGATTCAAGCCAAGGGTGAGGGTGGTGACACCTTCAGAGCACTGTCTCCCAACAGAGCAGAACGCTACCTGCCAGAAACGACTCCACCGCACATGTGGCTCAGCCTGCTACAAAGGGGTGTAGTTCTGCTGAGGGCAAAGTGACCGCCCCTAGTTGCTCTCGCAGAGCCAGCCTTGGTCAGCACTCCGTCACCTCGTATTTCACAGGAATTAGGAGCTGTGCTCACATTTGCTTGCTGACTTTCCTTTTGCATTTCTCAAAAAAATTTGGACTGTTTGTTTCCTCCTGACCTACAATGCTTTTCAGTTTCATGAATTAGATTAACTCTGATTTTTCAAAGTCTTATTGTAGGATAATAAATGACAGCAAGCATTTCCTGTGACAACCTACAGTTTTCTATCCCAGCCAAAATAAAGTTGACTGAGGGAGGAGAAAAGACAAACTGCACGAGCAACAGCACTGAGCTCAGGGAATTTAATTTTTCCCCTCTCACAGGAAGAGCTGTCTCAGTGCTAAATATTTTGTGTGCATAGGTACATACGATACATACTTGTAGAGGGATGTTGGTGAGGTGCAATGCTTTTGAAGGAGTTGAGCTACATCATTTGTGCTACGTCTCTAATCTCCATACCATTGAACTTCAATAAGACGTGATACTTAAGAAAAAAGTCAACATTTGTTATTAATTTCTGATATAAGGCAAAAAGGCTTTGAGTTTTGCTTCTGATCAAGTATAACTAAAAGCCATTATATCTTACTGAATGGGATGGATGTGTTTTCTGCCGGCATGAAAGGACTCGCCATCTATCAATCCCTATGGGATTAATGAGTTTGCTGGTACCTAAACCCAGCAAAGCCATCAGTCTCCTAAAGATCTCTCAGTTGAGCAGAACATAGCACAGTGAATATCAGCATCTGGACAAGGAAGTTAAGAGCAGATAATAACCACCAGGAGCATTGCAAGGGACAGGTCAAAGGCAGGGCTCTTCAGACACCACGGTGGTGGATGAAGGAGGCTGGCTCGTACAAAACCCAGACAAGGTCAGGGGTTTGCATTTCTGGTCTCCTTGATCATACAACCTTAGCAAAAATGGACAATTTCTTTGAAAGGCAACTACTACGTTCCTCTGATGGGCTCTTCCAACATACATTAAACACCCTACTATGTGGCTAGCCAGAGTTAGAACCTCAGTGTACCAGTTCCCACATGCAAACCTCCAGACTTAGCACTTCCCAGGCGCTTTCCAGGAGCCAGCAGCAAAAGCGAGTCCATAAACATCTCAGAGAAAAATGACAACTGTCTATATGCACAACAGAGCCAAGACATTAAAAAACAAGGAAATAATATCCATCTCCTTAATCATCTCCCTCAGCTAAAAGCCAGTACAGTCTGCCTTAAATTTCAGCTCCAAGTGCTTTTCACAGGATACGCATCATCCCCATGAAACAAATGGATCCATTTCATTTTTTCCACTTAAAGTCGCTGGTGAGTTCAACTTTGGCACTCCAACAAAAAAAGTCTTCATTACCAGCATGCACAGTGCTTTGGAATCGGAGTGGTGTGAGAGGAGTGGAAAGTAATTTATGAAGCAAATTTTGCAGCACTGAGACAATTGCTAAGCTTTACCCCTGGATTTTATATTGCGTTTCTTTATGTAACACTGTGTTTAACTCATAACAGTCTGTGGCGGAGAGGGGGAGAAAGATGACAGTTTAATTTTCTCACTTCATTTTTGAGAGTTACAGTAACAGAACCATATCAATGTTTGATTTTTTTAGGAGATTTTTGCTGAAGTTTTCACGTATCTAGGATTATAACGGCTTGCCTCTGTGGATGTCATTGCTGTGCTAAGGGTTCCCCAAGCACCTTTCAAAAGGCACAGAACAATGTGAAAGTCAACAGACTTCCCCCAAGGAGCACCTGTGATTTAGGGGGTCCCTAATCTTGTAGCTGTAAAGCAGCCACACAGAATCCCTGTGAGCAAGGTGGTCCCAGGTGGAGTATTTCAAGTGCGACCACCTTGATTTGAGGAACCTTGGTATAATGTAACAGTATTTTGTTTGACAAGATCGAGAAAGAGAAAACATCATACCATCTGAAAGAGCTCATGGAAAATGTCATTAAAACTGACACTAGGAAAACTGTAATTTTGGATATCTTGACACTTAGCTATCCAAATTCCTTTATCCAGGAATTACCCAACAGCTCTAGCTTGCACCAATTGATTTTTAACTTCCACCTGAAAATATCTGCTGGAGGTTTTTTTTCCCATCAAATACACATTCCTTCCCCTTTCAGGCCACTGCCTGATAGCCGATTTATTCCAAGAAATCTCCTTTCTTCTTAATATCTCCCTCATCCTTTCTTTGGCTGTTGGTAACTTGTCTTAGCTTATCCTGTTTAAGTAGTTTGCAGGGTCAAAGCAAGTGTCATGGTGTGTTTGTCTTACGTCCCATGAATTTAAAAGTACCCTGTCCTGCAAATGCTGTTGTCTATTTATGGGGCTATCATCACTGCTTTAACTGTGCACTACAACACTGCACATCATAGTTTTACTTTTGATCAGCCCCTTTAGTGATTTAGTAGTTTTTAACTTGTCTGGGTGAATTCACATATCTCCATATCACTACAGACCTTGAAGTAACTACCTCGGTAACTGCAAGGGAAGTGAAAGCCTTTCATTTGTCACAGAGGTAAATGCAATAAATACACACACATCCCAGTAAAGCTTTCATGCAAGCAGAATTTTGTCTTGTGTTTACTTGGAAATCACTTTAAAATGTACTTCTGTCATAAATACATAATTGTAAAAAAGTCAGCGGGACTAAAACTCTTGGTATTGAGTGCTACACCTAGTGGTAAGTGTTTGCAGGATTTGTAGGTTTTTTGACATTTAAACAAATAATTACATAAAAACAACGTTTAGAGAAACAAGTCATAATACTAGGAGCAGGAGAGGAAGAAACACTCGAGCATGCTTCTGATACTTATGCAGGTAGCCTGTTCTTCTATCAGCATGCAAGAAATTTATGCAATTAAATTATAATCATTAATGAAACTTGCCTACAAATCTAACCTATACATCAGAGGAAAAAGCCCAGCTACTTAAGATGCAAGTTTAATATAACAAGGCAAGAGTAATAGATGGTGCTCTGCTATTCCTGTTCCATGGTACAAGGAGATGCTACAGTATACTTTCTTGTTTACCTGTCTACTGACCCGTCAAAACACTCAAGGTACCTCAGAAGTAGCAACCACGTGAAAGAAAGAACAACTTACAAAGTACACAGTATCACACACCTGTGTGGTTTCAAACAGATTCCTGTTATGAACTTAAGCAGAAATTCACAACCGTCAATATAGGGTGAATGCACATTTTAAATGCAGTGCCTTTAAAGACAGATATTTATCGTGTATGCAGCAGGCTTAATTCAACAATACTTCTTTTTACTTTGCATTGAACAGTCATAGGACAAAACCAAGACAAAGTGCTTAGAACAGGGCCTTGCACCTGCATTCCCCCTCACCAGGGGAGTGTCACAGCACTCGGCTCAAGAGTCACATTTCCTCTCCCTGGATTAGTGACCTTTAAAATCTCTTCTGCAGAGTACACCACCTTCCGCAGGCAGGCAGAGCACCAAGTCGCCTTCCTTCTTTAATAGCAGCTTATTTTCCTTCTGTTTGAAACTTCCAGGGGAAAATAATTGCCTCCTGAAGAAGCCTGCTTCAATCTGAACGCCCCGTCTGTTCCACGAGACCAGTGCCCGTGTGCTTAATGCAGCACAGAGCGATGCAGACCCCTCGAGTACAACACAAGCTTTGCCCCTAAATTGTACCTGGAATTTGCAGATCTCAGCCTGCTCCACAAGCCTCAGTTAGGAAAGTGTTCCCTAAACGCTTGACATCTCCAGTTGGCTAATTAAAGCACATGTAGACTGAACATCCCAAATACTGGGGATGCTCAGACTGGCTGCCTGCCCCTCACCTGAGCTGGTGGAGCATCACATCAGGTGTTGAAATGTCACTGCTTGCAGCATGGCCTTTCTAAGTCAACCACCAGCACCTTTCAGCACTTTGCTGTTAACTGAAGCGGTGCAGCAGGGAGCTTACGTGTACCGCAGGGCTGGGTTAGACGAATACGTGGACAGCTGGGAGCCTTCACTTCAAGACATCCCAAATGCTTCCACTCCCACTCACAAATGAGAGTTTGCAGTTACGTGCCCAAGGTTATGCATTGAAATTAATGGAAGAGATGAGACCATAAATCAGGAGTCCCAGCTTCCACCACCAGTCAGGCCCACAGACTCCACGCTGCATCACGTGCGGTGGCGTGCACAGTCAAGATAGGACACGCAGGAAGGGAAGGGGCAGAGGGGTCTGAAGCTTCCTCTCTCCTTTCTCTATAGAAAGCAGTGTACTGCTGGAGAGCTTGGCAAGACAGACCCAGCACTGTTATATGGTTAGCACTGTTCGCTTGCCAGTTGGAAGGAGACACAAGTTTCAGGGGTCAAAACTCTTAAGTAATGCTCCAGTTTCCAGCTTGTGTCTCCCGAGATGCACAAATACCATCCAACTCACTGTGGACATCATTTCCTTTTTATGTTTCTCTATTTTCAAATTACTAAGCAATACAAATGCTTTTAACAGCCATTTCCACATGCTTGATGTACTCCACAGTTTCTAAAAAGATTTCTTAATAACCCAAGCTTATCTAAATCACTTATTGTTGGTTTTGTTAACATGCAGAAGTTAAGCAATTGATTAAAGAGGAAACAACTGTTTGGTGTCTGATATGAAACAAGCTTCCAAGCCTCAGAGTATCAAGCGAGTTCCTGTCCATATCAGAAAAGAAGAGAGCAGCAGGTTTTTTGTGGTCTCCACAGAGAGGCCGTGGCTTGGGTAGACAGGGAGGATCCTTTCTGAGTATTGGGCTCTTGTCAGCTTGCTGGGACACTGTGCTCCTTTCTACAGCCACAGAACAGCTCCATTTATAAAGCTCCATGTATGAAAAGTTAATACATGATTGGAACATCATTAAATACATAAGCATTTCTATGTTAAGTAGTAAGGAGCTTTGCAGGTCAATTTGTGGCTTATAACCACTTCTGACATACACTCTATGCTGCTATTATTCCTGTTACACAGCGTCTGTTATCCTACTGTGCGAGATACTCTGCAAATGCAGAATTGAAAACACATTGGAAGTTTTTGGAGCAAAGACTACCAGTCATATTCACATGGCCTCGTATCCACTTTGTTAAATGTCACCTCTTGGCTGGCTTCAGGTGTTGGGAGGAACCTGCGCCAACAGAAGACACTAGCTTTGGTGACTGGATGTGGCCTCTAGTCTAATCACAAGAAGAGGAGCAGGGAAGACAAAGATGATGACGACATATTTAACAACATGTAACTAGCACAGGGAACAGTCAGTCAAATGCTGCGACTGGGCCCAGACCGTGTCTCCGTAACGGGCAGTAGTGAAACACAGACTCTGACCTTTCCCGTGCAGGGCCATTGCCACAGACTGCAAGCACAGGTGCTCTGGTGTTGTGGCTCCTTCTTGCACCATTAAAAGCCTTTGAACCTGAAACACTCAGCAGAGGCCACTGCCACTTGAGTAACAGGCATAACTCCATTGGCTGATAACCCATAATATGCCATTATTCCTTAACCTGACCAGCCATCAAAGGCAAATACACTTCACTTTTTCACTGCATCGTTTTTTCTTATCGATAAAGAGATTAGAGATTTAACCCAACTTTTTTTTTTATAATTTTAAATCTCACATTCACATGTCTTTTGAGAATTAGAGGAAGGTTTAGTGCCAATATTATCCTGACAGATCTCAGCCTAACTTCCAGGCATCCTATATATGAAAGAAACCAGAAATCTTTTATGATACCATGACCGGAGACATTTAGACAGCTGACACGTTAACATCCTTAGGAATACACAGTCATCATCACTTCAGGCAGTCATGCTTTTCAGGCAATAAACCATGATTTGCCTTGTCCTTCACCTGCAACAGTAATTTAATCCACTTCACTCAATTTAGCAACGGTCCTCTAAAAAGAAGAGCTGGGAACCCAGGTAATTAATTAAGAATAGACTTTGAACTTGTACTGGAGAGGGAAAGTTATCCTAAGTAGTTAGACAATGTTATTCAAAATTTAAAGTTTCTAAACTACTGGGGGAAAAGCAATCTTGTTACAAAAATGTTCCAGGACAGCAAACATTGTATGTATACACAACATATACAAATGGGTAACAAGATTATGAGATTAAGCTCTCCAGAATCAAAGACTTCACAAAGAGATGGCTACTCCCACAATACTAATTCAGCCATATTTTTATACCTTTATGTCTGATGTTAACATTACTGACTAATTAATACACTAAGATTTGCATTATCACAAGGCAAAGAGGAATGGGAAGCATTGTAGCAATTCGGTCGATACAAAATTGTTAGACTAATGTTAACTTTCAGTGGAGTCCCCTGACTCCCTTTTCCCCTTTGTCAAAAGGTGATATTTCGGTGAAAATTCAGGGGAACTCCAAGAACTTTGTTCAGTTGTAACGACTGAAGTGTGGAAACCACATGAATTTCAGGGCAAACTGTGTGATCACTCCAAAGAAATTATATCAAAGTGTGGGAGACATGGACAAGTTTCACGTGGAGCTTTCAAGTTTGGCCAGTGCCAGTTGTTAACATTTCACTGCCAACTCACACTAAGCAAAACAAGCCCTGTAAGCTGAAACAGTGGAGGAAGCTGCTGAGATGTCATCTTGAGCAGGTTCATCCCTGCTCCCCCATTACAGATTGCTACCACTCTGCCCTCACCCTAAATACCTGGAGCTGAAGTGAATACTTGGGAGAAAAATCTGAATTGACTTGCAAATGGGTCTTTGAAAAGGAAATGCATTATCTCGCAGTTACAGTAGGTGAAGAGGTGCCAGTGCTCATGAGTTCTGCAATACATACTCAAACCAGCTGGGGAAGAGAAAATAGAGTATATTAACCCAAGCAAAATGCTGCCACCCTGCCACTGCAAGGACTTCTCAATGGAAAATCATTAAATTTCTTTTCTATATGCAGCATATCTGGGAAGGGTTACTTCAGTGACAAAAGGTGTGGTGACAGTAAGCTCTTCAAAGCAGGAGCCATTTCTAGGTACCACTGTACATAACAGAACAGGGGCTCTTTGAGGGAAACTCCTTCTTGGCCCAAGAACTTAAATTAATACCTAAATATTTAAGGATACATTTGCACACAGTCATTCCCAGTTTTATAAAGAGCGGTCATCTGAGCACGCCACGGAGCAGAGACACCTTGAGCTGGCCCCATACCAGCACAGGTCTGGTAGGGTAAAGCCAACCACAGGGCTCAGCACAGGTCCGGAGCAAATAAACCCTTCTGGAACACAGGGAGCCAACCACAGGGACACTCGAGTGGCACCACATTTAGTCCCAGACTGGATCTGGTCAAGGTAGTGGAAAATCTGAAATAATTGGCTCCCCCGCACCTAAATAGCTGCCGCATGCAGCCATTTACATATTTCTGCTCTGCATCCTTTAGTAACCCTATTATCCACATTTTCCCATTGTCTGGAGTTTCAGTCGGCCCATTATTTTGGACAATGGAAACCAGACTGCACTATGGTACCTTTCTTGACATTTTAACACCCACCCCTTTTCCTTTCAGAAAGGGCAGAACAAAGTTCAAAAAATAAAATTAAATAAAAAATATATCTTGGGTTCTGACCCAGAGCTCTGATCTGCTTGGGCAGTCCGACAGCTCGAGCAGCTAAATGATCTGTCAGAGAAAAGAACTAAATACATGTATATATAATATATTAAGCTTTTATTTAACAGTTAATTAATTAATATTTCTGTAAACACATACACCTCTTTTTCCAAAGTTCTGTAAGTCAGCACATTTTTTCCACTGCAGACTGTTGTAGCCCCTTTTTTCCCTTCAAACTTTATTATAAAGCCCCAAAAGTTCACATAATGTCTCGCTATTGTTTCTTTAAAGAGGAATTCTCCTCCCCGCCTCCTTCTTTCTCTGTATCTCTGAGGCACCACATGGCACAATAAGAGCCCTTTCATGTTCAAGACTCAGAGTCGTTGCTGTGGTAACTCTCCCAGCCTCACCGAGTATCCAAATAAATAGTTAAAATTAAAAAATAAAATCAGAAACCCAGTGGGTCTGGCTGCAATCTTATCTTTACCGTGATGGCTTCGAGGGACATTAAGAAGCAAAATAATAACCTTTTGCCCAGATTAGTCACCTAAAAGTGGCGATTTTTTAAGACAGAAGGACATTTGTGCTGTTCCAACAAGTATTTGGCTGAGACGGGAGCACAAAGACAGAGAAGACGCAATGCAGAGCACTAGTAGCCAGTGGCATAAAAATTATGGTGTGGAGTTTTTAACCACTTGCAGACAGATTTCTCTTCCCCTCCCTCGCTCGTGTAACAGCTTTGGGGTAGACACTATACGGAAAGCTTTTGAAGGATTTTATCTAACGGGCAACAAGCAGCACAAAGTGTCATTAATTGCTACCTTGCAGGAAATGCTGCTACAAAGAGAATCCCATGCTTTCTGTACGAAAAAAAAAAAAAAAAAAAAAAAGATATATTCCCCCCCCCCCCCCCCCCCCCCCCCCCCCACGTGCTCAGACAAGCCACCGCTTGAGGCCCCCAAGTATCTGCTATTATCAGTTAAGTCACGTCTAGTGCCAGGCAAAAGGTCATTTCAGGTCATTCCGGAGATGAAAGGAAGGGGTAATGTATGTGAGAATGCCTGAACTGGCAAGCAAAGAGAAAAAAGGGTGAGGGAGTGCGAGAGAAAAAAAGGGAGGAAGGAAAAAGGATGCAAGAAGAGGAAGAGAAGGATAGAAAGCGGGAAGGAGAAGATGAGAGGGTGATATCAGACTAAAAAGGAATGTTCTTATTGCCAGGAAACAAATAAAAGACCGAATTGCAGCACCTCTGGTGACACACTCTATGAACTTGATTCCTCATCAAATAAAAAGGCTGCCACATTTTCCGGGGTCATCTTTTTAATTCATTCCTTCAATGAGGTTTTTCTGGGTTTTTTTTCTTTTTTCTTTTTTTTTTTAACCTTAACTGCTGAGAAAGGCAAATGCTTAAGGGAGAAAGGACTATCCATTGTCTGGGGTGTCTGCTTCAGCTTCCTTTGTCTGGGAATTATAAGAGAGAGGTAGAGGCTCCTTTTTTTTTTTCCCCCCCTTTTTATGCATCTGAAAAAAAAATCAATTCTGCATTTAGCGGTGAAAAATAAAATACCACGATGCTCCAGCAGACAGCCCAGCCTTTCTCCATTCGCCTTTTCTCACTTCTCCCCCTTCCACTTCTCAGCCCCCCTCCATAAGGTAGTAGTCGGATAAAATTTGCAGTCAAGCCCATCAGTCATTCCTGAATCCATTCCAAGGTTCCCCCTCCACCCCGACTCCTTCTACCTCCCCCTGCTCTCAACTCTGGCTATACTTGTCTAACAAATCATTTTTGTAGGACAAGCGACTGGCTCATGCGGAGATTGCACACATAACCCAGGCACTGCCGACAAACTGTCAGGGGAGGAAGAGCTTTAGTGGATTTTTTTTTTTTTTTTTTTTTTTTGGTTCCTTTATTTGTAAAAACATTCCTGTTCTGGGATGCCCTCCTCCTCTGCGCTCTCCCCCAGCCACTCCAGCCTCAAGCTGACCACACTGATTTTGCCTGAAGCTTCAGCAGAGTGCAGACCATGTCGGGAATTACATCACAGAAAATTATCCTTTTTTTCAGCGTGTGGCGGCATGGTGGGATCCCTTCAGCGCGCAGCAGCCTCACCCAGCCTCGTAAAAACATCTTCTTTTGTGCTTTAAGCCTGAGAATGGGTTTCCTGGCCACACATGCAAAAGGTGCTGCTGTTTGCCCCCTCCCCATCCCGCCGTACCCGCACGGATTTAGTGCTTCCTAAGGCTGAGGAGAAGGGAAAATTACCTGGGGAATGACTACAGTTTTCTTTGTTAGCAGCAGGACGCTCTGTTTACTGGGTTGGGGAGGGGCAGGCAGTTGTTGAACTACCTGCAGGTTTTTTGGGGGGGGGCTGCGGAGAGCCTGGGTGGACGGCAGCCAAATCAGGGGGTGACCCACAGCTCTGCCCAGCCTCACGCTGGAGAAGGCTGTTTCACCCCGCGCTGGCCGTCTCCTCCCCTGCGAGGGCCAACGAGAGCCCCATGGCAAACGCTCACTGCCCGCAGGCCACGCAGACCGGCTGCCTGCCTCCCCCAAGGAAAAGCATGGCTATTTTAAACAGCACAAGCTATTTAAAACTGCCATGCTAAAATTGCTCTGGACGCGCAGCAAAACGCCCAGGTGAAGCCTCTGGAAACTGCTGATAATGGTGACGTTCCCACACAACGTACATTGGGAAGGTTTTTCTCGGGTATTGTTCTGGCAGACATTTGAACCAATCAATTAAAATTCATTTTAAGATTTTGTAGTCAGAGTCCAAAGTCCTCTGAGATACCAAGTGGCTCTGTGGCTAGGGCTGTGGAAGACCAAGGTTTAAGTCCCATACCTAATTAATCGGGATGAATTAGGTTCACTCTCTTCTGCTGATGGTTCTTCATTGACAATAAATTACACTGTGCATTTTTTTTCATTCAGTCATGCTAAGTTTCTAGCAGACACGCTATTCTTCCTCATTTGTCACTTTTATTATAGCACTATCTTAGACGCATAGTTGTAGACACTTAATCAATCCTGCTGAGCTGTTATGTCTGTTTGCAACTTGCTGCAGCTCTGAAGAAGGTTCCTACATGATTCAGAGCCTTTGCTAGAAAACCTTGGGACTCTTGCTTGTCTTGTCTTGCTTTCTAATGATGAAAGTTAAGACATTTCATAGTGCCATTTGCCCCCTAAGAAGAGCCCATTGCCAAACAAAAATCACTCCCTACTTTGCTTAGGCATCAACTCCCCAAATATAGGGATAAAACAAATTCAAATGTCCCTTCTTTCACACTAAAGTCACTCCGAATCCAGAGATCTGTTTCTCACGTATTGACGTTTCTCCAGCTGTGGCCCTCCAAAGGGTTAAAGCAATGGCATATTTGTAGAAGAAGACGACGCTGCAGGTGTGAGCGCACTAATTGGATAACTGAACAATAATGAAAGCAAGAACAGGGGATGGTGGAAAGGGGTTTTTGCAGCAGACTGAACAATTGCAAGTGAAAGATTCTGTGAATGAAGATAAAACCACAGTGAAGTTTAGTGGCTTGACACTGCCCCACACCCAACACATGCAATTCCCACTGAGCTCAAGGAGAGTTATGCCACCAGTGATGCTGATTCCATACATCCCTCATTTGTTTGCCACATCTCTCTGGAAGGACACGTATGGGTAAATCTCCAGATCCGTATTAGGTTCTGCTGACCCACATTGCTTTGGGCTGTGAGCCCAACCCAAGCCTCTTGCTGAGAAGGGACCTTATGGAACAGCACTCCTCAAGTTTTCAGCCAAAGCCCAGGCCAAAAAAGAGTTTGTAGTTTGGCTCAGGTTTCAGTGCTGAGGAAACAAAGGTAAATATCATCAATGATTACAAGCAAGTAGGCAAAAATGCCAGCAGAGGAAAATAAAAATAAAATCCTCAGCCCAAGTTCCTTCGCTGAAGCCTGGGGCTCTGTGAATGCCAGAACCCCAACAAAAGCAATGTAATTCAGCACACACCTGGTAACCACCAATGGCCCTCTGAGCTTTCAGCAAGCAATGAAAAAGGCAGGCAAAGGCAAAACAAGAGCTAATGCTACAGCAACACCACAACTATTGGTTTGAGTGCCCACAACTGGTCACCTCTGGGGCAGAATCCCAGAATCTATTGGAAACAGTCAATATGAGCATTAAGAGAAAATCTCTTGAAGCTACAACACACGAGAAAAGACGGAATGACTTACTGCTGGATTGAAAGATGGAATGACTTACTGTTTTTAAAAGAGGGGGGCTGAGGGTTAGTGGTAGGACAGGCATGGACCACGATTACAAATATCTAGAAGTCTGGCACGAAAAGGAAGATAACAACGATCATTTAGAACAAGAGGTTTCTTATTCTCCGTACAAGGCGCACTGAAGGGATTCAGTAGAGCCTCCAACAAAGCTCTAGAGGGAAAACATCTGCCAAGGGACAACCTGGGCCTTGTGATCCTGACCTGGAGAGTGGGGACGGACTGCAGAGCGTCCCCTCTAACCTTATGATTAAAGAGAAATTTTTAACTCCTCCATTCTACAGAGGTGGCAAACTTACCTACAGACAGGTGAAATCGTGAGAGACATCGAGTCCTCAGAGGGGCCCTCATTATGAATTTACTGTTTTTTTCCTCAGATGAGTATTAAATGCAGCAATGCAAACCTCACACAGTATTTGTTCATTACAGCTAACAGGGAGTGAATATCAGAGACTTTTAAAGTGGGAATAGCAAAGAACTTTCAGTGAAATTAAAAATGTAAATGTATTTCTGGTATCAGTTTCAGAGTTGTTCCCCCCCACCCCACTTCCTGAAAATTAGTGTATAAGCCTCTGCCACCAGATTTCCCAGATAGCTTCCTGTAATACGACTGGAGGCATATGCCATCAGCACCTGAATATTACTTTGTTGTTAGGGACCTGCCATATGTTTCCTATTAAAAAAAATTACTTTATATCACAGGAAGCCACTTTTTCTAGCAACAATAGCTGAGGTTCTTGTAACCGTTTCACCCATAGAGGCAAAAATAATGACTAACCACCAACTACAGCAGCTTTATCAAAGTCACAAGTGTAACCCATTTTTTGAGTCTTCATATTCAACAAATCTTATGTTCTGATTAATTTATTCAGTGAAATGGTGCTATTGCAACAGCAGCCAGGGGAAATTAAAAGACTTCAGGATATGAACAACATGTTGGAATAGCGTCAGCTTCCTCAGTCTCTGTGCCTCCTGCCTGAAACCAAAACTCAGCTTTACACAGGGACAGAAAACTTGAAATCTGACAGAACGTCTGGCTCTTTGACAAAGGGACACCTCTTCATCATGAAAAGTGAGACCCAGTCACTTGACACAGAATTTCCAAAATCGTATTAAAGATAGTTTCAGATACAACACACAAAACCGTAACATGGAGTATCTGGAATGGAAGGCAGATGGGAGTTTGCCAGAATTATACTATGTTTTTCATTTGAAAAGGAAACTTTCTTTCAAACAACATTGCTTTTCCTCCTCAAAAACATCCTGCGTACATTTCAATTTGATAGACCACTGCATCACTCCACGCCTGAGACGGGAAGCTGGGGAGCATCGGGGGAGAGGGAGCAATGTGTCTCCCATACAAAGAGGGACCAAAAAGCATTGCAATTACAGTTCATACGACACCATGATGTCTTATTCCTGGAACCTAAATCATTTGGGTTTTCAACTACAATATTTAGTGTTTGATTTCTAGCAGGAACAAAAAAAAAATTTTTCTTCCTCAGAAGCTCTTCTGGAGAAGCTCCACATCCCGTTCCTCCTTTGCCAGCTGGCCAAGCATTCAGAAACATGGCACTAGGCAGCAGTTGCTTGTGGGTATTTATTTCCCTTAGATATTGAGGTAGACATTTGATGCGCCTCTTGACAGAAATGGAAAGTGTAAAAAGTTTTAAGAAAAAGTGACAACGATAAGGAAAGCCTCCCAAAGATGGAGGGTGTAATACTTCAGTATTTTCAAGGTATTCTGACGGTGGCAGGTACATCTTCCATCTGCTTTACGAGAAGAAAGGTATCAGAGTCTCAGACTCTGCTTTGTGAGAAACAACTTTATTTCACTTTTCACTCAATTATAGCTGGGATTTTTCAATCGCCAATGTCAGAAAATTTCCAGTCAGACACAGCCAAGTGCTAAAGCTGGTTTGTCATTGAATTTAGGTTGTCACAACATGTATTTGAATTTGAGTTGAAATTCTCATGATATTTTTTGGAAAATGAAAATATATGACAAACTCTGCCTTGCTCTGAATATAAGCATTTTAGCTTTTATACCCCAATCTAAATTTCCTCCTGAGGAGCAAAAGTACTGCTCATCATGTAAAACTCTGGCACACACAGTCTATCCTGGTCTCACCACACAATTCAAACTTGTCCCTCTGAAATGCCCACAAGTTCAGAGTCAGACACAAGATACCCTTTCTCTCAGAGCTTTGGCTGAGCTTTTCTCAAGATTATTTTGATGCTTCCAGTCCTAGACGAAACCACACAACTCCCAAATGCGTGAAAAATAGCAAACAAGTATTTAGGGTTAAAAGAAATATTATTTTTCTGCCAAATAGATATTTTGGACAAAGATTCTGGTTGGCTGCGGGTGTGTGCAAAGTGGTTCAAACTGCCATCTGCATTAGAGACAGTAATGGGATGTGATCAGAGCGCAGACACAACACGGCGAAGGCAGCCCTGCCTTGCTCGTGCTATTGTCTTTCAGGCTCTGGGAGCTCTGCCTGCATCTGGCAGAAAAGTTGATCAACTTGGGGTAGCTAATCAGGCTGCTGCAATTTCCGGCCCTTTCTTTCCCAGATTCCTCAGATCAAAGTTCAAGTCCCAGAATTATTATTCCCCGAATGCTTAATGAGCTCCAACCGAGGGACACCAAAGGCAAAGCTAAAACATTGACCGTGCACTTCATTGAGTTTGGCCAATGTGGCTAAAAACAAGAGGGTGGGATCCATAGCATGCAAAATCACAATATACAGATTTGTATTTTAATCCAATTAAGATTCCTACACGCGAGCAGGGATGGCAAAGGGCTTCAGTCACTTTGTAAAAAGACGTCTGCTTTCCTCATTGCTTTCCCCATATTAAAATTTTGCAAAGGTAGAAATTGGCCTTGTCGTCAATCATTTCTAAAGAACTCTCTTTTGGGAGAATAGCAGAGCCCCAGAAGCACAAAAGCTTCCTTGAAGACTAAAGTTCAGGATGTTGAAATGCAAAAGTCAGATTTTGCCAGGAGGCACGATTTCTGAAGCCAGATGATTCCACCTCAGATTAAGTTATTGAAGATCTTTGCATGCAGAAACATTTCTTTGTTCTGGCAAACACTCCCCAAGTTTTCTATTCACAAATGTGACCCCTAGGAAAGCCAGCCAAGATTCTTTTGCGTTATCAGGTCAGAATGTTCAGGGCCCAATTATTTTAATAGTTATAAAAAAAACCCTGACAATGGTTCAGTACGCCAGTGAGAATAGTATTCAGGGACTTAACAAGTCACTCTAACATCTGGCATGTCGAGAAGACTAAACACATGGAGAGTCTTGCTGCAAAAGTCAATGGAAAGGAATGATAATTGCTCATTAGAATGCCTCCTCCACAGGTTATTTTTAACTTCCCCTACTCTTTCTAATCATGGTGCATGCATCAGATGATACTGAAAAGGGTCAGTGCATAGGTTTCTCCTCTCCAAAAACACACTTTTAACAAAGCCTTTTCATGAAGCTGAAGATTCACATGCTACACCAGTGGCACCTGTTTTGGTTTTAAACTACAAGCCAGGGCCCAAACAAAATCCTCCCAAAGCTCCGTGCCTTCAGCCACCAATCCAGATTGCAAAGGCAAAGATACTGACTATAAAAATCAAAAGCTTTATTTTGATCTATGATGAAGACAATCGTTTTCCCTCTCCCTCAGCTTTAAGAGTGCTGTGCATGGGAAGAATATGAGATGCCCAAATGTAAAGGCATTAGAAGATGTAAGACATGGAGAACAAGGACAGAGTCCTAATATCAGGTGCCCGGTGTCAACAAAGCAATAAAGCAGAAGCCACTAAGTGTCAAATGAGGCAAAACAGCTATTCATCTACTTTTGAAGGAAGGAAAATTCTGGCTGAATTTCCACAGTGTATTTCACCTCATGTTTTCAAGACTGGGAGCTGCAGGTTCTTTGCATTCTTAAAATCAGCGTTACCAGAACATACCCATGATTACGCAGAGAAGAGGCAGCAAACTGGTCAGGTCTGCACACTGTTCTTGAAAGGATGGACTGCATTAGCCTAGCCTGGCAGGGACACCGATACATCCCTAGCTGTGTCTCCTCTGCCTTTCAGCCAGTGCAATGCAAAGGCATCTCAGCTCAGCCATGTCTAAATGAGTTCAGATCTTTTCGCTGAACCCATCACCATAGCGTCTGAGCCTTTGTAAGTGACACAAAAACTATTTGCATGGGTCACCCCACTTCCTCTCAACCTAGTTACATAAAACTTTTTTCTTTTTTTTTTTTTTTTTTTTTTTTTTTTAAATGGGGGTTCAGCAGAGCATTAGGAAAAAGGGGAGATTCTTTGTGGTGTAACATCAAAGACTGCACACAAGGAATCTTGTTCTGAAGCCTCTCACCAGGAAAAGCCAAACGAATGAAAAGCTCACATCAGACAGTTAGAAGACAGCAAAGGCAATGGACCTAGAGGCACAAGGAAAGCTTAAATCCAACAGTCTACAGCCAAGACTCAGGAGGCTGTGTCCTTATTTAAGGCTTTTTAAAACAGCAAAAAGCTGTTTGAAGAGGAATTGAAGGATATGCTCATAATGGGCTGTAATTTGTTTGTTTATCTGTCTGTTTTTAATGAAGGAACCACAGAGCCTACTGGAGGATATTTGAGTTTCACTTCTGTCACTGTCCCAGCCATTCTCCAAAAGCACTGGGACCACATCAAATAGCTGCCAGAGCTCCCTAGGAATTGGCCTTCAGAACATGTTTCAAGAGCCCTGGGCCCTGGGGGAAAGCAGTGGCTGGACGGACGCTCCTGGAATGCAAATCCTCTCCCAGCAGCCAGCCACGACCCCGACAGTAGCCCTGCGAGCACCCCTGGCGCCTCCTGCACCAACCTGCCCCCGGACCACCCTGGGAGGATTGAATCACAGGCAGAGGAATTGAGATCAGGCGTGGAGGGCTTTTCAGCCTTGATAACTGGAGCGAAGCTGCCGACAAGCCGGCCACCTGCGCGGCAGCCGCGTACGCCAGGGTGCTGGACACCCTCCGCTCCAGCTGGCCCACGTCTGCCAAAGCCCTCCACCTCCACCAAACAGCTGTCTGAGGCTGCAAAGGAACACTGGGGCCAAAAACAAGGCAATGGTTTGGAGGGGAAAGCCTGTGGCTCCCAGGACCGATTCAGCCCAGAGCCATCTAGCGTCGGTTCCCTCCGCAAAGGCCCCCCAACCCAACCGCGCTCCTCTTGAGGTTCTCCCTTCACGCCTGTGACAAATCCCCCCGCCTCCCAGCAACATATTCCTCACCGACACCGGGTTGTGCCGAACACAGAAGTAAACCAGGGTGGCAAACGACCCCAGAAGTGCTCCAAGACCCTCCCTTCTGGGTCAAGTTTTCCTCCAAGGCCATGCTGCCTTTTCGCAGCCATATCCACAGTGCAACACTGACCTCCTGTGGCAGCCGCTCCTCAGCCACCCGCAGCTCTTCTTCCTCGGCCACCGGATTATTTGGACTGTCTGGTCAAAAGGGACTGAAAAATTCCCTCCTGTGCGCATCCCTCTACTTGTGTTGTCTTCCATGTGGCTGTCACCACAGAGAGGATGAAGGAAAGCTTGCCTTCACTCGACCCCTGCCGCTTGTCCCAAAAGAAAACCTACACGGTTTTTCCTCCAAAATCAGGCTCGCGCCGTTCAGGGCCCTGGCGGAGTCATCTACAAATGGATGAGTTCCGCCCATCGTTCAGTGGCAACGTTAAAGCGATTTCTGTTTTTTCTCACGGCTGCCTAAATTGAAACAGAAATGGCCCCTTGCCTGTGTCAGAAGGGGGTCTTGGGGAAGCCAGAATGTACAGCCATTCCCACAGACACCACTCTTCCAAGCAATAGAGTGGGAAGGCAGCTTGTTCAGGTTTTTATGGTTGTCACAGCTACCAGGTGTTGAAACAACTTCCACTGTGTGTTTTCTCTTCCTGCAAGCTTATGCTCTTTTACCGCAGGCAATACGAAAATCCCTTCTGGGAGACAAATGCAGATTGTCCATGAATTTCCACCTGAGAAATCACGCTGATCTGCCATACAGCTCAGAGCTCACAGAAGCAAGGAATCCCACAGCAAACACAAGTGCTTTTAAAAGGTAACCATGGTAAAGACTTTCAAAATCTATGCAAAAAATATCTGGCCTTCAGTCACGGCATTACCTGCCTTAGTTTCAGGAACAAGGTTGCTTGCGAAGAACCCTGTTTTCTGGCTGGCACCACCACAGAGCATGTTGGGAGCGGAGAGAGCATCTCGGCAGTAGACTAATATCCCCATGACACATTCCTCAACTCTTCGAGAGCCCAAGATGAAGAGGGCTCTGGGATCACCTTGCAGGAGGAAGACGACTGTGGGTCCCCCAGGGAATTTCTCCATTCAGGACTATGGTAAGCCTGGCCACGCAACTGAGCAGTGCACAAGCAGGCGATGCTGCCCTCAGCCACACTCTCGGGTATCCTCTGGGATGCTCAGCAGCACCCAGCCCTCTACTGCCCAACTCCCATGCTCACAGGAGCCACACACGTTCCCAGGAGCCACAGTTTGACTATCTATGGTGGTAGATAGTCCGTAGATATCTCCAGATATCACCAGACAACTTTTGTTGTCGCTGCCCCTGCCTTGCTTCAACTATTTTAGGATCCTCTGAAACATCCTGGCATTAGAAAACTTTTATGCTGAACAGCAGCAACACACCCCTCAAAGACAAACAGCTGCCTCCTAGATGTAACGGGAAATCAGCAGGGACCACTGCATCTCAGAGAGCGAAACTGTACCTGTTGGGTTGCTCTGGGTGACCCCAAAACCCAACAAGGTCCTGCAGATACAGCTTAGAAGCCGTACAGAGGGTATGCTCCACTGACAGTGGTAACGTGCCACAGTGAAAGAACACTTTCTCTGCCGTGCCAGCAGGAAGCGAGAGGGAACCAAGAACCGCTGCCCTTGCCAGAAGCTGTTAATCAGCTGGGTTTTGCCCCGGTGCAGAGCAGTGGCTCCTGCTGAGCTGAGAATTATAAACCTACATTTTCACTCCCACTGCCCCCAGCTTGCCCCTCATTTTGAACACTGGGTTGTAAATGATGCATAACCCTTCTGGGCCTTCTGCCTGGGCACAGAAACTTTCCCATATCAAGGGAATTAAAAACTAGGTTAAACATACTTGTCACTCCAGTAAGTTCCTTAAAGCCAATGCAAAAGACTTTTTTTGGTCACTTCTCATTAGAGTTTTGTGACAAGATTCCCTGCAAAGGCTGGAGGTGTTAGATCACAGCTGAAACACAGCAGAGAGGGGCTTCTGGCGGCCCATCCAGACAGCCACCTCCATGTGTTTAACAGGCTCATTCTCCAACAGCTATCAGCCCTTCCAGAATTTATCAGGGTAAAGCCATAAAAGTCGCACGAGATTAAACTGACAGTATACCTGAGCGCACACATTCATTACCCTGAACGCTTGATCCTTAACTGAGCATATTGTAGCTCTATCACCCCTAAGGAAAGCTGGATGGCAATATTGATGTTCAGATATGAAGCATCCCAAAGTACAAAAGATCAGGTTACCACATGGGGCGTCTTCTCCACCAGCTCCACGTTATTTAAAGCCACGGTAGAAGCATTCAGAAGATTCTTTTTTAAAGCCCTGTTCTCAACACATGGTATACATGTCATTGATACACAATTAACTGCATGTGTGCAATGACGGAGACATTGGCAGAAGAAATGTACGTCTAAAGGAAAAGAAAAGCAAAGAGACATGCCGTGACATGTTATCATTAGGGAGTCATAATTTCCTTCCTGTAGTCATACAACAGCTGTCACTAACATCTTGAACACAGACCATGTATTAGAATACCATAGCAAATGCCTTTTCAGGCAAAAGAAAGAGAGGGCATGTTAACTGGGTGAATAGCAGGAAGAATATTTTGACAGCTTGAATGCATTAACCTCCCCGTAGAACGCCCACAACCTTTGCTAGAACTTGGCTTGGTAGATACCTTCCACATGCCGGGCGAGGAGCAAGGGACTCCAGCAGCTCTATTGCAGGCGGTCCCAGAGGCCTCAGCCGTCCAGGGGCTTGTTTTGGTAGGCAGGGGAGATGCACTCGCCCATAGTCACCTCTGGGGTGCATCTTAGCTTGGATTCAGAAGGGATGTCTGAAATAGCGTGAATGTCCTATCTTGTAAACAGAGGCAATGACAGCATGAGAATATATCCTCTAGCCTTGTCTTCAGGAGGAGGGAAGGCATTTTCTTACCTTCTAGCTACGACTGTTACCCGACATAGAGGTCCCACCAAAGATGCTACAGTTGCTATTTCAAACCAGAAGGAATTCAACCTAAGTAACTAGATTTCTCATGGTTTCTGCCTCAATCTTGTAGCTCCTGAGAAAGCTACATACCACGGTCTTCACTAGGAATCTACCTTCTCTTAGCAATGTCAGCCAATGCATCTTAAGAACACATCTTCCTCACACGGATGAGGTCCTCAAAAGTTGCTGTGACAGGACCATGTTCATGCCCCTTGAACGTTTGCCATAAGTAGTTTATCTAAGGCAGACTGATTATTAAAGCTTTCAGTGCAGCTTTTCCAGGAACAGTAGTTCTCATTACAAGGCAGGCTGCAACAACTCATCAATCTTGGGCAAAAGATAATTAATCAGCACCCAGAGCCATTTTTGCAAATACAAAGCCTGGTTGAAACAAACCAAAATAAGGGGAAGGGACAGACCATGACAGAGCTGTTGGCACTTGCCAACTCCTCTTGATTAAACTTATTTTCACCTCCAGGTGCATACACAGGATGAGTTTGTTAATTAAACCTGCCAGTCAACTCATTATGCATTCAATTAAAAAAGCCTGATGCCTTGATTTTATGCAGCTGGCGGGCTGCGCGGTGACAGGCCGTGTTGTTATAGTGCATAACTTCTAATGGGGAAGGGAGAGGAGACGCTCCAAAATATGGCTAAGTGCGATACTTGCTAATTGGACATCCTCTTGGTGTTTTGTCTTTTTTCTTTCTTTCTTTTTTTTTTTTTTTTTTAGGCTATAACAGATAGGATTGTTTATCAGACATACAGCCTGGCTGTGTAAAGTGAAAGTCGAGGCAGAGAGTGAAACAGCGTGTTCAACTCATTTGGAAACCCATCTAGATGCTCAGAATATTCATGATAGACTCTGGCAAGGTTAAGAGATGAGGAGAGTGGCACCTAGATGCCATGGTGATGAATGCTATGTGCATAGATTAGACAGAGGCCCTGAAGCTTCTATAAAATTGTGTGGTTTTAATTTAGATGAAAGATAGCCTTTATTCTTCAGGCATCACGCTGAGAGTTGGCGGATCTGGATGCAGGCCCTGGCTCTGCTACAAACTCCTTGCATGACCTTGAATAAATCCCAGAGGACCACGCTTTAAAGGTATCTACAGTTATATCTTTCAAGTGGCAACCCTTAGCCACCTCTGTGTTCCTCATCTATCCACCAGTAACTGAAGGCTATTGCTTCTGCTGTGCCTACCACTCTCTGAGCTATTTATATTCAACTGCCTAAGAACAGACAGTATCTCTTATTATATGCTGCAAGAAAACCTGTTACAATGGATCTCCAATCTCAGATGACAGAATGAAAACCTCTAACATTTGTGACAAAAGAATTTGTGGTTGCATGCAACAGTTTTACAGTTACCTCACACTGACATTTCTAAGTCTGCTTCATGCTGGCCACAAATATGAGAAATGACCTACAACAGAGGTGACCCATCTGTTGTGCTCTGAGGCAGAGAATTAATTTCCTTTCCACTGTTTTTGTTGTTTTCTTCAAGTTTGCAGGCTTTTGATATAGCTTCTTGTACAGACAAGAGGTATACTATTCCAGTACTATGTTAATGTGTTGACATCTATCTCAGAGCATGCTCCTGTTCCTGTGATAATCTGGGAACTTTATTTAATGCATAAACCCTCAATGAAAAGACCTTATGACACTGGCAATAGCACTGATTGCCTCCTTTTTTTGGGGGGGTGGGGAAGGGTTGTGCAGTGCTTTATGATTGGGACTTTTCACGTTTTTACTGCAGCCCTGCAGATTGTTACTGGATATTTTGTGACTGATGAGGAATGACCCAGGTGTTCTATGGAGTACGCTAAACTGCACCTCTGTTCTAGAGTTGACTGTGAGTGCGAGGAACTGAACTTTGACCAAGGAGATCCCTTGAGTCTTGTATGTTTTATTAGACCATGAAACAGAGCGGGTTTTGTTATTATTATTGTAACCTTCTTTGCTATCTGGTTTCACGCCCCCTGCAACTGCTGGAAGCAATGGCCCAGATTCACAAGGAAGTCTAAGGGCAAAAAAGATAGACCAAATACTTGGTAAATCCCAACAGCTATCTCTAGTGACCTGAATCCCATTGTCCACCAACATATAACAATTGGTCCAAATCCAGAATAACTCTTCCAGACTCCAGCTAAATGCAAATCAACAGTCAAGCCTCTTTTCCCTTGCTGGATTTTTTTTTTTTCCTGTTAGCAGCTGTGTCCCTATCAAAAAAAAAAAAAAAAAACAACAGCAAGGCAATTAGTGGTTGGCAGTAGCTATTACAGCTGGTCTGAATTTTTTATTACAACTTTCATTGAGAAATACTAGTTTGTCAGAATAAAAAAAGTTGTGAAGGTTGTTGAGTCAGATATTCTCTGCTGGGTCCAAAGCACAGGACGGATCATAGTCTCAGGAAGACACTGACGTCTAACCAGCCAGACCATTGCAATTGAGTCTGTTACTTGGAAAATGCCATGCTTCAGTTCAGATCTGTTTTCAGACTTGGACTGGAGCCTTCCACATCCCAGATGAGAACACGGCCCACTGGGCCGGCCAGCTGCTCTGTTCAAGGAGTCTCATTTCCCTATGAAATTTTTCTAAAAATCACGGCTTAGCCTCACATCTGGATGGAAGAAAGTGATAAAAACTCAGGCGTGTTTCAGCAACCTGTCATTCTTGAATTCCAGCCAACCATAGATGTTTATCACCTTTTCCAATAGATGATGGTTTGCAACTCACTCACACGTGAACAGTTTATTAACACATCCTAACACACAGAGACCGGCAGCTACTGCTAAACAATCTTAAGACAGGACAAAGTTTTCTGCCCCTCCTCAAACTCCCAGTACATGAAAATGGTTAGGTTTGCATGGAAGATACCCCGCCAAAGAGTTACGGCTGTTTCATCTGAAGGCAGCCCAGATCAGACGTTGCATCTGGTTCTCCCAAGAGACACAATGTAGGCAAGCATGTGCGTGCGCACTGGTGTGTACATGGAGGGGAGACTACACTTAAGATCAATAGTCCATCTAGTCCAAGTATCCTGTATGACCATGGTACTAGGGAAGAATACAGGAGTAGGATATGTACAGAAAGATCCTGCCATGCTCTGTCTTTCCAGCCTTGGACACAGGCACTTTAGGGATTTTCTCAGACAAAGGTTACACCAGGTTAAAACTAAACTTGCGACCTCAAAGGAAATTCAAAGTGAATATAAAATAAAAATAACAGGTATCCAAGAGAAGTTGGAAAGCCTTTTTCCATCCCATCAGTGTAATTGCTGCTGTCCTCTATTCACATACATTTGCAAGATAAAATAGAAAAAGAAAATTATTGGTCTACAAGTAATTGCTTTCTTCCCCTGACCTAGAAAACAATAATAGTTTGCATTTCTATAGGCCCTTCCATCCAGAGATCTCAAAGCACTTTGCAATCACTTATTAATCACTGCTCTCAGACCCCTGCAAGGTAGGTAACCAAAGTACAAAGTACTTTGTACATGCCTGGAGATGCACAGAAAACACATGGCACAGACACAAATAAGTACACAGGGAATCTGACAGAGTGCCTCTCACCAAGCAATAAGCTATATACCCAGTCAAGTGGAAGCAGCCCCATTCCCCTTTACTCCAGTGCAGACTAACAGCACAATGGGAGGTCCATGTTCCCCCTTCTCCAGGCTGGAGCAGCTCAGGGCACGGTCCAAACTCCAGCATCCATGAGAATGGTTTTGCAAGGCTGCTCCTCAGGTCCTTGTAAAACACAAAGGTTCTCTCTGCGCTGCTCATCTCTCATCTGATCTTGCTCTCCACTCTATGGACTAGAAAGCTGTATGCTGTGCAAATTTTATGTCACTTTTGCAATGAATGGGGACGCTCTGGCCATATGTTCAGCACGCCTTCCAAATAATCAGCCTTCAGGCAACTGAAAACTGAGCACAGGATCCGAGAAGGATGTGTCGAGGGTCCATATATAAATTCGTCTCATCCTCTAAAGACCTAATGTTGTTATTTCAGTTCCCTACTCCTATAGGCAACAATTGAAAATACTACCCTTAGCACAGGTCATTGTCAGCAAATTACTGCTTTCTAAAGATGAGGAAAGTGACTTAAGCAGCAAGGAAAGATTAACATAACCAGAACAAATTCAGAGTTACCACACTTTATAATGTTAAGTCCTCATTCCTCTAGCTCTTTTCTACTTGAAACACTGTTATTACCCTTATGCTGTATTGTGTCCAATACTTAACCAGATTAAAAGTATGCCTGAAAGAAGACTATCTGGTTTAGCATATTAGAGTAAATTAAATAATAATTGTTCCCTTACCACTCTGACTTTTTATCCAAGAACTGTAATAATATTTTACATGTATTAAATTAAGACTCAATTTCTATAAGGTAGGAAATATTCCCACTTGGTGGAATCAAGAGATGAAGAATCAGCCACTGTACATAATACTACAGCCCCTATGCACTCTGCTGGGTAGGAAATATGCCTGGTTTGCAAGTGTTACTGAGTCATGAGCAGAGCAGAGAAGCTTTGGAAAGCACACAACTGAACTAGGAGCTTCAGTTCCATTTTCAGAAGCGTCTCGAGACCTTGCAGTTCGTGTTACTTTCCAGTGGGGTCCTTAACACACTTTTGGAAGTGAAGCTGCACTCCTAATTCACACTCACTACCCTCAACCCTTGCACCCCACTGATTACGCAGTTTCTTCCACCTAAAATCCTCTACCGACCCTCAAGCCAGACGGCCCTTTAGTACCAACCGACCTTTTAGGCCCAGGAGCTAAACCTGTTAACAAAATTTCTTGCAAGAAATAGCCTTCTCTCTGCTGAGGTCTGAAAATGATTTCTCCCTGCTGGCAGATGGCAGAGCTGCCACACAATTCACATCTTGGCACCGCGACAGGCTGGCCCTGCCAGGGGTCTTCTGGAGCACAGGACCGTTAGGAGCTTCATAGAGAAGTCTGGAGGGAGTCAGTGATGCAGAGGAAGATGGGGAGGAGCCTTCAGGTCTCGGATGTCAGTGCCATCATGGTATTGCAAAATACCAAACAACGTTGAGGTCAGATAGGGTATTTCAGACATGAAGCACACTTTCGGCATCCTCAAGAAAGCGAGGTTAGTTTTGTGCCAGCATTTTAATATTTTACCCTGGATCCGAGTGAATTTGCTTAACAATTAAGGAAACTATTTTATTCTTATTTATTCTGATAAATGCCAAGAATAGCCTCATCACACACTGAAGAGTCCCCTTGCACCATTTAAAACTGCAACATGAATAAGCTCTTAGCATTAGCTTTTTAAAGGAGGGAGCTTTTCCGTGTGAGAAATAGCTGTTCTGGAAAAGGGATGAGGATGGGGAAAAGACCTCTCCCACCCATCACACGGGGACAACATGCAGCACTGTTACAAAAAACAGGTTACAAAAGATGCAGCCCAGGAACAGCTACGCTGCAACTTGTCCTCTCCCCTTTCTGTCCCTCACTAGGGTCTTCTGGGACTTCCTAGCTCCTCCTCGACGGGCCACGTGCTCGCAGTAAGTAAACAGGACAGCCACGTCATGTGTGACGTCTGCCAAGGCCAACACAGCATCAGAGCTCACAACTGCACTTCTGTTGCAGTTGGGCAGAGGTCAACAACACAGAAAAGCTCACAAACCCCCTGCTCAGTCAAACAGTCACTCTCATGGCCAAAAAACAGGGGTCTCAGCTTCATGGTCACAACTGTCACCTTCACTGCAAGCAGGAGGGCAGGGAAAGACTCATAATATACTTTCCGTATCTATGGTAAATCCCTGTTTTCCATACCTTGTCTTGCCTTTCGCTCTGAGGCACAGCAAACCCTTATTTCTTCAAAAGCAGAACACATACAAATGTGGTACACAGCAGAGCGTCGCCACCCTGGCAAGGTTACAGCCAGAGCCACCAAGCATTTGTCATTTCAACATTCTTGATTAACAAATCCACCCCAGAGAACTCTTCCTCTGAAATGTGTTGGGTTGCAGAAGCACACGATTTGTATCCTCTAAGTGTCCTTTTGTTTTGTTCTTTCCCAGTTCTGAATACCCATCCTTTTAAGCCTGTACCCTCACCTAGATAATCTTGACATTTTCCAAGCTGTGCATTTTGTAATCTCAGTCTGCCAAAAAAATGTGCCCTATTTGCTCACCGCTTCCTTTCAATAACTAATACTTCAGCTGTTTCTCTGTGTGAGAACTAACTCTCTCTGTGTACATAACACACACAAGTATTGCTCAAACAGCCAGAAGGCAAAACTAAAATTGGGGACTGAGAGCCGGATTAGATAAATTGAATGCTGGAATTAAAATACAACAAACTCCAGGTTCAATACATAGTGTAGCCACTAGATGGGGCAGAAAGCTATGTTCTGTTTTAAAAAAAAAAAAAAAACAAACACAAAAAAACAAGAGAAGAGAGAGAAGAGGAGAGAGGAGAGAGGAGAGAGGAGAGAGGAGAGAGGAGAGAGGAGAGAGGAGAGAGGAGAGAGGAGAGAGGAGAGAGGAGAGAGGAGAGAGGAGAGAGGAGAGAGGAGAGAGGAGAGAGGAGAGAGGAGAGAGGAGAGGAGCTTTCCAGGTGCTCCTTTCACTACAGTTTCACCTGGCCCATAGGACTAGGGAGAAGGCCAGGGCAGAAAGAGCTCTTGGGCGCTAAACTGCTTTTTTCACTTCTAAAAACTGCTTTTTTCACTTCCGGAGCAGCCCAGCACCTTGGCTGTGCTCCCATGTTCCCCACATACACGCTGACCTGCCAGGCCTGAACTACTACAGCCAGGAATTAAATAACCCAGCCAAACCTACCCGCCACGTCAAAGCTCTCGCATAGGAAAGGGATCCTCTGGTGAGGCTGATGCGCAGGGGACGTTGCAGAGGGAGGACGGGCACGAGCCTTTGAAGAAGTGTGTACATCCATGACACAGAGCTGGCCTGACTGACAGATCAGCGTGTTGTAAGTGCCATGAACCCCACGCAAACCCTCAGCTCCCAAGAAGCTGAAAGTAGCTAGAGGAAATGAAAGCACCTCAACTCTTCCCCTGCCAAAAATTTCCCTCCCGCACAAACATTTTACACAGCTTAATGCGCCAAACCATTTGCTGAGCTTGGACCGTTGTCTTCATGCTTTGGTCATAGGAGAGCCTTTTGTCTAGCCAGTGTTGGTGTTCCTAAGTATTTTAGGCAGGGCCCTGCACTCGGCTGCACTGTGTATGGAGTAACTCTGTTCGCCCCCGTGGAACTGCACCAGCTTCACACTGATGACCCTGCGGGGACAATCGGGATATCTGCCTCGTAAGCAATTGCTCTGGAAGCTGCATTTCTCTTCTCATCACAACTATGTCCAGTATTTGCCTTTCACAGGATGAGCATGATATTCTAGTCAGAGCAATTTCAGGCACAGAACAGGAACAAATTACATATATTCACTAGTACTGCACTAACAAGCTCCCAGAGCAAGCAACCTCCTCTGGTTTTTATGCTTTGAGGACACAGAAATTCATACACAGCAATGTTAGCAAACAACACATCGACTTGGTGAGGCCATGAACACAAAATCCTGACCCAAAGCCCATTAGAAATTAGTAAGAATTATGGAAAAGCTTCCACTGATCTCTCATGGGCCATCCAGAGAGAAACTCAAGGCTGCTGACACACTGGGAAGGTCCTTTCCCAAAACCTTTCTAGAAAACATGTGGAGGATGAAGTTCAGGTATCAGATAGGTTTTGCTGGCTGAAATCCCATTACCAATTGCACCGTCATTCCAAATCCCACCGTCCCAGACCAGTAGCTTGTTAAGCACTTAGAAACCAAGGCTTTACAGGCACACTGATCCGTGTCTCTCCTCCTAGCAACTCCTGCAATAACTGGAGTGGGCATTAGACCCCATTCTGTACGTAACAAAATAATGTCAGTATTTGCTACAACCACATACTACAAATGAGCTTTCTAATCACCACAGTCTCCTCTCCAATGGAAAGGCCATCAACCCACACCCAGAATTACCAGCTGATTAATGAAATTTTCCCACCTCACAAGGCTTCTTTTCTTCTTTATGCTTTAATGAGACCACGTTACAAGAAGCGAAATAAAACTTGGCGAAGCTCCACAAACAAAAACAAACAAAACCTCAGTTTGAGTTACTGTGAACTTCCACTCTCTGAAGCCAGGAAGATCTGATTCACCAAAACAGTTGCTGTGTCCCTGTAGCTCTTTTTATAGCACCGCTCTGGTCTCTGCTGGGTGCCTGATTGCCCATTTCTTGTTATATTGAACACCTGTGCAAAACCTGGCACAAAAGTTAACTTTTTGCTTCCTTCAATGTGCTTCGTGCCTTCTCCCCCCTCCTGCAGTGACTCATCATTTCCAACAGACTTCTTGAAAACGACCCGTTCACACAGAAAAGCCTGATTCAGCACCCAAAACGGAACGAGTCGACTCACTGGAATCCTGTACGTCTCACTACCAAAATGCAGCTGCTCCTGGCCAGAAGTACGCTAAGATTTCAAGAGCGATAAGTTTAAGGCAGGGAATAAGGAATCTTCAGTCCAGAGTCAGTGGGACTGACGAGCAGGCTGAGTGCTGACTCCCAGACTGAATCAGAGCGCATATGAATGAAGCCAGTTAATTTAGTTTGCCTTGCCTGTGGCTCAGACTGGCTTGCGTTTCTTATTTCTATGCTGAAAGCTCTCGTGTACCTCCAAGGATGGCAATTCATCGCTAACAAGCCACAACCCTTTCTCCACCACTACCCTGCAGTACTCGGAGGCAGCATGTGGCTCACGATCTCATTCTAGCTAAATATACTAATGCAGTCCCATTAAAGGTCTCGCGTCATGTCTGAAAACCTCATCTTCAATCACACACTTGGCCTACAGATACTGTACCTCGATTCATTTTTTCCCCTCCTTGTTTTGTAATAAATAATTGCCAGGCTTTCAAGGAGGAGGATAAATGGAAACAAGTCATTTGAGGCCTGCATTAAAATCAAGTGCTCTCATCTCTCTTTACCTGACCTGCTGGAAACTTCCTCTTCGGCCCTGCTCCAAATCAATAGCTGAGAGCAGCATGGTGCACGCTAAATAGCATCAAGCAAACCTACTTTGCATGGGAAGAATAGAGAGAAAGTCCATACTTAAATGCCCTAGGGGAACTTTTGACAAACAGGTAACCGCATCTCACCACAGATAAATTTCAGCAGAGCAACTCCCAGTCTTTTGAAGACACGACTGGAAAATATTTCTATACAACATTCAGTGTTAGAAGTCCCTTTCAGCATAGTTAAGCAAGGGAAGCCGATTCCAACTGATATATGCCTTCCTTATGGTGTCACATCCAGAGCTGAGGGAGGGAGACAGGCATCTGTCTGTATATAATGTAAGGATGCCTGATCTTGCGCGCCCCATCTGCTATGAAACGATGTGTTTGGATTTGCTGGGGGTTTCTGATTTGTCAAAAAAGTACCCAAATGTTGTGCAGAATGCAGTGAAATCTTTCAGAAATAAAGCAGAATTTCCATATATCCCATGGCATCTCCCCGCTCTCAAATACCTCTGTGGGAGTACTGGTGGTCTGAGGCTTTAACCTCTGGCAAATAGCTTAGGAACAGCAAAACCAGGAAGAGCAACACCGTTAGCTGCACTGTAATTAAGCAGCTCCAACCTCCTTATTCATCCTGGTGAGAAATAATTTACTGGAGTCACTGTAGTTCTGGGGTTTTCACTACTACATGATTTTTGTTTAAAGCAAAATTTACAAAAATGTGCTGGAACACAACTGCTGAGAGAAAACCTCCTTGCTTCATCTCTTACCTAAAAAAAAGTCAGGGTACACAATCAGACTTAATAGCTCTGAGACCTCATCCTGATTTTGCCATCGTTTACAGGCTGGTTTAAACTCCATGGACTGGAGTGTGAAAGGACAGGCAGGACCTCGCCCTCTTGAGAGAAATCAGTGTTCCCCCTTAAATGGATTTTTCTTTCATAAAAAAGTCAAAATGTCACTGTCCCAGGGCAACTACTCTTCTTGTGACCTAAGCCATATGGTACCCAAGCTGGCCAGAATTATCTCATGCTATATTCAGCGTGCAAAACCAGGGCTCCCGCCTCAGGAAAAAAAAATCAAAAATGGCATGTGGAACCGTTCAATTATTCCAGCAACTCTTAGGAAAGTAGAAACTCGAGGAAGGGTAAAAAAAAGCTGCTCACCATTCAGCAGGATTTGGGGGACCCCCCTGAGGAGTGCGAGGCGCTCTGCCCGCCTTGCAAGCAGAGAGCAAATACAGTATTAGCAGCAAACACAAGAGGGAAGTGCAGCACCAAAATCCAGCCCTTTGCAGGGAAAAGAGCAACGGGCTTTCAGTCTTGGCTTAGAGGTTTGTGCTCGCACACTGGGGCACAATGGCATAAAAGTGGGGTCATTTCACGCTAGAGCCTTTTCCCCCCTCCCCCTGTCCTGATGCCAGGACCCTTGAAGAATCTCATTTGCTTTACATGGCTCGAAGGAGGCCATTTTAGTGAAGAACACTGCAGGCTCAGGCTGAGTGCAAGATGTGTTGTAACCACAGCCTCCCACTACTTCAGCAAATGCTCTCATTTAAGCCCAAGGTCAAATTAAACTGGACCGCATGCAGGTACATTTGTAACTACCCAGATTCTTCTTCTCCAAATTCAACTATTCCATCAGCTACTCTCTGACAGAATGCCTCTAAAAAGACAACGTTATGAGACCCTAGAGCAGGAATCCGAATCCAGCCACTTAGGACTTTGTCTTTGGTATTTCAGCGGTTGATACGGGAAATCCTACCAGATTTAATGGAGATAATGAGCTTTCAGACCGTACTTTGAACACAACCACAACAAATCTCCATGTTAATAATGCTACAGAATGATTCAAAAACAAAACCTCTTTTATTTTAGATTTTTAGGTTGTAAAGGGGATTTCTGCAGGATCCCTTTGCGTTTCCAGAAAACCCAAAGGACGACTGTACTCTAGGAACTCCAGCAGTTCTCTGAAGACCTTTCTCAGAAGATGAAAGTCCCTCATCCTTCATTCCCACACGTTCACTGAAGTAGCACATCTGTCCAGGCAGAGAAATGAAGGGGCCACAGCTGATGAGCTTGCTGGGGCTGACAGCTCCTGCGCAGCAGCCTCAGTGGCTCCAGTGCACATTGCTCCGCAGCCCCTCAGCTCTCCCTGCCCGGGCTCCAGATCTGGCCCCTGAGCCCTACTGCAATCATACCTCCATGTCCTACTCTTTCCCATTTCTGAGCAGGTCTGGGCTTCACTAAGCGTGGAGTAAGTGTCAGCCCCTGCACCAGGGACTGTCTCCTCTGTTAGGCAGCAGCTTAGAGCTCAGTTGGAATTGCTCTGGGGTTGCTTTTAGCCCAGGGTGACACCAAGGAAATTCTTTGCTGTGAGGGTGGTGAGTCCCTGGCCCAGGTTGCCCCGAGAAGCTGTGGCTGCCCCATCCCTGGAGGTGTCCAAGGCCGGGTTGGACGGGGCTTGGAGCACCCTGGGCTGGTGGGGGGTGTCCCTGCCCAGGGCAGGGGGATTGGAACTGGATGGTCTTCAAGGTCCCTTCCAACGCAAACCGTTCTGTGATTCCTGCAGGCCCATGAGCCATTTACACAGATCTGAGTGAAACAGGAATCCAGTTCAGAAGTAGGAAGCTCAAAGCGTTCATCCAGACTTTGTGTTCTTTAAAATGAGATGTATACAGTGTGGAAATGTTCCCTGGAGTCAAACAGAATGAGAAACAGATGGGAAATTATTTGCAAACAGGAACTCTTTTCTTTCCTTGTTTGCTTGCCTTGTTTTGTTTACCCCTCAAAATCCTAACAAGAAACACAAGTAGGATAGTAGGACTGCAAGCTACTTCATACTAGCAGAGCTGGATAAACAAAACTACAAAGCACTGACAAAGCAACACATTTATTTTTATGTGATGTGTTGAGTAAAGCATCAAGTCTTACCTTGGGCCCCAGTCCAGCGGACGCTGATGCATGGACTTAATTTCATTGCTGGGAGTACAATGAGGCTGCGCTGAGCGGTAAAGTTAAACATATGTGCACACTTTTAGGACTGTGGCCTTAACCGGTAAATCTTAATTATGCTTTTTGCGGATGACAAGAGCAAGGTTTATGCTAAGTATTATTAGTGGAAATTAGAGTTTTGACTGAGTGCATTTAATTTGATGCATCGTTCAGTCAGATAAAGACAGTAGCAGCTGAAATCAAAGCACCATGGAAATTTATGCTCTAAGTATGAATGTAACATTTTCGTAAATGATTGCAAAGAGTTACACATGGAGCCACATACGGTGGAATTTAATTTACAGAGAACAGCCTCTATCTTTTAGCCATTCATATAATTAAGATTTAAATATGAAATAAATTGCAAACACTTGCAGCTGAAGCAGGATGTTGGATGATGTTCATTCATATTGAAATTACATCTTTAAGTTCCTCTCAAGCTACATGAATGTATCTATAATGGACATACACGTACATGTAAAACAATCACCTTCTGTAATAAAACATGTATTATTAAAGTGCTGTTTTCCAGATAAAGTTCTTATCATAAACAAAATTTGAAAAAATGTTTCTAATGCAGTCATCAAACAGGCTTGGGAGCATGAGAGACCAGGTTTTGATGTTTATCTTCACCATTTCTGCGTTATTGCTTTTTTATTATTTCTATTTCAATGACCTTTGTGAAACTTAATCATTTTCACTTTTGCTTGTAAGCACTTTCACTCTCTTCTCCATTCAAAGGCTGTTGCCGTATGCAAAGAGAGGAAAGTTAAAAAGCAAAAATAACTGAAGAAACATGAGAAAAGGAACCAAAGCAATCCTTCGTGTCCCTCAACTGCTTTTAGTTTGTCATTTAGTCACTTTTTAGTTTAGTCTTTGAGACTAAACCAAATCACCAGTCTTTGTATCTTTTCAAACAATTCTACAAAAGACTTAGGAAGATTTCAAGTGACCGTAAACACCCCCTTTCCTTCCTTTTCAATACTTTATCAAACAAATGCATTTTTCTTGAAGTAATCTGGCAAGGGCTCCCATTAATGATACAGGAATGCAGCTAAACAAATCACAACAAAAAACAATAATTACAAGAAAAGCAAAAGTCAAAAAGAAAGGCCTTTGCAGAAATGCTGCAGACTTTGTACAACCTCCTACAGATCAGCATATTTTACTGTGTGGGAGTTGGGGAAATCCCAGCAGCTTTCTATTGTATCGTGTTATTTCTTGGCTCCTTCCCAAGCAAATAAATAATCATCGTAATAAACTAGAGTCATACAAGTGTAGCAGAAACAGACATGAAATCCAATAGATAAGAAAGCCAATGCTCAAGATGTTTCTTGCACATGGGCTAGAAGTTGGGAGCCTATTAATCTTTCGTTTGCTCAACTGTTCTTCCGCTAACAGAGACCGGGATTACAGAGAGCACACCACGGCAGGAAGGGGCTAACCCTGCTTCTCAAGCCCGGCGTAAAAGGACTTCATACCGATGCGCTAATTCACCGGTGGCTTTAGATCCCTTTGACAATCCCACCTATGTTAACTGAGCAGGGACTGGAAGCGTTTTTCACAGCACACTGAACATGCGCTTCCCTGGCCAGCTGCGCTGCTGCCGCAAGCAAGTCTGCAAGGAGAAATTAAAAGGAAGATTTGCTGCCTGCAACTATTTGTCGTATATATGAAAGAACTCAGTACTGCACAGGCTAGGAGAGGGTAAAGTCTGTCTTTGCAAAGCCTCAGCTACTCACTACTCCTACGTCCGTGGTTTGTTCATTTTTAATGACCCACGAAAGGCCATTCTGCTAAGACAGCCAAATGAAGCTGCATCCCTGGTGCTCTCGGGTACCCTGAGCACCCTCACTCCACGGGACCACTGAACCGAGAGAACGGGGCGCCAGAGGAGAAGAGCTGGCACAGTAAATCATTTCTCAGGCACATCCAGCGAGAAAGCCAGCAGTCCTTCCTCACACAGAGTCCTCTGTTGCCTTCTAACCAAAAATAGCTCAAAGCTTTTTAAAATACAGATGTTATTTTATTTTTCTTTTACGCTGAGAACTGGGCTTGAAAGTTAGGCAAGCTGCACTAGATGTCATCTCCTGCCCCCTGGCTCTCAGAGTGAACTATCTGAAGGACACTTTGCCTCTTGGCTCGTACCTGACAGTCCTGCTCGACTCCACAGCACAAATGAAGCGATTATGATGAAATCAAAGTGGATTTTGTTTGTAATGAGGAAAATACACTCCAAATTTGAAGGAAATCCAAGCTAGAAGAGCAAATTCTCCTGTGCCTGTGGCCAGCTTGGATCCTCCAGGCCCAAGCCCCAGCTGCTCTCTAACAAAGCCAACAGTGCTGTGACCAGCCCGGGGCCCGAATCCACCCCCACACCTCCACGGCCGCAGCAGGGTTTGGAGTTACAGCATCAGGGCAATAAAAGCTGGAGATGGATAAAAAATCCCTGATCCTCAGGGAGTGCTCTGCAGCCCTAATGAATCCTCCCAGAGCCCAAATCTCATGGCAGGGGTTTGAGGTGAGGTAGATACGGTGAAGGGTGAGAAAGTCCTTTCACAGCCTTCTGGACAAAATACAGAATCCCGATCTCCTATAAACCAGCTGCTCTTTCTATTTTTAAATACTCTGGAGGGACTCAAATATTGCGGTGATGAGAGAAGAGGAGGCTCATGTAAGTACCTAGGCAGATGGATGCTTAGCAAAGGAAGGAAACTATCCCTGCGGGACACAGCCACAAATAAATGCTCATTCCAGCTCAATTATCGAAGGCCAAACAGGTAAAATATCTGGACAAAGGTGTTTTAGGCTTTAAGGCTAAGCTGCTCTTGGGAATGCTGTTCTTCCACTTTCACCAAGGCTCAGCAGTTGTTCCAAACGTGCTCAGATGAGTGTTGTAACACAAAGCACAAGCAGTCACAAAACACTGCCCACAGAGCAATTAGCAACGACATAGGAAACGGGCTGAAGTTTGCTGAAGTTTCTTTGGTCTTAGCTTTGTAAAAACTCTGACTAATAATTTTGACTCGATTTTCATGCTGTTTTGAATCAAGTGTGAGGCAGCTGTTCATTTTCTCAGTGATAAATCACCTTTTCTTGACATTTGGAAATTCAGGAGACAAAAAAGAAAGAGGGGAAAAAGCGCTGTGGGTAGACTCAATTTTATTTTTAATTATTTAGCGCATTCAGATGCTCAGCCTCACAGGCGTGTTGACACCACTTCAACATGCAGGCAAGTAATGGAAGGATGGACTTGCCCAAGCAAGATAAGGGGGAAGGCTGTAGCCCTCCTTCCCACAGCTGCCGAAGGGCCTGAAGTTGCCATGAGGAGTATCTGTGTACGTAAAATGGCAGAAGCATGCAAATCCATGCAAGATCAGGCTCAAAGTCCAGGAAACAGCAATCTTGCTGTGTCCTTCATCGTTCAGCTTTTACTCAGTGCCTGCCTTACGGCAGACTTCTCTCTTTCTCTTCTCTGGGGGTGGGAAGGAGAAGGGACAGGCTTCTCCTTGCTGCTCCTACAAAGGAGGTGGTGGCCCAGGAGAAGCTCCACATCCTGTCCCTGTCCCTCCCTCCCCCCCGGGGCAAAAACACAATTCAATTGGTAATAATTCAAAACCAGTCTTGAACAAGGACTTTCTGAAAGCATCTGACCCTTTTTTTTAAGGGAGGGAAGTTAGGAAAGCAAAACCCCTGCTCTGTTTCCTGCTGTTGTGCTGTTTATTTCAGAATATTTCCATTGTTAGAGAGTAAACCGTTTGCATGCAAACGCGAGAAGGTAGCATCAGACTGGAAAGAAGGCTAAATTTGGCTCAAATTCCTTAGGAGCCTGACCTCTTCCTATTGAGGTATATAGTAACACTTCCACTGCTGTCCAGTGTGGCATTTTTAAACACACACACACACACACCCCAATTAATTCTGTGTTGCATTGAAGGAAGTGATATAAATAATTCCCCAAGAACGCATTTTCCTGTAGGCGAAGGGATGATATTTGAGTTTCACTCAGGAAAACAGTAGAAGAGCACAGAGAACACACACAAGCCTGTTGCTGCAGGAACTCGCACACTTGCCTGGCTTTGTGCACCCAGAGGCTGTTGCACTGAAGTCAGGAAAATGATTAGTAGGAATAAGTTAAGCACACATATAAAGTTCTAGGATCAGGCCAGCAGAGGGAAGAACATGTGAAAAAAAACAAGAAAGGTTTTATGTGAAAATCTGACAGCATTTAAAACAAACTGTGTATCACAGGTTTCACACAGGCACAATCTTTTCATATATTTCAATTTTTTCACTAAAATTATTGTTAATTTGGGGGACTGAAACACAATTTTCTGGGTGTTTTCTTTCCTTGAAATTTGCTTTCTATTTTTATTTTCTTTCCTTTTTCCTATTTGATCAATAAGACAGCTTCTATTTTCAGTTTTCAAACAAAAAAAAGGTGAGAGAAAGCATTATTTCAAGGCACATATTGAATTGTTGAAAAAAAAAAAAAGGACTTCTTCCCAATGAATCCCAATGAAAGTATTTTAATGTAAAGAAGCACAGCCAGATCAAATGCAGAGGCCCTCACTAAAGTTACAAGGACATGAGGCGGTTTTCTTAGCAGGCTTGAAGAATCATTTCAAGCCCGTACACATCCAGTTTTGCTGATGGACTACAAATTATACACTCAGCTAGCCTGGATGTGTAAACATCCTATTTCTGTTCCTTATCGTTTGCTGTAACATCTTTGATGCTTCCAGTGGAGTTAGTTGTAGCAATTCATCCAACCAACAAAACTCCAATATTCTAACTTCTAGAACGTGGATTTTTTTTAATTGATCATGTGGATCTGTCACAGCTAGAGGAAAGAGATTCTCATCTGGGCAAAGTCCCTGGAAGCTACTTCCATAGCAAATTACATTTTTATTGTTATTTCCTGATTGAGTAATACAGCTGGAGCAAAAAAAACATGCAGGACTGAAGCATATCGAGTTAAGTCAAAACACAACGATCCTCGCAGATTTCTCTTGGCTGCAAACTGCTGTACATCGATCAGATTCTCCCGGGAACGGCCGGCGGTGCTTGTTTGGGAGGTGGGAGGGTGGGGTCAGCGTTAATCTGGGATTTTCATCTTCCCCTTTCACAGATCCAGAACTAGCTGTATCTCTGTGGAGATAGCATGGCTGGGTATGAGTTCATCGGTGATGAACACTTCTGGGGGCTCTGGCAATACATGTTTCAGTGCAAATATTGTAATTAATAATCCTTAACTCTCCTCCTCCGTTAAAATGGAATAGATTGGGTGCCCGATCCTGATTTCACAGCTGCGAAATGTCTAACACGGCTGAAATCCATGACTAAATGCTCCTTGGTTTCACCCACTGACTTTAATGAAGTTCTTGCCAATTAATAGTGGGGGTAAATGAAAGAATCAGTGCCTCAGCAACATCAAAGGAGTTAAAATTGACTTCAAGAAATGAACAAGTAGCGCTTTGTGCAATGTCCTTCTGCAGCTTGAATTTTCATGGCGCTTGTTAGTTCAGCCAGCGCGAGGATGACTTGCCGGCCTGTTGTCCCTGTGGGAACACAGACCCCAGTGTAGCACAGGAGTGCTGACTGCAGCATGTGGCCGCTTCTCATCACGCCTTTGGATAAAGCGGCAGAAAATAAACTGGCACTGGAGGGGAATGAGCGGAGAGCTGGGAGGGGATTTTTCCCCATCCCTGGCTTCATTGATACCACAAAATGGAAATGGGCTGTTTGTTTTCCCTAATGCTTATAATAACCGTAGTGATAGATTTGTCATTGCCAGCACTGCTTCCCTTCCCCAACATAAACTATTGTACTTTTAAAAAATGCCACTTAGTGGATTTTATTTATTTGCAGGGTTGTAATCTCATGCTGTTCTCCACAGCCCTGGAAGCTGGGCCTGCTCTGGGAAGATCAGTAGTGATATCTGGTTATCTTTAAAAGTGAAGGGGAGAGCAGGGAGGCTGTGGGATGTGTGGTAAAGGAAGAAAGGAGACGATGTCAGAAAAAAGATGAAGGAGAAGGAGGATGCCCCTTGCCACATATAAACCCCTTGGTTTACACCCCAAGCATGCCAAACTGAACTCAAATACAGCTAGGAAGAAGGCAGCAATATTTGTCTCACCCAGCACATAGGAACACGCAGCTTTTGCATGGGAGGGGAGCAGGGGAGAGCGCAGCGCTGTGTCACAGCAGACCTTACCCTGGGAAGGGCAGTCCCTCCCCTGGAACCAACACGGACCAAGGCCATGTATTCCAAGTGACGGCCTGGAGAGGGCTGAGAAGGATACAGAAACACGAGACTGGGGCAGAAAATTTGGAGCACAACTCTTTTGCCTCTAACTACATCTATTTTAACCACCGGTGCTACCACATCAAAGCAGTGGACAGAGCCCCTGAAGTCATCATAGAATCACAGAGTGGTTTGGGTGGGAAGGGGCCTTAAAGACCATCTCGTTCCACCCCCTGCCCTGGGCAGGGACACCTCCTCCCACCAGCCCAGGGTGCTCCAAGCCCCGTCCAACCTGGCCTTGAACACCTCCAGGGATGGGGCGGCCACAGCTTCTCGGGGCAATCTGGGAAAAGGGCTCACCACCCTTGCAGTGATGAAGTCCCGGCATTCTTGCGCAGAGCACCCTCCCTCCCCCTGTGCCCCTCTTCTCTCCCCTGCGTGGTCAGGTCAGTATCGCGCAGAGCTTTTCCTCCAAAAACAAAACAAAAAAAAAACCCCAAAAAAAACCAAAAAAAAAAAAACCAAAAAAAAAAAAAAAAAAAAACCCAAAAAAAAACCCCACCAAACCTGAAAAAACCACCCGAACAACTAAATAAAAATCCAAAATAATTGCGCACGTGCTTTTGTTTTTTTTAAAGCAAGCCCCCGCTTCTCCTATCTGCTCCAGCAGCCGCCCTGCTCAGCGCACCCCCCCACCCCGCGGGTCACCCCCAGCGCAGCGCCCGCGGCGGGTGGGCGCCGGGACCATCCCCACTCCCCCCCCCCCCCCCCCTTCCCCAAAAAATCCAATCCCCATCATCCCCCATCCCACGCCCCGATCCCCCGTGGCCGGCGTGGGGCTGGCTGCCGGCCGGGGCTGCCTGCACCCGCCCTCCCGGAGGCGGCTTTAAGAGCGGGGGCGGGCTGCGCGGGGCCGCGGCTTCTCCTCGCCGCCCGCCGAGCCTTTGCCTAAGTCGCCGGTGGTGGCGGTGGTGGCGGCGTGGGGCGCGCCCGTGTGGCGGGGCGGCGGCGGCGGCGGGGCGGGCTGGGGGCGGAGGGGGGGGGCGCTGCCCCGGCCCCCGGCGGGGTTGCATGGCCCTGCGCGGGCGGCGATGGCTGCGTGAGGATGGCCCAGCGCGGGCAGCCCGCACCGCACGCCATGGCTGCCAAAGAGGAGCTCTACAGCAAAGTCATCCCCCGGCGGAACCGGCAGCACCGCGCGGGGACCATCAAACACGGCTCGTCGCTGGAGATCCTGCTGTCAATGGGCTTCCCCAAAGCCCGGGCGTAAGTCGACTGTTCGGCCCCCTTTTTTTTTCCCCGCCGCTCTTCCCCCCTCCTTTTTCGTTTTACGGCGGCGAGAAGCGACGGGCGCCTTTCTGCTTCGCTGCTCCAGGCGGCCGCGGGCGGAGCCGCGGGAGGGACCGCCGGAGGGATGCCGGGCAGCGGGGGGGGGGGGGGATGCGCTGCCGGAGCGGCCCGGGGATGCTGTACGGGCCGAGGGATGCGGTGGGTACCATCCCCCGGCGGCCGCCGCAGCCAGGCAGGAGCGCAGCCCCGGCTCCGGGGATGGGGTGGGGGGAGAGGGAGGTGGCGGGTTTTGGGGGGGGTCGGCAGGTGCCGTCCCGGGGCGCACTGTGGTCCCGTCCCCGCCGCCCGCCTGTGCCGAAGGGCCTGGGAGCAGCCCGCCCGCAGCGCCCGGCCAGCGTCGCTGCCAAGTTTGGGACAGGCAGGGAGGCAATTTTTTGCACACACGTACGGTTGAAATCAAACCACCCCCCCCCCCCCCCCCGGTGCTTTGAAAATAAGGAGCCCTTGGCGCAATTGCTCTCGCTGACTCGGTCACCCGGGAGAGATTCTCTTTAATCTGCGCACAAGTCAACCAAAAAGGAACAGAGCAAGAGAAGAAAATTTCCGTAGTCCAAAGTGGTGGGTTTCTCATGCCCAATTTAGCAGTGCCCTGGTGTAATCTCCCTGCATGTGCTTATGCTTTAAATTAATTAGGCAGCAACCTAATGATAACTTCATAATGACTCTCCCAGTTTTAAACATAGTGCCTCCTGAAGTGGGACTGTGTGCTTCAGAATGCAAATGAAACCAGGGGGGATTTGGATGATTCCTTGATCTGCTTAAGTTTTCCTTTTGTTGTTGATACCAATCAGAACTCAGTGGTTTTGCAGCCTACCTTTGAGCAGTTTTTTCTAAACACAGAGATACACACATGCAGTTTTAAGGACATGTGTCAGCTGTGGATTCATGAGATTGCCATGGATCCACTAGCACATACAGAACACCTAATGTGTTTTCCATTGTCCTACTTAGGCTCTTTATGTCTGTCAGTGATCTATAGCTATCTACTGAAATCAACATAGAGCATTTATAAACAGTGCCTGCAAACAGAGATAGTAGGAGAGTGGTGACTTCATGCTCTGCCCGTTTGGAAAAGCAGACGTGCATCTTTCAGCGTAGCTAGAGAAAAAAGCAGCTTGATACTATGAATGAAACTAGTTATTACCTGTACAACAGTGCCATCAAGGCTGACAGTCAGCCCTGGTCTTACCTAACCGTTAGTTGAGGAACTATGTCTATGGTTCATATATCCTTGCCCAAGAAAATGCTAACATTTGACAAAAATGAACCCAAAGCTTCATCATACAAGATAGGGAATGTTAAACACAGAGAGCAAGCCAGAGAGAGGCAGAATATCCCCAACTGCAGAGAGTACTTATTGTAAATATAACCAGGCAGATGTGTAAAGCTGTCTTGATACTAAATTCAAGACGCTGCAATATAACCTTGTTTGACACCTCAGCTGTCTGCTGGGAGGGGGACCGCTTTCCCAATCTGAAGTAGCAATTAGTGCCTCTGTTCCAGCCTGCTGGAAATACTGCAAATAATTCATCATTAAAATTCAGATAAGAAGCAAAATGGAAATAAAACCAAGCACTGAGTACTGCCACCAAGGGCACACTACGGAACGGCACACAGGTTCGTAAGCGTGACAGATAGGACGGCATAGCAAAAGGACATTCCCTAAAGGTCACTGCTTCCCCGAAGCTGCTTTTCAACTCACGGCATATTACTCTGTAAGTGTGAATGAAAGAGATCACAGAGTTACCAAGGAGGTAAAAATACCGTCTCCCAAAGACGTTACTGAGAAGTAGCCTTAGAGTAAAGCCCCTTTCAGTCTTCCCCCAAAATTCTCCCACCCCTGTTTTCTACCCTAAAGCCACAATTACAACAGGAGACAGAGAATTCAGCGAAAGGGGGGATTTCGGATCTGTGCCTGTAGATCCCGCGTACAAATACAAGCCGGGCTGATACTTAGAAGTGGTGACCATCTGTTTGGATGGCTTATGCAAAACAAAGCTCCGAGTTGTCAGACTAGTCTGTCAGGCGTGTCACAAAATGCCATCGCTGTTGGCATCAGTGGCCTCCTGGCTTCTTGTCAGAGCCGGGGGGATTGATGGGGGCAGGGGACAGAGAGGACTCTTGAAGCCGGGGTAAGAGACACAGCAGCTACCTGGAAATCCCAAGAGTGCTGTTTTCAGATGTGGTATTGAGAGAGTACTGAGATCCTGGGGAGCACTCCCATTGCCTAACTTTCAGCTTCTAATTCAGCGCCAGTAACTTCACATACCTCGCACCCCTGCCAATGGACAGGTCAGCTTTTGTCTCTTCAAAACAGAAATCATTAACTATTTGATAATACTTCTCCATGCTGACAGTTTATAACAGCAATAAGTGCTGAGATGGCCAGGATGATCCACTGCTGACAGGAGCTGAGGATTCCTGTGTTCATTTCATTTTCCTGGTTCTGTGTTACTTTGGGCAAGCCTCTTCCACACTATGTATGCTCAAATAATCAAAGGCGAAAGACTAAATATGATTTTCAAATATTACTGGCTGGGTAGTCTAGACTAGCTGAGTCCAGGGTAGCAAATGGTATGAGCCAGGCTGAAACCAAGAGAGGATGTCACAGGCTTTTACGCTTCAGGTATCAAGTGCAAAACTGCCATAGATCTTTTGTTCAAATCAAAGCGTTATTAAATAAGCCTTTATTTGTCCATCCTGTTTGTGGTTTATGAGGGACTGGGGATAAAGGGTCCATCAAAGAAGGACATACCCTTCCTTTCTGAAGTAAGATAGAGACCAGGTATTGAAATTAACGGAGCTCCACTGATATCAGTGTCCCACCGCACAGAGTGAGACCCTGGGGGTTTTCCCCACTCCCCCACTGAAGTCCTTACCAGCACAGAGAAGAGCAGCTCTGTCGTGTGCTCCTGGACACACATTTGTCTGCCTCTTTTCCCCCTTCCCAGCACCAACTTCGCTTCAACTGGGCTACTCTAAATTACATGGTGATGCAGCAATGTACAAACCACCTTTGGATGCATTTACCTGTGGATGGCAATTGCTCAAACCACTGTAGTATGTTATCGCTTCGGACTATGACCATGAAGAGCTGTTCTATCTTGGAGGGTTTTTTGTCAGTGCACAATCATTATTTTTTTATTTTGCAATTAGCCCATTATATTACGTACTGTCTAGTCACGCAGGACGAGGCTGTCCCTGTCCCAAGTAGTTTCTGATTTAAACAAGGAAGGAAGGCAAAGGTGATGTTATGATTGCCGTTTTGCAATTTGGGCACCGAGACAAGCATTTTACCCGGGGTCACACAAAAGTCTGACCAGATCCCCAGTGTCTCAAGACCCTAAAGACAAGAACAGGCTTCCTCTAGAAAGAGATTTTGCACAACTATTATTTCCCAGTTGCCCCAAAATGTTGTACCTCATCTTGTTATGGATCTACTGTCAGTGCTTGCACTCACAGATCTAATGTGTCTGCCAGCACCTCTCATTCTTGTGTGATAATCCCTATTTAGGTGTTGATAGTCTTCCGGAGAGTAAATAGTAAGGGGAAGCACAATGTAGTTTACAGGCCATCGAAACCACAATGATCACTTAAATCTATTATGCCTGTACAAGCAATTTAAAAAAAAAAATCTATGCGTACCATGTATCTCTGTAAAACACTAAACAGAGGAAAATTTAGTGGTGGACTGCTGTTTATTTCAAGATGGAGGAAGGCTTTTGTCCAAGCTAAAATTATTGGAACTAATACAGGGATAAGCAGTTGAAAGTCTCTAGCCTGCGTGGTGCACAAATCAGTGTGGCTCCAGAATCTGAGAGTGCAGTGATTCAGTTTTAAAAGTTTCATGCCAGAATTTAAATTCCTCCAAAACATCCTCAAAAGCAGAGAGTTAAAATTCAGCTTTGAGAAAAAAAATCCTGCTTGCTTTGTTTCAATTCTGCATGCGTATATGTGCATGAATATATAAAAATACAAAATTTAAAATGTTACTTGAGTTTCTGTATACAACTCTGAATTCAAGCCACAGCCCCGAGGTACTATTTCAGAAGAGATCCAGACCTAGAAAAATGAAGATAATTCTCTGGCCTCTGACATTACTCAAACTGGGTAAATCACTGTCCATAAACAGAACACTTAAAGGAGAGGCATCATGCTTTTTTTGGATGCCATCCTCTGTGTGATAAGCTTTAAGAGATGAGCACTGGTCTTGAGACAGGTGGCAAAGCTTTCCGAAACTAAACTGATGTTCCTTCCCATCATCTCAGCCTAAAAAAAGGGGGACCATCTTCTACAGACAGGTCCATAATGTTGGTTCCGTGCGTAATGCTGTGCTCCTGGGTGGATCTGATGATGCTAGACGTAATTGCAAACACTTCCCCCTCATAAAAACGGGATAGACAGGAATATTGCACGGTTTACCGTGAATCAATTTCACTGCTTCCCCTGTGCTACACATTTCCTCCTTCCTCCCTCCCACAAAAGACCACCTGGGTTTAACGCTGTGTTCATGGGCATGAAGAGGAGTTAATTCACAAAGCTGTACCACGTTTCCCCTGGTCCTGAATAGAACCAAGCCAGTCTGATTTTGATTTGCTTTCTCAGTAACTATGAGAATTTAGGAGTATTAAGAGTTTCATTATTCTCAAAGAAAAGAAGCTCAGATCCAGTTTACAAACAGTAAAATCTTCTCTTGTGTTTTGAAAATGTTTTCGAGGCTGCTAAAACATGTTTTGCCTAGTAACGGACTTAGCAACGTAGCAGTGTTTCAGCACAGAAAGGCTGCGAAGTCTCTCATTCCTCTAGGGTTTGAGCTGGATTTGGGAAAATACTGCATGGAAAAAAAGTGCTGCAGATAATCTTTCGATTTTGAAGTGGTTTCTGTTCCTTCACGGCCTTGCCTTCAGGGTATTAGTTTTCTGCAAATACTCTTGGCTGAAATTCATCTTACTACAAAGGACCAGCCCAAAGCATAGGCATCCCCTAAGTCCCATTTAAGCCCAAGCTTTAGAAGGGTTTTCATGATTCACAGCGACTTGTGTTGGCACGGGGTGGGGAGGGCAACCCCATCCCTAGTGAAGAAGCTGATGGACAGAAATGTTTCTAGAAGCAACAGCTCAGAAGGCTGCATTGAAAGTGGATTTCCAAGTTTGTTAACAGTACCGGAGGAAATCTTCAGCTACTGAATAGAAAATCCAGGTGGTGTAGCCACAAGGGCTTAGCAAAAGCTTCCCCTAATGGTCTGTCTGTGCCCATCATTGAAGGCAGTGGGTTTTGGGCTTGGTTAGAGCCACTGGACCACGCAGTAGAGAAACCATGTAACCAAAATACTTCCATTTCCAGTACTGCGTATCAGCCATCGGACCGATGGACACTTTAAAGTAGGAGCTTTGCAGGAAGCGTTCGTGACCTGTTTACACTCTACAAATAGTGCAAGAGGAGGAATTTGCTGGAGGTGCACCCGTTGGCAGATCACTTGGACAAGATGTGCTTTCCCTACTGTGACCCTCCCTTTCTACGTGCCTGTCAAAGCTTCTGTGAGAAGTGGTGGGGCAGGCAGCTCTTTGCCCACGGCGGGGTTTAACGGATGAGATTCTGCATTGTAACTTGAGCAACAGTTTGAGCAATTAACTGGTCTAGTTCACATATTGCAATTCCTAGGTTCAGCACTGAGGCCTCTGAACAATTTTGTACATCTGTGCTGGAAGGGCTCCAGCAGGTCTGCACTGCGCAGTGGAACACGGATGCTGCAATTGAGTTAGCAGCTGGCGGGAAGGTGCACTGGAGAAAGGCTTGAGCAACCATTCATTTGGGACTGTGTCCCGTGGCTGCTCTGCATATGGATTTTTTTTTTTTTTTTTTTTTCACATTGGCTTTATTGCAGATTTCTGCTATGGGACCTAGAGATGATTACTGCAGTATTCAGACCGTTACGTGCCAGCGGCCCCATTGTGTTTGGTGTGGGGGAGATCTCTATCAGACAGTTCTTTATTTTAAAGATCTAAAGAGATAAAACATAGAGGGCTTTTTATTTCCACTGTGTTGTCTGGAAACTGAGGCACAGAGAAGCTTAGGTATATACATCAAATCTGTAGTTAGGCTGGCACTTGCACCTAAATCTGTAGAGTTGCAGTCTATTAGCTTAATCACAAGACTTAGATATCTGGTCTAAGTAGAACATCTATTTCCATGACATTGTATAAAATTTTCAAATGGAGAGAGACCTTCTCTAATCAGAGGCTGAAGAAGTCGTTCCTGTGATAAGATCACACTCTAAAATGATGATGGCAGCAGTAGCACTCCATATTACCTCAGTGATCCTGGATACTGTATACATAACTGCCATTAATCATATCTGATATTTGGGAGAAGTGGAACAATCAGATATTCAGGTCTGATATCGACAAAGGAAATGCTTCTGCCACAAACAGCGAGAAAATTGTTTAAGGACCGAGCATCCCTATAGAAGGATTGCTGAAAGTAGAGCCAAGCTCAGCGAGTCACTGCACTGCTCGCTGCATAAGTGCTAGCTGCCCAGAAAGCAAGTTTGCTCATGTTCAGGGGAGGAAAAAAACTCGACACCTTTACAGTGCCTTCACACACTGCACTTCATTGGGATCTCGTATTTAAATGTCTAAGTATGATCACCAGTAGTAGTGAGTTGCTGGTTCAGTGGCAAGTCAGCCAGAAGACAGCAATCCCCGGATTTTTTAGGGCTATCTAACTTTGGGGAACACTGTAAGTGATGTCAGAAAGTTTCCTGGTCCCCGAGTACTTAGCTCATTTTGGTATTAAAATGGCATGGTGACAAGAAAACATTTGCTTGTGCTTCTGTCTGTTCGATGATTTTTTTTTGGTCTTGGGACAAAGCTCCTGTACTTGATCCTACCCTCTACACTGGGAAGGAGAGGAGCTTCACAAAGTGCAGCCCAGACCCCATGTGTCCCTGGCAGAGCCCCAAAAATTACTTTGTCCTGTGGCAAAAAAAACATGGAGTTAATAACTTGATCGTTAGTGTGCAATTCACTTTCAAGCTACATATCAGTTTTGAGTGATACAGATACCAGTGTTATCTTTTCTGGCCCTTTGCAGACTTCACTTCACAGACCTGACACTATTGTCAGGAGCCGGTATAAATTTACTGACGAGATTCTCAAGACAAAGAGTCGCTAGAGAAACTCATGATTTCAGATACCCGGCATGGGCTATTTGAATGGAGCCTTGTTTGCATAAAATGCTGATTATTCTTCCCCCTCGGAGGCTCGGTGACAGTGGCAGCGTGTTGGCCCGTTTCTGCAGAATTCTCCAGCACCTCCTTATATATAGTGCTCTGGGAGTTTACCCCTACATTACTGCTGCCACTTTGCTGTGCAAGAACCCAACTCAAAGGGTGTGGACAGTCCTTGGGACCCCCTGAATAAATACATGGAGAGAAGTCGGGGGGGAATCCCACTCTTTGAGAGACCATGAGCAAAAGTTTCAAAGAAAAAATTGGTGCTTTTAAATGTCAAGCGCTAACCCTGCTGGCTCCTGATGAGACTCACGTTTTTAAGTCACCTTTGAAAGTGAATCTTAGACTCCCAAGCCTTGCTCGCACTTGAAAACGTTGCCCTAGGTTTTAACTGGCGCTTATAGTGGATTCACAGCATGTGCTCTGCAATTGCAAAAAGAATAGAGACATCCATGTGTGTGTCTGTACTGCACCAGTCTAATTATCCTCAACAAGCAGAGTCATCAAAAGAGCTGTAGTTTAGCAGCTGACAGCGTTTTGGATTCCATCACCAAGACTCGCTGCAGGCTTTGTGCATTACAATGGGGTGCGCCGCGACGCCTGTGTCTTTACTCACCCCCTGTATAAACAGACCTGAAAAGAATAGGCCTCGGCTTTGCTTGGCATTATTCTCTCCCCACCGTATCCTACGCTGCCCGGCCGTGCGCAAAGACTGAATCTGGAGAGCAGCGTAAAGCGGAGGGGGAAAAAAACAACAGCAAGAAATAAGAGGATGGGTTGAGGGAATTGCTAAAGTCACCACAACAAAGCAGCTGACAACCTACATAAACAGTGTTTTAGACATCCTGCAAACTCTTGTCTATGTTCATAAGATGCAGGTGCTGCCCTTTCAAGTCCACTCTCCCAGTATTTCTCCTGAAGCTTTGACAAGTCCCAGCAGCAAAAGGCGCTTTTTAGGGTACTCCTGAAACTCACAGTGTGCAGCTAAGAGACGTCGATCTCACACGCCTCGGGAGCAGGAGCTGTTGCTCCTCTGCTCCCCGGGAAGCCTCAGCCTTCCTTTCTTTTTTTTGTTTTACAAGGATTCCCAGAAGAATAAAGGTAGGCACGGAGAGCAGAGTTGCGTGTGCAGATATGACAACATCCTGACAGGTATTGTCAGGACCTGAGTGGTTTCTGTCACCCACCAAGCAACAGCATAAAATTTAAACAAGCAATTATAAACTGGAACCCAGAATGAGTGACAGGAGATGTGTCTGATGATGTCTCTGCTTTCCCCAGACACCAAGTACTTGGGACTGAAGTCTCCTGTCACTGCCAGCATGAGTACCTTGGTGGCCAGTCCCTCTCAGCAGGAGATGAGCACGAGAACGTGAGCGAAAGGTCATGCACGTGGCTGGGCAAACAGCAGCCCTGGGTAAATGTTGGGATATGTCTTCTGTGCTAGAAACGTAGAGGCATACCCGAAGACAGTAACTACTGATAGACACCCTGCCTTTCATGGCGTGACATCAAAAGAGGTTTTAACTGTTTCACTCACACCCATCACCCCCCTGCTATTATCAAACGCAAGGCAAGTGCCCCTTTTTTCCCTTTCGTGTAGTATTGGCTAGGCTTTGCCGTTCATGATAGTGCAGAATTAATCATTCGTGGTTGGTGACTGTGAAATAATTGCCAGTGTAGAGGCGGGCGTGTTTCAGAGAGATTTCTCATCTCCTGATTTGTGAAAATGACTATTTTCTTTTCTCCTCTACCTAATGAAATATAGCAAGTTCTCACACGACACAAATCTCATTAATGGCCTGATTCAGCAAAGCCCTTGAGCACGTGCTTCTCTTGAATGGCTGAGATCAAGATGTTCCATACATTTCTACCCAGCGTGCGTCAGATGGCATTGGAAATACCTGAAATAGATAAAATGGTACTGTTTTTCTTCTAAGCTCTTCCTCGTTTTATTGAGAGCAATTGAATCAGTTTCATGACGCAAATTTCAAGCCCTGAGTTTGCGCTGACATGAAGCACTAGTATCGTTTTTCCCTTGTATGGCACCAGTGAGTAGAAGCCTGATTTTTATGCACCACAATCCTGTTGTGCTGGGGGCTGTGCAAACAGAAAAGGAAAACATCATCCCTGCTCCAAGAGCCGGCAAAGTAAATAAGAGCCAGAAAGAGCAAATGTCTCTAGAGAGGAGGATAGGGAGAGGCCACATGAGGAAGCAGACGGTATCATCTCCTGCTGACAGGCAGTGATCCCAGCATTGCCTCCAAAATCCTGTACCACCAGTCGTTACCCATAGTTACAGCGAGTTAGATTGATGGGTGAAATTCACAGCTGCATGAGAACGGCACTGTTATCAACAGCAACTCTGAAATAAGTATCATTCCCATTTTACAGGCAGAAAAATTTAAAATGAGACAATACATCAAGTCGCTTGATGCCGGAGAGGGCACCTTAATTAACATTTGCCATCCACTCGAGACAAAGGGCGCTCCAGAATTGCAGGCTGTAAATGGTGTCAATGATGTCCTGCTCCCTTGTTCTACTATTATATTGAATTTATTCTTCACAACCAATATTTCTTTCTGAGAGTAGCTGCCAAGTCCTAGCGAGTGTCAAATCGCAATATATTACCCACGGATAAGTAGTAGTCAATTCTCCCAGGCACTGTTCAAAGAAATCCCAAACTAAACAAGAATCGGATCTGGTTCATATTCACACTAGTCCATGGGCAACAGAAACAAGACTTAGAATAAATGTAACTTACAGCTACACCTTACAAGACACGTTCGTATTCCCTTTACAGTCTCTTCAACCTCCCCACAGTGCGTAGCTGTATCATAAATGCATTCATGTTCTAAAGGGCAAAGCCTCCGGTAGTGTAAATCAGCCCAGCACCATTAACTTTGTCGGAGCAATACTAATACACACCAGCTGAGGATCTTACCCAGAATTAACCCAACTTTCATTGCTACAAAAGCTTCCTTTAGAGAAACAGGGTTTTTTTTACGCCATTCAGGTAATGCGAAGAGCCCGTGTGTGAATAAGAATCAGTACCAAAGCCTTTGGGAGAAAAATATAAACCTCAGGTGTTTCTCGCCTGTTCACGGTGCATGTGTATGTTGGGGCCACAGTGTCTTTTATAAAAACTAGTGACTCCAGCTCTGCGCCGCACCACAGCCACTCGCTGCTGTGTGCTGGGGGAGCACCGGGGCTCACAGCGCTTTCCAGAGCTGCTGCATGGAACCATGTTGTCCCGGGCAGCACGGGTGCAGCTGGCTCGCCGGGCACCCTGATGATTTGGGGCTGGAACACGTCGGCCAAACGCAGCAGGTTGGGGAGAGGATGAGTCAGGATGGGTCCACGGAGACCCGAATCGTGCCGGCTCCCCACAGCGGGCAGATAGATAGCTTGTGCTGGGATGGCGCAGGGTAGCTGAGCCGGTTTCCTTCCAATATTACAGTGATTACAGGTTGGCTGCGCCACGAGCTTCCTTCGTCTGTGCTGTTTAACCCCCTCTCTTCTCAGACTCGACCCTGATGTCTACAAGAGGCCTCCAGGGAGGGGGGGAGTTACACAACTGGGCCCTCTTACACCAACCTGAAACCAGCTGTATGGGGGTATTTTAAGTCTCACTGACCCACTCCCCCGTGGTATTTCCTCTTTTCTCCCTAAGGTAAAATTTTCTACTTGCAAATGGGAACATCAGCCTTTATAAGAATTCTCCATTTCATCATCCGGCTTCCCAAAGAAGCTCGTCAGATGCCATCTCAGAGAGAGGAATTAACTCCCTATGAAGACCCTGACTTTGGGGCTCAACGTATCTTTCCAACTTCCACGAGGTGCTGCCCCAAAGCTGCTGATCCTCATCGGGATCAAAGGACTTGGGAATTCTAAGGGGGAAAATGGCCTGTTAGAAGTGCATGGTGCAACTGGGGTTTTGTTTGATTCCCTACCAACATTTGACAGCCGTCATTTGCACAACCCCGAACTCCTCTGAAAGCGCATCGCACAGAGAGAAACTTCTGCTGGTACATCGCCCCTGTGATTTCAGCCTAGGCTGTGTCTTAGCGACTCCAGCGCCCAAGAAACATGTCTCACCAGGCTTCTTGTGTGAGTCAGCCTAACCAAGGGCGCTGGGCAGCCTGCTGCGATCCTTTTCATGTTCTCCTAGGAAACTCCTGTGACCAGCTGCTGATTTCTTTGCTTGCGCTTGGTGTTTAGACAGGCCCATCTGCTGCAAAATGAACTTTAAAAGGGTACAGCCAAGGCCGCCCAGCTAAAATGCGACAACAGGCCGGAAAAAATGAATAGGTCTTTTAGGATGATGCAGAAATGGGCTGCAAGAGCCTGAGGCCTGACTGGCAGAACTACGTCTGGAAGTAGATACTGGGCTCCTTTGGGCTTAGAGATCCCTCAGCATGGGAATAGGATTGCCATGTCTTAATGGTCCTTCCTCCCTCCATTTGCCCCATCTCTGCCGCACCAGTCTGCATGGCAAAGGGAGATAAAATTCTCCAGCTGTTGTTGCTGCCACTGTCTCTTTCCAACCACAGAACTAGGAGCTTGCTGAGGTGTCATAGGATTTCCCTGGATGACAGCTTAAGAATTTTACATATTTGCTGTCACCAGCTTGTTCTAGTGGAGAAGGATGGCAGAGACATCATTTCAGTCCGTCCTGATGGCCAGTGGGGTTATGCAGATAAGGAATGGGATGAGGCTAGTGTACGCCAGAGCGTGCAACCCAAGCCAAACACCTAACACCCTCTGTTACTTCTGTGGGAGTGCGGGGCAGCAGAGAGGACACAGTCACCAGGGTCTGTTTAATCATCCTTTTCTGACATCTAAAGGGCAGTGGAAAACCTTGTCCCATCTAACAGGAAGCTCAAGCGAGCAACGCAGCGAGAGCCGCAGCGGAGCAGCCTGCCCAGCAGACCGGCTGCTGCCTCAGGAAAAGAAACATCTGCCTTGGTTCCTTGCCCTGCAGTCAGCTTCGAGGGCAAGGTGCTTCTTTCTTTTGGCTTCAGGCGCCCAGTGGTGGAGTAGTATAGTATCTCCCTGTCTCATGGGTGCTTCTGACCACAAATACATTAAAGATTGGGAATATAAAGGTGCAAGCTATGATAGTGATGGGGTATAGGGGTTGTATATGGACCACAAAAAGGGCAGTCATGTTCCCCGGATCACCAAAAGCCAAAAAAAAAGAACCCAACCCCAAAACATTACTTAGCAGCACACTGGAGAAAGCTGTATTGCTGGGTTTGGGTTTTTTTTCCTTGCAAATGAGAGCTGATTCACCGAAAGAAATTAACTATGGAGCCCGAGTGCTTTGCAGTGTCTGGAAACCAAGCCCTTTTCAGAGGTCCAAAATGGATTACCTGAAGTCAGCAACCACTTCGGAAAATCTTGGCTAACTGATGCTCAGTGTCTCTGCAAATTAAATGCCTCCCAACAAGCATGAAAGCATTGTAAGGTATTTGCCTGAGGACACAAGGAGAGTCTATTGCAGTACTGGGTTTGGATCTCAGTATTTGGATTTGCCATCAGGCCATAAACAACACCAAAATGTACTCTTATGTGGCAATTAGATACTGTTTCAGGCATCTAGCTCAACTTTCCACTTACTAAATATTATTTCAGTTTTGCTGCAGCATATCCCCAAGTCTTACAGGACCTTTGATGTGACTTTCATTTCAGGAACAGACATGAAATTTTGTGGTTTCTTAGGTTGGGTGCAAGTAATGGTAAGGAAGGAATCCTTTTTCTATGCCACTTTATCTTTCCCTTTCTTGCAACACATTAGTTTTGAGTGTCAGGATCATGCAGTCAGTTTATTTGTGGAGTATCTTTCTAATCACAAAAGTATTTGAAGCAGTTGAACAATTTAGATGAGATTATGCAAATGGGATTGAATGTTGTGACTAGATAATTGTCCCTTTGCTTCAAGGTATGCGTCAAAGCAGAGACAAGTTTTCAGTTGGAATGGAAATTCCTGAAAACTATGGCTTTTTTGTTATTGTTGTCGGTGGTCGGTGCGAAAACAATTGGCGAATCCTAGAAGCATCCCGTCTACACCCTGCAAGGGCAGAGTTGTTTCCACTGCGGAAGAGTAATTTAAGGCATGCCTGGTGTACAAACATCCCTGCGGCTTTCGAGGTCTAAGGCAAAACTGAGCTTTGCAGCAGCACGCTCGGCAGAGGGAATGTCATCCTTTGAACAGCGCGCTCCAAGGAACCACGCAGGTTTCCACAGGTTCAAGGAGGAAACCGGGATGAATTTAAGTGCCGATCTGGCAAAGGATTCAAACGCGTTGCTCAAGTTCAAACACATGAATAATTCCATTGGTCTTAATTGAGATTACTCAGGTGGGTAAATGCACGGCTAGCTTGTGGCCTTTGAAACAATTTTGTTTTTAAATATTGTGGTGCAGGGTGGAGTTTTGCTGATAGTCCTTTGCTGCTGTTGTTACCATTAGCTAACTGCCATCCCACATTAGAACTGCTCAATTGGGTTATCTGTATTAGTGTCTCTCTAATTTCATTTCCTCTTGGGCGTTAATCAAGACTTTTTTTCTCTTATGTGTATATGTACATCCTGTTTGTTCTGAAATGTGCAATTCCATTATTTGGCTCTAATTCTTGCTGTACCCACTGCCCATGATGTTGCCCATGTCCCTGATCTGCTACTTCTAAAGGAGCAGGGTTTCAAGTACAGACATTGCCTGTAATAACTGTGAATGTTCTGCCGCCCACTGCAACGTAAGGAAGGCAGAGAAATTTCCGGCAGCTTGCTTTGTCATCAGCAGGGTGATAAGTGTTATCGCCATCCCCATTTCACAGATATGGAAACTGCAAGTACAGAAGGATTAAGCTTCTGTTTTCAAAACTGGCTTTCAATTTTTCAGTTTTAAACATGTAAAAACAGGCATGTGTGAGTGCTCACACATTCAGTCCCAGATGCATCATGCTCACCATCTTCGAAAATCCTTGCACAACTGAAATGGAAGCATTCAAAAGCAGCACCTGCTTTTGACAAACTGAGTCTGTGTAATCTGTCCAAAGCCAAACTACCAGTCAGTCCAATTTGCATATACAACCTAGTATGACATGTCTAACATAATCTATGAATACAATAGCTATTTTCAAAAGTGATTTGGGGCTACATTTTCAAAAGTATTTAGGCATCCAGACATGCAACAATTCCATCTTGTTTTCAGCTATCTTTTTTAAAAGAAACTGCGGGCACAGTCCTGCCTTTGTCCCCACGTGAAGCCCAGGGCCAAGCCAGAACGGGTTCAGCCATCACCTCCTGTTTGTTCTCAGCGATTCTCTCAGCACCATCTTGGCTGCTACCACGTACTGTTCTGCACTTTTCTGCCTGCCAGATTTTGCTGTACATCTGAAATGGCTCCACTCATACCTGCGGTGTTAGATCGCATTAATGCGGCATATAAGCCGGAAGAAAAAGAGGCTTATATTCTACCTTATTCAGGTTAACCTTTCTTTTTCAATACTAGTGCCTAAGATCTTCTAACCATGCGGAGGAGGTGAGGGGATCTAACATCTAACAGAAGAGCTTTCTTTAAAGATGTAGATTGCATTATAGGAAATGAGATGCAATAATCAAAGGAAGTTCTTCATTCTCATTATCAGTTCTCACCGTCTCGTTTCTCACAGTAGAGTACTTCTGTATATCCAGCACAGCCCCTCTCAATTCTCTTCATTAGAGACTGGAGCCAGCCTGCCTCTCATCATCGCAACGTCTGCACAGCCACAATCACCTTCCCCAAGCCAGCATGGATTTTGCCTTTACTTTTAAACAACTCATTTTCAAACCTCGCAAAAGACGCAGCTCCTTTCCCTCAAAAATCAATCGCTATCAAAGCTTTCTTTTGTCTAGCCTCATTCAGAGTCTGCTGGCTTGAAGAGGAATTCAGCAGCCTTTGAATCGGGTTGTAAGCATTGATTTTCCTCCCTCACTTGTGTGCTAGTGATATCCAAGTCATCTATAAACCAGCTTCAGCCAGGAGATGTGATTAGCCTGGGCAGCGAGATTGGCATGGCTTCAGCTGGTCAGAAGACCAGGCAGAGAAGAGAACATGTAAATGTTTGCAATAATTGGTGACAATGAATCTTCTATGCTGATGGCTGAATGGGATCTATTAAGACGTGCAGAGAAGGACATTTAGGTTCCCATTCAAGAGAACCCTAAACGCATGTTGACATCCCATTGATTTCAGTGAATGGGATGGACTGAGGTAGAGCAATATTTTGCTCTCTCGCTCCCGGTGGAAGCTAAGCGCAGGGGGCAGCCTGTCAGAGCGGGAGCCGTTTCCCTACTTTGCATGTGTTCAAAATGGCCGCATTAAGCGAATGGCAGTAGGAAACCCAACCCTCCGGGTTTCAGAGCGCGGTGTGCTTTACTGATACTGGTTGAAGTTTTCAGAAGGCGCTGCAGTAACCGGCGGGTTTGACTTTTAGGAGGTTTCTGAGTCACTGTGAGCACCCAGCTCTGTGCCATGTTGCCCCCCCGCCCCAGGGCTTTCAGTGCCAGCTAAAATATTTGCAGAGGTCTGTGTCTGCGAGCGACGTTTGGGGATTGTTTCAGTGGAGATGTGGAGATGGCCGTAGCCACCGTGACCTCCCATCCAGCTGCACAGCGTACCCCTCACCTCCATCCTCCCCACAGAGGTCATTCAGCGTTAGTGTAAACACGTGGCAAACCTTTCCTCCCCATCGTGCTAATGCTCTCCAGGGGTGCTCCAGCGACAGCTTTTGCTGGGGTTATTATTGTGCATATTTTTTCCCTTCTCAGGGTCCCCGCTTTTGTAGAATCTCCTGTTCCCGTGATATGATAGCTGACAGCAAAGCAGCATTGAACGCGTCCCAGAAACACAGTCCCTGGCTTCCTTTCCATCCCTTCCCTCTCCCAGGAGCGTGTCGGACAGCACAGCACGCAACTGGCCTTGCTCTGGGCAGGAAACAAAGGTCAGAAATCTGGAGCTGTAAATCTGCCACCAGTGGCCATTTCTGGTTTTAGTTCTGGTTACAGAAATATGCTCTGGTGACAGGTGATTTTGCTGGCCCACCTTAGGTGAGAAGAAATGTTGAAATACAGGATTTTTGTGTCTTCTGCTCCCCTCCTCTTCATGACACGTTCTAAGGAGAGAAACGATAATTCTCCCCCCTGAACTCTGCTAGTTTTAAAACTGCTACGACTTTTTATAAGTCATATTCTTCTGGTTTCTTGCCAAGGCCAGTGCAGCCCCTGGAGCACTTCTGACTTTTACCCATTTCCATAATCTTTACAAGCCATAACAGGAGCACAGAGTATCTAGAAGACAGCGGAGGCCCCTTCCTCCACCCAAACACTGGTACTCGGCTTTGCAGCCTGCTCTGCCTCCCCTACCATCCTTGTCTTGACACAGCACAGGGGCAGTTTCTCTCCTGAGTATTTCTGAATCTGGGAAGGAAAGGAAAGGGCTTCTTCCATCTCTGCAACACTTCTGCAACTGTCTAGCTCACCCAAAACGTCTTAAGGCAATTGCATATTTATTCAAATCCAACATATCTATAATGCTGAAAATCCCTGAGATTACTTAGGGTTAGTAGCTGTAAAAATACACAGCAATATACTTACTTACTATATATATACAGGCATATGCACACATTTATATACACATACACAAGCATATGTTCCTATAATATATACAATGAAGTATGCAGGGTATGTACAGTTGAAGTTAGGCAGCAATTTGTGGCCAGTGTGTGGTTTTCTTTCTTTTTTTTTTTTTTTCCCCCTCCCTACAATACAAACCAAACCATCAGAATTAGCAATAGAAGCCGAGAGAGCTTGTTGGTTCAGAAAAGAACCTGAAGACCAATGGTAAACACCACTTACAAAAGCTGAAGGACAAATCCCAACCAGTCAGCCAGCTATTGCGGAGGGTCTCCAGTGTTAACCAGCGACACAGAACACAAGTAAAGTATGTGCAAGGGCTGGCACTAGAAACACAAACCTGTCCTACAACATACTTGTTCTGAGGAGGTATGTCTTCCTCACCACACTCGCAGGAACGTGATGCCCGATTAATAAAATCTTACGTTTGCACAACATATTACATTACTGTTTCACCCATGCTTTGCAAGTTGTGGCCCGGATTAACAGTGGGCTGTTGTCAAGCAAATCTATAGGACAGGGCTTAAAAAGAGCAGGACACTCAGCAAATTACCCTTTTTGACCCTTATAGAGATGAACAGCGCCTTTGGGCAGAGTGGTGTGTATATATTGTCTTGCAAGGCCTCATTTTCTGTGGTTTCATCTAAGAGATGCACACCACTGCATGGTTGAACATGTACAGGATGTGAGCCAGTGGTTTCAGGAAATGAATGGGCTTAATTCTGATCACGTTTGCACACTGATAAATGAGCAGTCCAAATCCCCTGCTGCCAGTGGGGTTCTGCCATGGTTATCACACTGAACTCAGCGATCAGTCCTGGCCCGCTACGATACGAGAGATGTCAGAAATCATTTGTCCGTGCTGTAAAGAATAACGGTTTGCCCTTCCTCTAATGTGCACGCATAAAAATATATGACTTGCACAGCCTGTTAGATGAAAGGGTCATTTAGCTTAATACGCCACTAAGCAGTTCTTCTGTTCTTAGTCTTTGCCAATTAGCAACTTGGAAATTTCCTGAGCCAAACTTTGCATTTGGCCCAAAAAGCTTGAAAGCCACCGTTAAGCCAATCCTAATTTGTGTTCTCTTTTCTTAATGCATTTATACTTTAACCTCCACAACACTATGTGCCAGTAATTTCCACCACTCGGTAACGCATTATCTTAAAAGCACTTGAGTTTGTTTACTTGTGTTTTTAAGCGCAAAAGACCTTCAGTATTTTAAGCTGAGATCCCAGGTTGCCTGAATAACCATCTAAATCAACTCCAGAGGGGTGCCCAAGGCTCCTAAGCTTTTATTTTAGGTGGCTCAGTTAAACACACCTAGTTATGTGACAAGCATCCAATCCTGAGTTTAGCAAACAAGATTCAGCAGAGAGGACTGAATTTTGCTGGGAGAAAAAGACAAACATCTGCCTTGCCACTCTCCCCAAAGATAGCTAAGCCCTGTATTCCTCAGCAGCTCGTGTGGGTGCTGCTTGTATATTTTTAAAATTGATAGACCTGGGAACAAACATTGACATGGCATGCCCTTAGTTCTTTTAAATGCATTTGACAAAACTTAGTTATTTATCTTAGTATAAGTTTTGACAGCACAGAAAGTATTGGGTCACATACATTTTAATCCTGGCCTTCAATGGGCATTAACAAGTCCATAGTTCATCTGGGCTGGGCATCTGCTTGCTCTATCTCCATCAAGTACTATACTGAGGCCATGAGCATATTATGGAGAGATTTCAAAGACAATACTGCAAAGCGACATGAAAATCAATGGGAGCACAGTTATGACCTGTAATCAAATCACAGTGAATACAGTTTTCTAGAAGAGTCCAATCTTACTGATTTTTGAAGGAAATCAAGAGAACTGAGAATGCAAGTTACTGCAAGAGTCCAGACAAAGAGATTGGTGGCTATTATTTAGCTGCGTTCGCTTTTAATGGGAAGCAAAAAGGCATCCAGTAGAAGTGGGAAATCCCCCTTCTCCCTTTTAGATAAAAAATGGGCTGAAAGTTTCAGCGTGTCTCCTGCCTGCTGCTCGGTATTCCCCTATCCTCTAGTCTGCAACTAGGGCTGCGTAATACTTCAGTATTAAAGTATTCTGAACTCAGCCTAGGTTGAACACCCCAGAAATTCGTCAGCAAGACCAGGAGCGAGCCATTATCCGCCAAAGCAGTCATGCATTTCTTCTCTGAGCCAGCTCTGGGATGAACAGAATTATAAACCAGTTTACAGAATCATGTAAAAGCGTGATATAAGCAAATCCCAGTGCCTAATTCCTTTGATTCTTAGCTGAGCTTGTTATTGGATGGATGATAAAGGTTAATTGAATGTGGGGGAGGAAACAATACGGGGATAGTAGGAAGAAAAGTCTGCCCCTTTGGTCTGTGCAGTTTACCCAGCAGAAAATATCCCCATGTGGGCTTACATTTGCACAACCCCGACACTGGAAGGACCTCGGAATTTGTCCTGCAGTTAACATAGACTATAATCTGAACAAGAGCCAAATTGTGAAATCACTGGGATCCCTGCCATTCAGTTTCCTCCAACCTGAATGGAAAGGTCACAGCCTCTACATTTTAAAAGTGACTAAGACTAATAAACAGCTGGGCTATCTTTTGGTAGCAGAAGAAGGTGTCATTGTATCTGCTATGTGGGTGGGAAAACTCCTTACTTCTATATGGTGTCTCCTTTGTCTATTGATTTGTCCCGGATGCTTGACAACAGAGCTTGCTTTAAACGCCATGGCTTGTCCCCGGAGCAGCGGGCAGTGTGCGACCCTCAGCTGGGTCCACAGGTGAGTGCAAACGAAGGCCATGAAATCATGCTGTGACCACCAAGTGACTTCATGCTAGCTGCACTCGTACCCTGCCTTCTTCAGGACAGGTCATTTCAACTGCAAGAGGACTTTCCCTGAGCGTAGTTTGCAAGAAAAAGATGATCCTTGGCAAAACAAGAGAGGCCAAAAGGTTGAGGGACAGTTGCCGGGCTACCAGAATAGGGGCTGTACCCAGAAGAGTTTGGGCGGAAGCACTTTGACGGTGAAGACTGAAATCTGCATGTGTAGTATGAATGAACCTTTCTTCTGCAACCAAATGCACACCAGATGCTGGGATTAAAACTGAATTTTTTCCCTACGGTCCTAGGAGGGCAGAATAAAGTCTAAACATGGGCCACTTCAAAGCTCAGCAGCATTTGAAAGCTACTTCGCTGCGATCTCTGGTGGTTCTGCTCTTAGCAGGTGCAGCGGTTGTAGTTGACAGGAGATTCAGCTGCTGACGGTATGGAAAAAGGTTCACACAAACAGGTCACTTTTCAGTTTGAGGGCGAAGCTGAAAGTCATGTGAATGACCAACTACTGGGCAGTTTTATAACCACTGCCTCCCCCCCGCCACAATCACACATCCTGCACACGTCTTAGGCTGCGGGGGGGGACAGGGGGTTGCCAAAGTCTACCAGATTACAGTTTGGGGAAATACTGAAGGCGGAGAATTAGTCCATTGGCTTTGGTTACAGCCTGCAGCTAAAATTATAGATTACAGCACCACATAGCCCACTTTTTTGGGTGTTTGTGCTGAGAGATGATAAATCTCAATATTTGCCATATGAAGTCCATCCACCTATTGCTGAGAGTGATTCCACTGACACCATAGTCTTTGATGCAAGAGCCTCAGAGCATTTTACAGTACTGCATGACCGGTCCCTAAGAGCGCTGCAAGCTTTACTTTCAATTCTGTGCAGCAACTTCAGCCAATTACGGATTTACCTACTTGGTGGCTTGTCGGGCAGCTGAACACCCCCAGATACAGCCAAGGGCTGTGCTCGTTTATGTGGAAAGGGAATAACCGAAATGTTAGTGCCACTGCAGAAATTACACTGCTTTGTGAAAGGGAAGCTTAGGAAAAGAAGGGCTGAGACCTATGCAACACGTCTGACCCGCTCCCTCTTTGATGCTCGGAGGTCCCATGGATGATATACTGTTTACTCCATTCTCTGTCTTCTCTGTTTAAGCTGTGAGTAGTTCAGGGCAGGGATTGTGCTTTATCCTTTGAACAAACAGCATCTCCTGGCCTGAAGGAAGTTAAAGCATCTCTCCCAAACTGCATATTTTAGCATGCCTGAGGAGCCTGGCTGTGAAAGCTCTGAGAAACGGCACACCGGGATCAGCTCTTAAACTAACAGAATACACAAGAAGGGAGGAAGTATAGTAAACAACACTGGGTTATTACTCTTTATTTGATAGGGGTTTTGGGGATGTAGGTGGTGTGATACGTTTTTTTTCCCAGTCAAATTACAGTTTATTGACTATTGGGTTGTGCCACATTATAGTGAGAATTGATGGTTTGTTCCTGTGGAAATAGATGGAGCATTCGAAGAAACAACACCCTATTAGTTATGAGCAGATTTAACACTCCTGCAAAGCTACCATCTGCCACCAAGAAAGGGAAATTAAAGCAAGATGCCTGAGATTCTGACGGCTGCCAGGGCTTGACTGCCTCCTTGCCTTCTGCTTTCCCTCTAAGCAGTGATTTGTTCTAGGTAAGCATCAGCAGAAAAGAAAGCTGACACGTAGTTCAGGTGTTATGCCATTAAAAGAGCATTTCTGTAACTTCTTGAAAATGAGGAACTGTTGGGTTTGTTTGGGGTTTTGTGTTTGTCACAGGTAATTGTCAGCCTTGGGGCTATAATTAGCTTTTCTGGACCATGTATTTATACAGGGGAAAACAGTGCTTTAAAGATCACGATTTTCCCTCTGTTAACAAAATGGTTGTACCACATGCTGTTTGCTCTTTGCTGAGCCTTTTGGGGCTGGGATGAATGCAAAACTAGCAGCACCGCTCATCTCGCCCCATCGATAGCACAGGAAGTGGTTCTCTGAGTACTTCCTAGACAACTACAAGAAGGACGTACTCACCAAGGCAGGAGTCCCAAATGTCACACTCCTGGCCCAGACAAAAAGGCCGAGGGGAATTATATTTGTATGGGGACACCCACAATATATCACAGCCTACAGACAAGGGCAGTGCCTATTCTGTAATGATCTTAACCTAAGCTCGGAGGCAGAAGAAAGGAGCAAGAACCAGGTGTTGTTATACAAGTCAGATGAGTTCACTGCTGGCAGAAAGAAGAGAGACTTTGGTCTCCATGCAGGCATGCAAAGGGACTGGTGTGAGCAGGGGCAGGGTTTGGATAAAGGAGTGAGGAATTTCACAGGACTGGAGGAACTTTGCATGAATTTATAACTAGCTGTGCGTTTATACTGTGATGCGTTTCGGTGTTGCCATAGAGGGTTGCCAGACTGCAGCCATAGCTGGAGACTGAAGGTCACATCTGTGACACTGCGCTGGGACCTCATCTGTGCCGTGGTATCTCTGCGGTGCCTCACTGCAGTGGAATGCAGCATCCAAACCACGAGGGCACTGAGCTCTTTCAGGGGCATGGGGAAAGTGATGCCAGAAGTATAAGTTTAAGTCCCCTCCCTTTGCTGGGGGTGTACTGTCCCTGGCAAGCTGTGAGCACAGCAATGACCAGCCAAGCTTGTTGGGGTTTTTGGTTCTTTTTCTCTATTCCAAATCAGTCAACATGTTGTGTTAAAAAAGCACGCGCGCCATATCTTGGTTTTGACAGCTCTCCTGCCCATTTGCAAGGTGAAAATGACTGGGAACTCCTAAAAAACCCCACATTCAGGATTATTTCTATGCTGATAAAACCCAAATTAATTTCTACAAATGTACTGACGTACTCAACACATGGAAATCAGAATTTCCTGGAAGTAGCTGGACCAAACTGTGACCATTATCAAGGTGATGGTCTTTACAGAAAAGGACAGACAATTCCAGAGACGTAAACTATTCACCATTATTAATAAAATTCATAACATGACTCAGATGTTTTCATCTCTAATGAGCTTAGATAATTCCAACATGAAATTTTACTGTATATGCTTCCTTTTTTTCTTCCTTTATAAATGATATCCCCATCATTCTGCCACTAACATTCCTGCTTAACTTTTTGCCCTCAAGTCCCTGAATGTATTATTATCTATGAAAAGACAAGTCTTGAGGCAAAAAACAATAGGAGCAGAAGAAAGACGAGAGATATTTTTATTCTTTTAATTTTCAGCGAGCGGGACAGGGGAATTAGCTCGTTCTTTGTTCTCTCACTGAATTACCGTGTTCTAAGTTTAGTTACTAAATGCATTCGCACCGTGGTTTTCTCTCTGTTAATAAGGGTAATGACTGCCTGAGACAGCAGCGTAGAGTTTAATCCACCGAGCGCTGTAAAGCATCCTGAAATTCTCAGAAAAGAGGGTGCAGGAGTAATGTTTACCTTCAAATTATGGAAAATTCAAACTTATTCTTAAGCAAAGCACTGTTACTTTAAGTCATTAAATATGTAACTGCAATACAGACACACTTAAATAAATTATTTAAAGTTATTTCTAGTTGTGTGTGGGAGGTGGGTGGGCGATGAAGTTGATACTTAGTGGTTAGAGCAGCCTTTAGCCTTTACATTTCTCCCTGCTTTTGCACAAGTAGTTGCATTTTTTTGGCTTTTTAACTCCTCTGTCTGATACAGACAATTGAGCTCGCTTTGATCAAACTTTTTTGGGGCTTGCGAGAGGTTATTCTCATTCTGGAGTTTTCTCAGGCCTCTTTATGCACCATGAAAATGTTGGTTTGCAACAATACAGAAGCAGTTTTGCACTGTCCCCTCCGTGACATGATGAGAGGCCAGGAAGGACTCACGCTTCAGAAAGCTTGTTAGACTCTTGGCTTCTATACTTTTTATTTAAGCATACCATTTCCATGGGATCCTAGTGGCTTTTTTCATGAAACTTCATCTATCTACAACCAAAACTCAAAAACTGTTCTTAGGCCTGATTTACAGCCCTGTAAATGTTCCTTAATGAACCCAAATTTCAACGCCAATTTCTCTCCCCATCTATCATGCGTCTAATCACTGTGGTACCCAGGTACAAATGTTCCTGCTGCAGGGGACGGAGTAAATTACACAAACCTCAATCCTGAATTCTCCATTTGCCACAGTTCTTTACCTTCAACTCCCTCTTATTAAAATTGTTAGGAAGAATTCTTAGCAGACAATTTGGCTTTTTTTTTCTTTTAAAGAAAGAAACAACAAAAAATATTTGAGTTTTTGCCACTGAATTTAGTATGAAAAGGATTTAGTTTCAGAGAGAATCAGGCAATAATGTCAGAAGATGAAAAGCAATGATTCGCTGAAAAAAAAATGATCAGAACGGTTCCAACAGGATCGAAAAATACAGTTGCAGCTGACTGAGATCTGGACTGAGAAGGAACTAGAGAGACTCACGCACTGAGCACAGACACATATACTGACACCTTGAAAGCTGAATATATCATTCCTGTAAATGGCTCTTCATATGTATTTGTTTATGAGTTGCCTCCCTCAAACCTAAAATGAGCCTAGCATACATTTTTTTGTCTTTCTCCACAATCTGCTGGTCCCCATACAGCACAACCACAATCAGATTTTGTTGACAGGATATAAAAAATGCTCCCCATTCAAAAAATCCTTTCTCAAGTTAATAAGAAAATTACTGAAGTTTTGAAAATGCCAGCATTTTTAAGGAGCTGTAGCTTAGACACAGCAAATGAAGCCACTTGATCTATCCTCACAGACCTTTATATACCATAGTACAAGGGAGGAAAATTCTGGTTCCTCACAGCTAGTTGTTATGATATTTGTATTAATAATGCATATGCTGGTAGAACCAAAAAGCCTCCTTCTGACATCAAGGTCACAAGCTAGTAAGCACTGTTCGTATGTTGCATATTGATGCCCTTGACTACAAAAAGCTCCACCTAAGTAACGGAGAGGTAACATACAGACAGGGAAAATTGAAGGAAAGATGGGGACTGTAGCACAGAAGAACTGCCCGCTTCACCATCCCAGACAGAGATGGGCTTTGCGTGGCAAATGGGAGTGCAGGACTGCAAACTGTTTACCCGTAGAGCTTCCTAGAAACACAGAAACATTAGCCCTTGTAACGTGCCATGTATGTATAATGCAATTCATTTCCCTCTGCAAGTTACTGGCCCCACACTGAGCTGCATTTCAGCGTGCACAGCATGGACATTATAGATGAGCTCTAACTTACAAAGTCTTTCACAGATGGGGTTTTCAGAGGAGGCTAAAGAAGTTAAGCAATTTAGATCTTTGCAAAACAAGGTGATTTTTAAAACCAAAGTTGTTTTGGGAAGCTCAGACTTCAGGGTGCCTGTAAAAATCCCAGCTCGGGTGCTCCAGAATGCACAGGAAGAAAAAAAACATCAAAGACACTGTTTTGCTGAAGTACCTAGAGCAGAGAGCTATCGACAAAGCAAGGAAATCCAGAGAAAAGCTGCAATGAATGAATGGAGGGAATAAAACGTATGTTGGCTGAGTGACAGGGATGAGAACCTCATGCCCTTACTGGAGCATTGGGCGCTGGGGAAGTGGTTGGTAGGAAGGACTAACAGCCCAGTGCTGTTACCAGTTAGTGGAGACACTGCCTTGATGTGACTGCCAAAGCTCTGTCCTCTGCCTCTGAGGACCCTGGCTTCAAACCCTGCCTTCAATCCATGCACAAAATGTCCTTCCTTAAGCAGCCAGAAGGGAATGCAATTAAGGTTGCCTCGTGAAGTTCATAAAGGCTAATGCATGAAAATGAGCGGAGACAAATTACGGCGCAATATTAGGGAGAACATTTCTAATTGTAAGGTTGGCTGGCCTCGTTCCTTGAGCCTCTGAATACTGAGCTGAAGAAAGCAAATGAGACAGTACTACCGGGAAGAATTCTGTGCTGTCTGGGAGATGGGCAGGATGAGTAACATGGAAACTCCTTCTCTTCAGCCTTTCTCTAGAAATCCAGCCACAGTTTCTGGCACTTATTTATGAACCTGTGTCATTCAGAAATTAAAATCTTTTTTTGTTGTTGTTTTTGCCAAGCTGTTTTCTCACCTCACTGGCACATTTCTTTAGCGTAGTTTAGGATGTTAGCATGGGCTTTACTGATCCAGGAGAAAGAAATACCGCCTGTCCTTAAACTCTCGGTCACTGCTGGTACTGGTCTCCCACTCATGTTAACATATTTGGCTCTTCTTTTTGGTTTGTTTTCAGAGTTTGCCTGTGAATTGAGCTTGAATTGCAAAAATACCACATGCACACACTGAAAAAAACCTCTTTTTCAATGTTTCCTGCCATGAAGAGACAGATATTCTGCCTATTCTGGCCTTCTTGCAAGCAGCTCTTGTAGGCTTGTGTGCTTCTCGTAGTTTAGTTCAAGGAGGGAAGCCTGGGAAACCATCACCTTGACTCTATCTCCAGTCTTCCCACTGCTTAGGATCACCCACTAACTTCTTGGGTTTTCCCTCTGCCTGTTTTCCGAACTGTAAAATGGGAATATCCCATTAGTAACCCAGGCACTCTAGCAAAAACCAGCAAGCTTTTTCGTGAGAGTGTAACTGTGGGAATTAGCGTATCTGTCACAAATGTACCAGTGATTAAAACCGTTTCAGGGTTCATTCATGCCTCAATGGGGAATGTGAGCTGAATATGAATATGTATGTACAGTTGTATTCTGTTTCTCATATCTTCCAAGACAGCTGCGGGGCAGGGGGGTGGACAAATAGTAGCATTATCCTGAAGTACGTGTGAGTATATCTCACACACTCGTGCACAGGGAAAAAAAATCATAAGATGGTGGTTAAATAAGTCTTTGTGTAATTTTTATCTACGATTTTCCACTGTGAGTCACTATAATTTACATGTTATCTAACATTGAGAGTCCCGAGTTTATGTTACTTTCTGTTCCATTCAATGCTCGGTGGGAGAAATCAACTTCTTGAGGCTCATCCAGCCTGCTTGGAAAAAGTCCTCTCGGGTTGAAGGAGTTAATGGTTTGCTAGAATAACTGTCATCAGACAATTGTGTTATAAAGAGCAGCAGTTACCGAAATACATTTTAGCCTGCAGCATACAAGAACAATACAGCTATTGTATGGTAACCACAGAACTTGGCACACAGATAAGCTTGAAAGGGAATCATGTTTTGTTTATTACGGAAGTGATGGAATCCATTGAAAGGTTATTGTTTGACTCCTTTTGAAGCAAATTCCAGCCCCTTTGTGAAGGGTGTTTGCAATCTTTGGGTCAAAGGCAGAAGGGAGTTTATTCAGTGGTGTTACCTTTCTTCCACCAGCGATAGTCTGGAGGATAACAAAATCAACCTGCCTCCAGGTGACCCTCTAGAAATCCCGAGCAAGGCATAATTTCTGTCACAAAGGCAAGGAAAGGCTGAAATGTTCAGTAGAAGGGTTTATCAGAATTTTCAGTTTGCATCAGAAAACCCACTATTAAAAATAAATAAAACCCACCATTAAAAATAAATCCGAATTTGAAAGCAGAACATTTTCAGCTCAGCAACAACAAACGCATGTTTTGTTGGCAAACTTACAGCTCTCAGGCAGGGAAAAAAAGGTTGATTTTCAGGCCACATAAAATGCGTACTCCTCGTGGAAACGGACAAGGTGTGAGGCTGTCACTTATTTGGCTTTTACCCAGGATCATGTGGTTCTGGTCTTGGTAAAGGTCCTCCCTCACTCGATCTGGAGCTCCCTAGTGTATTATACTGACTGTCTCGGTTGCCATTTTACACATTGCTTTGGCCACAAGCAATGTAAGAGGCTGCCTGGGTCCTACAGCTGGTGCAGGAGGCAAAAGGCTCAAAACAAGCTCAAGTAAGAACTTTTTCACGCAGCAAATAACTGCAGTGTGGCAGTCATAGAGGTAGAGTGTTGTAAAGGGAGAAGGAGAAAGTGGGTTCAGAGATCATCTAGCACAGTCCTTCAGATGCACTTTTTGGCTCAAGAAATAAACTGCCGGTTGCTGAACGCTGGGAAGGCACAAAGGTATGGGCAGAGAAAGACGACTTCTGCGTGCCTGCTTGTATACTGGTTTTAAGCACTCACTGCTGGCCAGGGAACGGGAAAAAATAATGATCTGTATGGGCTTTTTATCTGATCTAATATAACACTTCTCATATATCACAAAGATCAAATGTCAAATACTGCAATAAAAACAAAAAAAAAAAACCAACAGTGCATTGGAATGCTCACAGAGAAGGTTTTTTTTCAGCAAGTACAGACTTTTTTGCCTTTTCTGTATGAGTAATGTCTGAATTAATTCAAGCCAGTTTGGTTTGAGAGAAGAGAGGAGGAAAACGATGGGGACTTCAATACAGTGAGTAGATTTTTAAATGGGAGTGGACTGCCCCCAGGAATGCTCTTGCAGTTCTCCCTGTTAATGGCATGGAGGGATACAGAAAATTATCCACGCCCTCACCATAAACTGCCATATATGTTTAATTCCTGGGGGAAACTGCCACAAAGTTGGAGGGATGGAAGAATTGGAGTTCCTGACCCCTTTTTCTCTGTATCTTGCACCTACTGCAATAGAGGACTGCAAAGCTTAGGGCTTATGAATAAGGACAGAAGCTCATGAGACTGGCTTAAAGACAGTAAGGTTTAATAACCAGAACATTAAAACTTGAAAATTTTTTTCGTCATGGTCTCTAAGGTTTTAGGATACACGTAAGTTGTTTTCTTAAGCTTTTCTCCCCAGCCAGGAAGAATATGGATTGACTTCGCTTTTTCTAATGAAACTTATTGATTCTGAAATAATCACTTGATATTAGGAGCTGTGCCATTAAAAAAAAAAAAAAGGAAGTAAAATTACAGGATTGAGGAACTCTAATAATACGAATATGAAAGGGCTTTTAAAATTCTTCAAAGGTTATTATGCCCTCAACGCTTTGCTGATTTTTTAAAGTGCCTAATTTTGAGTCACTTCCCCTATAAATTACATACTTAAAAACCTGCTGATGTTGCCTCCAATACTTAGAAAAAAATCCCATTTTAGACTCCTTTCCCATCCCCCACTGTATCTCAATTTTACATTGATAGATACTTTCGGGCATTTTTTTTTTAACCTCAGGAGCAGCACGGATGAACTCAATTACAATTAGCTATCACGCACAATGCAGAGCCATCTTAAATCTTCAGTCCTTCTAGCTGTTTTTCAACAGAAGGTTTATTTTCTGTCATTTTAATTAACTTTGAAGATGGTATTACTAATTGTAAACCAGGTTCAGTGGGGAGCAGTGGCATTTCATATACTGTAGGATCTTATCCAAAATGCCTACACCTTTAATTAGGAATATTAAAGCCAAAGACATTTAGGCTTGGGTTTGTTAAGTTAAGCAGCAACATCCGTATAAACCATAGAAAAAGCAACGCGGTTTGACAAAAATACTGAGTGCCTGCTGATCCTCAGAGCTACAGATTTTAACACCACCTTTGAAATTCGAGGCAATTTTGTTTAGGTTCCTATTTGAGATGCCTGACCTCAGTGACCGACCTTTGAAATGTTTAGCCCAAAAAATGACAACTCACAGTCCCTTGTGCAGCCCACAGCGTATAAAACCCGCCTCCATCTTACAGATGCTGAAACCAAATGCAGACAACCAGATCCTTCTCTCTGTGTAGCCGTATCGAACCGGAGCACACACGTAAAACAATCCTTCAGCCCATCGTGAAAGAGTCAGACTGATTTATACAGATGTCCCAAAGGCTTTTGTAAGCCTCTGGGATTTTCTTCTGTGGGCTTCAGCAGATTTTGGAAGAAATCTGCAGTAACCTAAAGAATAGCAGCAGCAGCCAGAGACCTCCCTACCTCTATTTTGGGCACAGTATAAAATGCGCCCAGAAATAAATAGATTTGTCAACATCAACCAGCAAAGGAGAACCAAATCCAGCATTTGATCTAGCTACTCAAGCCCCCTCACAACTTTAATAGTCATGTTTCTCCTTGAGTTTTGCTTGGCCTTCCTTTTCTGTAATGAAGAAGCTGCTCCGTAAGAAAAAACAGCTACTTCTAATATCTCTTTCACCCATAGTCTGTCCATCCATCCATTCATCCATCCATCAGGGTACCACAAGGAACTGTGATTTCATGATGCAGGTGATGTGCAGCAGGAATTAATGAGATCTCATCTGTACTGGTGAATTGCCAAACAAAAGAGGTTCTGTATTCATGTAAACGCCCCAGAGACAAAAATAGGGAAAACTCAGAGAAGTACAACTGTGTTTATATCCAGAACAGTCTCCACAAAGAATACTTTGTACAGTTTTATTATTGTTGTTTTTTTCCCAGAAGCATCAGCAGTTCCTTAGGCATGTAATTCATACGAGGCTAAAATCTAAATTATGCATCAAAAAGGGAGAGATGCAACTTGAGGGTAATAACGCATTTCAAAAATAACTTCAAATGCGCAGTTCAGAGCAGCAGCCTATAGCTGGAAACGAGTGCCCAGTCAGCAAAGGCAGCAGAGAAGTAAAAATGACTATTCCCTACATAAAAAAAACCTGGTAAAGATCTTTATTTTTAAATCTGGCAGCAGCAGTGCTGTATCCTGGCATTTGGAATCCATTTGAAGGACTTATCGGAGGGGGTGATCCTTCAGAAATACACTATACAAAGTAGACAAGTGAGGCTTGCGCGCGGGGCAGCCGGGTTTGCACTACTGAACTCTTCCTTCATACGTGACTGGGTATCCAAAAAGGACGTTGCAAATCAACAATGCAGGAGCCACCTGAAAATGTATTTCAAACCAAAAAGAGTCCCTTCTATTTAGCAGATGTAGAGCTATGATACAGGCCAGGGCAGACGTTCATACAAATACGAGTCCTAAAGCCGTCACTTTGAAGTCTCAGAGCTCTGCAAGAGTACGATCCCTTTTAGTCCTCCTTGAGCTGTTCTTCACCAGTCTACAGCAGGGATATAAATTGCTACTAAACTTCACTGAAACCTAGACATGGGTGATCTTTTACTAATAATTTCTATCAGGCTTCTTACAAGGGGTATTTGGTTGAGGATAAAGAAACTGTGAGTCATACGTAAAAGCTGCTTGCACGGCTTGAGGTAAAAGAACTTCCCCCTCAGCTCTTTTGATAGCGTAGAGACCACACTATGAATAGTTTATCTCTCACAACTGATTTTTTTTTTTTTTTCTGTCTGTTTGTACTAATTGGAAAGTATTGTACTGTTATTTTTGTGATGGTACCGCTGAAAGATCCCAAGATATCGTCACGCTGACGTCATGCGTTCCAGGAGTTTACAGTGCCGAGGGGAATTCGTGATCTAAATATACAGGAGAAAAGGGTAGAGCACACCAACGAGAGACAGAGACTAGGCACAGAAGAACAGAGGGCAGGAGTACTTTCACATAACCTTCCATGTCAGTTGGCGATGCCCATGCCTGGACTAGTCGTCTCGCTCTTTTTCCAGGCAGTGGGGAGAAACAGGCACTTAGAGTGCGTGAGTCATCTGACCTATTTTAAATGCCTGCCCTCGCCAAAAGTAAACATGCCCTACAAGTGCCTCCATCAACTGTAAAGATGGGTCTAGGTGCGGGTATCTACGGAATGGATAACTATATTTAAAAGGATTTTACCACCACCAGATTCATTCACTTCTCTGAAACTACCCACAGAGTGAGCAATTGGTGCCACTGCTGTTGGTTTGATGGAGTGAATCCCCCTTGATCTTTCCTTGAGGCAAAAGTCCGTCCTTACCCTACTGCCCTATCACGAGCCTTTTTAACTGTCCACTTTTACTGCCACAAATAAACAGATTCAACCTGGAATTCAGCTAGACGAAGGCAAGGTGGAGAAATCTAGGCATAAAACGATGAAGAGCCACCAGAATGGGATGATACAGATTCTCCTTCCATGTTGTCTCACTGTTTCCCACTAACAGCTAGCACTCAAAATATAAGCCAGATTCTGCTCCCGGCGACCCAGATGGAGTCACTCCAGATTTGCTGCGAATCCAGCACAGCTTCTGGGGATTTCTGCCAGGATAACTGAGAAGAGCACATCCTCTGCAGCTCCCTTCACACTGCACTGCAAGAGTAAAAGTGTGAAACACTTGTTTGGGAGGTGACAAAGCCCTGTGCTCACAGGTGGCTGCCTTCCACTCTCTTGGTAGACCAAGAAAACCCCATTTTTTTTTTAATTTGGGAGTCATAGAAAAAAAACCCAGCAATAGGGAGAGCAATAGCTCTGAGAGATTACTTTGGACATGGAATTTCTTATCTCTCGGGCTTTAGTTTCTCATCAGGGCTGTGATGCAGATTAAGGCTTTGAGCAAATTTTTTTTAAGCAAATGGCAGTGAGCAAATTTTTATCCTTCACCAATACTGGGGCTCCAGTTAGGTGTCAGGACCAGGGCTGGAGCTGGTAACAGATTTTTCCCTTCCTCTTTTAATGGAGTTTCTCATTTTCTTCCGGTGACTAGGTTTGCTGCTCTCAGGGAACACAGTCACATTGAAATACTACCAGAATATGTGACCGTAATGTAAGGAGATACAACAATAATCACTGATTAAAAAGGAAGAATGAAAAGAGTAAGAGCTGGTGGCAGGATCGCTAAATGCTGATCAGTGCTGTAAGACAGCCTTTGATTTTTTTAATTAATTATACATTCCCTCATACTTTGTACTGCTGTTGATTTAATTGGACTCCTTATTTTTAGAGAACTACAGCAAGAGGAAGATAGGGTACAGCTTTCAGAAGCTCAGCTCTAGCCTAATTCTCCCTCATTCAATACCCCTGGGAGCAAAATTAGGCTAATGCTGAGCTCTTCTGAAAGCCTCGTGGTCTTGATGCAGTTTAGTACACTGCATGTTTATCTGTCTTGCAGGATGGAGTAATTTCTATGCAGTTCAGTCTGTCCACACAGGAATCCATGCAGAACAGGGCTTAGCATCCACAAACATCCCAAAACCTTAATGCAGGAAAGAGTAAGTGTTGAGCAGCAGAAAATGGTACCGAGGTCTGTCTCCTACCAACAGAATTTGCCCTGATGTTCACTTTAACCTCACTCCATGCAATTTCTTTTCGCCCTATGTAGAAACATGTCTGCCAATATGCTTTGCAGAGATAAAGCGTGAAATGTTAAACTGCAGAAGGGGCAAGGAGGAATGCACTGAGGAAGGTCTGTTTTCAGCTGCAGCCTGAAATAATCTATTGCTACATGTGAAAGGGAGAGAGAGAAAATCCCTGCGCGCACACAATAATTCATATTTCATGGAACCTCCTTATCTGTGCTTCCCAAGGGTGTATAGTGAAATTGTTGAGAGAGATAGGAGCAGTAAGAAGCTACCAGAAGCAGGTCTGTTCAGAGAACAGGGAAGGACTGAGGAAAGGTTACATTATCTCACGTGCCCGTACGCATATGGAACAGCAGCCACCAGCATCGGGAGCGCAGGAGCCTGCAGGTCTGCAGCTGCAGGCCATGATCCTGCAATATTTGGTAACTTTCTCTAAGCCTCAGTTCTTGTAGTTGTGGGCTCCACCAGACACGTATGTCTTGTTGAAACACATTCTGCTCTTTTGGCTTTTCCAGGATAATAATTTCTGCAAAACTTTCTCCATATAGCTGCAAGTGTGGCAGTATAAAAGTACTCATGTTGGTATAGTTTGTGGGCTTTCAGTTCTGAACTCTTGCCCAGTCCTGATCTTCCTTGGGCTTTCACTATCTGCACAAAAGCCCTGCCTGCTCTGATGAATCTACGGCTGAAAAATGTGTAGAGCATGCTGTAGCTGCCTTTGAACCTTCACTGACTTTGAACAACCAGCTCCGGGAACGCCAGAACTCACAAAGCCTCGTTTTGTGGACATCTTTCTGATGGTTGATGCTTTGCTTATGACTGCAGCATTTCTTAGGGCTTGCTTCTGTGGGGATCCTCTGATGTCTAATAACAAGTAAGCTCACCTCACAATCTTTTCCAGCTGGTGCACTTCTAGGGTTACTTATGGCTATCCAGGAACCTGTTTTTACAGAAGCTGCGAGACGTGAACTATCCTTGATAGCCCTACGTCTCTGTCACACTGGGTTTAAATATACCAGCAGGTTCAGAAGTTATAGTAGGAAGTTGGAGAGACTCACAGACACGCACATGGACACAGTACGGTCCTGTAAGCCTCAGGTCCTCTGAGAACTAGACTAAAGAAAGGCCTCGCTATTGAGAAAAGCTTGAAACGTTCTCAGGATGCCCTCCAATTTTAAAAGCTAGAAAAAATGCAAGAAGAAATCACAATTTTGAGAACTGGGTTCCATTTTTTCAACTCCTTTGACTTAAAATTTCATATTTTCATTTTTTGCCATAATCTGAGGATCTCTAAGCCTGTCGCCTGGTTTGGTGATGGCAAGGCTGACTTGGGCAGCAGAGTGTAGGGCAGGGGCTCAAATGGGCAGTGACTCCCTGAATGCGTTTGCATTCAGGAGGTAACATTGGGCAGGGATAAAAGTGGGGCTGCAGCTTTCTGTTCCTGTGAAACCCACTGGAATGAGTTTGTCTCTTGGAAGAATGGGATTCTGGACTGCAGAAGGGTAGTCTCACTTCACGCAGCACACTTACACGCACGATTTACCATACATGCCTTGCTATTAGCCTCTGAAATTTACTGCAAAGAATTATTCTTAACTTATACTTCGTATTCTCCTTTCTTGCCTACTTTTAACAAGGCAGCTCTTAAATATTTACCAAGAAGGAAGGTCATGTCAGTCTAGGTCCTCTGCCCTAATCACACGAACCTGCATAACAAAGTACTGTTTCAAAGCCAAGGGGACCTTGTAACCGATCCTTAACCATACTAGGCACCTGCCATTCATTTAATTTATAGCTCTTTCTTATTTCATCTCCCGAGAGCCCACTCTGACAGGGCAGAGAGAGGGGGTCTTGCTGTAAGCACAGCTAAATTTTGCAGTACCAGTGCCGCAAGGCGCGTTCTTCCAGGGTACCACCGCTGACATGCCGCGCTTGCTAATGCTGCTGTTAGTGACAGCTGCCCGGCTAGCGAGAGCTGAAGTGGATCAGCGACACGCAGCACAAGACAGGCTGCCTCGTCAGCGTGATGGAATGAAAACCTGCACTATTATTACCATTCTTTTTGCATTTAAGAAAAAAAAAATAAATAAATGCACTTCTTAGTATGCTTTCAAGATATCAGACACACACAAAACAGATAAGATGGGGATCAGTTGTAAAAGATTTGCATCGTGAATAATTTTAGAAGTACACCCCCACACCAGTACTTCTACTCCAGCACGGGGGAGAGCTACGCTATGGAAATGAGGTGATGCTAGTGTGTATGTGTGTCTGTCTGTCTAACAATACCTGCCTGAAAAGATCAAACTGGATAACAAGGTCTTCAAGGCAAGCATCCAAAACTTGGCCTCCTACACAACCCTGGATGAAGTGTGCCTCCACATGGGAGATGCTTCCGGTAAAGTGCTAAGGCGAAGTGCTAGCTGTCTTTGGTGACTGGCAAAGGAAAAATCATGAGAAAAAACACTTCGTACTCAGACAACACATCTCATCTGAGAATCCTTATGGTCAAAACTCTTAACTAAAGGGAAGCCCCAAATCTCCCACCATTTAGGTACACAAGCAATCACAAAACATCAGTAGTCATATTGGCCAAGCATAAGAATAGAGGAGGCAGAGGACAGGCCAGGTTACGTCTCGATCCTCATACACATACACAACGAGCTTTTCTCAGGCAAAAAGAGCAAGGACTATCTGCTTACTTATTCCCAGTCCATTGCTCCCAGTCCCTGACTTCCTAAGTGTCACAAATTAAAATTATAATGCTGAGAGGAGGAGAAGGATGGAGGCAACTATGCTGTGGGACCCCCACGTTGATTCTTGATGTGCAACGCATAGAATAGGAGTTGAGCGTTTTTATGGTCGGCGCTGTAAAGTTTGCAGGGTTTCAGTGGTGCTTAACCCCTGCGAATTCCCATCCCTTGCGGTCGGATGAAACTGCATGCTGAGCACTTTTTAAGACCTAAAGCTGCTTGCGTTTACTCAGGTGGCTCAGAAGAGACTGAGATGATTGGGGGAGAGACCCACTGAGCTGATGTTTCGTGATCCATAGTGTGGTTGCGCTCTACTGAGGTCTCTGAGCCCCACTGTGCCAGGCACTGGAGAGTGCTGCAGCTACAGAGAGCACTTTACAGTGTTAAACAGGCGTCTTGGAGCAGAGAAAAGTGAAGTTATTCCTCCACAAACGTGAGAGCTGAGCGCTAGAGTAACCAGTACATCACAATACCCGCTAGATTTGGGAGCCCTTAATTGAAGGCTGTGAACTGGGTCAAGGAGAATCCCGTGGCAAGGGGACGGAGCGGGGCCGTGTGGGTGATGTGCTGTGCTGAAGGTTGCACAGACCTTCGCTCAGGTATGCTGCTCTGGGGTTTTTTTGTGGGAGGGAGTAGGGGCGTTAAGTACAGTCCTGCTCCAGCAAATACACATTCATTTGTTACTTGCTAGCATCAAATCCCTGGGTTTTCAGTGAACTGGAAAAAGTTACTTTTATTTTGTTTTAAAATCCTTAGAAATTCTGCTAGAAGAAAGAATAGTCCCAAAGCCTTGATTTGCAATAACCTTTCAGCACATGCTTTGCAGAAGAGCAGTTGGCGTGTGCATATGCCTCACTGAAGTCTGTAAGTACGTGCTTGAAGTTAAATATATGCATAAGCACTCTTTGGTGTAGGGGTAATTACTAAATCCAGGTCTCCTTAAGGTCTTCCTATTTTCTTTTTTGTAATTCACTTATTTATTCTGCATCAATATGATCAGATACAGGAATAAAGACTGTACAATTAGAACTGACAGGCCATAATCAGAAAAGTACGCAGGGAAACATTCCCGGTCTGTGGTAGAGTTTTCTCATTACATTCTCAGATCCTTCTTTATCTCATTGTTTCTCAGTTTATCACAATTCTTCATTTCCTGTTCCCTTTTAAACTTCAAACATATATATTTTTAATGTGGCTTTTTTTAACCCTTCCATAGTTACTATTTAGACCTTCCAGAGACTCTTGGCTAGACCTCATGTAGAAATTCCAGATAACTTAACTGGACACTACAAGGACATTTTTAATGTAGAATCTGGTATTAAACTCTGGCCAAGAGTTTATCGCTTCTCATTGTTATTAATATTGTAACAGCAAAATAATTGTACTGTGCATTCTTACAGCTTCTGCCACTTGAGGCTGGTAAAGGACAGGTACTAACGCAGCACTACTTCATTCCAATTTGGCTATCTCGCTTTAGCATACAGGACTCTCAAAAGCATCCTCATTTGCCTAAATTTCCTCCTCTTGCAACAAGAAGTAGAAGAGGCAAGCCAAAACTGAACTAACTTAAAGATCGCCACCAAAGTTTTTGTTACAGCTTCATTTGACTGAAGTTTTCCTGATGTCCTGGGCTGCAGGATTACTTTAGAGAGTTCACCACAACTAGCAAAGACTTGTATCAGCTGAGGACCACAGAGCAATGTGAAGGAGACCAAATACAGTTACCCAAATTGAAATTCAGACCAGAGATAGCTAACTAACTTTTTTTTCCCCCCTAATGGAAACTTTGACATTAGCTTTAGCTTACTGGTTTAACCACACACTTCAAAATCTCTGAGGCAAGAGGCTGAGATCTCTGTGCAATTTCTCACCCCAAGATGGGGCTTCTAGTACCATGACACTCCCAACCCCAACACTGTTCGGGGGGTGTTTCAGCCTTGAGTCAGTGGCAAGTGTGCCTCATCCTCTGCTGCATTAACCCTCCTTTCCCCCATTTCCTACAGCACTTTGAGATCCTTGCCCAGGTCTCACATACGAATACTGATATGACTTGGTACTATCTAGAGGGCAAGAAACAGTAGGTGAGCAATAGTATTTGAAATATTTTGAAATATTTGTATTATTAAGAACAGCAAGGCATAAAAATTTCCTGAACAGAGCTGTCTAGAGCAGGAGGCTATTTTGAGTATCTCTTTTTGCCTTTAACCCAACTATCTCAGCACCCCACCCTTCTTCCTTCCACCTTCCTTAATTTCTTAGACTTCCTTCTTGTTGCTTTGCGTGAGTCTATTTTAGGTGTGAGATCATGGTTAGCTTCTTGCTAGGCATCTACTTCCCATTTTCTCTCTCTGAGTTTGCCTTTTCAGCAAAGTTGTGAGTCGTTAGTACATACAACATGTCATTATCCTCATGATAAACAGACATTGCCCATAAAGAAGAGAAAATAACTACTTGAGAAGAAAATAAGGTGGCAGAACGAACACAGCTAAGCTCTTCCAAATGCAGGAAATAATGCAAAAACTGACTAGTGCAAAGAATACCAAATTAAGCTTGCCAAGTCCTGCTGTCAGAGCATGGATGTCTTAACTCCTCCATCTCTGGCAAACAGATATTCAGACTAATCACAAATATCATTGCTTTGACATTAACCATCACCTTTCCTCTTGGTAGAAAGTTATGCCAGCTTGTGCACTGACCAACTTTCATATTAAATTCCAGATAGGCCCATGAAGCCTTACTGTGGAGCCCACCGTGGGATTTAGTTGTGATATATTTCCTTCCCTCTACTAGACGGGAAAGGGACTGAAATGGTGAATGGATTTGGCTCTGCAGGCCCCAACCCGATGCTTCACCGTCTTTGAACAAAACTTTAGGGGTGCTTGTTTGCACATAAGTGGACAGTATAGTCCAAATCTCATTGCTGTCAAGTCAGAGCAAATTCAGACAAACATTCAAACTCTCCCTCTGAAGATGCGCATGATACAAAGACCTGGACTCTAACCTAGAAGGAAGTTTGCATCACAAGTTTCATCACAAGATCCAAACCGAGTAGCTTGGTGCTTTGCTTTCAGTCTTTAGCTATATACCATGTTGACGTTGGTCTATGTTATCTCTACCCGCTTCCTCTCTGTCAGGCTGGGAAAACTTCCCCTTAGCTCTGGGGTTTACTCTCTCTCTGGAGTCAACTCTCCACTGGCAGTCAAGATGAGCTCAAACCACATGGCTCCCACTAATAGGAGCGGCACATCAAAACCTCCTGGCATCGCACTGAGAATTAGTCCCAGAAAATGAGGTGGCCTGCAGGGCTCCAGTTCCTGGTACAGCCCAGTGTCACCGACTTCACAGAACAGCAGCTTTCTGGCAAATTGTGCAACTGCACCGCCCCCAAACTTCCTGTTTTGAAACCCCAAGAAGCTGGAAAATGTTAACACCGGCACTTTAAAGTGCTAGTTGTGGCTTTTCTTTTTTTCTTCTTCCTAAAGATCTATATTATACTAAAAAATTCTACATACAAAGGAGTAAAGTGGGGCTGCCTTAAGAAACTGGGGGCAGAAAAGCAAGCATGTGTTTCTCCAGGGAGTCCCAGGCTGGGCAGAGCATGGCACGTCAGAGCATCCATAGCAAAACCATCCCCTCTTCCATGGCCGGTGTGGCGTTACTGTCTCTCCACCTCCCATCTCAACCTCTCCGAATTAGGCTGTATGGGCTGTGCTCCATTGGTGAGTTTTTGGGCAGCAGGTCCCAGTGCTTCCAGCTGGAGCTGTGCTGGGCGCTGCGGACACGGCTGAAATGGTGGTTGCCAAAGACGGGCTTGTGCCGCTCGGAGTAAGCGGCGAGGTGACAGATGGAGAGGCAGGTGCTGATGAAGTGGCAGCGAGACAATTGCAATTCACGTGTCGAGCGGCGCTCACCGGGCACCACGTGCCATGAGCAGCCACCTGGCCCGGCTTCCCGCTCTGGCAAACCGTGTGGCAGATCCACGCTCGGCCCAAAACCCACCCGCGATGGGAAAAAGAGGCCCTAGCAATAAGGGGACCTTGATACAGAAAACAGAAATACAGTAAATCTCTGTTCCATCCCAGCTCATTTCTGTATAGGAAGAAGAGCAATTAGAAAGAAGAAAGCATCGTGTTTGCCTTGAACGCTGCGAGGGAACTTATTTATTTCCAATCAGCATGACAACTGCTTCCTTTTCTGGCTATCACTGAAACTCCAGATGGTACATTTGAGCAGACTTAAACCTCTAACTTGGCTCCTTGCGAAGACATTGTCTTCCTGGTTAGCTAAAAATGCATTAATAGTATTGGATGAAAGCTCTTGCTCTCCTGCACTGCGCTATTTGAATAATGAAATCTTGGTCATTCTGCTGCATTCTGGCTACTATTAAAATTAGGGGTTTGAAAGGGACAAGCCTCTGCTGAATTTGCTCCAGTTATAACCACCTTCTATCTGAATTTATTAGCCATATTTGACTATTTTGCTAATATTCAAAATTCTGCAAACCCTTTACTGGCAGCGGTTATTACCTGTCATCCTTAACCCTGTCACCATTTTCCAGTGGTTGCTCTGCATCAAAATTTTGAACCTTTCTGAATCAGCCAGCTGAGGTGCTGCCAACTCTTATGGTTTTATTAGGCAGTTGTGAGACATCACTTTCTTAAATCTGCAGCTTCGAGATTCCTGTTATTTTCAGAGACTGCTGCTCTTTGTTTGAGCAGCAGTGTATTTCTAGATGCGCACACAGGGAGAAAAGCTTAAGCAAGTGAACTAGGAAGCCAGACAACAAACGGAATCCAAACCAAAAACTAAAAAGAAAGCCAATATCATGATGGTAAGCAAAACTAGTGACAAGTTTTTGTGCCTAAAGTGCAGAATAAAAGGACAGAGAAATTTTGATGGTGTGGGGCCAATTCAAATCGGCCAAAATACCTGCGCCTCGTTTCTCCTCTGTCCCACGGGGACCTGGTGGCGCGGCTGGCAACTGCGAGCTCAGGACTTTGACATCTAAGCCCATGCCTCATAAAAAGCTGCACTGTTATTGTTCTAAAGAAAATAATATCCTGTTTCCTTTTTAAACTGTGTATCTCTTTAAAAATGTTAAATGGCTGCTACATTCCTGCCTTTATCCCGGACACTTTTTATGAGTCTGTACTTCCCTCTTCTTTTGCTTTAACAAGCCGGCTAAGCAAAGGATTAGGGGAATGACTTAGTGCACATGTGCTAAAGAAGGGGGAAAAAAAATCCGCCTTCAAAATCTTACATAACTTAAAAAAATAAACATGTAAAACAGAGACACACGCCCAAGCCCTCACTCTTTGCACTTAAAAATAATCATCATCATCATCATGTGGCCAGGCTGCAGTTTGCCAGCTGGACTGTCCTCTGAAAAAATGAACATTTTAAATTATGGAAACAAGAAATACATAGCAGCAAGTTTCCCAAACTTATTTCTGATGGTGTTTCCTATTTCGCTCTCTTTCCTATGACCAGAGCTTGGTATTCAATAGCTGGGAGGAGGAAGAGAACTACCGAGCCCTATCATGCTGTCAGGCACCTTCTATAAATATTTATGTGACCTACGGCATATAGCACAGTTTGAAATCTTGCAGCCTCCGTAGCCACTGTGCAGTCAGGCAGTTCCCCGTACTCCTCTGAAAGTTCCTGTATTTCAGGCAAGACCTAGGTCTTTACATAGCTGTGCTCTGCTTATAGCATTGGCTGACCTAAATTGGGGATGTTGTACTGAACAGCGTGTTCCTGAGGGGATCTCGGCGTATAGCAATGAACTCGCGTTTTGTGGAGGATGTGGCTGCAATTAGAGTCACTCAATAAACGTGAGGAGGACTTTATGTCCTCCATCATGTGCAGAAAGCAACAGAAGGATAAGCTAAGGCAATGCTTGAAGGATTGAGCCAAAGCTCAACGAAGGGAAGAAAAATTCTTCTGCCATGCGTTTATATTAGAGTGGTTTCTGTCTTGCAAAAACACCCAGGTTTTGGGTTTTTTTTTCTTACAAACTGCAGAAAAGGAACCTACCCGCCCCCTATCCTAAACAGGAACTTGATCCCTAGTGATACCTTCCTGTCCTCTCCCTATTTATAGAAGTAAGGTCACCCAAATAAGAACAGAAACGGTGTCATATGCTTTTTGGTGACCAACTGAATTCTGCATATTGACAATTCAGAGGAACTCATTTGAATAACCCACATCAGAAACCATTTGGAAAGAACACCTCACTGTGGCCATTTTTGTGTGTAGAAAAACTAAGCAATGCCTGAGACACACGGTCAGTTATTTGGAATTTGGGTGTCTTTCCCTACAGCGAATACAAGTCATTAGACTACACAAGACTACAGCCCTATGTCAAGTCATTAGACAGATAGAAATTTTGCTTGCAGAACTGTTCAATGTGCAATTGTTTATTGAAAGCCTAAAATAGAAGTTTCCACTATTGTACTGTTAATGGTATAAATGATGAAAACTGCAAAAATTAAGGAATTTGTAAAGTCACTTGACAGGCAATTTGGAAACACACACGCACACCAAAAAAAAAGCTGGGAATGTTACTGTTTGCAAAGAATTTATCGCTACTTCCCTATACATACAGCTATACAGCAGGGTTTGGATTCAGGACCTTCCGCACCAGGGCTGAGTTTCACATGTAAGCTAAGGGGAGAGTTAACTATTAGGCTTCTGACCTGTACCTGCACTGACAGGCTTGCTCCAAACAGCAACTGCAGCCACATTGAGAAAAGGCCTATTTTTTGGCATTCCCTAGAGCCAGACAGCATTTTATTTTCTATCCTTTTACCATACACCAACACAGACTGAAAAAAAGTCAAGCTTTACATAAATAAATATACCTATTTGAATATGCATTTACGTAAATACATGTTTTACACACACAGAGAAGAAAAAATAAAGGTGCCTATTTTATAATCCAAAGAAAAATGTCCTGTTTGACAGCATTCGTCTTTCAAACTCATTTGGCATAAATTATGATCCATAATTCCTATCTTACCGTGTCAGGCAGTCCTTTGAACTGAACCTAATGATGAGGCGAGCCAAGTACTTCCATCATGTTTAATGCAGTTTCCAAAAAATCTTTATTTACACAGCTAAATATTTTATGGGCCAAAGATTCAGGGCTACTTGAAATGATGAATTCATCCCTCCGAGGGGTTTTGTTCACGGATAAGAAGTTTGTCTAGGCTTGAGGCACATAATGAAAGGGAAGATTTAGTCATTCCCTTTCTTTTACAGGCTGCCCCCATCCTCCCATTGCTCATTCACAAATCCCTCGGTGCCTCCGTAGGCAGACGACTCGTAGGTGGATCTGAGGTAGGGGCTGCTGCTAGCATTTTCTGCAGCAACACGCAGCAGAGTAAGCTCCCTCATATAAACAGAGAGGTCAGCTCTGCCAACGGCAGGGTTCGAATCGCTGCTTATTATGGCAAAGGGAGAGCCGATGGAAATACGGGGATTCGGTCCTAAGCAGCAGCCAGAGGGGCCAACTTTCTATGAATTAGACATTGCTTCTGGAGAACAATGCTTTTCTCTCAACTATGCGTATAGATAGATGGATAGATACATGCATATTAAAGTAGACAGTTAAGAAGTCATGGGAAATTACAGTTTTCCCACCGTGGAAATAATGTAGTATGTTCAATCTACACTCTGTTAGTACAGAATACCCTTTTGTTTGCCCAAATCTGATATTAGAAACATACATCTTACATAGGAAGAAATATTCAGCTAGACAGTGTTGATATGCCGATGTAAGCACAGATAAATAGATAGGTGAATGCGTGTGCATGCTGTCATAGCACATTTGTGAAAGAGATTGACCTTGCAGTTTACCACAAATATAGCATAGTGGATGTATAAAAAAACCCCCAAGGTTGGGTTGGACAGGGCTTTGAGCAGACTGGCCTAGTGGAAGGTGTCCCTGCCCATGGCAGGGAGGGTGGAATGAGATGATCTTTAAGGTCTCTTCCAACTCTAACCATTCTGCGATACTGTGAATCTACTAAACAGGCTCTCTGGCCCCAAGACTTCAGACTCAGCCTTGCTGTATTGGAACGTGTGAGGAGGAGAGGAGGGTGCCGGCAGTGGTCTTGGGCTTGAAAGCCCCAGCCCCTGCAGCCCAGGCTGGCCGCGATGGAGGCGGGGGACCCTGCATGGCCACCGTGCACAAAGGCACTCCTCTTCCCCACCCCAGCACAGCACCCTGCACATCGGCTGGTCTCTGCTCTGGGCTTCAACACCCCAAAGTTTGCATACCTTTTTAGTGATAAAGTATAATGCAGGTGCAGATAAAGAAATATCTCAAAATAGTTCACCCCCATCCCTTCCTCTTGTGCTGTTTGCATTAACTTTCCCACATGGCGTTCATTACCCCACGCGCTACGGCACCTTTGGCAGCCACACACACGCTCCTGCTTTAAACTGGACTAGAATAAGCAAGCTGAGCACTTACAGAGGAAGGGTTTCTGTGTGGTGCTTATGAGACTGAAAGTTCTCTTTATGGTTAATGCATCATTCCCCATTACAGTCATTTCCTCTGAAGTAAATGGGATTTTGCCATTATACTTCATGTTTATTGATATATATTTCCTAGCTGAATTGACATTGCCCCGTTGCCTTTTTTTTTTCCTACCCTGAAATTGCAGGAAGCCAGAAATCCTTCAACAGTAATGAGTTAAGTTCTGTAACATGCAGAGCTGTGTGCTCTCCCAGTAAGTGGCCTGGGGTTAAAATGGGCACCATTTACACATTAATATGTATTCCAGGGCAGCAACACTGGTTCTGCTGTCATGTTTCAGGCTAAGGGGTCAACTGTTGAGCTGGGATGCTTCCCAGCAATATTTTGATACCGGTTAACTAGTGATTGAGTAGAGGAAGATTTTCCTTGTGACCTGACATTGAAGAGTGTCACAAGGAGGCCTTTGAGGTTGAAGAATCAAAAAAATCTAATTCTTTGTGGTGGCTTAAATACCTGCAGTGCTTTTGGAAGACACTTCTATTAGCATCTCCTTTGCCCTTCCCTAAACTCTCCATCTCCAGACCTGCAATTGGACATAGCATCTCCCTTACTCTCTGTTCAAAATCGCTATTCCGCATTGCTGTGTGTTGTTAAATCAACTCCCTGTACTTCATCTCAGAGGCAGCAGAATTTTAGAGATGGAGGAATTGGGTGGCTCAAGGGACAAATAATGCTGCACAAAGCTTTTCACCTCCTGTCTGAATCCAGCTGCAGTTTTTGCATGACGAGAAATGGTTACTGTATGATGCCGGTTTGGTAGATTCTGAAAAATAAGTTATTTTCTGGCTTTTTTTTTTTCTTTTCTGGTGCATCTGAGTCACAAAACCACTTCTTACCACTAGCTACAATACTACAGCCAACACTTGCTACCCAGCATGAGTAAATCTGAGCACCTAAGCCATGGCTAGTTACCTAATTAAGTGACCTGATTTTCTCCAGAGCAGAATACGTCTTCCAGCTCCCACTGCACTCAGCAGTTGTGAAAATCAGGCCGCTTTTGAAAGTGGCCAAACATAGCTGTGACTAGTTTGGAGTACCCAACTTTTAAAAAGTTGATCTTGACAGCAGGGCCTGGGGGAGCTGGAGCACCCGGAGGATAGGTCCTCTCCAGGTTCTGCCTGGTGGCTACGGAGAAGGGTGTCTGGGAGGGATGCAGTGCATGACTAACCAGGGGCTACCGGTCATCATCACCATTCCCAGCGCTAAATTAAAAAAAAAAAAAAAAAAAAGCGCCTTTCTCAGCTTCAGGTCCTGTGATAAAAATATACCTTGGCTTTTGTTTGGTTTATGCAGTATTTCCTCCTCACACTGAAAATTAAATTGAAAAGAGAGTTTATGGTCCCCATGGAAGAGATAGGCACCTTTTGAAATCACTCATGAACAAAAGCATGTGGGGCCCAGCCTAATGTTTTCTAATGCCCTTTGGGGTCCTGGGAGCACAAAGGCAGCGGAGAAGGAGCTGCAGTCAATTCCAGCAGAGCTCTATTGTGCGATTTGTTCCAAGGAAACATCAATTCATTAAGGGAACAAGTCAACAAGGGTGGGTGGCAGAACCGTCTGTCCTGCTAGATTGTGCATGACTCCTTCAGAGATCCGCGCTGGGGTCTGGAGGGAGTAAATAACGAGTGCGAGCCAGCTTGTCTGCCCTCACTTTGCAACAGGAGAAACTGCTCATTTCAAAGCCAGAGCCTTACTGGGAGGGCGGTTTTAATTCACTGCCTCGGCTGCAACACAGACAGACACACTTCAGTGGCAAGATGTATGGTTAGGAGAGTTGCATTTTAGTCGTGTTTTAAAGAGCTTAAACAACTCAGGCAAGAGGGGGGGGGGTGAACTGAGCAAAGGCGACGTAACAGAAATGGATGATGAAATCAGGGTCGGGAAAATCCACCGCTGGCCATTGCTCTGCACAAGGAGCAGCCTCCCTGAAAGGTTCCCAACCTGTGCAAGGGGAGAGCTTTTTGCTCTTCGCTCTCCTCTGAGCTACTTTTCAAAGCAAAGCAGCGGCTGTTTTGCATAGTGCACCTGAGCCAGACTAGGGAAAGGTCAGCGCGATAGAACAGACCAAGCTACGCATGTTGAACGTGCAAGATACATCCTTCCAGAAGGCAGGTGCTTGGACCAGCACTCTGCTGATCTCAAATGAATGCTGGCAGATAAGGGCAGCGAAACGCTTCAGGAGGAAGTATTTTCATAATCACACATTTGCAACACAGCCCTTTTTTGCAGCATTATCTTTCTGCCTTCCTCTTACTCTCAAAATGAACAAAAATATGTATATTCAAGGGGTGGGGAAGCCAAGGGCAGAGCTGAAACACAGCTGAGTCAACAACACATGTCTACGAGCTGGTGGGTAACGTTGCATATTCCCGCATGGTTATCAGAGTGCTTTCGAAAGTCAGCACTGCAGACAGAAAAGGCGACAGAAGCGCAGTAAACATCCTACAGAGCACTATGGGCAGAAACAAGAAATGCTGGAGGGTCCCAGCTGCCCTAATGCTAGAGTCCTGGAGTCATGGCCTTCTTCCCTCACATGGGCCCGCTTCTTATAGCCACCCAGCAGCACCTTCTCGCCGCAGATAACACAGGGTGCACAGCACATTGGTCTTGTCCCTTTGGTCAGACACATTCCCTCTAGCTTAAAGATGCCAGCAGGTCTTTTGCACTATTATCAAGCTGCAACATACCATGTTTAGTAAGATTAGGTTACGGCTGGAGGCCGGCCGGTGTAAACTGGAAGTTTTCCTGTCCTCAGTCAGATTTTCTGTCGCTAACAGCGGGCAGCTCTGAGACACGGCGTACAACCCACAGAGCATAAAGGCAGGCAGCTGCTTCGGCTAAATTAGCAACAGGAGAATACAACTGGCTGTCGCCTTGGCCCGTCCCTGGGCTGTACCCCTGCTGGTCCTTCACACACCGAACGGCAGCCAGCGGGGCTTTGCCTTCCGTGGGAGCTGCGCTGATGCCTGAGTGCCTTCCCTGCTGTCTAACGCTGGGAAAGACACCTCTCTCTACCAGCGGGGTCTGTAGGATGCAGGTCCTTTTCTGGCACTGCCCATCTGTACCATCCCTTCCCCTTCCCTGGCTCCAGCTGCCTGGAGACCCCACTTTCCCCTTCTGCGAAGGCTTCTTGCTCTCCAGACCTCCCTCCACCCACACCCTTTTGCACGAGTGCATGCTGGTTAATTAGATTAAACCACCATCCCGTTCATTTTGGCCTCCTTCCTACCAGATCCGTAGCACTTGTCTGAGAGCAATACTGCCCTTCTTCCCCTAAGTAGGAAGTTCTGAAATCACCTATTCACAGGGAATTTGCCTTCTGACATCCAACTCAGAGCCTGGCTTCTGCCCCACGACCCCGTAACATTTCTATCCTTTTCTGCCTCCCTCATTCAGAATTTCTGCTAAATATTTATGCCATTTGGATTCTGGGTGAATCCCTCATGTTGGCAGTCTCTGGCGTTACAAAGCTGAGCTGATCCACAGCTGCGTTTCAGTGCTGATGTCCAGCATTTGAAAAACTATTACACATCTACAAGTTAAACAGCGCTGTGCTGGTTTGTTCTGCAACTGGAAAACTTGCTGAATGGAAGACTTGGGTCTTCCTAGCCGGAGTGAAAAGGGATTTATAGGCATCCTGAAGGGAAATAAACAAAAGAGCACTTTCAATGTAGCAAGGACTGAAGGGAGCTAGCAAATTTTGGCAGGTTATTGTAACCTGAAAAATCTCTGGTTTGTGCCCCCTGGTGGCAGTTGAATTCTTCTTGTCCTCGATGCTATTGCAATAATGTTTGCACTTCCAGACCCAAACCTTTTGATTTTCATGCTGAGTAAATGACCAGCAAAGAGGTCACTAAATGCCAACAGACGGTGCTTCACTAGCCAGAGAAGCACCAGGCCGAGCAGGGAAAACCCAGAGGTCCGTGTCTCACGCTTTGAACAGGCTGCATGGCTTTGCCCCTCAAACAATTTGACAGGCAGCACGTCTGAAAGAAAGCCCCAGGGCTGAGGGAATCAGCGCAGAAAGCATATCCTGAAGGTTTCTAAGCACACCGTTACAGCCCCTCCCCAGCAAGGAGCCCAGGTTCAAGCAATAGGTGTGACTACAGCCATATAGTGCAGCATCCCTGAAATAATCTTTTTATTTTGTTCTCTCTTCAGACAAAAAGCACTGGCATCAACAGGTGGAAGAAGTGTTCAAGCAGCATGCGACTGGTTGGTATGAAGTAATAAATGTTAAAAAGAGTAAAATAAATTAGTGAATTTAACGTCTATCAGCATCTGAATTTAATGTTTTTAGCCATTCAAATGTGGAAGGTTTGAACAGGGGCATTATCTGAAAAGCACTAGCAAAATTAGTGAGGCATTATTTAAGTGCTGTAAATATGCAATCCAGAAACAAGCCTTGTCTGAGAGGATTTGTGATCTCGAGTAATAGCAAAAAAGGGTGAGAGAAAGGAACCACTACTCTCTCCAACCCAGCACCTAAACAGAAAACTGAGAGCTGCCGTTTCAAAGATATTGAGCGATTTCTAGTGCTCTCCTCCCTGTGTTTTGTACACCAAAAGTCAGAAAGGCAGAAGCAGTGACCCAGGTTAGATCTTCAGAGCCTCAGTCTGAAACTAAAAACCAATTTTCTGTATTACTTAGTAGTGGTAATGGGCTGCAAGTGAGACAGTGCACCTCTCTGCCTGACCTGCCAGAGCTGATTGTTTCCATAAAGGGGGAATGAAAGGGAGTGAGGACAGGGGAAGCTAATGTTGCTGAAAAAAATATATGTCTTTATCTGTTAATCTAACAGTTGTTTCTCCCTCTCAGGCTGTTCTCCCATGTGGGTGACCCATTCCTCGATGACACCCTGCCCCGGGAGTATGTCCTCTACCTGCGCCCCACCGGCCCCCTGGCTCAGAAGCTGTCTGAGTTCTGGCAGCAGTCGAAGCAGATCTGTGGGAAGAACAAAGCTCACAACATTTTCCCACATATCACCCTTTGCCAGTTCTTTATGGTAAACCAGAGCTCCTCTTTCCCTTGCCTTTATGCATGCATTCATGAGCAGCCCTTGCCAGCTCCAGCCTGGAGACGTTACATGCTTCATTCAATCCCTGCAGAAGGGGTTGTGCTCGAGAGTTCGGGGGGGGTTATTACCAGAACCGCCTGATGCCTGGGCTTGTTGAGGCGGTAATTGGTTTTTAAGCTGGTTGTTTTCAGGGAAGAGCAGCAGTAGAAGACCAAATTCTTATAACCTCAAGTGATGGTTAACATGAGAATAGATTGGGGGGGGTGTGTGTGGGGTTAGGAAGGTTATTTGGGGATAGCTGATCCTGCTTTGAGGACAAGAGAGGGGCAGATGATTTCTAAACATCCCTTTTTCTATGACCCTGTGCTTTTTCTCACTGCATTATAGCAAAGGTAGACCATTCACACCCACCCACCCGAGCCTTTCCTTTCTCTGCCGAGTGCACCAGAGAGCTAGGCACGGGCGTAAGGAATGCTTCTGCACCTGAGAAACGCTTGTCCCGTTTCCTTTGGCAGTGTGAGGACAGCAAGGTTGATGCTCTCACTGAAGCTCTGCAGGCCACCGTGATGCGGTGGAAATGCAAATTCCCTGCCCCTCTGCCTTTGGAGCTCTACACGTCCTCAAACTTCATTGGGCTTTTTGTCAAGGAAGAAAGTGCTGAGGTCCTCAAGAAGTTTGCTGCAGACTTCGCTGCAGAGGCTGCTTCTAAAGCAGGTGAGTGACTATGCTGGCAGCTACAAAGAGCTCACGACTTAGTCAAGGCTTGGGCATTTTCAGAAATCAAAGTTTTGATGGCATGGAGAAATGAAGCTCATGAAGCCAATACCTGATTTTTAAAAGCGGCCTGAAGGCTAAGAGCCTGAGAGGAACACCCCATCAGGTGCTTTGGGTTTCAATGCTTTTTCAGTTGAAAGATCACCTCACACTTAGTCTCAAGTGTTATCTCCTGAAAGGGAAGTTGACATTTGGTGGTTCCTTAACCTTTCAGATAGACGCTCTGTCTGCAAGACTGAGCATTTCCTGCTCCACTCACTACTTCAAGCCACTGTCACAAAACTTTCCTCAGCCCTGTAAAGGCTGTGTTTGATTTTTCACTGCAGTTCTGAGATGGAAACAGGGCTCTGTGAGAAGACCTCAAGTACCCTGGCAACCTCGGAGGGAACCTTTTCAAACAGCCCTATCTCAGTACCGACACGGCTGGCTCCGTTGACTGGTCCTCTGCCGCTTCTGGAGGAGGGAACGGGTCAGGAGCTGGGAGGGGGAAATAACCAGAGCACCCCATGCTCCGACGGTCTCTGCTACTGATCGGGCTCTCCGGGTGTCCTCCAATTACCTCCAAACTTGGAAGCCAGAACAGCACCAGAGCACTATAATAGCTCCCTGACTAATCCTCTCACCCTCCGTCGCTGTAGCGCTCAGCCTGGACTAGTCACAACACAACCGGTTTAAGTCCTTCATTATCACAGGCTTATCCTGGAGTTCAAGTGCATCAAGATGCCGCAGCTTCTGAGTCTCTGGGGTGTTTCTGTGCTAGACAGGCACCCCATAACACCATGAAGAACAGCTACAAGTCTCTGCCCCTGGTTCAGAGGAAGAGATACAGACATGACGTAGGTTCATCACGCCTCTGAAATGCATTGCTTTCACCTGACAGTGACCCAGGACCTTTCTTTCCTTTAGAAGAGGGAGGAAATGACTGTTACCTTTACAAACGCACATTTTGGAAGGCAGCAACAAGCACAGAGACATTAGGCGGGTCCAAGGACTGCTGCAGCCATGGTACAAGTGTTCCCCTGCACAGCATAGACGTACCCTCCAAACCAACACAGTCGGAAGGGGCAGGTCTTACCCCAAAAACACTGGCCCAGAAGAAGGAAGCATCGATGGCTTCCAGCAAGCTTTTGCCCCTGTGACTGCTCCAATTCAAACCAAATTGGTTGTTTCTTAGGGGAAGCCGATTGCTGCATTGCAGTCCGCAGCTTGGTGAGGTTATCACGTTAAAGTCTCTGGAGGTTTTTCAGAGATCCAGAGCATATTTTTTCTTGCTGATCAAAAAAAAAGATGGATAAGCTTGCAAAGCTACCTCTGGCTGGCACTTGGAGCCAAGTCTCTGAATAGCTGCAATTTTGACTGAATAATCAGTCAAATTTAATTGCAATTTTTGGTTGAATAAGCAAGAATAAATTATATGCAAACAATGTATCCTATGATTTTCACATCTACTGGAGGAGTCCCAATATTGCACATACTTTCACCTTCCTGGAATCTTTTCCTAATACAGGTTCTTTTTCTGCAGGATCATTTTGAATCATTATCATATTAATGTCTGTTTTCACAATTCTGGAATACCTCATCCTCAGTTGGCAAACGGGTAGTCCAACTAATGTCCAGGGAAAAGATTTAATCAATTCGCATGAACCTGTAAATACCATGGATTTGTAATTGCTAATGTAGGAGAGGGAACAGAGGAGGGAAAGTAAAAATTATGATTTTTGACTTGCTAATTTTGGAGAGATCCTCATCTGCTAATGATAGAAAGGCCACCCCTTTCCTGGAAAAGTGTCTTTTTTGACAGAAGACCCAGTGGGTTCGAAATTACAGTAATTGTTATCACACCATCCCGAAACCCACTGTTTTCTGAATGCAAATGAGTTCTGGCAGTTTGGCAAGGATGCCTTGCCTACCGCCCTGGTGTGACTCAGGACTGAATCAGACCACAAGTCTTTAATAATTTGATCCAAGGTGCAACATATATAGGGAACTCACGTTTGACTTCCCCTAAGCCTTTTCAGAAACTGGCCTACAATTTGTTCCACTTAAGCTATGTTTAAAAGGTCTGCTCCCAGCTCCTGTTCAGAAGCGATAGACACTCTTACACCTTCAAAAAGCTACTAATCTTGACAGTCACTTGTTGTTAACGGACATCTTCTCATTGCAGATGTTCATGTGGAGCCCCACAAGAAGCAGCTCCACGTGACGCTGGCCTATCACTTCCAGACCAGCCACCTGCCCACGCTGGAGAAGCTAGCACAGAACATCGATGTCAAGCTGGGCTGCGACTGGGTCGCTGCGATATTCTCCCGAGACATACGCTTCGTTAATCATGAGGTAAATTTTTGGACCTTGTTTCAGGCCAGAATTTTTTTAAAAAAAGAGGACCTAGCAGAGCTGCAGGCTGTTTTATCTGCATCTGCAGCTCAGGATGCTCACAAGCAGCGAGGTGAATGAGGACGCCCATGTCCTCTGATGAAAGCTGTACAGATATGCAGCACAGACTACACAGACATTAAGGAATTTGCCTCAGGTCCCACAGGGACAGCCAAAACAGCTCTCCCCCATCCCTCCAAGTCATCTTAACCAACAGACCATCTTGCCTTTTTTTGCTTTTTCCTCATACTGTGTAGACTTCCTATTTCACCCACCTCATTTCTTGCATCTTGCAGGAACAGTGTCCTGCTGGATTAATTAATTCTGACAATGACTCTCCTGTTAGCTCAACGTAAGCTGGTCTGATCTCTCAGGAACCAGGCCAGTACCATAACCTGGCCGCTATCTATTTCTTCTGTATAGGCTTGACATTATTATTAATCACATAATTTACTTAAGAAATGCTCACATAAGAAATCTTTACCCTCATGGCCTTTATGCTTTAGTTACTCTTACGGATTCTATAACTGCAGTATTGAAGTGTCCTAACCTAGTTTTCTTAATAACATTATTTTCCAACACAATATACAGAAAAAAAAAAATTATTTCTATTTTGTAGATTGGGATCTTGAGCACAGAGAAACCACGCATAAGATTCATCTCACCTCCCTGTAAATATCCCCAAGTTAGACCTCTAAGCCTGAGCCGGTCTGCGGCTCCCTTTGCTCTGAGGCTCAGTGCGGAGAAACAGGCACCTCCAGAAAGTGAGTCATCTGACCCATCTGAGATGTCTATCTCAGGACGAGATGAACCAACTTCTGGAGGAGGGAAACCCCAAAAGGTGCCCGCTCAGGCAGCGAACTAGACTCCTGAGGTGGAGGTGATTAATCCCACCAAAGTGCATTGTCCAGAATCAGACACACAGAACCTGTGGCAGAGTGAGAAAACGTGATTTTAGTCCAGCACACAATACACCACAGGGTAAACAGATGCCAAAGCCTCTGGGGAGCTGAAGCCTCTTATGCACAGCACTCTGACCAGGCCATGCTTCCCATGCGTGACAGCCTCCTTTCCTATCCAAAGAGTCATCTTGTCCTTGAGAAGCTGCAAGTAGTCAACACTATTGCTGATTGCAAAGGGAGTCGCTGATGAAAACCAGCTCACATCTTTGCATATCTAACTTCAGGCAGCCATGTGTGAAAGTTTTGGCCTTGTGGTATCAGGTGACAGTGAGTAGTTTCCATCTTCCTTTGAAGACACCACAAATAGTCTAGGAGGATTAGCGAGCAAACAGGCTGACACCATCAGGAGATCAGAGCTGCTCAGCAGATTATGGTTTTTCTTTATGTGATACCATTGCAGAAGTTAGGCTTGGCCAGGGACAATAACATGTTTGTTCTGCTTTTAAACGGGGGACTGCTGTAGCCATTTCCAAGGGAAGTTACTGATAGACACTTAATACTTGTGGATTCCTCATGCTCCAGTGAAGAGAAGATTACAGAATTTTACTCGCTGATCTTTCCCCCACCTTTTAACTCAATACTGTTCATGTTCAGAAATACAGAGAAAACAATGTGGCCACATCCCAGTATTTCCCATCACCTGTGCTTTTTCCTGTGCAATTTTCACAACCAGTTTTGAGAGCAGGGTGTCACAGAGTCAAGCCTGTTAGCCCTCCAACAGTGTCTCTGCCATGTCCTCAAAAGCAACAGCAACAAGGAGAATTGTTCTTTCAGATCAAGCATGAATAGGTAAACCAAAAATGGTCACTAACCACTAGAGCTGTGTAAATTCCATGTCCCAGTAAGAATGGTTTCCATTCTTAAGAGTGCTTAGATTTAATCACATGGTCATATTTTTGCTCACTCAAAAATCATCCCCCCTTTCACCCCTGGTTATCAGACACAACTGGAATCAAAGAGGGAAGAAGGAGTACATACCTAGGAAAGCTTTCCAACAGGAAAGTGTGGAAAGTGGCAGGAATTCCCTGAAGGTAAAGCTTCCTGGATAAAGCACAAAGTGATGCATTCCAAGGAGACCCATTCACCTTGCTAAGGTTATAGGTCCAGTATGGGAGTGCTCCTGCCCCGCTCTGCTAAAGGTTCCCTTCCATTAACAATCCTTTCATTCATTTGTGCTTCTCTCTCTCCCTCAGACTCTGCAAGTGATCTATCCTTACACCCCCCAGAATGATGATGAACTCGAGCTGGTCCCGGGGGATTTTATTTTCATGTCCCCAGTGGAACAAACCAGTACAAGTGAGGGCTGGATTTATGGCATTTCCCTTGCAACTGGCTGTTCTGGGCTACTGCCTGAAAATTACATCACGAAGGCGGATGAATGTGGGACCTGGGTGTTTCATGGGTAGGTAAAGCTACTCAGTCCAGTTTCCATCACTGTAAAAAGGGGGTTCAGCAGCTGGGATTTCACCTGGGTAAGTGAAGAGTCTCCCAGGGCTGCTGAGAAGGTCGCTTGGGGGAAACATACTGGCACACAAAGCCCCAACACATAAGCAAAGGAAGAGCAGATGCTATCCCTGTGCATGGGATTAGAGGACGATGTGATTTATTTAGCTAAGATGTTACAGCAACTATTACTCGTAGGATCACTGCTGCTGGTTAATGGAGCGGAGCAGATGGCCGCTGTAGAGCCACTGCTGTGTAGACACCTCTGTGGTGGGACTAGGATCAGGAAGGTTTAAATTTGAGCATTATTTTGGGAAGCAAGATCTTCTGTGCATAATTCCCTGGGGAAAAGGACTTGGGCTCAGCAATGTTTCTTAAGATACTTAGCAAGACTTTCAGAAGAGGTTAGTTCTGCCTGCTGTTGGCTTCAATGAGAATACAGACCTCACCTTCTGAATAAGGTTAAGCTTTATGGCTCTTGATTTTGATGGCAATTAAGTAAACAGCAATAAAAAGCTAGTGCTTGAGGGGTCTGGGCACTCCTGCAAGGCTGTCTGCATCTCAAAGCACCCAAACACCTTTGACAAATCTGAAGCACTGGGAGTAGTTTGTATGTAAGAGCACAAGGGGAGGGGAGAGGCACGTTCCTGCCTGCTGCCCCTCTGCTAAGCACCATCCAGGTACAGAACTTTGGTTACGGTCGCACCAGCGAACAGGTTAGTTACAAAGTGGAGGGATGGGGATACAGAATAAAACACAGACAGTTTGTATTTCAAATTTCAGTGGGCAAACGTGACCTGTGGGGGGAGAGGCTGAGCAGAAAGGGAAAGCATTTGGTAACCCATGTCAGCACAGGACAGCCAGAGGAACTGACCCAGCTTGGCACTTAATAGAAACCGATCCAACAACTCCTCAAAATGAGCAAAATGCAGCAAACAAAAAGAGCAAAAAGGGCAAGCAGTCTTTTTCTTTGCCTGTGACTTTTCAGGCTTAACATATGCAACGTGGTGAACGACAGACGGAGAGCAGGCACAGGGCAATCGTAGCGTGCAGGCTGGCTTCCAGATGTGACTGCCACCGACCACTGCCCTTCTGTAAACCAGCCCTGGCTTAGCCCTGAATCATCCCCAGCCCAGAAGTCTGTCAGGCAGAGACAGGCATATCAAGAAATCACTCATTTGCCCCTCTTATCACAACCATCTATTCTTTTTTTTGCGTACCCTCTGAGAAATGAACACCACTAATAAAGGGCTTTCATCCATATGTTAACCGAAAAGAACAAACTTATCTATACCGAGTCTATCACCATCAAACTTCAGCTCGACTTTCATTATGAGGAAAGAAAAGACCTCCAGTAACCAGGTCTTAAAGAAATGAAAATCAAGGCACATGGGCAAAGTCAATCAGAGAGTTTGTGTGAAGATGAGACTTCATCCAGACCCCCCCAATCTCCAATCCAGCAAGACCATCCTTTCTTCCTCTAAAATTTGCCAGCCAAAATGGTCTCAGGTCCACATACACTGCAGCAGCCTGCTACAGTGGATTCTGCTTTTTTTTTTTCTTACAGCGCCTGGAGGGCAAACATTTGAGGGCTAGGGACTATCATGGGAAAGAATTACTATTGTAGCAGCAACTAAAAGGAAAGCCAAATGTTTTTAACTCCAGCACCTCTGCCTCCAGAGAAGCAAAGAAAGGAAATGCCCCTTCCCTGATTACCGCTAAAGACTATAAATCATGAATTGGAGCATGCAATGTGGACCATTTATCAAAAACATTATTACATACCCGGAAACAGTCTCATTTTACACAACAGCTTCCCGCAGGGAATATTATGTTACAGAATGTCATTTGGTCAAAACAATATAGCAAGCTAAGGACAACCTAAGCCCCACTGCCGCCTAGGCCACAGTATTCACGGCAGGATCCTTGTGGTGAGAGCAGAACGGCGCACAAATCCCTTCATTTCATAGACATGAAAGTAAACATAGCAGTACTCACCGGGAGCGCAGGAGATGGGACCCAGCTGGGTTGGACCAAGGATGCTGCTGGCAAATGATGCTGTGGTCCTGAGGGCTGGTTTGTGCTGCCTCTGTGTACGCTGCCATGTCCTGTTTCATCCCTGCAGAGGATGAAAAAGAAAGAAATAACAGCCATGGAGCTTTCCCTCCTAGTCACAAGAGACTGCATTCTTCAAGTAAAAATCATGCATTATTGAGATCATCACGAAAATACAGCTCACTCTGGGCTGCAGCACCCTGGCTATACCACGCAAGAGATATGACAGGCAAAATGCTATTCTGGGGTATTTGATCGGATCTTTAATACAGCAAAATTAGATTGCTTGTTCCTGCACATTTCACGCGAAAAAGGTTTCCCTGTTGCACTGCTCAAGTCAGGCAGAAAGCTGACCTGTGGCCTTTGCAGGACATGGGTTTCATGGCTAATATCCAAATAGTGCCTCAAGAGCCCTGCCCGGCACACGGACCTTCCTGGCTAGCACTGTACAAACATACAACATAAAGGTGTCCCTGCCCTATAGTAAGGGCTGTACCTCAGCTGCAAACCAACAGGCTGCCATCACTAAGAAGATAAGCTTGATGATCTATTTAATAGGGGAGAACAGGCTTTGCCTTTGGAGCAGAGTTACTGTCCGTGAAACCAGGTTGTGCCTTGAGAGACTCCAGGTCTGAATCCTTTCCCTGTCTACTAAAAATAGGAATGGTATCACTTCTATTCTGCAAAAGCCAAGGATTTTATGTACACCTACACTACATTTATTTGCTGGCTGTGTGGCACATCCCTGCATGATTTTTTCCTCATGCCAAGGACTGGACCTGCTGGTAACAGTGAGGAGAAACAGTCAATCTCTGATCAGGGCTAGAGGTTAGAAAATAATTGAAGATAAATTTCTTTCAGCATACCACACAATGCAACCCAGATCCTAAGTCTGTGTAACCCATTCTTGCCATCCCCTCAGTAAGGGTATGCGAGTGAGAAATAACAATTCTGAAACAAGCCCTGAACTCTCCTTAGGAGAGGAACTGGTTCTGTTTGTATCAATGTCAGGAGTTCTGTTCTGATTGAGCCTAGGAGAGAACCTGGCCATAGGTATGTTAAAAACAAAATACTTTTCCCCCTGTATGGTATCAAGGTGGAAATCCTCTCCTGGTAGCAGCAGAAGCTACAGGGGAGCTGAAACTACCTTGAATTAATCCAAACTACAGATCCAGTATTAAAGATATACATATGTATATCCACCTTAAAAGCTCCCCAGCAAAGTGCTTGCAGGATATGTTCCAAGTTGTCTTTCATGCCTGAAAATTAGCGGGCTACCCAGTCAAAAGAAGAAACTCTCCACCCTCGGCACACGGAGTCCAGAGGAGGTGGAAAGCCCAGCAAAGGTACAAGAATTTACTTGCCCCACAGAAGCCACAAAACCCAAGCGTTCAAGACCATGGAGCTCTCCGCCTGTGCGCGTAAAGGCATATGGCAGAAGTGAGCGTGCTATCTTTGTGTCTGTGGACCCAGCACCACCCAAAAGCTAAAACTTGTGATGGTTCCCTGCACTGCTTTTCCATTACAAGCAAAGCCAGAAATAGTCACCTCCTCTGCCCCAAAATGGGTAGAAGCCCTGTAGATATTACACAGCAGTCTATTTCAGCTCCCTGTGAGATGCCAAAGCTATTCGTTGCCCCTTTAATAAGCCTGCAAAATCAGACTTGGCACAAGCACCAGGGGCAGGAAAAACAGACCTAATTTTTCAAGCTATATTTGGGCCTCAGTAGTTTTTTTTCCACTCTGTCTTCCTCCTGTTCTGCAACAATGGCTGGTTCATTTTCCCCAGGGATCCCTCTCCTCTAGATAATGATGAGTGATGCAGCAGAGGAGTCTTTTCCTACACAGAGCTGAGGACCAGCGCTGTTGGGCCATGACAGAGACCCTTTCTCCATCCTCTGGTGCAGCATCACCATTCTTCAAGGGGCCTTTTCTGCCTGGGAGGACATTGCCTCCAGGGACACAGCAGTATCGCTGACAGAGCAGTGAAGGCAAAGCATCACCCAGAAGACAGTAGATGATGTTGTCTGCCTTCTGTCCCTGTTTGCCAAGCAGAGGAAGCACAAGCCTTTGGGAAAAGCTTCCAAACAATGACCTATGCTTAGAAGATGACTAAGCTGAAATAGCTTCAGCGGTTTCTGTTTTCCAGCAACATCAAGGAGATACCACTGAAGTCAGGCTGGTGGCTGTCCTCCAGACACAGCAAGAGAGTATGCCTTTGCCTCATCATCATTCGCAGCGAATCCTAGCATCTATAAATAGATAGTAAAGCATTCATGGCCTTCTAATAAGGGCTTAGAGAGAAAGAAAGTCTCAGAAATTGTGCAGCAGTTCCTGGGGGCAAAGGGAAGATGGGTAACCAAACGAATCCTTAGTATTCTCCAGTCCAGTGTCCTTAAAAGACTGTCATGTGGGCAAAGCAGGAAAGAGCTGAGATGGGATGAGGGGCTGGAAGCTGCAACACAGAAGTAAAGGCAGAGAGCTCAGGCTCAAGATCCACTTTTTACAGCAATAAAGATGGGCCCTAGCTAAGAAATTCAGGTTCTTCTCATACTGAGATATTCAAGTTTTCGGGTCAGTGAGGATGCATCTGTGCTAGCTGCACCTGCACTCCAAGTTGACCACTTAATACAGTGACAAATGTCTGTTCGTGCTCCCTGCTCAGGGCTTAGCTGCCCTGGGCTGGGCACACACGAATGCACTCAGGCAGCTTTTGTATCAGAGTTGGCCTTATCCTGCCAGCTAGAAGTGTGGTCCGACTGTACTTCTGCCTGCAGTATATCACATGCATATATTCTGAGGAGGAGGGTTAGACATGATTTCTCGCCCCAGCACCCAGTAAGATTTCCCTCAGCTCATCCAAAAAGCTCTCCTGCCTACGTTTAACTCCTCTTCAAGGTCCACCACCCCTATCGCACCTCAGAGCTGTACCATCCCTAACTCAGAGATGTCTGCTGCCCTGACCTCTGATGCTCTATCTGCATTTGGGCCACGAGGGGAACAGTTCGTTGGAGCAAGCCCAGCCCTTGTTGGGAACTCACCATGAATAAAATAAATACAGTTATGAGAATCGGTAATGCTAGAACGTCAGGTCTGAAAGAGTAAGAGCAGGAGGCTAGAGAGGTTATCTGCTGCCAGAGGGCTGTCCCCACAGTGGCTGTTGAATGCTGTTGGATGGGGATCAACAGTGCTGTGCCCAGAGCGTGGTGGGTTCCCACCTCCCACTCCCCTTCCCTGCCAGCACTTCTCTGCATGGCAGCTTCACCTGACCGAATAAGCCAGTAGCTCGGTCTCACCCTTGCACCCTAATTCCACCAGATAAGGGACCAACATCAGGACCAACAGCATGGTATTTTTTTCTTCTTTAAACTGGTGCAAATCATACGATCTCACAGAAGGTCAGTTCTTTACAAAAATGCAGATGACCTATTTTTGTTCCATTGGTAGATGGCACTTGGTGTTATTCTAACAGCTGTGAAACCCCTCTGAGATTTTATCCTAACTAGGTGCTAGTCAGGAAGCAACTTCTGACATATTTAAGGCACTGAAAAGTGCAAGCAACGGCAACTATTTCTGTCAAAGTAAATGACCATATACATTATCTGACAATGTTTTTAATGACTAAGCAACATAACCCATACAATGTAAGCGAATCAGCAGAGCATCACTGCAGCTTCTGTAATTGCCTGTCAGAGTTTACTCCCGAGGGTCTTGGTCAAAGTCCTTAAACGTCTGGGCATGAGAGCTTTATTCAGAGGGACCATCATTAGATAAGCCCCTTGAGGGAGAATGGGATCTATTATACCCTTTTGGCTACACTTAACAGGAAGTGCTGGGGAGAATAAATTCCCACTGTAGATGGGAAACGGAATAGACAGCACTGAAAAATGTAGAAACAACAACCCAGACTGAGTATGCTATGTCCCTGCCAGAGGTTACAAGCCATTTTGTGCGCAGGAACCCTGAAAACTGCCCAGCATGAGAGGCAGGGCTGTGCTCCACCTTTCTACTGAAGTAATAGCTTATGCTACAAAGGTGAGTGAAAACTCCCTGTAGCCATTAGTTTCCAAACTTTGGTCCACAAGACCATGGTAAGTAATGTGCAGCTGGTTCCCAGATGATGTTAGTGAGCATCCTGTGGCTGTGAGGAAGGTCTTGGCATTTTCCATGAGAATATTTGAGGGCTGACAGAGCCTCGCAGACCAAAGTTTGGGAACTGTTGTTCTGTGAAACTGTTTCTAAGGAAACAGAAAGCCTGTTGAGATGGGATTTGTCTCTTCATGTGTGTACATCACCTAGCAAGGTGCTCTCTAGGCAGCACTAAAATACAAATAATAATGTAATAACATGACAACAGTAATTATCATCAGTTCCTGAAGACTACAGAAATGTCCTTACTGCAGCCTGAGCACACGAAGTCCAAAGCATTCCCAAAGCCAACATCTTTCTATTTTTGGCAGGTCCTACTCAATTCTGAATACTACGTCTTCCCCGTCCCTTCATGCCTTCACTGATGGAGCTCTGGAAAGAAGACAGCAGGAAGACCAAGGACCCGGGGATGCGGGGCCACTCACTATCATCTGCCAGAACGTGCAGGTGGGGACCCAAACACACATAAATCACACACAGTTTTAGTGGCAAGTTTCCAACAACTAGGTTTTCCCCGAAAACTTATCTGCTGGTCTCCTTTCACTGCCTGCATCAGAAGTTACAAGTTCTCTACATGCTTTTGAATGAGATGATTGACCACAGGCACAAAAGTCATCGCTGTCCCCAAACCTGCTCTCAGCGTGGGGCGGCAGGGCCCCATCCTCTGCTCATTTTAGCAGTTTTATATCAGCATAAATTTACCAACTTCAGAAGAGTTTCCTGTACCCGCATTTCCATTAGGGTAAAGCAAGAGGGACCTGGTCCTGACTCCCCTTAGTAAATCAGATCTCAGAAAAACCCATGCACTTCGAGGAAGGTCAAACATCCTGTAATTTTTCTTCCAGCCCCTGAGAATAACCAGCCAGCCAGGGCCTCAGAAACGCTGCCTGTTTGTCTGCAGGCATGGGGAAAGGATGGATGTCGTTTTCGGGAAGTACTGGTTGTCACAGTGTTTTGATGCCAAAGGTGAGTCGGCTCCCGCGGGTCCCTCAGGCTCTGGGTTTAGATCAGGGAAGGAGAGTGGCAACTGCCTGGGGCAAAGCTTAGATGGAAGCTGTGGTTTCCTAACGCAAAACATTGCTTTGAGCAGTTAAAAGCAGCAGAGCACCTCAGTGCAGAGCTCTGTGATGGTAGGGCTGCGGTCAGAAGCAGAAACACAAGCCAGGGAGTAAATACTACATTTGCTAATATTTGGGAAACTACTGCAAGAAAAGATTCCATCGAAGTAACATCGCCAACGAGCATTTTCATGTGGAAGTGAAGTCACGGCGTTGGTAGTCAGTGTCCAGTGCAAACATCTACTACAATCAGGAAAAGCCTCTTTTGCCTGTTTGGCTCTCAATCCTAAAGGAAATAACACTGCTACAGGTACACCTCAGAGTGCCTTTTTGGGGCATAAATTGGAATTTGCAACCCAGTAATATGCTTGAGTTTCAAACTATAGTTAAGAGACTATAACTTCAGGCGCTGTTGGCATTAGAGCGGATCAGAAATTTATCAAAAGTCTTCTTTCAGTTAAAAAAATGCCAGTATCTTGCAGCCAAAATCATTGGAAAATAGCATGATTTCACAACTATCTTCTTTCTAAATTATGTTTGAAGAGCTCTGACATTTTAGCATCCTGTAAAATGTCACATTTGAGGTTTCATTTGTTGTGGGGTGGAAATTACTTTCCTTTGGGGCATTAAATCTGTCCTAATGGTAACGTTAAAAACATTAGCAACATTCTCTGCTGATTATGAACTGATACTTAATTTTCTCAGATTCCTGATAGTTTTACACAGGTAAAACTGCTTGACAGCCAGGCGTAGGCAGCGCCTGCAAGGCGCGGACGTTGTGGCGAAAGAGGGTAGACACAGGGGTGATGCTCTCTGCCTCTTGAATAATTCCAGCAACTGCTTCTAACCTTTCCCTCACAGGAAGGTATATGCGTAGTAACCTGAATATGCCTCACAGCTTACCTCAAAGAAGCGGCGGTTTCAGGGATTATGAAAAAGACGCGCCAATCACCGTGCTGGGCTGTACGCAGGCAAGGCTTGTTGGTAAGTTGTCCTCAGCAGATGAGAGCTTGCCCGGGAGGCTTTGCTAATGTGAATGAATCAGGCGCCCTGAACTAGGGGGATTTAGATGTTTCAAGAACCTTTGCAAAGTCCCTTCACCTTCCCTGGCAAGCCCCCTCTTTCAAAGGAAACCTCATCTCCTTCAGCTGCTGTGGCTGAAGAAAAAACAAAGCACAAAATCTGGGACGTGGTATGAAACCAGAGCCATCAGCATTCACTACTGCCCTGTAAACGTGCCACGCTGGAAGACGCTGTTATTACCAATGTTGGTGAGAAATGCAGCAGTGTGATGGTCACCTCATGCAAAATACGCTTTTTCCTTGATTTGACAACCTTAAACTTTGATCTGCAGTTTGCTACGCCAGTATACTTTTATCAGCCTGTCTGCCTTTGTGTTTATTAGGCAAAAACACGGTTGAAATTATTTCCAGTGTTCTCCCACGCCTCCCCCCTCCATCCTTGTCCCTGACTTCTGAGCCTGTTGGTGTGTGTATAGACAGAAAATTATTTGGTAGTCAAAGAGCACATATGGAGCATTGTGATTAGGGGAGCCCAGCCCCTTAATGACATGAGCTTCAGACAGCAGTACTTAGCATTTTCTCAAATTCAGATCCTTTAGAGTACTTTGTGTTGGTCACATTCAAACTAGGGCAGCTAAAATTATATTTGCTTTTTAAACAAAACTAAACCACTGTACAACAGCAGGATGCTCAGGCTCCCGGCCACATGGCGTCAGGGCTGGCAATATGCACGTAACAGAAGGCGAATCTGGGAGCAATCACAGCACACTTTGCTGGTATCATTAAACGGGTCCGAGTACGCAACCGCATACGTGACCCAGACGCCATCAACCTGCCGGCGCGGCTCCGGCACGCCGGCCATCTGCAGGCAACCGCTCCCCGCCGCAGCGGCACAGGCTCCACCTTGACGATCGCCGGAGCCATAATTCCTCTGACAACTAAGGCAAAAGAGCAGCTTCCCCGTGACGGAGGGCCATTACATGTGCCGCACCTTCTAAATTACCCCGCTTTTCTCAAGAGATTTACAGATCTGTTTGACATGGTTACAGCCATCATTAAACATATGAAGTCAAGGTTAATAACCCCTTCTTGCTCCCACTTCTTTGTCCTGCCTCTTCAAATATAACAAAAATATAACTCTTTCTCACTACAAGTCTGTGCAAAGCTGAGCAGATTCCTGTTCTCATTTGATTCCCTTAGGCATTGCAAGAATATTAATAACCCTAATAGTGGAGTTGATTCTTATCTCATTTTCAGTGATCTTCCACCTGTGTAATGAAATGGTAATTTATACTAGCGAAGAATCAAGCCAATTGAATTAAGCTGGGTTTGAGTTAAGTTGAATCATTCTGATTTACAGCTTATAAATGAAATGAAATTAAATTCAAAGTCTGTACAATTTTTCTCAGCACACTGTTTGCTTTTTGGCTAAACCTAAGAGAAGCAGAAACGGAGCAAAAGCTGGTGTGATTTCTTTGCATACGGATTAAGTACCTAGATGCACGTGGAACAACACACAGAGAAAAAAATATATCCCGGTTCCACAACTGTGCACATCACAGTGCCCACCACGCCGCTGAAATAAAATACGATGGGTACACATATTTCCCAAAACACAAGCATTACAGCTGGGAAGCTGCTTTAGTTCCTTGCTGGGCGGCAGATACCCTGCACGCTGCTGTTGCTGTTACAATGCCATTTGCCTGGTTTTATTCACCGGTGTCGAAACTTGCTTGCAGGTGAAGCCTTGCTGGAAACGAATACCATTGTAGACTACATCTACAGCTCCCCATCCCTACGGTGTGTACAGACAGCCCACAATATCCTGAAAGGTAAGAACCCAATGAGCAGGAAAGGCTGCATTCTCCTCACTTTCTGGGAAAAACACTGCCAACCAGATAAAAGGGAGCCTGGCATGGGGGACCCAGGCAAATGGTAATTCAGGGAGAATTATTTCCATGGGAGTATACTTCCCATAAGCGCAACGCTGTCCGTAAGGAGCCCTTCTCTGATTGCACGGTGTGACAAGCGCTTAGGGCAGCGGCGTGCTGGCCCTAACACCAACTGCCGGTCAGGGTGGGGTTTATTGCCCCCCCTGCAGAAGTCAGATGTGCGTCCAGGGTGGGTGGACACCTCCAGCTCAGCACACCCTGTGCCCTTGCCTGCGCACACTCCTGCACCCGCTCATTGCTGCGTGCTCCCACAGCAATTACTACCCGCGAGAAAGTTGCTACCCCCAGTACGAGTAATTCACTGCAGAACCCAGGAAGGGAAATAGCAACAGAGGCATGAGAAGCCCTGGCATTGGAAACAGTCGAAAAACAGCTCCAGAATACAGTCACGCGAAGCTTCGTTATATTGCATCCAGCAATTGTAATTGTAATTTACAGTCAAACTTAAGTATTAAAGCTGCGAAATCTTGCTGCTTTCCTCCCCAGCTACTTCCACTGATACCTGGTCTCCTTTCTCCCTTTTCCAGGTATGCAACAAGAGAACAACCTGAAAATTCGAATAGAGCCAGGCTTGTTTGAATGGACCAAGTGGGTCTCTGGGAACACACTACCTGCCTGGATACCCCCAGTGGATTTAGCTGCAGCTACTCTAAGCGTTGATACAACCTACAGGTAGCAGAAAGGGGGGTGAGCGGGTCTTGCATTGCTTTTTGGCTTTGTTTTTGAAGAGTAACACCGCTGAGTGTTTAAATTTAAGCAAGGACTGGAAGAGCTGCGGAGGCTCCCAGAATAAACTTAGGGCAGGCTCGACGCTGCTGTGTTGAACATGGCCTGAGAATGGCTTCCTATAAACCAAATTTCCCAGGTCACTGGCAAGGTCCAGCTATATTACTGATCATGGAGGTTCTCCTTCCAGTACTCCTGTCCTGGGCATCTTTCAGGTGTACTGGAAACCCTCGTAGTATTTTTGTTTGCTTTAACCCTTTTCCTAAAACTTAGGAGCTTGAGCTCAGCTAACAGAACTTGTTTTGCTGACTCAGTTCCCTGACCATTGTGTTAATAGACTGAACCGGGTCCTGGGCTCATTCACACCCGCCCTTCCCTTCCCCAGAGGAAAAAGCTTGTCTGTCTCTCTATTATGATTAGCATGGTGATGGGTCTTAATTGTAAGTTTTGCATCACCCTGGGTGACACGTTTACATCTGTCAGGAATCCATGGTCTCCTGTGACATCAAAATTCAGAGGTTTTCTATCAGAGAGCTAACTCCTAAGCTTCTATCACTTCTCAGCAATTACATTTGAAAAGTTTTTAGTGGAAAACATTGCAGATCTCTGACTCAGATTTTCATGGTATTCAACCCAAAAGCAGTTGGTGAAAGCAAACAAAGTAAACGTCTGGTTAAAAAACATTTGAATGGCAAATGGATAAGCACCACTGATCTTTCCTCCCACTTTGCAGAAAAGGGGAACGCAAAGATAATTCACTCGGTTTGCAGGGGCCCTGACAGAGCTGCTCCAAAAGCACAGACCTGACATTCCCAGAGCTCCGCATTTTTGCCAGCCCATCCCTGTGGCTGCACAGACCAGTGCTGGTGCCTGCTTAGGCTCCACATCCCAAACTCACGCCCTTGCTGCCAGCCTCTGCTGCTTTCCTTTTAGCCAGCCACATGGCCGGACCGCTGCCCTCCCAACATCATTGCCAACAAACACCACGGGGCTGCTGCGAGCAACCTGCAGCCAGAGTCTGGAGGGCAACTCAAGACTCCTCCACCTCCCCAGTGAAGCGCCGCAGCCGTGGTGCCCTCCAGCCTAACCCATAAACGCTTTTTACTTTAAGCTGCACGGAGAAAGGCTAAATAAAACCCAGCAGAAATAGTCATGTGGCAAAGGATAGACAAGATGATCTGTTCGGGCTTCCTGCTCTCAAATTTATGATTCATTTATACAACCCAGACTCAAAGAGCTCCCACAAAGAAGGAAACTCTGGAAAGGTCAGACAGTTCCAGTCCTCCACTGCACCTCACTGCTGAAATACCTGTATTGCTATGACTGCTTGCAGAGACTAGCACTTTCTGTCTTACTGTGAGCCTGATCACCAGCTGAGCAATCTCAGATAAAACCAAAACATTTGTAATACACACACACATGGTATACATACACAGGAGTTCCACCTACATGGGCTTGGTGACAAATATTTTGTGGCTGAGCTTTTGTGGTTTATGGTATCACCAGGAACGCTGGTGTTTCCTGGTGTCCCAGTGTACCCGTGTGTTTAAGAACCTTCAAGTGGAATTAAGCACTTGAAACATTAAAAAGAAGGAAAAGAAGAAAAATGTAAAGAAAAAAAAAGTTGGGTTTTTTTCATACCTAATTATATCATAAACCACTTGCATTGCATCCTTCCAGTCTGCAGCTAAAATTCCAACATCTGCGGGTATCTAAATAGAAGTCCTTACACTGTATTTATCCCTGAAAGGATATCACGTGGCTAACACTCAGCAGAGCAGCGGGACCACAGGAGAGTCTCTGCCTCAGAAAGCACATGCCTTCTGGGAAAGCCATAACAAATATTCTCAGGGCAAGAAAAGAGCTGGCTCTCGTGTGGTCGGCTGGTTAGGTGGGGGGACTGGGAGACAGCCCTCCTGGTGCTCACTGTCTCCTCTCACGAGGGCAATTCCTGCAGATAGATCAGATCACTGGATGAAGGGAAGAGTTAGGTCTTTTCCTTGCGCCACAGCATGAAAACACAGCCTTCTGCTTCCTATCCCTCGCTTCGCTGTGCACATCCACCTTCTCCAGCGGATGCAGTTGGCCAGAGCCCCGCCAGGCGGCTCGCTGAAATGCCCTGGCCTGGGAGGAGGCCGGCTAATTCCAGGCATTTCCCAGCAACGCAGCTTCACAGATGGCCAAAGCAGCAGTTTGCCTCTGCCCTTCACTGTGGAAGCGTGAGCAGTGAAGAGAGCCGGCACCTGCCTTCTCCACGCTCCACGTTTCTCCCCGGACCTGCCCAGTCTCCTCAGACAGACGCAGATGTTGTCAGCCCAGCCCCTGAGCTGGAAGCCGTGGCAGCAGAGTGCAGACCTCCATCTGGCAACGACGGCTCGAGTGGTGGCTTGTCACCTTGTCACCTGCTGGGACCATCTGTCCGCAGGCAGCTGCATCAAAGCTGTCCTTGTCCTGCTGTCCCCTCCTGCTCACCCACTCCCACAGGGGGCAGGTCTCGTTCTCCTGCCGCTCGTTAGCTTCATGTGGGTGGGTAAGCCCTGGAATCTGCCGATCAAACAGAACTAAATAAACACCAAGTGGCACCGTTACTGCTGCCTGCCATTGCAAAAGTAACGCAAGTATCATCAGCATGTCATGTGCTGCCTCCTCCAAACTGGCCCACATTAGAGGAAGCAGTTGCCATTTCTCCCAGCTAACTGAAGTACCCTCACGCAGGAACAGTAAACGTCTTGGTCTCAAAGTTTAAAAATAACGATAGTGGTTCTGACACAAGATGCAGTTCTGGGGATTTGGGGAATTAGAAGAGTTAAAGAAACAGATACTTTCAGATGAATCATGACTTGCACTTACTACTTTATCGCTTCTTCCAATTAACCGTACTCGTTTCTCTGCTCACAGACCTCATATTCCTGTCAGCAAGTTAGTGGTTTCCGAATCTTATGATACATACATAAGTAGAAGCTACCAAGTAACAAAAGAAATCATCAGTGAATGTAAAGGCAAAGGTAAGTGCTACGGAGGGGGTGAAAAACAAGACAGGCTCTCTGGGGTGTGAATGCCAGTATTCCTCAGCAGTCTTTCCCTCCTCAAGGAGATGAATCCCCACACCTGAATCTCTCATCCCCTCTCCCAGAGACACTGGAAATTCCTCGATGTGTCAGAACTATGAGTTCAGATATGCTCTGCTCACAAGAAAGGTCCATAAACTTAAGCAGCAGAAATATTTTAGGGATCCCTACCCAATGCAAGCTGTTTCTCAGGGGAATAAATAAGCCATTTGCACTCTGCTGTCTGTTACCAGCATCAGATGGGGCATCTTCCGTCCCCCATCTGAGCTACGTTTCTGAAATATATTACCCATAAAGACTGTAGAACAGTTCGCCAAACACAATATTGAAATAAAAAAAAATCTCTAGCTTTTATTTTTCATTCACAATATAGGAATAGGATGTTTCTAAGTTCTGGTGATTTCACTCATTTAATTTCACTGATCTGTCTCTATGTTGTAAGCTTTTATTTTAATAGTTTTCACACAAACTTCGAGAGCACAGTGTGGCACTGGTTGTAAAGGATCTTGGAAATGGAAATCTAAAGCTATCACTGTGGAAAAGCAGCAACCAAAATTAAAGTGCGTGCTTTAATCAGAATCAATTTTTGGGTAGGAGAAAAGCATTTGCTTCACAAGACAGCTGACATCTCGCTGGAATTCTTGTTTTCTTCAGAAAGCCACATTAAAACTAAGTAGTACTGAGTTAAGCGTTATCCTGAAAATTGAGAAATGCTCTAAATGTGTTAATAAACCATACTTTTTTTTTCCCCCTAATATACATAGTGTAATGTGTTGTTATATGATAAACTGAACCCATTTTGAACATTTGAAATGGTCTGCTTGATCTCGGGCACCAGTCCGTAAAGCTGGCTTCATCTCCCTCCTCCGCCTGCTTTTCTCACTTTATTTCAGGAAATAACATCCTGATAGTGGCACACGCGTCCTCCCTGGAGGCTTGTACCTGCCAGCTCCAAGGGCTCTCGCCGCAGAACTCCAAGGACTTTGTACAGATGGTCCGAAAGGTAATTACCGCCAAGGAGTAAAGCTCGCTGGCTTTACAAAGAGAAAAGAAATTTGCAATCTGCTTACCCAGGTAGAGGACACTTTGTTCCTCTTGCCTGATTGTTCCACCCATTACAAAGTTTCACCCATGTCAGAAGTCAGGAGAGTGAAGCAGATCGGTCTCTTTCAGAGGCTTATCTTAACATGTCACTTCGTAACAGATAGCACAGGATCAGATGCCCACCTACAACTGGGCTTGCAGTGACTCTGCTTTATGCCTGTACATACCAGGGGCTGTATAGAGACTCCCACAGTGCCCTCCAGTGCCGAAAACACCCTAACCATCGATAACAGGGCACTTCTGCCCTACAGCACTTCTCCTTCTCACTGCAGTCGGAAGAGCTGTTAACCATCAGAGAAAAGGACTGAAAATTATAATGGGGTCTTCTGCCTTCATTCCTTTACTGCTAAGGAGGTGGCATTGTCCACTGCCGGCTTTGCAGACACTCTCTGGGATATTCATAGCTGACAGTTGATCTGAGGACACCTGAGCCAGACTAGCATCCGTATTTCTCCTCCATAGCTGCGCTGGCCTTCAGGGATGGGACCATGTCAGCCAACAGGACATCTGTGGTTTGAACTGGCCCATATTTAAACTACACTACAAGGGCATAATCTGTCTTTCCTAGTGTTTTGTATGTACAATGGTGCACAAAGTCTGGCTGTCACACCTGAGTCCCACAATCATCTTTTGAAAACGGACTTTGGGGAAAGGGAGAGAGAGAGAAGACAGTGAGATGCTTCAGTAGCACAGCAGGACCTCAGCCCTTAGGGGAGCTCCTTCCTTGCACAGCTGGATCACCGCTTATTGCCTTTATTTCCATCTTTCCTCACACAGATTCCGTACTTGGGATTTTGTTCGTGCGAAGAACTGGGAGATACAGGTGTTTGGCAGCTTACGGACCCCCCCATCCTCCCTCTCACACATGGACCAACTGGAGGCTTTAACTGGAGAGAAACCTTACTACAAGAATAGGCAAAGCTACGTGAGCAAGGACAACCCATGGCCTTTCTAAGCGTTGGAGAATGTCTCTTCTTTCTTGTGTTTATTGACAGTGGAAAAATAGTCATAACATGTTCAGTGGATCACACAAACAGCTGTTCTAGCATATCTCTCACACAGCCACAGTCACGCAAAAATTCTCATATACAACTAGGCAAATAGAAAAGGGGGTGATTTGAGGGGAAAGCGTATTAAAATACAGATTGAAGCTCTTGCACCGCAGGGAGCCTCTGTTTAGTCAGTAGCTCGGGTAGATTTTCCCGCCTTGAACGGAGCTCTGATAACACCAGTAACTTTCACTGCCTTCTGCACCGCGTTAGAAACAACTAGCACTGTGTAAAAGTCGAGCATTCAGGACGCTGAGGTTTTTTTTCACTACTATTTTTGCAAAGCATTAGCAGGCTTGTTCAGGACCACATGTTGAGACACACACACCCCCGCTCACCACCCCCAAATTCTCAGCACCTTCCATAAAGCATATGACCACCAGCTGGAAATGAGAGTCTGGCATCGCCTCTGTGGGCAGCATCAGATTATTCCTCTACTCTATTTGCGCACTGTGTTAGGTGTTGTGTTGGGCATACTGTGGGTGCAAAGACTGATTTACGCTGATCTGCATCAGAATAAAACTCTGAATTTCACCTCAGTTACAGATGAAGTTTGCACATCGAGACAGTACAGTTGTGAACAAAGACTGGGAGCAGCTTCTTGTAAGCGGAGGTGAAATAAGCGTTTTCAGACACAGCCTAAAGTCTTTGTGTCATTTAAATTCCCATCAGAAGACCCTGAAAAAGGGTTTTCCCTTTTATACTGAGATTTTGTGCTGGTCATTTACACAGCGGTGGCTTTCCGTCCCATGTGAGCTTTTCTGTCAGCCCTGGTAAAGTTCTGCAGTAAGCAGCTGTCTTCAGGAGCTAATGCTGAAATCAAAAAGATGCTGAAATTCAGCCTCCGCTGCATGCTTTGCTTCCTTTTCCTTAATTCCTAAGTGCCATCTGTCATACAGACAAAGCAGAGCTGAAAAAACAGTACACTTACATTTAGGAGCAACATGCTTTGGCCTATTGAGATGCTATTTATCTGGCGGGGGAAGGGTTATGTTTTGGGGAGAAGGGAAGAGAAGGGTTTCCATCCGTAGCTAATACCTTTGAAATCACAAGAAGTGTCCTCTTAGTGCAACAGCCTGCAAGATCCCAATACCAGCTGCTTCACAGGAGAATGCAAAATACACCGCAGTGGGTAGTTTTTTATGTATGAACTGGCCTCAGAGCAGGTTTCTTTTAGATTAATATTATCTTAAGTCATCAGCCTGGGGTCAAAGAGTTCCTGCAGACATTTGTACAGGTCCTATCAGCATAGGCTGACTTTGAGAAGGTACTTAAAAATGTGCTTAAGTGGGATGAAAGAGATTTAGGCATACTCCTTTCTTGGCTTGGGCCGTAAGTCTGAGTATTCCCATAAATACCATCAAAGGCAAGTTCAGAAGTACCAGGAAAGAAATTCTGGCATCCTAGGTACCCCTCTTTTGTTCAGCTTTCCTTCCGCAGAAAGTGTCCTCATTTGAAATGTGTATATGGCACAGAAGTTTCTGCTGGCCAACTTTGACAAAGGCAAAGTTCTTCATAGCAAGATCAAAGTTTGATTTTGTGTTGGTTTCTTTTAACCTCTCAAGCCTTCAGCAGGACTGGTCTCGCCTTCAGTAGGATATGTCTGAGCCACACGTTCAGCAGTCCAAACAATTAAGGAGTGATAAACTGCAATCCCTTCTTCCTAAACGAGGCAAAACACTCAGCAGTTGCGATGTAACAAATCTTAAGGGGTTTTAGCTCAGCTTTGTCTCTGGGTTTTATTGAGCTTGCCAGGGAGGGTACACCAGATTCTGTACAGATTTTGAGTCAGCAGAGAGCTCGTCCTGTGCAATATGTACATTGTCACGATCCATAACGATAGTGCATTATTTATACATTTATGACTATGTAGGCCATTCATAAGTGCATTATTATACCAGGGATGTATACTGAAAAGTCAGGGAGATAACTTATGAGATGACAGAAGAAACTGCTCCTGTGCAGTTATACTGCTGTCACTTTAGTTTTTAACTGTAATTTAAACTATTTTTGGCTGTGTACAGACATTCTGAAGAGCATTTCTGTCTTGTTTTCCTCCATGCTTAGTCACTGCAAATTTGCAAAGAGTTTAAAACTAAATAGATGACAATCACACCAAAATTAATTTGGTTACCGATGCATGTGTAATTCTCCAGACTGCTTTTTGTTTCATGCTATGGGCCAGCAAGATGTAATTCGGGGCAACAAATATTGCCTATACAAAACAGTAGAGGCTGCTCAGGTCCCATCGCAGGTAAGCGACATTACAAGGAGTTTATTTAGTCAGAAGCATGAAACAGAGAGAGAACAAAACCTGAATGCACAATTTGAATATTGTACTAGCTGATCTTTGCATATAGTAATATAGAAAAGTGTTCTGTTTGAGAAGGTAGATGTTAAAATACTCTCTTTAAAAAAGTATATTTTTGGATGTTTGGGAAAGTATTTTGACAATTGTAGTCTTATCTCAGATTTTTCAGGTGTCAAGAATCTCAGAAAGAATCTTATTTTCTTCTAGCATTTTGATTTCTCATAGGGGGTTTGTGTTAAGTAGTCTCATGTTGATAAGGCTTATTGGGGGAAAAAAAGAAAAAAATGTTCCTTTTAAATTTTTAATTGAGATGTTAAGAATACAAAACAATTGCTGCTTCACTTTCACTCCATTGCTGCTCGTTAGTGTGTATTTACGTGTTTTGTCCCAGAAAAACATTAGACTTGATCTATCTAATGTGTGTGCAAGTCTCTTCTCTGCCTTCACTGTGAGCTGCATCAGATCCCGACAGTTTAATTAGGGTACAGGAGGCAAATAGCAGTTCCTAGATTTTTCCCTCTCTTCCCAATTAAGGAATAAAGCTGGAAATCTGCCAAGCGTAAGTTGTTCATCCAGTATTTTCGTAAACTGCAACTTAAGGGTTGGGCTAGAAAAATACAAGAATCCAAGTGCAGAATCAAATTCTAGCACCGCGGCAGCTGACGGGATGCCAGTCAGCACCAGAAGGTCAAAACCAAGGGTATTTGAGAAAAGTTCCAGTTTGATCAAGAGTTTGTCCTTAGCACTGGCGGGCAGGGGCTGCAGCACGCCCCGACCCCATGGCTTGAGCTCTGCCTGGGGCTGCCTCTCTGGTTTAATGCAGGTGCCAGGTGTAAAGTCTGATGCATTTCCCTTCCATTTAGTGCAGTGGCAGCTACAGCCAAATACTTAAACCCTCTGAGCACGGAGCCAGGTTCTCCGTGAGCGTAAATACTCAAATCAACAGATCTTTGCTTGTTTATGCAAACTGAGGATCCAGGCCACAACTTCAGAAACAAAAAGTAGTTCCCTTTTCACCAAGTCTGAAGAGTTTCAGAAAGAAGTCAGCTGATGGTGGGAGCCGCCACCTCCTCTCTGGTGATAGCTTCTAGTGTCAACCGTATTATGAAAGTGGTAATTTACATCACCAAATAAGTGGTTGTTCACAAGAATTCTACAGGAATCATTGTTAGTGAAGGCAAGGCAAGCGGTAATTGTGCAAAACAAAGAGGGTAGAAGGGATGCTGGAGCGCTATTTCCCAGCGTATGTTTTTGTATCCACAGCCCTGAGCCCCCCAAGTAGCAATATCTCAGGGACGTGGGTACTGTCATCTTTGACTGTGTGCTACCTGCAGCTTTTGGGGAAAAAGGTGAGAGGATGGGGAGGGGGTTATGTACAGCACTGTGACAAACTCAGCCTCTCTGCTGCGCTCCTGCACTGGGTGGGAGGGATTGTCACCTTTTCCCTCTGGGTCCCATGAGTCCTCACAAAGGGCTGATCCAGAGCGCAGGGAAACAAAGAGGAAGATTTCTCATGATTTCCTCAGGATGAAGCCACGCAAAGCCTGGTCCTACCACAGGCTGCCCCCCCCACCCTGGCCCCGACTTAAGGAGGAAGTTGGAGGACACATATCTGTGCAGGGTTGAGCCCTTCCAGTCCCAATTTAAGAAACGCATGCAGAAGCAGAGCGACATTCAGTGTCTGATGATATTCACGTTCATTTCAAAACGAGGGATGCTAAATAGTTGAGTTAGGCTGTAGTCAACTAACCCTCATTTAAACCCACAGCTGGAAATTAGTTTGCGATGCTTCACAACTTAAAATGTATTGAAATTCCATATGAAAACGATTGCTTACAGAGGGAGCCTTAATAGGTTTGGTTTGTGGGGTTTGATTTTTTTTTTTTTTTAAAAGAGAGCCTAAGCACAGGGGATATTATTTGAACTTTAAAAATACATGTGAAATGATGGTGGTAGCAGACATGCTTAAAATGCTGAATGAATGAAAAAAAAAAATTAAGCCGTAAATGTGATTGGTTGCATACACTCTAAATCGCTACTTACTTCTCACCACTTCCTCAAATACTTGTTCCCTGGGGAATATTCATGAACCATACATGCTACATAGCAGAAAATACACAGCCAGTTCCTTTCTATTACTTCCCATTAAAATGTATTTTCTGAACTTTCTCTCTGTGGACATCTCTTAAAACTTGATGTTATCAATGGATACTTTTTTTTTTTCATTTTAAACACGTTGTATCATTCTGTTTATTATGTTTTTAGTGTGAGCAGATTGTATTTATTTGGGAAAAATGTTTGCTGTTTAAAAAAACCAATAATTGTATTGCCAAAAATAGCTGTAATTACCTGTGACATCTGTATTTTTTTTTTATTTGGGGGGGGGGGGGGGCTTGGTTGGTTGTTTTTAATCTCAGTTTCAAGTGCTAACAACTGTTAAAACAACCACTGCATTTTAATTTGCTTATGACATTAAATGGATTTCTCGGAAGTTGGACAAAAATGTCTCTTAGATGATTTAATAAAGACACCACACACCCACACCTTGCCCTTCCTATTTAAGTTTTCCCCTCAAGCGTGTTGGACTTTGCTGGCATGAATATGCTGACACAGACCTTCAATGAAGTGCCCCTTCAGAGGGGCCCATGCATTGCTGGGGTGCACCTGAGCGGTATTTGCAGTGGCTCCAGCAAGATGCAGTTCGGGAAAAGCGCTTGTTCTGGGCGTATGCCCAGGGAACAGCTGTATTGGTACCTAGAAACAAAAAAGGAGCCAGGGCTGTTTCTCAGTTGGGGTTGCAGTGCTGCCCTCACTACATCCCATTTTGGGATGCCCACCCGGATGGGGTGTAAGCCTCAGAAGCATCAAGGAGAAAGGGGAATTTGAGTTACATTTTTCTTCCCTCCACTCAAGGTGAAGTTCGTTTATTTGACAGCAGATGGCACAAAACCATCTCAAGTCTACTGCACAGCGACAGCGTGTTCCCTCTGGGTTGGAGGCAGGTGGCTTCAGTGCCTCTGCTGTTTGATGGCTCTTTCCCCCAGAGTTATTTTACTGCCAGGTTTAGATATGTGGAACTGGAAGCACAACTTTTAGACAAAAGTAACGCTCATCTTTACAACACTTCTTTCTTGATCTGGATTTTTTAACCACCAGTAGTTTTATCAGCCAGTGAGACTCTTTCCTTTCAAACCAACCACCTACATTAAACTTTACGGCCTACGGCTCTGTTTTCCAGTAAAACTGATTATATTAGGATTAACATAAAAGCCATGGCTTTTATCAATCAAATATACACTAATAGAGTGATGCACTTCCACACACCTGGAAGTTTCATGGAAACGGTTCTAATAACTTAGAAGTGAAATGCATAATGTATTTGTAATTAACCATTTTGTTCAGTTCACTCAAACCCATGTCCTGCAAATGCACAGTTTTTAAACCATATTTCTTATCTTGTTAAAGTCAGCTCATTTTGACAGCATTAGTCATTTGCACTAAACATTGGGCAGTTGCAGAGAAGTGCCAGAAGAGGATCTGCCAAAGCCTGTGTGGAACTCAGTACATATGGCTACATGATGAAAAGAAGCTCTGCCTACAACCGGCTTGGATAAATCTTGTGATGTTACTGGGCATCACACACCCAGGAGATGCAAAATGCTTCACTACACCCCAGACTGCTCCCAAAATCATCAAAGCTGCAACGGGACATGGGAAACCCAGATTCTGCCACCAGACCTCTGGGACCTCCTGTTGTAATCATCCCTCCACCCCATGCTTCGGCGCTCAGTGAACCTTTCACAACCACCTCACCAATACTCTTAATTCCCCCGAGAGCCACAAACCACACACAGCGCATCACCTTTCTCTCGTTATTTGTTTTGCCAGGATCCCTGCAAGCAGAGCAATGCAAACCTCCTGCACACGCAGTGGTACGTAGACGCAGAGTGACACAAGGCTATTTTGCCAGGGATATAAACTGCACAGCGGGGTTGTCAAGCAGCCTTGCCAATTGCTGCACTACGGCGGTGTCCACCAAATAAGCGCAGCCTTCCTGGGTGCCTCCCCACCTTGGGGAATTAAATCCTGTACCGTGCACATCACTGCAGCAGGGGTCCCCGGGGGGGCTAGCGCAGGTCCCCAGGGTCCACGTTTCTCTTCACCTTTACCTGCCTCCATATACATCTCCCCCACATGGATGCTGAGGGAGACAGAGCTGGAGGGGGTGCAAGGTGAAGTGCCCCCAGCCCTGTCGCCCACCGGTTCCATTTTAGGGACCCGTGAGGTCACCGATTTCTCAGCAGTCACCAACACGTAGGAAAGGTGAGACGGGGGAGAAGAGAGTGCAACCGCAGAGAGAAGGAAAGGAGGCAGAGACCCCGGCAGTGATGAAGTCATGGTAAATCTGCTGCCCCGTGCTGAAAAGGGCCGGGCTGCACGCAGCGGCCCCGGCAGAGGGAGGAAGCCAGCACAGACCGACCGCCTGCGCCCACACCGCAGCATGACTTTCACCAGGCTGCTGCACATCGCGGCTCTGCTCCTGATGCAAGGTAAGCAATACGTCTTCTCTCACACGATCTCCCCTTCGCAAGCGGTCTGGCTCGGAGAACTCGATTTCCAGCACTCCACACGCCAGGAAGCTTTGCTGTTGTGTTCTTGTTGACAATGCTGTTTTGTCACCCGATTTCTAAAGCACGCTGGTGCTGAATTCCAGCTGACTCCTAAACCCAGTGTCGATGAGACCAATTCACCTCCTAGCAGCTGGCGGCATGCTCGAGGTGGCAAAGCGTTGGGAAATCAAAAGATTTTCCCTTAAATTTCAATCACTGCTTAATTTCCGTGGCTGCATATACTGTTGTTCATGTATTGTGTAAAAAGAGGCTCCTATAAGAAGTCAGAGTAATTTAGAAAGCTCTTGCAAAGTACTTTGAAAACGAAAAGCACTTTAAATGCTCAATCTCCTTACTCCTACTAGAGGATGCAGCTTATACCTACTTTGCTAATCTCCTCTCTTTCACACACAAGAGAGCATGCAAGGTTCATATCCGAGCATGTCGAATAGGGAAAGACTTAGGTAAGGAAAGTAGCGAGACAGCTGTCTGCAGCTCAGGGTTCTTAGAGGCTTCGCTGCTGACCTTTGCAGGAGGAACGCACGCTCGAGCCGGAGCAATAGTCCCTCTCCCTTCTCAACAAGCGCTGGAGCAGAGGCCATAGCAGTGCTATTGCTGACACCTCGCTAATACTCTTTTACACCAAGGTATTGCTAAACAGAGGGCACATCAAATCTCGGTGCCTAGGCAGCGACAAAGCATTCTGTAATACTGTACGCTTAGGATATTTTATTACCATTGGTTGTGTTTAACAGAAGCCAGGCCTCAAGGAGCTGCCAGTTATATCCTAGCTGAACTAGCACTTGCCATGCCCTTTAGACTTGCTCCAAATCAGCAGCTTTCACTCTGTTTTGGGGTACAACCCCTCTTCCCCCAGTATTACCACAGAGTCCTGCGTGATGAATTTGTACCTGCTGACAACCGCTAGCTGCTCGTGGCCATCAGAATTCATTCAGACTCCCACGCGCAGGCCTGCAGCCAGAGGTCAAAAATAACTCATTAAACAGGATGTCTCTACAGGCTACTGTTTTAAAGATAATTCTGAAATGATGCATTGAGTGCACATCACCGCAACAAGTTCTCTGCGCACTCTCTGATGGCTAAAATAATAGCAACCAGAGGCATGAACCATTCTGCTCAGTCCCATCATGCAATTTCTAGCAAGAAATTATTACCCTTTTTTGCCAAGAAGGTGGATATATCACTGTACTTGATGCCAGACTAATTTTTCCCAGTAGCCTCATCACCGGGGATCCACATGGTACAAGAACCACTGGAGCTGGTACGGGGGCATCTCCCATGCCCCAGTGACTGTACTGTGGTGGGCTACAGTGGCTTGAAGACCCCAACCACGTCAAACTGCCCCCTATATGAGGACAGAAATTTGACCTGTGAGTCATGGTCTGAATGAAGCCATTGTCCCTCGGGGAAATTACAAATATGCTCTGTTTTGGCGGCTGCTTTTTTCTGTTTTGGAAAAGCAAGCACCACCCCCACCTTTTCTTGTTCAGTCTTGCTGCTCTCACCTCAAAAAGTGTGACTTGAAAGACCCCACACTGCTGTTAGCGACAGGAAACTGCCACTATGAAAAAACACAGAAGGGCCCCATGGAAAACCACAGACAAGGCCCTCTCTGCTGCTTTAAGAACATGCACCTCCTGACGCAGGTGTTCACAAGTGGAACCCATGCAAGGAGGTTTTCCTTTTGCTACCACTCCTCTGCAAGCTACCCCCACGTGGCACAAGCCCTGAGAAACCAGATGAGACACTAACCCTAGGAAACGGAGGTGGAATCGAGAGGGAATATAAGCCAAAGGCACTGATGTGCCATATGCGATGGTAAATCAGTTACAGCCACTCAAGTTCAACAGGGCTTTCGCGGTGTACAATGATCCTGGGGAACCCAGCCTGTGGTGTCTCCTGGCACCATGCAGTAAGGATAGACAGCAGATCTGTATCGCAGTTTCTCCTTAGCTAAAGCAGCATACATCCTACGTACAAATTCAGAAGTAAAAATACTGAGATATTAGAAGGAAGTCTCTTCTACAAGCTTATAGACTGCAAAGACTAGACAGTGAAGAAAGAGAAAAGGTCCGTGGTGTATTTGTTATTTGTGGAGTCCCAAGCTCCATCACTGACCATTTTTCTGTGCCACCTCTGGCCCAGGAAATGTCAGGTGTGCTCAGCTCAGGGTTGAGGCATGGCATCCCCACGGGAAACTACTGTTTTACTGGGAGACAAGTCCTTCCTCCAATTTGTGTGGTAAAAGATCAGGTCCAGCAAGAATGCCCTACAATAGCTTCATTTCTGGTATATTTTAAAATGTTTTTAAGAAAATGAAAAGCTTTTCTGAAGCCCAGAAAGATTCATTTCCCCAAACTGCAGTGCTCATGTATGCAGTAGGAACTTGCAGCAGACAGCTAGCTGGAAAATAAAATCAAAACACACAAAACAGGAATGAAAAATAAAACCCTCCTACTGCCTATTTACTTAACTCCGACCCAGGCACTGCTCTTAGTAATTTCTCCAGGGCATGCTTTTTTCTGGAGAAGGCAATTCATTCCAGGTTATCAAATATTTTTACAAAGTGTATTATATATCATAGAATGTCTGGACAGAAAAAACACACTTTACTGCCTGTCTGTAAAATAAACTGGGAGGAGAGAGAATGAAATTTCATTTTAGTAACCTGTGCCAGGCCATGTTTGTGGATCCTATCTCTCTAAGAAGTTTCAAAGCCAATTCAAAGCAGTTGCAGCATTAAAATTTCTGAATAAAAAAGCCTCATTTTTCAGAGGTTCTGATCATTCACTGCTCAGTCGCGCGCACACTTGCAAATCGGGTTCAACAGCTCCAGAAGGGAATATGGAATAATAAAAATTAGTTACAGGGAGAATGTGCATTAAATGGGTCTGCTATCAACTCTTCATTGACTCATGTGGAATAACATTTAATAACTAAATCTGGTTGTGCTAGCAGGTGAAGATCACAAACCTTTGGTACATATCTTACCCGGTTACTGTGATGACCTAATGACTGTAATTTATTTATATCAGTACAATCATATTGGCAAGTTTCCTAATGTAGGAAAACCTTTACACCCTTGAAAATAGGAAAATTGACCCCTTACCCTGTCAAAACACGTCCGCTTTGCTTCATGTCACATTTTCATACTTGTTTTTTCCCTGTCATCTCTGGCAGGGGATTTTCCAGGAGCTGGCAGTGAAACCATAACTCTAAAGGAAGGAGAGAACCTAAATCTCCGCTGCACCCTCAGCAGTGACGACGGTTCTGCCCGGCAGTGGTTAAACCCTCGTGGGTTTGCCATTTTTCTGAACACCCAGCGGGGTAAGTGTGAAAACTGAATGTAGCACTTTCCACGTGGGGCTGGAGGGTCACCCCAAAGTGGGCTTTCTGAGCTCCCACCCGTGGCCAGTCTGACTCACCTGCTACCCAACCGCTCGAGGTCGTTTTACATTCAGCCCCTTTCTGGCAGGAAGCTGATGAAATGGAAACCCCCACCAGAGTGGTCTGGCGCCAGAGCTTTTAGCAAAGAACTGTAGTTACTACCAGCACCAAGAGATTAGCACAGAAACCCACTCTCGCCTTACAAGAGAGACAGGAGTAGACGTGCCTGAAAGCCCTGGTACGTTTCTGCTCAATTCGATGCAGTGCATCAAGAGGAAATTTTTAGAGAACAAGCAGTGATTTCTAATACGTGCTGACAAAGCCAAAGTTACAATTACAGTGTTCCCTTCCACTCCCTACACCTCATGTCTCTCTCTACTTATCTGTCCTCCTGTTGGTCCAAATTCAACAGCTCTGCAAGATGAGGACCGCCTTGGTCTTCCCCATTTGTACAGTACCTAGTCAGCATCCCTGCTTGTTAAAGCCTTTAGGCTTTAATGATAGTAACGGCTAGAATTTATCCAAATGACAGTGGGTACCCAGCTCCCACTGAAACTGCCCAGGAACTGAGGGTCCTCTTCAGTTGCGCTGGGAATCCCAGCGACCGGGTCTTGCCACCTGCATCAAACCAGCCCACTAATATTTCCCACAAGTATTGCCAATATTTCTAAATGGAAAATGTCACAAGTAACTGTTGCTCCTATTTACTCAGTTACAAGAGCAAGCCGGATGAATGTTCTTTAGCAGGTTTAAATGACTCCCACATGTATGTATTAGAAACTGTTTCCTGTGGAATCCAGGATCCCAAGTTCAGTACTCTCAGTATAATGCATATGAACAATTAGATTCAAATGGGATAAAAAAAAAACCCTCAGTGCTGAGCCACTGACAGCTAATCAATATGGGAAACAGGGCTACTGCAACCCGCCCTGGGCTGCTTTGACATCCAGGCTTCCAAAAACCACAACAGGCTATGGCAGGGGTTCCTCTCGCCTGCTACAGTCTATTAGTCCAATCATGCACCTAAGAACTGCAAGACCTAGGAGGACATCACCTCTCCATCACTTATCTCTATTTTTGACATATATATATGTTCTCAGTATTTTACACCGTAGAGGTAGGCAAGAGTAGCAAGAATTCCTACATTTACACAAGTTCTCTACAGCTCTGGCTACGGCCATAAACATTCTCTTTCCATGCAAAGAATTTTGGACTGAGACACTTTATTCTGCCCATATCCAGTTCTAAACACCTCCACCTTTTAATGGCTCTAGCCCTTTTGATGGTTAAATTTTTGCTGAGTTGACACAGCAATTTAATAAGGTTAGGGAAAGAACATATCCACTAGTATCTATAGAACCCGAGTGAACAAAATGGTATCTGTCTTAAATCACCTGAGGATTCAACCCATAGTTTCAACATCCCATGATTATCCTTCAGTACAATGCACGATATAACACCCAAAAGGACCTGCAAAGCACTTGGACCCTTGATAAGTCAGACATACTGAGTATTTTGCTTTTGCAATACAAAAGAAAACAGTCCTCATTTAGAGAGAAACTAAACTTTATGCTGCGCATGGACATTTTCATTTTTTATTCTGAATCACCACTGTGAATCTCTGTCACATTGCTTCTCCAGTAAACCACTTTGTGCATCAGTTCCCTCCAGTCTCACTGTAGCTAAATATATGACAAGCTAGTTCCAAGTCCTACATCATGGTGATTTCAAAACCCTTCAGTATTTAATCACTTCCATAAATTATAGTACTGCGGTGGTTTTCTCCCAACTCAGTACTTTTACAAGACCTCAACTAAAAAAAATAAATGAAAAAGATAGTTTTTGAGGTCGTTTTCTCCCTAATGACTGGTGCACATTCCCAGTTTCAGTTCAATTTGAGGGTAGAAAGTTACATTTTCTGTGCTGCGATTGTGGGAAAAGTCCATGTGACTTGCTGGCCTGACCCCCAGGACTCCCATGGGTCATCCACCAGCAGGAACGAAGCAGAGACCAGAAAGTCAAGAGAGAGAAAGGGGACTGTACAGCAAAGTACAGATATCCTAGGAGATAGTCTGGTTAAAATAAAAGTAATTAGACAAGTCAATTAATAAGCAGTTAATAAAGAGGTGTGTGCTGACCATAGTGTTCATTTATATATCATAAAATACACCCAAAGAGGGGTAGTGATTTTTTCACAGACAAATAAAGGCTTTGGGAACGTGGAAGGGAAGGGTCCTCGGCTCATGCATTTATGCTCTATGTTCAAAGGTCCTGTTACTTTTCTGACTACATATCATGTCCTCACACCCCAATGTTTGCTTATATTTATCCACCAAGACACTTAAATAACCCAAGTTGCTATAATACCTGGGAACACAGGAACAACACCCCCTGAAAATAAAAGCGAGAAAAACCATGTCATTTTCCCAGCTGGCAGCACGCACACAGCCCTTCTTCAGTTTACTGTGGCCTCTGTACTAGCGCAGCACCAGCTAGGAATGGTTTGTGCTAGAACTGCTCCCTTTTGTCAAGTGTTGATGAATTAAAAAAAAATGCAATAAAGAAAACTATCCTCATTCATTACTGCTTTGATTATCTGTCTTGCTCTTATGTACCAACACACATAGCATGCTGGGTTTTATTTCCCTTACAGCTTTAAGGGATGAGAGGTACAAGCTTATCCGTTATTCAAAGGATGAATTATCCATCCAACTGTCTAACGTAACAGTGCACGATGAAGGCGTATATAGATGCTTCTACTACGGCATCCCGTTCAAAAGCAAGAACAAGACTGTCAAGGTATTAGGTAAGTTCTTCCACCTGCTTTGCTCCAGAGGAGCAGAACAACAAAGGCAGCCCCTCAACTCCCAACCTGCATTTTTGCATGCAATTGTACGGTTCTTAACACAACATAATCCTGGTCTTAGCTCAGTCCCCTGAAATAATGCTGTGTATGCAGGCATTCATAAAACTGCGTAGAAAGATGTACTGTAACTGATTCTAAATCTTCTTGCTGCAGCTGTTCCTTCTCATCCAGTACTGGAAGGATCCCGAAACACAGAAAGAAGCATTACACTGTCTTGCTACACCCAAGGATGTAAACCACAGCCTCAGATTACCTGGCTGTTGGACAACGGGATAGAGCTCCCTGGTAAGTGTGAAAGGACCAGGGACTGATTACTAACAATTTCTCCTTATCAACCTTGGGCATGTTTAAAAATACCGGAGGGTGAAACGCATCAGCTGGGACTACCACCCATCCTCTACTCTTTTAGTACAACTTGGCCCCCATGGTGCAGGTTTGGAGCAAAGTCAGCACTAAATTCCAGTGTTTGTGCAAGGGAGAGTACTCATCTGTTTTGCTCACGTTCAGTGCGGAACACCACCATTTGGCACCAAAAGGGTGAAATTCCACTGAAATAAAATGAAACCAAAACTCCGGAGGCACAATTTTCAAAGGCCCTGTATAAAGTCAGTTAGCAAATCCATTACAACTATTTCCATGTTGTAACCGGTAGCCAGATTTTCCTCAGCTTTGCTGAGCAGATGCCAGACACACCAGCAGCCTTTCCCTCTCTCGAGCCAGTTCGGAGCCAAGCAGCTCACTGGCAGAAGCAAGAAGAGAGCTCAGAAAAACACAGCCCATGCCACCCTGCAAGGTTCTCCCCAGTGAGAGGTCTCTACACGTCCAGGTGGACACGTGTGAGGAGGAACAGAGCCACCACGTAGTTCAATTTAACTTCTGTACTATATAAATAGCTGCTTGGAAGACCATATTTTAATAATAACTACCTTATTGGCTGTAACTAATAGCTGTAGCACGGTGGAGTGGAAATGCACATCTGTATCAAAGCGTGAGGAAGACACCCATAAATGCAAATGTATTTTCCTTCACATATTAACAAGCTCTTGTATTTTGCATCATCAAATAACATATACAAAGCTGAGCCTGTAATCTCCACCCCCCGTGCTGGCCTGAATACATCTAGAAATCAAGACTAAGGGGAAAAAATCCAGGCTGCCAGATACACAGGCGTTAATACAACTGCATCAAGCTTAAAGGAACTGCGCTCAGGGGAAGCAGCATAGCTGGTGAGGGAGCCACACACAAACCAGGGCAGAGAGCTATCTGCCATTGCAGGGGGAAAGGCGCTCTGGAGCAGTGCACAGGTCTTGGAAAAGCAGGTTCTAAAATCCTGCAGGGCTTTGGGAAGAGCTGGGCTGCATATGACTGTAAGGACTTGGGGGAATACCAGCTGCGAAGGTATGAAGCGCTCGGGGAAGCAATATGTCACCTCTAAGTTTTTATATACATTTTCCCCCACGTTCTACGAACAGGGGCTTCCTTAAACTTGAAACAACCTCAGTTCTGCCCTGATACAGCGTATTATTTGTAACATCACAACAAACAACTCAGGCACTAACACCTCCCACAACACATAAAGCCAGCTCTGCATTTCTCCACTTATTTTAACAAAAACCTGTGCTTACCTTTATCTCCTCCTCGCCTGTGTAGCACTAACCCAGTGAGCCATCAGGGCAAACCAAACCAGTGAGAACTCCCTGGCCACCCCCCAGGCACCTGGGAAGGCAATTAAGCAGCAGAGGGCAGGTGGGGGGGTCTGGTTGGTTGGTTTCATCTGTGGCTGGGTTTTCGGGGGCAGGAATATTTGCATGCGGAGGTGCTGATTTCACAGTGTGGCCTGCTTGTGGCAGACACAAATTGAAATGTTAAAACTGAAACTTTCTGCTTGTGCCTTTCCTTTTTTTGAAGGTGACTGTCTTTGAGTAACACTCCTTCTCTCCCTTCCATTCTCAGCTTTAATCACTTACTGCAAATATTTATACTAATCAGAAAATAGCTAATACATCTTAATTGCTGGCAGCACCTCAGTTCCACCAGGGCTCAGCGGGGGCAAACCAGCTGTAATTACTGAGCTGTTGCTGACAAAGATTATTTTCTTCCTAGCAAAAACACTTTAAAATCATTTTGAGCTCTTATGTGACCCTGCTGGGGATGGAAAAGAGGGTTGAGAAATACTGGTCTATGTGATACAGCAAGTTATCTGTAAAGGCTAATTTGGAAACAAGGAATTTCTTTCATTTAAGAAATAAGGGTGTTACCAAGGGTAACGCATCAAGAGAAAGCATCGGTTTGTTTCCAGAGAACCTCTACATTATGAACAGACAGCAGAAATTATTGTGCCACCATGGGCATTAAAAGTAAACATCAGAAAAAAACTCCCTCTCCACCAGAGCTATTCAAACACGTCTCTGTGTCACAGGAAATGCACCTTTATTTTTCCATATCATATAAATGAGTAGAAGTCAGTATTACCTAGAGGACTAGGAACTACATCAGACAAGTTACGTGGCTCTCTCTAATTCATTATAGCAAGGCAATTAATCTTTGTGTTTAACTACCCCCAGCCACAAAAGGGGAAGAGTCAAACCTGCATTGTAGGGATGATGAAGGACTTGCACAGGATTTCATAGTTATATAAATGTTTATTTATTACAAATGTAAATATTGCACATCAATATTCATTGTCCATGTTTATCAATATGCATAAATATTGCACAACCTCTTTTTATGTTTGGGGTAACAAATCCTCAGCTATTAAGACACAGATGCAATGCCCTTGGATATCACATAGCAGAATCGGAACTTTTCTAGATCTCAGTCACGCTGCAAAACAGCAGACCCTCGCCCTGAGGCTCACCGCTGCAGGCCATGCGTGGCTGTGGCACACAGCAAAGCAATTTATTCCGTTCAGTAAGGAGCAAAAGTGCAGGTGGGTGTTCGGACATTTCGCCACAGTCCTCCAGGGCGCTGCAGGGGAATTTCCCCACGCCAGTCATGTAAGGGAGCGGAGGCTTTGGGTTGAGCGAAGGAGGTGCAGAGAGGTCTGCACTTAAACAACTCCCGAGGAAGAAAACATGACCTTGCTGCCTTTGGGCTCCCATGTAATCCATTTACACAATGAACCACTTGTGCACAGCAATCATGCGCTGCTTTAGCACAGCAAAGTAATGCAGATTGTGACTGGAAGGTTTTTCATTAAATTGCTCTTGACTAGAAAGCACTTAAATGTTTTCTTCCAATGGCTGTATAGGTGACACTAAGCACAAGTTAGAAGCTGATGGGAAGAAATGGACCACAACCAGCACCCTGACAGTCCTTGCCTATGGGCCCAATTCAACAGCCAGCTGCATCGTCCACCACCGAGCACTAAGAGAAGGGAAGCTGATGGCATCTTTTCGGTTTGAGGACCTCCCTAAGACAGGTACTGCAGGCTCCTTCAGCAGTGGCTATCACATTTTATCACTCCGAGGTGGTGAAAGATATGCAGATACACATGCAGAGCTGAAGCCCATAAATCTATTTTTAAACAAGAGGTCTACTTGGAGCAAAAGAAGAACTCCAAACTAAGATTTGGGAGCTTTTTTTGTGCTTAACTACCTTAAAACTCATTAAACATTAAGCCACAGCAGCCCAGGCAGGTCAGTTCCCCAATGCTGCTGCTGCTAGAATTCAGGTGATGTTTGTCTTAAAGCTTTAAAGATAGTTCAGAGTTTATGTTCTCAAAAAGCTGTGAGCTTCCCATGTCTTCTGTGTATTAGAGACATCCACCTGGAAAGCCAGCAGGGTGTAAATGTAGTAAATTACCACTGACACTACTTGTCTAATAATTCTTGGAGGGGAGTTTGCCTTCTGCCCATCTACTCATCTTTAGGATAGATCTAATTATTCTTACCTTGTTCTTCCTTAGATTGCTTGATTCAACACATGGTTATGCTCTAAAAGTTGTACTGTTGTTGGGTTTTTTCAGTGACAAACACAAATCCTGCACCAGCAGCACTAGAGGTGGATACATGTGTCTCTCAGAATGAGCAATCTACAGGCAGGCATTAATTGCTTGGCCTTTTTGTAATTAATGCACAGGTCAGATAAATACAGCATCTATGAAAAACTACCGTACAGTGCCTTCACCTAGAGCTAGGGCTGCAAAAGAGCAGTTGCAGCAGCACTGGGGGACGTTTTGCTTGGCCTTCAGAACCACTTTGTTTTTTTCCGCAGTGACCACAGCGGAGTCAGATCTGAACACCAGCACGGCCTCCGCTCCAGGCTACCCACAGCATACTGGTAAGGGTTTCACTTTCATTTTTTTCCTCATTTCATAGCGTTACATACATACTGAGGACAGGGAAGCTGAAGGTGGGAGGGGATGACTGTAAGTCTAACCACAGATCAGATAGAGCACCCAAACAGTCTGGAGCATGAAGCATACCAGAGCAGGTTCCTTTTTTCATGGATCAGTTCAGTGGCAAAGTGCCTCTTCTGATTTTTATCTTGTGTTTGGGTGGCATTCCTTTAGAATCCGAACAACCAACCATCCCTTCTGCAGCACCAGAGGATCCAGCAGTTACCAGCTCAGTGTCAATACCAACCCAGCAAAACCTCCAACCCGATGTCACATCTACTTGTAAGTTTGGTCTTAGTTACATGAATTTACCAAAGCAGGACAGAAATGCTACTGAGAACATGACATCCCACGTTACAAAAAAGCACGTAACATAAAACAGAGCGTTTCTTGCTTGTATGGGGAATCCCTCAGTTTTACAGCCATGAAAGCAGACAAAGTCTCTCTCGATGGATGCAGAACATCAGCATTAGCAGCAGCAGCCAGACAGGCCGGTGTTGCAGCATGCAGGGAGTCCAGGCTGGGCTTTCTCTGGACGGTTGCACTAGGTGGCACTGTGCAACAGCAGTTATCTGTGCACAGAGCAGGCTGCAGGTTGCAGATGCGGAACTGAGGAGCTGTTCCCAGCAGAAGAACGAAGAGCTCCACTTCCCAAATCGGTTGGTCAAGACCCACCAAGGTGGGCAAAGGTGCCTGCTCAGTGTGACCGGCCCTGCAGCGAAAAATCAATCGGCCGTTTTAGGAACACGTGAACTCTTTGTATATATTTGTTTAAAAGTGCTACACCAGTGATTACAAACATCACAGAATGGCTACATCCTGATAAACAATTTGTACATACGTTGATAAACATACATTGAACGCTTGAATCTTTTAGCAGGACTTTCACTAGGTGTGCTTGCATAGAATCATAGAATAGTTTGGGTTGGAAAGGGACCTTCAGAGGCCATCTAGTCCAACGCCCCTGCCACAAGCAGGGGCATCTTCAAGTAGATCAGGTTGCTCAGAGCCCCGTCCAACCTGCACTTGAATGTTTCCAGGGTTCTACCACCTCTCTGGGCAACCCGGGCTAGTGTTTCACCACCCTCGTTGTAAAACGTTTCTTCCTTATATCTAGTCTAAACCTTCCCTCTTTTAGTTCTCTTATGAATGTAAAGTTTTGGTAGGCACAGCACGCATTATCATTTTAGTTTTACAAATCAATGTCAATTATACAAGGATATATTGTCTGTGTGCATAAGAAAGTCAGAACTCACCTCTGTTTGTGCAGGGTCCAACGTAACATCAGCTGCAGCAGGAAAGGAAGAATCGGCTGGTTCGTCGAGTTACCATGTCCCCAATGGTACGACCTCCCATCATCAGACACGGGTGGTGATGGCAAAGGACGGTGATTCTCACACTGGGTGACTGCACCACTGTGTGCTATGAAAACAGTAAAAGAGTGGTCAAGGATATGAATACCAAAAAAAATATCTTCCTTAAGGAAAAGGATACATGCTCATTCCTATTTTTTCAAGCAAGCCAAGCAAACTGGTGGACAGGGAAAGCCCCAAAATGAACAAAGTCAAAGGTCAGCTTTGTTTTAATTGGGCTGTAAATGGGACCCACTGAGTTCAACAATGTGTAAGAGACTCTGAGGATTTTGTGTTCATAAAGCTTAGGTGGTCTTCAGATAACAAAATACAGCGTTAAGGAAGAGAGCGCAGAGCTTTAAGTCAAGGGCTCCAGAAGTCCCTTTCTGCTGCAGTACCAGGTGTCCTGGACATCAAAACTGCTGGGAAAATATGCATTTCTTAAGCATCCTCTTGCCCTTCAGAGAAATATTGTTCTCCTTTCCATTCTTCCAGGTACTGAAACAGCATTCAATGGCAATATCACAGAAGAGGAACATTTCAGGACAGAAGCCCCACTACCAAGTGAAAATGTAACCGTGATTTCCATCATCACCTTCGGTACGAACTCTTTAATGACAGCTTCCAAACACGAAACGAGCTTCCTTACACCACACTGGTTCTCTCTGACCACGTATCCACCTCCAAACCTTCTGTCAGTACAGTAGCGTAATGCCAGCTTACAACCTTGGAGAGAGACCACAGAAACACAACCATATTTATCATCTAGTAAAAAGCTAAATTTTACTGTTTGTTGTGCCAGAGCACAAGTCCACTGATTTAAATACATTCTTCTTGTTTCACGTCCTAAAATTAAGTCAAATAAGGGGACTTCTGCTCTCCGACCATGTTCATATGGCCTGGTCCGGGATCTTGTCTTCATTACCAGAAACTCATAGGAAGCTATTTAACAACACAAACATACATCTGCCTCTTTTACAGAGCAAGATCTGAAGTCGGAAGGCATCAAAAAGAAGGAGAATAATCTCCTGCTGCCAATCTTGGTGGCTGCTCTGATTTTCGTGCTGCTCATCATTGTCCTGCTTTTTATGAGGAAGCTGAAAAAAGCTCACGGAGCATGGAAAAGAGGTGGGTGATGGCCCTGTCTGGGCAACTGCTGATGCTGCTTTATTCAGAGGGGCTGGAGAGCTGAGGAGCCTGTTAAGCAGAGCCAAGACACAGCTCCTCCAGCCACTGATTAAATGTCCTTCTCCCATAGACAGTGACTGTGACTTGTTGCAAACAACAGTTGAAGAGCCCCAGCCTCGGGCCACCCTTCAGCTGACACAAGGTGCCACAAAAGCCAATGAAATTGTTGTCTTAGGCATCTCTCTCAGATGATCAGGATGACTGAACCCCCATTTTATAACTAGTCTCTCAGAATTTTTATGCTCAAGGCAGAGAGTCAGTAAGAGTTATGGAAAAATCTCTAACCATCTTAATTACATTTGTTTTCTGCGCAGAAAATGATGTTTCAGAGCAGACACTGGAGAGTTATAAATCCAAATCTAATGAAGACAGCCCGGGCCATGAGAAGAACGGACACGGTAAAAAGCTTTAACCAGCATAAACTAACTCCTGTTAGAGCATTGCTACTGACCACAGCCAGAGCAGATTGCAGTCAATCTTACTGTACAGAGATATTTGCAAATCACACACTTTAAACCTGAATATTCTAAACGCAAACCTTTCATACCCAGAGGTCCACCACAGATATTATAGCTTCAGCAAGAGTATGCAGAACCCTACAAAATGAGAATTGTTGCTTTTTTTTTTGGTAGGTTACACTGGATAATCACAAAGGGTTTATCCAGTTTTAAAATATAATGTACTGAAACACTATTGAAAACAATATGCGTGGTATCTACCCGGAATGCTACTGTTGTTAAACTGTACTGAACGGCTCTTAGCTGATTTCACCACCAAAAAAAACATCAGTGCTTCATCAGTCCTCAGCCAGTAACTACTGATGGAGGCAGGTCTGTCACCCTCCTGCGGTGGGGTATTTCTGCTCCACGCTTGGACTTTTGTCTAAGCAAAGGCAGCTGTCTGCAGGTGAATAAGCCCAGATGGCAAGAATGAAGGAATTTTGCCAACATCTTTCAACATGAGTTTATTGCATCACCTAAATGGTATTAAAAGAGAAGGGGGCTCGTAATTATTGTCAAAATATCCTTCTTTTTCAAATATTTTGAAATACAAACTATTTAAACCACTTATTGTACAAACTAGTGCCTTGAATATTGTGTAACATGTATTAGATCACATCATGCATCTCAATCTTTGTTGCGATGGCTGCCCTAACAATTTCTAGGAATGCATGTCATCTTTTATTGTTCTGTGACACTCTAATTAATACGTACTTCAAGCAGGTACACCACCACTGCCTTTAAAAAATCAGTAATAAATGTGTGTTTATTTTTCAGTTGTCAATCAGAAGTCCAACATGCAGTATGTAACAGAAGGGTATGTGGAAACAACGCAGAAGAATCCAAGAGACAAAAGCATCGCAATAAGTGAGAAAGTGTTTGGATGTGGAAAGGAAACGGACGTATAGCAATGGCAAATCTGTGCAACATGCAGAAACATCATTGTTTCTTGATATCAATATTACAGCATTCAGATATCAATATGATTTCAAGAAGCAGAAGTGCAAAGAGCTACCCTCAATCCAAAAGCCAATTGGGACTGCTTTTCCTTAAACAGTGGGACGGGTAGATGGGACCGGTGCTCCTAGAAACCTCTTAGTAATGAACACACTGATCTACCTGTAATCCTCAGGGGATTTAATTAACCACTGCCAGAAACAGAGCTCATCGATCCCATCTCAGGTCCCATCAGCAATTAGGGTCCTGGCAAGGGGAACAGGCAATTAGCCCCGAGGACCGCAAGATACAAAGATATTCATGTGATGCTTCGACCACCTCCTCCGCAAGCGTGGGAGCTGCAAACCACCTGGGGCTCCTATTACCTCATTCTGACCCCCAACCTGGACATCCAGCTGGATTTACCCAAGCAGGAAAGGACCCTGATGTCCAAAATAATTTTTTTTTTTTTTTAAAAAAAAAAAAGAAGAGCAAGTTGATCCCCTTTGCTAGGACTTCTGCCTCCGTTCCTCACCTGCACGACGGTAGCGTCGCACTCTGCTGTGCAAGGCTGCATCAGCACCCAGTGTGCGAGGGGCTCTGACGCCAAACCATTCGGGTGCTACCGTCTCCCACGTCGCCTCAGCTGCCGGGGGGGGGGGTGTCACTGCGAACATGGAGGCCTTTCGAAGAAGGGGTTGGCGAAGGCGGGGAGGATGCGTGACGTGACGTGTGGGGCTCCCCAAATCCAGGCACCGTCCATCCCACCTGTCTGCGAACGGGCAGGCGCGGAGAATCGCTGAGGCGTTACACCTGCAGAGCCCCGCCACGCCACGCCACGCCACACCATGCCACGCCGCCACCGGAGACTCTGCTGCCGCAGAAAGATAGAACCGAAACCCTAAAATAAAGGAAATTCACGTTACAGCAGAAAGCTGTGTTTATTTTTTCCCGTTAGGGATTATTATTTCTCGCTAGAAGCAAGAAAAAAAATGCTGAAAACTGGTTTTGAATACCGACTTAAACAGGCGCGGATGAAGCGACCGCCAGGAACGACCCCCATTTTTTTTGGGTGCAAAGCGGCTTCGCGCCGCAGCCCGGGCGCTACCACCCTCCCCGCGGCGGGGGGGGGGAGGGAGAGGAGACGCGCTCCCCCCGCCGTCCTCGCGTTGGTAGGCGCGGCGCGGCGCGGCGTCCGCCCGGGTAGCCATGGCGACGGGTCGGGCTGAGGGGCTGGGGCCGAGGCCTTGGGGCAGAGCTGAGACCTGCGAGGGTGAGGGGCCTGCGGGTGAGGGCACTGGGGGCGAGGGGCCTGGGGGTGAGGGAGGGGACCTGGGGGCGAGGGAGGGGACCTGGGGGCGAGGCGAGGCCTCTGTGGGGCGCCGCACGCCTGTCCTGGCTTTTCTCAGGGGGGCTGAAGGCCTGCCGGCAGGCCGGAGAGAGGCCCCCGGGGCAGGGGTTACAGGTAAGGCTTCGCCTCCCTCGCTGGCTGCTCCCGGAGAGGCAGTTTCCAGCGAAAGCTTCCTCGCCGGTGGCAGGCTTTCCTCTGCCGGCTGCAGGGCGTGCGCTGCCTCCCATCAGCGATTGGGCTCCGACGGGTGCAGGGGATACAGGCGTCCACCCCCGGGGTAAAGGGCTTCCCGGAGGGTAAACTTCTGTGTGACAAGCTGTGCTAACCCTGAAAAATGAGACATTATATTTTGCTTTTCCATATCTTAACAGTCGCCCATGTACTAAAGTGAAACTTGCTATGTTCCTTTAAACGGATTGGTCACGCTGTATGCACTAGAACCGACTGATGTATGTTTCTTCACAAAACATTGTCTTTGTCCTTCCTCCCAGACACTTGACGTTGTAAGTATCTGGTGGTGCAAATGACTTATGAACATTTAAATGCATTCAAATGAAATGAAACTGTCCTTCTAATTTAAGAAGTGTTTTTTCACTGTGTTCTGTCACACACACTTTCTTGCTGATAGCTCACATGTCAAGATGGTATAAAGTTGAATAAAGAGAAAACAAAATTTCTTTGACCTTTTTGTTGCTTTGTCTTAGCTTCATTTTCTTTTTCATAAGCTGTTTATTCATGATTGGCTTCGTTACCACTAATAGTTTAAGGTAGATTACACAGCAGTAAGTCATGCATTTGCTGTATAGGGACCTTGATATTAACATCTTACAGGAAAATCAGTGCAACGGATGAGAGTAAAGAACTATTTTAACTATAGAAGATCAAATTCTGAGCCCAAGCCAATGATACTACCCACAATTCCAGATTTTAACAAATATAATCATTATCATAGAGCGAACAACCATTTTATATTTACTGTCATGTCTTCCAAATACAGGACTGGTGTATACCATGAGTGCAAAACATGGAGTGAATTCTTCAGGTACGAAGTATATTTCAGTTTCTTCTCCACACACTTGCAACATGAGTAAAAATCATTTTCCCCGAAGTGTAGTCACGCAACCAGATACTCATTCTGCAAATTGGAAAAGGCCATCTGTAAACAAAGGGGGCTTCGGCTCAAGTTCACATGGCTCCCAAGAGTCTGATACCGAAAGCCTTGTTCAGGAGAGACAGTATCAGTTAGAACTCCAGCAGCGGATTCGTGAAAATGAAGAGCTGGTAGGACTGTATTCTGATGAGTTGGAGAATGACAGCTTAGAAGAAGACAGCTTGGAGGAGAGGAGTTTAAAAGAACAAGAAGGAGCTGAGTGTGACACAAATCAATATACAAATGGAATACAAAAGAATGATGGTAATGGAAGGTAAGGCATAGAATTTTAGTAGATGAGTAGAATAGTTCTGACACTTTAAAACCTTATGCTCCTCTGAATATACACTACGTATTCAAGACCAATTTACATTGCCGAAGTGCTATTAAGAGCACCTACAGACTTAGTTACATACAGAGATGTACTGTTTCATCTTACCCACGTTCCTGATTATTATACCCATTTCTTCACCATAGCCTCCACTGTTTATTATGTAGGCTGAAACACCAGTGTAGGAGGGCAAGACGGGAAAGAGAACATCCCTCACAGACCTCTATAGGCTCCCGACATACCGGCTCTAGACACTGCATACAGAGGCAAATGCTACAGGCCTACATAGCTGCTTCTGAAACCGGCAGGCTAGAAGGTAGGGAGTGCTAACCCCTCCCCTTAAACATTACTGGGCAGGCTAATGGGGGAGCATTTAATGACAGTTTCTTCTGGTAAAGGCCTATTAAATGTAGAACCCCTCTTATTCCTGTTTTCTTGATCCAGAACTGTAGTCAGGGGAAGGAGTCCCATGACTGTAATGGTCTGCGGAGCCCATGCTACAATATTTAGCAGTACTTGCTCCTACCATCTTAAATAGTGCCGTGTAACTGTCAGACCTTCAGATGGTGCAGCAGCCCTGAGATCGCAGACTAGAGGGTTTCTGGAGCTGGGCTGTGAAAAAGGACAAAACAAGGACCAGTACCAACACATCCTCTTTTCATTCCTTATAGAAAGACCTGTGCTGAGCAAACCAGGCCACTTCCTGTAAGAAAACTTGCAGGCAAAAATTGGTGGGTTGAATAAATGCAGTTTTGTCCTTATAGCTGTATACATCTAAAATTAAAATTTCCAGAGTTACCGTCACCTTTAAACATTCTTTAGAAAGTGTTAACTTGGTACATAAAATAAAATTTAATTTGCTGTCATATGCATAAAAGGTTTAACACTGTATAAATTGAAAATAATTCTCAAGTTTAAAGGGATTAAATTAAACCTGAAGCAATAATAATGTGCAGTTTCAATTTAATTGTCTACTTAAAATAAAATGGCAAACAAATGAAGGCTAAATGATTAATAGCATGCTTTTATTCACCTCCTCAACAGGCAAAATGGCCAGTTATTGAATATTTTATTGTGAGTGCAAATGATGTTAATTGTACTAGAAACATGCTCTAATTTTTAGTAATTTTTTTGACTGAATACTATGCTGAATGTGAGGCTCTTCATTAAATGGAAATTTGATTTTATTTTGTTTGAACTTAGCCTAGTAAGTACTCAAATACAGTCCATTAACCGGAGCAAATATCACAGCATATACATATGAAACCCCCTCTCTACATCCATTACTAACCTCGGAATTTGAAGAGGAAATGCTGCATCTGTTGTCTACATACAACACTTTTGTTGATGAGTACAGAGTCCATCTAACCTTTATATCAAGTTGGGGGGAGGAATAAAAGGCGCACTTTTTGTCTGCAGATGATTAGAGATGAAGGAGCTCTTCACACTCATTTTGTTCCTGTGCGGTGACCTGGCCTGCGTAATACAATTGAGCCGCTGTGCACACATTTCGACACAATAGAACTCTTTGGCATTATACTCTGTTATTTGAATCATTGCAATTATATCACATATTTCTGTACTCATTTCAAAATATGATCACTTATTTCTGTTTACCTGTGGTGTGTGACAACTATGAATAATAATGTTTTCACCAGTGTAAATCATCTAATAATCTCTAGTATACAGGATACCATGGCACCAATACTTACCTGAAATGAAAAGCATTGCTAGAGAAACAGGTTATCTTATTATTAGGAGCCACTTGAAATACAGGCATAGGCATCTAACTAATTTAGAAAGGATCAGTAAATGATTTCTGGAAATGTTAATATAATTAACCATGCCACAGTTTGGAGAATCCAGCAGATCATACATTTCTTTTAACTGGGGCCAGAGAGTCAACCAGGTTTCAGTGCCTATGAATGTCACTCTGAAAGGCTCACCGTTTGTCAGTGTCCAAGAAACCAGGACTATACTGCGGGTTCAATTAAGAAAAAACAGTGTTAAAAGCTTTTTTCTCTCATGCTTCTTGTTCCTGCCACTGCCCACACATCTCCTGGAAGCCAATTTGTATGTATTTGGCTCCTGCAGTTGGTTTTCCTCCAACAGTTGGATCAGACCTGATATCATAAACAGAATCAGTCGTGTTTTTTTTAAGGCAGACCACCTTTGTTAGCTTTATGACAAATGTAGTTCAGAGCAACGCTTTGGACACTTGTTAAAAATTAAAAAAAAAGCCAAACCCACAAACATTTCTGATTTATGTTTTTCTATGCTTATTTCAATTCCAACCTGTTTCTTAAGATGAAGTTACTTTAAGTCTTTTACAGAGAGTTTTTATTGAAACCTCATGAAGTTTCATAGGAATGAGAAGAGAGAATAAAAATACAGAGCTGTAGGCTGTTCTTGCTTAGGCAGTCACTTCTACTGACATTTGAGAAAGGGATTTTACCAGGAATATCGCTTTTCTTTCACACAGCAGAGTCTTTGAAGAGTGAGCAACACATACTGTCCTTTGTAAGCTACATCATTCTAAAGGAAACAACAGCAGCAGTGTGTTATAATAATTTCATCTTTTAGTTGATTCTACTAGTGCTTATGATTTCTATGCTAAATTTAGGATAAAGATTGTATTCTACTGTGATCTGAATGTTAGGCCAATTTATCGTTCACTGATAATGAAAAGTAAAAATGAAGAGAAGGTCCTGCCTAAATTTTCTGCTAAAAAAATATTTGATAAAACTGTTCTGATCCCTGTCCCACAAATGGCCATACTGTTGTATGAACTCAAATCATTCAGTTGACCATATTTGCAGGACGTTTGTTGGCTCAAATTGCGCACTGAAAAAATATAGAACTTATACAACTTATACATAAATTATTTTGTGTTTCTTTTTTAAATAGAAAACAACAGTCTGTGGACAAATATTTCAGCCTAAGATACAATCCCAACTGGAAGAACACAAAAGAGGCAGCAGAATTTTCTGAGGCAGAAAAAGCACGTCAAGTTGCTGGAGGAAGCAGTGTGGACTTTTCACAAGATTCATTTTACCTCCATTCCCATGGCTCCCCAGAAGAAAAGAATCATCAGGAGGCAAAGTCACAAGATTCATCCTCAGAGTTTGGTAAAGAATTACTAAGCTTTCATGAACCAGATGCCGTGGTCAGCAATGAACCTTTTAGGCTACATACCAAAGGGAAGGAATCTGCAGATGGCTGTCATTTCCAGGATAGTCCCAGTACATATGGCAGTTCTTTTTCTCTTCAGATTCAAGCAGATCGACCACAAAGAGCAAAAAAAGACTTTGTGGAAAAAAATAAAAAGACTTTAGGATTACGGTCAGAGAAGATAAATTCCTATCTTCAATTACACAGTAAAAAGCAAAAAGTTCTTCAAGAGCAGGTAGGTAACTTTTACATGTTTTTTAACTGGTATAAACTGAGGACCGTCTAGTGTTAAAAAAGAATGGTCAAGTTTGCAGTGGAGGTAAGTAGATTTACAATCTATCATGCAACTGATAACTTACTATTTCCTATGTGAATCTTGTTCACCCTTTATGGAATAATTGAGAAGTCCTCAGTTACTCACAACCCCAGTGATGGCCTTGTTACAAGCCTAGTTAAGCTACGTATATTCTTGGCCACAAAACATGTCTGCATGGTCACAGAGGTGATCTCTCACTAGTTTTTAATCTTATGCTAAAGAAATGCTGTCTTCTTTCCTATGGGATCTATATTGCACCTTAATCAGTGGTTCTTTTTTTGCTGCCTCTGATTTTTCTCTGCTTGGCAAATGATAATTTGGTAATGATTACCTCTGCTAATAGCATATTCCCAGTTTTGCTCAATGCTGCAAATGCAAATTGCTTCTAATAGCAGAACACTTACAATATTTTAACTGCAGTAGGAAATCTTGATGTCACCATTTGGCTTAAAAAGCAACATTGATGTTTTTCCACCTGCATTGATCATAACAAAAAAAGTATATGTGAAGTTACAATTGAGTTTGAGAACCAGAAAACACATTGTGGTCACACTGCTTTCAGGGGCCATGCACGCTCTTGCTTACCACTGTCAGTTAGGGCCACACATGAAGGAATATCCAAGAAATATATGTCAGATTTGGGTAGTCAGACAACCCCTTCCCCCTGCTTGCTTTATCAGCCGGACCAAACCTGATATGTGAAATCAGTCAGCATATACTAGTCATGTACAGCACTTGGATTTGAAGGGCCTACTGTTCTTATGATTGACTGAGAAATGTCAGACAACTTGTATTAAGGATTAAGTGGAAATGTAATTACAGTTCCTGATGAACGATTATACATGAGTTTGATGCTTTTACTTGCTACTTATTATGCGTAATGGGGAGGTGGGAGTCATTGATCACTTCATGAGTTGTAGCATACAAAATTCTTAACTTGCAAAACTACAGAGACTTTCTGCTTCAAGTGACACATTTTCCGAGGCTAATGAACAGTTGACACAACACTAGAGGGCATCTGCTGACTACATTACAATGAGTGCAACGGTGGACAAGCTTTTTTCTAGCAGAGCTATTAAGAGCACTTGTTTTTTTCAGTTATAATTTTGTTGATGGTAAAAATAATTAGTGTAGATTGATGCTAATTAAAGCTGTGTTGATATGATTATGTTTACTATTTGGGGAATTCTGAAAATGTTTCATATGTAAGTATTGGAGCCAGGGATCAGGACTTCTTTGTGTAGACGCTATTCAAAGATATGTAATAGAAAATAAAAATCTGTTAAAATCAGGGCTATGTTCTAAGATTACCTTGCTGAAGTAGCCCTGGGGACAGCAGAGCTGTGACATAGCAGGAGCCAGGCAGCATTTGTGTAGAAAGGTGTGGTTTTTTCCTTGACAAGTTCATACAGCCTCAGAAGTGTCACCACCTACTGTCAGCTAGCTTTGTATTTGCTGCAGATAGGCATAGAAAGAAGTACTTATCTCTCATGTTCTTAATCAAGACATCCATTGCTGCATCTTGTTGGATGGGGTGAAAGAAGGCCTGACGGAAGCATCTTGTTGACCAGAGCTGGCCCATGAGCCAACTTCGGTCACCTCACCTGGAAAACTGTACCAAAAGTGCAAAAACACTAAGTATGCAAAGAAGCAAACAAGCCATATGTCTTCTGCTGGAGTGAGCAAACGTGTTCTGAATACTGTAACTGGATTATTTTGAGCTTTGCAGGATGTTGAAGCTGGTTTTGTTCATACGATTGCTGTTGGCGATCAGGTACTGCGGTAGTGAAATAGTGTTTACATTGAAGTAAGTACTTTGCGTACAGCTTTTAGCAACTGACATAACAATAGGTAAAATATTTGCAGCCTCATTCTTGCCAGATTTACAGCTGTTATCTCTGTGCATACAGACAGCAGGCTGTATGTACCAAAACATACCATAGATGTGTGTTGATCTGTGTATTTACTAATTTATATAGCATTTTATAAAGCATCAAGTTCTTTGCAGTGTTGCCTGATTCTTTAAGAACCTGATGATGAGTTTCTTTGAGAGAGAGAGAGAGAAAGAGAGAGAAGTAGTGGCCCAATCTAGCTCAGCTGTATTCAATATGAGTTGCTTTCCTACCTACAAGCCCCTTACTTCAAAGCAAGGAACATAATGTACAATTTTTTAATGGCTCTAGACCAAGGCACTCAGACTCTCTGTGCACTGCGCCTTGCTTCAGTGTAAACACCTAATCAAGATTGCCTGCGCTTCAACAATAGCAGCCAAATGCAATTCGAGAACCACAAGCCTTTGAAGTCCTCACTGCAAAGGCCGGTTTTCTAGTCTGGGATAATGACATGCCATGATTGCTGTCTTTGTTGTATCTTTTCAGTAGAGAAGCAATTATGGGCCTCAATTTAACAGAATAGGCATTACACAGCTTATGATGCTCAAAATGCAATTTCATTTGATCATTTTCTCAATTTGATTGGTATTAATAGAATAGTTCACAAAAAATGCTGGCAGAGGTTGTGTCCTGTTCCTCTTTCAAAGAGATAATGTAGAAGTATGCTTTACCTGCCCAGTAAACTATCAATACAGTGAGTCAGTTGGTTCCACCAAAAACATCTTACTGACTGCAAAGCTGCATCTGTCCACAGTTCAGGAAACCTGCGTGGTAACTTTAATTTGTGAACTTTTCTAGTCACAACTAGTAGAATCTGCATCGCTGTTTGGAGCAATGAGATCACCTGAAAACTCAGCAATAGGCCCTACCTACCTTTTCCTGGTTGTTCTAATCTCTCACCCCCAAAGATGAGAGGCTTAGCTCCCCAGAAGGATTTAGCACTTCCTTCACACTGATCTCACCATTATGATTTTCAGTGAATAATTCTCGTGATCACAAATATCTTCTCAGTGCAAGTTCTCCTGTGTTAGCCAGTGTCACTCTGCAGTGGTGCATAGGTCCTTCGCTAGAAGACAAGCATGAGTCCGGCACATAGCTAGCTGTAGTCTCTTTATGATGAGAGTGCCTAATTGCACACTTAATTGAGCTCACACCTGCAATAATACTTAGCAGGATAAGGTGGGACAACACAAGTATAAATAAAAAGTAAAAAAGCATTGTTTTTCATGACGTTTTATAAATTGGAAAAAAAAAAAGTTTGATGCTTTCAATAAAAAAAATCGTTATTGCCATATTTACGAGGGTATCTCTTGGCTTTGAAATCTGTAGTGACAGCAGCCACCCTCAAAAAAATTGCTCAAATTTGATTTCCAGCCATTGTGCTACCACGACTGTGGCCACGTGAAGATTTGTTCTTGTTTGTGGGCTTGCTGTTTTGCGCAATGCGATTGATATTGTTGCCTGGCTATGTGTATTAGATGTTTTATTTCTGCAGCTACTCCTTGTACTTTTCTACCAACATTACTGTGTTTTGCCATCTTTTTCCGCATGGCTATTGTTCAAGACTTTGCTGTGATGTGTGTCATCCATCAATATCATGGTACACTGGCTGATTGCTTGGACAATGATGATTGTCTAGTTGCTTTTCTGTTATTAGGTACATCCACTGGCTCTCATATAAATGGAGAAGCCCAGACATTTGAGAGTTACAAGTAGGTTTCTGTGCTGCATGCTTCCTGCAATTTTCTTTTCCTCTCTTCTTTTTAAAAGTAGAAGGAATACTCCCTACTACCACACCACTGTTAATTGGGTTTTGTTTCCTTTTTCATTTTCTGTTTTAGCGGTTCAATTTCTTATCTATTACATAACACCTAAGCTTAGTGTTTTAGCTTTAATAGGAGGCAAATTATTTCTCATTCTTTCCCCAAGACTTTTAAATCCTTTCATCTGGTTGGGCTGGGGCCATAAACATTCTTGGTTTTTAGGTTGCAGATCCTAAAACTGTTGATGAGGAACCAGTTCAGAGTATCCTACCATTCCAGACTGTGAAAATGGATCCTGAAGACAAATGGTACCTGAAATCCCAGCAGCTCAAGGTTGCTTTTCAATAGAACATGATAATTGAAATATATATATAAAAGCATTGAAGTTTGAATATTTAAAGCTGTAATCTCATTACCTTTAAAGTACCAATTACTGACAATAAATCCTTAGATATGTATCAGTAGATAATCATCAAAATTTAATGCATATTCTGCTCTATATACTTAATTATTTTAAATCAAAATAGATCCCAAATTCCAAGAAATTCTGAGCTCAAAGAATCTTACCTATTTAGGACATTATTCGGTTGATAATAATGTAAAAGTGCAAACCAGTACATGTTTGATGGTTCATGAGGATTCTGAGCTAGAACTTAACTACTGTTGCATTACTTATCTCCTAAAATCCCTATGAACATCAAGGGATGTTCATAAAACAGAAAATGTTACAAGTATAAGTTGCACTAACCTCCTCCGTACACATAAGTCTATAGATCTGTTTTATGCTGGCCTTTCAAACCGATGGATAGTCTTTGGAGCAGTAAAAGACACTGGGTTATCATCACTGATGAAAAACCAAGAACTTGTGAACCAGAACTTCAAGCCAACTGGAATTATTATTGGCAAATCTAGTTGCTGCCTTTGTATTACACGTATTTGAAGTAATTCAGGTAGACTGTTTACATTCCCTGCTGTTCACTTAAGACTGGAAGCTGCACTTCTGTAAAGGACAAACAAGATTTTATGCTGCTATTCATTGTGAGGGATGTGCTTTATATATGGAATTTCAGAATGAAGAAGGTCTTTTACAGGGGTGCTCATTCCGTTTAAATGCAAAAACATTGGCCTGGTCCCAGTTTGGCAGCAGTTCATGCTTTCCACCAGTGGCACAGCATGCCAGAACATTAATCGTTACAGCAGAGGTCGAGCTAACAAATCATCATCTTGGCACCAGGAGTCAGGATTCCCCAGTGCTAAAGCTTTTGCCAAAACATTCTGCTCTATATGTGGATTTAATACCTACCATTAAGTAGTTATTTTGAGTGCATATGCTATGTAGTGATTGCAAGTGTTGCTAACAAAAGAACCCTAGAGAGACAGGAGGATGAAATGGAGGATTTTAGCGCTGACAAAGATTAAACGGACTGAGAATGGATTTGTATATTCCCTAGAAGGAAAGCCGTGTCTTTCCTCAAAATGGACACCACCTGATGCTGTAATTGGAAAGCAATAAATCTTAAATCAACTCCAGATTTAGAGTATGTCAGTATAGCTCAGGACAGTAGTCCTGTTGTGTTTAAATTCTTAAATTGTTTATCATTTGGATAATGTTTCACAGGATACAGGCCAGGGAGGAGTGCTTGGTCTAGAAATGAAATAATTTAAATAATTGACATCAGTCTAATAGTGTGTACATACCCATCTTTTCCTGAAATTTAGTACAGTTTACTTTCATTAGAGGATAAAAACCAAGAACTGATTTGATTTTTGAAACATTTTCCCCAGATGATTGACAGTGAGCTACTTGTCTACAGGATTAGAAACAAGAAGTTCTGTGTATTTCAGGGCACTAATTTTTGCACCTCATTCAGATAAAACTCCCTCATTCCATATTTACCACAGCATTATTTCTTAGATATGGTCTGTGTCTGTAAGGAACCCTTTTTGTAGTGTTCTGCTTCAGAATTTGTCTCTGGCCATTAAGCAAAGTTTTGATCCAGTATTATGCATTGTCTGGGCAGCACCTGAATAGCATCTGTGCTTCTGTTGTTGGCTGGGGCTTCCTTCATATTTTACTTTTGGATTAAATCTAGCCAGGCCATCACCTGGTCTAACCACGAGCATAATTTACTGAGTCAGGGTTAGATACAGGCAGCACGGAGTGATTTTGACGGGTCTAATCAAACTTCTGCAAACTGGCCTAACTCATTATCGGTATGTTAAAGAACTGTTACCATAGTCATGAAGGACCAATACCATACCTAGGTCTCTTTAAGGGTCCTTCTATCAGGACATGTTTTGTTAATTCAAAAACCCCAAACCCGAAGCCTTACAAATGCCACAAAGAAAAGTTGTTCTCCATACCATACTAGACTTCAGGACACAGATGCTTTTCCTTTTACACTTCACTCTCTGCTAAGAACTCACTTTTAAAACTAATTTCCATCGCAATACTCATTCAGCCGACTAAAACATTGCTATAACCCTTTTCTAGTTGTGAGTGTATGTTAAACAGGGGAGGCTGGCTTCATACATCCCTGATTTTTAAAGAGACAGATGATTATGCACTCCAGCCCGTTCCAGGCACCACATCAACACATGTTCAAAGTTCAGTACATGTTCAGAGCTCAGCTTCACTGTTACCAGCACAGCTATTTAAGGGCTGTCTGAAATAAGAATGATGTCCTGAATTAGAACCATAAAACATGATGCAATCTTGTCAAAACATCAGTTAATCAGTTAATTTGTAGAATTCTAAGAAATAGCTACATGAAAGGCATTGTGACAGGCAGACTTACCCATATAGTTGTATATTGTTGACCTTAATGAACATATAAAATAGCAGCCACTGAAATTCACCCCGCTTTTGATAACTTGTTTTAGGATCACCAAAGTAAGTCCTCCCGAAGAAATAAAATAAAATCCAACCAGAGTATCAAAGGGAGAGCTTTCCCAAGGAATGATAGCCAACAACCACCAGGAAGACCAGCAGAACCAAAGTCTTGGCACCGCAGGCACCACCAAACACCAGGATTTGAGACTGCTCCCATGCAGACAGTGGAGCAAGACAACAGCAGCACACCGCAGAAATGTCTGTATCCAAGTCCTTCTACTGACCCTGACACTAATACAGCAGCAAATTCAGATACTTGCTTAAATAATTTCCCAAATTCAAGACATTTTGTTGATCAGGATTTTACCACATCTACCTATCCTTTTCATCCAACATTATGTAAATTTAACCCAGCTGAGGTTATATCTCCAGCATGTATCAGCAAGAAGAACAAGAAATATCAGCGTGATTCTCCAAATGGACTTCCACATGACCAGCAATGTTTGTACAACCATGCCATTGTGCAGCTCTTTGCCAGAGATGACAGCACCAATGGTCAAGCACATCCAAATCAGAGGAATACTTCATCTACTTTTAATGCCAATTTTCAAAAATTGGTGAAGGATCAAGTATCACTTCAGGACTGCAAAAGACGGATTTATGCAGATAAAAGGTATCAGAACTATGCTATCAGTAGTTTATGGTAAGGATGTAAGTATTGAAACAGTATTATCATAACACTCTGATGCCCAGAAAGAATTAGAAATTAAGAATAAAATATTTTGAAGTCCAAAGTATAAAATTCTTTTGCTACAAACCTGCCACTATAGATTATTACTAACTTAAGATTCATTAAAACTATTGATTTTTAAATATGGTATTGAAAAATTCAGTTCTGTACCCCAGGCTCTGTTGCACAGAGAATTTTCCACAATTGAATGTTTCCTTCTGAAAGGCTAGAAAGTGAAGTTTAAAAAGTAGATAGCAAAGAGCACTGTGCATAAACTAAATCTACTGCTAGCTGCAAAGAGTTATATCAAGACTTGCCTTGCAGGGTGAATATCCAGAGTCATTCCAGTACCAGTACTGGCTCACTACACATGGGGAAGGGCATGAAAATCCTTAGTTATGTAGAATTTCACCTGCCTTGATAAAATTGAAGGTTTTATTTCACACAGACAGTTAATACTTTCACTTTGTGGGGAAAAAAAAAAAAGTCAGTAGGCCTGATCCAAGGCCATTTAAAAACAGTTTTCATTGACTTAAGCTAGCTTTGCATCAGGCTGAAAGTTTCCCCATCTATATTTTTTCCATTTATTTAAACAGTTTCCATACACTTGGGTGCAAGCAAAGTCACTTATTGTGAAATACGTGTCTTTTCATCTTCACTTTCCCAGTATATTCTGTGAGCAGGGATCGCTCCATGTATAGATTGCTTGTTGAGCTATCTGCTATGTAAAAATAAAGACTCTTTTTTTTTTTTTCCTCTTTCTTTTTTGAGGCCTTCTCAATCTTCTGGTCACCGTTCACCAACAGCCCCTTGTACAACCTCCCAATGTACACAAACAATGGAGCGACTTCACCAAGAAATCATTCATTTGACAGAAGCTCGCTTAGCTGACAGGCATTTGTTCAGCCCACTTCCACCTATAATCCCACAGGTAGAAAGTGGTTCAGAGGTAGATCCAGAGAGTGGTGAAGGAAATCGAGTGAAAATAAGCCGAAGCAACACAGAAGGATATCTCATGCAAATGGAAAAGCAAAACCAGCCTAAAGTCAGCAAGAAGGTAAGCAAATCAACGTGGATTGGATAGGTCTACATTTCTATTTCCCCCTCTGATTAGTATTTTTTTTCGTAATAATCTGAAGATCTTCACACAAAAAAAAATAGTTGCGAAATGAGGAATATTTCATTGCTACGGAGAGAACACTGACACACGCTGACTTGCCCAGAACATTAAAAACCAAGGAACAAAGGTGGAAACAGACACTAAAATCATTTTGGTCTGAAGAGCAAGGCAGAACACCACCACCTCTCCCTATGTCACTTTCAGTCTTGATTAGCTCTAAGAACACACAGAGCAGTGTTTGTCTTTTAAGTTATCCAGTGATAAAATGATTTCGAATAAAGCTATTTGTATAAAGCAGCAGGTAGCCAGGCCTCAGATCTGAGCAAACCATTATCCTGGTCATGCTCATTTGCTATCCAACTCAAATCTCTTGGTTTCCAAGGCAATCAAATTGAACAACAACAAACTTAGAGGATTTGTAAAGCTAACGGCATAAACATTATTACAAGTCTCTTGATGGTCCCGTTTTGGTCCTTATTAAAACTTGGTTCTTTTTGTTTTTTCTGTGTGTCCAGTTTCGTACTGTAACCAGTTAACACAGATGCAGCAGAACAGCATAGAGATATCCCTGTGTGTCCCTGACAAATTAAACATTTAAGAAGTTAGCTCCAAGTCTCAGGGCAGACAACCTAAGCTGGAATAATTACTCATGTGTTTCATCTAGGAGGCAGTTTGTGTATTGCTGCTTGAATGCCTCTAAGAAGAATTAGCTGGATTAGGATAGTAACTGAAGGGCAGATCTCCTTCCCTTTCTGTTCCTCTGAGTTCAAACTGTTATTTCTGTCCTGTATTTTCAGTAGCTTTCTCACACTTCATACGTGAGGAATGCCACAGAGAATAAGACTGTTTATGTCTCACAGAAAAATCCAGCTTTTCCTAGTAAACAAATGCAGTCATACTCATTACATGAAGTCAGAAAACCCTCATTTTGTTGTAGACAGCTAAATGATTAACTCTTTAGAGTACCTTAAATTAGAAGTTAAGTGTAAGTATTTCACAAAAGAATAGGGATAGCTGATACAAAGAATCAAATAGAAGATTCAGTGCATAGAATTAGTTTCTTTGCAGTTGAGTTTAACTTGAACATGTCCTGCAAAGAAATGCACATTTTATTTACGTATATACATTTCTTGGTGTTTCTGCATTACTCTGACAGAAATTACTACCGAGCTGTTCATAATGAGTTTCCACTGACGGGTTTTTAAAATGTAGTCCACTTGTAAAAATTAATCTAGTGTACATGAAAGAGATTAAAAAGATTCTGGAAGTATTGGGGTCTTTGTAGTAATGTCATGAAATATTGGAATGGCATCACCCATCACTCATCTTCTGTCTTCCCTATGGACTTATAAAGCTTTTGCTGTGCTGCAAGGCATGTATTTTTCAACTGTCTCTGAAAAATTTTCCATTGCAGTTTTGAGAACAAAGAAAGGTTACGATTACTAATAACATTTGCCTAAATTTTTAACGACCAAAATCAGGTACTTTTATCTGCTTCTCTTATAACAGTTTCTTTGGTGTTTCATTCTAATAACAGTCAAACAGGTCACTTTAAGCTGTTTAAAAATAAAGCTCACAAAAGATAATTTTTGACTGAGAAAGTATTGCTTTGTGGTTTGGATGATTGGCAATTACCCGCCTAGATTCAAAGGAAATACAGTGTAATTTGACATGTGAATTAACTCAGTCTTTTTGGTCACTTACAATCCTTGAAATGAGACATGCCAGAGGTAAGACTGAGACCACAAGTTGAATCCTGCTCTTATCTTGGATGTCCACTGCAAGACTGCTTTAATAATGCTCTCTGTGAAGTCATATAAAGGAAAATCTGTCACTGCTGTTTGTTTTTCAGCCACGTCACTCAAAAGCCTACATAAATCTGAATGTGAAGCTTGGAGGCCTTGGACCTGACTATGAAGCAATCAAAGAGAAAGTAAGCAGTCCCTATTACTGCCAAAGTGAACTTAGGCAGGGGAGAATGGCAAAGAAATCGCTGCTGAGAAGCAACTCATGTTTGTCTGGTACTGTATGTCCTTGACAGTAGGCATAGCTTGAGATCCTAAGGGAGATTCAAATAGAAGGAAAGACAACTGTATTGCGGATAATTTTAACCCTCTAATTTTGTAGTTCCAGAAACAAGGAGTAGTTCACAGAATTCAACAGGGCTAATTGCACATCAGCAAATTAGGCACTTATGTGACTGAGTTGCATTGTCATTCCCAGTGTAGTTTGCCTAACTTTCAAAGTGAAAGTAAAAGAAGAAGTTGTGTAAACACAAGAAGAAAATAGCTGGATGCACATTACCCTGTTGAAACGGAGACAGGTTGTTCAGAACAAGTATCTGAACAATTGGTATTATTTGACCTGTTCTCTGCTGATAACGAGGGTCTGGTAGCAGCCGTATATCTGAGGTGCTGCAAACTCCATCCTGCATGCTTTGAGACCCTATTAATATGACAACAGATGCTTTATGTGGCATTCCTCATAGAAACTTCGTAGGACAGCAGGGAGCAAAAATGGTTAAGTGATCATCCCTTTGGAGTCAGTGAGAAGCCCCTGTATTTTCTTCCTCCTTGCCATAAATGAAACAGATTAGAGATCTGAAATTGGAATGGACAGAGCAGTGCATAGCCCAGGACTCTGTGTATTTTTAACACCATCATAACACTTCTGGAACCTGGCACACCACTGGGGTATCATTGCATTGGAAGGAAATAATTGACATTGGCTGATAGCGGAGGCAAGGTAGAGCATACTGCTGAATTTGAGCATAATGAATTGCTGGAAATAGAGAGACACAGAATATCAGTTAAGTAAATGAAGCATGTCATTCCGGGCCTTAAAAGTAAGTACAGAGGTTTTAAAAGTCATTGCAAAAGCTGACAGAAATTAGCATAGCCATTTTAGAACTGAATATATATATTGAAGCATTCAGAATAAAGATGCATCTGTCGCATTTCTGTTGAGCTCTATCCTCAATACAGTCCAAGAGAAAGCTCTTAAAAATGAAGGGTGACTAAAAAAGCTGTGCCATTTATCGGGATTTCCTGTTGTGTTCTGCTGAGGGATGATCAATAGCATAGCCAGGTTAAACAGCGACAGAGGTGTAAATGGAAGACTCCAGCAGAAAGTGTTTCATTGATGGATCCACTGAGACGTTTAATTAACTGTACACTTTTTTCCTTTTGTCAGAAAGAGAAGTTAAAGCAACAAAAAGAATATGCGAGGCAAATTAAGGAACACAATATGAAAAACATGGCTTCGATTCAGAGGTTACCTACAAAACACCAGGTCATATCTTCAGCATCAAGACAGAAGGTAAGAACAGGGTCCCTTTAACATGCGTGCAGGGAGAGATTCTGGACTTTGCACAAAGAAAAAGAAAAGCATAAATTTAACTCAGAGGAGGCTAAAATAGTTTCTTCATTTTGATTTTCCTTTTAACAACTCTGAGGACTTCTACTCTCATGGGATCCTGGCAAGTGCTCATCCTTGCATCTATTCTGTTATAGCTGTAGATGTATACTAAGAGTTGCTAGTTTCTTTACCAACGGCAGTCTTCAGTTCATGCATCTGCCTCGCTCTTCATGAGAGTGTACCAAGTGGAAACAGGGCAATACTCCATCCAGGCTACCAGGGCTCAACTTGGCTTAACCAGCTAGTGATGTTTTCCAGGGGAAAGGGTGAGAATAAAGGAGAGAGGGACCCCCTAGGAACAGACCCCGTACAGCACATGCTCTGCTTCACATCAGCGGTAGAGGCCACACTACTGCAGAGTGCACTCTTCTAATGGACCACAGATATCGTCTTGTTAGTCTATTACCCACCTGCCTGTCAATCTCACTCACAAACTCTTTTCACTTCAGTTGCGTAGCTACAGTAATTGGTCTTATTTTTCAAGCTCATACAACATCACTTTAGCCTTCACTGGCCTTCAAGAATAGCCCAAATGAGCAACAACTGACTACAGTGGCATACATAAACAAAAGGGAGCACCTTTTCCCTGTTGCAGGAGGTAGTAAAGCTCTGGAAATAGCATGTATTTTACCCAATCAGTTCTGCAGGAGCTCACCTGCCTGGTGCCAAAAGCACACTACCAGGCATTTCTCCAAGATGATGAATGAGAACTGAATGCTTCAGGAAAAAAGTTTTGGAGTTTAGTATCAGTTGAATCCCTCGGTTACTTGCATTTATTTCCAAACTACACATAAACCACAAAGACATGAAACTGCATTCTTTGGATGTCAAAAGGGTTTTGGATTCCTTCAGAAGACTTCCCAGATGCTCTTTCACCAAGAACATGAGATAATGCAACTTCCACTTGACACCTAAGAGGTGTTTCCAACTACACACGACTGAAACCCAGACGCTAAAAAATGTCCCAGGTTAAACCAGGGCACTCTCAGTTTCAGGGTTTCTGTAGTACTGTTTCTGTTCCCTCTGCAAGACAGCCTTCCAGGTTCCATACATCATTCCGTACTATTTGACACTCCTACAGGTATCTGCTCTGCAGGTATCTTCTTTCAGCATGGCCCTGCTCAGCTTCAGTGAGACATGTCAGATCTAGAACAACAGCTTGAGTAATCCCATTTTTCTTTTTAATTTTGATAGTTAAGCCTATCATACTTCTTGTTTGCACAATGTTGTCTTTACCTACTTCTCACATTGACACACGCAAGTTTACCTACACACTGCTACAGAAAAACATACTTTGAAAGGCACATGATAAAAGGAATCACTCGGCCAGCATGGGAAGTACAGTTCTTCAAGATATGCTGTTCCTGTCAGTATTCCGTTACTGCCTGCCTTTCCCTCTGCTTCACAGTATGTTTGTTCAGCATATACACATTCAGAGTGTCTGAAGTAAAAAAGAATTGGTTTATTTCATGCTGCTGTTGGTATTCTCAGTAGAGTATGTGTGGGTGCTGCACAGACTGGGTGTTACTGGTAAAGAAATTTCCAGTCACAATAGCATGTGCACGGTTATAAAAGAACTCTGGGATCCCTGTGAGAGGCTATTCTTTGGTTTAGTCTGAAACAGTTAAAGGCTGGCATGTCTAGTACCATCCTCACTTGTTCAGAAATCTTTTCTTTTTCAGAACTGTGTTAGCTTTGAAATTAACCAAAAAGGAATTTGGCAAGGGATTATATTAAATCAGGTTCCAGAGAATTTAAAACAATTACCTAGAATTAATTTCAAAACTTGTTATAACATTTTAGCCTTTCAACACATCAATTCCTTAGAATTTGTCATAGGAGCACTCGGTTTCCATCCTTGTGATAGTAACCTGCAGAACTCCCTGTCAAAAGGTATGACTGGGGACAAGAGCTTAATGAGACTGAAAAAAAAGAAATGTTTATAAACTTAATAGACTTGTGTTGCTTTTTCTTTTTTTAAAGAAAAAACATGGCTTCAGTATTTAAGGTGGCCTCCAGTGGTAAGTGTCAGAAAGCAAATCTCCATGAGCTGTGTTATTTTGCCCACTGCAGAGGTTTCTTGCAGTCGCCACTGAAGTGTCTAATATTGAACACTGCCAAAAGCAAGATTAGGAATTAGGAGAACTGTTAATTTGACTCAACATAGAAACACTTAAATTTTCTTGGAAATATTGGTCGGGTTTTCTCTTAATCGGTTACCCCAATTTTCATGTTTTTAGGCACTGGAATATGCTAAGAAGATTCCTAGACCAAAGACTTTCACAGCAAGACAATCTGATGAAAAGGCGAAAGAGAAAAGGGTTGTGCCACAGACTTTAAATGGAGACAGTTTACCTCAAATTGCATCCTTGGAAACTTTGCAAAATAGACACAAGAAGGAGAAACAAGTTGTAGCTGCTTTCAGAGCCCTTCATATCTTATAAGTAATAGGAAATGATTAGGGATATCTTCAAGGCAAAAAGATCTGAACTATTTAATCATGAGCGGTGACCATCACGTACTGATTTACCATTCCATTGAAATATAAAGTGGCTTAAGTTTAATCATTGTTAAGTTTTAGAATCACTTCTACTATACCTATTTTTAAAAAAATTAAACAGTTGCATTTTAATATGGTCATGTCTGTTGTCGTTTTTCTTTGAAATCAACTGATGTAGCAGTTGCGTCTTTCAGACTAATCAGCTGTTGGCTTGTCACAGCTGGATCATTTTTAGGCATGTCAGATATGTGGGCATATCCACAAAACATCAGAAATAAGCATCAGTTTCATTTGGTGATCTTAATACCAGCAAAGTTTCTCTTTTTGAAGTGCAGGGGAGACTTTGGCAGACTGTCAAGAAATAAAGCTAAAAATAATCCATTGCTGGTAAGTAGAGGAGGAAGAGGACAAAAATGTGCACCAAACATAGCAGTTGGTAATGATACAATACTAATTATTCAAATGTTACTCTGTTATCTGTTGGTGAGTAGCCACATCAAGACCAAAATTTTGAAGCTTCATCTGAGACAAGAAAATTCAAAACAAGTACTGGCTGATCATGCAGACAATCTGTTATTAGCCAGAAGCAGTTGGAAAATATATTGAGTAACTGGGGATAATTGAGAGCTACATGTTTGAGAGGAAACAGCTTTTAACAGATTAAATCTATGAAAATAACAACAAACAGATGGGTTTCTTACAATGGTTCTGTTTCTTTAACTTCGTAAATTATGAATTAAGTCAACGTATGAAATGTGATTAGAACACACAGCAAGGGAATTTTGAAGAAACACACTAAAATCTCATAGAAATAGGCTAGTTAAAAGGAAAAAAAAACACCAACCTTGTGATTATGTGTAATTGCTTTATCCAATTTATTAGGTCCCCTTTTGTATGGGAGGAGAGAGAGAATCAGTCTTTGGGCCTAAAAAAAATTTCCAAGTGTCCTTGAAGGAGGCTAACCATGGAAAGGTAAGGTGGGGAATAAAAGAATGTCTTTGAAATGGCTTTCTCTTTTTCTAGATGCACCTTTTGTTGAAGGTGAAGATAGAAATGTATAAGACTTAACATGTTTCTGGGTTAACATTTCATTGGCTGCATATCTCACAGGAAAGATAATTTTCCAGAAGGTGTACAGTTAGTCAAGGCATTGGAGGTATAACAGGTATTGCTGGAAAAGTCCTATACCTTTCATTTTATAGAGTCCTGGGTGAGTTTGACCTAGATCCTGCAGTCCTCGGGATGCCTCAGTCCTCCTGAAAGTTGGTTAGTTGCTGAAATACATCCCGCAGGGTCTACAGGCAGGCTCCCAGCCTAATATGGGAAAAACTGACTGCCATATTGCATCTCTCCATCATGGAAAAAGAACATGTTCCTTTCTTTAAAGCCCTCCTGACCCACCTGAGCGATAGGAAGCTCTTCACGCTGTTGGTTGCTTCCTGCCACACCTGCTGAATTAGAGGGTTGGACTGCGCGGGTGGAAGTTTTTGATGTACATCATCTTTGGGAGAAACTCGGTGGAAAACGCATCTTCCAGTGTGGGGAATGTGGGTCAGGTTGCAGGGGAAATGTTTTGCATATGGAAGTGCAGCAGAAGACATCTCCAAATGTCCACTGCAGCTGCTGGAACAGGACTGGCCTCTGCCTCAGCCTCCTTCCGCCTCGCCTTTGGGAACTGGGTTTGGCCCCTCTTTGTAGAATGTGGATGCCTGTGGTATGATCCATCAAGCAAGGTGGGATAAATGTTTCCATCCTCTGCCAGTTGCTGCTTTTCTACTTTTATTTTTAAAACGAATGGTAACACTTTGAAGCATTTCTGATTAGGGAACCTCAACTTGTTGTTTCTGCTTAAAAGTGATAATCCCCCCTTAATAGAAACCTCAAGTACCTATTTTAATGAAACCTTCAGATGAATATCAAAGAGCTATTTACTCGTATCTAATATTTTAATTAGATTATATTCTCAATTTAACCCATTAAACCCCCTTTGATGATCTCCATGTTTAGTGTTTAGCCCCAGATGCTGGAAGTAATGAATATTGGACCTTTGATTTAATGAGAACTTCTGCCTTTCCAGTCTGACTCCCTTTGTATCCCCCTTTTTTATTTTCTGAGCCATAGAATTCAGTTAATTGAAGAAGTCTCTTACCACCACACATTAAGGAACCTAAATTAGCATCCCTTTTCTGATTAGAAAATGCAAGCAGACATTTTCTCTTTGATCTGAGGATTGAGTTGAAGTAGGCAACAGCCCCCTGAAAATGAGCTGATGGCCTTATTATTTGGCTGACATACAGATGCGTCCATGTGGTGCAAAATGCTTAATGTCTTAATTGATCACCTTCCTCCCTATCTGTCATCCTACTACCTTTTAGAGCTCCCATAAATTAGGGTCATCTTTCTAGGTGGGTGGTGTGTTTCGTTTGGTTTTTTTTTTTTAATAAAACAATGAACTTTTGAGAAACATTTAAGTACTAAACCCACGCTGAGCTAGAAGCCATGTATACTGACATGATGCTGCATCTGGGGGGGGTGGATAGATTTTTTTTAAAAACACTGATCAAGATCATCTCACAAACCATTTGGAAAGGACTGGGGTGTTTTTTTTTCTCCCAGAAAAAAGACATTTGCGGCATATATGGAAAGAAAATCTTTTGATCTACCTCAATACTAATGCAAATTTCTCCTGCACCTAACAGATACGGTGGCACAAAAAGGGACCTTACAAGTAAATGATGAGCATCCATCTGCTTAAAAGCAAAGGCCAAAACTTAATGTCTTTCAAATTAGGAAAGCAAGAAATTTAAATAAGAAACAGGCCTTGAATTTTGCATTAACTATTCAGGGAGTAGAATGTGACTGCCATAGTCCTATGGCTCCAGCACAGCTATTATAGAGCGCAGTGTTACTCACCATGAGCACAGGCTGCCTTCACAGGGGCAGAAATGTATTTATGTACACCGCCCAACAGAACTTCTCAACATTTACTTGGTGGGCCCTTCCTAGTGCCACCGTTTCTTCATATTTTAGATTCAAGAAGTGTAGAAGCTGAGACCACCTTCAGTGGGCAAAGACCTGGGGCTGGTTCTACTTAGGAGCAACGATGCTGCAATAACATCACTGTCACATTTCTTTTGAAGATAACTGAAGTCAGCTTCCCACCACCGCCTCACAAAAGGTATGAACAGCTGGCTCATAGGCTGCTGACTCCGGCAAAATCATACTGCTTTATCAGTTAAGAACATTAAATAAGGCAGAGCCTAAAAGCCGTCTTACATCTCTAAAGACGAGCTGTCAAAGATGAGGATTCTGAACCAGATGAGATTATGTCTAACTCCTGCAGCCATCGAATGCTTCAAACAGGTGTGAACAAGCTGTAATGTCCAAACAGCCCATAAGCCAAGCATTTGATCATTATCATCTCCCATTAGGGATCAATTCTACAGTAAATTATAACAGCACAAAGAATATGCCTCTTTTTTTTTTTTTTTATTTTGCATGACGTCCAAACCTAAGTGTGCTCTGCGCGAGAATAAGCAGGCACATGAAGAAAGGACCCACTCTGGTGACGGATAAAGCAGTATGGTGTGAGAACGAACTCAAGATGCCCAAAACCACAGTGACAGGTAAAGGCAGTGACTCTCCACTGGTGACAGCTGGCAAGGGTGAGTTGAAGCAGCCTGCCTTACAGAAGAGCCCGCTTTGAACAGAAGTGATACTGAGCCAAAAACCTGGATAGAGCAGATGCTAAAGAAGCATCCAGCAGCTCAGCAAGAGCTTTGCATAATCGTGAGTGCAGAGCGGGCAGCTGCAGGTAATACCACAGGGCCAGATTTCTGTGTGTCATAGGAGCACTTAAGGGGTTGTCCAGCAGTCACAGCAAAGCCAACAAGATACACAACAACGGAGAAAATATTCTACTGTAGGAAAGCAAGTTGAGTGGTCTCAGCAATAGCTGAGCAAAGTGAGTCACAGAATTCGGTCGGCTTTCCTTTGCTCCTGGCATTTCAGAAACCTGTGCCATAGAGTTCCCTCATTCTCGTGAGTTACAACCAGCTTCTTGCTTGAAAGACTGCCTGTACCCTAACAGGTGGAAAAGGCACTGCAGTTCACTGTGGGATCACCCCTTCTGTTCTTAAGCACACGCTTTACACCCACCTGCCTTTATCACCAACTGCAATGCGTTGCTGCTGCTGCCGGAATACTGACTGCGTCAGTAGCTGTAGCTGCCCCAAGGCACTCCTAGCAATGGAGCTACAGGTGTTTCATCTAAGCTTGTTATGCTACAGAAACAAGATAAATCCAAGACAGAAATAAGCCACTTTTTAAGCCGAGTAAGACCATCCGAGCAGGAGTTTGCAGTTAGTTAAGGTGATGCTGTTTGTTATTGTGACTAGAAGATATGAAGAACAAAGTCATCAGTTTGGGAGGCTACAACACCCAGGAGTTCACAGTGCTGTCGTCAGCATCCCATTTGCATCCACCTCCCACTCCTCTGCGTGTCCCACGTCTGCAGAAACCTCACTTTGGAAAACCCGCGGAAAGAAATGCACTCAGTCCGTCAGCCAGCAGAGAGAAACAACGTGAGGAAGTCGCAGAGAGAATTTTACATCGTGCGCGCAATGCCCGGGTCGCTTCCTGGGCCTGACTGTGGGTTATTTACACCTTCACCAAGCAACAGCCCATGGTACTTGCAGGGCTGACACTACACATGCGTTTAATAGCGAGACTTTGCAAAAGATTCGCTCTATAACTGCCCATACAGAGTGCGTATCTGATCTGCTTTTACATAGCTGTGGCCATAGAAGGAAAAAACTTGAGTTAGCGCTGCTGTCCAGTCCCATAAAAGTTAAAAACGTTAAGGAAGAGGAGAATGCTCACAATCCAAACTGAAAGCAAAACTTTGTGGAAGGATTTTATAGACCCTTTTTTTGTTGTTTTCTTTAATGAAAACAACAACAAACATTAACCTATTAGGTGTTAAAATAAATTAACAGGAAACAATTTCATTTAGAAAAAAAAATCACAGAAGAATTTTAATGAAAATCAAGACTTCAGTGGATATCTTGAAAAAGAGGAAATCCACCAAGATTTGCTATTTCCAGCAACTGTTTCCTGCAAGCCATTTCCACCACAGCATTTTCCAAACACGTAAATATTAAAAAAAAAAAAAAAAAAAAAAAAGAGAAAGAGCCAGCTCTAAACAATCTCTCCCCTACACCTCAAAGCTTCTCAGGGAGAGCAGGAAAAAGTCTGCAGTTGTCACTGAATAAGGCAGGACCTGGGAATAAAAGCTCATTTCGCTTATTCTAAGAGAAAAACCTCTGAAATCAACACACAAAATGCCTCCCCAGCCCGCCCTTCTTCTCAGGACCATCTCCGCTCCCCAAACACACGATAACCTCTTCCCAAAAGCCTGCCCAGACTGCCGAGAAGCTGCAGCCCCCTGTCACCAGCTCAGCAGGCACTGCCTCCCAGCCTGGAAGGAGCTGACTGGGGAGGGAGGAGATGTCTCAGGTGGCGACTATTGACTATTTCTTTCCTCTGTTTCAGTCTCAGGGGGTTTTGCCCTTGTTTGCACCAAACTTTCTGGGATAAGCAGGCTGTTCCCAAAGGCTTCTCCTGTTAGCTGCAGGGCTGAGTGCACACCACCGCGGTGTCCAGGCTGGGATGGGGACATCCCTGGGGTTGGGTGGTTCACATTCTGCCTGTATTTGTCACTGAGGTCGCTAACGATCAGTGGCTTTGGTTTTAAACACGATTGTAATTTTAAATGTTAGCCGAGGTGCCTGGAACCGCAGAGAGGTGAAGATAGGGGGTGGGTTTGGATTTGATTTTTTTTTATTGATCAGCATAAATATTTTGTGAAGAAGTTGCTGTAGTGGCAGGGGAGAGTCAGCAGAGACTGGAGCGTTATTTGATTCGTATTCTGACCCTTCCTCATAGACCCGGCGTGTCCCAAGTGCGATAATGCTGGTGGCAGAAAGGGGAACGGGCTCTTCGTCACACCTCTGTGTCCCGGAGAAACCGCGGCACCTCACTGCTAAAGGCATCGCAGGAACACGGCCCTGAGGTGAGGTTACCTGTGGGGTTCAGCTGCCCCGACCTCACTTGCTGTCATCTGCAGCGCTGTCCAGGTTGTGGCACAGCAGAGGTCCCGTGCTGCAGAGCCTGCTCCTGGACATTCTCCCAGTGCCTGCGCCCGAGTCCCAGGACCCTGCCCTCCCTCCAGAGCCACGGTCAGACTATAAATATCACCACCCCACGGCTGTGCAAATACCCCGGGCCCTGCTACTGCAACGGAGATGCGCACTAACTTTTGGGGTGTTTGGTGCAGTGGGAGCATACTTAATAACGCTGCACCTGCTCACACTCCTCGATCGGCGCTGGGAGGGCAGAGCCCGGCACTGCCCGCTGGCTGACGCATTTTCTTGGCATCTACTGGATGCCTTGCAAAAGAGAGGAGTAAACGCGCAGAGGAGGACAAAGTTGCTTTTGCAAAGCAAAATGTGCAAAGCTTTTGCAAAGCAATGTCTGTGCCCAAAAACTTCTGTCATTTGTGCATCTTAATCTTCTACTTCTACTTTCTCTTGCCTTTTTGCTTTGTGCTCTTTCCAGCTCAGAGTATTTTTATGCGCCTTTATCCTCAGTAAGAGGGAACAAACAATTCTTTGCACAAGCGAAAGGAATCACACACAAATATAAAGAAAGAGGATTTTTTAATATCCCTTTTTCATTCAGGTGCAGTTTTTCTGAATGATTACATCTTTATACTTGTCCCTAATATTTCCTCTCACTAAATGCTTTGCTGCCCAATGCTATTACCAAAGGCAAGTCCACCTGAGCGACTGGTGTGAAGCCCCTGCCCTCCGCAGCAGAGTGCGGCTGGCCAGGCCAGCTCTGAGATGAGCGGCCGTACCACACCATGTGCTGCTTGCACAGCGCCCAGCCCCGGGAACGGCAGTGGTGGACGTGGTCAGAAAAAAATTATCATGTAAATATCACGGTAGAGCTTCTCTTTTATATCACTTTTAATAGTTCCTAATGAAACGTGCGCTCAAGGGGAGGCTGACACTCAGCACAGAGCAAAACGAACAAAATACTTGGTGGGTGACTGGGTACGGATGCAGACAAACGACAGTGTCGAATTGAAAGCTTTTTGAGACAGTTTCCATCACCTCCCTGCCCACGGCCAGGTAGGTGTCGAGAGAAGGGAAGAGCCACGGAGCTGGGAAAACCGTTTCCAGCCAGCAATGTGAAATGACCTGCTGTACCCTGCACCGGGCTTCAAATCACACCAAGGCTTTAGGAGGAAATCGGTTGGTTTACCTTCTGAATTATAATTTTCAGGGAGGCAGGTCGCACTTTAACAAAATTTGTTGATGAAAATTATTGTCCTAGAAGTACTTATAAACACCACGTAAAAGACAACTAGCCATTTTCTGGACGACTGGTTGAGTATTGAATATCCCCCCCCCAGCGTGTGATCTTTATTGTTTTATGTGTAAAAAACTTAACGAGAAACCCACAAAAAGGACGCAAACATACACACTTCAATCATCTATATTTTATATGGTAAACGGGGACACATTTTCCCTCACAAAACTGCATGTCCCATAATCCAAAATGCCCTGAAAGTGCTAATGACACCAGACAACCAAATTAACTTCCAGTTCAAAAAAAAAAAAGGAAAAAAAAAAATTAAATAACCTAACGAGACACTGACATGCCACCGGGCTGCACAGACACCATCTGAGCAAGCACAGCCTCTCCTTCGGGTTTTTACCGAGGAAAGCCCCAGCCCTCCCCTGCAGATGCAGAGCTTCCACCGCTCTCCCAGCACACACCTTCCAGCCAGCAGCTCGCCCCAGAGGGAAAAAAAAAAAAAATAAAAATTTAAAAAAAATCTTTATTTACCTGGAAACTAAAACCATTTCCCTGGCAGGAAGATAAAAGCAAAGCGAGCACGGACAGTAACTGCGCTACCTGGCTGCAACACGGAGCTCAGAGAGGCGTTGGGGCAGATGCAGGTGAGGGGGGGGACAGGAACCAAAGGTGGGACCAGCTGTGGGGCTCTTTGAGAGGAAAAAAAAAAAAAAAAAGTATCCGGGAGGTGATTCACACCTGGAAGCCGTGAAGGGATCGGGCTGCCGATGCAGGTGGTTCTCCAAGCTGTAGAAAACCTCTTTTTCTCGCTGGGATTCGCGTTTGCTCCGAGCAGCCCTGGCAGGATCGAGTTGTTCGTTGATGCTTCCCCTCCTTTCCCTTCCCCATATCGGAACTAAATAAACGGTAATTTTGGTCTTACCTGTTTCTTTGGAGGGCGTTTCTACAATTCTTTTGTTGTTGTTTTGTTTTGAGTACATGCGTGCCCTGGAAGCTCTGCCCGGCATCAAACCCGAGCTATCGCACCAGGGAGGAAACGGCGAGCCCCTGCCCTGCCTGCCGCTCCCAGTAACGACAACATGCTGCCACGGGTACACATTTATTTGAAAATCGAGGAAAGTTCGGGGAACGGAGAAAAGTCCGGTATTTCGAAGGGAAAGGGGAAACTTAAAGGAAACTCGCCTTGTTTTGCTCTCCCCCATCGTATTTGCGGGCAAAGCTCAGGCTTGGGGTGATGCTGGGGGGAAGCCGGCGGTACGGCGGGGCCCCATCGCTGCCTTCGCCCCGGGGCTCCCCCCCCCCCCGCATCATCACCTCCTGCCAAAAACCGCGACCCCCTTCCCTCCGGGCTCCGGCGCTACTCAAGGCTGGGGCGAGTTGCGGGGCTGGGGCAAAGCCGCCCCGGAGAGGCAGGTCCTAGAGACGGTGGGGGCCGGCGCAGAGGTCTCCCTCCTCCAGGATGTCCACCTCGTCCTCGGGGTCCTGGAGGAGGAAGGGGCCGGGGGGGGACCTTGCGGGGCTCGGCGCCGGCCGCCTCGGGCAGCTCGGGCTCGGGGGAGCTCTGCTCCCGGCTCTCCTCGCCGCCCGCATGCTTGGGGTCGTCCTGGCTTTTCCGCAGCTGCTTTTTGTGCTTCATCCGCCGGTTCTGGAACCAGGTTTTCACCTGAGGAGAGCAGGAGGAGGGAGAAAAATAATAATAATAATAATAATTTTTTTAAAAAATAATAAAATTAAAAAGCAAAGTGGAGGATGCTGCATGGGATGAGGGGTGGTGGCGGTCCCCCCGCCGCGGTACCTGGGTCTCGGAGAGGCTGAGGGCCGTAGCCAGCTCCACCCGCTCGGGCGTGGAGAGGTAACGCTGGATCTCAAACCTCTTCTCCAGCCCGGAGAGCTGCGAGTCGGAGAAAACGGTGCGGGCTTTGCGGCGGCGGCAGTGCTTCCCGGGCAGCTCGGCGTGAGCGTGGTGCTGGAAGAGGGCGGGCACCGGCACTCCTGGGAGGGGGGGGACGGGACACGACACGGCGGACACTCGGGCAGGGAACCGGGGCTGCCCCGGGGGCTTCTGCCCTCTGCGGCCCCCGGGTGGGCTCTTCCCCCCACCTCTTTTATTTGTATTATTTTTTTTTTTTTTTCGTTTATTTCGTTTTTGAGGTCGTTTCATCGGTTTGGTCTTGGGGAGGGGGCGGAGGGGGGGGGGGGGGAATGTGTCGTTGCTCTGAAAACACGGGGCTTTGCAAAGCGGTTCGCCTCTGCTGAACCCGGCGCAGCAAAGCAAGGGCAGCCCGAGCGGGAGGGATGAGCCCAGGGACACCTTCACCCTCCCGGCAATTAAACTACAACGAAACGGAGGCGGAAAAACCAGGGGAGCCCTGGAAGAGGTTGGGACGAGAGCGGGCGGGAGGAGAGAGGTCCACCACGGCCGTTCCGGTGCACAACTTGGGCTGCCCGGTGAGAAACTTGGGAGGAGAATTTCCTTCCAGAGCAGCGAACGGGACCCGGGAAGGGCTCCGGCCGGGCGGGGGAGCCGCTGCCATCCCCGGGGAGGGGGGAGCGGGCACAGCCCGGGCAGTGCTGCTGGAGGGGGAAAAGCGAAGCCCGGACACCGTCTGGAGGGACAACGCAAGGAACAAGAAATGTTATCCGTCCAAAAATAAAAATAATCCGAAAAATAAATTAAAAAAAAAAAATTAAAATTAAAGGCAAAGAGAGGGAAACTCTCGAGACCCCGGGCAACCGAGCGATTGCCAAGCTGCAGCCCGGTGGGCTCCTCTCCCCCGTAACGAAGCCGGGCGCGGCGGGCGGCTCCTGCCACGGGGGGACGCGGCCGCGATTTCGGTGAAGGATGCAGAAAGGTGCCCCTTTCACTGCTGGAGTGTGTCCCCTCCGGGGCTGCGGACTCTCGTCCCCACCCGTGTCCCCACCTCGACGCCACCTGGCCACGAAGTCGGGGGGGTTCCTCCTGCGAAGGGCTGCACTTACCCGAGGTGGTGAGAAAGTAGGGGTGGTGGTGATGCTCCGGCTTGTGCAGGGCAGGGTGCGGGTGAGGCGCCAGGAGGGTCGGGGTTGGCATCAGGGGGTACCCATAGTCCAAGAGGGGGACGCGGGAGGCCAAGGAGCCGGGGAAGTGCTCGGGGGGCACCTCCCGCAAGGGTTTGGGCTTGTGCAGCAGAATATCCTCGATGAAGAAGGAGGTGGGCCTGGGCGCGGAGACGGGGTGCACGGGCGAGGTGAAGTTGAGGTTCATTTCGGTTGTCCCCCCCTTCGGGCAGCGGGAAAGGGAGCGAGCCGGGCTGAGCGCTGGCTGCCGGAGGAGACGGGGCGGCCGGCTGCACCTCCCGGGGCCGAAGATAATAAATAAAAACAACGATAATAAATAAATAACAATTAAAAAAAAAAAAATCCGGAGCAAAATTAAATAATAACAATTAAGAAAAAAAATAAAAATATTCCCCCAGCCAGAAATAAACTGAAAGAGCCGGGGGATGCGAGGCGGGTGGGTTTGGGCTGCGCGGGGAGATGCGCGCCTTTGAGGCGCGGTGGGAAGGGGGGTCTCCAGCGAGCCAATGGCGAGCGGGCGAGCGGGGGCGGGGGGGGGGGGGGAACGGGGACGGAGACGGCCCCGCCGGGCCACCCAAACCACCGCCGCGGCGCGGAGGGGGCGCGGAGCCGCTCCGTTGCCGCGCAGCATCCCCCGGGCAGCGCAGCGCAGCGCAGCGCGGCAGCCCTCAGCCCCGGTCCGAGCGGTGGGCTTGGGGTGTTTTCCCAAATATGAGGGGTTTCTCCTTTTTTTTTTTTTTTTTTTTTAAAGGCATAAACTTTGGAGGGGGGGGAATGAGTGGCGCTTTCCCGACCTGTCCCACGCTCCGCTCCAAAATTGTCCCCCCGCACGCAGCCCGTGCCGTTCCGTTCAGGTTATTACCCCGTTGGGGTTTTGTTCCCATCCATTCCCCGCTCAGTGTTGTGCTAACACTTTTTTTTTTTTTGGTCTTTCCTCTGTTTGTCTTCCCCCCAGCCTCCTCCGCCCCCCCCCCCCCCCCCCCCAAATCTGTAACATTCATTTCCCCGGAGTCAATTTGCTAAAATGAGGGTGATATACCACATCATAGCCGAGATAATTTCGGTTCGCATCTCAGAAAATTGCTCTAATTATTGATGTTAAACTCAGGGAAATTAAAAGAAGGCACTTCTCCTTCATCTCCTGATTTTAAGCTCTAATTTGTTGAAATCGAGTTGTCATCACAATTCCAATCACTACCGTTAATACTAAAAGTGTTCTAATAGAGCCAGAATTCGCGCAACCCATGCTATTAGATAATTAAGAAAGATGTTAGAAAGGCAAGTGCTAATCCTTGGGCACACGGACAGCATTTCCATCTGATCCGGCAGGTAGAACAAATTAATTACCAGAATCAATTAGTCCTAAAAGTACAGTTCTCAGGGAAGTGTAAGCCATGTCTTCCATATGGATGAGCTGGTAAATGCTAAATAGATGAGGGGGGGGGGGGGGGGGAACCTTTAAAAGAATAGAAATGGCAATCGTCGGGTCTTAATGAATCTGGAACTCGGAGCGCCCGAGTTTTCCAGCGGTGCCGTCTATTCTCCGCCGCCGCCGGGCACAACCACGCGTGGGCGAGGGCACGGGCAGCCCACGGCGGGCAGAGCCGCGGGTGGCGTCCGCTCGGGGTTTTAAGAGCGACCGTTTATAACGCGAGGTAGCTTTTAAAATACAGATGCGGCTCCCTCATCAGTTCCACGGGGCCAAAACTCGGGGGGGGGGGGACCAGAGAGCGCCCCGTCTCACCGGGATAACCCACGGGAGGATTTTTTCTCTATATATCCAGGCGGTGCGTGTTGCGGCCACGCACACACTTCGTTTTACACGTGTAGTGCCGACACGCGGGCAGGCACCGCTGCGCTCATCAGGCACTTAAGCGACGTGTATATATCCGTCTATACATCCATGTCGCACGGTGTGGATGCGGGTGCGGTGCTGCACCGAAGCGGGAGCGCTTCGGGAGGCGCAGGGCTGGGGGAAAGGCGCCTCTCCCCGTGCTGCCGGCAAAACTCCCTCTTTTTCTCCAAGAAAAAAAAAAAAAAAAAAAGTCTATTTCTGTTGCAGCGTCCCCTCCTGAAACGCCCAATTCTGCATCATCCCGGGATTTTGGCCGGGGGTTTACAAATACTACAGGCTAACAACTTTCTCTGAGGAGCAAATGAGTAAGCAAATGAATTAACAGTGATGAAATGGGTCTCATGCCCGACTCGGTAATGGAGGGAGTGCAGCCAGGGGCGTGTAAGCCGCTTGACTGGCCGTTTCATCAGCTGAGATTGCTTCTCCGGGAGGGCTAGGGCTTTACTCAGCACTGGGGTATATATTTATATATATATTTAAAGCAGATCTGAAAGATTAAAGCCGTGTTACTTCTGCCAGATTGGATCACAGCTTTAGGATTCAGCTTGTCTGACAGCCGCATCGAGAGGGGCTGCTTTTCGGGGTTCCCTCTTTATTTAGGGTACAGCTGGGGAGGAGGGAGTGGGGCTGCTCCCTTGGTGTTGCCTTGCAGCAACAGCAGCAAAACTCACCCCCAAACTGGGCAGTGGCACTTTGGGCACCACAGCCTCTCCCTGGTGCTAATTCAAGGGCAAGAAGCAGAGGTGATAACCCCCCCGTCTGTGGAGAAGCCCCCTGAAAGGAAGGTAACCCCCAAGGAGGGGGGGGGAACCTCTCCACTGCAGTCCAGGGATTTTTAAAATTTAATATTTCATGGCTTTTTGTAACAGGAAGGGGGTGCCAGCTGCTTCCCACTGTCGGCAGGCGTTGGCAGGGTCGCCTCTTTGCCCTACAAGCCTCTTAACCTGTTTTTCCCCTTTTGGCCCTCTTCTGCAGGTCTCCACGGTGATGGGGACCCAGCAGTATGGATCTCACCCCGGGACCCCCAAACACTCTCAGCCCCACCTGCACCCTTGGCCCTCCCCAGGGACCAGCCCCCGCATCACAGATTAGCCCTTTTTCCCGGCTGGCCAGACATGGGCACACAAGCGGATATGCCTATGTATTTTGGCATACATACACAATTCCATTTGCTGCCAAATTCATGGGGGAGTCAGGTCTCCAAAGAGACCCTCTGTGGCATCCTCTCAATGGACTGGGGTCCCCTGTTGGGGTGATCCCACAGTTTTTCCCCAGTTTTGGCAGAAACTGCCCCAGAAGCTGAGGTCTCGCTGGGCTGACGGACACATTTAGGAGAGGAAACGAGAGGGACTGGGGTCAGTGCGAGGTAGGGAGAAGCAGCAGGTTCGGCTGGTTTACTCACTGCGTGTTTTCCTTCCCATGATGGGGGACACCAGAATTGCCCCTGTGCTCTTGCATCCTCCCCTGAACACCTCATGGGACAGAGTAACGTCTCAGCCTGCAACCCCAAACGATTCAGACCTTCTCCAGAGGCGCGTGCCTGTGCACCCAGGTAGCCACACTACTGCGGAGTTTGTTCATTGTTTCTTCAATAAAATAATATTACTTCTGCAGGCTCAAAGAGCTTTATAAACTTTGCTGGTAGCGATGCATGCATATTCCCCCCCATATACACACCCCTTTCGTGATTTAATAACATACATAATGCACAATTTGCTTTGCTTACACAAACACCAGTTGTCATTACTTGCACACTTAAGATCATTCAAAGTTATTATGGGGAAATTTTGCCGAGGAAGACAGAAATTTATTTGACTTAAAACCTAGGGGGTCATTTAAAAGGTTGGCGCAGCTACATTGATGTTAGTAGCTTTATTTCAGTGTGTTGCATTAGGGATAAATTTGGTGTGGTTTGAAAATACATGCACTTACCTTCCCGTGGCTCTTGAAGAGGTAAGGTAGCTTGGGAGCCCAGCCTTTTCATGCCTTTCAAGACAAATCCACTCAAAAAGGAAGGGTTAAATTAAAAACAGACAGCCTTGATATGATCAAAATGGGAGCCTGGCTGCAGGAAAGAGGTCTGAAGAGCTCAGTTTGAGTAGCCACACACGTAACATAGAGAGAGGTCTTTTGAACACAAAGCATGGCTTAATGGAGAATGTTCCATGCATGATGCTTCAGGCAAAACCGCTCCCCACCCCGAAGGAGCGGGGTGCCTCTGCCTGGAGGCTCACTGGGTGCTGCTGGCGAGAGGGAAAAACACTCCTGTCTGTCACTGCAGCTGCTTCCCCCATCTACATCCCATCTGCCTCTGCCTACCTCTACCCTTTCTCTGCAGGTCTCTGTCTCACCTGATGCCCAACTTTGCCTCCTACCACCCTGCAAACCCACTGCAGGGAATCGTGGCCCCCGGGAGCCCAGCAGTACCGTGTTTACAACAAGAGAGATTTTTTTTTTTAACTTCATCTTAACTGATGTGACATAAGAGCACAGTTAAAGGCAGCGGTGGGAAGCCCCTTCAGTGCTAAATTAGGTCTGCGCTAGAGGTTTTTACTGGCATTTCTGCGTGGCCAGAGATAATATTTTAATGTTGGCAACCCTCCAGTATGCCTTGACACCAGCTCGAGTTCGAGGAGGGCTTGGTGGGTGGGCTTTGAGGTTAAGCTCTGCCTAAAACAACAGGGCCTGGCAGGTTGTCTCAGGACAGACAGTGCCAAAGACAGGGCTGGTAGAGGGTGGGAGGGGAAAGAAAGTGTCAGAGAAGAGTTTACCTCCTAACCAGGGTCGATGGCAGCACCAGGAGAAGATCCAGCCAGATCTTCCAAGGCTCGTAACTGTGCCACCCCTTGGCTTTTGCTGCCTCAAAAATATGTCGTCCCGCAGCCCACGGGTGGGCGCTCTCCTTCATTTGTAGCTGAGATGAAGAGAAGACAGAATGAGAACCAGAGAAGCAATCAGCCTGTTGATTTTGTTCCAAGACAATAAACACTCTGGTTAAAAGCTGAGTCTGTATTATTCTGACAGAATCACTGAATCTACCCACAAACATCACGGTAATTTCAAGGCTACAGTTCCAGGTAAAAAGCACAGGGGGGGTGGAAGTATTGCTGTTGCAAGGGGACCACATTAAGAAGTGATTGAGCCAGGAAGGTACTTTTGAGGCTTGTATCACTACCGATAACTGCAAGAATTTTGGGCATAAAAAGAGATATGGCATCAATGACAAGCAAAATAAAATTTAAAGAGCAAAAGCTTAGGCTGTAGCTTCCTTACACAGCTCCCAAACCCAACTATCTATGCATGGGCTCAGGGGTTTCACTCCTAAATCCAGAAATTTATCTTTGTACTGAAAATTTGCCTTGTTAGCTGATAAACCTGAGCGTTTTCTGAAGGCAGGGTACTTACAAAAAGAGAATGAAATCATTAACACCAACAGGTTTGGTCTAAACACTTCCCCTAAAATAGTGACTCTTATTAACTAAGACCTAGGATCTTTTTAATTTTCTAATCACAGAATGGTCAGGGTTGGAAGGGACCTCTGGAGATCATCTAGTCCAACCCCCATAATATTTGTTTTCAACTTCAACAGGTTTATCTGTACTGTTCCAAAATACAAGAAGATTATTTCTTCTTTCCTTCTTTCTTTCTTTTTTTTTTTTTTTTTTTTTTTTTTTCCCTAGAATGAGCCAGAAATTGGGAGGGAGGCTTAGAAGTTTCCCTGGGACCTGCTTTCAATTAGTATTCTCTTCATTTGGTTACGTATCAATTCCTCCTCATCGTGTGACTAACCCAGGGACATTGCTTAGTCCCTCGAGGCAAAGGTGATTATTTCACCCAAGACCATCTGTACTTTGGGATCTCAGCTAATCCTTTGCTCTCAAAAAATCCATTCTTGCTGCCGTAGTCACTGCTTTTCTGTCGCCTTTAGCACATTAATGCTTATTCGTTTTCTTTCATTCCAGCTGTGTAACAATCACCTGCACAACTCAACATTTTGATTTACTTTTTTTGTGCTAACGACTCAGAACCTCCCTTGTTTCCCTAATTTCACGACTTATGAACCTTGTACATCCTTGCTTTTAACCTTCAGGGCAGGATAATCCTCCTTTTCCCTTTCTTATCCATTCAACCTTTAGTTTACTCCCATTGTTTTCCTACTGTTCTTTGTGTTTTTCCTCTGATTATTTCTCATACTCTTTCTGTAGCTCCAGGTTCCTCATGAAAACCTCATACGCCTTTTCTACTTGGAGGAATACTTTGAATATATAATCCCCAAGTCTGATCTCAGGCTGGCGTAAGTCAGGAGTAACATATAAAAACCAATGGAGCACATAAGTCTAAATGACGCAAATGCTTTGATTCTTTTCAATTCCACTCTTTACTTTCCAACTTTAAAGTGTCTCATTTTGAAGCCTTAAAAATAAAAAGCACACAAATGATGTACTCCAAGGTCAGAGGAAGCTTTTATGACCACCCAGTCTGACCTTCTGAATCACACGAGACAGAGTTTCATCCAGTAACTCCTGTATCAAACTCAGAAAAAAACGTCCAACCTACGTAGCCTGTGGAATAAGAATACCAGTTTTCTAACTCTTTAAATTATGTTTGATACATCACAACATATACATAGGCAATACCTGTTTATAAACAGGGCGAATGAGCAGCTTTCTCTTATCCCTAGACCTCTAGCAAGCCGCTCCATTCTTCCGTATTTATATTTTGACTAGCTCCATTGAAAAACTGTGATTATTTACAAACACTACTCTAAGCTTTTGTAAATATGATTCAGCCTTCAGTTAAAAGGTCAATCTCTACTAGAGGGTAGCTTTTATAAATCCCTTAGAACAAGCCTCAACCTACTGGCGTAGTTTTTCCTCCTAGTTTGAATACACAAATTGTTATATCATCTTACACTGAGATACAAGATGTACACAAATGTCACATCTCACATACATCTCTCACGCCGTGTGTGTCACATGCACAGTGACGGTCACAAACCGATGCTGTCTTGGCCGATCATTTCGTTAAAAGAAAAGGAATCATTCTTTATTGAAAGATAATTAAACCTTTTTCTTTCATGTTTGCTCCAAACAGATTGCAAAACTAGTTGGACCTAGTTTACAAAGAAGATAACCTTTTTGATGATCAAAGGAAGAGATTGGTTCCATTACTTGCATTAGTCAGAGTTGTCTGTGCTGTGGCCTTCAGAATAAAGGAAGAAATGTACTTTAGAAAGATCTGAGTAACACACTTTACTCGAAACATTTTTGTATTATATTGCTTCTTGACTGTTTCAGCTTACTCTGTATCTGTGCACTTTATTTTAAGCACTCCAGAAGTGGATGACAGGTCTGGAGGAAAAAGATAGAATCTGGTCAGCATCTCGCAAATGCATCTTCAAATAATGCTTTAAAACTGGAAATTACACTTTGAAATGGTATTTTGTACATTTCCAAGGATGAGGTATTCAAATGGTGATGTGATGTGATATAATATTGTCTAATGTTAAAAACCCTTTCTCACATTTGTCAACATTATTTTTAAATGGAAATATTAAAATGCTCTAGGTCATCTGAAACAAGTAACGATGCAGGCAGATGCCTCATAATAAATTAGTAAGATAATATTTGCATTATTTTTCCACGCTTCAAAAAATAAACTCAATTTATTTAGTTCAGCAATATTTGATTCAGTCCAGCTATTCCTCACTCTTTCTGATATTTTATTTGAATACGATTTCCTGCAAAAAAAAGAAAATTAAGCTTGTACATCCCTCTCTAACTCTCTTCTTTTCCCTTGCCGTGGTAAGGCTTTAACAGAGCAGCTAATTTCAACCAAATCAGTCAGGCAATTAGCAGTCTCAAACATACACTTTCCCCAAATGCTCTGTAAGTCAGCGGTTGACCAGAAGGCAGAACCTTCCATCCATCCATTTCCCTGCCGAAATGCGGGCGCCCAGCACAGCGAACAGGCTCCCTCTTCAGTTACTGGAGAAAGAGGGGCTCCTCTGGGGACAGGGGGTGGATGGCCAGGGCCTATGCAGGCAATGGGACAGCACTATAACATCATCTTTAATTTTTCATTGAAATTGTCTAGGTGCTTCTAGGGGGAATGGTAAATTTCTGACAAATGTCACTGGACTAGGGGATGAGTTTTGCATCTTGTACGCATGCTAAAGAGTTTTGTGCGTGGGCTAAACACATTCCAGATAACAAAAATACTTACGCGTCCCAAGTTTTTCAAGACTTCCCCATTTTGAAGAAAAATCATTAAATACGGAGTTTGGTATTTTTTTTTAGAACAGGAGAAGGGAGATGGAGAACTACACAGACTTAGAAACACCCTACGATTTCTTACTTATGGGATGCACATATTTGGGGTTTTTTATCTTGATTTAGCTTCCACTCAGCTAGTATTATTAATAATGAGATATGGGGTTTCATATTTCATAACTACGTTATCTCCTCTTCAAAGCTAATGTTAGAAACAATCAATGCAATGTAATCACCGGGTTCACCAATGAAAAGAAAGTGTTTGTTCTCTGCCAAAATCTGCTTTTGTTCCCTTTTGACTTCAGAGGGATCAAGACTTGGCATTCAACAGCCTACAGCCGTCTTTGCAAATTAGTTTGCCATTTGTTATTACACATGGAAAATTAAACCTAGACGTCTAACAGGTCAAGAGCCATAAGCTTGAATGGAGGGAAACAGCAGCACAATTATGGGAAACAACATATCATACAAAATGTCCTCAAAGCTAAGGGGGTATTTTAGAATATTATAAGCTTGTGCATCTTTCTAACAGGGTTTCAAATAAGAGACGTGTGTGTGCACGCCTGTGTGTCTGCTTGTCTGTACATTTCTGTCCAACTGAGATCAGTACTTGAGTCTCAAAATAAGTACAAAAAGGAGAATTTTCCAGTTTGTATCCTCTGGCAAATGCAATTTCCCTCCCAACACACATTAAATTCATTTAGCCTAGTGCATTTTTAATAGACATTATTCATCTATTACCTTAATGAGCTTGTGGTGAAAGCATATTGCCTCCCAATTTTAACAAAAGCAGTCTAATATTGCTGCAGCTTTTTCCCCTTTTGCCTTCTAAGGCAGCAGCACGGAGAGGGGAAGAAAAAAAGCTATAGAGACAGATAAGGTTTTTATTCTGTGTCACAACACTACATTAAGAATAAAACCTTCCACTTAAACACTTAAATGAAAACATCGAGAAACTAATTTACCATTTGTAACCACATGATTTAAGTAGGAGCAGCTTTAATTTTCTTCCCATTTTCCTCATATTCAATGTGAGCCCACATTAGATTTCACTGGCTCAAATCACAACACTTAAAGCCACTTTCATTTTCTTTTTGATTAAATAATTGAAATTCCTGTCACTGCCTGCACTTTACTAGCACACAAATTTTATGTGTAAAGATAAATACTCTTTTTTTCTCCCTTCCCTGGCTGTAGGCTTTTTTTTTCTTTTTCTTTTTTTTTTTTTTTTTCCAGTTTAATCTTAAAAGCAGGCAAGGTTTAGTTTATTGATGGTTCCATAAAATGGATCACTACTCCATTCACCTATTTCGTGGAATTATACCGGTCCCATTAAGTGATTGTTTGGAGAAATTATGGAAAGCCATCTTCTCTAATTTAGCTGTCATCGTTGTAAGGTTATTGCTATCCAATCCTAAAAGGACAGGAAGCCCAGTTACTCGTGTGCTGTTCCCCCCCCCCCCACACACACATCCATTAATGTCTGAAGCCTTGATTTTTATTTAAGTATTTGTTTCAATTAGGGTAACAAGTTTTATTAATGCTCCCTAATAAGTTACTCTGACAAAATTCAAGACGCTTTCCATTGCAGCCCAGGGAAAGGACCAGTCAATGTGCAGCATCAATTGGTGCCGCCTGTAACGAGCCGTGGGCTCAAACGCGGCTTCCAGCTCAAGGGAGAGACACCTGCAAGGCTCACCCGCCTCGGCCGCTCCCGACACCTCTTACAGGGCTGTAGCAAAGCCCATTTCCATTCCTTTTCTTTTCACCTTAAGCCCTTAAGGGAGAGAATTATCACCCTTTAAAACACACCTCTACTGGATCCTGCCTACCAGTGAGCTGGAGAAGCTGGTGGCAGCTTGCTGTCCTCATCCTACCTGGTCTTGGGCCATGAAGGTGGACAGTTGTCACATCCCCAGGGGACAGGGAGAGTGGAGGTGCTTGAGAAAGGCACTTTCGTGAACCTTGGGCTTCGCTATCATGTCTGGCTTAGACTTTGGAGCAAGTGACCCTGCACAAACTGCTTTGGTCTGGGTCCTCCAAAGGATGGAGGGGTCAGAGGAGTTACTCTGATGAACAGGATTTAGATTTGCATACCTTGGCGTCTCTGTGCTTCGGTTCCATATATATGAAGCATATGTGTGTGTGTATATATATATATACACATATCATGGGTGCTCTGTACTTTTCAGCATCAGTCGCACAATTTAACTCAACACCTTTTCATGGCTACTAACTGCAGGAGATTTGACACAAAATAATAGGCGTTGCCTGAAGACCACAGCAAAAGACCCACCAAAGACATTTAAGTGAATTTAAAGAAACTCTGGAGCCCCCGTTACTTCCTATATTCAAATGACAAAGGCTCATCTAAAACTTCATGTGTCGCCCTTTGTGGGCCCATGGAAGCAAAGAGAGGAGACAGAACCTGGCTGGATTCACACCGGGCCCCGCTGTTTTAATTTGCTTTCCTAAGGCATCAGGTTTCCCTGATCAGGTATGGCAGGGTCATGAAGGATGCGTGAGAGGAGCGAGGCTATTGCCACGATGAGGGATGGGGGCTATAGAGGTAAATCGATAAGGAACTGGACTTCCACGAACACCCAGCTTCCACGAGAAACACATATTACATTTCCCAGCAAGAACCATTTTGCCATTGCATTGCTGTGAGTTCTCTCCTAATCTGACTCTTTGATTTTTCCTGGGCAATGCTTACAAAGTGTAGAGGCCCTTACAGCATCACGCAGGAGAAGTAGCTACCGGGAGGGGTCATGAGGTGCAGGAAGATTTCTTCCTCTTCTGCAGCAGCACAAATAAGAAGGGCAACGTGTGTTGCCTCCAGAGTGAGCTTTTCACTGGTGTGACATAATACAGAGCACGGACAGACGTGGCCTGAAATGGCAATGGGCAGTGTGGATGTACCTGCATCACCCAGCCGAGCACAAGGCGAGCTCTCAGAGCCACAACCACCACCAAGAACAAGGGTGGCTCTGCAGTGGTTATAAATGAAGACAGAAATTAAAGCGTGAGTCTAAATCAAGCTGTATTATAAGACTGGCAAAGATTAGAGCAATAAAACTGCCCAAATTGCAGCCATGCAAACAACTTTGTATGAAGTAGGACTGGCAGCCAGCTCAAGAGCTCTCCTGGTCCGTCTCCCTGCCCCAAACATGCCCTGCACATCCCACCTGGAGAGGGATGGGTCCAACAGCCTGGCTACTAATTCCTCTCCAACTCCTGCTCCCATAACCACCATGATTTTTAGATGCTCTGTATCAGCAGCGCCAACCTAATCGGAAGTTTCATTCTGCAACACACAGCAACACCCTCCTATTTTCTTAGAAGGAAAAGTTAGGGTAACTTTACAATTCCCACAGAACAGCAATCTTACTACTGACCTCGTAACCCCACCAAAGCAGTGATGGCTTTGAATTTGGTATGGAGTTCTTCAAGAAAAGGTTTGTGAGCTTCAAAGGCTGAGCAGGTTTTCTCGCCGTATTTGCTGAGCTAGTAAAACAGTATGCCTTTTGCTGCCAGCCTGGCCAAGCTCATCTCATATACCATCAGGGAAAACGATAAAGGCAACTTTCATTTTCATAAAACACATCAGCCCGTTCCACACAATTTAGAAGCCTTCCTGATACTGTTGAATATGCATTTCCTAAGGGGTCACAATGACGGACGGACCAAAAACAAACTTCCAGAGGAAAATTTGCCACCAGCATTTACAAGCAAGTTAGGTCCAGAACTTAGGGACCTTTCTGTGAATAAGGCAATGCAGTAGGTCAGCCACAGCTTTTAATTCTGAAAGGAGGTCCAAGAAACAGAAGAAAAACATCTTTGTGATCGCCCCTCCCTTTCCCTCTAACTATTCACCCTAGAGGACATTGTTAACATATAATAACTGGGCATGTCAGAATCAATTAGGCAACTCATAATAAAGCAGATGCTGCTATTGTGAAGACGATGCAGTGAAAGTATGGGTATAGGAAGGCCCTCAGCACAGTCCGGGCTAAGCAGATATGATGCTAATTGAATTCTTGCTGGCAATTTTTCACCCCTAAATGAACAAGAAAGAGAGGAATCTTAGAGTCTCATCTGTTTAGCTTGTGAACAGGAAAATGTTCTCAAGCCCAGTAAATGAGCAACCTAATCCACAGGGATGTTAGCAGGAGGGGTTTCTTTAAAAAAAGCAACGCCCCAAACCCCTGATATGCTGAATATGAGTTGTGCCCTGTTCTCGCAACACCAGCAGTGATCGAGGAGTTGGGTATTTTATTTAAACTTAAGGAAATTGAGCATTTCTGCAGTTTTTCCTTCTCCAGAGGCTGGAGATCCTACACATGGCAGCAAGAGAGGGCTTTTCATGCTGCCATCGGCACACCAGCCTGCCACTTGCTCCAAGGCACTTTCAGAGCTTTACGGAGGCTCTGACAGCATAAATATTTCAAGTATGAACAGAAGAAGGACTTAATTGGACCTTGGGCACCTGAATTAAAAACTGCTCCTCTATATGCCCCTTTACTGCTAAACCCACACCCAGAAGCCTCTCAAAACTAGCCAATTCTCTCCCATTTTCCTTTGTAATTCTGCTAGGAAGAGGGAAACTCAGCTTCAAGCCCTGGTGTTTAAACCCACTGGGATGTCCCTGGAGCAGCCTCTGACCACCGAGCAGACGGAGGTACCTCTTGGGCGGGAGAGTTGGGGTGCAGCGGGACCCCCTGCCAGTGCTCAACCTCCTGCGAGCCCAGAAGAGAGACACGAGACCTTTCCCCAGAGGTTTAGATGCCAGTTTGCAAGTTAAGCCTTGCTAAACCCAAAGTGACGTCTCCCAATTTTTACATGGACTGAAACATAAATTCCAGGGTAAAACCTGCTAGGTATTATTTTTTGGCTAACAGCCTTGCTTCTTATTACTACTGGCACAAAAGAAGTGATTTCTCCGCCTCATAGTTATCAATAAGTAATTAAGTCTCTTCTAGTAACCCTATGCTGAGAAAGCCTTTTAAATTAAAATATTTTCCATTTGATTTTGTTAGCTGCTAAACGAAGATCAGGAAAAATAGGCTAATTACAGCTATTCTAATTAAGCTCCTACAATAACCCATAATTACACCCATATTTATCACCTTTGTGCTGGACACTTTAACCTGTTGTGCTTTGTTATTAGCACGTCTGCGTCGGGGGCTGTAAGCGAACATCTTTGCTCCCCAGGCCCAGCTAGAGTTTTGATTGGAAGTGTGGAAACAAACTCTCTGTTTGCGAAACTGTAATTGGGGTAATTTCTGCGGCTTTCTTGTTAGCAGCAAACCTAGGTTACAGAGCTAGGCTGGGTTTCAGCACGCCAGGTGACTCTTAAGTGCATTTTATTAAAGAGAAATTGTGCCATTACTGCTGAGCAGCACAAACACCGCCTTTTTGGAGGAGGGAGAGGAGGTAGAGTTGGATCTCAGCTCAATACCTGGGCTTCTGGCTGAGCCACGCGCAGAGCCTTAGCAAATCACTGCTTGCGTTTAGGGGTGAAAAAACTCCTCGTGCCTCAGTTTCCCCACCCGTAGAAAGGAGACAGGCCAGTGATTCCAGGGGCTGAGGCACCCCACACACAGCATCCCTGCTTCACCCCGCTTTGCCCCGTCTCCACAGCCTGGCACCCCCTCAGCCCTCCGGTTATCCGCAGCAAGGGTGAGCCCGCGCTGCACCGACAGCGAGCTGCTGCCCTGCCTGGTCAGCCCCAAAAAGCCCAGCCTGCCCAGAGGAAAGTAAAAATATGGTGCTTACAGCTACTCCAGGATGCCCCGCTCTCCCTGCAGCGGGCGGCAGGTCTCTCCTCGCTCCCAATGTACGTCCTTGGGTTGGGAATGAGCAGGATGGGTCAGGAAAGGTGGGCACACCCCAAGCAAAACCACATGCTTAATCCTCCAAAGGTGACAGAAGGTGGTTGAGGTGTGTAGCTGGACGTGGGCATACATTTCAGAGCAGGGCTAGTTCCAGCTCTTCCAACTTTTACCCTGGTTTTAATCTCTTGCCCTAAAGCACCATCAGGCTAAAGAGAGCACAGCCCAGGCACTGCTGTGTGTCTACCTGCAGCTCCTTGGAGCTGACAACACGTTAGTTCAGCTTTGTTTTCTGTAACGAGGAGGAAGTAAAAAGAAAATAAACCCCTCACATCCAAAGATTAACTCAGGAAAACATTGGGGTGAAAAAGCTAGATCCAAATACCCCAGAAGTGCTGGGAAAAGGCTGAAATCCAGGCAGAGCAAACTGCATGAAGTGCCAGCCCCCGTTTCAAGGAGGGGAGATGTGGTTTTACTTTTACTGCCAGGCTGTTCTGTGCTGGGGGTGGGGGGGATGTGCAAGTTGCAAGCGCTCCCGATGCCGAATGGAAGCGCTTTCCTTCGGCTGAGAGCACCTGCTTTAATGGAGATATAAATGGGTTTGCAGGGAAAAAGCCTCTCCCGGCTGTGCTTTGCAGAGCCGGGGGCAGACACGTCTCTGTGTACCCCCCGTACACCCCAGGGAGCAAAGGGGACCCAGTGCTGGCACTCACCGGGATGGATGCTACAGAGTGAGGGCTGCACACCGTGGGGCTGAGAAACAGCAGCTTTGTGGGCTCGGCTGTGAGTTTAGAGAACCCCTCGGGAGCAGGGCTGGTATTTCGTAAATTCAAACCACGCTGACTGCAAGGGTGAAAAATCTCTTTCCCTCTGGGGCCCGAAGGACTGGCGAGCCCCGAGGAGCTGATGGTTTTTCTGGGGAAAACCCCAGTCGGCAGCAGGTACCTGGAGAGCTGCAGCACAGCCGAGCTGGATATCCCCAGTGCAGCTCTGCAGAACGACCCTCGCCTGCTGCCTGCCCCTGCAAGAAACCTGAGGGCTCAAAGGGTCCTGTGGTGTAAAATGACAAAGTAGGGTTTTTTTCATGGCTAAAACGTTAGTATTTCACAGGCCAGGAGAACTGTCGTTACAGGAATGATTTCTCAGGCTGCTGCAAGTCCTCAAGGGGAAAACTGCCCTTCCCTAGGTGAAGGATCCCAGGTTAAAAACCACCGAGGGTCCCTCGCCTCCTCAAAACACCCAACAAGGTGGGCTTGGAATTCTGAACCCTTTCTTACAAGCCTTTTCTTTCTCTCCTCCATCAGTCGTTCCTCCTCCCTGGGTGGCCAGAGAATTTCTGTGGCCTTTCTGACTTATGTTAAGGGATGAGCTTTAGGGTCTGGGTCCCCTTCTCAGAATATGGGGCAGAGGGGGTGGCTACCTGTAAAACCATCCAGCTCACAGGCACAAAAAAAGTTTGCAGCTTTCTGGATGGATAAACTCTCCCCCAACAGGCTTCAGGAGCTAAAATACAACAAGGGGACATGTATGTACTCTGCGCGCTGCAAACCCAGTGCTATTCTGCCTGTCTCACCTGAGAAAATAAAAGTATCTAAGGTCTGTATGCGCAGTGAGATAGCAAATGCATTCAAATAATAAATTGTTGTCTTCTAATAAAAGCACACTCGTCTCAATTAAATTGGGGAGGGATCAGTCTTTTGAGGACAAAGCTCTAGATAAGCCCCACAATCAAAGCCACAGAGGCTTCAGCAGAAACCAATCAGTACCACAATATTTATTAGTCGGGAAGAAGTAAGACGCAAAAAAAAAGTGAAGAAAAATGAGGGGTGTGATCTTTGCACTAAACAGCACTGCCTTTATGGAAATACTCAGTGGAAGGAAAGAAGAAATTTGTTAAATCATGTCATTTTACTGTTCTGAAATAAAGGGCACCCAGCGCTGCCCACACTTATGAGGCCATTCAGAGCTGATTTATCGCTTGAGACCACAGAGACAAAATCAAGCCATTACAACCTTTTAAAAGCTTTCTTGCAACAAACTAAAAATATCCATTGCTGACAGATGCAAGCTGTCAATAAGGAATTTAAGAACTCAGTATGAAGAGTGGAAAGAGTGCAAAGTCTTGATAAACATCTCAAATTGGGTCTTACTCAGTGGGAAACAAGTAGTTTATAGTGGTAATTGTAAAGGGCATTTTATATTGAATCAATTAAATGAAAATCTTTTAAACCCTTTTTAAAAAGAGACCTTTTTAAGTTAACAGGTGATTTTAATTGGAACCATGGGACTTGCATCACAGGAGGTGGGTTGGGTTTTTTTGTTGAGATTTTTTTTGGAAGCATTCAATATAGGGGAAAATCGATACACTTCCATCAGCATTTGAACTCCTAGAGTCTTGCAAGTTGAATAGTGAAACTAAGGAAGAATTACAGTTTGCTCTGGTTTTGTGTGGCTTTTCCTAGCAATTAAATATGTGTCCATCATAATTCGTTAATTGCGAAAGGTGCAGGAGAATTTATCAAGGCTGAGTTACCTTAGGGTAACTATTTTTCATCAGAACCCTCTGCCATAGCCTACTATAAAATACCATGCGTTTTTAGAGATAATTTACCTTTAGAGAAGATGTCAAACATCCCAGCTGACACAATCAAAACCAGTAATTGCATGTGAGCAGGATTTTACTTTTAAATTCCTTTTCTTTCTTCCTCACAACCATAAAGGATGCTCTGCAGAATTATCAGCACCAGCAATGCCTGCCAGCCCCAGGGACTGAAAAAAACCCCTTCCCTCTGACGCAAATGACACTTTCGACAATTGTCTTTTAGAGCTGGTGAATTCCTCCGCTTCCCACTGCTCTGCACTTCATCAAACCCAGCGCTGTCTGCCCTGCAAAGCTGCAAGGAGCGATGCAGAAACACCAGTTACCCACCTGGGAGGAGGCTCTGGAGAACCCGGGGAAGGGATAATGCAGGGCAAAGCCTTGGAACTGGCTCCCTCTATGGAGCCCCGGGGGCAGACACGAACAGGGTTCACCTCTGGATCCTTTCTTCCCCCCCAGCTAAACTTCAGCCTTTGAGTCTCATCTCCTAAAAGCCGGGTGTATCCGACCCCGACGGGGAGAGAGCTGAGACCCAGGGAGGTTCGCAGCCCTGCCGGGAGGGTGAAGCAGGGCTGGCAGAAAAGGCAGCAAAAGCATCACCCAGCCTGGCTGGGCATCCTTCACAGCCGGTTAAATAAAAGCTCATCCCTTCGACAAAAACAACGAAGTCTTTGACAGTTCTCCCTTTTGCTAGCTCTAAACAGCTACTGCCCGTGAATTTCAACGTGTCCGTTAGAACCAGTACTGGAGCTGGAGGCTGCTCGGTAGAGAAAGCCGGTGTGGTACACAGAGCACTCCTCTTGCACCCGGGCGAAGGAGCCAGCAGGGAAAACTCTGGTCCGGTCATGACTTTCACTGGCCGGGCAGACACTCAGGGCATGGGGAGAAGTGTGGGTTTTGCTTCCCAGCTTAAGGTGGAGGAAAAACGTCAAAGGGGAACCGAGAAGTTCGCCAGGGGAATACACAGCGGGCGAGAGCAAGGGCAGCCCGTCTTGCCCGGCAGAGCTGGCCGCCCGCCCGCAGCAGGAGTGCCAGCAGCTCCGGGGATTTTAACTGTGGTCTTTGCAAGAGACAGTGTGCGTTTCTTAAAGCAACCCTGGAGTTAACATCCCGATGTTACCTCGAACAAATAAAAATGTGCAAGTCTCTAGAAGCAACATTCAGGCCTCCTGGGTGTGGAAAAAAAGCCTGGAGAAATGGCCTGGCTGAATGCTAGGAGGAGTTGAAGGGCATCCCAGCATCTTCCCTGCGGTTCCACCCTCCCCTCCCCTCCTGAACTGCAGGATTGAGAAAAGAGGTCCACAAGGCTGAAGAAATTAGGCATTGCCATGACTTTATTTACTTTACAGAAGCATTCAAGTCACAGGGAACATGAAAGCCTCCCCCCAAAAGTATCAAACCAGCATGTATCTCCTGCCTGCTTGCCCCTTTGGAGCTGAAGCCTCCTTTCAAGCAGCCAGAAGCTGGCAGGCTTCACAGATAGCTTTAGCAGGCACTAAAACACCCTACCCGACTGCCAGGGGTGGCTTTGTAGCCCCCCTGCCCTTCCCTAACCCTGCGGTGACTCTCTTGCACTTGCACCCATAGTGTTCCCAAACTGGTGGGCGACTGAGCGGCTCCAGAAAAGCTGGCAAATGCCTTCCACCACCCCGGCCCCGTGGGTGGGGAAACTGAGGCACGGCCGGTGAATCACTGCAGGGAGGGGGGAAGGCAGCGGTCCAGCCTTCGCATCTTCGGCGTCGCGCCCACCCTTCCTCCGTGGAATTGATGTGCTCCTGCTGTGCGCTAAGTGATTAGTCTGTGGCGTCGCTGAGTGTAAAGTTATGGAGCGGGAGATCCAATCACAGGCACAACTCCGGTTGTGCTACAGGCCTATTTGAAAGGGTAAGTGTTCTGCATTTTTTTTCATGCCTGCAACAATCTAGACAAATAGGCTTTTAAATTAAGCAGTGATTTGGAATATAAGTGAGTGCATTTAAGCTGCTAAGAGATGGAAAGATCCTAATGGCTGAAATATTTGTCATATCACAAATAAACTGGCTGTATCGGGAGCTACTAATATAACTAATTTTTACCAAATCCTTCACTGCTCTGTGATAGAAAATGAGGTCAGCATAGGTTGAGGCAACATAAAATGAGCAGCTGCTAGAAGGCAGCACAGAATACTGATAAAGGACTCTGCAGAAACTCTATCGCCTGCCCACAGAAAAGAGGAATCAGTTTGTTCAAATTAAGATATAGCTTTTCCAGAGCACCCAGGGTTTTAATGAAAAGCTGCCAACGAATACAGGCTTTCAATGGATCTGGAATACAAATGCATACCGAGATACTTCCTCAAAGCCTCCCTGTCCCCCTAGACCTGGGTCCACCCAGTTTTTCCACATTTTAATCGTGAGATCTGTGCGACTTTTGAAAGGCACTGGGGTGCAAGAGAGGGCAGGAGTGTGCCCTGGTGCAGCCAATGAGTCCCTGGGATTTCTACAGCTCCTCTGATTCCTGTGGGGCTTTCCAGTGACAGGAGTTAAGCCTTGACTTAATCTGCCACTCACAAGGAGGAAAAGTGAAATGAAGAGGAATTCAGAGCACTTGGCCCACTTTAATAGAAAAAGCAATGCCAAAGCCCACCAAGAGGGTCCCTGGCAGTGCCAGGAACAGCTCTCGCACTTCTAGAGGTTCGAGAGCCAAAAGCACCTCTCCAAAATCACCTTGTTTCTGCCCATGCCTCCGTGCAATCCCATTACACCCGTACAATGTGCTCTAAGCGGCCACGTGGAGGATTAGACCAGGGGAAGAGAGGCAAATGCTCAGTGTCAGAGACACAGTGACAGACTGTGTTTTGCCTACGGTGCTTTTAAGGCTTCCTCAAACATTTGGGACCAAGCAGGATGCAGCCATGCTCTGATTCTATGAGAAAAACAACAAAAAATTTTTTAATTCTCCCCCCAAAAAATGAACAACGCCTTGGAAGAGGAATTTCCTCCCCCCTTTACAGGCGTGAAAAGCCTGTCTTTGAATAAGGGGAGGTTCTTGGTAGTAATAATTGGCCCTTTTCATCCCTAAATGCCAAATGAGTGAAAAAAAAAGGCAAGTAACACCATTGGTCAAATGGGAAACTGAGGCACAGAATGTCTTCTGTAAGGGGAGAGACTGAGTGTCTTCTCCCCTCAGACAGGGCTGGCAGTGTAAAGCAGATTTGCTGGCTTTTCTAGCTTCCCTATCAATAAACTGGGACTGACTCCACTGTGGCAAAAACGGGTCAGAGAGGGGACTGGGGCATCCAGTTATTATTTGGGATGATTTGTTAACGTAGGCTCACTCACATATAATCCCATCTCCCTCTGCCATGTGAGAGGGGCTCTCCTGGGATCAATACGCAGAGAGCCTTGGTTGGGGAACAGCGATCACTTGGGAGCGTTGGACAATTTAAGAAAAATAAGATCAACATGGATTAGCAATAAAACTTAAAGCTCGCTGCATTTCCTAAATGGAATGGTAGAAGGGTTCATATTTGATAACCATTAAATGGTTTAATGAAATAATTATAACCCAGACTCCTGAGCCCAGCCACAATCAATAACTATGAGCTCTAAGCAACAGCATGATCCAAGTTCTGCCATTTTCGCAGTGCTCCCCAGCAGGCAGAGTGTGCGACTATAAATGCGATTGACAGTAAAGTTGCATTAAAACATCCCCATCAAGGGCCATAATAGATTAAAGGCTACTGAGGCGCTGCAGTTGGCTGGTCAATATGCTTTATTTTCTGCATCACCCCCAATTTTGCCACCCTCCCGCATACTATTAGTGGGAGTCGATTTGCTGTCAATGACTAGCCCTGGCAAAAGATGCATTAATGCACGCTCACAAAAGCAGTGCGCATGGCATTATCACTTCACTCGCTTTCAAATTACAGCCTAATGCTGTCTCCAGGCAGCTTGTGACACGTTAACACTATGTGCGATTTGTTGGTATCGGGCTAAATATTTCATGTCTAAAGATTTCATCAGAGATTTGATGACAGAAATAAACTACCGCCCGGTGGGAAATCATTCTGAATAATAGAATTAGGCATTGTTAGAAAATCGACAGGACAGGGATGATGATGTGGGATAGTGGAAGAAGGACAGAAAAAGCACGAGGGGAGCAGGAGGGCTGAGCAGAGGGCTGCCGAGTACCCATTTGTCTGCTAACTAAAGGGGGTGTCTTTAATAAATGCAAGTGACAGGGCAGAGATTGCAAATCAGGTGATCGTACCTTGCTCCCCAGATACCAGGCTTAGGTGCTCTGTTGCTGCTTTTAAACGTCAAAGAACCCCTCATAATACATGAAACGCAGGCAGATATGGCCAGAGGTTTGCTTTATTTTCTGCCGAAGCTCATAAACCAGCCCATAACACGTGTGCCTGCGCATCCCTCCGCCACAGGTTGCATTATCCTCTAGAGCTAGTGAAAAGGGCCTTGAAAACTGAAGGCACGGACTGATCTGAGGATGAGGGGGGACGCAGCAGCAGAGCAGCCTGCCCCAGCGCAGGGCTGCTCTGCCTGATCCCCCCTGAAAGCGCCATCGGGGCAGGAATCGGGGGGACCCTCGCGTTGCAGGAGCCGAAGGGCCACTGCAACACAGCCCAGACCCACACCCCGCTGCCCGGCCAGGCACCCCGAAGGGGCTGGGCAGCCTGGCTGCCGCCAAAAGCCTTTATTCAACGCTGACTTGGGTGCACAGCTCAAAGGCAGCAAAAACCTATTAATCCTTGCTTTTTCAAGGCCCCAGGACCTCTGCATTGACTACCTCCTCCAGCAAGCGCCCCTGTCTTTCAGCCTGAACAAAACAGCCACGGAGTCAATCGTGTGATGAAAAAACAGGCACTTGACCAGAGAGAGGAGACAAGTACTGAGGCTCAGCAGTGAGCAGGCTGCTAGGTCTCCTGGTTGAGCTGCATTTTGCCTTTACAGCAAGCTCTTCTATAATGGCAATTTCAAATCACAGCTTTGATTCATGCCCTTTCCTCACAACCAGCTGTTGCCACCCACCACTGAACACCCAGCTCTCACTTTTCCTGAACTGTTTTTATTATTGTCTTTTTTTTTTTTTTTTTAACGTGGGTTCCTAAGGATTATTTGAAAGACTTAACAGCACCTTTGCAGTGGCTGGGAGTTAGGGAGTTCCCTCTTCTCCGAGGCTTTTTGCCTTGGTTAATTAACCTTAAGGCTACAGCAGATTATAAACCTGCATTTACTTGCAAAACATGAGTGTTTAAACCCCAAAAACATCTTTCAATACTGCTTTCTTCTTCAAGAAACTGTGAAAGCTTCTTCAAAGCTCCCTTTCTTTGCATTTTGCAGTATGTGTTGGAAATAAACTGAGCCTGACTCCCAGACCAAACACAGATTTCCCTCCCTCAATAGCAGAGTGCTTAAAGTTTTATAATAAAGCTGTACAAGGAACTTAGAGTTTTTTTCTTACCTCTGCTCCCAGACTCCCTGTGTAACCCTTAGGCTGTGGTTTTCCAAGAAGCTGAATTAGGTGCTTGAACAGGACTAAGAGGGCTGCTTGGAAATTCAGCCTGGCTCTACCCCAGCTTTGGCTTCCCACCGGTTAGCAAGAACGAAGCTCTTCCCCAGCTGGGTCACGGACTCCAGCAGGAATCTCCTTCAAGCCCAAACTTAGGCTGCATACCTCTATCCCAATTTTATCAAAGAATAAATGCACTCTATCTCTCTCTCTCTCACACACAAACACACACAGAAATTTGGTAATACCCCAAAGCAGGAGCTTTTACAGGGGCAAGCCAGTAACATATTCCTTGCCTGTTCTACAAAACAGCAACTGCACTCTTTTATCTCTGAAAGCAGACACCAAAACACTTTGAAAAGGAAAAGAGATTTAATTCACCTTGGTGAAGACACCCAGAAAGCAGCCAGCAACATCCATGCAGACTTCTGAGCTTGTAAAACAAACCCTTAAGCTAATTCCTGCCTTGTGAACAGGCTATGCAGCATGTTTGTGTTACCTGCAAGGGAATCAAGGGTTCCTCCTCAGCAGAACCAAATTCAGCCTCTTCTGGTGAAATACCAAGTAAAAACCCTCCCTTAAGGCTATTCACTGAGACATTTTTCATCCTTTCTTCTAAGACAAGCAACACTGGTCACTGATAGATCTCAGTTTAGCTGGACTTTACTCCACTGACTATATTTAAGCCTCTACAGCATTCAAGAGTAGCTGCAGAGAGAGGCTGCCCCTGGGCATCAGCATTTCAGACCCCCCCTGCGCTTCAGTATGAAACCAGGCAGGAGAACTAGTCCTGCAGCACTTTGATACCAAGCAGAGACTTGGAAAAGGTCCTCTCCTCCCCACTGGGGCTCCAGTTGGAAGCCGCAGTGCTAAATTCAAAACGAATAGTCTTCCCTTTACAATGCTGCAGTTACCAGACTAATGCAAGCTAAAACAGCTCGGGAGAGGGAACCTGAATGAGAACTTCCAGGGAGATGAAACCCCAGTAGCTCCTGAGACCCCCTAAATAAACTATGAATTAACTGCCCTTTCCGATAAGGCAGTAACCAAAGGAGGTGAGCCGCACAGCCGTCTCTTCCATAGCCCTTACAGCAGGGGAAGAACTGGGCAGATTTTACAAAAAAGAAGTAGTTGTAGCAGAGGGCATGGGAGCTGGGTGGCCCAAGATCAAAGCCGTTGCAGTAGCTGCTCGGCTGCAAAATTTGAGAGTCAGGAAAGGTGGGAACCTGAAAGGGGAGTTCTCCTCCTGTGGAGCTCTGCTGTCACTGTCAGACGCAGCGTTGCTGCTTCAGTTTTGCCCCTACAGGGACAGATCTTGCTCATCGGTGAAGAGAATAAAGCTGAACACCCTGCCACTTTGGAAGAACACAAGATCCTCAAAATGTCCTCAAACTAAAGTTGTGTAAACGTTACTTGCATTTGTTTCTTTGCCTCTCTTCATGCTCCCCGGGGCAGCAGCATTACCAGCACACAGCAGAGAAACAGGAGAGTGACACAGGTGCTCACCCTTAGCATCAGCCTCACCAGCTACAGCTGTGGGGGATTCCAACCTATTACCCAATCTGTACCTAATTAAGAAACACTTGTAATAAAAAAAGAAAAATCTTGAATTTAAGTTTTTTAATAAAGAAAAAAAGGCGGAAGAATAATTTAAATAAAAGAAAAGGAAAGAGCTTGAATTCAAAAACTTCTCAAATTAGCCATACATTCACCTAAAAACAGTTCCCCTGTTTTGCACACAACTCTTCAGGCTTCTTTGTTGTCATGAATGTAAAAACTCACAAGCTTGACACTGTTTTCGTCCATTTACTTCCCTAAAAGTTCACTATGCCCTCGTGCAAGTGCCAGTGTGACCGCGAACCCCTGCAGCAGCCCCTTCTCCCCCGGCTCAGTCTCGCAACCCTCCGTGGTCTCACCCCCAGCCTGTTCCTGTGCTTGTTTGTGATTTGCACGGTAAAAACCTCAGCCCTTGGCCTGGCAAGCCTGGTAATTCTGAACCACAGCTCTCAGAACCCCCAGGAATGCACCCCCCCTTCACTGTAAAAAGAGTGCCGGTTTCTAAAATACACTAATACGCCACTTTCCAAAATCTATTTTCACGTAGCCTCCCCTACGGCAATAAAGCCATTGCACACTCTTAATGGGACATGCTGCTACGGACGGAATTAAATGCTATAAACAGTTTTTAGAGGATTTAAATCAAAAACGGGGGGGGGGGGGAGCACAAAAGAAGCGCACCTCATTGCCGTTTAGTGGTCAGATGCTGACATCTGGTGGCCGTATCCTAACCTACAATGCACTCAAACGTTGGAGTGTAATACTAATAGTGGTGTGGTTTTGGGTTTTTTTTTTTTACACCTCCTCTCACCTATTTTGTGTGAAAGTGTAATTAATGTTTCAGGTAATCCCCAGTCATTATTAGGAAATTACAATAGCCTCCTGGCAATGCAAATGACGTTGCAATGAGCAGGCACAGACATCACAGGGTCGCAGAGTCACTGTCTTGCCTCGGAAGCAAGAGAATGATGTCCCAGTATCTGATGCTTTTGCCAATTTTCGGCTTAACTTGTGGTAAGTCACTTCAGCTTGAACGTGCACCTCTTGAGCCTTTCCTGGTACTGTGTATAGTTATTTTCGGCACTGGGGGAAAGGCTCATGGCAAAACTTGGCAGAATATTGGCATGTTCACTCCTCTATGCGAAAGGACACGTTTTTGCAAGTTTGACAAACGAATTGTGAAGTTGACTGAGGTTTTGTGAATACACCCCAAAGGGGGCTCTAGCCAATGGACACATCAGCACAGCTTCTAAGTCATGGGCAACTTGATTCCTACCCCCAAAAAATGAAACAACAAACCAAACAAAAAAAACCCCCAAACTTACTAAGCTGCCTTTTTTGGTGCAGGACATGGATTTTGAGTACTTCCCTGCTGTTTGGTGTGTGATAGTTAGAACCACTTGCAGCAAAGGTTTGTCTCCAGCTCCTGAGCAACCCTCCCCTGCTTTCCCCTGCCCTCTCTGCGTGTGAATTGTGCCGGCTCCTGGGTGGAACACAGAGCTGACTGCGCAGGGGGCCATCTTCCTGTGAAGTCTGGAGCTGGAGGAAGGGCTCTGCCCAGTGGTTCTGCAGCTCGGTGTCCAGCTGTGGCTCCCCAGTTGGTGGTTTATGTGGGCCTGGTAGTGAGGGGGTGGGGTGGTGGGGAAGAGGAGGCTGGCTGCAGCACTGTCACTTTGGGGGGCTCCTTGGTCAGCTCAACACAGCTGCTCCTGAGCTGGTGCCTAACACTGTGTGTATCAAGTGGTTGTCTTTGGGTACCACACAAAAAAGACTTTGATAGAGATTTCCTTTGTGTGCCCTTTGGCTGAGGGCGAGGACTCCACTGATGAGAGGGGGCTGAGAGTTTTTGAATGCAGGGGAGAGTGAGCAGAGTATATTCTGTTGTTTTTCTTGAGCTGGTCTTAGTTTTGCCTTGTCTCCTGTCTGTATTCCTATTCCCCTGTCACTTCTATAATTTGTTCCCGGCTGTGGCTGCTCCAGGCCCTGTGCTCTCCCCAAGGTGTTTATATTGTACCCGCACATGAGGCTTTGATCAGGAGTTGTTGGAGTGACAAAAAGTGTTGATAGGTCAAAGCTGCAGTGATAAAAATTGTTTGGAGTCCTTGTGTCTCAAGACACTCACATGCAGTGTAGTTGGCTGCATGGACTGGCACCTGTGGGTAGCAGCTGCTTCACCTACTTTGTTGATAGGGGGTGGAGGAAAATAGTCAGGAGGGGTTTTATTTGGGTTAAAGCTTTGCTGTCTGGGGGTTATGTTTTTCTCCTAATTGAAAGCATCTACAGTACTGCTGGCTGAGAAATGCTAGCAAGAGCCACCCTGGCTGAGAGGGCCCATTGCCTTGAAACCACGAACCCCCGCTGATCCCTTCTGAAGTTGTTAGATGTGAGGATAAAGGTCTGTTTATCAAGTAAGAGTCGTAGCAAACAGGAGGATCACTGAGGTGGTGACTCCTTGGGCATCATCCTAGGGGTTGTCATTGGGTTTTGCTTCAGAAATTACTTTCTTGAAGTGAGGCACCTGGCCTCTTACAAATACGGTGTGGTCCCTGGCAGGCATCTCCTTGTGCTGGTGGGGTGTTGAGGTCCCCTCAGAGGAGTTGGGTGAGTAGGGTCATGGACAGCTCTGCACAAGCAGAGTGATGGGGTAGCGGCCTGACAGAAGTTGGCATTTGGTTGTATTTGAGAACTGTTTTGTTGTTGTAATTGGCTAGATTTGTCTTGTTCTTGAGATGTTCTTGATGTAGGAGCCCTAGAGTGATGCGTAGGAGGTGTGTGCTTAAGCTATGCCTTAAATGAAATAATCTTGTTTATGACATCATTTCTTTAGTCTGAGTGAATTAAAATGATGCAGTTGGTAGTGAGATGGATAGTTTCTAACACAAATCATAATAACTTGAGCAAGTATTTCAGGTTACTTCCTTGGTCTCACAAAGTGAAGAACGTATTCCTTGTCTGTCGAGAGCTGCAGTGTGCTTCTCCGGGCAGGGGCTACCTGTCGCTGGGACAGTGCCAGCGCAGTGACTGTGCAGGGCTGTGAACTGGTGGTGCCGGTGGTCTGAGCTGGGCGTGTGGGAGGCTGGAGCGTGGGAGTTGTGCTGAGTTGGGATGAAGCAAAGGGCCTGTTGGAGAGAGCGTGACAGTGTTAGTGTGAAGTCTGTGTGAGTTTATGCTTGGGCCACGTGCTGGTCCTCACTCCAGCTTTCAAAGAGATGCTGAGGCTGCTCTTGTGCCTGGCTGTGCAGGGGAGTCTCTTCCCAGGTGGAGACTGGGCTTCTAAGGCCTGGTGTTTTATCCCTTTTCCTTGTATTTATTCTGCAGTGGTGGCTGACCGCTTCGGACAGTGTAAAGACCTAACAGGAAGACATGGATCAAGACTGCGTTTGCAGCTTCAAGGAGCTTATTGGAAACCTTTCTCCAGGTTACCATCAACATGTCTTGACCGAGAGTGTGTTACAGTTGTCTTGGATGGAACTGGAAGAAGCGTGTGCCACCCAGTCTCAACCAGGCAAGTTTTGGACTTGTTGCAAGAGCTTCTCTTGGAGTATTTCTCTCCCCTTTATCTCAACAGCAAAGACACATGGGATAAGACATGTGCCAGAACAGTATGGTGTAACAGACCCTGCCCTGCAGCATATCCTGGGAGCTGGGTAAATTCACAGTGTTCTACTGGCTTCGTCCTTCTGGAGTTGAAGAGCTCTGTAGTCCATCAGTTACTCAGATCCAGCTGCTTTGATCAGAGAGCTTTCAAAGCAGTTTTGAGTCTTTAAGGGCAGGGAGGGAGTCAGTCACAAAAAGGAAGGTGCACCCTTAGTCCATCTACTCCCCACGCAGGTGTCGGGTGTGGGAGTTGTTCGTTGTGGGGGTTTATTTGTGTGGGGTTTTCAAGTTCAAGAGCTATGGGGTTCCATAGGTAGGAAAGCCTATTTGTAGAACGCATTTGAAAACCCGACCTCCACCCCACCCCACCCCCCCCCATCTCTACTGAACATACAAAAGCGCTTTCAAAAGCCGCCCCTTCCCCCTTCTCCTTTTTCCATCCCAATTTGGGGCTACTTTCCCTGCAGCGCCGTGCACACAGAGCATGTGTGTCGCAGCTGCAAGCAAGGTGTGCAGCAGCAGCAGCGGCAGCGCGAGGGCTGTAGCTGTTAGGGAGAGTCCGTGGCGTCGATTCCGGTTACGGCACAGCCTTGTCCGGCAGCCCGGCCGGGTGATCTCCCTGCGGCAGTGCCGTGAGGAACGGAGGAGGCGTTTCCCAACAGCAGCGAGAGGGTTTACTGTCGTGCTGAGAATGTGTTCAGAACGGCAACAATTAGTATTCATACTGACTTTAAGAGTTCCAGTGGCTGTGGCTTTTGAAGGATGCGCTGTGTTTCGGGCTGACCTCTTTCCCTCGAAAGCCCAGCTCCTGTCCGGTCCCTCACTCTGCGGGAATGCCTCTGCTTTCTTCTGTGCCGTTTTTGACTATGCTGAAACATAATTGGGGACTTTTGTTTTTCAGGTGTCTCGCTGTACGCATCTGGCGATGCTCAGTAGTTCCCCGTCCCCCCGCCCAGGTTTGCCTGCCGGTGGTTGAGCGCCCCGAGGGGAAGGGATCAGCCCTGGGTCCGGTCGGTTTTGTGCCTTTTTGTTGGGGTGAATAAAAAGGGGGGTGGGGGGTGTTTTCTGGGGGTGTGTGATGATGTCATTTGTGGCACCCCAAGGTCCCCGGAGGGGCGATGAGGTGGCAGAGGAGCAGGTGAGTAGGGGATTTGGGGCGTCACACGGGGGTTGTGCCCCAAAAGAGGCAGGTCGCAGCCCCAAAATGCCTGAAAATTCATGGGGGAGATTAAAAACCATTAAAACCTGTAAATACGGGCGTGAGGCATTGAATTAGAGAAAACTCTCTCATTTTTATAGATATTGTAAAATAACACTCATTTGTGTATCTTGGAGGAGTTAAAAACAAAAACCTCTATCTCTAACCGTTCTTCGATTCTATGATTCTATATTATATAGAGGACTTGAGAAGAAAAAAAAGATTATTTTTTTAAAGATTCATTTGTAAATAGATATTTAAGCCTCAAAACCTAGGCCTAAACAGCTAGCCAGTCTAAAGAGATGTTCTACATAATAAGTGTTAACATATCAGTCTAACCGGATCTAAGTCTAAACAGGTATTCTATATAAGTGTAAATAGATTTTATATCTATATTATATATTTAGGGAATATATATGTATAAACAGATACGTAAGTGTAAATGTCTATGCTATATGTGAGAAACACGCTCACTGTATCGAATTTTAGTCAGGGGCACATTCGGTGCAGCAAAGGATATGTATTACAGCGCTGGGAGCTACACAGGGGATTTCTCCTCCCGTGGCTCAGTTTCCCTGTCACAAACGCGGGTTTTTATTTCATATTCCTTATGCCTAGTCATGTTTTTTCTTCGAAAACAATTTGCATGATCATTGAGTTTTTGGAACACAACCTCCCCCCAATTGCATAGTCAATGAGCTCTTGGAATGCAACCCACCCCCAAACATGCCCCCTCCCCTCCAGCGGCGCAGGCGCTGTGCTTCTTGGTGGTCCTTGAAGTCTTTCTCACCATGTCCTCCTGGTGGCTTCTTTATTCTTCACACTTCTGTGGTTATCCTGGCTAACTACACCACCCTTTGTCTTTACAACCATCCCGTACTTTCAACTGTTGTTTGCTTTTGCTATCCAATCTAACGCTATCCCTCCCCCCAAACGCATAGCAAGCACATACCTATCTTCGCTGAAGCCATAGCGAGCACATTTCTATTGACTGTATAGCACGCACACACCCATCTTAGCTGAAGCTGTAGGGAACACACATCCATTTTAGCTGAAGCAAAATTCTTTTGCTAAATTACTTATTACAGTTCCACCCTTTTTCTTTTTATCATTTAATTTTGCTGAAGCGTTCTACATTCATTCCACAGGATTCTTCCATTGTAGTAAGAATTTGACCAGCTTCTTCGAGGTCGTCTTTTTTCTTGGGTTTTCTCAGTATCATGAGTTTCTGAGGCCCTGATGCTGCCATCCTTGGATCTATAGACGTGGCAGTTTTCTGCATTCCTTGGATTACACTGCGAATTAATCTTATGAAACAAGGTATTAAACAAGGCAGAAATAAGAAACTTGCTAAGGCACACAGCGAAGCTAGTCCTAATTTCTTCCACCAAACAACCCCTAGCAATCCATCCCACCAACTGGCGTCTGCTATTGATTTCCATTTTTGCACCGGTACATGTACTATTTTCCGGATATCAGTAGCGATTCCTCGTACTGCTTCTCCATTATCATCAATTTTTAAACAACAATCAGATATGTAAAATTTTCCACACACACACCCTCCCCCCCTACTGCTAGCAGATAGTCTAGTGCGAGCCAATTCTGGTAAACTGCTGCCCTTGTCTGAGTTTGTTGGTGAGCTAACAGTTCTAGTCCTGAAGCCGTTTTGTTAGTTATCAGCTCAACTATCGCTTGTAGTTTATAATCCAATTCAGCATATAGATGGGGGTCCTATATCCCCAGCTACCGTCCTGGGCCCACGTGGCCGGTCCATATGTCTCTATGATTTGTTATGGGGGCGACTCATCTTCTCCCCACCTTTGATGTCCTCCTATTACATTCCGTTTCTGTCTCTTCAAGCTTCCATATACTGGCACTCCTAGCTCATCACCGTCGTCAGATGGCAGTAAGAAAAATCCTGGTTGAATTATTCTTAAGGTGAGTGTCCCCCCCCAGTTAGGTGGTAATTCTGGGAATGCCCGGTTTCCACATATTTAAAACAACCCAGCCGGTGCCTTCCAAAACTCTTTCGTTGTATCTTCTATATTTTCCCAATATTGCGAGATGTCTTTAATTCCTGAGAATGGATTCATACACTCCTTTTTACATCTAAAGAGACTACTGTTCGTTACAGAACATATGGCATAGCCATCTATTGCAGATGTCCAACGGTGGAGCTCACGCTCCTTAGACGTGTAGATGGACCCGTCACCGGCTGTGGATGCCAGGTTTGCAGCGTTACAGCGGGTTTAGGTCAACTGCCAGCAAATGCAGGAATGTTTTCCATATTCTCAGTTTGATAGATGGGATTTGCCCAGCTGGATAACCATTATTGACAGTGACACCCAGCCTCCTCCCAGCCCTCGAGCTCTCCGCACGCAGGCATTATCCCCGCTGGGGCTGCATGGGGTCTCCATCCCCAGCCTCACGCCGTTACTGCCGCTCATCCAGCACCATGAGAACAGTGGGGGGGGGAAAAACAAACCAGTCTTAAACACAAGGTTTCCAGGGGTGCCAGCGTTTTCAGGGTGCTTCTCAGAGCAGATATGGGCAAGGAAAGAGCAATTTCTGGCATTGCCCAGAGGCTAAAAGAGATGGGAGGAAGAAACGTGGTGGGAAAAGCTGGGGTAGACACAGTGCCACCGTCCACTGGGGTTTGGCAATTGGCTTTGATGGGTTGGGAGGCAGACTGGGAAGGGAGTGAGATGGGATGGGAGGAAGAAAGTGCCAGAGAAGAGCCTTTCCCCAGCTGGTGACTGACGTGACCGGCCCAGCCCCTCCAGAAGGAGCTGCCGGGGTGAGAGGTGGTGGTGGGTTGCAGAAGAAGCTGGCAGGGGCGTGTGCGCGCCGTGCCTCCCCTGCACACGGCAGGCTGCAGGCAGCACCCAACTGCCTCTAAAAAGTTGAATAAAAGAGTTTGCATCCCTTCCTCAAAAGCACAGCTCGGGTTGCAAATCCAAATGTATGGACAAAATGTAAATGCATTGTGACAAGCTGTACGGAGAATCAAAACAAGGAACAAGGAGCGTATGCTTCTTTTAGAGAAATGTCGTTTATCTCACAGGCAGAACGAAGCGTGTGGCATTCAAATGTTAAGATTTTTACACACTTTCATTAAATACTAAAGAGAAACCAAAAAAAAAAAAAACAGCAAGAAAAAAAAAAACAGCAAGAAAATAACCCAAGTCCGTGTCACTTCTCAGCTAGTTTGGTTATTGCTGCTCCTGGGTACTGTAACATATGCACCTTCCCTTTTGAAAATGTATCAAAGTTGTTATTTTGGGGGTGGGATAAACTCTAACCCATGCATATCTTATGTTTCGAAGCCAAGAATGCTTAAGAACCTGCTCTGGATCCGCACATCAGCTGCATAAGTGATTAGTGACAAGTGACACAGAAACGGAGAATGTGCTGTGTTACGATGAATAATAAACATGCGCAATTTATGCAGGCAGAGCGAGCGGGGAGATGGCATCCTGTACTTTTTCCGTATAAATAATGTGAATCTCGTGGCAATGGAGCCAGGCCGACCGGGGAGTTTCTCCAGCCCACCAGCCACGCAAGCCGGCGGGGAGCAAAGTGGGGACGGGCGAGGAGGGGTCGCCCACGATCAGGGCTGCTTCTGGTTTCCTATGGGTCGTTACGGAATGAACTAATGGCAGTTAATTGTCTCTAAACTAGAGTAAAGACAGGAAGAAGTTTTACAGGGGGCAAAATTTTTCACTCTCTGGAGAGCATCACTACAGTGCCTGTTGTAAAAAAAAAAAAAAATGCTTTGTGATAGGATTGGTGGCACCTATTTGAAAAAGCAAATAATAATTAATTTTTGAATGAACAAGCTGAGTTTTTAGACGACGTTTCTCCAGGAGAGGTGAGTGCACGCTCCTGGGAGGCTGGTGGGGCTGAGGCTGAGCTGGCAGCAGGGTTTCCTGAAGGGCCGTGGGTACCCGGCAGGCACCTTGCCACTCGTGCATTTTCCATTAGCAAAACCACACATAACCCCTAAGAAAAAACAAATGCCAAAGCCAGACAGACATTCGTCCCTGTTGCAGCTCTTGTGTTTTTCCTCCCACGTGTGCCCGGCCGCGCACAAACATCAGTGCTGCGGGGCGATGCACACCCCCACGCCAGCCCCACATCCCTCAGCCTCACGCTCGGCCGGGGGGAGAGTCCTGGGCTGGCCATGGGGGCTCCTGCAATGTCCCCACTTTGCCACCTGCTCTCCTTTGCCCCATACTGCCATCCCACAAATAAGCCATCCTCCAGGAAAAAGAGAAAGAAATTTAAAAAAAAAAAAATAAAATTAACAAATATCCCAAATGCACCTGCTACTTAACTCTGCACATTTTTTCCTGCCTGGCCTGGCCTGCCAATTCCGAGCAAGCTTTTCTCTCTCTTTTTTACACTCTCTCTCTACACTTCCAGAAATGTACGCACTTGGATAAAAGTAGAACTGAGAGGGGAAAATGTATATTCTGTTAATTAAAAAAAAAAAAAAAAGTTGGAAAAAGTGTCTAAAAGATGGATGCATAAAGAAATGATACCCATACTCTAACTCCGGGCTTGAGTTATATAAACTGAACTGTGGTAATTACCAAGCTCCTCCAGACTAATAAACAATTACCATAGTAACTACACCATCATATGAAACCTATGCTCATGAATTCTTAAAGCATAAATGGAAATACACGCCGGTTGAAAGAGTCTCCTATTTGTTTTGTTCCTGAAAGACAAGGGAGACAGATCCATTAAAGGATCCCGTCAAGTTATTTCGTCCTCCGCTGGTTCCTGCAGCCACACTTCGGACAAGTGCTATATATTATGTACTAAGTAGGAAAGTCCATTACGCGGTGCGGGGCCATGGGCTGGCGAGCGGCGGGGCTGGCCTCGCACCCCGCTCCCCCGGCAGCCCGTGTGCTCTCACACCTCATTTCCCCTGGGGGTTTTAGGCAATGTGATGCACCTCTTTCCTTGCCAAAAGTTGAGGGGTTAGCTGGCACAGCAAGTTATCCCCGTTTACCCAATGGGCTCTTTTTATTTTTTTTATGGATAACGTGTGAGGAAAGATCTCAGGTTGATGCTGCGTGACCACACACACAGAATCACAGAATGGTTAGAGTTGGAAAGGACCTTAAAGATCATCTCATTCCAACCCCCCTGCCATGGGCAGGGACACCTTCCACCAGACCAGGTTGCTCAAAGCCCCATCCAACCTGGCCTTGAACAGGGGAAAGGCATCCCCATAAAATATTTGGTAAGCAGACTACCATGAGACAGTGCACACATCCAAATTCAGCCTCCCACGGCAGGGTGTGATTGAGCCTTATTTCCAGCATACCCACCAGCTTCCCACCAGGCTGACCCTACCCCAGGGCACATCACAGCCTATTTCCCACGAGCGGAAAAACTCAGCGCGAGCTGAATAGAAAGCTGCGAGAGTTCGGGGGGATTGTCTGAAGCATTAATCTCTGGTTAATGAGCAGCGCACAGCAGAGCTCTGTTTCAGCACTGTTTTTCCCGGCTCCCTATCTCCAGAGCACCACCTCTCCCTGCTCGAATGAGGCAGATGAGAAAAACCCTGTTCAAAGTGGTCTCCCCTTGAGGGCAAAGTGCTCTGTGGCTTTTCAGGCAGCTCGCCTGCACGGTTCCTGCCGAACCCACTTGTGGCTGCACACAGTGCTGGGCGAACCGCTTCCCAAAGGCGAACCGCTTCCAAACTGCACACACTCGCTGCCCGCACAGCAGAGCACTGCTTCAGCACTGTTTTTCCCGGCTCCCTATGTCCAGAGCAGAGATCTCCACCTCTCTCCACTCCAGTCTTCAAAAACGAAAGAAGAATGACCCGGGAAACTACAGGCCGGTCAGCCTCGCCTCCATCCCTAGAAAGGTGATGGAACAGCTCATGCTGGGCATCATCGCCAAGCATCTGGAAGAAAAGAAGGTTCTCAGAAGTAGTCAACATGGATTCACCAAGGGGAAGTCATGTCTGACTAATCTGATAGCTTTCTACGATGGCGTGACTGGATGGGTGGATGAGGGGAGGGCAGTGGATGTTGTCTACCTGGACTTCAGCAAGGCTTTCGACACTGTCTCCCACGTCATCCTCGCAGGCAAGCTTAGGAAGTGTGGGTTGGATGAATGGACAGTGGGGTGGATTGAACAGCGGCTGAACGATAGAGCTCAGAGGGTTGTGGTTAGCGGTGCAGAGTCCAGTTGGAGGCCAGTAACAAGTGGTGTCCCTCAGGGGTCAGTACTGGGTCCAGTCCTGTTCATCATATTCATCAATGACCTGGATGAAGGGGTAGAGTGTACCGTCAGCCAGTTTGCTGATGACACAAAACTGGGAGGGGTGGCTGACACGCCGGAAGGCTGTGCCGCCATACAGCGTGACCTGGACAGGCTGGAGAGTTGGGCAGAGAAAAACCTGATGAAGTTCAACAAAGGCAAGTGTAGGGTACTGCATCTGGGGAGCAATAACCCCATGCATCAGTACGGGTTGGGGGCTGACCTCCTGGAGAGCAGCTGTGTGGAAAGGGACCTGGGAGTCCTGGGGGCCAACAGGGTGACCATGAGCCAGCAATGTGCCCTGGTGGCCAAGAAGGCCAATGGCACCCTGGGGTGTATCCAGCAGAGTGTGGCCAGCAGGGCGAGGGAGGGCATCCTCTCCCTCTGCTCTGCCCTGGGGAGGCCGCAGCCGGAGCACTGTGTGCAGTTCTGGGCTCCCCGGGTCAGGAAGGATGGGGAACTGCTGGAGAGGGTCCAGCAAAGGGCTACGGAGATGATGAGGGGATTGGAACATCTTCCTTATGAGGAAAGGCTGAGTGTGCCACTGGAGCCGCGGCAGGTCCAGCCGCTCTGACAGCTCCATGATGTCAATGCACCTTAGGGGCGAAGGTGGAGGTCAACACCGGCTGCCTGCGTCTCCCCCCGGGGATAGGACATCCAGGGACACGGCACCCGGGTCGCCCAGGGACAGGTTCCTCAAGGATGGGACCCAAGGGGACAACGCACCAAGGTCTCCTAGGGATGGGACAACTCAGTCCCCCAAGCATGGGACCGAATGGCACATGATGCCTACGTCTCCTAGGGATGGGACTCCTGGGTCTCCTAGAGATGGGACTCAAGGGGACGTGCCACCCAGGTCCCCCAGGACAGGTACCCCAAGGATGGGACCCAAGGGGACACCACACCAAGGTCTCCCGGGGATGGGATCCCCAGGGACATGACACCCAGGTCACCCAGAGATGGGGTCCCCGACCTGTTCTCTTTGGGGATGTGGAGGGCCATCACGATGAGGGCCTCGTTGCACTCCACCATCCAGCCGTGCCACTCGCTCAGGCAGGTGCTGTCCACGGCCAGGAACTTTTTGGGCATACGGCTCCAGGTGATGGGCATCAGGTGCTGGATGACCAACCGCGGCAGGCACTGCGGCTCCGGGTTCTTCCGCTTGCTGCTGAACATGGCGCCCGAGATGGGCATGATGTTCTGTGGGGACACGGGGGGTGTGTGAGACAGGGGGAACCCTGGTGTCTGGGATGCCTGATGCCCCCCAAGAGACCCCCACCACCCCCAGGGGTCCAGGTTCTCCTTAGTGCACCTGATGGACCCCAAGAATAATCTGTAGACCCCCACCACCCCCAGGGGTCCAGGTTCTCCTTGGTCCATCCTATGGACCCCCTCGACCCCCACCCACCCGCAGGGGTCCAGCTTCCCTTGGTCCACTCTGCAGACGCCACCTTCTCCCCATAGACCCTATAACCACCCCAAGGTGGCATGCATCCGAGGTGGCCCTGCTCACCTTGAGCTTGCCCAACTCAAACTGGATGACAGTCTGGATGATGGGGAGGGTGAAGACGGCCGGGAAGAGCTTCATGTTGGGTTCCACCTGCAGGGATGAAGCCGCCGAGACCAGGGATGGAGCTGCAGAGCCCTCGGAAATGGGGGGGTCCCCCCCAAAGCCCTCATGGAGGTGGGGGGGGGACAACCATGGGGGTGCAAGGAGGTGGGACTGCCCCACCTGGAAGATGTTGATCTCCTTGCCGTTGGCAGTGAAGGTCATGAGGCCGATGACCAGGTTGGCGTGGCTGACCCACGCCTGCTGCGCGGTGCTGCCGAACTCCCCCCCCAACCATGTAGCAGTTGCTGCACTTCATGCTAGGTGCTGGAGGGATAAAGGGGGGGAGTTGGGGGGGGCAACCGTCCCATCGCCCCCACCAAGGGACCCCCAAATCCCACACCCCTTCCCCATCGCCCTCTCAAGACCCCCAAATCCCACACCACTTCCCCATTGCCCCCCCAAATCCCACACCCCTTCCCCATCACCCCCCCCAGGGTACCCCCAAATCCCACACCCCTTCCTCATCCCCCCCCGAAATCCCACACCTCTTCCCCATCACCCCCCCCCAGGGACCCTCAAATCCCACAACTCTTTCCCATCACCCCCCCAAATCCCACAGCCCTTCCCCATCATCCCCCCCCACCCCGAGACCCCCAAACCCACACCCTTCCCCATTGCGTCCCCCAAATCCTGCACCCCTTCCCCAGCAGCCCCTGGGTATCCCAGTTTGGGGACCCCAGTTTGGGTGCCCTTCCCCGCCCGTCTCCCCCCCGCAGCACCTGTCGTGCACGTTGCCCTTGTCATCGCCCATGGTGACGGTGACAGTGCAGATGTGGGAGAGCTCGAAGTTGGGGTCGTGCTGGTGGAAGTCGGGGGTCACCCACCCCACCCAGACGCTGGAGGGCTCCTGATCCGTGAAGATCCGCACCGAGTAGTAGTACTGGGGGGGGGCAGAGAGGTCACGGGGGGTGCGGGGAGGAAGGGGGACAGGGATGGGGGACAAGGTTGCAGGGGTGGGGACAGGGATGAGGACAGGGATGGGGACAGGAACACAAGGATGGGGACAGGGATGGGGGACAGGGATGCAGGGAGGGGGGACAGGGACCACAGGGATGGGGGACAGGACAGGGACCACAGGGATGGGGACCGCAGGGATGGGGACTGCAGGGATAGGGACAGAATGGGGTCCACAGGGATGGGGACAGGGACCACAAGGATGGGGACAGGGATGGGGGACAGGATTGGGACCACATGGGATGGGACAGGGATGGGGACAGGGACACAGAGATGGGGACAGTGACCACAGGGATGGGGACAGGGATGGAGGACAGGGATGCAGGGATGGGGACAGGGACCACAGGGATGAGGACAGGGATGGGGGACAGGATAGGGACCACAGGGATGGGGGAGAGGGATGCAGGGATGGGGACAGGGATGAGGACAGGGATGGGGGACAGTATAAGGACCACAGGGATGGGGACAGGGACCACAAGGAGGGGGACAGGGATGGGGACAGGGACAATGGGGACGGGGATGGGGAAAGAGATGGGGATGGAGGGATGAGGACAGGGATGGGAACCAGGATGGGGACTACAGGAGTGGGGACAGGGATGGGGACAGGGACCACAGGGATGCAGTGATGGGGGACAGGGATCCCTGAACGGGGAATGGGATTGGGATGGGGGACAGGGATGCAGGGACAGGGGACAGTGACCACAGGCATGGGGGACAGGTACCACAGGATGGCCACGCAGGAGGAGACACCCCCCAAGGAGCCCCTGGTGCCCAGTGAGGGGGGACGGGCGGGCGGGATGGGGTGGCCCCAAGGTCCCTCGCAGCTGTCCCCAGGGCATGGCCAGGTTGTCCCCAAGGCGTTGGCCAAGCTGTCCCCAAGATATGGCTGCGTTGTCCCTCAGGTGTTGGCCAAGCTGCCCCCAAGGTTTTGGCCAAGCAGGGAGATGTGGAGATGTGAAAATGAAAAAAAGGTGGTTTTGAGGCTGAATTGGTCAGTAAGGCCCTGAGCCCCAAGGTTTGTGGTGTGATGAAAGCGCTGCCGGGGACAGTGCAGACAAGGCACAGCTTTGTGTGCTGGCCCCTTTGGTGTGGGAGCAGTCACAGAATCACACAATCACAGAACGGTCAGGGTTGGAAGGGACCTCTGGAGATCATTTAAGTCCAACCCCCCTGCCACAGCAGGGACACCTACAGCAGTTGCACAGGACGGCGTCCAGGCGGGGTTTGAATGTCTCCAGTGAGGGAGACTCCACAATCTCTCTGGGCAGCCTGTGCCAGTGTTCTGCCACCCTCAAAGGAAAGAAGTTCCTCCTCATGTTCAGATGGAACTTCCTGTGCTCCAGTTTGTGCCCGTTACTTCTTGTCCTATCACTGGGCACCACTGAAAAAAGACTGTTCCCATCCCCCTGGCACCCTCCCCTTAAGTATTTATAAGTATTGATAAGACCACCCCTCAGTCGTCTTTTCTCCAGACTAAAAAGCCCCAAGTCCCTGAGCCTTTCCTCAAAATGAAGATGTTCCAATGCCCTCATCATCTCTGTAGCCCTTTGCTGGACCCTCTCCAGCAGTTCCCTGTCCTTCCTGACCCGGGGAGCCCAGAACTGCACACAGTGCTCCGGCTGCGGCCTCCCCAGGGCAGAGCAGAGGGGGAGGATGCCCTCCCTTGACCTGCTGGCCACACCCCAGGATGCCATCGGCCTTCTTGGCCATGTTGCGTTAAAGGGCAGAGCAGTTTGGCAGAAAACAAACCCCCTTGCATTCTAACACTCCTTGCCAAGGTGGGAGGCTAGGTGCAGCCAGGTTTAAATTCTGAGCGATGCCCAATCCACCACTATCAGTCCAGTCACGTCTAATATATATATATTAAACTATCACGATTCTGGATACACTAATAGTGGACTGCACCCTCAGTCCAGTCGTGCTCATGAACTACCACGGCCACTTTTGTGGCTGCGTTCAATGAGAAACCAAAACAACCAGCTACTTAAACAGCGCAGTTTATTTTAGCAACAGATACATAAGTTCTTATGGATTGCCGGTGATAAATACTCTGTCTGCGAAGCACGTGCAAATAAAAGTGTTGTTAGTTATACAAAACGCACGACAAAGTTATATACAGTACAGCCTGGCTATAAACATAGGAAAAAGGCTCTCTAGAGAGAGTTCTAAGTTTCTTGAGGAAGCACTTGGTATAGTCTAAGCCTTACCCAAAGGCGTCCCTATGCGGGGGAAGAAAGGCTCAGCCCGTCGGCTGGTCCCGGAAGTCAAAGGCTGTTTTGATGGAGTCCTCCTCGACTTGTTCACGATGGTGTCTTCCCTAATATTCCCCCTTTTTTGGGCTATTTTTATACTATTTTTTACCTTCAAGGTGGAGTTTGAGAGACTTTAGTCATAAATACTTTTATTATGATTGGTGTAAAATTCTCTCGCTTCACATTTCAAGGTATAGTTTACCAAAAATTCAGGGCGCAGACTCAAGGAGGAGTCTTGGAGGCGGGTAGCCTTTGGGATAGAGGTGTGTTTAGGTATTATAATGACATTATAATGAGCAAAGTTCACACAAAGGACAGCATTTTGTCAAAATTTGACAAACTGTTGGCTCAGGGTAGCAAGCATGCAGCTTCTCAGTTCCATAGGACCATCTCATTCCCATATCTGCTGATTATCACAGGGCTTGGCCGTGGAATCTCCACCCCACTCCATCCCCGTGTTGCTCTGCGAGCGATATTGTGCAGGGAATCACAGATGTAGTGGATTCTTCGCATACCAGCTGCGGCTGTATGCTGCCCTAGAAACCTTTTTGATTTTAAGCTTTTCCTTAATGTGTGAACAATGCTGTGTTTTGGTTATTTTAGTAATTATTCCACACCACAAGCCGGTACTGCAGCCCGCTAGCCGCGCATGTGCAGTAGAGCGCACCCCCAGCCCACCTCTGCCCTCGGGAATGGGGCCCAGAGTGGCGCCTGGCGTGGATTTAACCTCCACGGGAAAAGGCAAAAAGGCCCGGCTTCCTGCTGGCAGAAGGACCATTCATCTCCCCGCTGCTCAGAGCTCCTCGCTTGCGACAACCCAGCCTGCGCCCGGCCACTCTTCAGCCACGCGGGGAGCGCAGTCCGGCCAGTAGGTGCTCCGGCCAACACACGCTCCGGCTAATTGCAGCTCCTGCTCGTTACCGCTGCCAGGAGTCTTGTTAAAGTGTGCTCTGAACAGAGGACACCCCATCTCCCTCCAGCTCCTGCTTCCCAAGCTCTGGCTAATTGCAGCCCCAACTCTCCCCTGAAGCTCCAGCTGGCTTCAACTCCCCCTGACGAGCTCCAGCCCTTTGCAACAGCCTGGGCTTTTGACGAGGTCGTCAACCAATAACCATCCTGACTTGAGTGTTAGGGCTTGACAAGCTATAAATATCCATACGTTTATATGATTAATTACTTCAGAAATACGCTAAGCAATATCGAAAGAAGAGCTCGATCCAAAGAGGAGAGGGCGTGCCACGTCTGAAAAGCACCTTTCCCCCCCGAGACCCCCGCAGACAAGTTCAGCCTGCTGCACGCCGGCCTCCTGAACTCGGGGGGCCCACGGGTACAGACCCCCACCTCCAGGGAGGGTCCACGCACCCTGCCCACCCCCTGCTTTCCCCCACACCCCCAGCTCCCTCCCGCCCCTCTCAGCCTCCCACCCCCCAACAAAACCAGCCAAACTGGAGTCTGCTCTTGGCCCCCAAACCAGCTCACTTACTGCCCGTTTCTGAGCCCAAAACCCCAGCTGATGGGTCTGTTCTCAAGACCCAAAACCGCAGCACTCGACCCCTCCTCCTCAGCCCAAAGCCACACGACTCCGCCTCTTTCTGCACCCCAAAACCAGCCCCGGCAGCCTGCTTTCAGCCCCCAGGGCAGAAAACTTGTTCTCCATTCTGGGCCCCAAACTGGCTCACCCTCTCTGCTCCCTCACCCCCTCGGCAGCCCCCCCACAGCCCGCCACCCCCGGGGCCCACGGGCACGCTTTACGATAAAGCGCTGGGCGCCTGCAGATGGCACGAACCCACTGCGCTGCGGGGCACCGCCAACACGGCCGGGCCGCCGCTTCCCTATCGCCCTTTCGGGCTTTGTTTCTCCGGCACCACCAGCCCCGCACTCCCAACCCCACAGCCCAAAGAGACCCCGCGGGGAGCCGGGCACAGCCACCCCCGCTCCGACCCTACGCTGCCCCCTCCTCAGGCCTCCCCGCTCCCCAACTCCCCCGCTCACCTTCACGCGCTCCAGCTGCCTCACGACGCGCTGGCGGCGGCACCGCGGACCCGGCCGGGCCCTGGACCCGCCCGCCGCGCCGCGCTCTCCCGCCGGAACGCACCGCTCCCACTTCGAACTGGGCGCCATTTTCCCCCGCGCTTCCGGAGCGCTCACAAGGGACCACCCATGCCGCATGCCCATTGGCCGCCGCCCGCACCCCTCCTCGAGAACCACGCTCCATTGGCCCGGCGTTGCCGTCAATCACCGCCGAGCCCGCCCCCGGCCAGGCCATCCGACCAATCGGATTTGACTTTCCTCTGGCACTCACTGAACTTGCACAGCTGTCAGTCAATACCATTGTAATAAGTAATTTAGCAAAAGAATTTTGCTTCAGCTAAAATGGATGTGTGTTCCCTACAGCTTCAGCTAAGATGGGTGTGTGCGTGCTATACAGTCAATAGAAATGTGCTTGCTATGGCTTCAGCTAAGATAGGTATGTGCTTGCTATGCGTTTGGGGGGAGGGATAGCGTTAGATTGCATATCAAAAGCAAACAACAGTTGAAAGTACGGGATGGTTGTAAAGACAAAGGGTGGTGTAGTTAGCCAGGATAACCACAGAAGTGTGAAGAATAAAGAAGCCACCAGAAGGACATGGTGAGAAAGACTTCAAGGACCACCAAGAAGCACAGTGCCTGCGCCGCTTGAGGGGAGGGGGCATGTTTGGGGGTGGGTTGCGTTCCAAGAGCTCATTGACTATGCAATTGGGGGGAGGTTGTGTTCCGAAAACTCATTGATCATGCAAATTGTTTTCGAAGAAAAAACATGACTAGGCATAAGGAATATGAAATAAAAACCCGCGTTTGTGACAGGGAAACTGAGCCACGGGAGGAGAAATCCCCTGTGTAGCTCCCAGCGCTGTAATACATATCCTTTGCTGCACCGAATGTGCCCCTGACTAAAATTCGATACAGTGAGCGTGTTTCTCACAAAAGTGTTCTCCCCTTGTGCACAAAGTGCTCTGTAGCTTTTCAGGCAGCTGGCATAGACGGTTCCCGCTGAATCCACTTCTGGCTGCACACAGTGCTCTGTGAGCTGCCTCTCTGGTGGGACTGATCCCTCCAGGTCCCGAATCTCCAGCTCCCCGGAGGGGTAAGGAGAAGGGAAGAGCTGGGAAGTCCCAGCCCTGCAGCTGGGAAAGGGACGGTGACCTGCAAACGGAGGAGTGAATTTGTTCTTCAGAGGGAGCCAGGGCTGGTACTCAACCCAAGAGTTGCGGACCCAGGTCGGATCCAGCCCCAGGGACAGCAAGCAATTTTCCTGCCATTCCCAGCCACTGCGGCGAGGGGACGTGAAGTGTCCCGCTTCTCCCACGTAAAGGCATTGCACCCCAATCACTGGACTTCCAAACAATTAAAACACACTTAAAACAACCACGGCTTTTTAAAAATCTGCCACAGCCTCTCCTCAGCGCTGGCTACTCGGAAACGGGGTATGGGTGAGTGCTCTCCGGGTAATTTCAAACCCCAATTTCCAACCCCGACGTGGGAGAAGACTGTAACCCTTCATTTTCTGAAGCCCAGCAGCCTACCACCTCCAGCCACCCCTGCAAAGGGCTCACCCGACCTCCCCGTTTGTAATGCCTCAGCCCTCAATGTCCTTCTGGGGTGTTGAGAGAAGCACCCAGCGCCGGCTGATGACAGGTCACAGGGCCGGGACACCACGTGGGGCTCAGTGATGCCCCCATCTGACGCCGTTGGCAGGCCCACGGGGACAACTGTCATTGACGAGGACAAAAATAATTGAGATCACATTTTGGGTTGGGCGCATCTGCAGAAAAGCTGGGGAAAAATCAATACAGTGCAACTCCCCGAGATGTTTTCCTGCGCTCAGGCAGTGGGGCTGAGAGACAGCATATGGCCCAGCGGACGCGCCGTGTGTCGGAGCATCAATGAGGGTTCCGTATTGGAAACAGCATTTCCCCACAGAGAAGGGAATAACGGCAAGCCGCAGCCCATGATCACAGCTATCAAAGGAGACTATGCCTGCAAGGATCAAACCAAACAACTTCCACGGGTATTCAGCATTACCTATGCTGGTGTAAAATAGCATCACTCTAAACACGAAGGGAGCTCGGCCAACGTGCACAAGCCAAGGGTGCAGCGCCCAGTCCCCACCACAGAGCTGGTGACACGCTCCCCAGCCTCGATGCACAGCGAGGGGAGAGGAATGCCACCCGTGCCAGCAAACCCTCCCGTGACAGCACCTGACACACAGACTGCAAAATCAGGACATCCCACCAGGCTGCACCACCCACCAGGTCAGCCAGCGGCACAGCACCAGGTTGGAGCCGAAGGGAAGCATCGCTCAAAATCCAACGACTGGGGAAAAGGAATCACAGAATCACCCAATGGTTTGGGTTGAAGGGACCTTTAAAGACCATCAAGTCCAACCCCTGCCCTGGGCAGGGCCACCTCCCACCAGCCCAGGGTGCTCCAAGCCCCGTCCAACCCGGCCTTGAACACCTCCAGGGATGGGGCAGCCACAGCTTCTCGGGGCAGCCTGCGCCAGGGGCTCACCGCCCGTTCCATGCATTGTGGAACTAGATGATCTTCAAGGTCCCTTCCAACCCAAACCATTCTATGATTTTATGAATGTGATTTTGTTTTCCCCTATAATACCCGAATTATCACTCTAATTGATTAGTTCTGTCACAGGTTTTATGTTAGGTGCAGTCTATTGGTTTACTCTCAGGCAAGAAGGCTGTAGGAAATATGGATTTACATCTACTATGGCAAACAACAAATCTTGCCCTAACGATATACTCTGCCTTAAGACATGAGGCCAGCTGCTAAACCCCGGATCAGCGGAAACTGAACCTAAAACCAGACCTTCAAAGTGCTGCACCAGCAAACTGTTAGGCTGAGATATATATAAACAAACCCACATATGTGACCCCATTGCTCTAAAACATGTTTATTAAAAAAAAAAAAAGAGAGGGAAAGGGGTTTTTTTTTGACCATTAATAAATAACTTTTTTGGACGATCTTTCATCTTTTCATCTTTCTGTCCTCTTTTTTATAATTTCTATTTAATTTTCTATTTCATTTTGTATTTGATTTTCCATTTCATTTTCTCATTTCATTTTCTATTTCATTTTCTATTGCAGATGTGCATATGCATTAATAAACAGATATACACCGCCGGATGGGGGGGGGGGGGGGGGGGGATGTGTGTCAATAAAATTTTAGGGAGCAAAAAAGGGTTGGAGACCAACCCCGGGGCAGGGGGGGGGGGATGACGTCAGGGCTGCCTTGCCCACCTCCCTGGTGACGTCACCCCTCCTCCCCCCGCGCGTGCGCAGGGTGGTGCCCCCTCCTTTCCCCCCACCCCCCCACCACCCCCCCCCCCGGCGCGGCGCGGAGGATGCGGGGCTGCAGGTGGGTGCGGGGTGCTGCGGGGACACACACACACACACACACACACACACACACACACACGTATGCAATGCATGCAAGGAGGGGGTGCATGGGCGTGCAGGCGGGGGGGGGGGAGATGTTGGGGTGCGGGGGGGGGGGATGCGCGTAGCATCGCCGTGGTGCATTGTGGGTAACGCATGCATTGCGGGGTGCGGGGGAGGGCTTCGGGAGGGTTTTGTATCGTGGTGCGAGGTGCGGGGTAGGTGTCGCATGGTCGGGGGGGGGGGGGCACCGCAGCGGTGCATCGCGGGGGGTGCATCGGGCATTGCGCGGGGGGAGAGGATTTTTGGGGGGCGGGAGCCTCGGTGCATTGTGGGGGGTGCCCTTTTTTGGGGGGGGTAGGGGGGGGGGGGAGGCTGCCTGCCCCCGGGGGTGCTGCGCTGCGCATCAGCATCCGTGCAGGGGTGGTGCATTGTGGGATGCGCAGGCACTGCGGGGGGGGGGGGGGGGGCGGGGGGTGTTAAAGGCAGGTGCTTTGGGGCATTTTGGGGTGTTTGGGGGGGGGGGGGCCTGGGTGTTTCGGGGCATTTTGGGATGTTTGGGGGGGCATGGGTATTTTGGAGTGTTTGGGGGGGGGGCATCGGGTGCAGCAGGCACAGCACATGCATGCGCAGCTGTGTGTATGCGACACCCCCCCCCCCCACAACCCCCTGGAGTGGGGAGGGGGGTGAATAATGGAGGCATGTTGGGGTGCGTGGTGCACATCTGGGGATGCATGCATGCACAGTGGTGCATGCATCCTCAGGGGCACACGCGTGTGTGGGTGTATGTGTGTGCACGGCGTGCTTTGCATCCCCCCGTGCGGGTGCCTGCCCTGACATACACGCACCCCCGTCTGTACCCACACCTGTGCAGCCCTGCATGTGTGTGCGCTGCATGCATGCATGCACGGGCTTGCACCTCTGTGGAGGTGCATACCTGCCGAGCGCACTGTGCCAGGTGCATTGTGCACGGTGTGTGTACACGCACGATTCTGTGTGTGTGCGCGCGCATGCCTTGCACGCACGTCGTATATGTGTACACCACACATATGTTCACCCTTGGGTGCACACGCACAGGGGGGTGCATATGTGTACAGGGTGTGCATGGCAGAGCTGTGGAGGTTCATGTATGCATGGGGGGGCTGCATGCGTGCAGGGTGGGTGTGCGGACATGCTGCACATCGGTGCGCGTGTGCATAAGCGGTAGTCCAAGGCCCAATCTGGCCAGGTTTTCCGCCAAAAGCTGTGGTGTGTTTCTGCTCTCCTCCCCCTCCCCAGGGGAAGTGTGATCAGGGCTGAGTGAGTGGTTTGGGGTAGTCATAGAATCATCGAATCATAGAATGGTTTGGATAGGAAGGGACCTTAAAGACCATCTCACTCCAACCCCCCCTGCCCCAGGCAGGGACACCTCCCACCAGCCCAGGGTGCTCCCAGCCCCGTCCAACCCGGCCTTGAACACCTCCAGGGATGGGGCAGCCACAGCTTCTCGGGGCAACCTGCGCCAGGGCCTCACCACCCTCACAGCAAAGAATTTCTTCCTGAGATCTCATCTAAATCTCCCGTCTTTCAGTGTAAAACCATTGCACCTTGTCCCATCGCTCCCCTCCCTGACCCAGAGTCCCCCCCAGCTCTCCTGGAGCCCGTTTAGGCACTGGAAGGGGCTCTGAGGTCTCCCCGGAGCCTTCTCCTCTCCAGGCTGAACACCCCCCCTCTCCCAGCCTGTCCTCCCCGCAGAGGGGCTCAGCCCTCGCAGCATCTCCGGGCCCTCCTCCGGCCCCGCTCCAACAGCTCCGTGTCCTTCTGCTGTTGGGCCCCCCCGAGCTGGAGGCAGCGCTGCAGGGGGGGCTCCCCAGAGCGCAGCAGAGGGGCACAATCCCCCCCTTTGGCCTGCTGGCCATGCTGCTGGGGATGCAGCCTGGAATGCTGGTGGCTTTCTGGGCTGTGAGCGCACATTGCTGGCTTATGGTGAGCTTCTCATCAACCAACACCCCCAAGGCCTTCTCCTCAGGGTTGTTCTCCATCCGTTCTCCGCCCAGCCTGGAGTTGTGCTTGGGATTGCCCCCACCCGTGGGCAGGACCTTGCATTTGGCCTGGTTGAACCTCATGAGGTTTGCACGGGCCCACCTCTGAAGCCTGTCCAGGTTCCCCTGAGTGGCATCCCTCCCCTCCAGCGTGTTGGCTGCGCCTCACAGCTTGGTGTCATCGGCAAACTTGCTGAGGGTGCACTCAGTCTCACCATCCATGTCGCCGACAAAGATGTTAAATAGTACCAGTCCCAGTACTGACCCCTGAGGAACACCACTCCTCACTGGTCACCACTTGGACATCATGGCACCTTTACTGGGTTATTGCTGGCTTACTACTGGGTCACTATTTGCTTCCTATGAGGCTGCTGGTGAGATACAACTGGGAGACTCTCAGTAACCTTGTGAGGGAGTAGTGAGGTATGATCAAGATGCAGCTGAGATAGTCTCAGGGTCCTACTGGGATGTTTCTAAGATGCTATCAAGGGTTTACTAAAATGCTGCTAGGATACTCTGCACCAAAGCCCTCTCAGGGTAGCACTCAGATGCTGTCAGAATAATATCTGGATGCTACTGGGATACTGCGAGCGCGCTACTGAGGTGCTATCAGGGCACTACCCGGATGCTGTCAGGACACTACTAAGATACTTGCAGCATCTTTCCAGGGTTGGTACGGAGATGCTATTATGAAGGTACCACCGGGGCAGTGCTAACACGCCATCAGGGTATTCTTGGGTTACTATAACAGATAACGGTTCAGATGCTTTTGGCATAGTAACATGGCACTAACATAATACCTGGATATTGCATCGCACTACCAGGGCACTACTACGACAGTAGCTATGTACAACACTATTAGCATCCTGTCAGGACACTACCGTGACACTGTCAGGGCGCTGTTAGGATACAACTAGGATGCTACTGGGATGCTTCTGGCGTAGTATCAGGCTACGACTACCTGTGCCAGTCCATTGCCAGGGCAGTGCTGAGCTATTCAGTAGCTGCTACCAGGATACTCCTGGTGTAGCACAAAGGGAGTACCAGGATGCTGCTAAGATGTTATCAGGATACTGCATGGATACTCCAAAGGTACCGCTGAGATACTTTCACAGTACCATTGAGGCACTACTAAGATGGCCATTACTGGGAAACTACTAAGATAGTATCAGGGTACTACCGTGATAATATCAGGATATTATCACAATGCTGCTAAGGTGCTGTCAGGACAGTACTTGTTTCTCAGTAGGACACTGTCAGGATGCTAGTAGGATACCAGTAGGGTTCTTCTAGGATGCTACAAGGGCACTAGAAAAGATAGTGGGTGAGATACTTCTGGGCTACTATCAGGGCAACACTCAAACTTTTGGGATACTGTCAGCACATTACCAGTATGATATTTTCAGACCACAACTAAGATATAGTATAAGGATGCTACTAAGATACTACCAGTTCAGTAAAAAAGGTAGCATTATGATACTTTTTATATACTAGCAGGGTAGCACTAAGATGCTTTTGGGCCACTATCAACACTTTCTTGCTACTAGTGAAGTACTACCAGTATAGTGTCAGGATATTGGCATATTTTTATGAAGACAGTACTAAGATGCTGTTGGGATACTACTAGCATACTACAGAGACACTGCTGGTGGTGTAGTAGCCCTGGCAGTAGGGTTGCAGCCAGCATGGCGGCAGCAAAGGGAGTGGGGAGCCCTGGTGTTGTAACCTGTAAGTAGCCTGGTGCCTCACGGGCACCCTCTCCCCACAGTTAAGGCGGCACATCAGCGTTGAGGAGGATGGAGGCGCCCCTGGTAAGCCTGGAGGAGGAGTTTGAGGAGGGGCCTGGGGACGATGCGGGGACCCCACTACGTACTGCAGACCCGGCGCTGGCCGAGCTGGAGAGCTTCTCGGCCGAGATGATGAGCTTCAAGTCGATGGAGGACCTGGTGCAGGAGTTCGACGAGAAGCTCACTGTCTGCTTCCGCAACTATGATGCTGCCACCGAGGGTCTGGCCCCCGTGCGGGGGCATCTCCAGGCGCAGGAGGAGGAGGAGCGCCTCCAGGATGAGGAGTGAGTAAGGCCCCCCTGGTCCCGGGGACACGTGCCTCCTCGCACACCGGTGAAATCCACACCCCCATCAATGCAAACGGGCTCCCTGCATGGTGGCATGGTCGTGCACCGTGTCAGGAATAGCACTATGAGTATGGACTCCCTCAGGGTCTGCATGTCACACACTAGCAAAGTCCACCCCATGTGCAATGCGGCCCCCTATGTCGTGGCATAGTCATGCAGCAGTGTGTAGAATCCTACGAGTAGCTATGTAGGATCCTATGAGCAGGCCACCCTTGGGCCTGCGTGCCTACTTGCGTGGTCATGACATATACCCCATCCCACGGCATGCAGACCGGTCCTACCCCATTGCAGCCTGGTTGGGTAGCACATCAAAGGAGCAGTGTCCTGTCCTACGAGTAACGTCCCTCTGAGGCCAATTGGACCTCCTTGCATGCTTGTGAGATCTACACCACGGGCAAATCAGCCCCTCGCGCTGTGGCGTGATCACGCAAGGACCTTGGAGTAGCTGTGTGGCGTCCTTGGAGCAGCTGCGTGGAATCCTACGAGGAGGCAGAGCGGGTGCCCTGTGTCACATTGCGGGGGGACACGGCAGGCCCAGGCTATGTGAGGAGAGCCCCCACGGTGGGGTGAGCGTAAACCTTGAGTGAGGTGTGAGTAGAGCTCAGCCTCCTGCTCGCAACATGCAAGCTCTGCGGCCAAGCCAGGGGGCAGCCAATTTGGGGCAAAATTTCCCCCCAGCCCAGCCACAGTATAGCGGCATTTGCATTAAAATCTAAATTTTCATCAAAACCCTTTTTTTTTGTGTTGCAAAATGGCTTCTTTTTGGCCAAATTAGTGGTTTTTTTTTTTTTTTTTCCAGGGGTGTTTATACATTAACGCTTTCCTAATGGATTTTTTTTGTGTTTAATTGGGATTACCCCCCAGGCTGCAATTCCTAATACTCCTTTTTCAGCATGCAAAGTGGTTGTTTTCAACCCAAAAGCCCCCAAATCTGTTTAATTTTGGTTTGGGTGTTTTTTTTTTTTTTTTTTCACCAAGGCCGAATTGCTTTTCATAATTGGCCAAAGTGATGGTTTTACAGAGAAAAATGCATTTTGGCCTGGTGCCGGGAGCGCCGCGCTGTCGCCGGCAGCCGGCTCACGGCGCCGCTTTGTGCTGCTTATTGTGTCTTTTTGGGTCACTTTGGGCAAAACAGGGCTTTTTTTTTTCTCCTTCTTGAATGAGCTCTGTGTGCACAGGCAGGGGATGGGCTGGGGCCTTAAAGGCACTGTATTTCCCTAATTATTAACCAATTCTTGCCATAATTAACCCGGAAATCTGTTACTGCTGCTTGCCTGACCCTGCAGGGTGCTGGCCCTTTAAGAGCAGAAAAAAGCGCAAATTTGGGGGGATAATAACTTTTTCCTTATTTGCTGCGTTTCTGTCAAAAATAGGAATATAGGGGGTTTTTGACATCCACATTTTTGTGTGTTAATTTGTGAAATATGTGATTGAGGGAGGAATTAAGATCAGGTGAGGAGGGAGATGAGATAAATACTGAAAAATCAGCAGTTTTGGGGGCAGGTGGTTTTGGGGTGATTTAGGGGTAATCAGGGTATGCAGGGACCATGTTGGACTGAAAACGCCATTTCTGGTGAGAAAATGGGTGGGTTTGCCTTAATTGGAGAGAATTTTTCTAGTCTCTTTTTGTGCCTTTTTCCCCATTTTTGAGCTTTTTCCCCATTTTTTTGGCCTTTTTCCCTATTTTTCCCCTTTTTCCCAAGGTTGCCACTCTTCAGCTCTTTTCTTCCATTTTCCCTGTTTTTTCTTCTTTCTCCCTCTTTTCTCCCTTTTTCTCCACTTTTCCACCTTTTTCCCCATTTCCCCCCTCGTTCTCCCTTTTATCTTACATTTTCTATTTTCCCCCATTTCTTCTTTTCCCCCCATTTTTTCCTTTTTCCCTCTTTTACCCCTTTTCCTCCTTTCCCTATTCCCAATTTTCCCATCTTTCCTTTCTTCCCCTTTTTCTCGTTTCCCCCTTTTCCCCCTTTTTCCTTCTTTTCCCACTTTATTTTTTCTTCCATTTCCCCTCTTCATCCCCCACTTTTCCCCATTTCCCCCCTTTTTGCCCTTTTTTCCCCATCTTCTCCTTTACCTCTTTTTTCTCCTCTTTTCTCCTGTTTTCGCCCTTTTTTCCCTACTGCCCTTCCCCTCCTTTTCCCTGCTTTTTTTCCTGTTTTCCCCTTTTTTTCCTTTTCCCCCCTTTTCTCACATTTTTTTGTATTTTTTCCCTTCCCCCCCCCGTTTTCTACCTTTTGCCCCTCTTTTTCTCCCTATTCCCTCTCCCCTCCCCCATGCACCTTTTTTGGGGTGAAATTAGGCAAAATTGGTCCAGCCCTGTGGGGGAGACTCAGCCATCCCTAATAGTGGCACAGGTGGGTTTAGGGGGGTTCAGGGCAGTTTTGAGGTGTTTTGGTGAATTTTAGGGTATCGGGGCCATGGTTTAGGGTGGTTTCAGGGTGTTTGGGGGCAATTTTGGGGGTTGTTTGCAGGTGTTTCAGGGCTGTGTTTTGGGGCAGCATTTCAGGGTATTTTGGGAGGTTTTGGGGAGTTTTGGGGGGGGTTCAGGGAATCACAGCTGGTTTGGGGTTTTTTTCTGGGTGGTTTGGGCGGTATTTCATTTGGGGACGTTCCATGGCCATATTTTGGGGTGTTTCAGGGCAGTTTTGGGGTGTTTCAGGGCTGTTTCAAGGTGACAGTTTGGGGCATTTCTGGGTGGCATTTTGGAGTGCTGTGACTGCATTTTGTGGCATTTCAGCATGTTACAGGGCAGCATTTTGGGGAGTGTTGAGGCATTTTGGGCATCGCAGAAGCATTTTGGGGTGTCGGGCAATTGGGGGATGTTTTGGAGCATTGAGGCGGCATTTTGGGGTGTTTCTTTGGGGTATGAGGGCAGCTTTTTGGAGTTTTTAAGGTGTTTCTGGGCAATGTTTGAGGACAGCATTTTGGAGTCTTTTCCAGTGGCATTTTGGGGCGGTTTTGGGTGTCGGGGCAGTATTTTGGAGCTTTTTGGGGTGGTGGTTTTGGGACAGCATTTTGAGATGTTTCAGTCAGTGTTTTGGGGCGTTTTGGAGCATTTTGGGCAGTGTTTCAGGATGTCATTTTGGGGTATTTCTGGGTGCTCAAAGTTGCCATTTTGGGATGTTTTGGGGCATTTCAGGGATTTTTTGGGGGGTGGTGGTTTGGAGCATTTCAGGGTTTCATTTTGGAGCATTCTGACTTTTGGGGGCATTTTGGGGTGTTTCAGGGTGGCATTTTGGGGCATTTCAGGGCATTTTGGAGCTTTGGAACCTTTTGGGGGCATTTTAGGGTGCTCCAGAGCAGTGTTTTGAGGTGTTTTGGGGCCTTTCAGAAGGTCTTGGGGCTTTAGGGCAAATGTTTTAGGATGACATTTTGGGGTGTTTCTGGGGCTTTGACAGCATTTTGGGATGTTTTGGGGCATTTCAGGGCATCATGGTGATGTTTTGGGGTGGTATTTTGAAGCATTTCAGGGTGGTCTTATGGGGCATCTGGGGATGTTTTGGGACATTACAGTGGCCTTTTTGGGGGTATTTTGATGGCAACGGTTCAAAATTACATTTGGGGCCATCTCAACTGATGGGGCAGCATTTTGGGGTACATTGGGGTATTTCAGGGCAGGATTTCATTATGATATTTTGAGAAGCTTTGGGGTCTTCTAGGGCAGCCTTTGGGGTCTTCTAGGGCAGCGTTTGGGGTGTTTTGGGATATTTCAGGTATCTCAGTGGTGTTTTGGGATTTTCACAGGCAGTATTTGGCATCATTTCAGGGTGTTTCTAGGGCTGCCTTTTGGGTTGTTTTGAGGCATTTTGGCATGCCATTTTGGGACGGCTTTCTGGGAGGCAACCTTTTGGGATCGCTGCTCACCACCCACCTCCTTGCAGGGTCTGGGATGCTCTCACCGATGGCTTTGCCCCCCGGGGCTCCCCCCGGCCCTGGCTGCTCCCCGGGGCTGAGGCTCCCGACGGCACTGACCCCCAGGTACGTCTGTGCCCCCCTCCTTGGCTCCCCAAACCCTCCCCTGTCCCCGCATGACCCCCTGGCAATGCTTGACAGCTGTCAGTCAGCCCCAAGACTCAGCGACGGTCAGGGCACTGCAGACTACCCAAAAATTTTTTGGGGTGCCACAGCACCAACACAGTGGGTGTCCACATTTTAGGGTGAAATCACACTGAAACAGGCAAGATGAAGTGTTTGGTTTGGCAACCTGGTCTTTGCGAGTTTGCCCCCAAGCCACCGGTAACGTGGTATATTTTTTGGGGTAGAAAATAGTGTTTTCTTCATTGAAGTCAGTTCTTCCTGTGAATAGCTGTGTTTGGGGTTGTGGGAGAGCTGCAAAGATGCCCCAAAATCCACTGAATTTAACCCATTTGGATGTTACACAGCTTGTTGCTAGAGGGAAAAGAGAAGGTAAATTTCTTGGGTGAAATAGACTGTGAAAGGTGGTAAAAAAGAATATGCCTCCCCATCCAACATCTCCAACCATCACCTCCCGATCCGGCGTTCCACTCTGACATCTCCCCATCTAACATCCCCATCCAATGTCTCCACCTGACCTCATCCCCATTCAGCTTCACCATCCCCAGCCAACATTCCCTTCATCTTCATGCAGCATCTGCAATGTATCCCCATCCAATGTCACCATCCAGTATATTAATTCGAACAGCTCTTCATCCAGCTTCTCCATCCAATGTACCTGTGCTTCTCCCTGTCCCAATTTCCCAGTCCAATGTCTCCATCTGACAACTCTCCATCCAGTGTCTCACATCCAGCATCTCTGTCTTGTTGCAACCACCTCCCCATCCAATGCTTGCCTGTTGATCGTCTCCCTCTCCAATGTTTCCATCCAGCATCCCTATCCAAAATCCCATCCAACATTTCCCCATCCAGCATCTCCATCCATTTCTATCCAGTGTCCCTGTCCAATATCCTCCCATCCAATGTTCCCAACCAATGTCTCCATCCAACATCTCCACCCAATGCCCTCATCCAACATCTCCCCATCTAATGTCTCCCTGTCCAACGTCCCCACCTGATGTCTCCATCCAATGTCTCCTCATGCAAACTCCCCCCATACAACATGTCCCTCCTGAGCTGTGGTTCCTTGGTGGCTCATCCTGGGCCAGGGCCAGGGCCATGTCTGTGTCCATGCTGGGGCCATGCCTGTGCGAGGCCGTGCCTGCGGTGCCTCCAAGGCCGCCCAGCCTGTGTCTCCTGCAGCTCTGCGAGAAGGAGGAGGAGGAAGACCTCACTGAGAGGAGTGAGCAAGACTCGGGCATCAACGAGGAGCCGCTGTTGACAGCTGAGCAGGTACCCCTGGCCCCTATGGGCATCTGCGTGCCTTGGTGTCCCCCAAAAGCCAGGATTTAGCCCCCTAGCAGTGGCCTCAGCCCACCCCAGCCCCATGGCCATGTGGTGAAAGTGAAAAAAAAGGCCAAATCCCATGATCTTGGGATGCTGGCTGCAGGGCGTGGGATGCAGATTTGGACATAGACAGAGGTGCGGGTTGTGGGTGCCGATGTGGGATTTGGGTGCAGATGGAGACATGGGGTGCGGGTGCTGGGTGCAGATGGGTGGCGTGGGCTGAAGAGCCCCCATGGTGGCGGGGGAGAGGTGGGATGCAGCTACAGGATGCTGGTGCGCAGGTGGGGTGCAGATGTGGGATGCAGGGTAAAGATGTGGAGAAGGGGATGTGGATGCAGATGTGGGATGTGGATGCAGATGTGGGATGTGGATGAGGGTGCCGGTGCAAGTACAGGGTCTAGGGTGCAGCCGGATGATGCAGCATGAAGGGAGTAGGATGCAGCCATAGATGCAGGATGCAGATGTGGATGTAGATGCAGGTCTGGGGTGTGATTGCCCATGGCGGTGTGGGATTTGGATGCCGATGGGAATGTGGGACGCAGATGCAGGGTGCAGAATACAGATGGATACAAATGCAAGTGGAGATGCAGGATGAAGGGAGCAGGATGCAGGTTGCAGATGTGGGTGCAGGACAGGGATGCAGTGTGCAGCTGCAGGGTGTAGCTGCAAAATGGAGGTAGGATGCAGGTGCACACGGAGGACACTGGTGTCCTGCAGGTCATCGAGGAGCTGGAGGAGCTGATGCAGAGTTCGCCCGACCCTGAGGCCGACCCTGAGGTTGATGAGGATGAGGAAGAAGAGGAGGAGGAAACTGAGGCCGATGCTGAAGGCGGTGGCGGGGGCACGGAGCCCATCCTTCTGCATGAGCTGCGTGCTTTCTCCCCTGCCTTCAACAACAACTGCTCTCATGAAGGTATGGCCAGCAAAACACAGGCCAGTCACTTTTTGGGGACAATTCCGACCAAATTGGACAATTGAGTCTCTCCAGGCTTCAGGGCTGGCTTGTGCCAGTGTTTACACACTGTTTGGCCAGGAGAGGGCTCTTGACAAAAAATTAAGCCCATGTGGATCTTGCTTTTAGCATTGCTTTAAATGCACCCGGGGTTTCGCCAAGCATGCCATGCATTTTGTGAAATGCCCTGTGTGCTCACTGTTGCACTAAATGCATTTTGCTAAATGCGTTGCGCCTTTCCCTAAAGCACTTGGCATTTTCATTAAATGTACTGTGCCTTGCACTGACGGTGTCGTGCGCCGTCCTTTCTCTGTGCACCCTGAGCTTTTTGCTCCACTTGCCCCCCCGTGTTGTGCAAAAAATGCCTCGTGTGCTTTGCATTTCACTGTTTGCATCCTGCATTTCAGGAAATGCAGTTACTTGACGGCACTGTGCCTGTGACCGAATGCACCGCGCGCTTCCCTGAGCCATGCGCGGTGTGTGTTCCTGGCTGCACCGTGCGCTTTCCTGAGTGTTTCACTGCCCTGAACGCACCAATGGCCGCTAAATGCACTGTGCGCCGGTCATTTTCCTGATTGCAGCATGCATTTTCCTAAATCCGTGGAAAATACGGCAGTGCCACCGTCTCTAATTTCACTGTTTCACTAATTGCACATTTCACTATTGCACGTTTCACGAATTGCATGATGCGTTTCCCTAGCAGCACCGTGCGTGCTGCGAAGCGCACCATGCAGCGTGCATTGAACTGATGGTGCCATGCAGTGTGCAGTTCATTTCTCTACACATACTGCACCTCCCACTAAACGCACCATGCGTTAGACTTTTCACTGCTGGCATCCTGCGTGTCACTAATTGCCCCAGGCATTTTGCCGATTGCTCTGCGTGTTCCCCTAATTGCCCAGTGCATTTCATTTATTGCACTGTGCACGTCACTAACTGCAGCAGGCAATTCTGTAATTGCTCTGGACATGTCATTTATGATGCTGGGCATTTCAGTAATTGCACAATGTATTTATTTATTGGTGGTCCAATAAATGCACCATGCATCTCATTTATCACGTGATGCGTTTTAACAGTTTCAGTGTGCATTCCACTAATTGCACTGTGCAGTTCATTAATTGCCCTGGGAATTTCACTTAAACGTAGTGTGTGTTCACTTGCAGCATGAATGTCACTAATTGCACGGGTGTATCACTAGTTCCCCTGGACGTGCCAGTAATTGCATTGTGCACATCACGAATTGCATTGTGCATATCACTAATTGCAGTGTGCATATCACTAATTGCACCAGGCATGTTACTAGTTGCATCAGGTGTTTCACTCATGTGCTATGCATTTCACTGATTGCTCCAGGCATGTCACTAATTCTATCGGGTATTTTACTAATTGCACCAGGCATGACACTACCTGTGTCAGACACATCACTAATTGCACTGTGTGCTTTACTAATTGCACTGGGTATCCCACTAATTGTACCAGGTATATCCCTAGTTGCTCTGTGTATTGCACTTATTGTGCTGGGCATTGCATTTATTGCACTGGTCGTTTCGGCAGTTGCACCAGGCAGCCCGCTAATCACCCTGTGCATCTTCATGATTGCGGTGTGCATCTCACAGACCGCACGAAGCATTTTGCAAACTTTAGGGTGCCTTTCCCTAACTGCCCCATGCACATCAGTGAATGTGCTGGGCACGGAACTGGTTGCAACGGGCGTTTCACTAATTGCACCGTGCATATGACTAATTGTACTGGGCATTTCGCTAATTGCACTGGGCATTTCACTTATTGCATTGTGCATTTCATTTATTGTGCCATTAATTTCACTTATTGCACCGGGTATTTCACTCATTGCCCCGGGCGTTTAATTTCTTGCACTGTGCATTGCACTTATTGCCCCGGGCATCGCATTTATTGCACGAGGCATTGCATTTGTGGCACTGGGCATTTCATTTATTGCACTGTGCATGGCACTAATCACCCCGCGCATCTTAATAATCGCGCTGTTCGCGTCTCTGGCGGCACGGTGCATCTCCTGGTGGGTGCGTGCCCGTCTCTAACCGTGACACCTGGGCGGCAGGGCTGGGGCGGCTGTCGGCGCGGGAGCTGGCAGCAGCAGCCGGGCGCGCAGAGGCAGCGAGCCGGGCGCTGTCGGCAGAGCTGGTGGCGCAGTTGGCGCGGCGGGACGAGCTGGCGTTCGAGAAGGAGGTGAAGACAGCGTTCATCGGGGCGCTGCTGGCAGTGCAGGGGGAGCAGCGGGAGCAGCGGGAGGCTGCCCGTCGCCGCCGTCGTGACAGGGGGCTGAGCCTGCAAGGGGGGCGTCCTGAGCGTGGGAACCACATGCCCCGGAAGGTGGGGGACACTGCGGCCACAGGGACAGGGGATGGGGGGGACGCGGGATACGGGGAGGGGAGATGGGGACATGGGGGGATGCGGGGACACGGGGCAAGGGGATTAGGGATGAGAGGACATGGAATGACGGGATGTGAGAACAGGGGATCGGTGATGGGATGGGGCAGAGGGATGGGGGACACTGGGCAGAGGGATGCAGAACGGGGGGACAGGGGATGAAGGATGGGAGGACGAGACGGGGGTACATGGGACAGCAGGATGTAGGGACAGGGGATGGGGCAGAGGGACATGGGACAGGGGGACATGAGGCAGGAGGATGAAGGGTGGGGGGGATGAGACAGGGGGACATGGGACAGGGGGTATGGGGACAGGGGATGGGGCAGATGGACATGGGACGGGGGACACGGGCAGGGGGATGAGGGATGAGGGGACATGGGACAGGGATGTGGGAACAGGCGATGGGTGACAGGGGACCAGGCAGAGGGACATGGGACAGGGGGATGTGGGATGGGGTGGCATGGGACAGGGGGGACACGGGACGGAGTGATGCTGGGACATGAGAGGGGATGGGGCAAGCGGACAGGGAATATGGGAACGAGGGGTGAGGGACATGGGTTTGGGTGGATGGGGAACAGGGAGACATGTGGACAGAGGGCGGGGGGGATGTGGGACAGGGGAATGAGGGGGATGTGGATGGCCTTCAGGGAGCCAGGGGGACATTGGTGCCAAGGGAGGTGATGTCTGTGTCCCCGGGAGGTGACAGGGTGATATGTGTGTCCCCAGCGCTTCAGCATGGAGGGCATCTCCAGCATCCTGCACTCTGGCCTACGCCAGACCTTCGGTCCCACTGCCAATGAGAAGCAGGTGCCTTTTTGCCCCCAGAATTGCCCAAATCTGTTCCCTTTCAAACCCCCATCGTGCACACCCCATTCCCCTGAATCCACCAAACCCGTTTAAAGTACATTTTAATTTTGCAACCCCACTCCATCCCCTACATCCCACTAATCCATCTTGCAAAAATCCCCATTTTTCACCCCCAAAAAACCCTCCCTAAGCAGGGGTTCGATTTTGGGTGGGTTTTGCTGCATGCAATTAATTCGGTACCCCCTCCAGAAATACCTGCAAATTAAATGCAATCGCAGGAAAATCACAGACATATTCTGCTTTTGCATCAATTTGGGGTGGTTTTGGGCAAGGTGGTACAAAAAAATTGGCTATTTGGGTGGATTTTGGGGTGGGGTGTTTTTTATGCAGTACCTGAACACGGTGATTCCCTACGAGAAGAAAGGCTCGCCGCCCTCCGTCGAGGACCTGCAGATGCTCACCAACAGTGAGTACTCATTCACGCTGCCATTTTAAGGCAGAATAGGACATTTTGCATCGCCATGGCATGGCAGATTTGGGCCGCAAATGCACATTTGGCATTGCTGCAGTGGCTGCGATTTGGGTGCCTCACTGCAACGCAGCAAATTTTGGGGCGCAATCCCCCATTTTGTGGTTTTTTTTTTTTTTTTTTGCATCGTTGCAGCACAGGCAATTTGAGGTGCAATCGCCCGTGTTGCATCATTGCAATGCAGCCCGTTTTTGGGAGGGGAAAGACCTGTTTTGCAGCACGGCAGCAGTGTGGGTTTGGGGTGCGATCACCCATTTTGCATCACTGCAGCACAGCTGATTTGCAGCAAACCCCCCCCCCCCCCCCCCCCCCCACATTTTTGCACCCTACACCAGCGCTGATATGGGGGTAAAACACCCGTTCTGCATTGCCGTGGACTGGCTGGTTGGGCGGGAAAGTGCATGGTGTTGGATGCTCTCCAACCTGGTGCATTGTGGGAGACTCTGACAGTGTCCCTATGGCAACTGTGGGGCTGGCTTAGGGGGAGGGAAGGGACATTTGGGGGGCAGTGGGGCTGGGCTCATGGCTCCGTTCTCCCTCGCAGTCCTGTTTGCCATGAAGGAGGGGAATGAGAAGGTGCCCACACTGCTCACGGACTACATCCTCAAAGGTATCCACTTGCCTCCTGCATCCCCCACGCATCCCTCCTGCATCCTTCCCGCAGCTCCCGTGCAGCCCTTGTGCCTCTGTGCATCCACCACAGATCCCTTCTGCATATCCTCTGCATCTCCCTTGCATCCTTCATGCATCTCCATGCATTCCTTATGCACCTCTGGTGCATCACTCGTGCATTCTCCATGCATACGTCTCCTGTGCATCCCTCATGCATCCTTCATGCCTTTCCTGGGCATCCTTTCTGCATCCTTGTGCATCTCACTTGCATCCTTTGTGCGTCCCTTGCCCATCCCTCATGCATCTCCATGCATCCTTTATGCATCTCCGGTGCATCCTCCATGCATCGTCTGTGAATCCTGGGTATGTCTCCTGGGCATCCCCCTTGCATCCTTCATGCACCTCCTGTGCATCCTTCTGCGTCTCCCATGCATCTTGTGTGCATCCCTCGTACGTCCTTCATGCATCTCTGGTGCATCCTTCGTGCATCCTCTGTGAATCCTGGGTACATGTCCTGTGCATCCCTCAAGCATCCCCTGTGCAAGGCCTCATGCATCCTCACACACCTTTGCAGATCATCGTGCATCCTCCCCGTACATCCCTTGCACCGTTACGTGGCCCGTCTGCTTCCTTCATGCCCCCTTGTGAACCCCTGTGTACCCTCTTTCACTCGTCACACACCATTATGCATCCCTTCTGTGCATCCCTCGTGCATCTCCTGGGCACCCTTGTGCATCCCTGGGCATCTCCCACACAGCTCTTGTGCATCTCTTCTGCGGCCTCCTGCGTTCTTTGTGCAGCCTTCATGCGCCATCGTGCGTGCCTTGTGCATTCCTTGTGCAGCCCTTCCATGTTCCCCGTGCATCTTCCGTGCATCCCCTTTGCGGCTGCTGGGCAGCACTCACGGGTGCCTGTGCATCCTTATGCACCCGGATGCCTGCAAGCGTGCGCACGCATCCTTTCTGCGTGCTCATGGATCCTTCTGCGTGCTTGTGCATGTGTGCATGCTCATGCACCCTTACACACCCCTATGCATCCCCATGCACACTCATGTATCCTCATGCACCCCCCCATTCACCATTGTGCACCCTCATGCATCATTGTGCACCTTTGCACACCCTTGTGTATCCCAGTGCATGCTTGTGCGGTTTTATGCATCCCAGTGCAAGCCTGCACATCATTGTGCACCCTCGTGCATCCCTGGATGCACTTGTGCATCATTGTGCCTCCTCACGCACCCCCGTGCACGCTTGTGCGTCCCCTTACACACTCGTGCATCATTGAGCATCCTCATGCATCCCTGTATGTGCTTGTGCATCCTCATGCACACTCGTGTGTCCTCACGCATCCCTGTGCATCCTTGTGTGTCCCCGTGCACACTTGTGCATCATTGTACATCCTTATGTCTCCCCATGCACACTCATGCATCGTGCACTCATGCATTCCCATGCACACTCATGCATCGTCAAGCATCCGCGTGCATCCCTGTGCTTGTGCGTCATCGTGCATCCTCACACATCCATCCTCATGCATCATTGTGCATCTTCATGCATCCCCATGCACGCTTGTGCATCCCCGTGCACACTCGTGTGCCCACGTGCAACCCCCTTCCACATCCCCAGTGCACCCTCGTGTGTGCCGGTGCACACCCATGACGTCTCTCTTTGCAGTGCTCTGCCCAACCTGATGCGGTGCTGCCCTCGTGCCCCCCCCCCCACCCCGGCGCCCCCCGAAAATGGGGCCAATTCCGAGGAAAATGGGTCGCCCGCGGCCCCCTTCACCCCCATCCCGCACTCCCCCCACCTTTGCACAGCTGGGAAATAAATAATTCGTTTCATTAATTAAGCAACCGGCCTCCGGCGTCTTCATCCCTCTGCTTGCGACGTTGTTTTGCAACTTTTCCATAGAAAAATGCACTCTTTTTTTTTTTGCCGGAGAATACCAACAAGGAAATTTTGCTGCGATGCTCATGAATATTCAGCATTTTATAAAATATGCAAATTTCTGGCTAATGAGGTACTGGGTACTCAAAGCCGGCTGCAGTGCTGCAGGCAGCCGCCACAATCCAAGGGGTAAAATTTGGCTGGAAATGCCATTTTTGATGGGATTTTTCCAATGTTGAGCTTTTCCGTAGCCCCATTTTCTGCTAAAGATTGTGCAAAAATCACCTTTTTTTTTTTTCCAGAAAATTAACCTATTAATTAGCAGTGGCTCATTAGGGGGCAGAATCACTCATTTTTGGGGAACATAAGTAATTTTGGGTGAGCATCACTACTTTTAGCCCGGGGAGCAACATTTTGGGGGAGCATCATTCATTTTGGGTTAAAATCATATATGAGCTCATTTGGAGGGGATATCACCCATTTTTTATGGAGCATCACTGTTGGAAGTATACATCTTATTTACACCGCAGCACTCACTTGCAGATTTGGGTCAGTTCACCAATTTTGGGGCTGATTCGCCTATTTGAGGGGTGTTTTGCCCATTTTGGGGCTTCCCTGCTCACAGGAAGAAGCTGCCAATAAAATACAGCTGCGAAACCTCATCTCGTAGCACTTTATAATAAATGGCCATGAATTAATACTAAATTACAATGAATCCTTTATGAAACTACAGATTACATTCACGCCAGATCAGTATCGAAAAATAGGCTTTTCTGCCCATTGCATCACTCTTTTTTTTCCCCCCCAGCTGCTGTTGTGTTTTTTTTTCTCAACTCGTCAAGAGCCAAAAAAAATAAGGACAAAATCGGCAAAAAGCTGCCAAAAAAAAAAAAATGCTTCTTACAGAAACCTGCATTTACAGGAGGAACCTGCAGAAGAAAATTCCTTTATTATTTTTGCCCCACATCACCTGGGTTTGCTTTTGCGTTCCCCCCACACCACATTTTAAGGCGAAATTCACCCTTTTCCTAGCATTTTAAGAAAAAAATGCCAAAATGTGTTCGTTTTTTGCAGAGCCGCCCTCCCCCACGGTTCCTTTGGGGTAAAACTCCACCATTTTCCTACGTGAGTGGATAATATCAGGGAGAAAACAACTTTCCAGCAACAATATTGAATTTCCTTCCACCCAGGTGAAGCTTGGGGGGGGTTGCCATTCAATTTTGGGTGAAAACTGCATTTTTAAAACCCATTTTTCCCCCCATTTTTTCCTTACTTGGTGCCAAAACGCCCTGGGAAAGTCTCACTCCCGGCAGCCTTTGCCCCAACTCTGTCCAGTCTCAGCTCTTACGGACGAGGATTCCAGATTAAATGGATTTTTAGCACATAAATTAAAGATTTTGGGGGAATTTCCTCCCTTTTCCAGAAAGTTGCATCCAGAGTCACCAAATCACTGCAGCATTGGGGCCAAAACGGGGAGGTTTGGGCAATCCGCTGGGTCATGAGCACGAAATCCTCCTCAGATCTGACCCAAAGCAGAATTTGCACTCGCCGATTTTGTTTTTTTTCCCCTCATGCTGATATTTATGCCTGTGAATCACCTTTTTGGGGGAAAAACCCCAAAAGCATCAGTCCTGGGGTTGTTTGGGGTTTTTTTTTGCACCAAGAAATCCAAGCGATGTACGCGGTGGCCCATGGGGAAAACCCACTGTTGCCCAACAAGCATCCGAGCATCATCTGGGGAAAACAGCTTCCCCTAAAAACGCTTTTTCTTACCAAAAACAAAGGGGAAAAGGGAAAATAAGAATAAAACCTGAAAAAAACTTAATCTGGCCACAATATGTGCCTTGTAAACATGTGTCCTTCACTTCCACGTGTCGACGTGGTAGTCCCCGCGCTCCCATGGACAGCCGGGGCATCCGCCAGTGCCTCCAATTTGATTTTTTTCTCACCAATTTTGTTTCTGTCCTTGCCATTTTTTTGGCATTTTGGGGGGAGTTTTTGTTTCTGGTGCCGTCAATGATTTGGGGAGGGCGCAGGAGGAGCTATTCCAGCGAGTCACTGTGGTCCAAGCCGAGGTCGGCGCCAGGCGCCGCTGGGAGGCCACCAGGCTCTTCCTCCAGCTCTTCCTCCTCCTCTTCCTCCTCCTCCATCTCGTCCTCGTCCTCCTCGTCCTCCTCCTCTTCCTCGGTGCCGTCAAGGGAGTCTTCGTGGGCTGCCAGCATGGCCTGCTGCATGGCCATGGTGGCCGTGGCTGACGAGAGGGGTTGCAGGTTGTCCATGCTGAGCGAGCCTAAAATTAAAAAAAAAAAAAAGAAATAAAGACTCCCCAGCTAATATAAAAAGGACCAAAAAAGTGCATAAACCAAGAATAACACACGCGAAAATCTGTACCTAGACAGGTAGGGTGTCCCACCTGCCCCAGCCACTCCCCAGGGTCCAACACCTGATTTTTTTACCTAATATATCTTCACTAAATAATAAGAAACCTTCATCTTTGAGCAAGTAGATGCCCAAATTGGTGGGGCAGATCTTCTCTTCATCTTCTTTTAATTTCTACCTTCCTTTCTCTTCATCATCTCTGTTCTCATCTTGTCTAGTCCACTCTCATTTCTGCTCACTTCACCTTCTCTTCATCTTCTCTGCTCCTCATTTCTCATTCTCCCTTCATCTTCCCTTCACCTTCTTTTTTCCCATCTTGTCTTAGCTGTCTTCTCATCTCATCTTTTCATGTTTTTTTCTTTTTGTCTCCTCTCCTCTCCTCATCTCCCCCTTTATCCCCTCCCCAGCACCTCAGGAGATATCTCAAGCGATGCCCCATAGCAGGTGATCCTTGAGGGCTGTTCCTATGCTGAGGAGATGGCTGTGCCCCCATTGCCAGCGTCCTTGTGATGGCCAACTGGAAGGAGCTTCTTGCATTAACCACCTCTTCAACACGTTTTTCCCCCACAGGGCTCTAGCAATCCTTAATTAAGGCCATAATTTAATGCATGGCCACTCCATCCAGGAAGGGCAGAAGCCATCAGGGTTTGTCCTTACCGTCAGGATTTGTCCCCGAATTGCCACCCTGCTGCTGCAGGACCCCAGCGGCAATGGAGTTGGGCCAGAACCGCTGGGTGGGCCGGTGCTGAGATTTGATTTTCTTGGCTTTGGGGGCTGGGTCTGGGTTGCTGGCGTCGAGCATTGGCTGCAGGATGCGCCGCCGGGCATTAATGAACCTTTCCAGGGAAAACAAGAGACCATTCAAGGAAACAAGGGTTGTTACATCGATTTTGAGTTAAAACAACAGACATTATAACAATTTAGTGAGTTGCAATACAAAACTCTTTTGAAAGTGGCTGCGTGGTCCAAAAAGCTGGGCTTTTACCCTATTTTGTTCCTCTGTGGCATGTTACACCATTGCATTAATTTTTCCAGCTGTGAGTTGGAGGCTGCTACATCTTGGGTTTGCCAGGAGAGGGCACTGAGACATCGCAAACGAAAGCCACCAATTAAACATACCCAAGCTCATCTCCCAGAAATCATCCCTAAGCGCTCAAGGTACCCCCCAAAAAAGCATTATAAAGCACCAAAACAGCGTGAAAAAATTTCTAATGGCAGCAAGATGACTGCACGGACCACCGATGCGCTCACCAGTTGTTGACTTGCAAGAGGGTCAGGTTGGTTTGGGCAGCGATTTGCCTCTTCTCATCCTCTGTGGGGTAGGGGTGCTGGAAAAAAAAAAAGAGAGACGGGGCAGCAAAATGACATCCCTGCGTGCAAAACAGCAGCCTCGAGTGGAAAAAAGATAATTAAAAAGTTAAAAATCCCATTTTCTTCATTTTCCCACCCCAAATTTGCTGGCTTCTTGCATTGGCAAGTTGCAAGGCTTAAGGGTGGCATCTGAGCGCATCATGGTTTCCCCTGTGTCCTTAGGGCTTTTTCAAGGCTTTCATCAAAGGCTTTTCCTTGAAGGAAAATACTATATTTTTTTTTTGTTGTTGTTGTTTTTGTTTTTTTGTTTTAGTGATTTTTTAGTAATGGCTGTTAGTAGAGGTGGAATTTGGACTTCAAAACCTGCTGTCACCCACAACACTCCTTGCCAGGTGCATCAATAAAACACATTGAAACATCTACTGTAAGAGGCTACCAGCACTCAAAGCTTCAACAACCTCCTCCCAACAGTGCCTAAATCCTCCTTTCCAACACCAAAAATGAAATTATTGTCTAACCAGCCCCATGTGTCATTTTGGACCCCCAAGCCAGCACCAGTGTTGATCCACGAGACTTATTTTCCAGCTGTTTGACCCTCTGGGGTGCCACAGTGGTTAAAAATGGCTCTATTTTGCCAAAGGTATCCCCATTTTTGGCATATTATTTCCAGTGTTCCTTCCTCCTGCTGGTGCTATGAAACTTCCAAAGCCCATAAAATGGTCAGCATCAATGCTATTAGGTTAAAAACCACATCATCTATGATGCCAGATGGAGAAATCCCATGGGGAAGCCCGAGCATCTTCTGACGATGAGGACCAGGCTGAGAGCAAATGTTCAACCACCCAGTAGAAACATCATTTCTTTTGGTTTTCCATCCAGCTTTGGAAATCTCAAACCATGGGGTTCTCCTGGCACCTGGCAGGAAGTTTCTCCTCAGTTTCTGGTCTTCTAAATCCTTCTTCTGCTTGCAAATCTGCAGTTCAGCCCTCCAAAAGCATGGGAGATGCATGAGGCAGCTTGGGATGGCAGCCCAACACAGCAATGCTCTTGTCCTCAAGGCAGTGAATTCAAAATTTTCAATCAAAAAAAAAAGAGGCTGGAAAGTTCCCAAACAGCTGCTGCTCCATGTCCTGGGTCATATTTTATGCCAAGTTGCTCCCTGGAGCTGCTGTTTCCTGTCTTGCTCTTATCTGTGGCTCACCCACCTTCCAGAAGCCCTTCATGCAACTCTTTGCAACCAGTTTCCTAGTGATTTCTTGGCAAAATGACTGAGGGAAAAGGGTGTTTTTAATCTTTTTGCCTTTGTTGCAGCTCTGCTGGTGGGACAGCAATCTCCTTGCATGAAAATACCCCGGTTGCATCCTCTGAGCTCCCTCCACCTACCTACATCTCCACTGCCAACCTCAAAAATGAGGTGATATTGCAATTCTGCATTTCAGCTGATTGCTGATGTGCCACAACCATACCTGTGGGGCAGCTTGCTGGAAAACAGTATTTTGGAGCTGTTAACTGGAAAAAAAAAACGCTCTGTCACCCAACCGCAATAATTTGTGGTAGTCCCCCTCTGATTTTGTTTGCTTCTTCATGCATTAAGGGAGTATTTTTGTCACCTGCAGTGAAAATGGTCATCCCCAAAATACTCCCAAAATAAAACCAAAGCCACTTTGTGCCTCTGAATATAAATTCAGATAAACCACCAACTCCATTTGTTCCATTTTTGGGGGTTTTGCCTTTTGTTTCCAGCTTTGCAGGATGTTTTGGTGGCTACAGTGCTCACCATGAGATGCTGGAAGAGCCATGAGCGCATGATGTTGGTGGCATGTTTGGGCAGGACGCCCCGCTTGTTCTTGGACTTCTTGTCCTCACCATCGAGGAGGGAGGTGAGATCCAGGTTCACCTGCCAGGGGAGAAGAACGGGGAGAGAACTGGCTGAAAACAGTGATGGACAATCCAAAACCTGAGCAAAACCAACCCAAAACCTGAGCAAAACCAACACAGAACCTGAGCAAAACCAACCCAAAATGGCAGTGGGGCAAGTGCATAAAGGAGGAACTCATAGGAGCATCCAAAACCCCTTTTTTCCCCAAAAAAATTTGCATTAAATCCCCATTTTTACCCCAGGATTCTCTATTTAATATCTCCACTTTTTGGCCAATGCTTTGCAAAGGCCAATGGGCTTTTTGTCCCTGCAGTGGCACAGGTACAGTTGGGGACCATGGTGCCGATGTCATGGCCATTTTTGGTGTGCAATTAAGGGGGAAAACATTTTTACCTTAAAAACCCCCAAAAAAACAAAACAAAACAAAAAACCCAAACCAAACCAAACCAAAAAGTTTGCTATCTAAACCTGAGGTTAAAAACCTGCCACTCATTAACCCTTTGCAAACCTGCGTTCTTCACCCAGCTGATTCCCACCACGAGGAGAAACATGGCCATTGAGTTCAAATTTGCTTTTTTTCCCCCCAAAAAAAATAAAAAATAAACATCTTGCTGCAAGAGAAGTTTTAATGAGGTTGCAGGAACCAAACTCCAATCTCAGCGGTTGAGTTAAAAAGGGAATTTTTTTTCTTTTTTTTTTTTTTCCCCCAGCTCTTCATCAAAACATTTCTCCTGGATGAATTAAACATCAGGCCAGCAGGTCCCTGCGATTCCCCTGGGCTCCGGCTGAATAAATCATGCTGGCGGCTCAGGAAGAGCATCCAGAGGTGCTTGTCCAGGGCTCTCTCCCTGCCCCGATATTCCCTGTGTGTGTGTTTTTCCCACCACAGAGGGTTTTGCTGCAAGATTTAAGCCTGCGATGGTGAAATATTAAAGAAAGAAATTTAAAACAGCATTGCATGGGCAATAAGACCTGCCAGGGAGGTGCCACCCATTTCCAAAATGCCATTTATTGGGTTTTTTTTTAAGAGGCTTCTGCAATTATATTGAGGCATTTCAGAAAAAAATTTGCACGGGGGGATTTTTGCTGACCTGCCCTTGGGAAGCAGAGTAGCAGAAATCAATAATTTTATGCTCAAATTCCTCGGGAATGGGGGTTCGGAAAAGATCACAGGCAACTCAGCCAACAGGGATAGCAAGTCGTCCTTAGAAATCTGTTTTTACCCCAAATTGTCAACTTATTGCAAGAATGCAGCCAACAGGGAGAAAACCCCATGTAGTTAATTGCAGTTACAAAAAAGGAATGAAAACGAAGCAAATGGCTAAAAAATACACCAAAATCCATAAATTAAAGGAGAAAATGAGCCTTCCCCATGAGTGCTGTGATTGCTGTACCGGACAGGGGATGCCAGCGGACCCAGACCCCTTATATAATAGCAATAATATATAAAAAATATATACTGTACTATATTTTTTATATTTTATCTTTTATATTTCATGTTTCATGGTTTATATTTTATAATATATAATACAGCAATAATATAAGCATTACTATAAGTAGTTAGGTACCCCGAAGGCGCCCGGCAGATGGATTTAATCAACATTTCTTGCCAATTAAAAATTTAGGATACTCCAAGGTTTGAATTTATGGAGAAACTGGGGTTTTCGCTCGCTGCAGCAGTGCAAAATATTGCACAAAATGGAAATTTGAGGCGGGAAGCTCTTACCTGGGCGTTGGGGATCTGCAGGGCACCGGGGGCGATGGCTTGGGCGAGGACCTGGCCCTGCGACGTCACCATTGTCACGGGCTGGTACAAGGCTCCACCTATGGAAAAAAAGCTCGTGGGGGTACCGAATCCCCCAAATTTCTACCCCTCCCCAGCAGCTTCCCCTGTGGTCCCTACCTGGCACAGCGGGTGAGCCGCTGCTGGCGCTCATGGCCAAGTTGCCCGGCGGTAGTGCGGCCGCCGGCACCACGATGCCCGGCGGTGGGTTGGAGGCAGGCGGCAGCGCTGCCGGTGAGCTCTGCAGCATCTCCTGCAGGAAGAAATATTAAAAATGTGAATTTTAACAGGCAGTGGGAGCATGCAAGGTTTTCATTTTCCCCCTCCAGTAAATACGCCCTGTTGCCTTTTATTTTTTTCTCTGTGCGGTTCAACAAACAAAAGTGCAAAAAAAGTGATTTTTCAGTTTGTCGCCATTGAAAAAAAAAACCAAAGGTGGAAGAATAAGGATTTACGCTTTGCAAACCTCCCACTTAGCATCTTCCCCAAAGTGATCTTCTTTCTGCAGCCACTATTTCCCATAAGGAAAAAGGAGAGAAAAAAAGAGTATGATAGATAAGTAAGAATTTTTTCCATCATCTTCTTTCTATAAATTTCTACTTTTCTGGTGCTTTGATTGGAACTGGATGATGCTAAAAGCTGGGGCAAAAGCACCAAGGTTTCCCCTTATCAGAATACTTGTAAAATAATGAAAATAATAATAATATAACCTAATTTTATATTGTTCTTTGCAGCTTTAAGCCAACTTCCTGCAAAAATGGGCATTTTTTCATCTGGGAGTATCAGTCCCGGCTCAGGAGTGGTCTTTGCATGTGAGAAGCTATTGGGAAAAGCCCAAACTGAATGATTATTTGAGTATTTAATGCAACATTTTGGGAAGGGAACAGTGCTGTGATTGAGGATATGGGGGAATTCAGGGTGATGCATCACAGTCTCCCAGATGGGCAGAATTTTTGTGCATTATGCCAATAATATTTAGAAAACTATTATTTCAAAAAAAGCTCAAGGTAACCATATAGCTATAATTTGGCCAGCTGTAATGGAAATAAAACTGCACTCATTTCTTGCAATAAAAATATTTTTCCCCCTTTTCTACCTGTTTTCCCATTCTGCATCACTTCCCTGGTGTCCAGCTCTTTCTCAACTGTTGAACAAGCAGCCAACAAAAGGGATTTTTTTCACCTTTTTATTCAATTTCCCTTCATTTTAATGCATTTCTTCAAGAAACCCGTTTCTTAGCTCTTAGAAAAGAGGATTCCTCTAGACTTGTGACATGCAGTGACATTGGAAAACGTGACCATGCAAACGCAGTTGGGTTGGAAAAAGCTGTAGTTCCTCTTTTCCTTGCAATAAAACTATAGAGATGGTAATTTGAATTAACCAATTAATTTTACATCAAGAGGTGATGCAGGTGCATCGTTCAGTGGGGAATTAGTGTACCCTTGTGTCCATGTTGACGCATTTCCCATTGCTGGGAGAAAAATGTCATTTTTGGTCCTTTTTTTTGGATTTTCCCCATTACATTCATGCTTCTATCAGCTTTTTCCCCATCGCTTACCAGCCATTTGCCTGTGCTATGGTTCTGAATAAACTCTGATTTCCTGGCATGCTTTTGCTATTAAAATCCATTGCTGCATTTTCCCCTCCTGTGATGCTGAACCCAAAATGTTGCAACCTCTGCGTCTGCCGCATGTTATTTTTGGCCTCTTTGTTAATGATCTAAATATTATTGATCTGGAAATTTTGCTGCAATCGCTGTGAATTTTTGCTTCGTCTTCCAGACATTCCTTTTCATAGCTAAATTAATTTTTAAAAAATGCAAATATGACCATAACATACTTATACTTTTTTTACTATCCTTTCCCCATCTCCAGCCTATTGGGGGAAACAGTTTTTGATTTGAAAAATTAGGATTTCTCAGCATACAGAAAGGACAAATCGGTTGCTTTTGCATGCACTTGGACTTGGCTTTTGCTAACCATCCGGCTAATAAACACAGTGAAAGTATTCATATAAAACCAAATGTGGTCCCTGGAGAACCTCAAAAAGCAGTCAGATACGGCCAGGAGCAAACAGAGGCTTGGACCAGCCTGGAGACCTCCAGCTTTCCTCTCCGGCCTTGTTTTTCCATGATTGCTTCAAAAGAAGGGCATCCAGAAGACTATTTTTGGAAGTGCATTGGGAAGAAATAATTTGGAATATCAGAAAACGGGAACAAGAAACTGCCATTTCCAGATATAGTGGTCAAAGCCATTCTCAACAGCATTTTATGATGACAAAAATAGCAATTTTTTGGTGGCGTAGAAGAAAATTGTCCCAAAACACCAGCTCAGAGTCATCCAAAAATGCAGAATATTGGTAATTATTAGAAAAAGATATGAAAGAAATTCATGGTGTTTCTGCAACAGCACTGTGAAACCAAGGGCACCCAATGGAAGTAGAGGCTCTGCCTTAAAATAAATATAGATATCTCCAAGAAGACTTAAAATATATAGTTTGCATGCTAATTGCCTTGGATCGCAAATGCCAGCCAAATTATATTATGCTTGCAGTTTTGCTGCAGTGAAAAATAATTTATATTTTAGGACTCAAAGAAGTTGAAATGTTTCTGGCAATTTTGAAACTTGAGTGTAAAAAAAATGCATCACTAGGTGTCTCTGCAGATCCACATCTTGGCACTGACCTTCCACGGCTTTATGGCAAAACACAATTTCTCCAAATTAAAAGTCGCTTTAACGAAGAAAAAGACCTCGTACATTGCACAAAAAACCCCCAACCCTTTCTTACAATAAGACAAGTGTCAAAGACCAAGTGCCCAAGTGTAAATAAGTGCTAAAATTCAGCACTTCTTGAGCTGATGTCCTTCCCCTTGTGCTTTATGATACAGTGATTTAATTTTGGGTGGCACACATGCGTAAAAACTTCTGTCTCATCCTAACCTTGTGAAATCTATTTGTGCTCAAGTAAAGCTGGAGAAAAGCTGGAGTTAGTTGGAGAAAAAAGAAACCCATGAGTTTGCCAAGGAAGAGTTGGCCAAACTCAGACTCATGTAAGAAGATTCGTAAGGCTCCTTCATAGATGGATGGGTGGATGGATGTTGATGAAAAAAAAGTTGGCTTTAAATAACAGCGAAATCCAGGCTTGTCCACAGGGGAAACTTGGAAAATTTGAGCTCTATAGTACTGCATCGTGTCAGGCGAACCCAACCGGCAGCCTTCAACCACTGACAAGATGGAGAAGGAATTTGAGAAGAAATGCTGTCCTAAATATGCCCATTTAAACAATGCCAATCTGCTGCAATTCTCACTCAAAATGAGAGCTGGAAAATGCAATATTTAATCCAATTTAAATGTCCCTGGCAGTACTGTGATTCCCAATGTGATTGCCTTTGTGGTGGTTTTCTTCTTGCAAGTGAAGTCAACTGGAGAGCAGCAAGAACCATTTTGATGTCGAAGGAAAGTTGAACTGATTTACTTTAAGCATGGGTTAAATCACCTTTTTCTCCCCCTGTGCAAGAAGCACCTCCCCTCTCCTACCCTTGTCTGAAAAAGTTGAAAAATATTCATTAAATGAAGGGAGGGAGCTAAAAAGGGTCCGATGAGGACTGAAGGGAGAGGAATGAAGCCAAGTGAAAAACAAACAAGAAAAATGGAAGAAGTGGAATAGCTGGGTGGACTTGCAGGCTTTAGGAGGCCAAAACTCCTCCCCAAAACAAAGCAAAGCATGAAATGACAAAGCCATGGAGAACACTGGGTAGAAAAATGTCTGTAAGGTAACAAAGGTTCAGGGAAGGCTCACTACATAGGAAAAATACTTAACTTTTCACCCAAACTTGGCAAATGCCAGGAGTTATCTCTAAACTTGGTGACATGAGAGGATTTCAGCAACAGCTGAAACACCTGCTTGGGTGTTTTCTCATCTGTCCATCACCTCCAGGCATTTTTGCATTTCCAAAAATTCTTGCATTTTTCATCTTAGAAAGCACAAATAGCACCAAGCCAAGGGACATCCTTTTTGGATAGAGCAGGAAAATCCAACCACGATTCTCCCACAATGTCATTTTGACAGCTCCAGATATTGTTTTTTCAGTTTTGGTTGACATCCTTGTTATTGGGTATCCATAATTTTTAGGCAGGCTGTCCCATGGTAAAAAACTTCGCAAGAAATTATTTTGCTTTCATGACCAACCTGGCACATCTGCTCATAAAATGATCAATGCCCATCCCATAGCCTGAGAAAAACTATTTTCTGAGAAAACTCATTCATTGATATTAATCACATTTCCATTATTTAAATTTTTTAAAAAATTAAATCCTAAATTAGTGGCCTCTTAGCTGTTTTACCTGCCCTCAGTGTGAGATTAATAGGAAGATAATTAGCAAAATCATCCGACTTGCCTACTTTAAACACAGATCCCATGATTCTTCAGCTCTCTGGAGCATCCCCAGCCTTTCAAACTCAACTGATGGATACAGAGTACTTCCACCACTTCCACCCATTTTTTTAAGCCTTATCCATGCAAACTCAAGTATACTCAATGAGTCGAAGCACTTGACATTGCTTAGTTGGTTAATTAGAAAAAATTTGCCATTGCATTGTAATCCTCATCCAATGACCAGATGAGATGGTGGCTTCTTCTGGTCTATCACCATGAATATTTCTGCTCTGGCTGAAAATCCCTTCATCGCTGAGCCAGCATTTTCCCTCCAGTTGGGTTTTTCCTGGGTGCATTCCCATTTATTTAGAAACTGCCTCCAAATCCTCACTTGAATTTCTCAACTTTCAAGTCTTGCCCGGAAGGGAAACATCAGCAGCTCCGGGTTTGTAGAAATCAGAGGCACTTGGTACCTCTCCATGGGCCTGATTATTTTCCAAAGACTTGTGCTAATTTTCTGATAGGATCCCCACCTCTTTGTGAGGCACTAAATCCTCATTACTTTTCCTGACCGATGCATTCTAATTAGATCAACACTTTAAAAAAAAAAAAAAAAAAAGGAAAAGAGGGGAAAAAAAAATCACAATAGCCACAGGACGGCTTTCCATCTCATTAACTCCCTCACTTATTATTTTCATGAAAATTACTGATAAAAAACGTGCATCTCCATTTGCTGGGACCAGGAGCTTCGTCGGCTCATATCTAACATCTCTCTCATCACCCGGGATGCGAGCGGTTGCCATGGCGACGCACAATAATAGAAACTAATAAATTACAAACGAGATGCTCGTTGAGCAATTATTGTTCTCTTTTATGCAAGTGTCTTGCTAATTTTGATCATAAGGAATGCTACCATAAAGCAGTGAGGGGATAATAAGTCCATTTCTAGAGATTATTAGAAAATAGAGAGAGGACAGGGTTTTTTTAGATCAATGATTAAGTGGTTTGGTGCTTTCAGGAAACCCAAATAAGAAATAAAACTTTTTGGGGGGCTTTTCCCTCCCCATGCTGAGCTGCAAGTGTCATGTTAGGAGCTTCAAACTCTGCAGCACTTGGAGCCGAGCTGCTAAAAATGACATTTTTCTTTCCTTTCCACCACCCTACAAATGCACTATAGAGCCTTAAAAAGCCCCCACCACCTGCCTCCTTTTTGGGGAGAACCCCAAGAGCTGTCTGGGTTATTTTGGGTTGGCTGCATTTATTTATGGTGGGATTGTACAACCCTGAATTTAATTCCGCTCCTAACCCATGGGCAACTTTTTTTCCAAATATTTAGTTACAATTCCTTATTTTGCCCCAGAATCCACCAAGGTGCAGCTTGGTTTGGCCATTTCAGTTGATATTTCTGCTGTTCTTGGGCATCTCCTTGTACTTTGCCACTTTTCTTGAGGCACCAAATGTTTCCTTCTCACAGCTAAAACCCAAATTATGCAAAAAAAAAAAAAACAAAAGTCAAGGTGGGAATGTTGATCATGCTGGGGGAGAACTGAAAGATGTGCCTGAGCAAAACAAGGAAGCCAAAAATGGTTATCTGAGACCCAAAAATCTGTTGAGCTGCCTTGAAACAAAGACAAGAACGGGGAGAGAGGAAGTAGTGGATAAAATCATGGTGTTTCTGTCCCTCTTGCCATCAAATAGCTGTAGAGCAACCCTCAAACCTCGCTGGCCCAACTTGCCCCTTGGCCAACGTGCACTGCAAATGGTGACTACAGGTGATTTTTAGGGCGTTACCTGGGGGTGGAGGCTGATGGAGGAGGGGTTGGGGGAGTAGGGCCCCCCCAGGTCATTCCTGAGTAGGTTGTCACTGTGCATCTTGGTTTTGAGGCAGGTGATGTAACGGTTGCAAAAGTCCTTGCACAACTCGTTGACCTTCTCCAGCTCCAGGAGGTGGATGCGCAGCACCTGGATCGCCTTCACCATCTACGCAAGGACACATAATGGCAAAGTTAACATCATTTTTTTCCTCAATGCATCAAAAAAAAAAACCCCAAAAATCAATATTCTCACCCAAAATCTAACCTGGAACCAATCCCTACAGTAGAGTTAAATGCATTTACTCTCTCAACACACCAAAAAAAGCCAAAAAAATCAATATCCCCACCCCAAACCCATCCCAGAGCCCATCCCTCTGCACCTCCACATTTCTTTTCCCTCCACATCAATCATAGTTCTGAAATCCCAAGAGGCAAAAATTCCCCCAAATTACCAATGCCTTCATGGGAATTGCTCCCTGTGCCCCAAAAAAGTCCAAACCAAAGCCCTAGATGTTGAAAAGTGTTTCGTTATTCTCCGGAGGCCACTTCTTCGAACAAGATTATGGGGCTGCAACTCCACTGTAAGCTGTTACCAGTGCAAAGCCTGGGCCTCATTAAAACTTACCCCATAAACGTTAAAAAATTTACACATAAAACATTCCTCTCGCCAAGCTGAAACCTTAAGTTTTACAGCCGCTGTTTGAAATCTTGCATAATATATAAAATTTCAGCTATTCACTCCGGGGCAATAAATCCGGTTTTATGTAACAAAGCGTCTTTGCATTTCAAAGGGTGTTTTTAACTTGCAAATTTTAGTGGTCATCTTTACAAACTGTGAGTCGCCACGGTTGGGAAACATCCTGAAAAAATCCAGGGCCAAACTCGGGTGGCGGCTCCATGATGGAGAAAGCAAATTTTTGGTTGGCAAACAACAGGGATGATGGGCTGTGGCTGGAAAAAATCCTTTTTATTGCCTTTTTTTGGCCTTTTTTTCACTTTTTGTCTGCTTTTTTTTCCTCCTCCGCAGTTGGCGCAGGCAAAGCGCAAGGTGGAAGCGTCGCGCCTGGGCTCTCCGCAACCTCCCAGAGTTCAATGGCCATGAAAGTCAATATTCAAGGGCAAAGGCAAGAAGACCTGACACATATATGTATAAAAAATAAATCTCTCAATTATCTCAGCTCATTTGCTTAGGGTCTCATTTTATGTCCCTGCTCCGCTGCGCCGTATATCTGTCCGGATAAAGAGTTACAGTCCGACGGTGTACGTGCGCGGGGTTGTAAAAAATACAGATGCTGAATTAATTGACTGTGTGGCACTCGGCAGCTGATTGAGTTGATAATGGTGAGATCTGACCTTTTTCTAATTTCTAATTATGTGCATCTCGGCGGTGAGGAATACATGACTCTTATTCTAATGATAGCTAATGCCGCTGGCCTTTTCATCCCTGCTTTGCCATCACCGACTTCCGGGGAATCGGTGGCGTTTTAAAAAAAAAAAAAAAAAAAAAAAAACACCCAAAACCCCCCCCCCCCAAAAAGGACAATGCAAATAGGGAAAAAATGTCAGCTCAGGAACAGGTGGAAATGTTGAGTTTTGAGCACTGCAAGATTTTTTCATCCAAAATTCCCTCCAGTTGACACTTCCCACCAACAGGAACAGTCCTTCTTCAGCATCACATTACCTATCTCCTCCGTCTTGATGGAGGTCAACCACACTGAGCGATTTGAATGGATTTTCAAGAAGTTTGGGGCATTAGATTAGAATATATACATACAGCTATGTCCTAGAAATAGAGCAAAAATACATATATATATATATGAATATAAATATATCCAGTACTGTGAGGCCATCCATGGGATCAAAGCACATCTCCGCAGTCAAATTTCACCTCAGCAGCAAGAGTTGCTCCCAAGCAGGACGCTTATGGCACAAAAAACATGACTGGTGTGGGCTTTTTTGGAAGAAACCACCAAAACACAGTGAAAATCGCCTCTGTGGACACATCTCCTGCACTGACCATTTGCTGGAGATGTTTCACCTGATATATGTAGGAATAGATTTTCCTCCCCCAAAATTTTAGACTTTTTTTAGCTTCAGCTGCCTTCATCTCTCTCCTCTTGCTAAGTCATTGCACCCTTTTTTATCTGATTTAATGTGATCAGGTTCTTTTGGTGCACCTCAACATTCAATGCGTATTCAGTCCCAAAACTGAAATAATCCAAAATTTTGCTTTTTTGGTCACTCGTCCCAAAGCAATTTCTGTTCTTGGCTATAAGACATTGCAAAATGGGCTTAGTAATCTGCAAACAGGGCTTTGCACGGCCCGTAATATTTTGGAGAGCTTTCCACAGACTGTTAAGCCACTCTTCATTTAGGGATGTTGCAAAACTCTCCTCCACCAGCTGAAATAGGCCACAAAAGATGAGGGATTTTAATCTGTCTTGAAACAGTTTCTTGCATTTTTAGGAAAGCAGTAGTTTTTGCACTTGGATGAGCATTGCTCATTCTTCTTCCATTCTTGACAGATTGCTGGACAAACTCACCCATATTATATCTCCAATATTTGGAAAAAGCTGCCTGTAAATTGCCTGATTTTGCTTCTTTTCTGGGATGGAAATCCCTCTGTGACACATCCCAGGGGGCACACCATCCTTGGGGGAAGGTGTTTTGCTCTTTGCAACCATTGTAAGTGGGTAAAATTGCCTCTTTTGACCTTAAAAATTTGCTTGCGGAGCACTGGGAGGGTGCAGCAAGATTGTGCCGTGGACCTGTCTACCCACACACTGGACATGGAGACCACTCGTGGAGGCTTCCTGGACAAAATAAGGGGATTTGGGGATGTGTCCTGAGATCCCTGCAAGAGAAAAGCTCCATCCCAAGCAGTCTCCTGAGGTGCCTTCCAGCAGCCATGGGTATGGTAGGAAATTTGGGTTGCTATGACAGGGAAGTCACCAAAAAGGGTCCAAAGTGTTCCAAACCACTGATATGCATCATCCTTTTTGGAAAAAGCTCTTATTTTGTCTTGTTTCTAGGACAAGAGCTGGCTATCACACTTGAAACAAGATGGTGCCAGACAAGAAGGCAGACGCTATTGCATGTTGCGCTGAAGAGCAGCATTTCCTGCAGGGATTGCAAGTGTTAGGGCACAAACCAGCCACTGATCTTGACTGTTTCCAGGAATCGTGTTGACCCCATGGTGTTTGTGTGGGAAAACTAGCCAATAATTGGGCTGGGGTTTGCTCTCACAGAGTATCTTATGGAAAAGGTCTCAGAGAAGGTCCTGGAGAAGGTCTCACAAGGTCTACAGAGAACATTGCCAAGATGGCCAATGCTACAAACAGAGCCCCGAGACTTTGCCCAAGGTGGTAATCTTCATAATTTGTTCCTCACCCCCTACCTTCTCCCCATCCCCGAAAAAACATCTACCAAGCCCCAGCTGCCTCTACCAGGTTGTCCAGCTCAGGGTCATCGCTGAAGAAGGGCTTGTGCTCCTGCTCCTGCTGGTGGACGAAGTTCTCGATGTCGACGTCAAAGCTGGCCGAGGTAATGCACTCGGAGCCCTGCGTCGCCTGCTCGCACTTCTCAAAGAGGAGAGTCAGCAGCGGGAACAGCGGGTGCCTGCAGAGGACAAAGGAGACCCCCCCCATAATGCCCATTATTTTAGCTCCCATGTCCATTTTAACCAATACCATCCATCCATCCATCCATCCATCCATCCATCCATCCATCCATCTATCCATTCCCTTCCAGCTTGCAAGAGCCCGGTGGTGCAAACCTCACTCCCAAGCCAGCTGTAAGTGCTCCCTCTGGACCTTTTCCAACAACAAAAAAAAAGCTTAAAAATTGCAAAATTCACCATCTTCTCCACCAGTCAATGACTTCGCTCAACATCTTGGTGCTTTCCATCATTGCACCACAGCCATCATTTTCAAAATGTTTGGCCATGGGTAAAAAGTTTTGGCTTTGAGGTGGTTGTCTTGGAGCCATCTACTGTCCTGGTGACTTTGAATTTTGGGGATCAACATCAGCACCTGCTCATCGATAGTAATATTTTACCCCAAAATGTCTCTCTTGGTTGGAGACGTCGGATGGGGATGAGCTGGTATTTCTACGTGCCCGCAGCATCCTATGGACCAACCTTGCTGTGGGTTGCCCCTTCACCAAGAGGTCTCTTTGCACCTCTGTCAAACACCTCCATGTCCGCCCATTGAAGATGGGTCAAATCCCACTTCTTTCTTACCATAAGATGACTCTTCGAAAACAAGGATTTTCAATTCTTCTTGCAAATCCACAATTTGCTCTAATGATGATGCCAGATCGATGAAATTTAAAATACAAATATACGTACAACACCAAAGCAGGTGGAGAAGAAGGGGATGAAGACTGTGAGTTAGAGCAACCCTCAATGAGTTTCTCAAGTTGTGCAAATTAAAAAAAAAATAAAAAGGAAAAAAAAGGAAAGTATTTATGGAGTCTTTCTGGGGAGAAATGCAAAATGCTGCCCCGGGGGTGGTCTCCCCCAGCACCCCAGTTATCCCAGCGCAATGGGATTTGCTCCACCATTTTATCTCCCAATGATGGTCCAAAGGACGATTACGAATCACTTCCCACCAGCCTTTTCTGCACTGGCATCAGGCGAAGGGGTTAACCCCTCGGCTAAGTCTTCATTTGCAGCCGCTAATACCACAGCATATTATAGTTTAATCTGTCCTGATCCCGGTTTAATGCAAGATTCGCCGAGGCTGGAGTGGAGAACAGGGGCGGGGGGTGAATAATTTCATAATTTCGGCAGCCCCGCTGGGGCTTAGTCGAGGGATATGAAAGGCAAATTCCAGGCGGCAGTCTGAATTATTGGGACTTATGAACTGGTGGCTCAGCAGCAGGTGCCCGCTGCCATTTCCAGAGCTGCTCCGTCTGTGAGGAGTGAAGGCACGGAATTACCCCAAGGATGGGTTTGGGTTTGGGTTTGTTGGTTTTTTTTGGGGGGAGAGGGGGGAGGCAGCCCCCCAGCAATTTGTAGTCCCTTTGTTTTGAGGGGTTGCATTGACCAAAGGGGGATTAAGACCATTGCCGGCATCACACGGCACTGCTCAGTATTAATAATCGGGGCAGTGCTGCTATTGACCCCTGTGAATATCTTGGAGCACTGGCAGGGAGGAGGAGGTAGAAGCTGTGGGGAGGATGGTTTGCTCTTCAGTTGGAAATAAATGGAATAAAATAAAATAAAATAACAAGATAAAGCAAAAGAAATAAAAAAAAAATTAAAAATAAAATAAATAAAATATCTCATAAAGTAATAAAGTAAAACAAAATAACATAAAATAACAAATAAAATAAAAACTGAAAATGAGTAAAAATTAAAAGGAAACAAAAAAATCCAAATCAAAACAAAACAAAGTAACATAAAACAAAATAAAACAACATAAAATAATGAAAGAATAATAAAATGACAAAAGAAGGAGGAGGTGGAAACCCCTGGGATGGGCTAAGGGAGAGCACCAAGGTCCCGAGCTAGGCACAGTGTCGAGGAGCAGCAAAATTTGGGTTTCTGCCACGTGCTATGTGCTGAATTGTTGTGGCAATTTTTTGTCCTTTTTGCATGTAAAAAATTAAGTGCAATTTTCTCCATTTCCAGCCTTCCCATGGCCTCCACAGGCAGGGGGAGGGAACGGCCACTGTGGGGGTTTGCAGGTGTGGAGGAGGTCGTGGCGTGAGAAATGAGAGCTGGAGCCCATCCCCACTATGAAATTTGGGGGGGAGGGGGTAGATTGATATCCAGGCTGCATGGGGAAACAGGAGGATTTTCCCCATCATGAGCATTATGGAGGTGGAAAATCACCCCTACAGCACAAGGAAGAGTCTTGGGGTGGAAAAATCTGCTTTTGCTGAATATGGTTTTGCAAAAAAAACAAAACCCTTTTTTTATTTTTTTCCCAGGGAATCCTCCAAATAAAAGAGCTGAACTGGCCCTGACATTTTCCTGCAGGAGAGAGGTCGTTCACAGCCACTAATAAAAAGGATTCGACACGGGCTAATAAAGAGAAATGAATTCCTCTAACGGCCTCATTTCGCACCTTCAGCCCACGAGCCGTGGCCGGCGGCACTGTGGGCACAGTACAACACACATTTTTTTCTTACCAATATACCCCTTTCCCCCTCAAAAAAAAAAAAAAGAAAAAAAAAAAAAAGAAAAGAAACTTAATGCAAAGAAATTCAGCTGTTTCCCACTTGGAAAAATCCAGTTTGCGGTGCTGGGGTGGTTTAAGCTCCAGTTCCCACAGAAGCATCATCTTTACGGATCCAAAATCCGTCAGGAAGCCCCGGCCCCACTGTTGTGTAAAGTGAATAAAATACTTTAGATGGAAAAAAAGGTGCAGCAGAGACGTGATGCTGCTGGACCAGTCCCAGCCAAGACGCTCCCATGCCAAGCAGGGAGGAGGAGGACTGATTTTTTTCCCTTTTTTCCTACTTTTTTTTCATGGGTGATAAACCTCCCGTAAGAGCATAAAACCCAGTGGGGTGACGTGCCCAGCAGTTTTTATATTTCCCATTGCATTTTCCCAGCAATTTCCCGCCAGGTCGATCGACCAATGCTTATAGCTGATGCCTTCTGCCTTGGTGCAATTATTGAAAATTAATAAAAATCCATCATTTTGGGTGGATTTTTAGCCCTCCCGGGCCTAAAAACCCCCTGAGTGCATTTGGTAGCTAATGACATATACACAATCCATATTGAGCACTGCAGAGGTGAATATTCAGATTTTGTGTGCAGCCAAAAAAGGCTCTGTTGGGTCTGGTTTTAGAGATAAAACTATATTTGGGGGCTAGTTTGGGCCGGTATCCAAAAACAAGCATCCAGGTTTGGGCAACTGAGTCCACACGTGGGACCAGCCAACAGTTTTTCCCCCCACTTTTTCTGGCTGGGAAATACTTCCAAAAAGGTACTTCTGGCATTTTTTTGACCTTCAAATGAAGGCTGTAAAAACTCCAAAGGTGGGGTTTTTTTTCTGTTTTCATTATCCCATGAATGCTTCTTTTGCCTTCAGAAAATTCTTTCCATCATTGGAGAAAATCTTGAGATCTGCTGCGAGTAATCTTTTGCCTTTTCCTGGGAAACCGCTGAGTTTATTCCATGCCTTCATCCACCTTGCTGGACCTTTCGGACTTGTAATATTTCAATATTCAGAATAGAAATATTTTAATCCCTTCGCTTCCAAGCTGCAATTTTTTGGTTCGTAAGCCCCCATGGCCCTGGCCATTAACAGGGAGTTAAACTTTAACCTTAAACCTTAATCCTAATTACATTATAATATTATACATTACTGTTACATCATGACTGTATGCATTATAATATTGTAAATAACAACATATCACTTCTATAATTACATATTACTTATATAATTATACCATTTACATAATGATAATGTGACTTATTACAATTATACGATAACATTACTGCATATATGACAATATTATGTATTATCTCCAAAGTGACAAAAAAAAGGGGGACTGGAGGGGCTTGTCCACCCTGCGCCCGTTGCTGCCTGCACCCTGTACCGATGCATGAACTGCACGTTTCAGTTTAATACACGATTTTACTCCTTCTGGGTGTTTTTTCGGCCCAAAATTGCATGGTTTTGCCAAAAAAAAAGAGGCTTATTTGGGTGTTTGGGGTTGGTGGGGGAATATTTTGGAGGGGGGAGGTGCTGCAGATGGAGGTCAATGAAGGAGCTCCACCACGCACTATTATCTGTAGTTATTGCTAAAAAGGAGGTAATTGCGATTCCCCCCCCCATACCCATGTGCTAATTAATACATTGGAATAATAGCGGGTTAATAATGCATTATAACAATGCAACGAGCTGATGTACAACAACACATCAACGGACCGACCGACGCATTAACCACTGCATTAATTAATGCACCGCCGAACCGCTGTACAAGTAACGCGCTCACGAAACGCTTCAGTGATTAATGCGCTCATCAGTTAACGCACACCGACATCAGCTCACATCATCAGCTCGCATCACCTGTAGACAGCTCGCTTGTCGGCCTCCAGCTGCGCCTGGGGGTCGCCGGTGGTGGCAGCGGGTACCGGTGTGTTGGTGGCCGCCGGTGGTGTGGCAAGATGCACGGGTTGTGCCTTGGTGGGCTGCTGGGCTGTGGCCGTCATCTGGGAGGCAAGGGAGGAGGGAAAACAAACAAACAAAAAAATAAATCAAGAAAGGGAAAAAAAAAAAAAAAGGTGAAAACCCCAATAATTCGGGTTTGTTGTGCTTTTTCCGCTGAGTTTTGCAAGCTTCTCCCTCGAATTTTTAAAATTCAGGAGGAGGCAGCGCCGCGATGGCGCTGGGAGCAGGACGGTTTGTGGGGGTGAAAACATATTTGCGTTTCACCCAGAAACAGCAAGATTAGCTTTGCCCACTTTTTCCACTTTTTCCTTGGGGAAAACACAGGCAAAAAAAAAAATCCCAACATCCTTATTGCACCAGCAGCAAAGCAAAGGCGGGGGGTAATTTATGAAGGGATGCTTTGCCGAAGCCCCAGATTAAATCAGCTGCAACGCTGCTGCTTGCCAATATTTTTTTTTCAAAGCAGGTATTATTGTCTAGACACACAGGCGCTTTAAACTTTCTTCCAAATTTACGTGAGCCTCTTCCAACTTGCCAAGCCCAGAGCTGAGTCATTTTGGCACTGAGAGAAGCCAGCCAACAACAACAACAAAAAACCAAAAAAACCCAAAAAAAACCAAAAAAAAACCAAACCAAAACAAAACAAAAAATTTAAAAAAATTTTTTCTTTACTTTTTATTTTTTTTTTATTTTTTTGCCTGTGCCTGAATCACCTGGCTTTAGCCCCAGTGCTGTGATGGAGAATCGCAACATGCCAGGGCTGGAAAGTGGCAGGGAAAATTAGGGCTGCGATGCGAGAAACCACCCTGATACCTAAAAGTTTGGTTTTTTAAAAAATTGCAGCTATTTGAGTTGGTTATACGTATTTGAGACACATGAATCACTGCGCACCCTTCCAGCATCACCCCCAAAACTGTTGCCCCCACATGTCCAGGGTTGCATATATTTAGGGGTAATTTTCACTTAAAGTTAACAATTGCATTAAACAAATCAGAATTATTTGTTGCTGGGCTGCAGATGGGTCTGATGTCTGCCACACAACGCATCACTTTATCTTTACAAGATTAGGTTAAAAAAAAAAAAGCAGAGAGAATTTTAATCTAATTGGGTTCAAACGCATCAGCAACCCCCCCTCAAATCCCCCAAATCCTGTGGTTTTAGCTCAAAATCTCAGTGGAAAATTAACGCAAAGGGGTTGTTTCACCTGTGTGGGAATGTAAAAAATTAGCATTTGCCTGTTTTCACCGGTAAATCTTCAATCCTCCCTTGAGCTCGGTAGCAAAAGGAAGCCTCTGCCTCCTGCTAAATATTATATATATAATTAATGTATTTGTCTAATATATATTCATTTCTGTGTTGAGTTATATATAAATAAAGTATCTATACACATTATTTATTTGTCTAATATATTTATTTATTTATATGGAAATAAAAGAATTTTTTATATTTTTATTTATTTGTCTAATATATTTGTATATTTATTTCTGTGTTTATTTATATAGAAATAAAATGGATTTTACATATGCACATATACACACACATATATAAAAACACATATGTGTATATGTATCTATGCCCACAGTCTTCTCCAGCCAAACCCACCTTTATACTCAAGTTCTTGCCATGAAAAAAGCAGATTTCTCGTCTCCCTTATAAGCAGTGTGAACCCGAGCCGGGCCAAAACCATGACACCTTTTGCTTTTAAAATGTTTGACTTTAATATCTCCAGCCTGACCTTTTCCTGCTGACACGGTGCTTTTTTTGTGTGTTTTGTTTTGTTTTAATCTCGTTTATTCTTCGTAAGTTCCAAAGTTTGGCTCTGGCACCTGTAAATTCACCCGTCGCTGTTTAATTTCTGACTCTCCCAACCCAGAATTTGATTTCCATTCCCCTTTCCTTCCCTGATGTTAAATAAATTAGTGAAAATTTGGGGTTCCTATCGCAACAGTTTGGATTTCTCTTTTTTCCCCCCCATTTTCGATCAAAAAACAAAACGCAAGCAGATTTTGTGATGCTTCAGCCATGCCATTTAATATCTCCCCACACTCTTTCCCTTTTTCCCCTTTTTTCTCCCTATTATCACCCTTGAAAATTACTTTTTTGGTGGGAAAATGGCCTTTTTTTTCCCCCTTTTTTTTTCCTTTTTTATTTTTTTCCCCTCCTCACACTCATTTACCAGGACACCAAAGCCCCAAAATGCTGCCAAGTTGGCTGTTTCCAGCCAAGTCTGCAACTAATTGGGCTATTACCAAAAAAAAAGCCTCCTCTGCGGCTGTTTCAAAGCCATTACCTCACCTTGGACTACAGAAAATAATAAAAAATAAATAAAAATCATCCCAAGTCAGCGGAAAAAGAGGCAAGAGCATTCTCAAATGCAAGTATTTGAAGCTGGATAGAGGGAGGAAGGCAAAAATGCAGCCAAAAATGTCTTCACATGAAGCAGGTGGGGATGGGAAAGGAGGAAAAAGGCAGCAGGTTTCTGGCTTGGGAGCATGAGTGTGTCAGCAGTGGGGAACTGGGGAAATATGGGGGAAAAGGGCTGGATTTGGGTACGAAGGTTACAGGTGTTGAAAAAAAAGAAATGCAGGTGGGTATTTTTGGGGGGGGGAGCATCAGAAAATGGCCAAAAATAGTCGCAGGAGGGGAAAAAAAAAATAATAAAAACAAGCAAAAACCCCAAAGTTTAAAATACAGTTAAAAAAATATATAAAAAACTATAAAGAGTACATTTAAAAGTTAAAAATATGTAAAATAATTATGTTAAAACCTCTTAAAAATACATAAAAATGAGTAAAAAGTTTAAAAATGTAATGTCAAAAATGTTTGAAAATATGATAAAAATGTCAGAAAAATGTAGAGAAAGTTAAAAAAAAGTTAAAAAAAGGGTAAAATAAAATGTAAAAAAAAAAAAAGGGAAAAAAAAGTTTAAAAATCCCCACATTTTTGCAAGAGTCCCGGATAATGTAGAGATTTTTGAGGCACCACTTGCTCGATGATGCACCTCACCTCCTAGTTATATTCCTTTTTTATAGCATATTTCTAGGGTTTTCGCTTCTTAAGGAAGAAAATCCTTTGCCTGAGTTAGCGGCTGCTCACCAGGCGATGGGGGGGCTTCCTGCAGGTTTAAATACGATAATCCCTCTTGACTATGGCCAAATACATCAACTCCAGAGAGTAACCATTGTGAAGGTCTTCAGGGCAAGAAAATCTCCTAAACCAGCAATATTTACCCTATTCCTTCACATTTCACAGTGAAATTTCTCCACTGCCATCCCATATGCCGAAAACAGTGGTTCTGAGCCCAAAAACGTGCTGAGGACACGGTGTGGGGGGGTGTTCATTGATACTACTGAAAAATCAACATCTCCGCCCAATTTTTAATCCGTGACTTTTTTAAAATATATTTTATAATTTAAAAATATCATTTTAATAAAAAACAATATTCTTATAATTAAAATATATTTTTATAATTAAAAAAAAGTTTTTATATTTTTCCATTTTTGTCCCTCATTTAACCACCTAAAAAGTACTTTGGGGGTGGGGGGCAAAGCTGCTTGCATCACTTTTGGTGCTGAAAATGCCTGTTTTTAAAACAACCTCTTTTCGGTAACTTTGACAATGAAATGGCTGAAGACTTTCACTTGGCTTTTTCTTTGAATTTATTATGGGAAAAATGCAGATTTTTAGGCAGACTCTTTAATTTTCAACAGGTAGAGCTGCTCAGCGAGCGTGATCACGCTCAGTATAAATGATGCTCCATATTACACTCCTGTAGCAGAACCAGGTGATTATTAAAGATTTTTTTTTTCCTCCAAAAGGCAGCTTTTCCCACCATTTCTGCTTCATTTTTGACAGTGAGGCTGAACGCCTGCACAGCCTCTGCAGTAAAATATTAATGCAAAGCTCCCCAACCCCCCTTTTTAGCATTTTTCTCCCCAAAATAATCCCCTTGATGATGAGGAGCTGGTTGTAGCTCTAATAATTGACATTTTTTTATTTCTTGCTGACCCTCCCCATCTCTTTGCTGTCTTTGGGGAGAGGAAATTTGAGCAATTTGCTGTTCCAAACCCTAGAAATCCCAAATTTTCAGGTGAAAAGCTCACAGCACTCACAGTGTTGAGTCAAAAAGAGCAACTCTTGGCTGCAGCTTTTTCCTCCAAACCCACTAAACTGAAGAAAAAAACGCTTAAGCAACCCTCTTGATAGAGGAAAATAAGGAGGGATTTGGGCAACAATGCTCCTGAGTGTCCCCAAAATTCAATGTATTAAAACAGGGGGCAGAAAAGGGACAGGGATGGGGAAGGTAGGGGGGACATCTCTGTAGGATGCTGCAGAAAATCTCGGCTATTTTAAAAGTCCCTTAAATTGCCCATTAGGAGTAAAACGGCATCCCAGCTCCCTGCTGCGTAAGCGAGAAGGGCGGCGAGTTTTGACGCGGGGAGAAAAAAAAAAATCAGGAAAAAGCTCCTCTCGAAGCAGAGCAGCGAAGCAAGCAAATGATGACACAGAAGTTGGAGGAGCCATAAAAACCCCACCGAGGTATCGTTTGCGAGAAGTGACCTTTTCCCACCGAAGGAGATGAGTGGAAAGGAGACCCGGGTGGCTTCAAGGAGGGGCAGGTGTAAAAGTCAATTTATTTATTTTAGCTTGCAGAGAACAGGCTTGACTTTTTTTTTTTTTTTTTCCTGGGAGGGGAGATATTTCTGCTTTTGCAGCTGAGATTTGCAGGAAATGGGGGAAAAATGCAAAATTTTCTATATGAACCCCCCCCCCCCGAAAAAGCTGCTTTGAACGTGGAGCCACTTCAGCACTCAATCTGGATCATCCCCATTGGGTTGCTGCAGCTGGGAAAGTGGAAATGTGAGGTGGATTTGCCCCTCCCCAAAATCTCAGGATGGGCTGCAAGGCGTGGGACTGTCTCCGAAATCCAACCTCAACCCCCACGTCCAGCCCACTGGGGTTCTCTAGTAGAGTTTCTCTTGGACAAACTCCTCTTCTTCTAATAACTCTGTAACGATGCTCAGAAAAGTTATTCGACCCCTTAGAGCAACATTTTAGATTAAGTCTTTCTTCCCCCCACCATGGGTCGCCAAAAAATGCCGTAAAAATAAATCAAAAGGCCACTTCAATGACTAAACCTGTCACGGTTTAGCCAGACGTTTCATCTTTCCAGCTCGTTAATGTGCTCGCTGCAAACACACCACTGTGTCGGCTTTCTGAGAAGACCCCGTGACCCCAAAATAAGCCAGAAAGTGGAAAAAAACCCATAGTTTGGTGTTTTTCCCAAAACCCTTCAATCCTGGAGATTGTATCACGGAATCACAGAATGGTCGCGGTTGGAAGGGACCTCTGGAGATCATCTAGTCCAACCCCCAAGAAGGGTTTTAGTTTTTGCCAGTCTCTGAAACGAATGTTTTGGGGTGAAATACTTTGTAATGGGGTAAATAATGCAGGAGTTGGGGGTCACAAGGGGTCTGGAAGAGCCCATGGGCACTGGTGGACACTCACCTGTGGGGTGTCTTGGTAGGGAGGAGGGGGCACTGTCTGGGTGGCCATCATCGTCAGAGCCGGTGCCGGGGAGACATGGTGCATCCTGGGTGGGAGTCACATTGAGAACCTGTGGGCGAAAGAAATGCCGATAGATTAAGGGGGATCTCCACCCCAAAAAATCCCTCAGAAAGGAAAAAAGAAGGGACAGAAAGGAGAGGTGACATTCCTTGCACGCGCAAACTGGCACAGAGCTCCACCACTCAGTCCCTGGAAGAAACCCAAGATGATTTGATGACCCTTATCGTAATTTGATGAGTACTTGAGCTTTGTGAGTTTGGATAAGGAACGCATCAGGGGCAAAGTGAAGAGGGTCGCTGGCAAGATCTTCCCTGGAGAAGGTCCACCCCCTTATGCCTATAACTGCAGTGCCTAAATGGGGATTTCCATCCCCTTTCCAGTTATTCCTCCTTTTTGGAAGCAGGAAGACAAGTCACAAACGCAAAACTTTCAATTTTCTGAGATTATACACTAAAAAAACCCCAAACAATGTGTCTCTGCCCTTGGTCACCATGGAGTTACATCCTCAAGCATTGCATGCTCAATCCAGAAGGGACATTGACTATCCGATGTTAGTTTGACTGACATAGTTGACTCCTACATTGAGTTGACCAACCCAGTTGACCCTGATGTTGCATTGACCAACCCAGTTGACTCCTATGTTGAGTTGACTGTCCCCATGGTCATTGAATGCACAGAAATGAGGAAAGAGGGTTCAAACCCTTGCTTGAGTTGAATCAGAGAGCAAACCCTGATTTTGCACATCCCAGATGGACATCCTTGAAGCCGGAAGGCAGTGTGAGACATGCTGCTCTCAACCTCCCTTGAAGTTGCTCTGCTTTCTGTAAATGCATAATTATTTGGAGGGAAAACAGACTCCTCTCTTCAAGTCCCAAGAAGATGGGGAAAAATGAGGGGCACCAGGAAGGCATAAATTTGTAGAGGAACTCTTGGCTGGATGCTGTCCCCAAGGATAGACCTGGTGGCAGATGTAACCAAAAAGCAACTCTTGGCCCCAATAATACCTCCTCCCCTATTATTTCACTGCAGCTGTGTGGATGCTTCAGAGGAAAAGGCGATAATCTTGCTTTAATCCTCAAAAAAAGAAAAAAAAAAAGCCCTGTCCCGAGTCCTCTCTGAGGCTCTGAGCTCTGTATTAAGCCAACTCATAAAGCCACCTCACAAAATCTCCCGAGAGCCTCCAAAAGTGTGTTTCTCCCTGCACTGACTCATTTTTGTCAGAGATGACACCTCTTGAAGGGTCCGCCCCATTGCAACGCCCATCATTGTGCTGGGTTCCCCATTGGCTTCTCATCTGGAGAAGAGCTGTGCTGCCATCCTATCAAGAAATGCAAAAAGTTATGTAAAATCCTCTAATATTGTGACGTCTATCAAAAAATAGCGTCAGTGTCACTTTTGCCATGAAATGGTGACATGCATGAAGAAACACTCTCACACAAGGCAGAGGAACAGGGATATCGATGAGCTCAGTAAAAAAGAAGGCACATCTGGGGTCTTCAGATCAGTCTCCACAGTTTTTTGGGGGTAGATTCACAGTCTTCTGTTCTTCTGTCTGAGGTCCACAGTTGCTTGGGGAAAGATTTGCAATATTCTGGTTTTACCATAAGGCTTCAGGTTTTACAGGAAACACCAGGCACCAAGTGCACCATGCCCAAGTGGAAAGTCGTGTTGTCTGCATGGGATGAGCATCAACCACTCATTATTTTGCACGAATAAATTAAAACAAAAAAGCAATCCATAATTACTTTTCTCACACTTTGCATTAGTATGGATGTCCTGTGAGTTGAATATTAACAGAGCACATCCAAAATCCTGTGCGTTGGGAAAGCGGACTGGGGTCCTTGCATGACACAGACCTCTTGCAGCCAGAAGGATATTGCATTTATGGGATTAAAAACGATGCTTTTCATCTTTTTTCCCCAACAGCAAAATAGCGGGAGGCAAAATTATCTGTTCCTGAGTGAACTCGCAGCTTAAAATCTTCAGTGGACGATGTCAAAACTCAGCTCACAGCTGCAGGCACGTCCTCCAGGGGTAACACCAAGGGGAAATCTCCCCACCAGCAATAGCTGCAGTGGGAGAAAAGCAGAATTCAGCACCGTGATGGTCTAGACATCTCGGTGGGAAGCTAAAAAAAAAAAGAAGAGATTGCTATTTGGGAAAAAAAAAGCCCTGCTTGGCATCTATTGTTCATGCCAGGAGTGAGCCTACCTCTAGCGCGCGGCAATTTATTGCGCGGTGCAAGCTTTCAGGCCGAATATATTCCCAGAAGGTGGCAGTCCGGAGCCCGATTTAATTGCCGAATATCATCTAACCTGCTAAAATTGTTGAGGCTTTATGTGCGTTGATTTGTTTCAAAGATAGGACTTATAGCCAAATGTAAATAAAAAAAAAGAAAAGGACAAAAGTGAGAGACAGCTGTTGCCGATAGCGGTATATTTATCTTGGGGGAAACAAATGCAGTTGGGTGCAGTAAATACCCAGGGAAGTGCCTGGCGCCCACAAGAAAAGCCAGACGGGTGTTTCACGCGGCAGCCCCCGGCCATGAATCTCGGGATCACGGTGCAAAGCTGTCAGCCCCACAGATTTATTGGCAGCCAAATGCAGGGAAGGGTCGAAAGCTGCTATTTTATGCATTAATCCTTTCTTATTTTTTATATTTTTTGTTTTATGCACTAATCCTCTCTCCCCCCCCGCCCTCGCCCCACCTCTTAAATCAATTTAGCCACGTGAAGTCTTCACCATAGGCATCCAGATGACGAAAGGAGCATCGCATTGCCAAACCTCTGCCATCCCCTTGCAGATCAGCTCAAGGCAATGATCAAATCTTGGGCGAAAAGTGAATTTTGGAGGGTTGGGGGTCAAGGACGGCAGGAATTGTGGCCAACTCCTGAGGTGTTTGCAGAAGGGAAAGAAATGGTGAGCAATAAAACCCATAAAGGCTCTTTCATTTCCGGAAGCAGCAGTACTTTAGGTTTTGGCAGCGACCTGAGATCAAAGTATACTAAATTTCCTTATGAAATAAAATTATTTCAGCTATCACTGAAATATTGCCATTAAGTTAGAAATGTATTTCCCGAACAGCTTACGTCTACCAAAAAGAGTCACAGATTTATATGCTGCTCTTTTTTGCCAGCAATATATTACCTCCTCTTTCAAATAAAAATAATTAAAGGCTAAGTTGAGAAGTTGAATTTTTTTTTTCAGTGTGGTCACTGATGCCTTAAAACATTTTTTAAAAAATCAAAGTGTTGCAGACAGTCGTCCACCGCTCCCCAGGTGAATATGACCTTCTTGATTAATAAAACAGCCGCAAAACCATATCAGAAGTAGAGCTGAATGCAAAAAAAAAAACCAGCCCCACACTGTTGGACTCCACATTATCATTTTCAGCGGATGTTAATATTAGCAAGGTGCAACTTTTCCCTTTTTTTTTTCCAAATCAATGGAAAATGGGGATTGTTTTTTCTAGCTCATTCAGCAGCGTCTCCCCACAGCAAAACATGCAATTGATAACAGAGGATTCAATGTGAAAAATCATAAAATCAGCTTTTCAGGTATTTCCTCTTCTCTACCCACAGTTTCAAAATTATTAGCAATACATGAAGATGATCTTCTGGTCACGGGAAGGTATTTTTTCTGTATTAGGGGAACGTTGCCTTTTCTAAAGGGTATTTTTTTATATTTTTTTTTTTTTTAACATTTGCAATGATGCCATGTTAGTCATGCTCCCTCCGCAGCGGACTGCAGGTTTTTTGTGCCACCGTCTTCACGGAGGGCTTGTGCATGCGGAAGTTTATGATATATGCATTCATTATATGCATATATCTAAGTTAAAATGAAGAAATATAGCTGAGGGAGAAGGGAGCGGCACCTCCAGAGGACGATACATCTCCCTCTGAACCGCCAGCAAGGACAGGTTCACCCTTGGTGGGTGATGCCAACTCTTCATCGGCCAGAAAGTGAATCGAGAGCAACCCTCTCGCTCTTCACCGTCTCATTTCTATCCGCCAACCTTCACCCTTTTTGCTTGGTTTTACCAACTTACGCCACCCTAAGCTCACTAAAAACACAATTGATGGTATTAAATGGTCAAAAATCCTGTTTTTGCAAGATATTGCCTGTCATTTCTCACATTTGAGGTTGCTTCCAAGGGATGCCTCAACTGAGGATATCAGGAGCAATTGTGCGAGAAATACCACTAGGCCAGCAAATATTTTTAATTTGTTCGGAATATTTGGTAGCCAAATTTCCTCTTTCCAAACCCAGGAGGGTTTTTGCACTGGGAGCACCCTTTGCTCTTGTCCAAGATGCTGGTTCCCTAAATGCTGACCTTCGTACTCTTCCTGGCATCCAGTTATCAAGTTATTTCCCAATAAAAAATGACGAGTCGAGTCTGCGCTTCTGCTACAACCACGAGCTAAAGCAGAGAGAGATTTGATATTTCTGCAAGATAAACCCTGGGCCAGAGCAAACACCTTTTCTATTTTTCTCCTAAAAAAGCTCTTGGTCAATGCATAAGGACTGGGGTAAAATGGAGAGGAAAATGCCATGCAGGACAATGCCAAAAAAACTCCTGCTAAGCACTGGTTTGGTTCATCATCAGATGGGCCATCTCCCCCGAATGGGGGGGAAAACAGCATTTATTTATTTAATATTTGCACTTATTTATTGAATATTTGCAAATCCTCCCCCCAACTCCAGCTCCGTAGAAAGGGGGGAGCTGCTGCAGGGGATTTCCAACAAGAACAACAATTACTGCTAAATATTTCTTTCCTCTCCAAAGATACCCATCCCTAAAAGGCTCCAGGGATATCTCTGCAACATAAACACAAGAATAAAACCTGCAAGAGGCAGTCAGAGCTTTAGTAGACAAGGTTAATGTACCTTGAACGGCAGCATTAAACAACTTTGTTCTTTTCTTTAAGTGGAGAGCTGAGATACCTACATACATTTTAAAGTGTTATTCTTATAGAGGGAGACCATTAAAGCACCTTCCCAAACAAACTTGTGCAGGGAAACATCAAAGAAGCTTCTTCAAAGTTACCTGAAAATACTTGCATTTTGTGCAATCCAGCCCCCGGCCCAACAAAGTCCTCAAAAGAGCAAATTGTGAATTTTTTCGGAGGGCAAATTAAAAAGCTTTGAAGTGAAATGTAGCTGAGGAACCCAAAAATGTACAAACTTCCTCTTGCCGGACACGAATTGTCCAGGAAAAGTTTCTGATTGCCTTGAGAATCCTTGCAAAAAATAGGGAGAGGATTAATTTTCCAACAGTTCTTTGCTGCGAGCAATTAACTGTGAATAATTTATGATCAAAATCTTGCCTTGCGCTCTTCGTTTTCTATCGCAAGCTGCAAATACCATGAAAAAGGAATCACTGCACGTCCACATTTCTATCATGCCAACACCAAATCTCAATCCCATGCCAGTCCTGCAATGGGAAGGTCCCATCCCAAAGGTCCCAGCCAGGTTCAGAGGAGCTTCTTGGAGGACAAAGAAGATGACAGTAAACATACGTGATGAGTTTTGGAGTGATGGGCTGGAAGAAGAGGCTTAAATATAGGTCTGAGATGAACGAGGCGCTGGGAAAATTTCTGGTTTTTACACATCATCTTCTGTCCCGCCAGCAAAGGCAACGTCAGAGCTGCTGCTTCGAGGAGGGGCAGCTGAGAAGGAACACACTCAAAAACAGTCTTGCTCAGCAAAAATTTAACCATCAGCCCCGTTTTTCCATCCCAAACTGACAACTGCCTTCCTTCACCAGTTTCTCAGCCAGCGCAAGTATTGCAAAGCACAAATCAGACCAACACCAGTGCAAAACCCACCTGCAACCTCCACACAGACACGTGAACAATCCCAGCGAACGATCCCACCACAAATGATCAAACACAACCATCATTGCAGCCCATAAACACACCATAAGCAACACTGCAATTTTTAATAATGCCTTTTTGGACTGTTTATTTTGCAAATCAAAGCCCGCAGGCTTCATGCAAATCTCCCAACCCCTGCACGAGCAAATGCACCCAGTAAACTCAAATGGAAATCTGCTTTTTGGTGGGCTTGCAGGAATTGGGCTAAAACCAGCAGACCTAACCCAACTACAGAAACACGGGCAAGACATGCACAGGAGCGTGCAAAATCTCCTCCACCTGTGGGAAGCCCCAAAAACAGAGCAATGCCGCGGCATACCTAATAAAACCCTCTCCTCCCTTAAATCTGCCTCATTTCTTGCTATATCCTGCTAAAACACTTGCAAATTTTCCCTTCGGGAGAGGGAAAGAAATCCCTCTGGAGCCGGCTGTTTTCCTCTTTCCCATATGGCAGATAAATCAGAGCTCCCAACTCGCTGACTTTCTGCTTCGCGTCCCTCTCTTGCAGCTCTCCGGCTCCCCCTGGTCTTACTTCTCCCCCTTGGATTTCCTTTTAAAACACAAAATTCCCAATGAGAAATGACTCGACAAAGCAGAAAACAAAAATCAGGTTTTCCTTGAGGCATGCCAGGCTTCCCAGTACTGGCAGCGAGTTGTCCCCATCCAAGCCCAGAGCCAAGACACCAAAGACCCCAATGTGAGCCCCAAGACTAATTGCCCCAATTTAAAAAACTTTCGTTTGCCCATTTGCAAGCAATTTTTTTGCCATGTTTCCAGCCTCAATGACAAAAGAGAGATTTGAGATGTGACGCAATGATTTATATAAGCTCCGGCTAGCTAGGGAGTTACAAACAGTTTTGAACTCTAACTATGCTTAATTATACTGTCTTCTCCATCTGCTCTGAATGGTAGACCCTAAGATAGGTTCAGCCTGGTCTGAACCCAACACAATGAGAAAACTGGAGACAAAAAAGGACTAGGAAGTGTTTATGGTGTGAGACAGATGTGCCAAATTGTTTTTGCAACTTTTTTTGCACAGTGACAAAAGGTACGACCTGGCCTCGGAGGTGCATCTCCGTGGACGTATGGGCTTCAGGAGAAGGAAAGCTGAAATGGTTTTGTGCCTGGAAAATGGGGGGACCTACCTACAAGGTGGAAAAGGGTACAGGGAACCAAGTTATTTCTCGGAAGATGTCTTCAGGATAAGTAATTTCTATAATTGACCCCTTAGAGCAATGCCAGCCTTCTGTTCCAGAAGGTAAGGTGGGCACCCATTATCATGTCTTTCTGTACCTTTAGTGGGAGGTGTCTGGACCTTGCTGGCAAAATTTGCTGAACAGGTTGCGTTTAGTCTTCTTGCTGGAGATGCTTTCCAAGCCAGGCTGTGCTTGTGTCCTCCACAGACAAGTGCTCATGTCCTCCACGGACTCTGTTTCCTTCAAGGAGACAACCCAATCTGCCCAAAGGACATTGCAGGGCACTGTGAGCCCTTCCATGCAGGCACCAGGCAGCTCACATCAAAATACTGATTGGAAAGAGGTCATCAAAGCAGGGAGGACCTCCCCAAAAAGAGGTCCTTGTGGTGATCCCAAGCTCCCACAAACCCACCAGAGAAGTGATTTCAAGGCGAGCCCAACCTGCACCTTTATTAGAAATACGGCAAAACCAGACTAATGAGAAATTCAGCCGCTTCAACACATCCTTAATCCTGAGGTTTTTTTTGGTAGAGGGAAGGTCACTGGCAAGAATCAGGGCTGAAAGGGCAGCCTGGGGGAAATAATCCTGCCTTTATTGGCTGCTGCTTATTAAAAGGGACTTTCAGAGGAGGCAAGACTCAAAGAAAAGACTCAAAGAAAAGGTACTCTGCTGTGCTGTGGCCCGAATGAAGCTTTTGGGTTTTCCCCTCAGATGTCCCCACCGTAAACATCACCAGTTTAGGAAGAAATCAGGCACTTTTTCAGGATATTTGCACAAATTGAAGGCAGCACCTCCGTTTTCAGTGACCAAAGATTTCTCTTTGCTCCTTTAGGAGTAAAGTTGCAGCCAATAGGGTTTTATTTTGTTTTGTCACCTGCTGGGTGCCTACAGTTTTGGCACAGATCAAGCACATTTGTCACTCTGTCAAGCCCTAATTTTAGCAATCGGGGTTGACTAAAGGACCGCGAGACCCTTGGTTTCATGTACGTCTTATTTTAAGCTCCGTATTTCAGTTATTTTTAGCTGGTGACCATTTCTCCACATCCTACTGATGTGCCAAAATTTTGCTGTGATAACAGCCCATGTTTCAGGGTATTTTTATAAAAATATATCTGTGTTTTCCTCCAGGCTGGCCGTGGCTTGTACGTCTCATAACATTTTCAATACTTGAGCTTTAAAACAAGATTTCCTGCACAGCCTGATTTCTAAAAAAAAAACCACAGAAGAAAACACAGCAAAAAAAGTATAATTCCCCCCTAAATGCTCACTGCATTTAGGGAAGGGGTGATATAATTTGGGTGTACCAAAAAAGAGGAGAAATTCCACGAAATAAAGCCCCACCAAGGTCGCGACTCACCACATCCAGCTGGATTAATATGCATAATTGCACAATTAATATATATAATTGCCTAATTAATATAAAGTGAAGCAGCCTTACCGTTTGGCAGGGGTGCTCGGGGAGCCGCTGCCCCGCAAGCGTCCTCCCGCCGCCCCGAAAACAAGGTTTTCTGGGTAGGGATCACAACCTGGGAAAGCAAAGGATGAGAAATATTTGAATATAGAGAGAAAATGATGAAACAAGAAGGTGAAATATTAAGCAGAGGATGAAACTTTCTGCACTAGGGAAGGTCTTTCAGTGGTGTCAGCAAAGCCATAGTGGGCAAGTCTGCTCTTAATGTGCTGGTTTTGCAGGATAGTGGGAAAAACAGGAGGAATCAAGGAAAACATGGGTGGGAATATCCCCTTGGAGGTGAAAGCAGGGCTGATGGCTGAGCGAGAGCCCAAGGTTTTGCCCAGGAAGGTCTGAACATCTCCAAGGAAAGACAAAAAATAAATCAGATTTTTAAAGGTCGAACCGAGATGTGTCTAGAAAACGAAGGCGCGCTCGTTGCCAGGCTGTCCACAAAGGGTGAAGGGCGACACGGTCCTGTCCTGTCCTTTTCGGCTCCTGGGGGGTGGCGAATCCCCGGCACAGGCTCTTGCTGAGGGTTAGCCGTACAATCCGGGTCTGGAAAGGCGAAAAAAGGGAAAAAGCAATGAAACAGCCTTGCTGTTGGCCGTGCCCCCCTTTCACGCCGGCTGTTGCCATCCCCTGGTTAATTATAATCTTCGCTTGAGTGTAAACGTGCTTTTACACTAGGGCTCAGACGGCGCAAACTAGGGAAGAGCCATTAACTCAAAAACAGGGGAGCTCCCAGATGTTATTTAATAAGGAGAAGTCCACATGGATGTTAGAGATGATGCTGCATCTACCAAGGATCTTTACGGAGGCTGAGGTTGGGATTTCTAGACCCATCTAAGCAGATCCAGTGGAAAAACAAAGATGGGCTGAGCAAGGACCAGTACAGCTGCAGGGGTTTTTTTTGTGTTTGACTGTGAAAAAAAGGAATAAAAGAGACAAAATTCCCCAGATCTCTGAATATACATCACCTCTAGCAAGCCCCTCAGATCTCCAGTATATGTCTGATAAATGTCCCTCGATATACATCACCTCCAGATATTACCTCTATGTTAGGTGAAAAACATCACCTGAGACCTCTGATATACGTCTGATATATCCACCTTGATATATATCACCTGGTAGAGAGCTCCTCAGATCTCCAATATATGTCTGATATATGTCCCTTGATACACATAATCTCTGTCGAGCTCCTCAGAACTTCAGTATACATCTGATATATCTACCTTGATATAAATCACCTCTAGGCAGCTCCTCACCAATATACATCTGACATACATCTCTGATATATATCACCTGACTGGAGCTCCTCAAATCTCCATTATATATCTTGTACATCTAGCGTGATAGACATCACCTCTAGACAGCTCCTCAGATCTCCGATATATATTTGATATACGTCCCTTGATACACATCAGCTCTAGAGAGCTCCTCAGATCTTCAATATACATCCGATGTATCTACCTTGATATATATAACCTGGTACAGAGCTCCTCAGATTGCTGATGTACGGCTAGCGTATATATATACACACACACCCCTTGATCTGCTGAGCTGCTCAGATTTGAATGTACATCTGATATATGAACCTCTAGATACATATCACCTCCAGAGAGCTCCTCAGATCCCCAATATACATTTGATGTATCTACCATGATGTACACCACCTCCATGGAGCTCCTCAGATTCCCAGTATACATCTGATATATCTACCATGATACACATCAACTCCAGAGAGCTCCTCAGATCTCCAAGACACACCTGAAGAATACATCTCTGCTATACATCAGCTGCAGAGAGCTCTGCCTTACGTGGTGAGTCTGTATGGGAGATCCATGACAGCCATTTCCCCTGGTTTTAATTCCATTCCAAACCCCTTGCAATAACAACGCTCCCATTTTTTGTGGCCTCACAGACTGTATCTACCACCTCAGCCAGGAGTATGGGTCCAAAAGACCCATATGGGGAAGCTTGTGTAGGAAGTGCTGTTTCTGGAAACCTGGACATCACCAAGCCCATTGGCCAAGCAATGTGTGCTTCCCATGTGGAAGCAACTGTGTGATTTCAGGACAAAAAGGGGCAGAAACCCCCAAACATGGAAAATTTGGTGAAAGAGGCAAAAGCTCAAGATGCCCCTTGACTTCTCAGGCAAGTGGAGGTCTTGCTGAGTGGCTTCAAGACCTAATCTGGGTTATACTAAAGGCTCAGAAGGGGCTTGAGTCCAAAACTCTTCCACCGCAACAGCAGCTGAAATATCCTTACCGGATATTTATGATCAGGACTGAAAAAACTAGCTACTGGCTTGTGCCTTGGAAAAGCACGCACAGGCTGATGCGAAATACGCATTGAGGACCCAATACTTGCTTTGCATGGGATTTGTCCTGACAACGTGATGAAAAAGTTCATGTTTTGCAGCAATCATTCATCCCTGTAAGGACTTTTTTCTGTCTTGTGGGAGAGACTTTTGTCATCTGGGCTTGCCGTGTGAACAAAACACGAGGAGTGGAGGAAAAGGAGCAGATAAATAAGGCTCTGCAAGAGCTCTGATAGCCTGATTTTCATCCTTGGAGGTGATCAGGGCTGAGGTCTTGGACGCTGTATGCATGTAGGACAAAAATATGGGCTTGTGCAGCTTCTGCATTAAAGATGCCATCTTCATCCCCATCACAAAGAGCACCAAGAGCCAACCCCACCAGGGGCATCTCCCTGAACACCCTTGCAGAGGGAGATAAGTCTTTTTGAGCCGGAGCACACTTTTAGCGACTTCAAAAGGCTTCCTTTGAAGTTTAGCAGAGGCCTTTGAAGTCCTCCCGACGCAAAAGGGATGCCTCCTCCTTCAAGATGCTCCACCGCGGGTGACGCAAGCCACCAAGATATATGGCATCGTGGGCACTCATGGCTGCATGAAGCAGCTGCTCGAGGGTCATAAATGAGATGCCACTTATGACCAGCCATCAATCCCCCAAAATGCCCAAATCCTGATCTACTCGACCTGAATACCATCCATGGTAGAGATGGGAACGCAGGGTGCAAAAAGCCAAGGGCACCCCTGTTAATAAAGATTTAATTAAGTGTAAGGGAATGCTAATAAAGCCGACATTTAGCAAAAAAAATAAAAAAAAATTAAAAAAAATCCTTTTTTTTTTTTGAAAAAAATCTAGGATTTTAAAGCAAGAAGTCTTTTCCCATCATGTTGCCTTGTTTCTGATGTGAGCAGATCATGATGCTTCCAACCTCATCATATCAATGCTGTTTAACTGCAGCTATGATTTTTTAATAATTTTAATGTCAGCTCCTCTACTTAAATGGAAAGAATGAATGGTAAAACCCCTAACAACGCTGCTGGGTTTTGCTGAATTATTTTTACACCCCACGCTATGCCCAGGAGCATGCTATACTGGCCCCAAACTCTACACCCACGGGGAAAAGCGAAGAAACTCTGTACACGTGAAAAATAGTATAAATGCAGAAATCAAAGCTCAAATTTCAGTTTAACTCTTTAAGGAGTGACCACAAGGCTCCGAGAGCTTTGGCAACACCTGCTGCCATTGGCAAGGAGGACCACAGCAATAAAAACCTTGGATTTGTTGGGTTTTCCCTCCCTCCATGGTGCAATTTCTGCAGCATGTCCAGCCTCTGAGCAAGGGCTGCGGCTGGATGGTGGAGATGCTCGAAGGTGCGAAAAGCAATATGGTATTTTCATCCTTCCATCTCCCCAGTCCCACAAGTTAAACCTGGTGATGCACCAACCCCATCCTTGCTCAAAGAGAGCGAGATTTAAGACATGCCCATATACATACAATATTTCTGTATATCTGCAAAAGCAAAGCAGTTTCGCCACAAAAAACACAGTCCGGGAGAGACGAGTCCATAGGTGGAGCCCCTCTACAGGCCATTTGCATTATCCAAAGGGGACAGGTATGGAAATATCAGACACCCCCCCACCCCTGGACGCGTACACGTGCGCACATCTGGGCCCAGGGAACAAAAGCAGTCTCGCTACGCCGCTCCGATAAATAATGGAAAGTCAAAGTGCCCCAGAGAAGCGGCACCATACCGTTCGGCCTCGGGCGAGATGGAGGAAAATTCGATACCCATGAGGTCTCGAACAGTGGGATTAATAACACATCAATTTTAATGCAGAGTGGGTTGTGGGTTTTTTTTTTTCCCTTTTCCTTTTTTTTTTTTCTCTGCTTCACAAACAGCAAAGTGAATGTTTGAGCATCTCGGTGGGGGGTTAATGAGGACTCTGATTAGTTATTCAGATTTGCCGATGCTGCCTCCATCCATCCATCCTCAGATGGGGAAATAACAGGAAAGGGTTTGCAGAAAAAGCTTTTAAAGACGACCTGCTTGGCTTTTGCAGCTCAGATTGGATGCAGGTTTTGGGAGGCTCATGCCACAGGGATCCCCAAAATCAAAATCCTAGTGCCAGCTTTGGAGCAAAAAAGCATGTTTTCCCATCATCTGGAGGGGATGCGAAAAGCTGCTGCTTGTTGAGTCACGCTGAATCCTATAAAGGCTCAAGGGAAAATATTTGGATTTGTGGGGAGTTTTCATGTGAAAAACAAATTCTTGGGTGCTTTTAATAAAATTTGTGTGCCATTATGGTCAGAGGCATATGACCAAAAATGATGGATGCATGAATGCATAGAGGAATGGATACAAGGATGCACAGAAGAACAGATGCACAGAAGCAAGGACGCACAGATGCAAGGACGCATGGATACAAAGATGCGTGGATGGAAGGAAGGTTGGACCATCCTGTAAGCCACCACTGGTCTGCAAAAATGCAACATCTTCCATGGTTGCAGTATTTTACACAGCATCCCATAAAAATCTAACAGAGTGCTTTATGTCCTTCTGTAAAAGCAAGGAGTTCACCTCTTTGCTCCTTGGCCCAGAAATATTTTAAGCAGGTTAAGCTCACCCACCGCTGGAGCGTTTTGGGGTTTATTTCCAGATTTTGGCTTTTGTTCTTCACCTGCATCAAAAAAAAAAAAAAAGGCAACCTGAGAAAATAGATGGCAGGTATGCAATGATGCTGCAAAAAGGCTTAAAGGATGGAGCCAGAGCAGCGTTTCATGGCACTGCAAAGGGGGCTTGTCAAAAAAACTAGGCATTATTTTAGGATTCACTTTAGCATTCATTATTGCTTCATCAAGAAGAAGTATTTTAAGGATGGATGGGGTGGTGACAACACTCTCTCAACAGTGAACTCATCCCAGCGATGAACGTCAGCGCTTTATTTCTAGTTGGGTGTAGTGACCCAGTTGGCTCTTGCTTTGAGCATCACTCAACTTAGCATTCAATGGGGTTTAGGCTGGGGGATAAACTCCCCAGTATTTATGTCATTCCCCACAGCACCTGCCAGGATCTCAAAAGAACAACTGGAGTTATCCATCTGATTTCGCAAAGGCCAGGGCTCTCCATCCCAAACAGGCTCTTTTCCCTGGGACCACCTCCATACGCTTCGTCTCTGTTTAAAACAGTGCATTAATTGTTCTGAATTAACAGCTCCAGCTGGAGGAGCAAACAAGCAATTTGCAACCTTAAGATAACACCCAACTTATCTCAAGTGATTTAAGTTGGGGTTTTTTTTGAGGGGAAATCTTGCCTCCCTAGTTGCCAATGAGCTTGGCTAAAATCACACCACGATTAAGGCACCCATTTAGCAGAAGTGGCTATTAGCCCATAGCCGCAGAAGGAGGTGGGATGGTAGGAAAAAAGAACAAATAAGTTATCTCCACATTTGGCTTTACTTTAAAGACAGGAGAAATATAATCTGTTCTCTTCACTGCTGGGCAACCCAATGATTGCAAAAGGGCTCATGAATATTTTCTCCTCAACGCGCTTTTTTTCCGTATTACATTTACATTTTGTTTCAAAATATTCACGCTCTCAAAAGAAAAAAAAAAAAAGAAATCTTTCAAGCTTTATCCCTTTGCCCTCTTTCATCTCTTTCTGCCTTTTCTTTTTTCATTTGCAGCTAGATAGACGAGGTGAGAAAGAAAGACCACAACAATTATTTGTTTACAAGTCTGGATCTTCAACACGGATTTTTTTTTTGATTGGTATTTTCACCATTTAAAATCCTTTCTGATATCACCCAAGGTGTGGGATTCAAGAAGCAATGGCCATCCCCATTTCCCCACCCCATCACACCTGGTTTCAAGAGGAACAAACGGTGCTGGCAGTGAAAAGGACTCTACAGAAAACTTATTTCTCCTATGGGAATGCATAAGTGCTTTGGAAATGCAAGAAAAGCTGTCTTATGATTACAACCAAATGTCTGCTGCCAGATCAAGTGGAAACTCCTATTGCTACCCCAGCCAAGGTTGAGTTGGGTGTCAATGTCCATCAACTGCCAATGGCTGTCCAAGAGCATCAAGGTTGGGTCCCATCAGATGGGACATTGTAGGTGGAGTCATGGTCCTCCAACAAGGTCTTCTGCTGAAGTCAGGACAGTTCATCTCCATTTTACAGGGAAAAAGTCTGCCCGGAAGATACTAACAAGGGACATCGAAATGCAACGATGCATCCTTCTCCAGTGATAGGAGGCACCTCCGAAATACAGACCCAACCTTGGAGGTCACGGGCAACACTGCTGGGACTCGGGCAGCCTTGGATGCCTGGATCCCCAGGGCCGAGCTGCAGTACCTGACAACCTCTTGGCTCACGTATAAAGTAACAGGAGAAGCAATAAATCACTCGGGCACCTTCCCTGGGAATGGAAGGCAGCCTGACACCACACTATTCCCAGTGCACCCCTGTTACGCAGATTAATCCTTCTTGATGGAGAATTACAATTAGGCCTCCGTCTTAAGGAGATATCAGCAATCAGATATCTTATCAAATGCCACCTCAATTATTCAAATAATCCCTGGCTCTTAGATTTGGGTGCTGTTTAGGGAAAGCGGTCCGATTAATGTGCTGACACTTCCCCATCACGTCCGACATCCTCAACTTCATGTCTGATTACGGAATTTGCATTCAATTTAATTTTTTCCATCTGGAGTAAATGAATAATCCGAGTACCTACCCCGGCCTTAATTACATTTGTTAAATTAAAAACCCGGGATGTGAGAAATTTAAATGCATGTAGCTCCGCGGCCAGACAAACCTGCATGTTCAACCTGCCGCAGCCTTGCCATCTCCTGCTCCAATTTCTCTTCCTTCCCCACAGCCATGCATCAAAGAAATTACAACTAGAAAACAAAAATTCTTTCTAAACGATAAAACAATAGATGATCTTTTGACATTTCCAGCGCTGTTTGCAGGGGAATGAGATAAAATGTAATAAATTCATATACTTCTGTGTGTTTCTTGGCTCCAGCAGCTAAAATTTCCATCTCTTTATGCAGGAGTCCTGGGGAGCAGAAATCCTTGATAATGCCAAACAATTCGACACTTTATTTTCTCTTTACTCCGCACCATGCAAAACACAGGCTTCAAGCTGCCAGCTGCTGGGAGTGAAACCAGATGCCACATCCCTTTTCCATATGGAAACAGAAATCGCTCCGTCTGGGGGTGCGCGTGCTCCCCTCGGTCGCAGCCCTCTGTGACCCCAGGGCTGCTACCAGCACATGGCAAAGCCTCCCCCCAACAGCAAAAAATATTATTGCGCCGGCGCAACTGCAATTTTTTACACTTGACCTGGTTCAGAACAGATTCTGGTACCATCAGCCCCAGAGAACACAAGGGAAGATTTGCCCCGAGACACCAAATTTCATAATTTTGAAATAAAAAGGTAAACAACGGGGTGGAAATAAAACCAGCAAACTTGACATTTTTTTAAAATACCTTGGCAGAAGCTTTCTAAATTGATTTCTTTTGGAGCAGATGAAACTTAAAAGGCTGGCATTAATAGGTGGACTCAAGGTGGTGGCAAGAAAAAGTCTGAATAATTAAATAATAATTAAACATAAACGGAAGACAAAGCATTTCCAGCTCTGGACATTTTAGGAGCAATACTCCATATATCATACAATGGGAAATGTCAAATAAATCTATTTGGGTGTTGATCTAGGCATCAGCAACAATGAAAACGTTCAGGAAACTCTGTTCTTAGCACTCCCAAAGACTGAATTAAATAACTTACGTGTGAGTGAGCGCAATGATAATAATCCCCCCAGTTTGAGGCATGCAAGACCAGTAATAAAACACGGCTAAAAATATTCAGGAAAGCCATGCTCGGGTAAAGTGAGACAGGTGAGAGCCAAGCCGAAAATAGCTTTTCCCTTTGCTCCCAGCATGCTTGAAGCTCAGGCAACATTTCTGCACTCCAGGGAAGCTGGATTTGACTCCCCACCCCCAAAACAATCCCCTCGGAGGGGTGTAGCAGAGCAGTTCCCCCGCCCCGCCCCAGGCACAGTGGCGGGATTTGGCCAGCAGAGAAATCCCCTCCAAGCAGGCGGCTAGGATGCCATCTGATGGATGTTTTGGTTCCTCATCCTTTCTGGCTTTCTTCTGCTTTGTTTTGAGTTAACAGTTATGGTGCCAGAGGAGAAAACATCATGTTTTAGCAATGAGGTCCCTAGTGAGGCTGTTTAAAAATTAATTAGTGCCATGCAACATATTACCAATGAATAGTAATTTTAGCTTTTGTACCTACTTCATTGCCTTCTACATCGCTGTTATCCCAGCTTTTCTATGGTCCTCCCAGACAACCAGAACCTAATATGGAGGGCACCCAAAAAATTGTTGCCTGTGTCTCCTGGAAATACCCCATTCAACAGCAAACACACACTTGATGTGTTTTCTGTGCAGCTTTTAAATAAATGTTTGCTGAGCTGGCTGGAAGGTAGGAATCTGCTCTGCTTTCAGAGCAGGTTCCCATCATCCCAAAACTGCACTTGTCCAAGGGTATGAGCCTGCCTAGACCCGCCATGGCTCCTGTGCAAGGTGGGTGTTGTGGCATGGAGGAGGCTGTGGGACCTGGCTTCATCCAGGATGGAGGATGGAGGTCCTCCCTCCATGGACAGAGATCCTCTGTAGGTGGAGAACCCCCAACCCTGAGGATGGAGAACCTTTAAGGATGGAGAGCCTCCATCCCCAAGGATGAAGATTTGTCAACCCCAAGGATGAAGACTCCCCCCAAACCCAAGGAAGAAGATCCCCACAACCCAAAGATGGAGACCCTCCAACTCTGAAGGTAAGATGCCCAAGCCTCAAGGATGGAGCTCCACAAAACACAAGGATGGAGAACCTCCTAACCCCAAGGATGGAAATCCCCCCAGCCTCATGGATGGGGATCCCTCAACTCCAAAGGTGGAGATCTCCAAAACCCAAGGATGGAGATGCCCCAGACCTCAAGGATGGATATCCTCCTAGCCCCAGTTACAAGGATTTCTCCAACCCTGAGAAAGGGATGTGGATCCCCCAACCCCAGGGAGCCTCACAACCCTGAGGATGTGGATCCCCTCAGAACCCCAAGGATGGAGATTCTGAAAATTCCAAGGATGGAGATCCCCCAGCCTAAGAATGGAGACCTTCCAAGGAAAGACATCCCCTCCAGCCACAAGGATGAAGATCCTCTCAAAACCCATGGATGGAGACCCCCCCGCTCTCCCAATCCCAAGAAGGGTGATCACCCCGTGGGACCTCACTGGCTGGATTCTTCACCCCACACTGCATGGGGCAGGACCTGGTGGGCATCACCCTGGTACGGTGGTGGCCAGACTCCCCCAAATTGCAACCCCAAATGAGCCACCATCCCGCTCCGTCAGGCAGTGAGTGAGGCAGCAGGGACCGAGGAGCCTTGCCGTGTTAGCCGCCTTCAGGTGGATGGCGAAGGCAAGGGGAATTTGCAGGGACATCTGGAATATATTCATTTTACGGCATGTTTCATATCACAGACAGGTACTCTGAAGCAGTTAAGTAGTAGCAGGGCGGCACGTCCCCATGGGTGGGCTGCGGTTTGCGCTTTCAGCCCGAGCTGCCCCAGCATGACAAAGGGGCTGGGGAGATGGAGCTGACGTTTTCCAAACACAGCTTTGTGCCTCTGGGGGCAAATCCAGAAAGAAATTAAAACCCAAAAGGCCAAAAAAAAAAAAAAAAAAAGAAACCAACCCCCACGTCTAAGTGATGTTGATCCCCACATCAGGCTATTAACAGTCCCATCACAAATTGTAAATGACTCAGATAAATTAAATGGCTTAGCAGCTGTGAGGAAAGGCCCTTCTGAAGATTCATTTGTTTGGCGGAAAAGAAATTAGTCGGGAATTTAAAATCTTTTCCAGCAGCTTGACGCAGACGCCCTGCCAAAGCCCACATGTTGCTGCTCGCGCAGCCCCGAGATGCAGCCGGCCCCCGAAAGGAAAAGTTCTCTGAGAGCATCCGAAAGCAGGGAGATGCAGGCATGCTCCTGTTAGCGTGCCGCTAACAAGGCTGCGCCTCCTCCCAGCAAACCTATTAAAAGCCTCAAGCGATGAAGAGGTCTGAAAATGCCAAGATTTGACCCAAAACACCTCCACGGTGAGCGAAAGTCAGCGATCAAGCTGCAATTAAAAAAAAGGGGACGGTAATGAAGGGAGGGGTTGGAGCAGGGAAAGAAGTTGGGGTTGCACCCCTGGGTGCAGTGGCTCACCCCAGATGCAGGGAATTGCAGTGATTTACCCCAAAAGGTGTGAGCTCCAGTGATTTACACCCTAGATGCAATAAGACACGATGATTTAACCCCCAAAAGCAATGAGCTGCAGTGATTTAACCCCAAGTGCAGTGAGATATAATGATTTGCTCCCAGAATCATAGAATGGTTTAGGTTGGAAGGGACCTTGAAGATCATCGAGTTCCAACCCCCTGCCCTGGGCAGGGACACCTCCCACCAGCCCAGGGTGCTCCAAGCCCCGTCCAACCTGGCCTTGAACACCTCCAGGGATGGGGCCTCAACCTCTCTGGGCAACCTGTTCCAATGCCTCACCACCCTTAAAGTGAAAAATTTCTTCCTAATGTTTAATCTAAATCTTCCAGTTTAAAGCCATTCCCCCTCATCCTATCACTCCATGCCCTTGTAAAAAGTCCTTTCCCAGCTCTCCTGTAGGTCCCCTTCCAGTGGGTACTGGAAGGCCGCAATAAGATCTCCCCGGAGCCTTCTCTTCTCCAGGCTGAGTGTTCAGCCAACTCTCTCAGCCTCTCCTCATAGGAGAGGTGCTCCAGCCCTCAGATCATCCTCTTGCCCTCCTCCGGACCCGCTCCAACAGGTCCATGTCCTTCTTATGTTGGGGTCTCCAGAGCTGGACGCAGTACTCCAGGTGGGGTCTCACGAGAGCGGAGCAGAGGGGCAGAATCCCCTCCCTCGCCCTGCTGGCCACACTTCTTCTGATGCAGCTCAGGATACGGTTGGCTTTCTGGGCTGTGATCGCGCATTCCCTGCTCATGTTGAGCTTCTCGTCAATCAGCACCCCCAGGTCCTTCTCCTCAGGGCTGCTCTCCAGCCATTCCCCGCCAAGCCTGGATTTGTGCCTGGGATTGCACCGACCCAGATGCAGGACCTTGCACTTGGCCTGGTTGAACTTCATGAGGTTGGCATGGGCCCACCTCTCCAGCCTGTCCAGGTCCCTCTGGATGGCATTCCTCCCCTCCAGCGTGTCTACCTCGCCACACAGCTTGGTGTTGTCAGCAATCTTGCTGAGGGTGCACTCAATCCCACTGTCCATGTCGCCAATAAAGATGTTGAACAGCATGGGTCCCAGTACCAACCCCACAAGTGAGCTTTACCACCAGATGCAGTGAGATGCAGTGATTTACCCTCAAAAGCGGTGAGATGCAATGATTTACCCCCAAAAGGCCTGAGATACTGGGACTTACCCCCAGATGCAGCGAGACACAATGATTTCCCCCCGTTGCAGCACATCCCGGTGATTTACCTGATGATCCCCCACAAACCCCAAACCTCCCCACTTTCCTAATGCTTCCAGGTGGGGAAACACCGGGGCCAAGCTGCGCTCGCCGCAGACGCCCTTTCTCCAGTGTTAACACATGAAATTAATGCGTTAAACCTCCCCCTGTTTGGAGGCTTCCCCAGCAAAGACCTGCTCCCCATCCACATCCCTTTTAGCTCATGCAAAATTGAGGGCGGGGGGGCGTTTCACCTTCAGGCGCTATTTTGCAGGCAGCAGCACCTCAAAACCCCTTTTAGTGGAAGTTCAGAGGTATAAAAGATGCAAAACACCCCTAAATTATTCACACAGTGTTTCAATCGAAGCCCCATGATGGGATAAAGGCAAGAATCTAGTGACAGAGCCACAACCCTGAAACGTCTCCTTGTTTCTGTTTGGATGGAAGAAACCTTCTCGTATTTACTGGGGAGAAGGGAATGGGGGAGAGGATAAAATAAAAGGGTTTCCTCCAGCCAGAAAAGGGCTGGAGAGCGAGGAAACAAATGGAGTACCCGTTTTTCAGGTGCACCCAACCAGAGCAACCCAGCTGCATTTGCCCTTTGGCAACACTGAAGCTTTTCAAAACTTTTACAGGGCCAGAAGAGCAAAATTAAAGTGGGGAAGAGAAATTGCAAACCAAGAAACTCCACCCCGGCAAGAATGGATAGAAACAATAACAACAACAAAAAAGAAAAGGTGAAAAATTAATAAAACCTGGAAGTGATTTTGCATTTCATACAGGAGGATTTCAAAAAGGAAAAACCCTGAAAGACCTTATTTCTTCCCATTTTTCCTCTCTATTTTGCTTCTTTCTGTTCCATTGAGCATGCAGGTGCTCCCGAGCTGGGATTTCCATTTCTCCAACTCCTACTCAGGGCAAAACCCCAACAACCCAGTGCAAAACAAACCCCGAAAGTAGGACACCTAGCCCTGCTCAATCCAAACTCAGCTTGATGCTCACTAATTACCCGGTAATAGTACTTATATGCTGCTGGCACGCTCGGAAATGCAGCTCCTAATAACCAAGGTCCGCATCAATATTAATGTCCTGGCTTGACTCTCGATACCTGGGGACCGACGAGAGACAAAGCAACATCACAGCAAAGTGAAAAGAGGGGCAGAAAATGAATTTTAAAAGTATTTTTCTGTGTTTGGCAGGAAGGGAGTGCTTGAGATCAAATGATGGGTTTCCCCCTTGGCATGTATCAGCAATGAAAGCAAATATAAATTGTAAGTTCCCATTTCTGGGGCATGAAATCTTCCAGCAGCAGAAAATTTTTCACCATTCTTAAGCCCTTCCTCAAACTTTGAGTTTCCTCATAGGTAGGAGCAGGCTGGAAAAACTCTTTCTTGTTATGGAAATAGATTTCTAAAATTTGGGACTTTCCCCTTACCTGAGTTTCTCCAAGATGATCCGCTTCAAATATTCACCCCTGCGAACTTAGTTGCTCGTGCAAAACCCCAGGCTTTGGGTTGGCTCAGCATGAAATGCCGCTTGAAACAACCTCGAGAAGAATTTTTTTTTTCCAGTGCTGCTTCAATCCTTACGGGAAAAGGCAGCACGTCCCCCCAAATTCACCAACATTACATTGCATGTAAATATGCACATCAACATTCGCAGAAACATGGCTCCACAGAGCATGGTGCAGGTTGCAAACATGCCCTGGCGCCACTCCGTAATTCGATTAAAAACCTCTTTTCTTAATAATTTCTATGCAGAGACACTTGGCACACCGGGAGCATTTAGGCAGAGTTTAAATGGAGTTAATAAACTATTAATAGCCTGCAGTAAGGCTGTGATAGATTTGAGCTGCATGTGCTCCGCATGCCTCGGTATAAGGTGTTATTACTGATGTCTGCGCTCAACACGCATCGAAAAAAATCACAGAGGTCTTCCATGAAAAATGCAGTTCCAGGCAATCCAGTATTTCTCAGGGAATGATGCATATTTTCAGGATTTTTTTTCCATCAAAATGAAATCTGGCAATTTGAGAGTAAGCGTAGATGTGGCGTTTACCCTGTGGAGTGCTGGGTATGGTGTTTACTCATTAATTCATGCTGATTGATATTCAAAGAAAATGAATGGAAGCCATGAAGTTCACATCCAGAAACTCAACATTAGGATGTCCCCAGATCATTGTCATTTCGTACTTTCATTTCCATGGAAGTTGAGAATTTCCCTATTTTTAGTCAAATTTCAAGTGAGAAAAAGTCAAATTCTGGAAAGATCTTGGGATGCATTAAAAAGAGCAAAGTCCAGCAGGTCGAGGGAGGTCATCCTCCCCCTCTGCTCTGCCCTGGTGAGGCCACATCTGGAGCACTGTGTCCAGTTCTGGGCCCCCCAGTTCAAGAGAGGGAACTGCTGGAGAGACTCCAGCGGAGGCTACAGAGATGCTCAGGGCCTGGAGCATTTCTCTGCTGAGGAAAGGCTGAGGGCCCTGGGGCTGTTCAGCCTGGAGAGGAGAAGGCTGAGAGAGGATCTCATCAATGCTTATCAGTATCTAGAGGGTGGGTCACAAGAGGATGGGGTGAGACTCTTTCCAGTGGTGCCCAGCGACAGGACAAGGGGCAAAGGGCACAAACTGGAACATGGGAAATTCCGTCTGAACATGGGGAAAAACTTCTTTCCTTTGAGGATGGCAGAGCACTGGCACAGGCTGCCCAGAGAGGGTGCGGAGTCTCCTTCTCTGGAGATATTCCAAACCCGCCTGGACACCATCCTGTCCAACCTGCTCTGGGTGACCCTGCTTTGGCAGGGAGGTTGGACCAGATGATCTCCGAAGAGCCCTTCCAATCCCTGCCATTCAGTGACTCTGTGAAAATAAACATTCTGCTTCCCTAACAAACCACGGCTATGAAGCATTTACTGACAGGATTCATTTGAGCAGTTATTAAACAACGGCAACGAGTAATGTATTGACCCTTCAGAGAAGATCCAACCCTCCATTGACTACAATGTCAACGAGTAACGCATTGACCCTTCAGAGAAAAGCCATTCCTGCGTTGATGACTATGCTACGTAGAAGCAGGACTCAAGCCAACTGCCCGAAGACTGCCATAAAAATCAAACACTGCTATAAAGTGACTTCAGATATTGCAAGAAATCCCCAGAAAGAGACTATTTATAACCTTGTTGGGCAATTTGGGCTGGAAACAGAGCTCTGCAGTTGTAGGCTTGGCCATCAATTCTGGTCAGACTCGAGAAGATCTTTCTAAAGAGCCATTGAGTGATCCAGTGGAAACAGTAATTTTTCATACAGAAATTTTCCTGAAGCTTAAATCACCTCTTTATTTAATATTTCTTAGGTCTAACTTGTGGAAAGAGGCCACGAGGTCTGTTCTAAGAGTCATCGTCTACGAGAAGTCAGAGGGCAGAAATGAGCTTTTCTCAGGGAAAAAATGTGCGGATTTCCACTCAGGAGACACTGATCAGCACCACTGGAGGACCCAAAACCCAAAAAAGTTTTCTGTCTTTCTTTGTTGGGGTGACGGAAGAACCACGAGAAAAAGCAAAACCTTCTTCCAACTTCTCCGACTGCAGGTGCTCATCACCTTCTGAGCATTCAGAAACACCGTTTCTCCAACCAAAACCACATCAAGCCACAAGACGACCCTTACCCGTCACTTCCAGCCTTGCCCCAACCCTTCCATCAGCATCAGAGAAAACAACCAAATCCCCGTAACTTGCAAATCTTTCCCTGCCTTTCCCCCTCCCCATGACTGCTTTCCCCCCAACGAACCTCCAAGATGCCCAAAAGCTGCCCAAAACCATGACTTACCGCAAAAAAAACCCCCTAAAACCAAATCAGAAATGGAGCGAATTAACTAACTGGGAACTGGTGCAAGTCAACACGCCGCACGATCAACTTGCTATATGGCCGCCTGCACCGGATGCAGTTGGTTTATTGGCGCTTGATGTTGGCCCCCATTTTTTTTACCATGAAATGGGAGCTGCAAGGACTGGGATAAATCACAGTAAAAGCAATTTTGAGGGTTGCTGTAGCTTTTCGGCTCTCTGTTGAAGTATTATTGGCTGTTCTCCTACACAGCTGCTCCCCACTGAAAAGATTCATCCCACCTCCAACGCCATTGGCCATCAACCAACATGGGAATAAATACAAGTTTTGGGGTTTGTTTTCAGTTGATGCGATTTATTTGGGTTTTTTTTATATTTTTGGGGGGAGGAATACGTGGTCATTCATCCAATATTGCACTTAGATGGGAAAAAAACCCTTCTTTGCTGCCTCATCCCCGCCAAAGTGGGCAGTCAGAGCAGGTCCAGCATGGTAACGACCATCCCATGGTAAAGTGGGTCTGAGACTATTTAATACCAAAAACTGGGGGGAAATACATGACTTCCTCAGCAATAAATGCTTCTTTTTCCAAAGTGCTAGTTCAGAATGAAGAAAAACATTAAGATTTGAAATGCCTGAATGAAATTTAATTTTTGGTTTGAATCAACAGCTTCACTCGGTGCCATTTTAATGCTATTTTAAGTTGAAATGTCAATTGGAAACTAACATTTTAAAATGTCAAAACATTTCATGTCTGCAGACAGAGCCGATAGTTTTTTGCTTCCATGTGTCCAAACAGAAAATGCTTCTGGAATTTTACCATGAAAAAAAAAAAATATATATATATATATAAAATCAATATTTTGACTTCTTGCAATGAAAACAAAGTTAAAATATAATATTTCCTCCAGGATGCAAACAATATTTTCTGACAAGCTGTAATCACCAAAAGGTAATCTGAACCAAATGTTTGCTACCATGGTCTGTTATAGCTACGCGAGAAGGGAAGAGAAACTGGGATTTTTGCTTTTGTAGGCTCTCTGAACCCTTTTTTTGCCAGTTATTACCATATTTCCACAGCTTTTCTCTCTTATCATATCCCAACAGGATAAAATTAGGGTGTGGGAAGCCCCTTCCACCACCCAGAACCCTCTCCAACACACTGATTTTCCTTCATAGTGGGGGAAAAGGATATTTTTTCTCCTCTAGAAGAGGCAACATTCAATTTTGTGGTGGATTTTCACTGTATTTTGCATTAACGACATCCCCGCACCCCCATCAGTTTGGGAGATTTGTGGCGGGGGGAACGGCACCGGGAGCTTTTTCCCGCGCTCAGCGCTGGCTGCCGGGACCACGTGCACAGGGGCGTGTGGGTTTTTTATCCAATATAAATGTAATTTTCCAGTGATCTCAGCTTTTAAATTCCTGCCTTGGCCATGCGTTGCCAAAAAAAAAATAAAATTAAAAACGGGGGGAAAAAAGAAAAAGAAAAGCAATCCAGGCCAGTTGCTGTAAAAAAAAAAAAAAAAGTTTTACTAAATTTTTTGGTTCCAAGAGCAGGGTGTAAAAATGCAGTGTTGCAAAATGGGGTGAAAACCAGCAGTTTTGGAGCTGCGCTGGGCTGTAAAGCAACTTTTTAGTCCCGAAGCTTGCACCTCCACCATCCTGGACAGAACAGCTCAGCCGCCCTCCATCACCTTTGCATCTCCCCCAAATTTCTCTTTTTTCTCCTGGGTTTTTTTTGGTTTCTTTTTTTTTTTTTTTTTTTTCCCTGAGCCCAGGCTACAGCCCCGCGCGGGGAATAAGCGCAATTATCTCGTCTCACCACATTTTTCCAGCCCTGCCTGAGGTTTAATTAAAGCCAAGCGAAAAACACAGAGGAGAAACACTTCGTTCCGATATCGCCCCATTGCATGCGGCAGGGAGGGGGGGGAAAAAGTAGGAAAAAAAAAAAAGGAAAAAAATAAAACCTTCATTATAGACTTTTTAATTTAGTAAACCTTCCTGGATATTGCTCCTTTATTGTCGTTCCTTTAAAAATATATACATAAATATATATATATGGGTATGCATGCATACATGCATATGTGTATATACACTATGATACACACATACCCTCTCTATATAAAAAAAATATATATAAGTGTACCCTAATCCCCTGTAATCTCCTTGAATTACACCTAAACCACCCTCCTTGCAGGTGACCTTTCCACAAAAGGCTGTTTCTATGCCAACAGCATTGTTTGAGTCAGGTGAGAGAAAAAACACGGCACAATAATCTTTAATTTTTGCTTAATTTTGTGTTTTCACCCATGGCCAGGAGCTGGTTGATGCTAAAAATCCCTCCGTCAATGGCAAGATTAATATTAAAAATGAATTAATATATATAGGGATTGAATATTAGGGGAAGAGCGTGGTAACTTCAACCCAATTTATATTTTGCCTAAATTCCAGACATTGTTTTTGGGTGAAATCCCTCTGGTTTCAGGGTTTAGCAGCAAAATCCTATAGTTTTAAGGTCCCTTTCACCTTAAAACTTGCATTTCTGTGTCCTGCCCCATCTCCCCTGCAAATGCGACCCGTGGGCATCAGTTCCTACCAAACAGTGCAAATATGTAAAATTCTGCAAATCCCAAATTTTTCCCACTTTCACTAATTTTTAGAGAATTCCAGCAAGTAGCTTGTCTCCAATGGGAAAAAAAAAAAGCCAATAAATAGCAGACCTGAAGTCTAAAAAATTTGGAGAAATTGTTTAAAAAAATAATATGCATCACGCCAGCAAGTAACACCAGGTCATAAGGTGGTGATGAGATTTGGCAGAGAAAAAGCAGCTCAATATAAATGATTTTCTGCGGATGAAGGCTGGTTTGGGTCTGGATAATTTTATTCCATTGAAAATTTGGGATATTTTTCCTTGCTTTCTTGAGTTCCTCGAGTTCCAACTCAGTCCATAGAGTTGCATCCCAACCTGAAGCGTTTAAAATGATGCAGAGGAGGAAAAATGAGATTTTCCCAGCACAAATTACCTGTTTTCATTTGTTTCTGAGGTTTTTTTGGTGTGTTTTAGAGAGTGGCACAAGGACCTGCAGCCTGTTGGGTTGCAGTATCCCCAAAATTGCCTTTTTTTTGCTCATTGCAAGTGGGACGTCATCCAAATTCCTGCATATTTTGTTTTTATTGGCGGGCAGGGATGTATTTTTTATTTTTCTTCTGTCCCGACCCCAACACCTTCGCGGGTCTCAGGAGGGAAGATATTTCCCGACGGCTCCATCTCGCAAGGCGCCGAACCAAGAGGATAAAAATACTGGTTGCCATGGGAACATAAACTCTAGAGTTTGAAAACACCAGAATTAAACCTCGCACTAATTTTGATCCTTAAACCCCCGTTTTTGCATCCGCGTTTGGTGGGTTTCTGGGTTTTGGAGCAAAAATCTGAATTTGAAGCAACTCAACCAAGGTGTAACATCCTTACAGATGTTTTCGCACAGCTGGACGCACCCCAAAACCAGGACGAAATTTACAAAGAATTTTTTAAAATTCAAAATACGGATTAATCCCGAATTGCAGAATCGCTTCTTGCCATCCAGCCTCGGAGCCATCATTTTGCATCGGCCCCACAGACGCATCCCCGTGCTGTGGTGAGGAGCTAATAGATATAATACGAATTTTTGCATATCATCCGGAAAAACTGCTCGCCAGGCTTAATTCTATTTGCTCAAAATACACGGCGATCACTTAACAAATATTAAATTATAATAATAAGGCCCCAGCGTTAACGATGCTCAGCCAGAGCATCCCCTTTTCCGGTGGCATCAGTAGCTTCAAACAGGCTTCAGTGCCACTTTTGGAGTTGGCATCTGCAAAACTGCTCAGCCTGAGCAGGGAAAAAACACGCTCGAAGGAAAAGAAATAATTTTTCTACTTCATAATAAGCAACAAATTTGGGATGGCAGGCAGCAGGTCGCGTAAGAAAAGCTAAACGGTAATAAACGGATTATGAATTAAAAGGGGGCACGGGTAATCCCCTGCGCAAAGAAAGATTCCCATCAGTAAACTTGAGTTTCCGAAGGCAAAACAGAAGAGGGAATTCATCCCACGCCGCCAGCAAAACACGGAGTTACTGGAACTAATTTGTTGGCGACGGCAATAAATTGACTCCACGCCGGCTCCTGAGGAACTTTGCGAGCTTGCAGGGTTGCGCGATGCGACGCAATGCGATGTGCCTGCAGGGTTTTGCAACGCAATGTGGTGCATTGGTAGAGTTTTGTGAGCAATATGCTGTGTTTTTAGGGTTTTTTGCGACGCGATGTGATGCGATTGAAGGTTTTTGCGATGTAATGCGATGTGCCTGCATTTTTTCGTGATGCGGTGCGATGCGTTTGTAGGTTTTTGTAATGCAATGCCATGTGTCAGCAGGTATTTGGATGCAATGCGATGTGTTTGTAGGGTCTTGTGACACAATGCGATGTTTTTGCAATTTTTGCAACGCAATGCGATGCATTTGTAGGTTTTTGCTATGCAATGAGGTGTCTTTGTAGGTTTTTGTGATGCAATGCGATGTGCCTGCAGGTTTTCGCAATGCAATGCCATGTGTTCATAGGTTTTTGTGATGCAATGCGATGTGTTTGCAGGGTTTTGCCACGCAATGCAACGTCTGCAGTTTTTGCGATGCAATGCCATGTGCTTGTAGGGTTTTGCGCTGCAATGCGATGTGTCTGCAGGTTTTTGTGATGTAATGCGATGTGTTTGCAGGTTTTTGTGATGCAATGTGATGTTTTTGTGATTTTCGCGATGCAATGCCGCGTGTTTGCAGGTTTTTGTGATGCGATGCCATGTGCCTGCAGGCTTTGCGATGCAATGCCACGTGTTTGCAGGTTTTTTGCCATGCAATGCCATGTGTTTGCGGGTTTTGCGCTGCAATATGTTTGTTTAAAGCTTTTGCCATGCGACGCAACGCAACGCGCTTGCAGGTTTTGCAATGCAATCTGTTTCCAGCTTTGCCAATGCATCGTTTGCAGCTTTCTCAGTGCAATGCCATGCAACGCGCTTGCAGGTTTGGCAGAGCAATGTGCTTGTCTGACATTCTTGCCATGCGGTGCAATGTGTTTGCAGTTTTCCGATGCATGCTGTCTGCCGTTTTTCCAACGCAATGTCCTTGCTGGGTTTGCAACGCAATGCGCCTGCACATCTCGGCAACTCCGCAATGTGCTGCACGCTTGCACTTTTGCAGCTTTCCACTGCAATGTGCATTTTTTTGCACTTTTTTGCAAACTCTAAGCTGCGAAACACCAGGTGACAGAGACAAGGCGGCACCCTGTTGTTTCCACAAATAACTATTTCCACTCTTTTTTTTCCCCAAATGGGGGATTTCTATACAATTTAATTTCTCTAGAGCAACCAGGCCACAATCCCGCTGCATTTTGAGAGGAAAAAGCTCAGGTTTGGGGCATTTTTGGCTGTTAGTGGGACGCTCCGTTGGGCTCAGAAGCAACCACAGGAATTTACGTACCCGGGTGATGCTTTTTCTTTTACAGCAATATCCCCCCACAAGAAAAAAAAACATAAATTGGGGGAGAAATGAGCCTCCGTGCCCAAAAAGGGTGGTTTTCTCCCCAAATTCGTAGCTGGGAGGGGAGGCCTGGCTGCTTGCATGTGTCTGCAAAAAGAAAAAGCAAGGAAAAGCAAAAGAAAAGCAAGCAAAAAAAGGAAGGAAAAGCAAAAAAAGGGGAAGGGAAAGCCAAAAAAAAAAAAAAAAAAAAAAGGCAAGGGAAAGCAATGAAAGCAAGGAAAAGCAAAAAAAAAGCAAGGAAACAAAAAAAAAAAAGAAAAACAAAAAAGCAAGCACAAAAGCAAGGAAAAGCAAAAAAAATGCAAGTAAAAAGCAAGCTCGTCAGAGCAGTTTGGGGGAAAAAAGGTTGAAATCAGCTTTGCCGAGCCGCTTTCCCCATAATCCCTCGCTGTCCCCCAGTGGGCTTGTGCAAACAGCATCGGAACGGCGAGCAGCCGGGCTCCGGCCACGCACCTCTGAGCTGGGATTTTAAATAAATAAATTCAATGTGCTGCAGGCACGGGGCAGGGCGAGAGGCTGCACCCGGGGTCCCTGTTCCGGCAGGGAATCTGCATTTTGGGGATGCCGAGAGGCAGATTTAGGGGGGATCTGTTGCTCCCCCGCCTCTAAAAATAGAATTTTCCCAGTAGCACGGGAAGGGGAAACTCCATTTTTGAAGCCAAAGCGAGCATTGCAAATGGATTTTATATGGTATATGGTATATTCCGAATTAATTTACCTTCTTTTTAGTGCTGCGGCCAGAAAATTCAAGGTCTGGGTATGGCAGAGAGAGGGGAGAGGCCACAAGGTCATCAAATTCCATTACATGTTATATATTATATGTTATGTGTTATGTGTTTTATGTTATATATTAGCTATTAAATTTTTATATTATCTATTATAATATGTATAATATATATTTATTATTATTCCTATCATACATTATATATCAATCCCATATATTTTTTATATATACTATGCTATGCTACATATTATAATACATAGGAACTATAACTTATTTATTTTCTATTATTCCCATACATGGTAATATTTAGGATATGATGGGAATAATATAGAATATATTAAGCATTATTCCAATATATCTATATTCTATTATTCCCATATATTGTATGATATGGATGGGACGGGGATGGGATGATATGATATGATATGATGTGGTATGATACGATACGATACAATACGATACGATACAATACCATACGATACAATATATATGGGAGAAATAAATAATACCTGTTATTCCCATATATGGGAATATATATGATATAATGGAACTAATACATAACATTATGCATTTTAATAACTGTATCATATACATGTATTTTTATATAGGTGAGCTTCATGATTTTTCTTGGGTATTTGAGGGGGGAAAAGGTCTTTTCACAGCAGTACTCAACGACAGACGGTGCCAGCGAACCAGGACCCACGAGGTTACTGCGGGATTGGGGCAAAGCGCTGCAGAAAGTGGATTTTGGGAGGAAAACGGCCCTTGAATGACAGGCAAAGGACGATGCCGACGGCCGTTTGCAACCCCTGGCACCAAAACCACCTCTTTTTCCCCCCAAAAAAACCCAGTACATCATTCCAGGTATGCTTTCGGTGCTTCAAAATAATTCAGATGCTCCCAATGGCAAAAAAGAAAAAAAGATTTCCCTTCTTGAGCACCAGCCTCGCGAAAAGGAGCCAAAATCGGGTGCCTTTTCCCACTCCGGGTTTTTACCTGGACCTGTTTTTTCAGCCCTACCCTAATAAAAAACAAGCCAATAAAATGAAGGTGAAAATATATTCATTAGGATTGATAACGCTCATTAAAACTGGCTGTGTAGGAAAGCATGTCTCTACTCCGGCGAAGTAAAGGGGAAAAATGCAAATTCTTCTGCATGAAAAGAGGATATTTCCCTAATCGCCCCAATCAAACGCCGGTGCAATTATCTGTGGCCAACCCAACGGGTTAAAATTATCCTCTTCATCTCCGGACACAGTAAGGAGCCGAAAAATGTTTCATTTTAATAAAAATGAAATCTGGACCCTGCAGAAACTGGCTTCGCTAATGACGTGTTTACATAGAAAAAGACAATTTCTATTTAATGGTGATTACTAGCGAGAAGAAATTAAACGTCCTGGAGTAGATGGGTTCGAGATAACGGGGAGAGAAGAAAGTTACAGAGGGGGTGTAAATCAGGAGAGTTGCGGCCGCATGTGCGGCTCGCCAGGAGCAGCCATCCCTGCGGCGGCGGGCTGCTACAGGGGCCTCAGCACACCAAAAAGGCAGAGATTCTGCTACCAGGACTTGTGTTATTGTGCGTGTGCTTGCATACATGCAAAGATCCACGTGTGTGCACATGCGGGCATGCACACGCGCATGAAAATGCACGTGTGGACATGTACATGCACATGCAAACTTGCAAATGTGCATGCACATTCAAACATGCACACAGAAATACAAATACACAGGCAAACATGCAAATGCGCATGCCAACATGAACCTGCACATGTAAACGCACATGCCAACAGGCAAACACATCCAAACACGCGCATGTGAATGCAAATGCATATGGGAACATGCAAATGCACAAGCAAACAGGCAAAGGCACATGCAAACGCCCATGCAAACGCAAACACGCACATGCGAACACGTACATGCGCACATGCCCATGCCAACAGGCACCTGCACATGCCAACGTGCACATGCAAACATGCACACATACATGCAAACACACACCTGCACGTGCCAACATGCAAATGCACATGTAAATGCCCATGCAAACATGTAAATGCCCACGCAAACAGGCAAATGCACGTGCAAACGCTCATGCAAATGTGAGCACGCACACATGCAAACGCACATGCCAACATGCAGCTGCGCGTGCCAACATGCGCACGCAAACACGCTAACGCACAGGCAAACGCGCAGAGGCAGGCGATCTGCAGAGTCGTCCCGGTGGCACCACATCTCCCTTTTTTCACAGGCTGAGCACACCATGTTCTGCCAGCGATGCTCCCGCACCTCCAGGGTGATTTTTTTTTGCTCCCACGATGGGAGAAAAAAGTGCCAAATAGGGTCTGATCGCAAAAATCCAGGTTTTTGGCTCACTGGGTTACCTGTGCTGATCCTTCCTACTAATTTTTTTTTTCTTATTCTTTTTTCTTTTTCCCCCAGCGTGAAAATTATTACTTTTTTCTCCCCAAAAAGCCAAGCCAAGACGAGGTCTTGTTGCAAGCGGCTCCTGCAGAGGATGAAATAAGTTTTGGGGTTCGTCTCTGCGCCAAGGCTGTTCCCGTTCCACGCCGACCTGCGCGAACCCATCCCGGGGCCAAAGCATTTTGCCGTCGGGCTTTAATGTGCCTGCTCCTTTCGAAAGCGGAGCAAACATCTGCAGAACAAGCCCAGATGTGCGTCGTAGCCCCGTATTCCCCCCACGACTTGAGGAATTTCAGCTCCGAGGCACATAATAAGGCAATGTCTGGGATGGTTTAATAATAGTAAAATTAAAATTGTTACCGAAGCATAATGAAGAATGCGCTTGGAAGGAGGTCTGCAAAAAAATAAAAAGAGCTGAAATCTCTGGGGAACTGTTGGTTCAGAGGAACGGTAAACAACGCGCAGAAATGCAACTTAATTATCTTTACAACCGAGTTCACAACCGGCTGCTGCAGCTTTCGAGGGACACAGAAGCGGAGCGGTGCCTGCACGGTCACATTAAAGCCTGGGCATCCCCAAAACAGCACGAGAAAAAAGTCTTTTTTTTGATGGAATTTTAAGTTCAATGATGAAGCGTGGCAGCTCTGTCTCAGCGCTGGGGATGCTCATCCTGGTTTCTCAACTCAGCTGGGCAAAACGCAGCTAGTCAGTATTTTTTTATCTTATTAGGGCACGAAAAGTAAATCCTTGGCTTGAATTTGGGCAGGTCTCATCGCACATGCAACTGCCACATCCCCCCCGCCCCCGCATTAGCACCAGCCGGGAATTTGCCACGCATCACTCTACCATGAAAAATTGCCAATAAAAATGGGAACAGGCGATAAAAATGCCTAAATTCATCTTTTTACCCCATGCTCTAGAATCTCCAGATAGAGACCAAGCTTCTTCTGAAGTACAAGCCCCTTCGCTTCAGTTTTGCACCAGCTAAAGCTGAAATATCCAGCCCAAACTAGACCAAAAGTAGGAAGATGCCACGCCGCGGCACATTTGCAAAGGGAAAGCACTTGGTTTTCACAAGGGCTTGGTTTGTGCAAGAGCTGCACAACAGAAACATATCTTTACATGTGTATATATATTCACATATATAAGCTGGAAAAGGTGTGGAATTTAAACCAAGGATGCTGGTGGGGATGCTGGCTAGGAGCAAAGCAAGGTTTAAAATCAAAGCATGGGGATGGGTAGGATCAAACCGGGGATGCCGGCTAGATCAAAGCAGGGATAGAATCATAGACTGGTTTAGGTTGGAAGGGACCTTAAAGCCCATCACGTTCCACCCCCCCTGCCCTGGGCAGGGACACCTCCCCCCAGCCCAGGGTGCTCCAAGCCCCGTCCAACCCGGCCTTGGACACCTCCAGGGATGGGGCAGCCACAGCTTCTCGGGGCAGCCTGCGCCAGGGGCTCATCACCCGCACAGCAAAGAATTTCTTCCTGGGATCTCATCTAAATCTCCCATCTTTCAGTGTAAAACCATTGCACCTCATCCCATGGCTCCCCTCCCTGATCCAGAGTCCCCCCCAGCTCTCCTGGAGCCCCTTTAGGCACTGGAAGGGGCTCTGAGGTCTCCGCGGAGCCTTCTCCTCTCCAGGCTGAACCCCCCCTCTCCCCGCCTGTCCTCCCCGCAGAGGGGCTCAGCCCTCGCAGCATCTCCGGGCCCTCCTCCGGCCCCGCTCCAACAGCTCCGTGTCCTTCTGCTGTTGGGCCCCCCCGAGCTGGAGGCAGCGCTGCAGGGGGGGCTCCCCAGAGCGCAGCAGAGGGGCACAGTCCCCCCTCGCCCGCTGGCCACGCTGCTGGGGATGCAGCCCGGGATGCTGCTGGCTTTCGGGGCTGCCAGCGCACATTGCCAGCTCACGTGAAGCTTCTCATCCACCAAATGTTGGAGAGGACCAAAGCAAGGATTTCTTCACCGAAAGGGTTATCAAGCACTGGAACAGGCTGCCGGGCAATTGGTGGAGTCGCCATCCCTGGAGGTATTTAAAAGATGGGCAGACACGGTGCTGAAGGACATGGTTTAGTGGTGGACTTGGTAGTGTTGGGTTAACGGTTGGACTCGGTGGTCTTAAAGGTCCCTTCCAACCTAGACAATTCTGATTCTAAGGATGATGGCTAGGATCAAGCCAGGGATGCTGGTCAGGATTGAACCAAGGACAGTAGATAAACTCAAACCGAAGATGCTGGTTAGGGCTGAAAAAAAGATGCTCCGTAGAACCGAACAAAGGACGTTAACTAAAATCAAAGCAGGGATGCTGGGTAGGACCAAAGCAAGGATGCTGGGTAGGATTAACTCAGGGACGCTGGAATCAGGCCGTGGGGGCTGGCAGTCATCAAACCAAGGCTACTCGCTAAATACAGACCGAGGATGCTCATGAGGGTCAAAGCAAGGATGCTGGCCGAGACTGCACCAAGGACACTACCTAGGAGCAAGCTGAAAACGACGGCTAGGATTGATGGAAGCTAGAATCAAACCAACGATGCTGGCTTGGATTCAGCTGAGGATGCCAGTTAAAATCAAATGGTGGATGCCAGTTAAGATCAAATCAAGGATGCTAGTTAAAATCAAATCAAGGATGCCGGGTAGGATCACCAGAAGGATGCTGGCTGGGACTGAACCAAGGACCCTAGCTAAAAATCACACCAAAGATGCTGGCCTTGACCAAGGTGAAGATGCTGGCTAGGACCCAACCACGGATGCTAGCTGAACTCAAACCAGGGACACCAGCTGGGCTCCAAGCAAGGCCAAAAGGTCAAAGCAAAGCTGAGAGGCTGGCTAGGAACAAAGCAAAGACACTGGCTAAAAGCAAAGCTCAGCATCTCTCCATTTTCATCCAACTTTTTAAGAAAAAACACTCATTCTTACAACTCCCCAGGCTGCTGGCAGCCCAGTGAGGCTCAGCGCTACTTCGCAGCCCCTCCAGCGAGGCGGCGATGGTTTGGATTTTTTCATTAACCCAACTGAAGGAGCTGGGATAAAAAACAAAAACCCTGCTTTCTGGCATGGTTTGGATGCCAAAAGGTCGATTCCCGCTCCTGGCTGCGTTGCTCTGGGCAGCCTGGGGCTGTCTGCATCCTGCTGCCTGCCTGGTACAGGCATGCCTGTGAGTTGGCTCAATACCCCAAAATCCCCACAGGCCCGTCCTTACCGTGGCATGGAGATTTTTTTTTCCCCTGCAAAAATCATTTGCTGCCGCCCTTTAACTCATCACACAGCCCCGGCATGTCGATTCGGCCATATTTCAGCCCAAAAGTGCTCTTTATCCCAAATTTCTCGTGAAACCCACTGCACCAAGCGCAGGGATGGGCTGTTAAATGGCGATGCTCCTTTTTAAGGGATATTCAGCTTTTATCAAAGGCTTCCAACAACCCCAAATCAACCAAATCTCCCCCTAAAAATCTGTATTTAGTTCCCGAGCTGATAAGAAAACCTCAAGACTTGGGGTCTTGAGGGTTGGGGGGGGGGGGATTGACATCTGTTTGCATTGGTACATCAGCTATCCCAACTGCAGAGTAATTCAGTCCAGCCACGTCCTTTACCTACCCTCAAAAAAAATGCTTTGAAATTCAATTAACTGCTTCTTTTTATTCTGTATTTAAAAAAAATAGGTGAGTCTTCCCAGAAACATCAGATTTTTCATCACTCCCTCGGCACACCTGAGCTAGATTTAACCCCCAGAAGCAACTCCAGGACACAGAAAGTTGTTAAAAACTGTTTTTTTCCCTGCAAATCTAATAGCGATGCAACAGCTGGAGGAAAAAACCAGTCCCCAACCACACGCCCAACTTGCACCCACTTTCCAAATGGGACACAAAATAATTCCTCTGCGGAGCTTTGACGCTAACAAAGCCACTTTACAACATTTTTCTGCCCCTGGATGAAGATAAATCAAGCCCCGGGTGTCGCTAAAGCCCCGTTCAATGTGGCATCCTAAAAAAATATTAATTGTCCAATGGTTTTATAATTATTTTAATAAGGATGCAGCTCCAGCACGATGAGATGTGATGCCCTGCAACCCCACTGGGGTGGGGGTTTTTGATGCATTTAAACACTGTAACGTCGCAATCCGGGGCTGGGGAGGTTTGGATGCGTGGTTAGACAAGCTCTGTGCTTAATGAGGGGCGCCTAATTAAGGTCGGGAAGCACTGCCTTCGTCAGGAGACCCCACGTCAAGCCTGCCCTGGGTTTTTTTTGGAGGTGAGCATCCCTGGCCGTATGGTCGCTCATCCCAGCAAGGTCACGGCTGCAATAATTAAGTATTTCAGCTCATGGGCTGCACTGTCCTCATGCCGAAATAAACCCAAATAATATACTGAATTATTCTGTCGATAGAGCTGGTGTCTGCGCTCCCCAGGAAGGAAAAGCAGGTGGAAAACCAGGGATGCTCTTAAATTCCTTGGCAATAAGGAAGGTTGAAAGCTTGGAGGGATGCAAGCCCCAAGCCGGGATGCTAAATAGGCTGAGGATGAGGATGGTTGTAAAATAAGGATGAAGGCAACAGCGCGCATCCGTCCCGGCCGCTTGCCCGCTGGTGAGGAGCCCCGCAAGGACAGGGCGAAAATTAGCGAGAGCCATCAACTTAACGAAGTGGAGGCCTGGTGTCATCCCAGTGCTGGGTTAATGGAGCTCTGCAGCAGCAGCTGGCATCCGCCTTAGCGAAAGAACGCAGGGTTTTGCCCCAGATCAGATGCTAAAACACACTTCTGGTGCACGGCGAGGATGCAAACGGTCGCTGCTCACTGCTTTTCCCCCTCCTGGGCACATAAACTCCTGCAACATCGAATTACGGGGCGGCTTTATGCAGGGGAGGGCTGAATTTGCACCACGTCTCGGATGCTTCAGCATCATCTGAAATTTTCCCATCCCGATTCTAGAGGTTTCTCTGCTTTCTAAACCTAAAATTGCAGCTCTGGATGGTCAAAGCGAAGCTAAGGTCGTCCTCCCATCATGAGTCACCCCAATTTTGCAAAACTATTCGGTACCTATATGCATTTGCGTGCCTAAAAAATGGCGCTTTTCTAGGGAAAAGCCCACCCTTCTGGCAGGTAAGGCTGGCGGGTCAGTTAGTTTCTTAAAAAGCTCAATTTTGCAGACTTTTTTTTGTTTTTAATGCATTTTATCTTCTTTTATCTCTTCAAAATGATAAAGGTGAGCGGCCACAGGCTGGGGAGAGCACGTGGGAATTTCTCACAGCTGCCGGAAGGATGCACAGCTCAGTATTTCCATTACTACGTGGAAAGAGAAATATATTTACAATGAGGAGCCCTTGTTCCTATGGCAATACTACTACTACTACTACTGCTAATAATAATAATAATAGTAGTCCTTGTTCCTATGGCATTATTATTATTATTATTGTTATTGTTATTACTATTAGCTAATCCGTATTCCAGCGGTTTAACACCCAGAAGAGTCGAAGTTCTCTGGCACAATGAATAGTCAAACAGCAGCATCCTGGCACATATATTATACATAATATATATGTGTGTCATCATCCACCTTACCCAATTATATCCATCCAATAGAAAGAGTATTCAATTATTACACATATATTAGAGAGATATATATGTTTTCCCCCACATTATCCAATTAAATCCATCCAATATATGTATTACTGCATTATTATATCTATTACATGGATATCATTGGGTAATGTGGATGAAGACATATATATACTGTCTATATATATAACCATCCTAGACAGAGAGAGGGGATACATGGTGGGGAGAGGATATATACAGAGGGTATATATATATAAAAAAATGTATCACATATATTGGATTGATATATCAGATATATTATACCGTATATAGCTATTCAAATGATATATGGATATAATAGTATGGATACAACATTATATGGCTACAATATATCTGATGGATACAAATAATATAGCCAATGGATAGATATAATGTAATATATCAAATATATCCAAGATATATCCTATACATATGTTATATTCAATATACGCATCCACTAGACTAGATACAACGCATGGATAGAATGGAATATATCCATTATATTCAATGTATTTAATATATATATAAAATAGCCAATATATCCAGCCAATATAATAGACGCAATGGATGGATATAATGTAATATATCCAATATATCTCCACTACATATATCCCACCTCCTGGAAGTGTTAACCCTTTCTACTGCCATTTTTCATCTCCTTTATTAAAGGGCCCCACTTTTATCAAAAATCCCCACCATTTCTTAAGTTTTTGGCTTGTTCCCCTCCACCACGATGGCGATAATTCCAATTTTTCTATGATCGCCTTTATTAAAGCATTTGCCCTCCATTTTGGGGTGCGCCATGCACCTTGCTTCCAAAAACGGCTGATTTTTGCAGATTTGGCAGGCCTGATGCTTATGAAAGTGATACGGCCACTTTAGCCCAGGTTTTCCGCATTTTCAGACGTCCACCCAAGCACCTGATAATTCTCGTGGTGGGTCGGGCCCGGAGTATTTCACTAACTGGGAATTTTGCTTTTTTGAAGGGTTTTCCATGAGTTTCCAGCTGAATTTCACTTTGCTGTGAAGCCCCGAGCTGCCGACATCCATGTCGGGGCGCTTTGGCCCCGAGCATCACGCTATGGCGAGACGTTTGATTTTGCCTTTTTTTTCCTCAAAAAAAAATCAAGTCCTGGGGGGAATCGATGCCTTTTTTTTTTTTTTTTTCCCCCCAAATAAAAAATCCGAAGTCCCAGCGCCCGACTCCACATGGTACCAGGATAGATCCCGGCTCCATCCCAGCGCCTGGACCACCTCCGCATCCAGCGGAAGAAGGGAAAACGCAAAGGAAGGATGGGGAAAATATAAATGAAAAAAAAAGTTTTCTAAATAAAAATAATGCTGAAATAATACCTGCTTGGGAAGCAAAAATAATACCCAGCGAGCCTTTAAATTTCAACCAAAATCCAACACAACTGTGCCTCTATCCCTGGCTGCTGGTACAACACATTTGGTAGCAGAAAAGGGTATTTTATAGCAATAAATAGATGATTTTGGAATATGATATATTCTATTATTTTACAGCTATTTATTTATTTATAGCTATATATATAGCAATACGATTCTTGTTCTTAGAAATAATCTATGCTATATAAGAGACAGCAATATAATCATTATTAGCAATATATTGTATCGCTATATATCAAGGATTATATATATAAAATATATAAAGCATTATATATATAGCAATAGAATATATTGCTTATACCAAGCAATATGTTTCTATAATATATAAGTATATATTGTAGTTATTTATTTATAAGTATATGCATGTATTACATTAATATATATTACATTATATATATTATATATATTATTATATATAATATATATAGCAATGTTATTATACTGCTATATAGAATATATTGCTTCTATCAAGCAATATAGTATACATTTGTATAAGTATATATTGTGGTTATTTAATTATTTATAAGTATATGCATGTATTACATTAATATATTATTATATGTTATATTGTAGAGCAATGGCATTATACTGCTATATACAATATATTTCTATAATATATAAATATATACTGTATTTCTAGCAATATAATATATTGCTAGAAATACAGAAATTTGCAATGCTGCAAAGATAATGGTCATCAACACACACCCAACACCAAAAACACACCCAAACCCCTTTCTACCGGGGGAAAGTTGTCCCGATAAAATAAAAGAAGTTGTTTAAATATCTTCTTTTTTTTTCCCTTTTTTTTTTTTGCCCACAGAGCTGGAGCTGGGAATCCATTAGCCTTTAATGAAGTGAAACCCTCATCTTGCCGGAGCCACCTCATTTAGCGCAATTGTTTCGCAGCCATTACGGAAAGACAATTACAAGGAAGCGGCGAGAGTAATTGGAAATGCTGGCGGGAGTTGGGCGAAATGATAATAAATAAAAATATTCCCCCTAATAAGCTTGCCAGGAGGGGGGTGGGCTGGAGAAAATCAACATAATTAGAACTGAACCTCGGCGAGGAAAAACAGACAGCAGGGTGGCGAGCGCTCGGCACAGTGAAGAAGGGAAAAGTGGAGAAAACTTCACACTTTGCCCCCCAAAACAGTGGGGGGGCGGAAAAAGACTTTTCCCACCTGCACGGAGCTATTGGGAGTGAAAAATGGGGCGGATGCAGGCGATGGTCCTCCACTGCCCACCCCAGGGTGGGTTTGCTCCTCCATCACCTGCTTCTGGCTGAAATTAAAGTGGGGGGAAAAAAAAAAAAAAGCTTAAGATGGTTTTGCTCACGGGACAGCATGGACGAGGATCATCGGGTACCACGAATTTCTCCGCAACGGAGTCATCATTTTTTTTCTGCATGTAGATTGCAATTATTTTAGCAAAACCTGTATTATTTTAATTAACCTTAAGACTAAAAAAAGCCTTACAGAGGGGGATTTTGGGGGCAGAGGAAGGAAAAAGGGTTAAATCACATTCAAAACTGGGCGCAGGCAGCTGTTGGCGGGCTCCCTCCTTACTGCTAAAATCCTGGCTTTTTTCCCAAAATAAGCCCTGTGTTCCGCGCAAGCATCCAGGCTCTGTCCCCATCCTCCTCCCGCCCCGATACGGCTTTAGCAGCTCCTCCAAAGTGGTTTGCAGCCAAAAAAAGTCCCCAAATTGGGGGTTTGCACCCAAAAAAGCCATTCAGGCAGAGGTTTGTACCCAAAAAAGCCACTCTGGCAGAGGTTTGCACCCATAAGTGCCCTTAAAACAGGGACTTGCACCCCAAAAAAGTCCTTCAAGGAAGGGCTTGCAGCAAAAGAAATCCTTAAAACAGGGGTTTGCAGCAATAAAGTCCTTCATGCAGGGGTCTGCAGCACAAAAAGAACTTTTAAATGGGCTTTGCGCCAAAAAAAAGGTCTTCACGCAGGGGTTTGCACTCAAAGTCCTTCAAAAAGGGGTTTGCACCTCCAAAAAAGTAATTTAGAAAAGGGTTTGCAGCAAAAAAAGCCCTTTAAACAGTAGTTTGCACCCCAAAAAGGCCTTTACAGCAGTTTTGCACCAAAAAAAGCACTTTAAACAGGGGGCTGCTGAAAAAAAGTGTTTCAAATTGGGGTTTTCACCTAAAAAAGGCCTTCAAAAAGGTATTTGCACCAAAAAAATGTCCTTCAAAAAAGGGTTTGCAGCAAAAAACTCTTCGAACAAGGGCTTAGCACCAAAAAAAAAGTCCTTTAAACAAGGGGGTTGCACCAGAAAAGCCCTTAAAGCATGGGTTTGCAGCAAAAAAAGCCCTTCAAACAGGGGTTTTTAATCTAAAAAAGGCCTTAAAACAGGGGGGGGGGGGTGCAAAAAAAAAAGTCCTTTAAATAGGGGTTTTAACCCAAAAAGGCCCCCCAGCTTAACCCCTCTCTGCTCCCATTCTCTGGATGTGCAATATTTGCCCCTGAAATTCGGCTCTCGGAGCCAATTGCAGCATTCCGGAGGGCCGGGTTAAGTCCCCATCCCATCATATTTCTTCGAATATTGGTGAAATACCGCACAGGGAATTATAGTTCTTAAAATTTCATTCATACTTGGACTCTCTGCAATCCCCCCAGTATCAGAAATAAATAATAAAATACTGTCCCAAAATAATAAAATATCCCAAATAACTGACAAAATACCCCCCAAAATAATGATACAACCCCCAAATAACAGAATATCCCGAATAAATAACAAAATATCCCCCAAAATAAAAAATATTCCCCATAAATAACAAAATAGTCCCCCAAAAAATGAAATACTCCCCCCAAATAATAGAACATCCCAAATAAATAACAAAATTCCCCCCCAAAATGAAAAAATACTCTTCAAAAGTAATAAAATATCCCAAATAAATAACAAAATACGCCCCAAAATAATGAAATAACCCCCAAAAATAAAAGAATATCCCAAATAAATAACAAAATACCCCCCAAAAATAATAAAATCCCCCAAATCTCAGCTCCAGCCCCCTGGAGCACGGGGCGACTTTCGTTTAAAAACCACTCACGTTTTTCTACTTGCCATTTCCAAACTCCGTTACGATCGTTATCACAGAACGAGATCGAAGATAAAACATTTTTATTTCCTTTTCTTTTCCTTATGGTGGGATTTTTCAGCGGCGCAGCCCCCCCTTCCCTCCCAACTCCCATGGAAGTCAACTCATGTTGAGAGTTAATGTTTCGTTAATATATATATCTCTTTTTTTGTTTATATATATATTTTTATTTTAATTTTCCCTATTTCTCCTTGGTTGCCAATTATTTCACTCTCAACGGGGTTGTCGCAATTCTCCCCGTAACTTTTTTAGCCTTACTGCCTTCCTCAGGTGATGTTCATGCCGCAACACCATGGTTTTAAATAATATTAAATAATATTAAATAGCATTAAATGGTATTAACTTGTACGAAATAGTATTAGCTCTTATGAAATATTATTAATTGTTATTAAAAGTTATTAAATATCCTATTTAGGAGCTGCAAAACACCTCCGCTACCGAGCTGGGACGCTGCTCTGGGTACCAGCGGGCAGAGTCCTGCCGGGAAGATGTTGGGCAAAGCTTTTGCAAATTAAGGGAAAACTGGGCTATTTTGGAGCTTTTTAGGTCCCTGATGGTGGAGGAGGGAAGGGGGAGGCAGTCGGGGCGATTGCAGGGAGCGTGCATGGGAATGTGCGTGGGAGCGCGCAGGGAAACGTGCATGGGAGGGTGAACGGGAGCTGGAGGTGTGCAAGGAAGCGTGCAGGGAGTGTTCATGGGAACGCACATCGGAGGATGGATGAGGAAAACAAATCAAAATCCTGATGGATTGGCCAGAAGTGGGAACATTCACGGTGTTACCGCACCCCCCAACTGGCCGGCAATGCTTCTTGGAGGACAGGGAATATATATATATATGTGTGTGCGTATATATACACACACACACATAGATACACATAAAAAATATATAATATATATGGAGTTATACATAATATCTATAATATATAACCCAGTATATTTATTATGTACTATTATAATACACATTACTTATATCACCTATATTATTGATACTGTTACCTATATTATATATCATATATTATAAATATACTGAGTTAATATCATTTTTATATAGATACACACTATATAATTATATACTATACACTATATACTATCTCCATTATTATCTATTATCATTTATTGTATACCATGTATCTTATATACCATATATTATGTATCTTATATACCATATATTATATATTGTATTCTGTATGCTATATATTGTACATTATATATTGAATATGATATGTTTTATATTATGTTTTACATTACATGTTACATACTACATATTACATATTGTATATTATATAGTATATAGTGTATATTATCTCAATTATCTCTATTATCTATTATCACTTATTATATATCATGTATCTTATATACCATATATTAAATTGTATAGTATATAGTATACAGTATATAGTATATAGTATATAGTATATAGTATATAGTATACAGTATACAGTATATAGTATATAATGAGAGATTTATTTCCAGAGTCAGGATCTGGCGCACAAATCATTTATAGGGATTATTTCTCATTTGATAGAAATAGATGATAATAATAATAATAATAAAATAATAAAATAATAATAAAATAACAATAATAACAATAATAACAATAATAACAATAATAATAATAATAATAATAATAATAATAATAATAATAATAATAATAATAATATCCCAATCCTGTATCTCAACTGAGATACAATGAGAAACAACAATATTTGAGATATTTGAGAATTTCTCATTTATCAGGATCTATTCCATTCCCTTCTGCTCTATTTAACAAAGGTGCTCGGAGATTCTGGGAAGGGTGGCGGAATTTAGGATTTTTAGGAGAAAAACTGGCACCGTGATAGAGAGAGAGGTGCCACTCCGCATCCAATGGGGCTTTCCTGAACTTGTAAGAACTTCCTTCCCAAATTTCCTGACTTCCTTCTCCTGAAGTTCCAAAACTGAATGAATTTACTGAATCCACTCCCCTGATTTTGCAGCCTTTCGCTATCCTGGCACCGCGGCTCTTTGCAGAAAATCCAGTTTATTCTTCAACAAATTCGCCTTTTGCTGCGACACCCCGAGACCCCCGATGACAAATTTGGGGCTCTCTCTGAGCCTCCAAGCCCCATGTGCTGATTTTTCCCACGCCGTCAACCCCAGATTAGCCAAAACCCTCTCAAATTTGGTACTTTGCAACCCGAAATAATTTTTTTTTTTTTGACCCATGAGCATTTTTTTTGACGCCGCGACAAAAAAAGGGGATGCAGATAGCAACTCCCCTATATATTGGGGGGGGGGGGGGATGCGGTGGGGAGGTGGAAAGGCTTTTTTAGGGTTGTAAAAATAAATTAAATTGCCACAGCGATGGTTGCGTCCCGTAATTCTCGTGGGTTTTTTTCAGTAGCCGAGTGGAAAGGTTTATTTAGCCGGCAGCGGCGCTGCCTCCACAAACATTTTCCCCCCTACCCTGCGGGGAGAACCGCACCGACCGAAAGGCGATTTAATTAGCGAAAATCTCGTTAGGCAAACGAAATTATCCGTAAGACAATACTCCTCCGGACAGGGGGTCTGATTAAACAAAGCCATTAATTGAGAAAGGCGCCACCAACAGTTGAGGATGGGGGGGCGTAATTTTTGGGGGGGTGGAGGGGGTGTTAATGGTGAGACCCCTCCGCGCTCGCCTTGAGCATCTCAGCAGCGCGCCTTGATTGCATCATGCAAATTGCAAGCCGGCGGGCGCCAACCTGCCATTTTTGAGTTTCACACCCCACCCCACCCCCCAAAAAAAAAGGAAAAAAAATATATGTATTTTGGAGGCACGTGCACAGGAAACCTGAAATTTAGGTGGAGGGGGTCAGCTCGGTACCCGTTGGGACGGCATGCCCACATCCCACCACGAAGGGAGGAAAATGCTGTTTTGGGGGGTTTTTTGAAGTTGTTTTAAGATATTTTGACATTACGATCAGGCGTGTTCACCCTGGTCCCTAATGATGCCTGGAAGTGCCGCCACTGTACGGCTAACGGCGTTCGTTTAGGCAGCACAGCGCTAGAGGGAAAGCTAAAATAGCACGAGCTGCCGCGCTTAGTAATTCCCGGGGATTTAAAATCGGAGGTTATAACAACCGGCTGGAGAAAAGGAGAGAAACGCCGCTGTTCTTTTAACCTTTCGCTTTATTAGTATATTATGGAGCGACCTATAAAAAGCATCAATTCAGGGTGAGAAAAGCCTTCCCTTTCCCAGGAAGCGCGCCAGGATGCCTGAAAAAATGGGGGAAAAAAAACCCCGCAAAAACCTCATAAAATAGGTAATGCAGGGGTTTTATATATATATATTTTATGTATATATATATTTTTATAGATATATATTGTTCAAGAGGAATCGGCTGGGGACCTCACGCCCGCCGCTGCCCCAGCAGCATCCTCGGTGTCCAATTTTTAGCATCCCTAAAATTATGCTTCCTCCCTGCCCCCCGCCATCAGTTCCCCAGTGACACCGGGAGGAAAGATGCGATATCGCCCTGCCCACCCGAAAAATTGGGAAATTGGGAGAAGAATCCAGGGATTGGGATACTGGGAAAAGTATCGGGAGGAGCAAGACGACGGAACAGGGTGACAATGGCTGCTGAAGGAATGACCCACCTGATGCCAGCAAGAGCAGCAGGTAATTAAGAAACCCCAATTAAATCCAATCAAATCCGGACTGGCAGAGCCCTGCGACTGCAGGACAGGGTTTGCAAACGCCCTTGGCAACAGCACCCTCTAATTTGGGCAAATTTGAGCCCATCTGGGGCAAAATCCTGGCAAGTCCTTGCCCAGAGCGGTGTGCATCAGCTCCTCCATAAACCACTACCGACAGTTATATTACATTATAATATAATATTATATATACTCTCTATATATTGTGTATATATTATATTATATTATGTACACAATATATATTATATATAATAATATAATATAATATTCTCCAATATATATTATGTATTATATCCCCCAACATATTCCCCAATATTACATACACACACATATATATAAAATATAAATTCTGTTCCCCTAGATATATATACACATATGGGGAATATTATATAATATTATAGAATGTTCTTCAATACATATTGGGGTATATAGATGACTTTAAGATTCTATGATAATATTGTATAATATTCCCCAATATATATTGAGGGATATATATGCATATAATATTTCCCAATATATTATATTCCCCAATACATTCCCTCAATATATTGCCCAATAATACATGCATAAAAAATATATATTATATTCCCATATATATATTATATCTATAATATATATTTTCCCCAATTTATATATCTCATAAATATAATACATATATACTATATTCCCCAATATCTGTATCTCTTGCTGATCTGGGTACCATCCCATGGTCTTTGCCAATTAGAGTACCCTGCAAGCGTCTTTGCTAATTAAGGTACCCTGATGAGCTCCTTCATTTCGGTGCCCTGACAAGGGTCTTTGCTAATTTGGGTGCTCTACAAGGATCATTGCTAATGAGGGTGTCCTGTTGGAGCCTTTAATTTGGGTGCCTCGCAAGCATCTTTGCTCATTTGGGTACCATCCCACGGTCTTTGCTAATTTGGGTTCCACACTAGTGTCTTTGCTAATTAGGGTGCTCTGCTAGCATCTTTGCTAATTTGGGTGCCGTGCAAGGATCTTTGCTGATTTGGGTAGCAACCCAGGGTCTTCGCTAATTAGGGTGCCCTCATGACGTCCTTCATTTGGGTGCCCTGCAAGGGTCTTCACTAATTAGGGTGCCCTCATGAGGTCCTTCATTTGGGTGCCCTGCAAAGGTCTTTCCTAATTTGGGTGCTCTGTTGGGGCCTTTCATTTGGGTGCCCCACGAGCATCTTTGCTCATTTGGGTGCCCTGCAAAGATCTTGCTAATTTGGCTGCACCGTCAGGATCTTTTGCTAATTAGCGTGCCCTGCTGGGGTCTTTAATTTGGGTGCCCTGTGAGCATCTTTGTTATTTTGGGTACCCTGCGAGCATCTCAGCTGACCTGCGTACCATCCCACGGTCTTTCCAATGGAGGTGCCACACCAGGCCCTTCGCTAATTAGCAAAGCATCTTTGCTAATTGCAAGCAACCCCGTAAACCTTCAGCAGTGGTTGACGCCAAAGAGATCTTACAAAGGTGACATCCACTCCTGCCTCCATCTGGAACCTTCGGCAGGTGAGCACGGTCATGTTGGAGCATCCCAAAATCCTCGTGGGCAGCCCCTGTGCCGCATGAACCGCTAATTGTACAAACCGAACGGGGGAAGGCACTGCCAGTGGGGTGGGGGGGGGCAAGAATATGAAAAAAAAAAAAAAAAAAAAAAAGGGTAACGGCCATCAGGCCAGCAATAAACCAAAATTAATGATCTGTGGGAAGAAATCATGTCCACTTAATACCAGCTTTGAAACTCTAATAGAATAATGCGATACCGAGGGGGGGTGATGCCGAGCCCCTGACAGAGCAGGAGGATTTGGGGAGGGGGGAAGAGCATCCTTCCAGCAGGGGAAGGGGGGGGAGGGGGGGAGGGAGGGACAAGGCCCATGGAAGCCAACGGAGGGGGAGAGGCGGCAGCGTCCTGCGGGAGCTGAAGCGCAGCTTGGAGGTGGCTGAAGGGGAACATCACTGGGAAACACCGTGCTGGGGCTGAGCCCGACACAGGGTGGGTATTCTCTTTTTGTTTTCTTTTTTTTTTTTTTAATATTCTTTTTTTTCAATTTTGATTTTTTTTTGCTTTTTTTAATTTTCTTTTTTCTTTCTATTTTTTTAATTTTTCAATTCTCTTTTTTCTTTTTATTTTTCCATTTTCTTTTTTCTTTGTATTTTCCTTTTTTTAAATTTAGTTTTTTGTTTCTTTTTCCTTTTTTTTTCTACAGTGTCCAATTTTATATTTTCATTTTCTTTTTTTTTTCCAATTTTCTTTTTCTATTTATCTTCTTTTTTCTTTTTGTTTCCTATTTTCCTTTTATTTCCTTTTTTCCCATTTTCCTTTTATTTCCTTTTTTCCCATTTGACTTTTTTCATTATCTTTTTTCTTTCTTTTTTTTTCCAGTTTTCTTTTTATTTCCCCATGAGAAAAGGAAAACTCAATTCCCCTGCCACATCAGGGCAAAAAACGCCAGGGATTCCCAATCCCTATTTCAGTATCTACCATCCAACTCTTTCCCCAATCCTGCCTCCTCCCAGTAAAAATTTAATTATTTCAGGATTTTGCTCACCCTGGGACAAAAAGCCAAGCGTACAAATATTCCTGCTCCTGGCGGCGAGGGACGGGGAGGAGGCGCATCCCAAACTTTCCCTTCAGATTAAGGAAAAAAATGCCGACATGAAAAACTTTTGCCCGGGAAAGCCTGGGCGTGAGCAAAACCCTTAATTCCAGGAAAACCAGGATTAAAAGCGGATGTGGAGTATTTATGTGGAGTTGTGTAAATACAGACGCCGCAACCCGGCAGACGTCACCAGCGCTTGGAAAAATTTAAAGTATGCAACAAGAAAAATCCGTGTTTTCCAGTCAAGCTACACCACCTCGGAGCCAAAAAATACCAGTAAAAAACACTGGTTTTTATGAATGCCCCAAATCATACTGGTAATGCAGGGCTGCCCTCTCTGCCAGCATCCCAAAACCAGGCTGTGATCCCCACGTCTGGCTACGGGATGGCTCCCCTCTGATGATGCCAAACCCCACCCCACAGAGGCTCCAGAGCTTTTTCCTATGGGAAAATCCCAATTTTTTTCCCTAAAAATGCCGGAGTGGGGGGGGATAATTGTTAAAAGAGGAAGAGGATGGGGACAAGGGATCATCCCAGACTGGACCAAGGATGCTCAGGGATGCTCTGGCTCCCCGTGCACAGGGCGAGCAAGGATACACGGATCATCCTGGGCTGGACCAGGGATGCTCAGGGATGCTCCAGCTCCCCTCTACATAGTGGGGAAAATAAGCACCAAGCACGGATATACTCAATTCCCAGCTTTTTCCCGCAAGGATTCAGGCTCTCCATACAGAAAACTCAACCGGGATTGCGGGCACAAGCTGGCTTCATCCCCCCCCCCCACCCCCCCAAAGCAAAACAAGCGGCTGCTCATCTAAATAAACCTGGGATATAACGAAGGGATGTGCTGGACCGGCAGCACTAGGCAACCACCGAGGCTCGTGTTGCAGGATCCGGCCGCGCCGAGAGATTGCAGGGCCATGCCGTAAAGCGGCTATTTTGAGACGAGATATCGTCTCACTAACAATTTCCCCTGGTTTCATGTGACATCGACCCAGCATCCCTAAAATAAATGGGCAACCGCTCCCCCATCTTAAAGGGAATAGAAATATAAATGTTAAATATTATAACGCAGATGCCCAAATAATTGCTATTAACAATTTTTCTTATTTTAGGTTATTTGTAGGGAGGAGAATAAAAGCACACCAAAGGTGAAAAGCACTTTGGATTTCAGCAAATAGTTGGAAATCCCGTTAATTAAAAGTACACCGGGCTCAAAGATGCTGCTGAGATCCAGAGCTTGGGATCACAGAGGGATTTGGTGGGATTTTTACCCTGATTTGAGGAGTTTGCCCCCAGAAATTAAAAAATAAATAAATACAAGTTATCGCTTTCCAGGCAGGATTGGTCCCCGCCAGCCGTGTGCTCAGGATTTTCTTACCCAAAGCGGCAGCAAAGATGTGATGCTTGGTGTGCCAAAATAGCAAAAATTGTTGGAAAAACTATTGTTTGCTGATTTTTTTTTTTTTTTGGGGGGGGGGGCAATGAGCCCAACAGGATTTTTGCTATTTGGGGCTAAAAATCTCAGATTTAGGATTATCCTCATCCTTGCAGCCATATCACTGCTTATTATTATTGTATATTAAAATAATTCCAGATGAGTAAAGTATAAATTCAAAGAATTTTGCCAAAATAGCTCAATATCTTGATTGAAAACTACCATTTATCAGCTGGAAAAATAGTTTGCATCTCTCATGGAAGATAAACATCACTTTTTGCAGCTAAAACTTGCTCAGCAGCAAGTCTCAAAGTTATTTTTGACTCTATTTCTGCAGCTCCGGGGACGTCCCCTCTGCAATACTGACTTTCCTCAGTTGCAAACAGGACATAGTTTGAAATTCATGTTATAACCAAAAAAAAAAGGCACCAGGGCAAAGATTTTTCCAGGAATCTGAGCATCGGTGATGCTCACATGCTTGAAGGCTCGCGGGAAGCGCGCTGGGAGCATGCGTATGTATGCGCGTAGTGTTTTTCCCTGGAAATCGCCATCGTACGGCGTGCTGCACTATTCAACTCACATCGGAAAAGTTATTTTTCTTTAGGAGTGTCTGAGTGGGTCGATCTCCACCTGGAAGCTTGCTCGCAGAGGACACGACCATGATTTTCCTCCCCCGTGACAGGGAAGATGACACGCGCCTGGCGCTCGCTCCGCTCTCCTGCTCGATAATTTCCTACTATAAATGAATCCATCGATAATTTTCTATTATAAATCAATCAACCCATGATTTTCTATTATAAATCAATCAATCAATAGCTTCTTTTTATTATGAGTCAATTAGAATCAAATCGAATTTAATTAGATTTAGGTTTAGCCACCGGGCTAAATGCCACCATGCATCCCCCCCCCCCCCCCCCCTCCCCAAAAAGCAGGTATTTATAGCCGGCGCGTCTCATCGCCGCTGCCCTCAGCCCCAGCAATTAATTAAATTAGCACAAAGAGGGGCTTGTTGAGCGTCTCCGGCCTCGCAAAGTCAAGCCGGCGAACAGGAAACAAAGGGTCGAATTCTGTCTGGTTGGCTGAAGGGTGCTGTGTGTCCTGGCTGGGCGCCGGAGCGGGGCCGGGGGGTCCGTGTCGTGTCCCCGTTCCCCCCCCACCACCACCACTTCCCCAGGCCCTGCACCGTGGGAGCGATGCCACCCCATGGGAAAAGAGCCGGCGCCATGGGATATGGGGTGCGTGGGGTGAGCCACAGGGGCTTTGCAAATCCCACCTTGGGGAGGGTTTCCCAGCCCCATCACTCCCCAGATTTACGCTCAGCGTGCCCGATGCCGATTTGGGTGCATTTCAGCCACTTTCTGTGCTGGCCTCCATTGCAATGTGGCAATTCACCATTAAAAAATGGGGGGGGGGGGAACTCAAACCCCTGAGCCCTTCCCAACTCATCACAGGAGTGTGAGAGCACTTAGGCACCCAGCCCCTCTCTGAGCGCAATGAATTCGGGGTGAAAAAGCTCCCAGTAATTCCTGCGGGCAAAACAGCACCAGGAATTTTGCTGGCTTCCCCCCCCGCATTGAGCCAAATCCCAACATAAATGGTCACAGGGAAAACAAACACCCACCCCCCCACCCCCAATGTCTACGCCTTGTGATAACCTTGGCCACTGTCCAGGTGTTCTGCTATTAAAGATGCTGCTACATCGCTTTATTCGGTGTTTTTAGTATAAATATTCTCGCCAGGTCCTTCAGTGAAGTTGTTTGGGATGTTAATTTTAAAAGGAGGGGGGAAACAAATGATGGTTTTTGAGGTTGTTTAGGTAAAGAGGAACAATTTAGTGCAGCATAGGGTGGGATTAAAACAGAAAAGGTGACATTAAATAGAAGGAAAAGCTCCCTGATGGCTCCCAGGATAAGGAGAAAATGCTGAAATGCTCAAAAAGAGTGAAAGGCAACTCAATAAAAAGTGATGGGTGTGATAGCGGGATTTGGGGGAGGGGGGGGTTGCACAGGGAAAAATATCGGGAATGGGGAAGTACGCCCGTGATGGGGACTGGTTTGGCATGAGCTGCATGCAAAAGCTGGAGAAGAATCACTAAAATAGCACGAGCATACCTAAAACTGCAGCAGCATCCCTAAAATTGGACCAGCAACCCAAAAATTGGATGAATATCTGCAAAGTTACATGAAAATTGCTAATATTGCATAAGCATCCCTAAAACTGCAGCAGCATCCCTAAAAGTGCAGCAGCATTCCTAAAGTTGCAGCAGCATCCCAAAAATTGGACGAGCATCACTAAAAGTGGACAAGCATCACTCTAATTGCACCAGCATCATGAAAAGTGGATAAGCATCCCTAAAGTTGCACCAGCGTCCCCAGAATTGCACCAGCATCCCTAAAATTTGCACCAGCATCCCTAAAAATCACACCAGCATCCTTAAAATCCCACCAGCATCCCTAAAATTGCACCAGCATCCCCAAAATTCCACCAGCATCCCGAAAATCACACCTCGAATTGGACCATCAATGCTAAAATTACACCAACATCCTCAAAATTGGCCGAACAGCCCCAAAATCTCACCAGCATCCCTAAAATCACACCAGCGTTCCAAGAATTGCTGCATTACCAAAATTGGACAAGCATTACCAAACTTGCACTATGACCCCCAAAATTGGAGTATTACCATAATTGCACCAGCATCCCACAAAATGGCACCACCATCCCCAAAATTGCAGGAGCATCACCAAAATTGGACAAGCATCCCCAAAATTACACCACCATCCCCAAAACTGAACGAGCATCACCGAAATCACACCAGCATCACTGAAATCACACCAGCATCCCTATAATCACACCAGCATCCCTAGAATTGCCGCATTCCAAAAATTGGATGAGCATCCTCAAAATTGGACCACCATCCCCAAAACTGGATGAGCATTACCGTAATGGCACCCCATCCCTAAAAATGGCACAAACATCCCCCAAATCACACCAGCATCATCAAAACTGCCCCAGCATTCCCAAAATTGCACCACCACCCCCCAAAATAGGACGAGCATCGCCAAAATCATGCCACCATCCCCAAGATTGGACGAGCATCCCAAAAAGTCCACCAACATCCCCAAAATTGCATCATCAATGATAAAATTTGACCAGAATCCATAAATTGGACAAACAGCCCCAAAAGTGCACCAGCACCCCTAAAATCACACCAGCACCATGACAACTGCCGCATCGCCAAAATTGGATGAGCATCACCAAAATTGGACGAGCATCCCAAAGATTGCACCAGCATCCCTCAAAATGGCACCACCATCCCCCAAATTGCAGGAGCATCACCAAAATTGGACAAGCATCCCCAAAATTACACCACCATCCCCCAAACTGGATGAGCATCACCGAAATCACACCAGTATCCCCAAAATTGCACCAGCATCCCCAAAAATGTACCCGCATCCCTAAAATCACACCAGCATCCCAAGAACTGCTGCATTCCAAAAATTGGATGAGCATCCTCAAAATTCGATCACCATCCCCAAAATTGGATGAGCATTACTGTAATAGCACCGCCATCCCTAAAAATGGCACAAACATCCCCCAAATCACACCAGCATCATCAAAACTGCCCCAGCATTCCCAAAATTGCACCACCACCCCCAAAATAGGACGAGCATCGCCAAAATCACACCAGCATCCCCAAGATTGGACGAGTATTCCAAAAATTCCACCAACATCCCCAAAATTGCCCCATCAATGATAAAATTTGACCAGAACCCATATATTGGACAAACAGCCCCAAAAGTGCACCAGCACCCCTAAAATCATACCAGCATCCCGACAATTGCTGCATCACCAAAACTGGACAGTCATCCCCAAAATTGCACCACCATCCCCAAAACTGAATAAGCATCACCCAAATTGGACAAGCATCCCCAAAATTGTACCAGCATCCCTAAAATCACACCAGCATCCTTAGAATTGCCACATTCCAAAAATTGGATGAGCATCCTCAAAATTGGACCACCAACCCCAAAATTGCATGAGCATTACTGTAATCGCACTGCCATCCCTAAAAATGGCACAAGGATACCCAAAATCACACCAGCATCCCTAAAATAGCCTCACCATCCCCAAAATTGGATAAGCATCACCAAAATTGGACAAGCATCCCTACCATTGCACCAGCATCCCTCAAAATGGCACCACCATCCCCAAAATTGCAGGAGCATCACCAAAATTGGACAAGCATCCCCAAAATTACACCACCATCCCCAAAACCGGACGAGCATCACCGAAATCACACCAGTATCCCCAAAATTGCACCAGCATCCCCAAAAATGTACCCGCATCCCTAAAATCACACCAGTATCCCGAGAATTGCTGCCTTCCAAAAATTGGATGAGCATTACCGTAAATGGACTGGCATCCCTAAAAATGGCACAAACATCCCCAAAACTACACCAGCATTCACAAAATTGGATGAGCATCACCAAAATCTCCCCAGCATCCCCAAAACTGCCCCAGCATCCCCAAGACTGCAACACCACCCCCAAAGTTGGACAAGCATCACCGAAATCCCACCAGCATCCCCAAGATTGGATGAGCATCCCCAAAATTGCACCACCGTCCCCAAAATTGGATGAGCATTGCTGAAATCACACCAACATCCCCAAAATTGGATGAGCATCCCCAAAATTCCACCAGCGTCCCTAAAAATGGCACAAGGATACCCAAAATCACACCAGCATCCCTAAAATAGCCTCACCATCCCCAAAATTGGATAAGCATCACCAAAATTGGACGAGCATCCCTACCATTGCACCAGCATCCCTCAAAATGGCACCACCATCCCCAAAATTGCAGGAGCATCACCAAAATTGGACAAGCATCCCCAAAATTACACCACCATCCCCAAAACCGTACGAGCATCACCGAAATCACACCAGTATCCCCAAAATTGCACCAGCATCCCCAAAAATGTACCCGCATCCCTAAAATCACACCAGTATCCCGAGAATTGCTGCCTTCCAAAAATTGGATGAGCATTACCGTAAATGGACTGGCATCCCTAAAAATGGCACAAACATCCCCAAAACTACACCAGCATTCACAAAATTGGATGAGCATCACCAAAATCTCCCCAGCATCCCCAAAACTGCCCCAGCATCCCCAAGACTGCAACACCACCCCCAAAGTTGGACAAGCATCACCGAAATCCCACCAGCATCCCCAAGATTGGATGAGCATCCCCAAAATTGCACCACCATCCTCCAAATTTGACGAGCATTACCAAAATTGGACAAGTATCCCCCCAAAACTGTCCCAGAGTCCCCAAAATTGGATGAACATCCCTAAAATCGGCCCCAGCATCCCTCAAAGTGCCCCAGCATCCCCAAAATTCCACCCCCATCCTTTAAATCGCCCCCACGTCCCGCAAACCTGGACGAGGGGACGCTCCAGCCCAACTCCGGGACATAAGGGCGGGAGTAAAATCTGAGCTGGATTAAATTCCGTCACAATTCCGCCGAAAAATCTGACTCTTAATCCCGATTTATTCTACCCAGCTCATGACATGCTGCATCCTTATAGGAAAATAACCCACCAATACCATGTACTATTTATTATTTATTTCTTCTTATTGATTAATTGTTATTATTATTTAGTATTAACTTGCATTATTTAATTAATTTTGCTCTTATTATTTTGTTATATTATTGTATTATATATTATTTATTCTATTTTTGTATATTATTTTATTATTATATTATTATTTATTACCTATTTCTTTATTTTTTTAAAGGTTAAAATGCGCTCCAGAAATGAAGAGGTGGCTGCGGTCTATCAACACCCGGCAAAATTGCCCCACTTAATTTTATATATATACATTTATTTTTTTTAATGGCAATTAATTAATTGCCAGAGTTACGAGATGTCAGACCTGGCACCAAGGTATCAAGAAACCAATTTTGGCACGTAAACGCATTAAAAGACCTTTTCCGGGCACTTTAGATAAATGAGATTTTCTTGGGATTGACATAACTAAAAAGAATAAAATTTTATTTATTTATTTGTTAATTAATTTATACTCTTTCTTTTAACTCCTCCAGCAAAGTTAATGTACTCAGAATCCAGATTTGGGGTTTTTTTTAAAATAATTTTATTTAAAGTGGGCGAGGTCCCCGCGGCCACAGAGGAGCCCCGTTAGGGGACACCCTGGGTTTGCTGCTCGAACCTGCTGCCCAAAAGCAGGCAAAAAAGTGAAAAAAACAAGAGAGAAGAAGGAAAAAGAGGCAAAAACTAAGGTGTAAAAAAGAAAAAAAAAGAAATAAAAGAAATAAAAAAAGTAATAAAGGACATTTAAAAAAAATTTTTAAAAAGAGAAAAAAGTCAAATATAAAAGGAAGACGGGGAGGGGAAAAAAGGGGAAAAAAGGGAAAAAGGGAAAAAATGAAAAAGGGGAAAGGGAAAAAGGAAAAGAAAGGAAAAGGAAGGAAAAAGGGGAAAATGGAAAAGAAAGGACAAGAAAGGAAAAGACAAAAAAAGGGTAAAAGGAGGGAAGGGAAGGGAAGGGGAAGGGAAGGGAAGGGAAGGGAAGGGAAGGGAAGGGAAGGGAAGGGAAGGGAAGGGAAGGGAAGGGAAGGGAAGGGAAGGGAAGGGAAGGGAAGGGAAGGGAAGGGAAGGGAAGGGAAGGGAAGGGAAGGGAAGGGGAAGGGAAGGGAAGGGAAGGGAAGGGAAGGGAAGGGAAGGGAAGGGGAAAGGGAAATGGGGGAAGGAAAGGGGGGAAGGGAAAAAGGAATAAATGAAAAGAAAGGAAAATAAAGGAAGATAAAGGAAAATAAAGAAAAAAAGAAAAAAGGGAGAAAAGGGAAAATGGAAAAAGGAAAAAAGAAAAAAGGTGGAAAAGGGGGAAAAAGGGAAAAAAAGAGAGTCTTTTCCCACCCAGGACTGTTTCCGGGCTGTCCAACCTCTCACGGAGCCCAAAGCCCGTCCAGGCGCCGGGGTGGCATCTCGCAGTGCCGGTCACCGTCCCAACAGGGAGCCACGACGGGTGTGTCACCATCCAACTCCTGTTCGCAACCACAGCCTCAAAAAAGTATAAAATCCGGGTGAAACAACACAGGAACCTCTCAAACCGCTTCAAACTGGGGCTTATTTTTAAGCAGCTTTTTGGGATTTCTTGGGAAAAGGCGGCCAGCCCTCGCAGCCAGGGAGAGGGAGAACCCAGGGAAAAAAAAATGTGGTTTCAGTTATAACTTTTCTCATAATTTTTTGCAACACTTTATTAAAGTTGAAAGCTCCATTTAGAACATTATTGGGGGTATTTTATTATTTTTTTTTCATCCACCCAAGTAGGATTTCATGGCAGGATTTAACTCCCCTCTACCTGCACCCAAATAATGTGGGGGGTTTTGGGGCGTACTGGAGCCTGAACTGGAATTTTGATGGGCTTTTGGTGGGGCTACCTGGATCTTTGGGATTTTCCTGCCAGGATTATAGCCAGTGGAGGTGGGATGGGACATGTCGCATGGCATGGGATGCTGAAACACGGTTGAAGGAGGGAATGGAAAATCAAATTCAATATGGGAAAATGAAAGAAAAAAAGAAAAGAAAAAGAAAAAGAAAAAGAAAAAGAAAAAGAAAAAGAAAAAGAAAAAGAAAAAGAAAAAGAAAAAGAAAAAGAAAAAGATTTAAAATTAAATGAAAAATTAAAATTAAATTTAAAAATAAAAATAAAATTAAAAATGAAAATAAATTAAAATTAAAAATAAAAAACCAAAAATTAAAAATAACATTTAAAAATAACAAAAATAAAGTAAGATAAGATAAAAATAAAAAAAAATAAAATAAAAGGAAATATAAAATAATAACACAAAGAAAATTTTTTTAATTAAATAAAAAAGCAAACTAAGCAAGTAAATAAATAAATAAATGAAACTTTGAGGGTCACAGAATATTATTTCTAGATTAAAAAAACCCTAAAATGGATTTTTAGATAAGCTTCATCCTCTTCCCGAGCCCTCCTTCCCCTTCGCTCCTCCGGCGTCGCTCCCTCAGAGCATCTGCATCTCATTAGCTGCAAAGAGCATCCCGCTAGAGCAGCACTGACCAACAGAAAAAGCCTTTTTTGGCCTCTTAAAAAAGAAAAAAAAACCCAAAATAATACGCCAGAAGCTCGCAAATATTTAACGAACGCTAATTTCAATTGAGGTACGGAGTACGGAAGGTTTACTTTCCCTTTCAGGAGCGGGAAGGCCAAAAAAGTAAGATATAATCAGGCGGGGGGAAAAGAGCTGAGGCCAAATTCTCATCTTATTTATACAGCTGCAAATCACAGCTGGGCCAAGGCGACCTCATCCCGCCGGGATCGCGGCTCCATCCCGCCCCGGAGCGCTGGTTTTCCCGTCGGGATTATCCGCAGCATCACCCGACTCCTGGCGAGGCTGGAGGATGATCAAAACCGGGTCTAAATTTAAGTGGGGATTAATTCCCATCCCTTGGGATTATTAGTTTGAGCCAGCATCTTAACGATCACATTAATGACGGCGGGAAATAATTTAGTTTTTCGCTAATTAGAGGGCATTTGTTAACAACCTCTTCGGTGGCGGTGAAAATTGGGGATCAAGTTATGTGACAGCACGTGGGATATTAAATTGGAGCAGGAGTTGTCCGGATCCGGCAAATTATCCCGCTAACACCCCAAAAAAGCATTTTTCCGCATTTTTCCAGAGTAAAACGCGGATGGAGAATCCTGGGGGATGGGATGCTGAGATGCATCAAGGGTACCCACGACCATTAAAAAAAGAAGATAGCGATGCTCAGTCCGGCTTTCCCATGGATGTCAAACCATGAATTAATTTAAAAATTCACCAGAAAAGCAAAAATCACCCGAAATCCAAAGCTGCCCCTCTGCAGGGACTGGTTTTATCCAGGAGTTGGCAAAAAAAGGTGATTCCCTGATGCTCCAGTGGGATAAAACCCTCCCCTCCTGACACAATGTTCTGCGGTTACTTCAAAAAAAAAAAAAAGGATTTGCTTGAAAAAAAGGAAATTTCCTTAAAAAAAAGCAGTTTTCCTTAAAAAAAAGCAGATTTCCTTAAAAAATGGTGATTTCCTTTAAAACAAGTGGGAATTTCCTTAAGAAAAGATTTCCTTTAAAAAAAGATTTTCTTTAAAAAATGTCCTTAAAAAAAGATTTGCTTAAAAAAAGATGGCGATTTCCTTAAAAAAGGGGGAGATTTCCTTAAAAGGGGGGAGATTTCCTTGAAATTGGGGATTTCCTTTAAAAAGGAGATTTCCGTGAAAAAAGGCTATTTCCTTAAAAAAAAAAGGCAATTTCCTTAAAGAAAAAAGGCCATTTCCTTAAAAAAGGGTGATTTTCTTAAAAAAAGGCTATTTCCTTAAAATAGGGGGAGACTTCCTTAAAAAAGGAGATTTCCTTAAAAAAAGGCGATTTCCTTAAAAAAGGTAATTTCCTTAAAAAAAAGGTTATTTCCTTAAAAAGAAAGGTGATTTCCTTAAAAAGGTGATTTCATCAAAAAATACAGCAATTTCCTTAAAAAAAAGGGAGATTTCCTTTAAAAAACAGATTGCCTTTAAAAAGGGGGGAGATTTCCTTAAAAAAAAAGATTTCCATTAAAAAAAAGGCAATTTCCTTCAGAAAAAGGCAAGTTCCTTAAAAAAAAAAGGGCAATTCCTTTAAAAAAAAAAGACAATTTCCTAAAAAAAAAAAAAGGAAATTTCCTTTACTTCCCCCTCCCAAAAATGACAGAGGGAGAAGAGAACACATTCTGGATGACCGGCTGGGATGCTGAGCATCACTTTTATCCCCTTTCCCTCCCCCTCCGTGACATCAGGGGGGTGTTTAATATCATATATATATAAAATATTACATCTATAAAGTTATTTTTATACATCACATTTAAGTCAAGGGGGTTACGGCCCCCCCAATGCTGTTTTTGGGGAGCCGGGGCTGCAAACTGCCTTCAAAATCCCCATTTTGGGACGCTGGGGAGCACAGCATCGCCCCCCCCTGCCCCCTGCTGCCAGCTCCCCTATTAACCTCTCCCGTAATTAGCCTCCAGCAATTAACTTTTGCCCCTAACTAAGGAATCTCAGCGCTGGGAGTTCAATAAAGTAGGGAGGGGATAAAAAAAAAAAAAAAAAAAGAATAAATAAGGGGGAATCCCGAATCGCCCGTCTGCTCTGAAAGGCTTAACCACCCCCCCCTAAAAAAAAAGGTGTTATTTTTTAACACAAGTTGCCCCAAATCCCATTAATTCACCCATTGATTGCAGCACAGGGCTGCAAACCACCCCCAAAATGTCCCGCCCAAAAAGATTTTGGGGTGGTTTGGTGGGAGTTTTTTTCACCAACCATCCCCCCCCCCCCCCAACCCCAACCTTTTCGCGGCGGGAAGATGCCAAACGCGCCGAGTCAGCACTTTCGGAGGCGCGATGCCCAAAAGTTGCGCCAAAAGACGGGTTTACCCAACACCACCCCCCCCGCACTCCACTCCCCTGGCTTTTTTTTGGGGAGGGGGGGGAATTTCGAGGAAAAAGAAGGCTACAAAAAAAAAAGGAAAACAAAGCCAAATTTCACCATTTTCCTCCCTATTTTCTGCTTCGCCCCAGCAGGCAGCTGCCCCCGCATCCCAGCCAAAAATAATCCGTCCCCCTCCCTCCTTTTTTCTAATCTAATCTCCCTGGCTGGGAGTTTGAAACGGGAACGGGAGTTTCCCGTTACCCGGAGAGCTGGGGGGGGGAAAAAAATGATCCTTGGGAGGGAGAAAAACCGGGAAAAGCCCAAACAAAGAGTTGAGCTTCGAGGACCGGGATGGAGCCGGGGGGGCGGGGGGGGGGGGGAGACGGACACACGAGACACCCCCAATCCGTTGCTCAAACTTCCCCAGCTGCCCGACGCCGCCGGCGGAGCTGCCCTCCTGCGGGTGTAAATACGCTAAAAAAAATAAAAATTCAAAAGAAATTCAAAATAATTATAAGAATTTTAAATTCCCCCCCCCCCCCCAGTACGGCGGCGAAGCTGCTAAAATGGATTTATTTCGCATTATCCAAGCCGGCGGGTACAGGAGGGGGGTGCTGGGGTTGGGGGGGGGGGGGGGAAGCCCCCACGGAGTTGTCCCAGTGGGGGGGAAAAAATGGGGTGTACTGGGAGAACTGGGGTGTACTGGGAGAAGGGGGGGTGAGCCCCGGGAGAAGCGGCGGGCTGCGGCACGCCGGCGTTTGGGCGCTGGCGTCGAGCCCGCATGGGGCCCTGCACGGCGGCACATTGCGTGTGTGTGTCCCCCGTCCCCCCCCCCCCCCCCAAAAAACCCCAAACTGGGTGCCCTGGGGGTGCTGGGGCAGGGGGGGCCACCCCGAGGTAAATGGGTGCCCCGGTCTCATTTGCACAGGGGGTAGGGGGGGCTGCAAGCGGTTGGGGGGGGGGGGGGGGGTTACAGACCCTGGGGGGGGGGGCACTGCAACCAGTTTGGGGGGGCTGCAACTAGTTGGGGGGTTGCAGCCCCTGGGGGGGCCATTGCAACCAGTTTCGGCAGGACTGTAACCAGTTTTGGGGGGTTGCACGCACTGGGAGGGGGGGGGGGGGGCATTGCAACCAGTTTCGGCGGGGCTGGAACCAGTTTTGGGGGGCCGGAACCAGTTGGGGGGTTGCAACCCCTGGGGGGGGGGGGGCATTGCAACCCGTTTGGGGGGCTGCAACCCCCCCCCCCCCAGTTGGCATTGCAACTGGCTGGGGGTGTTGCAGCCCCCGGGAGGGGCATTGCAACCAGTTTGGGGGGGCTGCAACCCCCCCCCCCCCCCGGGGGAGCATTGCAAGTGGCTAGCGGGGGTGGTGGGTGGGCTGTAACACCCCCCCCCCCCCCCCCCAAAATGGCATTGCAACTGGTTGGGGGGGGCTGCAGAGGGTATTGCAACCAGTTGGGGGGGGGGCTGCAGCCCCCCCTGGGGGATTGCAACCGGTTGGGGGGGGGGGCATTGCAACCAGTTGAGGAGTCTGCAGCCACTCTGAGGGTATTGCAACCAACTTGGGGTGGCTACAACCCCCCCCCCCCCCCCCCCCCCCCCCGGAGGGGGCACTGCAACCGGCTGGGGGGGGCTACAACCCCCCTAAAAGCACCACAGCCCCCCCCGGGGTCATTGCAAACAGCCGGGGGGGGGGGGCTGGAATCCCCCCGGGGGGGGGGCACTGCAACCGATCGGGGGGGGGGGGGTCTGCAACCCACCCCCCCCTCCCGGGGGGGGGCATTGCAACCAGTCAGGGGGGGCTGCAACCGGCCGGGGGGGGGGGTCCGGAACCGGCCGGGGGCGGGGGGTGCAAACCTTGTAGAAGCACTACAACCCCCCCCCCCACCCCGGGGTGGGCTGCAACCGGCTTGGGGTGGGGGGTGGGGGGGGGTCTGCAACCGTCCGGGGGTGCTGCAACCGGCTGGGGGGGGGGGGGGGGGGGCGGGCGGGTTGTAGCCCCCCCGGGATCATCGCAACCGGCCCGGGGAGGGGGGGGTCACCGCAGAGAACCGCAACGGCGGGGGCAAACCGTAGCCGGCTGGAGGTCAGCCCGGAGGGGGGGGTTACAGAGGTGGGGGGGGGGGGGAAGAACCGGACACCGGGGACAGACGGACACACACCCGCCACCCGCGGCCCCGCACCGGGGGAGCGGGGGGGGGGGGGAGGCGGTGCGGAACGCCAAGTTACTTCCCGCACCGGAGGGGATGGAGGTGGGATTTTTGGGGGGGGGGGGGGTGGGGGGGCCGAGACGGGGAAGGAGGGGTGAGGGGGGGGGGGATCCCCGCCGCCACACGTGCCCCGCCGCCCGGGCCGCTTTGTCCGCGTCGCTGGCGGCGGCTCCGCCCGCCCCCGCCGGTGAGTGACAGCCTACCTGCCCGCCAATCTTCATCACACCGACACCGGCCTGACAGCGCGGCCGCCGCTCGCCGCCCGCCCGCCCCGGCCCCGCCGCCGCCGCCGCCGCCGCCGCCGCCGCCGCCGCCGCCGCCGCCGCTGCCGCCGCCGCCGCCGCCGGACACGCCCCGCCCCGGCACGCCCCGCCCCGGCACGCCCCGCCCCGGCACACGCCCCGCCCCGGCACACGCCCCGCCCCGCCGCCGCCGCCGCCCGCTACGCCACGCCCCCCTCCACACACCAGGCCTCGCCCCTCAGGCCACGCCCCCGCCCGCGCGCCGCGCGCCGACCACCGCCCCCTGCTGGCCGACGCCGCGCGCGCGCACGCACACCCCCCCCCCCTCCGTTTGGCCCCGTTATTAATTGCGGGGGGGGGGGGGGGGGGGGGGAATTCTGCCCCCCCCCCCCCCCCCCCCAATTTTGGTCACGTGAGACATTAACACGCACACCCACCACCTCCCGCTTCTCCCAAGGACCTGGGGCCGCTTCCACTGGGAGCACTGGGAGCAGCAGGGGTTACTGGAGGCACTGGGAGCACTGGGAGCAGCAGGGGTTACTGGAGGCACTGGGAGCACTGGGAGCAGCAGGGGTTACTGGAGGCACTGGGAGCACTGGGGCGCGCCAGGAGTACTGGGGACACCGGGAGCACAGGGTCCTGCGGTCAAAGTTTCCCACATTTCCTTGCAGGAGCTGCAAGGATGGATTTTTCGGGATGCAGCTGGCCACAGTTTGGTTTCTCCCGCTTGCCCATCCCCTTCCCTGACACAAACCGCCGTTAAAACCGGGTTCAGTAAGAGCCACTGAATTTCTGCCGGTTGCCCAAGGAATATGGCACGGCAAAGGGAATCACTTCAAATAGCCCCGGAATTCTTTCAGCATCTTGTCTGGAAAACCAGCGAGGAAAAGAGGGTGGGCACATTTTAAGCCCGTCATTGCCAAAAATGTCAGAATGCTTGATAGTTTAGGGTTCTCCTGATGCAGGGCTGGTTCTTCTGGCACCGGCAGCAGTGAGCTTCCCATGTTCACTCCTCGAGCATCCCGTGTTCACTCCTTGAGTGTCCCATGTTCGCTCCTCGAGTGTCCCATGTTTGTTCCTTGAGCATCCCAAGATCATTCCTCGAGAATCCCAAGATCATTCCTTGAGCATCCCAAGTTCATTCCTTGAGCATCCCTTGTTCGCTCCTTGAGCTTTCCAAGATGGTTCCTTGGGCATCCCATATTCATTCCTTGAGCATCCCAAGTTCACTCCTTGACCATCCCATGTTCACTCCTCGAGCATCCAAAGTTCATTCCTCGAGCATCCCTTGTTTGCTCCTTGAGCATCCCACGATTATTCCTTGGGCATCCCACGATTGTTCCTTGGGCATCCCACATTCACTCCTCAAGCATCCCAAGTTCATTCCTCAAGCATCCCTTGTTTGCTCCTTGAGCATTCCAAGATCGTTCCTTGGGCATCCCACATTCATTTCTTGAGCATCCCAAGTTCACTCCTTGACCATCCCATGTTCGCTCCTGAAGCATCCCAAGTTCATTGCTCAAGCATCCCTTGTTTGCTCCTCGAGCATCCCGCATTCACTCCTTGAGCATCTCATTCCTCTTCCCCCATTTCTGTTGCTGATCGCCAAAGGGATTCCTCTGCTGTTTTCAGAATCTCGCACTCATCCCCCAGGAAAAGTAGCCAGGCTTGGAATTTTCCCCCCAAAAAGCAAAAGCCACTTCTTCCCAGGAGTGTTTTTTCCAGAGGTAAATTATCATCCCTGGTTAAAAAACCAGTACCTGATTTCCTGGTGGAATTGGCTCCGCATCGACATCGGGCCATGTCCAACCCCTACAAAACCAACAAAACCCTCGATTAAATGCCTTATTCCGTATCCCCATCCCAAGCCAGGGCACAGACCACTGGAAAACCTCCCTGAAATTAAATTAAACCCCCTTCACATGGGGGTCCCCCACAATTTGGGGGGTTGTGCCATTCACCTGCCCCAATGGTGGGGCACAGGCGTCTTGGAGGGATGGGGGTTTTTTTGCACCCTTGAAGTCAGTGTCGTAAATATATAATTACCGCAAACTAATCAGCACTTATTCAAGAGCACACGGATGGTTCCTTCTCCAAAGTGATGAGCACTCGGAGCAAGTTTGCTAAAATATTAAACATTTGGCAAGAGCAGCGACATATATAACCAGCAATATTTACATTTTTACATAACGGGCTTCAGGAGAAAACAAATTACACAAAATATAGCGGTTTAGTCTCCATCGTTTGACTGCTCCTCCATAAATAATTCAATTCTCTTTCCAAGATTGCATTATTGCTCGTGTCGGATTTCTCTAAGAAAACTGTGACGGGATACTCTGAAAAATACAGAATAGTGAAGCCAAGTAAATTATTAAACGATAGATGTTAAAAACGAGACGGGGGGTTTCGCGTGCAGCCGGGGCTGAGGCTGGGCTCCTAAGGCTGAGCTCTGCGGCATCACGATGGGTCAGAGGGGTAAGATAGAACAATGGAATCGTTTTGGTTGGAAGGGACCTTTAAGATCATTGAGTCCAACCGTTAACCCAACACTGCCAAAACCACCACTAAACTATGTCCCTCAGCACCACGTCTGCCCGTCTCCAGGGATGGCAACTCCACCTCTTCCCTGGGCAGCCTGTTCCTAGGCTTGACAACCCTTTCCATGAAGAAATTTTTGCTAGTATCCAATCTCGGTGCAACTTGAGGCCATTTCCTCTTGTCCTATTGCTTGTTACCTGGGAGAAGAGATGGACCCCCACCTCGCTACAACTTCCTTTCAGGTAGAGATTGATAAGGTCTCCCCTCGGCCTCCTTTTCTCCAGGCTGAACAACCCTGGTTCCCTCAGACACTCCTCATAAGACTTTTGCTCCAGACCCCTCACCAGCTCCGTTGCCACTCTCCAGGACCTCAAATGTCTTTCTGGTTGTGAGGGGCCCAAAACTGAACACAGTACTCGAGGTACAGCCTCACCAGTGCTGAGTACAGGGGAACGATCACTGCCCCAGTCCTGCTGGCCACACTATTCATGATCCAGGCCAGGATGCTGTTGGCCTTCTTGGCCACCTGGGCTCACTGCTGGCTCATGTTCAGCTGGCTGTCCACCAACACCCCAGGTCCTTTTCTGCCGGGCAGCTTTCCCGACACTCTGCCCTAAGCCTCTAGCACTGTATGGGGTTGGTGTGGCCAATGTGCAGGACCCAGCACTTGGCCTTGTTGAACCTCATACCATTGGCCTCGGCCCATCGATCCAGCCTGTCCAGATCCCTCTGTAGGGCCATCCTACCATCAAGCAGGTCGACATGCCCACCCAACCTGGTGTCATCCGCAAACTGACTGAGGGTGCACTCAACCTCCTCGTCCAGGTCGTTGATAAAGATATTCAACAGAACTGGCCCCAGTACTGAGCCCTGGGGAACAGCACTTGTGACCGGCCACCATCTGGATTTCACTCCATTCACCACCACTCTCCGGGCCTGGCCATCCAGCCAGAATTTTTTACCCAGAGGAGTGTAAGCCCATCCAAGCCATGAGCAGCCAGTTTCTCCAGGAGAATGCTGTGGGAAACGCTGTCAAAGGCTTTGCTAAAGTCAAGGTAGACAACATCCACGGCCTTTCCCTCATCCACTAGGCAGGTCACCTTGTCATAGAGGGAGCTCAGGTTAGTCCAGCAGGGGTATCCCCTGCAAATTGCAAGCTCTCTCCCTGGGAGGGTGTCTGATCCCCTCAGGAGTTAAAGGATGATAAAAAGGGATCCCTGAGGATAATTTAGGACTTGGTTCGGATCAGATGCTGCTCCAAACTGGCCCAGCTCAGACAGTGGTGGTACCCATTAGCCCTTCATCCCACCGGCTCGGGAACCGCGCCGCAATCGGGGAGGGTGGTGCTTCATCCAAATCGCCTGTTAAAATTCATGTTGGATTTTTAGAAGACACTCAGGGTACAGATATTTCCCCCCACCTTTCAAAACCCTCTCCAGTTACGAGTTCCAAGAAGAGAGGAAAAAAAATCAGCATCATCCAACACAGCCTTAAAAGCAATGTGATTAACTCGGGACCTGACACACGGACAGTTTTCTGTCCAAACCCAGTGATGCTCGCACTGAGTCTGGGCTGAAGTTAAGGGATTCCCTAAATTTTAACTATTTAGCTCATGGAGGATTTCTATTCAAGCTGATTTCCCTCGGTTTGTGATACTTCAGATACCCACAGGACAACTCCTCTTCTTAAATACGTTTATTTTTACCTCTGCACATAATTTTCCTGGGAATTACAAGAGAGTGAACCCAAAAAGGCACTGAAGCAACAGCATTATTTTTGAAGCCACCGTGCATTTTAAATAGCCTCAGACACGCAAATAAGAAGAAGTAACGCTGCACAGATTTGACAACTATTAATAGATAAATACACAGGAGAATAAAATTAAAGGCTTTATCGATAATCTGCAGGCACAAGGAGGATGTATTAAGAATAAGTGATCGATGCCGGGATGTCTTGATATTCCTGGAGGTTTCCCCATGCAAGATTAAATAAGATTAAATCTTATTTCTTGTGAGGGATTGATGGGTTGATAATAAAGAAAGCTAAAGCCAAAATAAAAGATTTTTCCATGTCGTTGTCTCCACCAAGCAGCCTGGATCAAGTGGGAAAATACCTGAAGAAATGAGATTTCTCCCCACCCCAGCCTGACACCAGGTGAGCGGGGATTAATGGTGGCTCGTTAACGATGACCCTTTGGGGTCCTTCTGGAGGAAAAATGCTGCGTAAGTGGCAGGTTATACATATTTCAATTAGACACACCCCCACCCACCCCCCCATGCTGCCAACTTACTCCTTTTAAATGTTTAATTTCAAGGCGTAATAAGCCCACAGCTGGTTCTTGCTGCTCCGTCAGGCTCGCCCAGGCAAAGTTATCACAAGCGGCCGACAGACTGATCCTTTCCCAAGCATTTCCAGGGGTACAAAAAACAAAAATCACAAAACCAAGGAGGGTCTGGATGTTTAAAGCAACTTACCTCCAGCACCCAGGGAAGCTTTGGAGTCTGTTTTCCAAGAGACGGTATCGGCCAGTGGGCTGGAGGGAGATGCACTCAGAGGGGATAAAAAAAGCTAAATAATCATGAAACTACACCTTGTACAAACACTGTGAAAATAAAAACTGGGGTTGATTAATGGGATAAGCCAGGTAAAGCAATAAAACAAAACAAACTTATTTTTTACTTGGATATCTGCAGTAATTGGGAACCAGACAGCCAGCAAAAGCGATGTGGAGATGCTGAATCCCGTCCTTTTAAATTTTGGCTCCACCCGAGATGTTTCTTCACCTTGGCTGGGCTTCAGCATCCCTTCCCCACCCTCGTTTCGGTTGGCTCCACCACGGGAGTTCAACCTTCAGCCGCAGCATCTCTTTACCAAGCGATGCAAGCGCGGCGCCAACCGCCGGCACCAGCCTGGCTTCGAAGGAGCCGGCGAAGGGAGAAGCGGAGAGATGGTCACAACTCTTTAAAGATGCAAATTGAGAAGCAGCCATCATAACCAGAGAGCTCTGTTAATTCTCTTACAAGTATGCAGATTTCGATGCTGACTTTTCCTAGGCTTATTTGTTTTATTTAGCAATAAATTTAATACCAACTCCCTGAAGCAAAGAGACAGATGGACTATAAACTTTGAATTTTGAGTAGCTTTACTTCCTTAGGTTGGTGTCATCTTTGATCTCTCCTGAAATTACATCTAGGAAAGTTTGCAGGGATTGAATTCTGTTTTTTTATAGCCCTCAAAGCCATATGATTAGCCGCCTTTTAATTTTATTATTTTTTTTGCACAGGTTACCCAAAAGTGTCTTAAATAACATTGAAATGATTCATACCCTTGGCTGTTGGAGTTATCTCAGGGACTTGCTGACAGACTTGAGAAAACCAAAACCCTACATAACATCTCCACAGGCAAAAGAAAGCAAAATAAGTTTTACGCATTCTTTAGGATGCAAAACTCCCCAGGTCTGAGACCAAAATCCCAGGGCTGAAAGGGGTACTCTTAGAGAACATAGGGCAACCAGTGTATGGTTTTGGAAGGACCATGAAGTCACGATGCAGCAGAAAGGACTCATCTTTTTTCTTTTATTTTTGCTGTCCACCAGCAATTAAAAAATTAGGTTGGAGGTGAGAAGAAACGCCTGGCCAGGGAGGTCACTGCAGCCCAGGGAAGTCCCTGAGAGGTGGGTGATCTCAAGCCGTGGGTTGTCCACATGTGGTAAGATGAAGCCATGAGTTCACTGAGCATTATGATGGCCAGATACACAAGAACATCCTTTTTGCCAATGACCCTGAGGTGTGTGAAAATCCAAAATTTGATTTGGGGATATAAAAGTCATGTCCCCCTTGCTCAGGACTCAGGGAGAGGACATTTTAAGGGCAACGCTGTGACTTTTGACGGAAGCTCCCAGGGGCCACGCAGCACTTTGACGTTGCTGCTCCAGGCCCAGGCGGTTCCCACCATCACTAATTTCCCCACCGCCACACACAAATAAGGAAAGAAATTAAATTTTTTTTAAAAACAACAACAACAACAGCCGCATCGTTTCCAAGCTGATGCCTCGGGAACAGGGGAAAAAAAATCGATATATGTCAAATGAAAAAGGGCGAGAGCAAAGGTGTTGCAAGGAGACGAGGATAAAACCATAATTAAAACTGCGAATGGGCTTGGCTGCCAAAAAAAAACCAGCCCTGACTGAAAGTCTTAGGGACTGCGGTGACAAATTTGGGCCATTTCAGCAAATGTTGGTTGTTCACGGTCACCCAGCATCCCACCATGGATGGACGTTGCCATCGCCCAACCCTTTCCAATAAGGAGACATTACCGACTGCTCAATTGCAATTGAATTACTACGGATGAACATATTACGGGCACATTAAAGTCTAATGAGCGGCCGGTGATTAATGCCATTACAAGGAATACCAAAAGAACTAATGATGATGAGCCACTTAGAGTGAAGTGTCGAGGGTTTCATTATCGATGACTCTTCGGTTCCTCACCTAAAAACTCTTGGGTTGGAAGGAAGAGGAGGTGGATACAGGTAAAAGCGAGAGGTTTCCAGAAACGATGACACAAGGATGTCCCGTATTGGTACTCTTTAAAGGATTAGATTGAGGGGGAATAGTGTTTCTTGGAGAAACGTATGAGTTTCTTGGAAAAAACTCTCAGCATGGGCTTTAGCACCTTTGGGAATGCCATTATAAAAGCCAATTATCATTTTTAGCATTTCCCCAGACCCTGTTGTTGCCTTTGTTTCTCCCCTCAACTTTCTTATATTCATTCTCCATTGGTTCTTTCACTCCTTCCTTTAGCTTTGCCTCTGCTCCACCACTTGCAGCACCCAGGGAGGGCTCTCTACAACCCCATTTAAGTCTCTTGGAAGGTTTCTCTCCTCCATTCTTTACTCAGATATGTCCAGGTTGTCAGTACAAGGGTCAGATTTTGCCACAGTATCACCCAGGGGCTTTGATCCCATCAGATATGTCACTCTGTGTGGGCAGGATAACATAGAAGCATCCCCAGAAGACAACTATATGACACTTTTTTGTAGGGTTTTTTAGGGAAATCACTCTGCAGTTGCTTTAACTTTGGAGACCCTTATTTGTACTGATGTACAAATTTAGTGGAGAGAAATAAAATTGCATTTAGTGTAAAAATTCACCAAAACCAAAAAATGACCAACTTCTTCCCACTGGGGAGTGTTTTGAACCAATAATGGGTGATGACGGGGGCACCCTGTCTTCCTCCATCCACTTTCTCCAAGAGCTTCTCTGTTGGGGTCAGATTTGTCACACAATGGGAAACGCTTTTGCTCTTCCACCTCCCACCAACCGGGGCCTTTCAGGGCTTTTAGAGGCATCTCCTCTTGCTGGGATGGGATTTTTATTTTTTTTTAATTTTCAAAGTGACTTCATATCCCATTTTATTATTTTTTGAACGTTGCAGGATTTGTTCTGTTTGAAGTCTTACATCCTCATTTCCCGTCAGGACGATTAAAATTGATTTCCGCCATCAGCAAGAGAAAGATAATCCAAAGTAGGTTCCTGCGAGAGAGAGCTGTATCCCCACCGGAGCCATTACAAACTCTCTCCTATTATTTTAAATTTCTTTTCTTTGGGTTTTCTCTTCGGAAAAGGGCAACCTAGCACTTCTCAGCCAGGGGCGTCCTCCGACAAGTCGGGGAGAACTATTTAACCTCATGGATTTCCATGGCAGAAAGTGGACTGGGGGATTTAAATAGCTCTTGTTTACCACCGCCACCCTCCCAGAGGTATTTTTAGAGGGGTAATCGGATCCCCTCGACGCCTTCGCTTTGCTTTCTACAGCTCCACATCCTCCAACCCCATCCCTGCACCTGTCCCGGTTTGTACGCAGGCAAAGAGAAACAGAATGGGTTTTCCCCATTGGACTAAGCTGGGTGGTTCCCGGTGTGCCCGGAGGCTTTGCAGAAGGAGGACGGAGGGATTCGGGCTGGAAAAGTATCTCTGAGGCATAAGACTTCTGGCCGATGAAGAAGATGTGGGAATAACGGGCACAGAGTGCGAGCGGCACTCAGGGATCCAGCCGTGCCCACCTTTACTGATCTCTTAAAACAATTAAACCCAGAATATCCTAAATAAAATATGAATTAAAATAATTAAAATAAATTAAATCGGTTTTTTAAATCAATTAATTAAAAAAATATATAATTAAATCAATTAAACCCTGAATATCCTAAATAAAACTCCAAAATATGCCAAAAACATCCCTAAAATAGAAATAGCATCTAGAGGATCCGGGGGCCCCGCAACCATCCCACTCCTGCGCTGGTTTGAAGCAAACCTCCTAAGCAAATTTATGCAAATGAGGGGGTTTGGTGGTTCCTATGGCACCTGGGGGGATGGGAAATGATGGGTCTGTACCAACGCTGCAAGAACTTGACTTTCCCTAGCCACTATCCCCAGAATCCCAACCCACGAGGAGCCACCCCAAAAAGGGGGTCCCCAGCCAGGTCCCCACCATCCAACGGCATCCCCAGCACAAGACTTAAATACCTTTACAAGAGAGTAATTTAACGCCATCACCAGCTTAAGCTCCATATCTACCGGGCGTGAAATTAGTTCCAGCAAGCTGCAAATTTGCCGCTAATAAAAATATTTAGCAATTCGCTAGTCTTTAAATCAGGAGCAGAATATTTTGTTGCTTGCATCAACGCCTGTTTCTTTTTTAATTCTAATATCTGAGCGTCGGTGGAGCTCCGGCTGTAAAACGGCAAGTTTTACGACTGCGCAAAGAGTTTTAAATCAATTTCCCCAGCGCTCCCAACTCCACCGCCAAGAGTTTGATCTTTTAATATCATTTTATATTAGACCATGTTGGTCATTTTGGATACCGGGATGAGCTGGGCATGGTGAATTTGCAGCTTTTAATGCAAAAAAGACCATCTCGACCCAAATCCTCCCTGTTTCTGGGGACTGCTCCTTGAGCAGCATCTTACAAAAGAGCTTTGATCCATGTGATCCTGCCTTGCAGCCCTTGAAGGAAGGTGACCTCTCTGTCCTCCTGGGCCAAGCATTTAATTAGCTGCAGCGCTAATTGCATCTCTCTGCCAAGCCCATTTCATCCAATTCCAACATGAGGATCTTTTTCATGCCTTTGCCAAAAAATGCCACAACCCCCTCATCTTTTCCTTGGGAAAACCCACCTGTGGTGACGAAGCATCACACAATCATAGAATAGTTTGGGTGAGAAGGGACCCTTAAAGGCAATCTAGTCTGACCCCCCTGCCATGAGCAGGGACATCAACCAGATCAGGTTCCTCAAAGCCCTGTCCAACCTGGCCTGGAATGTTTCCAGGGACGGGGCATCCACCTCCTCTCTAGGCAACCTGGGCCAGTGTCTCACCACCCTCAGCATAAAAAATTTCTTCCTTCTATCTAGTCTGAATTTACCCTCTTTTAACTTAAAACCATTGCCCCTTGTCCTATCGCAACAGGCCCTGCTAAAAAGTCCCTCCCCAGCTTTCCTGTAGCCCCTTTAGGCACTGGAAGGGGCTCTGAGGTCTCCCCGGAGCCTTCTCTTCTCCAGGCTGAACACCCCCACCTCTCCCAGCCTGTCCTCCCCGCAGAGGGGCTCAGCCCTCGCAGCATCTCCGGGCCCTCCTCCGGCCCCGCTCCAACAGCTCCGTGTCCTTCTGCTGTTGGGCCCCCCCGAGCTGGAGGCAGCGCTGCAGGGGGGGCTCCCCAGAGCGCAGCAGAGGGGCACAATCCCCCCTCGCCCGCTGGCCACGCTGCTGGGGATGCAGCCCGGGATGCCAGTGGCTTTCTGGGCTGTGAACGCACATTGCCGGCTCATGGTGAGCTTCTCATCCACCAACACCCCCAAGCCCTCCTCCTCAGGGCTGCTCTCCATCCCTTCATCCCCAGCCTGTATGGATACCAGGGGTTGCACCCACATAGGTGCAGGAGCCTGCACTTGGTCTTGTTGAACCTCATGAGGTTCACACGGGCCCATTTCTCTAACCTGTTCAGGGCCATCTGGATGGCATCCCTTCCCTCAGGCGTGTCACCACACCACTCAGCGTGGTGTTGTCCGTAAACTTGCTGAGGGTGCACTCGATCCCACTATGTCATTGATGAAGACATTGGACAGTGCTGGTTCCAATACGGTCCCCTGAGGGTCACCACTTGTCACCTATCTCCACCTGGACAGGGAGTCATTGACCACCACCCTCTGGATGCGACCATCCATCCAATTCCTCATCCACCAAACAGCCCACCCATCCTTCAAATCATTCCTCGGCAAGACAGCATCTCCCATCCATTGGAGACCACCTGAATTATTTGTGTCCAAATAAATCCTTTGCATTGGGTTTTGCTGGGCTGCGAATACCCAACAGCATCTGGATGACTCCGCTTCTCCTTATTTAACACACAGTATTGCTTGAGAGCCTTGCCAGTAAAGGCTTTATGGTACCTAGATTATTTATTTTAGGACAGCAATAAATTATTCTTTGGCCATAAAATCTAATCTTTGCATTCAACCTACCGGCTGGCGGAGCAGTCCCATAAGGCAAATCCCCGCCGAGACATTTCTGATGCCAGGGGGAGGCTCAGATAAAGGAGAGGCTGTTGCAGATGTTGTGTTTCACTGCACATGGGTTGAAGAAATTCCTATGGCAAGTTGCACTTGGAAATATCCCACCAATGAGGTTTGTTTTCCCAGGTACCTTCTCCCAATTTCTTAGCTGTGGATTTACTGTTTGCTTCTGTTTTGCTCAAAGAAACCTGTAGCCCTGCTGCAACACCACGTTGTGCGATAAAAATAAATATTATAGGGATATTTTGGAGTGCGTTTGGGCAGCTGGGCATCATTTCATCTCCAAATCTTAGCGCTTGAGTTATCATCAGCCCAACAACGCTGGATGCAACAGATGGGATTAAAACCAACAAGCAACGCGGCCAAAACGTGGCTGCTGGATGTGGCTGCTGAGGCTTATATCAGATTTATTCTTCGACCTCTAGCCAAATATCTGGGACATGGTGTGATCCAGCAGTGGGTTCGATAGCTGGATGATTCAAGGTCTCTGCTTTAACCTCTTGAACTTGCTTAATGTCATCATTGCCGGCATCAAGAAATTACCAGGCAGCGCCAAGAAGAGATGGAGGAGATAATAAATGGTGACAAGACCCCGCCGATATGGGAATGGGTTAAAGATGCAGATAAAATGTAGAAGGGAAAATTCAGTAACGGAAAAGCCTTGTTGGCTGGTGGCCAAAAATTATCACTTTTAGATGGAAAGCCAAAGGATGGAAGAGGAATGGCAGAAAGAGAAGTGTGTCTATGAAAGCAAGGCTATGAAGAAGAAATTTGGGGTTTTACAAACAACCAGGGTCTGAAAATGCAAGGAAATGGGGGAAGAGAGAAAAGCAAAGGGAGATTCTCAAAGCAGAGAACAAATTTGTCATTTCAGATCGCCAACAGGAGCAGGGAGCAGGGGGAATAAGGGAAGAGAAAGGTTGGGAAAAGGTTGGCGAAGACGGACATCGCCAATGTGGGATTTGGAGAGGAAAAAAACCCACCCTCCCTGGCGGGATTAATGGCACGAGACGGGGCGGGGCGGAGTTTGCTATCAAACATACGCTTTTAATGCGTTGGCAGGCGTTTCCTACCCGATGCCAAGTAAAGGCAGGTGTCAGAGACAGTTTGCGCTCCACTTGCCCGACCGGTGGATGTCACGCTGGCAACTTTGATTTCATCGCAGGAAAAGGCAGGTCGGCACCGCGCAGCATAATTAATCGCCGGTTTATTCCTCCCATTAAAAGAAACGACAGAAAGAAAACAGCAGTTATGTGACATTTTATGCAGCCGAGGTATCGTGAGGCTTTAAGTAGTGGAGAGGAAAAACTGAATATATCAATGTATTTACTTTTTTTCAGGTTAACTGGGAGAGTTAGCTGTGAGTACTGGCATAAAGTCGCCCATCAAACCACACTGGCCACAGACTGATGGGTGAGGCGCGATGGGGAAGAAACAGCGTTTAAAAACAGGCAGAAAAAATGGGTTTAAACTGGAAATAACTCATCTTGGTGCATTGACAAACCTCCGCAGCTCAGCTTGGAAGCCCTGGGTGTGGGTGTCCCACAGCAATGCGAAACCCTGCCATGTTTGTATTAACCAAATCTGCCTGATTTTGGCCCGAAATATATGAAGGAGGTGGGCAGCTACATTTTGGGGGGGGGGGGGGTTGGAGGGTTTGAAACCTGGCTCAAACAGCGGTGCTGCCTGCAGTGGGGTGGGCAGGAGTTGGCTGGCGGCCGGGGCCGGGGGCATAACCGATGCAACGAGCAACGCTGCATCAATTAAGCAACGGGAGCAGCTCGGGGTGGGGGAAATTCCCGTTCCAGCGGGAGCACCACCCAGGACCGGGATGGGAGCCTCAGTGGCGGGAGGGGAAGCGGTTGGAAGAGGCTCCTGGGGGCTCCCTGCCGCCGGGAAAGCCGAGACTGGGACGGGGACCGGGATGGGGGGACCGGAGGGGGGGGTACCGGCACCGAGACGCACGGAGCCCAAGGGCGCGGGAAAACCCTCGGCCCCGCCCCCACGCCCGCGCCACGCCCCCACTCCGCGCCCTGCAGCCAATGGGAAACGTCGGGGGAGAGCCGGCGGCGCTGATTGGCCCGACCGCTGGCGGGGCGGGGTGGTTGCTAGGGGGAAGCGGCGGCGGAGCGGCATGGTGGGCATGGCGCTGGGAGTGGGGCCGGGCGTGCTGGTGCTGCAGCTGCTGTGGGGGCTGGCGCTGCTGCTCTGCCTGGCGCTCTCCCGCGCCGCTGGCCGGGCCCGGTGAGCAACGGGAAAAGGGGCGGGGCGGGGCGGGGGGGATCAGGCCGTGTCCGGTGTTGAGGCTTCTTCACCCGCCTCTCCCCGCAGGTTCGCCGTGGTGCTGGTGGCGCTGGGGGCCTCCGTCCTCAGCGCCGCGCTGCTGCTCTTCCCCCGGGAGGGCGAGCACCCGGCCGCGGCCGCTGCCGGCGACGACGAGGTGAGCCTGCGCTGCGGCCTTGCGTGGCCGACGGGGCCCGGGGGTGGCGGGATGTTACCTCAGGTGAGCCCCAAGGGCCGCCCCGAGGCCCTGGTGATGGGCCTTTACCTCAGGGATGGCCCTGAGGATGGGCCTTTACCTCAGGGATGGCTCCCGATGGCTGCCCTGAGGTGCCGGGGATGGGCCTTTACCTCAGGGGTGGCTCCCAATGGCTGCCCTGAGGTGCCGGTGATGGGCCTTTACCTCAGGGATGGGCCTTTACCTCAGGGATGGGCCTTTACCTCAGGGGTGGGCCCCGTGGCTGCCCTGAGGTGCCGGTGATGGGCCTTTACCTCAGGGGTGGGCCCCGTGGCTGCCCTGAGGCTGCAGGGATGGGCCTTTACCTCAGGGGTGGGCCCTGTGGGTGCCTCGAGGCCCCATGGATGGCTCTTTACCTCAGGGAAGGCCCCAACTGCCACCCTGAGGGCCTGGGGATGGGCCTTTACCTCGGGGATGGCCCTGCGCTGCCTTTTTGGTCTCCTTCTCTGCCACAGGCTGCCATCGGTGCAGGCCGTGTTGTTCACGGAGCGGGGATCTGTTTATTTCCTTAATAAAATCCCTTATTTACCTGCGGTTAGACATGACCCATGGGGTTTAGCTCCCAGGCCCAAGGGGCTCAGTGCAGGAATTGTACTTGTACTTTTATCCCTCCCCGCTCAGCCCGGAGCTCCAGCAGTTTGTGCTCCCCCTCTGCTGTCCCCTTTCGCAGCTTGGTCCTGGCCCTCCGTGCTCCCTCCTGCCTCCATCTTCCAACGCACCCTGAAGCGTGCCGATAGCCACCTGGTCAGGTAGTTTTGATAACTTCCCCTTTAATTCTGCAGCCTTTCACTTTCCCCCAGCTCTGTTTTCTGTTTTAAAGCCCAGTAACATTATTTTGGCTTCCTTGTAGGTTATTACCACGCTCAAGCGTGGAGCCATCTGTGTTTTCAGACAGCCCTTGTCTGTGTTGACAGGCGTGGGGATCTCCCCCGATTTCGGATTACATCAGGCTGCCTGAGCCGTCTTGAGCTTTCCCAGAGCTCTTTGGGCTTTGAATACACAAAGTTTTGTGGCGTTTTAGGTGCCGTTTCCTCTGTTCTATTATTAACGCACATCAATTATTGCTCTTCTACAGCTTGATCTGTGTAAATCCCTACTAAAGAGCCTTGTAGTTTTTCTTTTTGCTGCCTTGCGTGGGACCTGCTGGTATAAAGGTTGGAAGTGAGATGAAGGGCAGCCGAGCGCGTGTTTGTGCCCGGGAGGCCAACAGGAATGGAGAGCTGGGTTTTGGTTTTTTTTTTCGGATCTTCAATTGGACTGGACCTGCCCTGACTATCAATAATACATGACCTGGGCTTTCTGCACTGAAACTCTGCTAATTGGCTAATTAAAAAGTGAAACGTGCAGAAGGAGCCAACGCGTCACTCACAAGAGACTCTTTCTGCAGCAACGCCAAGGCTGAGCGTGTGCTAATGCGATTTATCAAGCTGAGCCGGGGGTGAGTGAAGCTCCGGGGTAGTCTCAGGAGCCAAGAGGATGATTTCGTAACCAGCCTTCTCACGGTTGGCTTCTCATTGTGTCTTGCAGTGATGCTGTGTCTTTTTTTTATAATCTTTTCTTTTTGCCCCCCAAACTTTCCTTCTACAAGGGAAGAACAGTGCACGGTTCCTTGCAGCACTGGGAGGTTTGTGGCCGGGGAGAGCTTTTGACTCATGTTTCTTCCCTGTGCTGCTCTTTTCCTCCACATTAGCTTTCCCATGAGTGGCTTTTTTTCTGCGGAAAGGGATTCTTTTTTTCAAATCATTTGTTGCACACCCCGTTTCCCACAGAGTGCACCCATGTCAGGAATGAAAAGCAAGGGGAGAAAGCTGGGGGAACCCCAAAGTTTTTTCTGATGGGGTGCTCATCTTGCACAGTCCTCTTTTCCAGGACATGGCATGCTCCTTGCAGGTTCCTGGAGCAGACTGAGGCTGTAACATGTGGGTTTTTTTTTTCCATTCTCTGCAGATTGTGGACACACTCTTTATCGGCCGCTTCATCCTCCTGGCTGTGATGAGCCTGGTCGTGCTTGGATGCCTGTTCCTGCTCCTGATTTACCACCTCATGGAGCCGGTGTACGCCAAACCGCTCCGCAGCAGCTAGTGGCAACCAGAGGCAGCAATCCCTGCGAAGAGGAAATCCCAATTTCATGGCAAGAAACCAGGATGGGAGACCAGGAGACTGTTCCCGTCAGTTTTTCCAAGCACGGAAAGAGCCAGTGAAGCCAGCAAAGTGTGTCACTCGCACCCAGTCCTGCATCTTTCATCTTGAAAAGCGAAGTTTTGGACTGAGCATGAGCGCCTTTTTCTCCAGGGACTCTGCAGACTGCAAAGGTGCTTTAACCTTTCTCTTCCTTTCTCTTTTCCAGGAGAGCTGAAATCCATGCGTTCTGTACTACCCATCATTCAGTGAATTGAACTGAGCCCAGATGGTTTGTTATCGTTATCCCCACGAGGTGGTTTGTTATTATTCCTTTTTCACCTTTAGTTTAATAAAACTCTCCAAGAACCCCCTGACTCAGTCTTTATTTATTCTCCAGGAATGGTGACCTTTTGCCACCCTTTGGTGACAGTGTCTCTTTCGAAAACCAGCTTTTTCCCTTGGCGGACCTGGGGGTTTTTGGAAATTCAGCGTGGGTGTGTAGATCGTTGGGGACAGTCGCTTTGGAAACCTGAGCCTTTGGAGTGGGGAGGGAACAAAATAATGCCAAAACGGGCAAATTAAAATCCCCCCTCTGCAAGAATGCAGAGGAAAGGCAGGTCTTGCCTACCCATGCTAAACAATCCTGCCAGCCCACCAAAAAAAAACCTGTTGCTTTTCCAGGACTGTGCTAATACCCGAGTGTCTCCCACGGGTGGCAGGACCCCACGCTGTCACCCTGGGAGGGAAGCCGAAGGCTCACAGTTTCTGCTCCCCTAAAACATAAAATCTCACTCACAGTAGTGCAGTGAGCTGGTATTCGGCTCCGATATCTTTCCTCTTGGGGGGGGGAGCCCCCTTTTTATGTTGTTCAGCAGCAGCGACGGGGTCAAATCCCGTTTTTCTCGCCGTCTTTTTGGCACGGGAACAGAGGGAGGCGGGGAGGCAGCACCAAGCTGGCAGATAGCTCGGTCTCCTGGCTGTGCTGCGTATCAATCCGTTGACAGCAGTAACTCGCGCAGACTGTCTGCACTTAACCACCAATAACAACTGCTTTGCGCTGTCTTAGCCATCCCTCAATAGCGATGGGTTTATTTTCTTGCATGAAATATCACCAAGCTTTTCACTTGCTTGCAGGAGAAAAGCGGTTTGGTGGCCCGGAGCGTGGTGTGAGCCTTTCGGAGCAGGGAAGGAGCTTTTTCCCTCCCTACTGCACCGGGGAGAGGTTCCCACAGGTGCCTGGCAGTAGCTGGGTGAGGTGAGTTACATTACAGCTCCCGGTTTTCTGGCCCTGGAGGGATGGAGCCGCTCGGCCTTTCACGGTTGAGCGGACAGCAGGTATTGCTGTGAGCTTGAAGCCGAGTGCAAGACAGTTGCCGCAGCCCTCAGCTGTGTTCAGGGGCAATACAGCCAAAAAACCTGAGGGCAAGAAACTTGTAGCTCTCATTTTCATTTTGAACCGAAGGTGGTGAACGGGAAAGAAAAGAACTGGCTGGCTTCTCCCAGCCCTGTCCTGCCAGCTGTCAGTCACGGAATATCACTGTCAGGACATGAAAGATTAATAAGGCAGAGCTTAGCGGGCTCAGAGATGATGCTTCCCCTGCAGAAAATGCCCCAGCACCCAGGAGCCCTAACTCGGTCAGCTAAAAAACGTGTAAGTACATTTCAAAAAAAGGCAGAGGCAAGGTGTCTCTGCTTTTCGAGCCGCGTAAATGCTCAATCCCTTCCAATCCTGAAGCCTATGTCCAAGGGAGTCGAACTATCGTGTTAAGGAACACGCCGAGCGTTTATGCAACACAAGCGTGTCGGGTCTCTTGGTGATTTTGAAGTTATGCCTGAAACAAAATTCATATTTAATTCATCATCTTAATAACGTTTATGAACACGAAGCTAGTCTTGCAGCTCGCTCCAGCTCCGTGCCCGCCGTGTCTTTATTCCCCGTGCTTGTGCAAGAGCAGCGGGCTGGTTCGCAGAGCCTCAGTGAGGCTGTGGTGGCAAACCCCGCCAGCTGGAGATGGCAGCACTTTGCCAGGCTTCCAGTCCGACAAACGGGGAAGCCACGGCAAAAGCAGCTGGCGCACTTAAAAAAAAAAAAACAAAAAAACCCCAAACCCAACCCTAAAAGCAGAAATATGAAGCTTCTTCCAGTTCCGCGCCGTAAATAAACCCAAGGTGCTTGCTTTTTCTGTCCCCTTAATTCTTTTGTGACTAAAATCAGTCAAAAGGCTCATTGTACAGGGGGGTATTTTGGGGAAAACAGAAAGCCGCGCTGCAGGAGGGATGCGGTGGCTCTTGCACGAGGAGGCCATTTCAGCGCTTTCCCAAAAATCCTATTATTTGGGGAAAGAACCCCACGTGCTCTCACCCGCCACCCCCCAAGACATTTCGAGTTCTGTCCTCATCCTTCGCCACCCTTGGCGGCGGGGAACAACCAGCTGGATGAACTCAGCCCGGGCTCTCTCCCTGTATTTATTTATTCTGGGTAATTCTGCTCCTCCCCGTGCAGGGGCTTTCCAGACAGTTCCTGTTTATTTTTGGGAAAAGAAAGACCACGTCAAGGAATTGGTATGAGCCGGAGCTGCTTTCCAACCAGCCCCAAATGGTGATTTTTGCTGCTGCCCCCCCCCCCCCCCAAACTTTCAGCTCCTGGAGGATAACCTCTCACTAGCACATCCACCTCCGACTGGCACCCTGATTATTGGGGTTTTTTTTTGCAATTAATGTATAGCAGGAGGGCGGCTTTGGCTTAAATCCCAACTTCCCAGTCGCTGGCGAAGGTGTTGGGAGCTCAGGAGATGTTATAGCCAAGGAGCCCTGCTCCGACACAGTTTTCTCCCAAAACTGTGAGCAAATGTTCCCAGTTTTCTTCTTACAGAGTGGGAGCGCTGGGTGCTCCGCATCCCGAGGAGCCAGCCCTGTGCAGGCGAAAAAAACCCTGCTAAACCCCAGCGAGAGAAACCTGCTGTGCCAAAAGGGATGTTTGCACAAAGATACTGCGCGCGCCAGGAGGGCAGCCAAGCTGCTTTCAGGTCAGGTGAGAAAACAGCCCTTTTTTCCCCCCTCCTAAATTCCCCGCCTGGCTCGTTAGAAAGGAGCAGGGATGTTTCCGCAGCAGAATGCTGGTACCCAGCTCATCACAGGCTCACAGGACCAGAGGGCAGCTGCTCCCTCCTGCCTGAGGCCGAGCGGTGCCGGAGTGGGGATGGAGGGAGAAGCAAGTGTCTGCAGGAGAAACTCCTTTCCTTGATTTAAGATCCTTGAATGACGGCAATTCCTCACGCCTCGTGCTGCGCTCTGCCGGCACTTAATTACCCTCACTGGTAAAAGCTGGCCTCTTATTTCCACCTTGACTTTGCTGACTTCAGCTTCCCTGCCGTTGAATCCCGCTTTGCCTTTGGCTGCTAATTAAAAAGCCCTTCAGCGTTCGCCGCCTGCTCCTTGCATAGGTAATTACAGACCGTGCCCCAGCCACCTCTTCACCTTCACAGCAGCCCAACGGCGTTCCTCCAAAATATGTGCAACCCCTTCCCAGGCTGCCTCAGCCGAAACGGGATCGCCGCAGTGGGGGCTGTGGTGTCACCTAAAGGAAAAAAAGGCTTCTAACGAGCTCGTTTGAGGTGTGCAATGTATTTTTTTTCCCCTTCGCAGGACAGCAGCAGGAGCGCGTTTGTGCTCTCCTGGCTCGCACAGCCCCCTCGCCACGATGCTCATGGCAGGGGGAAAAGCAGCGGCCCCTTCTCCGGTGGAGAAGGAACGAGACGAGGGGAGTTGTGCAGATTTCTCCCGGAGGAGCTGGGCTCAATTTAAACAGTCCTTTGGCCGGGGCAAACCCAGGGGATCCCCCCCCCGCCTTCCTGCCCACCCCTCAGTCTCTAGAATCTCAGCGAGATCTGGGGTTTTCTTTGGCATTTGGCTCCTTTTTTTTTTTTGAGTTTAAGTTTAAAACTGCCGTGGGCTGTCTGCCCTTTCTTCCTCGCTCCCAGCAGCACAGCCAAGGCTGCTCAGACTTTCCAAACACGAGCGGGACACAGCCCAGGCCTAAATTTGTCCCGGAAAAACTATGAGCAGCTGAAAGAACAGGCAGGAGGGGGGGGGGGGGGGGAAGAAAGGGAAGAAAAAAAACACCAAACCAACTCGATTTTGTGATAAGCCGCTGTGTGTGTCAGGGCTTGTAGGACTTTTTGCTTGAAAATGTATTTCAAGCCCCCCCCCCGTCCGCCTCCACAAGGTGGATGGCAACTAAGTAAAGCGAAAGCTCAGTCACACGTGCACCGAGATAACCGTTCTCAGCCCAGTGCATGGCATCTCTGCTGGCATCGTTGGCCCGTGTGCCGTCAGAGGCTGTGTTTGCCAGGAGCCACACAGCCTGGGGATGCCATGGTGTCAGCCCTTCGTCTCTGTTGGGGACAGACCCTGTCGTCACACTTCTCCCTATGGCTCTGTCAGGGTTTGCCCCAGGGGATGGTTATTTTCCAGGGAATAAAGGTAACTGGAGATTTTGCTTTTCTCTGCCTGCCCCAGCATTCCTCCTGCATTCTCACTCAGGGATCTGCAGGCAACCTGTGAGATTTCCAGCACCATCGAGCATCTTCAGTCAGCATGGAGGGGACCGAAGACCATCACCGTCCAGCCACCTTGAATGTGTGGCTGCCACTCTCCAAGTTGCCTGTTCCCCCCGTTACTGCTCTATTGCCTTGCAGGGGTTTCCAGGGAGCTGATCCAACTGGCCAGCAGGTTCTCTTCTTTTTTCTTTTTTCTTTTTTTTTTGTTTTCCCCTTCACTGATGAAATCAGCACTTAATAAAATCACATCAGGCCCAGATGTTTTCTTCTCAGGTTAAGATCCAAGGAGGTGAAGTCAATTAGAGTTCAGATTTATACCAGGCATAAACACAGCCCCCCCCGGCACCCGGCGCTTGCTCTCCCCTGGGTGGAGAGCCGGAGCCTGCCCGGGTGCGATCCCTCGATGGCGAGCAGGCTGGGAAACGCACCCCACAGCTCCCAAACGCCCTGTGCGTCCCGGTTCCTCACACATCAAAGTCGGGTCTCCCCTGAGAGCGCACAGCTGGCTGCACAGCTGGCCCCCGCCTTAATCAAGAGACGCTCTTGGGGCCTCCCAGACCCACCTCTGCCCAGGGGAGCCCACGGCACACCTCCTGGGGGCTCCTAGGCGCCTGTCACACAGCTCCTCCTAATTAGGAAGTGTCTAACGAAGACCATCAGCCGCCTGCGCTGGACTGAGAGCGGCCACGGTGTGCCAGCAGCTGTTTGCCATGGGGCCGGGGCTGATGCATGGCTATGTGTCCTTCTTTTGGGGCTAAATGGTATGAATTAAGAGTCCTAATAATCAGGAAAAAATGCTGTGGGTTGGGGTTTTTTTTTGCAGTGGGATGAGACGAGGAGCAAAACCAGCTTAATTAGGGCTCAATGAAAAGCCCAGGGATGTTCTCTACGTAGAATAAGCAGCACTTTGTCAGTGAGACAGTGCCTTAAGTGATTTGGCGCAGTCCTCCTGCTCCAGTATCCTGAAGTACCGAGCACCGGGATGGGGCAGCCTTGCAAACGAAAGGCTGTACGTGGAGAAAAGCTATCATCGCCCCCCCCCCAAGTTCACACAGACCTTGCCGAGCCCCCGCCAGGAAACAGCACGGAGTGACAACACAGGTTTTGCATGTTTTTATTAATAAAACAGCCGACGGTGAAGAATTGGCCCAGAAAACCGGTCGGCCAGGGCCCTCGGACTGCTCCTCGCTGCTACCTCCCTCTGAAGCAAACCCATGGTGGCAGTCCGAGCTTGCGGGGCCATGCCTGAGGCCGTGCCTCGGCTCTGCCGAGACGAACACGCTCCTGGCGTGCCCCAGCCTCTCTCCTCCCTCTGGGCCTCTTGGCTCAGGGCGGCTCGCGGCGGGGGGCATGTCAAAATTCCTTAAACCTGCGGGGAGAGAAGCGAGCGCCTCAGCACAGTAGGCGCCATTTGGCAGGTGCTGGGATCAATGACTGGAGCCGTGGTGCTGCTGGAGAGATGGGAAAGGGAAAAACGGCTCTGTTGGGCAACCCCAGCCCCATCTGCACCGCAAGCCCGGAGAAGAAACAGGCGCAAAGAGGAGATCGAGCCACCATTGTCTCCGGCCAAAGCTGAAAAACCCCAAAAAAAAAAACCCGCAAGCGTTTACACCTCCTCTCCGCAAGCTGCTCCAGAGACAACGCGCTCTCCAGAGCCCTCTCAGGCACTGCAGTATTTCCACAAACTGAGTCAGCTGCTTCCCCCGTCACAAAAGACGGATTTTCGTGCAAATGAGGACGATGCCAACCCGGCCAGGACAGTCCTCGCCCCAACCAGCCCCGGCACAAGAGAGCGGAGCCCGACAGCCCTCCACCGGTGGCTGGAGAAGATTTGGGCTGCACTTACCACAGCGCGAGGCCCAGACTATTGGTCTTTCACCTGCAAACACAAGACATAAAGGACCAAACATTTTCACGGGGGGTCTGGGGTCTGGCACCCCCACCACGGGACTAGCTGCAGCCCCTTCCCTCTTGGTGCTTGCTGCGGGGCTTTGGTGGCAATCGGAGACAGGCCAGTGCTGATTTGGAGATTATTTACACCCTCGCTGCAGTGGTTTTGGCTACGGATTTGATTATTCAGCCTGCACTCTGTGTAATCAAGCTCATTAGCACGGGTGGGCAAGTCAGCCTATAAATTCATCCGTTTCAAGTGCATTAATCAATGCAAATCAACCGGGCACCTGGGCTAATGTCTCATAAGTCAGCCAGAGACAAGGATGCGCTGCCCACCCGCCCATCCACACTCTCTTCCCTGGCCATTGCGGTTTAATCCTTTGATTCCCAAATCTTGATCTCAGCCCTTAAATTATCAGTGGAGCGGCCGTTTCTAGGCTGAGCCTGCCAAGTGAAACTCAGAATCGGGGTGAATCAGGCTTGCAGTTGCATTTAATCTTTGGGGCTTAAGCAGGGATACTCACACCGAGCTACTTCCCATCCAGCACTGACTCTGTTAGCTGCACGCTAGAGCTACAAAGACACAAGTATGGCATGTTTAGCACCAAGTTAAGTTTCGCAAGGCACCAGATGGCTAAGATCCCCCCCCGGGTGCTGCCCTGGCTCGAGGTGGAAACATCTTTGTGCCCAGAGGAGCGAGACGTCAGTTAGACAGCCTTGTGATGTCCGTGTGGAGGTGCAGCAGTGGCAGCAAAGGGTAACAAACATCTTTCTGGAGCAGCACCAATGCTGTGTTTTGGCATTGCGGGACCAGAGGCCGCCCCAGGACGGTACGTACGTACCCTCTCTTCCTTGCTATGCAGCCACACCACCCGCGGACCTCTTTCACCACCACTCGCGCGAGGAGCTGCAAGAGGAAAGGTCTAAGATCACCATGGGCCAATGGCTCTGCAGCCACCAGCCTCGGCATGAGCGTTTTCATCGCCGGGAGACAAATTTTAAGGCTCTTCCTAGGGAAGATTGCATGAACTAAAACTGTGCGTGGAGGAGGTCCTTGGGAAAAGCCAAATGGATGGAGGCAAAGGTTTGGAGTCAATACCGGGCTTTGCAATTCGCCCCGTGCCTGGTTGTCTCCTGAGGACTCCTTCTGCTGGCAAGCGGGTGGCTATAAGGGACCCCTTGAACATCCAGGGTGGCAAAATGCTAAGGAGGAACCTACCAGGCAAGCCAAGACGTCAGCTGCTATCAACATGTAGAAGACATTATTCCAGCCCGTAGGGGAGATGAGCCCTGCAAGCAGCGGCCCCAGCGCGGCACCTGCGAGGGGGCACGAGGCACATTAGGAGATGCCCTGTGCATGGGGAAGAGGGGACCGGTACTCCCCTGCAGCACCGCAACGCAGGGCAAATCAGCGCTCAGCATCCCCTGAATGTACGTACCTATAGATCCTGTGCCGTCAATGATGGCTGTGACAGTAGAAAGGGCTTTGGCATTTCCTTTGAGAGATTCGTGGGTTCCCTGTGGGGATGGAGGCGTAAAACATAAGGAGGAAAAGCGGCTTCGGCATCCGCAACCAGCAAGTGCTAGTGCAACGCCATTCACACCCCGGGCAGCAATTTCCATGCATCGGACCTAGCCATGGGCAGGAAGACCGAACTCGGACACTGCCTGCAGCCAAGCTACAGCAAAACCAGGATCGCCAACAGCGGGTAGCAATCCCGGGTGATTTCCCAGCAATTTTTTCCACCAGGATTCTGCTTAGAGGGAGATGCAACGGGGCTAAAGAAGAGTTGTGCAGCCAAGGTGAAAAAGCAATAGGAAAAAAAGCCGTGTTTAAGGGAGAGTGCCGACCACGGCATGAGGAGGTGTGACAGCCCTGCCCTTCTCCGCTGGGCTTCAGAGGCATTGGGAAATGAAGCTAAAATGCAAAAATCCCAGCAAACATTCCTCCGGGAAAAAGGGAGCAGCCTTTGGTTGTGCAAGGCAGCTGGGGCAAGGGGTCTGAGGCGCGCCTCTTACCAAATCTGCCGAAACTGCTGTTGTGATGAGAGCATAGGGCCCGTTAACCAGAGCGCCACAGACGATCAGCATTGCTACGAGGAACGAGCCAGCCGCGGAGGTACCCAGGAAGAGATTAAGTCTTTAAGTGCAGGGAGCAGCAGGACATCGGGTCCTCCATTGTTCCCGGCCCGTGTGCGCACATCGCTGTACTGCGCAGTCATCTCCTGCTCAGCTCCCATTTTCCCCAGGACATCCCACCCAGCAGGCAGCAAACGCTCATCCAGCACCACCCTCCCCCAAACCCCAGGCTGGGAGCCCAGATCGAGAGAAAAAATAAAGGCAGGTGATCTGCAGCATCTCTCATCGCCCCTTTGGTGGCAGGAGCCGGCTGTGCCGAGGACCTCCGTACCTATTGATGTGCCGATGCCATTCTGGCCGACGTGGTTATACAGGAACAGCTGGAAAAAAAGACAGAGGATGAACCAGTTCACGGCTATTCCAGCTGTTTTCCCAAGCGTTTCCCCTGCAGCAGCACCCCGGGGACAGGACAGAGAAAGGTGGGGACCTGAAATATCGCCAAGGCCAAACTTCACAGCCTCCCCTCTATGCAGCGTTTGAAGAGGAGAGTGCCAGCCAGGATGGGGAGCCGAGTGTGCCCTTGGCTCCGCGTCCCGCCGTCTGCTTGCCAGATGAAATACCTGGCAGCTGGCAAATGGAGGTGCTGCCGCGATTTACGGCCCAGCGAGGCTCGTGCGCCTCCCCGCCGGCTGAAGCCAGACGGTAATTTGCCCCGCCAGTGCTATCGGGGGACGTGGACGTGACACGGCCTCTCTGCTTTTCAGTGCACGCCACCTTCTTCACAGGGGAGAGGCTCGCAACCCAGAGCCAGCCAGGCTTGGATTACAGCTAATTAGCTGCATTTTTGGCAGCAGCAAAGCCAAATGAGCTCTGTGCAGGTGCTCAGGAAGGACGTCCCAGCCAAGCGCCGGCAGAGCATGAGGCTGTCGGCATGGGGGCTTTTGGGATGCAAAGCAAAGAGATGAAAAAGCTGGACCGGCCTGGTGGGACCCCCAAGGCTTTAAGACAGAGCAGGGTTATGGCAGGATGGAGGTAAAAAAAAACCATAAAGGGGTCATTTTTTTGGCTGTCAAGGAACTCCATAATCCCCTCCCAGCCCCCAGATCTGGACATCCACCCTGGGAATGTCTAGCCACGTGGATGGATCCCAGCTCTCGTCTCAGCCGAGCACATGACCTGGGCGCTTGGGAAGAGGAAGGCGGCTGTGACTCAAAGGAGCCAGAAGAGAGTAAACCCTCGTGACTGTTTTTTTTTTTTCCCCGCGTGACAACACACCATGGGAGCGGCGACGACCAGCATCACGCAGCACGTGGTGGCTCTGCCGCCGGTGTAGTCGGAGATGAGGCCGGCGAAGATGCCCCCTGCAAGAAGGAGTCACAGGTGTCTCTCACACTGCCCCAGCAGCAAAGCTTCACCCTGGCTTAGCCCAAAATCCCATGGGATGCTGCACCGTGATGTTCTTTCATCCCCCAACTTTTGAGCAAGATGCCCCCAAAGTTAAATACAATAATATCAGAGTGAAGAGCTTTGATTTATCCCTGCCACTTTCTCCCTGCAGATGGTTTCCCTACACCTGCATGCAGCTCTGGTCCCCTCCACACTTGCAAAATATATTATTTATCTCAGAGAAAGGTGAACCTGAGTAAGCAAGGCCCAAGGAAAGGTGTTGTGATGGTCAGCTGGATGGCAAAATAGGTGCAAGGGGCATTTGCTGCCTGCTGAGTGCTGCGGATGCTGAATAAACCTTGCTGCGGTGCTCCAGGGAAAGAGCTGGTGTGACCAGCAAAGCACTCCCATGGGCTTTCCATCAAGGCCAGAATTGTCCCCAAATCATCCCCGATTCACCCCCTCTGCCCGGGTATGTGACAAACCTAAAATGCCCCCGACGTCAAAGAGGGTCGACAGGTCCCCGGCTTCCTTGGCACTGAAATGAGCTGCGAGGGAGAGGAGAGGGGTGAGGAGATGCTCCCTTTGCCAGGCTCGCTCCTGCCTCGCCCTTCCCGAAAACTCACCGACGTTCACGATGTAGAGGGGCAGCCAGTAGAGGAAGGTGTAGCTCACCAGCTTGGCAAAGAGCAGGCACAGGGAGAACTCCACCACGCCCTGGGAGAAGAGGAGAAGACATCGGAGGAGCCTCCTTCTCCCAAGCCTCCTCCAGATAGTGGGTTTTTTCCCCCAGTTTTCTGCTTGGTGGGCACCCCGTTGATGGGCTGAGCTGCCCTAGCTTTGCTCTCTCCTCCATCCCCATCATGATGCAAGAGGCATCCCGCGACTCACAGGTATCCGGAGCGCCCCAAGGAAGCTGATGGCTTCGGGTTCCTCCACTGGCTCCTTGGGGCTGTTGGAGCGGTTCACGCTGCTCTGGCCTGAGATGCTCAGCGGCCCCTCATTGGAGGTGACCGCTTCGGGATCCTTCTCGTTGCAGGTCACCCCCCCAGCGTCCTCCTCGTCGGAGGCCATCTAAAAGCAAGCCGAAAGCGGGAGATGTGGCTCTTGTTGCTGGAAGGGGCTGAAACATCAGATTCACTGCCGGGACGCGACCCGGAGGATGCTCACACTGGAATAGCAATGTGCATCCTCCATGATAACCAAACATCCCTCTAATTTCTGGCGTTATGACCTGACACCCTGGTTGTTTCGCTGTAAACTGAGCAACCACCCAGCCCAGGACAAGGCCGTTGGGAAGGAATTTGACTCACGTGATGCAGAGGCGGACTGCAGCCGACGTCCTCGGGATCTGTGGGGAGAAAGGAGATCCCGTGAGAGCCTGGACCAGCCCCGCTCTGCCTGCTCTCCCTCCAGCACCTTGTGCCGCAGGGGAGAAATGGGCTGGGAAGCCCCCCAGGACTGGGCTGCATCTCCGGGTACCCGCTTCCCGGCAGCGAAAAACCCTGTGAAAATCCCAAAGGGCTTCCCAAATCTTTCCTAGAAAGACAGGCTGACAGGAGCGAGCAGCACAGGGGCTGAGCATCCCTGGGGGGGGTTGGGTCCACACCCCTGCTTGCCACAAGCTGGAAATAAATATTAAGTGTTGCCAAAAACGCTTGGAGATGAGTGAGGAGGAAAATTGATGCTGATGTCAGCATTACACCGATCATCTGCTGTGCCCTGGATCACGCCACTCACACTCCACAAGGAAGAAGAAGCAGATGATGCCCACGGCGGCAATGATGATGCCAGGCACGATGAAGGACAGGCCCCAGGCAGAGGAAACCCAGACGCCGGCGATGAGCGACCCTAAGATGTTGCCGACGGAGGTGTGCGAGTTCCAGATGCCCATGATCAAACCTCTCCTGGCGGGGACAGAGCCGGGGTCGGTATCGCCGGGGTGGCGACAGGGATGAGGATGAGCAGGGACACGCCAGAGAAACACTCACTTTCCTTTCCCGAACCAGTTCCCGACGCACGCCACAACGGAGGGCCAGCCGGTCGTCTGCACCAGCCCATTGCAGACCTGGCAAGGGATAGGCAGCGTTATGCGGCAGTGTCGGCACCCGGTGAGTGCCAACTTGACCCACAGAGCGCAGTCCCTGCGCCATTTCACTTAGCCAGGCTCAAAAACAGCCCCCCATCCCAAAACTGTTGGAAAAAAACTCTTTTTGGGTTGGGGTTTTTCTTCCCTCACTGGGGCAATCCCAGAGCCGTTTGTATCATTCCCGTGGCTAAATCGGGAGCAGCTGGTGTTGCCAAACTGGCCGCCCGCCCTGCTCGGCAAGATGGGCGCGCCTGGTGGTTTCGGCACCCACGCCACGCGTGACCGGGTTTTGTGGGGAGTGGAAATGCCCAGCATTCTCCTGCTCGGAAACTGGGCCACCCCAGTCCTCAAAAGCCACCAAAAAACCGGGATGAGGCCACGGCAGTAAACTCCAGAGCCTCCAGCGTGGACGCACCTGCACGATGATGAAGTACCAGAGGACGTGGATGTCCCAGAAGTAGCCAAGGCCGAAGAGCGCAGTGAAGAGCCCGCTCAGCACCATCCCCCCCGACAGGTAGTAGCGCAGGGGGAGACGCTCCCCAAAAATGCCGCTGCAGAGACGGGGAAGAGCATGGACAGGAGTTGTCATGGGTGATGCCACCCATGGGTGTCACTGCACTGAGCTGGTGCCCAAATGCCGAGCGGATACCAGCACCTGGCTGCTTTCCCCTTAGCACAACCCCAAGCCCGATGGAAACCAGTTTCCTGAGTGGACTGGTGCAAACTGGTGTGCGGAGGGTACCTGATAAACATCCCGATGGCGTAGGCCACCAGGAAGGCGTTATCCAGTGCCCCAAAAAGCTCCTTGTAGTTGTCCCCATCTGGAAAATAAATATTAGGGCCATGTCAGCCTGGCCCCCATCTTGTTTGCCCTCCCTGTGGCCGCTGGCTTGTCCTCGTCCCCCATCCCCAGACCCCTTCTCCCCAGTGCCGGGGAGGGAGGGGGGATCCCGGACCATGGCCGGGTGCCATCAGCGTTGGGTCCCTGTCCCATCCTGGCCCTGATTTCACCACCCGCTGCTGCCCTTTGGCCCGGGGGCACAGGGCAGATGCAGGCTACTTAATTACCTCCGGGTGCCTAGCCAGCCAAAATCTCCGGCCGCAACCTGGTGTAGGGCACGGGGAGGGGGGGGGCAGCCCGACTTGGCTGCCATGAGGGTAGTTTTTGGGGTGACGGGGGGGGGGGACACGCAGCCTTACCGAAGGGTGCCCAACTGCACCAGGTGCTGCTGTTGGAGTCGTTGTGGGGGTTTGGGCCCAAGGCCGAGCAGTTAGGGTGCAGCTGGCTCTGTGGGGCGAGAAAAGGGGTGAAATCCAGATGCTCGAGGACCCCCCCCCTCATCTTGTCCCTGTGTCCCCTCTCCCCTGAGGCTGGGGTGAGGTCGGCGCTAACCTTGACAATGCTGATGGGTTTTCGGGAGAGGTGGTAGCTGGTGTAGCAGAGGAAGGTCAGCACCAGCGTCAGCCCCCGATACCTGCGGGATGAAGCGCGTGGCGGGGGTCAGGGGTTGGCGGGACGGGGATGGGGACAGGGGTCGGTAGCCTGTCACCATCCCAGCCGGCAAAGCCCACCCCGCCAGGGATGTCTCAGACACCTCCAGCCTTGGCGTGAGCTGTGCTCCTTCTCCCCCCACCCCCCCCCCCCCCCCCCCCAAAATTCCTGCTTTTTGGAGAGAACTATCAGGTCGAATCTGCTCGGTGTGCGGATTTAGGATGCACACAGGTGGCTCTGCTGCAATTTATCCTGCGGGGTCCCAGAAATGCATGAGAAAGGAGGGAAAATGCTCATTTCCCCAGCAAAACACCCCCTCAACCACCAACCGGGGGCAATTCTGCCAGATGGGTGAGCAGAACTGGCTGAGGCGAGGTGGGAGGGGGGTGAGCAGCCTCCCCCCGCCCCAAAAAAAAGAAAAAGTCAAGGATGCAGCTTAAAAAGATGAGCTGATTTTTTCAGGGGGCGGGGGGAAAGGAAGAATCAGTGTTTCCCCCTCCCGGAGCCACCATCCCGGCAAAGAGCGCGGGGTGAGCAAGTGCCTTCCCGGCGTCACGGGTGGAAAAAGGACGCAAGACCACGGCTGATTCATCGTCACTCCCAGCGTTAATTAAAGACGAGATGGGGGGGAAAAAAAAGCGGGGGGAGGAAGCCCCGAGCAACACCTGCTCCGGTTCCTCCACCAAATAGCGACTGTCCCTTTTGCTTGAATTAAATGCAGGAAAATTAGGGGGGGGGGGGGGGGGAATGGGGTTTGGGCTCGGGGAGGGGAGGGGGATGCTGCTCCCGGCAAAGCTGGTGAATCCCAACCAGGATCTGGAGCGGGATGCGCACCTCCGAGGGCCCCATCCTGCTTTTAGGGAGGGTTTTACAGCAGCACAGAGGATGCGAGTGGTCGGGGAACAGCTCCGGCACCCAGAAGTGTCACGGGGTTGCTCCAAGTTTTAAAAAAAAAAACCCACACCAACCAAAACACAAAGCCTTTTCGGTGTTTAGCAGTTTTAGCCTGTTTCCCAATTCTTCGCAGTTTCACTTCATGAAACTGCGGCGATTCCAGACACCCTGCAAACCCAGGGCAGCGCTCTGCTCCAGGGGGGAGCCGGTTTCCAGACTGCTGAAAAATTCCTGCTTCCAAAAAAAAAAAACAAACCCCAAAAAAACAACTAAATCCCCCTCCCCCCCCCAAAAAAAATCACCACTGTTGACTGTGGGGCTGATCTGAGGGGAGCGGAGAGGCCGCGGCGAGGAAGGGGAAGAGAAATTTCACGTGCGGTACCCGACTCGGACGGATGCTTGGGGTTGTTTTTTTTGGTTGGTTTTTTTTTGGGTTTTTTTTTTTTTTTTTTACCCCACGTGTTCCAGCAGGGAAAATTACAGCTGATGGAAAAGCAAGAAGGGGGGGGGGAGTGGGGTAGAGGGGAGTGGGGTAGAGGGGAGTGGGGTAGGTGAGGTGGGGGGCTGGTGGTGTTTGACGACAGGCTTCCACAATTTAAATACATTAAAAGAAAAAAGGGGAACCGGCGAGATCGCAGCATTGGCCACATGCTGCCAAATTTTGAGGGTGAGGGCCTGGCGCAGGCGGCGGGACAGCTGGAGGCTCACCGGGCACCGCTGCCCACCGTAGGGTGTGTGTCGTCCCCCCCCCCGTGCTGGGTGCCCTCCGTCCCCAGGACGGGGACGGGTCCTGGGTCACACCGAGACCCCTGGGCTTGGTGCCGGGGCTGCGCTGGAGCCGGTGGCATGGTGGAGCCGGTGCCCAAGGGGTGATGCTGGTCCCTGGGCGAGAGATCTCCAGTCCAGGGCCAGTGCCCAGCATGGTGCCGGTCCCCGGGCAAGTGACCCCTGGTCCAGGGCCAGTCCCCATCCCGGTGCCAGTCCCTGGGCGAGTGACCCCCGGTCCGGGGCCAGTGCCCATCCCGGTGCCAGTCCCTGGGCGAGTGACCCCCGGTCCAGGGCCAGTCCCCATCCCGGTGCCGGTCCCCGGGAGAGTGACCCCCCCTGGTCCAGGGCCAGTCCCCATCCCGGTGCCGGTCCCCGGGCAAGTGACCACCGGTCCAGGGCCGGTCCCTCTCACGGTGCCCTTGCCCATCCCGGTGCCAGTTCCCCGGTCCAGGGCCAGTCCCCATCCCGGTACCGGTCCCCGGGCGAGTGACCCCAGGTCCAGCGGCCGTCCCCATCGCGGTGCCGGTCCCCACCGCGGTGCCGTTCCCCCCCCGGTCCCCGCTCACCGGCTGTCCCGGGGGAGGGCGCGGAGCAGGCGGACCCCGGGGGCGAGCGCTGCCCTCATGGCGGGCGGCGACGGAGCTGCCGGTCCCGTCCCGTCCGTCCGTCCGTCCCCCCCCCCGCGGCTCCTTTTCACCGCCCCGCGGGGCAGCCGCTCCCCGCCCCGGCCCCGGCTCCGCCCCGGCCCCGTCCTCTGCCCCAGCACCGAGGGGCGAAACCGGACCGGCCCCCCCCGCTCCGGGGAAAACAAAAATCATCTTCAAATGCGGCTCGGAGGAGGGAGAAGCGGAGCCCGGCAGCGGGAAAGGAGAAGTCCCGGGGCGGGGACCGGGACCACCCCATCCCCTCCGGGATTTTCCCCAGACGCTGTCGGTTTGTTGTTTTTTTTTTTCCCCCTCCAGAGGAAAATGCTGGTTTTAACTTTTCCACTCAGTTTCCCATCACGCCCCCCCGAAAGGGCTTTGGTGCCCTCATTTTGGGCAAGCCCCCCCCCCCCCCCCCGTTTTTTGGGTTTGTTCACAGGGAGAAGGGGCAGATCCTGAGGTTGAGGAGCAGCAACACCTTTATTTAACCATCGCTCCTTCAAACTAAGCCCCGAACCAACCCATTGCCCTTGGGGGGCTGCTCCGGCCCCTTAGGAGAGGTGAAAATGAGGGAGCCCCAGCGCACAAGCAAGTGCTCGGGGATTTGCCAAGGAAGCACTTGTCCTCAGCTGCCCCAAAAATCACTTAAAAAAACCACATTTGCAGCTTTAGCATGGCCCTGGCACATGCGAAAAAAGCTCCCAGGCCTCATCCTGCCCTTTACAAATCAGCTTCAACACCCTTTATTAGGTCTGCGGTGTCTTCCCCTGACGCAAATGATGGTTAATAAATAGCATCGTCCACCACAAATAAGTGGATGAATGATTATCCAAGAGGGAGCGGGGAACTGGGGAGCATCCCTGGCCACGGCTCAGCGCCTCCGTGCTACCTCTGGACCAGGGTCGTGGGTTTACGGGTTAACGGGGAAAAGAAATCACAGGGCACGCTCGGGTGCCCATCCTTCCGGCGGCAGTTAATATTGGAGAGGTGGCAGGAAGGCAGCTGGCAAGCAGTAAATATTAATGCCAGGTTATGGTGCAACCTGCCTCCAGGACGGTGTTATCCCACCGCTGTCATTTTTCCAGGCAGAGATGGATTTGCAGATTTTAAATCGAGGGGGAAGGAAAAGCAGCTGTGCCAGCTTGGGAACGAGGATCTTGTTCCGGCAACCCCTGGCGAAGCAAAGAATCTTATCTCTTGGGAGATTAAATATAGATTATTTCTTTTTTTCTCCTAGGAAAAAGGCTCCTCAGGGTACCGAGCTGGGTGGATGTCACTAGAGGAGAGGTCCTCAGTAGGAACAGAGTGACTGAGCAATAAATACCTGGCTCTGGACCGTGACCCGAGGGGCAGGGGCTGCCAGGAGCCATAGGGAAACTGAGAGAAGGGAGTGGGAAGGAAGAGGTGAGAAACTGGGAGGGTTTCGAACCCCGAGAGATATTGACTCCACTCCCAATGTGACAAACAACCCTGGAAAACAGTTTATTACACACCCAAACGCCAAAATTCAAGCGCCTGCTTATAAATTGGCTCCGTGGCACCGCCCGTCTGCTCCTGGTCCAGCCGACCACGTGCCTGAAGCAGCAGAAGGAGGAGAGGGAAGGTGCCAGGGCGGATGCAGTGGAGGGACAGGGTGCAGTCCCGCTCTCTACTCACAGCAGTAAGTACGTGGGGGGACAGGCGGCTGTCCTTGTTGTCACAGATGCTTCCCTGAGCGAGGGCAGAGAGCAGCCAGGTCGCGGAGCGGCAGCGTGGCAGCAGGGGTGCAGGACGAGAGGACGGACTGCAGCGCATGACCGTAGGCTGAGCGGGAAGGGGACACAGAAGCAGTGTTAAGAGATGAGAGTGTCACTTAACGGCCCCAAACTGGGCTTGGCTTCAGCCTTTTTACTGGAAAGCAGAGAGAGAACTGGTTTTTAAGATAAATCCACATGCCTGTAGTTTTCCACGTGCTTGTTCACACGCTCCCAAGTACGAAGCGGTATGCAAGCCAAAGCAGGAAAGCCAAAGATTTTTTTTATAAAGCTCCAATTTCTCTGTCAACACCCCCACCCCATCCCCAAAAGATGACTCCCAGTTGCTCAGCCAGGTATTTTTTCCAAGGTACCCTCAGGATCAGAGCGCTCTGTCACCCAACTAAGACAACTTCCACCACCTTCACGCCTCTCCCCAACAGAATATTCAGCGTTTAAGGCAAAGAGGGTTTTTCTGTGCCCGCTGGGCGGCATTTTTCTTACGGCTCTTCCCCCTCCCAACACACGTCTGTATTACAACAGTGTTATTTAACACATTAGAGAGGCCGGTGCTTTGCTGAGGATGCCACAAAGCTCCCTGAAGGGACAGAGGGAGAGGCCAAGTTCGAAACAAGCAGCAGAGCTTGCCCTCTCCGGATTATATTTGTAGGAGCGTCTCTATGCAGCAGCCCAGGGCCACGGAAACATCCAGCTGGCTTGGATTTCTCCCTGAATAATCAGGGATCCGGGTGTAGGCACCTCCGCTCCGGAAGTGGGAGCTCCTACCTTTGTGGTTTTTGTAGAAGAGGCAGTTGTTGGCGCAGGTATCTGGGTGGGAATCCCAAAAATCGGAGCCGCAGGAGCACAGCAGGGGCAAGGCGATGTTAGAGAGTTTTATCTTCTCCCTCATCTGGGCTCTCAGAGCTTCGACGAACCTGCAAGGGAGAAAATATTCACCTCGGCCAGCAACTCCCGGCTCCGCATGAGGCGAGGGGACGCGGCTGTACCTTGCGTACTCCTTATTTTGCTGCGGTTTCTCCTTAACCACTTTCGCTCTCCTCTCCTCCAGTTTAAGCTGGGCCAGGTTTTCCCAGGCTCCTTCTCCCGGGGAGGGTTCGTGCTGCTCAGCCGTCTCCTGCATCCTCTGCTCTTCCGCTCGGCGCTGGTTCTCCTTCTTGCTCTTAATCCTGCAGGTGCACACACACACGCTTAGAGAAGGAGCTTCCCCAGCCCAACCTCTGTTCCCCGCCAGCCCCTGGCTGTGAGATCAGGACAAGTGCATCTGGATGATGCTTTCTAACAGCTTTAAATATAAAACGGTTAAAAACACATTCTGAGCCTTCCCCCATACGGACACACCAGCCCTCCTGCCCTTGACCTCCTCCCGCCTGCTGGTTTCCCCACCATCCTGGTCTTCTCCTTCCAGCTCAGCTCCCGCATCGCAGTCACACACGCTCCTCTCACAAAGTGTCACCTGCAGTTCCCCAAAAGAGCTGCTCTTCTCCCCTTCCGAAACAAAGAGCGGGGCCCAGGCTCTTTGCTATCCCACCAGAAAGGACCGACAGCTCAGCTGCCCTGTTTCCCATTTCTTCAGATTCTGGGACAAGCCTGGATCCCACCACAAGCTGTCCTTGCGGTGTCCCACCACAAGCTGTCCTTGCGGTGTCCCACCACAAGCTGTCCTTGCTGCGTCCAGGACGGGGACCATAACAGGGCTGTACAAGGGTGCTGCATACAGCAGACAAGCTCTGAGGATCTCCACACCTACCCCAAAATAGGCTTTAAAAGGTGTTTTTAACCAAATCTCCCTCTATTTCCTCAATCTCCCTTGCACTGAGATGGCACTCCAGCCCTTTCAGCGGAACCTGGGCTGTACAAGTCGCACCAGGGGCGCAGCACGTTCCCTCAACAAGCAGCAATTCCGAAGCACAAAGACCTTTCAACTGAAGCATCTGCCATTTTATTCCCGCTGAGGAGTACCAAACGCAGTGACGCGGCACAGGCTGATCGCTGCCAAAAGGCACTCCAAAAAAAAAAAAAAAATCTCAAGTTTGGGTAAAAGCCAGGGGGAGAAAACATAATCGAACAAGACATTTCAGATGTTACTCAATTTCGGGGGGGGTCAAATCTTTACATCGAGAAGGAAAGCACTGAAGCCAAACTTTTCTAGTAGAGTTATAAACTCCAAAATGTTTTTTAAATGAAGTGGTAATAGAGCCTTAACTACCCCACCATAAATCTTCCGCTATAGAAACTAAGGCCAAGGCCAACTTAAGGCTTTACACTAAGTAATTACAAAACCAGCTCTTTTCCGCATAAGCTCTGAGCAGCTCCCCTGCAACCAAGGGGGAAAAAAAAAAAATCAAATAATAATATAATAAAAAGCTATCACATTAAGTAGCAAGTCTCTGGTGTCTTGCCAGCACTTATGGGGCGGGAAAAGGTCTCCCGAGTGCCAATTTCAACGTCGGGAATGCGGCTGGAGGAGCATTTCCTTCGACTGGGAAGAAAAGCCGATGAAAATCCTGCCCCGCGGGTGCATGCCCTGCTCCCACGGCAGAGCAGTGGTCAGAGTGACGTCGTTTTGCTTTAAAGCAAGACAGAGACACACACACAAAAAAAAGATACTAAAAATCTAGAGTCTCTTTCCTATTTTGGTGGGAATTTGCAGAGCTCCTCCTCACCAAACCCTTAAAGGGAAAAGATGACTAAACCACCAAAACAAGTACTGATACTTTTACACAGATACTGAGTTTTCAACTCTGGAACAAATGCTAGGAAATCTTTTTATTACATTTATATAAGGTTTATAGCTGTGAAGGTGAAGGGTCCGATGATAAAAACCACAGAGATAAAGATCAGTTTAACAACAACGCCACGACCTCACCCCAGAGGTTCTAAACGCACAGGGGCTTGGGATCGGTTCCCGAGTGTCACGGTTTGGCAAGCTGCGGCTCTCCCAGCCTCGCGTTTCGCTTCCCAACTCCCATCCACGCTGCACGGGGACTCGAGAAGTAGATAGCAAAGCGCTGAGCGCCTCTGAAGGACCCTGCACAGCCCACAGGTCTCCCTTGGGGGGTTGGGTGAATGAATCCCACCCCTGAGCTAACAGATCAGGCACCAAAATCAACCCAGGAGATAAATTGGGCTTTACAACCGGCATTCACAGCACAGGGCTTCTCTCAAATTGCTCCCTGCTTTTTTAAAAAGTTGATCAAGTGGCTTTTTTTAACTCCAGCACAGGGGCCGCTTGCGGCCACAGAGGCAGAACACTCCCCAGCACGTGCCATTTTCATATCAGGCTGAAGAGTCTTCTCAAAGCCTCTGCGTTTGGGCTGCGGAAGGACTTTTCCGAACAATGGGCACCCGCTTTGCAGCAGACAAACACGCAAGACCTTTCCAGCCTCAGGAAGGGCCCTGCCCGTGACGAAGGAGGTGACACCGAGAGGGTGGCTCGTACTCACTCGGCGATTCTCCTCTGCCTCTCTCTCAGCCTTCGCTGTTCCTTCACTTGCTCTCGCTCGACGTTCATGACAAGGCGCCTGTATCTCAGGTACTCGTTCTGACGCTGTGGGAAAGACGAGGCAGATCTGAGAAGGATGTCAGGGACCGAGAGCGGGTGATATCAGCACATGTCTCTTGGAACAGAAACCTTGCTCCTTCCCCAAGAGACCCTCAAAGGTCTCCCAGTGCATATGCCCCAGGACCAAGAAGCTGGAGAGACAGCGGTCCGCTGGGAGAGGAGGCCCAGGACATCTCGTAGTGTCAGAGCGCTTTGTACTGGCACCCCTCACCGGACCTTCCTATGGATGAAAGCTCTGCCAGCTGAAAAATTCCTAAACTCTCGCTTCCTGGGGAGCAAAAGAGCCGGTTCCCACTTCAGAGCACTACAAGTCTGAGAATTTCGATCCACCCAGGGATCCATGCCTCTGTCTCCAAAAAAAAAAACCCCAAACAAAAAACCACGAATGGACAACACCGAGCGGGCCCCACTACGTGCAGGAGAACCACAGAGGTGGCAAACACCTTGCCGAGATAAATCCTTGCAGAAAACAGCTCCCACAGCACACAGATTTCACATCTGGGCTTCCGTTTAAGCCCACGGAGGCAGCAAGGGGAGGGAAACCTCCTGGCTAAAGCTCACATCAAAACTTCCCTCACCCGCATGGGAATCAGTGGGCGCATGGCTAGTTTGAGCTTCACGATGGCTGAAAGTTTAAGGTGTGGATTTTTTCTTCCCCCCCCCCCCCCCCCCCCCCTCATCAACACCAAGAATTTTGCCCATCTGGCCCAGTGGAGAGCGCCCCACTCAGCTGGAGAGAAAGGAGCAGGAGACCGGCAGGCTGAAAGCGGAGAAAGCTGGATGGAAAAAACCCACGCGGAAGAGAGAGTGCGGCAAAACCAGTTATCTCAGGGTGGATCAGAGCCAAGCAGATAAAAAGCAAGGGACAGAGGGAACCGCTGGGGGAAGGAGCTGCCTGATGAGGCCCAGCTGCCTCCCACCATTGGATTTTGGATCAGCTTGTTGGAAAACACGCGAGGAACACAAAAACGCAACGCTTTCAAAGCCCCCTTCAAGTTTTACACCATAAGCAAGGTGACAAAAAAGAACGCTTCGCTCTTCTCTTCACGGTAGAAGGAAGCAGGGAAATAAAAAGTTGCTTCCTTTAGGCATCCAAGAGAAACATCATCTCTTTGCATCGCCTACATGAGCAGGAGCCAAACCGTCCCAGACACCCTTTAACAACGGTTAAATCAGACGCTGAGCATCAGGCCTGCAGTCTGTGCTTGAAAGCGTCCATGCCGATGCCTGCCAGGTGCTGATATGGCAAGAAACCTTTACATTCCCAGCCTCGTACCCAAACAAGATCAAGTGGGTTTTGTTCTTTATTTTCCAAGTGGTTTTGGCAGCTTCTCTCTCTCTCTCTCTCTCCCCACAAAGGAAGCGACACCTTTGTTTTGCCGGGCAAAATGAAGGAAGCCCATTTCTCCGCCAACTCTTCAGCATCATTCAGAGCCCAGATTTTGTGGGAGAAGCACGTAACAGTTGCACTTACGGTCACGACGGACCTTAAATAAAAGAACCCAGTAGTTTTACCCAAGGCCAGAGACACCATCAACACCGAGAAACTTGGAAACCTAGCAGGTGCTTTGTGCGCTAAGGCTGCTCTTGAGGCTTCTTATCTGACCTGGCAGCATCCCCCACGCTCGCTACCTTTTCAGCGCTGAAACGGAGACGGAACAATGAGGACTTGGCTCCAGTGGACAAACCTGCTTCTTGGTTTCCTCTTGGTCTGCGCCAGCCCAGAGGACAAAGGGAGCTTGGTAAGCGGCATGCAGCCTCTGGGGAGGCTCGGCCGAGCTTGAGTCCTTCACCAACCCATCGCAGAACTGGAAGATAACGTAAAAGAGCAGCATCAGCACCTTCACGGTCAAGTTTTTCCATCTTCCCTTGGCAAAATAACTCTGAGTCCTCCATGTGTGATCCCTACGGTTCCCAATGGGGTAACTGCACTTTTTTCAGGGTATAGGTTGGCTTCTCCTTCCCATCACCAGACAGGAGAGATGCAGGTGACATCTCCACATAGGAGCCCGAGCAACAAAGCTTTGTCAAAAAGATATCCTGGGGGGCGGGGGGGTCTGGTTTATTTTAAATATAGATTTGCATGTACCCTCCCCAAATTTCCATTCCGAACTTCATGAAGTGCAAGAAATAACACAATAATACAAATAACAAAAGTGTCAGGGGAATTCAACAGCCAACATCTCCCAAAACCTCAGCATAAACCTCCACCTCCTTCCCTCCGCTCAGTATTTGTCCAGCCAGTATTTCTGCTCTGATCTGGGCTAATCACCAGGTAAGGTTGGGCTAGAGCCATCAAGTATTTGCTAATTACTCCTGGTAACCAGGGCAAAACATTTCCACACCTCAGATGCTTAATAAAAACATGCCTGAAAAGAAAAATCGATAACTACATTAGCTCAGTCCTCTCAAGCAGCCGCATTCACGCTGCCTCAGAGGGAGGTGTTTCACCAGCCCTGAGGCACAGGACACCGGCTCCTTCCTCTGATGCAAAGTTTGCTTTTTTAACTTTTCTAGGAGGTTTCTGCCTGATTTGATGCATCACTCGCAGCTCTTTCACCCTGGCTGCCACCTCCAAGCCGGGTGGCCAGACCAGAGGCAGCTGCAGGTCCTGCTGGCCGTGGTTTGGCGTTCAGTTAAGTGTATGATGCAATTGCACGCTCAGTTTCAGATTTCCGCCGAGCACCAGCCAACTGGCATCACGAGGCAGGCACAAATAAAACCCCTTTTGGAGCCACAGCTGTAAGCTGAAAGCAGTGAAAGAGAAGCAGCCAACCTCACTTAGCTCCAACACCGCTCTTGAGCCTGTTTTGACCACAGTAGGTTTAAGAGTTAACCAGGCCTGAGGGAGCAACCGCTTTGCTCCAACAGCAGCCCCACCGACTCCGCCAAAATAAACCCGAATCCCAACAATCCGAACCTCTTAGGACCAGCTGGCTCACCGCGTATGAGGTCTTACCTTTCCAAATTCGATTTTGATGTAGAAGTCATCATCTTGCTGAGCCTGATGCGGGGCCATCCCCTGGTCTTGCAGCTCAGCTGGGAGATCATGATGTCCTGCTAGAAGCAGTTCCTCCCTCTCTTCTTCTGCAGGCACTGTGGCCGTCCGACAAGGCTCTGGTTTCTGGAGGAGAAGGGTGGAGATGGGTGTAAATACAGAATTCAAATGCGGCTGCTTTGGTGCCAAGGGCAAATTCAACATGGTAAGAAGCCGCTTTAACCCGAGGGCGCTTGTTCTGTAGAGCTAGTTGAGATCTGGCAAGCGGCAACACAATGTTTCAAGCATCACCACAGGGCACGAGAGCCAGAAAAATCCAAATTTAGCAGGGTGACTCGTGACTACGTTCTCACCAACTGCAGCAACAGAGGGACAGACGTGTATTGGGTGAGGGAAAAGACCTCTCCAGGCGCCGTTTCGCAAACTGCAAGGCGTTTGAGGGGGGTGGCAGGATGTCTGGAGTGCCACTGGAGTACGAAGCGTACGCCTTCAGATGGCAAGTGGGCAGGCTCCCCAGTGGCAATTAACAATATTTTGAGAGGCAGCAGATTGTTTCCTACAAACTAAAAAAACCAAAATGCCAGAAAACAACTCGGAGCCAGAATTATTTTTCTTTTTCTCTCCCCGTGCCTTACTGCCTCTTCAGCACACCAGGAAGGGAAGAGCAGGACTGCTGATGGAGACAGAGGGTGGCTCAACAGGAGGAGAGCAGGTCACGCCAGGGATGCGATACAGGGAGGCCAGAGGATAGCCCAGAGCAAGTCCAAACATGAAATTATTTGATAGGCACAGGAATTATTCTATCAACCCTGTTATGACAGAGGCACAACAGAGAAGAGCTGCTTTGGTGAGGACAAGGGAAGAGCGAGAAACAGTTACTGCTTTGTAAGGACACTCTGAAGCCCTCAAGGTAGAAAGTAATGAAACTGTGGGGGGAAAAAAACAAAAACAAAACCCACCAAACTTTGGGGAATGATGAGCTGGGGAAAAGAATTTGGGTGCTGTCACACTGGGGACCTACAGCAGTCTACCAAACCCTAACGGCATAGGGGCTGAAGACTTGGTGAACAGGATCATGTGAAACACTGGACAGGTCATTTCCACGCGATTACCATCTAGGTATCTACTTGGGAAAGCAGGGAAGAAACTCTTTGAGTGTTTGTCACCTGGAAAGAAACCTCTGGGAGACAGGAAGAGCAACGGTTTTAGCACCAGGGATTATTCTTGATGGCAGGACATGCAACTCTTTAGAGGGAAGAAAGGAAAAATAAAAGCAATGGTTCCTTTAAACCGAGCAAATGCAAACTCCCCGGTTGAGTGGAAAGACAAGCAGCACGGTGTGAGACAACCCTGGCGAAATCCCAAGCTCTTCTCGCACCCGCCATCCACGCGAGCGCAGAGGAAGCAGAGCACGGGTCAGATTACTGAGGGAATCACGCAGGAGACGACACAAGCATGCGGGGACAAAAAAAAAACCCCAACCAACAAAACAAGTGCCAGAAAGACCAAAGCCATAAGGAAAACAAGAGATATCAAGGTAACAAGTCAGGCTTTAGCAAGAGAGACTAAAGGACTCGCTGTTCCAGAAGGACAGCTATCACAGGGTACCAAGAACAAGAGTGGTTTACACTTCTGGGCATCGGCGTTCAGCTCTGAGCTAATAGCAGCAGCAGCAAGAAAAAATCTTGGATTATTATTGGGGTGGAAAAAAAAAAGATAATAAATCAGATTATTCCTAGAAGCTGAGGTTTTTAAGCAGGCAGGACCTGCCCTGGGTTACTGCCAGGAGTGGCAGACAAGCCGCTAACAGCCTCCCCGAAAGCTGTGAAGGCCCAGATTATCAGAAAATGGGCACAACCAGCGTCTGTCTTTAAAAGAAAGGAGGGGAAAAGGAAATACTGCAGAGGAGATGTCAGCCTCAAGAGTTTAACTGCCTGACTTTTGGAGAAAAAAAAAAAAAACCCGAACCAAAAACCAAGAGGAAATCACCTTGCAAACTGCCTGTGAGAAAACAAGATAAGCAGCAACCAGCATAAACTGGTCACGAGCAAGCCATGCCTACCTGGTTTGGATTTCTCCTACAATAGCAGAAAGAGGCCTCAGGCAAAGCACAGCAGCAGAGCTCTCCATTTTAGCTTAGCTTTTGACATGGCCTAATTCAACGCTTGGGGAAAGAAATATCTGTTGGATGAAACTATTATACGGGAGAGGCGATACCGATTGAAAACACTACGCAGACTCAGTCTCAGGAGTTCGCTGCCCAAAACCAGAGTAAGCACTCGGCGGGCTCTGCTTGCTCTTTTCCTTATCAGCCTGGGTGATGGAAGAAAGAAACACCTTGATTACGTTTGCCGACCCCACCAAGCCACTTGAATTTGCAGAAATATTTGAGAACAGGCTCAAAACGCTGGGGTGCAAACCAAAGAAATCAGCTGGAATGGACAGCACGAGGAAATCCCAACAAGCACAAACGCACAGGGCAAGGCAGCGCACTACGGCAGCAATTACCGGGACGGTTAAAGCCACTGCAGCGTCTGAAGAGAAGGGAACAAGCTGCTGTCCTGCCTAGCTGCGAACATGGCAAACCTTCACATAGCCAGAAAGGTTCAGATTAATATTAGAGCTTCCCCCCGCCCCTTACTATCTTGGAATAATAAAACAGACTAATGCTATAAATCAATATATTCCTCCCGGAATAAATGGCCTAGGGAAGCTGTTAAATCCTCCTTGCAGAGGTTTGAAGAGAGCGTAGATTAACTGTAGCTGCAGTAAGGTGCAGGTGGGAGGATGTGTCCCCCCGATCCCTCCCAGCCTTGTTGCTCACTGCTGTGGGTGCCTCGCCACGGGACTGCCAGGTTATCTTCAGTCACCCTCTGGCTGGAGTGGGCAGCCACTGTATTATTCATGCGAGGTTTTAGTGCTGCTAATAGCCAAGTGATGAATCACTCCACCTTGCTGAGCACTCTGAGTGCACTGAGGACTTATACAGAAAGGTATGTTTAGTGTCCAAAATAGATAACAAGGTTTTCAAACCCATAATTATACTGTTTCTGCAACTCTTGTTTGCAAAGGTGACTTCCTTGAACAGAAATCCAACAGCAGACAGAAGGAAGAGCCGGAGCAGCACTTATATAAAAGGTATTTTCTAGGTAAGAGCCAGCCAAGATCTACTTCACCTTTGATGAACCCGTAAAAGAGATGGGAATGAAGACTTGCAAGATGGGCAGGAACCTGGCTCTGGAGGAGGCAGGAAGACAAAATACCATCTTGGGTTGCTGCTGTCGTTCTCCAGGACAAACAGGCAAAGTACGTAAGCTCAAGAAAGGTCTTGGCATAGAAAGCAGGATAATAGCTGCAACACAAAGCTGCTCTTCAGAACTCAAGGGACAAAAGCAGGATGAAATTCAACAGAACAAAAGGTGAGGCACTGGGGACTGACCTCCTTACGTGGCTCTGCTTCGAGGAAAGCAGATGCGTGCCAACAGATTCTCCACCAGAAGTCAGCCCTGGGTGAGGAAAACCCTCCAGACCTTTGCCACCCACACAAAACAAGGGGTTGATGCAAGCGAAAAGAGTCGTTGAGGTTTGTAGAAGAAATAAAGGCACCTAAGGGGAGGGCTGATCATCACATTCCTCCCAGACACCCAGATCACAATCTCAGCCTTTAAAAAACAAAGCTTTGTTGAATTCCTGTTTCCTAGCTTCTCTCTCTGCAAACAGAGAGGTTCTCACCCACTTTATCCTGCTACCTTTCCCGAAAGGGAACAGAGGGACAGAGCCCTTGGGTCACCGAATTCCGGGGGGGCCTAATCATCAGGTGGGTCACCAAAGCCCAGTTTGTTTCACTTCTGCTGGAAAAACTCACCAAACCGTGCTTTGGATTCGCTGAACAGAGCCAGACCTTCAACGGTTTGCAAGGTAATTCCCCAAGCAGCCCTCGCTCACCTCTCGCCTCCACAGGCCACCGGGGAGTTCGGAGAGACCAGCTCCTTGGGCCATGGTTTTGCGGGACGCCAGCCTGTGCCGGACTTGCTTCAGGGTTTTGCTAAGCTGCCATTAAGCGGGAAGGTAAAGACAAGACAAAACAAGCGGTCACTCGCTGCTTTCTGTGAGGGCTACGCCAAGAAGTTTAGCTTTAGAAGAGATCTCCTCATGTACCCTGCCCCAACCAAAGTATTTTAATTAAGGGAGCGGTGACTCAACATGCAATTAGCTCCACGAATAGGCATAAAGGAACCTGCAACCCAAGGTGTCCCACAGAGCTGCGCTGATGCACCAGAGTCCTGATCCAGGCACGGGAAAGGGTTTGGGTACAGCTCATGCGCTCCCCAATCACTTTGCTGAGATGCCCGATGTCCCAGATCCCCCTCAGTCTTGCCCAGCACCCAGCCAGGAGGGATCCTCCACCCCAGGGGACACGGTACTTCAACCACAGTAACCCCAGCTCCTAGGCGAGCACACCTGCTTTCTAAAATGCCAAATGCAGCATCTATTTAAAAAAAAAAAAAAAAAAAAAAAAAGGCTTAAACCAGTCCCTAAGGCAGGTTTTCTAAGATTTTGCCTCCTGCAGGAGACAAGCTGCGATGAGGTGGCACCACCTAGTGTCACCTATCCACCACGACAGGCAACACAGCAACAAGTCCCTGCGTGTGGAGGGAAAAATTCAGCGCATGGAGAAGCAGCGGGGGACAAGCTCAACCCCAGCATCCTCCAAGAGGATATTTACCATCAGTTTTGAGGCTCTGATAAGAGCTACGGAGGAGTACAACAATATGCAGTGAACAGGAGTGAAAACGTAAGCCAGTGCTTTGTTCAGTATAACAAAAATAAATTAGGGATGTGTTGTAAAAGAGGGTGGAAAGAGAAATATTGACTGTTCTCCGTTTCAAACCACGAGCAACCAGCGTGATGACGCAGGGATGAGAAACACAACAGAGGAACCGCTCACCTTGGCGGCTTGCTGCTGGAAAGGCTCGTTTTGCAACCCTTGCTGCTGTGCCGGGACAGCGGGAGAGCCGGGACCGCAGATGGCGGGTGCGGGGCGGCTGCGGAACAGGCACGTGTTCTTCCTGGGAGTCAGACGCAGTGCTGAGTCTGAGTACTGCATGGCGACGTAGCTCTCCCTCTGTGCCTGCCAGGACATGGACCCCAGTGTTCAAAAGAATCACAGAATGGTTTGGGTTGGAAGGAACCTTGAAGACCATCGAGTTCCAACCCCCCTGCCCTGGGCAGGGACACCTCCCACCAGCCCCGTCCAACCTGGCCTTGAACAGGCAGCCACAGCTTCTCAGGGCAACCTGGGCCAGGGGCTCACCACCCTCACAGTCAACAACTTCTACCTAATCTCTCATCTAAATCTCCCCTCTTCCAGTTTGAAGCCATTCCCCTTCATCCTACCACTCCATGCCCTTGTGAAAAGTCCCTCCCCAGCTCTCCTGTAGCCCCTTTAGGCACTGGAAGGGGCTCTAAGGTCTCCCTGGAGCCTTCTCTTCTCCAGGCTGAACACCAACTCTCTCAGCCTGTCCTATCAGCAGAGGGGCTCAGCCCTCGCAGCATCTCCGTGGCCTCCTCTGGCCCCGTTCCACCAGGTCCATGTCTTTCCTATGTTGGGGGCTCCAGAGCTGGACGCAGTGCCCCAGGCGGGGTCTCACGAGAGCAGAGCAGAATCCCCTCCCTCGCCCTGCTGGCCACACTGCTTCTGATGCAGCTCAGGATACGGTTGGCCTTCTGGGCTGCGATCACGCATTCCCTGCTCATTTTGAGCTTCTCGTCAATCAGCACCCCCAGGTCCTTCTCCTCAGGGCTGCTCTCCGGCCATTCTCTGCCCACCCTGGATTTGTGCTTGGGATTGCACCGACCCAGATGTAGGACCTTGCACTTGGCCTGGTTGAACTTCATGAGGTTGGCATGGGCCCACGTCTCCAGCCTGTCCAGGTCCCTCTGGATGGCATTCCTCCCCTCCAGCGTGTCTGCCTCGCCACACAGCTTGGTGTCATTGGCAAACTTGCTGAGGGTGCACTCCATCCCACTGCCCATGTCACCAACAAAGATGTCTGAACAGCCCCGGTCCCTGTACCAACCCGTGAGGAACAAAATCTCTAACTTCAGCCAGAAGGACATCACCCACGCTGGACAGGAGCTGCAGGCTCAATTTGGGGACATTTCTTGGGACAGACATTTCTCCTCTCCACACTGAGACAGGCAGGAAGAGCCAGCAGGCTCTGAGGGGCTGAAGGCATCTGTGGGCTTTCAGTTTGGAGTGATGGTAGAAGAGTTATGTGAGGACATCCCCACTCAACCGTGCCTCCCGAGCTCTGGAAAGAGCCCAAACATCCCAGGGGTGGCCAAAACCATTGACATTTCAGCGCGTTCCCTTCTTGCTCTGCCGCCAAGTTTCTGGCAAGTCTCCCTGGCAGGCGTTTAAAAGCCAAAAAGATTAAATATATTCACAGGATAACCTAAAACCAGCCCCCCGTTGGAGAAAAAAGGAATGTGGAGGGAGCATAAAAGTGTTGCTTGCAAATTATTTGACTGCCCTGGAAAAGGGGATAGCAGAAATGAGCGGCTTTGTTTAAAACTCAACCAGGAGACACCCGCGTCACTCACAAGTCTGACCCGGCTATTTTTTAACTCCATGCAATTCTGCCCAGGGCACAGGGGACTCTGCACTTCTGCTGCCCAAGAGAGACAGCCACCTTTCCACAGGGAGCCAAAACAGCTTCTAAAGCACCTTCAGTGCCAGAACGAGCCAAGCTGTGACCACGAGTTTCCGCATTTTTTCTTCTTATTAGCCCCTTGACTTGAAGTCTAGTGGGTTTTGGGGTTTCCCTCCTCTGATTTACGCTGGTTTCAGCAGAGTTTCTCCTGCGGGACTCCCGGCAAAGCAGTGCTACAAGACAACAGCAGGGGCAGAGATCTGTTTACCGCTTCATAGGACTTCTGCAGCTGCTGCTTGCGTCGCATCCTGACCTGCTGCGTCACCCGCTGCTTCACCTCTCCCTGGAAGCGTCTCAGGCTGGCTGCCTTCTCCCGCTGCTGCTCCTTCAGCTCCTCCTCCACCCGCAACGCCGAAGCCTGCAAGAGGTGAAAGCTTTTTACACCAAGTTTTGCGACACTGCGGTGTTACAACCGGCTGGATTCCATCTTCCCTTCCCACACCCGCATCCACGAGCTGAGCAAGCAGCAGCCGGAGCAAACTTAATGATGTTTCATTTGGGAAATCTGTGCAATAAAAGCTTGGACAAATGTCTACTGAATTATTACAGGGCCGGATTGAATTTAGCTAGCCAGATCCAGAGCGCGCATGCCTCCTCCTTTAAACCCTCTGCAAAAAGAAAGCAAAAAGGCAGCAGCCTCATCCAGCAACTCCCGCCTGCTGCGCCCACGAAAGGACGCTCCGCTATCCAAAGCCCGGATTCGCAAGGTACAGGCCAGCCAAGGTAAAAGATTTAAGGCAATGACCTAAAAAAAAAAAAATATTGGGGAAGTTGGGGGGTTCTTTTAATGAGGAAACCGCGCCAGAGCGACAAAATGCCGCCATCCACAGTGTGCTCCTGCTTCGCTCCCCCTTGGCAACCTCATCAGCAATTCCCATGTGGAGGCATTAATATATACATTTTTAGTATGATCCACTGGCATACAGAAGTCTATTAAATAAGGCCCGATAACCCTGTGCACCTTCGGCCGCACCTGAAAGCTGCTGTGCCTGGGGGAAGCCCAGGAGCACCCAGGCCCCCCGAAGCAGTCGGGAAGAGTTCGGCTCCCCTCCCTGAAGTTTCCCGGTGCCAAGATAGAAGTTATGTGGAATCTGGAGACCATTCATTTCCATATATTATCTCAACCTTTCAGGATTTAAATTAGAATATGGAAATAAATCACGGCAGAAGGGCCGGAGCTTCTGTAACATTTCGACATTAATTACAGGGGACTGAACTCATCATCCTATATTTAACGCGCTTTTAGTCCTCTTATAATAACCCTCAAAGCCGAAATCCCTGAGATAAGCATCACTAAAGATTTTCTTAAGTGTTTCTAATGGGGTACAGCGGCGATTGGCTCCAGACCCTGAAACATTCACCGTATTTAATTATTATTTTTTTTTAAGAATAAGCAACATGGAGTAAAATCTCAGCTCACCAACATCCTTTACGGATGAAGGGGGAGGCGAAGAGCAGCAGTGATAAAGGGGGGACCAGTCAGCCAGCTCAAAATGCAAAGCCACCTGGCACCGATAAACCAAGGAGCAGCTGGGAGTAGCAAGAAAAACACCCATGTCTTAGCGCAAGCTTGCTAAGTTTTAGCTGTGCTACCTACGCTGGAAGGCAGCGTCTAGTAAAGTGTTGAAAACCTATAGGTGCAGCTGAAATTAAAAGCTGAGAGTGCACAGTGCAAATAATTAAGCAATCGATGACGGCGGATTAGGGCACCGTCTGGATTCCCCTCCTGACCGATGGTTAAAAATGATGTGTTTCTCCTAAAAAACACCCCACAGCTTATTTGAGGGGAATCAACACCACAAACGGGACACTGGGCGACACCGACACCACAGCAGCTTTTAACCCTACTTAAAAAAAAAAAAAAAAATCATTAATAGAAATTATTATTTTTCAGAGCAGCGCTCCCACCTGCCTTCCAACGGAGACCGAAACAAAAGCTGGGGTTTGGCTCCGGAAGGCCGGAGGGTGGCTGGGACGCCCCCCTGGCAGCACTCACCAAGGCCAGGCTCTGCTGGGGCTCCCCGGGGCCGCTCTCCACCCAGACGCCCACGGGGGCCACGCTGGGGTTCCTCTCAGCCAGCACCCGCCAGCCGCGCCGGGGGGGCCCGTCCCGACGCCCCCCCAGCTGCTCCCTGCACCCCCGGGCTCGCTCCTTGCAGGGCGGCAGCATCCTGGTGCCGCAGCGGGTCGGGCCCTGGGGAAAGGGGCAGAGGAGGTGAGCGCGTCGCCCCGGCACCCCAGCTTGCGCCCACAGCCCCCCACCCTGCCCTGCGCCCACCCCGCGCCCCCGCCACTCACCCCCCCAGCACCCCGACACCCCCTCCCCTCACCCCCCGGCACCACAACCCCAGCACCCCTTCCCTCACCCCCCGGCACCCCGAAATCCCCTCCCCTCACCCCCCGGCACCACAACCCCAGCACCCCTTCCCTCACCCCCCAGCACCCCGACACCCCCTCCCCTCACCCCCCGGCACCCCAACCCCAGCACCCCTCCCCTCACCCCCCAGCACCCCGACACCCCCTCCCCTCACCCCCCGGCACCCCAACCCCAGCACCCCTCCCCTCACCCCCCAGCACCCCGACCCCAGCACCCCTTCCCTCACCCCCCGGCACCCACTTCCCTCACCCCCCAGCACCCCGACACCCCCTCCCCTCATCCCCCGGCACCCCGACATCCCCTCCCTCAGCCCCCGGCACCACAACCCCAGCACCCCTTCCCTCACCCCCCAGCACCCCGACACCCCCTCCCCTCATCCCCCGGCACCCCGACATCCCCTCCCCTCAGCCCCCGGCACCACAACCCCAGCACCCCTTCCCTCACCCCCCGGCACCCCGACACCCCATCCCCTCACCCCCCGGCACCCCGACCCCATCACCCCCTCCCCTCACCCCCCCGGCACCCCAACCCCAGCACCCCTTCCCTCACCCCCCGACACCCCCTCCCCTCACCCCCCGGCACCCCAACCCCATCACCCCCCTCCCCTCATCCCCCGGCACCCCAACCCCAGCACCCCCCCCTTCCCTCACCCTCTTGGCCCCACCAATCTCTGCTCCCTCCTCTCGGACCCCGCCATCCCCTCACCCCCGCTCCCCCCGGGCTCCCCCCAAACCGCCCGGTGCCCCCCTCGACCCCACTTCAACCGCCACTTCCGCCTCAACCGCCGCTTTGAATCCCGGCGCCACTTCCGCCCGCCCGGCCCCGCCCATAGACACGCCCCATCCTGGCCCCGCCCCCGCCTCGCTCCGGCCCCGCCCCGCCCCGCCCCCGCAGAGCTCTGTTGTCACGGGTTCGCGTCCCGCCGCGGGCGGGCAGAGCCCCGCCGTCCCCAGAGCAACCGAGACCCCTCCGAGCGCTCTGAGACACCCAGAATGTCCCCAGAGCCTCCCTGAGGCCCCGAAGGGTCTTCTTATAGCACCTCCCCACAGCCAACGCCCCATGGCATCTCCCCATAGCATCTCCCTATAGTGTCCCCCAAATCCCTCCCTATAGCATCTCCCCATAGCATCCCCCAAATCCCTCCCTGTAACATCTCCCTATAGCATCCCCCTATAACATCTCCCAAATCCCTCCCTATAGCATCTCCCCATAGCATTTCCCCATAGCATCCCCCAAATCCCTCCCTATAGCATCTCCCCATAGCATCCCCCAAATCCCTCCCTATAGCATCTCCCGAAAGCATCTCCTCATAGCATCCCCCAAATCCCTCCCTATAACATCTCCCTATAGCATCCCCCAAATCCCCCCCTGTAGCATCCTCCTATGGCATCACCCTAAATGCCCCCCTTACAGCATCTCCCTATAACACCTCCCTATACTGCCCTCTGCAAAAGCCCCCTCCCAGCCCCCCCGTTGCACCACCCCCTCCCCATGTCCCCCCAGAATTCTCCCCCCAGCAGCTCCATCCCACTGGGGCTGGATTCTCCGGGCCCCGACCCCCTTTCCAGGGCCAGGGGCCCTCCCGGGGAGGGGGTGGAAGGAGGGGGGGGTGTCACTGGGGTGATGAGCTTGGCAGTGCTCAGAGGGGGGGTGGGAAGCCACCCCGGGCACCCTGCCCTGCATCCCCACAGCCCTATTCAGCGATGCCCGGGGAACCAGCGCTAATTGGCACCGCAGCTGGAACGAAGCCTGGATGCAGCCGCGGCTTCGTTTTAAAGCCTGGGAAGAGCGGAAAAAATAGGAGGGGGAGCTCCACTGGGGGGCTGGGGGGAGTCCAGCTTTACAAAACACCCCCCCCCCCCCCAAAAAAAAACCCAACGTAATGGGAGCCCCAAATCTCTTGGGATCACCTGCGGAAGGGATGGCAAACCTCAGCAGGGCTCGATGGGGTGATGCTCGTGACCTCCCGCATCTCCCCATGACGGGGAAAATGTGGAACTGGGGGGGGGGGGGGGGGGGGGGGGAATGGCAAATCTGAGTGGTTTTTCCCCAAATTAAATGTCAGCTCGAGGCCGCCAGGGAGGCGAAAGCCGCCAGGACACAGGGCTCTATTGAGAAAGGAGAGAACAAAAAAAAAAAAAAAAAAAAAAAAAAAAAAAAGGAAAAAAAAAATAAATTAGCCGGGCGGAACGCCAAAGCTGGGAGCGCCGAGGGACGTGCCCGGAGTGGGGAAGCGGAGCGATTCGGGGGGGCCAGCCTGCCCGAAATGTGGGGAGCGCCGGCCGCCCCGCGGGGCCACCCCGCTCCCCCCTGCTTGCTGCCGGTGACCTGGCTCCTGGCGCTGCATGCAGGTAGGGGAAGGGTTTCCCATTTTTCCAGGGGGTTTTCCCCATTTTTTCCATGGGGGGGTTTTGGGGAGGTATCGGGATGGGTGATGCAGGGAGGGGGAGGGCGATGAGGGTGGGGGTACCTGGTAAAAGGGGAGGTTTGGCGGGGGGGGGGGGGGTTGCTGGGCCCATCGAGCATCCCCTCGGCTCGGGAGAGGAAAAAAAGGGTGGAAAATATGGAATAAAAACCAGGAAAAACACTTTTCTGGAGCCAAGTGGGTCCTGCTCGGGGGGTGGATCTGGCACCGGCCTCCCCCGAGCTTCTCTCCAGCTTTTCAGCTTCCCCCAAACCCCTTTTTTTCATTTTTCAGCATCCCCAAATCTATTTTCTTACCCATCCTTGAGCTTTACCCAAAACCCGTTTTTTCACCCCGTTTCTAAGTTCACTCCCGTTTGCCCCATCCTGCTGCAACCCTGGTTGCATCCTTCATTTGTTCCCTAAATACCCACATTTTGGGGTTCACCAAACCCCAAACCTTCCCATGCCGAATTCGGCAACATGGGAAAAATCCCCTGTGACCGTTTTGCACCATTTTTCCAAAGTTTGGACCCAAAACCAGCCCTGGAGAGGCCCTTTTTCCCTCTGTATGAGCCAAGGATGTGAAGCAAAGCGAGGCAGTTTTGCATGCCACCAGCTTGGATTTGCACCCCAAAAAAGTGCCTGAGTTGCAGCCAGGGCACCCCAAAAACACTGCCATGTTTTTTTTTTTCCCCATAGAAATAGGGATTTATCGCACAAAATGAAAATGAGTATTTTGGGGTGGGTTTTTTTCAGCAAGAGCCAGGCAGGAAGGGTTGAGATCTCCATCCCTAAGCCAGAGATGCTGTAGGAGAATGAAATATTTTACTTTATTGATAATTTATTAATTAATGATGATTTATTATTGATTATTGATGATTTATTTAATTTATTAAGGATTTATTAATTAACTCCCAAATTTATTACACGGAGCGGAGAAAAAAATTAGTGATTGTGTTAAAAAAAGGGTAGAAACAGTTAAAGAGCTGTATTTTTTGAGGGGGGGGGATGCATTAAAAACCGCATCCCCATCCCCTGCTTGGGTTTTCTTCGGCGGTTCCCTGAAATTTGTTGGGTCGGGGGCATGTTTTCAGGGGCTGAGCTCTGCGCTGCTGGGGTGGATGGATGGATGGACGGACGGATGTTGCATACCAATAGGTCCCATGACTTTTCGGGCTTGTTTAAAGCCTTTCTTGCTCCTGCTTCGCCCTCCCCAGCTGGTTCCCCCCCCCTCCCTCCCCCCCTTCAATATGGGGTTTGTTCGCCGTTACATGACGGCATCCTGATGGCGGAGTCGTGGATGGGACCCCTGGGCCAGCATGGGGGGGGGAGGAAAGACGGACGAGGTTACAGTGTCGTTGCCCCCCCCCCCCAAAATCCTTTTTTTCCACTTTTTCCCTGCCTTTTTTTGGCTTAAACCCAGCGATGCGGAGCAATGCATGTCATGCAGTTTTGCATCTGCGGAGAAAGAAGCGGGGCGGTGGGGGGGGTTTGGCTGGACCGGAGCATCCAACGGGGCTGGGGTGGGACGCAAAAAGCCACGCACACGCACCCCATCACCCCGGCATGCAGTTTGTGGGGCGATGCATGCATCTTTTGCAGAGAGTTGCATCAACCCAGTAACGGGAGGTCTCTCAACCCACCCCACCCCTGCATTTTTGGGGCTGTTGCATGCATTTTTGCAAAGGGTTGGTTGCATCAAGCTGCCTGCAGGAGCGCTCTCACCCTCCCGTGCAGTGCTGGGGGGCGATGCATGCATCTTTGCCAAGAGTTGCATCAACCTGGAAGCAAGAGCACTCCCACCATTGATGCGGGTTTCAGGGCGATGCATGCATTTTTGCAGAGCACTACGTCAACCCAGCAATAGGAGGTCTCCCAGTTCCCCCCCCCCCCTGCATTTTTTTGGGATGATGCACGCATTTTTGCAAAGGGTTGGTTGCATCAACCTGCCTGTAGGAGTGCTCTCACCCCCCATGCACATTTTGGGGGCATTGCATGCATTTTTGCAAAGGGTTGCATTGATCCGGCTGCAGGATGGCTCCCACCCTGCATTTTTGGGGATGATGCATGCACTTTTAAAAGGGTTGGTTGCATCAACCCAGCTGCAGGAGCGCTCCCACCCTGCATGAAGCTTTTGGGACTGATGCATGCATTTTTGCAATGGGTTGCATCAACCTGGGTGCAGAAGCGCTCCCACCCCCAATTTTGGGGGCAAAGCAGGCATTTTGGTGAAGCATCACATTGACCCAGCTGCAGGAGGGCTCCCACACACACCCCCATGCACTTTTCGGGGCGATGCATGCTCAGCCCTGCTCCGGGAGGGGGGTTCCCCATTTTTCTCTGGGCTCACAGGACCTGGCAGCTTGCCTGGCCTCAGCACCCCACCATCTCTCCCCACCCCAAGGTCTGCTGGCGGGGGTGAACATCACCAGCCCCACGCCGCTGGTGCGTGGCACGGCGGGCAAGGCAGCGCTGCTGTCGGTGCGCTATGCCAGCGCCAGCGCCGACAAGCCAGTGGTCAAGTGGCAGCTGAAGCGTGACAAGCCCGTCACCGTCGTCCAGTCCATCGGCACCGAGATCATTGGCAACCTGCGGCCCGATTACCGCGACCGCATCCGGGTGCTGGAGAATGGCTCGCTGCTCATCAACCCCTTGCAGTTGGCCGACGAAGGTGCTTACGAGGTGGAGGTGTCCATCACAGACGACACCTTCACTGGCGAGAAGACCATCAACCTCACCGTGGACAGTAAGTGCAAGAAGGATGTCCAGTGGAGATTGGCTTCTCCAGGAGACGTCTTCCCTGACCACTTTTGGGGAGGGCTTTCTCCATCTGGGAGGTGGTTTTTGGAGGTTCAACCACCCCACACTGCCAAGCTATATCCCCAGAAGGGTTTTGATGTCCCCTTTCCCATCCCCTGGGCCCATCCATCCCATGACACATGGTGTCACACTGGTTCCCCCTCTTACCTGCAGTACCCATCTCAAAGCCACAAGTGCTAGTGGCCTCCTCGACAGTGCTGGAGCTCAGCGAGTTCTTCACCCTCAACTGCTCACACGAGAATGGCACCAAGCCCACCTACACATGGCTGAAGGACGGGCGGCCACTGAGCAACGATTCCCGCCTGCTCCTCTCCCCTGACCAGAAGATCCTCACCATCACCCGCGTCCTCATGGCTGATGACGATGTCTACAGCTGCCTGGTGGAGAACCCCATCAGTCACGGGCGCAGCGTGCCTGTGAAGCTCACCGTCTACCGTAAGCCACCCGTTCCCCCCTCCCACACCCCTGGGGTTGGCCATCCCTTTCAGGTGCTCCCAGCTAAAATTTGGGGGGATTATCCCCCGTCATTCCTCTCCCTCAGGCCGGAGCTCCCTCTACATCATTCTCTCCACGGGTGGCATCTTCCTCCTCGTCACCCTGGTGACAGTTTGTGCCTGCTGGAAACCCTCCAAGAAGTACGGCTAGGGGTAACATGGGAGCCAAAGGGGGTTCCTCTTATCCTGTCCCGTCTTGTCCCATCATGTCTTGTCCCATCCCATCCTGTCCCGTCTCACCTCATCCCATCCTGTCTCACCTCATCCCGTCCCATCCCATCTTGTACCATCACATCACACCACATCACATCACACCTCATCCAGTCCCATCCCATCCCGTCCCGTCCTGTCCCATCTTGTCTTGACCCATCCCGACCCATCCCGTCCCATCTTATTGTGTCCCATTTTGCCTCATCTCATTTAGTCCCATCCCATGCAGTCTCATCTCATGTCATCTCATGTCATTTCATGTTGTCTGATGTCGTCTCACGTTGTCTCATGTTGTCTCATCACATCTCGTCTTGTCTCATTTCATCTCACCTCATTCCATCCCACCCAATTTTGGCCCAGCCCAGCCTAGTCCAGCCCATCCATGCCATCCTGCCTTGATCCATCTCTCCTGTTCCATCCCATTCTATCCCATCCTATCTTATCTCATCTTGTCCCATCCCATTGCACCCCATCTCATCCCATCTTGTCCAGCCTTGTCTCATCCTATCCTATTCTGTCCTGTCCCACCCTGTCCCGTCTTGTCCTGTCTTGTCCCATCTTGTCTCATCTCATCCCGTCCCGTCCCGTCCCATCCCATCCCATCCTGTCCCATCCCATCTCATCTCGTCTCATCTCGCCTCGCCTCGTCCCACTCTGCCTTGACCCACCTATCCTGTCCTTGCCCCATCCCATCCCATCCCATCCCATCCCATCCCACCACATCCCATGCCACCCCACCTCTCCCTCAACCCAGCACCATATCCTTTCCTGGCTGAACCACAGGCCATTCCCCCCACTGCAGTGCCGGTGCTGCCCCACCTCTCTCCCTTCCCCAGGGAGAAGCGGCAAGCAGAGACACAACCAGCCTCTGAATACGCTGAGCAGGACGAGGAGCGCCTGAAGCACGAGGGTGAGTGACGGCCTCGGCGTGGTGGCGGCGGGTTGGGGAACGCCAACATCATCGGCACGGTAAGCAATGCCTTGCCTCCACACAGCCGAGGGCATCCCGCGGAGTGGTGAGCACGAGCGCAAAAACCCGGTGGCCTTGTACATCCTCAAGGACAAGGTAAGCAGCTGGTAGTATGCCAGTCGCACGCTGGCTTTGCACCATGGTGCCGGGTCTCGCACGTTTCGCACACTCGTCTACCCTTGGCTTTTGGCAGGACTCACCGGAGGCGGAGGAGGATTCACCACCCGAACCCCGTGGCACAGTTGAACCGGGTTACACCAGCTCACCGATACCGGCAGCCGGTCGCTCGCCGGGACCGGTGGGGCGTTCGACTCGTCGTTACCATCGCTCACCGGCTCGCTCGCCCGCCTCGACGCGGACGCACAGGTCACCACCCGGTTCGCCGGCACGTTCCCGTGGAGCCCCACGGCTGCTGCGGACTGCTGGCGTCCACGTCATCCGGGAGCAGGAGGAGGCCAACGCCGTGGAGATCAGCGCCTGAGCCGGGGGGACATGTGTGTGCTTTGGCGGCAGCAAGTGAGCGAGGACACCGGCACAGCCCCGCTCCCGCCACCGGGCATCGTTTGGCTGGGTGTAAAGTCACTAATTTGCTATTGATCCCACCCGGAGCTTCCCTCTTCCGTCCCCTGCCTTCCCGGGGTGTCGCTTTAATGGCTTTCTTGCCGGGACGAGTGTGCCGGGAGCGTGCGGAAAGCATGCGTGCGTGCCGGGAGCCTGCAGGAGAGAGTGTGCAAGAGGGCATGCACAGACCATGCAGAGAGAGCGTGCAGAGAGACCGTGCACGTAGTATGCAGAAGGAGCGTGTAAGAGGGCACATACAGAGCGTGCAGAGAGACCATGCATGGAACATGCAAGAGGGCATGCATGGAGCATGCAGCTAGAGCATGCAAAGAAAGCATGCACACGGTGCCCAGAGAGAGCATGCACGGAGAGTACAAGAGGGCAAGTACGGAACACGCAGAGAGAGCGTGCAGAGGGTGCAGAGGTAACATGCACAGAGCATGCAGGGAGCATGCACAGAGGGATTGCACAAAACGTGAGAGGGCACGTGTGCAGGGTGCAGAGACAGTGTACGCAGCATGTGCAGGGATGTCACGCACAGAGCGTGCAGAGAAAGCACGCATGAAATGTGTGGAGAGAGCATGGACGGAGCGTGCAGAGAGAGCGTGCCCCGAGCATGCAGGAGGGCACGCACAGGGCATGTGGACAGAAGGTGGCAGGAGCACATATAGAGAGCGCGTGGAAAGGGTACAAGGGGGCATGCACTGAGGTGTGCAGAGAGAGCATGCATGCAGTGCGCAAAGAGAGCATGCACAGAGTGTGCAGGAGAGCATGTGGAGCACACAGAGAGAACACGCACAGAGCACGCAGAGAGAGCAAGCACAGAGCATGCAGCTAAAACCGCATGGATTATGTGGAGAGAGTGCACATGGAGCATGTGCAGAAAGTGTGCAGAGTGTGCAGAGAGCAAGCATGTAGCATGCAGGGAGCGTGCATGGAACGTGCAGACAAGACTGCGCATGACATTCGCAGAGAGAGTGTGCCAGAATCTGGAGTGCTCTCCGAGTGTGCATGGAGTGTGCAGAGAGCATGAGCGTGCAGAGCGTGCGAAGAGAGCATGCATGCAGCATTGGCACAGGGCGTGCATGGAGCATGCAGCAAGCGTGCAAAGAGCATGACGAGAGAGCATGCATGCAGTGCTTGCAGAGGGCATGCACAGAGCGTGCAGAAACGTGCCTGGAGTGTGTGAAAAGAGCATGCACGAAGCATGCAGCTAAGACCGTGAATGGAGCATGCGGGAGCACGTGCACAGCATTCCAAGTAAGCACACCCGCACCCGGGGTGTGCAAGAGCACCGTGCCTGCCCGCCACCACGGCACACAGAGCCGTGCATGCAAATGCCCGGCGCTGCACAGACCTGGGGTGCGCGAGCATCCAAGCTCACCCAAGTGCGCGCGCACGCAGGTGGCCTAAATGGGGGGCTCCCTCCTCCCCCCCAGCTCCCCGGCTGCACTGTCCCCTGAACACGGGCTGGAACCCCTGGCCTGAGTGCTGCCCTTTTGCCGCACCTGGATTTTCTGTGAAAATCCCCCAGATTTGGGGTGCGCACCGTTGCCTCTCCCCCAGGCCTTCCCGGGAAATAGGTTTAGGATGAAAACCGGAGAGCGGCCAGCCAAGCGAGACGGGCCCCGGGGCACCTGGGGTGGGTGCCGGGGCACCCCGGGGTGCGCTACTAACCAATAAACTAAACGTACTACCCGGCTGGCGGTGGCACCCTTGGGTGTCTTTGTGGGACAGGGTGTCCCCCTTCATCCCCGGGGTGGGTGGGGAGACACGAGAGGTGGGTGATAGCTGAGACCCAACAAGTTTGATGCACCTGGCTGGCACCCCAATTTAAGCTTGCAGAGCCTGGGAGACCGTTCACTCTGGTCCCTACTGATGGTATCGCCAGCCAAGAGCTCGTTTCTTCTTAATTCCTCATCCACTGAATATGGGAGGGGTTGGGGGGGGGGGGGGATTTTTTCGGATTAATTAAATTCGTTAAACACCGGTGTCCCCAGTGGCCTCTGGGTGCTGCCAGTGCCACCATGACCAAGTGCTCGCACAGCTATCGCTTGGTGAAGCTGTTTGTGTCCATCTCCCCTCCCCCCCCCCCCGCACTTCCCAGCCCCCGCGTCCGGCTATTGTCCCCCCCCATCCGGAGCCGGATCCAGCCCTGGTGCCGGCAGGGAGTGACCGGGATTTAGGGAGGAAGCGGGAAGGCTAGCCAGGGCCGGCATGGCGGGCGGCTGGGTGACGGCGTTGGGGTTGGGGCTCTGCCTCACCGCGCTGCACCAGGGAGGTGAGTGCTGCCCCCCCAGGGAGGGGGCAAAATACCCTTAACTCTGCACCCTGCCCACCCACCGGGGCTGAGACCGTGCCTGCTCAGGGCACCCACCGGCCTCCACGTCACCCCACAGGCTGCCACCCTCCTGGCACAGCCACCGCACCCCAAACCGCAGCCGGTAAGGACACCCCATGGGCATGATGTGGGTGGGAGGACCCCCAAAAAATCCTGTGTGTTCCCCCCCCAACCCACGGTGTCCCCTCCCCACTGCAGCGCTGCGGGACAACTTCCGCCTGCAGCCGGGTGATTTGGTGGCCACGGTGGGGCAAGCGTTGGAGCTGGATTGTGTCCCCCCCTCGGGACACCCTGAACCCCGTGTCACCTGGAAGAAGGACAGGGTAACCTTGGACTTGGCGGGTGACCGCTACATGGTCACCAATGGGAAGCTGCGTGTGGCACCAGCGCGGCGGAGTGACTCCGGGATCTATGTCTGTGTGGCAGCCAACGCGGCGGGCGAGAGGGAGAGTCGAGGTGCCCGCGTCTCTGTCCTGGGTAAGCCAAGCGTGACCCATGGGTGAGTGACGCGTGACACCTGGTCCTGGTGCCACGTCCTTGATATCCCCCACAGAGAAGCCCACCATCGTGCGGCGCCCAAGCGACGCTGTGGCGGTGGCCGGCAGCACCGTGGAGCTGGGCTGCGGTGCCCAAGGTGACCCAGCGCCACGAGTGCAGTGGCACAAGGAACGTGGGGACCTGCCCTGGGGCAGGTAGGTGGTGGCAGGGTGGAGGTGTCCCACCTCCAGGGTGGGGCGGTGATGGGGCTGATGGAGAGCTGGTGACCCACAGGCACGAGGTGGACCGGGAGCACACGTTGCGCCTCTACGCTGTGACACCCACCGACGCTGGCACCTACGTGTGTACGGCACAGAGCCAGCTGGGCACCGCTGCCGCCACCGCCCACCTTCGCGTGGAGGGTCAGTGGTGGGACTTCTGTGGCCTCCACCGCCACAGGGACCCAGGGTCATCTGGAGGTCTATGCAAGGGGATCCATCTAACGGGGGTCCATCTAATGGGGGTCATCCAAACAGGTCATCCATGAGGAGTCTATCCAAGGGGGTCCATCAAAAAAGGGTCCATCCAACTGGCTCATCTAAGGGGGTCCATTCAAGGAGGGTCCATCAAACAAAGGGGGTGCTTCCGAAGGGGGTCCATCTCAGGGGGTCCATCCAAGCATGTCCATGTAAGGGGGTCCATCTGAGGGATGCATCCAGGTGGGACTCCATCCAAGGGGATCCATTGAAGAGAGTCCATCTAAAGGGTATCCATCCAAGCGGGTTGCTCCAGGGGGATCTATTTAAGAGGGTCTGTCCAAGGTGGGGGGTCCATTAAATGAGGATCCAACAAGAGGCATCCATCCAAAGGGTCCATCTAAGAGGGATGCATCAATGGGAGTCTATCATGGGGTCCATGAAAGGAGTTCCATCCAAGAGGTGTCCATCCAAGACAGATTCATCAAAGGGTGTCTGTCCAAGGAGTTCCATCCAAGAGGCGTCCGTCCAAGGGGTCTATTTGAGTGGGTCCTTCCAAGGAGACTTGAGGGTCTCCAGGCATGGAGATCTGGGGTGGATGCTAAGGGGCCTTTCTCCTGCCTGGTGCTGCTGTTATCTTCCCTCTGCTCCACAGACCGCCTGCCGACGGGACGGCGGGAGGCTGTGCCGCAGGACCTTCTGGCCATGCGGCTGCACCTGGACAATGGCACTGCACTGCCTGCCGCTGCTGTCCGGCTCCGCTGGCGGGTTGGTGTGATGTTGGGATGTCCCCACTGGAGGGTTGGGATGGGACACAGGGATGAGGATGGAGCTCCAGCCTCATCCCTGTGTCCCATCTGCATCCCACCATGCCTTGTAACCCTTCCCATCCCTTCTAGATGCTGACACCGGCACCGATGCCGGAGGGCTACATGGTGCTGTACCGCTGCGTGCTCCCTGCCAGCACCTCCTGGGTCCAGCATGATGCGGGCAGGGAGCTCAGCACTGTCATCCCCGCGCTCCGCAGGGGCTACAAGTATGAATTCAAGGTCCGACCCTATGCTGGAGGGACCCAGGGCTTGGAGAGCAACAGCAGGCACGTCTGGATACCTGAAGAAGGTGTGTTTGGCATGAGGTGCCCCCAGGGATGCCCAGGTGGAGGATGAGGCGGGGGGGGGGAGTCAGTTGGGGGTCCCAGGGCTCTCAGCACCACTGTCGTGGCAGTGCCAAGCGCAGCGCCCCAGCACGTCACCGTGGGCCAGGCTGAGACGGGGAACGGCACCGTGGTCGTGAGCTGGGAGCCACCTCCTCCTGAGGCCCACAACGGCATCATCCGGGGCTACAAGGTTTGGGGTGATGGGGCAGGGGAGGGGGCTTGTGGGCTTTTGGCCAGGGACTGTCCATCCAAGGCACCTGTCTAAGGGGGATCGATCCAAGAAAGGAGCCTATCAAAGGCGGGGTCTACCCAAGGGTGGCCATCCAAGGAGTGCCTGTTCAAGGGGAAATGCACCCAAGGGGTCCATTCAAGAGGGAAGGGGGCCAGCCAAGGTGGAGGTCCCTCCCAGGAGATCCATCTAAGGGGGGAATCCATCCAAGGTGATCCATCCAAGGCGTCAATCTAAGGAAGGGGGGCATCCAAGTGGGTCTAACCCAAGGGGGTTCAACCTAGGGGATTCATCTAAGGGGGTCATCCAAGGGGTCTGTCCAAGAGGGATTCATCAACGTGGGTCCATCAAGGGGATTCATCTAAGGGGATCCATCCAAATGGTTCCGTCCAAGGGGCATTCATGCAAGGGGATCCATGCAAAGGAGTCTGTCCAAGAGGGATCCATCAGTGGGGGTCCATCAAGGGGATTCATCTAAGGGAGCCCATCCTCTTGGTGCCTGCCAGGTCTGGTCAACGGGTGAGGGCTGGCAGCGCCCCACCAACAGGACAGTGGACGGAGCCACCCACCACCTGGAAACCTTCCTCCCGAGCCCTGGGACCGAATTCTGCGTCCAGGTGGCAGCTTTCAATGGCGCGGGGCTGGGGGTCCCCAGCAATGCCACCTGTGGCGGCCTGGGTAGGGGACAGGGAGCAAGTTGGGGGTGCAGTGTGGGGGGGTCAAGGTGGTGGCAGAGGGGTAACGCTGGTGGGACCCTTGCAGGACTGATGGCGGGGAGCACTGGAGTGGTGCGGGTGCTGCGGCAGCCCGCCGTCATTGCGGCCGCTGGCTCGCTGCTCTGGTTGGCCTTGCTCGCCCTCCTCCTCCTCCTCTGCCAGCGCCGCGCCAGCCAGGACGCCGCAGCTCGCCACAGGTAAGTGGCTGTAGGGTGGGGGACATGGGGGTCCCCCGCAGCATGGTGGGGATGGGATGTCCTGATGGCACCCCTCACCCCGCAGGCTGGTGGCCGGTGACTCGCCATGGCTCGGTGGCCCCTGGAAACCTGGTTGTGCCCCCCGAAACCTCAGCAGCAGCAGCAGCCTCAGCAGCCGGCTCCTGGGCAGTGACGGCAGGGACCCGCACCCCTCCAGTGAGCCCCGTGGGGACTGGGACCCCCACCCAGAGCCATGGGACCCCCATCCCTCCAGTGAGCCCCACGGGGACTGGGACCCCCACCCAGAGCCATGGGACCCCCGCCCCTCCAGTGAGCCCCACGGGGACTGGGACCCCCACCCAGAGCCATGGGACCCCCACCCCTCCAGTGAGCCCCACGGGGACTGGGACCCCCACCCAGTGTCACGGGAACCCCCACCTGTCCAGTGAGTCCCTGGGGCTGGGACCCCCACATGATGCCATGGGACCCCCACCCAGTGCCTAGGACCCTCAAGGGATGCTGGGAGACCAGAAAAGGGCACCCAAGACCCCCACCTTATGCCTGGGACACCCCTTGACTCCATAGGACCCCCACCTGGGTGCCCCCCATTGCTGTGAGCCGCACTCCGCAGGCAGCAGGGACCTGGGGTCACACAGAGTCGAGGATGGGGGGAGCAAGGGACCCCCCAGCTCAGCACCCATGGGTGCCCTGACTGCTCTTGCCCCTCCAGCCCTGTCTTTGGAGCCACCGAGCCTCGGCCCCCCCACACCCCCCAACCACAGCAGCAGCATCCGTGGGGGGCACGCACCGCCCCTCGGGGACGCGGGGTGTTACATCGGGGGACACCCTGGGGTGCACACCTCGCCCAGCACCCCGAACCCGGCACCCTGGGAGCGCATCCGCAAGAGAGGTTGGTATAGGGGGGACACAGGGGGGACACAGCGCGGACAGCAGGGAGGTGGCTCATGGTTCTGTGTTCCCTTGCCCCATGCAGAGCTGCACCAAGTGCACAGCACCCCAGTGCTCACGGGTAGCCCCGGCCATGTCCCCAGGAGCGGAGGCGAGTGGGGGACAGATTTTGGGTGGCCTCAGCAAAGGGGACATGATGGTGACACCGCCACCACTGAGCTGGCCAGAGGGGACCCGCAGCAGCTGCCGGTCTTCAGCTCCCTGAAACCACGTCGGGGCAGCGCCTCACTGGCCTCCGGCGTCACTGGCTTACTGGTGACACCCCCAAGGCCACCCCATGCCTGGCACCCGCCGGTGACCCGGTGAGTCTGGGTGTCCCCACCCTGGGGACGCAGATGGGTGCCCCTTACCCTGACCCAATGCTGCAAAAGCCACCATGTCCCTTCCACCTCCAGGTCCCCTGCCACTGCGTGTCCCAGGGACACATCCCCAGTCACCAAGCGCCCCAAGGACATGCGCACCACAGTCACTGGGATGCCCAGGGACATGTCTCCAGCCACCCGGCACCCCAGGGACACATCCTCGGTCATTGAGAGTCCCAGGGATGTGTCACCGGTCACCAGGCACCCTAGGGACACGTCCCTGGTCACTGACAACCCCAAGGACATGTTCCTGGCCACCAGGCATACCAAGGATGCGTCACCAGTAACCAGGCACCCCAGGGTCGTGTCCCCAGTCACCAGATACCATGAAGACATGTCTCCGGCCACCAGGCAGCCCAGGGACGCGTCACCAACTGCCAGGCACCAGAGGGACACAATCTCAGCCACCAGACACCCTGAGGACACATCCTTGGTCACCAGGTGCCCCAGGGACATGTCCCCAGTCACCAGGCACCCCAAAGAGATGTCTCCAGTCCCTGGGCACCGCAGGGACATGTTCCTGGGCAGTAGGTACCCCAAGGACATGTCCCCAGGCACCAGGCACCCTAGGGACCCATCACCAGTGACCAAGCGCGAGAGGGACACATCACCAGCCACCAGGCACCCTGAGGACACGTCCCCAGCCAACGGGCACCCAAGGGACAAGTCCCCCCCAGTCACTAGGCTCCCCAAGGAGAAGTCCCCAGCCACTGCACAGCACAGGGACAAGTTCCTGTCCACCAGGTACCACAAAGATATGTCCCTGGCCAAGAGGCACCCCAGGGACCTGTCATCAGTGACCACGCACCCAAGAGACATGTTCCTGTCCAGCAGGTGCCCTGAGGACATGCCACCAGTCACCAGGCATCCCAAGGACACACCCCCGGCCACCAGGCACCCAAGAGACACATCCCCAGTCACCAGATGCCCTGAGGAGATGTCCCCAGCCCTTGGTCACCGCACGGACACATTCTTGGGCAGCAGGTACGCCAAGGAGATGTCCCTGGTCACCAGGCATCATGGGGACCCGTCAATGGTGACCAGGCACCCAAGGGACATGTTCCTGGCCACCAGGTACCCCAAGGACACATGCCTAGCCACCAGGCACCCCAGGGACAGGTCCCCACTCCCTGGTCGCCTCTCACCAGTGCTCAGCGATGGGGTCCTCACACCGCAGCGGGTGGCTGAGGACCTGGAGACGGACCAGGACACCATCTGCCCCAGGTACGCTCCACCCCCCTGGGACACCATCATGGTGGCAGCATCCACTGGTGCCAGCAGCGTCACCGCTGTGTCCCCCACAGCCCCCCAGCGCCGACCATGCCACGGTCCTTCTCGCCACCACACACCTACGGCTACATCTATGGGCCACCAGCCTCCGAGATGGGTGAGGAGGAGGAGGAGGAGGAGGAGGAAGAGCAGCCAGCGATGAGGGGCTCACCAGGGGGGTCGCTGCTGAATGGCTGGGGGTCTGTCTCGGAGGACAACTTTGCCAGTGCCCGCTGCAGCTTGGTGAGCTCCTGCGATGGCTCCTTCCTCCTGGACGCCAGCTTTGCCCGGGCGCTGGCGGTGGCCGTCGATGGCCTCTGCTTCAACCTTGAGGACACCGACGGGAGCTATGGGGGTGAGCCAAGGGTTCCCGGACCCCCACTCTGACCCCAAGCATCATCATCTCCTCGGGGACGGTGGCCTCCTCATGACACCATGGTGATATCTCCACCTCCTGCCTTCTCCCCAAGCAGGTCCCTCACCACCACCATCACCCTTGGAGGGGGTCTTCTCACCTGGGGTCCCCATCCCCACCTGGGACTGGGGGATGGCACTGGGGGTGTCACGGAGACCCGGGACAGAAGCGGCCGTGGGTATCCCGCAGCACGGTGAGCAGCACCCCAACGCAGGGGTAATGGGTACCAGGGGTGATGCGGGGTGTAACCCATTGCGGGGTGCTGGAAAATGTCCCCTTTTCTTTCCAGGTGTCCGCGGGATGGGGAGTGGCAGTCCCTGGGCCAGGGCGGGTGGTGAGACGGGGACAGGAGCGTGGCAGTCCCCGGGGTGTAGGGCACGGCAAGGCCAGAGTCCCCTCGGCTCAGCTAAAATCCAGCTTTATTAAGCAGTCCCCAAAAAGGGGCTTTTTGCTAACAAAAGCCACCCACAAAGGGTGGGTGGCACCAAGGTGGGTGGGTGTCCCAGTGTCCTTGTCCTCCCCAAGTGTCCTCATCCTTCCCCAGTGTCCCCATCCCTCCCCAAATTCCTCACCCCTCCCCAGCATCCTCATCTTCCCCAGGTGTCCTCGTCCCTCTGCAATGTCCTCCTCCTTCCCTAGCGTCCTCATCCCCCAACCATCCTCACCCAGCCCAAGCACCGTTGTCCATTCCAAGTGTCCCTGTCCTTCCCCAGGGTCACTGTCCCCCAACTGTCCTCATCCCCGCTGACAGTTCTCATTCCTCCTGACTGTCCACATCCTTCCTCAGTGTCCTTGTCCTACCCTGACCATCCTTGGTCCTCCCAAGTGACCTCATCCCTCCCAAGGCACCTTATTCTTCCTGAATATCCTTGTGCCCCCTCCAAGTGTCCTCGTCCCTCCCCACCATCCTCATCCCCAGGGTTCTCATCCCTCCTGAGCATCCTCACCCTTCCCCAACTGTCCTTGACGACTCCAAGTCTCCTCATTCCCGCCCCCACCCCCATCCTCATCTCCCTGTGACCATCGTTCTGGTCCCTCCTTACTGTCCTTGTCCCTCCCAAGCAACCCTGTATTTCCCAAATGTCCTCTTCCCACCAGCAATTCTCAGTCACTGGCCGTCCTCGTCCTTCCCCAGTGTCCTCATCCCCCAATGTTCCTCCTGGAGAGGGCCATTCCCCAGCATCCTCATCCCTCTGCAGCGTCCTTGTTCCTCCAATGTATGCTCGTCCCCACAACTGTCCTCATTCCTTCCCACCATCTGCACCCCTCCCAACCATCCTTGTCCCTCCCTGGCGTCCTCATCCCTCCCAACTGTCCTTGTCCCCAGGGTCCTTGCCCCGACTGAGCATCCTCTTCATCCCTCCTGAGCATCCTCATCCCTCCCCAGTGTCCTCATCCCTAGCAACTGTCCTTGTCCTCCCCAAGCATCCTCATCCCTCCCAAATATCCTTGTCCCCAGGGCCTTCATCCCTCCTGAGCATCCTTGTCCCTCCCCAGAGTCCTCGTCTCTCCCAACTGTCCTTGTCTCCGGGTTCCTCCTCCCTCCCTGAGCACCTTCCGCATCCCTTCCTGAGCAACCTCATCCCTCCCAAGCATCCTTCTCCATCCTGACTGTCCTTGTCCCGCCCCGAGCATCCTCGTCCCTCCCTCGCGCTGCCACCCACCGGCCACTGGCTCTATGTAACCCTGTTTACATGGTGCCACTCAGAAATTAAAGACCATCCCTCCCGTCCCCCCCATGTCCCCATCCACGTGTCCCCAACCCTGCCACCGGCTCGCCCTCTGCTTCATCGCTTCTCCTGCGATGGGCATGGAAATGGGGCACCTGGGCGGCGGCGATGGCCGGTCCCTTCACCGCGGTCCCCTGGGGTCCGGCTGCGCCCCGAGCCATGGCCGCGGGAGCTGGTGGAGCCACGGGATGAGACGCTGCCCGTTGTGGAGCAGCTGCCGGACGCTTGACCCCGGGGCAGGCAGGAGGCTTTGCCATAGGGGACGACCTCATCTGAGAGGAAGGCAACAAGGTTGGGGTTCGGCGGTGACACCCCCTCTAACCCCTGCGGTGGCTCCAGCTTACCGCCGCGGGGTGGGCGATGGGTGACCTTGCGCTCGGCCCCACTCGGCTCCCGTTCTGGCGAGGGGCCGGGGGTCTCGCCTGGCGGTGGCAGCGGCGGTGGCGGCAGGTCTGCGGCACAGAAGGAGGGAGGAGAGGGCTGAGCCCCTCCATGGACCCCCCTATGGACCCCCTCATTTTTTCCCCCCACTCACCTCCTGGCTGCTTTTCCCAGTGGTAGCGGCTGCATTTGGGCTTTGGGCGACTCTTCGGGGTCTCCCTGCGGGTTTTCCCTGGGGTGACGGCAGCATCAGTCCCCCCCCGAGCCGGTGAGCCCCCCACTCCCCCCAAATAGCCCCCCCAGGGCTCACCTGTGCCAGGCAGGCGGCGGGAACGGGGTGGGTGGCCCTCTCCGGCATCCAGACTCGGCAGGGGACTGGGTGCCCGCGGGGGGGTGCCGGTGCCGTGGGGGGGTCTCCTGGCAAAGATGGGGTGTGGGGTGAAGCCATGGATGGCAGTGTCACAGCTGGATGGATCACAGCTGCACGGCAGGATTGCAATGGCGTGTCTGGGGCACAGCTGGATGGCAAGTGCATCGCTGGGCTGCAGCGGCACAGCTGGATCACAGCACAGCTGTGTTGCCATCACACAGCTGGATTGCAATGCTACAGCTGGCCCCTGATGCCACTGCAGCATTGCAGTCGCACGCCAGCCTGGCGATGGCACAGCTGGATTGCGATGGCACCACTGGATTGTGGCAGAGCCGGGCCACAGCAGCTCAGCTGGATGGCAATGTCCCAGCCACCTTGTGACAACGCAGCCACATCGTGGTGGAACATCTGGATTATCATGTCACGGCCCACCCATACCATCACAGATGGGTCATGACAGCATGGCCAGAGCATGACCGGACAGCAGGGATGGGTGGTGACAACATGGATGGATCACAAAGGGACTTTTGGATTATGGTGGAACACCCAGACCCCAGCGGGACACCCAGACCCCAATGTCATGGCTGGACCACGATGGCACAGCAGGGCTGCATCGTGACAACATGACTGGACTGTGATGTGACATCTGAACCCCAATGGGACATCCAGACTCCAATGGCATGGCTGGACCACGATGGCACAACAGGGCCAGATGGTGACAACATGGCTGGATTGAGATGTGACATCTGGACCATGGTGGGACATCCAGACCCTGATAGGACGCCTGGACCACGATCGCACAGCAGGGTTGGATCGTGACAACATGGCTTAATTGTGATGGGACACTAGGACGATGGTGGGACATCTGGACCACAATGCGACATCTGGACCCCTATGAGATATCTAGACCCCGATGGCATAGCCAGACCATGATGGCATGGCAAGGCCAGATTGTGACAACATGGCTGGATCGTGATGGGACATCTGGACCGTGGTGGGACATCCAGAGCCTAATGGGACATCTGGACCCCAATGCCACAGCTGGACCAAGGGAGACCTATCTCCTACCAGGGCAGGCCAGGGCTATCGAAGTCACGGAGGCGAGGGATGTCCTCAGCAGCACGGGGTGATGGTGTCAGTGTGGCGGTGGACCGGCAGCTGGAGGAGGCGGCGGGCGAGGAGGCGGCGTTGGCACAGGGGACATGCTCACTGGGGTACCACTCCTCCATCCCCAGCCTGCAGGGTGGGGGCCACAGGGTGGGTGCTGAGGCCACCATGGCCCGGCCCCTCCAGGCCCCCACACTCACCCTCCAGCTGCCTCTTCCTCTTCAGCCTCCTCTTCCTCCTCCTGCTCCTGGGCATACTGGCTGAGCTCACTGGCTGAGGGCGGTGGGGGCAGCAGCTCCGTCCAGCTCACTGCCGGCGGTTTCACTGCTTGCCCCAGCTTCTTCCTTTTGGCCCCTGTGGTGAGGGAGGACTCCAGGGTGAGGCTACGGGGAGGCGACTGTGCCACTGGTACCCCTGTGTCCCCTCCACCCATCCCACCGCCCTACCGTGCTCGGCCCGGCCACGGGGTGTCTGTGGGGCCGGGGCATCCATCGGCTGAGGACCTCCCATGGGGTAGGGGGTCCCGTGCTGCGAGAAGGGACGGGGGAAGGTGCGGAGCTCCTCGCCGCCTGCCTCGATGGTGCTGTAAACCGGCCCCTCGCCGGCCCCTGCCCCAAACTGCTCCGTCTGGGCGATGTAACGGGTGATGCCGGCCTCTGCAGAAGGCAACCAGCACCATCAGCGTTGACCATGACCCCCCACCAATCCAAGCCACCCATCCCCATGATGACCCCTCACCGTTATAGTATCTCTCGGTGGTCCCCAAGCAGCCGGTGGCACCGGCCATGCTGCCGCCGCGCCAGGCATCTGCCAGCCATGGGTAACCACCGCCAGCAGCTGCCCTGGAAGGAGATGGGGTGAAGGGATGCTGGCAGGCGGTACTGGGGGGTCCCGGGGAGAGAGGGGGGGATACCGGGGGGGGCGTACCTGGGGCTGCCGCGCGCCGGAGCCGGGAAGGCGACTACGGAAAGAGGTGGGGGTGAGGGCGGCGAGGGGCCGCAGCGGGTCCCCACGGCACCTATAGGCTTACCGGTGGGCGTATAGGCGAAGGATGCTGTAAAGAGAGAGGGGGTGGGTGGCCAGTGGGGTGACGGGTACCGTGGTGGGGGTCCCAGCTGTAGCACCCCCCCCCGTACCAGCGAAGTGGCTTAGCTCCTTCTTCCTCCGGCGGCGACTGTAGAGCCAAGCGGCAAAGGCGGCAAGGATGACCCAGCAAGCGCCGCCGACGCCGGCGATGAACGCTGGCCGCTTGGCCACCTCGGCCAAATGCTCGGCCATGCTGCTCCCGCCCGCCAGCCCCGCGTCCAGCTCCACCGGGGAGGCTGCAAGGGACAGGGAGAAGAGGGACGCACCAGCAGGGGTGCCAAGGAGCCGTGCCCAGCACTGGGGGTGACACCTGCCACCCCCCGACCCATGGGTGTGGTGGTGGCCACAAGGGACTCACCGATGCGGATGGGGACAGGGGCGCTGCGGACACCTACACCAGCGCTGGTGGCGGCAGCAACTTCGGCGTGGTAAGGGACACCGGGCACCAGTCCCCGCAGCACCGTTGCCAGCACCGTTCCCTCCACGCTCTGGTTGATGTGGAAGCGGCTCTCGTTGCCCAGGCACCAGATCTGAGGGGGGTAGAACATGATGGGGACGCCCATGACACGGTGTCATGGGGGGACAGAGGAGACCTGCTGCATCCCCGTTGCCGCTCCGCCTTACCCGGTAATCGCGGATGATGCCATTCTGCTCAGACAGTGGTGGTGGCTGCCACGAGATGTGGACGCTGGTGCCATTACCAGCCACGCTGACAGCTCTTGGAGGGGCACTGGGGGCTGCCAGGGGGACACAGGTGGGGTGTCACCTCCAGGGGTTCCCCTGGGACCCCGCCATCCCCTCCGTACCCACGCTCACCTGCCTCAGGGGTGCGCAGGGCTTGCACGGCGCTGTCGGGGCCGTGGAGGTGATGGAAGTAGGGTCGGACCTTGACCTCGTAGTCCTGGCCCCGGCGCAGCTCGGTGAGCAAGGCCCCCCGCTCCCCCGGCGCCCACACCGCCCGCGCCTCCTCCCAGCGCCCGCCACGCTGCCGGTACAGCACCCGGTATCCCTGAACGAAGGGTGCTTGGCGCTCCACCTGGGGACCCAAAGGGGAGGGTGGGATGAGGAGGGGATGCTCGGCACTGGAAGCCCCGTACAGGCTACGTGGCGCAGCACTCACAGTCCAGGAGAGGCGGACGGCGCCCAGCGGCAGCACTGTGGGCTCCTGCAGGTGCACGGCCACTTGTGCCAGCTCCCGCTGCACCTGCTCAGGGTCCAGCCCTTGCTGTGTAGGGCTGGCGTCTACCAAAAACGTGAGAGGGTGGTGGGTCCATGGGCACCTGCATTGGTGTCACCACGCAGGAGTGCACCCAAGGGTGGTTAGCGCATGGGCACCTCTGTCAGTGTCACCAAGCAGGAATGCACCCAAAGGTGGTGGGTACATGGGCGCCTCCATTGGTATCACCAAGAGGAGATGTACCCAAGGGCAGTGGGTGCATGGGCGGCACCTCCATTGATGTCACCAAGAGGAGATCTACCCAAGGGCGGTGGGTGCATGGCCACCTCCATTGGTATCACCAAGCAGGGGTGAACCCATGGGTGGTGGGTTCTTGGGCACCTCCACTGATGTCACCAAGAGGAGATGCACCCAAGGGTGGTGGGTGCATGGGCACCTCCATTGGTGTCACCAAGCAAGGATGAACCTGAGGGCAGTGGGTTGGGCACCTCCATTGGTATCACCAAGAGGAGACGCAGCCAAGGGTGGTGGGTGCATGGACATCTCCATTGGTGTCACCAAGTGAAGGTGCACTTAAGGGTGTTGATGCATGGGCACCTCTATCAGTGTCACCAGGCATAGATGCACCCATGGGTGGTGGGTGTATGGACACCTCCGCCGGTGTCACCGCTGGGTCTCACCTTGGGTGCGCACGGGCTCTGAGACACCGCTGGGGTCGCTGAGCCCATAGGCATTGACTGCCCGCACCAAGAAGAGGTAGACGGTGTTGGGGACAAGGCCGCTCACTGTGTGCATCTCACTCTCCACATCAGCTGCCACCGTCTGCCATGGGCCACCCACGGCCTGGCTGCCAGGGGACAGGAGTGACACTGTGGCAGTGTAGCACTGGGCCACCACATCACCCCTGCAGCCAGAGAGGATGCTTGTGTGATACCTGAAAGCTTCCACAATGTAGGAGGTGACATCGGTGGCCCTGCTGTCCTCATTCCCTTTCCAGCTTAGGGTAACGCTACTTTCAGTGACATTGGTGACCACAGGGGTGGAGGGTGGTCTGGGGAGGACGCCAGGCTCAGGCGACGGCGGGGAGAGGCTGGATCCTTCATCTGTGGGGAGACGTATGGAGATCTGGAGTGGCTTCACCCCCGGTGCCATGGTGTCCCCGGTGTAGTGATGTCCCTGTGACCCACCTCGCACCTCCAGGGAGCCGCCCCAACGTGTCTCCCCCACCGAGCTGGTGGCCACACATTCGTAGTGGCCAGAGTCTGTCACCTGCGAGGGCAAGAGCTCCTGCCCCATCACCCTGAGCACCCGTCACCTCGGCACCCACCACCCTTTGCACCCACCACCCCTTCCACCCACCCACCTGAGCACCCACCACCCTGAGCTCCCACCACCCTGAGCACCCACCACATTTTGCTCCCACCACCCCAAGTACTCACCACCCTGAGCACCCACCACCTTGGGCTCCCGTTGCCCTGAGGTCCCACCACCCTGAGTACCCACCACCCTTTGCACACTCCAGCTTGAGCACCCATCACGCTTTGCACACACCACCGTGAGCGCCCACCCACCTGAACACCCACGATGCTTTCCACCCACCACCCCAAACACTCACCACACTTTGCAAACACCACCCATTGCAGCAACCACCCTGAGCACCCACCAACCTGAGGACCCATCTCCCTTTGTACCCACCATCACTTGCACCCACCATCCTGAGCACCCACCACCCGTTGAATCCACCACCCTGGGTACCCATTACCCTGAGTTCCCATCATCCTGAGCACCCATCACCTTGAGCTCCCACCACCCTGAGCACCTATCTCCCTTCGCCACCACCACCCTGAGCTCCCACCGCCCCCCTCCTCTGCGGTGGCACCCCATGGGTGCCCCTGGGCGGGCTCACCCGGAGGTGGGTGATCTGCAGGGTGCCGTTCTCCAGCAGGCTGACGCGGGGCTGGGCACCCACCAGGACGCTCCCGTCCTTCCGCCACCCCACGCTGGCCGGGGAGTCACCACCTCCCACCCAGCACGGCAACTGCGCCGTGGCCCCCACCGGCAGCACTGTCCGGTTAGCGGGACCCCAGCCGGTCACCGGCGGTGGGCGCTCAGCCGGCGCTACGGTAAAAAACGGAGGGGGGAAAGAGGGAATTCCTTGATGAGTGCCACCCGTGCACTGAATGCGGCCGTTCTCTGCCAGCACGGCACTTACCCTCTGCCACCTCCAGCCGCGCCTTGGCCAGGACACTGCCGGCCACGCTGATGGCCTGGCACAGGTAGTAGCCGGCGTCGGCCGGCTGCACGTCGGCGATGGTGATGGCGCCACTGGGGCTCACAGAGAAGCGGTTGGTGGGGTGTGGGGCCTGGCCCGGGAAAAGCAGGGTCTGCAGCGGGGGGAGTGCGGAGGGGGGTGAAGGGGGTACACTTGGAGGGGATGGGATGGGGATATGGGTGGGGTGGGAGTGGGGTGGGAATGGGGATGGGGATGAGATGGAGGTGGAATGGAGATGGGATGGGATGGGGATGGAGATGGGATGGGTATGGGAATCGGGAGGGGGATGGGGATGGAGATGGAGATGGGGTTGGGAATCAGGAGGGGGATGGGGACGGAGATGAAGATGGGGATGGGATTGGGGATGGGCATGGGAGGGATGGGATGGGGTCAGGGACAGGGATGGGGATGGGAATGTGGACAGGGACATGGACAGAGGCAGTAACGGGAATGGGGGTGGGATGGGGATGGAGACGGCGATGGGGACCAGGATGGGGACAGACCTGGCTGCCCTCCTTCTGCCAAAACACGGCGGGCGGCGGGTTGCCCTTGCTCTGGCACTGGAAGGTCACGCTCTGGCCGGGGCTGACAGTCTCGTTGCGGGGCCCGGTGACGAGCTGGGGGGGCACTGCCACACCGTGCGGAGAGACAAGGGCTTGCCCAGCTGCTCCGCCAGCACCCTTGGGTGCTCCCTCTGGGCCCCTCCTTACCATGCACAGTGAGGGTGGCCGACGCCTCCGACCGGCCCACGCTGTTGTCAGCCACGCAGGTGTAGGTGCCCTCGTCCTCCGCCCGCAGCCGGCGGATCCGCAGCGTGTTGTCGGGCAGCACCTCCCACCTGGGGGGGGGGAGACGCAGGGGGATGGACCCCGCGAGGGGCCGGCAGGGTGCCGGGGCGGCCGGAGGGCACGGGGTGACACAGGGATGGGGGGTGCGGTGAGGATGTGGGGTGTGATGGGGATGCGGGGTGTGATGGGGATGCGGGATGCAGTAAGGATGCTGGATATGATGAGGGTGAGGGATTCAAAAGGGATGTGGGATGCAATAGGAGTGGAGGATGTGCTAGGGATGCGATAGAGGTGTGGGATGTGATAGGGATGCAGGATGTGCTAGGATTGTGGGATGCGATAAGATTGTGGGGTGCAATAGGGATGGGGGACATGCCGGGAATGTGGGATGTGACAGGGATGTGGGATGCGATGGGGATGTGGGATGTCAGGAGGGCAGGATGCATTAGGGATGTGGGACATGCTAGGGATGAGGGATGCAACAGACGTGGGATGCGGGATGCGATAGGGATGTGGGATGTGATCGGGATACGGGATGTCAGGAGTGCAGGATGCGATCGGGATACGGGATGTGCTAGGGATGCGGGATGTCAGGAGTGCAGGATGCGATAGGGACACGGGATGCAATAGGGATGCGGGATGTGATAGGGATGCGGGATGTCAGGAGTGCAGGATGCGATAGGGACACGGGATGCAATAGGGATGCGGGATGTGATAGGGATGCGGGATGTGATAGGGATGCGGGATGTCAGGAGTGCAGGATGCGATAGGGACACGGGATGCAATAGGGATGCGGGATGTGCTAGGGATGTGGGATGCGATAGGATTGTGGGATGCGATAGGGATGGGGGACATGCTGGGAATGTGGGATGTGATAGGGATGAGAGATGCAATAGAGCTGCAGGATTTGCTAGGGATGCGATAAGAATGTGGGATGCGATAGGGATGCAGGATGTGATAAGGATATAGGATGTGATAGGGATGCGGGACGCAATGGAGATCCTCGATGCCGTGGGGACGCAGAATGCCACGGGCACGTGAGGCTCCAAGCCCACCATGCCAGCAGGCACCACTGCCGCCCGGCAGCACTGCAGCCACCCACCCTATCCCCCCCCCCTCCACCGCGCCAGCCCCCCCTCGCCCACCGCTCACCTTCCCGCCGGCATCTCGCCCTCCTCCTTCCGCCAGCCGGCTGCTGGCCGGGGGTCCCCCACCGCCTGGCACGGGAACTCCGCCGTCCCCTCCACCAGCACCGCTTGGTTGAGGGGCCTCTTGCCGAAGGCTGGGCGCTCTGCGGTGTGGCCATCAGTCCCGCTGCGATAGCCACCCCCCCCCCCCCCCCCCAACACGCCCAAAATGCCACCCTCCATGTCCCCACGCACCCAAGACCACCAGCTGGGCCGGCTCGCTGTCCCTCTCCCCCACCACGTTGGTGGCCACGCAGACGTAGACGCCGGCGTCGCTTTTGCGGGTGCTGGTCACCATCAGCTTCCCGCCGCGCATCTGGGGACACCCCAGCTCAGTGAGGGGAGGGGGGGGAAGGGGGTGACACGCCACACGCACCTTGGGGTGGGGGTTATTTTTGGGGACGGGGCACCCGCTCACCGTCAGGCGCTCGTCCTCGTCACTGAGCCGGGCGCCGTTCTTCTTCCAGGAGACGCTGGGTTCGGGGTGGCCGCGGGGTGGGACGCACTCCAACACGGCGGGTTCGCCCGCCGCCACCGCCACGTCCCCGGGGGGCTGGCGGAAATCGTCCCGCAGCACTGGGGGGGGACAGGGACGATGATGACACGTGCCTCAGTTTCCCCGTCCCCTCTTGCTGTGTCCCCTCCCGTCCCAGCGGGGCGGGAATAAATCCAGATGCGACCCCCTCGTGGGGGGTGTGACCCCGCCCCAAATCCAGCCTCCCCCCCCAAAAAATAGTCCCTGGTGACGGGGCCAAGGGGACCCTGCGGGTGCCCCAGAGCCACTCCAGGCCCAAGCAGGGGAGGCTGGGGGTGGCGCCAGGGACATTATTTTAATTTATTTGAATTTACGGTAATTTGGGGGGTTTTGCCTACTTTAATTTATTTACAATTATTTAAAATTATTTGCAATTCTTTTCATTTGTTTTCAATTCTTTCCAATTATTTCCAATTCTTTTAAACCCTTTTCACTTATTTTCACTTATTTTCATTAATTTACATTCTTTTCATTTGTTTTCATTTTCATTTATTTTCATTCATTTCCATTTATTTTTACTCATTTCCATTCATTTTCATTTGTTTCCATTAATTTTCATTTTTTTCCCATTCATTTTCATTTATTTTCATTCATTTTTCATTTATTTTTATTTATTTTCACTCATTTTCCTTTCTTTTATCTTTCCTTATTCTCACCTATTTTCATTTCTTTTCAGCCATTTTCATTTTTCACGTCCTTTCATTTAACTTATTCCTGCTTTTCGTTCATTTTCACCTATTTGCATTTCTTTCCAATTATTTTCACTTAATTTCCCTTATTTCTATTTCTTTTCACTTATTTTCCATTATTTTCTCTTCATTTCTTCTTTTCACTCCTTCTCACCCCTTTTCACCTATTTTCATTTCTTTTCACTTCTTTTTTATTTATTGTCATCTATTTTCATTTCTTTTTAATTGTTTTCCTTTCTTTTCACTCACTTTACCTTATTTTCACTTCTTTTCTTTTCTTTCACTTCTTTTCATCCATTTTCACTTTTCACTTGTTTTAACTTATTTTCACTTCTTTTCTCTTTTTTATCTATTTTGACCTATTTTGACTTATTTCCACTTATTTTGACTTATTTCCACTTATTTTGACATCTTTTCACCTATTTTAACTTCTTTTCAATTATTTTCACTTTTTTTTTTTTCACCTACTTTCAGTTATTTTAACTTCTTTTCACTTCTTTTCATCTGTTTTTCCTTCTTTTCCCTCGGCAGCCCCTCGCCCCCCACAGCCGTCACACCAGCCTATGTTCAGTGGTGACACCACCCCCTCACCAAAAAAAAACCCAAAACACCCCACCCCGTCACACCCCCCCACACCCGGGGGGGGGGGGGTGGGGGGGACACTCACCGGCCACCTCCAGGGAGGCATTCCTGCTGGTGGCCTCCCCCAGGTAGTTCCTGGCCACGCAGACGTAGACCCCCTCGTCGGGTTTGCCCCGCCGGCCGTGGAGGGTGCGGAGGAAGAAGAGGGCCCCCCCCGGGAGGAGGGTGCGGTGGGAACGGGGGTCCTCCCGGTCCGTCTCCACCCGCTCCCCATCTTTGTACCACTCCACCGCTGGGACCGGGCGACCCTCAGCTTTGCAGCTCAAGGTGGCCGGTTCCCCCTTGGAGACCAGGAGATCCGTGGGGTGCTCCACGATGCGGGGGGGCATGTCCTCCAGCAGAGGGTGGGACCCTGCGTGAAAAAATAGGGGGGGGGGGGGGGGGTTGTCCCCACTACATCCCAGTCCGTCCCCCCCCAATGTAGGTGGGATGAGGGGTTCTGGGGGGGCTGAGCATCCTCCGTCGGCCGGCACGGCGCTTTCTCGGCACCATCACCTGCTTCACTTGGTGACCAGCGGGTGAGATGAAGTGTAGCCAGTTCTCAGCCCATGCTACCCCCACCCTGGAGATGCAATGAAGTGTGGCCAGGTCTCAGCCCATTCTACCCCCACCCAGGAGGTGAGATGAAGTGTGGCCAGGTCTCAGCCCAGCATATCCCACACACTCACACATACACCCAACCCAGGAGGTGAGATGATCTGAAGGTGAAATGAAACGTGGCCAGGTCTCAGCCCAGTGTATCCCCACCCAGGAGGTGAGATGAAGTGTGGCCGGGTCTCAGCCCAGTGTACACACACACACACACAACCCAGGAGGTGAGATGAAGTGTGGCCGGGTCTCAGCCCAGTGTACACACACACACGCACACACACACACAGACACACATCCCCCCAACCCAGGAGGTCTGATGACCAGGAGGTGAGATGAGTTGTGGCCAGGTCTCAGCCCAGTGTATCCCCACCTGGGAGGTGAGATGAAGTGTGGCCAGGTCTCAGCCCAGTGTAGACACACACACACACAGACACACATCCCCCCAACCCAGGAGGTCTGATGACCAGGAGGTGAGATCTCAGCCCAGAGTATCCCCACACAAATGCAGGGTGGGTGCTGGTGGGGTGAGAGCAGGACCAGGAGGGTGTTGGACCTCAGACCCGCAGGGGCGGGGACAGGGGGACAAAGCAGCTCTGCTCCCAGTAACGCCCCCTTTTCCACCCAGTTTCCAACTGGGCAGCCCTGGGGAAACAGGTTTGGGGCTAAATTCCTCCCAAAAGGGATTTTCCGTAGCAGAGCTGGTAACTCCAGGTTGCAGAAAACCCTTAATTTTAAGTTTAAAAACCCCCATATTGGGTCTGTGGAGCTGTTCCAGAAAACCCTCCCACCGTTAGGGCATGGGAATTAATGAATGCTCATTAACGGTGGGGTAATTAACGCTCATTAATGCCGGGGTCTAACCGGCTGGGTCGGGATGGCAGCCCCCCCCCCCCCGTGTCCCCGTGGGTGTCACCTACGGCTGGCACTGCAGTTCGGGCTGTGGTCACTGAGTGTCACTGCTGTCCCGGACACACGCTGATGCACCCCCAGGCATGAGCGTGCACGCACACGCGTGTGCCTGCACACACATGCACAGGCATGAACACGTGTGCAGCCATGCACGCGTGCATCCGCACACATCTGCACACACGTGTGCACTTACAGACGCACAGGCAGGTGCGTGCACATGTGCATTCGCGCAGGGGCGTGCATGCACACGCAGATACACATTTGCACACGCATTTGCGCGCACACACGTGCACATCCATGTGCATCGACACATGCGTTCCACTGGGGAGCACAAGCCTGCGCTCACCCACATCCCTGCGCATCCGCGCACGCACACGCATGCACACACGTTGGTGCAGCTCCACTCATTTCCATACGTGCCCACCCCACGCATGTCCCCGCATTTGCACGCCTGCACACGTGTGCACACACGCTCCCCAGCTGCACTGGTGTGTGGGGGGGGTGCCGCGATTTGGGGCGCCCTGGGTGGGCGGCAGGGGTTGCCATGGGGACGGGATGCGGCTGCCATGGGGACAGGGAAGGATGCTGCGGGGTACCGGGGACCCCGTGGGGCAGCGGTGGGGTGAGGTGGGCGCAGCGGGGGCCGAGGGGGCCGCAGCTGGCCCTGGTGGCTAATTGGGACAAGCGGGGGGTCAGGCCAGGCCCCCTCCTGCGCCCGGCCGGCTGCGCCGGGGCGGGGGGGGGGTTCCGTGGGGGTTTGGGGACAACCCCCTCTGCACTCCTGATCAGCCACCCAGAGGCGAAGAGGGGGGAAAAGCTCAAAAAAGGGCTTAAAATTCAGGTGGACACCCCCTCTGTCACCCCCCCCGCTACCTGAAGCCCCACCGGGCTCCCCCCCCTCTACCCCCCTGCTCTGTCCTGGCTTGGGGACACGGGGCTGGTTTGGGGACATTGGGATCCCTCCTGGCTCAGGGACACGGGGCTGGTTTGCAGACACAGGGCTGGTTTGGGGACACGGAGATGGTTTGGGGACACGGAGATGGTTTGGGGATGTGGGATCTCTGCCAACTCAGGGTCTGGGGGTTGGTTTGCGGACACAGGACTGGTTTGGGGACACAGGACTGGTTTGGGGATATGGGGACAGTTTGGGGACTCTAAGATCCCTCTTGGCTCAGGGTCACAGGGCTGGTTTGGGGACATGGGGTCAGTTTGGGGACACAGGGGTCCCTCCTGGCTCAGGGACACAGGGCTGGTTTGGGGATGTGGGGTCTCTCCCGGCTCAGGGTCTGGGGGTCAGTGTGGGGACACGGGGCTGATTTGGGGACACTGGGGCTGGTTTGGAGACACTGGGTTGGTCCTGGCTCGGGGTCTGGGGGTTGGCTCAGGGACACAGGCACAGTTTGGGGACACCTGGGTCCCTCCTGGCTCAGGGACACGGGGCGGTTTTGGGGACATGGGGTTGGTCTCAGTTTGGGGTCTGGGGGTTGGTCCAGGGACACGGGGACAATTTGGGGATCCCAGGTTAGTCCCAGTTCACAGTCTGGGCGTCGGTGTGGGGATAGGGGGCAGGTTTGGGAACAGGGGGACGCTCCTGGTTTGGGATTTGGGGAAACGGGTCTGGTTTGCGGACACAGGGTTGGTCCTGGTTTGGGGTCTAGGGGCCAGTTTGGGGACAGAGGGTCGCTCCTGATTTGGGGACACAGGGCTGGTCCCAGTCTGGGGTCACAGGGGCTACCTGGGGACACGGCATCGCTGCCGGTTTGCGGTCGGGGGATCAGTTCGGGGACACAGAGCCGGTCCCGGAGCAGGGACAGAGGGCTGATTTGGGGACACCGGGTGGCTCCTAGATTGGGGACACCGGGGCAGGTCGTAGTGTGGGGACGTGGGGCGGGTTTGGGGACGTGGGGCCGGTGCCGGTGGGGTCCCGGCTGGGGCTGGGGGGAGGGTGCGGAGGTGTTTCCAGCATCACCGCGGGACCAGGACCGGGGGACACGGGGCCAGGGGGACACGGGGCCAGGGGGACACGGGGCCACGTACCGTTGCCGGGGGGGAGGCCGGGGGCGGCGGTGCTGTTGATGGCGAGCAGGAGCCGGGAGGAGTTGGAGCCCTCGGCCCCCAGCGAGTCGGCGAACAGGTTCATCTGCAGCAGCGTCTTCAGCAGGTACCGCAGCATCCCGCAGCGCCGCGCTCCGACCCTGCCCGACCCGGCTCAAGCCCAGCACAGCCCAGTTCAGCCCAGCTCAGCCCAGTTTAGCCCAGCACAGCCCAGTTCAGCTCAGCTCAGCCCGGGTCGGCTCAGCCCGGCTCAGCCCAGTTCAGCCCAGCCCGGCTCGGCTCAGCCCACTACGGCCCAGCCCAGTTCAGTCCAGCCCAGCCCAGTTCAGTTCGGCACAGCCCAGCACAGCACAGCCCAGTTCGGCTCAGCCCGCTACAGCCCAGCCCAGTTCAGCCCAGTTCAGTCCAGCCCAGCCCAGCCCGGCTCAGCCCAGTTCAGCCCAGCACAGCCCAGCCCGGCTCGGCTCAGCACAGCCCAGTTCAGCCCAGCCCAGCACAGCCCAGTTCAGCCCAGCCCGGCTCGGCACAGCCCAGTTCAGCCCAGCACAGCCCAGTTCAGCCCAGCCCGGCTCAGCTCAGCTCATCCCAGCCCGGCTCAGCTCATCCCAGCCCGGCTCAGCTCAGCTCAGCTCAGCGCAGCGCTGCCCAGTACAACCCAGTACATCCCAGCACAGCCCGGCTCGGCTCAGCCTGCGGCACCGCCCCCGTGTCCGGGGGGGAGCGGAGGGGGGGGGGCGCGGCCACCGCCGTGCGGGGTTGGGGGGGGGGGGGGGGGGGGATGGGGGTGTCCCTGCCCTCCCCGCCACTTTGGGAAGGGGGATGGGCGGGGGAGGGGCTCCCATGGCGGGGGGGGAGGGCTCCAAAGTCCCTCTCGGGGGGGACCCCCCTCTCAGTAAACCCCAAAAACCCAACCCCGGGGTGCACTGGCAGGAGTGGGTACCGCTTCTGGGGGTGTTAGGGGACCCCCAGAGGCCTTGGGCGGGGGGGGGGGGACATAAATGGGACCGTCTGCCCCGTTACAAGCTGCCTCCTGAATTCCTAATTAGCAATTAGCCGCTTAATTAATGCGCTGGGGCTGAGGTGTGAAGCAATGCGCCTCCTCCAGCGACCCCCCCGTTATTGGGGGGGGTGTCCTTATGGGGGGTGTCGTTATGGGGGGGGGGTCATTATGGCAGGGTTCATTAGGAGGGGTTCGTTACAGTGACATTAATGACCTCCTTGGAAGAGGGTAAAAGTGGGGGTGATGATGGAGGTGGGTGGGAGGTGTGGGGAGCCCCCGGGGAGTTGGGTGGGGATGGGGGTTGGAAGGGGCGGGGGGGGGTGACATCTGCACGCACATCTGGAGCGCGGTGGGCAGGGTGAGGAAGAGGGGGCTCCCATCTGCAGGGTGAGATGGGCCCCCACATCTGGAGGAGGAGCGGGGGACGCGAAGGTACCCCCAAGGGGCATCACACATCTGGAGGGTTCTGGGGGCACAGCTGGGGAGGGGGAAAGGGCTTTCTCGTGCACATCTGGGGCGCCAAGGGTTGGGGGGGGCACACATCTGGGAGGCTCGGGTGGGCTGGGGGGGACGGGCAGGCATTCGGGCAAACATCTGGCAGGCCACAGCCACAGCTGGAGCGGTCGCGGCAGGGGGGCACAGCTGGGGGGGGTGCAGCAGCGCACATCTGGCGATCCAGCCACTTTATAGTGATGCACATCTGGAGGCCAGGACGGGGGGGCGGACACACAGCTGGGGCTGCAGATGGGTCCACATCTGCCCCCCCACACCACACATCTGTCTTGGCCTCAGCAGTGGCCTCCAGGTTTTCTGCATCTCACTGAATCTGTGGGATTCCCGGAAAGCCGAATTCCTGTCCTGGAGTTTTGGGGGGGCAGGGAGGGGCACCTCGTTATTCCTCCATCCCTCGGGCCGCAGCCAGACATGGAGAAAATAAAGGAATCTTAATTCACCAGGATCACTAATTTTTCCTGTTGCAGTTCTGGTAGGATCCCCCCCCCCCAATCAATTCTCCCTAAAAATAATGGGTTTATCCACCTCTTATCCTGGATAATTCTCCGGGATTTGGAGGGGGGGACATCTCCGAGCCAGGAATAGGGGACAGAAAGGGACGTTAATCCCCGGAGAGGGATTTTGGGGGCCTTTTTTCCTGGTGTTGGGAGGAGGGGGAATTTTCATGGGAATTGGGGAATTTGGGGAAGGCTGGAGGCTGTGGCGATGCGTCCATCGCCGATCCCTCTCCCGACACCGCTCGGGATTGGGGGGGAAAGGAGACAAAGGAGCTGCCTCATCCCCATGGATAATCCCCCCCCCCAGCTTCATCCCCGTTAATCAACTGGGCAAACAGCGAGCGGGGAAGGGGGGGGGCATCCCCTCCCCGTTAGCGGATTTATTACCGCTGCTGGGGCCTTTAATTACCCTTTTCTGCGGCGATTAATGGCTATTTGCGTAGGATTTGCCCAAAAATCTCCCCCCCCCCGAAATTTTTGGGGGGAAGGCTCCCCCCCCATTATTAGTCCTTCTTTTCCCTGTCTCCCCCTGTGTTCCCAAGCCGGAGGGGGGGCAGCATCGGAGTTGGGAAACTGAGGCACGAAGGACTCGGCAGTAACGAGGCGCGATAAGATGGGCAAATGAGGGGCTGAGCCCCCCGCTCGCCCCCCCCCCCCCCCGATGCCGGGAGGGGGGGTAAATCTCTTGCAGCCCCCTCATTAACATACCCCCCGGGAGCCCCCCAGCCCCAGCCGGGCGCTTTGCCGGAAAATGCGGCTTTTTGAATATTTATAGGGGTTGTGGCAGCACAATTTATAGGGGGAAGGGGGAGGCTGCCGGGGGGAGTCAGGCTGGAGAGGAGCAGTGCTGGGGGGATGAGGGGGGGGCTTAGAGGGTGATACTAGTGTGGTTTAGGGGGTGACACTGGGGTTTTTTAGGGGGTGACACTGGGATGGTTTAGGGGATGGTACTGGGATGGTTTAGGGATGACACTGGGATGCTTCAAGGAATGATGCTGGCATGTTTTAGGGGAACATACTGCGATGCTGTAGGAGACGGTACTGGGATGCTGGAGGGGATGGTACTGGGATGCTTTAGGGGGTGACACTGGGATGCTGGAGGGGATGGTGCTGGGATGCTTTAGAGGAGCACATTGGGATGCTGTAGGAGATGGCGCTGGGATGTTTTAGGGAATGGTACTGGGATGCTGTGGGGGATGATGGTGGCATGCTTTAAGGATGCTGGGATGTTTCAGGGGAGTGTGCGGGGATGCTCTGGGGGATGATGCTGGGGTGCTGCAAGGGACCAAACTGGGATGCCCTAGGGGATGTCATTGGGATGCCTTAGGGGATGATGCCTGGATGGATTAGGGGATGATCTTGGGAAGCTTTAGGAGAGCATACTGGGATGCTCTGGGGGATGCTGCCAGGGTGCACTAAGCGTTAACACTGGGATGTTTCCGGGGATGATGGTGGGATGCTTTAGTGGGTGATGGTGGCATGATTCAGGGGAGACACGGGGATGCTGTAGGGGGTGATGCCAGGATGTTCTAGGAGATGGGGCTGGGATGTTCCAGAGGATGATGCTGGGATGCTCTAGGGGAGCTTATTGGGATGTTTCAGGGGATGACACTGGGAAGCTGTAGTGGATGACACTGGGAAGCTTTGGGGGATGCTGCTGAGCTGCTTTAGGGGATGCTGCCAGGCTGCGCTAAGGGACAGTACTGGGATGGTTTAGGGAGCGCGCTGGCATGCATTAGGGGATGCTGCCCAGATGCTTTTGGGGATGCTGCCGAGATGCTTTAGGTGAGCAGATTGCGCTGCGGCGGGGGATGACCCGGGCTGCCGCGGAGGACGGGTGTCAGTCCATCTCCCCTCCAGGCCTGGCAGGCGCAGGAGGCGGGTGGGTTGAGGTCCCCTCGCGGGGTGTCCCAGCCCGCCTCATTACCGCCGGCTCGGGGAAGCGGGAACCCATGTGTTCGGGAGCCGAGCGACTCAGGGTATATTAACATCCCATTTCCACCTCTTTAATATAGAGTTTGCGGGGATCATTTATCAGCCCCGGCTCCCTTCAGGGCCGGGGGAGAGCGGGCCGAGCTCGGCAGCTGGGGCACGGCGAGGGGCAAGGGCTGCTCGTCCCCGAAGGAAGCCGGCGCCGGGTTTAACAGGTAGCGGGCTCATGTGCGAAGCGCTGGGTTGGGACCACCGCCTCATTGGGAAAAGCTCTATCAAAGCTGGGCTTAATTGGGTGGAAGGCTTGTTTGCATGGCGGCTAATGGGGGATCAGAGGGCCGGGGACCCAGCGGTGACGGCCCTACAAAGGCAGGCAATTACTCGCCTGTCTGCATTATGTATTAACCCATCTGGGGCCGGGATATTGGGTTGGAAAGGGGAGACAAAGGCGGAGGCGTGACGCTCTGCCCCACGTCCAACGAGCCCGGCTGGGTCCCCTTCCCCGGCTTTGTGCAGCGGGATGCGAGATGAGGGATGCGGGAGGTGAGGATGCTGATGGGTACCAGGGCGCTGCCCGGCTCCGCATCCCCGTGTCCTCCTCCCCCACAGCCCACCCGGCTGCCCCACTCACATTTCGGGGCTCACCCTGGCCTCCTCGTCATGAAAGCCAGGGCTTTAATTAGCCACCATGGCTGGTAATAAGCTTATACTTCTTTTCGGCGGTGCATTTTGGTTAATTAGGGGTGGTTCGGTAAATCGCAGTTAAGCACTAGTCTGTATGGAACGATTCCTCCGCCTGGCTTTTTGGCTAATTGGTAATTATCTTTAGCGAATTGGAAGGTTGGCTCGAGCAAGGCAGCGGGGCAGCGTTGGGGAGCAGAGAGGTGCGTCCCCCACTGCTGCCCCGAGCTGCTTGTCCCACCGCCGGCATGGCCCCAGGGAGCTGAGGATGGCCCACAGCTCAGTGCACGGGTGAGCTGCAGCTGAGAACAGCCACCGCTCATTGCATGGGTTAGCCCTGACGGAGAAAAACCACAACTCATTGCACAGGCGAGCTCTGGCTGAGAACAGCCACGATTCATTTCATGGAAGAGCCCCTGCAGAGAACAGCCACAGCTCATTGCATGGAAGAGACCCCGTGGAAAACAACCACAGCTCATCGCACGGGTGAGCCCTGGCTGCGAACAGCCACAACTCATTGCACAGGATGATGCCGGCTGAGGACAGCCACAATTGCTTTCATGGATGAGCCCCACGGAGAACAACCACAACTCATTGCACATGTGAACCCCGGCTGAGAACAGCCACAGCTCATTGCAGTGGGCAGTTCATTGCACGGGTGAGCCGTGGCTGAGAACAGCCACAATTCATTGCATGGATGAACCCCCACAGATGACAACCGCAACTCGTTGCCCGCAGCACCCGGCTGTGGGGAGGCTGAGAACGGGCACAAATCTCTACAGGAATGACTCCCAGAGGTGTTTGGCGGGTTGGGGGGGGGGGGGGGGATGACACCCACAGTCGTCCCCCCCTCCCCCCATCGCTGTGTCATTAGCAAGCGGTCAAATGGCCTTAATGGGGACGCGGGGCTGCATCGCAATCAGCTGCTCTAGAGGAATAATGAATTTTTCAATCCCTAATTAACCGTTAACCTCATTTGCATACCCACCCAGCCACCCCACCCCCCGGGTGAGTGGCCTACGGGGCTGTTCCCATCCAGCCCAGCGCCGGCTGGCTAGGGGACGCGGGGCACAGCACTGGTGGGCACCCCCCAGGGCTTGGGGCCGCGGGCACCCAGCCCTGGGGACACGCTGGCAGGGCTGGCAGTGGGTGTGTCCCCACGGGCAGCTGGCTTTGGGGACACTGGCAGCGGGTACGTGCCTTTGGGGACACAGCAGCAGTGGGGATATCCCTCTGGGGAGGGTCTGCAGGGGTGGCAGTGGGTGCCTCCCTTTGGAGACATGGTGTAGAGCTGGCAGTGGGGACATCCCTATGGGGACACTTCACAGGGGTGGCAGCGGGGACAACCCTTTCGGGACATGATGTAGAGCTGGCAGTGGGGACATCTCTTTGGGGACACTTCACAGGGGTGACAGCGGGGACATCCCTTTGGGGACACAATGTAAGGCTGGCAGTGAGGACATCCCTTTGGGGACACTCCGGCAGCAGGGACATCCCTTTGGGGACCCAGTAGCAGTGGGTACATCCCTTCAGGGACATGCCATAACGCTGGCAGTGTGACATCCCTCTGGGGACACACCGGCAGCAGGGACATCCCTTTGGAAACACGCTGGCAGTGGGGACATCCCTTTGGGGACACAGTGGCAATGGGTACGTCCCTTTGGGGACACACCAGCAGTGGGTGCAGCCCTTTGGGGAGGTGGTGGCAGCAGGTACATCCCTTTGGGGACATGCTGCAGGGGTGGCAGTGGGTTCCTCCCTTTGGGGACGCAATGGCAGTAGGCACATTCCTCTGGGGACAGTCCAGGAGCAGGGACGTCCCTTTGGGGACATGGTGGCAGCAGGGACACCCCTTTGGGGACACACCAGCAGTGGGTACATCCCTTTGGGGACATGACAGAGGGGTGACAGAAGGTATGTCCCTTTGGGGACACACCAGCAGCAGGGACACCCCTTTGGGGACATGGTGGCAGTGGAGATATCCCTTTGGGATCCCTTGGGCCAGCAGTGGGTACATCCCTTTGGTGACAGTCCAGGAGCAGGGACGTCCCTTTGGGGACACAATGGCAGCAGGGACAGCCATTTGGTGACGCAGTGAAAAGCTGACAGTGGGGACATCCCATTGGGGACACTCACAGGGCTGACATTGGGGACAACCCTTTGGGGACATGACACAGAGCTGGCATTGGGGACATGCCTTTGGGGACACACCAGCAGTGGATATATCCCTTTGGGGTCATGCTGGCAGCGGGGACACCCCTTTTGGGGACATGACACAGGTCTGGCATTGGGGACATCCCTTTGGGGACATGGTGGCAGCAGGGACGTCCCTTTGGGGACACTCACAAGGCTGGCATTGGGGACATCCCTTTGGGCACATCGTGTCAGTGGATACATCCCTTTGGGGACACGACACAGGGCTGGCATTGGGGACACCCCTCTGGGGACATGGTGGCAGCAAGAACATCCCTTTGGGGACACGACATAGGGCTGACATTAGGGACATCTCTTTGGGGACATAGTGGCAGCAGGTACACCCCTTTGGGGACACAGTGACTTTGGGGACCCCCCTCCGGGGACACTCACAGGGGTGGCAGAGGGGACGTGTCCCCAGGGACAGGCAGCCAGTGACAAAGACCCTGCCTGTCCCCGCGGTAAGGGAGGGGGTGTTAATGTCCCCATGTCCCCCCCCCACAGCCCCTAATCCCTGTCATTAGCTGGGGATAATTAAGGGCCACTGATTGCTGCCGCGTCCCGCCCCCACCAGGTGTGGGCAGCGGGCAGGGGGAGGCAAGGGCAGGAGGAGGAGGAGGAGGAGGAGGAGGAGGAGGAGGAGGAGGAGGCAGGGGCAGGCAGCCCCCCCCCCCCCCCCCCCAATCCTGCCCTTCCTCCAGCCCCCCCCCCCCCCATTTGTTTAACCAACAGAGCGCTAATTAAAGCGGTTAATTAACCGGTCCTGGGGGTGCCTCATAGGACCCCCCGAGGGTTTTTTTGGGGGGGGGTCGGGGGGCGGAATCTCCTCGCCGCTAATTAGTCTCGGCTTAACGAAGGGCCGGGGCGCAGCTGGGGTGCGGGCCCCCCCCGCGAGCTGGCCCCCGCGCTCATCAATCAACCCCCCAGCCCCGGGCCGTTAATTAGGGTCCCGGCAGCGGCAACCGGCGGGGCGGGGGTTCAGCCCCACACTTGGGGGGCTCAGTCCTGACGTTTTGGGCGATCCTCAGCCCCACATTTGGGGGGATCCTCAGCCCCACATTTGGGGGGGCTCAGCCGCGGTATTTGGGGTGCTCAGCCCCACATTTGGGGGGTCTCAGCCCCACGTTGGGGCGCCCCCCCCCCCCCCCCGCCTCCTTCCCCCCCCCAAGCCCCGCCCCACCCGCTCAGCCCCTCCCCGCCCCCTCCTTGGCTCCGCCCACTCCCCCCCATGGCCACACCCCCTCGCGTGCTCCCACCCCCTCCCGCGGCCACACCTCCTGGCCGCAGGCCCCGCCCCTTCACTGCTCGGCCACGCCCCCTTTCCCGTCGAGCCACGCCCCCACCTCAGCCGTGCCGGAAGTCCCTCCCGCCGGCGCGTCACTTCCGCCCGCTCGCTCCGGCATCTCCAATATGGCGGCGTCCTGCGGCTCCTCGCAGCTCCCGGCCGCCGAGCCGCCCCTGAAGATCCCTAAGATGGAGGTGTTGTCGCCGGGCTCGCCGGGAGCGCTGAGCGACGGCAACCCCAGCCTCTCCGACCCCTCCACCCCCAGCGGCGCCTCCCCTCGCGGCCCGGGCCCGCCGGCCGGCGGGGCCGGGCTGGGGGGCGCCGGGGCGGGGGGGGGGGGCCGCGGCGGGGCCTCCCCCTCCGTCTCCTTCTCGCCGGGCGGCGCCGCCGCCGCAGCCGCTGCCGCCGCTTGCCGGGGGATGTCCTGGACGCCGGCGGAGACCAACGCGCTGATCGCTGTCTGGGGGAACGAGCGGCTGGTGGAGGCGCGGTACCAGCAGCTGGAGGGCGCCGGCACCGTCTTCGGCAGCAAAGCCCCCGGCCCCGCCATGTACGAACGCGTCTCCCGCGCCTTGGCCGAGCTGGGCTACGAGCGCACCCCTTCCCAGTGCCGGGAGCGCATCAAGGTACCCCGGCGGGGGCGGGCGGCTCGGCTCCGGGAGGGGAAAGGCGGGGGAGCGGGCTGGGGGTCCTCTGGGCTCAGCGCAGCCTTGGGTCTTGGGCTCGGCTGGGGGTCCCCTGGGCTCGTCCTTTCAGGGTCTCTCCGTGCTGATGGTTTTCCAGAGCATCCTTCAGCCCTGGCTGTGGACATTCTCGGGGCTCAGCCCAGCCTTTGGCTCTGGGTTTGGGGGCTTTGCGTCCCCTGGGCTCGGCCTTTTGGGGTCTCCTCGTGCTGGCAGTTCTCCAGAGCATCCTTTCAGACTGGGTGGGATGCATCCCATCCCCTGCTATCACCCCATTAGGGTCTCCCATGAGAACCGCTTTCTAGAGCATCCTTTGGCCCCGGCTGTGGGTGTCCTCAGGATTCAACCCAGGCTTGGGCCCTGGGTGTGGGGGTACTGCGTCCCTTGGGATCATGCCTTCGGGGTGTCCCCGTGCTGGCATTTTTACTGAGCACCCCTTGGCCCTGGCTGTGGGTGTCCCTGGTACTCAGCTCAGCCTTTGGCCCTGGCTGTTGGGGCACACTGTCCCCTGGGACCACTCCTTTGGGGTGTCCAAACACAGGCAGTTTTCCAGAGCATCCTTTGGCCCTGGGCATAGGGTCCCTGTGTCCCCTGGGGCTCAGCCCAGCCTTTGGCCCTGGGTTTGGGGGCACCCCATACCCTAGCGTCAGCCTTTCGGGGTCTCTCTACACTGATAGTTTCCTGGAGCATCCTTTGGTCCTGGCTCTGGGGGCGCTCCAGCCCTTGGGATCACCCCTCAGGGTCTCATCGTGTGAGCATCCTTTGGCCCTGGGTGTGGGGTCACCGTGTCCCCAGGGCTCAGCCCAAACTTTGGCCCTGTGTGCGGGGGCACTGCATCCCCCGAGCTTGATCCCTTCAGGATCTTCTCTGGAGCATCCTTCAGCTCTGGCTGTGTGCATCCCCAGGGCTCAGCCCAGCCTTGGGCCCTGCCTGTGGGGGTACTGTGTCCCTTGGGCTCAGCCTTTCGGGGTCTGCACATGCTGGCATTTTCCAGAGCATCGTTTGGCCCCTGGGTGTGGGGCATCCCATCCCCTGGGCTCAGGTTGGCATCCCCTGGCCCGGAGAAGGCCTAGCGCCACATCCTGGGGCTTCACCTCTCACTCCAGCAGCATCTCTCTGACCCAGATGTTCCATCCTTTGGGTTCAGCCACTCAGTTTCCCCTGTGCAGGTGGGCTGTGGCAGTATCCTTTGGCCCAGAGTGGGGAGGGACACAGCGTCCAAGCCGTTGGTGTCCCCTGGCAGGGACAGCCCCCAGCAACATCCTTTCCCCTGGGATTTCGGGGCACTGCATCCCCTGGGTTGCTTCCTTCAGCCCTGAGTGTGGCAGGCACTGTGGCCCTGGCTGAGCTGACTTTAGCCACCTTGCGTGTCCTCCAGCATCTTCTGGTTGTGAGAGGGTGACACTAGCTGCTCCCTGAAGCCCCCATGGGGAAAAAGGGGCTCCCAGTTACCCCAGTAATGAGGGGTGCCTTGGCCTCTGGTTGCCCTCTTGGCTCCCTCCGCAGCATCTTCCCCTGGCTCGCACCACAGCGTGCGGCGCTGTCAGAAACCTCTTTAATAATTGAGCCGCGTTAAAGAGCCCAACAGGCTGCGTTTCCTCTGGCGGCAGGTGGTAAAGAGGGATCTTTCCAGTTGTATCATTCCCTGGGGAAAAGGGGAAAGGCTGCCTTCGGTTTGGGAGCAGCCACTCCACGCACCCCGCTTTTACAAAGAGGGACCGCAGATGGGGTGGGAATCGCTGCGGGGTTACGATTTATAAACGTGAATGAAGTTTGGAAGGATGAATTGAACACTCCGAGCTCCCACCGGCTTTTCTTTTCCCCTTCCATCACCCGTAGGGCTGCCCGGGCAGCTGCTTGAAATGCCTTTGACTTGCAAAATATGTGAAGTAAGGGGTTCTGCAGTGTCGAGGATGCTCGGGAATGAGCAGGAGACTCACCCGTCAGTCCCTGTTAATCAGAACAGCCTTCGTCCTGAAAGTAGGTGGTCAAAATGAAGCAACCCCTCTTCCTCTAGCTGTTTTAATTTCTTCCTTGTGTCATCTCATTGAGTCTCTGGATTTGCTCCTCAGGGATTTATTTCCCTTGACCACGTCCAAATATTTTTTGAGAGGAGCGCTGCTGCACCCTGAAACCTCTTTGAGTCCCTTGTTCTCTCAGCAGCTTTCACAGTGCTCGCCCCTTAAATCGCTTCTTCCATAAAACTTTGGGTTTTCCCCAGAGGCTGGTGCGTGATGAAGAAGTTACTGGCAGCGGTTTGGCTTGTCCATGAGGCTCCTGTGATTTTGGGTTGTGGTGGGAGTTTAGGCAGTGGCTGTAGAGGACCCCTACCCCAATTTTGGCCGCAAGGCTCTGCTGCATTTAAGGCTTCGGGGGATGCTGAGCAGGTTGTGAGGAGAAGTCTTGTGATTGATTAAAGCAGCCCAGGACCGGCTGTTCGGCTTTGGACGACGGAGCCAGTGGCGGGTTGTGGCTGCTTTGGGGCCAGAGCAAACGTTTTTGGTGACCGCTGGAAGATCCTGTCCTCCCAGTGGTTTGTGAGCTTCTTGCAGAGGAGGACCTCTCACCTCTCTTTGCCCCCAAAATGTTCAAGCTTGAAAGAAACTGCCCATCGCGTACTTAGAGGGGAATAAAAGACCACAAGGCTCATATTTATTGCCTTGCGATGGCTCTGAGAGCAGCTCTTGGCAGACCTGTTAGATGCTTCTGGATCAACGCGCAAGACGTTGTGGCAGACTCTTCATTACCGTAACTCCTGAGTGAAAGAGCTTTGTCTGCTTTCCATCCGTGCTGCGTCCTGGGCCTGTGCTCCTTGGTGGGTTGGATGTCAGTTGTGTCCAGTGCCCTATGGCCATCATGCTCTCACCTGAGCTTTCACAGATCCTGGATCCCAACCAGAAGGATCTTCGTCAGTGCTACCATCAAAAATGGGGCTTTTCCAAAGCTGTCAGGCTTGCAGTAGAGTTGGGGTTTTTTTGACTGGAATCACCGTGAAATGAGTGCTCATCCAAAGACAGGCTTTCTTGTGTGAGCCAGGAGTTGACCTTGTTACGGGGATGACAGAGATAGTTGCAGTAGCTGCTGCCAACCCAAAAATCCCAATTTTTGTAGGACTCCAGGCGGAATTGGCTGCTTGCCTCTTTCATGCGCGACCAAGAGCGAAAATCGCTCCCAGGTGTGGAGGGGTCAATGCCTGAAGTAATCTTTTAAGACAGAATAGGAAGGCTTGAACGTGCTCTTGGAGCAAGGCGAGGTGAACAGGCACCTCATCTTCTTGCGCTGTCGGCTGTCTGCGTTGGAAATGGAGCTGGGGAGATGACGATGAAGGAGCGCTTTGCTCCATCTTCCGTTTATTATCTGTGATTTTATATACTTCAACTTAATGGCCATCAAGGGAGAGCAGCGTGAGGGTTTGCTGATATGTTATAAATGCAAATCGTGCTTAAAACGTATCAGATTCAACTTAATTAATCAGATTCAATAATAAACGCCTTTTAGATAAGAACTTGATACTGGCTTTCTTCAGGACCCCTGCCTTCCCTGGACTCTGCCAGGTCCCGAAGAGCGAGTTAGAAATGAGCTGGAAAGGAAAAAAGTCAGCTCCGAAGGAGAAAGTTTCCCAGTTGTATCGTGTGGATGTGTTCTCTGCTAATTCGAACGGGATGCAGAGTCAGGGCGCGGTTGCATCTCTCAACATCTGCATGTGCTTTTCCGCACATCGGCAGCACTGGCAACAAGAGCACCAGTGCCTTTGAGCAGCTCTGGATGTGCCTGTTTCAAATTTAGGGATTCACACGTAACTGTTCCAGCAGCTTTTGGTGTTTTTTTTTCCTGGTTTCTTCCTTGGGAAAGAGACCTTGGATCCCACCTCGTGGCTCCGAGGTCGGCGGGTTGGTGAGTTCCGCAATTGGGAGCCGCGGGAGGATTGGAATGTCTCCATTTCTGTCTGTCAGGTTCCCAAAAAAGCTGTGCTGTGCCCTGTAGTTTCCTCATCCCATTGTATCTGTAACCCTTATCAAGTAATAGATTCTGACTGTCCCTACTCGTAGCTCTCGTTAATGAGTCGTCTACTAAAGCGTGCCAGCTTTTCATCCAGCCCTCCTCCCACTCAAGGGCTCAGCCTGGTTTGGGGATCCCAAAACTCTCGCCTCTCTGCAGCGGCGTGCGGAGAGCCCGTAAATTTTAAGGGTTGAGCTTAGCCCTGGCGTTTTATGGCAGGTGATGGAATATTTGGTGAAAGCCTTGCCAGGTTTTGTGCCCTTGGCCTGACGACGTTGTTTCAGCCTGAGCGCAGGATTTAGCCGGTAACTCGAGCGGCTTTTAACCGCAGGAAAACGAGACGTCACCCCGTGCTGTGAAGGCCAAAAGTCGATGTACCAAGTATGTATTCTTTGGGGTCGCTTTCTGTTGGGTCGTACGCCGTGACGTTGTCGTTTTGTCCTCTTCCGGCCTTCGCAGGTGGCTGCGGTGGCAGGGGACATGCTGGGAGAGTGTGGGTGAGCTCGGCTTTTGCAGTTGCTGCTGAGCAGCACAGAGCTGTGCGAGTCAAGGGTAATTTTCGGGCAATAAAGGAGTGTTCTTGAAGTAATGTGCTCCAGGTGTTTTATGTTTTTCAGTACTGGGTCTTAGGCATTTTTTAAATCTGCAGAAAAATTTCTGCATCTGGTGCATGCATCTTTCTGCATCAAAGGTGAAATCAAAGACTCCCTCTCCTGACAGCGCTTGTCGTAGCTGGGCTGCGAGAGTGCTTCGGTGCTAGAAATGCACTGGCTGCGCTTTGGGCTAGCGAGCCTTTCTACAGCGGAGAGAAATGCCTCCTTAAAAGTTGCCGGTCCGCAGCGGGAGACTGTGAAAATGAACTCAGGGCCATTTTTTCACATGTCGTTTCTGCAGCTACCGCGGAAATGCGGGTCCCGCTTTTATTTTTTGCAAGCGAGACACTGAAATTTGTTCACCTCTCCCCGGAGCCGGTGCCAAGCTGGTTATTTGGAGGAGCAGCTCCGACATTTAACTCCCAGCTGCGGGAATCCACGAGGCCCATCGCGAACCCGCTGCCCCAATAGTGGATTTTCTGGAGGTAACGACCTCCCTTTTCCCCCCCCTCCCTGACGGGTGACCGGAGGTTTCTGCTGGGCTGTGGTTGTCTGCCAAGCTTGTGGTTTATTTTTCAAAGGGAAAAGGAATACTTTGAAGACGCCGGTTAAACGCTCGTGGAGAACATAGGTGCAAAGGGGAGAAGCGAATGCCGCGAACCCACGTGAAAAGGGAAGGAATGAAAAATTGCACCTGAATATTAGCCCTTGGTGCTCTCTTGCTTTGAGCTGTATGTAAAGCGATGACAACCGGGGCATATTTGTGACAGTTTTAGCTGCTTTACGATGTAAACGATCTCTCTTTTTTTAAACCTTGCGTGAAGTTGTTTTTAAGGAAGAAAGAGCTGCATGAACGAGACTGCCTCAGAAGCCACGCTTGCCGTTAATCTCATTTGACCTCCTGCGGGATCTGGGAGTCTGGATTTCACCCAGGATGTCATCGTTGGGTCCAATAGCGTCGAGCAGAGCCACTGTCTTTCAGTTTGAAGGTCTCAAACGCTGGAGCGTGGGTACATTTCATCACGACCAGCCAACTGTCCGCCTTCAAAAGAGCTTTGCCTTCTATTTCTTTTGAATGCGTTTTATCTCTGTCTTGCGTTTGTTATCTCAGGCCCAGATCCTCATCCTGGTAGCTCCACTGGCTGCGATGTTCGAGTTACCTCTGGATCTTTCTTTGCCTTAAATAGGTTCAGCTGTGCCAGGTTTTCCAGGCTGGGTTGTTTCTTGCTGTTCCTTGAATCCTCTCCAGCCAGCCCAACTTCTCACTGAAGGATCTCCGGGGCGCCGGTAGGTGGGAGTGACTTTCTGTTGACGTTTATAAGCTGGAAAAAATAAACTCTTTGGTGACAAAGACCAGATTGATTTGTGTTACTCCATGGACGTATGGTGGGGCTGCAGGTGAGGAGCATCTCTGGGAGGAGAGCATCATGTGGAGCAGCTCCCTCTCGGGCCGGGGTATTTGTAGAGCAGCGTCGTGCCAGTAGGAATCTCTCTCGCCTTCCACCTGCAGGATGAGTGTCTTTACTGTCCCGTGGCTTCCGCAACCGTGTTGTGTGTCTGTAATACTCCAGTGCGGTTGTTCTGGTGTACCTGGATCATCCACCATTCATTGTGTGGGAGCAAAACGATTCCCAGAGGGAGCTGGGAGCAAGCCAGCAGGTCACCTTTTTGAGACAGAAACAGGTCAGGAACTTGCTGCAGGACGAACTTGTTCAAATTGACCATTGAATCTTAGTTTGGGAGCACAGAGTTTTTCCCTGTTGTGCTCCTTGACCATGGAGGACTCAAAAAGGTGTTAAAAATCCTTCTTCTGATTTTCATCGCTTGCCCCTAGCCAGCACATGCAGGCAGGAGGAAATTTGGGGTGTCCTGTCAGCATTGGTTATTGCAGGGGCTGTTTCAGCGTCAGCAGCAGTGATACAGGAGGTGTTGAGTGGCTGCTCGTGGATTTTGTTTATTCTAGAAGTGACTGGATGCACCTGAAATGCTCAGTGGAACAAAGCTGGTGTGAAAGGGTGCAGCTTTGAGCACTGGTGTGGGGGTGGATTTGCTTTCATGATCTTCCTGCTTACACTCCATCCTGTGAAGCAGATAAATTTGGGAGCCAAGCAGGTGATGCTGTCCAGACTGCTGCGGTCTCACCAGTTACGAACCCTAGACCACTGGTCTTGGTGAAAATTGGAGTTAAAGCCACCTTTTGGCATTTCACTTCCAGCTTTTCCCCATGGATTTAGATATTGCTGGTACCTTTTTCTCAACCCAGCTGAAGGCAAGTGGTGTGGACCTTCCTCTAGAGACACCTGGCCCCGGGGTGGGCAACACCATGCTGCTAGGATGGTGTTGGGCATAAAATATTTAAGCTTTCTGCACTACAGGAGAAGTTTCCCCCGTGGTGCCACCCACATTGATGCTTTCTGCCACGCTTGGCTGAAGGTGGGTTTGGAGAGGAGCATTTTCCCTCCCACCTGCGGGAGGGTTGGTGCTGCTTTTTCATCTTCTGGAGGGGCTCATGGTCTCGCTCTGCTCCTTGGTTGGAGAGCCAGAACCAGCGGGGATTTGAGCTCTCTCTGTAGGACACATCCATCCCATCTAAACTCTTCACAGAGCCCAGAGTCCTTAGCCATCGTGGGTTTTGCTGGCCTGCCATCTCAAACTCGAACTAGTGACTCTTCTTTTCCTCCAGTGCTGTCTTAAGGCTCAGTACGTCGGGAGATGGAGGTGCTGGCCGTCTGCCTTTCTGCAGGCGACACTGGGTATTTCCTTCATAGAATCACAGAGTGGTTTAGGTTGGAAGGAACCTTGAAGATCATCGAGTTCCAACCCCCCTGCCACAGGCAGGGACCCCTCCCACCAGCCCAGGGTGCTCCCAGCCCCGTCCAACCCGGCCTTGAACACCTCCAGGGATGGGGCAGCCACAGCTTCTCGGGGCAACCTGCGCCAGGGGCTCACCACCTGCACAGCAAAGAATTTCTTCCTAATATCTTATCTAATATCCTAATATCTCAGCTCCCACAGTGAAGTCTCCAGGGCGGGGTTGCACGAGGCTGTGCACTTTTGCGGAGGAGCGTTACAACTTGCTGTCTCACGTTGGATCCCATGTTGGAGTTGCCAGTGGCCTTTCTGCAGTGGTGCTCTCCAGAGTTCACGGTGCTCTTTCTTCTTTTATCCTGGATTGACCAGAGAAACAGGGCTTCCTAGGGTCATAGAATCACAGAATGGTTTGGGTTGGAAGGGACCTTGAAGACCATCTCGTCCCACCCCCCTGCCCTGGGCAGGGACACCTCCCACCAGCCCAGGGTGCTCCAAGCCCCGTCCGACCCGGCCTTGAACACCTCCAGGGATGGGGCAGCCACGGCTTCTCTGGGCAACGTGCGCCAGGGGCTCACCACCCTCAGAGTGAAAAATTTCTTCTTGATATCTCATCTAAATGTCCCCTTTCCCAGTTTGAAGCCATTCCCCCTTGTCCTACCACTACATGCCCTTGTGAAAAGTCTCTCCCCAGCTCTCCTGGAGCCCCTTTAGGCACTGGAAGGGGCTCTGAGGTCTCCCTGGAGCCTTCTCTTCTCCAGGCTGAACACCCCCAACTCTCCCAGCCTGTCCTCCCAGCAGAGGTGCTCCAGCCTTCGGAGCATCTTTGTGGCCCTCCTCTGGCCCCGCTCCAACAGGTCCATGTCTTTCCTATGTTGGGGGCTCCAGAGCTGGATGCAGTACTCCAGGTGGGGTCTCACGAGAGTGGAGTAGAGAGGCAAAATCCCCTCCCTCGCCCTGCTGGCCACACTTCTTCTGATGCAGCCCAGGATATGGTTGGCTTTCTGGGCTGCGATCGCGTATTGCCGGCTCATGTTGAGCTTCTCGTCAATCAGCACCCCCAGGTCCTTCTCCTCAGGGCTGCTCTCCAGCCATTCTCTGCCCAGTGGATATCCTGTGGTGATATCCCATGTAAGTCTCGTTCTCTTGCCTTGTGTGCATCTTTTAACCTAAAAATTCATGAACTAGTAAGTCAAGCTGAGCTGTTGTGCTGCTGTATTCAGTTCTGTTTCCCTGTGCTCCCACCAGGAGCGAAGGCTACAAGCCCTTTCACCACTCCCGTCATCCCACCATGTCCCACAACCTCTCCAGGCTTCAAAAGCTTTTTCTCTTGTGCCCGTGTAGTTTCGTCTCGTGTCGCTTGTGAGTACCCTGGCACAGCGAGGGAGGAAGCTATTTGATACTGCTACTTTTAATTCAGAATGTAAAGCCAAGAGCTCCTCTCGCCCATTAAGTAAAGAAGCATTTTGGGAGCTGAACGTTGCGCTAATTGATGCTCAGTGCCACTGGGACCCCTTCTAGGCCAGCTGCTGTCATTTAGTAGACTTAAATAGATGAAGGTGGCCATGCCTGTAGGCCACCAAAGTGCTCTGCGGAGCCTGTAGCATCCCGCTGATCTGGATCAGGGATCTGGAGTTTCTCCTGTTGGACCATCTTTGGGCTTCTCCATAAAATGCTCAGTGTGGCATGGTTCTCCCTCGTCGTTGTTTTTTGGATTTTTTTTTTGCTGGGAGGAGGAGCGCGACCGCAGCCTTCCTCGACGGCGCTTCCTAAGGCTTTTCTCACCGGCACTTCTGACCGTAGTGCTGTAGTTCCCGCAGACGGACGGGTTCTCCTGTGGCTTCCCTTGTAGAGAAGATGAGTGCTCGTGAGTTAGCAATGGTGAGAACCTCCACGTTGAGCTCTTTGTCTCCTTTGGATTTCATAATTACAAATTAAGCGGGGATAATCTGTCTTCGTATTGCAGGCAGCGTTGCAGCACAATAAGCAAAAGCCTCGGTCTCTTCCACTCTGTGCAGTCACTGGGCAGTTATCAGGTCTGTTTTCAGTTACTTGTCCTAAATTTACTGGTTTCTTGTCTATCTATATCAATATATGTATGTGCACTTTAGGAACCACGGAGCGGGAGTTGAGCTGGACACCGGGAGGAATAGAGGAGGTGCGTAAAGAAAAACCTCGATCGTTAAATATTGGCCATTAGAATAACCTGCTTGGGGCGGGGGGAAAAAGACTGCCTGAACCCTTGAGTGCTATAAAATGTTCAGGGCAGGTTTCCTGAAGTCTGAGCAAGTCTCTAGGGTGGCAGAAAAGGGTCACGGGGAGATGGCGACGGCTGCAAGGGGAGAGCGGTCGGTTTGGGCCACCTTAGCCCTGCCCGTGGGCGTCCGTGAAGGAAGGTGACCCGTGTTATTCGGAGCTGCGCAGTGGTGGGGACAGCCCGTCGGAGAAACCGGGGAGCACCTCCTAGAGGAAGGAACCAGTGGGAATCTCGCTTCTCTGAGAGATGAGAGCGAGGAAGCCTCGGCTGCTCGGCCCGCGGGCCATTTGGTGCTCGTGAAAACACCAAATTAGAGAGTATCGCTCAAATTTTAGGTTTTCTGCTGGCAGCAGTGGAGGTAGAAGGTGGCTCCCACAGCCCAGTCCAGAAGCATCGAGGCGGTAACCTCAAAAGCACTCTTGACTTGCAGGAGTAACGAGCAACGAGAGCGGCGCTCGTTTATTTTTGCGCTCCCCCCCCCATTTTTGTTGCTTTATAATTCTTGTACCGATCTCCACTGACTCGCCACTAAATTGTTTTCCTGCTGAAATCAGCCCGTTTTTGCAGCCTGAAGGAAACAGTTAATTACTATGGGGCTATGACCCAGCGTGAGCCGCCCGACAAACTCCATCAGTGTGGAGAGATGTTTGAAGCACACGCTTAAAATAGAGTGAGTGGCCGAGCGTTCCCAAGAGGGTTTGGCCACGAGCATTGAGGGATTTTTGGCTAACTGTGCTGGAGACGCTCCGTTTAGCTTAAAAGTGGCTAATAAATTCAGCTGGAGGCTGATAAATTCAACTGGGGGCTCTAAACCTGCCGTTAACTCCGACGGATCAGCCGGGGCAGATGTAAGAACTGGGGTTTGGGCAATATATTCCAAAAAAATCTATGACGTGGGTGGATTTTAGAAAGAGTCTGGGAGAGAAACAAGAGTTTGCCCCTATCGCTCGGTGAGATTTGAGCGGAAAGGAGGGAAATTGGGAGCAAAAAAAGCTAGGCGATACATCCTCTGATGCGCTTTTCGGGGCAAAACAGAGCATTTAAACCCCCCTCACTGTTCCCAAGGGGTTCTTGTTGCTGAATTTTAACAACCAAATTTATCTCTGTGTGTCCCCCCCCTCAGTCCCAGCCCTTGGGAGCCCAATTTGCCTGAAACATTGACAGGTTTCTTGGTTCCAGGGTGACGTAGCCGGTTGGGTTGTTTTTTTACAGACGGAAACTTAAAATTTGGTGTCGGATCTGGTGGCAGAATCGGGGAAGGTCCCACCTTAAACCACTGAATAGTTCTGGTCTTATCGCTGCCGGTGGTGGTTGTTTTTTTTATTTTAAGTTCTTTTTGTGTGCGGTTGTGGTGGGGTGTTGGTTTGGTTTTTTTTTTTTTTTTGAACCAGCAGGGTGAAACGGGCTTGCTGCTTCGCGGTTTTGCTTCTGCCACCCCGGGGGGGCTCTGAATATCCCCAGGAAAGTGGTTGGAAACGTATCCCTTTCCCGCTACTGCTGTTAAATGGGGGGCTGAGGGGCGTTAGGTGGGTTGGAGCTTGTTGGAGATGTAAAGTTTCCTTTTGGGGAAAAAAAAAAAAACCCAAGTAGTTTTTGCAATGATGTGTGCTTGCGAATCCGTGACAGTCCTCCCAAAAGCAAGGTGCCGGGACGAGGTCTTCCCAAATTAATGCCTCCCTCCAACTCCAGAGGCGGTTTTCTCATTCAAGCTAGAACCTGAGCAATCTAATACATTCCATAGGGGAAAGAAAAATATACATTTTCTAGCACTCTACCAATCCCAGAACCATCCAGCAGCTGGCAAACCCAGGGCACAGCGTTATCTTTTAAAAAGCAGCGCGGTGGTAGAATTCAAACCACCATCGAGGGATGCACGTAAAGATTTTATTATTTATTCCTTTTTTTTTTTTTTTACCCCCAAACAGCTGTGTGCTGCTGCGGATGAGGGCTGGGGATGGCGGGGTGGGGGGGGAAGTGTGGATGGCGATGTGGCTGCGGCACAGCAAAGGGGACGTGGCAGCTTGGCTGTTGGGTGCTAAAGGCACGGCCCGAAGTCGAGAGGTGTTTTCGTGTCGGTCTTTTTTTTTTTTTCTTTTTTTTTTTTCCCCAGCCTCCGCGCTGGTGTCAGAGGCTCGTTAGACAGAAGGTGCCCGAGTATTGTTTCTTACTTAATGCTTGATGTCGAAGTCTGGGAATTGGGAGCGTTATTGATTTGACCTCTTTTAAATTTCAGCAGCTTCACAAGAGACAGAGTGAGTTAGTAAGGAAGGCAAAATATGTAAGTAATATATATTTTCCTAGCTGAATAGCTTAGGCATATACATGATTTGTGTCTTCTTACCGGAGTGAGGAAGGTCGGACCATCTTTGCTTTGGGGGACTCTTCTTTCTCTTTTCCTTCCTCTCTCCTCCCCGCTTCGCCTTCTCCAAGCTGCGGGCACAGCACCAGCTCTGCTTCCTCTTCCTCGTAGGTGTGCATTTTCCTGGCTGGTTGGTATCTCTGACTGGGGCTGTCTTGGTATTTTTATTTTTATTATTTTTCTTTTTTTTTTCCCCTTTGTTACATAGCAGATCTGGGGATCTTTTTTTGTTTGTTTGTTTGTTTTGGAAGAGAATAAATGGCCCAAGTTAAATCTGACGAACCCGGCACTGCTACGCAACTCTGCCCGGTGCCGTAGACGTTAACGCTAAACGGCTGCAGCGGGAACATCGGATGCGTGCCATGCTTCCCGGCAGGCATAGGCTGAGTCGGGAGTGTTGCATTTCACTGGCGAGCATGGGGCGAATACTGATCAGCAGCCCTAAACTGACCCAAAATGAGCCGAAATTCTGCCTAGCAGCTGTGTAACTGTCTGCAAGTGACTGTGTGCTCTGCCCGCGCGCTGCCGCCCGATTAACCTGCTTTTTTCTGTCTTAGACCCTCCGCAGGTGCTACAGCCGCGTGAAGGAGCATGGCGTTGGGAAGAGGAAAAGCAGTTACACGTTTGAACAGCTGGAGCAGGTGTTTGGGCAGGGAGGATGGGACTCCCAGCCCTGCCAGCCCGTCCTCATCAACAGCAGCGGCTTGTACCAGGAGCTGGAGTCGGACGGCAGCACCATGGAGGAGTATTCGCAGGAGGACTGGGGAAACCACAGCCAGGAGCTTCATTGCTACCAGACAGGCGAGCAGGAATTGGGTACGAAATCCCGTCTTGGCGCATCTCCATCCTCTGATCTTCTTACCTGTGCTCATCCCTGTGTCACACATACATGTCACAGGCTGGTTTAGGTTGGAAGGGACCTTGAAGATCATCTGGTTCCACCCCCCTGCCCTGGGCAGGGACACCTCCCCCCAGCCCAGGGTGCTCCCAGCCCCGTCCAACCCGGCCTTGAACACCTCCAGGGATGGGGCAGCCACAGCTTCTCGGGGCAGCCTGCGCCAGGGGCTCACCACCCTCACAGTCAAGAATTTCTTCCTGAGATCTCATCTAAATCTCCCCTCTTCCAGTTTAAAACCGTTCCCCCTCATCCCATTGCTCCCCTCCCTGACCCAGAGTCCCCCCCAGCTCTCCTGGAGCCCCTTTAGGCACTGGAAGGGGCTCTGAGGTCTCCGCGGAGCCTTCTCCTCTCCAGGCTGAACCCCCCCTCTCCCAGCCTGTCCTCCCCGCAGAGGGGCTCAGCCCTCGCAGCATCTCCGGGCCCTCCTCTGGCCCCGCTCCAACAGCTCCATGGCCTTCTGATGTTGAGACCCCTGGAGCTGGAGGCAAAATTCCAGGTAGGGTCCCACCGGAGCAGAGTGTGCCAGCTTTCACACTTCGGACACAGTGATGCTCAACACCTGACTTCCTTGGGGAGGAAAGGGAAAAAAAATTCCCCAGTTCATCAAAAGCAAACCATGGTTTGCTGCCCCCTATGGCAGGGGGGTTGGAACTCGATGATCTTCAAGGTCCCTTCCAACCTAAACCATTCTATGGTTCCTGAAGTGTTTTAGGATGAGGACTTGAGGTTGAGGAGCCTGGCCAGGGGCAAGCAGGGCTGTGTGGCCAGAAACGTCGGAGCAGGGGGAGGTGGCAACACCGTTATCTGTCTCTCCTTCCACTGCTGAGTTTTCCTTCCCCTCGTGGCAGGTATTTTTCCCTTTCAGTGGTATAAATATGCTTATATCCAGCTGTGGGGCCTTCACCTGGTGTAGCGGGAGGTGTCCCTGCCTATGGCAGGGGGGTTGGAACTCGATGATCTTCAAGGTCCCTTCCAACCTAAACCATTCTATGATGCTATGGTTTTTAAACAGAAAATAGGAGTGAGACCTAAACCAAACTCTTCCAACTGCTTTCCTTGCCAGAATTATTGGTGTCTCTGCATAAGAATCAATATATTAATTAATTTGGAGATTCAGTTGTTGCCTGTGGCTCGTTGAACTTTGTCGAACGGAGTAAGGTCCCGCATTCCTCATAGAAAACGCCCACTGATCTGAGCAGTTTTAAGTGTGTTCCTATACTTTGCACTTGCAGAGGTAGATTTGGATCATAACAGACGACATCTCATACAATTCCATTAGGGAGGATTTAGGAACTGGAGCTGTCTCATGCAGAACTGCCCGGTTTAGGGAGCAAGTCTGATTTATTTTTTTTTTTCTTTCATTTCAGCCTTTAATTAAAAAAAAAAAAAAAGCCTCAGGAACACTATTTCCAATATAATTATGTGTTGGAATTTTACCTTTCAGATGAAATGCCTACCACAAAAAGAACGTTAAAGATAAAGCAGGAATCTTCGGAAGACGCGCAGTAAGTGATTTATGCGGGTTTCACCCTGGAATGTGTTTCCCTGGGGATGCGGCACAGGAGGGGAGGATATTTGAAACTTCTGATTGTAATTATAAATACATCGTGCCGAGGCTGTTCGCACAGTTGAACCCACTTTATGCATTACTCCAGTTACCTGAGAACGGCTGAGCGGCTTCGCAGCCCTGTCTCTCCTTGGCTTCCGTGTTCAGCAAACGAAAGGAGACTCAAAACGTGGATAAAGCCCGTGTCAGGGATGCGTGCAGGTGGGCTGTGGGGATTGTGACAGCAGACCAAATTCATCTCTTCATAATCTGGTTTTTTGGGTTTTTTTTTTTCCCACTTGCCTAAAGTTTGACCCTTTGGAAAAAAAAAAAAAAAGAGAAGGAGTGGAGGAAAGGAGGAGGGAGAAGAGGGACACAGCACCCTGCGAGCAGCTTGGGGCAATTAATGCTGGCGAGAGGAGTTGATGCGTTTCCCTTCTGCGGTGGGGACGGCATGTGGTTTATTTTAGTTTCTTTTTAAAACTTTCCAGGCCTGACCCGTAACCTCTCAGAGCCGTTTAATCTTACCAATACTGGAGTGTTTCAAATGCTTTGAGCGTGCAAATCTCCACGCTGGCAATAACGCAGAGCATTTTGAAGAAGGAAAGGTGTCGTGCCATATTTACCTGCACCAGAGCCGCTTTCTTCCCTCCTTTTAAGCTTTTTAAAAACCCGTGGGGTGGTCGTAGATCTGCCTGCGATGGGGTTGAGCCATCGCAAATTGGCTGGGTGGGGTTTTTTCCCCCTCCAGGCAGTAATTTGTGGGGGTTATCCCAAGTGAATCCAGTATTTCCAATTCTGTAGGGTAGGGAGTCATCGGCACTGCGTGTCCCAGGTTAGTGATGCAACACAGGCTTTTGACTGCAAATAAATGCAAAAAAAAATCCTCTAAAACCTAAAAAAAACCCCATAAAAATAAGCTTCATGGAACTCCTCGCTTCAGGTTGATTTTGGTGGTACCCGAAGGTAATTTTTTTCTTAACATGGAGCAAATTCAGCTCAGTGCCTCAGGGCTGACCTGGAGAAAAAATAGCATTTTTCGATATAAATGTTACTGTCACTTCTTTGGGCTGTTCTGGGGTGCTTTTGCCTTCCAAGGAGCGCTTTAGGGAGTTGCCTAGAAAATAATGGTGAGTTTGCTGAGGCGGAGGCTCGTGCTGCCTGCGTCTTCTCCTCCAGGTTTTGGCACGTAAGATGGATTAGATTTGGTAGATCAGACCTTGTGGAGTTTTATGGTGGTTCCCCCCACCCCGCAAAAAAAAAATCCCTCCTAAAATGCGCAGAATTCCCTGAACTTTCAGGCGGTTTGTGGAGCACGCAGGTGACAAGCCCACCTTACACAAAGCGTCTTCCAGTACAGAGATTTGCTGAAAATTTTTTCCTGCTGTTAGGAGAGCGAGGAACTTTTAAACTCTGAATTAGTAGATTAGAAGCAGTCAGGGCATGAAGACGAGCTGGGTATTTATCAATTATCTTCAAATAGAATTGTCTTTATTCTTAAAAGCTGCCGCTGATAACTAGATGCCAAACTTTCTCACCTCTTTGGCCAGCGTTTGAAAAACCATGGAGCTTATTTTAAAGAAAACAGGATTTCGGTTCGTCTTCATTCTTGGTCGAGGGCAGAAATCATCTCGACGAAACGGGAGGATTCCAATTCTTTGCTGCGGTTTTCGCCCTGGGGAAATTGCAGCGCCGCTGGACCATAAGCGCCCCTATTGCTAAAAATCCTTGTCTTCGCTTCCTCCTTTCCCTCCCCTGGGATTTTGGAAGGATTTGGCGGGGGGGGGAAGCTATGCAGTTTGCGGAAAAGCGTGGCAGTGGATGTGCGCAGTGCCGTTGTTTTCCTAGCAGAGAGGGCAGGAGAGTGCGGTGAGGACGCTTGCTATGGAAAACCTATCACTGAGCTCTGTGGACGCTGGAATTTATCCTGCCTTTTCTTTTCTTGATAAAAAAAAAACCGCGCGCAAATCCACTCTCACTACCGACTGACTGCAAACCCGCAGAGAGAAATGCCCTGCGGGGGCTTCGGCTGCGCCGGGACCTGACCGAGCGCCAACGATCCCAATGCGTTCTATCTCTGAGCAGCACGTCAAGGCCAACCGTGCTGCCTGGAGTCACTTCAGGTAGTAAATAACCAGCTTCCAAAGCCTTCCCGTATTCCTTTGGAGCTGTAGGAAGCGGAGCGTGAGGGGTAAGCTGTGTCCGGGTTGCCCTGTGCCGTTAGCCAGACTCTCCTTCCCCACATCGCCCCCATTCTTGACCCACGGTTGCCTCCAAATAAACTCTTCTGCACAGTGAGATGCTGCTGAAGGCCCCGCTCTGCTCTTGGAAATCCATGTGAGGAGCGGGTTTTATCCACCATTGCTCTTAAGTAAAACATCAAAGCTTAGGGCACTGGCTCCTTCCCTGGAACCAGCTTTGAAGCCTGCTTTGGTTTGGAAACAGTGGTAAATTTGTGCTGCGGCTTGGATTTGCCCCATGGCTCAGATTTGCCCTATAGCTCGAATTTGCCCCATGGCTCGAATTTGCCCCGCGGCTCTGTCTGTCCTCATTTTGATTGCAAAAGCCTCTGAGGAGAGTGAGAGACAAAGGTGGCCAGGGGAGGGGGTTGAGGACAGGGGAAAATCCAGCTCTAGAGCACCTTCTGCAGATGGAAAATGGCACTGGCTCAGGTCGCATGGCGCAATCCCTCTGCCAGCTCGGGTTTTTTCCAATTGCAAAATAAATCATAAAATCATAGACCTTCCAGTCCCTAAGGTCTCCCCGGAGCCTTCTCTTCTCCAGGCTGAACACCTCCAACTCTCCCAGCCTGTCCTCCCAGCAGAGGGGCTCCAGCCCTCGAAGCATCTTCATGGCCCTCCTCTGAACCTGCTCCAACAGGTCTCCTATTGGGGGCTCCAGAGCTGGACACAGCACTCCAGGTGGGGTCTCACGAGAGTGGAGCAGAGGGGCAAAATCCCCTCCCTTGCCCTGCTGGCCACGCTTCTGATGCAGCCCAGGATATGGTTGGCTTTTTGGGCTGTGATCGCGCATTCCCTGCTCATGTCGAGCTTCTCGTCAGTCAGCACCCCCAGGTCCTTCTCCTCAGGGCTGCTCTCCAGCCATTCTCTGCCCACCCTGGATTTGTGCCTGGGATTGCCCCGACCCATGTGCAGGACCTTGCACTTGGCCTGGTTGAACTTCATGAGGTTGGCATGGGCCCACCTCTCCAGCCTGTCCAGGTCCCTCTGGATGGCATTCCTCCCCTCCAGCGTGTCTGCCTCGCCACACAGCTTGGTGTCATTGGCAAAATTCCTGAGGGTGCACTCCATCCACTGGCCATTTTACCACCAAATCGTAGGGACAGCTGGACTCTTGCTGCTTATACCTCTGTGTTGGGGAGATGCTGGATGGAGCCTGGGAGGGTGAAACCACCAAGTCTTGGCATGAGCAGGACGCTAAAACCACAAAGTGGAGCTTTCCAAAATGTCTTTTTTTCTTTTTTTTTAATTCCACTATCGCTTCCTCTGCGCTCTTAAGTGACGGATTCTCTCCGTGGTCTCCCCATACACGAGACCGTCTCTCCTGAAATCATTCCTCTTCCCAGCAGGAGCCGTTTGAGTGACTAATATTTAATTTCTTTTTTTTTTTTTTTTTCTCCCCCACCGGAGCTTCAGCTCTATTTTGCACCAAACTAAACTTAGCACCGGTATTTATAGTGCAATTAATAAAGGTGGGGGCTTTTTTTTTTTTTTTCTCGGTTCTTCACTAGGTTCCTCTGCTGTTGAATGAAGATCTGCCCACGCTGCTCGGTTTCGACGGGACTGCTCGCTTTAAACTCGGTGCTGCTTGTCTGTCTCAAGCCGAGCCAGCAGATCCCTGCTGTGAAACACCAGCTCTTTCTTCTCTCTCATCCCCAAAAGCTGAACTTTTACTTCCCGAAGTCCTAACAAAGGCATTTTCCAAGCTCAGCATCCTAAGAAGTCTCGCTTGGACCATGCGGGTGTTGCAGGGTTGGGGGGCACAGACTGTCCTCTGCATCAAAACAGCTCGACACGGAGCTCTCTGCTCCCCCAAGTTCCGCTGGAGCCACCAGCACTTGGAGAACCTTTCCAAAACTCACCTGCAGTGTACTTAGACCTCTAAAAGCTGGGGTTTTGAGATGAGAGGCTGAGTTTCACGGAATCCCAGAATGGTCAGGGTTGGAAGGGACCTCTGGAGCTCACCCCGTGCCAGAGCAGGGTCACCTCCAGCAGTGGCACAGGACGGCGTCCAGGCGGGTTTGGAATGTCTCCACAGTGGGAGACTCCCCCACCTCTCTGGGCAGCTGTGCCACTGCTCTGCCACCCGCACAGGGAAGAAGTCCCTCCTCATGTTTGGATGGAACTTCTTGTGCTCAAGTTTGTGCCCATTACCTCTTGTCCTATCACTGGGCACCACTGGAAAAAGACTGTTCCCATCTACCTGGCACCCTCCCTTTAAAGATTTATAAGCATTGATGAGATTCCCCCCTCAGTCTTTTTTTCTCCAGACTGAAAAGCCCCACGGCCCTCAGCCTTTCCTCATCAGAGAGATGTTCCAATCCCCTCATCATCTCTGTAGCCCTTTGCTGGACCCTCTCCAGCAGTTCCCTGTCCTTCCTGACCCGGGGAGCCCAGAACTGCACACAGTGCTCCGGCTGCGGCCTCCCCAGGGCAGAGCAGAGGGGGAGGATGCCCTCCCTCGCCCTGCTGGCCACGCTCTGCTGGGTGCACCCCAGGGTGCCATTGGCCTTCTTGGCCACCAGGGCACATTGCTGGCTCATGGTCACCCTGTTGGCCCCCAGGACTCCCAGGTCAGCCCCTAACCTGGACCGGTACAGGGGGTTCGGACCTCTCCAGCGCTGTGGGATGGCTCTGCACCTCCCAAACCTTTTCTTCTTTGAACCATTTGAGCCCTTTTGACCCATGGAGGGATTTATCGGGTGGAAACGCTGCTGCCACTGTCTCGGCCCTGGATGTATTCGTGGGGCTTCATATCTGCTCTTGCCTGGATCGTGTCCCTCCCCAGTCCAACACCAAACGAGCCTCTCCCCACAGCTCTGGTGATAGGATAAATGCTCCTCAAATGAGTCGTTCTCCCTTAATTTCTAATTGTGCCCGAAGCCTCTCGTTCATGCAGGAGAGAGCCGTTGGGCCACGCGCCGATGCTCTCCTGCTAGCTTAATGCCTAAATCCCCCGTGGAAACCCTCTTGGACGCTGGCGGCGGTACTGGGAAGGGGAAAAAGAACTCGTTGGAACAGCGGGGATTTCTGTATTGCCTCTCCGGAGGGAATTCCACACTCTGGGCACAGGTTGTCTCCGCCTGGATCTCTGTCGGTGCCATGAGCCCCGTTTCTGAGCCAGCGCTGGCCCCGAGCCTTTCCCGGTGGCTGGCCACTCGCTTTGGGAGGGTTTCCCATTAAATTTGCGGGGGGGGAGTAATGCCCAGGTGGAAGCGGTTCGGAGTGGCGAATTAGGGATGCAGTTGTGGCCGTCGGCCAGGGATGCCGATGGGAACACCGGGCTGGGAGGAATAACTGTATTTGCGTTGTTTTAGCGGCACCGGCCGCGCGGTTGCTTGCAAATGGCTTTGATGGGAGCAGGACGTGCGTTTTTTTTTGGGGGGGGGGGTCAGTGAAAGCGGTAATCTGTCCCGGCAGCTGAATTTGGGGCAAGGGGGGGTGGGTGGATTTTTTTTATCAGCTCCTGGTTTGCTTCGCCAGCTCGTCTCCTGCAGAACCCTCGGGGCGGAATCTCCTTTCCAGCGGGGCGCCGTGGTTTGTATGAAGGAGTTTGGGATGGGGCTTTTGCTGAGGTTAATTAAAACAAAACAAAACAAAACATCAACGTGGCATTAAAATCCCTAAATATAATATCTAATAAATCGCCACCACCTAAAAAGCAGCCAGGAAAACCGAAAGGGGATTAATATTTTCCCGGAAGGTGGGTGCGTGCGTCGGGCGGGTTTCGCAGCTCCGCTTTACTGACGCCCTTTATCCTTCTCTCCGTGGTTTGTTTTTTTTTTTTTGTGTGTGTGTGTTTTAATTTCCAGGAAGCGCGACGTCATGCAGAACATCGTGCAAATCCTGGAGTCAGTGCAGTTGAAGTGGGAGCTGTTTCAGAGCTGGACGGATTTCTCCCGGCTCCACCTCTCTAACAAACTGGCCATTTTCGGTATCGGTTACAACACCCGTTGGAAGGAGGATATTCGGTACCACTACGCGGAAATCAGCTCGCAGGTACCTTTGGGGAAACGACTGCGGGAATATTTCAATTCGGAAAAACCCGAAGGGCGGGTGATCATGACCAGGGTGCAAAAAATGAACTGGAAAAACGTTTATTATAAATTCTTGGAGATCACCATCAGCGAAGCCAGGTGTTTGGAGCTGCACATGGAGATCGACTGGATACCCATCGCCCACTCCAAACCCACCGGCGGCAACGTCGTCCAGTATTTATTACCGGGAGGGATCCCTAAAAGCCCCGGGCTCTACGCCATCGGTTACGAAGAATGCCACGACAAACCCCCCCTCCCCTCTCGCCGAGCGCCGAGGGGGACCCGATCCCGGTACTGAGACCCACGGAGAGCCGGAGATCCCTTCGCCGCAAACCTCCCTCCGCTTGGATGTGGAATCCGCTCGGATTATCTACTGTTACCTCGGCATCGCCGAGGTCCGGACCCTCCAGCAGTGCCTGTTTTTACATTTTCAGGCAAACTCCAAAACCTTCAGCAAAGATTGGGTGGGCATCAATGCTTTTTTATCCCAGAACTGCCTCGTCGAACCCGGCGTCTCCCCCAAATCCATCTACATCAAATTCGTGGAAGTGGAGAGGGATTTTCTTTCCGCCGGCTCTTTGGTAGAGTGCCTGGAAAAAGCCATCGGCTACCCCTTAAAATTTAACAACTGAGCCTTGTCCTTCGTAAGGATTCGGCTTTTTCCGCCTCGGTTTTCCAACCCGTAGCCGGTTGCTTTGGCATCCTGGCCCTTCCCGGCCCGGCAAGTTGGATTTTTCCACCTGGAAATGAATTTTGGTTGTATTTTTTTAGGGGGGGGAAGTGGGGATGGAGCATCCCCGCTCTCTCGTGCCGGAAAAACCCGCCGGTTTTCCCACCGGAGCGGTGCAGAGAAGCCCCCCCCACGGCTTTGTAGGTACATTCCACACCGGACCAGCGCCTACACATGGCGTTTCCTATAAAAAAGCTGTTTTGGAAGGGGGGGAAAGTGGGGGGGGTTCTTTATTTCAGTGTCTCATTTTTACGCAGCCGTCTCTCTTGTTAGCGTGCTCACGGATGGCAGTAATTAAGCAATAGATAACGGCGAGTGAAACCTCCAATCCCCGTCCCGCAGACTGGTTTTCACGGCCGCCTTCGGATACTCTTGTATATAATTTAGGACTTCACTTTTCCCCCCAGCGCCCCGTCGAGTGCTCTCCCCCCCGGCGGCGCTGCCTGCGGACAGACTCTGGGGTGGGGGCTCCTTATCCCACGGTCCCCGTGGCGGTGCCATCCCCACTTCCACTTTATTCATTGTGTAAAACTTTAAAATAATTCCTGGCCTTTCTAGTTTCCTTTTTATTTGTTTTTTTTTTTTTTTTTTTCCTTTTTATTTTAATTTTGTTTTATTTTAATTTTGGTTTTTCCCTTTTATTTTGTTTTTTCCTTTTTTATTTTGCTTTTTTCCTTTTTTTTTTCCATTTTATTTTCTTTTTTTCCCCTTTTTATTTTGGTTTCTTTACCTTTTTTATTTAGTTTTTTTCTTTTTTAATGTCTTTTTTCTTTTTCTTTCTTTTTTTCTTTTTTATTTTTTCCTTTTTTTTCTTTTTATTTCTTTTTGTCCTTTTTTTTTTCTTTTTTATTTCATTTTTTTCCTTTTTTTGTTTTGGGGTTTTTTTCCTTTTTATTTTTTCCTTTTTTTTCTTTTTATTTTGCATTTTTTTTCCTTTTTTAATTTTGTTTTTTTCTTTTATTTCCTTTTTTCTTTTTTCATTTTGTTTTCTTTTTTAATTTCTTTTTTTTCTTTTTCATTTTTTTGCCTTTTTATTTCTTTTTCTTCCTTTTTATAGTTCCTGTTTTTTCTTTTTTCATTTCTTTTCTTTTCCTTTGTAATTTCTTTTTTTTTTCCTTTTTATTTCTTTATTTTTCCTTTTTTATTTTGTGGGTTTTCTTTTTTCATTTTGTTTTTTTTTTCCTTTTCCATTTCATTTTTTTCCTTTTTCAGTTCATTTTTTTCCTTTGTATTTCTTTTTTTTTTCCTTTTTATTTTTTTTTCTTTCTATTTTGTTTTTTTTTCCTTAGTATTTTGGGGTTTTTTCCTTTTTATTTTGGTTTTTTTTTCATTTTTTTTATTTTTTTATTGCGTTCTAGTTAGCCTCTTTGTGCAAATAACCTGGCAGCTGGGAAATATATTTTATTTTTATTATTATTTTTATTATTTTTTTTTTTCCTGTCGCCCCGTGCTTATGAATACAATCGAAGCTGTGAGAATGGGGAAAAGGGAGGGGGGGAGGGTTGGGGAGGGGGGGGGGACGCATTTACTGCCTTTTCCCGCCGTGTTCCTATAGAAGCCCCATCACCACCGCGCTGGCGGTTTATTATTTTTTATTTTCCAAAGCTCATCGATCGGTGAAGTTGTGACATACGATGAATGTGTCGGTCCTAATAAAATCAAGCAAACGCGTCCGGGCAAATCTTTTTCTCCTCCTGGAACAGGGAGGGGTTTTTTTTTTGGGGGGGTGGTGGGGGTGGATGCGGAGTTCTTCCCTTGGGATTTTCCCAGCGACGTTTCGGTGAGAAATGTTGAATTTACTGATTTTTTAGGCAGGGGGGGTGAGCGCCGCGGGAGCTCACCAGCAGCTTGGCCTGAGCGACGGAGCGAGGAAGAGGAGGAGGTTAGCCTGAGCTCTCAAAATAAGGGGAATTGCCCCAAAATAGGGGTGAATTGCCCCAAAATGGGAGTGAATTGCCCCAAAATAGGTGTGAGTTGCCCCAAAATGGGGTGAATTGCCCCCACATGGGGGTGAATTGCTCCAAAATAGGGGTGAGTCACCCCAAACTAGGGTGAATCGCCCCAAAATGGGGGCGGGGTGCCCCAAAATGGGGGCGGGGTGCCCCAAGATAGGGTGAATTGCCCCAAAATGGGCGTGAATTGCCCCCAAATAGGGGTGAGTCACCCCAAAATAGGGTGAATCACCCCAAAATAGGGGTGAGTCGCCCCAAAGTGGGGGCGAGGTGCCCCAAGATAGGGTGAGTTGCCCCAAAATGGGCGTGAATTGCCCCCAAATAGGGGTGAGTCACCCCAAAATGGGGTCGGGGTGCCCCAAGATAGGGTGAATTGCCCCAAAATGGAGGTGAATTGCCCCCACATAGGGGTGAGTCGCCCCAAAATGAACATGAGTCGCCCCAAAATGAAGGTGAGTCGCCCCAAAATAAGCGTGAATCGCCCTGAAATGGGGGCGTGTCGCCCCGAAATGGGGGGCGAATTGCCCCAAAATGGGGGTGAATTGCCCCCAAATAGGGGTGAGTCGCCCCAAAGTGAAGGTGAGTCGCCCCAAAATGAACGTGAGTCGCCCCAAAATAAGGGTGAATCACCCCAAAATGGGGGCGAGGTGCCCCAAATAGGGGTGAGTCACCCCAAAATGGGGTCGGGGTGCCCCAAGATAGGGTGAATTGCCCCAAAATGGAGGTGAATTGCCCCCACATAGGGGTGAGTTGCCCCAAAATGAACATGAGTCGCCCCAAAATGAAGGTGAGTCGCCCCAAAATAAGCGTGAATCGCCCCGAAATGGGGGCGTGTCGCCCCGAAATGGGGGGCGAATTGCCCCAAAATGGGGGTGAATTGCCCCCAAATAGGGGTGAGTCGCCCCAAAGTGAAGGTGAGTCGCCCCAAAATGAACGTGAGTCGCCCCAAAATAAGGGTGAATCGCCCCAAAATGGGGGCGAGGTGCCCCAAATAGGGGTGAGTCACCCCAAAATGGGGTTGGGGTGCCCCAAGATAGGGTGAATTGCCCCAAAATGGAGGTGAATTGCCCCCACATAGGGGTGAGTCGCCCCAAAATGAACATGAGTCGCCCCAAAATGAAGGTGAGTCGCCCCAAAATAAGCGTGAATCGCCCCGAAATGGGGGCGTGCCGCCCCGAAATGGGGGCGAATTGCCCCAAAATGGGGGTGAATTGCCCCCAAATAGGGGTGAGTCGCCCCAAAGTGAAGGTGAGTCGCCCCAAAATGAACGGGAGTCGCCCCAAAATAAGGGTGAATCGCCCCAAAATGGGGGCGAGGTGCCCCAAATAGGGGTGAGTCGCCCCAAAATGAAGGTGAGTCGCCCCAAAATAAGCGTGAGTCGCCCCAAAATGAAGGTGAGTCGCCCCAAAATAAGCGTGAATCGCCCCGAAATGGGGGCGTGTCGCCCCGAAATGGGGGGCGAATTGCCCCAAAATGGGGGTGAATTGCCCCCAAATAGGGGTGAGTCGCCCCAAAGTGAAGGTGAGTCGCCCCAAAATGAACGGGAGTCGCCCCAAAATAAGGGTGAATCGCCCCAAAATGGGGGCGAGGTGCCCCAAATAGGGGTGAGTCACCCCAAAATGGGGTCGGGGTGCCCCAAGATAGGGTGAATTGCCCCAAAATGGAGGTGAATTGCCCCCACATAGGGGTGAGTCGCCCCAAAATGAACATGAGTCGCCCCAAAATGAAGGTGAGTCGCCCCAAAATAAGCGTGAATCGCCCCGAAATGGGGGCGTGCCGCCCCGAAATGGGGGGCGAATTGCCCCAAAATGGGGGTGAATTGCCCCCAAATAGGGGTGAGTCGCCCCAAAGTGAAGGTGAGTCGCCCCAAAATGAAGGTGAGTCGCCCCAAAATAAGCGTGAATCGCCCCGAAATGGGGGGCGAATTGCCCCAAAATGGGGGTGAATTGCCCCCAAATAGGGGTGAGTCGCCCCAAAGTGAAGGTGAGTCGCCCCAAAATGAACGTGAGTCGCCCCAAAATAAGGGTGAATCGCCCCAAAATGGGGGCGAGGTGCCCCAAATAGGGGTGAGTCACCCCAAAATGGGGTCGGGGGTGCCCCAAGATAGGGTGAATTGCCCCAAAATGGAGGTGAATTGCCCCCACATAGGGGTGAGTCGCCCCAAAATGAACATGAGTCGCCCCAAAATGAAGGTGAGTCGCCCCAAAATAAGCGTGAATCGCCCCGAAATGGGGGGCGAATTGCCCCAAAATGGGGGTGAATTGCCCCCAAATAGGGGTGAGTCGCCCCAAAGTGAAGGTGAGTCGCCCCAAAATGAACGTGAGTCGCCCCAAAATAAGGGTGAATCGCCCCAAAATGGGGGCGAGGTGCCCCAAATAGGGGTGAGTCACCCCAAAATGGGGTCGGGGTGCCCCCAAGATAGGGTGAATTGCCCCAAAATGGAGGTGAATTGCCCCCCACATAGGGGTGAGTCGCCCCAAAATGAACATGAGTCGCCCCAAAATGAAGGTGAGTCGCCCCAAAATAAGCGTGAATCGCCCCGAAATGGGGGCGTGCCGCCCCGAAATGGGGGCGAATTGCCCCAAAATGGGGGTGAATTGCCCCCAAATAGGGGTGAGTCGCCCCAAAGTGAAGGTGAGTCGCCCCAAAATGAACGGGAGTCGCCCCAAAATAAGGGTGAATCGCCCCAAAATGGGGGCGAGGTGCCCCAAATAGGGGTGAGTCACCCCAAAATGGGGTCGGGGTGCCCCAAGATAGGGTGAATTGCCCCAAAATGGAGGTGAATTGCCCCCACATAGGGGTGAGTCGCCCCAAAATGAACATGAGTCGCCCCAAAATGAAGGTGAGTCGCCCCAAAATAAGCGTGAATCGCCCCGAAATGGGGGGCGAATTGCCCCAAAATGGGGGTGAATTGCCCCAAAATGGGGGTGAATTGCCCCCAAGTAGGGGTGAGTCGCCCCAAAGTGAAGGTGAGTCGCCCCAAAATGAACGTGAGTCGCCCCAAAATAAGGGTGAATCGCCCCAAAATGGGGGCGAGGTGCCCCAAATAGGGGTGAGTCGCCCCAAAATGAAGATGAGTCGCCCCAAAATAAGCGTGAATCGCCCCGAAATGGGGGCGTGTCGCCCGGGAATGGGGGCGAATTGCCCCAAAATGGGGGGGGGGGGGGGGGGTTGCCCCCAAGTAGGGGTGAGTCGCCCCAAAAGAGGGTGAATCAGCCCCAAAACAGGGTGAGTTGCCCCCAAATATGGGAGTGAGCCGCCCCAAAAATAGGGCTGAATCGCCCCAAAATGGGGGTGAACCCCCCCCCCCCCCCCCCGCGCGCCGTGGGGTGGGAAGAGGCCACGCCCCCCCCGGAGGCCACGCCCCCCGGGAGGCCACGCCCCCACCCCGGGAGGCTCCGCCCCCACCTGCGGGGCGGGGCCGCCCCCCCCCCGTCCCCGTCCCCGTCCCCGTCCCCGGTTGCCCCCCCCCGGCGCGGCCCCGGCACCTGCTGCGGCGGCGGCTCCGGCCATGGGCGCGCTGCGGCGGGCGGCGCTGGCGCTGGCTGCGCTGCTGGGTGAGCCGGGGGGGGCACCGGGGGGGTACCGGGGGGGGAATCCACGGGAAAAGGTGGGGGGGTACCGCGGGGGGGCACCCGGCGGGACGCGGGGAAGCTCGGGGAGGGGACACCGGGGAGCACTCGTAGCACCGGGGAGCACCCGGGGTACCGCAGCGCATCGGACGGGGCACGGGGAAGCTCTGGGGGGGCACCGGGCGGCACACAGTGTACCGGGGTGGGGGGGGGCACTGGGGAGGACCCGTACTACCCGGGGGGGGGGCACCGGGTGGCATCCGGGGGTACCGGAGCGCATCGGACGGGGCACGGGGTACCGGGGGGAGCACCGGGGAGGACCCCGTGGCAATTTGGGGGGGGCCACCGGGCGGCACACAGTGTACCGGAGGGTGGGGGGGAGCACTGGGGAGGGACCCGTAGTACCCGGGGGGGGGGCACCGGGCGGCACCCGGGGGTACCGGAGCGCATCGGACGGGGGTACGGGGAAGCTCTGGGGGGGCACCGGGGAGGACCCCGTGGCACCGGGGGGGGGGGCCACCGGGCGGCACACAGTGTACCGGAGCGGGGGGGGAGCACTGGGGAGGACCCGTACTACCCGGGGGGGGGGGGGCACCGGGCGGCACCCGGGGGTACCGGAGCGCATCGGACGGGGTACGGGGAAGCTCTGGGGGGGGCACCGGGGAGGACCCCGTGGCACCGGGGGGGGGGGCCACCGGGCGGCACACAGTGTACCGGAGCGGGGGGGAGCACTGGGGAGGACCCGTACTACCCGGGGGGGGGGGGGCACCGGGCGGCACCCGGGGGTACCGGAGCGCATCGGACGGGGTACGGGGAAGCTCTGGGGGGGCACCGGGGAGGACCCCGTGGCACCGGGGGGGGGCAGCGGGCGGTACACAGGGTACCGGGGGGGCCACCGGGCAGGACCCGGGGGTACCGGAGCGCAGCGGGTAGGACACGGGGAAGCTGGAGGGGGCACCGGGCAGGACCCAGCGGTACCGGGGAGGGGGGTGTCACAGTACCCCACCCTGTGTGTCCCGAATCCCCCCCCCCAGGCAGGAGAGTGCTGGGGGGCCCAATCCGCCCCCGTCGCCGCTTTGGGGTGTCCCACCAGGGGAAAATCGGGCCTCCCCCCCCCGAGAAAAGCCACTTTGGAGCTGCCGAAGGGCGCCTTCCCACACCCTCAAAGCCACCCGGGGTGGGGGAATGGGACGGGGGGGGGCCCCCCCGATGTGCCGGTGCTGATACTTCCCCCTGTGTGGCGTCAGGCGGGGAAAAAAAAAAATCCCATTTTTCCTCTTATTTTTCCATGATAAAAACTTGCCGCCCCTGGTTTAACGACGCTTGAGGGTCACCCCAGCTGGTTTGGGGGTGACGGGTCTCGTTCCCTCTCTCTCTATGGGGGGGGTCATGTCCCCCCCCCTCAATTTCCAGCCCGGGTTGGGTTGGAAAGGTCACGGTGGCTCCGTAGGGATCTGTCCTTCGGCGTTCCTGGAGGCCTTTGGGGAAAGGAAACGGCCCCGAAGACAATGGCAGCGGCGTTTCCTCCCCGGCGGGATGCTGGGGGGGCCGGGGGGGTCCGCGCTCCCGGAGCTCCTTGAAGGAGTTGGGATTTTTGGGGGGGGTTTTGTTTTTTGGGTTTGTTTGGTTTGTTGTTTGTTTTTTTTTTTCGCCAGGATAAAAATTAATTATAGGGTGGTGGAATGAGGCACTGGGGTGGCTTCGGCCTTAAATCACACCGGGATGTTCCTTCGCCGCATCCTACCGGCGTTGAATTTGCACGGGGTGGTGATGGATTACCCCCCCCCAAAAAAAATCCTGCTGGGGTGGGATGTTGTAGGGACCGAGAGCGCAAAAACGTGGTGAAAAGAGGCTTTTGTGCCCCCAAATGGGTGGTTTTCCTTTCAGTTTGCTTCCAGGCATCCCGTCCCCACCCTGTGGGCTCCATACGGGATCGGGATGGGGAAAAGCAAAACGAGGGGTGATGCTCGGCATTCCCATCCCTATTCCCTTTCCCAATCACATCCCTATCCCATTCCCATCCCTTCTCATCCCCTTCCCCATCCCATCCCTATCCTTTTCCTCATCCCTTCCCAATCCCATCCCATTCCTTCCCAACCCCAATCCCCTTCCCATCCTATTCCCATCCCCAATCACCTTCCCATTCTCATCCCATCCCAAGCCCCAGTCACATTCCCTTCCCATCCTTATTCACATCCCCATCCCTGATCCCAGTCTCATCCTATTCCCATCCCAACCCTGTTCCTATTCTCGTCCCAACCCTGTTCCTGTTCCCATCCCCATTTCCATCCCATCCCTTCCCGTTCCCATCTTGTCCCATTCCCATCACCAATCCCATTCCCATTCCTATCCCGTCCCATCCACGTCCCCATTCCCATCCTGTCCCAGTCCCATTCTCGTCCCATCCCACCCCATCCCATTCCTGTTCCCATCCCATCTCATCCCCATTCGACCTCATCACATTCCCATTCCTATTCCCATCCCATTCCCATTCCATCCCGTCGCTGCCTCCTTCTCCCACACCAGCGCTTGAACCGTGTTTCCATCTATAGCAAAGTCACGTATTATCATTATTATTTTATTTATTTTTTTTTTTTTTTCCCAAATTTGGCCTCTCCGGAGGATCCGGCACTTTCTGCCCCAACCCCCACCCCCACCCCAGGGGCGTGAGAAAAGCCGCCGCGGATTTTCCCAAGGGATGCAGCTCGGCGGCCCGGCATCTCCTATCAGCCCGGTTATAAATAGTCCCAGTTAAGGGAAGGGAATAAAAAAAAAATAACATCCCCCCAAAAAAAGAATGAACCCCCCCCCAAAGCGGGTGGCATCGCCGAGACCCTCCTTGACCTTTTTCCGAGGTTTTTAGGGGTGTTGTATTTTTTTTTTTTCCAGCTGGATTCCCGCTGGGGATTTTAAATCCCAAGCTTGGGCTCTCGGGATTTAATTTGGGTCTGGGTTTCACATGACTCCGGCGCCTTAATCCTGCCCAGCGGGGTCATTGCACCGCCAGCCCATAATACTCCATATGGTTAATAGGGTTGCGGGGGTGGGGGGGGCTTTTTGGGGGGGGGCGCGGGAGCTGGGAAACAGCTTTTTTGGGGTGAAACTGCAATTTTAGAGAAGGGAGGGGGGGGGGTAATCTAAGTGGCGGGATTAATATTGAGGTCGCTGTAAAGGTGTTTTTTTCCATAGGGAATAAAAATCGAAAGGTAAATTTAAAGGGTTTTTTTTTTCCACTAGGGAAAAAATTTAAGGGTATTTTTAAAGGTAAATTTAAAGTGTTTGGGTTTTTTTTTGTCCCCCAGGGAAAAAATTAAGGGTGAATTTAAAGGAATTTATTCCATCGGGAAAAAAATTAAGGGTGAATTTAAAGGAATTTATTTCATAGGGGAAAAAAATCAGGGTATTTTTAAAGGTAGATAGAAAGGTATTTTTTCCCCTATGGAAAAAAAAATCAAGGGTAAATTTAAAGGAATTTATTCCGTCAGGAAAAAAATTAAGGGTAAATTTAAAGATATTTATTCCATAGGAAAAAAATCAAAATGTATTCTTAAAAGTAAATTTAAAGGACTTTAGTCCACAGGGAAAAAAAATCAGGGTATTTTTAAAGGTAGATTTAAAGGAATTTATTCTGTAGGGAAAAAGATTAAGGGTGTTTTTAAAAAGTAAATTTAAAGGATTTTATTCCATAGGGAAACAATTTAAGGGTATTTTTGAAGGTCAATCTAAAGGTATTTCTTTTTCCCTAGGGAAAAATTTTAAGGGTAAAATTAAAGGTATTTATTCCATAGGGAAGAAATTAAGGGTGTTTTTAAAGGTATTTTTGTCCCCTGGGGCAAAAATTAAAGGTAAATTTAAAGGAATTTATTCCACAGGGAAAAAATTTAAGGATGTTTGTAAAAGGAAATTTAAATGTATTTATTCCATAGGGGAAAAAAAATAAGGTTTTTTTTAAAAGATAAATTTTAAGGGTTCTATTAAAGATAAATTTAAGGTTTTTTTAAAGGTAACTCGAAAAGTGTATTTTTCCCTGGGGAAAAACTCCCGGCAGATGGGCTGGAGCGGCAAGAAACCACCGGGGCAGGTGCTTAGCTCGGGGCGCTGGATCAAAAATGAGGAGTTTTCAGCCCAAAGAGCAGCCGGCAGGTCCCGAGGTCCTCCCCCCGTTATTCCCCCCCCCCTCCCTCCCCGCCGGCCGATACACGTCGCAGCGCCGGGAGCGGCTTAATTTTTTCGATCTGGTTAAAGCATTAGAGGATTTGAAGCGACGAGGTGGGTAAAGCCGGAGCTGATGCCAAAGGGTTCGGGCCCTGCCTGCAGTGCTCCCAGCCCCCTGTATTTTTGGCCGAGATAGTGGAATTTGGGGGCAATTCCGTGAGGAAAATTAGATTATTTTTTTTTTTAGGAAGTGAGCATCCTCCGTACCCCTGACGTTCCAGAGAGGGTGGGGAGGGAGGGGGATGATGGAGCCGCACTCTCTCGCCAACGCGGTTTGTGGCCGACAGAGCAAAACCGCGGCCCCGGAGCTCCGTTAACGTCGTCATCATTAGGTTTCAGAGTTAACGCGCCCCGGTAGGAGCACAGGGAGCCGGGGCTGCGGCGGTTGTCGCGGTTGCGCTGTTTTCATGCAGGATGGGAAAACCCCCGACCGGTGCCGGAGCATCTTTCCCCTCCTCTCTGGAGCCGGGATTTCCCTAGGAAATCACAGCAACCCTTTTTTTTTTGGCCCCCAAAAAACTGATGCCGATGGTGGAATGGGGGCGGAAAAATAACTGGGATTTTCCCAGCTGGTGGGACAAGGTTTAGGAGCCGCCGTGTCATTTAATGTTGCAGACTGCTGAACTAATGAACTTGAATTAATGCTGAATTAATGAACTTGACTATTATTATTAACCATTATTATTATTATGATCGCTATTAATCGTTATTATCATAATTTAAATCGTTATTATGATCATTTTAATCGTTATTACGATCATTTTAATCATTCTTATGATCCTTTTAATCGCTGTTGTGATCACGTTAATCGTTATTACGATCACGTTAATCGTTATTAAACTCACTTTAATCCTTATTACGATCACTATTCTCACCATCGCACGCCGACTATCATCACTCCTCTTATAAAAATACACATATATTTCTAATTATTATAAAAAATTATCTATTTTACTGTAGAAATTACAATATAATCATCAGCTAGATTATATTTTCTTATACACTATCTTAATTTAATACAATTCTCTTTACAACGGGGTATAATTCCCCTTATTTTTCCACCCTCTCTGTTTCACTCTGCCCCGTAGCTTGCTATAATTAATAACACTAATAATACCAATTAATTTCCCCAGGCAGGCGGGCTCCCCCCTCCTCTCCCTGTCCCCCGTCCCCCCCTCTCCCCCCCCCAGGATTTAAGAGGTTTTATGTTCTTAGCAGCTATTTTTAAGCATCCTCACCAGACCAGGGCTGATTTCTCCCGTTTTTTTCACCGGAGAAGGGAAATTTGATTTTTTTTTTTTTTAAATGTCTTTAGTTTTTTGTTTTTTTTTATATATTATTTATTTTTTAAAAGTTCCTGGGAAGACTTATCGGCCGGAGCAGAGTTTCCTGCTCTGGAGCTGGAAGGCTCCGTGCGGAAACCGCGCCGATGCCTTGTCCCGGGGAAGGGAGGATGAACGGATGCGGGGAGGAAGCTAAAAATAAACCCACCCCCCCACCCCCCAGCGCCTTATCCGCCTCTTCCCACCCTGGAAAAATCACATGGAAAACTTTGAGTTCATAGGGAAGAGGGCGAGGCCGTCGGAGGCTCCCTAAATCCTTCAAAAGCAGGGATTTCTCCCCAAATCCCAAGTGGCGGAGGGAGGATTTGGGATGCTGGGGTAGCATCATTCCACACACACACACCCCCCCCGCATCCCGGAGCATCCCTGGGGCGCTGGCAGAAGCGGGGCCAGCCAGGGACATGGATCGATGGGCGGGATGCGGGAATGGGGCCGCCGGGATGTGGGGCCTCGGCAACATTCCCCCCGGGAAAGAAAAAAAAAAAAACCCACTCGACACAGACCCGACCTCGCCTGAGCCGATTAATTTTCCGGCTGAGCCGTACGGTCAAAGCCGGGAAATAATCTTCCCCCGGAGCCGAGTATCCTTCTGCGGCCCACGGGACCCACTCGTATCCCATCGCCTCCTTGCGGGGGGGTTCTGGGATGCACGGGACATAGGGATGGGGTACTGGGATGGGGTGGCGTATTTGAGATGGGATGGGGTATTCGGGATGGGGATATTTGGGATGGAATGGGGTATTTGGGATGGGGTGGGATGGGATGAGACGAATGGGGTGAGGTGTTTGGGATAGGATGCGATGGGATGGGATATTTGGGATGGGATGGGATGAGATGCGATGGGATGGGATATTTGGGATGGGATGAGATAGGATGAAATGGGGTGGGATGAGACAGGATGGGGTATTTAGGATGGGATGAGATGGGATGGGATGAGATGAGACGGGATGGGGTATTTGGGACCGGATGGGATGGAATGAGGTGGGACGGGATGGGGTATTTGGGATGGGGTATTATGGGGGGGTCAGGAGAGGCCATCCATGAATAATCCCAGTTTAGCGCTGGCAGCAAAAAGGGAGATGGGGAGAGTTTGTGGGGTGGCATATGGGGTGGAGGATCTGGTGCAGCATCATGGTGGAGGTCGGGGGTACCCCAGTACTGAGCTAACGGGGGGTGTCCAGCCGCTGGAGCCCCTCGGGGAGACGCAGTGGTCCCCGGGGTGGGGGTGAGGGTTCAGCCGGAGGTTTTTCCATCTCAGGGAGGAGGGGAAATGGGGATGGGAGGGAACGGCATTGTCCTACATCCTCCAGAGCAGCCAGAAAGCCCTTCCTGTGGCGGGGGAAGGAGGAGAAAATGTCCTCCCGGTCCAACCTCCCAGCGATAAGCCGGGATTGTTGGGTTTTCTCTGGGGAACGGGGAAGTTGTCCAACAATCAGCGGGGTTTTATGGAACAAATGGCACCTGGGGTTGAGTCACGTCCCGTTTTCTTCCCTCTCCGGCCGCGGGCAGGTGTCTCCTCGGCCGTGCTGGAGGTGCACGTGGGGACAGGCTCGGTCTTCTCCGTGGAGGGGCAGCAAGTGGTGTTGCCCGCCTGGTACACCAGCCGCTCCCAGAAGAAGCCCTACATCACCTGGCTGCTGGATAAGGAAGATGCTGACCCCTTCCAGGTGAGTGGTGGGGAAGGAGGGAGGGGGACGAGCCAGGAGGTGGCCATGATGGGGGGGAAGCTTATGGTATCCATGGTGAGGTGGTGTCCATGATGGAGTGAAGCTCATGGGTGCCCACCATGGGGAGGTGCCTGTGGTGCCCATGGTGGAAGGGAAGCTTGTGGTGTCCATAATGGGGTGAAGTTCATGGTGCCCATGATGGGAGAGAAGCTTGTGGTGCCCACCATGGGAAAGTGCCTACCATGGGGAGGTGCCCATGGTGCCCATGATGGGAGGGAAGCTTGTTGGTGCCCATGATAAGGTGGTGTCCATGATGGGGTGAAGCTCATGGTGCCCAGCATGGGGAGGTGCCCATGATGAGGTGGTATCCATGATGGGGTGAAGCTCAGAGTGCCCACCATGGGGAGACACCCACTATGGGGTGGTATCCATGGTGGAGGGGATGCTCATGGTGCCCATGATGGTGAGGTGACCTTGAGGGGGGAATGCTCATGGTGCCCACCATGGGGAGGTGCCCATGATGGGGGAACCTCATGGTGCCTCAGATGGGGAGATGCCCACAATGGGGAGATGCTTGTAGTGCCCACGATGGGGAGATGTCCACAACAGGGAGGTGTCCATGCTATCTATGATGGGTATATGCCCATGATGCAGAAATGCCCGAGGTGCCAGCAATGGGGAGGTGCTTGTGGTGCCCATGAAGGGGGGGGGAAACTCACGGTGCCCACCATGGGGAGGTGCCCATGATGGGGAGGTGTCCTTGAGGGGGGGAGTTCATGGTGACAGTGATGTGTAGATGCCCACAGTGAGGTCATGCCTGTGGGAGGTGCTTGTGGTGCCCACAATGAGGTGGTGCCCACGACGGGAAGGTGCCCGTGGTGCCTACAATGGGGACATGCCTGCGAAGGGTAGGTGCCTATGATGGGGCCGTGCCCACGGTGCCTGCACAAGGGAGGTGCTTGTGGTGCCCACAAGGGGGAGATGCCCAAGATGGGGAGACGCCCACGACAGGGAGGTGCTCATGGTGTCTACGATGGGGAGATGCCCGTAGCGGGAGGATGATCATGGTGCCCATGACTGGGAGGTGCCCACGATGGGAAGGTGCTCATCGTCCCCACGATGGGGAGGTGCCCACAATGGGGGGGAAGCTTATGGTGATAGGTAGATGCCCACAATAGGGGTGTGCCTGTGGTGCCCTCCATGGGGAGATACCCACGATGGGAAGGTATCCATGGTGCCCGCCATGGGGAGATATCCATGATAGGGAGATGCCCATGATAGGGGGATGCTCATGGTGCCCACAATGAGGAGACGCCCACAGTGTGGGGGGAGGATAACAGTGCCCATGATGGGGAGGTGCCCACAATGGGGAGATGCTCATGATGGAGCAGTTGCTCATGGTGCCCATGACAGTGGGGTACTTGTGGTGCCCACAGTAGGGAGATGCCCCCAGTTTCCTTCCCATGGATGCTTGGGGCCCGTGAGGATGGAGGGGGGGGCTCATGCAGCAGCTACTACTCCACAAAATTTGGAATTTGGGGGAGTTTTCCTTCCTGCAACACCATCCGGAGGCGACGGAGTGGGCATTTTCCCCTGGCAGATCCTGACCTACCTGGACGGGGTGGTGAAGGTGGAGGAGACGGAGCTGAAGCCCCGCGTGGGCTTCCTGTACCCTGTCCTCACCCACAACATCTCGGTGTTCATCAACGCCACCCGGGAGCGCGACTCGGGCCAGTACATGTGCACTGTCAACGTGGTGGACGATGCCACCAGCACGGGGAAGAACGTCGGCGTCATCAACCTCACTGTCCTGGGTAAGGCTCCCGCCAGTCACCCTGGCTCCCTTCGACCTCCGCTGTGATGTCCCCGGGGAACTGACGTGGGGTACCCGCAGTGCCACCGGCCGCCCCCACCTGCCAGCTGCACGGCCACCCCGCCGTGGGAGCCAACGTGACGTTGAGCTGCGCCTCTGCGAAGGGGAAGCCCTCGCCCACCTACCACTGGCAGCGCACGGCCCCCACCCCACAGTTCTTCTTCCCCCCGGTCCAGGGTAAGGTGGCACTGGGGAGGGGGCACACGGGGGACAGTGGGAGCGGGGATGGCGGGGATGGAAAAACCCAGGAAGCTTCAGCTGGGGGATGCTTTTGGCTTCGTCCCCTTAACCCTGCCCGTTCCTGCCCGAGGAGGTGGGGGAGCAGGGGGGGGATGAGTGTGGTGGCCACAGGGCAGCACCCGAATTTCTCACCTACAGACCCGGCCAGGGGCACCCTCAAGCTGACCAACCTCACCCTGGACATGTCGGGTCTCTACATCTGCGTGGCCGAAAACCGAGCGGGTTCGGCCGAGTGCAGCATCGTCCTGGAGGTGCACTCAAGTGAGTACGTGTCCGCAGGGCCGGGAGTGGAGGGAGGGTGGACAGGGTCCCTGCGAGGTCCCCGTGGGAATAAAGGGGGAGGCGAACTCCCCCCTCGCCGTCGCTCTGTCTCTCCCCGGCAGCTAGCACCAAAGCCGTCATCGCCGGCGCCGTGCTGGGCTCCCTGGGCGCCCTCGCCACCGTCATCTTCTTCGCCCGGCGGGTCGTCGGCTACCGGAGGAAGAAACGCGATGGCCAGGAGGAGGCAGCCAATGAGATCAAGTGAGGAGCCCCCTCCTGTGAAGGAGGTTCAAATTGCCATCGCTGGGTTTCAGAGTTAATGGGGCGAGGGGGGGGAGGTTTTCATCTGGGACATGTCATCATTAGGTTTCAGAGTTAACAGGAGGAGGGAGGAGCTTTCCACCTCTGGCCAGTCATCATTAGGTTTCAGAGTTAACCAGGGCTTATTTTTCCACCTCTGTTTCCCCGCCTTTCCCTCTTGCCCCCCCTGTTTTGGGGTCCAGGAGCTCTGTGCAACCTCGGGGGGGGGGGGGCCCCATCGCTTTGAGGGCGGGGGGGGAGGGATTTTCCCGGCGCCGATCTCACCGACGCTCTCCCCTCTCGGCAGGGAGGACGCGGTAGCCCCCAAAACCCCCTCGTGGGCGAGGAGCCCAGCTTCGGACACCATCTCCAAAACCAGCACCCTGTCCTCCATCGCCGGCACCCGGGAGAAACCCTACAGGTCCAAACCCCCCTCCGACACCGCCTCCATCCTCACCGCCACTGGCAGCTACCGGGGACCTCCCCCTCGAGGAGGGGGGCGCACCCCCAATCTCTCCCCCCCTCCCGCCATTAACGGGACCCCACAGCGCCGTCAGGATCCGGCCGCCCCCCCGGGGTCGTTACCCGCCTCCAGTTTGGCACGGGCGGGTGCCGTCCCCGTCATGGTGCCGGCGCAGAGCCGAGCCGGCTCCTTGGTGTGAGCCACCCCCCCCCCCCCCCCCCCCAAAAAAAAAAGGGGTACCCACATCCAACACCACCCCCCTCCCCCCATTTTCTGGGGTGTTTTTTTATTTTTTTTTCCCTTTTGGGGGGGGTTGGGGGGGTTTCTTTTTAAAAGACGCCTCGAGCAGCTGGACTCATCGTGGGGTTGTTTAATGGGTGCAGGGGTTTGGGGGCGGCTCCCCGGGTTTTTGGAGTGGAGGGGGCGAGTCTCCCTGTAAATGTAACACCCCAAAATCGCCCTGCCCGGGGGGAGGGGGGGGGCGTGTCCTCTTATATATATTTTTTTTATATATATATATCTGTTGAAATGGGGGATTTTTCATAAAAGAGCATTAAAAGCCGGGGGTGGGGGGGGTGGGGGCGGGGGCGGTGTCAGGGAAGGGGGTCGGGGAGGGGGAAATGCACTTTTTTAAGGGGTTTTCTGATTAAAAGCTGACCGCGCTGTCCGGCGCCGCAGTTTTGGGTGAGTTTGTAGTGATTTTGGGGGGTTTGAAAGGGGGTCCTACCTCCCTGTGAGTGATGGTGTAGTGGCTGTGTGATGTCACAGCGGCTGTGTGATGTCACAGCGCACTGGCCAGGGTGCGCGTCATGGCGTGCCTGTGTCCGTCACCGCGATGGCACATCCTGCCAGGTCCTGCGTCAGGCGGTATGGTGTCATGACGCGTGTGTGGCATCACAGCGTCTGACTCGTGCCTGTATGACATCACGCTGGCTGGCACGTGTCCATCAGTGATGTCACACCCAACCAGAAGCGACATGACACGCGCCTGCGTGATGTCACACCTGCGATCACATCTAGCCACGACGTCACATGCACCTGTGTGATGTCACACCGGCCATCATACGTCTGGCAGTGGCATCACATAAGCTCCCCCCCCCCCCCCCCCCCACGAGTGACGTCACCTCGTGCCACGCGCACGTGTGTGACGTCATGCCAGCCATTGCCCGCTCTGCAGTGATGTCACATGTGCCCGTGTGATTCCGCACCAGCTAGTGACATCACGCGCGTGCACTGTGACATCACTGCTGAGCATCACCCACCCCACCCCCCACCTCCGCACTGCTGTGACCTCACCGCTCCTCCGGGTGACGTCAGAAGGCGCCAAGGACAGGCTGGGGCTGTGGCAGGGACGTTTATTGGGGCGGGGGGACCCCGGGGCGGGGGGTGTGGGGGGCAGCCAGGGGTGGGGGCAGGGCCCGGCTGCGGGGGGGCCCCGGGGGGCGCATGCGGGTCGTGGCGGGGCGAAGCGGGGGGTCCTGGGCCCCGGCGGGCGGCGGGGGGTCGGCGGCGAGGGGGGTCCGGGGAGCGCTGGGTGGCCCCTGCAAGCAAGAGAGAGCCGTCAGCCCTGCCTGTGCCCTGCCTGCGCCCTGACACCCTGCCTGCGCTCTGCCTGTGCCCTGCCTGCGCCCTGCCTGCGCCCTGACACCCTGCCTGCGCTCTGCCTGTGCCCTGCCTGTGCCCTGCCTGCGCCCTGACACCCTGCCTGTGCCCTGCCTATGCCCTGCCTGCGCCCTGCCTGCACCCTGCCTGTGCCCTGCCTACACCCTGCCTGCACCCTGACACCCTGCCTGTGCCCCGATGCCCTGCCTGCACCCTGCCTGTGCCCTGCCTGCACCCTGATGCCCTGCTTGTGCCCTGCCTGCGCACTGACGCCCTGCCTGCGCCCTTGCCTGCACACTGCTCCTGCGCCCTTGCCTACGCCCTGCCTGCATCCCACTCCTGTACCCTGCCTGCGCCCTCCTCCTGCCTGCACCCTGCTCCTGGACCCTGCCTGCGCCCTGAATCCCTGCCTGCATCCTGCTACTGCGCCCTGCCCCTGCACCCTGCTGCACCCTGCACCCTCTCCATGCCCCATCCCCTCCCTGCCTGCACCCTGCCCTCTTTGCACGCTGCCCACGCTCCGCTCCTGCAGCTTGCACCCTCCCCATGCCCTCCCCTTCTCCTGCCCACACCCTGCCCGTGCCCTACTTGCAGCCCGCCCACACCCTGCCTGCACCCTGCCTGTGCCCTTGTCCTGCCTGCTCCCGCTGCTGCCTGCAGCCTGCCCTCACCCAGTCCCATCCCAGTAGCCGGGAGGCTGTGGGGGGGTTACGGGACACCCAGCCCGGGCCCCCTGGGACAGAGGACACTGATGGGAGACAGTGAACCCAGCTCAGCCCACCTAACGAGGCAGCCCTAACGAGCCTCGTGGCCCTAATGAGCTTCACAGGCCCTGCACTTGGCAGCTGCTTCCCCACTGCATCCCCACAGCATCCTCGCTGAATCCCTGTTGCAGCCTCAGTTCATTCCCATTGCGTTCCCACTGAATCCCCACTACACCTCCATTCATCCTCACTGTATCCTCAGTTCCTTCCCACTGAATCCCCACTGCATCTTCCGTTCAACCCCACTGCATCCTCCGTTCATCCCAACTTCATCCCTATGATATCTTCACTAAATGCCCACTGCATCCTCAGTTCATCCCCACTTCACCCCTATGATATCGTCACTAAATCCCCACTGCATCCTCTGTGAATCCCCACTGTATCCCCACTGCATCCCCATGCGTCCTCAGTTCCTTCCCACTGCATCCCCACTGCACCCTCAGTTCATCCCCGCTTCATTCCGATTGCATCCCTACTGTATCCCCACTGCATCCTCATTGCATCCCCACTGCATCCTCCTTTCATCCTCACTTCATCCCCATTGCATCCCTACTGTATCCCCACTGCATCCTCATTGCATCCCCACTGTGTCTCCACTGCATCCCTGTTGCACCCGCACTGCAGCCTCACTCCATCCCCACTCCATCCTCACTGCGTCCCCAACTCCATCTCAGTCGCATCCCCACCACACACACGTGGCCGCGCCGGCAGCAAGCCCTCCCCTCCCCTAACCCTAAACCAGCCTTCCCAGTAGCCAGGGCCGTTCCCCGCTCACCACGCCACCACGCCACGCCACGGTACAACCACACACACACACCCCCCCCGGGCCCCGATGCCACGCGGCCTGGGCACCGTGGGCGCTTTTTAAATTTACCTTTTCCTGCCAGGAGACTGTGACACAGGCTTTTAAAAATAGCATGTGCTGAGGCGAGGCGTTCGGGGTGGTGTTGCTAAGGGAGAAATTCAATTCAAATCTAGGGCTTCGCCTTCCCATGCTAACTACTACGGCGCGCTCCCAAAATTAGGGCAGGCAGGGGCTGCCCGCCTGCGTGCTTTCACCTCCTGGGAATAAAAAACCCCCTTCTCCATCCCAAATCGGCACGGAGAAGGACGCTCCATCCCCAGTCGGCGCGGGGAAGGATGCTCCAAGCAGCATCCTTGTAAAAATGACCCAATTTTTGGGGTGGGATAAAGGGAGTTTTGGGGCGTACCTAGTCGCCGTTGCGGAGGTCGCCGCCGCGGGTGCTGTTGGCGCACTCGGCGTCCTTGGTTTTCCGATCGATCTCCCCCCCTTTGATCTTCTTGCGGGTCATATGGCCACGGAAACTAGCCTGGATCTTGGCGGCCGCCGCGTTGGCGTCGGGATCGTCCAAAGGGATGTCCAGGATGTCCTCGTCCAGCTTTGTGCAGGCTCCCTCCTGCCAGCGGCAACGGAAGGGTTACAACCGGTGGCACCCCAAAAAGGGCATCCCCCTCCCCCAATTTAATCCATTAAATAAGGTCCTAAATTAGCCCCTGTGCTAAAAATGAGGATCCTTTGCTAAAAATGAGGATTCTTTGCTAGAAATGAGGGTTCTTTGCTAAAAATTCGTGTTCTTTGCTAAAAATCACCATCCTTTGCTAAAAATTTGGGTCCTTTGCTAAAAATGAGGTTCCCTTGTGGGTGTCTCGGGGGCTTTGCAACCGAAGGTGGAGTGGGAGAAGATGTTTGCCCCCCCCCCCCGCTCATCCCTAAATTCCACCCGCAGCCCCGGACCACCCGGCTGCAAGAAGTCCGATCCCGGCCAGCCCCTCTGGCGCCGGATCCTGCTCCCCCGAGGGCCGTGACACGGGGAGAGGAGCAGCCATGGGAGCAGAGGGTGGGTTTGGAGGAGGGAGGGGGGGGGATTTTTGGCATGGGGTGGGGGGGGGGCCACGCTGCACAAGCTGAGCTGGTCGTCCCTCAGTTTCCCCTTCCCTCGCAGCCTGTTGCCTCCTCCTGCGGCCCTGCCTCAGGGATTTGGTGGAAAACACCGGGAAATTTGGGAAGGGAGCGATGCCGGAGGGGAAGCAAAGCCCCTTTCCCCGAGGGTAAATCACCGCAGCCCACTCCGCTCCTGCCACATCCCGCCGGAGCAGTTGGACCCAATGCTGAGGTCGAGGTGGGGGGCAAAAAACAAATGAGATGGGAACAAGCCGGTGTTGGATGCTTCGGTGTCGGCAGCGCTGCGGCTGCATCCTTTACATCGCCCCGGGAGCGCTTTAAAGGAGTTTTTTTGGAAGGGGTTATTTGGAAGCTGCAGATTTGGAGGGTGGGGGATGATGCTCTTCCCCTCCGAGTGTGCCACGGCTCCGCAAAGTTGCTCGGGTTGTTTTACCGTCGCGAAAGGTGAGGGGAGCGAAAGAGCGGCGGCGGCTTAAGTGACGGGTCCGAGGTGGAAATGATATGTCCAGGGTGGAAATGCTACAGCCAAGGCTGGAAATCCTATAGCCAGGGGAGAAATCCTATAGCTAGGGGGAGGAAATCCTATATCCAGGAGAGAAATCCTATATTCAGGGAAGAAACCCTATATTCAGGGGAGAAATCCTATATATGGGGGGGGAGGGAACCTATATCCAAGGGAGAAATCCTACCTCCACAGGGAGGAGATCTTATATGTAAGAGAGAAATCCTACATTCAGGGGAGAAATCCTATATAGAGGGGAGAAAATCTATAGGGGGGGAACATATCTTATCTCCAGGGGAGAAATCTTGTATTCAGGGGAGTAAACCTATATCCAGGGGTAGAAATCCTATATCGGGGGGGGGCGAACATATATCCAGAGGAGAAATCCTACATCCGGGGGAGAAATCCTATATCCAGAGGGAGAAATCATATATCCGGGGGGTGAAAACCTGGATCCAGGGGAGATATCCTCTATATGGTGGGAGAAATCCTACACGCAGGGGGAAGAATCTATATCCAGAGGGAGAAATCCTATATGCAGGGGAGAAATTCTATATCCAGGGGGGAGAATTCCTACATCCAGCGTGGGCTTTGCCTCTCCGGAGTTGCCTGGAGGGGAGATGGGGGGCTTCTGCTGGCTGAGCAGGAGGGGGAAAAGAGAGGAAAAATGGGGGGGAAAGGGAGGAAAAGGAGGGGGAAAAAGGGAGAAAAGGGGGGGGGAAGGGAGAAAAGGGAGAGAAAAAGGGAGAAAAGGGAGAGAAAAAGGGGGGGAAGGGGAGAAAAAGGGGGGGGAAAGTGGAGAAAGGGGAGGAAAAAAAGGAGAAAAAGGGGGAAAAGAACATGGTTTTCTGCCGGATCAGCTCCCCAAGCTGGCTGGTGGCCAGGAGGCGAGGGGTGCTCACCCCTGGGTGGGGAAGGTGGGGTGCACCCCCTGTTCACCCCAGTTTATCCCTTTATCCATAAGCAACCCCCGATCCTGCCTGGAGAGTAATTTTGGGGGGGGTGGGGGGGAAGCAGAACACCGTCTGGTGTAATTTGGCGATGGTGGGGGGGACACTTTCCTGACTGGGATGCTGGCCGTGGTGCAGGGCAGCTGCCAGCCCCGGTGGGACGGATCCTGAACTGGGGCGGAATGGGGAAGGGGGTGGGGGGGGAACTGGAAGTGTGGGGGGGTATGGGCCTGGGGGGGGTGGGGGTGCGGAGTTGGTTGAGCTTTTGGGTTCAGCACCCATCACAGCATCCCCCCCCCCCCCCTTCAAAACCCCTCCGCTGCACCCCTACCCCACTCTAAGCGGCGATCAATAATTATTAATAATAATAATAATAATAACATTAAACGCAGAGAAGCGCGATGCTGGGGGAAAAGGGGGTGGGAAGTAGGGGGAGCGGGGGGGGGGGGCACCTACATTGCAGCAGTCCATGGCGGAGGACGGGTGGGTGGCCAGCGATGGGCGAGGGGCTCCGGCAGGGTCTCGCTTCCCCGGCGACTCTCCCGGCGCAGGTGGCAAGTTGAGCGGAGCCGCTTGCCTACGTAATGCGCTTTCCTCCGGGCGAGCCTATCAGCCCTGCACCCCTGCCAGGCTTTTAGTCTGTGTGTGTGTGTGGGGGGGGGGGAGTGTTTCTTATTTTTTTTTTTTTTTTTGGTTGCCGGTGTCGTTTTTTTTAATTTTTTTTTTTTTTTTTTTTTTACCTCCTCCAATTTTATTTCGCAGCCTCCGACTCCCTCAGAACGCTTAAAGGAGCCGGCAGCTCGCCTCGGGAGTTTCGTGCGACATAAAATCACGCGCGGAGGATGCGAGCGAATATTTAACGGCGCTTTCGGGGCTCACCCTCGGCGTGGCGGGTTTAATAGGGCCGGGCTGAAATTTGCAGCGATTTGTTGGGGGGGGAGAGGGGGGGGGGTTGCCCCCCTGAGTTTATTTGCAATGGGGGCAAAACCTTCACGACCTACTTAGGGCTCGGTCCCAAAAGAGGGTGAGGATGAGGATGGCGAGGAAGGGTCCCACCGAGCACCCGCTGAAGCCTGGGGGTGATGTGCCCAAACGCAGAGGAGGGGGCTCCCCTTTTGAGGTTCAGGGGGGGTCCCTTCCCTGCTCGCAAGAGCGTCTCACCCACCCCACCTCAAATTTGGGGTGTTTTCCAGCCAGATCTGCAAACCCAGCCATCTTTCCATCCCTCAGTACAATTCGCAGACCCCACCTTTGCCCTCGGACCACGCCGAGGTGCCGGGGCCAGCAGGACGAGACGGGGGGACCCCAGGAAAAAGCGAAGACCCCCCCCAGGGCAATGCAAGGGGGTGCAGCCCGCAGCCCCCCGCATCGCCCGCCTTGCTTGCCTCTAATCTGGGTTTGGGAGTTGCTAAGCAACCGCATAAGTCGCCCATGGGCTCCGCACGCCGATGCCGGCTCTGGCCGGCCCCCGAAAGGCGGTGTGGCCCCCCCAAAGCTGGGCACCGGCAACCCCTGGCCTGCCGGTGCAGTCGGGTCTTGCTGCTCTCCCTGGCCAGGCTTGCTCACGGGGCCGCGTCCTACTCAGGGGTCGGGTGGCACCGACTTTCCTCTCTGCCATCACCATCATCATCATCATCATCATCATCACCACCGTTAGCATCCCTGTCCCGCTGACATCACTGCTCCCCATTCCTGGACCTGTTGCTGCTGCCACCAGCCCTGGCCCCATCCCTGTCCTTATACCCATCACCTCCACCACCATCACCACCATCGTCCCTGTCCTCATCCCCATCGTTCATCCCCATCTCTGTCCCCGTCCCCAACTTCAACCCCTCGATCACTGTCCCCATCCTTGTCCCCATGCCCATGCCATCCACAACCTCAACCCCGTCATCACTTTTGTCCCCATCCCCGTCCCTGTCCCCATCCCCGTCATCATCCTCATCCCTGGCCCTATCATCAGCCCTGTCCCTGTCCCCACCCCTGTCTCCATCCCTGTCACGGAGACCGCTCCAGCTGGCGTGCAGGCAGTGACATCTCCTGCCCCCAACACCCCCAGTTCCCCAGGGCACCCAGACCACCCCATTCCCCATTCCATCCCCCCCCACACTCACCCCATCCCATCCGTATCCCCATCCCAACCCCATCCCACCCCATCCCCATCCCTAGCCCCATCCCATTCCATCCCATTCCAATCCGTATCACCATCCCACCCCATCCCCATTCCATCCCGTGCCATTCCTATCCCCGTCCCATCCTGTCCCGTCCATATCCCCATCCCATCTCGTCCCCATCCCACCACATCCAATCCCATCCCCATTCCATCCCCATCCCAATCCCCATCCCGTTCCATCCCATCCCATCCATATCCCCATCCCATCTCATCCTCATCCCACCACATCCAATCCCATCCTCATCCCATCCCATCCCATCCCATCCCGTCCCATCTCATTTCCATCCCATTCCATCCGTATCCCCATCCCACCTCATCCCCATGCCACCGCATCCAATCCCATCCCCATGCCATCCCTATCCCCATCCCATCCCATCCCATCCCATGCCATCTCATCCCATTCCCACCAGCACAGGGGGGTTGGGGGGAGTGCAAAAACAGTTCAGCTCCAGCAAACCCCGCTCCAGCTTCCAGGTGAAGCCTCAGCCGGGATTTTTAGACAGGAAGACGACCCCTTTCCCTTTTTTTTTTCAGACCCTCCAGATCCATCACCACCTGCTCCAGTGTTTTGGGGGGGGAGCCAAGCGGAAAGGGGTTTTGGGGCGACTGGTGAATCTGGGACAATTAGCCCCAAAACTCAGATGCAAAATGCCAGCAGGATCATCCCAGTAAAAACCCAAAAATGCACAAAACCGGGGGAGGGTTTGTGAGCGGTTTTGACACAAGAGTGTCACCCTCTTTTTCCAGTCAGCACCCTGTTTTTCCAGCAGCACACAGCTTTCCCCCTCCCCCCCCCCCAAATTCCGCTCAGGCCGCGGCCCCCCGGTCCTGGCAGAGCCACCGAGCGCCGGCGTCTCCCGCAGGCTGCGGCTGCGGAGGAGGGACGCGAAATGCCAGAACATTTCTAATCATTATCGGCGGGTTTTGAGCCCGTTCCAGGCTCTGCGTTTTCCTTTTCCCAAGGGGCCCCCTCCATCCCAGAAAACAACCCGCTCCCCCTGCGGAATAGCGGGGTGATGCTTTTCCGAGTGCTCCGGGGCACCTCCGAAATCCCAATTTCTATAAAATAACTCGTCTTTGGGAACGGGGATGTGGGAGGGGGGGGGGACGGGGACAGAGGTGCCAATGGGTGGGAAACATCCCGCCGTCGCCGTTTGAGATGGTGGCACCGAGGTGTTAAAAATTCCTTTAAAAAAAAAAAAAAAAACCACAATTTTTTTTTTTTTTTTTTAAAAAAAAGGGAAAATTTGATGTTGGAAAGGTGCCCTGGGCGGGCAGCGTTCCGGCTGCCGAAGCGGGAGCCGGCAGCCGGTGCCGGGAGGGGGGGTCAAGGCGTCGCCGGTTGGCATGGGCCCCACCGCGGGGTCCCCGCCAGCTTTTTTTCTCCCCCCCGCCTCCATCTCTCCTTCCTGTTTTTCCCGGGGGAGCCACCGCTGTGGGCGAGCGATATGGGGAAAAACAGGAATTGGGGGGGGGGGGGAATGAGGTGACCACGGGTGTCGTTCCCCACCCCCCCCCCAAAAAAAAAAAAAAAACCAACAGCCAGTTTAGCTGCAAACCCATCAATCCTTTTTTTGGTGTTTTTTTTTTTTTTATTTTTTTTTTTTTAATTTTGAAAGCATTCTGAATTGGGGAAAAGCCCCCAAATTTCACCGGTTGGAATGGGATGTGGGGGGAGGCTCTGCAAAATTCCAGGGAGGCATCTCAGCGCTTTGAGAGGGGGGGGGTGGCGGAAGAGGAGCAATGTCACATCCCTCCTTCAAGCGGGGCCGCTATTAAATTTTTGCCAACCTCCAGGGATGCAGGGGCCTAAATATAGAGCCTTAAAATATCATCTCGAGCTCAGCCCGGCTCCCAAACCCAGGGTTTTTTTTGGGAAAAAAAAAAAATAAAAATCCCAGGTGAGGGTCCGTTAATAACGGCAGGGACCTCATTAAGAAAAATTCTCATTAAAAAAGCGCCACGGGGGTGGGCCGGGAGATCATCGCCCCGCTCCCGAGAGAAGGGCAAAGGAGCCTGGTGGGGAAATTTGAGGGGTTTTTGGGTCTTTTTGTTGGTTTTTTTTTTTTTTTAGAGTCGCGGCGCCTCGTTTCAGGTTCGGATATTGCGAAATTGGGGGGTTTGGGGACGAGCACTGGGGCCGCATCTCCTGGGGGGGGTGGCCCCTTTTAAAGAGGGTTACATGGGGCGCGTGCCCCTTCCCCCGGAGGGATTTTTGGGGAGGAATCACGGCGTTTTGGTACTGTCAGCTACGCCCGATACTGTTTTGGGCTCAAATAGCCCTTTTTTGTGTGCGGGCGCTGTGCCCCTTACTGCATCTGTGGATTCAACACCGCCTGCCTTCTCCTCCTCCTTCTTCTCCTTGTCCTCTTTCTCCTTGTCCTGGGGGAAAAGCAGGAAAATCTACAATTTAGGTGGCGTGGGACAAGGACGGCGGGGCCGAGGAGGGTGGGGGTTCCCAGCCCTTCTCCTCCAGGCACCCCAAATTCTCTGGAGGGGACCAGAGGGGTGGGCAGGGAGAGGAGCCCACCTGGAATGGGGGCTGGGGGAGAAGGTGGTCCTCCAGCCGGGCTCCCCACACTGCTGGGCGGGCCAAGGTGCCTGGGGAAAGAGGAGGTGGGATGGGGACACGGGGCAGGCCTGGCACCCCGGGGACGGGCACGCAGGGCAGGGAGGGTGGCACGAGGGATGGGCAAGGTGTGGTGTCCCCCCAGGATGGGCACAAGGGGCAGGAGTGATGCCCTGAGCGATGGACAGGTGGGGCAGGCAGGACGCCATGGGTGATGGGCACACAGGGCCGGCACGATGCTATGAGCGATGGGGACAAGGGGCAGGAGTGACATCATGAGCAAAACGGCACATGGGGCAGGTGTGACAATCTGGGTGATGGGCACAAGGGGCAGGAGTGATGCCCTGAGCAATGGGCACATGGGCAGACACAACGCCATGGGTGATGGGCATATGTGACAGGAGTGATGCTCTGGGTGATGGACACATGGGGCAGGAGTGATGCCATGGGTGATGGGCACGTGGGGCAGGAGTGACACCATGGGTGATGGGCACAAGTGGAAGGTCTGAGGCCCTGGGTGATGGGCATGTGGGACAGGAGTGACACTCTGGGTGATGGGCACAAGGGGCAGGCATGACGCCATGGGCAATTGGCATGTGGGGCAGGAGTGGTGCCCTAAGTGATGGGCACACAGGGCAGGAGTGACAACATGAGCGATGGGCATGTAGAACAGGCACAACGCCATGGGTGATGGGCATGGGGGACAGGCCTGATGCCCTGACAGATGGGCACATGGGCAGACACAATACCATGGGCAACGGGCACATGGGGCAGGCTTGATGCCCAGGGTGACGGGCACGTGGGGCAGGTCTGATGCCCTGGGTGATGGGCACAAGGGGCAGGCATGACACTATGGGCAACGGGCACAAGGGGCAGGAGTGACACACTGGGTGACAGGCACATGGGACAGGCACGACACCATGGGTGATGGACACACAGGGCAGGAGTGACAACATGAGTGATGGGCACGTGGGACAGGCACACCACCCTGGGCGACGGGCACACGTGGCAGGCGTGATGCCACCCAGGATGGGCTGGCACTGCAGCGCAGGGCTGCAGGTGGAGGCGCAGGGATGGGTGCTGCCAACCAGGCCACTCACCCTCTCTCTGCTCCAGCAGCGTTTGGAAGTGCTGAGCGGCGAAGGCCACCACGTCGCTGGGTTGCGCCCGCAGCACCTCCAGTGCCAGCCCCTCCAGCAGGTTTTGGAAGCCGGCGGGCAGCCGTAGGGGAGTGCTGGAGAAGGGGATGGACATGGCCGCCTCTCCCGGGCGTCCTGCAGGGGTACCGCCGGGCTCAGCCGCCACCCGCACCCCCGCCGTCCCCACCGGGCGGCGCCGGGATACGAACCGGCGTCCCCACGGCGGCGGGCAGCGGCGCCGCTAGGGGGCGCTCCCCCCGTGCCGCCCTCCGCGCCTGCGCACAGCCGCCCTCCCACCGCGCGTGCGCAGCGGCTGCCCGGGCGAAGCGGGGTGAGCGGTCGCGGAGGGCCCCGGTTCCCCGGTGTCCCCCCCCCCCCCCCCCGCGGTGTTCCCCCCGGTCTCCCCCGGTTCCCCCCGGTGCCTCCCGGTCCCCCTCAACCCTCCTCCCTCGGCCCCGCCCTCCCCAGCCCCGGCCTCTCCCCGCCCACCGGGCCAGGCCGCGCCGGCGCCTCCGGCTGTGGTGAGGACGCTGTCGCTTAGCAACCGCCCCCCCCCCCCACCCCGCAGCTGCGCGTAAGCCACGCCTCCATGCTCAGGCCACGCCCACGAGGGGCGGGGCCTGGCGGCGGGGGCGGGGCCTGGCGGGGGCGGTGCACTCACGCCCCGTTGTCCCCCCCCCCCCCCCCCCCAGGATGGCGGCGTGGGTGCTGCTGGTGCTGGCTCCGGTGGCGGCAGGTAAAGGGCTTGGGGGGGGGGACCTGGACCTCCCCCCCCCCCGACCCCCGCTTCGGGGTCCTTCGCACCACCCCCCCCCCGGCCATGTTTTGGTGCCCTTGGTACCCTCAGAGCCCTTCTTCGGGGTCCTTGGCACCCCCTTGGCCCCGCTTCGATGGCCTTCGCAAACCCACAGCCCCACTTTGACACCCTTGGCACCCCCCCCCGGCCTGGTTTTGATGCCCTTCACACCCCTCTGAGACCAGCTTCCATGCCCTTGGCACCCACCACTCCTCTTCGATGCTCTTGGCACCCCCCAGCCCTGCTTCCACCCCCTTTGCAACCCCCCAGCCCTGCTTTGGTGCCCTTGGCACCTCTCAGCCCCTCTTCAACCCCCTTTGCAACCCCCCCTCCAGCCCCTCTTCAACTCCCTTGGCACCCCCAGAGCCCCCCTTTGACACCCTTCATGCCCCCTCAGCCCCTCTGCGACGCCCTTGGCACGTCGCTGCCGCCGTGGGACGGTGCTTTACGTAAGGCGGGAGTCGCATGCGGCTCTTCGGCAGCGTCTCGTGGGCTCTCCTCCCTTCCCTCCTCCCAGCCGCTTTTTATAGCCTCCAGTCTCTTCCCCGCCGTCTCGGGTTTTATTTTTTTCTTCTCCTCCGACTCGTTTTTTTTTTTTTGTTTTTTATGTAACTTCGTCCTTCCCGGAGCCTCATTGCATGAGACGGTGGGACTGGCGACGAGGCTGATTTCAGAGAGGCCGAGGACATCGTTTCTTTCCTTCGCTAAACCCAGCCTGGGACGAGCTGCGGAGGATTTGGGGGCTCTGTGATGGCCCGGTTCGATGGCTACAACGGGCGTCACCGCCCACATCGCCTCTCCACGCCCTGCAAACATTGCCCTGACCCCCTTTAAAGCACGGTTTTATTTTCACACCCCAAAAACGGGGCTTTTGGGCATGCCAGGGCTGAGACTTCTGCTTCCCCCCTCGCACCGCTGAAGGCACCTTTGTTGGTGCCATGTGCCCGGTGTTTCCCAAACCCACCACTCGCCAACCTTTTTTTTGCCAGGGGAAAATATGTCAGAACGTATTTATTAGTGAGGCTGGGCTGGTGGAGACCCTCCCATATGTTTTTAGAAGAATTTTTACCAAAATCTATATCCAAACTGTGTAACACATGCTCCTGTGCTTTGGGAGGTGACTTCCCTCATAGAGCTGGGCTCTCTTGGAGACTCAAATCCTGCCGCTTCCTCAGCTCCTCGGCGATTTTAACCACCGTAAGGTTGACCAGGACTGAAGAAAGCTATAAATTATGCAGGATCTCAAGTAATCTGTATTTAAGATGGAGTTAGAGGCTGTGCCAGGGATTTTTCTTGTGCCTTTTTGCCTCTGGGCGATGACGTTTGCGCTCTCTGTCCATCCTAGGGGCGATGCTTGGCTTCGCCTCCTACTACGGCGACCACATGGTGTTGCAGAAGGAGCCAGCGGGGGCTGTGGTGTGGGGCTACGGGGAGCCGGGGCCTGCTGTGACCGTGGTTCTCTCCGGGGACGGTGGCCTCATCATCATGAAGAAGACGGCAGAAGTTATAGGTCGGTCCTAGACCCTCGCTGGGGTTTTGGTGGCCGAGGAGCATGTCTGAGCCCAAAGCAGACCTGCTGGTGGGGCGAGGGCTGCTGCCCGCTGCCCCGTCACCCCTGGCTTTGTCCCACCGCTGCTGTGGGGTTGCAGAGGTGACAGCGGTGACATCTCCAGCTCACGCACCCCTGGGGCTGTGCTTTCCCCTTCATCAGGCGATCTGGGGGGGGAGGGGGTTCAGCCGTCCCCCGCCCCGCCAACGCCAGCCTTTGCTCACTTCAGTTTCCCAACAGCGGGATGCTGTAGGCGCTGAGCGGGAGCCGAGCTGCCACTGGAGTGGGTGGCACAGCGTAGGCTTGAGCCGAACGATGAGGCTGCGGAGAGGGGTGGGGGGGGGGGTTAAATCTTCTCCCTGTCAAAACCATCTCCGGGGAAATCTCCAGAGCGCTTCTGGCTCCCTTTTTTTTTTTTTTTTTTTTTTTGATGTTTCCCTCCCTTCTGTCAGAGGATCCTGCTGGCGATCTCTAGCCCCTGAAGGATGTCGCCACTGCAGGCAGAGCCTTACTCGAGGCTGGGGGGGGCTCGGAGGCATCTCAAATCTCAGCTGGTGGCCTCATTCCCTGCCTAGGGAGTCGGGGGGCTGCTTGTCACCTTTTTGGGGGTGAAACTGCTGCCTAAAGGGCTTCTCCACAAGCTGGAGAGCCCGGAGGCGTCTTGTGAGAGAGCAGCGATCTGCTGCTACTGGGAGATCTGCAGGATCCGGCCCCAGCTGGGCCAGAAAATCCATGCTAAGCTCCAGCAGAATATCTTTACGCCTCAATTCGGCGCCTCTAAAATTAGCTGGAGACATCGCGGTGTCACACACACCAAGCTGCTCCTGTAATCCCAGTTCTTCCCAGCAGCTTCTGCTCTGACACACATTTGTCTTGGAGATTTTCTTTTTAACCCCTAAGTCCCTGCAGGAGGAAGCACCCTCCCATGGCGGGGATGCTTCCAAAATCCATTTCCCTGGCCTGGCTCCATGGTGGGGGAAGCTTTCCCTCATTGGCCTGTCCATCCCCACCGGTTGCTGGCCACCCATCCTGCCTCTTTGCGAAGGCCTTGAGGTCTTCGTAGGGGAAGGCTAAGCACCATCACCTTCTTCTTCCAGGACCTTCTAGGACGTGGACAACTGTCCTGGACCCTATGGATCAGGGTGGTCCCTACGTGCTGATGGCTGGGCAGGGCTCACAGAACGTGACGCTGCAGGACATCTACTTTGGGGACGTCTGGCTTTGCAGCGGGCAGAGCAATATGGTGATGACAGTCTCGCAGGTAAGTCCCCACGGCATGGCCCCAATCCTGCTGGGATCAGGCAGGGAAGCGCCTCGCCTGCTCCCGACCCTTCCCTAGATCGTCAACGCCAGCCAGGAGCTCGCCGATGCCGCTCGCTACCCTTACGTCCGCGTCTTCGCTGCAGCGCCCGCCCGCTCCGATGTGGAGCTGGAGGATCTGGAGCGCATCAACTTGCCGTGGTCCATCCCGACGGCTGGTGAGTGCAACGTGCCTCGAAAAAAAAAAAAAGCCTGGAAATGGCTTTCTTCTCCACCTTTTTCTCTTTTGCTGTTTCTTGAACAGAAAACCTGGGCAATGGGAATTTCACCTACTTCTCGGCCGTCTGCTGGCTGTTGGGGCGCTACCTCTACGAGGCTCTGCGGTACCCCGTGGGGCTGGTGGAGGCAGCCTGGGGGGGAACCCCCATCGAGGCCTGGTCCTCCCCAAGGGCTCTGCAGGCCTGCGGTCTCCCGGAGGACACGGGGAGGTGGGAAAAGACGCAGTGGAAACACTTCCTGCCCCGTGCCATGCTGCTTTTGGGGGGCGTCCTTGCTCCCGTGGTTCTTAGGGGACATCCTCCAGCCCTTCCCATCCCACCTCCTCTCCCTGCTGTCCCCTCTGTGCATCCTTTTACCTGCTCTGGGTAAAATTCCCTCCCACTGGGGAGATCTCAGTGGGTAAAGTTGGCGGGGGGGAAGACCCCCAGGGCTCCCCTTTTTTGCTGGAGCTTGCGTTTTGCACCCCCTTAAGCCCAGCTTTGTCTTCCAGCATCTCCCCCCACCAGCAGCTCTCCGGCCCACAAACGCCCTCCGTGCTCTGGAACGCCATGATCCACCCGCTGCTCAACATGACCCTGCGGGGCATCGCTTGGTACCAGGGTAAAACAGCCCCCCACCCCTTTAATTCCCCCCCTCCTGCTCCCTGGCACAGAGCAGCCCCCTGCTATCCCACTGACCCCTCTCTTTTGGGGCCAGGGGAGGCCAACACCTTACTGCACACGGAGCTGTACAACTGCACCTTCCCCGCGCTCATCGCCGACTGGCGCCGGGCTTTCCACGCCGGCTCGGCCGGGCAGACGGAGCTGCTCCTCCCGTTCGGCTTCGTGCAGGTGAGGGGGCGAGGGGCAGGACCCCCACCCTCCGGTGGGGACAGCACCGTGATGCTGGAGGAGGTTTGATCCATCCTTTCGCACTTCCAAGCCAGCGGGAGGGAGAGGATGTTGTAAACACGTGGGCAGATCCTGCCGGGTGCCGAATCCCAGGCAGGGACCGCAGCGGCCGTTTTTTGGGACTGATGGCTGAGCCGCTTCACCTGTGTGTGTCCCCCTCCCAACTCTGCCTTGCAGTTGTCCACCTATCGCCGGCAGAGCCCGGATGACAGCTTTGCCCGTCTCCGCTGGCACCAAACAGCTGATTTGGGGGTTGTCCCAAATGCCAGGATGCCCAGCACCTTCATGGCTGTGGCGATGGATCTGTGCGATGAGCGCTCTCCCTATGGCAGGCGAGTGCAGGGCGGCGGGGGCGCAAGGGACAAAGCTATCGGGTACCAACCCTGCACCTCCCTCCTCTTCCTCGACAGCGTCCACCCCCGGGACAAGCAGAACGTGGCCCACCGGCTGCAGCTGGGCGCCAGGGCTGTGGCATACGGGGAGAAAGACGTGGTTTTCCAGGGGCCATATCCCACCCGGGCCATCCTGGAGGTGACCAGGGGGCTGCTGAACCTCACCTACAGCCAAGAGCTCGTCTGCCGTCAGAGGGACACGCGGGCGTTTGAGGTGAGGAGGTTGGGGGGGGAAGCTTCGCCCCCGCCAGGGCTGGAAGAGGGAAGCCCACCTTGATAGAGGCTTTTTTTCCCTCACCCAGGTCTGCTGCTCCAGCCAGCCGTCCCCCTGCAGCTGGCTGCCAGCACCCGTGGTGGCGGTGGGGTCCCGCACGGTGACACTGGCCCTGGCCGGCTGCAGGATGCTGGTGGTGGCCCTGCGCTACGCCTGGGCCGAGTGGCCCTGCGAGTACCAGTCCTGCGCCCTCTACAACACCCAGGGGCTGCCCGCACCCCCCTTCCTCCTGGACGCCCTCCCTGCAGGGGAAACCTCGGGGCACTCCGAACCCACCGCAGGGAGAGAGCTGCTTCTCCTCCCCGGCTCCTGGTTCTCCCCGGGGATTTAGGTGAGGGGACGACACAGAGGGAGGGAGCTCAGACCTGTCACAAAACGGCTCAGGGCTGCTGGCACCCATGCCTTTCCGATTCAGGAAGGCAGCTGGCTTGATGACTGTCTGACTAATTAAAACACTTTCCAGCTCCTCTTTGGCCCGAAGTCAAGGCTGCAGGGGGAGGGGGGAAAAAAAAAAAAAAGGCAAGCCAATTTAAAATGAAATTCATGAAAAATTATGTTAAGACAAGCAGCAGGACACACGGATGGGAGTTTGACCCCCTCCCTGCCCACGGAGCTGGTCCTGGTCACCCCCCCGGGGACACCCCAACCTCCCGGGGCACCCTGGCCCCTCCGGCAGGGCGCTCGCGGGATCCAGAGAGCAGCCTCCCCTCGGCGGGGTGGGGAGAGAGGGGAGCCAAAAAAAACCCCACAACCAAACGCTGGGGCTGGGGTTGGGACACGGAGCTGCAGAGGGCGTGTGGCTTTGTAGCAGCAGTGTGTGCCTTCCACCTCCCTGCCGTAATAAATAGGTAATAAACCAGTTCATTTTATTCTTGGATTTTTTTTTTTTTCCCCTTTAGAGGAGCATCCCTTAAATGCTCCACCACCCCCCTCTCCTACCCTAACAGCAGGGAAATTTGGGGTGGAAGAGATGTGATGTGGCAGCCAGCGCTGGGAATAAGACATCCAAGAGAGTCTCTGCGCAAAAAAAAAAAATGAGTTTAACCATTTTTTGCTGGAAAATCGTTATGTAAGAAGGGGAACACCAAATGCGGGTGAGCTCAGCCTGGCGGCCGCTGTCATCTCCCAAAAATCACCCTACCAGGCTGTATCAAAATCAGAGTTTAATGCGCTCAAGCAAGCACGGGCAACTAGGAATTGGATCAAACTGGATTCCAGCAGAGCAACCGGGCAGGTCCCGGCGGCAGTCGAGGGGTCAGGCAGAGCCCAGCGAGTCCCGGGAGGCTTTTCCCATCAAATCCACTCCAGGCTTCGCTTCTGGGCAAGGGGCAGAAGAGCAGGAAATTAATTAACTGAGCAATTGTGAACCGGGATCTTGAGCTTTCTCTGCCAGCGTGAGACTAGCCCAAGAGCCAGTTGTGCTAGCCCCACGGTTGCCATGCCAACGAGGATGCTAAATACAGCTCAGTCTGGGTGGTTTTTTTAAAAACCACGGCCCTCGGACGGTAGCCAGGGCCAGGAAAGGAGCCCAGGCGTCCTGGCTCCCGCCCCGCCAGGTCAGGAATCCCCACGAGACCACATCCTTGGCATCAGCTCCCCCCCGCCCCGCCCAGGATTTTAAGCTCCCCACCCCACTCCCTGCAGGCTGGGCTGCTCTCTCTGCATCCCCCCCCCGGCCCCCCAGTTTGCCCAGAGCTTGGATTTAAGCCGCTCGCTCTCCGCTTTCCGTTCCTATAGCAACTCCTGCCCACGCGTGGGCTCGCAGTAGCATCACATCCTGGCTGCCAGAACCCATCCCCGGCTGCAAACAGAGCCGGCGGCCACGCCGACGACCCCCAGCAGCCCCCCAAACTCTCCCCCCAAAACCTTAAGATCTTGGCAAAGGGTTTAGGGCCGCAGTGGACAGATCCAGCCTCCCACCCTGGGTGGGATCTGGCTGTGGAGGAGCCAAGAGGAGAGCAGTCTTCTCGACCGAAAAAAAGCCTACCTCGAGCCCCACCGTTGGAGAGGGGCGCGCTGCTGTCAGCCTCGGGAGAGCAAGCGTGGTGTTTGGGCTTGGTGGTCTCCAGCCCGGCCAGCAGCGTCATGAAGTCAACAACGGTGTCGATGTCTTCCTTGTTGGCGGTGGCTTCCCTCAAGGCGCTCACGGCGTTGAGGCGGCTGAAGGAGGTCAGCTCAGAGATGTTGGCCCGGAGGAAGAGGAGGATGACGTTGAGGTCGTTGACGGGGCAGGTGAGCATCTTGCGGCTGAGGAGGTCAAAGGCGGGCAGCATCTCGTAGACGGAGAGCAGTCCCTTGTCCCACTGGCAGAGCTGCAAGGCATTGTAGATGACGACGGGCATGAGGAGGACATAGACACCACCGACCGAGAGGCTGATGAGCTGGAAGATGGAGAAGAAGACCAGCTTGCAGGGAATGAGCGGGGGGATGTGGGGCTCCTCCTGGAGCAGCCCTGTTTTGATGGAGCAGCTGAACTCGTCCTGGAAGAAGATGTTGAGGTGGAGGAAGACCAGGTAGAGGCAGGTGGCAGCCAAGAACAAGAGCAGCAGCAGGTTCCTCAAGACGTAGATGAACACCAGGGAGTGGGCGTGCTGCTTGCAGGTGAGGTAGCGCTCCAGCAACGGGAACTCAAAATACCTCTCCTGGCGAGCCCTGGGGGCAGAGGGGACACAGCAGGGACTTAGAGCCGCCCCGCCAAACCGACTCGCTTCACCCAGGTCTGTCCCGAACATGGCAACAGCCACACCACGTGGAGGGACCTGGGAGGGACACAGTGACCAGTCAAGGCTGCCCAGCGACCTCACCTCTCGTATTCCTCCCAGAATCGCTCTGGCTCGGCGCTGGCCTGCTGGACCTTCCTCATGTGCTGCACCAAGCGCACAGAGCGGTTGTAGGATTTGTCCAGCTCGTCGATGATGAAGAGGAGGTCAGAGTGGAGGGCGGGGGCGGCTGCGTAACGCCACAGCAGGTAGGGCAGATACATGAGCACCGCCACCACCAGCAGTGAGTAGGGGAAGACCTGGGGAAAGGAGAAAAGCTGGTGGTGAGCGGTGGGGCGTTGCTTCACCTCTGCTGCGCACCCAGGTGGGACCTGAGGGCACCCAGACACCAGCTTGACCCGTACCTTGAGAGCCCAGAGGGACTTGGTGACGGCGTGTCCCTCGGTGTCGAAGCCGTGGTGGAGGAGGGAGTCCCAGCAAGCCGTGTCGACGTAGGCGGACTGCTTCCCCGTGAAGTTGGTGGGAGAGAAGCAGCTGATCTGCGAGCCTGGGGTGAGGAGCAGGGGGAACCTCAGCCACAGAGGCCCGGCAAGCACGGGCGAGTGCCCCACGGCCAGGTGCCGACGCGTTACAGGAGGGTGACTACATCTAAGGTGTCACTTTGAATTAAAAAGACCTTTTTCACAGTCATTTTGTAGCTGTCCTTCCCCACCGCCGTGTTTTCCAGCGAGGACTTTTCCATCGCTTCCCAAACACAACCCCTTTGAGCACGGCTTTGGGTACATGGCAGGGGGGAATTAGAGACCGGCCAGAAACTGGAGTCAAACCAAATCCCCAGGGGCAGCAGTGGGACGTTGTTGGCCAAGGCCAGATTTAGCCTGAGGTCACAACGCACCATCAATGCAACCCTCTGTGCTGCCCTCGCAAACCCCAGTGAGACATATCCCCTGAGCCGCCCTGCCAGCACCCTCCTCCTTCTCCTCGGAAACAACCCTGTGGCACCCAAAGGTGCTGGGGGCAAGCACCTCAGGCGGGGCATTGATTCACTGCCAGCCCTGGGGTTTAGCACAGCTGTTCCCAGGCTTTCCCAGCGACCAATAATCCATTAAAAACAATCAATAAATTGTTTGTGGTTCCTAAAAAAGGATTTCCAGGCTGCCCCACCTCGGACCATGACCACGAGGGTTTTGCAGCAATAGCCGAACTGCCACCGGCGATCACCCCATGACCCGAAGATCCCCGTTGCAAAAGCCGCAACTCACCGGCAGAGAACTCCCGAGCGAAAGCCAGCGAGACGAGGAAGAGGGGCAGCCCCACGGTGACAAACTTCAGCAGGCGATCACTTGGCAGCTCCAACCGCAGGCCTTTGGCTCGGGAACCACCGGGATCCGGGAGGAGAGCATCGGAGAGCATGTACTCAGCGGCTGTGTGCGAGAGGGACATTTTTCTATCGAGGAAGAGGAGAGGACGGCGACTGCTGCTGCTGCTGCCTGGAGGCTCTGGTGTCGTCTGAGGTGTGACCGGCTCGAGGAGCGACTTTGTAGGGCTGAAGGCATCACTTGCCAAGCACTCCGTACCAGGCGGCTGGAAATGACAGCTTAGACGGTGCGTTAAATTGACTGGTAATTACAGGGGGAAGCCTTTTTGCAAATAGCACGCCCCGAAATAGAAAAAAAAAAAAACACAACAAACCAGCAGCTGCAGCACTGGGCTGGGAAGGCAACATTCCTCCCCCAGCCGCAGCCGCTCCCTGGCTCCTCGTGGTTTTACGTCCCTCTCTCATAAGCAGATGTATTTCTGGCGGTGCATTTGAGGGGCATGGGGCTCCCTGGCTATTTTCGCCTCACACAGGGAGGCAGAGGGCTGGGCATTACCCAACCGAAAAGCCCCAGCCAGGTACACGGTGGCCCCGTGGGGTACAAAGAGCCCTTTCCTGCACCCAAACCAGCCAGAGGGACTGGATAAAGTCCTGCTGTCAACCCCGAGCTTTTAGGGACAGGCTAAAGAGACACCAAACACTGGTGGCTGCGATTTTGAGGCATAACATCAGCTGCAGTTCCCCAAGTTTTTCAGTCTCTCCCCCTGCCTTGCTCTCGGGACACAGGGGAAGCAACCTGGCTCCAAGGCAAACTCCGGAGGGAAAGGGATCCTAATAACGGGATCCAGAATAAGTGACAGGGAAATTGGAAGAGGCAGTGGGATAAAGTTTCTCCCGGCAGCGTAGTCGCTCCCCAAAAACCCACGCTGACACTGCTGGCAGCGCAGAGCGGAGGGAGTCCCAGAGCTGCTCGGCCAAGCCGAGCAGAGAAACTCCCCGCGCAGTCTCTCAACACAGCAAAAAAAACCCCACAACTGCTGCCAAATTGCACTTTCGATGGATTTTCGAATGAAGGGAGTCTCCAAATTTAAGCGCAGAGTGCCAGGATCCGAGGGAAGAGACCGCCGAACCACTCTGGAGGGGCGAGCGATAGCCCTCAAACCGGGAGGGACTGCACCCAGGCGCACTCAGACCTGCCCAGGGCACGAGATCTGCCTGGCCTCAGCACAGAGAGACACCAACCCTTCACCTCGGCAGGAACGGGATCTTTTATTGCTCAGAAACAAGTTCAAAACACGGATCGGGCAAAGCCCAGTTCCTACCCAGCCTTGTTTGTCCGAACAAAAGGCTTTTCAGCACGCCTAGCTGTTTTTCTGCACCAAATCAGGGCAAGAAGCACACGCAGGTACCTCATTTGAAGCCAGCAACACCGGTACCAACACAGGAGGTCTCTGACAAGCGGCAGAGACCGCAGACTTCATCACACCGCTGGCTCCAAGGCGGACACCGCTGCAGAGCGGCTGGACCCACGGGTGCTACATGCTGGAGATGCGGAGGTAAGAGAGTCCTGCCTCATTAGTTGGTAGTGATGTCCAGCTCCAGCTTTTTCAGAGTCTTTTGGAAGAAGAGGGGCGGCTTGCAGATGAGGTCTATCCGCTCACCCAGGGGCAGGGAGAGCCGGTAGGCATGGAGGTGGAGCGGGAGGTGGCGAGCCTTGCTCTGCTCCAGCTTCAGCCTCTTCAAAGTGATTTCAGGAAGCTTCTGCAGCAAGGACAGAAAAAGTCCCTTCTACAACCCCATCCCTTCAGCTGGGCCTTGAAAACCCCAGCCCAGGGGGAGCTGGGGGATACAAAGGGGCTGCCCAGCCCTGGAATTTCCCCCCTCCCGACACAGGACCTGCCTTACCTGAGGTGCCAGCTTGCTCCAGTGTGAATATTTATGATCCCCCAGGATGGGGCACCCCAACCCGTAGGCCAGGTGAACACGGATCTGGTGCTTCACCCCTCAGGAGGGAAGGGAAAGAGGAGAAACGTAACAACCAGCCCTGCCAGGCCTCAGCTCCCACCCACCACTCTCAGCACTGGATAATCCCGTGCCAAAATCACCAACAGCAAGAGAGCAGCACTGCAGCAAACCATCACCCTGGGGTGGCTTACTCCCAGAGCCTTGGCCCAAAAAAAGGATTTCAGTCGTGGCTAACGATGCGTTCCCACTTCCAGCGCTGCTCCTGGCTGCCGAGCCACACAGAAAGCAGACCCAGCAGTTGACACAACCCTGGGGACACCCAGCCAGGCCTCACCCGTGATGGGCTGGAGCTCCAGCAGAGAGCAGGCGGAGGAGCTAGCCAGAAGGCGATACTGCGTCACGGCGCTTTCAGCGTTGCGGTTCTTGCGGATTTTCACCACCTTCCCGTCCTCTGGAGACAGGCGATAGTTGGGGGCCAGTGTCATCTGAATGGTGGCAAGGGGGTGAGCCCGCGGGAAGACAGGAGGCAGGGTGCCGGGGAGCGCGAGGCCAGAACAGTGGCCCAGAGGACATCACGCTCACCTTGTAGTGTGACTGGTGGCTCCGCACCTCCTTCTCCACGATGGGGATCTCCACGATGCCCTCGGCGGGGTCTGGGTCCCCCAGGGTAATTGCCCTGAGGAGGGAAACCAGGGGTCTGCTGGGCATCAGTCCAGCAGGAAGGGAACCCTCCCCTCATCCCCTCTCCCCATGACCCAGCTCCGCCCCCCAATAAAAGCTTGAGAGAAGATCAACCAACACTCACCACTTCCACAAAGCCCCACACCCCGGTGACTGTCCCTTCACCCCTTCTTCAAACCCTACGGGCCCTTCAAAGCTGCTTCTCCACCCAAACCTTTCCTACCAGTAGATCTTCTCCACCTGACGAGTTTTGAAGAGAAGCCGGATACTCTCTGCCACCTCCTTGTTCCGCGCCAGCACCATCACGCCGGTGGTCTCTTTGTCCAGTCGGTGGCAGAGGTGGAGGGGTTCAGCTTTCATGTTCTCCAACATTTTGGCCAAAATCGGCAGCACATCAGTGATACAATTCTTGATCCCGGGGCCGCCTGCATAACACACAGATTAGGCAATCAGAAGGGATGTTCATCTCCCCCAAATTACGAGATAAAGGCTGTGATCTAAAGGTAACAAACTCCCCACATGCCTCCCTGGGAAGGAAAACCTCAGCACATGGAGGACAGACATCATCTACCTGGACTTGGGCAAAGCACAAGACACTGTCCCACACGACATTCTAGTCTCTGGAGAGACAAGGATTTGACCAATGGACCATTTGGTGGATAAGGAATTGCCTGGATGGTCGCACTCAAAGAGTTGTGGTCAACAGCTCGATGTCCCAGTGGAGACCAGTGACGAGTGGTGTTCCTCACGGGTAAGTACTGGGACCAGGGCTATTTAACGTCATTGTTGGCAACATGCACAGTGGGACTGAGTGCACCCTCAGCAAGTTTGCCAATGACACCAAGCTGTGTTGTCAACACACTGGAGGGATGGGATGCCATCCAGAAGGACCTGGACAGGCTGGAGAAATAGGCTCGTGTGAACCTCATGAGGTTCAACCAGGCCAAGTGCAAGGTCCTGCCCACGGGTGGGGGCAATCCCAGGCACAACTCCAGGCTGGGCGGAGAACGGATGGAGAGCAGCCCTGAGGAGGAGGGCTTGGGGGTGTTGGTGGATGAGAAGCTCAACACGAGCCAGCAATGTGCGCTCACAGCCCAGAAAGCCAATGGCATCCCGGGCTGCATCCCCAGCAGCGTGGCCAGCAGGGTGAGGGAGGGGATTCTGACCCTCTGCTCTGCTCTGGGGAGACCCCCTTACAGTGCTGCCTCCAGCTCTGAGGGTCTCAGCATCAGAAAGACATGGGCCTGTTGGAGCAGGGCCAGAGGAGGTCCATGAAGATGCTGCGACTGCTGGAGCCCTCTGCTGGGAAGACAGGCTGAGAGAGTTGGAGCTGTTCAGCCTAGAGAAGAGAAGGCTCCAGGGAGACTTTGAAGCCCCTTCCAGTCCCTAAAGGGGCTCCACGAGAGCTGGGGAGGGACTCTTGATTGAGGAGTGGAGCCATAGGATGAAGGGGAATAGTTTTAAACTCAAAGAGGTGAGATTTAGACGAGATCTCAGGAAGAAATTGTTGACTGTGAGGGTGGTAAGCCCCTGGCCCAGGTTGCCCCGAGAAGCTGTGGCTGCCCCATCCCTGGAGGTGTCCAAGGCCGGGTTGGATGGGGCTTGGAGCACCCTGGGCTGGTGGGGGGTGTCCCTGCCCAGGGCAGGGGGGCTGGAATGAGATAATCTTTGACATCCTTTTCAACTCTAATCATTCTATGCACCCCCATCAGCGCTATGGAGCCATTTCCCCTCTCTCCAGCACGGCCCACTTTTCCTCACCGTGCACGGGAAGGCCGTAGGGTTTATTGATCACCACAATCTCCTCGTTTTGGTACACAGTTCCCTGCTTGAGCACTTTGGCCAGGACATTGGGGTGAACCCGCTGCAGCTGCTTGCTCAGCGCGGCCAGTTCCCGCACCCGCCTCTGCGCTGGGTCCGTGGGGGCCTGTGGAGAGAACAAAACGCCGCCGGTGGAGGACAAGCGGCTCTTGGCTCGGGCCACGGGGAGAGCCCAGACCGAGCAAGGCGAGGGACTCCATGTGTGCGCCCCAGTGGCACGGTGCACGCCGGGAAGGGGGAGGGCCGCGGTGCACGCCGGGAGCTGTAGTCCCATCCCTCATGGCCCTCTCGGGCCCCGCCATCGCCCCCCCCCCCCCTCCCACAACGCTCTCACCTCTCGTTTCTCCTCCTCGCTCCTCCGCGCCCGCAGGCGCTCCGCCAGCTCCTCGGCCCGCAGCGACTCCGCCGCCGCCCGTCCGCCGCCGCAGACGCTGCGCACCCCCAGCGGAAAGCCCGCGGCGCACCGCCACCACCGCGCCGCCGCCATTTTCCTCTCTCCGTCCCCTCTTTTCCCCTCCTGGCCAATGGCGGCGGCGCGGAGGCGGTGCTTCAGCTCGCCCGTCCAATGGGGAGGAGAACGGCCAGCCGAGCGACAGCCGCGCCGCCCAATGGCGGCTGCGCGAAGGGCGGGGCCACCCGGCTGTTTAAACGGCGGCGACGGTTGACGGCCGGTAACGGTCGCGGCGGCAGGACGGCAGCAGCTGGGCCCTGTCAGGTACCGGGGCGGGCGTGTGGGCCTCGCGGGGAGGCCGAGCGGGTGGGTGGGCCCCTCACTGCCTCAGCCCAGTATATCCCAGTACAGCCTCAGCAGCCGCCCCCCCCCCCAGCGAGGTGAGCAGCTCTGAAGGGGGGTGGGCCGAGGCATCCCCTCACCCCCTCCCAGACCGGGATGCAGCACCACTCCATAAAATTTCTTGAAATTTATAAAAATAGCACTGGAAAACTGCATATTTTTTTTTTTTTCAATTAAAAAAAAATAATAATAAGCAAAGCGGCCAGCTGCCCTTTTCTCACTGAGGTGACCTGTCACCGTCAATCGCCGTCTACACAGACCCGCTTGGGAGGCTGCTCTGTGGCACCGCTACTCCCCGGGGCATGGCGGCGGTGGCTGCCCTTAGTCTCGGGGGGCTGCTCGTCCCCATCCCTGTCCCCCCCCAGCTCCAGGCCCTGGGGAGGTTCGATGCGGCCCCTCCGCACAAAGTGGCGGATGCGGGCCTCCAGCCCCTCGCACTTGGGGCGGGCCAGTAAAGGCTTGTAGGTGCGGGCTTGGACGCCTTCCACGAAGCCGCTGAGCTGGCTGCAGAGCGGAGGCTTCGTATCTCCCCAGAGGATGGTCGTGCTGTTCTCTGGGCCTGTGACAGAATTGGAAAAAATACCAGTGGTTTGAACAATCTGTTGAGTTACCCCTTTCCTTCATTATTTTTTTTTTAAAAAAACCTGTTATCCCCATCCCAAGGTATTGTCACAAAACCATCCCTTACTTTCTCCGGTAGCCACGGGAGCAGCATCTAACCCTTGTAACATGTTACGCAGTACTTGAGTTTTGACTGCGTGGTTGGCCCAGAGCTGCTGCAGGTGGGTAACGTTGAACTCCTGCACTTCTCGGTCGTAGAGCCACCGAAGGTTTTCAAACTCGCAGTCGTACAGGACGAGGGGAAACTCCACTGCCATGCTAGGGAAAAGGAGAGAAGGTGTTACTTGTCGCTGTCTGGAGGGTTGCTGTGACAAAAAAGCCTCGCGGAACAGCACATCAGCCTGTCCTTTCTGCCCAAAACAGCCCTGTCTTTTACAAAACTCCTTTTTCTGCTAAAAACTGAATTAGTTTTAACCAAATACCAAGGACTAAAGCCATCAAAAGCTTGTCCAAGAGCAAGAAAAACAGAATCCTTGCAGATACCTCCCAGAGAGACCGCTGGCAGCTTGCTTCCATATTGTGAGAGACTGCTTCGCAGGCTGGCAAAGAAGTGGTTTGCCAGCGGCGCTTCGCACACAGCCATCGCTTAGCAAAGCAGCCTAGGAGGTTTTCCTCGAGCTCTCCGTACCTGTACTGCGGTTTTCGGGGGTTCTTCTCCACATCCAGCAGCTCGTCGATGATCTCCGGCCTCTCCATCCTCTGCCCAATGAGGAAGAGGATGGCCATCATGCAGCGAACTTGGTGATACAGGAATGCCTGACCCGTCACTTCAAACTGGCACAGACGGAAGGGATCCTGCAGCCCACTTTCTCCTCCTCTCTCCACCCACGTCACTCCGGCGCTAAGGATTGTTCTCTGGAAGTTGACCACCCCGTTGGCGACGTCCATTTTACACAGGTTACGGAAATCGTGGGTCCCCACGTACCTCTGGGCCGCGGCATGCATGAGGGCCACGTCCAGGTGGGCGCAGGGGAAGAAGTAGCGATAGGTCCTCTTAAGGCAGCTGAAGCGGGCGCTGAAATCGGGCTCCACGGGGGCCCAGGCCAGTACCCGGATGTCGGGCGGGAGCACCCTGTTCAGAATATGGGTGTAGCGGAGCTCCTCCTCCCCCTCGCTCTTGCCTTCCGAGTCACCCTGGTGGCCATTTAGCTTCTTCCCCTCTGACAGGTTCGAGCGGAGATCTAGGGAAATCACCTGCAAAATGAGGGAAGCCAGGATTAGATGGCAGATGGGTGTATTCTGCATGTCAAGCCAAGTCTTCCTACACCGCTGTGAAATAAATTCAGGATCTCCTACAGATGAAGGTGTCTTAAATCAGGCGATTTCACCACTCCTTCCTGCGGGTAGAGCTGCAAGTGCCTCTGCTAAGGTTTCTAGCAGATGCTACGGATTCCTTTAATAAAACAGAAAGTTGCAGACTGCCTACGTAGCATGATCTCGAAACAGCTTCAACTTTAGTCACTGTTTTTAGGATATAATGTGCTTCTATTTTTTTCTTTTCTTTTTTGCTGGAGGTGATGACTTAACTGCAGTAACAGCCTGGCTGTCTGGGACACCTGGTTAATTAACGCCACAGGTGCCTGTGTGCTTTACACGGCACAAGAAAAGGCGGCCCGTGCCCTCATAACCGTGCGGCTCATCTTGTGAAGGAGAGCAGACTGCCCATCCGAGCCAAAACCACACCAGCGAGGCAAAAGCTAAGCCAGCTCTGCTTCCCAAGCTGGCAGGGAAGGAGAGACCGGCCCGAGAGCAAAGCCATCGCGGCGTGGGAAGGGCTGTGCTTTCCCCGATGGCTCTGTGCCCACCGAGCCGGCCGGCTTGCTCCCCTCCCTCCAGCTCCCACTCCCACGCTCCCTTCCGCTAGCTACAGCTCCCTTCGGACCCTTCTGTGCAGGAATTCAGCTGCCTGACTTCGCGGGAAGCTATCCAATTCCTGGATTTATTTTTTGGATTTTTTTTGTGGGGTTAGCGAGTTAAATCAGCTGAGAGGGCTCTGCCAAGGAAGGGGCATCTCCTCTTTTTATTGGCAGCGCTGAGCTATCGGGGAAGCTGTGGCCTAAAATGCATTTCATCCTCTCAAAACAGACCCCTGGAAAAAACAGGGAGCGCCAATATGAAAAAAAGGAGCACTAATATGGGAAAAAAGGAGAACTAATCAACACACTGAAGGTTTAAATCCATCATTCCATGTGCAGGAAGTCATTGCCAGGCTCGCTTTCAGATTTAAAAGGCTTTTAAAAAACGAAGCCAACCTGTGCTGTCACCGCGGGACATTAATCCCACCGGATCTCCACCCCACAGAGGGGCCCCAAGATCTGGGAAAGCCTGGGGGAGATCCTGACCTGTCCAAAGGCGCTGACTCCTTTGTCCGTTCGCCCACAGCGGTGGTAGCTGGAGGTCTGTCTGTCATCTACCAGCCGTGTCTTCTTCAAGGCCTCAAACAGCTTCTCCTCGATGGTGTTGCTGGTGTTCTCCTGGCTGGCAAACCCCTGGTAGCCCCAGCCCAGGTAGGCGATCTTCAACGCCACGTGCCTGCGGCCATAAGCGCCAAAATCAAACGGCCGTTGTTGGCGTTTCTTGGTTTTGCCGGGGGCCGGAGGAGCCTCTCTTCTCCCAGTGCCCTCCTTCTCTTCTCGGAGCTTCTCCTGCAGCCGCTTCACCTCCTCTTCCAGCTCCTGCACCCTCCTCAGCAGTCGCTCTTGGTCAGTAACCGCGCTCCCCTCAGCCATAGCTGCTCTCTTGGAGCTTTAATTAGTTGGTCGGGGCCTGCAAAGAAAGAAGGAAATTGGGGTTTTGCATTTTTCTATGGCTTTTCTTACACCGAGGGGCTAGCTCTGTAAATTAATTATTACCCGCGGAATAATTTTTTATTTTTTTTAACCCCTTGGCGTTCCTAGCAAAGCATGAGAAGTGCCAAGGGCCCTTGGCTCGGACAGCTTCATCTTACTCAAGGCTCTTTTTTTGGCACTTTCTAATCGCTTTTCTTCCCCCCCCACCGCGGCACGATGGGATCTGCTCCGTCAGCCCAGGCGCAGCAGCAGCACGTTCCCGGCTAGCCTTTTGCTATCTGCGCCGGAGCCGTCACAGAGCCCTTTCCATTTTCGCACCGCGCTCAGCCAGCATCAACACTTCAGACAGCCCGCTAACGGCTGCCATTCATCTCGCCGCACCATCTGCTCCAACATTTCCTAACGGCACACTCAAAAAAAACTTGCATTTTTCCAACCTTGAAAGATATCCCAAACCTGCGTAGGGAGTGGAAACCTTGTCTGCATCCCTTTTTGCCGCAGATCTTGAGGTTCGAGCAGACTCCGACAGCCTTTGGGCTTTGAGAGCCAACATCTACAGAAGCACCTACGGGCGCTGCGCTGAGCCTTCTCCTCCTCTGCGGAAGTAAAACACCCTCTCCCTACAAATCAGGACTAGATACCATGTTTTTAAAAGAAGAGGTACAAGGGGAAAATCATTATATACCTCTAGTGTTTGTCCATCATCCCGTTAGTACTTTCTATATGACAATTAATTTTAGCGTCGTTTTCAAGCAGGAATTTAAGGGTTGCCTCGCAGGGGGCGTTTCCATTTGCTGTAGGGATGAAGCCTTCTGCTGGTGGCAGGAGGTTTAGCACTCCCAGCCCCACCATCTGATTAACCGCAACCTACATCGACTCCCCTCAGCCCCACAAGATGAGAGTCAGACTCCCTTTACGTCTTTAGCCAGCTCCAATGTGCTGCAAAAAATTAACTGTTTGGTTTTGGTGTTTTTTTTTCTTCAGGATTTGCCCAGTTTGGCGGAAATCATGGAGGAGGCGATGGGAGCGGAGGACGAGGAGGAGCTGGCGGCAGCGCTGGCCCTGAGCCGGCTGTACGCCCAGCAAGGAGGCAACCAGGAGCGTGCTGATCCCTATGCCGAGGCCTCCCTGGCTTTGGGGGTGCAGCCAACCCCTCCTACGTTTTCCGGGGACCAGAGGGGACCCAGGCGGTTGGTAATGAAAAGGAAGGTGCTGAGGCACAGACCCGACGGAGGAGTAGAGGTATCAGACGAGTCAGTCATCCGCGAGTCAGAGAGTGAGGCCGAACTTCAGAGCCTGAGGCAGAAACTGCTTCAGCTAAGGACCGACCTGGAAGACAGCATCTCCGAGGGGGAAATTGAGATGAGCAGCAGCTCCCTTGATGAATCCTCCCCTCGCCGGTGGCCCTGTGGGGACAGTCCTCCTTTTCTCCTCGAGGATTTTGGGAGCCGGAGCTCTCCCACTTCTCAGTACACTGCTCCGGCAGGACAACCCAAATCCTTCATTCCGCCCCGGTTTGAGCCGCTGGGCCGTAACCGGGGTAAAACCGACCGAGTGGCTAAATATTTTGAATATAAACGAGAATGGGAGAAATTCCGAATCCCAGGAGAGGATCAGCGACAAGAACTGCGCTGGGTTATCCGGGAGCAGATGCTCTGCCAGCCCGAGCTCCCCAGCAAACCACAGCATCTCTACGTCCCCAACACTTATGCTGTGCCCACTGAAAAGAAACGCGCTGCCCTGCGCTGGGAAGTGCGCTGGGATCTGGCCAAGGGCCTCCCCCCCCGAAAAAACACCTCCTCCTGAGGCTCCTCCAGCTCCGCTCCACACCGACCACCTAACCGCACACGCCCCGCTCTCTTTTCCTGCTCAAAATCCTCCATAATTTGGACAAAATCCCCTTTTTTAAAACTATTTAATGCGCCTCGGGTTGTTACAGGGGCTGGATAAAACATCCCTGCTTCCCTGCCGCTGCTTTTCTGATTGCAGGCGAGGCGGGACAGGGCGCAGGCACTGAAAAACCGCCCGACTCCTTGAATATCAGGAGAAATAAGAATAGAATTTCTTTTTTTATATTTTCCGTGTAATTGCCCCGGGATTGTTGTGTGAGCGACGAAGGCGTTTTTATTTATGGTGTCTCAGTGAAATTTTTAATAAAGCGTGTGGAGAGATTTGTTATCGTTCTGTGGGGTTAATTAGAAATGCCTCCTAAACTCCTCTGCGGCCAGCATCTATGATTCTATCCTGCACCGCCAAACTCTCGGCTCCCCTTGCTTTATTTTACCTCAGTTTTAAAATAAATGAGCTTTAGGATGAAGTAAAGATGATAATAATATTATTATTAGTTCCCAGGTGTCGGGATGGACTGACAATTTGGCAGCTCTTGTGCAGGAAAACACCCTTGAAGCTACAGTGGGGCTGATCCCAGCACACCGGGGACCCCCGCCACCCCCTGGGGGGGGAGGTCTGTGTCTCTGTCCCCAACACCCCAGGGACCCCCACCACCCTACGGGGGTGTCCCTGCCCCCCCCCCACCCCACCCCACCCCACGGACCCCCCTCCAACCCCTATGGGGTCCCTCCTCCTCCATCACCACGGGGACACCCCCCTCCCCTCCAGGCTCCCCGTCCCCAGCAGGAGACACCCCCTGCCCCACGGAGTCTCTGTACCCAACACCCCAGGGACCCCCACCACCCTCTGGGGGGGTCCCTCACCCGCCCACCTCACGCCCCCCCCCCCCAAAACCCCTATGGGGTCCTTCCTCCTCCATCACCGCGGGGACACGCCCCCCGCGGGGTCCCTGTCCCCAGCACTCCGGGCACCCCCACCACCTCATGGGGGTGTCTCTTCCACCCCCACCACCCCGGGGCCCCCCCCCCCCCTCGTGGCACCGCACCGCGCCGCCCCCCCACCTCCCCGCGCGCACCTACCTGCGACCCCGCCGTGACCCGGAAGCACCCGCCCCTTCCGGTTCCCCGACCCCACCCCGGAGCCGCGGTCCTCCCGCCCGCCGGGGGGCGCCGCTCTCCCCTGCGGCCGGCGCCATGGCGGCGGGGGACAGCAGCGGCTGCTCCCTGCGGGTGGGCACCGGGCCGGGCCTCCCCCCCGAAACCCCTTCCCCGCGCCTTCCCCCCGTTCCCTCCCGGTAACGGCCACCTCTCCCCCCCCACCCTTGCAGCTCCCCGGGCTGTGCCCCCCGCCCCGCCGCCGGGACCCCTTCGTGCTCCGCCGGGGTAAGAGCAGGCCCCGCCACCCCCACCCGCCTGAGGAGGGCCCCGCGCCGCCCCCTCACCCCGCCGTGTCCCCCCGCAGGTGGCCGCGGCGATGAGGAGGAGGAGGAGGAGGAGGAGGAGGAGGAGGAGGAGGAGGAGAGAGGTGGGTGCCGGGCCCACCCCTCCTCCTTGGAGCAGGCGGGGCGCTGAGCGGGGGGGGCCTGCGGCTCTTTACCCTCTAATTAAGCTCCTCGGGGGTGGCCGGGGTGGGTGAGAGAAGAGCTGCGGATGGCGTCGCTCAGAGGCCTTTCACAGGGTCCATCCGTCCCCCCCCCCCCCCAAGGCCCTGCTGTGGAGAGAGGGGTTTGGGGAGCGGGCTGTGCTGCGGACGGGCAGCTGGCTGCATGGTCACGTCGGGAGGGTGGCAGTGAACGGCTCAATGTCCAGCTGGAGACTGGTGACAAGCGGTGTCCCTCAGGGGTCCTTTCTGGGACCAGCGCTGTCCGGTATCTTCATCAATGGCGTGGATGCTGAGATTGAGGGCACCCTCAGCAGGTTTGCTGATGGCACCAAGCTGAGTGGCGCGGCCAACACGCCTGAGGGATGGGATGCCATCCAGAAGGACCTGGACAGGCTGGAGAAATGGGTGCATGTGAACCTCATGAGGTTCAACCAGGCCAAGTGCAAGGTCCTGCCCATAGCTGGGGGCAATCCCAAGCGCAAATCCAGGCTGGATGGAGAATGGATGGAGAGCAGCCCTGAGGAGAAGGCCTTGGGGGTGTTGGTGGACAAGCCAGCAATGTGCGCTGGCAGCCCCGAAAGCCAGCGGCATCCCGGGCTGCATCCCCAGCAGCGTGGCCAGCGGGCGAGGGGGGACTGTGCCCCTCTGCTGCGCTCTGGGGAGTCCCCCCTGCAGCGCTGCCTCCAGCTCGGGGGGGGCCCAACAGCAGAAGGACACGGAGCTGTTGGAGCGGGGCCGGAGGAGGGCCCGGAGATGCTGCGAGGGCTGAGCCCCTCTGCGGGGAGGACAGGCTGGGAGAGGGGGGGTTCAGCCTGGAGAGGAGAAGGCTCCGCGGAGACCTCAGAGCCCCTTCCAGTGCCTAAAGGGGCTCCAGGAGAGCTGGGGAGGACTCTGGGTCAGGGAGGGGAGCCATAGGATGAGAGGGAACGGTTTTAAGCTGGAAGAGGGGAGATTGAGATGAGATATGAGGAAGAAATTCTTTCCTGTGCGGGCGGTGAGCCCCTGGCGCAGGTTGCCCCGAGAAGCTGTGGCTGCCCCATCCCTGGAGATGTTCAAGGCCGGGTTGGACGGGGCTGGGAGCACCCTGGGCTGGTGGGAGGTGTCCCTGCCCAGGGACCCCCTGCCCTTTAAAGAGGTCCCTTCCAACCCAAACCATTCTGTGATAAGTCTTTATTTTTTTAACGAGTTTCTGCCTTTTCTAGCGGACTTGGCAGAAACCTCCCTGCTGAACAAGCTGATCCGCACATCCCTGGTGGAATCCAGGCACCACGTGGAGATCCTGCAGCAGGACCCCAGCTCCCCGCTCTTCTCCATCAAAACCTTCGAAGAGCTGCCCCTGTGAGTCACCCAGCAAAGCCCGAGAGCCACTGCAGCTTGTCACGTGGGCCCTTTTTGATTCTTTTTTTCTTTTTTTTTTTTTTACAGGAAGAAGGAGCTTTTACAGGGGATTTACATCATGGGCTTCAACAGACCCTCCAAAATCCAGGAGACGGCTCTGCCCATCATGCTGGCGTATCCGTGAGTAGTAATGCCGAGCGGGTGAGCCCTGGGCTCCCTCGAGGCATCCCCGGCATGGGGGACGCCTGACCTTTGCGCTCCACTAAGCAGCCTTTGCCTTGCAGGCCCCAGAATCTGATTGCCCAGAGCCAGTCAGGGACAGGGAAAACAGCAGCTTTTGTCTTGGCGATGTTGAGCAGAGTTAATGCCGCTGAGAAATACCCGCAGGTAACGCAGGAAAGGGAAAGCTGATGCAGGAGGGGTTTGCCCGAGCCCTCGAGACGCTGCCTGGGGGCAGAGTGCTGATTTTTATCCCCGTCTGTGTATGATTTTATCCGCTGGAGGGGAACAATAAACCCCCAGGTGCTGTCGCAACAGCAGGTAGGATGGAACGCAGAGTGCCCACGAAAGGGAGGGACCTTTTCTCGCTAGCAGCAGATTAAGCCAGGCTTTCGATGTCCTGGAAGTGAAATTTTGATAAGTAACTGCAGAGACTGTTTCTGGTGTCTTCGACGACCCCACGAGCCCCAGCTGCCTCTCTGCGCGCAGAACCGTCTTTGCGAGCAGGTTACTGCGATGGGAAGTTGCTCAGCTCAAGCCTACGGGGCGATTTGAGCCATCGCTTTAAAGCTGGGCGCAGAAACGCTCTGCCCCCTGCTTTAGGAGATGAATTTCTCCCTCAGAAATCACGACAGTGACTTCTTTCTGCCTGCGTCCCTTGAGCTGTGCCGCGTTCCCAGCTCCCTCCGCTCCAACTCCCCGATTCCCTGGGGCTTTTGAGGGAATTTAGCGCTGTGGGGGTTTTCCTCTGCTCTTCCTTCTGTCCTTCGGAACACCTCGTTGTCTGCCTGGTTTATCCCATCCCGGGAGCGCCCTTGGGCTTCGAGTCGAGGCGATCCTCGTCTGACAGCTCTCTTCTCTCCCCCACAAGTGCCTCTGCTTGGCTCCCACCTACGAGCTGGCCCTGCAGATCGGGCACGTGATCAAGAACATCGGGCAGTTTTGTGCTGACATCAAGGTGACGTACGCTGTCCGGGGAAACCAAGGTGAGTCGGGTCCTGCCTGGCGGAGCTACCGGCACTGCGATGGGAGCGTTTAGTGAGTACAGGGACCCACTCTGAGAGCCCAAAAGCCACACAGGCCCCCATGAAGGCAAATGAAATAGTGTCTGTATTCCCCCTCTCCTGCTGAGGAGTCTCTTTCATGCCCGCTGGCTGCTTCCAAACTCCCTCCTTCCCATGTGGGGCTGGTTTCCCCCCCAGGAGGCTGTAGGGAAGTGTCAGCCCTGCTTGCGATTGTAAATCTCAGTGCAGTGACCCCCCTGAAAAGCTGGAATCTAAGATAACCGAGGGACAAAGATGCTCAAAGCAGCAGAAACGCGTCGCGTTTGGAGGCGCTGTGATGGCATTTCCCCTCTCGCAGTTCCACAGGGCAGCGTGCTGGAGGAGCAGATCGTCATCGGGACTCCGGGGACGATGCTGGACTGGTGTTTCAAACGGCGAGTTATAGACGTGAAGAAGATCAGTATGTTCGTGCTGGATGAAGCCGACATCATGATCAACACGCAGGGCCTCTCCTGTCAAAGCATTCGCATTCAGAGGTGAGTATTCCGGACGGCTGGCATCCCGCTTCCCTAGTTTTTTCCCCCATCTTTTCTCGGCTTTGAGGGAATTGGGCACAATCAAGTACATCTGGGCACCAGGCTGCTCTCCAGGGCCAACGAGTCCTTTTTTCTCCCCTCCAGGTCTTTACCCAAGGGCTGCCAGATGCTGCTCTTCTCTGCCACCTTCAAGGAAACCGTGCGGGCCTTCGCCGTGCAAATCATCTCCAGCCCCATCGTGATCAAGCTGCGCGAGGAAGAGCTCACCCTGAGCAACATCAGGCAGTACTTCTTCGTGTGCAGGAACCGGGAGGAGAAGTACCGAGCCCTCTGCAACGTCTATGGCGGCATCACCGTCGGTCAGGCTATGATCTTCTGCCAGGTAAAGCGGCTCAGCTCCTCCCAAGAGCCTCAAAACCGAGGAGTGGACACCCGGGAAGGGTGGGGAACGTGTTGCCAGCGGCGTTTAACAGTGGGGTTTTCACAGCATCGCTACTACACATTGGGACCACCTTTGCCTGCGTGTCCCAATGGGGGCTACTTCCTCATCCACCTCATTTTCACCTAATTTTGAGGTGCTAAAAAACACCGGGAGCTCCCTTGAGAGGAGCAGGGGGCTCGGGAGCCAGGGGGGAATAATCAGTGTGTGCGAGCAGAGCCAAAGCTCAGCCTACCTCTCCCTCGGCGCATCCAGACTCGGAAAAGCGCGGACTGGCTGTCGGTGGAGATGAGCCAGGACGGGCACCAGGTGGCCATCCTGACGGCGGAGCTGACGGTAGCCCAGCGGGCCAACGTCATCCAACGCTTCCGTGATGGGAAGGAGAAGGTGCTCATCGCCACCAACGTCTGCGCCAGAGGTACCTCCGGAAAACCCAACACCCCCTTTTCTTTCCGATGGCATGAAACAACCTTCCTGGCCTGGGGTTCTTCTGGTGGCAGCGTGGCCTCAAGCAAGGGATCCTCCGGGGCGAGGTGATGCCTTCCTCTCTCTTTTTCAGGGATCGACGTGCAGCAGGTCACCATCGTGGTGAACTTCAACCTCCCCACCGATCCGAAGCACCAGCCAGATTTCGAGACCTACCTGCACCGCATCGGGCGGACGGGACGCTTTGGGAAAAGGGGCATCGCCTTCAGCATGGTGGAAAGCCAAAACGTGGGGCTCGTGCAGATGATAGAGAAGCATTTCCGTGAGTATCCTCCTCTCTCCGGGAGGCGGTTTTGGGACCAGTGATCCCCCTCTGGCTCGTTTGCCATCGGCGAATGGACCTTTGCTCATCCCTGGGTGTGGGCGACAGTTTTCCTTTCATCCCTTCACCCTTTTAGGGTCATTTTTTTTTGTCCTCCAGCAGCCAGATCTTCAGAGGAACAGCCCAGCAGGTTGTGCGTGATTTGCAAGGGACGTTACCGGTGCCCAGGATGCTTTAACACCTCTTCTTTGTTCCCTCCTTCAGGCATTTTATCTGCTTTTACCCTGCAAATCCCCATCCCGGGGCGGGGGGAGCTGTCACCCTGGCTTAGCTCAGCCCTGGCTGGGGGAGAGGAGCCGGCAGCCGAAATCACCCAGATTTTCCCCCCATAGTGGAAATTGATTGTCGCTCCTAAATGTCAAGAGGATTTTCATGGGATTTGCAAGATCCCGGCTGCGCCGGGAGGCAGTTCAAATCCCCGGTGCCTGCTTTCCCTTGGGATTTTTTTTAGGGAAAAAACGGTTATCGAAACCTTTCCGCTGTGCAGAAAACCACCTCCCTTCCTCGGCTTTGTCCTCAGAGCTGCCGAACCGTCTTGGCAGCTTGTCCTTTGAAACTGAAACGCCAGACGAGCTCGAGGCGGACACCTGGCAGAGGAGACACGCGCCAGATAGTCTGGCAAAGATACGTATTTTTTTTTTGAGTATCAGAAGCGTCAGACAACGGCGATGAGCGGCTCAAATAACTGCGAGGTGGATGAGTCCCGACCACACAATCGGCCCCCAGCAGCCTGGGATTTCCCTGGGATGAAAATCCGAGCGGATGAACGTTTTTAACGCTGTGACATTGCCATTTGAGGGCACAGATGAGGATAACGAACCTTCCCAATCCCACGTGGCTTCGGAGGTGGGAACAGAGAGCGGGAGGCGCATCTGGAAGCCAAACCCGACCCGCTGCTTCTCGCTTGGGCCACCTCCTTGCTGTCCTAACAGCCTTGTCTGGGCCCTTCAGCCAGTCCACGCGGCGCTTCCTCTGCCTTTATTTGACTGTCGCTTGAAGGCCGCGGCATGGAAACGCTCCACTCAGCGCGTCAGGGAGCGCAAACACTGGCTCGTGGTGGGGCTGGGTTTGGTTTTTACCTGGTCGTGTCAAACACTGATGGTTTTTTTTTCTTTTATTTTTTCCCCCTTCTTCTTACAGAGACCAGGATCAAGCAGCTGGACCCGGACGACATGGACGAGCTGGAGAGGCTTCAAAGCTGAGCGAGGAGCGGGGCTTCGCTCCCCCCGCATCCCAGTCGCGGTTAGGAAGGGAAGGAAAAGTTAGTGGGGAAAAATCTCCCAGTTCTCAGCGCTTCCGAAAGCTGTTTCGGTTTTGTTGTGATGTTTTAGGAGAAGACGAGGCGAGGGGGGAACCCTCAGACCTTGCTTGTCCTTGGTTTTGTTCCTTGTTGTATCTCTGAGGTTTTTGTCGCCGTGACTTGGCATGGCTCGAGGAATCCCCCGAGGGGCTTCACCACAGGGTAACGCTCCTCAAAAACAGGTCTCGGGGGCAGAAAACAGGTAAAGTCGGGTAAGCGGCCCAAAAAAATCACCTCCGGGCAGCAGTGGGGAGTAGTGTTTCTGCCAGCAAAATGTTGGAAAAAAAGTTAAATAAGAAAAAAAAGAAAATTCAGGAGAAAGGAGTGAGTTATGGAAAAAAAAAAACCAAACCACCCAGTCTCGCTAGATGGCAGCATGAATCTGCCGCTGCCATCCCAAATCCTGTCAGGCCCGAAACCAAGCATTTGGGACCCAAAATTCAAACATTTGGGACCCAAAATTTGAGCATTTGGGGTCATGTCAGTGGTGGGGGGAGAGGTTGGACCCAAAAGGCTTATCCCTTTGCTCCTGGCAAACTAATTGCTAATAAAACAGAATTATTTCCAATTCGTGGGGTGTTGTTGCTCTTCCTTTGCCCAAATCCCTTGAAATTTATCCCTTATTTTACTCGCAGAAGGAGTTTTATTGGGTCAAAGCGTTGACGACGGTGTCACGGATCTGCCACCGCCCCACCCCTCCTCTCGCTTTTCCAGTTTCTCCCCAAAACGGATCCATATGGGCAGAAAAACGCGACCGGGGGCGGTGGGCAGCGGCTGGAGGTCAGAACGAAGCCCGAAGCCTCACCCCGGCTCTGCAGCCCCCCCGGTGTCCGGCTTTTACCCATTTTGGCCATTTCAAGCCCAAAAACCTCTTTCCTTCCAGCTTAGTTTTTGTTAATAAGCAACTAATTCTAATGAAAGAGTGAAGGCGGGAGCTTGATCTGCTCTGGATGTGACCGTACCCCGCTGGGTCCCGGCTTTGGGGACGGGGTGCAACGGGCTCCTGTGTCATCCCATGTCCCGTCCCTGTTCCCCCCCCCACCATCCGCACCCCAAAATCCTCCCGCTGGGGTGCTCCATCCCCCCCAACCCCTGCCCGGGTGTTGCATTTCAGCGTTGCCGCCCCCGCCATGAATGTTTGATGGGCCGGGGCGCAGCGGAGAGCGGGAGATGAAATATCAAACCCCGCTGGCGGCCGAGCACCCGGCTTCCCCCGGCTCCCAAACCCCACGATTTCAATCGAGGTTGGGGGGGGCCCAACATATTTTCTCCACTTTTAGCCAAAAAAAAAAAAAAATTTGGAGGTGGATATAGGAATAAATTACCCCTGGGGGCGGGGGGGGAGGAGGTGATGCTGCCACTCCTGCAATGAGCGTGTGCATCCTCAGCCCTGAGATTGCAGGGGCTGGGTTCCCCCCCCAACTCCATGCCCAGGTTTATAAATAATTAACGGTTAATCAGGGCCGGGCTTAATTACCCGGAGGTAACCTGAGAGGAGCAGCCCTGCTTGGGCGTCCCGCCGAGGAGGGGGCTCGGTGCCGGCTATGGCGCCATGGAGCGCGGCCGGGCACCGCTGCCGCGTTGGAGGGGACCCTGGATCCTCTGCCTGCTGCCGGCGCTGGCGGGGGGTGAGCAGAGACCCTGAATTCCCCCTTTCCCTCCCCAGATTTTCCCCGAGCGGAGACCTCACGGACTCGTCGCGCCTCTTGGGCCAGGTCAGCCGCTGGCGGCCGGCGAAGCGGCTTATGAGGAGCGGACGGTGACGGGGATCCGGGGCCGTGCGGTGGAGCTGAGCTGTGGGCCGGTGGCATTGGCACCACCGGCGGTGGTCTTCTGGAGCTTCACGGGCAACTCGGGGCCGCCGCGGGCCGTGGCAGTGGGCTCGGGCCGGGAGGTGGTGGTGGCCCCCGGCACGGGGACGCTGGGCCGGGTGAGCCTGCGCAACGGGACGCTGGAGCTGCGGGAGCTGCGGGCGGCCGCCCAGGGCCGCTTCCTCTGCCAGGGGCTCTTCCCGGAGTGGGGTCGGCTCCGCATCGGCTACGCCGCCGTCCTCCTGCGAGTCCTGGGTAAGCTGCCGGCCGGTGACCTTCCCCGGAGCACTATGCTAGCCACCGACTGGCCAGCAGCACCTTTCCCTGGCTTGCCGGGAAGCATCCCCTCGCCCACTAGCCAACAGAGGCTTCCACTGGCCAATGTACTGTGCTACTGGCCGATGAAGCATCCCACTAGCCAGTCAAGGGCCCTACTAGTCAACAAAGCATGCCACTAGCCAGTATAGAGCCCCCACTAGCCAAGGTAGTGGCTCACTAGCCAACAAAGGGCCCTACTAGTCAGTGAAGCATGCCACTAGCCAACAAAGGGCCCTCACTAGCCAGTGTAGAGCCCCCAGTAGCCAACACAGGGCCCCACTAGCCTATGAAGGGCCCCACTAGCCAACAAACCATGCCACTAGCCAGTGTAGAGCCCCACTAGCCAACAAAGCATGCTACTAGCCAGTGTGGAGCCCCCACTAGCAAAGGTGGTGGCCCACTAGTCAATGAAACACCCCACTAGCCAACAAACCATGCCACTAGCCAGTGTAGAGCCCCACTAGCCAACAAAGCATGCTACTAGCCAGTGCGGAGCCCCCACTAGCAAAGGTAGTGGCCCACTAGTCAATGAAACACCCCACTAGCCAACAAAGGGTACCACCAGGCAGTGAAGCATGCCACTAGCCAACACAGAGTCCCCCCTAGCCAATGTAGTGCCTCGCTAGCCAACGACAGGCCCCACTAGTCAATGAAGCATGCCACCAGCTAACGTAGAGCCGCACTAGCCAACATAGTGGCCCACTAGTCAATGTAGCACCCCACTAGCCAGCAAAGCACCCTGCTTGCGAACATAGCGCTCCACTAGTCAGCAAAGCACCCCGCTAGGCAACGTGGCACCCCACTAGCCAACATAGTGCCGTGCTAGCCAACATAGCACTCCCACTACCCGACACGGCACACCGCTAGCCAATGTAGAGCTGCGCTAACCCACGTAGCACCCCATGAGCCAACACAGCACCCTGCTAGCCAAAGTAGCTCACCAACAGCCAACATGGCACTCACCAGCCAACAAAGCGCTCCGTTAGCCAAAGTAGAGCTCCACTAGCCACCAAAGCACCCCACTAACCAACACAGCACACCACTAGCCGATGAACTCCCCTGCCTCCAGCCAATGTAGCGCCCCACTAGCCAACACAGCACCCCACTAGCCATCCCCATTGCCTTACCCTGGCCAACCCAGCATCCCACCAGCCCATAACTGGTCTCAGTAGCCCACACATGGCCGCTCCAGCTAGTCCCCATGCCCACAGCCGGGCCACCCCCTCACTAGCCCACAGATGTTCTCACTATCCATCCCTCTAACTGCTACAGCGCCTCACTAGCCAATAAATCATTTGGGCTGGAAAGATCATCCCCGGGTGGGACTGGAGGGATCTGGGGGCTACGGGCAGGACCGGGGCAAGTGGCCGGCAGCTTCAGGGGCCGCTCACGGCTCGGTGTCCCCAGTGCCCGTCTCCAAGCCCTTTGTGCGGCCGACGGCAGCAGCAGCGGCGGAGGGGGCGGCGGTGGCCCTGATGTGCGCCGTGCGGGAGGGGACGGAGCCGCTGAGCTTCTCCTGGCAGCACCGGGAGCCCCGGGGGGGTCCCTCGGCGTCCCCCGCGGGGCTGGGGGACTCCGGGGCGGAGCTGCGCCTGACACCCGCCAACCGCAGCCACGCCGGCTGGTACGCCTGCACCGTGCGCAACGAGGTCAACAACCACACCAGCGAGCCCGTCTACCTGGACATCGTCTGTGAGTGCCCCAGGGCTTGCACCCACCTTCCTGGGGGGGCTGCCCCAAGGTGGGCACCAGCTGCGGGGGCAACCTCAGGGCTGGAGATGCCACCATGGCCACCATGGCATGTCCATGGCCACCAAGCATCCTGCCACCGTGATATGTCCATAGCTACAGGCACCAAGCACCTTGTCACCATGATGCCTCCATGGCCACCATGGTACAGCTATGGCCACCATGATGCATCCATGGCCACCATGCACCCTGCCACCATGACACCTCCATGGTCATCATGACATGTCCATAGCCATCACATGCCATGCCACCAAGGTGTATCCATGGACACCATGCACCTTGCTACTATGGTAGCTCCACAGCTACCACGCCAGCGTGGTGCATTTATGGCCACCATGCACTATGGCACTTCCACAGCCACCAAGCACCATGCCACTACGGTGTGTCCATGGCCACCATACACCGCGCCACCTCTACAGCCACTGTGTCAGCACGGGGCATCTATGGCCACCATGCACAGTGCCGCTGTAGTGCCTCCATGGCCACCATGCACCCTGCCACCGTGATGCCCCCATGGCCACCGAGGTATGTCCATGGCCACCATGTACCCTCCCACCTTAGTGCCTCCATGGCCACCACGCACCATGATGTGTCCACAACCGCCATGGTGCACCCTTTCTAAGGAGGCTTCCCAGGCTGGTTTCCCACCAGTGGGAGGATGCCCCGGGGTGGGCTGCATTCCCTCTGTGGGGATGTCCCCGTGGCTAAAGGACCCCGTGTCACCACAGATGGCCCCGACGAGCCGGCTATCAGCGTGGAGCCCTTCTCCCCCGAGCAGGGGGGCTTCTCGGCGGGCGAGCGGGAGGACGTGGTGCTGAGTTGCCTGGCTCCCTCCAACCCCCCCCAGCCGCTACGTCTGGCTGCACAACGGTTCCCAGGTCCACACCGGCCAGACCTACGTCATCACCGCCATCGCCCGGGCCCAGGCGGGCACCTACACCTGCCTGGCCGAAAACACCCACCTCCAAACCCGAACCCAGGCCACCATCGTCCTCACCGTCTACTGTAAGTAACCCTGGAGGGAGGGGGGTGGCCCAGTGAGTCCCCCCCACCAGGGCAAGATGGACCAAGGCGGCTCCCCGGTGAGGACGTGGGTGCAAGTGGGCAGTTTGGGTGGTGGCGGTGGGTAAAAGCAGGGTGGGGGACAGGTCCCCCCACCCTACCCCAGCGCCGACGGTGTCCTGCAGATCCACCAGCCGGGAGCCCCAGCTGCTCTGCCCAGGCCACCGGTGACCTGCAGGAGGTGGCCCTGCGGTGCCGCTGGCCAGGGGGCTTCCCCCCGGCACGGCTGCGCTGGGTGGGCCCCCAGGAAGAGGAGGAGGAGGAGGAGGAGGAAGAGGAGGGGAGGATGGGGATGAGTTTTTCCATGGCCACCAGCATCCAGCCAGGGACAGCCACCAGGAACGGCAGCTCCTTCTCCTGCCTGGCCTCCCACCCCGCGCTGCCGCAGGGTGCCGCCTGCGGGACCACCCTCTGTGAGTGCCGACAGCTCATCCCTCACCCCCCCCCCCCGAAAAAAATCCCTTCCTGAACCCCCCACTTTGGCACAGCAGAGCCACGGTGACCCCCCCCCGCCCATGCCATGGCCACACCGTGGAGTGGGCAACGCCTGGTGACACTGCGTTAGCTGGGACCACCAGCTTGCTCCAAAATGGGGGGCCCCATGGTGCAAGTCAGGGGTGTCTTGGGGTTTTTTTTTGGGGGGGGGGGGGATGCTTTGGCACAGCATCACAGCACCCCACCCCAACGCCTCTCCATCCCGCAGGGGTCCCGGCCGGCAGCCCCTCCTGCGCGGCAGCGGCCACCAAGGGTGACGAGTACGTGATGCTGCAGTGCCGGTGGGAGGGGGGGGACGCCGCCGGCCACCCTGCGCTGGCAGGACGGCGGGGGCCAGGCCTTGGGGGACGCCTCACCCTCCGCCACCGCCCTGGTGCTGAGCGCCGACGGCAGTTTGGGGGGCCGGGATTTCGTCTGCGCCGCCACCCACCCGCTACGTGCCGCCGGCGCCGAGTGCCGCCTGCGGCTGGGTAAGCCGGATCTGTCCCCAGGGTGCCCTCGCCGTGCCGCGGTGGGGTGACACGTCCCTGCCAGCTCTGTGTGTCCCCCCCCCCTGTTCTTGCCGCGCAGATGTCCCCGAGCTGGAGGCAGAGAGGAGCGAGGTGGCGGTGCTGGAAGGCAGCGAGGCGCGGTTGGCGTGCCGGCGAGGCGGTGGTGCCAATCTGGGTGCCGCCGTGGTTTGGTACGACCCCAGGGAGCGGGAGGTGACGCCGGGGTTGGCCAAGTACCGTTTGGAGCGGGGAGAAACGTGGGTCAACCTCACCGTCCTGGATGCCGAGTGGCCAGGGGACGGTGGGATCTACCGCTGCACCGCGGCCAACGCTGTGGGCACCGCCAGCCTCCCCGTCCGGCTCCGTGTGGACCGTGAGTCCTGGGAGGTGTGGGGAGGGCCCCCCAGAGTGGGCTTAGGTGGGGGTGTCACACCCCTCCTGCCGGGCTCCGTCTCACCGCAGGGTACCCGGCTCCCCCCAACGTCACCATCAGCAAACTGCGCTACACGCGGGCACGCACCGAGGTGCGGCTGGAGTGGCGGACGCAAGGCGCCGGCAACCTCACCGGCTTCGTGGTGCAGCGGCGCCAAGCCAAGAAACCGCCCCGGCGGGCACCCGGCCCCTGGGAAACGGCCGCCGGTGACATCGAGCCCCACTCCCGTGACCGGCGCCTGGGGGGGCTGGACCCAGCCGTGGTCTACGCTTTCCGTGTCCTGGCCGTCAACCACCGGACGGCCGGACACCCCTCCGAGGTGCAGACGCCAGGTGAAGTTGGGGGGTGGGGACACCACACTGCTACGTGGGGGCAGAGCAGGGTTTGAGTGGAGAAGGGCGACGTTTGCATCGTGGCGGAGCTGCGGAACCAAGCGCGAGGCGCCGTCAGTAGGTTTCAGAGTGAACAGGGCAGGCTCCCACCTCCCTGTGCTTTTCCGGGCTCTGCCAGGCCTTGGCAGGGGGGTGTCTGCTGCCTCCTCTCCCTCTGCGCAGCTCGCACATGGGTGCCTCGTTACCCTAATTAGCCGCAGGGCGGGGACAGGCTGATGAACCACCCCTCTCTTTCAGCCGAGCCTCCCTTCGAGGCCTACCCAGCGGTGACGGGGGCGGCAGTGGTGGGCATGCTGGTGGCCACCGCAGCATCACTCCTGGCCGTGCGCTGGGTCGCCCACCACCGGGACACCCTTCCATGTGAGTGCCGGGGTCGGGGGGGGGGCACAGCAGGACCCCGGGCACCCACACCTCACGTCTGTCCGTCCGTCTGTCCCCAGGGCTGCACGACCTGCTCTTCCGCACGTGAGTGACCAACGGCCCTTGTCCTATCATTGCCACATCCCAGCGCCGGTGAGACCCCCCCCACCCCTCCCCTCGCCCTCAGGGCCGGTCCTGGCGCCCAGGAGCCCATGGGCACACCAGAGGATGCCGAAACAGCCGCAAGCAGGGAGGAGGGAGCAGCACCGGGAGACACGGACGCCCCCAGCACAGCGGCAGGTAACAGCAGCCACGGGGCAAGCCAAGGGTGAGCCACCCGCCCCAGTGACCTGGCACCCACCCGGTGTCAGCAGGGGCTCTCCCACCCCTTGCAGAGCCGCTCTCGGCACCGCCGGACACCACAGACGACGCGCCGGTAAACGTCACCATCACTGTGACAGCAACGCCATGACCGCTCCCGGCTTTTCCTCTTTATTTCCCTTCCCTCCCTGTGTTTCATGCCATGGGACAGCAGCGTCCTTGGTGTTAATAAAGCCGGGAAGGGCGTACACACGTCTCCCAAGCCTCAGCTCCTGGGACGCTGCTGGAAAAATAGCCGTAATCCAGACCCGGCACCAAAAAAATTAAAAAAAATTAAAAAAAAAAATCAGGGTTAGTGGCTTTTCTAAGCCCCAAAAGTATGGGGGAACGGTGAAACCGTGATCTAGCCCAGGCAGTGGGAGGCTTCACCAGAAGCCTCGTGCCAGGTTTTACCCATTTTTAGGCACTGGGGAGAGGTCAGCTGGCTATAAAAAGCAGGCACAACACGGCGATGAGCCTGCTGGCACCCGCTGAAAACCCCTCCAACTCAGCCTCAAGGCTTCAGAGTTACTCCTGGAGCTAAAATAAATATTTAGGTTAAAATAAATATTTTCTCACCGATGGGAGAAAAAAAAAAATCCCAAGGCTGAAGCTCTGCTCTCAGCCCAAAGGCTTTTGGCGGCTGCGGTCGCTGTTTCGGGACCAAGCGGAATTTTCTGCAGTGCCAAGAGAGCCACAAAGTTTTGGTGGGGTGGGGAAAAGGTCCTCATCTTCACCCCAAACTCCCCATTTTCAGGCCAAAGCGCAGGATGGTAAAAATAGCGATTAGCGATGTTTTTTTGCCACGCTGCTGCAAGCAGAGGGAGACAAGGTCTGAGGAAAGGGGTGAATGATCCCCAGTGCTCCTTGGCCCTTGTGTGTGTGATAAACGAGAGCGTCCTGGGCCATTTTCTCCTCTATTTGCTTAATAACCCATTGGGAAGTATCAAGCGCTGAGATCCAACCTCACTCCAGTGCCTGTGGCGTATCAATCCCCACTCCTGCCATAAAGCAGCATCACTCTCTCTATCAAACCACCCCAAAAAAATAAAAACCCAACCCCAAAACCCTGCAAAAATTACATCGCTTCAAAATATATATAATTTCCAAAGGAATATTACAGCTTCTTGGGAAGATATAGCGTCTTTCTACGACACAACCATAAAAAAAGGGATGCACGTGCAGGGTCTGATTTAAGCGAGCTCGTTTAAAAATACAGTTAAACCTCAGTGTTTGGGGAAAACAAAGCAGCCAGAGGTAAAACCCAACCACTCGCCTGCCAATCTCCTGAAGAAAGCCTTGCAGCAGGTCTTGGGAAGGAAAAAAATCCGGCGAGGGTAAAGCCAGGCTGCGAGGAGCGGACGGAGAAAGCCGTGTTTAGGAGAGGAGGAGAGAAAGGAAGAGGAAGGAGTGGGGCTTTGCAGCCGCTCCGGCGTAGGTGGCAGTCGAAGCCCACGGGTTTCACTGCGCGAGGTCCGGGGTGCCGGCACCAGGTTTGCGGGGAGCTTCAGAATTCAGCAGCTCTGGCTGGGAAGACGCACAACCTTAAAAACAAAAGCAAAAAAAAAAAAAAGAATATATTTATAAATAATACAAGGAAAGGATAAAAAAAAAAAAAACCAAACAACCCACCCCAACCCTTAAAGCAACCCCCAGAGACGCCGATTGCAAGAGCTTCCTCCTCAAACAGAAATCGCTCCCCAAAACCGCCCCCTCCTCGCTCGCAAAGCGGCTCCGCTGCACCTGTAGCGCTTTCACTCCCCGAGGGGTTTGCAGCAGCTCCAGCCAGGCCGACATCGCTTCCTCCCTTCCCAGCCCCGCGGCCGGCCTTGGCGAGGAAAACACACGCTGGGTGAAAAGGCGGCTGCACATGTGTCGCCTCGGGGCAGCTGTAATTGTAATTTATGTGCCTCATTTCTGGGGTTATGCGCTCTTGATTTTTTTGGGGGGGGGGGGCGGGGGGGGGGAGGGAGTGCTTTACAAGCACCGGTTTGTTTTATTTACTCTGATTAAATTTGGAAAGGGGGAAAAAAAAAAAACCAAAAACAACCAAACCAACCCACACCAAGAAAAAAAACCCTGCAGTTAACGTTGCAACACCTACCATCATGCTGTTTCCGAGGGGCAGGCAGGTTTCTTACAGCCACGCGGGAGCTGCTTCAACATGACTTGTTTCATTTCAGAGGTTCCTCACGCCATTTGTATTCCCTCAAATCAAGGAGTTAAAAGCGCGGTTGAACCGGATTTTGTCTTCTGCGAGCGGGAAGGCGAGATTTTCCTCCGTGCTTCCGCAAACACAAACACCTAAAGACACAACCAGGTCGCCAAACGGAGCTCTGCTTCTCAAGCCGCGCTGTACGGACTCAGCCCAGGTTCATTTTGTGTATTTTTTTTTTCTTGTTTTACCCACCGGGTTCTTCCCGGAGAAACCAGAAGAAGACAGGAGGCATTCATGGAAAGGAGGGTTCGAGTACCGCAATGCCATACTCGACCAGGAAGGTGGCAGCCATCGGTCATAAGCATCAGACCCTCTTTGCTAAGTCGCCGTAGCAGACTCCTCAGAAGCGCCTCTTACGCTGGTAATACGCCAGGGAAAACACACTCCATAGTTCCCATCGTTGTTCTTTATATTATTACAATTCTTTTTTTATACACATAACCAGGCTAGTTTTGCGGTGCGGGGCGAGGGGGAACAACAAACCATGGAATTTCAAGGCATAAATAATATAAAAAGGCAACCATTTTTAAAAACAAGATACATTCATATGACACTACTACAAAAAAATAAATAGTGACTCTCTCTGTTATAATTAACATCCCTCCATCACTCCCTTTCAGCCCCTTGGCTGTGCAGTTACTGGCGTTAAGTGGGGACAATGGTCACTTCCTCAGGTTTCCTGTGGCTGGAGCTGCCGAAGGTCCCCAGAAGCATTTAAGGCAACTCCGGATGAACTCCATCCTGGTTTTTCCTTACAGTCCTTCGAAACAGGCTGCAGAATAAGGGGACTCCAGCTCAAAACGTGGGTCGATGTTTCCGAGTGCACGCAGTTGTCGCCTGCAAAGCGAGAGGAAGGTGGGTTGTCGGTTGCTGTTGTTTGTTTGTTGGCTTGTTGTTTTCTTTCAAATAGATCATCCCCTCTTTCAGCTCAATGTACCCAACAAACCCCCAAAACTGAGATTAATAAAAGCGGGTGATGCTCTCCGAGCTCAGGCTCATTCCCACCGCACCAGGCACAAAACATCAGGCATCAGCTCAGAGCGTCGGCTCTAACCGAGCACGCCGACGGCGCCAACACCTGACAGGTCACACCGATCAGGTCAGCCCGACTTCCCCTGACGTTTCTGTGCCTACGGGACAGCTCTAGGCCGTCACAGATGCCTGCTCATTAGGGAAGACTCCATTAGGTAGCATTTCAGCAGTTTCGAGAGACCACAGGTGTGCTGTAGGTGCAGGCGACTGCAAGGCAGCATAAATCAGTCCCAGCCTCGTTATCTGGAGGGCGCCTCCTTGATGAGCTCCGTTTAGAGGCATCAATCACGAAGGGGCCAACAGCCACAGGCACCTGAGCATCGCTGCTCCCATTTTCCATGATGGGAAAGGCGGAACACTTAAAAATCATCTTTCTCAAGAAGCCAGCTCTTTTGTGGGCTTAATTACTAGCTTCTCCGCAATAAATTACGCGCCCTAACAGCTTATTCCCGGCTTCAAAGCTGGCGCTCTCCTCTCCTCTCCAGAATGCCTTACCATCCGTGTAATCCACGGAGAGCCGGTTCATGGCTTCTCGACAGCAGGGATGCTGGGCAGAAGGCTGCTCTGCTTTCTCCTTGCTGTCCTCCTCCAGCCGGGCGCTGCACTCCGGGACGGTGGAGGCCAAGCACATGGCCACCATGACGTGGTGATTCAGAGGTTTCATCTCCAAACCGTCCTGCTGGTAAGGTGCTACAATGGGCACGACAGGTAGCGCGGTGCTGCTGAAAGTGCCGTTGGTTTTGGTGAAACACCTGCAGATGGGACAACAAGCCAAAGCGGGGTTACTCGGAGCTGCTTCTTTCCACCACTTATCTCGAGAAACTGCAATTTTTAAGGACTTTACGGCTCTAAATTCACTGTAACAACAGTCAGCTTGCCAATTAAGTTTTACGTATATTTTTGGATCAATCCTGACATTAAGAAAAGGACCGAGCATTTTTAAATCCCAACAGACAGCCAAAAACATTCAAAACATGCGCTCGGTTACTCCCCCCATCGATCGCGACCCGATGACCTGACTCGCGAGCCCATTTCTCCATCAAGGGAGCCCCATAAAACAGGTTTTCACCGCCAAGAAAAAGACCTCAAGTTTGAAACCCAAACAGCAAACTGAAGTACATTGGAAAATAAATACTAAGTGTTATCAGAGTGAACGCAAATTAGAAAAATATATATCCAATATTATAAATATAACAACCCCTCTGCTGTGTAACTCAGACTGTGGCCCTATAATACACTCGTAAGGCTGTGAAAATGAAGTTAAACTGCTAAATCGATTGTTACAGCCAAGCTATTTAACCTGGAAACAAAAAGGAGCTGGAGCTTAAGAGACACACACAGTATTGCAGCATGCAGGGAAAACGCCTGCAGTGTTTGGAGCCCTGTGAACAACGTGGCCTCAGCGAACATTTACATAAGCAATTCCTCCGTAAGAAAGCCCCCCCCCCCCCCCAAAAAAAAAAAAAACCACACCACCACACTTCAGTGTGGTTTTATACAAAACCATGATTACCGCCAAAGTATAAGGTTCACTTGTACAGATGCCGTAAGCTTTGGGAAACTGCCCCCCAAAACGCTGCGTGTTTTGCAACGCAGAACAGAGATTGATCCTCAGATTAAAAAAAAAAAAAAGCATTGAAATAAGGACAGAGAACGTTCAAACCCACCACAAGCCAGCGATACTCTAAAATGCTCCCACAAAGATGACACAGGCTTCGAGGTTTTTTTTATATGCTGATATGGATACAACTCAGAGCGTTAATTATTTTTTTGGCTGCCAAATTTAAATATAACCCTCATCTTTTCTGCTCAGGGTGACAAGCAATGCATCTTGCTGTAAGTACCTGGTTATTATTGGGATGCTACCTATATTTTGACATATAAAAATTTGAGAGCAGGGATCTGGCTGTGCAGGTTCTGTTCTGTGTTTCTTTAGACTGATTCTGGGCCAAAACGGAGCAGGGTTGATCATTATATGGCTGAAAAAGGCAGGGAAGATGGGCTTTGACACCATCAGCGACAGGGCATCAGCCATCAGAGCCTACTTTGGTACTGAGGGATCAGCTGCTAAGTACCAAACTCAAACAGATTTAAAACTGGGAGACATTAAGCTCGGCAATCACAGTAAGGTCCTGCCAAAGTCCCCAAAAGCACTTTCATTGCAATAAAAAGGTCACGGTGATGAATAAAAACATAACTCTTGAAGGACTTGTCCTACAAACTCGCTTGGAGCCTCAGTTTGCACTTTCACCTGATAACTGCTATCAATATTGTCAGGACTATAAGAGCAACAAAACATCCACAAATAACACAAACTTTCTAGAGGAGGAACCCGGAGCAAGTTTCCCCCTGGCAGATGTTTCACTCGCAAAGCCAAACCACGGGACACAGGGGGATCCCCTTTAGCGGCTGCGGGAACGCACTCCCCTCCCAAACGCGAGGAGGACGGAGCAGCACCAACCTTCCTTTTCAACCTTCGCTCACCAATTTTGTCCTTCCGCTCCCATAACTGCCTCCAAAATCATTATTCCAAGTACCAAAATACCACAGAAGCCACTGAAGAATCCACATGAAACACATCTGGTCTTCAAACAAATCCATTTATTAGTTTGCATTTCTTTCCACAGAGGTTTTGACTGCACTCACTTATTATTAAAAAAAAAAGAAAAAAAGAATTCAGAGAGGAACCATTTAAAAATGTTTGGCTTTGCATGTTTATGGGGCTTTCTTTTTAAAGATACAGAGGTCGGTGTACTTCTTTGTATTACTGTACGGGCTCGAATGATGTTTCGAGACAGCAGTTCAGCCTTTTAAGCTTAAATAACCCCATTTTGATGGAAACTAGCCACTGGTATATCCAGAGCAGCGTGCGTGCGAATAGCAATGTAAAACCCCTGCTGCGGAAAACATATTTTCTATGAATTCTCGGTGCTAAAATCCTACCAAACTATAATTGGACTTAAAAGCCCACACCAGCCTAATTTAGATTTAAAGAGCTGGGAAACCAGACCGATGCTGGTTTATTTGAAGCGTGTTATTTCAGATTTCTGATCAGAATACAGCGAATTTGCAAAGAAGAGAGATCTGCAAGGATGTAAATTCTTCTGCAACCATCAGGCCTCTAGAGAGTTACAGTGCAAAAGCACCACAGAAGAAGGAAAAAAAAAAAAAATCAGTTTTCAATCCTAATGTAACAAGCTTAAACCACACTCGTCTTACCAGCTTTGTCCCCAATAGCAAAGCGGGTATCCACGTTTCAGCAACTCCGGCCCCTGGCAAGCCTCCATGAGCAGTTATGAGAGCATAAAGTGCTAATTTAAACAGAAGACTGAGGGATTTCACCGCTGTAATAATAAAACCTGCTCCGAGATGGCTATTGCTGAAACCAGCCATGGCAGCCAGCTAGTAAATACGTGAAACCTTTAGGATTCATTCGCACGTGGTCACAATTCAAACCACTGCTAAATTCAACCCCAAATCGGCAACAACTCCAGGCGTTCAGTGGAAATAGGCTAATTTGGGAACTAGCAGCACCAAGGTGGAACGTATGAGCAAGGCCAAGTGCACCTGAAATGCTCACGAGGTAGAGACCATCACCCTGCTAGGGGTGGTTCTGCTTGAACCCACCTTCCTCTGTCACGGCGCGGGTGTTCTGCGGAGGGAATTGCCTGGTGCACAAGGTGTGATAACTGGAGGGTGGGACAAGGCACGGTGGGACAAGGGACTCTGCACAAGCAAGAGCCCAGATGGAGGGGACAACCCTTACCTGCCTAAAGGAGCCCGAAGGCTGAACAAAGATGGGGCAGAGACCGCAGCCCCAAATCCCCGCTTGCCAAAACCTACCGACTTGAGTGTGCTAACCCAACCAGGTCTTTCTCCTCCTCCTCCCTGGTCCCTGGTGTAATACTCCAGCACGTTTCGGGTCCTCCCCGTTCCCCTCTCCCATGTCCTCCTTCCACTCCCCCAGCAGCAGGCAGGGAACGGAGCGGTCCCGGCTGCGCAGCTCTCCTGCCAAACAGAGGTTAATGGTCCCCTCTGGGGTAAGGCAGCTGTAAAGGACAACTTGTTTCTCTATCAAGCAGTCAAATATAGAACGGGGATGTGAAAATTCAAAGTTCAGACCCTGCTGATGACCCATCTGGGAGGAACAGTGCAGTTGCAGAGGATGGAACGCATTCTCCCTGCTTTCTTAAGACAAAAAAAGAAAAAGGCGCAATTAAAAATGTAAATATGCTTAAAACTGGAAAGCAAGCTCTTAATTATGGCATAACACATACAGCATGTTCCAAACGAGGGCCAGTCGCACACATCTTGATGACTGCTGTTACACAGCCTGCCCTGAGAGCAGACAATTGGCTTCTAACAAAACGGTAGCTCGTTTTCCCCAGAGACCAGCCGTGACACTGGTCTGGACAAAGCGTGCCCAGCTCTACCTGCGAGTAGCAGCCCGTCTCCATCACACTATCACACATACGTTTACGGAAGGAGGCAGAATTTAAAGCCTATTATATTTTTAAAAGTAAATCCAGGAAAATAAAGTGAACAGGTTTTCTGCCTTCAACAACAGCTTCATTTCAACTCAGCTTCTCCAGATGTACACCTCAAGGCAGCTAAGAATTTTAACAAGACAGAAAATTCAGAGTATGATTGAAAAAAAATCCAGAATTTACCAGTCAGAGCAGTCCAGTGTGTCTGACTTTCAGGTCTATATTTAGTCATTAAACTAACTAGAGATTTAGCCAGAAGCCTGGAAGGATATTCTTTAAAAATTTCAAATGTGGAAATCCAGACTCCCAGCTACAACAGAGACAGATTTTCCCTTATTCTACATGAGAATCTTTTTTTCCTCATGCAAAAACTGTATCCCACGCTGACAATGGCTGCCCAAACTGCTCCTGAAGGCCTGAAGAACCTCAAATCCCATGTTTTACAAGGAATAGTGTTGTGACAGCAAAGCTGCAACTCTAGTTCGTTGGTGTTCTTAAGAGAATGGCAGGAAACGTAAAGTAGAGAAGACCAATTAAATCCTATTTGACAAACTCCATATGGAATCATTTTGTTATCTCCAAACTGAAGAAAACACAGGAAATCAGGGTTTTTTTTTTTTAAAAAAATAATCCAGCGCTCAACCTGCCTTGCTTCTTAGAGAGCATCAGAGGAATATGTGGAGCAAAGCGAGCTCTAGGGGTTTAATAACTTGTTTTATTCCATCCCACAGACGATCACCAACCACCCTCGAGCCATCGAGCTCCTTCGTACCCTCAGCCAGGACTCAAGCTCTCTGCTTTCGTTTGCCCCAGCTTTAACGCAGCACACACAGCGCGGGGGGGTGTGTTGGTGAAGGTCCTGCCTTCGGGCGCATTTTACATCACCTGTTATTGTTCCGACAATTTCGGCAATTGATGCACTCCGAGGGGTCAGCCTGCGGCACCGCTGTGTACATCCCACCGCCCTGCAGCAGGAAGGATTTAAAAAAAAAAAACAATAATTAAAAAAAAATAAAATCAATCGCTATTCGAACATACGAGAGACAGTCACCCAGAGCAGAGAAGGCAGTTCAGCGCCAGCCAGCGCCCCGAGCCCTTTCACTTCATTTTCGAACTCGAACCACCTTATCAATCTTCAGATCCGTGCCCCGTAACGTGGCACGGCAACACTGAGCTATTATACAAAGCCAAACGGAGGGGTTTTGCCAGCACGCGTGTCAGCGAAAAGTAAATAACTGCAGCTTAGACAAGTATGTGGTAATTTCCCTGGTCTGTTTTCAGCTTAATACGCTCAGGTTTAATTTAATAAACACACTGTAAATATGTTTATTTTTAAACACTGATGACAGACATGAAAGCAAATTGCTGTTCATTAGCAAACTGTGCCCGTTCGGGAAGAGAGAGTATTAAATTTGCAGGGCTGATGTCACAACATAAACCCATCCCACTTTCCTGTAATTACTCCGATTAGATCAGTTTACTTCGCTACACTGATTTTTGAAACATTTAATATTTTTACAGATGGGGTAATTCCTTAGCCAGCAATGACTCTGGGTGAGAGGGATTTTGTGTTGTTAGTTTTGGCTGAGGGGGGGCATTACAAGCAAGTAAAAATGCCCAGATTAACACATACCTCATTGTTAAAGACTAGGCGGACACTGACGCGGCAGCCGCTGCAAAAGGGCGCTGCGGAGCCAGGCTACCCGGCTGTGTTTCAGGAGGGGAACCAGTTTGGGAAAGCTCACTCGATTTTTGAAATTTCATGTGGTAGATAACTTCTAACAATCCCTATTTCTGCAAAACCAGGGCTTATCCTTAAGTTTTTGAGGCTGCTCAGTCCAAAACGGAGCATCGAGGAAACGCCTAATTAGACTTGATTGCCATCCTGGCCAGTTTCTCTCTTCCTCATTTAGCCCAATCAATGAAACAATAAAGAGTCCTAACGAGGATGGGAACGTCCTGTTCCTCTGTGCTGCCTCACCCGTGTGCCAGTCCCGGTCCTTCTACATGGGAAGAGATTGCGTGACTCAAACTTTCTACATGGAAGTGGGGGGGAAGCAAAACTCAAACCATTTGCAATCAGACAGCGGCACCGCGTGTCCCATTGTGTGGCACGGAGGAGCTGCAAGCACCAAGACCCGTGTTACCACATGCTCTGCAAAAGATCCGTGTTTCCCTGCTTCCAAAAAGAAAATAATCAGGGGGGATAAAACACCAAGGCAAGCCCCCAAGCTTTCTGAAGGGTGAGCTTTTAAGCACCACAGAAATCTTCCCTTTCTGAGGGCTTCAACAGTTGGAGACTTTTGGAGAGTCTCACCCACCAGGAGGCTGGACAGGTCCAAAAAAACCCACAGTTTGGGCCTCAGTTGCTCTTGAAAGCAACCAAAAAGTGGCATTTCTCGCTACACGAGCGGACCAAAGACAGAATCGGGTGAAGAACCAACTGGTCTGGACTCAAAGCTGGAGTTAACCAAAGTGGCAACTACTGTGCAAGTGCTAATTTGTTGTTCAATAAAAAGAAGCGCTTGTGTTCAATTACTAACACAAACAATAGCCCCATTTTTTTTCCCTCCAGAATCAGCATGGGTTATTCAGACTTTTGAACTTTTTCTTTCAGTTTTCCTGGGCAATGTTCACAGTTTTGAGTAAGTTTAGTAAGTTTGAATGCAAGCCATCTGTTTCCATAGACAATAATGAAATCATTATTCTCTCTTGGAAACGGGACACATTTCAGCAAATGAAGTATTTTTCCACAGCATACAAAGGCTGGATCACAGACTTAAATTAGTTTTTAATTTTATTTTAAATTTCAAAACAAAAAACGAGGCTGTTTCAACAGTCACAAACAAGGGACTGAGGAAAAAAACCAACCCATCCAAAACCCAGCGTTATTACGCTGCTGCATTTCAAGATGTATGGGGCATTTTATTTTATGGAACCTCCTGCTACATTCGTGCTTTGCCATAATTAATAGCATTGCTTAGAGTTACAGATCTGAAACAGGTGGGGGAAAAACGGGTGATCCATAAAGCTGCAGAATAAGCAGCTATAATTAAATCTATTTAACTTGAAGATTGAGAAATACCATATGTACAAGTAAAGTATCTCAGCCCAGTACTGAAGCATTCTCAGAGCTTACATGCTGTTAGGAGGAGGGCAGAGGCAGATTTCCCAGAGTAAGTGGAATTCTTGCTGTCATCTGATATTCTCAAATGAAAACCATGATGTTTGTATCACAAATATCAGCCCAGTTGCTTCCTCTGGGATAAGTAATTTAGTGGAACTGGCTGTTATCAATGGATGAGTATTTCCCCCCACCCGAATTAAGCCTGCGTCTCCAACCTCTGCATAAATCCCAAGGTCTTACGGCGAGCGGAAGGCTCAGCCTAGAGCTTACATTCACAAGATGGTGGGGATGTTCATAGTCCATGTGCGTCCTGGACAGGGAGTTGGTGTGCCCTGGGTACAGTCCAGCTCCTCCGTTCATGATCCCATTAACGCCATTAGCAACTTTATGATGGACATGCGGACAGCTGCTGCTCAGGCCGCCGTTGCTTATGAAGTTTCCGTGGATGCTGCCGTTGACTCGGCTTGTGCCGGGCAAGGTCGTGTACTCAATCATTTGCCCGCTGATATCCGCCCCTTGGTAGAGATAGCCAGGAGGGTCATATTCTGCAAGAGATGTTATTACCAAAAGTGTATTTATTGCCAAATGAGAGGTTAAACAAGCGCCTCTAAGAAACAAAACAAAAAAAATTATTTTCTCTTTCTACAGCTTTTGTAAATTAACTGTAATAACTAAGTGCTCAGTATACAAATGTGGAAATCGAAAACAGCCACATTGTGGAGAACAGACCAGGAACGCTGGTCTGAAAGGACTCAGCTGACGTCAGTCACTATGAAGAGCGTCCTAAAACCGGGCCATTTGTATAACCAATAGGCCCTCTGCTATCTGCTACAAACTACTTCCAGAAAAATCTCTCTGGGCCGCAGCTGAAGACATTATCTTATCTCGCAAGAAGTTTTGTTTCATTTCTCTTTGTCAGAGGGTAAGGACATTTAAAAATAACCACGGGCTGTGGAAAGAGCAAGGCTGATTTATGCATTACGAACAGAAAAGACCAGCGAAGAGATTCTGCCAGCACAGTATCGTTTGGTGGGTACAGAGCACCTTGCAAACCGTGCTTAAGCTCCAGCACCTCTGCTCAAGGCTCCTACTTGCAAACAGACAGGTTTTCCTTATTAACGCCTCTCTAAAAGGCTTGGACATTGAACCCCATTTTACTGCCAAGGGACTGAGAGGTAACAAGGGACTTGTCCTCTGAGTGCTGCAAGTTCTTTTTCTTTCCAGATATACAGGAGAGAGGGAGAGATCTGGGGCTTAAGTCGCCATGTTTTAACAAGTACTTATGATTACACGCAAGTTCTGCCAGCAGCAGAAACCTATACAAGTGCTTAAAGTTAAACACAAGCTGAAGAAACTACCCAGGCATTTCACACCCCGTTCTCTGGGTGAAGCTGCAGCACAACCATACAGCGATGCAGCAGGGCAGCTAGCATCAGCGCAAAGAAATGGAGACATTGCTGTTCTTAAAAACCACAGATCTTCACCTAAGGCACACCTAGGATGGACAAGTCTCTAAATAAATGCCAGTTGGCTTATAACAGGAAACAGCTTCCCGCTCATAAAACATAATGTGAACGTCACTAATTTTACTCCGATAATATTTTTGTCATGAAAGGAAACCAGAAATCACTCACTCTGCATGGCGTTTTGCTGACGGTTCTTCCACAGGCACATGGCAATGAAAACAATGAGAATAAGGACCATCACCCCAAGGACGCAGCCCACGATCAAGTAGAGCATGTCACTGCTGCGCACGGGGCCGTTTGAAGGGCCAGCTCCGCTTCCCCCAACCCGGTCAGGGGGATTCGGTGGTGTACTCAGGTCCTTCGCTGGATATTCAGACGCTCCCGGTGTGCGTTTCACTGGATGAAATAAGAAATAAGTACGGGTACGTTCGCTAAATGCGTTTTCTAATTGTGTTTTTTTCATTATGAAATGAAAATAATGACTGCCGATTTAGAATCCTAATGCCTCAAAGAGAAAGCTTCCAAGTCAATATTAAAACCTGTAACGAGAAGGCCAACTACTATTGGGTAATAACTATTTGCCTTGGAAAACGGTTATTATCCAGCTTGCTAACCCTCTCATTGAGGTCACTCGAAACTTTAACGAGCAACTTGACATACGCATGGCTAGAACTGCACTAACTCCCAACTTGAAAGAGCGCAAATCTTTCCACTTCTGAGGTCAGGAGAAACCACAACATGCATTTCTATCGCCTAACCACTGCCAGATGACCTACTTTTATCTGATGTGAACCCTGCTAACCCCGTTTTCAAAACCATACTATTTAAGATACTAAGAGCTGAACAGAAAAATCACTGAAAACACGACGCTGGTTTAACGCAGGAATTAAATTTACAATTCATTTTCAGTGCACCACAGCTCAGACTCACTTCATTTGACACCAAGAACCTGAAAGAGGTGCCTGGCTTTGGAGCGAAGCTGGTCAGAGAGACACAAGCACCTCCATGCAGGTGAGTTAGATAAGCTGGATCACCCCCATAAGCCTGGAGGAGATGCATTTTAAGGAAGAGTCAGTACGAACGCCAGATTACATCTTGCCAAGTTTAAAATTAGGGAGGAAAGTTACATTCCTCGCAGGAGGAAGACCAACCGTGCGTGTAGCCTGAAACCTTGCAGCTCCTAGCCCTTCTTTCAAAGGCTTTGCTACTAACTTAGCTAAATGTTGATGCTTCCGCTCCTACAGGGCTTTTTTTTAAAAAAAAAAAAAAAACCACATTTTTTCATAGCACTGCATTTGAAGTTTACTGTCTGCATTTTCCCTTTACAGCCTTACTTGGTTTTAGAGATTAAAGGAGACAGGAATTCTTCGCAAAATAAATGTGACTGCCATATCTGACACTTCCAGAGAACAGTACAAACTTTGTGCCAGAGGCATGCAGGATTAGTGATGGAGGCAGCCAACATAACCATCAATTGCTGTGGTCTGCACTTATACAACATGTCACAGAGCCCCGAAGACAGAAAACAGACGTACAAATCAATTCTGTCATCTTCAAGAGCATGGTTGTCTCCTAAGGAGAGGCTATCAGCGCAGCAGAAAAAAGAAAAAACAACAGCCCAGAACAACAATACTATCTCTTAGGCCGGGCAAATCTGCAGAGCTTTGCTAAGAGCCTTTCTCAGGAGTGCAATGTATCAGTTTCCATATGTTCAAAACAATCCCAGCTTCGGAAGACAAAACAATCCTCCAAAACATTCCAGAAAATTATGGTCTTCATGGCGTTACAAAGAAATAAATTCAACACAGCGGCTATTTCATGCCGCAAAACCACCACCTTCACACAGTCCCGCAGGTGCGCGATGTCGGCGCTCACCTTTGGTTTCGCAGATCATCACGTTGCTGTACTCGCTTTCACCACCTTCGTTATAGCACTGCATTTTAATGTCGTACGATGTTTCTGGCTGCAGGTGATTTATCAAGTGCCATTGCTTCGTACCTATGGGGGAGAAGAAAAAAAACCAACAAAACACAACCATAAATCAACTGCATTTCATTTACTCGTACGAGCCGGAATTAGGTACGAGTACATCGCAGCGTTTTTCTCTATAAAACGCAGGGGTATTACAGCACAAAATTCTTTATTAACAATTTATGGACTTATCTGAAACCATAAGACTTGCGTTATCTTGCAAACTAGATTCTTAGAGGAACCTTTTGAGGAATAAAAGTGCGTTTCAGTATTTTCAATTGATTTTTTTAAAAAAATTCTCTACATAACCCAGAAGTCGCTAAACTACAAAAATAGACATCCAAGCTTCCAGCATCTGTAAATTTAAGATCAACCGCCTTTCTGTGTATCTTAAATATGTAACTGCTGAAGGGATGGGTTTAGGATGGATTATGCTAGCTATTTACAATATTCAGGGCAAATAACAAGAAAAAACCAGCACAGAAAACAGGTTAAACTTGGGACAGGGGAAAAACTTCACTGTGATAAGACCCTCTCCCGGTTTGCAATCCCGCAGGATCCCTAGAGATGCGAGGTACCAACTGAAGCCGCCCGTTTTTCGCAGGAAGGATACATCTGGGTTGCTCAGCTTCGCCGAAACCGCAAATAATTGAACGTGCATTTTATTCAACATACTAGGAAACCAAATTAGACAGCGAGGCTGTCTCTCGCGCTGCCTGCCCCTGCAGAGCCGGATCCCAAGCCAAGCAATCTTCTCTAATAGGATGGTTTTGTCATCTCTGGCTCCCAGCCAGCATTTCATTTAGACACCCTCCTGAAGTACTGAGCACTTCAATATAAATCACTCGAAGTTTTTACTTTCACGGGCTTGTGACAAATTTTAATAAACAGCGACCTTCCCCCCCCCCCCTTTTTTTTTTAAGGGAGTTTAATTAACTGTTTGAGTGCTCTTAATCCCTCTTGGAAAATACCACCTTGAACTGTTTCCACTGTTTCTAAGAAACTGTCATACCACCTACTGATTTAAGCATTAATAAAAAAAAAAAAAATAGAAAAAGGAAGCCCGCTCGACTGGCGGGGGCTGTGTTCGAACTTCTCCGGGACCCAAGCCCGGGTGCAGACACTGGGGTCCCCAGGAGGACCCCATCTCAGCTCGGGGGTTTCGGGAGGGGACGCACAGCACAGTCCCAGCTCCATCCCTCGCACGCCCGCAGTCCCAAGCGATGGCAGCCAAGCCCTGGGCTGAAGCTGGAACCGGCCTTTCCCTAAATCGCACGTTTTTCCCAAGATTCATAACTCTGTTTTCCCGTCGCCCCCACCCCCAAGCATTCCTTTCGGTAATTACTACACCAGGTTTTAGGTTTCCGCTTCAAACCATTAGTGGAACTGGAATCAGTACAGGCACTTTAACTGTCCTCTCCGTGCACCATTAGCAAGGAAAAACATTTAAACAACTGACATCAGACTGCATTTACATTTAAAATTCAATCTCCAGGACCCTCGAAAGAGAGAAATTCAGACCATCAGTGCAGGACAGGACTGATTTGGCTTTGCTTTTGCTTAAAGCTACTGAAAAATACTGAGGAGCCACCCGAGTCAAGCTTTTTACTTGGGTTTGTTTTTTTTTTTTTTACTTTAAATAAAATCTGATTTTGCCTGTAGCAGCATTTATAAGGAGAAAAAAAAAAGTTTTCTGCAGAGTTCTGAATGTCTCAAAAGACAAGACTTAACAGGAAACGGTAAGGAAAGCCTACGGCAAGTACTTAGCTAATACAGGCATCACAACACTTTTTCCACAACTCATGCAGTCATTTCAAGATAAAATTCCCTGTCAAAAAACAGACAGATTAATTCAAAGGTAACAGAGGGGGGAAAAATGTGAAGAACAAGTGATTTACGGCAAAATACCTTAAGTCACATGTTTCTCTACATATTTCACATCAAATGCTTCCAATCACACTTTAATTGAAAATAGCGCTCTCCTCTCCCCCCCAAAGCTAATTTAGGGGAGCGCAGTAAAGAAAAGTTTAAGTTTAAATATTTCCACCCAATAAGTTTCTGTTGCAGGCTTTGGCAGAGCAGAGCAGCTGCTAATGGTTTCAGACTGCCACAAAGAGTTCAATACACACACACACTCGCAGAAAAAAAAAAAAAGAAGGAAAAAAAATCAGCAACAAGCTAATTTCACAGCACAGCGGAGCCCACTTAAACAACTAACTGCTTAGTGTATAAGATTTATAAACACACAAGTTCCATCCAGCAAAGGCTAAAATACATTTGCAGATGAAGGTGCAGACTGCATAAGTTTCTTTAAAGCAGTGCTCTGAGCCGCGGCTCTGAATCTGTAACGGCTTTATAGTGTGCAAAAGCTTATGTCACGCATCAAAGTACTGTGTAGAGTATTGTCTAGCAGAGGAAAATTTTCAAAATAAAGGCCCGTTCCTCTTGTAACTGAAATAAATGAGGGGGAAAAATAATTAACATCATTGGGACAGAATGAGATCACTACGTTTATTCAGCCCAAGCAATAAGGACATTAAGTAAAATATTTTTAAAAGGGTTTTCCACTTCTGGACTAATATAGACATTATCTAATAACTTCTTCCAGGAAAATGATGATCTAATATGCACAGGGGAAAAAAAATATAACCTGATTAAAAGGCAAAATGAAGCACAAACGTACCTGCATTTACAGGGTACTGCAGCACTTGAGGCTAAAAGTAACTTCCTTATAGCAGGATAAGCAATTAAGCAAGGTAAGAGAAGAGAAGGGTAATTACACACAAGGTGCTGCCTAGCTTAGAAAAATCCGTGCTGGGGTAAATCAGCTTAACAGCCAGGTAGTTATCGGTAGAGTCTGTAACACAGATGCGCTTACCCTGGGTTAAATCTCATTTACAGTGCTTTCTCTTTCCTCAACTACTTTAAGCTAAACCAGTTTAAACATCTACGTTAAGGATTTGCAGCAGTATAACAAGACAAACTTAAACCCAGTATTTAGTTCTCAAGTTTCCATGTAGAAGAGGCTTCAGAAGGAAGAAACAAGTTCATGTGTGGGCAGAACTTGACGTTATGTAGCTGAGATAGCTACTTCTGTGAAATATATTGTAGAGACTTAGTTTGGGAAAAGCAGTTTAGATTTCAAATAAACACAGCCAACACGGCTACATGATGTTCTTCCCCATCGAGCAGTGTTATTAAGCATGCGTAGACTGCACTGTACCTTCCACGATATCCCTCTTGTAGTCGCTATCGTTGTCGCTGTCCGTAGGCCGATAATAGATATAAAATCCTTGGATGGGCGTGTTGTTGTTGCTTGATGTAATATACTAAAAGAGAATTTGAAGAGACTGCGTTAGAGAAGAAAAATTTTAACTCGGTCCTGCTGGGGCCGTCATCACCGAGTGCCTTACCACCTCAAAACGTGTGGTTTTTTAAAAAGGTTCGGCAAACAAGGGTGTAGGGGGAGGTTTGCACAGAAGCTACAACAGAAAAAGAGGATTATCAATTGCTGGGGGTGTGCAGACACAGCTAAGACGAGCACAATGCCAGGGGTTCCCACAGGGCTGCGGGAGAGCTCGCTGAACTCCTCGCAGCAGTGGAAAAAAAGGGAGGGTAGCACGGGGACAAGAGGCTGAGCTGGGGACGACACTTTCCTCCCGCATCGCTTAACCGTCAATTAGGGTTTGACCACGAACGGCCTGAAAATTTGTGCGATTAATGGAAATGGAAAAGTTAAGACCATTTTTACTTCAGAAAGAGTTAAGGTCACTCTAAAACTCAGCTCAAGAACATTTTACTTTAAGTTATGCAGCCTCCTGAGGAACTGAAGGTTATTTTAAGTTTATTATCCTTAACATCTCTTAAGGCTGAGCTAGCAGAGCAAACTAACACTGGGAACTCTACACGTTAAATCCTCCAAAGTACACCAGGGGGTTAGATTTCAAAACAAGAGCAAAGAATTTCTGTGGGTTTCAATAAGGACTTTAAAGTACTTGTTTACAAAAGACGAGGTAACAGGGGAAAGGAAAACGTTTCTCTAACACGAAACCTCTACTGGATGCGAGGGAAGACGGCGGGCTTTAAACGCAGCGCCCGCTTCCAGCCATCACAGCCTGGATTGACAAAAGCAGCAGGAATTGCGGGAAACGAAGCCAACTCGCTCACAACTCATGGCATGAAGAGGAGTTTGGACAGAGTTAAGCTCACTGGTGCCTCTTGATATGTCCGAGCCAAAGCAGGTGGACTAAGGCGGCTGGAGCCTTTCACTGGAGCTGCCAGTCAGGCTCACATCTGGCGTAACCCGAGGAGGTGCTGCGGGGCATCCCCAGGGAGCTGGAAGGGGAGAGTGAGGTGGAGGGAGGCTGGGAGACAGGCGCAGAAGGCAGCAAACAACCACCAGGGCTGCCGAGGAGGAGGAAAAAGGGGTTGGAAATGGGAGGCAAAGGGCTCGAGAAGCACATGGCCCCATCAGTTACCCAATTCTACCATACAAGCGTGAAGTATCTTAACCCTCTGGTAGGAACAAGATCATCTCTGAGTCTCGGGGGGGCGAAACCACCACTCGCTGCTCTGCAATCAGCTTTTAATCCTTGACTTTTAAGAGCCAAAGCTGTAACAATTGGCCCGCAACTGTGAGAATAGGAGACAATGATACCTACCGTCCATTTTAACATGATCTGAGTGTCACTGATGGCTTCAGTGTAAGCAATGTGAGGTCCTGTGATAGGGCGGTTGGAAAAGCGGCTGGTAAATTCGGCTACTTGGTAAGGGCGAGATGCTGCACTGCGTGGGCTCTCCCCGTAATTGTTCACAGCAATCACACGGAACCTATACATTTCTCCTTTTAAGGGAAAAAAGGGAAAGAAAGACGACCTTGTAACGAAACAAGCACTAGAAACAGGATTCAAGGAGAGACCAGACAGATTAGGAAGTACTTTTTGCACAACATCCAGTTAGAAAAACTGTAGGACTCATTGCCACAGACTTACACAGACATCAGAAATATAAACAGCTTCTGAAAGTGATGAGGGAAATTCACTCCAGAAAAATCCAAAGGTTATTACACACAGAGATGGAGATGCCTCCATCAGCTCAGGAAGCCCCTCAACTGCAAACTGGTGGGCACCGAGAAGATGCCTCAAAGGACACCTGTCCTCATCCACTCCCCCTACGCTTGCACTCTCTCCCCGAGTTTTCAGGACTTAACTCTGGGAGAAATCAGGACAGGTGTTTTTCCATTAATGCATTTTTCTCTTTTTGCATTCGGAGTGCTTAACCAGAAGGACAATTAAGTTAAAAATAGCAATAATACACAAGCCTTCTCTCCATGTGAACACATATTAAATTATGGTGGTTTTTTTTTTTTTCCACTTGGAAAGCCAGAAATCAGCTTGAATTCATGTAATGAGCTCCTATTCCACACACACAAAACAAACCCCAAAACCTAACCGACCAGAAATAGGATCATCCAAGCAGAAGTTGAAATGAAACAACCAAAGAGTTGCAGCATTCGCTCAGCAGGAGCACAGCCATCTAAGCAAAAACAATAGCAACAACAGCTGAGGTGAAGGCAAGATCATTTTGAATACCTGGTTCCAAGTTCCGAACTTCCACAGACAGCTTGGAAGGAGAAATGTTATCAGCTGCAATTAGCCAGTCACTGTTTCGACCCAGGCGTTTATACTCCACTTTAAAGGCAGTAATGGGGGAGCCACCGTTCGCTCGTGGTATCCACGTGACATAGACGGATGATTCTGATGCTGTGGAGATCGTGGGTCGGTCGGGAGCTTCTGGAACTGAAATGAGAAATTCAGTTACAAGAGGATTAGAGTCAGCTGAAACTTCGTTTTCTGTAGCAACCCATTAAACTAGTTGCTGATGATTCAATTAGACTATGTATTATCAAGGAGAATCTTAAATCCGTAATAACTACTTCCCTTACTCTTCTAGAAAAGATGCTCGAAGAGCAGAACACAGAGGAATCAATTACTTTATCAACAGAATAACTAAAAAGTATATGGTCTTGCACTATCCCAACCCATCTCTACGTGGAAACAGAAACATATACTAAAGCGACCAGGTAAAATTTGGTTATCAATTTCAAAACCCCAAAACTCCCCCAGACCCAATGAAGACTTTCAACCCATCCACGCTAACGAGCACTGTATTGCTGGAGAAATGAGAAGGAAGAGCAAACAAAGCATGCAACAAATGATATACTTACTGAGCTCACTTGAAGTGACAGACAGCAGTGGAACAGAGAGAACGGAAAGAGGTGATGTTAGTAAATCTGGTGATAACCATTCTGACGACCGATGAGAGCTGTAAGGCTTTACTAAACTAGCTTGTATTGATTAACTCGGAGCCGGTCACTGATGAGGGGAGGAACTCAGCAAGGAATAGCAAGCCAGCAGCTGTGGGGGCACGAAGCAGGCTTGCTTCGCAAGGTGAGGAGCCTGAATCAGGCCAATGAGTTCAAAGGCTGGGGTGGTGAGAAAAAGGGCTATAAACATGCTGTTTTCACTGGAAACCAGGCTGAAAAATCACACCTACTGGGAAGTGGTTGTATCTCCTTGCCATTAGAAATAAGCCTGTCCCTGGGAAGCCACAGGAAAACATTCAGAACAAATACAAGCCACTTTGAGAACTTAGAACTCTGACACGGGCATCTCCCATTTCCCCTTTTCCTCTGGATCTTTCACAGTAGAAGAGAAAAGAAACCCAGAGTATCTAGCAAAAAGCAACGGCAAGTTTAAATAGGAGCAGCAAGAACCTGGGTTACATGCGAAAGACATTTTTTTGAGAGCCGCACATGCAGGTAGCAGCATCCTTGAAAATATTACACGTTCACGGGATTAGGGCGTGCATTTGCTAAATTCATAGCTTCAAATACCCCACCACAGACGCCGAAGAAATGCACTACCACTTGGTGACTTAACATTGCTGTGGAAACCTGAGGTATCAAGGCAGGTACGTAAAATGCCAACCCACTGACTGGAATAAGGTAGCCTTTCAGTTAGTTCCAAAGTATGAACTATGATCTTTTACTCTGGAAACACACAGAAGAGCAGAAAATCTAGCAGATATCTGACCTCACTCACAGAAGTCCCACAAGAGAGGAAAAAAAATACCCGTAACAAAGAAGCCTAGGGAATAAATAGGAAATAGAAGAGGTAATACAAGGACCCAGAGCAGTAATAAACATGAGTTAACTTAGATGCGTCTGTTTGCAAACAGCTTTTAACATACAGATTACAAACCATCTGTACACCTACCTCCGCTGTGTCGAGACAGGTCTGGAAGGACGACACCAAAATTATTTGTCCCTTCGTGAACGACAGGATGTTTAGGAATGCCTACTGGTGGAGATGGAGCCTGAGTGTTTTTCGAGGATGATGTTCTTTCTAAGAAAGATTTGATATACAGTACATCAGCTCAGGGATTGGATAAGAAAGCGCTGTTTGTTGCTTCTCACCACACAGATCGCTGGCTGCCAAAGCCCCGGCTCCAAATCACAAGCTAAGCAGTCAGGAGAGCAATTAGGGAGTTTCTTCAGGGGAGTGAGAGAGGGGACTTCCCTCATCAGCCCAGGGACTCTCGCTTTGGGGATAAGTTGACCGTTCATCTGTGGCACTAATGTCTGCAGTGTGCACTTTGCAGGAATGCCCCCTCCCATCACGAAATCACAACAGGTGGTGAAAACTGCACAGTGAAGTCCACATCTAGAGAAATAGGTTCAATAAAAATGCTATGGAAGCTGCGTTTGGCCACAGCTGGACCCAGGATACCAGGCTGAGGGGACTTCTGACCTGTGGCAGTACATATGTATCACGCACTCTCAGATTTCACAAATACATTACATTCTTAGTAAAATTTTAAGCTACTGGTTCTTGTACATCAGTATGAAAAATATCTGATCGTTTGCACGCTTAAAAGCGCAGCCTCCAAGCTTGAAAGAAAGAAATTGCTTTGATTAGAAATGCTCTTTTGCTTGTCGCTGTCTGCACACAGCTACCGGAACAGCTGGCTTCTGGGCAGCTGAGAGATTTTCACTAAGGCTTCTGCAAAGCAAACCAGAAGCAGTTTTGCTGATCTCTGAAAATTTGACGGTGCAGAGAACTTCTTTTGTGATAATCCGAAAAACCTGAACAAGACAGGCTGCTCCCTGACTTAGCTCCTTTAAGCAAGGGGAACCTTACAGTATAAATCTTTCTAATCATCCCAAAAATAATATTATCAAGTTTTTAATAGCTTTTACTTACCAACAGCCCTGGTAACGCTCAGGAAAGTTTGCCCCACAGCTATTTTGGTTATTAGAGGCTGTTCTTTAGCAATTAAATTGCAGCGCATTTCATATACGGCTGAGCAGACAACATACAGCTGATGTAATTTAAACAAATGTCCTCTCGAAAGCCCAGGACACAGGGAACATTGTGCTGCGCCTACCTTTGCTGGTGCGAAATGTCAGCATAGCAGGCTGGCCTTCGCCAGCAGCACTCCTCGCCACCATTAAAACTTCATACAGGCTGGAAGGCTCCAGCTCGGTGAGGCGCAGCTCATTCTCACTGCCAGGGACACGCACCGTGTGCCAGCTTCCCGCTGCGCCGACGCCGTCGTCCAGCTGCGCAGGACAGGGAGAGACACCTCAACATCAGCAGTGAATTGCAACAGAACTCAGCGTAATACCCAAATCCCTCATTGCCTTCAGCATCCAAGGAACCTCTGCCACTTGCCAAAAAACTCCTTATGGTTTCCTATATCTACCTATGGTTTGTCTCCAAGTGCTTCTGCCACAAATTCTGCCTGTAACTACCTTCACAGGGCTCCTTCGATAAACTTGACTTATTTTCCCCCTCCATACGCACGCACGCACTTGTCTTTGGAAAAGAACAGTCATTTTTACTTGTGGCTAAAACTAGCAAGAGACCAAATGGTTTTGAAGACTTCAATCAGCCTTTAGCTGGCAGCGTGTGGGACATTAGAGGGCTGGACCCAACACCCTAATGAGAAAGATATGTTCCCTGAACTATCCCAGCTTTTCCTGCACTAAAGCATTTTACAAATATGTATTGGCTGAAATGGGCAACAAAATTATGTCTTAGTTATTTCTTGAGGCTGGAAAAACAATAATTCAGCAGGGAGACCAAAGTTTTGGGTTTTAATAATGCATGTTTGTTTGTTGGTTTTTTTGTTTGGGTGGGTTTTTTTTTGGTTTTGGGGCATTTTTTTAATTTTTTTTTTAATTTAATAGTGAAATCACCAGCTCCATTTAAGAGAGGAAAGAGATTCAGGGTAGTCTCTTAATGCTTGACCTTTACAGGAAAACATTACCCCAAATCCCAAAGGAAAAGACAAAGATTCTACCAAAAATAAACTACTAAACAATATAAGACTTTAATAAAACATGGAAGGCAGATCTAAATGCTGCAGATTATCAAAGGTTATGCCAGAGGTCTTTGTTCAAGTATTTTCTTCTGAAGCGACCACTCTAAGGCTTTTATTCCCCCAACTTTTATTTTTCCCCCTCTTTAAAAGAGGGAAATCAATAAAATAATTTAATGACACAAAGAGAACACCACCCTAAAAAACTACGGCAAATAGTTTTTTAGAAATGCCTGAGTGAGCACATTTAACGTGGAAAGGATTGTTATGAGTGAAGGGTGAGCATCAAAAAGGTCAGAGAAGTATTCAAAGCTTTCAGTGCTTATGTGAACCAACCACCTTTGGATGAGAAATTGTATCAACAGACTTTGGCACTGGGTTTTCAGGAACTAACAGGTCAAAAAAAATCTAAGCGTTCCCTCCAGGCTAAGACAAGATCAGGATGTAGAGGATTAAAAAGCTTATGAAAAATAAACCAAACAGCTTTGCCATGCAGAAAACTGTTTGCTTGGAAGAACGGGCACAGGCATTGCTTGGTTCCGATTTGAATCAAAAGAGCTCACTGTTGACACACCACTTTTAGGGACACGATAGGTATCTGCCTAGGAAATTTTAGTTCACCTTCATATTTGGCAACTTCAGTTTAATAGCATCTCTTTTGGGATGCAGAGTAGCAAACTCTTTGACATATTAGGCTAATACTCGGCTTCCCTTCTGATCTCAAGCACACTCACCAGACTCAAGCGTGCTCACATGAGTGCATTTTTAACACCACCGAAGTTGTGTATAACATGCCCTGGAGCCCCATTCCCCATAGACCATAACACTACTCTAAAGGAAATAAAAGCCTGGGCTCTGCTGAATGAGTCTCCCCTATAACTAGATAGAACAGCACATTTGTGACCGGCTTCAGTCATCTCTAAAACGAGCTGCCTGTGTGGCCACGGTAACATTGTGGTTCAACTATGCTCTGTATTCTCCCCCTGGCCTGACATCGCATTCTTGTTAACGCCAGCACTGCAACAATTACCGGTTCCTTGAGAAACCTAAAACAGTGAAATCCCATCTGCTTCAACGCTACGGAGAAACGCTACCTTGCGGTATTTCACGAAATAGGCATTGATGGGCAAGCCGCCATCCCTCCCCGAACGCCACACCAGGTTGTACATGTCCGGCTTCAGCGTCTGCGGGGGGCTGAGGATGATGGGAGCTTCGGGGGGAGCGGCGGCATTCGGGGCTTTTTCCGTTGCAGCTGCATCCAAATGCCATTTTGTCGGAGGTGAGCTCAAAAACACCGTTTCTGCCTCAAAATTACCATCGCTTTCATCGCTCTGGGCAATCTCCACAGGAGCCATTTCTTCTGCTTTCGTGCCGGTTTCTAAAGGAACTGTAAAGGGAGGAGTCTGGTTACATCTTCACGATGACATACCTTTGCCCCAGTGCAGAGGGGACACTAAAGTCATTTAAGAGCATCATTTACACACAAGCCCTGCAAAAAAAAAAACAACAAACCAACAGTTCGAGAGACGCCCACGCAGACCCGAGCCTGGTGCCAAGCTGTGCTCTTGTGCACCGGCTTTTTTTTTTTTCAGAACAGATCAGCAGTGCAGGCATTTTTTTGTTTGGGGGGTGGGGGGGTGTTGGGTTTTTTTTTGTTGTTGTTGTTTTTTGGTTTTGCTTTTTTTTTTTCCCCCCACAGTAGCAAAGACAGAAACCTGAAACACGACATCCACAGCCATGGTTTGACTAGTGTCTCTGATAAACTAAGTAGTGGCAATGCACATTAAAAGAAAAAAAAATACACAGCTACACTTGTGACACAAACAGAGTAATTTTAAATTAATCACAGTTGTACAAGGAACTTTTCATGGCCTGAACTGGCGTGCACACAAGAGGACATTCTCCTACCTCAGTTTCTGAGGTTTTAGCTGTAATTTCGATCAGCTTTGAAAGTTGCACGACTCGACTACTTCATTTGAAAATTTGTGCTGAGAATAAACTCAGTTTACAGGCAGATCTAACATGCAATTTAATACCAACGCATTTCTAGAAATCCTGCTCCAGCCTCCTCCATCCTATTTACTTTGCCTGGTATGAAAAAAAAGTAATATATATAATATCAGTAGTTTGAAAGGGGCCGCGAGACAAAAAAAAGCACTGTTCAGCCGACACAGGGCTTGTCAGCATTCCAGGCAGGAAAGGGGCGGCAGGTTGGACATCTGAGATTATCCAGGACAAGTAAACGTCAGTGCTTAGACCCAGAACGTTTGGGAACCAGCGCAGCTCCTCAAGGTTGCATGCTGCAGCGCCAGGCCCGCCAGATGTTCTCAGCCCTGTCCGTCCTTTCAGATTTGTGTAGGTTTATGTTACATGCCAGGGTCTGGAAGGGGAAGGGAATGAAGGGAACTTGGTTTACAAAACAAACAAATTCCTTGGTAATGTAAAGCCTAGGCAGTGTTAGCCTGGCTGACTCGGATTCCTCCAAACCTCCATTAAAATACCAGCAGCAAGTGTGGCTGCTATTTTTGGCCACTTTTTAAAAAGCTGGGAAGGAAAGTTCTCTTTTCAAATTGAAGACACGCTCTCAGCAAGCATTCCTTGTTTGTTTCTTCCTATTTATTTAGCGATGCCGCAACGTTGGGAGACGGGCTGAAGGGAACAACGCAGGGAGGACATCCCCAAAGCCAGATGGAGTTTACTGAAAACGTCAGACGCCCCCAGAACAATCTCCGAGCGAGAGGGTATCTACCACTGTCAGCCACGCAGTGGGAAAAGGGATGCACCGCCGCGCGTTAATATTGGAAACAAATGCCGTATCCGCTGGAGGAGGCAGAAGGCCCGCTCATTGTGGTGGACCCGGAGGATTTGTGGGTGGGCACAGCGTGGTTTGACGCCTGCTGGCATGGGGGGGAACGGACTCTTGCGCATAGAGAATTCGTTGTGGTTTAGGCTGGTGACAGCAGACCTGCAGTCGTTGCTGTGTTTATTGCTGCGAGAGGGGAGTCGTCGACAACTGGCAAGCAGTGTGTATTTTTTGCTTCGGAAAACAACCCCCGGGTAACAATTTCCATTATGCAATTCAGATCTAAGCTCTTTTTGCTAAGTTTCTGGCGTAATTGCTACCCATATAAACCAGTACGTCAGCCTTCTGTTTGCTGCTGTGTCATTATGTGACTTTTTTCGGCTGTTGCTTTTAGTGCCGTCCCTTTCCCTCTAGCCACCAAGACCTAGTCTTCTTCCTCGGTTTCCCAGCCCCACTGCAAAACGCGAGCAGCACCGAGCTGGATCAGACCAAAGGCTGTATGCACCCCAAATCCTGCCTCCGACAGCAACCAGAGAAGGAACGAATGTCCCAAATTTGGGCATTACAAGAATGTATTTGTAGCTTTTACTTGCATTCTCTGTAATAACCACTATTTTATAGCTCACTATTGTGTCTCCCGTGCAGCTGCCTCATTTCAAAGGTAAAGAGCCCTCACCTTTTCAGCCTCTCCTCCTGCAGAAACTATTCTGCACCCCTACAAACCCACCTGCCGCGTCTCACGGCGCCTTTGCTAGTTCTTCTACACCCTTCTTGAAACAGGGCTGCAAACACGCAATCAGATTTCAACCCGCCGGCGTGGCCTGGGTTTGCACGGCTGCAGAGCAACCTTTGTATTTTGTCTCTGCCGTGCAAACAGACCGCATTCCCAGGCGCTGCTTCCCTGCTTCTTCAACAGCCGGAGGATCCTCCCTCCTCTCCAAGTACCTCAGCACAGGCGGGGAGAGCACTCTGAAAATCAGAACGCAGCAGATGGGTGAAGTCACCCACGCCTGGCAAGTCTTTCAGTCACCCCAAGACTTCTTCTCAGAGGCGCCCGGCTTCTATAAGAGACAGCTTCAGCCTGCTCTCCGCTGCATCACCCACCTCCCTACAATAAACGCCACTCTTTCTTGTGCTTTATACCGACCTGCCTGCTCCTCAGGCTTCCCGGAGCATCTTTTTCTCCTTCATTTCCATTAGATGAAGTTATTTTGGAGAATTAACCCTGTGTTTAGTAGCTCTGGGAAGCTACTGCCATGCACGCAAACACCACAACCGCCTAAAAAAGACTTAAAATAAGCGCCATGGGTATAGGCTCCTAAGGCTATCATTTTACATTCTGGTGGTTTCTCACTATGATGGTGGCTTAAGTTGCCCTGCCCGCTTTTAAGACCATACAATGAATCACATCATGGAATAGATCCAGCAGAGGGGGGAAAAAAAAAAAAAAAAACGAAAGATACATTTTTTTCAGCCAAATAAGCTCTCTTACTGTGCGCTTGCACAGGGCAAATCACAGGCACAAGCTGCTGAGGCTGAGAGCTGCTGAAGTCAATCCTACGACCAAAGAAACACACGGGAATCACAGCTTAAGCCACTCAGGTGTCTCAGAAGCGCTACCTCGCACAAATTCTTCATTAGAACATCTAAGCATTTGAGCATGGTTGGGAACTGTTCTAAAACCTTAACAGCTCCCAGAAACTACTTAAGGACTTTTATATCAAAACCAAATGCCTCAACCGCCCTCTGCACCATAATCAGCAGCTAGTACAACATTATTAGAAACGGGTAAAAGTTAATAAACAAAACATTCAAATTGAACATACTGCCATAAAATTCTGAGGCAACGCAGAGGGATTTTCCTATTTGACACAGACTGAATTCTGGGATGATATTTAGTTTTCTGTTTCCGCTCAGCAAAGTCCAACAATAACTTACTTACGATGGGTTCGCTTTCTTGAGGTTTCTTCTTTCTTTCTTCCTCTAAGTGAACCTATGACCATCTTTTCAAATTATTTATGTGAGTTTTGAACTCTAATTGGTGGTAACAAAGAACCTTAAATACGGGGCCACATATTATATTCCACTGACCTTGAATCTCACTGATGTTCAGCTAAATTTACTCAGGCAAGATGCTGAAAGAGCTGAGAAACTTAAGACGCTTCATGTAACTAAAATGGGTATCTTAGTTCTTGCAAAGGGAACTTGGGGGGGACTTAAACCTGTTATTAACATCACATAATATTCCAATGTGAAGAAAGGAAGAAATCTCTCTTTCCCATCTCGCCTTTAGTGTAAGAACTGTCTTTTCCTAGTAGAAAAGTCAAGAAATAAAAACCGCCACCCTTGGATAGTTTTTATCACATATAAGAACGCTAAGTCCGTGCAACACACCCAGCTGTTTCTCCTTTGCCTAAGGTGGAAGGGAAGACCTGGTCCACCGAGACAGCTTAGGCTTCTCTGCTTCGTTTCCCCAGGGTACCCACACTACCTACCTGCCGCTAATTTCTGATTTGGAGGCATTTCTCATCTAAATGAGGGAGCCAACGCTGCAATTTTGTGCGTCAAGCTTACCGACTGTAAGGAAGGCTTTTGACACCACGGAGCCGTGCTGGTTGATGGCTTCGCACGTGTACTCCCCGCCACGCTCAGGAGTCACGTTCCTAATGTGCAAGGAGCTCCAGCCTGCTTGAGACGGGGAGGAGGTGGCGGTGGGCTCCGCAACGGTGCTGCCCGGCGTTGCTTGAGGAGGTTTCTGCGGTTTTGAACGAAGCAGCTGGGAAGGGTGGCTGGTGATAAGTCCTCTGCTGTCGTACCAACGGATGATGGGAACGGGTAGGCCAGTGGCATTGCAAGACAGCGTAACGTCCCCACCATCTATCACAGTGATGCTTGCTGGGGGAGAGACTATAACTGGCCTAGAGCCTTTGCCTAGGAGAAAAAAAAAACCCTAAAGAATTAATTTGCCTAAGGAATATGATGCTTAATGCCACTATGAGTCAATACAGTTAAAATTTATGCATACTTCTTTTTAACCATTTTAACAGTTCTCTAGACAGCCTCTCAGCTGAAACTTGTGCTGACAGAAAACTATGCTCAAACCACGCTTCAAATCCCCTAAATAAGGAAGACTTGACTGTCAGCAAGGAACACAGCGCAGACAACACCGGCTTAGGCCACTCCACAGACAAGCAGGTCCCAAAATATCTGCTCAGACAGCCTCTGTGCAGCTCACATCAGTCTTAATAGGTGCAGAGAAGGGCAAAAGCTTCAACTACACGTGATAGGGAGAGAACACGAACAGCAACGGTCTTGCCAACATCCTTGTACTAGCAGAAATCAAGTTCTTTAGGTATTATGAAGTATCTTAGACTGAAAAGTGATCAAAAAGACTACTGTAACTGTTAATCTGATACAGGGGAAGTCTGCATCAACCCCAAATCTGATGACCGTTTTGTAAACTTGAGGATATGGATCAGGCATAATTACTCGTCAGCCAATTCTGCCAAGAATTCATCCAGCACAACAGGACCCTGACTCTATTTAAGACTAAATCATGCCAAATTCAGTCATAAGCTGATTTAATTGCAGCTGGTAATCTAGGTTTTAAGTATCAAGTAGTACCCCAGAAATACCTACATCTCTTCAAATTCAACTGAAAGCACCTTCCTTGTAAGATTTGCTACAAACAACGGTCAGAAACAAATCAATACATAATACACTAGGGAAAAAAACCCCAATAACAGAATAAAGCTTGAAGTACAAATGCTTAGGGTTCTTAAGGGCTGCAAGTGCTCCTACCCGGCTGGACACGAAGTCTCCCAGTGGACTGCGCAACTCCAACCCCGTTGTTCGCTACGCACTGGTACAAGCCAGAGTCCTCTGGGGTGACACCGCGGATCCGCAGACGGTTTCCCGTCGACAGATGCCGTGGAGAGAGACTGAGGGGGGCTGCGTTGTGCAGCCAGGTGAGGGTCGGAGCAGGGCTTCCCCGGACGTCGCACCAGAAATGCACAGTCGCTCCAGTGGCCACAGTTTCATCTTGCAGTCCCTTGGAGATTGAGGCAGGTTCTATACAGGGAAATAAGTTTACACAAACCACCATATGTTGATCTGAGCTTAAGTCCTGAAAAAAAATACTGTGAAACATTATGCAAACTTATTACACACAAAGGCTAAGCAAGCACCACATGATTCTAGTTCTACACAGCCTAAAGCTGTTTTTCCCCACACTTGCTTATTTTAGTGGTCTCTCCCTTCTATTCCAAACAGGCACATGTTTGCATTAATACTGTAAATAAGACACCTGTATTCTCAAAATCATTCTCTAGTGACATCCCCAAAACAAATAGTGGATTGTGCATCAACACCCCTTTTTCTGAGTTACTCTACTGAATACATTTCAAAACCCAAACAAGAACAGTCATGGAGGCAAAAACCTCAAACAGGAAAATCCGCTACAGAAGAAAGGGGAGATTAGGCACAACTTGCAGCCACACAAAAGAGGCCGAACGTATTTCTTTTTCTTTTGTTTTTGTCCTCATCCAAACATATCGCCTCCCCTCGCCAGCTTTTTGCTTATATACAACCTCAAAAGAGAAACATCTGATCTCTGGCACATTATTGACACTGTATCCCATACACACTTGGCACTCTGCAGAAAAATAAACAGATCAGTTCTTCCTTGGGAGCTTGTTATCTTTTCCTGTTTAATTATTTCAGACTGCGAAGGATTTGAAGAGAAATAGTTACGGATTTTAACTCAGGAGAGATGATGAGATACGGTCATTATGAACACATCTTATTCTTTATTTTAACACACTTAGGTTGAGGAAGGGTATTAGGCTATTTGTAATCAGATGCCAAACCCAGCAAGTACGCAAGGAAAATGTTCATTGCCTGGATGTGACAATTTCTTACCAAGTATAGTAAGTGAATAGTTAGCATATTTCACTACTCCAAATTCATTTCCCACCACGCAGGAGTAATTTCCAGAGTCCGATGTCTCAAGCCTGTCCGTCACCAGATGGGAGTGCAGCAGTTTCCACCTGCCTTTTCTCAGCGCGTCCCGGCCGTCTTTAACCCAGCGGAGGGAGGCTGGAGGTGACCCACTGACCACACACTCCAGCGTCAGAGGGCTGTGCCGGGGCACCGCCAGGCTCTGGGGTGCCAGGGGGTGAAGTATGTGGAAGCCAACTGACGAAGAGCCTGGAGGAAAGGAGACAAGGCTTATCACTAACCAGTCTTTCAAACCGTACTCTCCCATCCTGTCCTCCGGTCCTGAGGTTTCCCCATGTCGTTCAAGCACAGCTACTTCTACTTGTGACTAAGCACGGTACTGTAATGCTCTCTTCCAAAAGTCCTGCTCCAAAATCGGTTTGGCGACCACAGTGTTAGCAGTATCCCCTTTGCAAGGGCTAAGTGCTCTGTCCTCTTAGGATCTGAAAAGCAGCCGTGCTGCTCCTCCACAGTAAGGGGAAGTGAGAATTGAACACAGAACCAGTGCAGGACAAATTTTACACAACGTGGTATTTGAGACCAGCAGATACTTAGGCTGATATGCCCATGCTAAAAATCTTAGGGGTGTTATTTATTTGGTTTGAGATGTATTGATTCTGGAAAGCTGAACTGAATACTCACGTGTGACTATGAGCTTATGTCCAGTGAGTTCTATTCTGAGATCCTGAGTAACCGGGTTGTACGCTGCACATTTATAGGATCCTTTGTCTTCTAAAGATACATTCAAAATTTGCAGGTTTCCAGACGGAAGAATTAGGTAGTTGTCTAAACAAGTGGGGAAGGAAAAGAGATTACATTTAACTTAGTTTCAAGAAAAGATTTCCTTTTTGTTTTTTAAATATATATATTTTTAAATAACTTGTCAGAGATACCACTCTCTTCTAAATGTAGGATCACAAAGAAATCATGGTGCCATGCAAAGGATATTAATTCACAAAGGTAGGTTTAGATAAAGTGATTTGTACAGGAAGTTCTACAAGTTTCTGGAGGGTTTTTTTTCCCCTTCAAGTTTTAAGAAAAAAAAATCCAGGCAAGTTTTTGTTGGATACTTATATTACTGACCAGTGGCATAAAACACCTCACCTGTTGATTGTTCCAGCCATCTTCCCCGCACTTGAAAGCGAACCTGTGCTTTAGGGTTACTTTCTGGCACCTTGCATCCAAGGAAAGCCGTACCTCCTTCCTCTGCCGCAACAGCAGGTTTCACCGACGTATCAAAATTAGCTAGACCTAGAAGAGAATCGGTAAACAGTTAAGAGCGACCACAGCTTGGGAAAGGGGAAGGGCAGTAAGCTCAGTATTTGTGTTTAAAATATAGCTTGTTTCAAGCTGATTGTCTTCTCTGCTGCAGCATTTGGACATTCATATCAACAGACATTGTCTTTTCTGTAGTCCATAACAGTTTAAACCCTCTTGTGTACGTACGCTCCCTTACTACAGAAAGGGTCAGCTTTTACACGGGAATAGTCAGGCAAGAAAAAAATAGTTCCTATGTTCCCTCAACTGCTCCAGGAAAAGCAAGCAGAGGTATCCGAAAGACTGCAGTGCTACTCACGGGCTCTGAAGGCACCGCAGAAGACAATTTACACTCACAGCAGGAAGCCTGTCCATAAGAAACATGAAATTGTCTTTCTGTGATTAACGCAACACTGAGTACAGCAGCGCCTCCCACTCATCGCCCTGAGCAATGAGGCAAGCAGAAAGCCTCAACAGCTAACAGCACCTTCTAACTTGCCACTAAAATCTCAAAAGGAGGAGAAAAGCGTGAAAGCTGCTCTTCTGCTCCCTTCACGTTCAAAGCATCTTCCAGGTTGTGAAGTTTTTCTATGGTAGCCACCCTTACAGCTCTCTTGAGAGGGTCTTGCTATGGGTCAGTACTTTACCAAAACACTTACTTCTCTCACTTTTAAGAAATTTTCCTCCCAGGGGGATTTTGGACATGCTCCATAGATGAGGTACCCTTACAGAGAAATCACTCAAATCCTGCTTGACAAAGGCCCAATTCAGACAGCACCGTGATCCCAAGCAGACAAACCATGCTCACGAAGGAATATTATATTCCCATTCTCAGCAGCACATAGTCCTTTCCACACGGAAAACATTGCCCTTCCTCTTCCAAAGTCCTTTAAGATCAAATAATTTACAGATCAAGCACTAAGGCAGAGGGTAATTAGAAGAACCAGCGCAACTGAGAGAAGGGAAATTGCACAGAAGACTGTCCCCACCTGAAGAACATCTAGACAGTTTTGACCAAATGAAATGAAATAAGTGAAAAAGAAAATTCGCAGCTCCCACTTATTTCCCAGGCAACGATACCCACTCATTTCTCTTCTTTCCTAACCAAATCTCAAGGATGCTTCTGCAATGGCACAGCAGCTCACTTGCTGTTTCAAGATCCTTTTTGAAGGGAAGGTTTTGGGAACCTTGTACTTTCAGGTCAATTCATTGAAGTGAATGTTATTTCACTGAACAACATTTCTATTTGCTTGAAAGGACTCTTGAGGTCTCTAGCCCAGCCTTCAGCTCAAAATGTGGCTACCACCAACACTAAATCAATCAGCTGTAGCTCTGTCTAATTGAGTTTGGTTTGTTTTTTTTTTTTTAAAAAAGCCTCCAAGGATGCAGATCCACAAGCTCTCTGGAGGATCTGTTCCAGGGCTGCATCACCTGACAGGTCTCAGATGAGACAGGAAAGAAATAAATTGGTGAAAAGTGTATAATCGATCATATACTAAATACTGGCTGAGGAATAAAACCCATCTTGAAACTAGGTGTTTTCTAAAAGTCAAAGATAAACAAACCATACAAACCAGTTGAGGTGTGTATCACCTGCAGGGAACAAGCAATATAAAGAAAAATTAACTTACTGCCCATCGATACCGTTGCAGGCCTGCTCAGAACAGCGCCCACGCTGCTGTTAGCAACACACTGATAGCGGCCAGAGGTTGACAGGCTGAGGGAGACGATTGTCAAAGATCCTGACTGGATTTCCACTTCTCCCACCTTGCTGTTGAGAGGCTCCCCATTAAACAGCCAAGAAAGGCGAGCCGTGGAGGGCTCAGCAGAGCAGCGGAGCTGTACGGGCCCACCAGACTTCTGGACAGTAGACAAAGGCTCAGAAATAAAACGGGGAGTTAAATCTAAAAGGAAAAAAAACAAATATTATATTCAGAGAGTAAACAACATTTGGCATGAACACATGCGATAAGGTTAATGATGCATTGACTTGTACAAAAAGACTGACCGTAATCTGTTTTATAGTAATACTCTCTCCCAAAGCTCCTGCCACCGTTCGCAGACCTGGCAAACTTCTTTCACCAGAAGGTTAAATATTGCTAAAAGACCGTTCAGATCAAACACAGACAAATAAACGGTGTCTACATTCCAAGTTGCTAGTGATACTCAAGCAGGTGTCACCTTTTCCTCTGCAAGAGGAACTCATAAGATTCATACTATCTCTAATGCCAAGATTCAAACCCCGTTAAGAGGGTAACAGCAATTAAACGAAGGTCAGTTCGGTGTACAGGAAGGCTGAGATACATCCCCAAGCGTGCACAAGGCAAAGGCATCACGCTTGCGAGGGCCAGCAAAAACTGCGATCCCACTGGATTTATGCGGGGTGGAACGGCAGCCATCACCTGAAGAGATGGAATGCGGGAACACTCAGCTGTAGCTCATCTGTCCCATATGAAGCGGGCCCGGACGTGACTTGTAAAATTTTAGAAATGGTAGCAGCCTGCCAGGTATTTCTGCAGAACCGTCTCCGAGTCTGCAGAACTAATTAAAAATAGCAGGATAAAAAAAAAAGCTGGATGAACAGCAAAGGCTCTTTTTAATTCCAAATACATGGACTTCATCAGGACGAGAATGATGAATTGGGCATCCATTATCTTTACTGAGTAAAGATGAACAGAAACAGGAAAAGCTGCTAATAAATAAAAGGTTCAGTTCCACAAAACTTGGTTATGAGAATCCATTTATTTGCCAGAAGAAAATTCCTGCTTGTTGGAGGAAATTTTTTCCTATCCAGGCCAATGAAACACTGGGAATTATTTCAATTTGTTTTCTATGGAATTCTCCGCTAAAGATTTTGGACAAAGGGAGCAAGCAAAAGGCAATTAACACCAATAACTCCTATTTGGTTAGAAATAAGGGAGAAAAATAACATACTTAAAAATAGACACAGTGGCAGGGGAAAACAATTTCTAGTTTGTAAATAAGCTAAGGAATTCCAGATAGTACAGGTCAAGAAGATATTAAATGACATCCAAATAAGAGACAGTTTTCTTCTAGGTGGGGCCCTCAGTTCATGCTTTTCTTCTAAAGTCAGTCCATCCAAGCTCTGTTTATGAGTTTCAGATGCGAAACTGCGCATTTTGAACAGAACCATAAACTATCTGCATAAACATAAAATAAAACTGGAAATTGAAGTGTGGCTTCACTTAACAAAAAAGATGAAATCCATAAAAATGGTATCCAAGCATTTCACAGGACTCCAGATGTCCATTTTTAGCTTTTAATTAGAAAACCGTTTTTCCTATTAGCTCAGTTTGAATTTCCAGGGATAAGAGCAAAGCAATGATCTTTTTAGTATGCTAGCCACCAATAGCTACGAAATTGCGCTGTTACTTTCATCTTCGCCCCTGCCCTTGCTTATGACACCAACACTTTGTGCTCAGTGTAAAAGTCAAAATTGGTAGCAGTGACCCTGCAGCTGGAATTTATCTCCTATGACTGCTTGAAAAATAAAATTTATCCCATTTGCTTATAACGATTGGCTATGAAGTGCTAAAAGTAGTAAAAGCTTCTTTTTTGTGTGGTTACGTTAAGACAAGCTGACTACACAGAGCAGATGTGTCAATTAAAACCATCCCTCTTCTTTTTTCAAGGCGAGAGCTGTTCCAACTGCAGCCACGCATCAGCGTTTGCGTTTCAAAGATCTGATTCCCCTCTACCCCTGCAAATTTCAAACCCCTCCCAACCACACGGGAACACAAGATGCACTGTACGCAGCAAAATTCGCGTCCAGCTCAGTCCATGGAGATCCCAAAGAACAAACCTATGTAACCGAGAGTCTCCCACGTTCAAGCACTTGTTTTGAGCCAAGTTTTCAAAAGTGAAGACACATATCCAGCTTAAGACTGCATTTAAGTGCTCCATGCTTCCTTAAAAGCAGATTATCAATAATACGCATTTAAATGGGCCACTTCAAAACGCACTCCAAGTCGTTGCTCCTTCAGAAGCACAATTCAACCTCAAACCTGTGAGCAGCGGTCTGGGCTCGAGCGGGAAGGCCTTACCTGAACTCGTGGCAGAGATGAGACCCGCGGCAGCGATGCAGAGCAGTGCCTGAAAGCAGCCAGGATCTGGATGCATAGCGCCAGATTACAGAAGTTGAAAGCACCGAGTTCCAGACTAAGATGAGGCACCAAAACAGCTACAAAACAAACAAACAGATGTCTACTGTAAGTTTCAGGAGTTAGTCTTTTAACTGCCTTACAACAAAGTGTTTGGGGTTTAAAAAAAAAAAAAAGTCGCAACCAGGAAACAGCCAATATTCTTTGCAATATAGAAACCATCTGTAAAAATGAGTTAGAAGTTGAACTTAACTGTGTTTCCAAGTACTATTCTTAATATAAGATTTTTTCCACAGCTGGGGTACGAGGCATGCGCGCCGAACCGTACTGCCTTGATAAATTAAGTCTACTTTCCAACCAGAGGAATTGAAGGCCAAAGTAAACAGCTTATCTATTGGAGATAATATTGTTTGCAAACAATAATCATCTGACCATCTATCACCAGACTACGCGTGTTTTACAAGTTTTTATGAATCTACATGCTGCGATGCGGCTACCACTCATAATTGTGCTAAACCCGCTTACTGAGACATGTCATCTGCTTCCTCCTTCTAGCAGGCTTTACAGTCCTACAGTGGCAAATGTGTACCAAAAAACATCACCAATATTAATCTCGTTCTCATTTATATTCCTAAACCAATACTGATTTATCATATACACTTGTGGGGCATCCATTACGCGTGCTTTTATCTACACAGCTGCTCCTGGAAGAGGACAGCCCCTTCCTTGGCCATATCGCACCTGACCATTCTGCTACATAAGATCCCACTTTCAGCACCTAAAAATACGAACTCAGTCATGAAAGCAGCAAAATACAAACTCAATGATGAAAGCAGCAACCTAACCTGCATGAGGCAAGTCTTGGAAACAGTGTTTCTGACAGAGTCTCCATCAAACGCTCTCTTTTCCAAGGAAAAAAAAAAAAAAATCTGCAGCTGTCATTCACTTAAATTTTCTGTTTGCTTTGCGTAATACAATGATGAATAAGATTTGAATTCATTTAGCACAGTTACTTCATTTATCAGCCCGGCCATACAATTTCACTGCTGATAACACTCAACATATATTTTAAACATCTCATCTATCAGACGTGTATATAAACATATATCTAACACACATACAATAACTAGGAGTGTTACTGGCAGGACACAGAAACAAGTGCAACAATACACATGCTTGGGGGAAGTAAGTCCCAGTTTATTGAGCGCTTGTGGGGCCATTTGCTTTCCAAGAAGCCGGATCCAGACATTAACAGCAGAATTATTCCCATGGTTTATTTAAAAATAACAGTATTTTATCATTGGAACATCGCTGTAAAATATATATGCAAAATAAGCATCAGGAGAAGACTCCAATAATAATAAAAGAATCACTCTAGATTTTATAGAGCTATTTGCTTACTGCTACTTCTCCCTGCAAACAGCACTGCGGGCTTCCAACGCCAGCTCGAGAAGGCCGAAAGAAATGCTGCGGAGTTCTGCTCCTGTTTCTGGGCAGTTTTATCTGATCCAGAAAATTTCTTTCAGCTGTTCGGAAGCCCCGGTAGTCCTGCGGACCAGGCTGGTTCCCCAACGCAAGCCGGGGCTGTTTTGGTAAGACACAGATGGCAGAAGAGACCGGCTGAGCAGAAAGTGGTTTGGTTTATTTGAATTCTCGCTCGGTTCAAGGGCAGGAGAGCCGCTCCACCAGCGAGCGCAGAGGACAAAGTAAACACCCAGAGAACTTGTTAACATCAAACACTTTGCTGAAGAGGGGTGGGGGGCAATGTTGCTTTTTGCCAAATCTTCCCTCCACTATTTATTTATGAAAAGCAATGAAACGTATATTCTAGGTCAACTTTAACCCCAGCACATGGAGCTACTGGGTTATTTTGCAGCTGTCTTTTTAAACAAGGCCAGCTCATTATCTTTAACTAAACTTTATCTTTGGAGATCTACTTTATCCAGTCTCTGATTTCCCTCTGTTTATCTTTCTCTTTACATGTTCCTAGCTGCCAGTGTCAACAGCTACTCCTCTTTTGACCTACCAGTTTGGCTTTCACAGACTTGCGGAGTGGCAAGATCAACTGTAAAGCAGCGAGTACACAAAGCAAGCCACAAATACCAAAGTTCTTTGACTGAAGAGGGGAGAAAAAAAAAAAAAAAAAAAATAATCGCTTTAATTGGAGTAGTATTGTTCAGCAACACCGCTCAGGCATCCGAACAAAGTTTCTCTAACATTCCCTCCGGAAGGGACAGCAGAAACTGTATATTCACTGGTAAATATGGGAAAGTAGGGGGAAGAGGAGATACGATATGCAATACACAACCCAAAAATATTTGCTTCTTTCTGTTTCTTCTGCAGATGGGGTCACTACAGAAGCCCCTTGCTAGGCACAGAGAAGAGGGCAAGACCACAGCTTGTAGTTTTCACACCTTTAGAAACCCAGCAGGGAAACCTTGCTTCTTTAATATTGTATTAATACATAGTTGAGCATTAAAAGGCCTCAGGGATGGAAAAACAAAAGTCTTCCCATCTGCCATCATTACAGTAACCCATTTTGACAGCAAGTATGAGTCATCGGGGACCTACTGGGAACAAAAAGGGGAGCACTTTGGTTAGATGTGGGTCCATTTAATTGTCTCGACCTCCAAGAGGAGCTCACCTGGGAACAGCTCTGCCCACTGTTCACTATTCCTCACTTGAGAGAATGAATCTCCATCACTGATCGGGTCAAACAGTCAAAGTTATTTGAAGTAAGAGGTGCTGCTGAGAATCATAGAATGGTTTAGGTTGGAAGGGACCTTGAAGATCATCGAGTTCCAACCCCCCTGCCACCGGCAGGGACACCTCCCACCAGCCCAGGCTGCCCAAGGCCACGTCCAGCCTGGCCTTGAACACCTCCAGGGACGGGGCTTCAACAACCTCTCCGGGCAGCCTGTGCCAGTGCCTCACCACCCTTAAAGTGAAAAACTTCTTCCTAATGTTTAATCTAAACCTGGCCTCTTCCAGCTTAAAGCCGTTCCCCCTCGTCCTGTCACTCCATGCCCGTGTAAAAAGTCCTTCCCCAGCTCTCCTGTAGCCCCTTTAGGGACTGGAAGGCCGCAATAAGGTCTCCCCGGAGCCTTCTTTTCTCCAGGCTGAACAGCCCCAACTCTCTCAGCCTCTCCTCATAGGAGAGGTGCTCCATCCCTCTGATCATCCTCGTGGCTCTCCTCTGGACGCGCTCCAGCAGGTCCATGTCCTTCTTATGTTGGGGACTCAACAGCTGGATGCAGTACTCCAGGTGGGGTCTGAGAAGAGGGGCTATTTTCAAGCCTTGTAAAATAAAACACTAGTAACAGGAGTTATTCATATAAATAAGAATCATATTCGAGGTTGAAGAGATGGAGATGGTTTTCATGGATCAAGTCCTTCCCACTTTCACTGGTAATTTCTCCAGACCATCAGTGCCACAAACCAGAAAGCCACAGCATGGCAAAGGCCCCTATTTTTCCTACTTCCACCGAGACATCTTCATCGAAAGTCACCTTCCAATTATTTTCATCCAGCACTTGACCTTCTCGTCAGTTCTACAGTAACTTGTTGCTCACGGATCAAGGGAAACAAGGAAGGTAACAGACTTGTGTGAGGAGGAGTCGTCATCCTGACCATTCCAATGAACTTGGAAACACACTGCACACACAGGGGCGTCCAGAAACATGTACGTGGTACTTTTAGAGATAGTTATTAAGATGGAGTACTTCTGAAGACAACCTAATTCTGGTTGTGCATCTCATTTGTCACGGACCCTTTTTAAAAGGGATGCCTCGCCAAACAGCCATGGGGACAGACACATGCCCACCCATCAGCTCACAATTTCAGCCTCACGACCTTCAGAATGCCATCTACAGGCAAGCAAAGTAAATCATGAGAGCTAACTCCAAACGGAGGGGAAGGGTACATTTTAATTAGTCCCTTTAGGAGCACCAGAGAGGTTTCCCAGTGCAGGAGCAGGGCTGTCCCCACTGCCCGGCTGTCACATCAGCCCCGGCACGCACCGGCTAGGTTCTGCAGGGCAGCTTGCACACCATCACCTGGTTGTCGAGGCCTGAAGACCTCACCAGGATGGACATGGGCCATCCCGAGCCCAGGAGCAGCCCTCGGCACACAGACTTACCAAAATGTCCTACTGGGCCAAGACGGGAAGACACCGGCACCAGACTGGCCAGGTGGGCTTCTTGTCTTTGATCCAGACAGACTCAGCGCAGCAAGACAGCACAGCCCTGGCAGCGACCCTCTCCTCTCGTCCCAAAGCGTCACGCTTGTCGCTGTTTCTCTGGGAACCAGCAATCTTCAACATAAGGCTGCCTGTCTGGTCCGTTCAGTGTAACTAACTTAACCTACCACCTTCAAATTAACTCACTCCTACCCATGCTTGCCATAAAAGAGCTTTTACGCTCTACATGATGACAAAAACGCTGGCCCGTGTACTTCAAAACACAGCCAAGAACCTGCCCTGCTTATTTACTGAACCATGAACTTCTCATCTCCACCCTTGCAGCTGAGGGCAGAGTCACTACGAAAAAAAGAGCATCATCTTGATAGTTTTTGTTCCCTCTGGTTTAACTCCCTGAATCATCTTCCTGCCACCTCAGACCAGCTGGCAGGGCAATGCCAGGACCTCCCTGCCACCAGCAAGCAGCCACCAGAGCTCTGTAGCCACCACCCCACGTCACTCTAACTGCAACCGCACTCCCGCTCCACCACTCCCCTCTCCCAAACTCATCTGACCTTCAGTGAGCCCTTTCAGCTCGCCGAGGCTAAAGGAGGAAAGCGTTTCTTCGCTAGCCAAACGCACCGGTCCCATAAATGCCGGAGCAAAGCGGGGAAGGAGAAGGAGGAGGAGGAAGGAAACGGCACGCTCGGGAACAGAGGGAGTTATTCAGGTTGCCCACTCCACCTCCAGGAGCTGACAGCCTTCTCTGAGAAACCCTAGGAAAAAGTGACAGAGAGCTTCAGGGCAGCGTTGCCTGCCAGCTGCAGACGTGACAGCAGTTTCCACTTGGAGTGAAACAGCTTTGGGCATGAAAGATTTCATATTTTTATTTAACAGCAGCAACTCAAAAATCAATTAATCCAACCTCACTTCATGTGATCCAACACATAAAACATGGCAAGTACTGAGATTATTCCCCCTTCCCCCCCCGGTCATTTATTACAGAATTACCAAGAAAAACTTCATTTTAACTTGCTCCCCAAGATTGTTCCCATCAGCACAACAAAAGTTACAGATTGTCAAAGCACTTAAGTTTAGAGCAAAAGAAACCCCCAGAATTAACTAAAACACTGCGCCTTTAGTGCGAGCAAGCCAGAGTTAGATCATTAAATCTCGCACCAAGACACCTTAAAAAAAAAAAAAGAGAGGTATTGAAGCCTGTGGCATTCCAAGAGAAAGCAATCAGACATTCCTGCAGCTCGGCTCCTCAGTGATCTGCAAAGCCTTTGATCACTGACTGTCTTCATGCTGTCCTCCTGGGGTCTGGCAAAATGAGTGTAACAGCTGGCATATATACTTCATTAGCTTTTTGTGCCGGGGAGGAGCAGGTTAGCAGCCCGGCGGCAACTGACAGCCTGTCCCTCGGCTTCACGGACTAACCTCCCAGGGTTTATTCCCGCCTGGAAAAGCCCTGGAGTTGTCCCCAGCCAGTGACACCCGCCCGTTGGCCCACAGGCCGCATGGCCCGGCTGCTGCCGGAGCGCCTCTCCTAAAAACACGCCTGCCATACCTTACGGATGCGGATTTTTAACGCCAACCGGCGGGTTTGCCATTGCTAAGAGGCAACCAAAGGCTGCCAAAGCCTCGTTTTTATGACTGCTTAATGACCACTCAATCATTAACATGGAGCTTTAAAAAGCAAATGCAGCACCTACAGTGTTCATTACCCTCCCCCTCCCCCCCTTTTCAGGGTCTCAATCGAGGCAGCCGAGCGTGCAAACCGATCCTGTCGCCAGCAAAAGCATTTCCTTTCACTGTGGTCAGCCAAAAGCAGGGGAAGAAAATGGAAGTGACTTGGAGTTATGGCACCAAAAAGGCCAGACAAGCAAGGAAATAATCAACTCCACATGAGCCACTTCTAGCCCATCACAATGGAAAGGGCCCACGACTAACCCCAGGAAAGGTCAGCGGGACTATGGGGGTCAGAAGCTGAAAAAGGCAATAGCCAGCAGCTGCCAGCTGCAATAAGAATCAATGTGTTCCTAATTACGCTCCGAAGAGAGGGGCTCGAGCGCCCAAAAAAAAAGTCCTGCTGGAATCACAGCTTGCATAGAGAAAGAAAAAAAAAGAGATTTCAAGTGCTCCCGTTTTACTCTTCTCCACCTCGAGCACCGAAAAGCAGTTTCTGAGTTGCTAAATTACAGGAAGCCGAGCAATGGAGATAAGGAGCCAGGCATTTACATAAGTGGTTTTTTAAAAAAAAAAAAAAAAATACCATAATTAGGCATTTGTATTAGAATTATGGCATCACGAAAGACGGGATTTGCTGAGCGTAAGTAATAAAATTACGTACTTCAAAGGGATTTTGTGGGTGCTTTTAGAAAACAAGCCGAACTCTGGCTGGCAGTCCTGGTATTTTCTCGATCCTAAAAAATCTGAAAGGGAAAACCCCACAAAACCAGTTTGCTGACAGTGACCCTATAAACCAAGTGTGAAAGATATAAACAGATCAGAACGCAATGAAGCATACTCCAAGGCAGCTACGGAAACAAACCAAATGCAAAGGCATTTAAAAATTACGAGAAAAAGCATCCTTTGATGTTATGTTCATATTTATTTATTACCTTTTAAACAAATGAAAGTATACTTTCTAGATCCTTATCGTAACAACTTAAAGGAGAGAAATTACAGTTGCGCAATCTTCGCAATCCTCGCTTTGGATTTCATTAACACCTCCAAATTTCTGCCGGTACCCGTGCCTAGTGTCCAAATCAATCCCTGCTTGCCAGCAACCAAGTTTCCCATGCGTATTCCCGCTTCATGATTTAATCAGTATTTTTAAAAATGCACATTACCTAAAAAGAGCTATCAGCAGCCTTGCAGGAACGTCCATGAAGCTTCACACTTGCTGCATGTGATTTAACCCCCCTCTGTCAATCAGTGATGAATCCTGAGGACAATTTTGGGGGGCTAAAAATATCGATTGTGCAGCGGTTCGTAACAGCTGCACTATTTTTGTCAGAATGAAGACTGACTGTTTGCTCAGGGCAGCAGATGACAGGAAAAACAAATAGCAGCGAGCAAACAAGATGGTGACTAATTTCCTACAAGGAGAGGGGACCTCAACTCCTGATGGCCATCCTTACTAAGGCTTATATGTCTTTTTCTAAAGCTACAAAACATCCTCAGTAACATCAGTAATTCACTCAAACTCTGTTACAGGTAGCGTCCAGCGTCACAGGGCATAGGTGACGCAAGAAGACATTAAGCAAGTCGGGGAGGTATTAGCCTAAAAACATGACCAAAAAGTTGGCCTGCCTCAAAGACAGATCTTTGAGGCTGCTCAAAGAGCAGCAGATCTTTGGCCGAGTTGTTCATTGGATTTTTCTATTTTGCTTTCAGGCCTGGAAAGCCTCATGGCTGGTATCAGCTGTTGGACTCTGATCAAAGTTTAGCTTTCCATTAATCCTCCGAGTTATATGTGAGGCCGATAGAGAATTTTTTTTTAGAAGACAGTTAAGATTACTCAGATACTTAATTTGCACTCCAATATTTCAAAAACACCTTGACTTTAAAACCTCAGTCTTGGCGTACATATGGTCTTGATAGAAGAACGCATGCTTTGGCATTGACTGAAGAAATGGATTTGGGAGCCGAGGGAAGAAAATTTAACGGTTTGTGTACTGCGCCTCTGCAGCACGCAGCTGAAATCGCCCCCGAGTCACTCATCTGCTATCCTGGTCGGGGAGGCCTGGGATTTCCACCCTGCCGTATCTGCGCCGGCCACAGCAAGGCACACATCAGGGGGGAGAAAAAAAGAAAAAAAAGAAATCCACACAGAAGCCACACTTTCTTACCCATAAACAGGCATAACAATTAGGTTAATTTTATTATTAACTTTGGAAAAAAAGCTGAGACAGTCCCCCTGCTGCCACACTAATGAAGTGGGTATGGTTTCTGACTCTTCTAGCCTCAGGGGAAGAAAAAGAACAGAGCATTAGCCTAATACACAGTTCTGCTGGGCTGCAATTATGCTTAAATGCCTAAATAAGGGCTTTTAGCCCTCAAGGCATCTGAAGATATCATTAGTCTAACAGTCCCATCAGACAAACTGTAGACCAAATACATCCAAAATTCTCACCCTTTGCTCTTCAAGGCCCCCCAAGACCTCATCCCTCTCATTCTCTCCTGGCCAGGCACTACTTTGCCTCATATCCCCATTTTCTTCCCTGTATCTCAATCACCACCTGCACCGATGCTGTTGGCCTTACCACCACCAACAGCTCTGCTCCCCTTCAACCGTCTCCAAGAGTCCTTCTGCAAACACCCCTCTCTGCTCCTTCCTGCAGGGCCAGCCTGATCCTCGGAGCCAGGGGCTCATTTTACTTTTTCAACCAAGTGATTTTTACCAAGAATGAGATTTCACAACCAGTTTAAACCAATTTAAAGACATGCTGCTGCCGAGGAGGGCAGCAACACCTTCCTTCAGGACCTGGCTTGCATTCTCCTATCTGCACCAACGATCATGCGGCCACCGAGTGAGTCAGATCTGCTGGCAGATCCGGCTGAAAACTCAGCCAAAGAAAAATGAGATTTAGTTTTCACCTGGATGAGGGAGCAGTTTCAGCCCATCACACATGCTTGGAGCACTAGCCCAAAGGAAGGGGTAGGAATGGACATCCATGAAAGGGAACTTTGCACTCTTAACAGAGTGAGGCCTCAGATCAACGTAGGAGTACCACCCCGGTATCTTTAATAAACTCTCAATTGCAAGAATGTGAGCAGAAATAAAGAAAAGACACACGAAACCCAACTCCAAGGGAGACATGCCTATTTTCTCAAGTGAGCTAGGGGACTTGCTGTCCTAATGATCTCAACTACACGTGCACACACCACAGCGAGCTTCAGTACTGCCTCAGGCAGTGTCTTTTCCCCTCCAAAAAGTGTGCATTTTGCACACCAAAGACGATCACCCGTGTTTAGCATTTCCTATGGTTCCTATAACCGGAATCAAGCACCATTAAAAAAAAAGGACTAGAACCACAGGCTCACTCTGGTCATCAGAAAAACCTGTCAGACACTCAGACAAAGGAGCTTGTGTCCATGCACGCTGCCTAAAGCCCCCCTTCCAGCAGCGCCCTCACACCTGGTAGGTTTTGACACTAGAGGAGGTTCATGAAAAGAGGGGCAGCCGTGGCCGAGCTCTGTTGGAGGGAAGCAAACTCATTTCCGAGGCGATTCCAGATGAACACTGACACCTCGTCCATTGGTAGCCTCCAGCAAGCAACAGCTCTAAAAAACGCAGGCAAATGGGTTCTTTTAGCTGCCTTACCCTGAGTCCAACTCAGTCTGTTGCGACTTGCAGGGATCCACGCTATCCGTGATCCCTTGAAGGGAAGCACAACTATTAAATCCACACCTGCAGCCAGAATTTATAGCAACCCCATCTACTGCTGTCTTACATCATAGGCAATTAGGAGCCTGTGAACTCATGGCTGCAGGATATGGGAGGCGCGCTGGAACTGGAGAGCAAAGCCTGTGTTACAGCACAGTTGTTAGCCACCCTTCAGAATTCACCGTGCCTGCGGACAGCTGAAATCGCGCACAAAGCAGAGCAACAGATCCGTTTTGACTTGGCTTCCTAAATGAAAGTGCTATCCTCCTCTTGAAATTGCCGCTTCCCCTCCTTTTACAGCAGTCCGTACATTGTCACGTGCAATGCCAACACACGCCACTGCTGAACCCAGTCTCCAGGGTAGACAGGCAGGAGAACAATGCTTGTTAAAAAGCAAACCGGCTAACCAGTGACAGCTGAGGGAGAAAGCAGGAAAGAGCCCGTCCTTTCTTCCCCTGATTAAAACAAGCCTTCGAACAATTCATCCTTCAGCGTTACAGTAAGCTAACCGGGTAATTCGGTTTTACTGCTCTCCTCCCCTCCCTTCCCCCACGGCTCAACGGATCAAACCTGGTTTCAAAATTGAAGTCCGAACTCTCCAGCAAAAACCCCCTTCTGCACATCTTAACCTAGAGGGAAGGAACCCTGACACGACTGACAATATTCCTCTAGTAAAGCAGCAAAACAATCCCATTAGCCTTGTGCCCAGACAAAAGCTGTCTCAGGGCAACAGCCAGCAAAAAAACCCCAAAACCTGAGAAAGTCATGTTGGTCAGGCCAGGTTTGCTACAACAAACCTGGAGAAGGGGAAAAGAACGCGAGGGAAGAGAGGGGGCCTTTGGGTTGGATTTGCTCAGTGGCATTGCACAAGTGAGCACCGGCTGTAGCTCCCCGTCTCCTTCCTCGTGCCAGCGGAGCCGAAGGAGAGCATCGATCCAGGGTAAGGCGGCGGCAATCATCACAAAACCGTAGCCGGAGGGTTCGGCTTCTCCAGCTCCACTGCTTCAGCCGCAGAGCCGAAGCCGTGCTTGGCTCAGCCCTGCTGGAGGCAGAGGCCCCAGTGCGGGGCAGGTGGGCAGCGGGGGGCACAACGACAGAGAGCCGCAGGTCGTGAGTCAGAGCCCTCAATCCACTCCCTCGAGTGAGGGTGACGGCAGCTACTGCCAGCGGAACCAGTTCAAACATGAGCAACTGATAGCAAAGTAGTTAAGTTTCATCACGGGTACCAGGGAGAATTTTCCACCAGGTTAACCTGACTGCGCCCTGTTTTCACTCGCACAGACACATCCTACTTTGCGGAACAGGATTTCTGTTCGGACATCCAACGGCAGACCAGAGATTCCAGGAGCCACCTTCCCAAAGGAAGAAGAGATACTGCTACGGTGGCTTCACAACGCAGGAAGAAGGTTCGAGACTCTTCATAGCACGTCAGCTCCCCTGCAAGACTTTAATGCCGAGCTCAGCAACACACAGGGGCCCTGCAAAGATAACTGGCTGCCGGGATTGATTCCATCCCACGTTAGCATCCATCAGATAGCAAGAAAAACAAGATTAAGCAGAACCACGGCATTAGTCTTCATTTAAACTTGGCAAAGAAAGCGAATGTTTCTTTTTTTGTTGGCTTCTCTTTGTGTGTTTTTTTAAGGCAATCTCAGCCTTCGCCAGAGAAAGGTGCCTGGACTTTTTAATATCGGGGGATTAGAAGGGACAACACTTGTACACTTGCCAGACCCCAGATAAGTAGTGAACGCTTAGGTTAAGCAGGCTAGCATCTGCCTCCTGCAATATATACATTTCCAGAGTGAAAATAAACAGCTTCACACCTTTGGCTCAGAGAAGGGCCTCAGCTTCTTTTTACGTCCTCAACCTGCAGCCTCTCCACTCGAGGAAGAGAGGTCGGAAGGGTGAGGGTTACTCGCAGTTCCCTTATTCCAGCCTACAAGAACAAGACTGGAAACCTTCAGTCCCCTGTCGTACCGCGTCCTTGCTACAGCAAGCAGGATCTGGGGTTGCTTCGTTGTGTTTTACTGTAACCAGTAAGAGTTGTTTCAGACAAACTCAACCTGCATACTTTCTATGCGTGTCTGTTACATACAAGCAACAGCAAATGCACTAATTAGGAAAAATGTTAATTTGAAAACTAGACCATTTTTTAGGTGCTCGGCTCAAAAGCCCCAAATCTAGGAAACCTCACCTTGATTTAATGCTACCACCCAATTCACTTGAGGTCAGTTCCTGCAACGATTCACAGAGCTGAAGAGAATCAAGCCACACAGCTGCAGAGCATCCAACTTCGGTATCCACCATCAGTGATCTGGTCCCAGACTCCTCTCTGGTTGATCCCGACTCACACAGCAATTTGAAAGTGCAATCTGCACCCAAAAAATGCCTCAGTCTGAATAGCTGAATTTAAGACTGTATCATCAGCCTGAAATTTCAATATATTTAGAGAGTTTTGATAATAGCATTTTTGATTACATCCGTTGCCAGCTTCCTTCTACACCCTGACAAAGATTTAAAGTATACATTCCTATTTCATTCTGCAACAAAGATTAGTGGCAGGAACAGAAAACATCTTCTGTTCCAAAAACCCCTCGGGGTTTTCCTCCCTAGCTTGCATTTCATTAGAGGAGACTCAAATCTCCATCAAGCTGCGATACACTGTCACTGCAAAGCATTTGGGCAACAACTATCCCGGTGCTCCACCAAAACGCACCTTTTGAAAAGGCTCTTGAGAAACAAAGAGATTTCCTGAAGCTATTGCAAAGGTGAAATAACTCCTCCAGAAGTGAGAGCCCCCAGCAAACTTTATGAAAATCCAGGCCTACGCTGGAGCATACGCACACAGAGCCGTAATTCGGAAACTGTTGGGAGCTCTTATCGGGGGGAAGGGGGGGGGAAACAAAAAGGCAAACCACATGCTATTGTTTAGTTTCACTCCGCAATGCATTTAATCTACATGCGGTTGGATCCTTACACAGCAAAACTCTCCAGCTACCAGAAATTACCGACAGCCAACACAGCAAAACCCATTCTCCAAATGGGGAAATGCCATTTTAAAGATCTTATCTTTGCCCCACACAGAAATTCCCCAGAACACAGCTGAAAGTTGTCACTGGCGCTTCCTATCCCACACCCCCAAGGGGATCAGATCAATGCAAGAATACTAGCTCTCACGAAAACAAGGAAAGCCAGAGCTGCTGATTTCCACCAACTTGACCTTGAGCTATTGGAGCTTTTGCCAGCGAACAAACAAGTCTACACGAGACTTGTGGGTCCTGAGCAGAGGGAAGACCCACCGAGACACCTATAACCATTGCATCTCAAAGCCTCTTGAAGCCCATCAACACTATCTACCCTTGATGTGTTCAAAGATGATAAAGTGACAAGACAAAGCCTAGGAGCTGCCAGAGTTATTCCAGTATATCCACAGGGACAGTAACAGATTTAGCTACACAAATTCCATCGTGAAAGTTGCCTCCTGTCCAACTGCATGTGCGATAACGAGGACTACACACGTGTCACTGGGAGAAGAGCTTCGGGGTGTGACTCCAGAACAACCCCGTCCAGCTCAAAAAGCTGTGGATCTGTAGACGAGCTATCAGCTGGGCGGGCGAGCAGACCCACCCCAGCACAACTGAAGGGCCACCTTCCTAAACATCGTATTTCTCCGTCTAAGCCACCCATTGCCATCTCCTCGTCCCCAACAAGTTCATTCCCCCATCCCCAATTCTCAACCTCCTTTACACAACTTTTTTTCCTAGACGCAGAGCATGCTGCCTGGCGTCGGGGCCCCCAGAGACCCGAGCTCACCCCCCTGGCAGGTGCCAGCATCAACACTTTTAACTAGGGTAGGAGTACGTGCAGACGAGTGATGTCATGGCCACAGCAGCCGGCTGATGTCATGGCCACAGCAGCACCGTGGGCACCCTCTCTCCAACCTGAGCCTCCCCCCAGCTCGGTGGAGCTGCGGTTTATCTTCCTGTCCACCTGGGACCAACAGACTTTGGCACAGCCCCGTCCTCATCCCCCCTTCAGAACAGGGAGGAGGAGGGGGAACGCTGGCACGTATGCCGGTTGCTGTAAGACTTCGGGAGGCAGGCAGAATGAAACGGTGAAGAAAGAAGCTTTTCAGAGGGGGAGGCGGGGAGGAGAGGCATACACGTATTAAACAAATCATCTGTTTGGAGCGCTGGCTCCTACTTGTTCTCGGTTATATTATTCACTCAAGAGTGGATTAATCCATCACTGCAAAGGAATCTCCTGATCTCAGAGATAAAGGCAACAAGTCATACACTGACTGTCTGCGGATCCTCCTGAAACTCGCCAGCCTTTCTCATACCCTTATTTGGGCCGATCTATAGCATCTCTCAACAAACGAGAAGCAAGAAACGGAAATAAAACCTGAAAAAATACCACCTGTTTACAGTAACTTTATTCGGGCAAACCTAGCTTGGATCAATCTGGAAGCAACTCGGGAGAATCAACTGTCCTCTTTCCCTGCTGCAGTTCCCCAGGTGGGACTTGTCCTCACCAGAGGAACAGTCACATGGGGGTTACCTCCTGGACCAGCATGTGGAAAAAAAAAAAACCACCCATAATTTAAGATTCTTTAGAGTGAGGCCTTTTAGCTAAATTGTTTGCTCCACTTGTTGAGGACTGGGGAAGTACCATCCCCTTGCAGCAACAAGAGCATCTCCAGCTAGAGCAGGCCGCCACTCGGATGCAAGGTGTCTACGCAAAACATAACGCTCTCCAGGAGGAAGGACCTCTCCAGCATCCGTTCGTCCTTCAGTGCTTTAGCAACCCACAGCTATCTTTGCAAAGACAAAACACCCCCAAAATCCCTAAAAATCTAAACCAGTGGTGTCCTGCCCCTTCACAGAGCCCGTTTTTCACCACGGGGCTGCTCAGCACACAAGCATTTTTTCCCCTTGTCTGGCGTTTTTGGGCCTTTTACAGGTTTGCTGCAAGGAAAAGCAAGGTCTGCGAGGCAGGCAGACTTTGTACGACTGCGAGGTAGGAAATATTAAACTTGTCTTTGAATTAAACAAATAAGGCTCAAACCGCGTGGTTCATTATCAGATAGAATGGTTGAAGTCTGCGGGGAAAACTAAACAGCAGAAGCCAGGGTATAAATCAAAGGCATGATCCAGCAGACAGGTGAGGCCAAGGGCGCGGTTTCACCGCACGGCTAAGCCAAGCCCGGCGCTGGCCGCTGCCAGTCTCCTTCCCCAGGGAAGAAAATGCTCCAAGCGAGCTGGCTTCTCCTTGCGCTGGGTTTTGGGGGATGTTTTTGTGAGCTGAAGGGGTTTCATCGAGCATTCCTAGCAAGGGGCAGGAGATGGGGAGGGCGGGGGGGGGAAAATGGCAAGACCCCCACCACCACCTCTGCAAGGCAACGGGCTCCTGGCTCAGCTGCAACATCCAGAGTGCAGTTTTATGAGACAGCTAAGCCAATTTAAAAGCCGGCTGCTGCCAAAAGGGGCCAGTCGTGTCGTTCCCCCCCCAACACCCCTCCGGCCCCCTGAGGCCTCCCCAGTCATCGGGGTGGAAGATTTAGCAACTCTAACTGCAGGGCAAGATCCAGCTGAAAGTTTGGGGCTTGTTATTTTTTTTAAATTTTTTTTTTTTTTTTTGGAAGGGTTAGCTGGAGTCACTCCCCTGCGGCTGCTCCGCCGCCGGATTCCCACAGCAGGGAAGAGGCAGGAACGTACCTGCCACCTCCTGCAGCAGCGAGTCCTCTGACTGAGCTGTAACGTGAAACTGCACCCAAGAAGCCGGGGAATGGGGGGGAGGAAAAAAAAAAAAATTAAAAAAAAAAATCAACTCCCACCCGGCTAGAAGAGCTCCGAGACATCTCATAGGTATGGGAAATGGGAAAACAACCCACCTTGCATGATTATTTTCCCTCCTGTTGAAAGACAGAAGATATTTCTCGCACAGAAAGAGCAAGCAGGGGCTTAATGGCAAAGACAGGTGGTCTGGATGCACAAGTCTCAATCCCTGGTAGGGCTGAACAAGCAGTTTACCCTAAAGTGATAACTGTCACCAGAGAATCATCATTCGCAGCGGAAAGGCAGAAGCGAGCTGGGGAAACTAAGTGGAAAACTATGACACACTCAGCCCTGGAAGCTGTACTGAGCCATCTACTAAGGAAATTACTGGAAGAACACTCAACTGGTAAAAAAAAAAAAATACTTATATGTACACACACACACACAGAGGAAACTAGCTACTCTAACAATTCTTGGGTAGCTGGAGACCTCTTGTTAGCTCAAGTAATGCAGAAAAGTTTTTTGCCGAATTTGCCAAGGGCAAATGCTATCCCAGAGTGAATGATGTGGGCGCAGGGGGACACACAATGCCAGGCCTTGCTTGGGGAGGCCACTGGGAGAGCATCAAGCTGGCAGTAAAGGGAACACGTCTGGAGAGCAGACCTAGTACCAGCTCACCTGTTAACTAACTAGATCAAAAGAGCAAAAAAAATAGCATATAGAGAACACAGTTCATACCAGCTTTAACAGTTGGGATTGCAATACAAGCTGGAAATCCCCATTTAAAGAAGAAGTTTGACCAATTCCGCTTCATACAAGATTTAGAGCCTTTAACAAGATTTTAAGGGCCATCAGCCAGCATTTTCGATCGGTCTCACCCCAGTCGCAGACAGGAATTGGCTCAGAAACTCCCCGGCTCACTGGAACACGGAGGAAAACCAGAAAACCGACAGAAAAACAAGTGGGAAAGCGGTGTGACTCAGCTGAAGGGAGCCACTCGCTAGTCAACAGATCATAAGCGAAGCAGTAGAAAAAACTGACTCTATATAAAGGTCAAGTTTACAGTATCAATTAATTCATACAAATTAGATGTTGCCTAACAAAAGATGTCAGGCAGGTTTCTGAGCTGCGTGCAGCGCCCCGATTAAAGCAATTCCATATAAAATGTTATCTGAAATACCAGATCTCAACAGGTTTGTGGGTGAAGACTCACTCAGTCTCAGGGCTTCTGGTACCAAACCAAAGGTTTCAAAGCCTTGCTGGAACCAAGTTCACCAGCAACAAGTTTTGTAGCTCGAACAGCCACCAAATTAATTTCAGCAGTCTTGGTATGACCAAGGACTTCGTTAGGCAAAGCAGGTCTGCTCGGGGATACGCAGAGGAGGATTTATGAGATGACGAACACCGGTACGGCTGTGTGCTCAGGCGAGCGAATCAATTGCTTTGCTTCACAATTTCCACATCTGCAGAAGCAGTCTTTAAACAAGTCAGTGTATTTTTAAGCTCTGACAGTTAAAATCCTCAAGTGACATCACCTGAAGTTGGAGCACAGCTGCCTTATTCCTCCGGCACACCAGCGAGCCAAAGTAAGCACCAGCCCCAGTTTATGGGCTTACAGCACACCTTGAGATAATGAAAGCGCTGCTGGGATTTGCCCCCATAGCACAGTCAGGCCTCTTCTTACATGTTTCCCCCCCCGGGTGTTGGGGTAAGAAACACAAAGTTTAGTCCCAGTGCATCCCAGCAAGCCAGCAGAGGGAGCACACAGGGGTCCCAGCCTCCAGAGGGGCTGGTAGGCAAAGACCGAAGAGCACCAGGTAGAGCTGGCATCCCACCAAACCCCAGCACTCGCAAAAGGGTGGAAAATAACCAAGATTGCATGAGGGATGACAAAAAAAAAAAATAAAAAAAAATCCCCGCTCCAAGCTGCCGCGGCGCGCCAAGGCCGCCCCACACTTCACCGTGCGCCCACGGGCACGGCTGTTTACAAGCACTCAGGGCAGCTTAAGGGTGTAAATCGCGCTAATCCAAGCGACAAAGCTATGGTGCTCATCCTTGGGTGAATTACTAATCCCTCACCACTAGAGCTCTTCCCATCTCACTTCCTACCCCTCAGAGGAGAACAAAAATAATACCTTTTACCATGAAGCTGGCAGGTAGAGCAGCAGATCCCCTCTCGGCATTTCCATCTGCCAGGCCAGCTTTAAATAACCAAATAGTTTTGAGCAACAGTCATGGCTTTCTTACGGCTGCTTCAGAAGCCTGTGGGTTTTTCTGGGATACAAACCGAGCCAGTCAGAGGCTTCCCTCTTGTTTTGGAGAAGGGATTAAAGGAAAATGTTATCAAGCCCTCCCCACAAGACAGGCTTGCAACTGCTTTAAAAAAGTAAGGGTTTGGTTTCGACGCATTTGAATCACACGGGCGGTGTGCGCCGCCTATTTTAGTTCAGTCAAACAAGAAGCACGCTGGTTGTAATTAGGGCATATAGTATCAAGTTTAACAGAAAAGCGTTAAGAAATCATGCCGTGAAGCGTTTACCGCTACCTGAGCCGAGAATTTTTGGAATATTGCAAGGCGAAGGAGCAGGCCCATCGCTCTCAGCAACCACTATTACAAAAGCACTTTTTCTTCCTTGAAAAAGTACATCACCTAAATTGCAACTGTCAAAACACCGGAGTTGTGGGAGACGAGCAGAAAAGCAAACTGGCTCGGTGCAACTCGGTTTGAAGCCCCAGCACAACAGGATTACCTGCTTTGTTCAAAGAAAACGCCAGGCCACGAAGAACAAAACCCCAGAGAATAAAAGTTTACGCGCTCCCGGTAACCCCAGTGACCAGCGGCTGCAGAGTGACAACCCTGGTGTTTGGGTTAGTAAATTGTATTTCTGGTGCATGTGTGAAAGATACAACTCACTGAGTAAACACCCCTTCAGAGCTGACAGTTTTACAGCCGCAGGCTCAGCTACTCCTTCTCAGAAACCTCCTCGCACATCGACACAGCAAATCATTCGGGGAAAGCAGTAAAAAAAAAAAAAAAAAAAAAAAGGAAAAAGGAAAAAAAAAAGCTACATAAAGCCATCACATTTACCCATTTGCCAATCCTTTAAAAAGTTACGAGGCAGGGGCAAAATAAACATTGCCTGTTTTCTGCCTAACAGTTGAAAGCTGCCTGAAAAACACTTCCCTTTGGGTTTCAGAACATCAATAGTGAAGACATGCAATAGTCGACTGGAAAGTTCTTTCATTAAAAGTCAGCAGCTGTATAATTATTTTTCCTCTGGCAAAGAGATAGACAAAGCAAGCAAAAGTCATTTCAAATTCAAGAGTCAGCTTGAAGGATGGAGGCACCTTAATACAAAAAAAAAAAAAAAAAAGGAAAAATCAGAGTTAGGATGCCACGATGCTTTACAGCTGAGAGTCCTCGGGCATCCCACACCACCTCTTGCTTTAGGGGCTACCGTTCAACCGCTCTAATTGCGGAGAAAGCGATTTTATGGACTAAAAACAAGCATCGAGATTATCAATTTGAAGGTGGTTGAGGCCAGGCGCGACCCCAAGCGCAGCCCCTTCAGACAGAACAGCGTTTTAACGACAAATATACCAGACTCGGAGAAACTTTCCCTGTGAAGCGAGACCGTAAATCAATAACAGACTGGAGGCAGAGCAGTGAAATTGCGCTCTGAGGAATTTTTTTCTTTTTTTTTTTTTTTTATTTCCCCCCAACTCACCAAAGCGCTCTCCACGTAGCGGGAGAAAGAGACTAAACCGGAGCCTCAGTCCCACAGACCGAGAACGCAAATAAATAAATAATAAAAAATAAATAAACAAATAAAAAAACCCAAATAAATAAAATTTTTAAAGTCAGATGGTTCGACTAAACCCCGCGCCTGAGCGCCGGCTCCTCACACGGAGCCCGACGAGCCCCGCCGCCTTCCCGCCCGCCGCCTCCCCTCAGGTGCCGCCGGACGCGGCTCTCCCTCCTCAGCGTCCCCCCTCCACCTCCCGGGCCGGCGGCCTGACAGGAGCCACCGGACTCCCGCCGGGCTCCCGCCGAGACGCCGCCGCCGCCACCACCACCACCTGCGGCCGCGTCCCCGTCCCCTCACACCGCCCGTCCCAACGGCCGCCCGCGCGCCCAACGGCCGCCCGCCCGCGCGCCCCCTCAGCCAGGCGGCGGGAAGCGGCCGCCTCACCTCCGAGCGGCGGCGGCGGCGGCTGCCGCGCCCCCTCCCCGCTGCCGGTGCCGGTCCCCCTGGGCGGCGGCTCCCCAGGACATTCCAGGCTGGGGCGGGCGACCCGGCGGACGGGAGCCTCCATCCAACGCCGCGCCGCTTATCTCGCACACCCCACACGCTCCCCCTCCCCTCCCACCCCCCCCACCCCCCCGCCGCTCCCACCGGTGCCCCGTGTCGGAGGAGGCGGTGGCGGCGGCGGCTCCGCCTCTCCCCGCCCCGCGGAGCGTACCAAGGCCCGGCGGAGGGGGGGGGGGGCGCCCCCCCGCGCACCGGCCTGCACCGGCGGGGGAGCGCGGCCCGGGGCTCCGCGGCACGGGCGAGGGGGGCTGGCGCCGCCCTGCACCCTGCAGCTCTGCACCCTCAGCACCCTGCACCCTCATCGCTCTGCACCCTGAAACGCTGCACCCTGCACCCTCAGCACCCTGCAACCTGCACCCTGCAATCTGCACCCTGCACCCTCATCACCCTGCAACCTGCACCCTGAAACACTGCACCCTGCACCCTCATCACCCTGCAACCTGCACCCTGAAACGCTGCACCCTGCACCCTCAGCACCCTGCAACCTGCACCCTGCAATCTGCACCCTGCACCCTCATCACCCTGCAACCTGCACCCTGCAACACTGCACCCTGCACCCTCATCACCCTGCAACCTGCACCCTCATCACCCTGCAATCTGCACCCTGAAACACTGCACCCTGCACCCTCATCACCCTGCAACCTGCACCCTGCAACACTGCACCCTGCACTCTCATCACCCTGCAACACTGCACCCTGCAACACGGCAACCCTGCACCCTGAAACACTGCACCCTGCACCCTGAACCCTGAAACGCTGCACCCTGCACCCTCATCACCCTGCAACCTGAAACACTGCAACCCTGCACCCTGAAACGCTGCACCCTGCACCCTGCAACCTCATCACCCTGCAACCTGCACCCTGAAACACCGCACCCTCAGCACCCTGCACCCTCATCGCTCTGCACCCTGCAACCCTGCACCCTGAAACACTGCACCCTGCACCCTCATCACCCTGCACCCTGCACCCTGAAACACTGCACCCTGAAACACTGCACCCTGCACCCTCATCACCCTGCAACCTGCACCCTGAAACACTGCACCCTGCACCCTCATCACCCTGCAACCTGCACCCTGAAACACTGCACCCTGAAACACTGCAACCTCATCGCCCTGCACCCTGTAACCTTGCATCACTGCACCCTGCCCCTGCACCACTGCAACCTCATAACCCTGCACCCTGCAACCTCATAACCCTGCAACACTGCACCCTGCAACACTGCACCCTGCAACACTGCAACCCTGCACCCTGCAATACTGCGACCTCATCGCCCTGCACCCTGTAACCTTGCATCACTGCACCCTGCCCCTGCACCACTGCAACCTCATAACCCTGCACCCTGCACACTGCAACACTGCAACCACGCAGCCTCACAACCCTGCGCCCTTATAACCATGCAACCTTACAGCCCTGCGCTCTTATAACCATGCACCATGCAACTGTGCACCCTTACAACCACGCGCCATGCACCCGTACACCCTTACAACCACACACTGTGCAACCACGCACCCATGCGACCGTGCACCCCTTCAACCACGCACGCTGACAACCACACACCCTTACTACCATGCAGCCTTACAACCGTGCGCCATTCAACCACACACCTGTGCAGCCATGCACCTTTCAACCAGGCACCCTTTCAACCAGGCACCCTTTCAACCAGGCACCCTTTCAACCATGCAGCCTTACAACCCCGCACTGTGCAACTATGCTACCATGCACCGTGTGACTGTGCACCGTGCAACTGTGCGCCCTTACAACCACGCACCGGTTCAACCGTGCAACCTTGCTCCCATGCACTGTGCACCCTTGCAACCATGCACCCTTACAACCCTGCGCCCTTACAACTATGCGCCATGAAACCATGCGCCCTTACAACCAGGCACCCTTGCGCCCTTACAACCACATGCTGTGCGACTGCACACCTGTGCGACCATTCACCCTTGCAACCATGCATGCCTACAATCATGCGCCTGTTTAACCTTGCAATCCTGCACCCTTGCATCCATGCACCTGTGCAACCACGCAGCCATGCAACCTTGTGCAACCGCGCACTCTTGCAACCACACACCCCTTCAACCACGCAACCGTGCAGCCATGCAACCTTGTGCAGCCGCGCACTCTTGCAACCATACACACCTTCAACCATGCAGCCACGCAGCCATGCAACCTTGTGCAGCGGCGCACTCTTGCAACCATACACACCTTCAACCATGCAGCCACGCAGCCATGCAACCTTGTGCAGCCGCGCACTCTTGCAACCACACACCCCTTCAACCACGCAACCGTGCAGCCATGCAACCTTGTGCAACAGCGCACCCTTGCAACCATACACACCTTCAACCATGCAGCCACGCAGCCATGCAACCTTGTGCAGCTGCGCACTCTTGCAACCATACACACCTTCAACCACGCAACCGTGCAGCCATGCAACCTTGTGCAGCCGCGCACTCTTGCAACCACACACCCCTTCAACTACGCAACCGTGCAGTCATGCAACCTTGTGCAACCGCGCACTCTTGCAACCACACACCCCTTCAACCACGCAACCGTGCAGCCATGCAACCTTGTGCAGCCGCGCACTCTTGTAACCATACACACCTTCAACCATGCAGCCACGCAGCCATGCAACCTTGTGCAACCGCGCACCCTTGCAACCATACACACCTTCAACCATGCACCATGCAGCCATGCAACCTTGTGCAGCCGCGCACTCTTGCAACCACATGCCCCTTCAACCATGCAATCCATGCAAACATGCGCTGTGCAGCCGTGCAGCCTTGCACTTGTGCACTATGCAGCCACGCATGCTTGCACCCACGCGCCCTTCCAACTGTGCCCCCTTGCAACCATGCGCTGTGCCGCCATGCACGGCAGACAGGCTGCTCGCTCGCAGCAGGGAGCACGCGCTCCCAAGGGCTGCGCGGCATGCAAGTTTGCCCCCCTGCAGAAGCGGTCGCTGCAGCCAGGCCACTCACCAGCACGCCGGCGGGCACGGTGCCTGTTACACCCCCAAGGGGCTCCCGGCCCGTGGGCAACTCGCCGGAGAGGTGGGCATGCAAGGAAAGCTGCGGCCCTCACGCGCAGCTCCGGCTTTATTCCAGAGGGCTGGAAACGCTCCTGCACGCAGCGCACGTGCCCTGTGCCCCTGATCTTCTGCCAGATAACGCCACTGAGAAACCCCTTGCTGCGGCAAAATGGGGCTGAAAACCAGCAAAAAGGGGGGCTTCATCGCTACTTGGGTGGCGTCCAGCGGCAAACCGCAACGTGATCACGCTGCGCATCGGGGAAGCTGCTGTCATTTGCAGCGCAACTTAATAGTAACACCTTGCTAAATCGCCCAGCATTAGACCTCGTCTGTGGGATTAAAGATGTTGAACCCGCACGTTACGGCCTCGTCCTGTGCCCAGAGCCTCGCTGCTTTCCGCCGCCCTTTCCAAAAAACCCCAAAATGCACCCAAAATCCCTCGTTTGGGGGGAATTTGCTGCATTTTGGTCGCAGCCATGCGTGGTGGTTGGGGGTTGAGCTGGAAAGGGATTTATCCCGAGGAGGGTTTCGCGTGGAAAGGCTTCAGCGGCACGTGGAGCGAGCTGGAAAGAAACACAGCTCCTGTGTTTAAAAATAAAAGAGGAATAGGCTTTTTTTTAAAGAAAAAGAAAAAAAACACACACAAAAAAAAAACAAAACCCAAAACAAAACCACCATTGGAACAAAGTTTCTTGGTTTTCAGGGCAAACCTGCAAACCTACCCTGTGTTTACCAGCCCTAATTTTATCCCTCAGGAGATTTCCTGTAGGACATCATTATTTCCACAAGTGTAAAAAGGGAAAAAAAAATAAAGAAAACGAGGACGAGAAATGTCCTCGGCAGATTAAAAATCCCTTTTAATCTGAAGAAAACGCCCCAAAAACCAAACCACAGGCGGGTCTGGCTCAGCCAGTGACTGAAATCGCTGGATTTGTGGTGGCCACCGGAAAAGCCGAGGACTTGAGGATCGCTCTCAGTGCAGAAGAGAGAAGGCTAAGCTGTTTTTTGGGGGGGTAAAAAACATCAAAATTGAGATTATACCGCTGGGCCTTCGCAGCGCGGGGAAGCTGCCAAATCACGTTTCCTCCCCATACAATTTTCGGGGAGTTTTATTTCCCTCCACATCCCCTCCTTGGGCGCTATTTGCATGAGAATACCCTCTTGAGGGGGGGAATTGCTGCTTAATTAGAGAACAGCAATCACGTTAATTAGCATGTCTCCATGCTCCCTGCTATTTTGCATGGATTCAAATGAGATGCTCATTAGGGAGCAGGCGCCCGGACAAGCTACGCCCTTTAGCCGCGCGCTAACCCAATTAACCTCGACGAGGCAAAACCGCGCCGGGGCTTTGGCCGGCACCAGGCTTCATGACTGCGCTGGAAGGTGCAGAACCGCTCAATTTGACCTGTGCGCGCTGTGACGCGCTGCAACGCGCTCGCTGGCAGGCCTTGTCTTGCCGGGCTCGTGCCCGGCCGGCGCTTCTGTCTTCGCCGGGGTTTTGGCTTTGAGATGGTGGGTTTTCCTTCCTTGAAACGTTGCCTTCCTTCCTTGAAACGTTGCCTTACTTCCTCACAAGGTTTTCGTCCTTGCGAGGTTTTCTTCCTCACAAGGTTTTCCTCCTCACAAGGTTGTCCTCCTTGCAAGGATTTTCTTCCTCACAAGGTTTCCTGCCTCACAAGGTTTCCTCCTCGCAAGCTTTTCCTCCTTGAGAAGTTTTCTTCCTTGCAAGGTGTCCTCCTCACAAGGTTTCCTTCCTCGCAAGCTTTTCCTCCTTGTGAGGTTTTCCTCTTCACGAGGTTTTCCTCTTCACAAGGTTTTCCTCCTCTCAAGGCTTTTCTTCCTCACAAGGTTTTCCTCCTTGTGAGGTCTCCTTCCTTGCAAGGTTTTCCTCCTCGCAAGGCTTTTCTTCCTTACAAGGCTTCCTCCTTGCAAGTTTTTCCTCCTCACAAGGCTTCCTTCCTTGCAAGGTTTTCCTCCTCGCAAGGCTTTTCTTCCTTACAAGGCTTCCTCCTTGCAAGTTTTTTCCTCCTCACAAGGCTTCCTTCCTTGCAAGGCTTTTCTTCCCTGCAAGGTTTCCTCCTTGCAAGGTTTTTCATCCTCATAAGGAGCAAAAGGTTTTGTGAGGGTGGGTTTTCCTTCCTTGAAAGGTTTCCTTCCTCACAAGGTTTCCTCCTTGCAAGGTTTTTCCTCCTCATAAGGTTTCATTCCTTACAAGGTTTTTCTTCCCTGCAAGGTTTTCTTCCTCGCAAGGTTTTCCTCCTTGCGAGGTTTGCTTCCTCACAAGGTTTTCTTCCTTGCAAGTTTTTCCTGTCTTGCAAGGTTTTCCTCCGTGTGCGGTTTTTCCTCCTTGCAAGGTTTTCTTCCTCACAAGGTTTCATTCCTTTCAAGGTTTTTCCTCCTTGTGAAGTTTCCTTCCTTGCCAGGTTTTTCCTCCTTGCAAAGTTCCCTCCTCACGAGGTTTCCTTCCTCGCAAGGTTTTTCCTCTTTCAAGGTTTTTCTTTCCTCGCAACATTTTCCTCCCGTTCCTTTCTCCCTCACTGCTGGGATTTGGGAGCGGAGATGAGGGGGACACCCCCAAGAGCCCCCCCCTTCCCTCCCTGGGGACCCTCAAACCCTCTCTGCGCCCCCTTTCCCCCGTGCCGCGGGGCCGCTGCGTCCCCGGGGACCCGTCGCAGGAGGACGTGCTGCAGATGAGGCCGTCGCTCATGGGGCAGGAGCGCCAGGATCCAAAGATCTCCTTTGTTTCTCCACGCCAGCGTGGTCACAGCCAGGGCGATGTTTTATTATTACTATTTTTCTTTATTTATTTATTTCTCCTGCTCCATAATCCCATCGTCTTGTCACAGTTCCCCGGGAAGCGGGGCTGCTCCGAACAAAGCCCCCGAAGCATCCTGGGCTCCCGGAGGGGATTTTGCAGCTGCGCCTCGGAGCGTGACCGATCGGGAATGAGCCTTCGCAGCGCGTCTAATGCCGTTTGGACAGGCAGCCTTTCATCCGCTCGTGGGAGCGAGGCCCCGGCATTGAGCCGGCAGCTCCCTGCGCTCCGGCCCTCGGCGCTCCCAACCCGGCGGGAGCCGGCCGCCACCGCTGCAGCGGCTTTTTGGGAGTGAGTGAGGTGGGGAGTGGGGTCCTCTCCTTGCCCTGCTGCAGGTTTGGGGAAGCAGGAGGAGGGCTGTGGGCACATAGACCAGGGTTGGTGATTGGGGGGTGAGGATGAGAGATGCTCCCATCACCATCACCGTCACGCCGTGCTGGGCTCCAGCAGGTTCCTTGTCCCACTCCCCATCACCCATGTCCCCAGCAGGTACCTCATCCTGGTCCCCATTGCTCTGTTCCCAGCATTTACCTTGTCCTGGTCCCCACTACCCCATCCCCAGCAGGCACCTTGTCCCAGACCTCATTGCCCCATCCCCAGCAGATACCTCATCCTGGTCCTCATCTCCCTGTCCCCGGCAGGTACCTTGTCCTGATCCTTATCACCCTGTCTCCAGCAGGCACCTCGTCCAGGTCCCATCACTTGTCCTGGTTCCCACCATACCATCCCAGCCCCCATCACATTGTCCTGGTTCCCATCACCCCATCCCAGTCCCCATCAGATACCTCATCCCAGTCCTCATCACCTTGTCCTGGTTCCCATCACACCATCCCAGTCCCCATCACCCTCTACCCTTGATGGTGGAGGTGATGTTGGGTGGCATCAGCTCGTGAACGTGCTCTGCAGTGCAGCGGGCACTTGTGTGAGTGGGGAAGCTGAGGCACGGACCAGGAACAGGTGTGGAGCCAGTGGCAAGTTGTATCGGCACAGAGGCTGGAGGGATGTTAGGCTGGAGCACACATGGGCACATGCATCACTGGGAAGAGAAGATGAGGGTGAAGAGAAGATGAAGAGATGAGAAGAGGCAAGGCAAGATGAAGAAGAGAAGATAAAGAGAAAAGAGAAAAGATGAGACAGCAGAAGGAGAGGAAAAGAGGAGGGGGAGGATAAGGACAAGGAGAGGAAGAAGAGAAGAAAGATGAGGACAAGGACAAAGACGAGGAGAAGTAGGAGCAGGAGGAGGAGCAGGAGAAAGAGAAGGAGAAGAGGAGAAGGAGAAGAAGAAAAAGGAGGAGAGGAGGAGGAGAAGAGCTGTTGGCTCCAGGGAAGATGTATCTCCCTGTGAGCTTTGCCAACCCATCACTTCAGGGGTTGGACAGGTTTTTTTGTTGGTTTATTTTTCTCCCGGTGAAAAGTGGCTTTTTGACCCAAGCAAACGTTTTCATAGAGAAGGTTTATTTTGGCTGAAAGCCTTTTTTTTCTTATTAAAAGGAAAAATGGCAAGGCTGGTGGGAAGGTCACTTCTGTAAAACTTTTTTTTCCTTAAAAAAAAAAAAAAAAAAATTGGCTTTTTTTCATCAGAAATACCTCTGCGGGAGGCTTTGGGAGTGAATCATTCCCGAAATCCCCTGTCCCACGCCGTGCCTGGTCCTGCCCGGCTTTATCATCTCTCCCTGCAGCAAACGCCCAGTGACAACAAAAAAAAAATAATTTAGAATTATTATAAAATACTCTCTTTTTTTTTTCTTCAATTTTTTACAATAGACTAGAGGACGTTTTTACCCCATTCTCCTGGTTTTTGGTCATTTCATCCCACGGAGCCGCTCTGGTGCTGAGTCCAAAAATTGCCCTGATCTTTAGGAAGGAGCAAAGAACGGCCCTGTGCAGATGTTGGGTTTCTCAGGGCATTGGGGTTACCTCCAAGAGAAGCCTGGACCTGCTGGGGGTGGAACAGACCTCACTGCACCCCCTTGGTAGGTTCTGGGGGTGATAAGAGGTCTCCATGGTCTCCAGGACCTCCCCAGCTCCCTTCTGTCCCAAGCCAGAGCTGGGCTGAGCTTCACTGTGGGTTGTCTCCAACAATGTCTCCTGGATGGACCTCTGGACGGTGGTGCAGGTAGCTTGTCTCCAACCCTGTCTTCTGGAAGGACCTTGTACCCATGGTACAAGGGAGCTTGTCCTCAAGCTTGTCTCCTGGATGGACCTCAGACTGATGTTGCAGCTAGCTTGTCTCCAGCCCTGCCTTCTGGATGGACCTCAGGACGATGTTGTAGATAGCGTCTCCCTGGTCGTGTCTGCTGCCCCATAATCTGGATGAACCTCTGACTGGTGTTCCACGTGGCTTGTTTCCAGTCCTATTCCAAGCCTTACCTGCTGGGTGGACCTCAGATCAACACAGGTAGCTTCTCCCTGCAGTTTCCAGCCCCAACTCCTGTATAGACCTCAGATCAACATTTGCAGGTAGCTCATCTCCAGCCCTGTCTCTAGCCCCATCTCCTGGATGGATCCTGAACCTACACTTGCAGGTCCCTTGTCTCCAGCCCTTCTTCCAGGCTTATCTCCTGGTTGGACCTCGGCCTTTGCTGTATTTAGCTTCTCCTCAAGCCCATCTCCAGCCCAATGTCTTGGCTAGACCTCAAACCGATGTTGTAGGTTGCTTGTCTCCATTCCCATACCGATGAAGGACCTCAGACCAATGATGCAGGTACCTTGTCTCCATCCCTATCTCCGTGAAGTACCCCAGACTGATGCTACAAGTACCTGCTCTCCATCCCGGTCCTCCTGAAGGACCTCAGACCGCTGCTGCAGCCCATCTCCACCTTCTCTGAGCTCCCCAAACCCAGCCTACCACCTCACCTTGCCGACAGCATCCATCCCCAACCCTGGCTGGACCCAGCTCATGGTGGACGCCCCTTGAGGGGCCAAGACCGTGGCGGAGGGAGAACAGGAGACAGGCGGAGGGGATGGAGCGCCTTCAAAATTGACACCATATGGCTGTTCCTTATCCCTGGGCCCAGTAAATAGGTCTTTCATGCTGGGCCGGTTGCCATAGGAGCAGGAAATATCCCAGATAACTCGAATAGTGGCGAAAACATATGTTTTGGATAAAACCCGGCAGAAAATCGCCCCGTTTAACCCCTCCAAGGCATTTTACCCGCCCAGTTTTAACCCCTTTCCCCATCTCCATGCATGTACGTGGTGGGGAAACCGAGGCACGCTGGCTCCCCATCCCCTTGTCACCTGGCAGGGGGAAATCGGTTGGGTTTCTTGCAAGGAAGCGCAATTGCTGTCGGGTCCCTGGCATCGTCTTGCCGCCGCCGCCTCCTCCTCCTCCCTGGAGCTCCTTATCAAGACGGATGGCTGGATGCAAGGCCATGCGCTCGCCCCGCAAGCATTTCGCTTTGATTTGCCAAGGAATTTGCTTTGCTTTTGCTTTTCTCCCCCCCCCCCCCCTTTCCCCCTTTTTCTTTCTTTTTCCAGCCTCGGCCGAACCTTTCCTTATCGCATCTGGTGAGCAGCGGGCCCCCAGCGCTCCCCCTGGCCGCCCTCCAAGCGCTGAATGCAATGCCGCCAGCCGAGCTGCTGCAGCGCAGCCAGGTTTCCCAGCGCTGCGGCGTCCCTGCGAGGCCGAGCCCCGAGCAAACCAACAGGCCCTCGTGCTGTGCGTGCTCTCAGGGAAGGGGAAACTGAGGCACGGAAAGCCTGAAAAGTTGCCGTGGGTGTCCCCGGCTCCTGCAAAGTGGCTTCATGCATCCCTGTGTGCTGCAAGCATCCCTGTATCCTGCAAACATCCCTCCATGCTGCAAGCATCCCCACGTGCTGCAACATCCCCACGTGCTGCAACATCCCCATGCGCCGCAAGCATCCCCATGCGCCGCAAGCATCCCTGCGTGTTGCTGCAAGCATCCCTGCACGCTGCAAACATCCTCGTGTTCTGCAAGCGTCCCCACGTGCCACAAATATCTCCATGCACTGCAACGTCCTCGCGGGCTGCGCGCATCCCTGTGTGCCACCAATAGCTCCATGCACTGCAAATATCCCTGCACTGCAAGCATTCCTGCATGCTGCAAACAGCCCTGCACATCACAAATTTCCCTGTGTGTCGTGAGCATCCCTGCATGCTGCAAACACCCCCGTGCACTGCAAAAATCACTGCATGCTGCTGCAAACATCCCTGTGTGTTGTGAGCATCCCTGCATGCTGCAAACGCCTTCATGCGTCACTAACACCCTGGCATCCTGCGAGCACCCCTGCAACACCTCCGAACGCCTGTTGCCAGGAGGAGACGTCGCTGCTGGGTCTTTCCAGCGCTGCCCAGAGATGGAGCAACCCCGCAGCGCAGAGCCCACCCCAAACCCTGCACCCCAAGAGGGGCAGGTGCCACCCTCCCGGCAGCCCTGTCCCTAGAAAAGGCCGAGTCGGGGCACCCATGGGTGCTGGGCTGGGGAAAAATCTGGGGGAGCGCTCTGGAGGGTCACGAGCAGGATTTGCGCGTCAGCAGGATTGCACCTATAGGGTGCAGATAGGACCGAACCAAGGGGCTCAGGGAGCAAAAACAAGGGTGCAGCAGCAAAATCAGTGGGGCCGCGGCACGGGGCGATAACCGGCAGGAGGTGGTCCGGCCGACCTGGGATTTCTCCCGGTGCCGTCGTGTAAATACTGCTGACGGGAGGAATGTCTAAGTGCGGAGGAGAAACCCCCTTCCCCAGCCGGAGCATCGCCTCGCTCCTCCCTCGCAGCAGGGATCAGAAACCCTCCAGATGCTTTTTTTTTTTCCACTCCAACCATCCTGCGCAGCTTTTTTCCACCTCTATTTGGGTGGGGTGCACATCCCCAGCAAGGTGCAGCACCCCTGCCACCTGCAGCATCCCTGGCACCCGTCACACCCCTGACACCCACCTCATCCCTGCCACCCGCTGCGTCCCTGCCACCTCCCTGCAACCCACTGCACCCCTGCCACCCGCAGCACCCCTGCTACCCGTCGCATCCCTGCCAAATCCCTTCCACCCACAGCATCCCAGCCGCATCCCTGCCACCTGCAGCACTCCTGTGACCTGCAGCATCCCTGCCACCCGCCGCATCCCTGCTACTCGCAGCACCCCAGCCACCCGCCGCATCCCTGCCACATGCTGCATCCCTGCTACCTGCTGCATCCCTGCTAGGTGCCACATCCCTGCTACCTGCTGCATCAGTGCTACCCGCTGCATCCCTGCCCGCAGCTGCTCTGCAGATGCTGAGCGCTGCTGCAATCCCAAACTCATTTTCCCGCTTCAGCTGCTGGGTTGGTTCCCCACCCCCCCTTTTTTTTTTCTTTTTAATAACCTTCCAGTGCATCTCCCCGCCTCTTTCTCCCCCCCCCCCCCCCCCGGCACCCCAAGCTCTATTATGGCTTTGTGAGGTTTAGCAAAATAAACACGACCGATCCATCACCCTCTTAATGCGCTAAATTGCTGGAAAAGCCAGAACAGCTTCGCGGGACGTCTGAGGGCTCGTGGTGAGGCACCGAAAGGCCCCTGAGCTGCTCAGCCCTCCAAGCCAAGCACGGCAGATGCAATCAATTTAATTTCCCCCCTCCTTTTTGATATATTTAACTGCAGGGTACAGTCCTTGCACCCGAGTCCCTTCGCCCAAGGGGGGTATCGGTGGGTGCTCAGCCTGCCGAGATGATGCTAAATCAAGGAGGGAATGAGGCAGCGAGATAAAACCCTCCAGGATGATGGGGGAAAATTGCATTTTCCCTGCCAGACCCCCTCACTTTCCTGCTCTCCCCATCCCCAAAAATCCCAGTAGGGGCCAAATGATGCTCAAAAGCTGATTTATTGTTCAGTTCCCTGTGTCCAGGGGGGGTATTTTTTCCCTTTCACGGGCTGGTTTTGCTCTTTTCCCCCTCTGATGCCCAGCTTGCTCCGTGCCTGGGGGTTGCAAAGCAGCAGAGGGGGATTTTTTTTTTTATGGTGTTTTGGGTTTTTTTAGGGCATTTGGGGTTTTTTGGGATCCGCTCTCGATGGCGAGAGCAGCACTTTCTCCCCACCCTGCCCAAGAATGTTTCTGCTGATATTAAACCCGACCCGGAGGCATTTCGAAGGAGCTGACTTCCTCGCCAAAAAAATGACCTCAGCCTCCCTGGTTTGGAGCCTTTTTTTTTTTTTTTTACCTTTTTAAAGCATTTTTCTCCCTCTCCTGCCTTCAGGGCGAGAGGCACCGATGGGGCCTCTCACTCGCGGCCCCGGCACCACCACCAAGCTGCATTCGCGGTGCCAATCCCCCATTTTTGGGGAATATTGGCAGGTTTTAACCTGCATATTCCAAGTTTTCCCCACCAAAAACCTTCCCTGCTGCTGACAGGAGGATCCAGGGGCCAAACCTGCTGCAAAAACCCACCTTGCACCATCCTCCAGGACCTTGATGATCTGCAAGACTCATGTCCCTGATGAAATAAGAAGGGAAAAAAAAAATAGCCAGCGTTGCTGGTGATGTTTTCTGGAAGGGTTTTTGCAGGAGTTCCCTGAACAGACTCCTCTGCATTTTTGCTTTTATTAACGTGGCGGCCTTCTGAGGTTGCTGCAACGATTTCGCAAGAGCTAAAACATCTCCTGAGTTAAAAATCCAGCCCCTCTGGCACCTCCACAGTGGGAAACGCTGAGGAGAAAGGAGGGAGATGCTGATTTAGAAAGGGAAACGCTGGATTGGGGCGTTTTCAGGTGGAATTGCTCTGGCTTTAGGGTTTTTTTTTTCTTAAATTAATATTTGGTGCCCTGGAGACACCAAGCTGATGGGGGCGGTTCAGAAAATAGAAATGCTTCTGCAAGGCCAGCCCCCAAAAGGCTGATGTTGGCGGGAAAGTTCCAAATTTGCCCCTAAAAAATGGATGGGGAAACGTTTCTGCCATTTTTCTCTGCTCAAAGTGGTGCATCGCCATCCTGGAGCTGCAGCTGCATCCCACATCTGCATCCTGCACTTGTAGCCGCATCCTGCATCTGCATCTTGTACCCTGCAGCCTGCACCCCGGATCCCGCACCTGCCCCATGCACTCCCCTTCTTGCACCCTGGAGCTACACACTGCAGCTGCATCTTGCTTTTGCATCCCACATCTGCATCCTGCACCTGTATTCCATGTCTGCACCCTGGATCTGCAGCCCGCAGCCCACATGTCCAGCTTGCATCCTGCATCCCAAATCCTGCATCTACACCCTGAGCCCTGCATCTCCATCCCATGTCCCACATCCTCCACCCTGCATCCCGCTTCTTGCATCCCAAATCCTGCATCTGCCTCCTGCACCCTGCAGCTGCCTCCTGCACCCCATAGCTGCATCCCAAATCCTGCATCCGCACCCTGAGCCCTGCATCTACAGTCCGTGTCCTGCACTCCATGTCCTGCATCCGCAGCCTTCATTCCACATCCTCTGCATGCACCCGCATCCTGCACCCACACCTGCACGCTGTCTCCCCATTCTACACCACGCCACGTCCTGCACCTGCATCCAAGCCCTGCATCCTGCATCTCCATCCCACCTCCTGCATACCGCATCCACACCCCTGTCTGGGCTGTGAACCCTACAGATGTATCCTGGCTGTGCCTCATCCTCATCATCCCCCCAACCACAGGACAAAAGCTTAATTGCAATTAATATTATTTGCAAGGGTGAATTGGTCCCATCCAGTCCCTCCTTCCAGCTCATTCCCGGTCCCATCCTGCGTCTCTCCGGAGCAGGTGTGATATGGGAGAGTGGCGTTCTGAAACTGGCCCGTGCAGGGATGAAGCGGGGAGGCTTCCCCATCCGCAGGGGCTCCATTCCCCTCCCCGCCCTGACACATCTGGCGGGCAGATGTGGCCACGCGGCTGGGCTCTGCCTCCCAGATGGGGGACGAGCCACAAAATCCCTGTATGGGATTCAATAACTATATTTTTTTTCCTTGGAAATCTGCATTTCCCGGCTTGTTGCACGCACTCCCCATCTCCAGGGGTGCCACAAAATCCCCGTGCATGGCCAGGCCTGCACCGTGATGCTCTGGGGCTGGACCACCCCTTGTCCTGCACCTCCATCCCATATTTGCACCCTAAATCCTGCTTCTGCATCGCATGTCCTGCATTCTTTCCCCACCCCATCCTATATCCCACGTGCATCTATACCCTAAAATCCTGCTTCTGCATCCTAAATCCCACTTCTGCATCCCATGTCCTTCATCTGCATCCCACCTCCTATGTCCTGCATCCCACCTCTGCATCCTAAATCCCACTTCTGCATCCCATGTCCTTCATCTGCATCCCACCTCCTATGTCCTGCATCCCACCTCTGCATCCTAAACCCCGCTTCTGCATCCTGTGCCCCATTCTTCACCTGCATCTGAAATCCTGTTTCCTATGTTGCCTGTCCTGTATCCCACCTCTCCATCCTAAATTCTGCTTCTGCATCCCATGTCCTACATCTGCACCCCAAATCCTGCATCTGTTCTTTCATCTCCTGCTGTGTCCTGCACCCCATATCTGCATCCACACCCAAAATCCTGCTTCTGCAGCCCCTCACCTGCGTCCTCTGTCCTATATCTGGGACCCTGCATCCGCACCCCAAATCCTCCATCCCGCATCCTGCATCTGCATCCCAAATCCAATATTCCACGTCTGATTCCTGAACCCTCCATCCTGCACCTACATCCTAAATCCTCCTTCCTGCATCTGCATCCTGAATCCTCCTTCCTGCCTCTGCACCCTAAACGCTCCATCCCGCATCTTGCATCTATATCCTAAATCCTATATCACACCTCTGCACCTGCATCCTAAATCCTCCACCGTGTCTACATTCTAAATTCTGTCCCAGATCTGCATCCTATGTCCTCCATCCCACATCCTCCATCTCCGCACTAAATCCTGTGTCCCACCTCTGCATCCTGCATCCCCGTCCCAAATCCTACACCCCACATCTGCTTCCTGAACTCTCCATCCTGCATCCATATCCTAAATCCTATGTCCCATATCTGCATCCTGAATCCTTCACCCCGCATCCTGCACCTGCATCCCAAATTCTACATCCCATCTACATCCTAATTCCTGTGTCCCCCATCTGCATCCTAAATCCTCCATCCTGCATCTATATCCTAAATCCTATGTCCAATCTCTGCATCCTAAATCCTGTCCCATATCTGCATACTCTATCTACATCCTAAATCCCACATCTGCATCCTCCATCCTGCATCTACATCCCAAATCCTACGTCCCAAATCTGCTTCCTCAACCCTCCATCCTGTGTCTACATCCTAAATTCCATGTCCCACATCTGCATCCTGAATCTTCCATCCCACATCTCCATCCTAAGTCCTCCACTCTGTGTCTATATCCTGAATCCTGTCCCATATCTGCATCCTGAATTCTCCATCCCGCATCCTGCATCTACACCTTAAATCTTAGATCCCACATCTGCATCCTCCATCCCACATCCTGCACCTACATCCCAAATTCTATATCCCATCTACACCCTCATTCCTGCGTCCCACATCTTCATCCTAAATGCTCCATCCCGTATCCTGCATCTATATCCTAAATCCTATGCCCCACCTCTGCATCCTGCATCTGCATCCTGGATCCTACATCCCACATCTGCAACCTAAACCGTCCACCCTGTGTCTACATCCTAAATCCTGTCCCACACCTGCATCCTGAATCTTCCATCCTGCATCCTCCATCTACATCCTAAATCCTCCATCCTGCCCCTGCACCCTGAATCCTCCCATCCCGCACCCCAAACCCTGCACCCAGGATGCTGCGAGGAGACGAAGGGATGGCAAAATAAGCCGCGCCCGCCGGGAGCACTATGAATTTGTGATGAGGAGGGGGGAGAAGCTGCCCCCGCCCAGCCCAGCCGCTTGCGCTGGCGATAATGTTGGTTTAAGGCATTTTGCACGCTCCGGTGCCTCTCTGAGAGCGCCTTGTCCCCAGCGGGGCCGCACAATGGGCGCTTTCAGGGACCCGGCTCCACGCAGCCCCCTTTTTCCCTGGATAGATTTGAAAATAAACCATTTATCCCCCTAGAATTTCCCCCCTCAAACCCCGAAAGCAGAAAATAATCCCCCCTCCGGCACAAAAAAAAAAACCCACCAAAAAAATTAGGGTTGAAAATAATTCCCGTGGGATAATCGAGCCTGGTTAACGTGCGAGACCAAGGCGGAGCGCAAATGGTGTGCGGCCTCTGCTGAAGCATCCCGAGGCGGGGGAAAAACGTGCCCTGTGACCCCTTCAAAGTAACCTATTTATGGCAGGTAATAGGTGAAAAAATAATTTGGTGCAGCCTGCAAAAGTGAGACCTACTAATGCAACGAGTTGTGTCCAGCCTTGCAACCCCCCCAAAACCCTTTAATTCCCAAGGCGTTGTTCCCGAAGCTTTTATATTTTCTTTTCCCTTAGAAATATAAATTCCTGGGGGGAGTGAACCAGAAAACCCTGTATTCAGCTTAATTATCCCCCCCGGCTGCAATCTGTGATCTCTGGGACAATTAAAAGTGCTTAATCCCGGTTGAAAAGCAAACAAGGTCGGAGGCGGCGTCTTCCTGCTTCCCCCTTGCCCGCTGCCGGGGTCTCGCTCCCCGGCTGCAATATAAATATGCAATTAAAAAATCGCCGCTAATTGCTTCGCCAAAGGGGGCGTTCCCAGCAGAAAAAAACCCAAAACATAACAACCAAAACCAGGGAAAGGGATATTAAAAATACTAAGTAAATAGGGGAAAACAAGTAAAAAGAGTGCTTTCCACCCCAATAATTAAATGCTTAGGTGGCTGTTGAGGTTTGGGGAGAAGCTGCAGTGCTTGATGTCTCAGGGTGGGTTTTTTTTGGGGGGGATGCTCTTTTTTTTTGGGGGGGGGGGGAAGGGTGCAGGTCCTCCCCTCGGGGTTAATCCCCGGCTCTCCTCTCTCGCTCCAGCGCTAACAACCCCTGGCAGCTCTTGGCTCGTTAGCCCTTCCGAAAAGCAATTAGAGAGGTTGGAAAATGAGGGCAGCCTCTGCCCTGAGACAAGGCAGGAAGGAAGGGGGAGGCAGCCCCCAAACCCTGGGAGGGTGTAATGGGGTGGTTTAGGGCTGCACGGCTCGGCAGAGATCCTGGAGTGGGGTTTATGGTGGCTGTGCCATCAGTAGGTTTCAGAGTGAACGACATCAGTGGGTTTCAGAGTGAACGAGCCCCGTGCCCGTTGAGAACCACCACCCCACCACCTCCCCCAAATGAAAGAAAAATAAATACTGCATTGCACCCAAAACGCTCCCTAAAATACAAAATAAAATGGGTTGAATCGCATCGGAGCGGAGTGGCTCCCCCCACCCCCGGCCCCGCACCCTGGGTGCGGCCATCAGGCCCGCCCAGCACCCTGTGTTGGCCGCAGCAGGATGGGACCCATTGCGACCTCCCCCTTGCAGCGAGCACCGTTGCTTCGTGCCCCCCAGGGCTTTATTGAACCTTTAAAATTGGAAAACGCGCAGTCGGTCACCTTCACGGTGTTCGGGTGCTGCCACGGGAGCCCCGCCAGGAGGAAGAGGAGGAGGAGGAGGAAGAGAAAGAGGAGGAAGAGGAGGCAGGTGGGGTGCAGGGGGCTCAGGTGGCGGGCAGCCAGACTTTCTGGGTGCTGACGATGTCGCTGAGCTTGCCCTTGATTTTCAGGAAATGCCTCTTGAACTCCAGGCCGTCGCCCTGCACGGGGAGAGGTTGCATCCACTTGCACCCGTCTCGCATTGCCTCGCGCCCACCGTGTACCGCTTTGCACCCGCTGTGCCTCACCTTGCACTGCCTTGCGCCCACCTTGCATGGTCCCGCATCACCTTGCACCCACCTTGCCCAATCCTGCATCACCTTGCACCCAACCTTGCATGATCCTGCACCACCTTGCACGGTCTTGGACTCACCTTGCACCCACCTTGCACGGTCTTGCACCCAACCTTGCATGATCCTGCATCACCTTGAATGGTCTTGCGTTACTTTGCACCCAACCTTGCAAGGTCCTGCACCACCTTGCATGGTCCTGCATCACCTTGCACCCAACCTTGCATGGTTTGGACCCACCTTGCACCCAACTTTACATGGTCCTGCATCACCTGCCATGGTCCTCCATCACCTTGCATGGTTTTGGACCCACCTTCCGTGGTCCTGCATCACCTTGCACCCAACCTTGCATCATCCTGCATCACCTTGAATGGTCTTGCGTTACTTTGCACCCAACCTTGCAAGGTCCTGCATCATCTTGCACGGTCCTGCATCACCTTGCACCCAACCTTGCATGGTTTGGACCCACCTTGCACCCAACTTTACATGGTCCTGCATCACCTGCCATGGTCTTGCATCACCTGCCATGGTCCTCCATCACCTTGCATGGTTTTGGACCCACCTTCCGTGGTCCTGCATCACCTTGCACCCAAGCTTGCATGATCCTGCATCACCTTGAATGGTTTTGCATTACTTTGCACCCAACCTTGCAAGGTCCTGCATCATCTTGCACCCAACCTTGCATGGTTTGGACCCACCATGCACCCAACTTTACATGGTCCTGCATCACCTTGCATGGTTTTGGACCCACATTCCGTGGTCCTGCATCACCTTGCACCCAAACTTGCATGGCCCTCCATCACCTTGCACCCAACCTTGCATAGTCTTGCATCACCTTGGATGGTCCTGCATCACCTTGCACGGTCCTGCATCACCTTGCACCCACCTTGTGTGCTCTTGCAAGACCCTGCACCACCTTGCACCCATCGTGTGCCCCCCCCAATCCCCGACTCACCTTGGAGAGGCGAAAATCCACCAAAATCTTGCTCTCCATCTCCACCAGGTTCACCTTGAAGATGAGCTTGTTGTTCCTCCGGTCCGTGGTCGAGATGGTGACCTGCAAAACGGCAGCATAGCGGGGAGGGGGATGTCCCCCAAATTATTTGCAGCTGCAACAGCGTGGAGTGGGGGGGGTGTCCCACCTCCTGCTTTTGCCCCCCAAATCCCTACCTGGTTGGTGCAGCTCTTCTTCCAGCCGTACCCCATCTTCTCGCAGACCTCTTTCAGGGCACGGTAAGAGCCGTCGGCGTCCAGTTTGGTGAAGAAGCGCGTCATCCGCTTCACCAGCCGCTGCCACGGGCTCTGGCCGCCCCCCCCCCCCCCCAAAAAAAAAATCAGTTACCAAAGTTACAAATCCAGCAAAGTTGCAGCCCCGGCCTGAAGAGGATAAATATTGCAAAGCTGCACCCCCTGATGGTGACCGCTGCGAGCTGCAGCTCCCCCATCAAAAAGCTGCGGTGGAAATAGCGCAAGGTTGCGCCCCAAATATTACAAACGCTGCGACGCAGCACCCCCAGTATCGCCAAGTTGCTCCCTGATGTTATAAATATTGCAAAGGTGCTCCTTGATATTATAAATACTGCGAAGTTGCTTCTTAATCTTCTATATATAACGCAAAGCCGCATCCAAAACACTGCAGGGTTGCGCCCTGATATTGTAAACGCTGCAAAGCTGCACCCCAAACATTGCAAAGTTGCAGCCTGGTACTAAAAATACGGCAAAGCTGCATCCCAAGTACTGCAGGGCTGCAGCCCGCCGTGATAAATATTGCGAAGCTGCATCCCCAATACTGCAACGTTACTCCCTGATGTTATATATACTGCAACGCTGCGTCCCAAACACTGCAAAGTTGCACCCCAAATACTGCAAGGTTGCATCCTAGGATGACAAAACCTCGCAAAGCCGCATCCCCAATTTTGCAAAGTTGCACCCTGATACTATAAATGCCGCGAAGCTGCTCCTTGATGTCATATATATAGTGCAAAGTTGCACCCCAAATAGTGTAAATGGTGCCAAGTTGGAACCTGATATTGCAAATCGGATGCAAAGCTGCACCCCAAATATTGCAAGGCTGCATCCCGAGAGGATAAATATTGCAAAGCTGCATCCCCAATATTGCAAAGCTGCTCCCTGATGTTATGTATACTGCAAAGTTGCGTCCCAAACACCGCAAAGTTGCAGCCCAAATATTGCAAGGTTGCATCCTGGGATGATAAAACTTTGCAAAGTTGCAGCCCGAATATTGCGAGGCTGCATCCTGGGATGATAAAACTTTGCAAAGCTGCATCCCCGATATTGCAAAGTTGCTCCCTGATACTACAAACGCTGCAAAGTTGCTCCTTAATGTCAGATATAATGCAAAATTGCATCCTGACACTAAAGACGCTGCAAAGCTGCATCCCAAACACTGCAAAGCTGCACGCCAAACATTGCAAGGTGGCATCCCGGGATGAAAAACCTCGCAAAGCCGCATCCCCCATATTGCAAAGTTGCTCCCCGCTATCATAAGCGCTGCCAAGCCGCACCCCGCTACAAGAAAACCCACAGAGCTGCATCCCAAACCCCACGCAATGGCTGCCGCAGCCCCCACCCGCCCCAGCGCAGCACCTGGGAGGACCCCGGGGTGCCGAGGAGCTGGCTGTTGAGCAGCATGTGCTCGGGGCAGGCGGGCTGCGAGAAGCTGATGCCCTGCACGAGTTTGTCGATGCTGGCCGCCCCGCTGTCCCAGAGCGTCCCGCCGGTGCCGGGCTCCGGCTGCGACGTGGAGTAGCTCGCCTTCTCCTGGCTGCAAGGCAAGGGGAGAGGGGAGGTCAGGGACGCGGGGTGCGAAGCGGGGGATGGCAAGGACGGGGGAAGGCGGCGAGGAGGGAGTTGCAGCGCTTTGGGATTTGGTGGGGTTTTCGGGGGCATGCACGAGCAGGGCAAACGCGGGCTCGTACGTGCGCCCCGCCGGTGCCCGCCAAACTGCCTCCTGGCAAAGACACAGGGAGAGCCCTGCGGCATGCAAAGAACCGCACAGTGCAAAGCCCTGCGGCGCACAAAGAATTGCAAACCCCCATGGCGTGCAAAGCCTTGCAGCATGCAAAGCCCTGCTGCACGCAAAGAATTGCAAAGCCCTGCAACACATAAAGCTTCGCAACATGTAAAGCCCAGCAGCACGCAAAGCCCTGCGACACGCAAAGAATTTGCGAGCCCTGCAGCATGCGAAGCCCCATGGCACGCACTGTCCTGCTGCATGCAAAGCCTTGCAATGTGCAAAACGCCTGCCGCATGCAAATCCCTGCGGCGTGCAAAGAACTGCAATGTGCAAAGAACTGCAAAGCCCTGCCGCATGCAAAGCCCCATGGCACGTAACGCTCTGCACCGTGCAAAGCCACGCGATGTGCAAAGAATTACAAAGCCCTGCGGCGTGCAAACCTGCAGCAAAGCCCCTGCTCCCCCAGGAGCAGCGAACCGCAGCAGCGCAAACGGCAACGGAAGCCGCTTGCAGTGCCCAAGCGTGCGCAGGCAAGCCAGAGCGCGCCGGGAGGGATGCAAAGGGAACCGGAGGCTCACCTGAGCGCGCTCTTCACCGGCGAGAAGTCCATGTCGGAGCGGATGTGCTTGGAGAAGCCGCCGGGGGAGTCGGTGACGCCCCCCGAGGACACGCGAGCCCGCTTGACGCCTGCAAAGGGACAAGACACCCAATAACAACCCCCCGCAACAAATCTGGGGGGGGCGAGCACACTCCCCGGCCGGGCCCTTACCCTTTTTGAGGGGTTTGCTGTACCACCGATCCTTCTTGATGTCGGGGATGGTGATCCTCGCCGTCGGGCTCTCCGTCAGGATCTTGTGCAGTAAAGCTGGAGGGAGACATGGGGGGGAGATGACGACCACCGGCGCAGCATCGGGTGCCGCCAGATGTCGGTTGCTTACCTAAGGGTGCCGAATCGATCTTTTTCCACGGCGGGAGGTAGGTTTTCCTCTCCTTCCAGTCGCTGTATTCCTGGCAGCTATCGCTGGGCTGGTCCCAGGGCAGCTCTGCCGGAGGGGAAAACCCACTGCATCACTGCACCAGGGCAGAGGGAGAATGGGAAGGGCGGCGGAGGTGGGGAAATGCAGCCGAGGAGGTGGCACAGCAAGATTTGTGCGCAGAGATTTTGCGAGGGGAGGGGGGGACGACAGTAATTAAGACCAGGCCCGGGCAAGGTGCGACGGCGTCGCGATGCGCGGAGGTCTGCATGGGTGCGAAGCCCTGCGGCGTGCGATGCCTGCCCCGCGGCACGCACCACCGCACGGCAGCACCGCTCCTCTGCGCCGGGCACTGCAGCTCACATATTCCCCCCGTGCATTCCATACCTCCCCTATGCATCTCATATATGCCCCTTCCATATCTCATATGTTCCCCTTCTGAATCTCACGCGCCCTATACCTTCCGTACATCCTCCTCGTGTACCTCCCACACCCTTGCTACGCACATCGTATGTCCCTCTACGTCTCCCTTATGTATCTCATACATCCCCCCTCTGCATTTCCTGTGTCTCTCCCTATGTATTCCATACATCCCCCTTCTGCACCCCATACACAGGCATCTCATACATACCCCACACGTGCCACATATAGCTGCCTTCCCCATCTCATACGTCCCTCCGTGCACTCCACGCGCCTCCCCCTATGCATTCCATACGTACACCCCCTCTGGATTCCATACACATCCCCTCTGCATTTCATATACACCCCCCCTGCATCCCCAAATCCCCTTTATACCCCCTCCCCTCTGCAGGTCACGTACGTCCCTTGAGAACGCCATAAATCCCCCCCCACCTTCTGCATTCCATAGGTCCCCCTATACGTTGCTGGCGGCCCACCTCCAGCCAGCATGGCGGTCAGCACCACGCCGCAAGCCCAGACGTCGACGGGCTCAGCCCTGAACTCGGGGCGCCGCAGCAGCTCGGGGGCCACGTAGGGCAGGGTGCCGCACATCTTGTTGAGCAGCCGCTCCCGGCCGTTGTGCCTGAAGACGGTGGCCAAGCCGAAATCGGAGATTTTCAGGTTATCTGGGCCCAAATTCAAACGAAAAACTCAATTTAAAAATCCAAATCGAACGGGGAAGGGAGGGAGGGGTGGGCTGCCCCCCTCACCTCGCTCATCCAGCAGCAGGTTCTCCGGCTTCAGGTCGCGGTGGGTGATGCCGATGCTGTGCAGATAGACCTGGGGATGGAGAGAAGGGTCAGCGCTGCACCGGGACCACCGCCGGCATCACCGGCATCACCGCCGCACTCACCACACCGGCGATCAGCTGCTGGAAGAAACGTTGTGCCTCTGGCTCCGGCATCCCGATATCCGGCTCTGCGCAAGGGGAGTAAGAAGGGAAGAGCAATTATCAATCATTTTGGGATTAATTTTTTAATGCATCACTTTATATATATTAAAAAAAAAAAAGGTATTTTTAAGCGGGCATACCAATGCGGTCGAAGAGCTCGCCGCCGCTGCAGTACTCCAGGAAGAGATACTGCGTGGCACCTTCCCGCCGGTGCCCGTAAAATTTGACGACGTTCTCGTGGTTGAGCATCTTGTTGATGCAGATTTCCTTCTTGATGTTCTCCGGGCAGTCGGCCGCTCGCTTCATGTCCACGATTTTCACGGCCACGGCTTCCTCGGTGCGGCGGTTGACGGCCAGCTGCACCCTGGGGTGGTCGGGGGGGGGGGGTCAGCGGGGCACGCAGTGGGCACAAAACGGGCACAAAACGCTACCGGGGGAGACAGGCGGCGGGTAGGGGACAGGCAGGCGAGGCAAGCGCAGGCAGCGTGCGGTGGTCGTGCGATAGGCACACAGCGGGCACGCAAGGGGCATGCAATGGGCAAGCAGCGGGCAAGCAGCAGGCACATAAGAAGCACGTAACAGCCAAGCAGCGGGCAAGCTGTGGGTGTACAAAGGGCATGGAATGGCCATATAGAGGGCAAGCAGCGGGCATGCGATGGCCAAGCAGTAGGCATGCAAGGGGCACGTAACAGCCAAGCAGCGGGCATACACAGAGCATGCAATGGCCATGCAGCAGGCAAGCAGTGGGCATGCGATAGCCAAGCAGTGGGCACGCAAGGCGCATGTGACAGGCAAGCAGTGGGCGTGCAGCGGGCATAGAAGGGGCAAATGATGGCTAAACAGGAGGCACAGAAGGGACATGCAACAGCCAAGAAGCGGGCAAGCAGAGGGCATACACAGGGCACGCAATGGCCACGCAGCAGGCATGCGATAGCCAAGCGGTGCAGACCCAAGGGGCACGCAACGGGCAAGCAGTGGCCATGCAATGGCCAAATAGCAGGCAAGTAGCAAGCAAGTAGTGGCCACGCACGGGGCATGCAGGAGCCAAGCGGCGGGCACACACGGGGCACGCAATGACCAAGCAGCAGGCGAGCAGCAAGCAAGCAGCGGGCAAGCAGTAGCCACATTAGGGGTACGCAACAGCCAAGCAGCGGGCACACAAGGGGCACGCAAACAGCCAAGCTGCGGGCAAGTGGCAAGCAAGCAGCGGCTATATAAAGGGCAAGCAGTGGCCAAGCAGCAGGCACACATGGGGCAAGCAGCGGCCATGCATATGCCATGCAGGGGACATGCAACGGCTGAGCAGTGGGCAAGTAGCGGGCAAGCAGTGGCCACGTAAGGCACACGCAGTGGCCAAGGCGGGGGCAAGCGGCAGCCACGCAGCGGGCACAGAGAGGGCGTGCAATGGCACACCCAGGGGACAGCCCGGGGTCACCCTGCGCTGGCAGCGGCTGTGCGGGCGAGCAGCGGGGCCCGGTGGGCGTGCAAAGGGCGTGCAAAGGGCGTGCAACCCCGAACCCCCCCCCCCACCCCGCACTCACTCCCCGTAGGCGCCTTCGCCCAGCGTCTGCACCAGGTCCCAGTCCTCCACGAAGGGCACCGCCATCCCCGGCTCCGGTTCCGGCCCCGCTCCCGCCACGCCGCCCGTTCCCGCCGGCGCCACCGCGCCCCGCCCCCGCGCCCCGCCCCGCCCTGCGCGCGCAGGACGCCCGGGTCCCGCCCCCCCGGGTCCCTCCCCTCCCCCGGGTCCAAATTTCCACCCCACATCGCTTAAAAAGCGGCAAAACCCTCCTAAAACAACACCACCACCACCACCACCCCCCCCCCCCTCCTCCACGAGGCGGAATGGAAAAAAAAAAAAACCAACCCCACCAGAACTGAGGAAAACCCCCACCAAAATCGCCTTTCTGGGTTTTTTTTTTGTTGTTGTTGTTGTATTTTTTTTTTTTTTTAATTATTATTTGTAGTTCCCCGTTAATCAACCCCCGGCTAAAGCCGTTTTATCTCCGATTGGGCGACTGCTCCGTGCGTATATAAAAATCACTCCCCGGTGGGCAGGGGTGGGCAGGGGCGTCCCACCGCTGCCTGCGCTTACAAACGGTAGAAAACAAAAAGAAATCAACTGCTTCCCCCCCACCCCAAAAAAAACCAACCCCAACCCTCCCCCAAATATTTCGGCTTCACAGGCAAAGGCTGGGTCAGTGCGGTGTGTGGCGCGGCCAGCGGCGGCTCCTCTACGTTCTCGACAAGCCGCGGTTATCCAAATCCTTCACCTAGGTGTTAAAAAAAAAAAAAAAACAAAACGACACATAGTGGGGTGAAATTCAATATTTTTTGTCCAAATCCGGGGGGTTTCAGCTCATTTTGGGGCCGTACCTTGTATATTCGGACCAGCCAGTGCTCTGTGGTGTACGCCTCCTCCAGCACGTCCAGCTCAAAGTCCTTGTTGCCGATTTCAGCGTTCCTCACCCGGTCGTAGCCCGGCGGTCGCTCTAGGAGAGGGCAAAGGACAGGCGGTGCTGCCACATCACGCCCCGAGGACGACGGGGTGCCCCAAAAGTGGTGTCACCCCCCACCGGGGGGGGTGTTTTGGGGACTTACTGGCCTCGGTGTAGACCTGGCCGAAGCGGTAGTAGCACATCTTGTACATGAGGCAGTTGAGGAGCACCGGGGAGCCCTCGCGGTCCACCCGGAACTCCCCCGTGGGGGTGTAGTAGTCGTGCTCCTTGATGTGGCGCCCCGTGTCCGTGCTGCCCCCGATCCGCACCATCCACAGGAACTTGTTGATGTCTGAAAGGTGGAGAGCAGAGTTGGGGGCAAAGAGCGAGGAGATGAGTTGGGGGGGGGGCAAATAGTTGAATTGGGGGCAAAGAGCAAAGAGTTGAGTTGATTTTGGGGGGCAAAGAGCGAGGAGTTGAGTTGTGGGAGAGCAAAAAAGGCACGTGCAGCTTTCAGAGAGGAGCATTTTGGTACTGTTCCCACTTTGCAGCCTCGGCTGAAGGTGGGACTTTGCTCTGCTACGAGCTGTTTTGGAGAAGCCTGTGCCACCAGCGCACCATGGATGGGTTTGACCCAGCTCAGAGCAAGATCTTACCGTCAGATGAGTAGCCGGTGAGGCCGCCGAAGATTACCAACACGTAGCTGACATCCAGCTCCCTCATGATCTCGTAGGCTTTCTCCTCCGTCGATGCCATCGCCTGGAGCAGACACAGGATCAGTCACGCCACGTGGTGGCCCCAGAAAGTCAGGGCAAGGCAGCAGGCAAGGGAAGGACCTACCTGACCGACGCGGGAGATGTGAGTGTTGTTCCAGGTGTTGTTGTCCACCAGGATGGTCCGGTTGGCCATGGCAGTTATCTGGTACCCATAGTCCCACCAGGACATCACCTTTGCGTCCTGCACTCAAACACCAGACATGCAGTGAGCACCTCAGCGGACAACGTTGGGTGCTCACCGCCCGAATTACCTCTGTTTACCTCTGGTGTGTTGTGACGCAGCCAGTAATAAGCTTCTCTAAAGTCATCGAAGATGATCCTGCTGCCATCCCCGCCCCGGGCGGACAGGACAATGGAGGGGGAGGAGTATGCCTCGCTGGTCACCCAGGTGGAGTGGAAGGTGTAGGTGATCAGGAAGAAAGCCATGACCAGGATCATGCCACTGGCAACCTGGGGGAACAAATCGGCGTCAACGCTGGAGGGAAGAGGCCATCAGCCTCCCATACTCATCCCCACCAGGACCAGGTGTCTTCTCTCTCCCCCTTCCCACACCAGCCCAACACTCACTTCGTTTTTGATGGGGTAGGTGGAGTCTTGCTGCTTTTTGCTCTTCTTGTCCGGCCGGCTGATATCCAGGTTCTTCATGTAGGTGGAGAGCACCTGAGAAACCCCGATGCCGGAGAGGATGCACATCACGGGGGCCAGCACCAGCATAAGACGCACCTACGGGCAACAGCAGAAGAGTCAGCGCCCGTCGGAGAAGAAAATGGGGCAGAAATTTGAAAGCAGAGGGAAATTCAATGCCATTCCTAATTCAGAACCTCAAATTCAGCAGAAACATCAGCCTTGAGATAAACCTGGAGCTGACTGTTTTTTTTGTGGGAGCCACCACCATCTCCGATGCCCCTGAGGGAAGTTCTCTGAAGACCTCCAAACTGGCCAAGGTGCAGAAATGACCTCAAATTTAACACCCTTGGGCAATCCGAGGTGGAGCCAAGAATTAGCAGATGCCTCCGCACACAGAAATCAACCCGCATTTAGGGCTCGGGGTGCTAGAGCAAGAGCAGAAACCAGCTCATCCCTGCTCAGAGGCCTGGAGAACTTGGTTGGGTTCACAACTCGGCTACAGGAGACCAAGACCCAGTGGCAGAGAGCGGTGGCCGTATGGAAGCAACACCAAACCCAGTAAGTTTTGCAACATCGCTGCAGAGAGGGGTGAATAAACCAGTTTTAAGGAAGGGCAAAAAGCCTCGTGAATGTTCCAGCCGGCTCAGGGTGGAAGAACCATCATCAACAAGTTCAGAAAAAGAAATGACATCAGGTTCGTTAAGACCAGTTCGTCATCCTGCTTGCGCTCAGCAACCCTCACCATCACAGCCGAGAAGTACATGCTGGTCACGCCGTACATGATGATAAAAATGCGGGCATCCGAGAGGTTACTGAAGCAGTAATACAGACCGACTGCGAAGAGGAAAGAGAAACGCGTCAGGTTCACCTCCCCAGTCTCTTGCCCGAAATAAAAACCAGCCGGCAGCGGCGCGTAGCACGCTCCACGGCAGACCAGCACCGCAAGGAGATGGGAGGCTGCGGTCACGGATGGCAGAATAAAACCCTTCCGGTGTCGTACAGTGATTTAATAAATCAGGGTCTGACAGCACCCGCGCTGGGCTCACCTGGGAACATGAAAACGAGAAGCTGCAGGTCAAAGTAATAGGAGGACCAAGTGGTGGGCTGGTGCTCAGAGACGGAGGCAATGATGGGGATGTTGTTCTTTGCATAGGAAGGATCCAGCAGGGAGTAGAAACGCCCCGTCCACGGGGAGATTTTCCCTAGGAAAGAGGAGGAAAATAAATAAATAAATAAATCACACTCAGTTCCAGCAGAGAGTAACCAGCAGTGCCGACACGTTCTCTCACACGGGAAGCACGCGCAAGGCTGACTGAGCAATCCTGGACCTCGTTTAACATCTCTATTACTCAAACCTGCCATTTTAGAAAGGCAATACAGTGCAATTTTACCCTAAAAAGACTTCTCCCCCGCCCGACCTGTATTTTTAGCATCTCTTCGCTACTACAGATTGACATACAGGTTCCAAAGCATCAGCTCAGCGGCCCCGACGCACGCTGAGTCACAGCAGGTTTCTCTCTGCGCCTCGCATCACCCGGAGCCGCTGCTTAAATATTTTCCTGCTAACACGCACATTAGGGCAGGCCCCAGCCTCCGCCTTGGGGGGCGGTTCATAAGCACTGAAACCACAGTGCGGGCAATAATGCAGAGTTAGGAGTGACAAATGACGCGGGCTTTTCAAAGCGAAGCCAGCGGTGAACCGCGCTCATCACCGCCACCACCTTGGGGCTACCTGTCAGCATCAGCACGGCCCCGATGGTGAGGAGGACGAAGCCAACCAGGGAAATGACGCTCCTGAAGAGGATTTCGAACTGCTGCGGGTTCAGCTTGCTCCGAAGGTAGTCGACGAAGGCGTGGATCTGGCACAAGCCGAAGACTCCCAGGGCAGCCATGTGCTCTGAGGAGAGGACAGGCTGCGAGCAGGGGAGAGTGTGATCAGAGACAGAAAACAGCTTTTCTTTTTAAAACAAATCACTTCTCAGCAAAATCGCTGGCAAAGGCACAGGAAACCATCCCCTCCCCACCGCTGCAAGTCACTTTCTTACATCAGCTTCGATTCCCAGACAGGAATCCACAAGGAAAATTAAGCCCATTCTCTCGAAAATGCACTAACTGTGGGCATTTTTCCTGCTATACCAAGATGCGCACTGGTGTGAGCGCTTCCCTTCACCGAAAACAAAAATATTTTCATGAAAGGCAACCGGTGCTGTGAAGGTTATTAGTGGCTTTGAAAGTCATCCAGCACCTCCAAAAGCTAAGTTTGCCAAAGGTCACAACGAATCAGCGCAACAGGAGCCAGACCTAGAAGCCAGCGCCCACGTCAGTGGCGAAAGCCAGAGGAGAAACCAGGTGCCAACTCGCTGTTGTTCTGTCACCACCCATGAAATGACCGTTCTCGAGTCCGCAAATCATTCTGGTCCCCACCTGGAAGCCAACAAAGGAGATCTGCATCGAGAGGATGGTTCCCAAGCAGTAGACGGTGCAATAGGCTACGTAGATCCTGTGGGAGAAGCGGCCGGTCAGCATCAGCACAAGAACATGCAAGGGGATGAGGTTAATCAGAAAGACGTAGCCACCCCACGAGGAGACCTGCCAAGAGAGAAAAACAAACAAACAAAAAAACCCCACAAGTTCCAGGACTGAACAGGTCACACAGCAGAGGTCAAAGGCAGCAGGTTTGATTTTCCTGCGATCACCCGCAGGATTTTCACCCAGCTGCAACGCCAGCTGAGATCCGCCCTCTCCAAGGGCACCCTCAACAATCACAGCTGCCAGAAGCCCAGATTTTTTGACGCTGTTAATAAAAACTTGCACAAAAACCCGATAGCTTTGGTAAGTGGGAATGAACGAAGAAAGCACCCATTCGATTTCCACACCAGGCCCTTCACAGAGGTTCACGCTCCCCGAATACAAGGACGCAGGAACACCACCCCATGTATTTTTGGTCACCGTATCAGAAATACCTCGGTGCCAGGAGAAGGAACACTTACCATGTAGAAATAGGCAAGAGCACACATGGCTGCCCAATAGATGGAGCCAGTTTTGACGGCTTTGATCCACATATAGTATGTTAACAGCATGCAGAATATGGCAATACCTGGGTGGAAGGACACAGAAGGGTCAAAACGAGCTCACATCAGCCCTGAAACATCGATATAATCTTTAAGGCACAGCAAAGCACTCAATTGCATTTAAAATATATATAAAAATGCTTTTGCTGCTCCATCAGAAGGTGGAATGGCACCTCATACAAAGAGCTAGGCTTGGGAAAAGGGTTTCATCTCTGATTTGTAGATTGAAACACTGCGATGTTTGTATCTCACTGCAGATAACGACTCACGTGGCCTCTTCTAGCCACACCAGCTGGCCTTTCTGGGCACAGCGACTCCTTATGTGGTCCCTGATAGCCCAGATAGAGGAGAACCCGGATTCTCCTCCTGTAGGCATCGACAATGAGATTGCTGCCTTTGCCAGCCCCAAAGTCACTGCCGGAACAGAGAGAAAACCACGGGGGAGCTGCACAGCAGCTCCGATCCCAAGCAGAGTTTGTGGAGGCGGCAAAACCCTTTTCGTTTGCAAACAAGGATATTCGGGGAATGGGGTGCGCTCGCTGCCGGAATTGGGAAACACTCCCTCTTCTCAACCGCGTAGGCGAGAACCATCACCAATCTCTGAGCAGTTGGGTTAGTAAACCGCAGGGACCTGGTGGGGCTCGCTGGGTACGGACGGCTCCTCTATCGTGCCCTGCACCTTCTTTACCATCATGTTCTAGCCCCCAACAGTCGTTAAAGGTTTCCCTGCTCCGAGGGTCGCAAAATCACCTTCGTTATCGTAGGAACCGGCAACAGATCGAGAGATGTACCCAGGCACAACTGCAATCATGGCGGCAGCAAGGAGTCCTGCCCCTGCATCCTGGGGAAAAAAAAAAAAACACAGGCAAAGGGTGGAAAAAGCCATCAGTTTTTATGGCTTTCATTATCACGCCATACTACACGTGGATATGCCTCGAAGGAATAAAAATCGAGCGTCGAAATGAAATTTTAAAATCCAGGCTGCAGGATGAGTCCTGGGAACTGAGAAGTGAATTTGGGGTCTGGAAGAGGAAAAACTAACTGTACTGAAAACTGCCTTCCAAATCTCCCATTTCCCAGAAGTTCTGGGGTTTGGCCAGCATGGTGGTCACCTCCAAACAGCCGATACAGCTGCGGTCTGCCTTTCCAAAAGGCAAACACAGCCCATGCTCCTCCATAAAGCAAAAGCCTCCAAGGTACTCCATGATCTTCCCCTTACCTTGAGCTCTTTGGTGAGGTGGTAAGTCACTATGGTGGTGAAAGAGGAGAAGAGTGGAGCGAGGAACACACAGACATTTCGGATGTCGATGGTGATGTGGAAAAAGTGCAGCACGTGGTAAATTGCCGCTGACGTGATCATCAGGCCTGCGGGATGGAAACAACACTTATCAGGATGCTCTCAGTCTGTTCGCAGCAGCAGGAGCCTTTAGCTTGCAATTAGCAGCAGGGCGGCCCAAAGTCTCGCCAGGAGGGAGCTGCTGCCCAGGATGCCTTGATGAAGGGCATCCCCCGAGCTCCCCTCCTCTCCCAGTTGGCGTTCAGGGCTCTGCTCTGCTTACACCGTCTGCCCCCTCTCCCGATTTTCCCTTGGGTGAGGTGCGTTTCGGCTCAGCAGACACCCGGCAGCTCACCTGGATAAATGGTCCCACCGATAATCCTGCCCAAGGGGTACCACGCTCGGTCGTCAAACCAGTTGTGGAATTTATAGAAGCCCTCCTCCGCCAGAAAGCGGGTTGTGCGGTAGTTAAAATACCTGTAACAGTGACAAGCACTAAACACCTCTGCATCCGGATTTAGAGCTATTGACTGCTCACTGCTCCTTGGGGCACAACCGCAGCCCTTAACGAGCGTTCAGACAACGGGGCAGCTTTTGACAGGCAGTTCAGTACCAAACTGCATGCCCGTTTGGATACCCGTCTCTGATGTCTAGGGGTAAGACAGGGTTTTAAGGGCTGACCGTGCGTTTTTTGCAAAAGGAATCTGTCTGTTTTCTCCTAGACTGCTGCAAACCTCAGCTGCAAAGGTTCATCCCTCCTCCTAAGGGCTTTAAAAGTGGGTTTGCAAAGGTAACATTCTCCCCCGTGCCTGATTTAACCAGCAACAAGCCCGGGTTGCTGACACAAGTTGTACCAGGAGCACTCTCTCCTGCTGTGCCCTGCGCAAGGAGGGAATAACCACAGCCCGGCATAAAAGTGGTGTTGGGCGATTACTTAGATCCAGGCTGCAGGATGAGTCCTGGGAACTGAGAAGTGAATTTGGGGTCTGGAAGAGGAAAAACTAACTGTACTGAAAACTGCCTTCCAAATCCCTCATCTTTAACAGGGATTAACTTGAGCCCAGCAAACACCACCCAAATTCCGCATGTTCCAGCACAGAAAAACCCAGCAGGCCCCCACAAAATGAAAGAGGAGGAAGACACTCACGGGTCGAATTCATGGATGACGCTTTCAAATCTTAAGACGGAAAAAAGCCTTGTGGAGAAAGCTGCAAACACAGAAAAAGGGTAGAATGAATCTACAGCACTGGCTGAGCCAGAGCTACATTAGGTTTATCTACTTCTTTGCTGGATTAAAGTTGTTTCTGTCTTAAACCAATCATTAGGAAGATAAAGACAGACACAGTTTTCAAAGGAAAAGGTACAGAAGGAGTAAAAGCGTTCACTTAAGGCTCTCATCTTTAAAGACAGATGAGAGGTTCACAACCTACAAAAGAGAAGAAGGAGCAGAGGTAGCTCCATCCCAGGGTCCCCCTTTCAGGGCACCAGCAGCCACCTGCAGCACCAGGACACAGACTTACATAACACAGCTGCCATCGACAAGATGAGGAGCTTGAGCAGAGTGTCTTGCTTCTCGTAGGACAGCCGGAGAAATCCTAACTTGGTCATCTTCACATCAAAGGCAGAGGTTGAGGATGCTTGAAGACCTGAAAATGAAGAGGGAAGATGATCAAAGAGCGAGCCAGCTCCCAGCCCCGCAATGTCTCTAAACGTATCGTGAAACAGGACCTCAAATACCCCACTCCTGCGCAAGGAGGCTGTCTCCACCCTTCACCCCCACCAGATGCTTTCGCCGATCAGTGTCTCCCTTCCCCAAATCCCCTTCCCTCCCATCCTCACCTGATCAGTTGCCCCAAGCCCCGGCGGAGGTTTTTCTTTCTTTTACAGAGATCAGAACTTCTTTGAGGCAGAGGACGAGTCTGTTTCTCTGCATACAAAACAAAACCCAAGCGTAAGCTTTTAGCAAAACCCCTAAATTCTCCCTGGCTGGTCTCTGGAGTTTAACCACAACCTGTGAGTGATGCATTAAAAAAGTAATCAATGGAGATTACAAGAAATCGGTGCTGTTTTCTCATATATGGGAGGTCTGAACAGCTCCTAGCTGCTCCCACTTTGGATTATTTATATTAAACATACACATCCCGGTGGTTTGCTAACATGGACCAGCACAGTAAGTCAGCTTTGTTTATAACAGACAACGTGGCTGTTTAATTCGGCCTCTCTGGCTGGAGGAAGAGCCAGCAAAATCCTGGTATCACACAAAGGAAGTGAAACTGTGGGCAGAGAATAACATCTTTCCACTCTCAAAAACCCTCCGATTTCTTTAAAATGCTTCTTTACCCAATCAATCTGAAAAAAAAAATCCCCCACCACTCCCTGCAAATTCAGTCCCAGAACTGGTGGATAAATTCTCAGGTCACCTCTGTGTGCTACAATGCCGGGGAGGGCAGATTTGGACAGGTTGAGATTTAAAAATAAAATACAAACTTGAAAAAAAAAAAATCTCTGTGACCTAGAAGTGATTCTGACTTGCACACATTCATTACTAATTGATACACAAATAACCCCACATTGTAATTATTTCCTGGTTCCCCTGGGGCTAATAAGAAACAGGTAATGATGACAGAATGCAGTTGCCTCCCGGGCCCAAGTGGCTCTGCCACCGAGGTACCACGGGTACCCTGAATTCCACAGCTCTGGCACGTGACACACGGGGTGTGGGGGGACCCTTCGCCACCCAGTAACGCCACAGCTACTGGGGCAACCAGCAGCCCCCAGCCAGTCCCCAGATACTGGGGTGGGAAGGAGGAATGGCTGCCCCTGGGCTGTGCACAGGTCCCTGGGCGGTGTTAACCCCGCTCTCGCCACCAGCCCCTCCGAGCTCGTCTGTGTCCTACAAGACACTGTGCCCTCCACAAGCACCACCCCACACCCCTGCACACCACATCATTCCGCACCTCCAGGCACCCCAAAACCCCTCGCACCCACCCCAAGCCCCTAAACACACCATAGGTTCATATCCCACAGGCTCCAGGCCCTGACTATCAGCAGTGCCTCACCCCACAGGCCTGGGCACCCCAAAACCCATGACCCCACAGGCCTGGGCACCCCAAAACCCACGACCCCACAGGCCTGGGCACCCCAAAACCCCCCAGCCCTTCAGCCCACAGGCCTGGGCACCCCAAAACCCCACAGACCCTCACCCCACAGGCCCAGGGCACTCCCCCACCCCACAGGCCTGGGCACCTCATAACCCCACAGCTTCCCTCACCCACAGACCTGGGCACCTCACAAGGCCCAGGCACCCCGTAACTCACAGACCCCTCACCCCAGAGATCCGGGCACCCCAAAACCCCCCAGCCCCCCACCCCACAGGCCCGGGCACCCCATAACCCCACAGCTCCCTCACCCCACAGAACTGGGCACCCCGCAGCCCCTCGTTCCACAGGCCTGGGCACCGCTCGCCTCACAGCTCCCTCACCCCACAAGGCCCGGGCACCCCCCACCCCACAGGCCCCCACCCCGCAGACCCGAGCGCCCCACAAGGACCAGGCACCCCCCCCGCCCCGCGGTCCCCCTCAGCACAAGGCAGCCCCCACCGCACCCCCGGGGCCGCGGCCCTCACCCGGGCGCCGCGCTCGGCCCCGCCGCCCCGGCCATCCGCCCCGCGCAGCCGCCCTTGCCCGCCGCCGCGACCCTCCCCCGCCCCGCCCCGCCCGTCCGCCATTGGTCCTCACCGACGCCACTCCAAATGCGGCGGCGCTCATTGGCCGCGGCGCCGGGCGGCGGGGCGGGGCGCGCTGCCTGCGGCGCCTTCCGATGGGCAGGGCGGCCGGAGAGCGAGCCGTGACGTGTCCGCCGAGGCTTGGGGCGCCCGGAGGGGCGGGGCGAGGCGCATCACGTGGGCGGATGCGGAAGCGCGCCGTTCCCGCCACGTGGTTAGCGCCACGTGGGTGGCGAGCGCAGGAAGGCGGCGGCGGGCCGCGACCGCCCGGCCCCGGTCCCCGGTGGCCCCGCCGAGGGGCACACACTCCACCCCACCCCCGTCCAGCTAAGAGAGAGGGGCAGGCGCAGGACGGCTGCGAATCGTGATTCCTCTGTTTAATGTTTCAGTGTGAAAAGACTAGAGAAAAGTCGATAAACCGGCCCAAAAAAAACAAAAAACCAAAACCCCGAGGGGTTTTTGGACATCACCGGTTCCTCCCCCGACCCTACAGAAACGGTACATGCACGGGGAGGGGGGAGCACTGCGCTCAACGGTGGGGAGATGGCACGGGTACAAAAAGAGTCCGCTATAAAACCAGGGCGGGGCACAAGCCGGCTCTTCGAAACTCACAAAGGTGTTAAAAATCCACATTTTCTTGTTTGCTTTGTTTCCCCCCCCCCCCCCAAATAAAATTTCCGTGGCGGCGAGGGGAGATACAGAACCGACCTCAACGCCTCGGTGGGCTGGGTCCTGCGTGTCACCCCTGTCCCCAGGTCACGGTTTGGAGGGGTTCAGTGGCCCGGAGCAGCCGTGTGTTTGACGGGAGAGGGCTGGGGGGAGAGGAGGCGGTCAGAGGAAGAGGAGGAGGAGGAGGAGGAAGGGGAATGGGAAGCACCGCTGAGGGCAGACTGAAGATAAACGGTCTTGTGAAAGAGTCTGTTGCTGAGGAAAACCACCAAGGAGAAGAGCCGGAGCTGGAAGTGGCTGAAAGGGAAGAGAGCCCGTCAGCTCCCGGCACCGGGAAATCCCCACCCCCCGGTGGGATTTCGGGGAGCAGCGGGTGAGGTTTGGGGTGATTTAAGGGGATTTAGGGAATGGTGGAGATCGGTACTCACTAGGTTTTGCCGGGGGTCCTCGCTTCGTTGGCGCTGATGATGAAGAGAGGGAAAAGGATGGAGAAGAGGCAACCGCTGGAAGGGGAAAAGAGAAGAATGAGAAAAATAATTAAATAAGAAAAATAATAAAAGGGGTGGGGTTGGGAAATGGCCACCCGCCCTCCCGGCGACTCACCTGATGATGTAAGAGGACTGCATCGCCGTGAGGAAAGCCAGCGGCAAGCCGAAGCCAAAGTAGTAGGGCCAGTTTCTCTCGATGTTGGACAACCGTTGGTGCATCTCGATGCCTGGCGAGAAGAAAAACCGGCGGGAATCAACCCAGGAGAGGAAGACAGAGAGACACCTCCGTCACACTTCATTCCGATTAAAAATTGAAGTGGAAAAAAAAAAAAAAAAATCAGCCTCAGACCCTCAATCCGGACAAATTCCAGCCTGGAGAGGGGCGGCAGCTCTCACCTTTGTTAAACCAGCGGTACTCGAAGCAGTAGAGGGAGTAGAGCAGGGACATGTGGAGGAGGCTGACCAGCTGGCCCACCAGGTCGATGGGGAAGAGGCTCACGATCATCCCCTGGGATTTAAAAAATAATAATAATAAAAAAACCCCTCTGTATTGTCTGGATTTGGGGGAGAACGTGGCCCGAGATGGGGGAAAAGGGGGGCTGGCAGGGGGTTGTTTTGTTTTGGGGCGCGGCTGTCGTCTCACCTGGATGAGGAAGAGCGCCTGCAACAAGAGGTTAAACAACATGTCAGCGATGATTTTGCTGACGCTGGGAAAGGGATGAGGCTTCCTGCCGGACACCTCGAACGCCAGATCCGCAATGTCCTGCGGGAGGACACACGGACACACACACACACCAACAAACAAAGGAAAAAATAGGCTTGAGGGAAACGAAATTCAAAAGAGCAACGGGGATGTTGAGAAAATGAACTTCAAGAGGTGGGATGAGCTGGTTTTGTCCACCCAGAGCCCGTTTTTGGGGTGGGATTTCATCCCCCGCCGAAAGGCTGCCCGCCCTGTGCCACCCTAACGAGGAGATTCCCCCCGGTCCCCGTCACCTACCTGAAACCAGATGGCATTGACAACCTTACTGAGCACAAAGAGGGGAAGGACCCAGAGGGCGCTGAAAATGGAGGTGAGGATGAACTCCAGCCAGGACCAGACGTCGCCATGCAAAGAAGGGTCACCTTATGGAGACGGGACAGGGAGGAACACGTGAGGAACTGGTGTAGGAACCTCCTCGTTCCACCCCACATACAGGAAAGGGACTTACCGATGATCTGTGCTGTGACCGACTGAAGGACAGGTATAAATACGCGGTAAAACAAGAAGAGACTAAGCTAGAGGGGAAAAGGGAAACAAGAAGGGACGTCAGTGAGGCACTGCATGGTCATTTAATGTGCTGCCCTAATGACCGATCTTACAGCAGACCCTCTGCCCGCTCCTACACAAGCAGAGCGCCGAGGATCTCTGCTTAAACACAGCCAAAACCTACAACCAAGCACTTTATTTTTAACATTTCCATGCCAGTTCCTCACACCCGGCCCACAGGCTGATGGAAAAACAAAGCCAGTGATTTATTGGGCTGCTGAGTGTCTGCTCCGTTAAGGATCAGCCCCACAAAACATCAGAGCTGGGGAAGCGTCTTTAAAACACCGATATTTGGTTCCGTAAAACACCATCACAGACTGCAGCTGAATATTTGGAGAAGTAGCTGGGGTTTAATGTGCAGGTTTCCCAAGCGAGTCTACAATCCTACATCCTTAAAATATACCGTCCGGACTGGGAGCTCCTACCGATTCCCGCAACCACGGGCTGGGCTTTCCCGGGGTTTTTAACGCAGTAAAACCCAAACAAAAATACCCACTTACCCAGAATACGCCTCCGTTCCAGGCACAACACTGAAATATCCGGCTCACTATCCGGGGTTCGCTGCAGAGAGAGACGGGCGAGACATGTTCAGGTCCCAGCACCTGGACAAACATCCCCCACCAAGCAACAGACCGCTTCACAGAGTCACGGAACAGCGGGGCTTGGAAGGGACCTCTGGAGATCATCTGGTCCAACCCCCCTGCCACAGCAGGGACACCTACAGCAGGTCGGACAGGAACGCATCCAGGCAGGGGTGGAATATCTCCAGAGAAGGAGACTCCCCCACCTCTCTGGGCAGCCTGTGCCAGTGCTCTGCCACCCTCAAAGCAAAGTTTTTCCCCATGTTCAGATGGAATTTCCCAAGTTCCAGTTTGTGCCCGTTGCCCCTTGTCCTGTCGCTGGGCACCACTGGAAAGAGTTTGGCCCCGTCCTCTTGCCACCCGCCCTTTAGATATTGATCAGCATTGATGAGATCCCCTCTCGGCCTTCTCCTCTCCAGGCTGAACAGCCCCAAGGCCCTCAGCCTTTCCTCATCAGAGAGATGCTCCAATCCCCTCATCATCTCCGTAGCCCTTTGCTGGGCCCTCTCCAGCAGTTCCCTGTCCTTCCTGACCCGGGGAGCCCAGAACTGCACACAGTGCTCCGGCTGCGGCCTCCCCAGGGCAGAGCAGAGGGGGAGGATGCCCTCCCTCGCCCTGCTGGCCACGCTCTGCTGGGTGCCCCCCCAGGATGCCATTGGCCTTCTTGGCCACCAGGGCACATTGCTGGCTCATGGTCACCCTGTTGGCCCCCAGGACTCCCAGGTCCCTTTCCACACAGCTGCTCTCCAGGAGGTCAGCCCCCAAGCTGTGCCGGTGCAGGGGGTTATTCCTCCCTCAGCGCAGGACTCTACACTTGCCCTTGCTGAACTTCATCAGGTTCCTCACCGCCCAACTCTCCAGCCTTCCGTCCCACATCACAGACACCTTGGAAATGTCATGGATAACCAGCTCAACGCTGGTTTTACCTGAACACGGGAATCCTGGAGGAAATCTCTGCACAGGCTCGCACCAGATTTCAGCCACGGCACAGAATATTTACATCAGGGAGATTCTTTCCAACCTTTATTAATTCCCCAGATCTGCACCGAAACGGAAGAAAAGCAAAGCTTTCTTCCAGATTTTTATGTTTTTACTAGAGATCTCAGGCTCTGATCTCCTCAAACTCTCGCCACAATAAAAACAGGGATTTTCGGGTGCTTTTTGTTCTGGGAAGAGGCTGTTTCAGCTCGGGGCAGATTTGGCTTCTCTCTTTGCAGCATATCTACGGACATACGAGAGAGCAGCTCTATGGCACTCCACAGCAATTCTCTGGTCAGCTTCTGCTACCAAAGGGATTTGTTACAAAGAAAACCAGAAAAATATGTCTGTTTAGTCCCCCCAAAATATATGTAATTCCTCGAGGGCATATGCAGAAACCTCTGTGGATGATCAGGACCATGGGACACAGGTGGCTTTTCCATCATCTTGAAATAAAGTCAGACTACTGCTGAGCTAATCAGAATCATTTGTAAATATGTGTTAAAAATGTCTTTTCGACTGCATGAAATGCCAGCCCGGCTGTAATTAGGGCAGCAGAGAAACACCTCAGCGTGGTTTGGGAGTCAGACACAGGAACAGATGCTGTTTTGCTCCCACATGGATATAATTCTGGCATTTCCAGCCTTAGCGGATGCAGATCGTGGCAAGGCCGCAGAAAAAAAATGATACTCGATCTGTCCCAGACGCGTAAATCAGATCTGAGCTGCCACTTCTCCCCCGATCCCATGGCTACCAACAACAACGGTGTATATCTTTGAGAGACAGCACGAGTGTTCAGGAAGAAAAGAAACCCAGAAACCCACGTTCTTTCAGCTTGCAGAGCTCCATGCCTTCCATTATTATTTCAAACTAATCGCATACTCTTAGTTGTCAAACAACATAAAAGATCTGACTTCTTATCTCAGGAAAACAGTTCCAGTCTCACCACACAGAGTGGGAAAAGGGCGTTTCACATCACGTTTTTCATATTTATTGGCTCTGTGCTTCAGTGCAATCGGGTTTATAAACCATTTGCAAACGCACACCACAAGTTCTGCTTTCGCCGACACCCGGTTTCAGGGCTCTGACAGTTCTGACAGATATTTTTACGGAGATCTTCACAAGCGTGGGCAACAATAATGGCTTTATTTCTTAAACCCCGCTCACCTCAACTTCCCTTTTAGCCAGACAACTGCGATACGATGGATATTTAGGAGAAAAAAAAAGCACAAGCACTGCCAAATCACGCTCGCAGAGGTTTTGCAATTCATTGTGCTCTTTAAAGCTTGGGGCAGAGTGGCGCTCTCCCTCCCTGCCTTCAGTAGACTATAAGGAGGGAATTACCTGACTTATGACCCGTCAGGCCCCATACTCACTTCTCTTGCTTCTTCTCTTCCATGTGAAACCTCCGCTGGGCCAGTGCGCTGTTTGCTCTCCTCCGCCTCTGCTCTTCCCTTTTCTGCTGGATCCGGGCATCCAGCTTGGAGATGGTGCAGATGCCCCAGATGGAGTCCTTAATTCCCTGCGGACACAGGGAGAGGCCGTCACACTCCACCCCATGGAAGGAGGAGGAATGGGATGTAGCAGACCAAGGCCATGGAAAGACTCCTGGTTACGGAAAGGGACTTGGACGTGGCCAGCCTCGCTCCCTGGCTAGCAGGGGAAGCCAGGCGCAGCCGGAGCCAAAGTCTGGAGCAGCAACACAGACTGTTTTCCGTGGCCCAGTGACCTAAATCACCGCACGTTCCAGCATCTTTAGGAACAACAGTATTACTTTTTTTTAAAGGTGTGATTTCTCATCCAACCTCTGCTATTTATAACCCTGGCAAAAGCCAAAGAGTCAGATCTCTCACAGCCCGTTTCTTCTGCCTGGCAGAAAGCCCTTCCTCCCCTGCCAGCATTTCTAAGGCTAATAAAATAGAATTATACAAAACATTTAGGACGTGCATAGTCCTCGTGGCCTGACTGTATGTATGAGCTTGATGCTTACTCCTTCACAAACAAAAGCACCTGTTAACAGGAAAGTGCCCAGAAGTCTTTGCCTTACTCATTTAAAAGACCAGGAGCGCCACCTCCTAGAACTCCATGGACAGTTATTTCCAGCTTCCAGCTCTCGTAGACATCATTATCAAAATTTCACTTCAAAATAAAGACCACAAGGACACTAGCATGAGCCAGGACAGCATCACTACCCAGGTGACCCACAAGACAGTTTGCTATGTGGAGTTTTTGACCAAAGAGAATAAATTTTGATGCCAAATGCGTGTGGCTGAAACAGCAGAACATGATGCTGCTGGTACCTAACGAGGTGGAAACAAATTACATGAGCTGCTTTACCCGCTGCTTTACAGATGGTGTGAGAGCACCATGAAATGACACAAGTCCTCCCGCTTTAGATCGTGGCCAGTGCGCCACAGATCTTTAAGAGCCCCTCTTCCTTCAAAATTTTTAATCCACCCTTGATGATGTATGAAGCAGGCTGCTCCCTGAAGAAGACTCACTGTCACTGACACAAACAAGACCATTTCCTACAACAGAGGACCTGAAATGTGGAGACTTACCCTGACGAGGTCATGAAGGAAGGTTTTCACGCTGTCCGCCATCTCGACTCCAGCATCACCTCTGGTTCCGAAACTATCAACTACAGGGAGAGGGGAAAAGCCGAACCCAAACCTCTCTCATCCTGGAGAGATGGGAAATGGATGGAGCCTGCAGAGAGAGAAAACACAGAACCACAGGAGGTGTTAACAGCATCAGTCTGAGCAGGGTGATTACAAACTAAATCACACACCGGCGATTTCCAACAGCCTTCCCTGACCTCACTGACTTCCCATCAGACAACCACACTCAAACGTACAGACCCATCCTGTTAATTCCATGGTATCTTGTTATTAACAAACTCGGAGTCTCAGGAACAGCAGAGCCTGTATTTCTACGCAGCAGTACATCATGCTGGGCTGCTCATTTTTGGAAGAGAAAAGCCAGCAGAGCCAGCGCAGAGAGGTGTAAAAACATCTTTGCTAAATCCAGTGTTAATTTAGCACTTTACAGCTCCACACCTGCTCTTCCTCACGCACCAGGTAAGAAACTCCAGGTCTACAATTAGGAGCCTGTCAAAACAAGGGCTGCTCTTGAGCTGTCCCATAAGCTTTTGCCCAAAGTAGTAATTAGTACAAACAGCCCTTCGCAAAAAATGTTGCGCTGAGTCTTCTGCTTCTTGTAAAGCACCACAGTCATACACACACTGTCTGAACTAAAAAAAAAATAAATAAAAAAATCACCAGCTAATAATACTCGCAGAGCTTTCCCACCAGGATTCAAGCCACTTGCTTCTCCTAGGCAGGAGCTACCGGCAGGCTGGTATTGCAAGCCCCGACATGTCAGTGTTGCTGTTGCTCTGTAATGTGCAGCGCAGGATACAAACAATTTAAAATAATTTAAAAAAGGAAAAAAAAAGTTTTTATTTTGGTTATTCTGAGACAAAACCTGCCAGGGTTTGAACTGCACTCCTGCGAAACAGTGAATGCCAGTTCAGATGGAACTGTGGAAGCAGAACTGGCCTCCAGCTTTATTAATGTCAAGTTAATCACAGGCACCTTCACCCTAAAATCAAGCCTTTAAAGGTGGACATGCGGTGTTGGGGCCTTTTCACTTTAGCCAGGTGTCTGAGGTCTGGGTTGCACTGGCAGAGCCGCGACAGAGACAAAAGGCAGAAACCAGCGTTTTCTTTGTTCCAGGCAGCCGCACCTCACTCACCACCCTTCAGGCTTGGAAATGTACGTCTTCAATACAGCAAGACCTGACTGCCGTACGGTCCTGGATTCCACATAAAGCCCTGCGCGATTTATTTTTACCCAGGGATATTCCTGGGTGACACCCCAGGGTTGGGGGTCACTGTGCAGGGGGGAGAAACCTCATGGCACCCCAGAGGTGCCTGGGATGGGGAGCCCAGCCCTACACCACAGTTATGCTGTGTGGGGAGAGGGGAAAATCATCTCCACCTGCTGTTAACGGGGGTGACCCCCATGGCTACATAGCGGGGGGGGGGGGGGGCGGGGCGGAATTTACCTCAGAGCTGCCCCCGTGATTATTCGCAGGGGCGGTGACCCCTAGAGTTTACCCCGGGGAGGAGGGGGGTGTCACTATTTCACCTCAGGGCTGTCCCCACAGTCTCCCAGACAAGTGGGGAGGAGCACAGTTACCTCAGGGCTGCCCCACGGTGTCCCCGAGGCCCAGAATTACCTCAGGGCTGCCCCACGGAGCTCCACGGTGCCCGAAATTACCTCAGGGTTGCCCCATGAAGCCCGAAATTACCTCAGGGTTGCCCCATGAAGCCCGAAATAACCTCAGGGTTGCCCCACGGGTCCCCCGGGAAGCAAAATTACCTCAGGGTTGCCCCACGGATCCCCTGAGGCCCACAGTTACCTCATGACTGCCCTCCCGCATCCCGGGGGTGACCCACCCGGTCTGCCCCGAGGGGCCCGCAGTAACCTCACGGCTGTCCCCACAGCCACCTCAAGGCTCTCCCTCCCTCTCCACCCTCTCGCCCGCTCACTCACCGGTGGCCGCGGGCTGCGGGCCGGGGGGCGCACGGCGCGGTAGGCGGCCCAGCTCCCGGCGGCCCGGCCGCCACGCACCGCGCATGCGCCGACACCCCGCCCCATGCGCAGGCGCGCTGCCGGCGGCTACGCACCCCCACACACACACGCATGCCGCCGCGGCGCATGCGCACTGCTGCCGCCCGCCGGCAGGGCAGCGCCGCCAGGGGGCGCCACGTGTGGGGGGGTAATGGGGGATACTGGGGGGTAATGGGGGGTAATGGGGATAGTCGGGGAAGGGGGTGGTAATGGGTGATAATGGGGGGTAACCGGGGGATAACGAGGGTAACGGGTTATACTGGAGGGCAATGGGGTATATAATGGGGGGCAACGGGGGAGAGTTGGGAGTAACAGAGAGATAGTGGGGGGTAATGGGGATACTGGGGTTAATGGGGGTTAATCAGGGGATACCGGAGGGTGATGGGGGGTAATGGGGGATACTGGGGCTGGAGTAACTGCAGGGATAATGGGAGCAGTGGGGGGGGGGGGGACCCTGGGAGTAGGAGCACTGGAACATAATAGAGGCGCTGGAGAGAGAATAGGGGGTAGTGGGGACACTGGGGGGATACTGGGGACACGGGGACGGGGGACAGCAGGCTGGGGGGCACTGGGGGGGCAGTAGGGACGCTGGGGTATGGGGACACTGGGGTTGGGGGGGATATTGGTGACACCGGGGGGGGCGCACTGGGGGCACGTGGACAGGCTGTACCAGCGTAGAGCTGGGGGTGACGGGTGGGCTAGGAGGCAGCCCCAGTGTGTGTGTGTGGGGGGTGTCCCAAACCCCCCTCCGCATTTAACCCCCCCAGCACACTCATCATTTCTTTTATTTCTGCAGGGCACACCACCAACCTCCAGTTTCCTCAGTGCCGTGCCTCAATTTCCACCCCCCCCCCCCATCACACCACCCCATCCTCCTCCAGCGGTTCCCCCTCCACCAACCTTCCCCATCCCAACCTCCGCAGGTCCAAGCTCTCGTACCCACCCTTCACCACCAGCTCTGCCACGGCTCTGCCGGCGGCGGGCGCGTGTTGTAACCCGTGGCCGCTAAAACCGGCGGCTAAAAATAGATTCTCTAATTTGGGGTGAGGACCCAGCACCCCATTACGGTCAAAGGCGTTGTGGTCGTAGTAGCCCGCCCAAGCTCCTCGGGGACGGAGGGATGCGAAAGCCGGGACCCGGCGAGCCAACCGGGGCCAGACCTGCTCCTGGAAAAACTCATGATCCACCGAGAGATCGCCTGGATCCGGCTCTTCCTCCTGGAAAAAAATTAATTGGGGGGGGTGTTAAACAATAATCAGATGTTTAACATCAGATCAGATGTTAAACAATCACAGAATGGTTTGGGTTGGAAGGGACTTTGAGGATCATCGAGTTCCACCCCCTGCCCTGGGCAGGGACACCTCCCACCAGCCCAGGGTGCTCCAAGCCCCGTCCACCCCGGCCTTGGACACCTCCAGGGATGGGGCAGCCACAGCTTCTCGGGGCAGCCTGCGCCAGGGGCTCACCACCCTCACAGCAAAGAATTTCTTCCTCATATCTCATCTCAATCTCCCCTCTTCCAGTGTCAAACCGTTCCCCCTCGTCCCATCGCTCCCCTCCCTGACCCAGAGTCCCCCCCCAGCTCTCCTGGAGCCCCTTTGGGCACTGGAAGGGGCTCTGAGGTCTCCGTGGAGCCTTCTCCTCTCCAGGCTGAACCCCCCCTCTCCCCGCCTGTCCTCCCCGCAGAGGGGCTCAGCCCTCGCAGCATCTCTGGGCCCTCCTCTGGCCCCGCTCCAACAGCTCCGTGTCCTTTTTGTGCTGAGGACTCCAAAGCTGGAGGCCGTATTCCAGTATCAGCCTGTGAGGAACACCACTCCTCACTGGTCACCACTTGGACTTTGAGCCGTTGACCACAACTCTTTGAGCGCGACCGTCCAGCCAGTTCCTCATCCACCGAGTGGTCCATCTGACAAATCCACGTCTCTCCAATTCAGAGACCAGGATGTCGTGCAGGACAGCATCAAACGCTTTGCACAAGTCCAGGTAGATGACATCCGTTGCTCTCCCCTTATCTACCAATGCTGCAATACTGTTGTAGAAGGCCACCAAATTTGTCAGGAAGGATTTGTCCTTAGTGAAGCCAGGCTGGCCATCACCGATCACCTCCTTAACTTCCATGTGCCTTAGCAGAGTTTCCAGGAGGATCTGCTCCATGTTCTTGCTGGGCACAGAGGTGAGACTGACTGGCCTGTAGTTCACAGCTCTTTCCTTTTTCAGTTTTTGAAAATAGGGGTTATGTTTCCCCTTTTCCAGTCAGTGGGAACTTCACTGGACCATCACAGCTTCTCAACTATAGGATCATAGAATCGTTTTGGTTGGAAGAGGCCTTTAAGATCATTGAATCCAACCGTTAATGCAGCACTGCCAAGTTACCACTAAACCGTGTCCCTCAGCAGCACGTCTCCACGTCTTCTAAATACGTCTCTCTTTAATATATGACACGTAGTGGCTTGGCAACTTCATCCCCCAGTTCCCTCAGGACTCGCGATGAATCTCATCAAGTTCCACGGACTTGTGCACCTTCAGGTTCCTCTGATGGTCTCCAACCTCGTGTTCTCGTACAGTTCCTCATTCTCCCAGTCCCTGACTTTGCCTTCTGCGACTGGGGCGGTGTGGCTAGAGCCCTTGCCTTGAAGACCGAGGCAAAAAAGTCATTGAGCATCTCAACTTTCTCCATATCCCGGGTGACCAGGTCTCCCGTTTCCTTCCGGAGAGGTCCCACATCTTCCCTAGTGTTCCTTTTGTCACCGCCGTACCTGTAGCAGCTTTTCTTGTGGTCGGATTTCATTCTGTCAGGGTTTTGGCTTTCCTAACCTGCTCCCCGGCTGCTCAGACAACGTCTCCACATTCCTCCCAGGCTGCCTGTCCTCGCTTCCACCCTCTCCGGGCTTCCTTGTGGAGCTCGAGTTTTCCCAGGAGCTCCTTCTTCACCCATCCATAGAGGGGACCCCCCCAGCTCCGGGCTCACCTCGGGGGGGGCTCATGCCGCCCAGGTAGTTGCCGGCGATGCCGTCGCGGCGAAAATAAGCACCGGTGGTGTCGACGAGGAGGGGGCAGGAGAAGCCGGGGCCGTCGGGGCAGTGCCAGGAGTACACGTACCTGTAGGGATGGGGGGGGGGGCCCCAAAAAATACAGGGCTGAGGGGTTAAGGCTGCACCCCCCCTCCACCAAGATGGGGGGTGGTGGGGGCTGGGATGTGACACCACCACACCCCCCAAAAGAAAAAAAAAAAAGGGACTAAAGGGTCCTGCTTGGAAGATGGAGAGGTGACAGGGGCTGGGGTGTCATGTGTCCCCCCCCGCCGAAAAAGTAGCATTGAGGGGTTCACATCACTCCCTGCCTCATTGGAGGGGCGGTGGGTACCAGGATGTTACCCTCCCCCGCAAAAAAAAAGGAGGACTAAGGGGTTCACCACCCCACCCTTGAAGGTGGAGGGGTGGTGGGTGCTGGGATGTGTGTGTGCCCCCCCCCCCCGTGACACCCCCAAAAAACAGACCCAAGGGGTTCACACATCCCCCTTGCAGATGGCTGGGGGGTGGCAGATGCTGGCGTTCCCCCAAAAAAGAAAGCACCAAGGGGTTCACTGCCCCCCCTCGAAGCTGGAGGGGTGGTGGGTGCTGGGATGTGACACCCCCCCAACACTGTGACCCCCCCCAAAAAAAACACCAAGGGGTTCATGCTCCCACCTTGAAGATGGAGGGACAGTGGGTACCAGGATGTGCCCCCCTGCCCCTGCCAATGCTTACCCCCCCCCCAAAAAAAAAATCTCCAAAGTCTTCACCCCCCATCTGTGACACCATCCCCCCCAAAAAAACCACCCAATGGGTTCACCCCCCTGGAATAAAGAAGGGTGCTGGGCTGTGTACCCACCCTGTAACCCCCCCAAGGGCTTCACCTACGACACAGAGCTGATGCCAGCACATGCCCCCACCCCCCGTGAACCCCAAAAATTGCCCCCTCCGCACCTCTTCCTGGGCTGGATGGGCAGGGGGGGGCACAGCTCCCCCGGCAGCCCGGCAGTCTCCAGCAGTTTCCCGGCCCAGGCGCCGGCGGCGTTGACCACGATGGCGCAGGCGACGGGCTGGTACTCCAGGCTGTCCGGCATGTGGACCTGCGGGGAGGGATGGGGGGGGGGTCACGGCCACCCGTGGGGACCCCCGGACCCCCCCTGCATGGGGTAGGGGGGGAACACACGCACTCACGTGGACGTATTTGATGCGGGCGGTCGCCAGCGTCGGTCCCCGCGGTGGCATTGTGTCCTCAGCTGAGGTGACGAAACCTGGAGGGGTTTTTTTGGGGGGAGGGAAGGTGAGATGGGGGGACCCTCGGAGTAGGGGGGGAACCCCACTGTGTGTCCCCCCTCCTTCCTCACCTCGCACCTCTCCGGAGCAGCTCTGGACCCCCAGGGATGTGGCTTTGCGCCGGAAAGCATGGAGGAGGGTCCAGGGGTCGAACCAGCCTTCATCCTCTAGACCTGGGGGGAAAAAACAAAGTGTGGGGAGGGGCGGGGGGGAACAGCAGCGTGACCCCCCCAAAAAGAAACCCCCGTGTGGGGGGGATGGTGGAACTGGACACCCTCTTCCCCAAATAAAGTGGGGATGAAGGATGAACCCAGTGGGATGAAGATAGGGATGAGGAGGAGGAGGAGAATGAGGATGCAGATGGGGGTGGATGTTGAGGGGGGGTCCCCACGCCCCCCAGTCATGCTCCCCCCCCCCCCCCCGCCCCGTACCATAGGATGCCACGGCCACGTCCTCCGTGTCTATCCAGGGGAATTTCGCCTTCAGCTGGGTGGGGGACAGCAGGGCCACCTGCGCCCCTTCCTCCCTGGGGACGGCCAACGTGGGGGGGGGGGGTGTGTGTGTGTCAGGATGAAGACACCCCAACTCCCCCCGCCTCCCCAAAAAAGCCAAAAACCCGACCTGTGTGTGTGTCCCCCACCTTTGGAGCCGGACGGTGGCCTCCAACGTGGCAGCCCCCTGCAGGGGGGCGAGGAAGAGGTACCCCGAGGGCTGGAACTGGATGTCGACGGGGGGCTCGTTGGGCACCCCAAGGTATTCCTGGAAGAAGGAGGGGGGGGCACCCCAGAGTGAGCGGGGCTGGACACCCCCCCCCCCCTTAAATAATACATATCCCCCCCCCCCCCTCAAAAATAACCCCACGTACATTGATGTTGCGGAGGAACCTGGCAGAGAAACGGGACATGCGGATATTTTCCGGGAGGGAGAACTGCTGCCGGATCCCCCCCACCGACAGCACCGTGGAGGCTTGGGAATACTGAAGGAGAACCCCCCCCCCCCAAAAAATAAGTGGGGTTTGGGGGGGGGGGGGGGTCCGTAAGTCTGTACCCTGCCCTGGGAGGGGGGTGTCTCACCGTGGGGTCCCGCTCCACCACCAGCACCCTCATGCCGTGCCGCTGGTTCTCCAGCGCCTTCAGCCAGTACGCCACCGACCAGCCCACCACGCCGCCCCCCACCACCACCACGTCGGCTTCTTCGGGGGGGCGTGGGCCCGGGGGGGTTCCCGGGGGGGTCCAGCCCCCCTCCACACCCCCCCACACCGGCACCTGATCCTTCAGAGTCTGCCCCAGGCGCCCCAGACTCTGTCCCAGCTCTGCTGGGATATTGGGAGGGGGCTGCCAGGCCTGGAGGATGGGGGGGGGGACACAGCTGGCTGCCCCCCTGGGACCCCCCCCAATCCCCTCTGAATCCCCTGGGACGCCCTCCTCCGGCCACCCCCCCCTTCCCGGGGTGCCCCCCCCCCCCCGTTCCCTGGACTCCCCCCGGGCCTCTCTGGGACCCCCACCCCACCCCCCCTGGGTGCCCTGGAACCCCCCAGGACTCTGTGGGACCCCTCCCCAGTCTCCTGGGACCCCCCCCCAGTCCCCCTTGGGACCCCCCCAGTACCTTCTGGGACCCCCCCCCCCCCAAGATCTCCCACAGTCCTCTGCCCTCCCCCCCGCCCAAGTCCCTCCTGGGACCCTCCAGGACCACCCCAGTCCCCTGGGACCCCCTAGCCCTCCCCCCGGGACCCCAAGTCCCCTGGGACCCACCCCCCTCCAGTCCCTCCCGAGTCCCTCCAGTCCCCTCTGGGACCCTCGAGGACCTCCCCCAGCCCCCAGGACACCCCCCCAGTCCCCTAGGACCCCCCCGTCCCCTCTGCCCCCCCCCCCCCAGTCCCCTGGGACCCCCTCTATAACCCCTCTCAGCGACCCCCCCATTCTCTGGGACCCCCCCAACCCTTTGCCCCCCTCCCCGCTCCCTGTGACACCCCCCCCCCCCAAGACACCCCCCTCACCCCATTCCTCCCGTGACCCCCCCCAAATCCCCCCGTTCCCCGGCCCCCCCAAGTGCCCAGAAGCCCCTCCCCTCCCGGTCTCACCGCGGAAGATGTCGGAGCTGAGGGGGGTGGCGGTGCGGAGGGGACGGCCCGGAGCCCCCCCCGGGCCCGGGGACCCCCTCGGGCCGCCCCCCCTTAGCGGGCACAGAGCGCGCCCCCAGCGCAGCATGCCGCCTGGCCACGCCCCTCGCCCCGCCCCGCCCCGCCTAACCACGCCCCCTGGCCCCACACGCCCCCTCCCCGCCATTCGCTCGCCACCGCCCCGCCCCTTCCTCTCCCCTCGGCCAATGGGCGTGCGGCGGGGCGGCGCCTTCCGGCGGAAGTGCGGCGGCGGGGAGGGGGGGGCGGGGCAGTGCGACGTGTGCGCGGAGCCGGGCCCGGCGCCGCCGCCGCCGCCGCCATGCTCGATTTCTTCACCATCTTCAGCAAGGGCGGCCTCGTCCTCTGGTGCTTCCAGGGCGTCCGCGGGCCCGCCGCCGCCGCCACCGCTCCCGTCAACGCCCTCATCCGCTCCGTCCTCCTGCAGGTCCGGGCGGGGGCGGCCGGGACCACCGGGGGTGGTGGGGAAGGTTGGGCGGGACCATCTGCCTGAGGAAGGCGGGGGTGGATGGGACCACCAGCACGGGGGGTGGCTTGGGGCGGCTGTGAGGGGGCTGGAGGTACTACGAGGGTGCTGGGGCGGCTGTGAGGGTGCTGGGGCGGCTATAAGGGGTGCTGGGGCGGCTATAAGGGGTGCTGGGGCGGCTATAAGGGGTGCTGGGGCGGCTATAAGGGGTGCTGGGGCGGCTATAAGAGGTGCTGGGGCGGCTATAAGGGGTGCTGGGGCGGCTATAAGAGGTGCTGGGGCGGCTGTGAGGGTGCTGGGGCAGCTATAAGGGCTGCTGGGGCGGTTGTGAGGGCGGCAGAGCAACTATGAGGGGTGCTGGATGACCTGTAAGAGGTGCTGGGCCACCTATAACAGGTGCTGGACTCCTTTTTTTGGGGGATGGGGGGTGACAAGGATGATTTTGGGGTTTCCTCACTGCTGGTATCCCCCTTGAAATCGTTCCTCTCTAGGAGCGAGGTGGCAACAACTCCTTCACCCATGAAGCCCTCACGCTCAAGTACAAACTGGACAACCAGTTTGAGCTGGTGTTTGTGGTACGTAACCTCCATCCAGCCCCAGAACCCCAAGGGAGGGGGGTTTGGTTGCCTGAAAAAAGGGGGCGTTCATACGTGGCTCAGTTGGGAAAAAAATCTTCCCGAAAGGGTGAGGCTTTCCACTGCCTTCCTAAAATCTGATGGGGAGCAGCGGCTGACCTGGCAAGGAGGCTTCATCCACGCTGCTTGGGAAGAAAAGCAGCTCGTGTGTTGATAAGGGGAAGGTTTTTCCTGGCGTGGTGCTTTCTTCCTCCTCCCTGTGCCAGCAGCTGCCCGCCTGGACGTGGGGAAACCGGGGTCCATCAAGAGCCGGTGCTGGTTGGGAAACAGCAGGATGAAGCTCATACAATGGGAAAAACCATCCGCGAGTTAGCACTGATCCAGTCTGAAAGCAAAGAGAACAATTATCATCTCATGGTGGCTTAAGCAAATGAGTGATTTAATTGTGTAGGGCTGTTGCTCAGAACTGGGTTGGCTCCTTCTGGCTGTGGGATTTTTTTGGGTGAGGAGGTGCAACGTGGTGCTGGAAGGGTCTCAGGGAGCTGAGTGCTGATCCCGGCGTAGACGCTTCCTCCCGAGGGAGCCTGGTGGACTTGGTGGGTGGATGTGGGGTGTCTCTCGGTCATACACTGCTGCAGTAGCAGCTTATTTTAATCATCTGCGATAGGATTAAAACTCATTAAACCTCAAATAGAAGCCCTACAGGCTGCTACATCCTAATAAAACTTTTTATTTTGGCCAGATCTATTTAAAAAGAGCCAGAAATGTGTCGTCCTCTTTACTTTTGAAAATATTGTAACACTCTCCCTTTCAGTATACCCTTATCTCTCTAAATCCACACAACCTTCGTTGTGTACCTAAAGATAAGCCAAAGGCTTGCTGCTTTTTCACTACGTGTCTTTGTTGCCATGAAACAGTTGGCCCATTTTTATTGGTGTCGCCTTTTAAAGCGAAGCTCTGGGCTGTGCCATTTTATTTTCCTATTTTTGGGAGCATATTAAAAGCTTGGGAGATCAGACTGGAAAACCTCACCTGAAGCCTGCTGAAATTGAAGAGCTCTGTATCAAATGCAGAGGTTTCAGCTTCTTTGCCAGTTAGATGCTGCACTTAAATCAGCTGAAAAAGCAACATCTTTGTCCTGTGCTGCTTTGCAGGTGGGGTTTCAGAAGATCCTGACTCTAACCTACGTCGACAAGTTGATAGACGACGTCCATAAGGAGTTCAGAGACAAGTATCGCAATGAGTTCCAGCAGAAAGGCACCCTGGGCCTCCTAAACGGCACCTTCGATTTTAAAGATGACTTCATGCGCCTCCTTCGGTAGCAGAGCCTGTTTTTTTTTTTCCTCTTGAGTTTCCATTTAGAGCGGAGATAGATGGGGGGCTGTGGGGAGGGGGGGAGAGCTGAAATTGAGGCTAACGGGCCACCTTCCCGCAGGGATGCAGAGGAGAGCAGTAAAGTCCGAGCTCCCACGGTAATGAAGACGTTTGAGCAGTCTCTCAAGTCCCAGAAGACTGTCAAGTGTATGATAGAAACCCGAGGGGAGAAACCAAAGGAGAAAGTCAAGAACAAGAAGAATAAAGGTTCCAAAAAAGAGGGTGAGTTGGTGGGAGAGGGATATGGTGGTGGTGGGTGGGGGGGAATAGATATTCCAGAGCTTTCCCAGTCTCCTCGTAGCACCGAAATGCTGGTCTGAGCTCATGGCGGGGCTCTTTCCGTCAGGCACTGAAGCTGTTGCAGCGCCTGGTAAAGCATCCGCGGGTGACAAGCAGCCCTCCGCAGCCGGGGAGAAGGAGGAACTGACCAAGGATGAAATCCTGCAAAAGAACCGGGAGGAATTCTTCAAGAGACACATGAAAGCAGGGGAGAAGTCCAGGTGGGTGAGAGGACACAATCAGTCTCGCCGTGCTACAAACCAGCTCTTCCTGGTGTCCCTCGGCCACCACCGAGTCTCTGCTTCCTTCAGAGACCCCTGGAAGTTGGTCCTTGCTTTCCTGGACCTTATTTCGCTTTTTCTTATTTCCCTGCTGGCTGGAGAGACTGGGAGAGGGTACACTGGGAATCCTGGAGGGGAAATCGAGCCTGAGGGTATACTGGGAATCCTGGGGGGGAAATCGAGCCTGACCCCTTCCTGGGAGACCCAGAAACCCGGCGTGTGCCTGGGAGAGGTCCAGACCTCTTTTTGGTAAGGCTTTCCTGCTGTGAGCAAAGGGCAGCAGGACATCGATGCCTGGCTCGAGGTAAAGCTGCCTGATACAGGGCTAAAGTTCAGATAGGCTCTGGAGACTGAATCAGCCAGGTTTAGCCTTAATTTCTGCCTTTTTTTGGTAATCCAGGCTTTTAATTTTCACCTTATAAGGAGGCGATTGCTGCTGCTTCACTGCACTGAAAAAAGTATGCTTCTGGTCTTTGTTTTGGTAGATCTCCAAAGCCCGAGGCCCAGAAGGAGAAAGGGAAGAAGCCCCGAGTGTGGGATCTGGGGAACTCTAATGCCAAAGTACTCGATTACAGTAACTCCGCTACCAACGGCAGCGCGGAGGCTTGTCCCGTGGAGGAATTTGACCCTGATATAGTAAGGAAAAAATCAGGTCGCTCTGTCTGCTTTAGTGCGTTGTTCTGGGATCAGCTGGGCGTTGCAAACCCAGCCTGGTCTCCACGGCTGGCTGAGAAAGTGCTAGAAACGGGGATCGCAGCACCCAGCCCGTAAAGCTGCTGCCTAAAGGATATTTTCTCCAGCTGCGGCAGCTGCCAGTGGCGCTAGATGGGTGAGCAAAGATCTCTGCAGAGCTGCCTCCGCTGCCAACCATAACTTGTTGCAGTGAAAGCGGGCAGGGGGAGATGATGGTAAGCGGTTGCCGATGTTCAGCGTGCATCTTTTCCCCCTTCGCAGGCCCTGGGGGATCGAAATCGTGAGCCCGGGCGCCTCTACGACCTTGAGTACGAAAGCGATGATGAAGCTGAAGAGGAGAAGGTTATTCAGAACCCTTCGAAACCCAGGTAGAGGCTCCTGCAGCCCCTGCTTGCCAAACGCTTCTTGATTTCTCTCCCAGTCTAACCAGTAACACGGTGGGGGCAAATTGGTGTATTTGTCACATGCGTGGTGGACTCTTCTTGCATCTGGCCGTTGTATGCCCTATGCAACTTGCTCCTCAAACCTAATAATCCCTCCCCTTCTCTGCAGCGCGAAGAAGGGTGGCCTGGGGGGCATGTTTGGCATGCTGAAAGGCCTGGTGGGTTCCAAGAGCTTGACAAGAGAGGACATGGACCCCGTACTGGAGAAGATGAAGGATCACTTGATTGGTATGTCTGAATCTGCTGTGAGTGGGTTAGTTTGAGGTGGTTCCCTATGCTCCGTCGGGTGGGCACCCACAGTTTGGGCTGTTCTTGCTCACAGGAACTGTGGTGGGTTCCTATCTTGCCTCTGGGGAGCCCTCGACAGCGCATCAAAAGGGGGGCAGCGGTCTAGTCTGGTGGGGATCCTTCACGCTGACTCCGTCCTTCCCTTGACACTGATGTCCGGCGTGTGTAACCTCCTTGGCAGCGCTAACTCCCCTCTCTCTGTCTCTTTCTCGAAGCAAAAAACGTGGCAGCTGAGATTGCAGTGCAGCTCTGTGAATCAGTGGCTAAGAAACTGGAAGGGAAGGTGATGGGAACGTTCACCAGTAAGTGTCTGTGTGGCCTCCTGCTTGTGGTTTGGGGCTCAGGAGCGTTCCCCAGGCATGACGGGTTCTCTTTCCATCGCTTCCTTCCCAGCGGTGACCTCGACAGTGAAGCAGGCCCTGCAGGAGGCTCTCGTGCAGATCCTGCAGCCCCAGCGCCGCGTGGATGTCCTCCGTGATGTCATGGATGCCCAGCGCCATCGCCGACCTTACGTGGTCACTTTCTGTGGCGTCAACGGTGTCGGGAAATCCACCAACCTGGCCAAGGTAGGACACAGTCCTGCTGGCTCTCTGGGACCAGTGCTGAGGTCAATCTGTGACTGCTAATGGGCTTTTTTTTGATCTGTTGCCACCTACAGATCTCATTCTGGCTCATCGAAAATGGTTTCAGCGTCCTCATTGCTGCCTGCGACACCTTTCGCGCGGGAGCGGTGGAGCAGCTCCGCACCCACACCCGTCGCCTCAATGCCCTGCACCCTCCGGAGAGCCACGGCGGGCGGACCATGGTGCAGCTCTACGAGAAGGGCTATGGCAAGGATGCCGCGGGGATTGCCATGGAGGCCATCTCTTACGGTAGGTGGAAAACCGGTGGCAGGAGAAACCATTTTTGGGGAGCATTCTGCTTAACGCTGCCTCCCCAGCTCGCAACCAGGGCTTTGACGTGGTGCTGGTGGACACGGCGGGCCGCATGCAGGACAACGCTCCCTTGATGACGGCGCTGGCCAAACTCATCGCTGTCAACGCTCCCGACCTGGTCCTGTTTGTTGGGGAAGCGCTGGTGGGAAATGAGGCTGTGGATCAGCTGGTGAGGCTTTGTTTCCTCAAAGATAGAGGGGCAAAGAATCCCGCTTCTATAGATTTCATCGGAGATTCGGACAGCGGCAGCACCACAAATGCGTTTCTCTGATCCGTTCTCTCCCTCAGGTGAAGTTTAACAAGGCCCTGGCTGATCACTCCATGGCCCAGACGCCGCGGCTCATCGACGGGATTGTTCTCACCAAGTTTGATACCATCGATGACAAGGTAAGGAAGCTTCCCGCTGGTGACTGGAGGGGGAGAGACAGGAATTGTCAAACACAGGGCACTGCCGGGCTGTCCAGGACACTGTCCCCTATCTTCCTCTTGCATTTAAGCCATTTAAACAAAATTTAGCAGTCCGATTTCTGCACACATGGAAAACAGGGCCCTGAGGTCTCTTGGTTTATATGCATTAACGCAGCGGGGCGTATGGGGACCACACACATCCAAGAAGTACGAGAAGGCTGAATATTTGACAAGCTCTTGGGCGTGTTTCCCCGAGGGGTTAGCACTGGATTCGCAGGCTAACAGTGCTCGTTATCCTCGGCAGGTCGGTGCCGCCATCTCCATGACCTACATCACGAGCAAGCCCATCGTTTTCGTTGGTACTGGACAAACTTACTGTGATCTGCGAAGCCTTAACGCCAAGGCCGTGGTCGCAGCGCTCATGAAGGCCTAAAAAAACCACCAAATCGCTGTTTGCAGATGTCCGAGAAGAACATGCTTTACCCTGTTACCGACTAGTCTTTCCCGTGTAGTGCAGAACAGCATGAAGGGATACCGGCGCGAAGGATATTTTTTTTTTGGATAAAACCCCTTTTATCCAGTAAAAGCCCTTCCCCTGGGTTCCTTCATTCTGTTTTAAGTGATGCAGGCTCCCGCGCGGGGAGGCTGAATCCAGAGCTTTGTATTGTTCGTGCTGCACAGGGAGGGGGTTGGAACAGCGCAAGGACCTGCTGTGCTGCTTGAGGGATTTGAAGGCCTTTTTTTTTTTTTTTTTTTGAGCTGCTTTTGATTTTTAGACCAGCTTAGTGAGGACATATGAGTGACTTTTATCAGGGGCGAGCAGGATAGGTGCTGCTTAGCAGCAGCGTTAGAAGATCTGGCTGTTAATGTCGCTGCCAGTGGCAGCTCCACCGAAGCTGAAAAACCAAAAAAGGCGACGGCCTGCACTGGGCTGGAGGGGAGACGGTAAATTGCCTTAAAGTCCCCGTTTCTGTTGTCACCGGGACTCTAGAGCAGGGTACCTGGACACTGCGTATTTAGACAGGAGCTGGAGAGCTGCAGCAGTTTGGTCCGATAGTGCTAATCATGGCTGGAGAAGGAAGGCAGCGTGCTCCTCCCTGCCTGCTGCCCTCATCATTATTTGCTAGTAAAAAGGAAAAAAAAAAAAATATACTGGAAGCTAATGGTGGCTGCTTGCTGCTTTCCTGCACCCTTTCTCCCCCCCCTTCGAGTGCCTCTTGATCCCAGTCTGAAGTGCTACACTGAATAATACAAAACTCTCTAACAATGTCTTGTAGCTCTGTATCGCAGATGTGCTATAGTGCAATAAATTGAATGCTGTCTGCTAAGAGACATAATTTATATAAAATAAACTTCATAATTTGTTCTCTGTGTATAAATAACTTGCCTCCAGCCAGGACCTATTTCCTCGGTCATGTAAATCACACACCACCCAAAAGTTAAGTGAACAGGCCTTTAATACAAGCTTCAACATACAAAATACTGTACAGTATAAAGACAGGACTAGAAAACTAGAGCTTCAAGTAAAAAAAAAACTGCTCAAGTTTCATGTTTTTAATTGAAAGTACAGAATACAAAAGCACTAAGTATGAAATTAGAGTTGACTGCAGCTCCCTCAGAGAGACCGTGCTCCCCAGGCACGTGCAACCGTGATAAAAAGATAATTACTACATTAAACCAGGCGTCCGTCCGAGGAGGCTCTGACTCCTGCCTGAAGTGTCCTGGCTCGGCTGGGTGCGTGTGGGCAGCAGCTTAACAGCAGTGGGCTTCCATCCTCCCCTAGACTGGCCTTAAACCGCGCAGGCATCCCTGGGAGCTGCCAGCTCTGCTCTGGCCCGTCCTAGGGAGTCCCCTGCCACTGCGCAGGTCCTGGGACGAGGCTGGTGCTCAGGTGCTGCATCCTGCGGGAAAACAAAGGCTCTGCAAAACCTGTCCGAGAGGCCGCTGGGCTCCCAGGGAGTCACAAAGGGGCCAGAAAGGGCGAAGAAGCTGCTCGGGAGAGTCTTACCTTTTATCTCTGTGTGGGCAGCAGTAGAGCCGTTCAGCTGTTGTCCCTCCTTAGGCACACCTAGGAGAGAGCAACCACGGGGTGGAAAGGCAGCCCCGAGGTGGCTGCGCAGGCACGGGGAGCCCCGGCACGAACAGCACGCAGTGCCTGCGGCGCACAGGCTTTCCTGGCTGGGTTTTACCCTCAGAACACAGGCCAGCAAGGCTCTGGCAAGCAAACTCACTTCTTTTCCCCGTTTTTATGATTTGTTAGCGAGATCTCTTGTATGTTAGAGCATTAGCTCAGGCTGAGCAATACGAAGGTCAGCGAGACTGAAATGCCCTTTCACTGGAAAGGGAATAAAGAACTGCAGCTGCACATGAAAAATAACGTTTGGATGTGTGCCAAGCAGCAGAGATGTTTAAACTTTAAAAACACACTGTGATTTTGTAAAAGCAAACCCCAAATTCCGCTACACTTGCAGACAATTTTTGGGGGGGCAAACAAAAAAAGCTTAAGGAATAATACAGCATAGAGAATGGGGGCTATTAACACTGCCTCCGCTCCGAAGTCCACGGTGACAGTCAAGAACCGCGTTGCGTGTGACAGGATGCCTGAGTTCAGTGTGGAGATGGTGGCGGTACACAGACGGCCATCCCACAGCACCCGTAACCCCTGTACCTGTTCGACCCCGCATGGCGATCTCGCTCGTCAGCCTCTCAAAGTACTCGGGCAAGTCTGCGTATTCATCTCCGTAGGAAATCACTTTAATCCCTTTGTCCAGCATGTTCTCACGGAGCTTCTTAAATTCATCCACATCTCCCCTCCGTACGAGCATGAAGTGCTCCAGGTCTGACTTGTGCTTCACAGCCTCTAAAAACAGGGCCTGAAACGTGGTGTCATCAACAGTCCAACCACAGCCCAAGAACAGGAATGACTTATTTTCATACAGCTTCTGAATCTCTCGCTTTAAAAAAGGAAAAGACGTTCTTAGTCAAGGCAAGCTTTATCTTCACAAGGCACAAGAGACAGCACCTGCCTTATCACTGATGAGACTCTGCAGGAGTGCCATCATTCAATTGCCCTCAACACAAGGGTACTGAGGTGTTTCTGCAACTTGGCAGGCTTGAGAATCCATCCCTCTGCTTCGATTTCACAAAATTACGGGCTCTCCCACCACCCTGTGTGAAGCCCAGTGTTTAAACTCAGCTGGGCCTACGCCCGGTTAACATACGGGCTTGCCAGGCAAGTGGGAGATGTATATACACAACGTACGGGACCCCAAAGCATGCCCGGCAGAGAGAAGGCAGGGGCTGCCTCACCATGACCTCCGTGTTGCGCAGCACGTTCTGGTAGCCGGCCGGGTGGAGCACTATGCCGCTGGGGTTGGTGTAAACGCCGTGGATATGCAGGACGCTAAGCTTCCTCTTCTCTTGCGCCCACTCCAGCACCTGTGCAAAACAAACCCCTCCAGAAACGTTAGCGGGTGCATCACGTTAGCGTCCACGGCACCGTTAAAAACACCACGGTGGGGAAGGGTTTCAAAGAGGCAGCTTCTTCCTCATGCTCCATCTTGTCTCCTCAAGAGGTCATGAGTCCATCAGCCTCTACATCACGGCCCACGGCTACTGCCTGCGGCGCTTGTTTGTTGGGTCAGCACTTCAGCTGAATGGCGAATGCGATAGGGAGAGACCGAATCAATACACCGGACTCAGCGGAAAAAAGGGGAAAACTCTGTAAATATTACATCAGCATGTTTCTCAAGCCTACAGAGTTTTATTTCTTGGCCCCTCTAAGCTCTGAGAAGATCTGAGGAAGCTCAACAGCTGACCTTCATTTCAGAAAGCCACTTCCGAGGCTCTCAGTTTACTCCTGCAGACCTTAGCTCATTTAAGCTTGCAATAATTAGAATGCTTATTTGTAACACTGTAAGTACATCTTGCAGCCATGCAGATTAAGAGGTCACGCAGGAAACGTGAAGCACAGAAATGATTCAGAACTGAAAGAGACCTGCATGTGGTGTGTGTTTAACAAGCAAACAGAAGGACAAGATGCTCTCCACCAGTAAAACCCAGGGTGGAAAGATGGGCAGGTGGCGAGGAGCTCAGGGTTTCACGGTCTGACTTTCTGCCTGCTGGGGCAGAAGGAGGGAAGCTTGCGTGAAGCTCGCAGCTACAAATCTGAGGGCACGGCAGAAGAAGCCAGAGCACATGAGTAACCCAGCAGGAGCCATCCAGCCGTTTCAGAAAGAGGACACGGGGCAAGAGGGAAGCCTTGAAGGCTACAGCCCCAAAAACGCTCTGTCACAAAAAGCACTCCACAGCACGTTATAAAAATAGAAAAGTCAGCTTTGTGTCTCGCACGGAGTTTCCCGTGTCGGTTAGAAACGTCAGCCCGAGCCTTATGTGGAAGTGAGGCTTGCGGTACTTCAGCAAGGCCAAGCCAGAAGTTTCAAGGACAGAGATCAAAGAAATACCAGGCTTAAGGGCTCCTCCTGAGCAATGGACATCAGCCAGCAAGCACAGCATTTCAGAAACGAGCATTCGTCTTCATTCCTCTGCTCACTGCCCCAAATGGTCAGAGCCTCTGCTTGGAGTTTGTCTAACATCATTTAAATTACGATGAACAGTACAATCCCCTTACACGGGCATGAGGGCACATCCCACAGCCGCCACTGTCCTGCGCTGTCCCAGCTCAGCCCTGACAATTAAAAAGAAAATCATCACTGTTTACCTTCTTTTCATCAGTCAGGTCAAGAGACTCCAGATGCTTCCCCTGGTGTGCTGCGTACAGCTCCAGCAGGTTATCAAAGTTTGTGGTTAACACAAGTGCCCCGTTTTCCATTAAGTGAAGCACAGACTGAAGCAGCTGCTTCCCAGAATCTTCCATTTTAGATTCCAGGTCATCAAACACTTCGTATAAACAGTCTTTGAAAAAGGTTGAGCGAACGTTGCTTGTGCGCTGACAAGGGAAGACAGATTAAGATCAGAGTTGAGCTTCTTTTAACGTTTCATGCTAAACGACTCAATGAAAAAATACCCGCCTATTTCTTGAAGACCTCCGCAAAGCTGTAGGTCCTTGCAAGGCAAACACAGCGCACTTACAGCATTGAGGTGGGTGCACCTCCACACCTGCCCCCCAGCATACTCCGAGTGAAACACTCAAAAGCTGGCACCCACGGCAGAATTATGTCTCAGGAACCTGGCACAGTAATGCACTTCAGGTTCCTCGTAGATAGAGGATCGTTTGTGATGGGGGCACACTGGAGAACCAAATTTGGCTATTTCCAAAAGCCAAATCCTACGCTCAGGGCAGGGTACTGAATAATTACTACAAGCACACTCACCGGAGACAGCTTCTGGATGAGGTCGTGGGCAACGTGAACCAAGTTCTTGTCTTCGTGGAGACACTTTTGAAACCGTTTGCTCTCTTCATCTTCCAGGAGATCAAAGTCAATAGCAGCATCCAGGAGGGCCTGGATTAAACCCTTCCAAGACTTCAGCGCCGGTACCTGGGGAGCAACCGCTGCACTGATTCCTGTCCCGATCACCAAAACAAGTTCCCGAGGCTTCTTGGTTTTGAGGCTTGGCAATAGCTTCCTGCAAGAGGAGAAAGTAGCACAGCTGGTACCATCATCGATGGAAGGATGTTTCAGGTTGTGGAACATGCAGCCTGAGGACAAGGGAGGTACCCTCTGCCTAAATTCTGAATCGTGTCCATTAGCGTCCTCTGATAAACAGAAGACGAGAGGAGCAGCTCAGCATCCCTTAAAGACAGCGCGTAGCTCCACGGATCAGCATCACAAATGCCCACAATTACAAGGTATGTAATTACAACATATTTGGCAATCGAGACCGTTACCGACACAGTTACTGGGGAAGTCAATACCACCCAGGAATAATTCCGAAGTGAAGCTAATTCAATTAAAATTCAGAACAAGGGAGGTCTTGTTAATAACAGTTACCTGGAAGCTAGCAGAAAGGCTGGAGACTGGAAAAAGTGTGGTGAGCATTATGGAAATATGTTGTCGATGGCTATGGAGACACATACATACTCTATACATACTGAGACAAAGCACACATCGCACCCTACGTGGGGAGTAAACACAACCAGGACTGCTCCTAGTTTAAATAAGGTGCCAAACAGGAGCCTGAAGACGGCAGCCCCATTTATCCCACCACAAGAGGAAGGAAGCGATGGTTTCCTCCCAGCTCTGCCCTGGGGAGGACCTTCCCACCCCTCAGCCCTTCCTTGCTGAGACCACTCAGCAGGACCAGAAATCCCTTCCCAGTTATGCCTGCAATATAAGTGGGATGCTCCAGGCCAATCTTTTGGAAGCCCAGATGATAAAGAGTCTCATGCAAGACCTGCGTGGCTATATTCTGCTTTCTCCTCCTCCCCTCTTCCTTATTTTCCTAGCTTTACACCTGCACAGTGCTTTCAAATTTGTAATTTATTATTTATTAAGTAGATGTGCTTCTCCCCATCATGCCTTGCCTGGTGTCAAGCTGCTTTTCTGAAGTGGGGGAGCTGCTACAGCTTCGCAGAGGATGGAAGCAGCAGCCCAGGGAGGCAGCTCATTTGGAAGGAATGTTTTTTATCTGCAAACACGTGATATTTAAGCAAGAAGGGGAAAGGAAACCGACACCACACAGATGAAGCTTTGCCTTCCCTCTCCCTATGAAAACAGATGAGTTAACCCTTTTCTTTAAGAGGTCTTCACTGTTAGTGGTGATAAATGGGTTTTAATTTTGGGACTGCAAGCCTCGCATGCAAAGAATAAGCTAATATTCATGCTAATGAGGTAGTATAAAAACACAACCAGAAACCTAGGGACTGAAATACAAAAGAATAACAAATACACAAGTCTTAACATCCTATGCAACAGCTCTGAAAGAGGCATTCTGTTCCCACACTGATAAATACACTTGTTTCTACCCTGATATCCTGGGCAAGGAAAACATAATCTCCCAGCCACTTTTCTGCTCATTCCACAGTCACTGGACCAACCTTGAGACTAGGGCTCCCTCACAGAAACTATTCTCCAGCCCTCCCTACTCGTAAATAAATCATATTAGTGGAAGACAACTCCCTAGAAGAATGAGCTGCTCGTTTGCAGGTGGCTGTGCCTTAAATCCTGAGTCCATGCTATTGCAGCAGCCACAGTATAAACCCTGGATGGAAAGAAGCGTGGGTATGTCCCAAGTTAGCGTCATGCTCAGCTTGGAGAACCATAAGACGACCTACTTATTAGTACAGGGAGCCTCCAAAGTGGAATTATTTAGCCTTTACATGCAGCAAAATCATACTAATTTGAGTAATTGCTTGTCCTCCCAGGAACCAGCGTCCAACTCAAGTGAAGAAGCACGACTACCGTATCAGACGCGACCCTACGTGTGGGCAGGACCTGAGCTAGGGTTAACACCGATCAAAACCACAGAGACAGTACAGCGAGACCCAGCTTTCTCTGCAACCATGCACCCTGGCTTAGGGGTTAAAAAACCACAGCAACGAAGCACATTCTGGGTGTTAAGGTCTTTGTTCCACGCACCGCAGGAAAATACTAGTTACAGGGCATGGCTAGAGACAGCGCGCTTTTCTTGGATCAGCAACTGAAACGGCTGCTGGGGCCCGGTGCCAAGTGTCATTCTCTTCTCTTTAAAGAACAATGCAAGGTTAGGGAAAAGCTCTTATTAGAAGAAATTCACTGGAGTATAATTCAATTTACCTGGGCTTTTTTGCAGGTGGCATTCCATCTTCCAACAATGTTTCTTTACCCAGGCTCACCGTAGAAGCCATCCAGTTTCTATAGTAGACAAATCACCACAAGCAAAGTCACTACATATATGCAATACGACGTGGAACAGACCACAGGTTTTTGTCGAGCCAGCTTTTCACCGGCGGATAAATACTGGGGTTTGTTATCTTTATGAGATCACCTTCAGGCTGAGAATTGCACTTTTTTGTTTCTGAACTTTGCCCCACGGCTCTCATACACATCCTTAACTTCCTTTACAACGAAGCTCAATAAAATCATAGGGCTGTTTTGTACAAAAATGGGTTGCAGTGGCCACTGGCAGACCACTGTTTGCCAGACCCTTCGTTTCACCTTGGCTGTTCACCTTTGCCTGCGAGCCCGTACCTCGGAGCAGGCGCTCCCCCCTTCCAAGGCGATGCCCGTCAGCAAACCTGCTGCTTGGGAAAAACAGCAGGAGGGAAGAAAGACAAAAAGATTTTTGTTGGCTACAAAAAGTCACCAACAGCATTTCATTCTCCGGTGATGAGAGAAGGATTAACCAGCCCGCCATACGTCTACACGCAGTGGGATATGACCTTAAAGAGAGTTATATGTCTGAGTACTCTATCAACAGCCCATGACATAAAATACCAAAGGTCTGCCAGCACACAGTCCTCTCCCACTCTGCCTGTCCAAAATAAGACTATTAAAAGGGAAAGAAAGCAGACAGAATTGTTCACCCTCGCCCATTTTTTCTTGCTAATTGTAATGAAGAGTCCAGCAAAAATTCTGGCAGGCAGGCTTTTGCCAAAAGGAAATGCTGCGCAAGAGCTGCTGGCCCAAAATCACAGTTTTTTGACAGGTTTCACAGCCTCGGTGACATCTTAGCATTTCTACTACAGATGACATGCCTGCAATTGCTTCACTGCAGCAAAGCAGCAGCACTGGCAGGTGAAACTTTTACAGCTATGAAACCTCAGCTGTGCTGTAAATGTTGGTAGGGATCATTTAAGAAATGGTCCCAATAATCTATGTAACCGTCATCTTTTGATGCTGGATGATGAAAACAGGTCACACCGACTCCCGCAGATGTTCAAATACAGTATGCTTGCCAGCCTTCCATTTCTGACCACTTCTGAAAACATTGTATTTATCATCACAATAATAATATATCTTTATAACAATAATACAATAACATTATAACACCTCAGAGAACTGGTTTACACAACCTGCCTACCAAGACACCACTTAGCATGCACTGCCCATCACCTCAAATAATCAGATTTTTATTTTACTGTAGAGCCCAGATTTTGGATAAAAGTTTCAAACGCATTTAGCAAGTGAGGAACCACATTCCCACCGACCACTTGCACCTCCTGGTTTTACACCCTTCGTGCTTACAGGGCCCTAAGCCTCCTCCATCCCACACCCTTTTGAACGTTGTACCCTGTATTTTTCCAACCCGCCGTTGAGCCCGACAGCAGTTCGACGCTGTTCTGACAACGAACCTCCACAGCCTCGCGCCCCCCAAACGCCTGCAAGCATCAAGCCATGGTATCAACCTTTTTGGGGAGTTAAAACTGCTGGAAAAACACCCGCTGCAAAGGGGTGTCTCTTGGGGAGGCAGGAGGACCCGCTGGACACACGATCAGTCAGGCAGTAACATCAAACTCGCCCTGAGTGAATACAGCCAAGCACAGTCAGGATAGAAAACAACAAGGAGGAAAAAAAAACCTCTTTTTTTTTTTCCTTCCAGTAGGGTAAGATCTCTCATTCTGGATTAGCTGATTCTTTTGGAAGAACAGGCTGCTTCCACAAAGCCAGCCAAATTTTAATTAACGGTGCAAAGACACTTTAGATGAGCTAGGGACTAAAGCATGTAACCTTCGTTAACTGGAATATTTAAGAAGGAAGTTTGTGTAAAGCAACACGCTGAACTCCCGCTGCTGTCCAGATCTGCCCTCAACTCCCTCCAAGGCACCTAACAGCCCAAGGTAAAAACCTCCCCAGTTTCTCCACCGGCTTCATTTACGGATCTAATTTAAGTTTATATTAGCTTTAGGTTGCGAATTATCAGCTCAGTCTCAATATCAAGCCTGTTTATAAACTCCTGCCAAGGCCTTCCTCTGTTTTGCTTTTTCACCTGCCTGAGCACTGCTCCCATTTTGCTCATCCTACACATTCTCATTACTTTAAACAGCAGAAATGGAGCCAGCAAATCAATTTTTAAGTGCCTCTTAAGACAGAAGTGCCTCTAAAGCACCAAGGACATTTCAAAAGTCATTCTGAACTTAGGAAAAAACACTTTTTATAAATATAGTTATCACGAAATGGTTGTCTAATATCATAAAATTCAACCCTCATTTCTATTTAATGCAGATAGCCAAAAAGGAAAAAAAAAATCAGAAATAACGTCATCAGAAATAATTCTGTCTCCAAAAAAGTGCTTAATTCTCTTAAGAACAAGTCTTTGAGATTCAGCCAAGAAATTTAAACCTCCAGATTTCAGGCCTGGGGAGAAGGTCTGCTCTCCAGGGGGACAGATCATACTGGCACAGTCGAGGTAACCGAAATGAAATAGCATTACCTCAGAGCGTGGCACCACTGCCCCAGGGAAAAAAGCACCAAGGGGACCCTGCAGTACCTGGCCATGCTGTGAACGCAGGTGCCATAAAGGAGAGGGAGCAACAGGCACTTACAAGATGAGAAGCGTCTCTCCAATCTTCCTCCTCGAGACGTCGGGAACTTTCCAGCTATTTAGACTACAGGGAGCTGGAGAGTGTAAACATCAAACTCAGCGGGTTCTTGGCTCGGCTGCCCCGTTCTCCCGTCACAGTGTGGTCTCTCATCACCTTTATTAATGGCACTGTGCTTATAGAGTCCCTGCATAGGTTTGCAGTGTTCTCTTTCCCCCTAAGAAATCATTTAATTTATCCTAAAGCCCTTGAGGTACAGATTTCAGCAAGGAATCATTATCTTTAAACAATGCCCTGAGTTGCCAAGACTGACTAAACCTAACCAGTGATATAAAGAAGACACATCCAGCTGCAAAAATGCCCGAAATACAAAGATAAAACCAAATGCCTAAACAAAGCATATGCCAAATTAATGCTGAGACTGATGCAGAGCGCATATTTACAAAAACCTTGCCATAACTCTACAAAACATGCCACCGCTGCTCAGTCAACGTCAGACCCAGCCTGCAGAACCACCCCGGGAAATTCAGGAGACGTTTTCTCCACCGAAGGAGATGGGGAAGTCACTGCGGACGCCCTTTGACTGCCTGCACGCTCAGCAGCTAACAGACTAGTTGGACCTGCACACTAGACCTGAATGTTTAAAGTTTAAGGAGAGTAAAAACTGCGCGCATCCAGCTCAATGCTGGAAGAGGGGCTCCTCTGGAACAGCCCCCTCAAATTATATACAGAAGTAAGTACAAATTCATTGCTTATCAATTATTTTTAGCTTAGAGTGCTAAGAAGAATGACCATCAGTGAGGGTATAATTCAGATCTCCTTTTCAAACTAAGTTGCTTTAAGATGTTGGGATAAGACAAATGTTACATTATAGTTTAAAATCCACTATGTTTCTGCTAGAAGAATCTGAAAGGACGTTAATGAATCATCCCTGGCCAATTCTCAAGCTCTGTCCCTCCACGTGGGAGTCACAATTGGAGCAGGCCCGCATGGCTCATCAAAACCGTCCTAGAAAGGGACAGGCTTCAGAGATAACAGGGGGACGGCGGCGCAAGGAGAAGCCCTGCTTCCATTCATGCCAACGTTACGAACACAAGATTCAGCCTCCTCAGATGTGAGTTAAAATACATCAGAGATTTTTATTTAATGCTGTGATTCTCCACGTGCTTCGGGCTTCATGAAAAAGGAGAGGGAGTGACACAGCGAAGGCTGGAAAAGGTCTGCATCCCAACAAACTCACACAGGAGCCTGCACTGCCCGACAGGCACCAGGCTTGCTTCAGTCCGCCCGATTTAAGCCCCAGCAGAGGAGGCTGCAGGATGGCCCTCAAGCGGGTGATTCTGCACGCGGGGCTGGCTTTCCAAGAGCGTTTCTGGAAAGCAACCCGGGCCGGACATACTGCCGGGGTGGGGGGTTTCACACCTTCAGGGATGCCCGGCGCCTCGAGGCCTTACCTTTCCTCTCTGCTGTGCCCCCTCCTCGCCCCCTCTCACACTAAACCTGAGGGAAAAGCAAGAACATGGTATTTCAGCAGGCAGGGAGGAGGCCGAGGCTCCTCTTAAGGGGGAAAAACGCCCCAAGAAAAGGGCTTTTCAAAAGGGAAGGGGCGCCTCTGAGGGGAGGCTGGGCCCAGCGACCCCCGCCACCATAAGTGAGCCTCCCCGGCCCGCTCCGGCTCACCCCCGGCCCCCCTGACCCCCCCCAGGCAGCCCCACAGCCCCCTCCATGAGGACGGAGGGCCCAGCGCCATTGCGGCCCGCCGCCCTCCCCTCACGGCGGCCGCGCGCGCGACCCCGGCCCGCCGTCGCCATAGCAACGCTACCCGCTACCGGCTCCCCCCCCCCCACCCCCCCCCGCCCCGCACGCACCTGGCGCCGCGCGCCCGGCCCCATGAGGAGACGCCCGGCGACGGGAAGGGATTGGCCCGCCCCCCTTCCGCCCCGCCCTCCCATTGGCTCGTAGGAGAAGAGGCGGGACTATCGCGTTTCCGCTCGGGGCGTGGGGAGAACAGGCGCTTGCGCGAGAATTCACCCCTGATCTCGCGATACTTGGCAAAGGTATAAAAGGCGGCGGGCGCATGCGCGTGGTTGTTGCTGCCTGTGTGAGGAAGGGGACTTCTGTGCGGTGGCCGCCTGTCAGGTGGCGGTGTGAGAGGCCGGAGGCCCGGCCTCCTCTTTCCGAGAGGGTTGTTGAAGGCGTGATTATGCCGTGTCACCCATCAGGGGCCTTCGTTCCTCGAGCTGCCTTTCTGCTTGGGTTTGTGTCCGTGCAACGATGGCTCTAACCCTGTGAGGTAGTAAAAGCAATGCTTGGCCTCGGCGAGCTGCTGTAATCCCGTGTGAAGGAGTTTGGGTGTATTCAGAGCTTTTTCAGGAAGAGAAGCTGTTCTCTGGCTTTCATGGTAGTTGTGCATCGCTTTATATTGGCGCCATAAATAAACTGTGGTGATAGTGAGTGGACTTAGAGACAAAAGTAGCCTTACTTTCTCAACTCAACGCCTTTCCAGGGGCTGACTTTGACCGTGCCTTGTGCTCACCCTATGCTCAACCCATTTCCTAATACTTTCTGCAGGCAATTGAGAAAGCCACAGGCTTCTGTGTGATGGCCAGCCCCGTGACACTGTAGCCAGGGGATGTCAATGTGCTGCTGGTGGATCAAGGCATGCTGTGAATCAAGCTGTGCTTTCTTAATTACTCTGCTGCCTTTAATAACGATTATATTCTAGCTAAGGCAGGGCTGGAGGTCGATCCAGGTGGGTGTTGCCCCTTGGGGACTTGGGTTTGTGCGGTGGTGTTTGTCTTCGGGGCATGTTCTTGGGTGGGGAGTTGATTTTTGGGGTGGTGGCAGCAGCAAAGTCATCGGCCCCAGGACGGGAGAGAGAAAGGGATTAATTAAAGTTGAGCAAAATGGGTGAAAATGGGACAAGCAGTGCCTGACCAGCTGACAAGCTGGCAGCTGCCTGGGAGTCCCAGTGGGACTCAGTGCTGCTCAGTCTTGGACTTTTTCCTCTGTGATTGGGCTACTGAAGGGCTGGCCGGTGGCTCCCGCTTGGTGCCTGGAGGAGAGGAAGGCAGCCAGGGTGGCAGCAGGGCAGTGGAGGGAGCTTGATGGTTCTCGGGGGATTTGTTACCTTTCTGGGCACAGGCTGCTTTCATGTGCCCCAGGTTCTTCTCGCTCACCGCCCTGTGCTCCACGATGGGCTGGGGGTAGTGGGTGCCCACCAGGCAGCCTGCCTGCTCCTGCACGGCTCGTGGTGCCTTCCAGGGCTCGTAGATGTACTTAGCAGGGAAATCCTTGAGGACAGGGAGGTATTTCCTACGGCGAGGGGTCAAAGCCACCAGGGAGGCCCCCCCCAAAGCCATTTCTTATGGCTTTGGGTTTCACGCCTACCGAATGTATGCTCCATCGCGGTCCGTCTTCTTGCCGAAGGCGATGGGCGAGTAGATGCGGAAATATCGGTGGAAGAAGGCGCTGCCCGACAGCCACAGCCAGTTGCCGGCATTGAGGGACCAGTCTGCGTCTAGCAGGAGCTCCTCAAAGACCTGCAGGACACCATGGTGGCATGGGGACCAGGTCCCCAAGAGCCTGGTGGGCACCAGTGGGTGTTGGGGGAGATCTCCTGACCTTCAGCCCTTCTTCCCAGGAGACCCAGAGGTCCCCGCGGGTGAGGAAGCAGGCAACAGCGTGCCGAGCGAGGTGGTGAATCCAGCCCTCGGAACGCAGCTGGGTCATGATGGCATCGATGAAGGGATAGCCTGTCTGGCCCTGGTGTGGGGTGTTGGGGGTTAGATGGGGCAGGGGGACATTTTTTGAGGGTTCAGAGGACTCGGGGCTTATCCCTAAGGGAAATACCTCCCTCCAGGCGCGGAGATGCTGGGGGTTGTCATCCCAGTCGACCTGCAGGCAGACGGGGTTGCCAACCATCCGATCGAAATTGGGGATGCTGGCGCCAGCAGTGTAGAAAAACTCCCTCCAGAGGAGCTGCCCGTGCAAGGAGACGGGGGGCTGGGAGTGCTCCCGCTGCTGGCAAAGGCAGGATCAGCCCCTCGTGCTGGGCTGGCCTCTGTCTTCTCCAGCCCCCCACCCATTCTGCAGGGCCCCTCTGGGTCACCCTCCTCCCCCCACACCCCAAAAATGCCGCCTCACCCCCTGGTAGACCTGGTCCAGCCGCCACCAGAAGGTGCGGACTGACAGGCAGCCGAATTTGAGGTAGGGGCTGAGGACAGTGGTGCTGGGGCTCAGCGAGGTGGGCTCTGTCTCAGGCTTCTTGAAGGTGCGCACCCAGGTCTGGATTGGGGGGGACATGCCAGGGTCATGTTTTGGGATGGAGGGAAGCAAAGCAGCCCCGAAATTAGGGTGATGGGCGCCGAGCACTGACCGTCCTCTCCATGTGTGTGTCGAGCCGGGCGAGCGCTGCTGTCTCTCCGCCGGGGTAGAGGTGAGGACCCACCTCTGCGGGGTCCTGGCCAAGCTCCTCCAAGGTGGGGACCCCGTAGTCGGTGTCGTGGCTGACCTGGCACGGGTTACGGCAGCCTGGGGCGCCGTGTATGGTGGGGGTGTGATGGCCATCACTCCGCTCCAGGGTGAACAGTGAGGGAGACACTGACCCAGCTTCATGCTCTACCTCCCCAGGTCCACCCTGTGCTCACCCTGGAGATGTTCCTGTGTGAGTGCTGGGGCCGGCTTCTCCGGGGGTCCCAGCGATGCCAGGAGGCTCTGCAGGTGCTTGTAGGTCAGGGGGGCTTTGCCGTCATTCAAGGCGAGGACTCTGGGGTGGGAGATGGAGGGACACACTTGGCACTGGTGCTGTATCCCCTGTACCACAAGGGAGGGAGCCAGACACCCACCTCTCAGTGTCATAGAGGGTGTGGGACACCTTCTGGATCACCTCCACGCCGTGCCGGGCCGCCAGCTCGGCCACAGCAGCGTCGCGCTGGCGGGTGGGGGGTTCAGTGTCCACCTCAAAGGTCAACCGTGTTGTCCCCCAGGCACGGAAGAGACGGGGGAACACCTCCTCTGGGCAGCCCCGCACCACGAACAGCCTGCCAGGGAGCCGGGTGGGCATGAAGCCCCTCAAGACCCCACCAAATCCCCTCGAGACCCCACCAGGACTCACCTGGACCCCATTTCCCGCAGGCTTCCATCCAAGTCCCGCAGGGCATCGAGGAGGAACCGCTGGGCGTTTGCGCCCGCCCGGTTGCTGGAGGGGTCGAGGATGAAGAGGGGATGAAGGCGGCAGCAATCAGTGGCCGCTGCCAGTAGCGCCGGGTTGTCGTGCAGCCGGAGACCTTTCCGAAACCAGTGGATGGAGCTGTGCTGCATGGCTGGGGGGGGGGGGGTGTCCCAGTGGGATGCAACCTGGGAAAGGAGAAATGGGGGAGGTTGTTTGGTTTTTTTAGGAAAAAGTGCCTTGTTTGGTAAATTTAACTCATAAAATAAGCGAGAGCGGCAGGGGTGGACCCATTGGTGTCTGGTTATAAAACCAGGGAGGGAAACGGGTCCGGGCTTGCAAGCGCGGTGACGCCAGGCCGGTGGCGGATGTGGCAGGGAGGCCCCGGGGAGGGCTGGCTTCCCGGCCCCGTGGGATCGCAGCCGACTTCCCCTGCCTGCCTGCGCTTCCGCATGCCCAGGCGGAGCCCCGACCTGCTGGCAGTGGGGGGGGTCTCGGGGGAGGCCAGGCTGCAGAGGGCCGGGGCAGCTCCTCCGCTCTGTCCCTGCGGAAGCTGGTGGGTGTCTCCATCCTGCCCTCCGTCCCTGGGCTGCTCCATCGGGAACCACTCCCAGATGGGGAAGCTGTAAGGATGAATCCAGCCTTGCCATTCACTGCGGATCCCATTAGGCTCCAGAGTGAACGTGCTGCAGCCTACCTCTCCTTTCCCACTTAGGTGATCCCGAAAGATCTTCCCTTTCGCCAAACCCAGGGGCTGATGCATCCCCCTTCCCTGCTCCGGTGCCCGACTCCTGCATCCCAGGTAGGCATCCCCCAAATTTCCCCCCCCAGCTGTTCACCATCCATGCTTGTCGTGCAAGCCACGCTTGAGTTTTTTGCTATTACTAAGCACCGGCTCACTTGGGAGTGTGGTTTCCGCGGGTACACCGGTGTCTTCCCAGCATTTGCCACGGTCCTGTGCTGTTTTCGGGGTCAGGGAACGGATTCAGGATGACTTGGGAGTGGTTTATTTTGGAAGGGCTGCTGCAAGTAGCGGAAAACAGCAGCCGTGTTCGCTCCTGGGTACCCGCAGAGAGGGTCCGGGCACCCCAAACCATGCTGGGAGCATGATGCCGGGGCACGGGCATGGTGTGGGCTGGCAAGGGATGCCGGGGATGAATGGATCCGGGAATCACCCAATCAATCTTTAGCTTGCCAGCAGCCGGTCGATCTCCGGTGATTCCCACTTCTCCCGTCTACAGGATCCTTTCCCCGCCACCGGGAATGAGGGTCTCTCCTGCCCGTTGGCTCTCGGCCTCGCTCACTGCAGGTGCGTATCTCCGGCAGGGGGGATGAGCAGGAAACAGCAGGAAAAGCGCAGGCAGACAGGCAGGGTGCTGCTTGAGCAACTGCTTCCAGCCCTGCTTGAGGTCAAAATGCTCCTTCCTGACAAATTTTTGGGGAGGCGGATGCGGAAAACTCTGCTGGGGGTGATTTTGGGGCTGCAGGCGAATGCCTCAGGGCTGTGTGTCCCTGGAATAAACCCCACTGAACTCCTGGGGCTGAGACCCACCATGGGGCGGTTCCTGCTTTCCTAATTTCTTTTTTTTATCCCATTTTTTTGTCTGCTGGCAGGAGAAGTTTCACGCCCGCGATTGGCGGCTGAGCAGCGCGCTGCCCACTATGGCTGGTGAGTCTGCGGGTGGGGGATAGACCCTCCGGTTCTGTCCCCTCCCTGCCAAAACACGAGGGTGCCCATGGATAGCTGAGGTTTTAGAGGCTGGGGTGGTTTTGGGGGGACCAGGGCGAGATCCCACCTGGCTCTTTCCATCTGGAGGTGTCCCGCTGAGCCAGTGATGCCATGCAAACCCCTTGGGAAGCCCAGGGGGGGTGCTGAGCCCCCCTGCAAACCTCACCATGGTCTCTCCAACTCTGCAGGCTGGTTTAGGCGGCTCTTGCACAAGCACAAGCCCAGCTCGGTGGAGAGCAGCCTCAACACCAGCTGCTCTGCTTCATCCTCACCTTCCTCATCCTCTGCGGAGAGCTCCGGCTCCTCTCCCAGCATGAGCCTGGCCAGATCTGTCCGTCTGTCACCCGTCTCGGTGGTGGACATCAGCGCCTCGGGCAGCGCCCGGTGGGCCAAGAGCTACGATGTCTGCATCTGCCACAGCGAGGTGGACTTGGAGCTGGTGGAGGAGCTGGTGTCCTACCTGGAGGGTCAACCCGAAAGCTTCCGTTGCTTTCTCCAGCTGCGGGATGCGACGCCAGGAAGTGCGGTGGTGACAGAGCTGTGTGATGCTGTGCAAAACAGCCACTGCTGGGTCATGCTCATCACCCCTGGCTTCCTCCAGGACCCTTGGTGCAAGTACCAGATGCACCAGGCGCTGGCTGAAGCTCCCATGGCCAACGGGCGCACCATCCCGGTGTTGAAGGACGTGGATCGGAAGGATTATCCCAGGGAGCTGCGCAACCTCTACTACATCTACATGGCGCTGAAGGAGAAGAGCTTCAGGCAGATCAGAGACACCATCGTGCGCTGTGAGTATGCCACTGGATGCTGGTGGAACGTCGCTCCGGTGGGGTAGAGAATCTGGGAAGGGACCAGATTCCATAAATTTATTTAAATAGTTGATATTCTAGATTAATTGATTGCTAATGGGGCTCATCTGCTGCCTCCGCAGACCTCCAGGATTTGTGCCGGAGCTCCGGGAGTGGGACAGAGTAGTGCCGGGAGCAGGCAGAGGTGTCCCCACGGCATTTTGGTGCTGCCACCACCGGATCCAGATGCGGCTATGTCCCGAGGGGATGAAGCTGAGCTGCTCGGACCAGACCTGGTAGCTGAAGACAGGAAGGTCCTCGCACCCGTGGTGGGGATGACGGTGTGGAGCCTGCTACGTCCCGGTGATGCCACCACCATCCTGGTGGCCAAAACCCCCTTGGTGGGGGACAGGGACATCCTCCAGCAGGTCTCCGCTGCTCATCACGCAAACACTAAGCCCCGACGTCTTTGCAGGGGTTTGTTTGGACGGTGAAAATGCAGAAGTTTAAAATTTTTGCTGGTTTTTTTTTGTTTTGTTTTAATCCCCCGTGGTGTGGTTTTTCTGTGAGGTGACCGTGGGGCACCGCCGAGCTGCCAGGGGGCGCTCTGCGCGCGGGGCGCCGCTCCCGCCCTCCGCTCGTGCCGCCGCCGCGCAGGCGCAGTGCGGGGTGGGGTGGGGGGGGGGGGCGCGATGGCGGAGGGCCCGCGGCCGAAGAGGAAGCGGGAGGAGGAGGCCGGGCCTGAGCCCCACGACGGGGCCGCCGCCGTCCCCTTCCCGCTGGCGGAGCTGCGCCTGCGGCGTGTGCTGCGGGAGTCGGCGCGGGAGAAGGCCGTGTTCCTGCACGGGGAGGTACCGGAGGCGGTGGAGTATGGGGCGGGGGGGGGGGGGGAAGGCAGGCCCTCTCAGGCCCGCCGCCATTTTGCCCGCTGAGGGCTAGCCCGGGGAACGCCCCGCCCCTCTGCCGGTAGGCCACGCCCCCTCCGCGACGGCCACGCCCCCCTCCGCGACGGCCACGCCCCCACCGGCACCGCATGGCGTGGCCCGGGGTCCCCCCCGGTCACTGCACCCCGCAGCCTCCCGTTCCCCAGCCCTTCTTTATTGCACGAAGCGTGGCCCCAGACTGGCTTTTGCAGCCCGGTGCTGCCCAAATTTCGGCCAAGCCGGCGGGGAGGGGGGCAGGAGGTGGCTGCTGTCGGTAGCGGCGCGCTGGGAACCTTATTTCAAACCTCAGATTAATTATTAGTGTAGCTGTTGCTTTTGGACCCGAGAGCGGGTTTTTCCTGTTGGAAACCTTATTTGAAGCCTCTGGTTACTTTTTTTCTTGTTAGTATAGCTGTTGCTTTTGGCCCAGCGAGCAGTTTTTTTGTATTTGGTGGGTAAAGTGGCATTGAATTGCAAGGAAGATGCTAACTCTGGGGCGGTAAATAGGGTAGGCATGTCAATCAGGCACCATAAAAGGGAAATTTGTAATAACTCTTTGAGGTTTATGGCCAGAGAGCCTGGCCATGGCGTGGAAGCAGTAGAGCTGCCTCCGATTCTCTTTCCTGGACGTGTTCATCTGATCAGGTGATGAGGACGGGAAAGTTTCAAGCTGCTGCTTCGGTCTCAGGGCAATGGGGTTGATGATTAGTGGATAACTGAACTGGGCACAGACCTGCCTGCTCTGCCCTGTGAGCGTGGCTGGGTTGGGAGCCCCAGGTGAACCCCTTTGTTCTACCCACGCAATGTTCAGGGAGGCCTCGCCTGGGTCCTGTACAAATGGGAGTGATTTGGGCGTGTGTTCTGCACCCTGCACCTCCCAAAACTGGTACACTCAAGCCATGTCCGGATCTGGGTTGTGGTTCCTCGTAGCAGGGCAGCAGCACTCCCTGCCCTGGAACACCCTAGGTTTGCTCCCTGACCATGATGTGAATCCCTGTGCCTGTCGCTGCCCTCTTCCTGACCCTCCAACCGCCTGGTCGGTGCCCCATGTCCACTTGTGAGTATCTGAGATGAAATCAGTGATGTGGGTCAGCGGGAATGCAGCTGTGGGTACTGGGAGCATCCGGGGAGGTGCAGGTGGGCTGAGGCATTGTCCACATCCGGTGTTCCCCAAAAAAACGCCTGTGTTCCCTGTTGGGGAGCAGATTCCTGCCATGCTTCATGGCAAACGTGCCTTTATTTTTGGATGGGGGCTGGACTAGGAGAGGGTTTGCATATGAGAACTGAGGGGCTGCAAGGTGTCTGCTGCGGTCCCTGGGTGGAGGTGTTTAGGTCCTGGCTTCAAATTCTCCAGCCAGCGCGGCCTCTGTGTTTGCTGACAGCTTTATCCGTTCTTATTCCAGGTGACCAGTCCCTCTGGAGAGGGGACAGATGCCGTAGTCATCCTGGAAAAGACTCCTTTCCAGGAGGAGAAGGTATTGGACCTGCTGAAGAAGCACACGAAGCTGGAGCTGCAGATGCACAATGACATTTACAGCACATACCACCTCTATCCTCCTCTGGAGCTGAGTGGTGAGCGCTCTCAGTCTTGCACTGTGGGCTCCTGGGAGGGCGCCTCACTCCGTGGCTTGGCTGCGGACTGGCAATTGTGGCTGAGATGCCGGTTGATGTGCTCCTGCTGGCTCCGGACAGGGGTACGCAGCGAGACAGACAAGTGCTGCTGCCGGACCTGACCATACCGCCCTGGTTGTGGTTTGGCTGACAGCAGGCAGATCAGGCTGAGGTGGGGAGATCAGTGGATCGTTGCCCCTCTGAAGGCAACATCTTACTCTGGAGGCTTTGGACGCTGCCTTGTTTCTCCCCCTTTTCTCCACACTGTTGGACACTTAGTTCAGCTGATGAATAGCTGCCCATTAAATGGCCATGGCTTGATTACTTGCAGTCATCTGCCTGTGCCCTGATTTAAAGGTGAAGAAGGGCTTGAGCATCTGAAAGCTTTCCTTGTGGGTGGTTTTTTTCAGTGTTGTCAGTTAATCTGGTAAGATACTATCTCTCCCCATAAGGTTTATCCCGAAAACAATCTCTGTAGAGCATATGTGTCAGCTTCTCGTTCCAGGGTATCATTTCACATGCTTTATTTTTGTTGCCCGATGTCAGTTGGTATGGACAGACAGCTAGCATGTTTGCAGGGGAGATTTAAATCCTGGTAACCTCAAGTACCTTGTGCAGGGAAGCACCTGGCCTCTCAGCCTTTCAGGCCTCTCCCTGCTGATTTCACGCAGCTGTGTGTTATGAAACCTGATTAATAACCGAGTATGACGAGGTGAGATGAGTGGGTTGGAGAGCTCTAGTAGAAGGCTGTCGTCTTGCAAGATGGATTCTTGTCACGGCGGAAAGGCGTGCTGTGATTGGGTGCTCTGCAGCCACCGCTGGAAAGCAGGGCTGCTCTTTCGGCAGGCCAGGCACTTCAATTTAATGCTGGTATGTGTTTAAATTCTGGAAGTGCAGTGATTAATTGCATGTTGACGTTTGCATAAACACAGTGACAGCCAAACAGGTTTAACAGAGTCAAAACTTAATCAGAGTGATAGCCTTAAGTGAGAAGTTGTTATGGTCCTGAATTAAATTTTTGGGATGTTTGATGTGCCTTCCTGAAAATGTTCCTATTTTAACGCTGTTTCCATGGTGTAGGAGGAAGCACTGTGTGGCTTTGGGAGCTTGAGTTGTGCAAAGCTCCTATTGAGGACTTGAAATCAGAGGTGTCAGCATTACAAAGCCGCGCTCCAGTGGCAGGAGAACACTGCAACACCATGGCTGTTGCAGTTGCCCTGCGTGGGAAGATGTTAAAGCTACACCTTGGTGGCTGCAGAGGCTCTTGCTTGGGTGCCCGCTGCATTCGAGGCAGGCAGCGACTTGCAGGGATTCCCACGAGGTGGCATTGCAAGACTAAAATCTCCTGGGCCTCTCCCTGGCTGCAGCCCTGCCCGCCGTGCTGGTGTTTGACTTCTTTGTAGCACTTTACTGCAGCGCTGCGCAATTCCAGCGTCACTCTGACAGCAAAATGTTTTATTTCATTTAAGATTTATGCTAGGTATGAAACGCCTTTCTGGGGTGAAAAGGCTGTTGAAGGGTCGCCGGTCTCCATTGGTGCCACGCTGCTTTTTCTGAGAGACTGGAGCAAAACCAGGTGAATCTGGGTCTTCTCGCATCCCGTTTCTGCGCCTTTGTTAAACTAAACCCTCGCTCGGGTTTTTTTTCTGTTTGCTGTGTCCTCTGTGCTGCGACTCTGCCCTGCGTAGCCACGCTGTGTCACATATAGCTGGACCAAACTTGCTGCACTTTTGTATGAGTATTGGTACCGTTCCTCTTGCAGGTTTGAATAGGGCAAAAAGCCTCTGGCTTCCTTGTGCTGAAGGAATTGCCTTTAAAAGTCAGGTTTTGCAGAAACGTTACGCAGTTCTGCATCTTTGCTTCCCCGTGATCTCCTTGGCGTCACTGTGCCTGCTCTGGATGTTGGGCAGGACACCTGGGGGAAACTGCAGACCTCAGTGCTGCCTTCCAGGCTCCCCGGCACTGAATGGTGAGCAAGGAGGCTTCTTCCTTTTGAAGCAATTCAGAGCCAAATTGCTGGTTTTTGCAGGCATATTGCGTGAGCTGCTGGCAGGCAGCTGGACTGGCACCAGAGGGAAATGGTCGTAAGCATCAGGAGGGGAAGGAAATTACCCTTTTAAGCTGAGTCATGGCCCAAGGAGGGAGTTGACGTGAAGAATGCAGCTCATAAACCTAAAATGAAGGAGGAGGATTTTCCTATAAGGCTGCAGACAATGTCAGGGCTTGTGAGAAATTCCTGGACGTCGAGTGATTGTGTGGAGACCCAGTGAGCCCTCGCACAGGGTCTACCTCGGCCTCTTGATTGCAGGGTTAGAGGTATACAGGGTTTTATCTCCTGGCACTTACAGATTTCCATCTGGTTAACATGGTGCAGTAAAAGTATTTTGCAGAAAAGGTCAAACTTTGGCATTAAGCAGGTCCTCTGAAAAGTCGTGGGTTGTAGCATCACACAGAAGAGGAATTCACCCCAGGGTTTTCACAGCATCCTGGGCTGTCAAGCCCCCTGTGCTCAGCTGCTCCCTTTCTAAAGGTAAGGTAAACTTCCAGACTGAGGAAATCACGACCCCAGGTGACTGTGACATTGGGCACGTTGGCACACGAGGAGCTGCCTCTGGTCCCTTTACTTTTTTGAAGTGCGTTTCTCAATGCCACCTTTGTGGTCCAAGGTCCCTGGGGCTGCTCTTCCTTCAGCTGGAGTTTTTTGATAGCTGAAAGTGGATGTTTTCTTCAGCCTTTCCCTGCCTCCTCATTTAACTGAGTCGGATGCCGTCTCCTCCATGGAGTCAAGCTAACACAGGCCCTGTGCGATGAAAGCTTGTTTTGTCTTGGCGGTAAAAGAGCCTGCGAGGCTGGGCAAGTTGCTTTGTTTGCATGGTGAAGGCAGAGAAAGGGAGGCCAAAAGAAGTACAACACCTGAGCAAATGACTCCCTTCTGCCCTGGAAAGAGGCATTTCACTCTGCTGCACCTGAAAGATGAGATCTTTAGTGCTGGGAGCACAGTGGTGTAGAGATGCGTGAAGACCGTGCTGATCAGAAAGAGGACCTCAGCAGTGTCTTACTTGGCTCATTGGTTTTACTGGCCACTAAGAGAGATGTGTCAAGGCTAAAATGGGAAATAACATTTGCAGACCAGCCTGATAATGATCAGAGTTTGTCTGAAAGGCAACCCAAAACCTGACAAAGCAGAAGGAAATTTGTGAGCAAATTTGTGAGGAGGAGCGCTGTCAGAGAGCATGCCCTCTGATTGTAACTGCCAACAGCAAAGGCAGGTGTGCGTAACTCATTTTAAGGCCCGTTGCTTGGATGTTGCCTGGATTTAAGAGGCAGCTTATGCTTAGAGGTGCGAGATGCTGGTGGAGGAAACCCCAGCTCTGGGGCTCTCCCTTGTAGGGAGAGCGAGGGCCGCTTTCTTAGCAGGGGAAAGATTTTCCTGCTGCCAAAGGCTCAATTGCAGAAGCCAGATGGTTCAGGCAACATGTTCCCCAATAACATCCAGCTCCTGGTGGTGTTCACACCCGTTTAGCAAGGAGACCTTGCTGTTTCCAGCAAAAAGCAGCCTCCTCTTGCCTGGCTGCTGAGGGATGTTGTGTTTCACAGCAGCAAAGCCGTGCTGGTGTAATTTAAGAGCTCTTATCAGTCTTTTAAGGAGTCTGTACTCACTGTGCATGGCTCATGCCTACGCTACAGGCTGAAGCTTATTAAAAGTGTCTAGAACCGAGCACATCAGGAGACGCTCCGGCTCCATCTCTCCGACACGGGGTGGAGAAATTGTGGGAGAAATGGGAGAGCATGGAAGGAAAGTATTCAGTCATGCAGGAAGTGATACATACCCCTGCTTTCCTGAGCCCAAAAAGTGTCTGGTTTCAGGCAGCGAGGAGCTGGAGAAACTCGCAGGAGCTGCACGGGGAAGGTTGGTTTGTCTCCTGGCATTTCCATGCTCTGCCTGCCTGCAGGGCTTGCCCAGCGCTGAAAGCGCTTTACATTTACACTTAAATAAAAAGCTGGAGCCTGAAGCAGCGGGAGCACGTGGGGTTGTTTGGGGAACGGTGGGAGACGTCACCCTGCTTTTGCTCTGGGATTTTTTGGGTTGGTAACCTGCAACTTTCCTCTTCGGTGTGGCTGTTGCAGCTAGAGCCCACCATGTCCTCGGTCCGTGCGGGAGAACCAGGGGCCAGACAGCCTTGGCAGAAGTCCCCAGCAGCGCGCTTGGCTTGCCCTGGCATGTGCTGGCCTTGGAGACTGTGAGCTCTTGCAAGCTTTATCCTTTTCTTTTGTGCTTTTATTTCAATCGGTAAGGAAAGCCCCAGATGTCTGAGGCAAAGCTGCCAGTCGCGCCTGGTTGGGCCTGGGTTAAAATTAGGTGTTCCCTGGTGACTGCTGTGCAGTTGCGATCATAAAACTAAATAACCCATGTTAATACAGCAGGGGAAGGGGGAGGTTGTGCATCCTGTTTAGTTAGGGCTGCGTCGAAGGAGATACAGCTCTGCGCTGTCTTCTCGTCGTCAGGTATGCAGCAGGAAAGAGGTTTTCAGAAAAAAAGAAAACTTGCAAGAGCACAAATGGGACTTTCTCTGCCGCTTCCTTGGCTTGGCATCTTCCTGCACCTGACAGTTGAGTTGATTAGGCAGAGTATAAGCCAAAGCTCAGCCTCCTACTAGCGAAGGGGGGAAAAAGCACCCCTGCCCAAAAGGAGAAACAGGTTGTTCCTGCCCTGTATACTTCTCTTGGCTCCCCGATGTGTTTAAATCTATTTAAAATAAAACTACAGTGGTCCATTTCAGTGTTGCTGAATGGGACGGGAGAAGTGAGCGCCGGGCAGCTCAGCGGGTCGCCCTGGCCTCTCCTCGCCATTTGCATCGGTTTGAAATTTGACTTGCTGAGCTGGAGGGGGGATTTTGGCAGAGCCTGGGGGCAGCACGGTGCAAAAGGGGACGAGGCATCGCTGGTGAGCCTGGAGTGCACTTTACATGCACAGGCTCTCTCTCTACCTCCTTCCCATCTGCGACATGTAGCTGTCCTGTGCCGTAAGCATGGGATAATATGTTCCATCCTCTCCTCTAGGCAACAGCTGCCTTCAGCCCTTTTTCCCCATGAGTTCCCCAAATTGAGCTGGTATTTTGTTTTTGTTTCTTGTGTCTTGGGTTGGGTTTTTTTGCTCTCATTTTTAGCAGGAAAGGGGAGAACTCATTTTGTTTCTGGTCAGTCCGACCTTCCTTTTCTCCTTGGTATGGAAACAGTGGTGCAGCGTATCCCCTCAAAGACCCCCCCTGGAGAACTGCCCAGTCAGTTGTTCTCTGCCGTCGCAATACCTCTGCCTCCTGCTCATCTGGGTTCCTTCAATTAAGCCTCCTTTTCTATAACCTCCAGTTAACTGATGGTCAGTCCTGACTTCCAGAATAAACCACAGGCGTTTCATGGCGTCCCTGGGCTGGTGTTCAGGAACACGCCAGCTGATGTGACTCAGATGTGCGCGGAGACAATCCCTGACCCTTCAGCAAGCTTGAAAACCCACATCATGTGTCCAGTGGTTCTTTACCCCCATTTCCAGGCCAGGGTAGGTTTCGGCTGCCCCACGGCGTACGTGATGCTTTAGTGCACGTAGAGTCTGCCAGGAGCAGGGCGGCTTTCAAAGTGGAGCATGAATGCAGCCGGTCGCCAGCAATGGAAAGATTCTGTGGCGAGCCCAGTCTCGCCGTGGATGTTTCCTGCGGCTGAGCCCAGCCTTAGCTGGGGCTTTGCATCCTGTGGACGGGCTCTTAACGATAGTCAGGCTCTGAGCATTTATCAAACAGCTTCTCTGGCCGTAGTGATTTATGCTAATTAGCATTGCTAGGGTGTTTCAGGGTTGATGAGACCTCTAGAAGGGAAATAATCATTAGCGAACCACCGCCTCTCCCCCCTCTCCTCTTCCAAACATCTGCTGCTCCAACCGCAGCTGCACATTAAGGATTTCTCTGATCTCGTACTAGGCTTTAAAGTATCCTAAGTGGCTCTCCCCACCATGAGCAGCCACCCCCCCCCCCCAAAAATTGGGAGGTGCTGGGAAAGCTGTGAAGGGCCTGCAACCCCTCCCCAGCCAGCACATGGACTGTGGTTATCTCCACCCCCAGCACGGAGGGGTTTCTTCTATAGTCTCTGCTCTTGTTTTGGCATATAAAATTAAATTGTGGAAGTTTCAGCCTGAGGCTGGGTGTTGTATTTTCTTATCTTTTGCCTTTTTGTTTTCTCCTCAGTGCTTTGGTCTTTGTAGCTCCTCTGCTCCTTGCTTAAAGCCTTGCCTTTTTTTTTTCTTTGCTATTACATCATCCCACTAGAAGTGCTAATCGAGTCCTGGAAAACAACCTTGTTTGAACATGTGTATGGTGGGAATCAGACCAGACTGCCCTTGTGGTTTGCATTTTCATATTTCATGTTACCAGCATTTTCCTGTGGATTTCATTAAGCTGGGTTTGGCATGAAATGAAAAGGCAGAGTCTCCTGGCTTGTGCAGCGCCGTCCTTGGAAAAAAAAAAAAAAAAAAAACAACCAGAAAACTAAAAAAAACTAAAACCAAACCACCCTAAATCCTGGCTTTAGGAACAAATAGATATTTATATTCAGTGTCTGGCTAGCATATATATGTATATAAAGCGTGAAGCAGGACTCTTTGGTACCCTGGTGAGTGTGCAATCCATGGTTTTCATGACCATGGCAGACCTTAGGCACAAGCTGTAGTATTTGCAGCGCCGCAGGCACTTGCTTCGGTCTGATCCACTCGGGGTTTGTCCAGGCTCGCGGGCTTTGTCTCCTTCCTGCATTAAGTTTTGTAGCAGCTCTCGTTAGCTGGGAAGGCGGAGTGCCCTTGGAGTTGTGGTAGGCTCTGTATCGCACATCTGATCTTGGCCAAAGAGGGATATTTTCCAAGTGTTTTAGCGCTGTGGGTAGGATTTACTGCTGCCAAGGTGAAAGCTGCCAGGGTGATGAGGTGCGCACTCGCATCCTGTTTAATGCCACAGAAATTACGCAGCAAAGTTTTAATCCTAAGGTAAACAAAAATTGTTTTCCTTTTGCTAGGGTAAACAGCTAAATGCTCTTTGTCGGCTGGTGCAGGGGAATCACCTAGGCCACTTCCCTTGGCTTGTCTCGTGCTGTGTTAACCCATCAGCCCGTGGTGTTTGTTCTGGACCAGTCCCTGTGCCCTTGACCTCTTTGCCTCCTGCGCTTGAGACCGAGCATCCTGATGGCTGAGAGCTCTGGGAAGGAGCTGCTTGTCGAGCCAGCCCCAGTGCGGCCCCGCTGCTCACATGACATCTGGTTTCGTGGCTGGAGAAAGTTGCTGGGTGCTCGCTCGATAACATCCCATGGGCTTTGGATTTGAGTATGAGGAAGATGCGTCTCTGCCCCCGGGGTCGTGTTTCTGTCCTGGTTGTTGACTGCGCATAAGCTCTTCCCTGGGAGCCCCAGCTCTGCCCCGATGTTGCTGATATGCCTGAAAGAGCAAGTGTGGGAAAGAAACCTTTCAGACAGCAAACTCCTCCACCTGAACTGGAAAGACAGGCCCTGGCTGTGTTGTCGGCTTATCCTTCCCCAAGAAAAGCAGCAGCAGCCTGGGAGGTTAAAGCATTTGCTTGCTTTCCATGTCCATTCTCCCCCACCCTGCTATTTTAGCAGTATCTTTTAAAAGCATGTTAGTGTGGCATTTGTTGGAAGGGAAAACAGATTTATGGGGGACTGAAGGAAATAATGTAGTTTTCATCTGTGATGGTAACTCAGTAAACATATTTGTTTCTAGAGATAAAAACCACAGTGGTGTACCCTGCCACGGAGAAACACCTTCAGAAATACCTCCGTCAAGAAGTGCACCTCATCCGTGAAACCTGGGAGGATTACAAGAACATAACGCTGCCCTTCATCCAGTCCCAGAGCTTCAGCATCCAGGTATGGGGTACCACTGCTTCCCTTCTGCAGAGGTGGATGTCTTTGGTCTCCTCCTTCAACATACTGGGCTGATAATGTCTCCTCCAAAGCCCAAGTTGGAGGCAGAAGAGTCGAGAGTGCTCTGCCCCCGTCTCCCTTCTGGTTGTTCCATCAGCACGTTGTCATCTCCATGGTACTGCACGCTCTCATCTGGCTGGGCAGCCTGCTTCTCAGACACGACCGGCTGCAGATTATTTCTGCTGGTCCTGAGTTGTGATGCGGCCTGAATGCATCCCCTGATCTATCGCGCTTTCTTGAGGCTGTCTGACCTTTGGGGTAAGCTCAGCGATGCCAAACAGGCCTTTCTTTCCCCCAAGCTCCTGCAGTGTCCGCATCCTTCTGTCCTCTGGGGCATCCTTCTCCATCTTTGCAGAAAAACATTTGCCTTGGAGATGTACCCAAAGTTGCCTTTCCCAAGGTTTCTGGGGACTTTCTGTGCTGGGGCGTTCCTCCTCCTTTCTGAGGGTGGCTCCCTGGGCGTTGGTGCAGTTCGCTGGGCTTTTTAGGAGTCTCTTGGGTGTTGTGGAAGTGGGAAGGCACAGATCGCTCTTGGATTCCTGCATCGCAACTCACTCCTCGGGATTTGCCTACAGCTCCTCTGCCATTCAGCCCTTTGGTCAATATTCCACGTGGCGAAGCTGTACTTTTAGCATCCTTTTTGCCCCAGGCAGCAACAATAGACTTTTTTTCCTGTTTTACGTCCTTTTTGACCGTTTGTCTCCCTGTCTTCCTTCTTTAGGGACCAAAGGAACACAAATCTGCAGGGACTGATTCCTGACAGCCTGTGCAGAAGGAGGCATAAATCAAATCCTGGGGCTGCTGAGGCTATGCATTAAAAATAACCCCCCTCAACCAACCAACCGCAGGCCTTGGGTATCCCCCACACCTCTCTCCTGCTGTCTTAAACAGCAGCAGAACGGTTAACAGGGTTCACTGTTGCAACGTCTGTTTTCTAATTGCTTGCAGATGAACGCAAATCCTGCTTTCTCTATCTCGTACCAGAAGGCACCTTGCAAGCTGCAGTGTGTGCTCAATTACTCCTTGCCCGCCTGCTTTTCTTTGCTCCATCGTTCAGCTTTCTCGCCGGCAGCCAGGCTGCAACACCAATAACATACAGGCGGCATTTATTAGCTGGAGAAAGACAAGAGCATGCTTCCACCAGACGGCAACCTGCACGAATGTTTTCTCCATGCTTTTGCTTTACGGCTGTTAAGTTTCCTGGTGTAGCAGCTGCCTTCAGAAGTTGCTTGAGCTTGTGCTCTCTCTGCCTCTCTCACTAAATGCTTGTGAGCTGATTTCTGTACATGGAAACACATTCCTGGTGACCGTCAGGAGCATCTGCTGAGAAATCATGGTCAGCACAGCCAGTCCTTGACCTCTGTGATTTGATAATGCCGTTTCTTGTCTTTATCTAACTGGTTTTAACGAGCGGAAAGGGAAATGTGAAGCGTAACAGAAATATCGGGGGACTTACAGAGGCAGCTCTGTTTTCTCCTGGAGGATGCAAGGCGTGGATGCTTTCAGTATAATGGTTTTATTGTGGTGCCAGTCTCTGGACATGTGTTGTCCTCGCTGCGCTTGTGCTGGAAACAGCAAGAGCAGTCAGCTGATGACCTGCCTATCACATGAAACAGCGTTGGGTTTAAAATTCAGCTCATCTGATCAGTGAAGTTATTTAGGGCACTGATAGCTTGGCTCTCGTGAAAAGAGCAGGCATTAAAAAAAAGAAAAAAAAAAAAACCCAAACAAAGGATAAACTTTCATTTCCGGCTGAGCCTCTTGCGCTGCTTTTCTTCCGAGGTCACAGAGCACAGCAGTCTTGTGCCTTGCTTTCCAAAACGGCTTTAAGAATCTAATCTTCTCTAAGACATCGTTGCTAGGAAGAAAAGATGAAAAATTTAAGGAAAAAAAGGGATCAAGGGAGGAGAGGTTGCTACCTCCCTAGGGATATGTTCAGGTCAGTTCACAATGATCCTAAGTTTTGATTGGATTAATTAAACTCTTGACAGAGTTCCCCAAAAGGGCTGTCTCTTTGTCTTAGAATCATAGAATGGTTTAGGTTGGAAGGGACCTTGAAGATCGTCGAGTTCCAACCTCCCTGCCCTGGGCAGGGACACCTCCCCCCAGCCCAGGGTGCTCCAAGCCCCGTCCAACCCGGCCTTGAACACCTCCAGGGATGGGGCAGCCACAGCTTCTCTGGGCAACCTGTTCCAGTGCCTTACCACTCTTAAAGTGGAAAAAATTCTTCCTACTATCTCATCTAAATGTCCCCTCTTCCAGTTTGAAGCCGTTCCCCCTTGTCCTATCACTCCATGCCCTTGTAAAAAGTCCCTCTCCAGCTTTCCTGTAGTCCCCCTTCAGGTACTGGAAGACTGCAATAATGTCTCCCTGGAGCCTTCTCTTCTCCAGGCTGAACACTCCCACCTCTCCCAGCCTGTCCTCATAGCAGAGGTAGTCCAGCCCTTGCAGCATCTTTGTGGCCCTCCTCTGGCCCCGCTCCAACAGGTCCATGTCTTTCCTATGTTGGGGGCTCCAGAGCTGGATGCAGTACCCCAGCTGGGGTCTCACGAGAGTGGAGTAGAGAGGCAAAATCCCCTCCCTTGCCCTGCTGGCCACACTTCTGATGCAGCCCAGGATACGGTTGGCTTTCTGGGCTGCGATCGCACATTGCCGGCTCATGTTGAGCTTCTCATCAGCCAGCACCCCCAGGGCCTTCTCCTCAGGGCTGCTCTCCAGCCATTCCCCGCCCAGCCTGGATTTGTGCCTGGGATTGTCCCGACCCAGATGTAGGACCTTGCACTTGGCCTGGTTGAACTTCACGTGGTTGGCATGGGCCCACCTCTCCAGCCTGTCCAGGTCCCTCTGGATGGCATCCCTCCCCTCCAGCGTGTCTGCCTCGCCTTTGCTTGGTATCATCAGCAAACTTGCTGGGGGTGCACTCAGTCCTGCTGTCCATGTCTCTGACAAAGATGTTAAACAGCACGGGTCCCAGTACCGACCCGATCCGTTGAGTGGTCCATCTGTTGAATCCATGCCTCTCCAATTTAGAGACCAGGATATCGTGTGGGACAACTCCAGGTAGATGACATCGGTTGCATCCTGAGTGTCTTGATTTGCACAGCATCCACTGACCCAGCTCACTTGGTGTGTCTGCGAGACTGGCTGCGTCTTCCCTAACCACCTGGGGCAACCAAAGTGTTTCATACCTAAATTTGATGGGGAAAATGATGTTTCAAAATTGTTTCAACTTTCAAGCCCTAGGCATTTTCTGCTGCCTTATCTTCTAGGGACCTGCCTGGGGTCTCCCTTGGCAGTCCAATAGTTAAGCTAGAGCGTAGAGTCCATTTTGGAGGTGTAAAGAAGGATGCTTGAGCTCGAGTTGGGAGCCAGGAAAAGCAAAGATGCTTTCTGCTGGTTTTATTCTGTCACTCATCCCTGGTCTCTTCCATTTTGTAGCTGAAACTCATCTCTGGATGGTGCTTTGCTTTGAAGGAGGAGTGTGAGGGGATAACCAAAGCAGGGACTACAGGCACTCTGAAGGCTGAAGCTTTAAGTATAGAGGAAGAAGAGCGGCGAGTTGTTTTCTAATCATCCAGGAAACCAAGAGACACAGAAAACACATTGCCCAGGAAAGCACAGGCCTTTCGTATTCTCCTGGTGAGGGCTGGCTGCCAGAAGCCGGAGCCACATCCAACCTCAGGCTTCCAAGCAATCTGCTTTTTCCTTTCCAAATGGGAAAAATCAGCCGAGTTCCCTTCCCAGACCTAGTTGTAAAGGTTTTGGTGCAGCCCGGGAGGTAAAAAGGTTCAAACAGCCCTGCGGTGCTGTGAGAGGCATCTGCTGAGCCCTACAAGAGCTGGCTTCCACAGCTGCCCGCCTCGCCGGGGTCTGGCGTGCTCCGAGTTGCTTGTGTTGGCGGCTGATAGGCCTGAACGCCTGTACCTCTCCATTGCCAGCCGGTGGGAGCGTGCAGGAGGGATGCTGCTGCCCCTAAGGGTATTTAGTGCTTGCAGCAGCTCTATCTCTGCGTAATTCCTAAAGCAGCCAGGTCTGGTTAATTGCTAGACACCATGGAGGAGAATGATCTTAAATCCTCTTAGGGGCAGATGCAACTATTTCTACAGTGGGCTAAACCATCTCTGTTCAATACCTCATCTCCAGCTGTGGCCAGCTCTTAATGCTTGAGAGGAAAGTAAAAATCCCTGAATAATTTAGCTAGCCGGCAGTGCAGTGCCACGCAGCGGGGTCAGGGGGGATACCTTTTTACTGAAGTGCTTCTAATAGCTTGGAGTTTGTTGTTGGAGTGTTTTATGGATAGTTAACGACAAACCTTATCAGCTATGAAATTATTTGGTCATCTCAAAATAAAGTTGTTGGGGTTTTTTGTTTTGTATTCTACTTGCAGCGGATATGGGCTAATCCATGACCTTGGGCTAAACGTGCCCGAGGTGTTGAGGTTTTTTTCTCTGCTGGTTTATAAATTGCATATTTCTCTTTCAGTGGGTGTACAATATCCTGGAGAAGAAAGCTGAGGCTGATCGAATTGTCCATGAAAACCCAGATCCTTGCAATGGATTTGTTCTGGTCCCAGATCTTAAGTGGAATCAAAACCAGGTTCGTTTGCTCCTCTTAACTTTGAAGGGATGTTGCTCGTCTGAAGGTAATCCAGAGGGAAATGTCCACTTTTGTGCTACTGAAAGCACACTAATGAAAGTTTTAGTAGGGGACTGGGTCCTTCCTGTTCACACTGTCATTAAGTGGTAACATTGCCAGGGCCTTTTATCACGTGCTAATTGTGGATACCACAAAACACAGGCTGTTCTCACTGCTGCTGGGTGATTTATTTATTAGCTTCGCTTTCTCTTTCCTGTCTTAGCCCAAATGTTGTCGTGATGTGTTTGAACCCAAGTCCAGCTGCATGTTTGTTCCTGATGAACTTGTTTGGGTTTTTTTGCAAGCCTCCACTTTAGGCGCAAACCAGGCAGATGTGTTGTCCTTCAGTTGCTGCAATTAACTCTCCTCCACACAATATTAAACAGATGGTTGTTAGCTTATGAGCAGCTGCTTAACCCCTCGTGGGAGTGGCCACTCGTTGAAACACAGAGGTTTTTAAGCCCAGGCTATAATCCTTAACTGAGTGGCTCATTATTTCCTTGGGCTCCAGCTCCCTTTCGTTCCGTACTTCTGGGGATGTGCCGGGGAGGTGAAACTCCACATGTGCATCCCTTGAAGTTGGTGGAGTCAAAAAAAAAAAAGTCTCCTTTGTGTTTCTGATCCTCAAAATGCTTCTGCGGGTGGCAGTGAGGGGAAAAGTTACCATATGATTAAAACTTAGAAATGGGAACTAAAAACTAAAAAAAAATGGGAACACAAGCCTGCTTGTGGGCAGCACAATTCTGTATTTCTGTGCTGGGAGCACCTAGTTCTGGTCTGGTGCTGCGTCACCGGGGGGAAAGACCAGGGGAGGGCAGGTGAGTAAGTCACTGGAGGGAAGTCTCTGTTCCTTGCACATCAGCTACTCCAAAAATCTCTTCTCAAGCTGTGATGGGGTAACCAAGCTCAAATTTCCACTTGTTCAGTGGGAGGCATTACCTTCCTCCTGAAGAGACTTTGCAAAGCAGGTGATACATGGCAAGCTTGCAGTTGTTCTTACGCCGCTGTGCCTAGTTCAGTGCCCATTACTTTTAGGGTGGCAATATTTAGGGATTTGAAAAAGTGTAGCACGCTGCCCCTTTCCTTGCTTTGAGCAAAGCCTTGGTAGTAAATCCTTGCTTGCCACAACCAAGCTTCGCAGCTCACATCAGGACTGGAGACAGATGGGCTAAAAATTGTGCTTTAGCTTTCTCTAGAGACCTGTTGTATCCACGTCTTGCAGATAGCACAGTCAGGGAGTGCTTTAATGGTAGGATTTGTCTTTAGGAGAGGTTTCCCCGTGCTCCTGTCACCTCTTGGTGTGCTGAACAGGATCTTCTTGATATCTTCCCAGCGGCTGGGCTGCTGTCTGCAACTACAGAGCCGTCATCCCTGGGGCTATCTGGGACCTTCCCGTTGCCTGTCTCTTTCCCAGGCAGTCGAGTCAGCATCCCAGCGAGGGCTGTCGACTTCTGCCTTTGAGCCAAGGAATTTCTTCTTGGCTGTGGGTGATGCTGAGCCAAAGCTGATCCCGGCACCCTCGGGGCTGCCCGCGAGCAGTGGATCCTTCTTCCCAGCAAACAGGCAAGGCTACTAAATTAAGTCAAGGAAGCGAGACAGAGCTCCCAGCAGGACTCTCTGAGCCTCTCCCTTAGAAGTCCCTTCAACAGTGTTGCCTTGCAGGAGCTTAGCACCTTGTCCTGCTGCAAATTCATCTGTAATTATTTCGGGCTGATGGATGGGAGGAAGATATCTCCTTTGCACCGTGAAGTCTGCAGGCTTGCTGCTGGCCTTGACGTTCTGGGTGCTGCGTCAGCTCCTGCTGCCCAACCTTGATAGTTGTTTGAGTTGGTTTCTTCATGTTTTGTGTTTGCCTTTTTTTTTTTAAATTTTTTTTTGGTGTGGTGGTTTTCCCCCCCCCCCCCCCACTTCTTTTGAGTCGGTTTCAAACCCACAGGAGCCCTGAGGCGTTGCCTGAAACGATGCCCGGCATGACATCATTCGGGGCCTTTTTAGCAACAGGCTTATTTGTTTCAAACAGCAACATGCAGATGTTGTTCTAAGGAGAAGAGATGTTTGCTTTGCTTCCCACCAGCCAGCACTGATCCAAAGAGGACAAGCTGATACGCCGTCTTTTTCTGGAGCTGTGCACAGGCTGCTTTGGGAATCGAACTGAACCATGAGCATTGCTGTGCTGGCTGGGTGCAAATAGCAGCTTCGTGTTTCGAGAGACCCGGGACAGGGTCCTGAGAGCATCTTTTGGCACAAGCATCTGTTTCCAAATAGCCAGATGGGTTTCTCACAGCCCTGAAAAGATTTGCTGGGTCTCAAGTATCTAAACCCTTTGCTTTGCAGTGTTTATATTAGAAAACCACTAACTGAGCTGAAGGAGATGGGGATTTTTTATTTAATTTTTTTTTTCAAAGTGTAATGATCCACAGTGCTATATCTTGTTAAACATCAAATTTGTAAGTGCTTTGGGAGATGCCAAAGGTTGACTGAGAACTGCTGAACGGCCGTATTTTACTGCACTGGGGTTGTCCGGTGACCTATTAGATCTTGAAAATAGTTATTTATGAAACTGGTGTGACTGGAAAGTGGCCGGCTATTTGCACAGTGGAAATACAGGAAACTTTTCACTCGGAAAAATCTACAGTCGCAGTTTCGGCCGCTGCGATTCACTGTAAATCCTCGTCTGAGTGTGGAGATAAACCGTTCGCTTGCTCTGCAGAAAAGGCCGTGCTTGGCGTGGTGTCTGCACGTGGGGGTTGCTGACAGACCCCACGGCCTCCTGGGCTCGGGCCTCAAGTTTCCCCCACGTAGCAGGGTGGGTGCCTGCGCCTCTTCTGGCAGCCTCGATCTGCACTGGGACAACGTTTTTGAGATGCTCACGGAGATATTGTGAACATGCAAGGGCAACAGCAAGTGCTGTGTTTACGGTAGAAAAGAGTCGATTAGTCAATCTGCCTTTAAAGCAGAGAAGATATTTGTGATCCTGCTGTTTATCGATTGGAGTAAAGCTATCCTCTTCCGCTTATTCTTCAGAAAATCCCAGTTTGTCCAGAAATGATGCTTTGAGGTGCAGTGGGTTTGGGGGGTGAGTGCATCTCGTACTGGGAGATTCGTACTGGATTCGACCCAGCTTGGGTGTGGGTTAAACACAACAGCAGGCAGCCCCTTGTAACGCAGCCTGGAAAGCGGTGGTTGGTGTGCCAGGTCCCAAGTGATCGTGCCTCCGTCCGCTCTTTCTGCGGTCACCTTCCTCACCGTCCTCCGTCTCTCTGCAGCTGGATGACCTCTACCTGATAGCCCTCATTCACTGCCGAGAGGTCAAGTCGCTGCGCGACCTCACCGCTGAGCACCTCCCCCTGCTGAGGAACATCTTACAAGAAGGCAAGGTAAGCGCCAGGCTGGTCCAACGCTGCCGTCCTGGCCGAGGAGAGCACGGCCTGCCCTGCCGCAGGGTTTGCTGCCTGCGTTCTCCGCCAGCTGCCTGACCAACCCACGCACAGCATCTGCGTGACGACCGATAACCAAGAGATGACAATATGGTAACGAACCGGGGCTGCGCTGCCCGCTCTAGCATCATGCTGCTCCCTTGGCACCTTCCCCCAGGGCATCGGAAAGCCGTACCGCGTTTGAGGCGTTTCAGGGGTGCTCGGTATTTCTCCGTTAGCATCTCCGTTAGCAGTGAGCTGCGGGAGTCGAGCCCTGCCTTCCCCGTATCGATAACTTCCTTCCCAACCCCTTGACCATTCTCACCGGCTGACGAGTTTTTTCCAGCCCCATGATGGGGCATGCTTGGTTGATGGATGCACGATAGCATCTCTTTCCTTCACTGTGTTAGAAATTTGGAAAGTAATTGCACTGGGGAAAGCAGAGATTAATTAAGAGATTAGTCAGGGGATTGCAGCATGCCAAGTAACGAACCGAGCCAGTGTGCTGGAGTTTGCGTTGCTGTTTGTAGCTTTAATTACACCGGCTGGTAACAGGATCCCCGTAACTTTCCGAGCGAGCCGAAGCGATAAGGGTGGAAGGGAAAACGATACGAGTGGAGAGCACATCCCGTCACGGAGGGAGAAAAGTGGGGCAGCCGGAGGCATCGCTCCACCCCTGTGGAGGCTGAAACGGAGGATGGGGAAGAGCTCTGTCCTTCGCAACTTCCCCCTCTCCCTTGCTCTGAGGATGGAGGAAGCAGAAATTACTTCTGCCTTTCTCTCCGCCTTTTGTGCCACCCGGGGATGCTCCTTTCTGTCGCAAGGTCTGTCTGTCCACGCGCTGCCTGCCCCATGCCCTCGCTGCGCGTTGCTAGTCCTGATCTGTGGCTTTTTTTTTTTTTTTTTTTCTCTCCATAGGAGGCCATAACGAAGCGCTTTGGCGTGCCCGGATCCCAGCTGCGAATCTACCTGCATTACCAACCCTCCTACTACCACCTGCACGTGCATTTCACCGCCCTGGGCTACGATGCCCCCGGCAGCTCCGTCGAGAGAGCCCATCTCCTGGCAGATGTGATTGACAACCTGGCGATGGACTCCATGTACTACCAGAAACGGGCTTTGACCTTCGCCCTTCGGGCTGACGAACTTCTGTTTAAGAAATTCCAGGAGGCAGGAAGAGTGTGAGCTGGCAGAGGCGCTTTTGTATCTTTTTATTTTTAATAAATGCCCGTTTTCTGGGTTTTTGGTTTTTTTTTAAAGGTTTTGGTGTTTTTATTTTTTTTTTAACTGTGATTTTGTACAAACCGGGGCTGATGGCCCATTGCTATGGAAACCATGTCTTCTGCTCAAGTCAATTAAAACGTTGATTGAGTAACCCCTTTTAGTGTGCTGGTTTTTACCAGGCTCGTAGCACCGGACTGGGTGCCTCTGGGATGCAGCGAGCAGAGGGGTTTGGGCAGGAGGATCTGTGTGCCTCCGTCTTCTCCGCCCAAAATTCAACCCCTGCCACCAAAAGTCAGCCCAAACAGGGGAGTAGGCAGCCAAAGGGATCCAAGAAAACCCTCCGTCCTCAAAAACCTTCACTTCTTTCCTACGGATTTACCCCTGGGAGCAGGATTGCAGCTTTCCTGGGGCAGGGAGGGGTTTCTTGCTCCAAATAATGACTAACCCCAGTCCTCGCCCCTCCCGGCTGTCCAGCTGCTGCGGGCTCTGCGAAGGCAAACGCGACTGTGCGTGCTGCCTGATCCCCAGCCTCAGAGCTGTCACCTCTACCCTGCTAATTACTCATATATCCGGCTTAAATGAGCTCGTTTAGAAGGGCAGCCCCTCCCTGACACAGGCTCCTCAAAGTTTTACAAGGGTTCCTTGGGGCGCTCTTCAAAAACAAAACCCATAAATAATAGTGCTCTTCTTTCTGCCAGGGCGGTAAATGCCTTCCTGCAGCTGGAGGGTCTCGGCACAGGAGCCGCGCGAGACCCTGTGTGACTTTGCTGCCACTTGCCAGCTCTGGTGAGGTTTTTCTTCCTCTTTCGGTGAGGTGCCAACTTCTTCCTCACCGCTCGACTCTGTTTAAACGGTTCTCACGCTGTGACCTGGCGGCAGCTGCCCGTTGCGGTGGGGAAAAACAGATTTCTAGGTACGGAGAGAGGTTTGGTCCGCCGACCCAGCCATTGCTTCCCCTGCATCTCCTCCACCGGGCACCAACCTCTGAAAACTTCATGAGTTCTTGCTGCCAAAAAGGGCTCTGGTTTCTGGTCAGGGATGTAATTGCAGGAATCATCTTGCCAGCTACCCCAGTTATTTGCTCCTTTCAACGCACTGGGCTCTAAGGGTGGAGGGTTTTTTTGCTGATTGGGGTGGGAGGGGGAAAGATGGGATTTGTTTCCAGGGCTGCTCGGTGTGCCACAGTGCTGCCCTGTCATGGAGCGGTCCAGAGCCGGCTGGATTGCAAGTAGCATCATCAGAGATGCCCAGGGCTTTGTTCGGCTCATCCGATTAATAAATATTCAGGTCAGGCAGTTCCCTGGTACCTTTTAGCAGCAGGGGAGAGGCAGAGCATCTGGATGCAGCCACCTTCTCTAGTCTTATTTCTCTGCAAAAATGCAGGATGTGGTAAGCAAGCTGGGCTAATCTGTTAGGGGAGTCTTTCCCTCTTGTTTCACATCTCCTGAGCGGAGCGCTTTGGGGGCTGGAGTTGGTTGAGGAGCTGGGGAACTGCTGTGGGAGTGGATCTGGAGATGACCAGCGGGGCTGGCTGGTTTCTGTCCCCAGGTTTTAAGTTGCTATGGGAAAGGGATGAATTTTATTTATTTTTTTTTTCCATACCAGGGTGTTTTCTGGGCCGAGAGGGAGCTTGGGTGAGGGAACACCACAGTTTTACGTACCCACCTAGGTCAGCCCAGGCATGGAGATGGTTAAACAACAGATTGGATCATCCTGTTGCCCAGGAAGCTTCCCTCTTCAGGTATTAAAAAAAAAAAAAAAAGCTGTCTTGAAAATAGACTTTCCGAGGGCTGCGACAGCCGACCGAGCAGCACATCTTCCGCAGACCATCTGTCTGCTCCCGCTGGAGGAATGGTTTCTGCTGGGGGACTAGAAAGCGCGCTGCCTGGCCGTCACCCATCTCCTTCGGGATACGGGGAGCCCAGCACGGGGCCTCTCCCTGCCTGCCCCAAGAGAAGGCGGCAGCATTTTGATGCCGGAGCTTTCGGAGCATTTATTGAGGTCCCGGGGCTGGGCTTGCAAAGCCAGGCAGCGTTTCCAGGCTGTGGGTTGAGGACGGGTGAGCCCGAGGTGGTCGGCCGGCAGCGGGACAAAGCCGGCTTGTGCTGGGCATGAATCGCCCCATTCTTGTCCCTCTCCAGCAGATGCTGCGAGCCTGGCCGAGGGCATCCCCCTCCTCCTTCGTTAATAGATCCGTGCTCCTGCTGTGTCCTCCTCACCCTTTTCGGCAGCGTTTCGGCTGCGGCGTGACGGTGGGAGGCCATCCTGGGATGGCAAAACCTCTGCTCCGTCCTCACTGCTGCAGCCGGGGCGTTCTCTAAATATCGATGCGATTTCTGAATACCTTTGGACCGGGTGATGGCAGAGCTCGTTGCAAATTCACTTCTCAAACAGCTAGGAATTCCCCCCCCCCCCCCCTTTTTTTTCTTCTCCAAATTACTCGGCGCTCATCATGCTGAATTAATCTAACTGGCAATTTATCCTTTGTAAATTAAATATTAGGGCAGGGTGTAGTCATTAGCAATGACTAACTACCCAGCAAACGCTCGTGGCATTCTGCTAAGGCAGCAAATACGTTTCCGAAGCGCGGTATTTTCTGGTGGGTTTTAAAAACGTGTTGTCTGCTGGAGCTGTGGTGGCCACTGGAAGCTTTTTGCTGGTCCTTGGGTCCACCTGAGGGGTCCCTTGGGAGATGGGTCCCCCAAGGAGATGTGAACAGGCCCAGCAGGCGCCCCGTACCTGCCCCGAGGATGCCCCGCTGGTGCCCTCTACGCGTCCTGAGGTTCTGATGGGGTGGACTGAAGTGGTGTTCATGGGATCGCCATCATTCCCCGAAATGTCAGTGAAACCCAAGCCACCGCACTGAGACCTGTCGGTGGGGAGATCCTGGCAAGGCAGCTCACGGAGACGTGGAGCTGGAGCAGCCCCGATGCTTGGTTTGCATCTCTGCAAGGGCTTTTCTTCTGCTCTCGGTCCTGCTGATGCTGCCCCAGGCCGTGGGGGAAAGCTCCAGGATGGAAGCCATCACCCCAAAATGAGCCCATCCCACCAGCACCAGCAGGAGGGAGCTGGGGACCGAGAAGATCCTGGGAAGCGAAGCTTTGCAGCCTCTTTTAATATTCCGTCTTGGGGGCATGGTAAAAATAGACATTTGGGATGCATTATTGTTGCTGGAGTTTTATTGAATGCCGTTTATTGTTTTCAGATGCAATAAACCTAGCAGGGGAACCCAGGAGACCCGAAGGGTCTAAATATCCTTCAAGCAAATCCCAGCTCCCCCCGCTGAGCTGCGGCCCCAATAATTACTCCGGGATTGTCTATGAGCTGGTGACAATTAAAGCCTAATTACGGCGGGCTTGCCTGTCACCACGGGTAAAACTCTCTGCCCCGTTACCTCACGTCTCACCAGTAAGGAAACCCCATCCCACGTAGGTTGAGGGACGAAGCGAGGATGCTCTTCAAATATTGATGCGGTTGCTGAATTAGCCTTGGCAATACCAGAGCCGTCGGGTATTTTATCAATTAATATTGTTGGCGCTGGACACGTCGGTCTTCAGATGGGGCTGGTGCCCTCCGGGTTCCCGCTACCTCTTGCTTTCCAGCCTGGTAAAAGGGAATGAACTTTGCTGCCTTCAGCAGCAAGCTGCCGATTTCACATTATTTCCCATGTAAAAATCAGTGTTAATGTCGCTAATTACCTCAGGGATTGGCAAAAGCCCACCCCAGCGTGGGAGAGATGGACTTTGCACCTTAGAAATAAAAGCCTCGAGGGGTGGGCTGCCGATTTTGCGTATCGCGAGGATGGGATGGGATGGAAATGGGATACAAATGGAATCCCATGGGAGACGGAGGTGGCCGGACTTGGGCCATTCCTGCGGTGGGAATGAATTATTCTGCAGGAAAAAAAAGAGAACCAACCCTAAACGCGATATTGAGTTGATGATTTTAAGCAAAGCCAGCCCCAAATCCTCCGCGCACCCTCTCCTGGTGGTTCGGCCCAGCGGGTTCCACGGGGGAACGGTGTGAACCCCCCCGGGCGCAGTGTAAATCCCTGGTGGGGAAAGCTTTTCTCCCCCCCCCCCCCCCCCCAAATTTGCTGTGAGCTGCTCTTATTTGGGGTGATTTTGGGGGGAGATCTGTGCCAAAAGAGAGGAGGGGGCACCTTAAGTTTGCCTGCGGAGGGGGGGCTGTGATTTTGGGGAGGGGTCCTCTGGGCATGCGGGAGGTTGTGTGTCGTGTGGTTTCCCACCCCCCCCCGCAAGCCGAGGGATGGAGCGGGGGAGGGGGGGGACGGACCGGGTGCCTCCAGCTCCCGGGATGCTCTTCCCATCCTTCCCTCCCTCCATCCCTCCCTCCATCCCTCCCTCCATCCCTCCCTCCATCCCTCCCTCCATCCCTCCCTCCATCCCTCCCTCCATCCCTCCCTCCATCCCTCCCTCCATCCCTCCCAGCCCGGCCGTGTGCGCAAGCGTGCCCGCTCCCCGCCCGCCCAGCCCCGGGCTGGCTCCGGCATCCCCGCACCGGTCCCCGGAGGTGTCCCCGTCCGTTTTGGGGGGGTGTGTGTGTGTGTGTGTGTGTCCCCCGCATCCTCCGGCATCCTCCCCCCGCCGCCGCCGCGGCCCCCCCCGCCCGCCCCATGGTGAGTCCGCTGCGTTGGGTAGGGGGGGTCCCCCCCGCGTCCCCGTCCCCCCCCCGTGTCCTCACCCCCCCCCCTCCGTGTCCTCACCCCCCCCTCCGTGTCCTCACCCCCCCCCGTGTCCCCGTCCCCCCCCGTGTCCGCATCCCCCCCCCCCCACCGTGTCCGCGCCTCTGCCAAATCCAGCCGCAAAGCGGGTGTGCGAGCTGGTGGGGTTGAGCAAAAAAAAAGGGGGGGGGGGGGGTGTCGGGGGGGTGGCAGGTAAAAGCCTTGTAGGGTTTTTTTTTGAGGGGGGGGACACGACCGGAGGGGTTGGGATTTTGGGGGTTCGGCGCTGGGAAGGCGGCAGGACAGACAGCGCTGCCCGCTTTGCGGCTCCCAGGCAGTGTTGGGGGGGGGGGACGACAAATTGGGGATGAGGGGGGCAATTTGGGGACGGAGAGGGGCCAAATTGGGGATAAGGGGGGGGTCAAATTGAGGATGGCGGTGGACCACCCCCCCCCCCCCCCGTTAACCCAAGCTTGGACCCCCGCCGATGCATCCCACGCTGTCGGCCTCGGTGGGCGATGCCATAGCGAGCGCGACACGGCTTTATTTTTGCCTTTTTTTTTTTTTTTTTTTTTTTTTTGTTTGTTTAATTATTATTTTTCTAATGAATGTCATCAATTAGCGCCCGAGCGTGGTTGAGCTTCCAGGTGGCGAAGCGTGCGCGGGCAGCGGCGAGAGGAAAAGCCGCCCCCCCCTTGCTCTCCCCGTGCCCTTTGCCGATCCTCGGCAAAACAAAACCCCTGCGTCTCGCCAGGAAAAGACGGCCTTCCTTCGGCATCGTCACTGCCCGTGACTGTCCCTGGGGAAGGAGAACCCACCCGGAGACCCCCCGGCAAGAGAGTTTTTGGCGTCTCCCCATAGCATGCGGGATTTGGGGGCTCATTGCGATGAGTACGTGCGATAATTAATGCCCGGGCGCCGGTGTAAGGAAGGGAGAATCCTCCCGGAGGCCCCGGGGAGGGGAGGACATGCCCCGTGTGCGGCTCAGGACGGTATCGCTCTCGCAGCGGTGCGGACTGAGGATGATTTATTTAAGTGGTCTGAGCTTTTTTTTGGTTTTTTTTTTTCCCCCCCCATTCCTGAGCATCCTCTGACCGGTTGACGAATGCGCTCCGGTAGCCTGGTGATCCCAAAGGGTTAGGAGGGACTGATCCCAGTGTGGACGGAGCCGCCGGGAGCGGGATCTGGGTATCCTGGTGGAGGATACTGATAAATCCCATCCCACCCCGTCGCCTGCGCCTGGAGCCCTCCTCTCCCACGGGATAAGCTCATTGCCAGGAGGAGATGAGGACCAGCCCGACTTTGCCCCATTGGTCTTTCAATGTCAGGTTTTTCGCAGGATGAGCCGATGGGGTTTTATTGTTCTGGGGAGCGGAGAACAAAGGAAAATCTTCCTCTGGGGGCTTTTTTTGTGCTCCTCAGCTCGGCCATCGGGCATGGGATGCATCTTTCCCCATCGGGTTAGTAGAGCGATGCCCGGTGGGTTGGTGCCGGGCTTCTCGGCGACTCAGTCCCCATCTCTTAGTGAGAGGAGCTAATTAAATTCTCACGGCGGCACTTTTGGGACAGCCCTACTGGATTTGCCTTTCTCTGCCGGGCTCTCCCTCCCGACTGCTCTCGGGGAGGAAGAGGCCACCGGCGGAGCAAGAGGGATCACGCAGGCTTCGCCAGCTGCCTCCGCTCAGGCTTTCCGTGGTGAGCGGCGGGGCAGAGTGACACGGGACGGACACCCCGGGCAGGGCATCCACCATCCACCCCGGGCTGGTGATGGAGCCGATGATTGTACGGAGAGCCTTCTCCCTTTGCTTAGCGAAGGGGCTGGAGCGGGCGGGGGGGGGGTCCACGCGGGGCTGGAGCTTTGGGGTCGGGGATCAGCCGTGTCGGGGGGATGCGCTGGGGACTGGTGGCTGCGGTCAGCTCGCATTTCTGCAAAGCGCATTGCGATTCCCGTTGCATTCTGATTCCCATTGCATTGCGTCGCATCGCATCGCAGCTCTCCGTAGCACGTGCCGGATCCCAGCCTGGGAAGAGCCGGGATCTTGAGCGGAGGACTCGGAGGTGGACTCATCCCAGGAGATGCCGCCTCCGGCTCCGGTGCTGGCTGTCCTGCAGGTGTGAGGTCTCCTCTTCCTACCCTGGCTCTTAACGACGTGTCCAACCTATAACGAACTCCTAACATCATTATAAGCTGTAGGATGGGATCAGCATGCTTTGCTGGACTCTCCCTAACCCATGTGCTTAATTATCTGTATCATTAGAGGGCTGCTTGCTCCTCCAGCTCCAGGCAGTGATTTAATAGCAACTGCTACGGCAAGGCACCGAATCCCACGAGGATACGGGCTAAGGGCTCTGCAAATGTAAATATAAGAGGAGGAACTGTCTGTGGGCACTAATTTTAAGGGATGTCCACCATGGAGATCTGTGAGCAGGGTGCCTTCTGGAGCTGGGACTGTCACGGTGACCAGAGCATCCTCCTGATTGCCCACCCGTGGTGTGCAAACCCACCCGTGGAGTGAAAACGTCTATTTAAATCCACTTTAAACTCTGGAACAACTGACTCTGGAACGTCTCCAAGCCTGGGTCTTTCCAGCTTGTGTCATCCCCCCATGCTTGCAACCAACCTCAGAGGTGGGCGCCAGGCTGCAGGGTGTGGGAAATTCCAAGCCCAGCCCTGCTGAGACCGGGGCCCTTCATGGGCCTGTTTTTGGGGGGTTTTGGCTAGCAGCGATTCTCAGGTTGAATCCCACTAATTACAGCTAATTATTTGGCGATATCTCTAAATCCCGCGTATCCTGTTGCTTATTCTCTTGTATAAGGCGATGCTCTCGTTGCTTTAGTCCTGAGTATTTCAGAGTTGGTTTGGGTTGGGAGTCCTGTTCTTGAGAGCTTTTCCTATCATGCTTTTTTTTTTAAAAAAAAATAAAAATTATTTTGTATTATTTTTCCCCCTTTTGGTTGTTTTCTCTGGGCATAGCACAATGGCTTCTTAAGGAGTAGGGATATGGCCCTCCTCCTGCAGAGGTTGGCATCCCGGCTTCGCCTGCGTCCCTGTGGGGACCCCGTCCCGCTCTCCCCATCCCAGGCTGGGGCCGGTGATCCTCGTATGACACCGTTGGGGACACTTGCACAAGCGGTTCTGATTTTGCAGCGAGAAAAGGAAATGATTTGACGCTTTCACACCGCTCTTTGCAACGTCTGGTTCTCTTTTTTTTTTTGGTGTTGCTTTTTAAACTGTCCTCTTGCACTTGGACACTGGCGGCTTCTCCCTCCTCCAGCTGCGATCCTCATGTTTATTGAGCTTTTTCTAGGAAAATCCTGTGTCTTCTTGGGAGGGAAAAGTGAAAAAAACAAACCAAAACAGTCCAGTTCTTGCTAATCTCTTGCGTTTCCAGCTGCTGACCCTTGCATGTGACCGGGGTTGGGCTGGAAAGTTTCCTTGGAGGAAGGAGAAAGGGATTTGGCTGGTGGGGAACGGCGAAACCGGAGAAGGAGTTCCCTTCCATCCCGGTTTTCCTTCGGACTGACGGATGCTCGGAGCGGTTTCGGGCTGGCTTGGGCTGCGGCTCTTTTCCAGGATGTGTTTTGCCGTCTGCCAGAGGCCGCCGGGCTGCGGTGCCGGCATCGCCGTGCCACGGATTGGCACGGGATGGTGACCGCCGAGCCGCCGGGAAGGTGGGTGGGAAGCGATGGAGGTGGGAAGGATGCGGGTGAGCGCTTGCTTCGGGGTGTTCAGTACGTGCTGGGGCCGAGCGGCGATTTTCGGGGAAGTGGGATTTGGTAGGCGCTGGCGGATGGGGGGGAATTCTTCACATCCCCCGTGGATCCTGCTCTGGCACAGAGACGGGGCGCAGGTTTGCTGGCATCGTTTCGGCGGGATGCTTGGGACTTTTTGAGCGCACAAGGCGCTGTGCAGGTGGTTTATATTAATTACGGGCAAGTTATTTATATAATGTCGGTGTGGGTGTTAACATGCCGTCGGGTATTTTTGGTTTTAAGGTGCGTATTTACACGCTGGTCATGCGAAAGGGCACGGTGGAGAAGCATGAGGGCATTGGCAGGCAGCCTGTCCTGTGCCACCGGTTTGGGTGGCACGGGGTGGCCGGTGTCACCATCCCGGCATGGCACGTGCTCTGCCGGGGTCCAACGGGGGTGGGTTTGACCACCCATGGGTGCTGCTGGTCCCTGTCCCATGGGCGCAGGGATGGCTGGAGGGGGACTGAGGGCTCCCCACTGCATCGGTCCCTTGCAGAGGACTGCTCCGCCATGGCATTCTCCATCAGCTCTTCAGTGCCATCCTGAGGGTGCTGGGATGCTCCTGGGCTTGCCGAGCTGCGGTCACTCAAGGACCATTGTGGGATGCAGCCCGTTCCGGCCAGGGATGCTCAGAGGTGGAATACAGCAGTCCCAAGGGATGGATGGCGGCAGGGATGCATCATAAACGCAAAGCAAGGCTCTTTTAAACAAGGCAGCGCTGGAGGAGGACTCTCCACCCGGCACCACGCCTGCAAAATTCTATCAACAAATCTACGGAGACATTTCTCCTCTTCTTTGGGGTTTTGGGTGTTTTTTTTTTAATTGCAAATCAGAATCAACCTAGATCACAAAGCTGCATGCAGGTAGGACTAAGCGGGGAGCTGGCTTCTTTTCCGTCAGTATTTGCAGGTTTAAAAATATATATGCTGAAGCTTGGGTTTTGCTGGTTTTTTTTTTGTTTTTTTTTTTTTTAATCCTGGGTCTGTGAAGGAGGCTTTAACCTGAGCTCACGCCGTTGGAATTCCCTGCTGTGCCTGGGAGAGGCTCCTTGCCTCCGATCGCTTCCAGATGCCGTTCCTGCTTCGGCTCTTCCCCTTGCAAAATGTCTCCCCCAGCTCGCCGGCAGCCTTGCCGAACTCTTCCTGGTCGGATTCGGCATCCCCGTATCCGGCAGGACTGACTCAGCTGCGCCTCAATTTTTTTTTTTAACCAGAGTGTGATGCCAGCGGCAAGAGGTTGCAACTCACCCCGTGGCCTTGCACAAGCCGGAGCCCCGGGCTGGATCCTGTGTCGGGTTTTGAGCCGCTTGCGACACTTCCATTGGGTGTTTTTTTAAATTTCCTTTTTAAAAAAAATTAAAATATATATATATATATATATATGACCTAAGCTGGAGTTTGGGGCTCGGGGTCCCAGCTGCATCCCCTGGCTGTGCTGCTGATGGGGCAGAGCTTCCCTGAGCCCTGAAACAGGGGGGAAACCGAGGCAGGAAAGCGCCGAGCAAGAGTTGAGGATGCTTTAACGCTGCAAACGTGCTGCTCTGGGGCTTTGCTGATGCTGTATGCACGCTGCCAGCCCAGCATCCCCACGGCGGATAGTAAAACACCCCCGTCCGGGTATTAAAACCCCATCCTGGCAGCTCCGTGGCCGTCAAGCTTGTCCGATCCCCCCCGGCGTGGGGTTTGTGGGGTGGGATTTTACGGCATGAGGATGGATCCGGACCCGCCTGAGTTGGGGATGGAAGAGAGCGCTGGGTCATCATGGGGAAAAATGGGGTAGAAAGTGAGAAATAAGTGGGGGAAAAAAAACCGCAGAGAGAGGGGGATGCAAGTGGGTTGGGGGGGATGCAGGATGGAAGGAGGACCAGGGGGTGGGATGTGGGGATGGTGTCAAAAATGAAGGGGAGCGAAGGGCTGTGGGGGTGAAATGTGATGCTGCCTCCCCTGTGCGGGGTTAAAGCGGAGAGAACAAAGCGTCAGAAACCGAGCCAAGGGCTGGGAAGTCCTCAGGCCTATCCCTGTATGATAACCAGCGCCGCTTCAAAACAAAAAATAGAAGAATAAAAAAAAAAAATCACAAAGAACCGTCTGTTCGTGCACATACGAGCTCAACAGGTTTCCTCCCAGGCTGTGTCTGGGTAGCGAGCTCTGGTATTTGGGGTGGGGAGAGCCCAGGGTGGCCAAGAGCCCGCCTTTCAAAGCACGCTATTTATGCATTAAAAAAAAAAAAAAAGGCAATTTATCCTCAAAAATATTCCCGTAGGCTCTTTTTCCTCTGCCCTTTTATTTTGTTATTGTGGGGGGGGATGGCAGCCCTTGCAGCTTTCGGTGCTGGCTGGTGCAGGAAGGTCCGGGCAGCTCCTGATGAAGGGCTGGAGGAGCTGGAGGGGGCGGCTCTTGCAATTAAAATGTGGGTGAACATGAGGGTTTGGTGCCCCGGCACCGCGTTAGGGTAAGGGGAGGATAAAACCTGCCCCAACGCTGCCGAGCCCCTGCATCCCCCCGGCAAATTCGGCTTTAGCATCCTTTATGGTCCTTCAGCGTCTGCCACGGAGCTGGGGCTTCCCGGGCCCCTTTGCTATGTAATTAACAAAGTCGCTGCTTAATTCCGACTGCATTTACAAGTTAAATTGACAGATTATCTGTATTATGCAAACGCATATTTAAATCTTAATTATTTATTTGCCTGGCTCGCCTAAACGCGTGGAGTGTCTGTAAATCAGCAGCTTTAAGATGCTCTTCTCTTGGAAGCACAGAGTTTTGCTAAGAAATAAACCCCAAATAGGCTTTTTTTTGGTCTGGTGGGTGGTGCTAAACATCCCAGTTTGGAAACAGGGGCGATTTCTCGTGCTCATTTCTTCCTTTTTATGTTTTATTTGGGGAGGGGTTTATCATGGGAAGCTTGTCCTTAAATAGCGGTCGTTTATTTTTAGGCCGGTTGCTGCTTCGGATAATCCGGCTTGGCTGGGTAGCTTTGCTTTTCCTCCTGTTCTCAGGGATTGCATAGAAATAGGTTTATTAAATTATTTTATTTTTAATGAAATAATTTAATGAGTGTAATAAATTATTAATTTAATTTTAAAAAAAACCCAACCAAAACCAGTTTGGGTGGAGGATGAGGGTTCTGCTGGTGGTGGCTCTTCCGTCCTCTCCTGGCCGGGGAGCATCCGTCGGGATGCTGGGGTGAGGATGAGCAGGGAAACCTCAACCGAAAAATCGCATCCCACACCGGAATTACACCTTTGGCTGGGCTGAAGGACGGTCGGGAAGCGGCCGGATTATCTCCTGCTTAATACCTGCCGAATGAATAAGCTCCCGGTCCCGGGGCGATAGCGATCGGGGTGACGTGAGGGATGTGCCGGGCTTGGAAACACCTCGCTCATGCCAAGTAGAGACGTTTTCTCCGGCGGAGGAGGAGGAGAAGGATGAGCTCACCTGGATTTTATTCCCCTCCCAGCCTGGCTTTTGCTCTCTCCCCCCTCGGGAGGTAATTTTAACTGAGGGAGACTGGCGCCGGTGATGGAGCACCGATGGACGGACGGACAGACGGCTGCCTTGCTTCAGGTCTGGCTGGTGGAAGGAGGAGAAACGCCGTCTCCATCTCCCCCCTCCTCTTTTTTAACAGGCTCCGGGGGGATGCGGTCCTGGATGGGGAGGAGGATGGAAGGGAGGGATTCAGCGGCTCATCCCTGCCCTGTGCATGTCCCCTCTTGCCTGCGCAAGTCCCAAAAATGCCTGTGCCTCCTGGGGATGCTCCTGCACCGGGGCTGAGCCCCTCCAAGGGCTGAAATGCAGCCTGGTAGGCAGGAAGGGGAAACTGAGGCAGGCGGTGTAGCTGGGAGCCTGGGGAGGAAAAGGAGCAAAATTCAGCTTGTTTAGGGTTTTTGGGTTTTTTTGAGGGCTCTGGGATATGGAACGTTCATTTCCTGCCGGGATCAGCTGCCAGATGGGTTGAGCCGCCCGCGGCGAGCGGCGGAGACGGCGGCTCTCGACCTGGCGGACGCCTGAACCGCGATGGGTTTTTTTTCTGGACCTTGGGCTGGGAACAGCCGATTGCATCGGCTGATGGTGGTGGGGGGGAACCGCTCGGGAGGCTGGAAAATGATCCTGGGGAGACCGGCAGCGATCCGGCTCCCAGCTCTTCCAGTCGAGCTGGAAGGACCAGCTTCGGGCAAGACCTTGGATCCTCCTCGGCGGGGCCCGTGTGCTTTAAGGGCTCACAGTCTCCTGCTGATCCAGGGCTGCAGCATCCTCCGGGGAAGGAGGCATCCCCTTGCCCACCCCCAGGCGGCTCTCAGCATCCTCCTCCTCATCATCATCATCTATACAGCAGAGGCTGATGCTGCGCCTTGAAGTGCTTTAGCAGGAGCTCCCCGGGGAGAGTTTAACCTCGTTAGCGGATCCTATAATTCATGGCTCTAAATAAAAAGGCTCCTTGTCAGCAGCAATGTTGGATGCTCTGGTGGATTCAGGGCTGCCGGAAAGACCCTAGTGCAGGAAGGTGGACTTCTTTGGGCACTTGCAAAGCAGCCCCAAGTGCATTTCGCTTGGCTGATGATTGCCCCAAGCCCTCGGGTTTAATTGCTCCCCTCAGCAAATGGTGGGGGTAGGAGAAAGCAGAGCTGCTTTGGTTGGGGAGGGAAGATGTGACACTGGGATGGAGCCATCCCTCGCCCTCCCAGGATATCCCCTAGTCTCCGAGTAGAAGCGCCCAGCCTTCATGATAGCAGAAAGCGCCTTGGAGATGCTCGGTGGTTTCCTTGCCCATCCCTTGCGCGGGGATGTGCCCTCTTTGTTGAAATTAATGGGGCGCTAAGGGTGAAGCATGCCTTGGGGAAGGCTTGCACCAGCTTCTTGGCCCCCAGCATCTCTCGCCTTCCCTTTTCCCAGCTGGAGGAGATGCAGAGAGGTAGGGAAACCTCCTGCCCTTCAGAGTTCCCCCTTGGAAGCATCTTCTCTGACAGGACTCAAGGACCGGCTGTGGAGAGAGCCTCGCTGGTCCTGTCCAGGCCATGCTTCCCTATCTGCTTTGCCCCTCCTTGTACTAAACTGGGCTGAGATTGTTCCTCGTGTGGCTTTTTGGGGAGAGTTGTGACTCCGGCCATCCCCCTTCCATCCCAGTGGCGGGGAGGGAAGAGCAAAACGAGCTCCCAGCTGCTCACAGAGATAGCAATGGGCTCACTTCACCTGGCTGGCTCATTTTCCCCCTTCACCCCACCTTGCTGCTCATTAGCTGGGGTAATTAAGCTGGATGCAGAGCAGCTGTCCTTGCAGAGTGAGGCTTTTCTTTGAGAGGCAGCATGGCAGAAGGGTTTCTGTGCGTGGTGGTGTTTTTGTTTCCCCGCATTGTAAGGGTATTATAGCACTGGGTGAGGATGTGCAATTTGGAAAGTTCTGGGGGAAGAGGTGCCGGAGATGTGGGATTAAGGAGCATCCTCCACGCGGGAGGGCAGGAGAGCTGCAGAGCATCCCAGGGTGAGCAGGGCTGGATCCCCCTTTCCCTGGGAAAGGGCATCACCCGCTTCCGAGAAATCTGAGTGAGTCACGGAAGGGAATTTCAGTGGGAAAGGCCAAGAGGTGTTGGGGAAACCTGCGGCGCGGTCTGCGCCTCCTCCTTAAAGGCAGCTGGAAGCCCAGCGCCGAGTGCTGCCGGTGCCGGAGGAGGTGGGTGGCTTTGCGGAGAGTGTAGACATCCTTTGTGACACGTGATGGCTCGCCGGGGCGCTTCTGCTGGTCCCCGGGGACTGGTTCCTCATTGGCACTCAGAAGATCTGCCCCAGCTGGAGATCAGTAGGGATCCACTGGATCCTCCGAAGGCAGCTGCTGAGCGAAGCATCCCTTGCGCGCTGCCGGTGTGGGTTGCTGTAGCCCTAAGGATGTTCTCCCTTTTCCCTTTGCCAGGGGAAGAGAGGATGGCCTCGTAGATCCCGCCGAGCTCCTGCCTGCTCTGCCTGGACCAAGAGGATGGACCGTAAGTAGCCGTGACCTCCTGCCAGCTTATCGATGGGGACCGGCTTCAGCCTCTCCCGCTGCTGGGGGTGCTGGAAAAGGTCTCCCTGAGATGAGCATCCTCCACCCGGCGTGGCTGATGGGGTTAATGGAGCATCGAGGCGATGCTGGGGGTGCAAAGTGATGGGATGAGTTATTTTCCTCTGTGGCTGTTAACACGGGAGGAAAAAAGCAGGGCAGATGTGCAAGCGTGCCGGCAGAGGGTTTAGATCCATCCAGTTGCTTGACCCCACAGGTTTTGGGGTTAGAGGACTTGAGCTTGAGGGTGGGGTTACTCTGGGGGTTTTGCTGCCCCAAAACCAGCTCGATTGCCTTCACTGATGCAAAACAAGAGGCCTGGAGGAAACTGTGGGGAAACCGCAGGGCTGCTGCAGCCGGTAGGGGGTTAAGGTGGCGCTTGGGGCCTTGCAAAAGGGACGGTGACCAGGCAGGTGGCTTTTGAGACCCCAAAAGGGGACCCTCGTCGTTAAAAGCCACCGGGACGCTCGCTGCCTGTAGGATAACTCAGCCCTGGGATCTTGAGATCCCTTAATTTCCCACCCCTTTTCCCCGGAGAGCTGGGGGTTGAACCTGGGCGTTGCTTGAGTTTGGGTTGGAGATGGGCCGGAGCATCCTCAAGGGTTTAGTTTTTTTATTTTCCTGGACTGTTTGCATCCCCGCTATAAGGGAGCATGTGCTTTGCCTGCTGCTCCCGGGGGAGCAGGCAGAGGGACAAGGCTGCCTTCACCCTGCCTGCACCAACCCCCCCCGTGTGCTTCCTTCCCCTTTCTGCTGCTTTTCGTGGGGGGATTTAGAGCGCAGCGTGGGAGCAAAGCCGCGTTGCCAAAGCTGCTCTCACCGTTGCCGCCTGCATCCCTGGGCGGTCCCCGAGGATGGAGGTGCCGACGAGTAAACACGGCAATGAGGTGTTGGTGGCAGCAAATGGGGACCGGCTGAGGCAGGTAGGAGGAGGGGGGCAGCCGGATCGATGCTGGGGGCTCGGTGATGAAATCCCATAAAACGGTCACCAGTGGGTGCCCGCCCGTGTCTTGTTAGCGTGAGGTTGTCCCTCCACGGGTGGCACAGCTCTCCTCCAGCAGCTCGGCTGTAACCTCTGGGTTGTAGTGAGCCACATCTGGCAGGAAAGGGTCTTTATTTCATTTTTTTTTAATAGGAAAAGAGTGATTAAACCTATGTAATGTAAATAATAATATATAACCTACAATAATGTAGCCTAATACACCAAGGAGGAGCCCTGTGGCTCCTTCGATGGCATGGGATTACCCTGGAGGCACGGGGTGCTCGGGTATACCCACACAACCGGTGTTTTCGGGCCGTAGGAAGGGGTTTGGGTCCCATCCCTGTGTTTTCCCTGCTACAAGGTTTAAAAAAAAAGAAAAAGTGGGAGAGGAGAGGATGGTGGCGGTGCCGGCCTGAGTTGGGTTTCAGCTCCGGAGCACGTTAAAACCAACAGTGCCGTGGAAAGGCAGGAGCAGCCCGGATTTATTCAGAGGACGTGCCGCTGTGGAAATACTTGTCCTACCTGAGCTTATTTGCATTTGCCACCTCTAAAATTGCACCCTCGTCACAGGTAAATGTTTTGTTAAGGCTTACATGCCAACGAGGGGTTTTTTTCCCCTATCATAAATCTTTGGCTGGGTTATTGTGTGCCTAGGATACCACGAGCTAGGGAAACAGTGGTACTTCTCCTATTAACAGGCAATTAAAATTCCTTTGAAGTGACTTGCAGGGCTCTTTAAAATAGGATAAGTGCGGGTACTGGAGGCATGGGCTGGCGCTCTGTGCCCTCGATGGGGTGATGTCCAGTCTCGAACAGGATTGATTTTTGCAGTGCCGCGTCCTAATGACCTCCTGCATCCCCCGGCCTGCTGCGCTTGCGCGTCGTGCTCTTGCAATTGCTCTGCCCTGCCGTTTTTTGGCTAATGCAGGCAGCCTTGCCTGCACCCGCAGCATCTCTGGTTTCCTCCACAGTATCGCTGGTCCCCTGCAGCATCCTCGGTCCTCCGCAGCATCCCCGGTCCCCTGCAGCATCCCCATCCCACTGCAGAATCCCTTGAGGGAGGATCAGATCCAGACCCTGCTGCCTTTTGGGCTTGCGACGGTGGTTGTTTGCAATCCCACGAGGTTTTTCTCCCCACTGTGGGTCTCCTTTTCTTTCCCAGCTTGGGGGGAAAAAAAAAAAATGCCCAAGCACCTGGAGCTCGCAGCAGCTGGGGCGAGGAAGCTTTGGGATGCCAGGCTGAAGATTTGGGTACCTTTGATGCTATGCCAAGCCCAAGCAGCGCCTTGAGTTGGCCGGATCCCTTCCCTGGAGGATCACCCCCAGCTGCCTCCCACGTTGCGTTCAGGCTCCGGCACGCGATGGTTTTGCCGAGGCAGGATGCGGCTGAGCCGGTGCAGGGGGTAAGCCGGCATCTGCCAGGCTCCTCCGGCGATCCTAGCCCTACCGCGTGGAGAAAAATCTGTGGGATGGGGGCTTGGAAGATCCCGGGGCTGTAAAGTGCTTCCTTGGGAGGGGGTCGATCCTGGTTCTTGTCCTCAAACTGGAGTACAGGATCCATGCTGCTGGTCCCTGCAAGGCCCCGTGTGCCTTGAAGGCTTGGGAGAGTCTGGCTGGTGAAGGGGTCTGTGCTGTCCTGGCTGTCTGTCCGTCCGTCTCCCCTTGGTTCCCACTGCTGGGAGTGAATCCCTAGGGACTGCCGGTGCATCCCTTCCTTGGGTGGGATCCCTTCAAATCCAGCTCTGCTCCAGTTAAAAATAAATGTATGGTTTTTGAGGGTGAGCCATTGGAGATGCTCATTCTCCGGCGACCATCCTTTTCGCCCAGGGGAGCCGGACCGGGCAGCGGACGGCTTTGTGTCCTGTGGATATGCGGGGTGGGATGGTGGGAGCATGGGAGAGGTGTCCTCGCCTCATGTCACGCTTCATTTTCCCAATCCGTGGGTTACCATGGAAACATAAAAGTACCAAGAGCTTTTGCTGTGTGGTCTGCTGGTCCATGGATGCTTTGCCGGATGGCTGGGATCGCCGTCTGCCCGTGCTGGGATGGTGTGGGGGGATTTATAATCACCCCCACCTTTGCTCTTGCTCCACAGCTTTAAATGCCTTTTTTTTTGTTTTGTTTTGTTTTTGTTTTAACCTGAATGTGGGATGGGAGCAGTTTTGCCAGTGTCCGCTGCTGCTTTGTGGATTAACATGACTTGAATCTAGAGATGCTGGAGCCGTTGAGGTCATGGGGGGAGATCTGGGTGGGTGGAGATATAGGGACAGACTCCTGCGAGGTTACCCGTGCAGCAGGAGGGTCATTGCTGGCATCTCCCAGGGGTTTTCCTGGGACACGGTGAAACTGGGAGGCAAAAAGCCTGCTCCAGATCTGAGAGAGACAGGGAAACTCGGCGAGGAGCTTCACAGCATCCTGGGGATGGGGCATTCCCGTGATGCCAGGCTGGGGAAGGGGAGACCTGGCTGGGAAGATGGGGTGGCGGTGGGGCTTTTAAGTAATTTATGCAGTGATAATGTTCAGCCCGCGGGTGCTTTGGAGGTGTGTTGCTCAGGCATCAAAGAGAGGGGCTTTTTTGGGTGCTGCTTCTAAAGGTGGGGAGCCGAATCCACTGGGGACTTTCCCCTCAGCTCTGGGGCTTGGTTAGGGAGGCGATGCCCTGGACTGAACCCTGTGGGAGCGGTGGTCGAGGAGCGCCTGCATCCCTTCCACGAGAGGGGTGAGCACTGAGTCTTGCCTCACCGGACGGGGATACTGCGGTGAGGGGAGGGAACTGGGGGGATGCTGTGGGGAGGGATGCTGTGGTTGGGGGACCGGGGAGGATGCTGTGATGAGGGGTGCTGCGTTAGGCGACCTGGAGGGACGCTGTAGTGGCGGATGCTGCGGGGGACCAGGGATGCTGTGGGGTCTGAGTTTGTGGGGGGGGATCAGGAATGCTGCGGGGTCTGAAGATGCTGCGGGGAGCCAGGGATGCTGCGGGGTCTGAGTTTTCTGGGAGATCAGGGATGCTGTGGGGTCTGAGGATGCTGTGAGGGACCAGGGATGCTGTGAGGTCTGAGTTTTTGGGTGGACCAGGGATGCTGTGGGGTCTGAGGATGCTGCGAGGGACCAGGGATGCTGCGGGGTCTGAGTTTTCTGGGGGACCAGGGATGCTGCGGGGTCTGAGTTTTCTGGGGGACCAGGGATGCTGTGTGGTCTGAGAATGCTGTGAGGGACCAGGGATGCTGTGAGGTCTGAGTTTTGGGTGGACCAGGGATGCTGTGGGGTCTGAGGATGCTGCGAGGGACCAGGGATGCTGCGGGGTCTGAGTTTTCTGGGGGATCAGGGATGCTGTGAGGTCTGAGTTTTCTGAGAGATCAGGGATGCTGTGGGGTCTGAGAATGCTGTGAGGGACCAGGGATGCTGTGAGGTCTGAGTTTTTGGGTAGACTGAGGATGCTGCGGGGTCTGAGTTTTCTGGGGGACCAGGGATGCTGCGGGGTCTGAGTTTTCTGGGGGACCAGGGATGCTGCGGGGTCTGAGTTTTTTGGGGGACCAGGGATGCTGCAGGATCCAAGGATGCTGTGGAGGGACCAGGGATGCTGCAGGAACCAGCAGGACCCTTTAGCATCGCTCCCTCCGCCAGCTCTACAAAGATGGAGGGAGCTGGCTCGGGGTGTTCAGACCTTCCAGCTTTAAGCAGCCACTGTGGTTCGGGCTGCGGATCTGGTAGCATAAGGCTGGGGGGAGCTTGAATTTGTTCCAAAAGCACCTCCGCCTTGGCCTGGGTGCGGGGGCAGCCTGGGTGTGCTCTGTTTTGCTCCACATTCCCTGAACGCTTCACTAAACAGTGTTCATTTTCCTCTGGATTATTAACCGTGTTTGTCTTAGATAAGTTTTGCATCAGGCCCAGCTTGTGCGTACAAGCCTGGGAAAAGATCATAAAGCCTTCAAAAAAAAAAAATATTTAAAAAAAGCCGGTATGTAAACGCAAACACCGGGGGTGAGAGGGGATTTTCCCACTGTCTTAAGCCAGCAGGAGGGGTGAAGCACACTTGGTGGGAAGCTCAGCTGGGTGATTTGGCACCGAAGGAGAGAGCTGGGGGGTGAATTTGGTGCTAAATTCGGATCCCGATGCCTGGCAGCACCCCGGCCCTGGGCGAATGGGGGCTCTCAGGCCCCTAAGGAGCATCGCCAGCCTCCAGCTGTGGCAGCAGATTTCCCCTTGGGGACTTTTGCAGCCAAGTTTGCTAGGAAAAAAGTCCCCAAGAAAACACAAGCGGCTTTCCGCTTTCCCCTAATCTTATTTTTTTTTTTTTTCAAGCAAACGTAACATATAAAGGGGCGAGACCCCCCCAGCTCCTCATCCCTGCTTGCTCCAACCCATGCAATCGTGGGTTTAATCTCCCCTTTCCTTCCCAAGCCAGGAGGGACTCACAGAGCCAGAAATACTGATGCGGGATGAGAGCCAGGGTGTAAATTGGGGACGGGGGGAGCTTTTGCTTCCCCTTCCTGGGATCCCCAGGCGATGGCGGGGCTGTGCCTGGGCACGACTCGCTGGGAAAGGGGTTGATATCTGTGTTTTATGGAGGAGAAGTGGTTCAGGGGGAGACGGGCGCTTTCTCGGGGTACCAGCTCGCCTGTCTCCGTCCCTCTGCTTTGCTGTCAAACGGACACAGATATTTTGCTTCGTATCCCATCCCATTGCTTGTAGCATGGTTTAATTGTCCTTAATTCCCTTTTAATTGCCCTTCCTGCCCTTTTTAATTAATTGCTCTTCCTGCCCTTAGAATTTCAGGAACCGGTGATGAGGAAAGGAAGAACCTGGCTCTTGTGGGACCCTCTTTGGTCCTGTTTCTCCTCTTTCTTGATATATTTTTGCCCCAAAAGTCGCTGCTTTTGACTTGCTCTTGACTTATTCTTGACTGGGTGAGGACGTGGCCCTGTCAGGCGGCAGGTGCTGGGTTCATTAACAGTGCTTCGTTAGGCAGGGTGGGGTGCTGAGATGGGGGACATTCACATTTCCCCCCCCCCAACAAGGTGACTAATCCCTCAAGACCAGGATTTCCATCGCCCAGCCCAGGCGTGTACCTTTCCTCTTGGCTGGGCATTTAACACCTCCTTGCCCTCTCCTCCTCCGCGACGTGGCCGGGCCGGAGCGGGGAGAAGCTCTGTTACGGGGTGCCAAAGCCAAGCCCAACTCTGAGCCAGGCTTAGGGTAGGGTTCATCCTTAGGGAGTGGTTTATCCGGGAGCAAAATCTCCTGCGTACCCCAAAACTTCTCCCACCCGGTAAGTTAAATTTCCGTCTTTGCCGTGTCGCAACGGGACAGGGCTGAGCTTGTCCCGGGGTGGCTCCGACCACGGCTCTTTGCTGCCTTATTCCAGGAGCGAAAGGTTTCGGAGGAAGAAAAAAGTCGCCCCGCTTCCCCAGCCGGCGTTCGCGCATGCATTAAGCTTGCGGCATCCCCCTTTCCCGGGGCCGGGATGGTTGAATCGAAGGCGTTGGAGGTTCCCCAAGTACGTGATGTTCTTTACTTTGATCCCGCTCGGCGGCTCCAGTCCTTTCTGCCTGGCTTGGTGGCGGTGGTGGCACGTCTGGCTTCGTACCTGCGGTGGCTGGTGCCAGTTGGATGCTTGAGCCAGGGCTGGGCTTAAAATCTCCCCCAAAGTCATTGCCACGGGCATCATTTTGGGTGCTTTGGGGTTTTGGAGTTGAAAACCCACCCGGGGCTCATTTTTCCTCTTCAGTTGATTTTTTTTTTCCTTTGGAAAATTGGTGTTTAACCTGTATGGCCGAGGCTCCTCAGGAACCGTGGCTGCTTGCCTGGCTTTTATAAACTCTGTGTAAATCAAACCTTTGGTGGCTGCGGGGCAGAGAAATGTGAATTTAAACGGAAACAAATCCCTTGGGGAACCCTCGTACCCGCTCGTCCGCAGGTGTGGATGGGGCAAGTCGGGGGGTGGTGCCTCTCGAACGGAGTTTTTGGGGGATGGTTCCGATGCGTTTTGACCTAATCCAATGCCTTTCCCTCTTTTTTTCCACTCCAGGTGACCGGCGGCAGCCGCGATGAGAGCTCCGGCCCTCGCCTGATGCCTCTCCTGCTGATAAAAATGATCAACAAGTCTCGTGAGTCTCACGGGGCCGGGGTGTGCGTGTGTGTGTGTGTCCTGTCTCCCTTTTTTCAAGCTGTCCTGGGGGATTTGCATTTGGAAATTTGGCTTTGGGGGTAGGATGCCGCTTTGCTGCGGCTCCAGCCAGGTGATGCAGCGTTGGAGCATCACAGGCAAAGTCACGGTAGGGAGGGTGATTTTTTGGGGGGGGTCCTTGATCCTCGGGGCTCGGGCACCTGGTAGCCCTCGGGTTTTGCGGTAGAAAAATGGGCTGGAGGCACCCGGAAAGAGGGAATGTGTTTGTGCGGCCTTTGACACAAGGTGGGCAGGAGGAAACGGCACGGCTGCTTTTGGAGCTGGGACAAAACCAACCCGGCTCCATCTCGGAGCGGACCGTGCCAGCCAGGCCCCCGCTGCTCCCTGGGGAGAAGGCTTTGCTGGGGACGGCTCCGGAATCCTGGATCTGCCAGGATATCCCCAGGAGGCTGCAGGTCCCCAATATCTGATCATCCAAACGCTGGGTACCGGCTTGACAGTGTTTTTCTTCCCCCCCCCCTCTACTCTCTGGGCACGCAGGAGGGAAGATACTCGGGGTGCTGGCGCTGTTTCTGGTGATGGTTTGGTACTCGATCTACCGGGAAGACAGGTACATACAGCTGTGAGTGGCTTTTATTAAAATTTAAAGGACCTCCCGCCCTTTCCTTCGCTCTGGGGAGGCGACATCCTCCCACCCGTCCCACACAGGGATGCCAGAGCATCGTCTCGCTGGATCCTGGGGGACCGGGGAGGTGGCAGCATCCTCGGCTGCTGCCAGAGGAGGGGGGACATGATGCGAGGTAGCCCCTGGGCGTGTGTTGGTGGTTGGGCTCTGCGGGGTTTTCGGCAAATGCTGGTGTTTTTCTGAGCCCAGGAGAAAGGGAAAAACCACGCGCTCCTCCCAGTCCCGGCAATGCCGATGGAGACGGGGAAAGCGGAGAGTGTGAGGTCTGTGAGCAGGGCAAGAGAGACCTCTTCTGATGCAAGGCTGCAAGCCCAGCAAATAAATACCCAAAGCAGAGCTGACCTTAAATCTGGCTCACAATATTCCCCGGGGCTGCCGGCATGGCTTGAATCCTGCCGTGGTGGTGCCAGAACCCCCTTTGCCGGGAGGGGATGCAGAGAAGCAGGCATAACTTTATTATTTTTTTTTTAACCTTTTCCCCCACAGCTTTTATTTCCCTGTGCAAGAAAACAAGACGATGTGTCCCCTCGGGGAGGTGGAAAAGAAAGCGGCGCAGCTCATCGGGAAGTGAGTATTGGGGTTGAGAGCAAGGAGGGGGGACGCGGAGCCAGGATTCCCCCCCCATGCCATCCCTCCATCCCGGTCTCACCGGCCCTTTGCTCCTCGGCAGCTACACGAGGGACCACCCGCTCTTCTTGCAGCTGAAGGACTATTTTTGGGTGAAGACGCCGTCGCTCTACGAGCTGCCCTATGGCACGAAAGGAAGCGGTAAGCCTCGGCAGCGCTCGCTGTGGGTTTCCATCCGTCTGTCCTGCTGCGGCTCCCCACGGGTTTCAGCTTCCCTCTTATTAAAAACATCCGCAGGTTGATTTTTTTTTTTTTTGAGGGGGGACCATTTTCTTTTTTCCTCCTCCCTAGCAAGTTGTTTTAATGATTTTCAGACTTTGTGCCACGCATCTGCTTTCCCTGGGTGCACATGGTCCCTACAAAAGGGTTTAGGGTGGGCCCCTGCCAAGGATTATCTGCCTGGAGCTGGGATTAACGGCAGGAGGAGATCTGGCGGGGATGGGGCTGGGCCCAGGGCGTTGTAGCAGGCAGGAGCTGCTGTCCTCACCTTCTCCTCGCCCTTGCTTTGCAGAAGACGTCCTCCTGCGCTTGCTGTCGATCACTCACTACTCCCTGCCTGAGAGCATCCAGAGGTAACACCGGGGTGGGTTTTGGGGCTTTTCTCTTTCTCATCATGGTTGCTCCTTTGGGGAGGGGTGGAAACCTGCATGTTGCGCGCCCAGGATTTGGCAGAATGAACCTCTGCAACCCAGGGATGGTGGACTGAGCATGGGAAGCTTTGTACAGTGGACAACGCGGGGTTAAAAACCCCATTGGGGTTTAAACCCACCTTGGTTTAGAGGAGGTCTGGTTGAGACATGGCTTTTCTCTCACAGCTTGAAGTGCCGGAGGTGTGCGGTGGTGGGCAATGGCCACCGGCTCCGCAACAGCTCCATGGGGGAGACCATCAACACGTATGACGTTGTGATCAGGTACGGCCCTGGGTCCGTCCCACTGTTCCATCCCTGGTGCCACCTGCATGTGGGGTTCACACCTGTGATGTCCTCATGTCCCTTCCCACCAAGGTTGAACAACGCCCCGGTCCACGGTTATGAGCAGGACGTGGGCTCCAAGACCACCATGCGCCTCTTCTACCCGGAGTCGGCCCACTTCAACCCCAGGACAGAGAACAACCCCGACACATTGCTGGTGCTGGTGCCCTTCAAGCCCATGGACTTCCAGTGGATGGAGGCCATCCTCAATGACAAGAAGAGGGTAAGCATGGTGGGGAACTGGGTCCAACCCCTCCCAGACTGCTGCAGGGTCCGACCCTCATCCCACCCCACCCTGGGGACCTACCTCTCTTATCGGGACACCGCTGGATATCTCTGTCATCTTGTAGGTTCGGAAAGGGTTTTGGAAACAGCCCCCATTGATCTGGGACGCCAACCCCGAGCGAGTGCGCATCCTCAACCCTTATTACATGGAAGTAACTGCTGCTAAACTGCTCAACCTCCCCATGAAGCAACCACGGAAGGTCAAACAGGTAAGGGGTGGGGATGGCTGGGACCCTGCTCCCCCCTGAGGGGCGACATCCTCCCCGCTGGTCCCCCTGGCCTTCCCCGTGCAGGTTGCTGAAGGCCCATGGCTCTTTTTGTATGTCTTCTCCTCCAGAAGCCCACCACAGGGTTGTTGGCCATCACTTTGGCGCTGCACTTCTGCGACGTGGTGCACATCGCAGGCTTCGGCTACCCCGATTCGTCCAACAAGAAGCAAACCATTCACTACTATGAGCAGATCACACTGAAGTCCATGGCGGTAAGTATCTACCCGCACTTTTTGTCCATGTTAGCCCCAATTTCTCCCCTGGGACAGGGGATCACAGCCCAGGAGATCAGTTCCCTGCTCCCTTCGGTGAGGCTGGGTGGCATGGGAGGCTGTCCCCATGGTCATACCACACTCCCTTTCCACAATGGGCGTTGGAAGTCCACCTTTGGATGGTCATCATCCACCTTCTCCCTGTAGCCCAACATCTTTGTAGTCATGGTGGAGAGTTAGAGGTGGTTTATGTGTGAGCAGAGGTGCTCAGGGCCAGGGCGCTTGGGCAGGGTCATGCCCCTCCTCTTGAGGGGCTCCTCACTTCAGGTGGAGGTGTAGGGCCAACTCCACGCTGGTGGGGTGGACGAGGTGGAGGGCTGGGAGGTGGGGGGGCAGAAGGAAAATGTGTGGCACACCCCTGCTGGGCTCCGGTGTCACCCCCTTTTCCCTGTCCCACAGGCGTCGGAGCACAACGTCTCGCACGAGGCGGTGGCCATCAAGCGGATGCTGGATCTGGGTCTCGTCAAGAACCTCACCTACTTCTGAGGGCACCCGGGGCTGCGCAGGGACAGCGTCCCCCGCCGTGGGGGGGACACGGCGCGCCGGCACGCCCGCAGCCATGCGAGGGCAGAGCGTCCTCGCCACCGCCGCCGCCACCTCGCGCTGGGACTCTTGGAGCCAGCGGGGCTGGGGGGGGGCCGCGCTGGACCGCGGGTCCCCCCGGGGATTTTGGGGGGGGGGGGCGCAGGGAGCCCCGCGGGGCCGTGCTGAGGCATCGCAGCCGGCGCCTTTTCCTACCGACGCACTGAGGACCTGGAGGGGACTTTTGGGGTGGGGGGGGTCCTCCCTCCCAGCGGGCCTGGGGAGGGGTGGGGGGGCAAAAAAAAAGTGGGGGGGGGGGCAGGAGCCCTCACCCTGGCTTTTCTCTTTCCGTTAATTCCCTCCTATTTGGACGAGGGCCCCACCCAGGGGCTGATTTTGGGGGTCCTGGGGCCTCCCCCCCAGGGAGCAGGAGCCTTCAGGGGCTCACGCTGCCCTCCTCCCTGCCCTTGTTGTCGCCCCCCCCCCCAACTATTTAATTCCCCCCCTTTTTTTTTTTAATTTTCTTTTTATTCAGCGGCCCTGTCCTGTGCCTTAGCGCTGGCGTGGTGGCTCATCCCCTTGCCCCCCCCCCCTTCCTCCCCGAGCGGGGGCACCCTGGGGTGCTTGGCCTTGTGGCCCTTTTTTTGGGGGGGGTGGGTAGGTGGTTTAATTTAATTAATTTAAATGGTTATTTATCGCGGAGCCTCCCCCAGGGCCTGCGTGCCACGAGTGTTGGGGACGAGTGGGGCGCGTTGGGGGCGTCCCGTCCCCCTCTCCCCCGAGGAGGGGTTGACGGGGGCCTTCTCCCCATGGGGCTGGGGGGGACACACACACACACCAGGGGATGGGGGTGTGGGGGCTCCCGCCGGCACCCAATAAAGGTCCTGGTGAGGCTGGGCTGGCTGGGTGCTGCTGGGCCGAGGGGGCGTGAGAGTGGGGCCACCCCTCTTGGCCACTGTGTCCCCGTGCCACCATGTCCCTCAATGGCCCAACCAGCTGGAGACCCTGTCTGCATGCCCGTTGTCCTCAAGTGAGCCTGTGCCCATGCCCCTGTGTCCCCGGAGATGGCCCTTACCTGTCCCCGACGTGATGCCCCCATCACCTCCGCTCCCGGGGTTGGGGTCGCAGCCCCCCCGGGCTGCCCTGTGCCTCAGTTTCCCTCTGCCACCAGGCCACCCACTGCACCCCCCCCCCGCCATGTCCCCAAGGTGGGGACTCTTTCCCCCTCACAGCCTTCCCCACCCTGGGGACCCCACCGCGAGGCCATGTGGCACCCCTGAAGCTCCAGGCCAGGTCCAGGCTGGGGCAAAGTGTCACCAGAAGAGCCGTCGTCCTCGCAGGGCGGCCACCAGCCCCAGGCGTGCCACGAGAAACACCTCTTGTATTGACTGCGGCGCTGCGCTCCCGCGATACAGCGCGGAGAGGCCATTTCTGGGGGGGGGGGGGGGGGATGTCCCCATCCCACTGATGTCACCCCCAAACCCCATCCCACACTGCAGGACCCCTCCCCAACCCCCCCCCCCCCCCCCCCCCCCAAAACGGACTCTATAGGTATGGACACCGAACACCAAGGAGGAAGGGAAGGATCCGGGTGGGAGAGGGCAGTGGGAAGCGGTAGGCGAGCGGCTTGGGGGGGGGGTGGGGGGGCGCAGGGGTGCGTGGTCAGGCCGGGGATGTCCCCAGCCCCGCGGAGGGGACGCCTCCCCGGGGCTCGGTGTCTCCTCGGTGGCGTTGTGCTTAGCATGTACCGAGGGGGGAGGAGGGTGATGATGCTCAGCTGGTCCCCCCACCCTGCAGCCCCACTCTGGGGGGGGGGTGTGGAGGGGGGGGTGGCTGGATCTGGCCTCTTCCCACCGCAGCTCCCAGCGGGCGCCACTGTCCTAGCACGAAGCCATGGTGCCCGCGCGGAGGGTCCCGAGCATCCCTGGAGGGGGCTCAAACGTGCGTCTGCATCCGCCTCTGCAGGGGCCGGCTGGGGTCTGAGTTTTGGGAAGAAGACTGGGAATGATGGGAGGAGGAGGCGGAGGCCTTGCTGGCCTTGTCGAACTGCACGTAGCCGTCCTGCTTGCCGCTGCTGCTGATGCTGCTGTCGCACTGGGTGTCGAGGAAGGAGCTGCTGTCGCTCATGGAGCCGCGCTGGAACTCGCGCTCGCACAGCTCGATGGAGCTGCTGCCCATGCCCAGCACGAAGCGCTGGCTGTAGTCGTAGAGGCGACTCTGCCCGCTCAAGGTGCTGTAGATGTTGGTGAAGGACATGCCGGTGGGCACCCGTTGCTTGCTGGCGGGGCGCAGGTCCGCCGGGCAGCCCGAGAGCGAGATGGTGGGGGTGGAGTGGTGCTCCTTGAAGGTGTTCACGCTGTAGTAGCCGTTGGTGGGGTCCTGTAGGGTGGGAAAGCGGGGGGTGGGTGGGTTGGTGGTGCCCACCCTCCACGTGTGCCACCCACGCTGTGCGAGAGGACACCCTCAACCACCCAACCCCTCCTGCCCGCAGTGTCAGATGCCACCAACGCACCCCAAATCGGGACAGAGGGTGGCATGGGTGCCTCTTTCACCCTACTCTCCTGGCACACACCTATGCGGGGACAAGAAAACAGCACCGGGGGTTACCAGCGCATCCCTCCCTGTGCAGGGACAGCCCTCCGGTATGGGACACCCTTGGTGACAGCAGGGGACATGGCACAAGGACAGAAAGCCTGGAAGAAGCAATGGTGGGCAAGGGACAAACTGGTCCTGCCCTGTGGCAGCACCCCAGTGTGCCACCACCTTGGCCACGTGCCGCAGTCCCTCTTGCAGGAGTGACCTTTGGGGGGGGGGTGGGGTGGTTGAGCCACATCTGCCTGGGGGCTGGGGACAGAGGGGTGGCCACGTCCCCCAGGTCCAGCTCACCTTCAGGTTTTGAAACTCCTTCTCCTCCTCCTTGAGCACCTCGAGCTGCTTCAGCACCGAGTCCTGCTGAAACTCCCCCCGGTCCATCTAGGAAAGGATGCAGGTGGGTGTCAGCATCCCCAGGCACCCGCTGTCCCCCCAACCCCTCCCCGGGGCTGCGTGGCCCCACACCGTGTGGGGTGACCTCCCATGCCTGCCATCGGCCCCACGGCATAGAGACAGTGGCGGCCACAACCTGGATTAAAGGACTTGCCCGGGGACACTCCAGCGGGGCGGTGGCGGAGGGCAGCGGCGCTGGGTGGCTGTCCAAAAGCTGTGCGATTCTCTGGGTTACACATTAGGTCCGTCCCCCCCCCCCCTCCGATTAGGACTAAAAAAGATGGGCTGATGTGGAAAGGGAATTATTTAAATCTACTGCGGTGAGTGTTGGAGCTGTACCACACCTGCCCAAAACAAACCCCCAAATTTCCTCTTTTGTGTTGTTCCCCCCCCCCCCCCCCCCTTTTTCCTTTTCATCCTTTCCTCCTAAGCTGAACTTGGCCGCTAACATCTCAAAATCCCAGCAAGGTTCTGCCATTACCACGATGCTGTAATTAACGTGAAAGCCTTAATTTTATTTTCCTTTTTTTTTCCTTCCGACGCTGGCTTGTCTCAGACAATTTGCATCCTGGAGGCTTTACCCAGCCCGGCCCCGCCAGCGTGGTGGGGATTTGTGCCGGCCCAGCGGGTCAGGAGGGGCTGGAGAAGTTCCTTTTGGTTTAATTTGAGTCAATTTTTTACTCCCGGTGCTCCTTTGCAGCCCCTCCGGAGAAGGATGCTGCCGCCCCGACAAGCTGCCTTCACCCATCTCTCTCCGCCTCATTAGTTTTCCTTTGAAGGCTGACCGCGATTGGGGGGGGGGGAAGGGGGCAAGGTACACATTAATTAGACCACGGCTTTAATTACCCTTCCTTCAGCAAAGTGGGGTTGTGCAGAAGCTGAATAATTATCAACCAATTTCTTGGCTGCCTTTTTTTTTTTTTTTTTTTTTTTATCATCTTCTCCCATATTGATCGTGCGCCTCCAGCCCGGTTTCGCCGCCCCGGCGCTGGGATCGCAGCCGCCCTGATCACAGCCCCAAAAATCCTCTTTTATCGCCCAACTTCTCTCCTCCTTTTTAAAATGGTAAGTGGTTGTGGAAATTCACCCTGCAGCACTTTCTGTTCATCTCCTGAAAGCCTTTGATATGGCTATTAAATGCAATAAATTAAAGTACCTGAGTTTTCCTAGGAAAAAAACCCCTGTAACAGCCATTGATTTACCAGGGTAAATACAAGTGTCACTGAGGATTAAATTCAGGGCAGCTAAAATGGTACACGGAGGGTTTTTATTTCTCTCTGCCAGCTGCACGCCAGCCCCAGCAACACCCTAAATCCCCTAAAGCATCGCTGCGAAGGCACAGGGTGGGGATGCACGCAGCTGTATGAAACCCAGCAAAAGAAAAGGAGGAAAAACCCACATCTCCTCCTTGGATTTGGCTGTTTTTTGGCGTGGGGAACCCAGGCGGTCAGGGCTGGATCCGGAGATGGAGAGGGAACAGTCCCACTAGGGGCAAAAACCTTCCTAGAATTAATAACTTGGGTTTGACGGGGTGTTTTAAGCAATTTAGGGCGCCTCTTGTGATGCCGATTGGAGTGATCCGGGCACAGGGATGCTCCTCGAGCCCCGTGGGGACCCTGCCGTTTCCCAGGGCCGGCAGGATGCCGCGGGTTCAGCTGCACCCCGTGGATTTGGGGGGTCCCCACACCCACGCCGGGGCTTGCAGTGAGCCCCCGCGCCATCAGAGGGCACCGAGCCCCCGCGCAAGCCAAGAGCGCGGGCCGTAAAGCACCGTCGCATCACTTAATTTCCAATTCCCGCATTACAGCCGGTCATTAATGCGACCTTTATTAAAGTTTGCGCGGCGGCTTAGCCCCGATGCGATCTCACGCTGTTAATTAGCAGGTGGCGGGCTGCTCGTTAGCTTGCCTTCCTCTCTTTGCCATTGCTGGGTAAACATGAGCGAGCTAACAAAGTTAACCAAAGTTAACTCCGTTACTAATATTAACGGGGATTACGAATGTGGAGGCAGCTGGGGAGAGGGAAATACATGAAAAAAGAGACCGGGAATGTCCGAGCGCACGGCAACGAGCTGGCAACGTGCTTGCGGATGCTGGCACGGGCACGGGCTGCTCCGGCATCACGCACAGGCTTTTTTTGCGGAGCCGTGATTTTTCTCCAGCTGGGCTACACCGCCAATATGCTTTGGTCCTGCGGCCGCGTTGCTGCCGTGCAGATGGCTGGTGATAAAGCCGCCCGTTAGAGCCGCGTGCCCATCATTCCCCTTCCCGCCAGCGCCGCCGAATCCAAGGGCATGGCTTGATCCTGGGAATATTGTGCCAGGATTTAAGCCTGCTTGGCAGTGCCGGGCGCCGGCAGCCTTTGCCATTCCAAGACCAGTGCACATTGCGCCCGGGCAATCCAATTGGGGTGTAAAGCCATCCCCCATTTCCCATGCCTAAACCTCACCAGTCCCTCCTGGACCGACACGGCTCGGGGATGTGACGGACGACATCCATAATTGCCAAAACTTCTTGCCTCAGTTTCCCCTGCTGCAAAAGAGTGAGCCTTTGTGTTATGAAGCATCACATCAGCTTTGCTGTGCTGGCTCCTACCGCCAAGGGAGCGCGTCCCTACGAATCAAAGCGATGTCTCAAAGCAGGGAAACGGCACTTAAATTATGAAAAGAGGGGCCAGCTCCAGCGCCGTGCCTCCTAATCCTCTGCCCGCTGGAGCACTCCCTCGTTTAACGCCGCCAAATGAAGCCGCTTTCAGCTGGGATGTCGAATCCGACAGACCGGATATTAAATTCTTTGCTTTCATTAGCGGAGACAATATGTTTTTTAAAACGCTGCTCCCTCCGGAGTCCCTGGCCGGGTCCCTGCGCATCCATCCAGACCTGGCAGGCTCGAGGGTGAGCCGCTCGCTCCGGGGAGGTGCTTCCCCCCCTCCCTCGCACCGTGTTTAATTACAACTTTTCCCGCTCGTTGGGTAATTGGATGCCACTCAGCAGCACTTTGAAACTTGCGTGGGTCAAACCCTACCAGGGGCGAGGGATGGCGTTTAATAGATTCCCAAGACGGCGGCTTCCTCTGCTCCCAGCGGGGACCGGCTGCCGGCGAGGAAACAAGCACACAAATACAAACCCACCGCTGGGATTTCCCAGCTGGCCGAGGGTTTATCACCCTCAAACGCCGGCTCCTGCCTCGACCGCCTGTGCTGCCCGTCCCAGCGCCCCCACGTGAAGCTGCATCACCTCATCCCCCCCCCAAAATAATGTTGCTTTTTGGCTGGGCAGAGGTGGTGGCGGAGCAATGCCAGCCAGCCTGTGATATGTCCTGCTGTACTTCTCGCATCCTTCTTCCTTTCTTGGGAGACTGTTGGGGCAGACACCAGCTTCTCCGTGCTTGTACGGCTTGTCCGTGCTTCTCCTGGCTCAATGGACCCCCAACACCAACTACTCCTAAAGGTGTTGCCTGCTAGCTCAGTCCTCGGCGACGTCCATGGTAGATGTCCAAACCTCGTGGTGGCCCAACTCTGCCGTGACCCCAAAAAGCCCACGCCATGAGCTGCAAACGTCCCCAACATTTTCACAGCCATTTTTTACATGGTGGGTCTTCTTCACATGATAGGACAAGAGGAAATGGCCTCAAGTTGCCCCAGGGGAGGTTTAGATTGGATATTAGGAAAAAATTCTTCACAGAAAGGGTTGTCAAGCCTTGGAAGAGGCTGCCCAGGGAAGGGGTTGAGTCACCATCCCTGGAGGTATCTAGAAGACAGGAAGATGTGGTGCTGAGGGACATGGTTTAGTGGTAACCTGGCAGTGTTGGGTTAACGGTTGGACTCCATGATCTTAAAGGTCTCTTCAAACCAAAATGATTCTCTGATTCTATGATTCTCCCTGGCTGGAGGAAGCATGGTCACTTGGAGCATTTCTCGGCGAGCAAGGCAGAGGAAATTATGCCGTGACAGCTGGGCTGCAGGTAGGAATGAGCCTCCCCCTGAATTTCACCACTGCTTTTTTTGATTTTTCCTCTTCCATGGGGATCTGAGCCGAGCTCCTGAGTGGAAAACGTGTCCGGTGTCGGATCTGTGGGCTGTGAACAAACTGGGAACATCCCTCAGAGCGGAGGGATGGGTTTTGGGATAGGGACAGAAAAGAAAGGTGAACAAGGAAAATCCCATCAGCTTGTCTGCTGGATGGATTACTTTAATTGTTCTGCCCCAAATATGAACCAAAGGCGATGCCTGGGTCCGCCTGGCCACACTGGATCCCCCTCGACCTGGGATGCTCTTGCCTGCCGGTCATTTTGGGATCGTCTCTGTCACGATTGCTCATGGCAGTGGGGATGGCTCCTTTAGGATCATCAGCCCCATTTCACAGATGGGGAAACTGAGGCACGGAGTCCAATCAGCCTGGAATAAACCTCAGTCACCCGGCCATGATAACAGGGGAGGTTATGCCACGGCGGAGCCCACGATACTCTTCAACCCCCTAATCACAGCTCAGGCTCGGCCAAATCGGCATGCTGATGCGATGCACCCTGGCAGGAGAGAGAAAGCCGCTGTTGTGATTTATTTTTTCCAGGATCAGACCCTTTAATGGGCTCTTTTGCTTCCAGCCACTGGCTGCTGTTTGCCTCCTGGCCCCTGCGGGCTGGCAGCCCTTCCCCTGCCCGTAGGCAGCGCCTGGCAGAACAGCTAACGGGGAGACGGCGCTGAGACAATGTGAACATATGCAAATCAGACAGCATGACGTGTATCCTAAGGTGTTAATGAATTTATAGATGCATGAATAATTATTTGTGAAAAGCACGGAGAGCCGCGGAGGTCACAGATGGCTGGAGAATAACAAATGCAATAGCATTTAAGGGGGGAGAGAAGAGTCACGCCGGCACTCTGCAGCCAGAAACGCTCCGGCAAAGCAGAGACACGGTGGGAAACGGAGGAGCAAAGGCACCGTCCGTGGTGCAGAGGGTGGATCTGCGTTCCCGAAGCTTGGCAGGAGCAGGTTGGGCCGTGCTGGACCTCAGGGGCTTGGCCAAGGGTCCGGGCTGGGGAGCGAAAAGGCTGACGCGAAGCAGCAAGGTGTTGAGCAGAGGGGAGCTGTTTGCAAGCGTGGCCTGCTTTTCGTTAACATCTGCATTAATGATCTCTCCGCGCGAGCACCCAGCATGTTAATGAAATTCGCAGTTGATATTAAACTGCAAGGTGTTATGAACATTGTTGAGGGCAAGGAGATCATTTCAAAGGATGCAGTCGAGGTTGAACCCGGGCTGGAAATATCACAAGCAACTTAGGGAATGCAAATGATGAAGCAGCAGGGGAAATAAAGCTGGTATGGGGCGGAGGGAGAGCAGGAAAGTCTTGGGGTGAGGGCAGGGAGCAAGCAAGGGGTGCCGTGTATTGTCCCCCTGCTCCTGCTGGAGAGGTCTCATCACCCCTCTTTAGCAAGGATGAATTTTTTTTAACTTGGTCCATCATGTCATTGCCAAATTCGGAGCCTCTTATTAGGAATCTGTTCAGCAGCCGAAGCCTGGGTCTCCAATGGCCGGAGAAGGATGCTCACACTGGCTGATGGAAACAGCGAGGAGGGCTCCCAGGGGCTCCAAGCAGAGAAGAAATTGGGAAGTATTTACTGGGAATGCTCTTGTCATGGGCAAACGAGAATGGGGAGGCTCTGGTCCAAGCAGGGAAGGGGGTTTTCACGTCTTCTCTCTGCCAGGTGGGATGTCCCAGCTGGTGCCAAGTCCGCCCAGCATCAGGGTCAGGGACTATGGATCATCTTGTCCAACCTCTTGGACAGCTTTGATCCAACAGTGTTATTTCCAGCTGATGTATCTTCAGGAAAAGCGCCTGGATTGTGCCAGGAGAGGGGAAGAATCGCCTTCTCTTGGTCCAGCAGCCAGGCTCTTACGCTCTGTCATGTGTATGCTTCACATGTGCTCGACTTTGCCTACCCTGTTTGCACTTAAATAGCCCCTTTATACCGTGCTGTAACAGAAGCACCTCTCAGAAGTCTTGCTGATAAGCTAAAACACATGAGCTCTGTAAACCTCTTCCCGTTAGGCATTTTTTCCCTGGCTATCAAATAAATGTTGTCATGTTTTTCTGCACCTTTTCCATCCTGCCAGCATCCTTATTGAAATGTGCACACTGCAGCTCTGCATGGCTCCGGTACCGGGCTCATCAAGGGCACACGTCGATGTGAAATCACCTTCTGGCTCTGGCACATCATCGAAGAAAGTCCCCACGATGTCTTGCAAGATTCTGCGCCTGGCCTCCCACAACCATCCTCTTCCTCATGTACTCGACGGTGGCAAATGTTCTTTGTGTGTCTTCGCCACTGAGGCTTCGTGCGTGCTTCCAGCTTGGTGGTGAAGGTCTTGAGTGGCATTTAGGTTGACCTCAGCCCCTCCTTTGGAAGCCAGATCTGGGTTTGGCGCTGGTGATCACTGTCTATACAGATGGCGGTACAGGGTCCTGTGGAGAAGAAGCTCTGAGCCAGAGTCCCAGCCGCCTCTGTCCTTCCACTGAGTAAAGCTTTGCAAATCCCACTGTGGATCTGCAGATCCCCTGGGGCAGAGCCCTGCCGGCAACGAAAGGTCTTGCACAGAAACCTTGGCGGTGCTGGGATAACACGCCAGATCTCCATCTCCTCCTGCCTTCGCATTTTGAGGCTGCCTTGCTGTACACGTGCACCGGCAGACATCGGTTCTGCCCACCCTGCGATGCTCAGCCTTACCTTTCCACCAGTAATTCATCGACCGGCTTTTGCAGGCAGAGCATACTGATGCTTACAAGTGCTGCCCAAAAATCAAAGGTTTAGAGCACCCAGCAGCCTCGAAAGCAGCCTCCAGCCTCTTCAATCCCTTCTTCTTTCCTATCGGCTTTTTTCCTTGCCTTTTACGGCCGTGCAGCTTTCTGCAGCTCGCCTTTCCTTGCCATTTGTTCGGCTTGTATTTGTCACCTACGACATGACACCAGCAAGCAAAAGCAAAGGCAAATTAGGGCTGAGACACAGCGAACAGCGGTGGCACCAGTGAGAGGAGCAGAACTGCGGCCAGGCTGCAAGGATGCCTCAGTCCATGGGCTGAAGCTGAATTTTCCAGGCTCTCACCCATCAGCGTCTCGCCCTGCCCGTGTCTTTTGGTCCCCTCGGGCAAAGGCAGCGGCCTCAGGAAGGTGACACCTCCCAGGTTATTACAGACCCAGGTCTGGGCTGGCCCCACACCCCCCGGCGTCACCAATCTGCAACCAACTGTGTGCACACACATTATTTTTGCACATGTAACTCCCCAAAGTGTGTCCAGGAAAGCGCAGTTCTCGCTGGCTAATTAGCTTATTATTATATTGTGCTCACCTATTGCGTGTCTACTCGCAGTTTGCACCACGTGAGGTGGCAAATTTGCTTTGCAATTAGCCCGGCGGGCAGCTGGGCTACCGCAATAAACCTCTCCCAGCTCTCCCTCCTCATTAGCAAAGTTTCACTCGAGGAGGTTTTATGGCAGGAGAATGCGTATCTCAAGAGCAAGATTTTTGGAAGAGCATCCTCGCCTTGAGTGGGGATTACAGCACTGAACTACATGTGCCTGGGCTCATTACCATCAAACACTTACCCAGAGTAATTGCTTACGGGGAGAAGAAGTAAATCCTTACCATCAGCTGCTTGATGGTTGGGTGCTCCTCCGTCTCCCTGCCCGAGGCCGGCTCCTTGTGTACGATCTCCACGCGGATATCGTTCTTGGCAGAAACCACACCTTTCAGATCTGGGCAAAGAGCGAGATGGAGAAGAGGTTGGTTGAAGGCAATCGTGGAACGTCCTCAGGGACCCGACTAATTGCTGAGGATGTCCAGCACCACCGGGGAAAAGGAACCCTGGTTCAGCAAGCGCACCTGAGAATTGGGGGAGCAATATTTGCATTGCCATAAGGTATCGGCACGGCAAACCTTCGCCTCTGGGGAGCTCAGGTTCCTATTTTAATTCCTTGGGGAGCTTGGTTAGCCTCTGCCGTACTCATGGTGCCATTAACAGGGGCTGGGCTGCAGCAGGACTGCTCGAACAGATGGTGGGCTCTTTATCCAGACTGCTGATCTACAGCGTATGCTCAGACAGCACATGAAATACTGCTCCTGAGGGACGTACCAGCTCTTCCCTGGCACTGGGAAGCCCCCGAGAAAAGCCTTCCCCACGTTTGGGGTGCAGATACATATGGAAAAGGCCAAGCAATGAACAAAGACGTAGCCAGGGCTTTGGGAATGGCAAAATCATCCCTGGCTGCTGCTCCAAGCAGCCTGTTTTCACGCAGGGTAGAGAGAAACATTTCTGGAGAGACTCTCTGCCTTCCCTGAAGGTGTCAGGCGTGCTTTGAAGAAGTCATTTTAGCAAAATTAAACCAAAGAGACCGAGCAGCAGGAGCCGAAACGGCCAGGCGAATCCGAGATGAAAAGCAGAGATGGATGCAAATCTGAACAGCGAGATCTAAACAGTTCCCAGCTTTGAAGCCGGGCTCCAGCCCACGATCTGGCGCTCACCTCCCAGGATGGCTGCGCCAACCCTCCCGGACCCAAAACCGCCTTGAACCGCTGGGCTCGTCAGATCTACCTCCAGCCGAAGGAACCGGCAGTGTCCTGCACCAACTCAGTCCAGCAAAGGCTGGACCACGCAGGGAGACGGTGGTTTTTATCTGTAAACCAAACTGAATCATGCAACCGAGACCGGCTTGAAGCTCCATCCTTGAATTAATCTCTCTCAGCATCCCCTGCCCTCGATATCTGCAGCCCTGCTGTCACCCACAGACATCTCCAAGTCTCAGGGTACAAGGCAAAGGGTTTTGCTGTGAAGTTACTACTACTTTTTAATTTTTTTTTTCCCTGCTGGAGCCACATTGCTGGTGCTGGAGCCTCCGTCTTTAATCACAAGGAGAAGCTAATTACTGTCTTGCACATCCTCTCCCAGGAGTGTTCCCCCTTAAATAACTCTGGGCCGTTAAGTCACCGAAGATACAACAACAGATGTGAAGTATTTTTTTTTTTTCCCCTTTTCCAGGCAAAAAATGGCCTCCAGGCTCAGTGCGTCTGCGCCCAGCGCTGGCTTTTGCTTGCATTTCCCCAAACCAAGGCTGGGAGTTGCCTCCCCCAGTGCCATTAGCTGCGGTCGGTGGCCGGCTGCAGCCAGCAGGAGATGCCTTCTCCAGAGTCACCTTGTCCCCTCTGCCAGGAGCCCTGCGGAGCCGTCCCTGCAGCCTGCCGGCGGGTTTTGTTTGCAGGCTGTTGTTTTAAACGATGCAACATCGCTCCGGTATTTGTCCTGGGAGAGGAATCTGCAGTCATCCTGGTAGGAAATGAGTCCCTCCTGATATCCAAGTGCTCTGCTGGTCCCATCACTCCCGAGCTGATCTCTGTAATACCTCTGCTGATTTCACACTGCTAACCATGATGAAAGTCCTTTCCTCACCTTCTCAGCCCGGTGTTTCTACCTACCTGCCGCTGCAGATAGCTGCCACAGCATCCAGTTTGCATCAGCACCTGCAAAATTGGGATAAAAGCCCTTTGTCCTGGGACAGCCAAGTCCTCCCCTGCAGCGTTTGGCACCCTGAGTGTCACTCGGGGGCTGGTTTAGCTGCTGATGCTCCCAGCTCCTCCCAGAAACACGGAGGGACGCTGTTTTGGCAGCTCCAAGTGGCTTTTGCAGCCACGTGATGGGGGGCCACTGCCACCAGCACCCCCACTTGCACCCCGGATTTGCTGCGTTAGCCTCACAGCATCCTGCTCCTCTCGAGCATCAGCCCCGGCGAGCACCCGGCAAAGCTTCTGTTACCGAGCTGACATCCCTGGTTGGGTCCAGCTCCCTGGGAAAGGATGAGCTGTTCCTCCTCCTATTTGGGGAGGGAAGGGAGACTGGGGAGGGCATCTTGGCTGATCTCTTGGATGATCTTTTCCAGCTCGCTTGCTCTGATCCCAAAGCAAAGTAGCTAAGAAGCCCTGTGGGAAGCACAGGGACCTGTGCTCCGGTCCAGGGATGCTGTGGACTTTTCCCCAGGACATGGCAACCAGGGACTGCACACTGCGGAAGGTGCCGAAGAACAGCCGCGGTGCAGGGAGCACACTGGGAAGACGCCCAGATCCAGCAGCACATAAGAAACTAAAAAGTCCTTTCTAAGTGGGACAGCTCTAGAAACACGGCAGAGAAAATGGACTTCAAACACTGCCATGCCACCACGTCCCCAGTACCCTCTTCCCAGTATGCAACCTCCCATCCTTAGGAAGGAAAATGCCTTTTATTCCTGATTTACCACTGGGAATCCAAGGGATGAATCACACAAGGCATTTGGGTGGGATGGGGTTGTCCCCTCTTGGAAGAACAAGCCTTACTTTTTCCCGAAGTCCTCCCCATCCTCTGCACGCTTCCAGCTTGTGAGGGGCTCTAGAACCCGGCACTTGCACCACAGCTTTGATCTGTTGTCCCGGCATTAGTGTTAAATCGTATGTCCTGTAAAGAACCTTGCACCATCTCGTTATACCAAGTAAGAGGAAGGTAACGAACCACGTGCTCTCCCCTGCTCCAAATGATGCGGCGTGGGGAAAACACGGCCGATTACGTCCGGCCATGGACACGGTAACACGGCTTGGCCCCTGCTTTCTTCAGCTGCTCGAGTCGCCCATCACTGCTGATTGATCTCCCCAACATTGAATCGGTCTGATCTTGGGTCCCGTCCATCAGCAATCCTTCCCCAAAAAGCAAGATTAATGACTGCCCCCCGTTCAATTTGTTAATCCTTGCTAATGGAGGCTGCAAGAGTTCAAAAAAAACAGGCAAAGGCATCATTATCGCTCTTAAAATTAAACACATTTCTGCTGCGGGAGGCCGTACGTTCATACCCAAATCCAGGAGGAGCCCGGTGTCTTTGATTGCTGTGCAAACGATCAAGAGAAACAGGGGGAAAATAAGCAGAAAAGAAAAGTGACTGGGTTTCCTGGCACACGCACAGAGAGCTTGGCGTCGCAGCATCTGTACTGTGCGTCCCCCGAGCCGGGAGCACCGTCGAGTACCTCCTCTTCTCCCCCGCGGCCTGAGATGCTCCAGACAATCACGCTGGTTTGATGCCTTTTCATTTAGCCAACAATCCTCCTTTTATTTCCCGGTGTTTTTTTAATGAAGCAACACGATGCCATGCTGTTTACCCCTCCTTCTCCTCTACCTGCGCCTCTAATGTCGCTTTAACTTGTATTCCCACCGCAGCCAGGCTTTAAAACTCACATGTCCCATGTAAAACCCTTCAGCTGGCTCTAATTTCCCACTTGGAAACAGGCATTTTACACCAAGAAAATGGACTTGAACCAGAAGCAGAACAGAGAGCATGAACCGAGGAGGGTTTTTAAGCACCGACGCGGCACGGTTGAGGATGCTTCTCGCTCTTGGATGTCGGGATGTCTCCAAGGGAGGGATTAAAAGTCCCTTTGCAATCCCTTTGCCCCCAGGACACCCCTGCACGCCTCCCGAGCTGCCTGTGTTGTTAACTGGGATTAGTGTTTACCCTGACATATTTTCCCATGTGCTCCAAAAACCCTTTCCTTTTCCCGCAGGGCTGCCCTTAGCAGCCGAGTGGCGCTGACCTTTCGGAAGACCAACACGAGGAGCAGATTGCGCTGGTGCTACATCAGTAAATTCCACCTCTAATTTTCTTTGCAGCCCACTCCATCCACCCCCCCGCCCCCAGGTTCCCACCCCAGCCCTGCCCGAAGGGATGCAGCGGCGCCGGGGGAGACACTTACTCCTCTGGGAGCGGGCACAGCAGAAGGCGACGATGGTGGCCATCAACACCAGGAACGCCACGCCAGCCCCCACGGCCACTCCGATGATCACCGCCATCGGCACTGACTCTGCAAGAGGAAGGAGAGGGAGCATGAAGCTGGGATGAAGGTCGGAGAGGCGGCTTTCCCCCAAGGGACCCACCCCCGGCTACTGGAAAGCGGCTCGGTGATGAGCCTGGGGAGGGTTTTGGGGCCAAGTGGACCTCCTTCCCCGCTCCCTCGTCCCTGCGCAGGTGACACCAGCACAGGCTGCCCGTGGGACACTGGCACACGCTGCAATTTGTGCAAGCCCTGACCTCTCTGTGCCTCAGTTTCCCCTGGGAGGGAGAGAAGAGGAGGGAGCCAGAAGAGCGGGCTAACAACTGCTCTCGATAGCACCCTGCCGGTTGATGAATGAGTATCTCTAAAGGATGAAAAGTGCAAAAGAAGACAGCGTGTTGATATTATTAAGAAAGAGAAATGGCATCAGAGCAGGCTGGGAGAAGGGTTAGAGCCGGGATGGAGGGATGGAGTCGGGCACCAAGCATCCCTGCGAAGCGGTAGCTCAGCTGTCTCAGCAGTCGCTGGGAAGTATATACGGATGAATTAACCCAAGAGCCATCATTCACAGCCTCTGCCTGTTTTATATCCCGATCTCCTGCCTTCGCCCTCGGTTTATGAACCCCTGAGGGTGCTACAGGGACTGGGACGGGAGGAATGGCCCGTGCCGGGGATGAGCAGAGGGCAGGCGACTGCGGTGGGCGAGCGCTGTGGGGTAGGGATGTGCGGGCAGGGGGTCTGCAGAGGCAGCCCGGAGGAGCAGAGCTTGCCGCAGAGCACAGGTTACGCGCTCACATCCTTCTGCCTACAATAACTTTATAGTTGGGTTCCCGGTGGGGCTTTCAGACCGTGGCTCAGCCAGCAAAGCTGATTTATTCGTGCAGATCCAGGCAGCAGCTTGCGAGGTGCGGGGAGGGTGGAATATGAAATCACATTTATGGTGAGAGGGTCAGATTTGCAGCCCAAGAGCCTTGTTATCTCCCTGCTCAGTTCCTCCGGTCCCTCAAAACCCAGCTCCTACTTAACAGCGAGTGTTGGGTTGGTGCCGGCTCTCTGGATTATTGCCAGGCAGCGAGAGGCAGCGCTCCCACTCGCAGGACACCAAAGCTGTGGGTACCACAAATTGCCTTCGTTGGCTGGGATGATAAACCGCATCCCGAAGACCATCTCCCCAAAAGCAGTAGGTATCTATAGGTCCCCGTTCCCGTTCTTTCTAAGCACCCCATAGGCCCTTGTGAACCCATAGCGGGCCAAAAGAGGTGTAACCCCTTTCAGGATGGCCGGCTAAGCCGGGTGAGTGTGTCCTCACCGCCTTTCTGCACACCTCCAACGCGTGTTTTCTCCTTGGGGTCCCTGCCTTGGCAAAGCATGGGATAAATTTAGGGAACAATGGATGCAGAGAGGTTGTTCTCTTTCCTCCTCGTCTGTGCAGGTGGGGGACGTGACCGCTGCTGGGCCATGGGGACACATGGGTGATCTAGCTGAGAAGCAAAGCCCGGCAGCCTGATGGCTGACACTTGCTGGGGTGATAAGGATTTCTCGTTGTCCACTGGCGTGGAGCTGGTGCTGATCATGAATTTCATCCTGGACCTGAGATCACAGATCCTGCCTGTGCCTTTCAGCCTTCCTAAGGGGCATGCTTCCTTACTGGTGGGACTGGGAGGAGTCATAATTCCACCAGCATCGTTCCTCTGTAGTCAGCAAAGGGTTTCTTCACTGCTATCTAATCCCAGTTGGGGCAGGGGAGTTACAAAGCCAATTCATGTTTACCCTCTAGCGGTGACCGTGGGGCCTCGTGGGTCCTGAGCCCTACTTTGAGAACTGCAGGGTGATAAAAAATGGTTGAGTTTAGGCTCTTCAGCTCACATTTGATCTAAAAAGAGCCTTTAATCTTCCCTGCTTAGCTTGTTGTTTCAAGTGAGTCGGTTGGTGGTTTATGCTGATGCTTTTCAGTTTCGGGCTTGCTCATGAATTTTCTGCCTGGGCCTGCTGGTCCCTTGACGTGTCACTTATCACTCAAGCTGGGCCACTGGTGACATGAGTCACCACTAAGTAGACCACCAAACCTGCTGAGAGGGCTCACCACAGCGGTGCAGGAATTCCCCTGGGGCCCCCGGAGAAAAGGCAAGTCCCCTGAGTGCTCTGAAGCCTCGAGCTGGAGCTCAGGCAGCAGATGCTGGAGCTGGTTCCAGCCGCACCAAGGAGCTCATCCTAAAACCAGCATCCTCCAACACACCAGCTGAGCCACAGCAAGAAGAAACTGGGATTTTCCTGTCAGGGTAGGCTGAGCCACCTGCTAGGCAGTGCTCCTGCCGATGGTGGCAACTCATTGTGGGATTTTTGGCAAGTGCTTGGATCTCCCAGGGGACCATGGAGCAAAAGGGCGAGGAGAGAGGAGACTGAGGTCCCTGGGAGCGCTTGCTGGCTCCTCGCCTTGGGGGAGTGGGATCTGCGATGCAGAGCTGAGCGAGAAGCAGGTAGCGACGGTGAATGATGCTGCTTGAAGATGATGGAGGATCATGCACGGAATGGGGTGGGGAAAGTGCCTGGGGCTCTCCTGGGCTGCAAAAAAAAAGGTGACTGCAAAGGGGCGGTGACAGGGACCAGGGGCTGGGATGGTAAATCGTGTCCTGAAGACAAGGGCGAGCTGACGAGGAGCAGTTTGCTGGCTACGCTCTCCCCTGTGAACCCTGCTGAGGCACAGAGGATGAGGCAGGAACAAGGGCAGCACATCTCGCAGCATCTGCCCAAATATCCCTTCAGCCCTGCGCTGGCTGCGATGGATGCTGGCTAGCACTCTCCCAGGGTGCTGAGATAAGCTGATGTCTGCGAATGACCCTGTAAACTTGTACTTCTCCCTCTTTTTTGCCCCATAGTAGCACTTAAGTGGTCCCTTTCGCAGCACTTTAAAACGTAGCTGCGTAATATTATCCCCCTCTCTGGCTGGGGAGCTGGGGCACAGAAAGGCGGCGTTGGTTTGCAGAGTGGGTCAGTGGCAGAGCGGAGACCGGACCGCTCCAGCTTCCCAGTCCGTGCCCCAGTCCCTGCCCTGCAGCTTTCCTGCGCCCCTTCCTGCCCTGCCCAGCCCTGCCTGCCCTGCCGGAAAGCTGCCGGGCCAGGAGGAGGACGTCGAGTCCTCAGGTGTGGTAACGGCTGGGGACAATTCACATTCACCGTCAGCTCATGATTTCCATACCTGCTTGAATACCAGCTCCTGATTTCATTTCCGTACCTGTTTGAAAATAAAGCAAGTGTCCACAGCCTTGCACAGCCCAAGCGCACACGCCAGTCTTCCTGAGCGCTCAGCCCTCTGCTCCGCTTTCTGCTGCGAGCACAGGGATGTCCCCATGAAGGGGGTGTCCTCTGCCACCCTACGGCATCCTCAGCCACCCTACGGCGTCCCCCTGCCCAGGGCAGGGATGTCCCTTTGCATCGCCTAGCAGGGATGCTCGGATCTCGGATGCGGAGCTGGCTGTGGACTTGGATGCTGTGTTGCCAGCTCCGACCCGACTCGGCTGCCCGGCCACCCTCCGCCGGGACCCAGGCTTGCCGCTGAGCGCTCCCGCTGACTGGCAGACGACCTGGAAAAACCACTGGCTCTGTTTGCATTGGAAGAAGCCCAAGGCTAATTTTAAGGGGTTCATTTAGCTCTGATTTAATCTGGACGGCAGCCTTGCCTATAAATCACGGCTTAATGAGAACAATCCACCTGCCTGCCCTGGCATTTAATAAAATAGAGGAGAACTGGAGTCCCTCCAGGAGCTAAGCGTTCCTCACAAAAGCCATCTCCCTCCCTTGCTACGGAGAACCCCAAGAGCGGAGATCCCCTGGCCATCCCCTGGGAATGGCTCGAGGTGCCTTCGAGGCTGGGTGGGTAAGCCCAGCCCTGCAAAACACGTTCTGGCATCATGGCTGGTGACCAGGGTGGAGGGTTGCCACCAGCCCAAACACCTTCTTCCCACTCCTATCATCACGGAGCAGTGGGGTCTGGTAGGAGCAGCCGTTCCTGCTTCTCTACGGTTATAAACGATCCTCCAGCCTGTGGCAGTGGCACCACTTTGTGCCGTGGGGCAGGGAGCGAGGGGTGCAGGATCGGCCCGTGCCCTCCAACTACAGCAGGACAGGCGAAGTGGGGCAATACCATATCAAGCAGAGACTTTGCAGGGCTTGTCCCACGTCCCGACCCTCTGCCAGGACCAGGTACCCCAAGGATGCAATCCTACAGCTAGCACAGCTGGAGCATTTTCACCGTCCTTTCTAGATTCCTCTTTGACATCCCAAGAGCTTTTCTGAGCATCTCCTGCCTCTCACAGCATCTCCCCACTCCTACAGCCCAGCCAGGTGCTAATTCCCACCGCCTGACAGCCCCCACCGGCTCCTCAGCGATGCCCACCTTGCTCTTTGAGCCGGATGATCTCCGTGTCGGAGCCGAAGCTGTTCCAGGCGGTGCAGTTGTAAATGGTTTGGAAATCAGCCCGGACAATGTTGCTGATGGTCAGCGTGGAGATGACACCTTCATCTGTGCTGACCGTCTCCACCGTGTAGCGCCCAGAAGTCCCAGACTCCAGGACGTTCTCCTTCCAGGACCAAGCCTGCCAAGCAAGAGAGGGGTCAGCCTGGGGCAGATTTGCCCACTTTAGGGCACCCTAAAGGTGTGCAGGGCACCCACCATGCCCCATGGGATGCTACTTACAATTCGGTCTGGCGGCGGGGTGCTGCGGATGAAGCACTTGATCTGCCCTTTCTGGCCGTGCAGGGCGTGCTGCGTCTGGGTGCTGGAGATGATGGGTGGCCCTGCAAGAGAGAGGAGAGGGCTGCTGGCATCTCGCCCAGGTGCCTGCAATACTGGTGGCAATGCTGGGGGATGTTAGCGGAGCCACGGAGGGACATCAGAGTCCCCCTTTGAGGGAGAAGGATGGAACAACAGCTCCCTCGCCTCCTGTGGTGCAGAAGGACAGAGTGGGGGCTTTGCTTTAAGGCTCTGCTGGTTTTCTGCAAGGCCCCCACAAAGCACCAGGGTCTCCCCATCTCTGCTCCCACATCCCCGGTGTTGGATGGCGATTCAATCACCCTGCAAAAATCTCCTTGGGGAACCCGGCCTCTGAGAAGGGCTGTTTGCTGCCGAACCAAAGCAAGAGCCCAGCCCACCTGGCGTTCCGCTTCTGCATTCTCACGCGTTTGTTAAGCAACCGTTACACTAATTGCTCCCCAGGGGCTTGAGGAAGTGGTAGGAGGGCAGAAGGAGGCACTGATGGGCAGCTGCTACCCGCAAGGCGCCATCAGTGACCTGCAATCAGCCTGCCCAATCTGGTGGAGAAATTTCTGCTGGAAAAACCTTGGGACCCCATCAGCTGGGCTCTCTCGCACCATTCGGATGCCAAAGGAGCCCAGCCTGGCTGGGAAAGGCTCTCCCTGAGTGATATGAGGCCGAACGCACCGTCTGAGCTGCCTTCTGAAGGGACGCGTCCTTGTCCTGCCTTGATGGACATGCTGAAGACACAGCTGGGAGAAAAGGGGTTGGAGAAGAGAGCACAGCCTGGTGGGATCAGTGCATCCCCAACTCTTCTGACAGTCCTGCGGGGGGGGACGGACCTCCCCCTGAAGAGGGGATCACCCCAAGAGAGCAGCGCAAGAACTGGGATCCTAATTGCTGTTTATTAGCCTCCTTAATTAAAGCAGATTTGCGTTTCTGTGAGTGGCTTGCTGCTGGCAGAAAAGAAAACAGCAACAAGCCGGGCTGCAGGCAGGCGGCGGGACGCAGGCAAGGCAGCGGGATGCAGGCAAGGCAGCGGGATGCAGGCAGGCAGCGCAGAGCAGGGAGAGGGAGGAGGCAGGGGCTGGAAGATGTCCCCTCGATCCAGCTCAGCTATTTTGGATGTGCACTCTGAGTTGTCGCTCCTGATTTTGAGCTTGTCGCTGCGTTTGTCAGAAAATACAGCCTTGTCATCGTGCCCACCCATGCACACATGTGTGGAGCGATGTGCAAACACGCTGCAAACACCATCGGGCTCCGTACTGGCCATGCAAAGTGGAGAAGCTGCAACAGGAGTTGCTACAAGAGGCCAACATACTGCTGGGGACAACCGCAGTTGGGTCTTGAGCCCAGGTCTCTGGGATGGTCAGCGTGGGAGAGCTCGCTGTGCTCATCCTCTCTCCCATCGATCCATCCTTTGTGGATTTGAGAAACTTTCCCCATTTTTTTTCCTTTCCCCCTTGCAGCTGAGGTGTTCTTCTGAGAAAAGTCACAGGGATATGGGGTAAAGTGGGGAGAAACAGATTCGCCTGAGTATTCCTGACTGATTCTCATCCAAATCACCCATTTATGTATTTGCAGAATGCACAAAAACGTACCAAAATCCTAAATTCTTCACTCTGGTGCATTCATACATACAAATGCCTACTGCAATTATCCCATTAACACCTTCCTGCACCAAACTTTCACGTTCTCCAAACACTTCCCACCGAGATACAGCCCTACCCTTCCTTCCCTATAACGCTCCAAGGTGAGATGCTTGGAAAACCAGCTCAGTGAAGTGCACTTCACTGACCAGCGACCAGAAACATGGTTCTGGCAGCTCAGGAAATTACTGCTGAAAGTGAGCTGCCGTCCAAATTGGTAATAGCAGGAGCTGTGTGTGAAGGAGAAGGTCAGGACTTGTTTTGATGTAATGGCCATAGCTGTATGTCAGTGGAAACTTTTGTGCCCCTTTTTATCAGAAAAAGAAAAAAAAAAAAGACATTTTGTTGTGGTTTTCTGCCCAAATGCTCTTCTTCAAGATGCTCCCAAGGCGTGCATTCTCATTTATCCATCTCTGAAAGCCCATCTTTCAGAAGTGCTGGCCGGGATCTCGGGAGAGTTCAGCTGATTCTGTGCTTTGCCTCCCTTTAGGAGGATGCAAACGGTACTTTGCCTTTGTGAAATAGCTCTTTCCAAGCACGCCCAAGGTGGCAACGTCAGCTAGCCTTGGCCTTCCTTCCCCACGTGCAGGAGCAGAACAGTGCCAACAGCCAAGTGTGACGGGCAGATGGCCCTAAACGTGTGTTGGGGCTTTTTCCTGCTGGATGGGAGACGCGATGGGGACCCGTTTGGTCCTGTCATCCTCCAAGGGTGGCAACAAGGCATGCGGGATGAGCTTCTTGGCTAGCTAAACATCTGCTAGGTGACCCTCCTGCTCACCTGCACTGATCACCGACGAACCCAAAGCCAACGGAGGCAAGAGCAGCGATGGGATCTGTAGGCTAGGTCTAAATAATAAATATAAAAAAAGCCATCTTCTTTCTATTTCAACAGTTGTATGTTACTTATAAATTCTGGAAGCGCTCCAAGACTGGGTGACGCTCGAGAAAAATGGCTTAATAATCATTAAAAGGATCATTTTCCCCAAGGAGAGTGGATTTTAAATGGCACAAATGCCAACGGCTTTGGGTTTTATTATTGCTTTAGGAGTTCAGAGTCGAAGGCTTATCATCATGATAATAGCCTATGACTAAAGACCATTTGTGAGATGAACACGCTCAGAAATAATAGCATGAAGTTGCAGCCTCTTCACATTTGGGGCCGGCGTTTGATTCTCCACCAGGCTCTGGCTCCTTATGAAAGCTGCCAATCTCCGGCTTGGCATTCAGCGCTAAGTGTGAGACAGCCCACGGGCAGGAAAAAGGCTTTAAACAATGTTGCTATGGATATAAATGATGGAGCTATTGGTTGCGGTTATTTTTAGCACGCCGGTGCCAATTTATTTGTGCGGTCCTGGCGGCTCGCACAAAAGAGAAGGCAGCTTGCTGACTTGGGAGCCTTGGAGGAATGAAAAGACGGCCTCGACTTCTCCAGGCTGCTTGAGTCCATCTGAACCTTTCCTCCCAAGTTGGAAATGGTTTGGCAGGAGAGTTTGGTTTAACTCCTTGCTTCCTGCAGAAGCCCCGGACTGGCTCGTGCTGTCCAGAATTGCAAGGGACCATCCCGAGGTCCCCATCTCCAGCAGTGGTGGAGACACGCTTGGCGAAGCCCTCAATGGGGCTGCTGCAGGCGTGAGCTGAGGGGACACCATTGATGTTCTCCTGACCCAAGCAGGTCAGCCCCTGCTCTGCTCTCAGCTCTCCAGCAGGCTGGCCTTGCTTGTTAGGGTGAATCCCAGGCAAATTAAATCCTGAATTAACCACCGGGGGTTGTCCAGGCCTTCTAACACACCTTTTCCTGCAGAGCAAGATGGGCAGGGCTGGTGGTCCCTGCTCAGCAGCCCCTGCCAAGCCCGGACGATGCATCGACAGACCGTACCGCAGGCAATCCTGCCGTGAAGGTGATCTTGTGGTGCTTCTCCTACCAGGGCGGGAGCTTCAACCAGGCTTGTGTGCAGTCAGGAGCATCGAGAGGCTTTGGCTCGTGCAGGGGCCGTAAATCCGACTGCTGCTGATTTATGATGGCACCAACAGTTCCTCGCTTCCTCCTTGCCTCTGCTGCTCCGGCCCTGCCAAACGCTGCTCGTTTGCATAATCCTCCTTCCCATTAACGAGACTCTGAATCATATCTGCTTCCTTTCAGGCTGGTGGCCTCGCGCTCTGGCACGGGGACGGGCTGCTCTCTGCCACCGCAGAGCTGGCCGGTGAGGCTGCCGGTGGGGAGGGCAGCGAGACCCGCTGGCAGCGAGGGCAGGAGGACGCTCTCCCGCCCCAGCATCACGCTGCTGCAATTTCTGACCGTTTTGAGAGCAGACGGGCTGCTACAGGCTCAGACTGGGTTGGATGAAGATCCCCTAGTTGGGGTCTCTGTGCTTTCGGTGGGATGGATGAGCCGCCCGAAGCCCCTGTGTGCTGATCAGAGTCTGTGCAGCTAGCCCAGAACAGACACTTCTAAACGCCTAATTTTACTGTGACAAATCCCAGCCCACGGAGAAAGGCACCTGGTAATACCAAGACAATTGTATCACCCTCTGGATTTAAAATCACTCGAAAATACGAGGCGTTCAACTTCCCTCTCAAATTACAGCAGAAAAGGCTTTCAGCAGAATTCGTTAGTTGGATTAGACACACCGCGCCATGCTCCCGGAGCTGGAGAGCTGCTCCAGCTGCAGGACGGGATGCCAAGCCCTGGTGCCTGGCGGATGTCAGGCCTGGGGATGCTGCTCTGGGGCTTGCCCACCTTGGTTCTCCTAGCTTGGAGAGCCAGGACACCATCTTGACCTGGAGGTGTGGGATTTTCCCTTGGTGTAGGGTCCAATGCTCATGATGGCGTGTCCCACCATTGTCATTTTGGGGTTGCAGATCCCCCAGCGGCATGTCCTAGCAGGGGTGGGATGCTGCAGGCCGTCGGCTCCCGGGAGATACTCAAAGCTGAGCGGTGAACCTTATGGCACGGATTTCATTTGCTCCCCTGTCAGCTCTGCAAGGCGAAAAGCCCCACAGTGGCATAAGCTGCAAAGCTCTCGAGAGAAGCTCTTCCACGCCGCACGCTCCGGATGGCCCTGAGCCTGCCGAGCGCTTTGCTCCGCATTCAAGGCGGCCGCGTGCCTGGTAGGTGTCAGGAAAGGAGCAGGTTCTTTGTTTGTGCTAATTTGTTGCTTTGTTTTCCACGAGCTACTTTAATTGTAATTAAAACCCAGCAGTCGCCGGGGAAGGAGCATGTCGGCGCCGAGGAGCCGAGTTGGAAGTCAAGGGAGTGGTTGGTTTTCAGTCCCCTGCTGCGTTGCCCTTGGCTTCCCTTTCTAGCATTATCTGCATTTAAAATTAACGCTTGCTGCTGCCTGTGCTGCTTCCCTGCTCATTTTCTTCTCTTTGTGACAGTGAGTGGTGACTGAAGCCTGCCAGTTTGTCACACAGGTGAGAGACAATGCAAAATTCATACTCTATTTATACCGTTTGCAGCCTGCCTGGCTCTTTCCCTTCCATATTTAGGCTGAAATTCATTATCGGTTGCTGCGGGGTCCCGGCCAGGTCATCGTTGAACTCCAGGGCTCTGGAGTGCTTCCCAGCTCCTGTGCGTGAGTGAGGGTCCGGGCCACATCCTGACACTGTGCTGGGTGAGCCCCGAGCAGCCGTGGAGGAGCTCTACAGCACTGGTGTCTCTCACAGGTATCCTCACGTGGGCTCTGCCAGAGTGATTAGGCTGCCGGTCTCGGCTCCAGGCTCAATTCCCAGCTCTCTGGCTGTACAACAGAGACAACACTGCTCTCCGACCTTGCAAGGGTTTTGCAAGATAAATCTATTAAAGATTTAAAGACGTCAGCTCCCAACTACTCAATAAACCCCTGTTGATAATAAGGAACCAAGCGGGTCTTAGATAATGTTGGGTTTGGTTTCTTTTTTTGCTTTAACCCGTGCTTCTCCAGGCAAATGAATGTGAAATCCAATTTACTCGTATTGTCTGCAGGGCAGGACCCTCCCTGAGCCAACTGTAGGTGGGATTTGCTCTGAAAGCAACTATCCGAGGGAATAATTCAGCAACGCAAGCTGTCAGAGCAACAGGAACAAAGCGGTAAGATGGCAGGACGGAATAGCAAAAGGAAAGCAAGAAGTACCGTTGACGGTGAGCGTCACCTCCCGTTCTCCCGCGCCGACCCGTGGGACCACGGCTCGGCACACGTATTTCCCAGCGTCTTCCTGGCGGACAGACTTCAGGGTCAGCTTGTTCTCATTGCTCAGGACCTGGAAGAGAGGAGGGGGTTGCTTTCAGAGGGGGAAATGTGAAGTAGAACAAGAGATGTGAGTTAACAAGCTCCAGTGCAGCCCAGAGAAAATGAAGCAGATGAACACGAAGTCTTATGTGGCATGGAAATACCAATTATTGCTGTTGGCCAAGGAATAACGAAACGACTCAGTTTTGGCGAGGGTGGGGGGGGAATATAAGACATGTTCCTATTCATTTGAATTTTTACAAACTGCAGTTTTGCAAGAAGTTCAACATACAAGAGAAAAATTTCAGTGGCTGCAGTGACACAACAGCCCTGCAACCCGGAGCAGAAAAGCCTTTGAGAGAACCACACTCCACACTTGCACTTCCACCTTCGCGGGCGCAGGGGAGGCCGCCAGGATTGACTCGGGGATTTCAAACCCAGAAGTGGCGGGAGACCAACCTGGAGAGCTGGGAACCCCCTGGGAACCGGGTCTGGGTAGCCAGGAAAATCTCAGCTGCTTTTGGCAAGCCCTCCCTATGGACCGGCTGCAACGTGGCTATCAGCCACGCTGCCCTCCTGCCCCGGCAGTGCAATTAGCAGCTTTATTAAACCTTGAAAATTGCTGAAGCAGAGGGATCTGGCTGAGGCTGTCAGCAGAATCCCAGCACTGGTGGTATTTAAAAAAAAATGTGGCTGGTCTAAAAACAAATAGCAGCTTTTGGAACAATGTGTTTCTGAGCTGGAAACTCGTGCCTGGTGGCTAATTCCTCCCGGTTGCCCTTGCCCTCTCTCTCCCAGGACTCCGCAGGCAGGAGCCAGTCCATCACCTCTCCTTCCTCCCAGCACCCGCCTGCTCTGCTGATTGCTGCTCCCACAGCCGATGCCTGCGGGAACCAGTGCTCATGCAAAGCCCCGAGCGGTGGTTGGACGTGGATCTGGGTCTCCCTATAGCAAGAAGATGGGGGACTCACCCCTAACCTGGCACGAGGCAGAGACAGCAAGCTGCAGATCGCTTTTAAACCCACTGTTTTAGCATCGATTGCAAAGATTTCCATGCAAATGCCTTTGCCTACTTGGCCTCATCCTCTCTTGGGTCTCTGATTTGTTTCCTTCTGGGAAAGTAGGAGGAAAGAAGGTAATCTTTGTTGGGAGCCTGACCTGGCTCCAAAAGTGGAGGGGCTGGGAAAAAAGCAGCCCTGCTCCCACATCCCACTGCGACGGCTGGGCGCTGAGGGGCTTTACAAAGCAGCATCCCCTGCCAGCGCCCTTCGAGGGAGATGGAGGTGGCTCTGCTGGCCAGCACAAGCATCTCCGCTGGGTTAAACCAGCCGGCGGGTCTGTCCTGAGCCCTGAGATGCTCTAAGACAGCTAGAGGGAGCCAAATAAAAAGGGAGAAGGCTGTTCTGCCTGCGTGCTGCCTGGGCGCTGCCGGTTAGCGAAGGCAAGCCCTGACGCCGGCTTGGGCTGGACGGCAAGGGTCTGGAAGCCCTCGTCCTCCCTGTGTACGGCTCCTTTCAGCCACCCTGCACGCTCCAGCGGCTTTGAGAAAATGAAACAGCAGTCTACGGTGTGAGAGCGTTGCCTCTAATGATAATATCCCAAAGAAACAACAACTGCAGCAGCGGGATGGGAAACCACCCAGGGATTATTGACCCACTGGGATTCCTTAGCTGATTCGAGCCATCAGCTCTCCCAAGTCTATAATTACTTCCCAGGAGATGGCCTTCGCTGAGGTGATTGTGGTTTGGAAAAAATACCCCAGCAGTTAATGCCTCAATGTCCGCTCCCCTCCTCGGTCCGTGGCTGGGGAGCGGAGGTGAGGAGAGCGACTCAGCCCGTTCATCTCGCTCCCGTGTGAGTCCAGCTATCTGATGACACCTCGTCTTGAGCTGCATAAGTCAGCATTGCCTCATTGATTTCAGGATGCATCTGCCTAGATGAAGCTGAAAGATGCTTTTCAAACTCAAACCTGAGAGTTTCACGTCTCAGCCCTCCTTTAGCTTCTTAACGTGGCTTTGCTCGGCCCTCCTGTCTGTAAAGAGGGGATCAGAGTATCTTGCGCCTCCGTGGGCTGCCTGAGCCACGATTAATATTTGCAAAGCTCCTTACACTTTTCAGGACAAAAGAGATGTGGAGACGTCTGCTGGGCCAGATCCAGCCTCCCCCCACCTTGAGCAGCCTCCAGCCCACGGCGGAGGGGGAGATGGGGTGAACACGTTCGGATGGGAGCTCACAGGTCTGGAGGCCAAAAAGGTCCCAGAAAGGACCACACTCAGGCGGTTTGCAGAAGCGCCACCCGTCAGCGAGAGGTTAAGTGATGCTCTGGCCTCTGTTCAACCCTTCTGTTCATCATCATGGGAATCAATTCTCCTTCTGTTAGGACTCCCTTGCAAACATCTCCTGCGGGCGAGAGCTACGTGCACTCTGGAAGGTGGCTCTGACAGGGCTTGATGGGGCAGGGTCAGAGACAACTCGCTGCCTCGATTCCTCTGCGGCAGCGGTGGCACTGATTTTCAGGAGTCTGGTTTTCCCTTTGCCTCTTCCAAACGGGACTCCAGGCCCGACATTCCAGCCTGCCATCCAAATGCCTCACGGATTCACGCACGCTTTCATCCAAAATACTATAAAAGCAATAAAGCCTTTACTGCTTAATGCACTTCTCTGGACTAACTGGGGACACTCACCACAGCCTTGCAGACCCACACAGCCTGGGAGCCACTGCTCTGCAACGCCATGTTGACCCCTGCATCTGGGGGAACCTCGCAGGTCCAGCGGTTGTCCAGCCAGGAGCTCCCAGCCCGTAGGTATGAGCTTTGCTCCCAGATGGGGAGCTTCATGCAGTGTTTCATGCCCCAAATGTGCCATTCCCCACCACCCCGGCAGCGAATCTTACCACGCCTGAGCCTCGCTTCATCCAGACAATGGTGAGAGATGGGTTCCCAGTCCAGGCACAGTTGAAGACCGCATCTGAGCCCAGGTCAACGAGGAGGGACTGCGGTTCTGTTGCCATCCTGGGCCCAACTGCACAGAGGAGACTGGAGTTACTCCCAGTGACGGGCTGTGTCAACCAGAAACCCTCAAACCAAAGAGTCCACTGTGTCACAGGTGGTAGGTCTTGATGGACCTATGGGTCACAGCCATGTAAGACCCCCAAATAAAGAAAAGAGCCTAAGACAGGTGCCTGCTGCAACCCCAAAATGATCAGCTCCCCAAGGACCACCACCATGAGCTGCGCGCTTATAAGGCAGGAGGAAATCATGGGTCCCACCACCAAAATGTTTACGAAGTCTGAGCTGCAAGAGAGCCCAGCAAGTCCTGGTCATCCTGGACAAGTCAGACCTAGCTGTGTCCCCTTCCCGTTAATTTTTAGCAGCTCTGCTGGCCCTGCTTAGCCCTGGGAAGCCAGTCTCAAGCTGAGAGATTACTTACAGTAGACGTCCACAGTCCTGCTGATGTTTGTGCTGCCCAGAGCGTTGGTGACCTCGCAGGAGACGGGCTCGAAGAAGAAGGTGTGGTCCACAATGGTTTCGTAGAAGTCACCGGATGCTTCCTTTATAACCTGGCCTTTTTTTGCCCACCTGTTGAAGAAGAAAGATCGTCGTGGCGGTGCTGTTTGGTGTTGCTTGCCATTTACACATGTGTGATGGCAGAGACTCGCTTGCCCAGCACACAGCTCGTAGAGCCGAGGAGCAGCGGGCCATAGGGTGTCTGCTGCTGCCTTTGACTTTAAGAGGGACACGCACTTGTCCTCAGCATCGTTCGCATCATCCTTACATCATACCCCAGGATGTAAGGGTTATAATTGCAGATTTTGGAGGTGACACCAAATCAATGTATACATACATCCCTACTGAAAGCTTCTGAAAATAAACCAAAATTGCTATTTCCCTGCGAAAGCCTGTTTCACTGGAAATACACCTCATTCCTTAGAATAGTGGGGCACGGGTGGAAGACCTCAGTGATAGGAGGGATGGGACACGGACAGCCTCTGATGGAGAACCACGGTGCCAGGAGAGCAGTGCCTTTCTCAACGCTTACCCACCAGCACTGCTGGTCCTTCCACATCAAAACCACTAAAAACCTTTCCAGCTTCCCCCCACCTTCACCCTCTTCTTATTTTTTTTTTTTTTCCAATCAAAGAGAACTTTATCCCTTTAAGGCAGCTGAAATAACATTACCCTGAAAAGCCAAGCTGGCATTTGCAACACTGCAACTTGCAAATTGTCTTGGAGAACAAGCTGTCAACTCAGCACTTGAATTAAGCCGCTGTTTGCCAAACAATGAGCAAATGTGACCTAATGGGGCACCATCTGGCAACCTGCCACTCCGGAGCCGGTGGGAAAGACAGGAGATGCTGTCAGGCGGTGTGAAACTCTGCTCGCTCTTTAGGGGCAGGGAAAGAAAGCGCAGGCAGCAGCCTGGGGAAAAAAACCCACAGTAATCCTCCCAAAACAACTGACAGGTAAATTAGAGGGAAGAGGATCTCCCTGGGGAATCTCTCCCCCTGTTGTCTCGGGGCTGCCCTCCTCTGGTTGCACCGGATGGACTGGGATGTTCGGGTTGGGGAAAGATGCAGGGTGCTGGGAGCTGGACTTGCCCCATCAGGCGCTGGAGGGATGAGCCACGGATGCTGCTTCCCACGCAGGGTTGGTGGGGTGGTTTTGGGGAAGCTCTCCCCTTCGAGGTGAACAGCATCTGCTCGTGGTCCTCTCATGGATGTCCTGCCTTTCCCGCTCTCCTCTGCTCATCCCCACTGCTCTGCTATGGGTTCCCCTTGCGTTAACGCCAGACTCGTGCTGCCCCAAAGACAACCAGGTACAACCGGAGCTGCAGTGAACTCACACAGAGGGGCTGTAGGCACAGATGGCTTCCCCAAGCACCTCCGCGGGGCTGGAGCAAGCGAAACGCCGGCCCACGGCAGGCTGGAAAACGCTCTGACAGCGCTGCTAGAGCGAATTCCCCCGGCGCCTGCTAACGTGAACCTAATTGAATCAGGACAGCTGACCTGCAAGGCTTCACCCACCATCTAATGACACAAGCGTTTTGAAAGAGATGTATTAGCGGTACAGATGTGAGCTGATTTGTATGCACTTATCTGCTCTCTCATTTCATTTATCTTTGCACCTCTAACAGATGCTGACTGGCCACTTCAGCTTCCCTACCCTCCCTTCCTCCCCGGACTCCCCCTTCAATAATTAATCAGGAGACGCCGCTTTTATTTCTAGGGCTGCGCTTCGTGTGTTAATGAGGGTGGTTCCTTGTATGGAAAACCCAGCACAAGCAACACCGTCCAGGTGCTGCTCCAACGGTTTGAATGGTCCAGCGATGCTTTGGTGATGCCTTTCTCCTTCCAGGGGGAACGCCAACCCAAGCCAAGGGGCTTGCGAGGGCTCGGCCAGCAAGGCTGATCTCAGCATCACGCTTCCCTGCCTCCTGATGGGATCTGCCTTGCCCTGCTGCCTCCCTGCCGCAGGAACGACGCTGCCCAGCGCGGAGAGCATCTGCCAGCGCTGCGGCAGTAGCTTGTCCCTTGGGGATGCTTCTCCTCCCCAGGCTGTGGCAGGAGAGAGCCGGGGGGATCTGCCAGAGCCCCGATATCTCACCCCTGAAGTTTTGCACAGGTTGTGGGGTGGAGAAGAGACATGTCCTCATTGCCTCCTGTTTGGTTTGCCGGTCAAAAAGGCCTGAAGCCACATCTCAGCAACTTTTGACTAAAGAAAGCAAGGAAGGAAGGTAGAAAGCTAGAGGGACAGGGAAACTTCTGGTGAACATGGAAATACATGTATATATATACATGTAGCAGCGCTACAGGACTGGGGCAGAGTGGCTCAAAAGCTGCCCGGCAGAGAAGGCCCTGGGGGTGTTGGTGGACAGCCGGCTGAATATGAGCCAGCAGTGTGCCCAGGTGGCCAAGAAGGCCAACACCATCCTGGCCTGGATCAGGAACAGTGTGGTGAGCGGGACGAGGGAAGTGATCATCCCCCTCTACTCGGCACTGGTGAGGCCCCCCTCGAGTACTGCATTCAGTTTTGGGCCCCTCACTACAAGAAGGACATTGAGGTGTTGGAGCGTGTCCAGAGAAGGGCTACAAGGCTGGTGAGGGGTCTGGAGGACAAATCTGATGAGGAACGACTGAGGGAACTGGGGTTGTTCAGCCTGGAGAAGAGGAGGCTGAGGGGAGACCTTATCACCCTCTACAGCTCCCTGAAAGGAGGGTGCAGAGAGGTGGGGGCTGACCTCTTCTCCCAGGTGACAAGTGACAGGACAAGAGGAAATGGGTTTAAGTTATGTCAGGGGAGGTTGAGACTGGATATTCGGAAACATTTTTTCACGGAAAAATTAAACATTGGAATGGGCTGCCCAGGGAGGTGGTGGATTCATCATCTCTGGAGGTGTTTAAAAAAAGGGTAGATGTGGTACTCAGGGACACGGTTTAGAAGTGGGTTTTGTCAGGGTAGGCTAATGGTTGGACTCGATGATCTGAAAGGTCCCTTCCAACCTCAGCAATTCTATGATTCTATGATTCTACCCTGTACTTTTTGTCAGGAGTATGTCTGCTCCGTTAAGGTCCTTTTACAACTTTGTCCCCATAGAGGCTCCCAGCCACGAGCAGATTTCCAGCCTCTGAAGGGTCGTCTTCTGCTACTCAGGGAGGCACGAGGTACATGAAGCCATTTCCTTGCAGCAGTCAATGGGATGGGGAGAGTGTGGCACCAAACCTGTGAGGGAATCCAGCACTTCTCTTGTGCCTGGCACTTGCCCGGTTATTTTGAACAAAACCATCTTCCCAAGGACAAGAAGGAGGTTTCAAGATGAGGATAAAAGTGACTTGCGAGCTCTCTGAGTCATGTCCTCACAGCCTGCCTACATATCCTCCTCCCAGCAGAGACACGGAGGGCACCGGGGCTTGGAAATCAGACGGAGAAGTGTCAGGAGGTGGGTTCGAGCTGGGCAGACTTCAGGTGAGATCCTCCTGGACATTGCCAAAGATAGCAAAACGGAGGGCAAGGTTTCCAAGAGCTGTTTGACTTTGCAGCGGCTTGGGAAAACACACACCAACAACCATGGCACGGTGCTTTATCTATTTGTTCAAAACCGATCACTTCCGCAAAACTGGATTTCCCGAAAGCGGAGATGTGTCACAAACAGCAATTTTTCGTGCTTCAGCAGAGATCAAGGTTCTTGCTCCAGTTTTCCAAGACTTAACACTGCTAAATCAATGTGGCTGAACAAGCAGTATAGATCTTTTATAATGTCAAATTGGTTTTTAATAACGACAGCTGATAACCCTCTTGTAAGGCTTCCCGTGATGTGCTCATGGACAGCCGGAAGGCAAGTTATGCATGCTTTTAACAAGCCCATAACATGCCTTACTCACCTATTAACCTCTCAGTAATTATTTATAAATAGAATCTGAACAAAACGGAGCCGAGAAGATGCGGAGGATGCTCCAGCAGCCCCATGCACCACCTCCACCTCTTCAGCTCTTCGTGATTTCTTCCTAATGTCTCACCAGCCTTATTACATCGAGCCTGGCTCCCAGCCAGTGCTCCTTGTCCTACCACCCTTGAGAGCAGGGGTTTCTTTCATTTATATTGTTACCTTGAAGGTATTTATAGATTGCAAACGTGTCGCCCAGGGTCTTTTCCACACTATATAAATTTACCTCCTTTAGTCTCTTCTCGTATGACTTAGCCGCTAACTCACCTGTCATTTTTTTTGCTGCTGGTTTTCTTCCTAAGCCAAACCATATCGCAGGGGCGGTAGGGACAGGTCTGTGCAGGGGGAGCACAGCATCGTTGCGTCCCCCCCGTGCTGATATTGCCCCCGGAGAGGGGCAAGGGTCTGCCCTTGGGGATCCTGCCCAGAGGACCTGTTCGCATGATTTCCTTGGGCTTGCCACGCCGCAGGGAAGGACTCAAAGGTTGGCACAGCAGATGGGACACCATGGGATCCATCCCAGTCTCCCTGTGCTTCTCAGGTGGTCCCCACAAGGTGACAGTGGCAGTATCACCGTGAGATGCCTTCACTGCCTGCTCTCGACCACCGACAAGAGCCTTTTGAGGACCCAGCTCCAAATTCAGCATGTCTCCCTAGTATCCCATGTCCTATGGCCAACGCAGGCCTAGCATCCTATCTGCTGCTGTCCCTCATCCCCTTGGGCTTTGCACTTTTTCTCATCTTCCTTTCTCTTCACCAAGCACCATCTCAGCCTGTTTCCCCAGTTGGGCATTTCTTCCCATCCAGACTGAGTTTCATTTTGTTATTTCCTTCCCCATATTTCTAACTTGCGTTTGTTTTTCTCTGCCCTCTCCGGAGGGAATGCCCAGTGCCTCCCAATTCAGTATCTTCTGGAAATTGAATCGGCCCGGGTGATGGAGGAAAACAAATTTCAACCAGGAAACAGATATTTCGATCCAAGCTTCAAAGGGATTATTACAGACAGCAATGAAAAAACAGTGATTAAAGAATAAAAAAACCCCACACCTGTACTGGGTCCTTTTAACGCTTAAAGATAGGAGGGAGAGGAACTTTCTAAGGAGACATTCTCCAAGGAAATAGCATTTTTCTGACTCCATCGATCGCTTCCCAGCTAAAAGTGCACACAAACAAATAAGAAAGGACAGTTTGGGATATGTTAGCTCACAAGCAATGCCACGGCTTTGTTTCAGTTTTCATACGTCAGTGTTTCTTCAGCAGCCTGCTCTGGTTTCCGAAGGAAACCTGCCAAAAGCCAGGATGAAGCATCCGTGCTTCCTCCCAGGGTCTCAGTGGAAGATGCTCAGCTGAGTTTTCTTCTGCACAAGGGGTTTTTACCCAGCAGCTCCATCACTTATCCCCAGGGATCCCATTTCTGGCTGGGCTTCCAGGCATGTGGAGCCCACGAAGACCTAACCGCGTTCACAACAAGAGCATGACATGCCCTATAGTGTCGGTACATAGAGGAGCATCGCCAGCGAGCACTTCATCTGCCTGAGCGCTGCCCAAGCTCGCCGTAACAAATAAATTCCTCTGTCTGCGGTACAAGGACTTGTAATTCTTCAACAAACAGCTTGCGTGAACAAGCTATTTACTTTACAGCCCTGGGAAGGCTGTAGCGCTTGTACGTACTCTTCTTTATAAAGCTCCTTGGCCACAGCCGTCTCCGGCAGCGCAGGAACAACTGCAGGGCATCACTAGCACCCACCCCGCAGCACAGGGATGCTGGGGCTCTCTGAACTCTATAATGCCCCATCAAGCACTACTTAAATCCATACTGCAGGCTCCTAGGGAGGTTTTTTGCAGTTGCCGGCAGCACGCGCGCTCCTTGAACCAGACCTCCCGGCAGATCGGCTGCTCTGATGGCGTACAACCCGGGGAAGTGGAGTGTATCGTAATTTTTAATTAACAATGCAAAATAAAGCAGTTGCTTGCCATATAAATTGTGTTTACTAAGAATGACTTAAAATAGATAAATATTTTCTTGGACGCATTTTAATTGCTCAATAAAAGTACCAAGAACACCCACAAATACCTTAAATAAATGCATGGCTCACGGAATGAATTAATTAACATTTCATTCCTGGGAATGGCTATTAATTGCTACAAATTGCTCGGAGAATGGGTTTTGTTGCTTTATTGCCAGCAGTACCTTCAATTCCTAGTGCCGTAATGTAGCAGTCCCCTCTCATCCTCAGACGAGAGCCGTCCCCGTGCGGGATGCTGCGAGCACCACCCTGCATCCCTCCGCTGCCGGTGGGGGGGTACCCCGTAGCCCTGGTGTTCCCCGTGGGGAGGAGCTGATGGAGAAGGATGGTATTTCATGGACGATGTGCTGGCATCCCTCGGAGGTCCGAGATGGGCAAGGACAGCGGATGGCTCACGTTGGCAGCTCCACGTTTGCAGAGCATCTCCCGGGAGTGACAGTCTTGTGAGAAATGATTGAGTGAGCAACACAGCCCGAGCAGTGTCACGCTACCCCCCTGCATGGCTCCAGCGTGATGCATCGCGCAAATTATTTCTTTATTAAGACTAAATTTCCATAATGGTGATCTATGGGGCTATTCCTCTTCTCCTGCCTGCTCCCTCCCTAATGAAGACATGTGGGCCCTGTGCGGTTCCTCAGCCGCATGTCTGCCATCCTCCCTCCGAGCCGATATACAGCGGGTTCATTTATCAGCCGGTGCAGGCGATAGGTAATCTCTCCGCCATCTAAATTACAAGGCTAGGTCTTCCAGCTTGGGCTTCAATCAAGTTCAGGAGGGCAGAGCCTTGCCCAAATGCCAATGGCTGGCCAGTCCTCGAGCACACAGGTTGGAGGAGCAAAGGTGATGGCACCCACCGGGGAGCCGTGCTGCTGGGGGAGGCCACCAGTGGCTACCCCCGACCCAGGAGATGGGATGCTCAAGGAAAGGCTTCCAAGCCTCCAGCTCCTGTCCTGATGAACCTCCATCCATGGATGGCTGCTGCAACAACGCAACAACGGCCTCTTCCCAAACCCCTCTGTCCCTGACACGGCATCGGCTCTACCATGAAGTGAACCCCAGGTCCTAATGGTGGAGATGCTGCATCTCGGAGCATGCCAGCCTTGCTAATCTCCTTCTGCCTATTTTATTTTTTGTTTCCCATGTGGCTTTTCTTCAGAAACAAATAAACAGTGACAAAGACTGTAACCTTTTCTGGAATTTCAAGAATTCAGACTTGAATCCCAGACAAGGTCATGTTTGGTGTCTGATTGCGCTGGCTGTGATACACCAGTTGCTGCTACTGGGGTTTGATTGTTTTTAAACACTCCGGGGTTTTGATGATAATAATAACACCTCGCTGTGCAGAAGAAACCTCTGGTTTGATTTCCTATCTAATCTCAGCTTCGGCGTTCCCCCTCCTGCCAAGCCAGGAGGCCGGCGATGAGCCTGATTGCTCATCAAACTGCAGTCTTTAAGGGAGGTGCCTGTCTTCCGTGCCCGGGCTTTGCATCTCCTCCTTGCCATCAGCAGGTGCCGAGAGTGGGAAAAATCAGTGAGGGGCTCCTTAGAGCTCCCCAGATCATGCCTGAAGATACGCAATGGGAGTCCAGCTCTCCAGAGAGTGTCAGGATACCGGAGCAGAGATGGGCAGGACCACCCCGAGGGCCAGGTCTGTGCTGCCCATGGCACGGGAGCCTGGAGAATCCAGAGTGAGACGGTTTCTCTCTCCCAGACGGCACAATTAAAGCTGTGTCACCGGCACAGCCTGTACAAGCCGCGGTTCATTTTGGTGAGAAAACAATCAAAATAGCTTTTCGCTTAGCACAGTGATCAGAACAAATTGGCTGCAGAAGTGGAGGGGAAGAAGTAAACAAAGCTGTTAACTTGTCAATGACTTGACTGATCAACCGTTGTAAATAGTTAAAGCTGGCTGATGAGCCGTGCAGATAATCAATGGCTTAACGCTACGCACTGCAGCCCAGGACCGGGCACGACCGGGGTTTGCAGCTGGAGCTGCAGAAGATCCAGCCAGGAGCGTGCCACATGCACCTCTGCTCATGCCAGAGACGCAAAGTGGCCATGGACCCCATGGGTGGCTTGGCCGGGGGACGGTGAGAAATAATACCCGCCTGGTGCACGTGCATCCCATGCTGGACCACGTGCCTGAGCCCCTGATATCCGCAGCACTGCGGCGCAGACCGTAGAAGATTACAGACACTGGCTTTTGCAGCAGGGAGGTGTTGGCCGAAGCGTGTCCCATCGTGCTTCCCTGGCTCCCTTCCCGGCACAAGGGGCTGGTAGGGATGCTCATCCCCTCTGGAGGTGCGCTGGTGGAAAAGCTATTACTATTTCAAAAGAAAAGCACAAAACTTCACTGGCTGGGTGATTCCTTCTGTAAATCGAGCTGTTTTCTTGACAGATCAAAACAAAATGCAGACGCTTTAGATCTGGCGCTCTTTTAATCCCACTGTTTAAAATCCCCCCTCCGCCCCCACCCCCTCACACGAGAGGGCTGTACACCAATCCTGTCCCCATTAATCCCTCTTCTGCTGCTTCTCTTGCCACGACGGATGCTTTTCTTCCCCTCTCCTTTCACAAGCCCACCCTCTTTTGCAATAACTCCTCTCCCTTTTGCTCCGGGGTCACAGGATGATATGAAAATCATACTTTCCCCCCCCCCAAGTTAAATTACTAACATTAATTCCCTGATTTTTCTAGGTGCAGAGAAAGTTTAAAACCATTCAGATGGGTCTGAAGAAGCAGGCTACGACAGCCAGCTGCCAAAACTGCTTATCCTGGGGAAATACTGGGGATGTGAGTCACCCCCTAGTCCTGGATGAGCTTAGAGGTGTCGCCTCTCCTGGGGGGATTTTACCCCTTCGGCAGGGATGATGCATTTCATTTCTCCCACCTACATCATCTTGACTTATCCCACCACACAATAGACATGACTAATAGCTTAACTATTATTTCTTGCGTGGATCGGGTAATCCAATTTCATCACGTGGTTTGTGTTTCCTCAAGTCGTTTAACGGGATTAGTCCTTTCTGGGGTCTTCCTACCCCACTCCACCCCCGTAGCAGAATTTCTTTAGCCAGATTTATGGATGCTGGCACACTGAAGCGCTAATTCGCCGCCGTGTTTATCCTCCTGCTTAGCGCAAAGTGAATCTGTGCTGTGAAACTGTTCAAACCCGCCTTTCCCTCTACTACAGCTCCTATTTTTCACCTAAATAACATCATCCGTGCTTGTGGCCTTCACAACTTTACACCTTGCCGTGCAATTCCTTTGGGGTTTATAGAAAAAAAACCCAGTGGTAAATGGAGACAGAAAACCCCAGCCCTTCATCAGCATGAGAAATCTCCTGCCAGGGGTTTCTCAGAGTCGGCACTGGGCTGAGACCGCATGTTTCGGATCGCTGAAGCTACCTAATCCACATGCTTCAGGGCAGAAGTGATGGGCACACAGGCAGGAACGGCTCCTGCCTTCCTGAACACTGGATTCATGCATGGCCAGAGAACTGTTGGGTAGCTGAGGCTTTTCAAAGGGTTTTCTCTTTCTTGGCTGACTCCTAAAGCTCCTCTGAGGCTTTGATCTGGGCTTGATTTTGGGACGGTTTCAAGGGCTTTGTGATTTGATCGCTGTAGTGCGAGAGGGCTTCAGCACGCACCCAGGTTGACCTCTCGCCGGCATGGAGAGAGGAGACAGACCTCAGGACAGGTTTATATTAACTCTTCAAGGAGGGTGACCAACCCTGCTTTGGACACGGTGCCCACCAGCCTGAGCCAGCTCCCTCTGACTTTCCAGCCCCAGCTCCGAGCAAACTCACCGAGTCCCCCTAAAAGCCCGCCCTTCCCCATGACAGCTGCTGTTGCCATCCCATCATTCAGGCTCGCATTTTAGGCTCTATCTGTCTGAATTTTGGCACGTCCTCAGGTTGGTGTGAGGCACAGCTCCTTCTCTGGCAGGTTCCTTGGCCGGTCCTGCCAGAACAGTTAATTATTCAGGGCTGAACTGTGTCTAGATCAAATGATTCAAGTTAGGATTATCAACAGAGGCAACTGTGCTCAGAGGAACGCACCCCAGGTGAAGACGGGCTGAGTCCTAATTATGTGGGAATCTTCTCACAGAAGATGCCAAGGGCAGCAATTTCTTTGTTAATCCAACATGGGCTCCCACTGGCTGAACTGCGAGTAACTTGGGGATCTGGCAATTCATAAGGAGGAATAATAAATGACATATCCAGAAATGCATTCCTGTTGTGCTAATGCAAACATACAGGCAAAATACTGGTAGAGAAGTAGAATAAAGTTGCAAGTTCACCAAAAGATCTGCTCATCTTTTCACTATGAAATACATAAATCCATCCATCCCTCCTTCCCTCCCCAAATTTATGCTCAAGTCACTATTCTTGGCCAAGCCTCTTGAATCCCCTTAGACCATCCCAGTAACAACACTGCTCTTCTCAGCCATGTCACGAGAAAACCATCAAATGTGGTTGCGTACTGGTACAACAGACTGACCCGTAAGAGCTATGTGATTATCTATTGCCTTCTGTATAAAACAACAAGAAACAGCATTTAAAAAAAAAAAGTCTCCAAAAGTAAAAACCATTAAGTCCTTAATTACACACTTCAATAGCAAAGCAGAGCTGAGCAATAAGCATTGCTTGATGCTTTACAGACAAATGGCCTTCTAATCCAGAGCCGACAGCTTGTGTTCGTCCTTTGCTTTAATATTTGCCAACAGCTTCCAGAGAGAGTTTGCACAGGAACACAAACCCAGGGATAACTTCATGACCTGGAGTTAAGAGAGTTAGTCCATGATCTGACACTGGATGAGACCAGAATCCCTTTCTGGGTCTTTCTGGGATGGGCTTTGCAAGGCTAGGTGCTGTCTAGAGCAAGCAAGCATGCCAGCACAACTTCATGCCAGGCGGAGAGCAGGATGCACAGCACGTCCTCGCTGCAGCTACCAAAATCACCCAGGTTTGGGGAGGAAAGGCTCTCCTGCTGGAAACTGCCCCAGCTCAGCTTATGCCAGCTTTTTGCTTGCTTTCCCCTGGATTTGCTGTTTCCCAATGATCCCAGCCTGACTTCCCAGCCGAGGAAGCCTGTGCGACGTTTGCCCAAGCTCAGCAGCGCATCCACTCGCCAACAACCTCCATACGGCAGGATGAGCCCTCTGACTGCCAGTGCCCAAGACCAGTCATGTATTGGGAAATTACTGGGACACGTGTTCCTGGGGGGCGAGGGGGACCCAATGGGTTTATTTTGGGATGCCAATGTCCACCGGGTTTTCTTATGCCATGCACGTTGTCCTACATTTTGTAGCTATCCTGACAGCTCTCTTAAGCAGAGCCATTTCCAAGGATGCTGCTTGGGGAATTAGTCAAACGAACAATAACTGAGACCGACCGCAATTATCAAGTCACCACTGGTTTACTGGAGCAGAGATGGTGATGGTAGATGCTAACAGCTTCGTCCTCCATTTAACCCCCCCTCTGACCCCTAAAAACTGCAATAAAGGAGCAAAGAGGGAATCACGAAGTGAAATCCTTTAGCAAAGCACCTGCAGGGCTGAGGTGGGTGCAACCCTTGATCCCATCCCGGGTGCTTCTTGCACACCCTGCCTCATCGTTCACACCGTGCTTGTCCCTGGCCACGCTCCCCACCCTCCGGCATGAAAGCAGAAAAACCTCAAAGAGAGCTGAAGGCCTCTTAAATCAACGTCTTTCCCAGCTCGGAAGCTGTAAGAGGATTCATTATTTATATCGCAGAAACACAAAAGCTTAGCATATTTTAAGCTGACTGAAACGACTTCAAGGCAACTGTTCCTCTCTCTTCTTTTTTTTAAACTAAATACATTAAGATGTCTCCAAATCGAGCGGCAGGAGGAAACTCTCTTTTTCTTCTGAAAGAGAAAATAAAATGGAGGGGTTGAGGGAGAGAAAGAAAAAACCCCTGTGATCCAGCTTGGGATCACCAAGGAACACCCATCAGGGGATGATCCCTGTGAGATGCTGGCATAGCCCTTAGACAGACTCCTTCCTGACGTCAGGATGGCAGCAGGAGAGGTGAAGGAGGCATCTCTGCTGCTTCTCAAGTACAAGCACACGCAGCCCCGTCCTTCAGAGGCAGCAGGAGAGGAGGTGCTGAGTGCTGGGTGTCTTTCTTTTTTTTTTCCCCTCTTCTCCCCCTTTTTACATTTTCAATTTAGTCACAGCATCTCTAATTTCCTTAGATCTGAAGCCACCTCGTGAGACTGGAAGGGAACGATATAGAAGAAAGATGAGGGGAAAAAAACACCAGTAATCTTGTAAAAGTCAGTTTTGAAAAATCAATTTTCTTGTGTGACAAGATTTGCTTAAGGCTTTTCGTTCTGTGAAATCAGCCCATCATCCTGCGGGAACGCATGAAGGAAGTGGCAAGTGTGGTTTGGAATAACTCAGATTAAAGACTGCTAAATTAGGCTTGAGAAGCTGCCACCTTTCCTTGCAAAGGCAGAGGAGATTTGGCTAGACGATGCTCCCTTCCCAGTCACCTTCCCAGTCACCGTGAGCCTGTCTTGAAGGAAAGGTGACCAACGAGTCTGGGAAAACACAACCCTCAGATCTCTGTGAGCCCTACGGATGTTTGGAAGAAGCGTCAGCAGCTTTGCTTGGTAGCAGACCGTAAGGTCTTTGCTAGCGCCCAGAGATCTGGCTGCAAAGTTTGCTGGAAATTAAAGGTTTTGGGGATGGGTTCAACCCAACACTGGGAAACTGCAGCACACGAGCAAAGTCTGTAAGGCTTGTGGGGCTGCCAACCCCTGCTGGTGGCCCTGACCGGGATGGGGACGGCCACCGCCATGGTGAACCCCATGTTTCAGTGAGCCCTCCCGAATCGCACCGCCAAACCCCTTCGCCATCCCCTTCCATTGGAGAGGCTCCATCCAACACAGCGGTTCGGGCTGGCTGCTTCATCACCCATTTCATTTGGTACCTTTAATCATTTCTACATCAGGGAGCGCTGCTCGAGAGTACAAAGCGCTTTCCTTCCCCTCCCCCCTTTTCTTTTTTCCCTTTCCAGCCATCTGACTCTCCTCTACGCTCTCTCCTAATTAGTTGGAGCTGCCTCCGAACATCTCCCACCCGCTTGTTTCCATTACCCTGACAAGCCAGGGAACGGGAAGACAAATCTCCCCGTCCTCACACCTCCGTGAGCGAAGGGAGGCTCTTCCGACCTCATCTCCCCGGTCCCACCTGGAGCCGCCTGCCTTGGCGGAGCCCCCCCGGCAGCCCAGCCTCGCTTCCCGGCGGCAGGGATAGCTGTGCCTTTTCATTTTACTTCTTCTTTTTTTTTTTTTTTTTAAGCCTGTCTTTCCCTCTTCGCCTGCCACCCGGCCGCGCTTTGCTCCCTGTCAGAGGGAGCTGGCAGATGGGGCTGATGCATCATGAAGGAGATCTGAAGAATTCATTTCCCCTTATTTTTTTTTCTTTCCCCAGCTTTCATTTTCACTTCAGAGCAAAGGTCCAGTTGTCTGGGAGGAAGCTACAAAGACAAACCCGGGCAGGAAAACAGAGATAGTCAGGAAAAATGTTACAGTGCCGATAACTCGAGACCTCTGTGTGCTTTGCATTCATTTCAACTCCCGCTTTAGCTGCATTTTGTTATGTCTATAAATTAGATTTATTCCACTGCTGCTGTGAAATGCCTGCGGGCCCCTTCGCCGCTCCGGCTTCTCTTGCCTCCCTTGCCGAGTTTGGCTGCGGGAGGCAGCGGGAGAGGTGACAGCCCTGCCGAGGGACGGCATATGGACTCGCAGCGTCCTGCCGCTGGACAGACGGCAGCCTCGGCCGTCGGAGGAGGAGGGAGCAGATGGGAGCAGGGGGGAGGAAGGCAACGAAACCAAGGAGAGCCTGCACAGTGGCGTAAATGAGCACTTCCTCCAAGCTGGACTGAAGGAGGGAGCTGGTTCGGGGGGAGAAGGTCCTAAGAGTGCCAAGAAATGGCTGCAAAACCAGAGTAACCGTTCCACCTGAAGATGCTGAGATGCCTCTTGCCTGGACCAGACGTCTGGTGAGCTGCTCCCCACATCCCCCCTCTGCAGCCTCCTGGTCAGCAGGGACCCCCGAGGCTCTGCAGGACCACGTGGGGCTGCCCCGGGTCCCCTTGCAGTCTGCAGCGGAAAAGTCCAGGTATTTTTTTCCCCTGTGAGTGTGACACTGAGCCTGATGGACATGGGGGAGCGTGCCCATGCGCCCACGGACTTCACACCTCGTCTGCGGTCACTGGCTGCTCTGCAGTGTGTCTCAAATCCTTGTCAGTCCCTTTTAAATATTAATAGAGATGTGACTGTCATTTAGTAAGAGCTTAATATTGCAGATCCCCCTTCCTTGGCAGAGTCTGCTGGGGAGAAAAAAACCCGTGCCAATTAGGTAGCGGTCTCAGGGACCAGAAGCTCTGGGGGATGCAGGGTACAGGAGGGACGTTCACTTTTATTCTGTGCCTTTCATGAACGGGCAGAAGAAAAGTAAGCAACATACCAAACATACCAACACCCAGGAGATGTTTTCCAAAGCCGTCTGAATTTCATACTGAAGTATATTCAGGTCTTATAGTGCCAGAATAGGGAAAACGGTTGCTGCTGTGGCTTGGCTGCAGGCAGCGCCAGGCATGCCCATTAAATGGGTCATTTGCCACTTCTCCATCAAAAGTTGCCAATGAAATGCATCGCCCTGAATCTCTGCATCAGCTTTCCACGATCCAATAATCCCTTCTGGCCTTTACAGCCTACGGATCTGTGAACATATTCTGCGGCAGCTAAATGGAAGAGGCAGGGACAACTTTGGTGTCATGGAAGAGCATTAAACTTCAAATGTGCCTTTCCCGGGAACTGAGATGTTGTGCACATCCAGAAGCCCAGCTGACCAAGTGAAGGAACTATGAAGAGCTAAGCTGGAGGAGAGATCTCCTCCCGGTGCCTGGGGTGATTTATCCTTCTGCTCAATGGTCCTGGCAGCGGGAAACAATTCCCAAGACTCTTCCTTCCCTAAGATCTGAGTTCCTCAGCTCTATAGATGAAGTATGTGGCTTCATTATGATCAGACGAAATAGGATGCATCCATCAGCCCAGCTCTGCTCACTGCCTGGACACGGGGGTTGACTCCCTTCACTTGAATCCTGCTTCAGACGCATCCCTGGGGACAGCCCTCTGGCAGGGGGGACCCCATCCAGACAGGTCTGATCCCTGAGGAGTGAGCCTGAGGAATTAAGGCTGGGAAACCCTGGGTCCTGCACACGAGTCGGTGACTTGCTGCCCTTTGCTCTGGGCTCTAACCACTGCTATAACCACATCCCTAGGGCAGGGGCTGTCTCTGCCCTCTTGCCTTGGGGAGCTGTTTTGGAGAAGCTGGGTCTATGTGTTGAGCCCATGACGGACTGATGGATGGTCCAGCCAGCCACGCTTACTGGGGCAGTAAAGGTGCAACGGTTCGCGCTAGCCAAGCAAGGGCTGGCCATCTGCTCATCCCCTCCTCCATTCCCCATCCCATTGCTAAGGCTCTCCCAGTTTTGTAATGCTCTTGGCTTTGCTTCTCTTCTACCCAGTGCTGGGTGAGCAGCAGCACGCACTCTTATCGACTGGCTCTTTGCCACGTAGCAAAGCAGAGCCACGAGGGAGCTGGTTCCAGTGTCTGAGCAAACTTTCAAGCCACGGCGGTGCTGTTTCTGGCAGGACACAGGGCACGCACTCTCGGAGAACTTGACTTCTCCGTGGCAGCCTGAAGCGTCTCATGAATAAGTCTGGTGAGATGCCAGCAGGTCCCAGAACTGGGCAGACGAGACCCAGACTAAAAAGAGCAGCAATGCTCTGTGGCGTTTTAACTTCTCCTCTGGGTTTGTTAAAACAAAATGTGGGAATGCGCCTCCATGGAATGAAAGCCTCCGAGATGGCACGGTGTAAGACAGACAGGCCAAAGCACAGCTGATCTGTATTGTTATTTTCTCCTTCTCTTCTCAGAGCTCCTTGATATCAGGTGCAACTTTTCCATATATACCTGAAACCCAACAAACCTGCCACTTTCTCCCCCGAGACCAGCTGCCAAAACGCTCATAGACCTGTACTTGGACATGACAGGCAATTCTTGAAGGCAGCAGATCTACCGAAGGCGCTTGGGCTCTTCACCCGCACGACTGCCCGAGGCTGGGTGGGAAATGCCCACCCTGCGTCCCAACTAGAGCCAGGACTGCGTGGAGCAGGCTGGAAGAACGGGCCCGGCACTGCATCTCTTCCCTGTTGTTGCCCCTTTGAAACAGCAACAAGTCATATCTTTTTGTTTTCCCCCGCGCAAAGGCAGAGGGAGGTGAGGACACTGTCTCCCATCAGGTGCGTTTGAGCGCCGCCACCTTTAAAGAAAACCTCTTTAAGAAGCAGTTAGGTTTGGATTAATATTTGATGAGGGACAGCATGCTGTTGGTTCAAAGATAAAACAGTGTTTACCAAACAAGAAGGTCTCTTCTGCAGACTGGAACCCACTGAGCAAACAAACAAACACTCCTGCCGCAAGCCAAGCCATGCGGTGTGTCGGTGATGATGGTGGGGCTGAGGACAGAGGGACGCCGTGGGCTGGCTTGGAGCTCCGGCACGGCCTGACTGGGCACCCTGTGATCCGGGAAGATGGCGTGGCTCAAGCCCTCACCTGCGGCTGCACTTCACCAAGCTGGTTGATGCAGAAACAGCATCAATATTTGGGCAGGCGGCACCTTCGGCTTCAGCCCAACAAGGGCAGGTGGATCTTGCTTGGACCGCGCAAAATGCAATCCCCCTTCTACTGCAGGAGGGGGAAGAAGTGGTGTAGCACCATCCCCTGGGTAGCGGTTAAATAAATGCTTCCCAGCTCCTCCTGACCTCTGCTTCTGCTGCAGCATCAGCTGGATCTTCTGCCATGTCCCACACAATTATGGAGAGTTGTGCGTGTTGTTCACAGCTGCCGTACTCAACGCCCAAGCCAGGCGCCTTGCAGCAGCTGGGGAGGGATAGTTCTCTCTTTCCCTCTCTGTCCGTCTGTCCGCCAGTCCCACATCTTGTTTTGGAAGTGCAGTGGTCCCTAGAACTGCAGCTGATGCTGGAGGGTGGCTGGAAATGTCCCCCCTCCACCACCCCGTAACTACAAAGACAACATTATTTGCGAAGGTCTCTGCTAGCCGTGGGGGTGAGAGCACTGTATCAATGCTCGAGAGTGAGATATGTACGATTGCCCTGCCTGTACCAACTCCCCATCGCTCTGCAAAAATAATCATTGTCGGAGGAGCCCAAAAGGCTGAGGGACTCTGCCTCTTGCAATATTAAACTTTCCCATTTTCTTCTGCCACTTTAAAGATTCTCTTTCTTACTGCGAGTGATAAATAATAACAGCAAAAAAACACCCCACAGACACACAACAGACATCAAAAGCCAAGAGAAGATTGGCAAATAGAGAGATCTGAAGTGAGCAAAGAGGACGCCTGGTTGTGAGTCGGTTCACGTAGCCCCGACTTCTGTTGCTTTCCATTAATTTTATCCGCCATCACAGGTGGCAGAACAACGGCGACAGCTAATTACTCTCTCTCGCTTTCCCTTTCTTGCCCGTTTGCTTGCAGCAAAAGAAAGTCAGTAAATTCCCAAATTCCCCCCCCTCCCCGTCCCAGAATCGTCCACCGAGAGGCAGGAGCGCGTGGGAAGCGTGTTACTAGAGGAAGACGAGGCGGTGCAATTTGCCCGCACATATGCTCGCTGCCTGGTGGAGCCGTTTGCTGCCGCTGCTCCTCCAGCCTGGCACCGTGGCTACGTGACGCTCTGCCTGCAAACGAGCTGGCAGAGGCAGGCAGAGGCTCCAGGCACGGGGAGAGGAAGGGGCAGCTTTCCCCCACCATCGATGGGACACCGGAGAGCCTCTTTGGGCTTCCAGCCCGATGGCCATGGCGCTAAAGCAGCCGGGGACACATCCACGGAGGTGCTGCCAAGCAGCCCAGGTCCCCTTGAGACTTTCTCGAGCAGAAGAGGCTGCAGCGAGGAGCTGCGGAGCAGCGTTTCGGTGGGCTGAGCTGCTCTTTAGCTGCAAAGGGAACGCGATCCCCGAAGGGATGGCATAAACCCAGGCCAGATGGGGTATAAGACCCTATAGAGGCCATAGGATAGGTCTGTGAGAAGATTGCTCTCAATGGTGAGAGGGGAAACATGCAACCGAGCAAGAACCTTGCCGCCAGGGTTAATTCATCCCTATGCCAAAAACACCCCACTCACGCCTCACTGCGACACCTCGCCAGCCCTCTGCCCGACTTCCCCCCCGCTTGCTTTTGGTGACACCAGCCTGTCCCACGACTGAAAACGAGTGACAGCCCAGGTGACATCGTGGGCGAACAAAATCCCCTGGGGAAAAGAAGATACTCCTTGTCAAGGGATCGCTGCTGCCAGCGAGGGAGGAGGAGTGGGACTTCAGCTCCAGCTTCAGCTGCCGGGTGTCCTCAGCTAAGAAAAGCAGCAGAGGAACCGCGTCCCCTGCAAAGGACGCCCCTACCCCAGCCCTGCCTGCCCCCCAACATCATGAGGCGCCAGCGAATTTTAAGGCTTTTAAGCCTTAAGGATTCTGGCTTTTTCTCCCGTTAGAAAACGTCACTAAGGCCAAACATTTTGCGGAAACCTGACAATTTTGACAAAATGTCATTAAATCCCCCCCCCCCCAGAAGAGAAGGCACGGCGCAGGCTGTAACTTTCCGCTCTGGCTCTGGGAGCACATCGCTCCAAGGTCTCCTTTCTAACCAGGTTTTCCTCGCATTAAAACCCACACGTGTGTGATGTATTATATACGAGAGCAGGAAGAAAACCTCTCAAGGAAAAAGCAGCCGCCTTGATTTCATCAAAGCTACATTCTCTACGGGGGGGGGGGGTTGGGTGGGGGCAGAAGGAGATTTTTGTCTCCTGGGAAATTTTGTTGAATTTTGCTTCTTACCGCCCTAACGAAGAGAGTGAGGGGTCTGTGCTTAAAACCCCAGGACCGGCTTAGCAGCTTATCGCTAATGAGCAGCACGGTTCACGGACGCTTCCCAGCCGAGCATCTTTGGGTGAAGCCTTTGGGTGAGACGCTCGACCTCGCTTGCTTTTCCCAGCCAGAAAAACCCGGGGTGCAAACCCCATGCAAAACTTATCGCCCCTTGCAAATTCAAGCAAGGTGACGGCTTGCTCGTGTATTCAAAGCAGGGATGGCCCTGCGGAGCTGGCTGTGGATTTATGCCCAGAAAAGGGGATTTATGTTGTTTAGACATTTTTCCTTTGTGTTCAGAACTGTTTACTGACAAACATATTGGGAGGTATTAAAAATAAATGTCGGCTGAAGACCAAGATCTGGTATCTCTATCTGAGGATGAGGGAAGCCATAGGAGATATATTTGAGTGGTTCTCTCCCTTTGGAGAATAAAAAATTCACACTTTCTCTCTATTGTTTGGTTTTAAGGCAGAATAAGTTCGTTTTCACCAGTGACGGGGTCCTGCGTGGCCCTGGGGATGACACCGAGCTCACGTTCTGCCTTTTCACACCTCCAAGTGTCTCAGTCCTGGGATTTTACACATCTCACCCCTTTACCCACCTTCCCTCCTAGTCAGTGGCGAGGTGCAGGGGGCTCCTCGCTTGGATGTCCCGCTCCGGAGGACTCCAAGCTGCGGTGCCGAAACATCTGCTGCCTTTACATAGTTAGTGAAGAGCTTTGGGATCTTTTGGAAGGGAAATGAATCCCCCCTCAATCAATCAGAGCCATTAAGTGGAAGGAAGTCCTGCCGAGCGCTGCTGAATCCTGTTTGCTTCTCACAGTGTTAGGGAAAAAGCCTTGTGTGTTGTTAACGTGTTAAAGAAACTTAAGAAATGAGAAACCCAAAGGGCTTGGATTTGTCATGCCTCTTCCCCCCCTCCAAAAAAAAACATCCCTGAAACCATCCCAACCAACCTGAAAAAAATGTGCAATTACTTTTGATAGCAAAGTCTATCATGAAACGAACCACGAAGCAACTTTGCCGCAAAGCAGAAATCCCAACGCTCAGGCAACAGGGCGGGTGACGAGACACGAGGCCTTGGGATGGGCGAGAAGGAAAGAAGAGGGCTGCGGGCAGCATTTGCCGCTACAGGGGACAGCAAAAACCCTGTGCGAACGAGACGGCACCAAAGACGGGAGAAGAGTGGTGGGTCCACCTGCTATTTGGTGGAGAAAAGCAATCCAGCATCATTGTTTCGGCCAGGGAGAATGGGCCAGGTGGAAACACCCAAGAGGAAGGAGAAAACCCAGCTGGGAGCCTTCAAGGCTGCTGCACTGTACGGGGGATGAGCCCAGGGTGGGTTCAGGGATGATGTGAAAGCCCCGATTGCTGAGGATCAGGCTACGTGCTCTGTCTTTGGAGCAGAAATTTTGCCAGGCTCTTGCCACCGTCTGGTTCCTCGGCCAAAGGCAGTTGTTTCGCCTTCGACTGTACCAGAATCAATCACGGTGTAAAGCCCACGTGGGATGTTTGCCCAGATCCTTCCCCAGATTGTCACGCACTTCGTTTTCCTTCTAACTGTAAATATGAAAGCAGGGCTATTTGTATCTTTGACATTAATTGACTTCTCAAATTAATAACTCTTCTGTGTAACTAGGAACACAATTATTGCTTTGTTGTGCTGATAGCACATATCCAGCCGGAAGGAATCGTTCCTACCAGCAAACTCGATTGTACTAATTAAGCTGTACGAGCCTAACAGGAGGCGGGTCATGGTAACCTGTCCCCGGAGGTGCCTCCTCTGTTATTATCAACTGACGCTGTTGCAAAAACAGAACTGATTGCATGCCTGCGTGTGCATGCTCGTAACTTCAAGGCACGAGGGATGAGTGGCTGATTGCAGCTGTGGGACGGGGGTCTACCTGCTCACTGTGAGATGTCTCCGCGTTGGCCCAGACACGGGCCCTCCTGGCCAAGAGCTGGAGCCAGGAGGCTGAGCACGATGCTTTCTTCTCCCAACGGGTGATGACAACCCACTCCACTTTCCATACCCATATTTTTGTCTGCTTAGACCGAGAAACCTTTGAGAGAAGGGGTGTTTTCTAATGCTAGCAGCCCCCATAACCATACCCATACCCAAGAGCTCAGCACAGCGATTCTGCTTGGTGCAGAGCCATCTGCTCACCTTCCGCAGCAAATGAGACCGACTGAATGCAACACAGTGAGCAATGAGCCTCACTGCTGCAGGGTATGGCCATGGTTGCAGTCCTGCTCATCCAACTCTGCAGTATCTTGCTGACTAGTGGTCAAGGGAAGGTCAGGACCGCCTTGGTGCAGGGGTGCAGGCAGGGAGCTACAGACCTACTGCATAGAAATCATAGCATCGTTTTGGTTGGAAGAGACCTTTAAGATCATCAAGTCCAACCGATGTTGCAACTTGCAGTTGCGAGTGATGCAATTTCTCCTCCTGCAACGGCCTTATCAGTGCCAAACTGAGCCCCTCAACTGCTCGTGCCCTGCTCCAAGCTCAGTGGAGCATTTCATGAAGATCCCAGGTGGGAACAACGACCCTACCCACTCAAGGAGAATGTCCCACTCAAGGAGAGCCCATCCCCTACGTCCCTCCATGTCTCCAGCTCAGGCACCTTTGCTCTGGTGCCTTCTGAGCTCTGCTCCACATTGCTGGGGTTAGAGAGGCTTATGGTGGTTGCTTAAGGGTTACGCAGAGACGACAACGGAGTTGTATTGTTCAAAGCATAAAAGAGTATGCAAAAAAAAAAAAAAAGAAAAGGAATTTTCCCATAATAGACTTTTCACTCGGCGCGCTTTGCTTGTTATGTCCCCAAACAGATGGCTCCACCAGCTCGGTGCCAGGCCTCTTAATCCACTCCAAAGCGCCAATGAATCTCTGACCGAGGACTTGCTGCATGCAGCAAAACGTAGCAGACGGCCTAACGCGGAGGCAATTGGAGCCTCTCAGCATGTAACAACATCATCAAGGCAAGAGCAGCATCAGGGAGCCATCAGAGCGGGGATGCTGGGAAGAGGACTGCGCCACAGCAGGTCTCCGCTGCTCTGCAGTGATCAGACGCTCTGCCTGGCTCCAGCCATCGCACCCCCTGGCCCAAGGACAGCAGAGACCATGGGCATGAGCTAGAACAACCACCGAGCAGCAACAAACATGGGAGTAAGTGGAAAAGCCACCAGAAACTGCAGCCAGAGCTGCTGAGCGCTCTTGGGGCACCTGGAGGAAATAACTTTGCACGGCGGGGAACGTGAGAAGCTCTCAGTGGAGGACTGGAGTGAGATGCGCGGTGCCAGCGAGCGGGGCGGCCGCCTTACCTGTACTGGGTAACGGCAGGGTTGGCCTTGGCGGAGCAGTGGAACTTGACAGTGTTATCCTCTAGGACCGGCTGCGGCTCCACGGACAAGTTCACCAGGGGTGGGTCTGCAAAGAGACAGTGACAAGTCCATAAGCGAGCCCAAGATGTGGCACAGCATCCCCTCGCTCGCTGCCTGCCAGGCTTCTCAGCCTGGAAAGCAAAACTTGGTTGTGAGAAAACATGGCAAAAGCCTTGTGACTCTTTGGCGCTGTGATACAACGTTCAGGGCTCTGTAAGACAGGCTCATGTCATGCACACGGCTCTTGTCTTGGAGGGCTTCACTAAATAAGACAGAAATGGGAGCCACATACACCATCCGATGTGGCATTTCACTTCAAAAATGTTAACGCCGGCTCTGATTCCCGTTTAAGGAAATAAACTCGCCTCTTTGAAAAGCTCCAATTTAATACCGCGCTGTGTAATGATGATCTTTTGTCTATCTGCTGACTTGAAAGCAGCATTTCTGCTCTTTCATCAGCCTAATCATCTCTGCCAAGCACTTATTGGTGTCACAGGCCTTTCGGTTCTTCCAACTGGTGCTCAGTTTCTCTTCTTTTTACATGATAAGCATCTAAACGCTTTAGCAGCAAACAAAACTTAGGAGAGAACCGAAGAAAGCAAGCGAGAAGGGAAAAGGGTGCAACGCTTAGATGGGGAATAAGAATACCCAGAGTTGTTTTAATTTTTCATGATGTCTGAGAGGAGGTGTTAGACCTCCAGCTTTAGGTTTTAAGGATGGGACCTCATTGGAGGGAAAAAGCAGGAAGAAACGGCCTTGCAGAGAGGTTTTCTAGGTGCCTGAAAAACCAGGTGTCCCACTGGAGACTACATTGCGGCTGAGGAGAGGAGCTGAGGCCAGCTCATCGATCCAGCTAAGGGGCCTTAACGTAGGAGTCCGATGCAGCATATGCAAAAATAAATCCTAAAATAGGATGTGCTATGTGTTCACCTCTACCGGCTGTCTCTCTCCTCTTCCTAAGGATCTCAGCAACATCCTTCCCAGCTGGAGCACGGGGAGAGGCCGCAGTTGAGCAGCTACCCTCACGCTCAGCGCCCGAGCAGACGGGGCTGGGGTCAGCCCTGCTGACCTGAGGGAAGCGAAGCTGGTTGGTACCCACCAGCCCAGGGGACCTCCCTTAGCAGCACGTGCTGGTGGGCACCTTGGAGCCCAGCGCTGGAGAAGGGGCTCAGCGTTGCAGGGCTGCAGGTGGCAAGAGGGACATGGTTTAGTGCCTTAGGGACATGGTTTAGTGGTGGACTTGGCCGTGCTAGGTTAACGGTTGGACTTGAGGATCTTAAAGGCCTTTTCCAACCTGAACAATTCCATGATTCCCATGATGCTCAATTTACTGCTCGGATGCTGGGAAGTCATGAATCATAGAATCATAGAATCATAGAATGGTTTAGGTTGGAAGGGACCTTGAAGATCATCGAGTTCCAACCCCCCTGCCACAGGCAGGGACACCTCCCACCAGCCCAGGCTGCCCAAGGCCACGTCCAACCTGGCCTTGAACACCTCCAGGGACGGGGCTTCAACAGCCTCTCCGGGCAACCTGTTCCAGTGCCTCACCACCCTTAAAGTGAAAAACTTCTTCCTAATGTTTAATCTAAACCTGCCCTCTTCCAGCTTAAAGCCGTTCCCCCTCGTCCCATCACTACATGCCCGTGTAAAAAGTCCCTCCCCAGCTCTCCTGTAGGCCCCCTTTAGGTACTGGAAGGCCGCAATAAGATCTCCCCGGAGCCTTCTCTTCTCCAGGCTGAACAGCCCCAACTCTCTCAGCCTCTCCTCATAGGAGAGGTGCTCCAGCCCTCTGATCATCCTTGTGGCTCTCCTCTGGACGCGCTCCAGCAGGTCCATGTCCTTCTTATGTTGGGGACTCCACAGCTGGATGCAGTACTCCAGGTGGGGTCTCATGAGAGCGGAGCCATGGCTCTAATGCACGCTCAAGGAGATGAAAGCTTCCTTGCCAGCTTGCTTCTCCCACCACCAGCTTCCTCCACTGTACGCAGATCAGGGGCCTGCTGGAGAGACCTGGCTCTCTGGAAACTGCTCAACGTCTTTGCTCGAGGGTATGGGCTCTAACTGGGCAAACTGGTGTGAGAACAGCTTGGCTGCCACCTCTCTTCTGGGTACCACTTTGCAAAGGTAATGGCAACGGGGGAAACCTCACGCGTATGAGGAGCTGTGGAGGAAAAAGTGATGCAGTCCACAAAGGCACGGGAAGGGGTTGGCACAGGCAGAGCTGCAGTGGAGGAGCAGAAAGCAGAAGGTAGAAGGTCTGTCCGTGTGCTGGGGCAGCAGGACAGCATCCCAAGCAACCCTGCGTTATTCCAGCCTGTCTCTCCCTGCCCGGCGCGGCATGGGTTGGGATCAGCCTTGCAGCAAGGCCACCAGCTGGGGACAAAAGGGGAGTCTCCGAGGTGGCCCGGGCAGTGACCTTGGCTGGGAGAGGGAAAGGCAGCGGGCCGGCGTTGTGCTGCAGTGCCTCCTCCTCCTCCTCCACCGCATCCCCACCTCATTAGGCCCCGTGATATTTACCCAGCCAGAGCCCAGCTTCCTCGTGAGCAAAGCCACCTGCCTTCTCGATGGGAAATTATGACGGGGAAATTATAGGTATTTTCAATTTACCCTAATCTCATTTTAAAATGTGCAATTCAAATGACAATAAAGATGGGCGCAGTTGGGAATATAAATGAGCTTCCCTAACATAACAGCCCAGAGATATATAGTGGGCTCCTAATTCATTTGCAGGCATCCTGACACTTCCCTATTGTTATACAACAACAGCTAATCACCTTCCTTTGTTAAGTATGAATCACACTTCTCTTTAGTAGCTTCCCCATTGTTTGATGGTTTAGTAGCTATGCCTACGATTTACAGAGGAGCCTCTTTGTATTAAAATGAGCCCAGCTTCCTCCTGCACGCAAAATAAAAAAAAAAAGAAGATTAAAAAGGAAAAAAAAAAAAAAAAAAAAAAAAAAGAGCAAAGGAAATGAATTAAAGTCTTTGATCTTGCCTTTCACAAATGGGATTGGGCTTTCTAATATTGCGGTAGCTTCCCCGCGAGGCGGCGGGTGCCGCGGATAGCGTGGGTTTGTGTGTGCGAGTGTGTTTGGGGGTATTTTAAAGGGAAAAAAAAAAAAAAAGAAAAAAAAGGAGACAAATTGTAACTCATCAGAATGTAATTCCACTCGGTTACAATTATAATTCCTGCCTGGCTTCTTGTAATTAATTTGAATGATGGAATCAGATAGAACCAGCCTCCAGGCAGTCGGGAGGAGAGCGTGCATGCAAATGCTCGCGCGCCCAGGTACCACGGATCCCCGCGAGCACGCTGGCACCGGGGGGCCACCGTCGCTCCTCACCAGCCGTGCAGCCAGTGTGGCACCTGAGCAAACCCCCTCAGCTCCCGCTCTCTTAAATTAGCCCCTGGGAAATGATCGCCGGGGTCACGGGCTGAGCTCCAGGGGCTGCAGGCACCGGGCTGGCTCCTGCGCTGCCGGGTGCAGAGCCCTCTCTGTACCCTTCTCCCCTCCAGAGCCCCAGAAAAGCCCTTCCAAACCTCCGCCTTGACTCCAAAAGCAGCCTGTGGGCCAAATGAGGAGGAATTGAGGAGCTGGAAGCAAACTAAGATGCCTCTTCAGCATCTTTGGCTTTCACACCCCCCAGCGGGAAGCACAAAAGGGAATAAAATACTCCAGCGCTACAAGGATAAACACAGCAGGAGACCCTCCAACACAGCGACGTGGCCCTCGGTTTGCTCATCACCCTGGTCCACAGAGATGCCGCTTTCTTTCTCCTACTCCCACCTCTTGCAAAAACTACAGATGCAGTCAAATCCTTTCTTGCCATGAAAAAAAAGGTGTAAAAATGAGCAACTGCACATGTGTGTGCAGAGGCTTGGAGCAAATGGCTTTGGATAAGCAATAACCCTGCTCCTCCCCATCCCGGCACGCTGGATGTGCATTTCCATAGAGCCACCGGGCTCTGGCAGTATAAATAGTTTATGGCATATCAAACTATTAAACATGATTTTAATCCCACTTGTGATGTTCGGTGCATAACTCACAGGAGGCTGACTTTGATGTGGCTGGTGGAACGGAAATCACATTGAACAGATGTTCCAGCTGGAGTCGCTTAGCGTTTCCATTACAGACCCTGCTCCGGGTTTCTTTTTTTTCAGTTCCTTCCCCTCCACACCTTTTTTTTTTTTTTTTTTTTTTTGAAGGGGAGGGTTTTATGACTCAGCTATTTCATTGCTGCTAAGATGGGCAGGCAGTGCCTGCGTGAGACTGATGGGAGCAAAATCTCCCAACTTTGCATCAGCTGAAAGAGGATATTTGCTCCCACCAGGCGCAGGAAATAACCCCCACCCTGGCGTTTCTTTGCTGAGTGGGAGCGTTTTTGATGCTCTTTTGAGTTGCAAAAGAAAACGAAGGCAGGAGGAGTGATTTACCAGGCTGCTGCTTCCTGGGAGGGATTATTTTTGGTTCCCTGGGATTATTTTGCAAGGCCGCCTCTTTCGAACCGTGCAGCTGGGCAATGTTCGCTGTGGTGGCAGAAATGCGCAGGCTTCCAGGGTGAAATGCAGCAGGTTGTGCCGGGCTGGGGAAAGCTCACCAGCCCAAACCTGCTGCCTTCCTCCTTACCCTTGCAGAAACCACTTCTTTTTTTCCCCCCTCAGGGTTCTGCTTCTCTGCTAGATGTTGGAGAACACCCCCGGGAAGGACCTCCTTTCGTCACTGGGGTGGTGCAGAAGGCTATGCCACCTACTTTGCCTTCGCAGCCAGCCTTGCCCAGGACAGTTCCCCAGGAAAATCAAGTGGCTCGGACATTTTTTTGCTTAAGAAAAGTACCTTTAGCTCTTCACAAAGCGAAAGCAGCCACTTGTGTACCAGGTCGGGAGTGAAATCTAACGGACTGTGCAGCAGCTAGAGCAGGCTCTTGCATCTGGGACAAGATCCACCCCACCGCAGGCTGGTTAATCCATCTTGGTATTTTTCTATCCCTCCATCACCCATCCAGCACTGGGAAATTGATATCCTCATTAGACCCCATTAAGAACAACATACTTTTAATAGCTGGATAGGATATTATTATTATTACTTTCACAGCATGGAGTATTTAATGGCTCGGAGTGGAAATTGGTGTTCTTTATTGGGTCTTTCTCTTTTCAAAGCAGATTCCATCAGGCTCAGGGATTCAGCTCACGTCTCCTGCCCCGCACTGTACAGCACAGTGTAATGATGTCTCCGGCTTTGCGTTGTTTGTGAGAATGCGTGTGCGTCTCCAGCTATTGTAACTGTTTGCCGGCTGTGAAATAACCCATGCTATTATCTCATTTTATCTGGCCGGTTCTGTCAGGACATGCTATCCAGCGACCCAAGAGCCTGTTAATCTTCCGGCAGCAAAAGCTGGAAGTCTTAAATGGTGAATTTTCTGCTGTGCTTGAGTTTGTTCAGCCAGTTTTAATTGGACTCTGGAAAGCAGCTGGCATGCTAATATTGAACACCCTGCATTTGCAAATTGTTGGTAAATACAGCTGCAGGAATTGTGTGTGCAAATGAAGCCTGGCTGGAGGGAGGTCAGGATGAGCCCGAGAGCAACAGCTATTGCAGAGGAGGAGGGAAGAGATCTGTGAAACATGAATTGTTGAGGAAGATGTTGCTTCATGGATTTACAGCGAAGGGTAAACGATATGGCTCTCGACACCTACCCCCACCAGATGGTGATGGACACTAGCTGTACTTCACGGGAGGGAGACTTCCCACCGATTAGGTGTCTAACATGCTATCTCAGTGGAGAACAATACAAAAAACTTACTGTTGAACAGGTATAACACTGGAAACGTGGTTTTGTACCAGAAACCTTAACGGGCCTTCTCTCTGCTACTGGCCATGTCCACAGATGCTGCTTGCTCAGCCAAAACCATTTGGGATCCATCCCTGCTCCAGAGATCCCAGAGGCCTGGATCAGGGCACACATTCTGTCCATGTGCAGCGCCCATCGGCCACCCAGAGCACAGCAACTGGTGCTGCTTTTGCTCAGAACCACGGGCACAAGATGCAAAAGCTGGGCACCAGCCTGTCCCTGTCGGTTTTCGTGTCCGTCTGGTGCCCCAGGGAGTTCAGGGGAGATGAAATCTCCTGTCTCGGACTCCACCGTATTAATGTACCGGTAAATCCCAGTAAAAGGAAACCCCCAAACCCCAGCACCCTGCCCCTGACTGGAGTCAGACCCATGCAGGCAGCGATGGAGAGCGCGGGGAGGCAGGGATCACACTGTCCCCAGAGCTAGCTCGGCCGGCCGTGTACTCACGCTGGATATCAATGGTGACGGAGGTCTCCTTCCCACTGGGAATGGCTTTGTTGGTGGCGCGGCAGACGATGCTCTCCCCGTTCTCGATGTCGGAGGGGGCGATGAAAAGGGTGCTCATGATACTCTCCCTCTTGCCGTCACGGAGAAGCGTCTGTGGGAAGAGAAATGAAGATTAGAAAAGGCAGTTTCCTATAGGAGGGGGGCCCCTTCCCCTGGCCGAGGGCCGTGCCGGGCTCTGCGCACACACAGCTAGCCCTCGCTCCTACGAGCTCCTCAGCCAAGCAGCGCGCTCTGCAATAACGGTTCCTCTGGCTGGAATCTGCCAAGAAGCCTTCGGGGAATAGCACAGACAAATTTCACTGCGCTTCCCTGGGAATTGGGCACTTAACTCCCATCTGCTTCCCTCCAGCTCCGCGTGCCTAGACCTGGGAATCACAGTTGCAGCGAGATCCACGTCACCCGCCCACCCAGGAAAGAGGGAGCCGGGGACAGATAGGGGGACAGATAGGGGAACCAGCTTCTCGAACCTGCTGTCACCTTCTGTGCCTATGCCAGGCAAGTGCAAAAACCTGTCTGGGCTGCTTTGCACAGCAATGAGTGGTGACACCGGCTGGCAGCGGCATGGGACTCATCCTGGCCACAGGTCCCCAGCTGCCATGAAGTGGTCCAGCCCAGCCCATGGTAAATCATCACCACTCTGGCTCGCCTCGTGCTGGTGATCACTGTGACGGAGACCTGAGGATGCCGGAGATCCAAAACCTCGAGCCTAGTACAGCAGTGGTTAACCAGCTCTATCTGCTCAGCCTCGGCACCTTGTTTCTTCCCTGGGCTTATCTGGCTTTGACTTCCAGCCGTGGTGCCCTGCCACGCCTTTATTGGTGAGCCCCAGGAGTTATCAACCTCCTAATCCTCCTGCAAGTTCTTACAGACCGTGGTCACATCACCCTGTAGCCCTGGCTCTGGTAAACTAAACTGATTGAGCCCTTGGAGGCTCTCAAGATGTTGCATGGTTTTCAACCTTTTAGTCATTCTCTGGGCTTTCCTCTGACCTCTCTCCAGTTTATCAACACCCTCTGGGGACCAGAAATGCCAGAAACAGCTTTTTCCAGTTGTTGATTATAGTAGTAAATGCCCACGGATACACCCATCCAATAACCACGTATTTTGGACCCTGCCAGGCAGTTTTTCTCTCTAAGCCTGTATCCTTCAAGTTTCCTCCTCACAATGTAAGACAAGTGCTTTATTGAATTATAAACATATGGCAGCAAGACTAACGCTTTCACCACCTGGGTTCATCCTGACACAGCCTTCATGCACACAGGTTTGTGCCTCTCGGGCACACTAGACAAGGAACAACACTGAGAAATTGTCACCACAATAGGCCCAGAAGCTGGGGAGAAGCAGGACCAAGACCTATTAGCACGTGATCATCAGGGCCTGAGCGCACCCACAGTGCTTAATTTCCCTGATGAACCTCATCTGGGGACTCTACCCAGGAGCTCTTCACCCATAGGCCCAGGAGCTGTATTTAAGCTCCAGCTCTAGTTCAGGCTCTGGTTTAGGTGTGGTGATGTGGGTTGGATTTCTGAGCTTGACTTCAGAGCTGCCCTATCACTATGGTCATTCTGGAGATTGTTGTGCTGTGGTTGACCCTGCTATGACCACTAAGCCTACTCTGCTTCTCTTGTGCCTTGGTGGTAAGGATTTTACTCCTCTTGTACCTTCCTTGGTACTAAGGATGTTGCCCTATGCTTGCTTTGTTGTCACCCTGTGTGTCCTCCCACAGAATCACAGAATGGTCAGGGTTGGAAGGGACCTCTGGAGATCATCTAAGTCCAACCCCCTGCCACAGCAGGGACACCTCCAGCAGTGGCACAGGACGGCATCCAGGCGGGTTTGGGATGGCTCCAGAGTGGGAGACTCCCCCCCCCTCTCTGGGCAGCTGTGCCACTGCTCTGCCATCCGCACAGGAAAGTTCTTCCTCATGTTAAGACAGAACTTCCTATGCTCAAGTTTGTGCCCATTCCCTCTTGTCCTGTCACTGGGCACCGCTGGAAAAAGACTGTTCCCATCCCCCTGGCACCCTCCCCTTAAGTATTTATAAGCATTGATAAGATCCCTTGGGGAACAGCCCCACTTTTGATGCTGAGGATGTGGTGACCCCCTAAACTGAGCACCATGGGTCCTGGCTGTGCAGTACCTTCCCCCCCCCCCCATGGTGCCCCTGAGCTCTGCCTTAGCCTCCAAACCCTGCAGGATCCTATAATACCCCTTGTGGCTATAGGGACCAGTCCCTGTCCCCTTTGATGGGGATCAGGGTAAGTATGGGGGTTTCCAGTCAGCTATGGCTATTCTGGCTGTGATTGCAGGGGGGCTGTGTATTAATCAGGTGGTAGATTGGAAATTCAGAGACGCAAAGAAATTGTCCCTCAGTAGAAATGGTTTCAGGCAATCAGCAACCTGAACGGTGTTTTTTCTTGGTCGACTGGAATACCCGGATCAAATGAAATCTGGGTTGGGTTTTAGTTTTACTGAAAAGCAGGAAGAGAGAAATTGAGGAATGATCTTAAAGGGAGCCTCAACAGGGACAGGCTTCGCAGACCCCCAAAATTAAACCCTCCCATTCAAAAAAAAAAATGGCTAAAATTGGCTGTTAGTTTTTCCAAAGGGTGTCTGTCTTTTTTTAACCTTTCACGAGGTTAAGACAATCACAAAAATGGTCAAGTTAGGGGTGCTGGCTGACCACCCCTGCGTGTGCCTGGCCCCAGAGCATTGCTTTTCCCTGCTTGTGGCAGGGATGATGTGTTTGTGGAAGGGAAACCTCCACTAAGTCAGGAGACACTGAGGTTCTCCTGACCCCAGGAGAAGGGGAAGATGCTTTTCCCATGCAGCACAGGACTCCACTCCCAGACCATCCCTGACAGCTGCTTAAAATGCCACAGAAATCTCTGTACGGCATGTGAGATGGGGCTGCAGCCTGAAAGCTCTGCTTCACAAGTTTTATTTTGTTGGCAGTATTTTAAAGAAAAATAAAGGAGGGGGATTCTTTCTTCTCTACTACCCATTACTTGTGGGTCTGAAAGGGAAAGGGCTTCAGTGTTGGCTCCCCAGGGCCAGGACTGAGCAGTCTGCAGCGGAGAGGAAGGCTTTGGGTGAGCAGAATAAGTTATAAACAACTGCATGTCAATGGCCTGGATTTTAATTAATTCCACTTGATTTGAGAGAGGGAGAGGTCAGTTCTCTCTGGCTTTAATTAGTGCTGCCTCTTGCATTGCATGCAGGGAGATGGGGCAATTTCCCCCCTCTCTTCACACCCATCAGCTGGAAGGAAGGAGCTCAGCTTCAGTGGAGACATCCGTGTGCTCTGCAGAGTGACATGGGGGAGGAGAGGAGGGTGCTTTGGCTCCTCGGCTTTTCCAAGCAGATCGGGATGTTGCTGGAATGATGCTGGGTGGAGGCTTCACAGTGGTAGCAGAGGGTGAAACGTTTATTAAAGGATCTTCAAGAGTTTGAGAGAGGGATGCCTTTGACTCCTGACTTTGAAGTTTGCTTGCATTACAAATGGCTGCAAACTGACCCGTTTTATGTCTTGATTTTTGTTCTTTAGAAATTTTCATTAGAAACGTCAAGTGTTACTGAATCTTTAGCACTTACCAGACATCAGGCATCTATAAACAGGAGAACATGTGGGTACCCATTCCGAGTACACTGTTGATTGCTCTTTGATGTTTCCCTTTATGACCCAATAAAGGCTTTCTGTTTAAATTAAAAAATGCCAACAACCCTGATAATTCTTCATGGAAAATTGCAGTTGGAGGAGGGGACATATGTCACTGCAACCACCTTTCCATTCAGACCTCCTGCTACAGCCAAGGCCGAGTCCGTGCTGGCTGGGTGTTGCTCTACACAATACTGACACCACACCCAGGTGGGATTTTCTCGGGGGAGAAGTGGGCACACCATGCAATTTCTCAGCTGTGAGAGGGGACAAAAAGCCAGGCAAACTCAGAGCAGAGCCCATTTTGGTGACAGTTTGTGGTTTCTCACTTGCATCCCCCTGACCGCTTCCCAGCCTCTCCACTGGGGAGGTTGTATGGGGCGATGTAGGGTGAGGGTCTCAGCTCTGCAGAGCTGAAGGCGCTGCCCTAGACGAGCTGGGGCTGTGTGAAGAGCAGTGTCAGGCCTGGTACACCTTCCTGAACGAAGGGAAGAGCACAGCCCTTGTCCCCAGCCCTGTCCTGCCTCACCTTGGAGTAGGTGGCTCCATTGATGACTTCTCCTTTCCGCATCCAGATGATGGAGGCTGCTGGCTTGGCGTTGTCCGCGTGGCAGGTCAGGTTGAGGGGGTCTCCTGCTCTCAGGCTGATGATGGGTCCCCCCATAATGACAGGATCATCTGGAGGAACTGCAAGGAAACGGCACAGAGGAGACAATGTCATTTGCTAGCATTAAACCAACCTTCCTGCTGCTACTGGTGGGGTCTGGACTGTGACCTCTCAAATCTCTGCAGCTGGCTTGGATGGGGGCTGTGGCAGCATGCAAGCCCATCCCACCAGGTTGCAGCTGGCTTGCCTGTCGCTGCTCACATAAAAGCCGTGTCCCAGACTTTAACTACAGCAGCAGAGACTGGATGAAGTTTTAGAGGGGACGTGGGTCAGGTGGTCACCTGAGTTTTGCAGTAATATGAAGGATCAAGCCTGAGGTAGAGAAATCCACCAAGGGCTACTAAATACTTAGAAGCGCCCCTCGCCCAGGATGTCCCAAGCTGCAAACTGTGGGAGGATGGAGACCATTTGAAGGAACTATCCCTGTTTGCTGGCCCTGCTTTTCTATTCCTCCCCGGACGACTATAACTGGCTGCTGCTGGACACAGGATATGGGGCTCGGGGGGTCTTTGGTCTGACCCCTGTTCCTCTGACTGCAAATTGGAAGGTAGGTGAGCCTGATTTGGAGGAGAAAGGCAGGGGAGCTGGGTTTAGACTGTTACCTATTGCAGCCTGGGGGGGAAACAGCTTATTATGGGCATCGGGAGCGTGGTTTCCAGAGTGCCTGCCTTTGAAGAGGGCTCCCTTGTGAGCCCTCCATCACAGAGGGACGGAGGAACCCTGAGCACTCCCTCACCCTGCTTTGATTTTCCTGTCGCTTTTGCTCATCGTCTGTGCTGCTGTCTCACCGCACAAAAGGTTGTGAAACTCCTCTCATTTGGTCAGACTCCCTCTCACCATGGTGAATCTTTTAAGCGTCTCCCTCTGTGAAAGCAGATTTTTGCCGGTGGTGTCAAGGAGACCTTTAAGATCTCACCCTTCCTTTGAAACCACCTCTGCCTGACAGCCTGTGTGAGGCTGCGTCCTCGTTACAGGACGTGGCTTTGCTGGTATCGCACAGCCCCTGGGCATCTCTGTTTCTTGTGTTGGGAAGCACTTCATGCCAGAGACAAGGAGGGATGGAAATAAGCAGGAGATGAGTGGCACCTGAGCACGGTCTCCTCTTTTGGGACTAGCTCTGGAAGCCTGGCATCTCTAAACACCCCCAGTGTGGTAAGAGATGGGAAATTCAGCTGGAGAGAGGGGTTGCCCTTTCATCCTGCGGAGAGGACCTTTCACCTCTGCTACCCTGACACTGGCCCAGGTTGCCCAGAGAGGTGGTAGATGCCTCATCCCTGGAAACACACAAGGTCAGGTTGGACGGGGCTCTGAGCAACCTGACTGAGTTGACGATGTCCCTGCTCACTGCAGGGGAGGTTGGACTAGATGACCTTTAAAGGGTCCCGTCCAACTCAAACTATTCTGTGATCGGATCTGCTCTAGACAAGACCTGCTCTGAAGACGGAGACGTCTGTACAGCTCTCAGCCTAGCTCCTCCCAACCAGATCCTCTGGGCAACCAAATGCAGGTCTTGCTACAGATAGACATGTTGCCCAGCCACCTCATGGCCTGTTTCAGTAGCTCTTGTGGCCCACGCAGCATTGGGAAGCCAGCAGAAACGTGGAGGATACAGTGGAAAGGCATCCCCGTTGTAGCCCCTCTTGCCCAAGCAGAAGAGCTCATGCAAGCGGAGGGTGTAGGAAGAAATTGCTGCTACACTCCCAGCTCAGGACCTGGTAGCAAAAGCCTCCTACCCTTCAGCATCCTCGCTGGGGAAACCTGCCAATTTTCCACCAAAGCAGAGCTGCTTTGGTTACAAGTCAGTGCGGTTTTCCCCCTCCTCGAGCTGGCCGGCACCGGGCTGAGCCATGCAAAGTGAATGTCAAAGTTGGCCAAAGCCCTCTCTGAAATCCCCAAGTATGGCTCTGTGTCTGCTCCTGAGCTGCCCCGGCGTTTTAGCTGGCCGAGAAATATTGAAAAACCTCCTCGCTGGCTCCTCCAGCCCTGGGCTGAATTCGGGAGATGGAAAGGGATTATGTTCTCTGACAATTCAAAGGTGGCTGCCCGCATCAGCACAGGATTTGTAGGCAAGGCAGATGTGCTGGTTGCACACAACGCTGGTCACATACACATCTGCCAAACGCTGTGAGTAATGGGATTTTTCAGCTCAGTGGGTGGAACCCAGGGACTGGGGAAAAAAAGCTTTTCTACACGGATCCAAAATGTACATTTTTTTTTCAGGCTACAAGAGTGAAAAAACTGAAAATCTGCAGTTTGGGTTAGTTGAAACGCATCGGCCTCTGAAATATGAAAATGTGGAAAATTCTGCTTCATTCTGATGCTATTTAACTATTAAAAAAGTATTTCTTTTCACTTTTTAAAAAACAACCCTTTCATTGGATGAGTTTATACTGTTTAAAAAAACCAACTCTGATATTTTTCAATAGGTTTTTTTTTCTCCCTCACTGAAGCTATTAATTGAATTTGACCTCAGCTTGTAAAATATTGGAAATTCATCTTGTGGAGCAGGGGAAAAAAACCAAACCAACCCACAAGCCTTTCTCTGAAGAGCATCTTAGAATGAAATGAGGGGACTTTTATGGTGGGTTGTTTAATATTCCTGACTGGTGTCCCTTCCCACTGGCTGACATCTGAAGACTTGGGTTTTTTTTGCAGCCACTGGCTTAACATCACCCCCTCAAAGCAGTCTGTCCCTTAGCTGCCCGTGAAACCTTGAGGACGTCATGGGACACGGTGACAACCTCATGTCTTGTCTTTCCTTGTGCCAGAAAACCTTGTTTTCTAACCTACTGTTTAGCTCTTGTTTCCATCTATTGGATGAGCAGCAAGACTTGGGGAGCTGCTTAAGGAGAAGGACAGAGAATGGGTCCTAATTACGTCTTCCTAGTAAGTGGTTATGATCCCCCAGTTATTCATGTAGCCATGAATTATTGATGGTCTCTAGGCTCACTAACCAGGGGACCTGGTTGGGGAGGAGAGGATCTGATGAATAGGAATCGGCAACGTCTCTCAACAGCTCTAACCTCTGCAAAATGAAGGATGGATGTATTCCTTCCACACTCAAACTCCAGCCTGGAAAAGGAGGAAGAGAAGCGTGAAAGATAAGGAAGAAAAGAAAGAAGGTAAAGGAAGAAGCCAGTAGGACAGAGCCGTGATCCATTATTCATCCACTGTGCTCCCAGGATTGGTTATTATTACAAGGCACCACTACAGAATCCGGTCTCCTAATTTTTAATCACGTAGGCGGTAGAAGTGCTAGCCTTTCTGATTAATACAAGGATATAAATAGGAAGAGTTGTTTGGGGTTGTGTGTGTGGGTTTATTCCTGACAGCAAAGAACATGGAGTTAACCTTTACATGCCTGGAAAGTTTAAAAAGAGAATGAAAGGGAAGGGATCCGTGATGGCTCAAGCCCACAAGAGCAGGAACAAGCCAGAGAGATGGATGACATGCAGCTGCTTCTGAGGTGGGAGTCCAGTCCCCAAATGGACATTGCACTGAGACCTTCTGGGGTGGGAGGTTGAAACGCCCCAGCAGAAGGTCTCCTGTTCCTCACAGTGCACTTGGGACCTCAGCTGGAGAACTCTTCTCTTCACTGCGGATAAAACTTTCTGAAGAAACCATGATAAGCTTCTCCCCATCAAACCCCTGATTTTTCTGTCAAAACACAGGGCTTGCTGAGTATTTTTAAACCAGCCTTGGACAGGCATTAATCTGTTCTCCATAGCTGTGAGCTGCTTGGATGAGTAAGGACAGCTTGGGGTCTGTGCTCCCTGCCCTTTGGAGTGTGCTTTGGGAAAAGCCCATTTTACAGCACATCAGCATAAAGAAATACAAATAAATGAGTGTTGCTCTCGGGCTGTGCATTCAGCAACTTCTCTAAATTAGTTGGCTAGTTAGAGGCTTTCCCACATACGGTCCCGCCCTGCGAGCCTTAACTGTATGCTTAATCAATGAGACCACGCAGAATTATTCAGTGCTGAACTAATACCCCAGGCTAACACTGCAGCTTTGACTAAGAAAGAACATAGACGTCTCTAAACGCTCCCGGCAGCCGGTCAGCTGGACAGTGTTGTGGCGAGCAGACAGAGCCTCATTTATTAGCAATATTTATTGAGATAACAGGATCCTCCAGGCAGAAGTCAGCTCCTGGAAGTGGAGAAAGCAAAAAACCCTCCAGCCACCAGCACTTTTTCCTAATTAACACTGACTGCTTTTTTTTTTTTTTTTTTTCCCTCCTGTTGTTGTGGCTGGTACCTCCTCGCTGTCAGGTTTGTGTAATGAGGCTCCTCTTCTTGGGACTGCGTTAAGAGATTCAACCCCAAATGCTCACCAGTGGGGAAGGGCCACCCAGCTGCCGGGCTGGAGAAGCAGATACGGAGCAGCCCCTGAGGACCGCGCCGAGCCATGTATCTCCAAGTCATGTTCAGCCGATGTGAGACTCGGCACAAGTGTCCCCCTGAGGAATGAGACCCCTTGGGTAAGGCATCGCTGATGCATTGCTTATCTTCCCGAGGGGGTCTGTGGCACTCTGGGCTTATCTTGCGTGCGTGTAAAACAAATAACAGTGACCAGAAGATGCTCTTGGTGATCACAGAAGATGCTCTTGGTGATCACAAACCGTTGGGAGGTGTTTCCTAGCCCCAAAGCTGAGTCTAAGCATAGACCAAAAACATCCTCGGTCCTAACAGCACTTGGTGGGTCAGCCGCCTTCCAGCAAGACAGCTCTCTGCAAACACAAAGCCCCATGGAGATGATGAAGCCAAGCTGAACAAGGGTATGTTTGCTCCCGTATTTTGTTTCTACAGTAAGGAAAAGCGCAGGGAGCCCCAGGGAGACAGCCTGGAGGGATTCAGCTGGCCCTCTCATGCAGTGAGGATCGATCTGGAAGCTTTGCTCTGGTGCGGCGAAGTGTTTGTGTATTCAGACGTCGCATCGCAGGCGTGTCAAAGAGGCATGTTTGCCTCCTGTAGACAAGTCAAGCTTATGAGGGCATCATGGTACACTTGCTCTGGGTGACTGTACCCAGGCGCTGCCCTGATCTGCATACAGCTGCATGCTGTGCGGCAGTTTTTGCAATACGTAATGTTTTCCTTTGCAAATCCAATCTCTGCTCCGTGCTGGGGCATTCCGAGTCCAGGTTTACTGGCTGGCAAGGTGCTTGTGAAAAGAGGAGGATCCAACCTCTGCAGCCTCTGTGGTCTCCTTACCTCCCCAGGAAGATCCTGTCCTGCTCCGAGAAGGCGCAGGCACTTGCCCTCTACAAGCGGTTAACCGAGCAAGATTGGCGGGGTGTGACTTTGACAATAAGCTTGGCGTTAATGATGTTCAGTGAAATGACGAGTTAATTAGCCGCTGTATCATTTTTGTGCTCCACTTGGGACTGGCACATCCTTTTTTCTGCCTGATACGTGCAGGGAACTGCCTCCTCTTTGAAGCCAACGTCCGCTTTCCCCGCCAGCCTTGGGGGTGTTTTGCTGAGGCCAGCGGTGTTGCTCTGCTCTGGCGATGGGGCTCGGCCACGCTCGTGGATGTTGAACTCTGTTTGGGACAGGCACAGAGAAAGGCTGTGGAGCTGATGAAAGCAAGAAGAGCAGCTTTCCTACCAGGTGACCTCAGAAGATTGGCTTGTTTAATTTGATAAAATGGAGGCTGGGAGACTATGAAAGCTTGCAGTGAAGGAACTGGGGGAAGGTCAGGAGAAGACAAGGGAAAAAGCAGGAAAATTTGGTCACTGTGGAAGAAAGAAGGTTCTCTGTTTCATCAAGTATCTAGGATAGCTTCCCAAGAGGAGGAAAAGGAGCTGATTTTAGGATGGACCTTGCTTCACTGGAAAAGAGAATCCCCTTACAGGGATTGTGTTTCTGGCAGTAGTTTCCCAGCAGGCTGTCTGGGGTCTCACTGTATTACTGAGCCTGAAGGCTGCAAAATTGTGAGGGCCTAAACCACGGCAGAGCGGCTTACACTCCGTGAATGTTTAGCTTTTCATTTATCAGGACTTTACACATTTAGGATTCAGATTTCCAGCAGCTCTTCAGAGCTATGGAAGCTATAAACAGGCTCTTAGGTTTTGTCCAACACTTTAAAGGCTGAGATTTTGCTGTGTCAGAGTGCTGTCACGGGTTATGTTTTTCAGGACAGCACTAACTGGAGACTTACGGCAAGCCTGTGGGACTCGGTGACCTGAGCTCTGGAGGAAACCTAATCCCGGACTGCAATAGCATCTTCCCCTCAACCATCTTGACGTGCATCCTGTCCACCTCTCCCCTTCCCGTCGCAATTAGGGTTGCAATCCCTTTGCAGATGAGGAGCTTTGGCAGGTAAGGAAAAAGGGACAGTACAGAGCAAGTGGTCTGAGTTTGCAAATGGGGTCAGTCGCAGGACTGAGCGCCCTGACTCCAACTCATAATATTCCCCCCCCTCCAAGCAAGACCCATCCGATTTCCCTTTGCATCCTACATCTGAAACCCGGAGACCGTGTCTGTCTGCAGGCTGCTCAGCAGGATGAGGCTCAGCTCTTCTGCACGGAAAACAAACCGGTGAAGCTGCCTGTGTCCTCCTCCCCTACATAAGGCAGGCTGGGAAAAAAACCTCCCTCCGTGTTGCGCGCCGTCAATGTACAGAGGCCACGCTGGCTACGGTGCCAACGCTGGCGCTGCTTCAAAGCATACACCCCCCAACCCGTGGGCTGCCAGCCTCTGGTCCTGCTGAGGTTGGCGTGGGATGGAAGGCCGGTCGTTTGGAGGATGCCTGCGTGACTGGCACCCTTCCTGCATCTCTCCCATGCCAAGCCCTGGCGGGGCCACCCACCCTGGGAAGGTTGGCAATGGGATGGGGCTCTCGTACAGCAACTGCGTGGTGTGTGCGATGCAAAGTCTTAATGAACTGCCCCAGAGTCCTTGCTTGGCCAGGGACGGATAGCAAAAGGGGGATGTCATATCTAGAGGTCCTCTGTTGTCCCTCAGTGTCCAGCCTGCATCTACCCCAACCTGATGTTGCTCTGCTGCCTCGGTCTTCTCGCAGACCCAAGGGAGCTGAGCCTGGACAGCCTGAAAAATGCAGGGCAGCCCTCGGAAAGGCGCCTGCCTGCCGCCGAGCGAAGGAGGAGAGGAGACAGATGCAGGCAAACAGCACAGCCTGGGGAAAACACGCTAAAAAATAAATCAAAAGAAACAAGGGGAGCAGGGAGAAAAATAGTGATGAAAGTTTAAATAGTGCATCTCTTTCTCGGTCCTATTTGTCTTGTGGCACCTCAGTGTGTGTGTGTGTCTGAGCGGGAGGCGGGTGGGCTGCCAGCAACGGAGCCTCCTCTCCATCCCAAGCGGACACCGCGATGCTGCCCTGGCAGCCAGGAGAGGGTGACAGCTCAGCACCCAAAGCAACCTGCATCCCCCTTTCCCTTCTGGCTGTCTGCAGCTCAGGGTGACACAGGGACCTTACTCATATTAAGAAGCTTGTGGGAAACAAACTGCTAGTATTTCCTAAAACCCCCTTTTTTTTTTATTTGTGTGGGTTTTTTTTCTCCCCTAATATTCCCATCCAGCTCCTTAAAGTCCCACATTTTCCAGAGCGCTCTGATTCAGCAGGCTGGATTTTTCCGGTGGAATAGTGTCCTTGCTGGAGAATGCCAATTCCTCAAACCCAGAAAAGCTTTGCAGGGATGGCTTCATTGAATCGCAGCAAAGCTCTGCCTGAACTCACCAGCTCAGCTCCGCTTTCCCACTTTCTGTCCAGGAGAGGCTGATCTTGCCCCACCAAATCCCTCTCCAGGTCACGGGGAGGACTATCACTGTAATACTCTGTGCTTTTTCAAGCTGAGGCGGGTGGTTGGTCCCAGATTCTTTCCTAGTGAGTGTTTTAAATATTTGGTTTTCCAATCAGACTGGAATTAAATAAAACTTCAAAGTTCTGAAATCCTTGGTGAGACCCAGCTCTGGGCAGCATCCATTTTTGGAGACAACACGAGCAGATCTGACACAGGATAAATGAGCATTTGTATTCTACTAAAAAGCCTTTCATACAATGGGGGGGCACGTTTTGGCAAACCCTTCCAAGCTTTAATAAACAGCCAGATGCTGTTCATGCAGGCAGAGAGGTAGCTGGCCAGGTATTGATCGCTTACTTGAAATATTCTCACCGCAAAGAGTAAGGAACTTAAAATTTCCTCTTCCAGGTGAACGGGAAATACAACCCCAGCAAATACATTGCATTAGCCAGTTCCTCATTTAATTCTGCCAATCAACTCGGGGTTTGGATGGGTCATGTCAACAGCTCCTGCCAAGCCCTAACTCGGCTCCTGAAGTTTTCAGAGGGAGCTGTTTTGCTTTGCTTGTGTCTACAATAAGTCGCCCTGGCTCTCCTTAAACTGAAGGGGATTGCTGACGATTAAGAGGCGGATGCGTGACCTGCGGTGATTGTGAGTGATGGCTCCAATTCCGCCTCTCAGGGCATGGCGGAGGGTCAGGGTAAAGCCTCCCAGATGTGTCGGGAGGGAGGGGCTAGGAAGGGAGGAGAAATTATCTGCCCAAGTGGCCTTGTTACCACTGTAATAATCGAATTCATTAATATGATCCCCTGTCACATACCCTCCCCAGCACAGGGAAGACTCAAAGAGGGGAAACTGAGGCGCAGACTGCTTAACTGGAAGCGAAGTCAGCCTGGATCCCAGGCTGGATCAGCCCCTTGTCCCTGCTCGTGTGCAAGCCCCACCGCTCTGCCCAGCTGCCCCCAGCATGGGACTGCCACCGGTCCCAGTGCAGGAGCAGGGTATGACCCCCATCCAGTTCGGAAGAAGGGCAGTGGGCTGTGGTTTGGACACACGGGACCCCGCGGATGCTGCAGCATCTTCAGCAACCCTACACTGGGCTACAGTTTAAGACACTTCTGGGGGTGACGCTAAAATTAAACAGCATTGGGTTAATCTGTCTCAGAGGCAACAAACACCGCTGGGCTTGTCAGCCAGCAGGCGTGGAGAAGGAGCAGGGACCTGGTGGGTCAAGTCCCACAGGCACCAGGGAAGAGCCATACTGCAGAAAAGTCCTCCCTCTTTACTGCAGCCACAAACCACCTCCGACACCCGCCCACCAACAGAACTACAAAGGGCTACAAAGCAAAAGATTGCAAAAGGGACTGGTAGCCCAGCCTGTCTCCCCTCAACTGCAGGAGGTGCCTGAACCTTCTCCGGGAAGGTGGGGGGATAGGCAGGAAAATCATTATCTACCCAATGTAGGCCAGCACCCCCTGCCTCCTTCTCCTCCTCCTCCTCCCCCTGCGCGCGGCTCCTGGGTGCAGACTGACAGATCAGAGAACGCAGGCGAAAAACGGAATTCATTATTTTTCCCGTATGTCAGATATTTTCAAATTGTTTAAAATACAAAAAAAAAAAAGAAGATTATTACTGCTCATTAAAAAAAAAAAAAAAAAAAGAAAGAAAAAAAAAAAGGGAAGAAAGTACGCTCTGGAGTGAACCCCATGAGCCGGCCCCCTCCTTCAGCCAGCCGCTGCTGGTGGGAGCTGCTCTTAGATCTCCTCTTCTGCAGGACGGGAGAAACCCTGCCTGCTCCGGCGAGGTTCAAAGGCGCCAGCCTCATCCCAGCCGCGGCGCCCGCTTCCCACCTGCACGCGGGGTGTTTGCCTATTACCGAGAGCAGGTCTCACCTGCAGAGCGCCGGGTCCCCGCCGCGCTCCGTACAAATTTATGGCACTCAAGCGAACTGGAAATAAACGCCCGCCGGTGCGCTCGTCCTGGTGTGCTCACTGGGCATGTGTCCCCAGCGCCCGGGTGCCCTTGGTCATGTAGAAACCAGGAGGGACCGTGACAATTCTGGGATGCGGAGCAGCGCTGGAAGAAATGGGAGACTGGGACTCGATCGTTAAGATTAGGGGCTTGATTATCTGGATCCATCCTGAGGCTGCAGATGCCTTGAGCTCTGTGGGCCAACAGCTCTCCTGTTAATTAGCCACAGGTATGTACTATCTTAATGGCAAGTGTTGAGCCCTTGCAGGGACAGGAGAGCCAGCAGGGCTGAATCCTGTGTTTCCCGTCAGGTGGGTTTAGCTGGGAGCCTGGCAAGAAAGGTGTAAGGCGATGACTGGAAAGGGGAAGGATTCATCCTCCTCCTCTGGTATGGAGAGCAGGGAGTGCACCACCTCGCAGAGCTCAGCACTGGGAAAAACTCATCTCAGTCAGCATCCAGGGAAGACGATGGGTGGGAGATGCCCCGGGGGTGGGCTCAGCCCTTCCCCACTCCCTGCAGGCTGAGGATAGCACGGAGAGGTTTGTTTTTTGAGCCTTGCTGCATCACCAGCCTCAATCCTCCGGGCTCTTGCCTGCTTTTCAGGGGCAAAAAAATAAAAAGGCGTTTGCGTTTCCAGCTCAGTAGCTAATTTTCACTGCCGTGGCCCTGGCGCTGACGCAATTGCTCAGCCCCAGAGGCTCTCTGCCCTCCCCGCTCCGGGTGGCATTTCTCAGCCTTGCCCGGCTGGGGTTTGCAGGTACGTGGTTTCAGCCGGCTGAGCTGGCCTCGGATGACGGAGAGGAGCCCTGCCTGCTCCCACCGACGCCGGGCATGCTGTCACTTCATTGAGAAATCACAGGCGTGCCTCGTCATGCCTAGACTGAATTTGAAAAGGTTTTTTTCTTTTTTTCTACTTTGGGTCTTGGAATATTGATTTTAGTATTTTTTTTTTTTAAAAGGTGGACAGGATGCTTTTTCTTTTTTTTCCTCCTCTTTTCCTTAAAGGCCACAGCTTTATCAGGTGCTCCCCTTTAAACCATGCCCACCCTCCCAAAGCAGTGGGCTATTACTGCTTTTCCCAGCTCCCAGGAAAAGAAGGCAGAAAGCCTGGATCTGTCACCGAGGAAGCTGGGAACAGGAGCCGGGTGAGAAAAAAGACCTTAGGGGAGGCTGGGAAAAATCCCCCTGGCACTGCTCGTGCCTAGGACATGAGCTCTTCCGTGGACGCAGTTCATATGTTCCTGTGGTCTCTCCCCCCGGCTGTTTGCACATCAAGCAAATCAAACCGAAGCAAAAGATGAAGATGCTTGACCCCTGTTAACTTTGGGCAACTAGGAAGGGTAGCGTGCAGGATTTTTGGCTGTTGCGTGTGCTGAGAAGGCCCATGCTGCTCTCCGTGCACACGTCGGATTAGACCTGCCGGCCGCTGGGAAAGCTCCTATCTCACCTTTGCAGCTCGGTGGCAAGGACAAGAAGATCTCGACACAACCATCCGGGCTTGGGCATGGATACTTGATCCCAAGTGCTGAGCACCTGACTTCAGCACAGACTGAGTTTGGAAGGATGGAGAGGCTTCCAGGACCTTAAAGCATGGCTGTCTGTGATGGAGATGTGCTAATATAGGATCAGATGAGGATAGATGGATGCGGGGTGTTGCCCACAGCTCATCTCTGCGCTGTGGCTGCTGGAAATGAAGTACAGCCATGTCTGATCTCTCCCTTTCCAGCACCTATCAGCCTGGGCCAGGGCACCACTCCTGTGTGCAGGTCAGCAGTTGGAAGTTCTTGGAGATCCCTCCTTCCTAGGTGGGAAGGGGCTGCGCATCGCACTGAGCAATGATCTTCCCAGCTTCTGTCTGGGGAGGTTCCCACTCAGATCCCTGGAGGAGTCCACGGCAGCTCGCACCAGGGAGATGGGAACATGGTGCTTAACGGTTGCTTTGTGGTAGCGCTCAGACAAGGACGGCGCACGCAGGGGTTAGCTGGGAGGGGAGAGCTTTGATCTGGGTACCAGTTGAACCCTCCTGCTGCAAGATGCCCTCAGAAATAATAAATGAAGGCTTTAGAAAGAGACTAATCCCTCACCACATCCCAGATCTGTCAGTGCTATTCTTCACTCCCGTCTCCCCGGTACTGTGGCCGTGCAAAGCAGCTGGCCTCAAAACCACTGGGGCGTCCAGCACGGGGGCTCCAGCAGGTTAGAAAACACTTCTTGCCCGACACAACTGGCCCGAGCCTCTTACACAGCCCCGAATCCTCCCACTGCCGTGCTGGAGAAGGTCCTAACCCCACTGCCACCAGCAGGACTCCTGCGGCACGCCACGCGAACAGGCTGCTCCCTCAGCCCTGCTGCGGCTTTCCTTGTGCAAAAGTGTAACCGCAGCCAGATATCCTGCTCCAGAAAATGAGAAACACTCCCCCCCCCAGCTATATTTTAAGTGCTGTGCATTTAAAAATCAAGCAAATCGACCCACCCATGAGGTTATTTAGACGACGGGTGCCACGCGGGGCTTGCCGAATGCCAGGGACGTGTGTCCCTAAGTTGCAGGGGTCATGGGCTCTGCAGTCCTTCCTTCAGCCACGGCGGAATAAGGGTCGAGGAAATCATTACGGCTGAATCCGGCAACCATCAGATGGGGTTTGATCAATGCGCCGCAATGCCTTATCTCCGGCGCTGGCTGGGGCCAGATGTTTCGGCGGAGAGCAAAACCAGCCCTTGCAGGAGGGAGCACGATCAATCACAGTGTTCCCAGCATTGACGCGTGTCCGGCCCCGCTCTGACTCCGGTTATCAGGCGGCGGCACAGCTCCATCGCACGCTGTGTGGAAAAGGTTCGGCCTCGCAGGCGCAAACTTTCAATGCCCTTGCCTGCCCTCCCTTCCCGCAGCCCTTCCCGACACCATTCATCCTTGCATAAACTGTTAGCAGATCCCCTTTTTAAGACAAATTACCCAAGTCTTTAAACCTCTGTTCAGAGGGAATTCCCCCAGGCTGCTGCTCACTCTCGGGTCCCCTCTCTGAAGGCATCCCCACAGAGCCAGCCCCACTGCCCCAGCTTGCCCCGAGAGCCTGCAAATTGCACAGGAGTAGAAAAAATTGGGTTGCGATGGCAGGAATCCTTCCCGGCGTCTGCTTAAAGCCACGACACAAGGATCCTGAAAATAACAGCTTGGGTTTTGCTATGTCTCGGTGTTTTTGCAAGGGGTTTTCTCTGAGAGGAGCAGAAAAAGATACAGGTGTCACCCCACCCTTAGGGACAGGGGTGCCTGTGTAGCTTAAAAAAAAACCCCAAAGCCTCAAATGGGAGATTTGAAGGGAAATACAAGGGTGAAAAAGCAATGGGTTGGCTCCCCGGGCTTCAGCCCTCTAGAAACGGTGACAAACTTAACAGAAATAGTTGGACCGGTGGGAGAAGACCCGATGAAAGGAAGACAGCGAAGAGAAAAGGGACCGGAGAGCGTGGGAAGAAAGAGCTAACAAAACAAGTTGAGCTAAAGCAACTACAGAAGGGAGTGGAGTGGAGCTAATTGCATCTTCCCTGCAGCCGGCGGTCTCCTGCCAGCCCATCCCGCCCGCCGGACCCTGACACTCACGGAAGAAAATGGTACCTTATGGTTTCCTACCACCCCCTGATAAATTGATTTTGAAAGACGCTTTGCTTTACGAGCTCAGCAACTGTTAATAGTAAAATAGCGAGATGCGGGAGGTGCGCGTCGGGTGAGGATGTGTAATTTGTTGGGTACCGGAGCCCACCGCTTGCTGCAGGACACAGCATTCCCTTTCTTTGCTGTTACTGCCTAGGGCTGCTCCAAAATCTGCTCCCAAATGTTTGGCCTTTTTTTTTTTCCTAAATAGGATATTGATTTCTTTTTTCTCCTATTCTTTTTTTTTTTTTTCTTGACTGATGGAGTGTTTCAGAGAAATGTCTGCTTCGGTGGAATTTTATTCTTTTTTAATTAAGGAATCAATAGCAAAAGAGGCAACAACACGTCAACAGGGGAAACATTTTGGTCAGGGACTCTCGTTCCTCTTGGAGGACGAGGGTGACGGTGCATCCGAGCAGGTTTGGCCTGACCTGGGAAATGAGGTGAGGAAAGAGAAGGGGAGCGAGCGCAAGGTGTCTGAGTGACAGCTCCCAGGAGTTACCGCGGCAGAGTAGAAATAGTTGCATTTCCTTCCTTCTAACTTTTTGGTCGATTTTTTTTCTCCCCCCCCTTTCTTGCAGTTCTAGATATCCTTCCTCCACCTACCACCTCTGAGACATCAAGGGTGGAAAGCAGCAACTCCCCTAAGTTTGCTCTTCTCCTTAGACTGGAGATGTGACTATTTATGCCCTGATAACGCCTACACAGAATCACAGCCAGGACAGCGCTAACTGCATCTCAGCTCCCACCACACCCGGTACCTGCTCACCAACTGTGCCCGGTTTTATCACAAGTCCAAGCAGAAACAACCCTGGTCAGCCACAGCAGAGAAGTCCCAGAGCCCACAGAACAAGCTGGGAGGTGATGTTATTTTTGTTAATGGCATATCAGCTTTTTATTCCTGGGGGGGGGACACCCGTTTTGAGGGGCTCCATCAGATCTTTCACGTTATTCCCACTGTCCAAAGCCACTGGGTGCATGAGAAGCTCTCATTCAGTCTGACCCGCATAGGGATCCCATAGGCATTAATAAAAGTATACAGTAAAACCACATAACAAAACCATAAATGCTAACAGAAAAATAAACACAAGCACCGGAGCCCTGGCCCGGAGCTCCAAGGCAGTGCTCACGGGATGCTACAGCCCCCCGAAACTCTGACCTGGTTTGGATCTCTTCCCGATACAACCAAAGACAGCACGAGCTGCTCACGGCCACCTTTGGCCGCAGCTATTTTTTCTGGTGGCTGAGTCTGCCCACACAGAATCGGAGGGGTCAGGATGCGTTCCTGGACCCCTGGCAGTCGGACATCCCCGGCGCACACTGCTCCCACGGGACGGGACATGAGCTGTCCCGTTACAGCACTGCCGCGAGGAAGGCTGGACCTGCCTCCCACCGCAGCGGGGAGGACGCTTAAAATGCTCGGCATGTCCCATCGGCACCAACCCTCTTACGGCCGGACACGTGCTGAGGGCTGCCGGGAGCCCCCGTGTCACACTGCAACGGCTCTTGCGCGGTGGAAGATGGATTTCCCCGGCAGAGCGTACAGATAGAGATGCTACCGGCATTACCAAAAGCATCCATCAAAGTCCCCCTCCTGCCTTCTGAGGTTTTAATCACTCAGGTCCCGGCTGCCATCAGACGACGGGGAGAAAGGAAAGGGAAAGGGAAGAGAGAGAGATGAGAAAGCACAAAGTCAGTCCATCCGAGGGAAGGCAGGAGAAGAAGCTCAGGCTGTGCTGGATGGGAAGGGAATGCTTCTTAGGAATTTAAGGCCATTTTTGTTAAACAAGAAGTGCTGAGTTAGCACAATAGGGGATGTTTGGAAGATATCAAAACAGACATTTCGGGTTTTCCCATGCCTAACCTCTCATTGCGGAAAGGCTCACGTGAAACGTGCGGACGCTTTCAGGAATGCAAATCCCTCTGCTGCCCTTTCCCAGCTGAAAACGCTTTGCCAACTTTGGCTCACACTGCAAATAACTCCCAGCGAACTTACCGGTGATGGAAAAAAAGTCACCCAGCGCTGGACCCAAAGAAGGCTGTGCTGGAAAGCCACCGGCTCCATCACTTTACGAGCTCTCATTTGGAGACTAGCTGGGCCTTCATGAGCAAAGAGACGAGCAGGGCACGTTGGCCCAGAGGCAGCGGGTTAAATGGTGGAGAGCGAGCGAGAAGAGGCAGAAAGCTGGGAAAAGGGGGACCCACGAGAGGAACGGGGCTGGGAACGATGAGGTCCTGGCCGGGTGCGTGGGCTCGGGAGGCAGCGGAGTGATGCAAAGCTCCTTCCTTTGCTCCCCACTCATCCCCGTACCACCGCACTGCCACCAAGCACGTGCTTCCCAGCCCTGCCCCTGAAGCCCACCCGTTATTAATGCCAGCCCGACGGTGCAATTTAGCAAGCCTAATAATTAACCGAAAAATTCACGAGGTTCAAAAGCAGAGAGGCCGCTCAGAGGCGGAATGAGGGAGGGCTGAGGAGGGAAGAGACGGCGGGAGCCAAGTCCTACCTGCCGCAAGAAAGGAGACCCAAAGCCTGGCTTGTCCCCGCGGGACCAGCAGATTTAGGGACAGCATCCCACAACAGCCCTGCAGACGTGGGCAGGGGCCCCAGGGGAATGCCCAGCGAGTGCCTCGGCAGGAGCGACGGGCAGAGCTCCCTTCTGCCCAGCCTGCTCCCACGGAGCCAGCAGCATCTCCCCGCTCAGAGCTGGCCTCTCAGTAAAGTTTTCTCCTTCGCTTTCCGAGGACGGCACATCGGGGGAACTCCCAGCCCCCAGGCGCTTGCCAATCATCCCTGAGACACTCCGGATAATTATTTTTATCCTTCGTGAATCGTGTGGCATACAGGAGGTGCGGAAAATAGGACATTCTCGCCATCTCTCCGTCTCCGGCGTAGGCTAATGGTGCCTGTAAATTGCCGCTCCGTGTCAGGGGATCACCGTTTGTAATGAGGCTGAGTGTCGGAGAGGCTGAGATTTCTGATGGGCTCCATGCCGTCCATGCTTCTTCCTCCCACGCTTTGCTCCAGGGGAAAATTGGGGGGTGTTTTTCCAGTGAGTGACGATTTCCCTTCCCCCCCTGCCCATCCTCATCGCGTTACTGGCTTGCAGGACTCCGGTGGGAGGCAGGCAGGGGTCTGCATGAAGAGATGTCTGGATTACCACAATTTGCAGGCTGGTGTGCCATTTCTTTTTTGGTTTGCGGACCACCATCCTGGTCTGAAAAAGTAGCCCAGGTAGAGACAAACGATAGTTTCGGCTCTGCAGTGCACATATTCATGTTATGCAGGTAAAAAAAAGGTTGTCTCTCCTTTCTGCCTTGCCCAGGGAAGTGGAAAGTGGTGAGGACCGGGAGATGCGTTTGCGCTTTCCCTGGGCTCATACCTCCCACGCTGAAGATCTTCGGTCCCGAGGGCTGGGAATGGTACAAAGTCCTTCAGGAGATGGAGGGCTGTTGAGCGAACGATGCCGGCGGTGGAGGGTTTGCCTGAGCCGGTGGTGGGAGGGAGCTGCGGGTGTTCTCCGTGCACAGAGACCCTACTCAGCTTGCAAAACGCAGGCTGGGACCGCGGCATTGCATGATCTAGAAGGAGGACGGTGGTCACAGACCCAACGGTGCAACAGCAACGACCAGGCACGTGAGAGCCTGCGGGACCTGCGTCCACACACGGAGGAATTTGAGGAGAAGGGATAGAAGAAAGCCCCATCTTTCCCATCCGGTGACAAACAAAGCGGCTCTGCTTGTGAATATCTTCAAGCCACTCCAGGCAGCGACAAAGGAGTTTGTTTGTTGTTTACTCACTCCGAGAGGAGATAAGGTCAGGAAATCGCAGTTGGCTTGCCGCAATCCTAGAGGGGAAAGCGAAGCTAAGTCTGGCAGATGAATTACTCGCTATTGATGGTTCTCCTTCTCAATTATTACTCCATTTCGCAAGAAGCCTCCAAAACACACACGGAAATTTCCACCCAGGCCAAAACGATGCTGTCTCGCAGATCCCACCACTGCCTCGCCAGCGTGCAGGAGCTGCTGCGAGTCCTTTTGCGTGGCCTGAATCAGGGCAGAGCTGCTCCCGGGACCTGGCAGGGACAATCTCCTGGAGAAGCTCTTTTGGAAGTGAGCCGCTGCCGTTGTTGGTGAGACAGGTAGGAAATCTGCAAGCAGGGATGCCGGGACTCAGCCCAGACTGCCTCGTCACAGCTGGATGCAAAATACCATTTGCATTAGGTTAAAATCTTGAGTAAATTGAAATCAAAGGAACATCTGCTGCTTTTCCGTTATGCTCGTGTTGACACCAGAGGAGGGGGACCATGGAAGGACAGATGGAGAGGAAGGGGTTGCGGAGGGGAAGGTGGCTTGACTCACCGCAGGTTCTTGAATTGCCTGTGGGCAGGAGCCCCGTGCTGGTCCCAGGCTGGTGGCACCTGGCAGGCGCTGGGCATTGTGGTTTGGGCAAAACGACCTCAAACAAGGAGATCACTCGGCCCCGAGCTCTGCTTCCCACCCCAGGGAAGGGTGAGTGAGCGCAGGGTACAGCTGCCCACCTGGCAAGCCATCCCCTTCCCAGAAATGGGGTCTATGGCATTGCCAGGAGAGCTCCCAGGGGTCTGGGATTGCTTTTGAGAGAGGAAACGCCTTGCTCGGCTTCTGCAGGGTGGAAGGGATGGGCAGCGAACGTCTGCCAGGTAACTCAGAGTCACCAAAGCCGTAGCAGCTGTACCACGCTTGTCACATCATTTCTCACTTTCCTTACAGCCCAGATCCTAAATCCATTCGAAGAGAGGAGGAGCGGAGCCTTTCATCACAGAAAAACCAACACATTTCTAGTCCTTACTGCTGGAAAGCTTCAGAACGTGACCCTGGGATGCTCCACCAATAACAGAGGTAAAGCATTTTTATTTTCACTAGAAATTCCCCCACTTCTTCACGCAGTCTCAAGGCTTCGGGGACCTGACATCCTGTGCATCGCAGCCGTTTCTCAGCCTCCCTGCGACGGCATTCATCCCGGTGCCTCGAAGCAGCAGGTTCACAAACAAACCCCAGCCTCAAATAAAAAGGGTTATACACACACCTGCAAACAGCCACGCTTGCGTCAGAGCTTGTTTGTGAAGAATAAGGACACCGAGGAGCTTTATATTTTGGGCTGCTCAGCGCTAGGCTTGGGCATGCTCCTTCTCCGTGCCTGCCATGGACACGTCCCCGATGTGACTGCCTGCACGGTCCCTGCATCTGCTCAACCCGCTGTCCCCACCGCATCCCACCCCAGATGAGCACCCCCTGTCCTGTGCCGGCGTCCCCGCTGCAGTGCTGCCGGCGAATTCACACCACTTACAGCCACGCAAGCGAGTAAAAGTCCCACCTGCACAGGCAATTTTGGACTGCCACTGGTTTTTGGGGAGCACAACTCTGGGAGGAGCCGCGGGCAGGACTACGCTGCAAGTTCAGATGAGTAGGGCTGTCCGGCGAGAGCAGCGAAACGACGGACTCCCGGTCCCAGCCTCAAGTCACCAATGTACTCAGACCATGAGGAGGCAACGGGTGCCACTTCTACTTGCTGGAGAGACGTTAGCAAGTGCCAGATGCCATCTTAGCCCCGGTATCGGTCACCACACTCCAGCCCTCCTGGGCTAAAACAAGCAGCGTGCCAGCTTACAGCAGAGAAAATGCAAAAGCATCCTTCCAAGCCTCTGGCTTTCCTCCAAACACACAAGTTGCCCCCCGCAGGTCCTCCCACGTGCCACGCCACCCACCGGCAAGCTGTCCGGCAGCCCCTTCCCAGCATCGCCCCGCGGTTTCCCAGCCTGTGGCTCACCCTGGCCACGCCGGCTCCTGCCAGCCCTTCTCCGAGGGGCTCGCACGAGCTAATTAGGACCACAGCGTGAGGTTTACCACCCTCACCTCACCCGAGTCAGTAATTGGTTTGTAATTCTTTCTCCAGCGATTTCGCCTCTGACTAAATTGTGGTCTCGTATCTCCAAAGAGAAAGGGACACTGACCGCTCCTTGCTGTCCCCATTTGTTCAAAAGGAGCGGCCGAGCGTCAGTGAACTCTGTCGGGATGCCCAGTGCCGCGAGCATCGTAGCGAAGCCGGGGATTAATACACCGATTCCTCTGCCCTCCTCTGCTCTGTTCACGCAGCCTTGCTGAACCGTATGTGTTACGGGCCCGAGCAGAAAGCAATTAGGGCTGACAATGAACTACAAAGACCGGTTGAGAGATCCTAACCAGGAACGGGGTGTGCAGCAACGCGGAGAGGTCAGGCGAGCGGCGAAAGGAGCAGGAATACGTTAAGAAGACATACGACTCATGGCAATGGAGAAAAGGATGCTGCTGCTTCTGCCCTGGGCTTATTTTTTTAGCAATTCAATTAACTCTTTTTGTGCTGCAGTAATGCAAAGGCAGGCTGAGAAACGGGGCAGGGAGAAAAACTCAACGCAGGATTCGGCTCTGCCATGCCTGAAGAGGGTTTGATTTCTCCTCTTTTAGACCCCTCCACGATGCCTGGGATGGTACAAATCAGTTTAGAAACCTAGCTTGAGATGGCCTCCTCTTCCCAACAACCCCTGCGTGGCTTTTTGCAAATAAAAAAAACCCCAACACTTGCCATTTTCCAAAAGCGATTTGCATGAAAGAATTGTCCCCACAGCAAAAAGCATTGTTAATTTTCCCCTTCACTGCAACAAGGCTGCTGGAGGAACGAGGTAGGACTCCAGAAAGACGTCCCAGCCCAGCCTGGGTGACGTAGCTGGCTAACTCGTAGCGCTCGTGAATATTCAGGTGTGACGTGAATAGCAAACCCTCGCTTTCCTTCTTTGATTCCCCGGGGCAGGAGCTGAAGGAGGAAAATCCTCAGACATGACCACCGCCAGCCCCATCTCCGAAGAGCTGGAGCCATGGGAAGGGAAATATTTGGGGTGCAGGAATGGGAGTAGCACAAACACTCTTTGAGGGTGGTTCTGCCCTTTCCATCGCTCTATCTCGGTACCTGTCCCTCCACACTGGCATCTACCGAGGTGCCACCACGAGGCAAAGCGACCTGCACCGCCAGCACCAGCCCTTCCAGCCCCGCTGTCCCTGAGCAGGGGGCAGGAATCCCCGCTGGCTGCCAGCTCCGCAGTCACCGAAAAAAGCAGGCAAAAGAACTCATCACGCTTTAATCATCAGGCTTTCACGGAAAGGGCAATAAACTCCAACATTTCATTTTGGGCAGACAATATGGAATTTTTCACTTTTCCAATGACAAAAAACCTGAAAAGAGGTTTTTTTCCCCCCTCATTTCGACTCACTCATTTGTCTTCTCTATTCCTCTCTGGAGGAAAGAAGTACAAGAAAGAAGAGGACAAAACCGAAAACCTTATCGAAGACTTCATATGAGCTTCTTCCACTGAAACAAAGGAGGAAAAAGAGACCGTCTTGACCTGCTCACTGCAAAAGCTTTCATCCCAACCACTGCATCTTTAGAAAGCATCTTCCCAAAGACCATCTGAAGCACGCCCTGCGTCCACCTCCCTCAAACGCTGACAGTCTGTATTAACAGCATCTTTAGCCAACTGTCCTACCAGTCACTCCACTTGGCCTGGTTTTGCACATCTAGGGATGCCAACTGGGAATTCAAGTTCAAAGTGGAGCTGCCCGGACGGCGGTTCAGCCTGCAGACACTGCCTAGGTAGCATTAAGCCAGAACTCGGGTGGAGCTCCCGGATTGAGGGAAAAACCTTAAAGATGCAATAAGGGACCCCACGTTCGGCACGACTTTGATCTGGAGGATTAGGGATGAGGCAATCAAGTAAAGGCGGAGAAGTTGGTGAATCCGTAATAAGATGCAATTTGCAAAGCCTGTCAAATTCATGAATTTTAACTGGAAGGATAATTTATCCAAAGGCTTGGGCCAGAGACTATATTATTCATTACCTCCACCATCTTCTGCTACACTGTTATTTAGGACGATTCCACCTCCTGCTCGGGATAAGCAAAGCAACGCTCCACGTAACCACACTGCCACAGCCAAACGTTTGTCTGCATCAGCTGCTTTCTCCATGCCTACAGCCAGAGTCAACCCGCCCAGAAATCACACTCCGCTCACCAATAATCCCATTTGTGCTGAAAAAAATAAAAAAAATAAAAAAAAAAACCACCCCAACCTCAAACCGTCTGATGATTATTTTGTTTGGCCCATTGCTATTAAAAAAAAATCATCTCTGAATTCCTCGTTGCGTGATTCTTCCTAACGCTGAGCACCAGCACTCACTTCGGACTTATTAAGGAGCGCCTTAAGTGCAAGCGAGCATTGGGTTTAGCGTCGCTGGGGGAAATCCAGCCCTCTCGCTATTGCTCTGAGAAAACCCATGCCCTGAACAGGAAGCGCGCGATGAGCGCTTTGAGCCCTCAGCGAGTTTATTAAAGCTGGGGGGGGGAGCTGCAAACACCGCAGGTTTGGGTCCTGCCCTGCAGTTTTGGGGCTCCGCGCTGTAAGCGCAGGAGGAGGAGGAGGAGGATGAGCGAGAGGGAGATGCGAATGCAGATTTCACGCAGAGGCGAACCAGAGAAATGGTTTGTTGCCGCTTTCTGTATCTTTTTGCCCAGTCAAGTACTGCAATCAACACAGAGCATTATGAACGGACCCAGAGGCGACACTGTGGCAGAAAAGAAAGGGAAGCAGATGAAAAACACTGGTATTCTTAATTTACTCCAGTTAATTTTAGCCTAATTTGATCACAATGTTCTTCTGTAAATATCGGCCCTTCTTTAATAAGGCAGCATTCGCCACGGAGGCTGCAATTGCAATGTAATCACCCAGTGTATCATAAAAGACTTTCTCTGTTAATTGTTAGGAGGAACTGGAGCTATTCTGCGGCAGGTATGGGACTGCAAAGAGAGATAATTATAACCAGATCTAATTAGTAATTATAACAGACCTCTCCTAGAAATTGTTTTTTACTTAAATATTCCCCCGGTTCTCCTAACAGACTTCAGCGCTGCTGTCGGGAGCGCACTGGGTCGGCCGCCGCCGCCGGGCTGGGACGAGGTGTGGGTGCTGAGCCCGGCACCCGGGCTTGTTGGGTCCCCGCACCCGCGTCCTCACCCCGGTACACGATGGAGAGCCTCAGCGCCGGTTTCTACGCCAGGGAAGGCAGCAGGGAAAAAAAATGCAGTGAGGCAGGCTGAGACAGGAGAGGGTGCTCTCGCCGCAGCAATGGAGGTGTGGAGGGAAACGGGGTGTCCTGGTGCCGGGGGGGGGAACTTGTAGGGTGAAGGGTCCCTCGACCCACATCCCCAGGGATGCTCTTCCTGCCCCGCATCCCCAGGGATGCTTCTCCTGCCCCACATCCCCAGGGATGCTCCTCCTGCTGGAGTTTGCCACGGCAGCAGAAATCAGATAAGGTGTAGAGATGGGAAGAATCGGAGGCAGGCTACACAGAAAGATGGAGATGGCTCCGATTTAATTTTTTGGTCGTGTTAACAGACACCCCCCTCCCCTCCCCAAAACTCTCCTGTGATACAGCTCCTGCCTCCAGGAGAGAGCCTGGGGCTCCCAGCCACCCAGATGCACGGCACCGCATCACAGGAGATGCCACACGGCAGCACAGGGGATGCCTAAGTCCAGGGAGGCAAATGGGGACATGCACACCCAGAGTGGCACTTTTCAAGGCAGGTGGGCTTGAAAGAAATGGTTTCGTTCTGGTGGAGATTTTGCCCCAATCAGACTTTTTTTCAGTTCAATTGTAGCAAAATCTGTCATTCCAAAAGGGAAACTTTTCAAACCTCTGCAATTTTACCCTTCCATCCTTCTCGCTGCCTCTGCACCACTCAAAGGTACCTTTGAACAGCACCAGGGAGCAAAGTGCCTCCAAGTCCTGCCTGGGGAGCTGAGACAGAAAGCCACAGAGCCAGAAAATGGAGCAGCCTGTGCACAGAAACCCTTGCTCCAGAGCTAACGGGAGGTCTCCTGAGTCTGTAACCTCTCTTGTACCTCTCCCAGAGGCATCACCCAGAGCTGTGGGTGCTCCCTGTCCTCCCCACCCTGCGGACATCCTTGTGCTGTCTGTCGAGGGCTGAGGCCCTGATACCACCCAAAGTCCTTCAGAGGAAGGAAGGAGGAGATGCACAGCTCGACCCTTGCAGCATGGTACAGGCATGACTTTGCTGCAGATCTGCCCAGATCTTTTTTGGTGCAACCTCAAAAACCAAGTAGAAAACTATCAAGAAGCGGGCAACCTTAGTGATGGAGCAGTGGGAGATGTCCAGGAACGTGGTCCTGTCTGCGAAGGCAGGGCTGAGAGGAGCTAGGAGAGGAGTAATTAAACACAGCTAGCTGAAAGACGGACTGGATGGCCGAAAAGGATTTCATCTCTGAAATCTAGGTTCTAATTACTGCGCTGCACCGATTCTGACCCATATTAGCCTAAACTGATGCACTGTTTTTTAATCTAGTTATTTCCTCCCAAGCAGAGCCGTCTCCGGGGGGCTCGCTTGGGCAGCAGAGTTAGCTCACAGCTGGGTACGGTCTAACTAGGCCAGCACTGCGGGATATCTTTATGATTTATTCTTTTTTTTTCCTGCGTGTCTCAGTGTCATTCCCGGCAGGGACCACCCGCAGACAGAAATGTGCGTGCGACACATGTGCGCGTGTGAGGGGCAGGGGGGGGAAACCACCGTGTGAGGAGCAAGAGGGAGCGGGATGCCACCAGGGCAGGGGCAAAGCCAAGGGGATGCGATGCTGGGACCAAACTGGGACCAGGCCCTGGGTTTGCGGCTAAAACCAGCTGGATGGGAGGCAAGGATGGAGTTTGTGCTCCTAGGAGGAAGGTTGCCGTGGAGAGACCCGGGAAGGAGCGGGTGAAGGAGAGTTGGTTGGTAACATCTAGGGTTGCTGAAAAGCATCCCTCACTGAACCGGTGCTTTGCAGATCCCTGAGCTGACCTGCTGGGACGGGACCACACGCCGGCCAGCCTGGCTCCTCGTCCCATGGCAAAGCGTGCGGCTGGGAGCAGTCCCTGCCTCTGCTGCAAGCAGAGGGCTTTCTCACTCCGGCAGCGAGTGAGCGACAAAATCACTGCCCTGAGATGCATACGGGAGGAAGGGGAGTGCATGTTAACAGCGCGGATCGCAAAGGAAGGCACGGAGGCTCATCAATCCCCTACTGTCGCTGCGATACAGAGATGCTCACCCTAGAGCGCGATGCTCACCCTAGAGCGCGATGCTCACCCACGAGCGCGATGCTCATCCAAGCAGCCTAGACGCATGTTTTCTTAATCCGGAGTGCCATCCCCGAAACGAGAGCGAGCTTGTCCGGAGCACATCACTGCAATTCAGCTGCTGGTTCGCAACACGTTCATTGCCATCTTGGAGGTGCTCCGCACCCCGCCACGCTATTGCCACGGTTCCCACCTCTCTAATCAGGGCTGCTCGCTCTGAGACGGCGCTGACCTTGATACCTTCCAGTTCGAGGCCCCTCTATGGCAAAGTAATTCAATTAAGCCCTGGTTCACAGAGAGTGCTAAAAAAGAAGGGACGAGGTTAAAAAAAAAAAAGAGCCCAACAACAATAAAAAAACGCCCTCTTGAGAATAATTTTCTTCTATGGATTTTTAAGACCAGCGGCTGCAGAATCACTTTCTCGTTTTTGTGCTGTCTCTCCAGTCAATAAATAAGAGGGAAATAAAGGATTTCAGAGAAAATAGAATGCAGTCAAAAGGTAAATTGTGGTCTTAAAAGCCCCTAAGAGACTGTCACAGACTTTGAAATGTTTCCTAGTTTGAGACCATTTCTTCCTGACTACATGGTTTCCGCTCCTCAATTTGCATCTCTGGGAGGTAATCTTTAAAACTGATTTTCCCCTGGTTGCATTTCATCGGCAAAGAAACTAAACAGGCTGCTGCATTACAGTAATAACATCAACATTTCAGCCACCTTCGCCTTAATTATTTCTCTGTCTTGCCAACAGTACCAGTTAAACGAGATTTATATTTGGGTGGGGAGGAGGGGGGCCAAGTTGCGTGTGTGTGTGGATGGGTAAGATAACCTGGAAAAACCGATTTCTCCCTTGTTATGTGTCACCAGCAGTAAAAAAAAGTAAAATAATAAAAAAAAATAATACATGAGGTAAAAGGTTTGGGCCATTTAAGTAATAATAATGTCAGCATTTCACCTGTCTCTTGCTTAATTATTTCCTTCTCTCGACTCCGCCACCTGAACCAGTTTAGATAAGATTTCAGCCTGGATAAGGAGGAAGAACCTGTATTCTCCGAAGCAGATAAGCCACTTTTTCCAATGGAAAGAGAGAGAATACGGCACTAAAGCCTTCCTGCCGTCTACTCCAGATTTATCAACAGCCTCTTAGCAAAAGTCTTGCCACTAAAAGCTTGTGAAGTTTTGCAAAATACTACCGGATAAGAGAAAAGCACTTGTAAAGACAAGAAAGGAAAGCCGGAGCGTGCAAAGCAGCCCGTCAGCATCCATGTCTGGGCAACGCACGCTCAAGGTCACCCCAAAAAGCACCATGGAGCAGGAAGCAGGGGTCTAGCTCATTGCTGCCCACATTTCAGGAAAGCCTAAATGTTTTGGGAAGGTCTCCTGACCCATGCAAGGTGTCAAGGTTTCCTTCTGAGCTAGCTGTGCTTGAAAGTCAGCCCCTCCAAGATTTCCTGCTCTGTCTTTTTAGGTCTCCCTCCCTTCCAAGACGTGCGCATTCAGCTTTGTCCATCACCCAGGTGCTCTAGAACAAGGCTCGCTTGCCCAGACGAGCCAGGAAAACGTTAATAGTACCCAACGTCCTCCATGACCTTGCAGCCAGGGAAAGGAGGTAGGTACAGAGAAGAGCTCTCGCATTGCTGAGGATGTGGGTCTGGCCAGTTAAGGGTCATGGATGGCTCGTGTTCGGGTCCAGCCCTGCAGCGCAGCGCTGGATGCTGCACGCCTGCCGCTCGCTGCAGGCGCTTCCAGCTAAAAACCTTGCCAAGCCACGTGTTCGCGGCTGCCAACGCGTGCCCAACACGCCCGCAGATGGGACGCTCGCCTGTGTGCAAACATTTACAAACACCTTGAGCGACTCGCGAAGACGCGGCAGGTGGCTGGAAGCTGTCCATCCGCAGGAAGGAGGCTCGGCGGCGTGGAGAGAGGGTTTGGTTGAGCGGGAGACGCTGCTGTGAGCGGCGAGGGAGAGGATGAGATTCTCTTGGCTGCCCTGCACCGCATGACACCACTGGTACCCCACAGAAACATTTGAAAAGTAAAAGAAACATCTCTCTGGATAGAAAGCTGGGAGTCTCTTCTTGTACTGCGGGATCTATTTTTATTATACAATTTCCACCCTTCAGTGGCTCAGATGTTTTGCCTGCATTTCGTTGCTGACCCTCAGGCCAATCCTCAAAACAATATTTGCTCAGGGTTTTTGCGCCTGTGTGTGGCTTTTTTCTTTTCTTTTCTTTTTTTTTTTTTTTTCCTAAATAAATTCAGGGTGGGTAAAAACTTTCCCTCTTTCTTGATTTATAACGGGCTGGGGAGTGATCACGCACGCTTGTGCAGGAAGGCAAGAGAGATGGGGAGTTTCTGGGCCGTGATGAACGTGCAGGCGAGAGGAGGGAAGGGTGCTTGTACCTGAGCGCTACCCGCCTGCAGCCTGCCAGCTCGCGAGGGGCGAGAAACCTCCTCCAGGGATCGCCGCCCCAGCTCCGTGCTCTCCCTTATCATCCCAAACCTGCCGGCTCTCCAACCCAGGGGAAGCTAATAGGATGCTCCTGCTTCAGACCACAGCAGCGGGGCTGGATTCAGCCCCGTGCCTCTTCCCGCAGAGCCACCCTGCTGCCTGCTTACGCTTATAAGCTCCTTCAGCTTCCCTTTGCCTGGCCTTGCCTTCCCACCCTGCCTCGCGTCTGATTATATTGGGTCTGCATGTGTAAGTACAGCCTCCTGCCATCCTAATCATCTAAAGTGGCTATTTGAATAACAGTTGTTGGTGCCTGTAGTTTCCTGTAATTTCCAAAAGGAAACAAATCCATGCAGACTGCAATTTTGCGCCTATGAATTTTGAATGAACATCTCTAAGAGCCTCAATTTCTCTCTCCCTTCCTTCCTCCCCTCCCCTCCCCTGCCTCCCAGCCCCAGCTGAGCGAGATGCTGCCACCGAAGTGCTCCTTTTGGGGGGTGGATGTTGGGCTAGTGAGGCTCGATGCCTCCTAGGAGAGACACCAGCATTCAGCACGGTGCTGCCAGCAAAGCTTGCTTGCTTGAGGAGCTGGAGGAGGAAGGTGGCTGGATTGCACCCAACCCACGGGAGACGCGCTCCACAGCAGCCCAAAGCGGGGCAACGGAGGCAGAAGCATCTTTCAAGCCGCGGGTGTTGGGATTTTCCCCTGCATTGCCCCCTCCAAACTAAGCCTGGGAGGTCCTTCTCTACCCACCAGAGCTCTGATGGTCCCTGCCCTCTGGAGATGCTGTTGCTGGCCAAGCTCCTCACCCTCTGACACAGAGCAGCTGTAAGACGTCTGTCTCTCCTCCAGAGTTGATTTCTGTGACGGCAACAGTCCCTATTTATAACCTTCTCCCTTTCAAGTTTCCCCTCCTGTTCTGCTGCATGCAGTTTTATGACAGTGAGGGTTCTCCTTTTTATGACATTGTTGTTTTTAAAGTGTTTTTATCACCTGGTTTTATTACAAAATTACCGTACAGCACCCCAAGTGCCACAGCAGCGAGGAGGAAGAGCGGCTCTGGAAATGCAGCAACTCTTTCCCGAACAGCTTGCTGCCTCGCTGGGGAAGTGGCTGTGATTTGGTGATGGATGGAGCGCTTGTTATCCAGTATATTTTTATCCATAGATATATAAAGCACTTTGTGATCCCAGTGGATACAAGGCACTATATAAATGTAAATCATTATCATTATCATTAAATACCTTCTGCATCTTTTAAACCTACCAGTTGGAATCAAACACATAATGGGGCAGCTGGTATCTGGGCTTTCGCTACTGAACCAAATGCGAGAGGTGTGATTTTTGTCTTTGTTAGCAATTAAATGTGATATCACGAAAGACTTTATTTTCCCCTTGCAATTTTTCATGCTGCCTCTGATTTGAAAGTCACTTCTCACCCACTATGAGAAATCTCTGCAGACTTCCCTAGCAACAACCTGAATAAGAAACAGCCACCTCGGGTAGACGGATGCTCCCCGGATTATCCGAACCCAGGTGCACGTCCCCGCTGCACCGCCGTGAGTTAAGGACAGTAAGAGGATCCCCCGTGTGCTGCTGGGTCACAGGGAGAAGAGTTCAGTTCCTACATGATTTATGACTCAAAGGAGAATATGGACACTTGTCTCCAAAAGTATGACTCCGCAGCATTTCTGCTCGGCCGCTGCCCGACCCCAGAAATAACTGACTGCACAAAACCGCTGGGATGTCACCCACATCGCAGCCGTCACCGCAAGGAACACAGGGTACACGGCAGATCATGTTTACAACCTGAAGTTTCCTGTTTCTGCGTCCCCCCCAGTTTTTCTTTTCTGTAGGGGAGGGATCTGAGCCTGGAGGACTCGCTCAAGGTCACGCACGGAGGTTTTGGCAGCGCAGAAATGAACCTGGGACTCACGTGTTTCCATCCAAACCATAAATCACCGGATTCCCTTTCCGCCCATACAGGCAGGAGGACAAACCAAGTAGGGAGCACGCTGGCTGCCCCTTCCCTGGTTTTCCCACCAGTGCTAAGCCCATATTTTGTCACTGAAGCTCGTCTTCCTTCCTGCATCTCCAGCAAAGCCACCCGGCTGCTAGCTACTGACAGCTCCTCCCGGTGGGAATTCATCTCCAGCTCCATTATGCCCAGTGAGATGCTTCCTCTCCAGTTTCTGCTTCCCACACCCAGCTCAACAGAAGCCTTGGAAATACCAGTCGCTTCTTGGGTCGCTGCCCGAAAGCTGATGCCTCAGGAGAGGGATTAACCCTGGGGAAGCAGCCACTGAAGCAGTGGGCAGTGTGGGGTGGGTGCTGTGGTGGTGGAACCCCAGGAGCCACGTGTTTGGGAGTCAGGCGCTGAGTCTAAGCTGAAAGGCATCAGGGCACTTGCCAGGGAAGGATGCTCCACTGGCGTTTCCCAAAGGGAGGTGACTGACGCAGGGCCAGGCTACACTCAGAACTGTGATGAAGGGCAGGTCCTGGTCCCAGGTGCTGGGGACCGGCTGTCCCAAGCACCCAAGGGGCCAGTTATCAACAATATTTCATTTCTCCTTGTCATGACAAGCAGAAGGGAAAGAGTTGGAAACCTCTGATGTGTCATGGGTCGGAGCCCTGGCCTTTAATCTATGTCCCTACTAACCTGCAAGCAGTGGCTTGCAAAGGTTTTGCAATATTTAGTTAAAGGGATAAGTTTTTTCCTAGTTCCTGATTTTTTTTCCCTTTTTTTTTTTTTTTCTCTTTCTCGTTTCTATTTTCCCCAGCCTCTCATAAGTTGCAGCCTCCTGCTGCCCAGGGGAGATCTTCCATTTAGCTACATTTTCCTTTCTCATTTCATGCTGTAATGGAGATTCATCATAGGTGTTAAACCCATAACTTGCTGTGAATCCCTTGTCTCTCTCGGTGGAGGTCAGAGTTGAGCACGTTAGAAGAATCCGATAGCGCGGCCTCATGCCTGCCCCCCCGGGGGGAAAACCTCAGCCTAATTCCCAGGAGGGGGGAGCGAGGGGTCCTGGATGGGTGATCCAATGCCACGTCCATGCTTGCCCACCTCTCTCTGCCACCTAAAGTGGTCCTTCACTTGTGATTTATCACCTGAAGTGATCCCTTTAGGCACCGTGCCTTTTCTGCAGCGTCTGGGGTACTGCCACCTACACCCTGCTGTAGCTCAGCGCCCACATCATCGCCCAGTACCGCAAAACCGAGCCACCTACTACCGAATTATGAAACCGCTCGTCTCACAGCAGCTTCTAATGCCAGCCTTGGCAGGGACCGCATGGAGCTCGCAGCCAAAACTCTTTGCACGCCCCGGTAAGGAAGCACCAGCCCAAGGCAAGGCTCTTGGGAAGCAGCAGGGTGGCTGCTGTCATCCCAAACAAACTTGAGATGTCTGCGTGGTCAACGCCTAATTCGAGCACAGCAGGCACCTTTTAACGTCAAAAAAGAGTAATAGCCCCTTCCAGAGGGCCATTTGTCCAACCTCTGCCTTAGCACAAGATGAATACCCTGGGACAGGGGAGGTGGTTTGCTCATTAATTACAAAGGACACCCACAGGTCAATCATTAACACGCAGCTATGCAGTTTTGAAGGCCAAGTTGAGCTAAAAGGAATGCCACAGCCCCAAAGCCATCCCTGTCCCACCATCGGATGGGAAGCTGACATCCCTCAGACGTGCTGCCAGGTGCTTTAAAAACAAATGCCGCTCGGAAACACCAGGAACAGCTAACATTGCGAGGGATTTGTAAGGAGAAGAGAGATGCATCACAGGGTCCACCAATCCCTTCTCCGCCATGACCTGGGCAGGCTGCTGGTTGCATGGGAGCTGTGCTAGGAAGCCCCGAACCCCATCACGGCCGGCAGAGCAGCTCAGGAACAGGACCGGCGGGCCAACGCTTAAAGGAGGGGGGAGAAATGCAAGACATGGGAAAAGCAACCCTGGATAGGGCTGGCCCAAGCTCTCAGACACAAGAAAACACATCCCTCTGGGCTGGCCAGAAGCAGAGAGCTGGGGCGGGCACGCACCTTCCAGCAGGAACGCCTCAACGTCCTCTCCCGAAGCGTTTTCTCCGCTTTCCCGGCTGGCCCTGCCGAGCCCTGCGTTCATTTCTCATCAGGGCGGGGGGGATCGATAAGAGAGCGGGGGCTGTCGCTCAGGTGATGTCACGCTTCGAGGGCCTCATTCCTCTCCGCCAGCTGACGAGGGGAGCGGCAGTCAATACTTTTGTCAGGTCACTAACAACCCACCAAGCTCCCAGCGGTGATGGATTCCCCCGGCTGAGCGGCCACCGCACGCAGCCCCGACGGCAGGGCGCTGCAATCTATAGCGCGTCCCTGTGTGCATGCGTGAGAGGCACAAAAGGAGCCGCTGCGTGTATGTATAATGCAGATACAGAGGAGAGCGGGCAGGATACAGGCGAGGAGTTCCGTCTTGATTGGCAAGAGGCAGAAACGCGCGTAGGCGTGCAAAGCAGAGAGAGATTTGCACGCGCGCGGGGTCTGCTCGGGTGATGTAGAACGCAAGGTGCCAGCGATCCGTAACGGGCATGAAACAGAATAATCTCCCCCGTCCACATGCACTGCGTGGAGCAGGAGCTATGCGCAGGACGCAAAGGGGGAAGGCTCATGGGATGCACAGGGAGCACTGGCTCCCAGATGCCGGACGCAAACTGGGGAGGATTTGGGGCTGAGATGCAGAGAGGTTTGTGCCCAGAGCAGGCGGCAGCGCAGCCTCGGCAGTACGAGTGATGAGCACAGCAGGATGGAGGTATTTTGACACACAGCAAAACACCCCCCCCATCATTTCATGGCAACTTCGCGGCCGTTGTAGCACTCACGGCACCTCTGCGAGGGGCAGGGAGGTGGCGGAGCCAGCAAGAGGGGCCGGGAAGAGGGTAAAGGGACGCAGCCACCACTGCATCCGAAGGGATGACAGAGAATCAGGAAGGCTTTTTATCAGCTCTATGTGCTTTGCATCCATCAGTTCGGTACAGACCAGCAGACTCCGCGTAGAGAAGCCAAACGCTTCGTGTTCGATAAAAACCCGGGTCAGGCCCTCCCTGCATCAAGACAAGAAATCACAGATTGGCGCAAGAACCCGAACATTAATCATTTCTAACCGTGTCTCTTCCTATTTACTCTGTGGTCCTTCAGTCTTCAGCATTCGGGTAGGAATGCTGTTGCGGCTCTGAGGAGGTAAGCAAGGTGAAGTTTGATGGGAGGGGTGGTATCTGCTGGTAGCCCAAGTGTTTTCTTTTTCAAAGAAAACAGATGGGCTTCCAGGCACACAAATCTTCCTGCAGTATTCAAGCCTGGCTTTGCGGCGCCGAAGGCTAGCCGTTAATTTACGGACGGAACAAGAAGACTTTCATGGTATCACCTAACCCTGGGGCCCTTGGCTTTAAGCAAAGGTGAATTTTGCAAGGCTGCTCATAAAACGGCGCGAGCCGCTAACACTGGACCAGGGTTCGAGGGAGCAGTGACAGCAGCCGCTCAGTGCTGGCCCGGCCCAGATGAACTTCCCTCCGCGCGATTAAACACCAGCCACTGCTCACCTACAGCCCCATCCTGCTGGGAAGGGATATACTTAGCATTTTTAATGCATTTGATGAATATAAAGATTTTTTTTTTAATTTCCTGGTCACGCAGTGGCATATTAACTGCTGGACTAGCACAGGCTCGACACCCACCAGGGTGCAAACTGGGCTGTTTTTGCAAAAGCTCCAGGTTTCCCAGTGACTACTGGGAAACTCCCTCCGGGATCCTTAGGGAAGGGGCTTCTCACGTTTTCACTGAGCTTCTCCCTACCCTAGCAGCTCTACAACAGCACAGCAAAAGCAGCAGAACGGCGGGTATATATTTAACGCAAAACAAACCCCTTTCTTAGCTTTCTTCTCCCCATATCTGTGCAATCGGAAAGTCGTTACTCTACAGCAACGAGGTTGGCAGAGCCTGAGGCTGGTGGACACGTCCCACACAGCATTTCACCCCAGCACCGCGCAGCCAGCTAAAATGCGCTTAATTGGGATGGAAGTGAATCAATTTTGCTTGTCGCCTTCAAAGTAAGGAGAGCAGAGCTCACGCGGATGCTGCCTTGCCTTCCTCCTCCTCCAGACAGGCAGGGCACGAACCCCTCTGAAATGGGGAAAGAAGAGCACTTCCCAATGCCCAGGCGAAACCCAATTTGGGCAGACCCATCTCTAGAGCCCAGTTTTTAATATACGGTACATCTAGGATTTATTTTTCCAGCTATAGACTGCACAAGGCAGAGGTTGCCTTTCCCCCCAAATTTGTACAGCGCCGAGCCTCTCTGAGCCCCTGGGTTGGCCTCGTTGGGTACGGTGAAGCCCATGGAGATACCTTCCCACCCCAGGAGCCACGCAGGGACGCCAGCAAGGAAACCTGTCCACCCTCCGCAATCAAAAGGAGCCGTCTCAGAGCGCTGTAAACTTAAGCTGCTCAGACATGACATCAAATATTTAGGTTATTTGGGATTTGTGCTCGATTGTTTGATGTTTCTGTTTCATTCTCAGTAGACCCGGTTGCTATTTTGCCACTGACAAAATTCCCAGCAGAAAACGCAGCTTCGTGAAGACCCAAACTTTTTCAAGGAGAAGAGACTGTCTGGAAGAAAACGATCACATTTTCATCACTTATTCTTTCGCTCGGAATTGACATCCTGACTCTACATGCTGGTTTAGGTTGAATTTTGCATTCAAAAAATTGAATTCTGTTAAAAAGTATGGAAAAATACTCGAGATGGTTCCAGGCTGAACTGTTCCTGGATTTGAAACACCACCTATTCCACATTTTTCTCATTGCAGCTCAGCATTACAAACAAATATTGAAAAATGGCCTTTCCCAGGCCGTAGCCTCTTTGTTTTCTGATCAAACTCTGCTAAAGAGCGAGAAAGCTGGGAAACGCAGACGTCTCAAGCTGCCAGCCATCATTTTGGTAATGGAAATAGCTTACTCTACTCTGCAGGGAAGGACTGGAAAGACTCAGCCAGAAAGAGGATTGGAATAAAATAAAAAATAAAATAAAAAAAAAAAGGAGAAGAGTTGTGATTGAACGTGAATGCACTTGACACTTAGGTGACCCTCCTCTTCTCCTGGCCCTGGCTTGTGCCATCTTAAAAGACAGGAGCTCTCACTTCAAATTAACTTAATCTGTAGCGTTAAATAATTCATGTTGATTTAAGAAAGCTTTATTTCTAATGGGACACACATGAAGGCAGAGTTAATATTAGAAGAGGCCATGGAGGGGGAGGAGACAGGGAATTAGACTATAAAAGGTGAATGTACAAGTTAATTGCCTATCAATTATTCACCTTAAGTCTCTGGAACTAGTTCCTCTGCCTCCCTTCTCACACCCCCACGGTCCCCTTGTCCTGGTTGTCACCAAGTTCCCACTGGCACCTCTCTGGGACCAACCCTTCCCCTGTGCCGAGCTGCAGCGTACAGGAGCTCGCCGGGACAGCCCCTGGTACAAGGCAGGGCTGGAAGCACCGCATCTCATGCTGGGAAGGACCACAGAGCAGCACAGGGTGGGATGCTCCTGCCAAGACACCAGTGAAGGAGAGCAACCACGCTCCCATCCAGCTTCTGCACCACCTCGCCACGCTTTGCTTGACCACTCTCCCGGCGCCGCGGGTCCTGCCTGCCCCTGGCCATCATGGGCTGAGGCTTCGCAACGCCGCCGCCAGATCGGCACGGTGAGCCGGGGCTCCCCCCTTCCCCCTCCCCTCTCCTCCCTCCCGGGGAAGCCAATGCTCTCTTCAAAGTTTCTCCTCGCTTGGCTGCCTTCGAGATCTGGGAACTCAACACTAATTAACATGTCTGCAAATCCCAGCTCGGCTGGCGGGGCCTCGGATTCATTCACGGTCCCCCGAGTGCAGAAGGATCCACGAGCTAGCCCTCTGGCTCCTTAAACTACACAGCTGGCAGATGCATATTTCAACAACACGCATCTGTTGGCTATATAATCTCGTGTATTTGCCCTCCCTGCTCCGAGCTTTGATGGAAGACCGGAGGGAACTCTCCAGTGGTTACAGCCAAAGTGTTTGCTTTGCAATTTCGCTCAATTGCTGTCTGATTTTATTTTTAAATTTCTCCAAGTCCTAATCAGGCTCTTACTTTATTTAATTAATACCCCAGCTTAGTTAAATAGATCATAAATTAAGAAGCCCTGCCATTAAAGATGTACCAGGTAGCAAATAGCCCTCCAGTGGCTTCCCAAAGTCTGCCAAACTGCTGCCCTGACATCCTTTGCTTGCGAAAAGCGTGGATGCCTCCGTGTCTCCCAAATCCCACCTCATCAGCTTTTATCAGCTGCTGCCTTCCCTGCCAGGGTAGACAGCCCCAGGAGAGTGAGCAGCGGCTCCTTCCCCGGACAATTTGAGCAATGGTAGGAGGGAAGGTGAAGGAGACCCGGAGAAGGGGGGTTCTTTCAGCTTTGGCATGGGTTAGCTGGGCTCCTGAGCAACATTTGTCCCTGAGACTCTACAAATAAAAGACTTTCCCCAATGCTGATGACACTAATAGGCTCATCTGTTTGAGTGTTTGGACTTCCAAGGCTGTGGAATGATCTGTTCCACTGCATTTAACCATGTAGATTTGAAAACAATGTGACAAAACCTTAAATATTTAATTAAAATATGGTGTAGCTCTGCGTCTGAGCAGGGAAGTAGGAGGCATCAGCCCCATAAAGTTGTTGTCAGACATGAATGACAGCAGTTGGAAACTGAATTGGGAGGCATTAGGGGATTTCTTGATACCAAGAAAGTGGAAAAGTTGGCAAGAATGGACAAAGCAGCACCAACCCACACAAAAAAAACCCAACAGGTAAGGTATTTTTCAGAAGGAAGGCTGGGAGGTGACAGAGTGGGATGGGGTTCCCCAGAACTGCCTCCAGCATCGTCAGCCGGCTGATGAGCTGCTCGAGTCGTTGGCAAACCCAGCAGCCCACTTTGGGCTCCCAGCCATGAGAGCCTCCCAGCTCTGCTCTGGCTGTGACAAATCGTTTCCTTGAGAGCTGCAAGGTTTGCACGCAGATTTGGGGATGGCGTAGGGATCCTCTCCTGCCTCGGTGATGCCTGCAGCCTCAGGTGAAGCTGGCCAGACCGGGATGAAGGAACGTCCCACAAGCATCTTCTTCAAATGAGGCAGCCTGTCACATCCCTTCCTAACCCAGCGGGATGAAATTTGGGAGATCCACGTCCTTCCAGAGATGGCTGCTTAGCTCATGACTAAAGCAGGCTTGCCGAGTCACAGAATCACTTTGGTCGGAAGGGACCTTTAAGATCATCAAGTTCAGCCATCAACCCAACACTGCCAAGTTACACCTAAACCATGTCCCTCGGCACCACGTCTGCCCGTCTTTTAAATACCCCCAGGGATGGCAACTCCACCGCTTCCCTGGGCAGCCTGTTCCAGCGCTTGACAACCCTTTCCGTGAAGAAATTTTTCCTAATATCCATCCTAAACCTCCCCTGGTGCAACTTGAGGCCATTTCCTCTTCTCCTATCGCTTGGACCGCCCCCTCGCTACACATTCCTTTCAGGGAGCTGTAGAGAGTGAGAAGGTCTCCCCTCAGCCTCCTCTTCTCCAGGCTGAACACCCCCACTTCCCTCAGCCGCTCCTCATCAGACGTGTGCTCCAGACCCCTCACCATTTTTCATTGCCCTTCTCTGGACACGCTCCAGCACCTCAGTGTCATAGAATACCAGGTGGGTCGTCACGCACCGGATCCGAAGAGGAGAGATGGCTGCACAGCTGGTGGCATTACACATCTGTAACCACCAAAAATGTCTCTCCGTTTTTCCGTACAAACAGGCTCTTTGTCTCCCTAAGGTAAGTTTAGCTTGACGCACTGCACGCTGTAACCGGCTGTCAGGAGCCAGTGCTAGCTCTTAACAGACAGGGTGTTGGAGACAACGACTCGTAATGTGCCATTTTGATTCCCCTCCGTTGGACTGGCTAAAAGGCAGACCGCAGACCACCGCACCTTCGCTGCCAGTGCGGCACAACACACCATCCTACCGCAAAGGTACCAAAGTGCGAGCTGCTGACCGCTAACGACCTTCCAGTCCCTTTCCGAGGGTGTAGATTACCACTCACGCCTCCCCAACCAGCCTTAAATTGCCCCACAACATCTGCGTAAATACATCTAAAGTGAAAGATGCGCTACCGACGCGTTGCAAAGCCCCATTTTCTGATCGATCGGGCTTAAGACGAACGCGCTATAACTTTAATTTTCTTAAAAGGAAAACACTCTGCAAATATAAGTTGCTGAACATCTTAGGTAAATGTACCAATTAGCAACTACCATGTATATTCACATAAACATTAACTACCATCTATTCAACACGTTCCATAACCCTAAAGATAACGATTTCCTTTTGATCCATAAAAACATCTCTCTGCTCAATCAACGCTTTGCAGCGGCTCTGACGTACACCCATGCGCCCTGGGACTAAATTAGTTTTGAAATCTTTAGCTCTAATTAAATAACATTATTTCTTTTGTCTGGCTCCAGCAACGTATTCTGCCTTCACAACAGAAGGAGGGAGCCCAGGCGAAGGAGGGGAAGGCGACCCAGCTTGCAGAGGTTGTCGGTAAGCGAGAAAGCCCCCCTGACAGCCGCGTTCTGCTTTCCGATTCATTTGCAGGCTTCTTTCATGTATGGGCACATGTCAGAGCTAGGAGCTGCTGCAAAGGGTTGATTGAGCAGAAGGATGGATCAAAAGAAAATCATCATTATCTTCGGGGTCAGGGAAGGAAGAGATGGCAGTTGTGTAAGTTTGGGGGTAGGGTAACTTTGTAGGGTTGCGGAGAGAGAAAAACAAAAATTACAAACCAGAAGTTAGAACTCATTCTGGTGGTGGTGCGCAGACTCCGGTGAGGCGCACCTTCAACCAGAACGAGTTCCTTAATTCACTTTCTTGGCTGCTTAAGACTAATTAGCATTGATCTGACTAAAAAGCACTAAACTCTCAGTTTGCATCTTTTTTAAAGACTTCTTTTTCCCTGAAATTTAATAGGAAAGAAAAAAACCCCAACAAAAAAACAAATCCAAACTTCAATTTAAACAAACTTCAATATGTAAATAGTTTCACTTTGGGGTTTGAATAATCAGGACATATCTGGGAGCAATACAGACTGGTTTTTGCCCTTTTCAAGAAATACCATTTTCGTTAACTTCTCTGAAGCCACATCCATACTGGGAAGCCTCCCCGATCCAGCCTGCCTTCTCCCAGCTCTCCTGTTAAGCACCCACAACCATGTTGCCAGCCTGCCAACAAAGCCCTTTACCAGTGCTACTCTCCCATCTCCCACCCAAAAAAGGCTCTTTACAAGATGCTGGGAGCAGTCTCCTCTTTGCAGTCCCATGCAATGTCCTCCTGTGTTGCTCGTGAGAAACACTAATTACCGAGAAACACATAATGGTAAAAAGATATGATGAAGATAGGGATGAAGGTAGCGATGAAAGTAGGGCTCTTCTCAAGCAGTATAGTCCTCCTGGTCCAGCCATGGAACAGCACTGCAGCAAGGGTAATGCATATCGCACTGATGGCACTGACACTCTTCGTATCCTTAAATTTATGCACATGCACTCTTGAATTTGCACGTTTATTTGTAGAGGTGAAGTACCAAACATTTTGTGACTGTATTATTCATCGCAGAATTTCTCTACTTCCTAACCAGCTTCCTTTCCTACTGTATTTGGGAACAAGATGCAACCCCATCGCTCTCACAATGGATTCATTTCCAGTCCTCTTGATTTAGCAACAAAACATTTTGTCAAACAGCCACTCACTGCAACCGCAAGGACTAAACAAAAAAGCAAATAACCACCAATATGATGGAGAGACAGGACTTACCGAGAACAGTCAGCCGGGCAGGTCTGGATCGGATGGCCGCTTGAATGGCCTGACATTCGTAGACGGCGTCATCTTGGAGATCAGCTCTGAGGATTTTCAAGTGATGCTCTCCAGACAGATGGTCTCCTACGACCAGATAGCGCGGATAACCTGCAGAACGCAAAGCACGGGTCAGGAGGCAGCTGGACTGATGAGCCCAAGGATGAAGAGTACCCAGAGCGGGTCCAGAGCCCCAGCCGCCCCACAGCAAATGCCCAGGAGCCAGGCGGCTTCTTCCCCTCCTTGGCAGCCAGGCCAAAAAGAGAAAGAGAGGAAAGAGACTGCAGGTTTTGCCCTAAGAGTTCAAAACAGAAGTGCTGACGAAGGAGCATTAAGTGAAATCCCTAGGAAAAGGGATGAGCCCTTCCACCAGGAGACCCGCCACCTCTGGCTCCTCTGAGACCTGTCACGGGGTTCCCTTAACTCCCTAAGCCAGCCGTGCACGTGCTTGGGGTGAAACCCTGGAATATTGCCACTCTTAGGTCTGCGTAACAGTTTAGGCAGGGGTCTGCGGGGGTACCAACAGCCCTGATCAGCCTGCCCTGCGTTTGGAGACATCTGAAGCACCGTGGAAGGAAGGCTGCCATCGCCCCGTCCTTCCCTGCGCTGGTGATTAATGCACTGTGTAATGCAGGCAGCCTGGCACACTCTTGTGTTTTTGTTGTTTCGCAAGCTATCAACAGCAGGATTTGCTCTCCTGAACCGCAAGAAATACAAATGATGGGTTTGTTTGTATTTAGCTAATTAGATGACTGGCTGAGCTGGTATCACGCGAGCTGGCAGTTCCTCTTGCTTAAAGCAGCCCCAGCTCCGTTAATTGTGGAAGTCATTCACATCAGCTACATACTTCAGTGGAGCTGTTGTTACCCGTTCGTGTTGCAAGGCCTTGTATGGAAAGCTCAGCTCTCTAATATATGTAAAAGTTGTGGCACAGAGCTTTGAAAAACAGTTGAAGAGGGGACTGCTCACTCAGACAAGTCTGAGAAATGAGTAATTATATGTAATAAAAAACAGAGGGAAAGAAAAAGCAGGCATTGCACTTGAGAGAAGAGCAGGGTCCCTAGAGAGCAAGCAACATGAATGGTTTCTGAATGCTGCTGCCCGACTTGGAGAAAACCCCTCTCAGGTCTCCCGTGCTCTGTAGAAGTTGAGCAGTGGCAACATCACACGCGTACAACCTCCGCTGTGCTCAGGGGGACAAAGCTGCAGCTGCCGGGAGGGCTTGGTGCCCCCCCCGGGTTCTGGCTGTCAAGCAAACACTCTCCCTTAGTCATGTGAAATATTTCACTACAAAATTAGTGTTTTCCAGCAAAATATATAGAATAAACTGTGTAACTTCTCCATTATTTGCACCAGAGTCTTCGCCAGTTACAATAAACCCTCAATCACAATGCACGCGTGGGATTAAATACGGAGAAGTCTGGGGAATTTTATTACCAAACTATAATTTGCCAAAAGTACAGTTTAAGGAAGCCACAAGTACTTGTGGGCTCCGCTGGATTGCAATAAACACATTTATCCAAAGCATACAGAGACGTTCTTTTTTTTTGCCTGAGAATGTCAAAACAGGCACTTTCAACATTTACAAAACATTTCAGCCTGCATTTTGGAAACATTACATTGGTTTCCAAAAGTCAACCCAAACCAAAGCAAGGCTTTCCAAAGGGTCAGGTCACACCTGTGGGAAACCAACTGTTTTCTTTCAAATCAGAGGGGAAAAAAAGTTTTGGTTTATTCCAAGTTTCAATGCTTATGCTTGGGCAGGCTGGAAGGTTTTTTTTTTTAGTTGAAATGAAAACACTCATTATTCTAAAAATATTGCAGCTGCACCTGCACTGCTGGGCAGGGAGAGCTCCCGTTTTCCCTGTTTCGGTAGGGGAGCATCCCGACTTACTGGAGAGATCCCGTCCGACTCCAAGGGCGAGCCCGTCTTTAATCCACAGCACAATGCCATTATACTCGGGGATGGCGCACAGCAGCGTCACGGGCTGCCCGGCGATCACCACCTGGTCCTGCGGCTGCTGCGTGAAGGAGGATGCTTGACCTGGAGAGGGGACCAAAAAAGAGGCGGCTGTCAGTTCTCAGGCTGTTTTCCACGCCATGCAGTGCCTTGGGGTGCAACAGCCCAAGATGCTGCTGCCACAGCACAAACCCGAGGCTCGTTTCTGCAGCTCTTAATTACGTGATTACTTATTGCCCCCTCTCAGACAAATATTTGCAACCTTTTTCCTCCCTGGGGACGGGGGGGAATGATACAGCAAAGAGGTGGCAGGCATTGCCTTTAGCTATTTTACCCCGGATTGCGGTGCTGGTGTTGTAGCCATCGGGATTGAAAAACAGCCGGTTTGCAGGAAGCAGTAATATTTTATATCACACCTAATACAAGAGGACGTTGGTCCTCTGCTTCTGAGTCTCTCTCCCACCTCAGGTGCTGTCTTAAATCAGGACACGCAGTTGAGAACCTGCCACAAAACACACAGGAGAACTGACTGCTGCTGTTCTCCCAGAGCGTAACCTACTTGTCTTTGCTGGGAGCTTCACACGCATCTGGAGATGAAAGGAAGCAACAGCCTTGGTTCAGCACTGCCTTTTGCCAAAGTTTCATCGTTAAACTCTCAAACCATCCAACCCTAACGAGCCAAGCTCTTAAGCGTGACACTTACCACCTTGGTTGACACAGGTGGACCCAGGTGTGGTGGTTTATCACCTCTCTCCTCACCCTTCCCCACCCTGAATGCTGCAATAACAATTCCAAGCCCTCGGGTCATCTCCTGCCATGGTGAGATGTCTCACACCTCAGGTGTGAGGTGAAACTCCTCATTTTCAACAGAAAGTACTCTGATGCAGCGTAACCTCTTTCACGTCAGGGTTTGCTCTCAGCGCTGGCATTATGTTTTATATTCACTCTTTGAAATACATCATTGTTCTTTGGCTTTGCCACGACTGGAAAACATTCAAAGTGTTAATTCCTTCTGGTTTTTTCTTTCTGCAATGAGTGCTCTGGGTTTCAATTATGCAACGTGGGAATCTGGGATGCTCATGCAGCACATCCCTGTGGTTCAATGGAGATCGGGGCACATGGCAGCACCGAGCCAGGTCACTCCCTTCTTCCTTGTAAAGAAAACAGTAAAAGCAAGAACAAATGCTAACAAAGCACCCCTAAACCAAATAAACCTCTGGGTATCTTAGATGGCTTGTTGTGCTACAAGCTAGCACATGTAGGTAGTGCTGGGAGGTCCTAAATGTAAAGCCATTTCAGGCTGATCTGCTGATATGTGGACACCTTGTGAGCGCGGTGCTTTGCGTTAGTTATTGGTAGAGCATCCGAAGAGCGGCTTTGCCGGCACTTAAAGTCTTGCTCTTTCTCTGGGTACAGGAGAGAGCTGAAAAAGAGAGAAGTTGGGAGAAAGGCTGAACGACTGGGTTGCGACTCGCTGATACCTGCGGGGTTTGAAAGATGTGTGTGAATTAGCGCCCTGCAACAGGCACCGAATGGAAGGCCCACACCCCTCAGCTCAATGTCGGTTCAATACACAGAAGCGTACCAGGCTGAAGAAAAAGTTTCTCTTTAAAATCAATCTGTTAAACCAGGACAGTCTCCACGTGAACCACCCTAAATCAATTCAATCCTCATTTACATTAACTCAATTTAATCATTGACTGATGATTAATCCTAAACCAAGGTTAAGTGTGACACAAGTTCTCGCAACTCAACTTGTTTCCAAATGAGCTGTTGGCCCTCGCCTACAGGGCAAAGCTACGGAGCTCAATCATTTTCTAACTCATGCAGTTAAACCAACGCAAGCCCCCGTGTGAATGCTTATATTTCAATTTAATTTAGTGCAGCTTAACTCAAACTTGCTCTTAGCTAGCTAAAGATGCGTGGGGAAGAGCAGAGCCATCCTTTCTAGATTTCTACTGGTTTACATACATCAGGTTAAGAAGCCTTGCTGAATTTTTTTGCAAATCTCCTTACAGCGTCCAGGCGCACCTCGAGCACCCTATTCCTGGGTATTTCAAAGGTCCTGGCTCTCCCTGCACCCGCGGATTTGCCAGGAAATCAGATTTTCATCGCAGGCGCTCCAAAAGGCCGCGGTGGTGGCTCTCGGTGCGGTGCTGCGTGCACAGCAGGACAGGTTCACGCCAGAGGAGGTTCCAGCTCTTTCTGCTGGGAGAGACTTGCTGGAAGTCACGGTGGGCTCTGATGCCAGCAGAACCCCTTGCTATGCTCAAGGAAGATTTAGAAATTTGGTTTCAAAGAGAATATTAATCAGCTTTGTATTTTATTTGGACTCATAAAGGACAAGCACTGCTAAAATACTAGGGAAAAGTGGGGATGAGAGAGAAAATTAGGAAAGGAAGGAGGGAAAAAGTGAGCATTTTGCTTTGTTGTTTTTTTTTTTTTTAATATATATTTTCCACCCGCTAACTATGTTTTCATGGCTCACTCCGTAATCTTGACAATTCTCAAGGCAAGCCGGGCAAGCGGGGACAGCGCTGGAACGCAGCAATAACCCAAAAAGATTGTTTTATCGGCGAGAATTATCAGGTTGTCAGCTGGGAGCTGCAAGAGTCGTAATGAGAAAGCAGAAGCACGAAGTGGTGTCCATGCCCTCTGAAAATGTCCATTAAGCAGAGGCTTCATTTGGTAATTGCTGTTGGAAATGAAGCCCTTTTTAGGGTTGGGTTTTTTTTTTTTTTTTCCTTGATTTGTTTTAGAGAGCAGCTGATGGCCATGGAAAATCAGAGCAGAAACATGGCATATGTCTCCTGTCTTTTCCTTCCCTCTGTTTGTTCAGTGTGAAAAATTGTCACTTGAAACCATTTTTTTTTTTTTTGTCCAAGGCTCCATCTCAGCTACAAACAGCTCTGACTCAAGTCACAGGAGAGGAGAGACGGGGGTAAGGACCTTAAGAGCATTACCTGGGCCAGTCCCTGCTCCACGGCAGGATCATCTCTCCCTAAATCACAGATAAAGAAGCAAAAAAAAAAAAAAAAATAAAAAAAGTACTGAAGGCAGAGCTCAACTAGCTTTCAAATCAGCTTAAAGTCTGATTACTGGGTTTAACTGGGTTTGGAAGATCAGAGGCCCGTCCACGTTACAGCTTTCAGCTGTCTTATGTCTTAATGTCAAAGGAACAAGTAATTTGCAGAAAAGTTTTAAGGGAGATAAGATATTTGACAGAAAATAACGGAAAATGGGGAGATTGGGAGAGGGTGATTTACAAATGCAGGTGGAGCGGTTTCAGCTACAAGAAAATGGGCTGGAACACGTCAACTGGGTATTTTTCCCATGAGTGTTTACAACATTATTACAAAACGGTGCTTTGGCTTCAAAGCAGGGTGGTTTGGCTCCGAGGACAAAACAAAGCAAGCACTTCAATGATCACACAAGATGCTGTCGGTCAACCAGACGTTTCCCATTCTCTCCCCTTCCACCAAATAGGGCATTAGCCAAAAAAACCCACCTGGTTTTAACTATAACCCGGCTTCCCAAATCCAAATCCTTGCAGAGAATGGAGTTTAGACCACATGAGCCCAACCAAGATCCAGGGTAGGCACTTACACCAGCCATCAGCCATCCACCATCTACCTCTCGCCTCCTACAGCACCTTCCTGCCACATGGAGGGAACCCAGGCTCTGCTTTTCGGAAATGCTGCTCTGCCCTGGGGCAACAATTGCAAACACCGGGGAGACACAGCGACGTGTTGAAGTCCCCCCACCCCAGTGCAGTCCTCTTCCACAGCCCTTTTTTCCTCTTTTCAAGCGTAAAGACTTGGCATACTTTCAAAGCAGGGTGGTTTGACCCCAAGAACAAAGCAAGCACATCAATGATCACACAAGATGCTGTCGCTCAACCAGCAGTTTCCCATTCTCTCCCCTTCCACCAAACAGGGCATTAGCAATAAATAAATAAATAAATAAATAATCTGGTTTTAACAGTAACCTGGCTTCCCAAATCCAAATCGTTGCAGAGAATGGCGTTCAGACCACATGGGCGCAACCAAGAGTCCAGGGTAGGTACCCACATGAGGTACCACCTCCCTCTCACCCCCTACAGCACCTTCCTGCCGCAGGAAGGGAACCCAGGCTCTGGTTTTGGGAAATGCTTGTCTGACCTGTAGCACCAATCACAAACACCGGGGAGATGCAGCAACGTGTCCCAGTCTCCCCCACCCAAGTGCAGTCCTCTTCCACACCCCGTTTTCCCTCTTGTCAAGCGTAAAGACTTGGCACACTTTCAAAGAAAGAACAAACCCAGTTGTTGCTTGGCTTCCTGCAGGTGTCACTGGGAGCCGCTCGGCACCGACTCTGCCCCCCAAGAGCATCCACGTGAGCATCTTCTGCTATTCATCCAGCCAAGAGGAGACGCACCAAGCAGAAGCAAATATTAGGACTCTAGATTCATTGTTGATTTTTTTTTTTTTAAAAAAAAGCAAATAGATATGTAAATGAGATGCTAACCATGCCTCTTGGCCATGTTCCAGCGCGATGGCAAAGTCCTATCTGCACTCTCAAGCTGCCCTTCTGCTGAATGCGGGTTGTCAGCTGTGGGTCAACCTGCTATTGTAGATGGGGGCTTTGGTGTCAGAGAAGGCGCGAGAGGCTCTTGATCTCAGAGCCTCATCTTCTCCTGGTTGCTGGCTTTGCTTTGCTCCCCGAGGAGCTATTTACACTGCCAGACGACTGCGTGACCCGTTTTCTGGCCCCGCGATCTCCTGTCTTCCTGGAGGAAGTCTCTCTAAAACAAAAGCAGGGGGCACTTTGCGCAGCTATTGAAATCCTAAACGGCAGGAACAAAATGGGAGAATAAAGGACCCACCGTGAACAGCGAGCAGGCAATAACGCTAACCCCGCTTTCAAAAAATCACAGGCAGGATCCTTATGAAGTCACAAGCATGTCATAAAAGCATAAGAAAAAAAAGAGGAAGAAAAGAGAGAACCACTTTAGAACTCTTTATATTTCCTTAATGGATTTTGCACCTGTGGCTCCTGTTTTTCAGTGTTTCTCTGTAATGTTGCCTTGTTCTTTCAAACAAAGGCTATGTTTGTGACTTCCAAGGGAAATCATGCCGTCAGTGCCATAGCATTCCTTTTCAGAGAAGTCCCAACACCCAGACGTGGTGAGAAGGACCAAAAATCCCATTTTACAACCCAGAAAACGGAGAGAGGCACCTACATGACCATGTTGCCAAGGTCACGCAGGGCATCTGCGACGCAGCAGGACCTTGAAGCTCCTTCCAACGCCAAAGCCCGAACCGGCAACCGGCTTTCAAAGCTCTCTGAAGACTGAAATCTGTTTGCACGAGTTCTTGTCTGAATTATTTCAGCTTGCAGCCTCCTGTGTGAAAACCAGCCTGCCTGCAGACAACTTGCTGCAAGAAGAGAAGAGGCAACCGGGAACAGCAGATAGTTAAATTTTCATTACCCAAGAGAAGCGAGTATTGTAGTAAGAAGCAAGGGACTTACAGAGGGAACAATGACTCATTAGAAATGGAGACACTGTGGCTCCTTTTATGTAAGTGGAGCTTTGAATTTCCATTGTGTTCTGAAAAGAATTAGTCCTTTTTGTTGAGGAGAGGACAGAAGTGGTGAAGGAGGACTATGAAGCTCCTCATAAAAATATTACTGTTTAGAAATGAAAGGCCCAGTGATTAAGAGCGGTGGGACGTTTTCCTTGTCCCTCAATGAAGAGAGCTAATCCTTCCCTCAACTCAGAGCTGGCATGACATAGAATCATAGAATGGTTTAGGTTGGAAGGGACCTTGAAGATCACCTCGTTCCACCCCCCTGCCCCGGGCAGGGACACCTCCCACCAGCCCAGGGTGCTCCAAGCCCCGTCCGACCTGGCCTTGAACACCTCCAGGGATGGGGCAGCCACAGCTTCTCGGGGCAACCTGCGCCAGGGGCTCACCACCCTCACAGTCAAGAACTTCTTCCTCGTATTGCATCTAAATCTCCCCTCTTCCAGCTTAAAACCGTTCCCCCTCATCCCATCGCTCCCCTCCCTGACCCAGAGTCCCCCCCAGCTCTCCTGGAGCCCCTTTAGGCACTGGAAGGGGCTCTGAGGTCTCCGTGGAGCCTTCTCCTCTCCAGGCTGAACCCCCCCCTCTCCCAGCCTGTCCTCCCCGCAGAGGGGCTCAGCCCTCGCAGCATCTCCGGGCCCTCCTCCGGCCCCGCTCCAACAGCTCCGTGTCCTTCTGCTGTTGGGCCCCCCCAAGCTGGAGGCAGTGCTGCAGGGGGGGCTCCCCAGAGAGCAGCAGAGGGGCACAATCCCCTCCCTCGCCCTGCTGGCCTCCACATGTGGTAGGAGGGTGCTCAAGGGGCTGTGGCACAATAACCTCAGTCTACGGACCATCCTAGAAGGGTCCCTCTTCAGACCAAGCAGATGGCACCACCAAATGCCCTGATGTAAAGTCATGGCATTTCAGCCCAGCTCAGGGTTGGTTTCTCATTACGTGATGCCTGGAGACGGAGCCATCTCTTGACCATGGAGAGGACCAGGGAGGGAGGGTAGAGGTGGCTGTGTGCCTGCACTTTCCCGATAGACGAGGGCTTGTCTCCACACCACCCCGTGCAGCTTCTGCTATCGATCCCGTGACAAGTGGGCTGGTTCTCAGTGCTCATTCAAATGGGTCCTCTTCTCCAAGCCAAGGACAATGAGCTCCCTGCATAAGGCCCATCACACTTGAAATCGCACGCCCGCATTGATTTTTGAATGACGAGGAAAAGCAAGCAGAAAAAAGCGTTACATTATTTACAAAGCTCTCCGGAATTGTCAGTCATGGGGAAGCACAGCGCAAACAGGGAGAGCAGGGAAGAGCCGTGCCGGTGGCACAGCCGCTCGTTCCCAGCCTGCCTGCCTCCCAGTTACCTCCCCAGTGAGAGACGCCACCAGTCCAGCCTTGAGGTCACGTGCAAGGCTCTGGCTGAGCACAGTGCCCATAGAGCAGAAAGGAAAGGGACAGCCAGGCGTCCCAAGGGGCACAGCAAGGAATTCCCCCGACAAGGACAAAAGCAAGGTTTTCTTGCCCCTTCGGAGGAGCGTGGCTGCCCAGACAGGAGCAGATGAATCGCATCAGCGATGCTGTCTGGAGTAAGGAGACACGGAGCAGCATCCCCAAGGGAGGGTCACTTGTTGGTGATGGCCAGAGCCATGTCTTGCACTTTTTTTTCAGCTTCATGGAAGAAAAAAGAAAGGTAGCTTGAGTTCATCGCTTGCGTAAGCTTTCCATTATTTTATTTTGTTTCCTTGGGGGTGGTGGTGGTGGGGGGAATAAAATCTGTTTGAACAAAAAATGTCAGTTTGGCCTTTTTTAGTTTGACTACACAAGTCCAGCTCACGTGGCTTCTGTACGCTTGATGCTGCTGAATTATTCAATTTGAAAGAGAAAAAGCGCAACACCCTCCAGTCAAGGAATGAATCAGCTGTATGGAAAGGTAAGCGGCAGCCTGCTCCTCACTGACCAGCTGACTGTGTCACCTGGCATCAGAGGTGTCCCCTCTCCTGGTGCGGAGCAGGGAGCTGGGCTCGTCCCTTGCTCACCCACAAACAGAGGGAGATGGGACCCTTTTTCCCCTCGAAGCATGCCAACAAGCAAAGCCCGGCAGTCCCCATCAACCCCAGCCAGCTGTGCAGCCACGGAGGGGAAGAAGTGGGCTACATTTAGGCAAAATCTAAGCCAAAATGATCCCAGGTGCAGGGACCACCCCAAGAAAAGCAGTGCCAACATCCCGAGCCCAGTTTAAGCTTGGCCTCTGCGCGGCCCGTGGCCTCCCCCCCCCACACTGAAGCTCATCCCGCAGTGACGTCAGATATTTTCCCAATGCTGCTCAGAGAAGAAACACCAGCATCCCACTGTGTCCACTAAGTAGCTTCAAATGGGAGACAGAGAAATTCTGAATGAGATATTAGACCTTTTAGAAATCTTTTTGTCTATTAGTCACACTGCCAAGAGATCTGAACTATCGAGTATTCCACTTGCTTTGATACCCACGTGAAATCCCAGCACTGCTTTCAAAGTCACTGTGAGTAGTTTGATCAGCCATGCAGAAAGGGCTTAAATGTCATCGTCTGCTCTGTTATTAGCTACCAATTGGGAAAGGTGTAAGAGTATACTTACTGTGGGATATTTATTAGCAACCTCCTCCCAGCACCAGCTTCGAGAATTACCTCTTGTGAGATTAAATGCCTGTTCTCGGTAGCCGCACTGATAGAAAACAAACTAATGTACTGCATCACGGAATCAAAAATAAGCCGTCCCCAAAAAGCAGCGTTCGAGTGACCTTACGGACCGGATTACACTGAATATTCAGACTCAACGGATGGCTCCTGGCCGTTCTGCTTTAACAACCTCGCGTGTACCCGCTGCCCAGATAAAGCTGGGCTCGTAGGAAGCAGCGTTATCTTCTATTAGACAAGCTGACAGAGACGGGAAAAAAAATAACCAGAGGAGCTTTGGGGCACACAGGACTTTTCCTGGGTTGGAGATAGAAGCAGCAAACTGACTCAGGTGGCGTTTTGCCACCGGGGCGAGCACACGAGGGCTTGCGCCTGCGGCGGAGAAGCAGGCGATGCTTCGCAGGGGGGCAGCAGCAGAAGGGAAGGGGGAGCAGGAGGCAGAGCTCGTTGCGTTACTAAAAGCTAACGGCAGAGAGAAGAGGTGCGTGCGCTTCCCCGCACCCCGGGCAAGGGCCAGAGCCTCATCCCAAAGCCCGGGCTGCTGCAGTTACGCCGCTGTCGGGCTCTGAGCCTCCTGCCAAGGCTGCCGGGGCTACAGAGGTGATGCCTGTTCTTGCCATGGAAACCCTGGGCACGGCGCCGATCAGTATCCCTCGCTCGAGCCGGGAGATGCTCTGCTCTAATGAGCGGAGAGGAAGAGATTTCCTCGCATTGATCCACCTGGAGGCCCCAGCTCCCCCTGAAAATTGCCAATGACTCCAAGAAATATTTTGTTATCAGCGCTCCTGAGGAACCTGTCGCAGAATAATAAATTACCATTTGCTCTTCTGTCATGGCGTAGACGTCCTGGCACGGCTCCACGGCGGCCAGACTGACGGGCTCGCGAGGGAGCCGAGAGAAGAAGAGGGGACGCTTCGGTAACTCCAGCCAAGCCAGCTTTCTCCGTGGCAACTACAGATGCTTTCCTGATGCTAACTATTTGTAGCTGACAAACAGCGCAAAGGGGTCGGCGGGTCTTCAGCTGCAGAAGTCTTGCACAGACACTCCCGGGACCTAAAACCACCCACTTTAATCCTCAAAGGAGGAAAATGAACTTCTCCTTCTAAAAGAACAGCTGATGCTCAGACTGATGGGCAGCAGTCTGTCCCCTACAAAATCTCCCGGATAAAATCCTTAAGGACTTTATCCCTTGTGACCTTCTGAAATCTCTCAGGTGGCGCCCCACAGCACTGGATTACATTCAGTCCAGGTGCGTCCCCTTAGCCCACCCTCTGTTCCCGAGTCAGGGCTGCTCTTTTGAAATATAGTCCTATAAATCTCAGCTCATCTTTGAGTTAGAGGGCACACAGGACACTCGTCGGTAGGAAAACGAGAAGGATGAATAATCCATTTCACAAACGATTTGGAGATTTCAAAGTCTGGCTCTGCTCCCAGGAAAAGCAGCGACTGGAAGTTGTGCAGCCTACAGGGTGGAAAATTAGACCAAAGAGCTCGCCCTGGGTCACACCATGTTTCACTTCCACCCTCGTTTTTTCAAAATCTGTTATCGCACGCTTTGAGTCACAAAGAGAAATCCAAATGAAGATTCATTTCAGAACAGAAAATGCAGATATTCAATACTAAAACTACTGAAAGACTCTGCTCCTGTCTTCAACCTTCTAGCCAAACTCCCAGTGAAAACCCCACCGCACAACAAGCTTTTATTTTGTCCCCCTTGCCTTCCACTAGTTTAAACATGGCTCTGCCAAAGCTTATCAGAAAATCACAGAATCCCAGAGTGGTGGGGGTCAGAAGGGCCCTCTGGAGCTCCCCCAGTCCCACCCCCTGCCAGAGCAGGGTCACCTCCAGCAGTGGCACAGGACGGCGTCCAGGCGGGTTTGGGATGGCTCCAGAGTGGGAGACTCCCCCACCTCTCTGGGCAGCTGTGCCACTGCTCTGCCACCCGCACAGGGAAGAAGTCCCTCCTCGTGTTGAGATGGAACTACCTATGGTCAAGTTTGTGCCCGTTCCCTCTTGTCCTGTCGCTGGGCACCACTGAAAAAAGACTGTTCCCATCCCCCTGGCACCCTCCCTTTGAGTATTGATAAGAATTGATAAGATCCCCCCTCAGTCTTCTCTTCTCCAGACTAAAGAGCCCCACGGCCCTCAGCCTTTCCTCATAATAAAGATGCTCCAGTCCCCTCATCATCTTGGTAGCCCTTTGCTGGACCCAATATACCCAAATATACCCAACAAACCCAAATAACCCAAACTTTAACATATACATACACTCATACCCTCCTCAAAATAATTCCGAGTTTAACTAGTCTCACTCCAGGCTGGTGAGACATGATGCCCACCGTACAGATTGGAGAATTCATGCAAAGAGTGGTCAAACAAATCTCTCTACAGGACTTTGTTTCCAATTTTGCAGGTGCTTGAATTGCCACCACATAAACTACCCCCCGACAGCTACCTTCCCCCAACCCAAAAGCCCGGGGGGGTGTACCAAACCGCACGTATCGAGGCAGGAAAATGTGAGAACAAATCTTACTATTGCCCTGAAACACTGAGAGGCCACTGTCTCCATGAAACATCAACCGCGTTGCTTCTGGGGGGGCTCCCGGCCAGATTGGCTGTGGGATATTACAGATGCACCGAGGCTGAGGACTCGCTCCAGCTCCCTGCTGTTTAGCCGAACCGCGAAGCAGGGCGAGATCGCTTCAGGTTGTATTGCGTGAATTATCAAGTCTGAAGATGAAGTGGAATGAGAATTAGCAGGCTTCTGCTGTAATTATTGTTTGTTTGGATTTTTCCAAGCAGAAATGATTGTAAATATGTGCACTTTCTTTTTTTTTTTTTTCTTTTTACATGCAAGATTCATATTTAGAGTTAAAACAAATTATTCTGAAGAACAGCCTAAAGTTAAGCATATGCAATACACACAAAAAAAGTGGCAGGGAAAAGACAGGAGGAGGTAAGAGACGCTAAGATGAACAGACAGAGAGCAGATCATCGGTTGAGAAGGAAACATTTTCAAGCACGTGCCCATCCTCGTTACCTGAGGAAGGCGCATAAAAACTCACATGCTTTTCTATCCATACATGAAGACCTAATAAAAGCTCCCCTCCCCTGAAAACCACCGTGGCTACGGTATCCATAGACCCAAGGAAATGCCTAGAATTTATCCATCACTCAGCCATCACGGAGCAGGCCAGCGACCTGCATCATTGCCTACAACAACTGGCTCCTGCTTTTTGACTGGGATTTACCCAATAAAACCATGAGCCACCAAAAATGAGAGGAAACACGTATTCAGTCAATATTCCTAGCCCTGCAGCTGCTTTATCAGCCCACACGCACCCTCGGGAGAAGCCCCGGGGAAGTGGCCATGCCTTGCTGCTGCGAACAGACCCAGCGACTTCTCTGCTGCGTTGCTGGAGGAGAAGGGACCGTGTCAGAAGGGGACTCAAATGTATTTAAACACAAGACTTTGCTGTTTGTTTTGCTACTAGCTCCTTCTCAATGGTCCCCACTGCAGAGTCAATGGCTTGCTTGTGCAAAACCCCAGTCCAAGAGAAGATTAGCACATTCCAGCCTGCTGAGTTAATTAGCAGGTAATGAGAGATGCTCATCAATAAACCCAGCTGCTTCTGAACCCCCTCCTGAGTTGAGCCTCCATGCCTGCAGGACATAGGAAGCTTTCCATCCCGTGACGAGCTCCATGTGGCTCACTTAGGGGATGACGTGCTCTCACTCTGGAGCAGACAAACCCTCGGCCTTACGCAGGGAGGCAAAGCTTTGTGAGAGCTCACACAACCAGCACAGCAACAAAACCCCTTTTCATTCAGGTTTTTTTGGGGGGGACTGGGGGAGATGCTTTTTCATCTGGTTTGCTGGCAGAGGACTCCTTACCCAGGGTTAACAGCAGGCAGTGTAAAGCTGGGAGTCAAAATGAAAGGAACATTATTATCATAATATTATACTCTCTTACAGTGGAAGTCTCTCTCCAAGGACTCCCCCCTCTTGAAACCTTACGAGCCCACAGCTGGGGATAGAAACCTCCGGGGGGGGGGAAATAAAAATGCCTCTTTTACAGTTTCAACCACAGCAAACCTCAAACGCAGGTCCCTTTTCAGGCTGAAATCCTGAGGAATGGGGATAGAAAAAGTCCCCAAACTAGTAACAGCTGCACATTTAGCCAGTACCACCTCCGTCTCTGACTTGAGGAAAGGCTTCCTGCCTTCAGCGAGGCAGGAACATAACCTGTTTAAGGCTTTAGAGAGAGACACATAACCATCATCATAATTTTTAAGAAGCAATGTGCAACACAGCGCCTTACGGACTCCTATAAATTACTCGGCACCCGGCTGCCAGCTCAGCCTAAGCTCGATATTGCCTGCAGTAATTATTTGGATCAAATGCAGTTTATCTGCTTCATATTTGTGTTTCTGTGCTCTCTGGTAACTTATAAATGTCATTGCAGTGTTTATTTGTTATAATGAAACTTAATGACGTTTGAAACCAATGGCTGTGGTTGTGGGCTGCAGGTTTGAAGTAATCTCTTCATCTCAGGAGCAGGAGGCCCAAAGATAACATTAAATTACCCTATAGGAAAGGAAGATGTATGCAGACAGATATTCGGGCCTGTGTATTATTCATTGGAGAGATGACTAGCAATGAGCCACACAGCGCCTAAGGCTACGGGCTCAAAGCGTTGTCACCCAGCGAAGGCAAATGTTCCTGTCCAAGGGGAACTAGTTGTCAAGCCATAAGCCCAAATGCATCTCAATCTGTTTTATTAAACCTTCTAAGGCATGCTGGGGCGGCTCGGTGCAAGACGCCCGTGTGAAACGGCTTGGCAGGGAAGAAACAAGGTGGGGCTGCTGTAAAACGAAGCAGAGCTGTGTAGGGGAGAGAGAGAGAAAACGGCTTTGTGAGGCTTCCAAAGGGGATCGGGAGTACGCAGCGGCAGTCAGGTGGCTCAGCGGCGGTGGTACCCCATCTCAGCCAGACGCCTGACGCTGTCCTCCTTCTGTGCAAGGCCCAGCATAAACTTTCCTTGCCTTTGCTTCAGGCACTGCTCCTTGTCCTCCCTTCTTCTGAATAATTTCCTCCCTTGGTTTCTATCGCTGCGTGTATTTATAGACTCTGGTCGTGTCTCCCCTTGAGCCTCCTCCAGACTATATAAATTCACCTCCTCCAGTCTCTCCACTTACAACCTGCTCTCTAATCCCTGGGCCATTCCTGCCACCACCGTTAGTATTCTCCCCGGCTTTGCTCCACCTTCCCCGGGCTGCAGGGACCAGCGCCGCACACAACGCTCTGGCGCCAGTCACACCGCAGCCGCGTGGAGCCGTGCAATTACTGATGCCTCACTACCTCGGGATCTGCCCAAGCAAAATGCCGGTGGCAACAGCCAGGAACATCTTTCCCTAAGCTCCCTCCTCACTGTCAGGAGTGTGGCAGTACCCAGGACAGCCAGCACCACCAGCAGCTTTAACCCCTGCAGCACAACCCAGCTTCAGCGCCTCTGGTCTTTGTAGGGCTGGGCTGGCGCTTCCACACCGTCTGGCCATCAGAGGCTCAGTACACGTTGCTGCCTTTCTCAGGAGTAAAGAAATAGCACCGCTAGCCCCTTCCCCAGTAGGGCAGGGAGACTTTAAGGTCTCCAGGAAACTGGATCCCAGCTGTCAGTTGAGTGAAGTTTGGCTTTTTGTCTTCGGCTGCTTCTCCTGCGCAAGGTCAGATAGGGCTGGAAGTGCCCTGCGCCGCAGCCATCTGTCCTCAGCGACACAGCTTTTTGCTCTGAACCTAAGCAAAGGGAGAAATATTCCTCCTGCATTGCCATGAACCTCTCTGCCTCCCAAGGCTGTTGTACCAACCCACTCCAAATCCCTGAACAACCCCGGGAACGCCGATGTCTAGAGTTTCAGTCATTTCACGTGACGTTGGGGAAAGATTGTTTCCACCAAAACACTCTGAGGAGCAGCAGATGGAGCGCATCAGTCACTTGGCCAGCTCTGTACCCTACCACCGACCAAGGTCCCAGCCCTGCCAGAAGAGGCTCTCCAGGACAGTCACCCCGGGGCCGTGCAGCACAGGGAGGTGATTCCTACAGAGCTCAAACACTACAAGCAAACGCCTGTCAATGCTTTATTCACTGACCATCAGCAAAGGAAAAAAAACCAACCTGGGTAACTCATTTGATTAACCTCATCTGACCATCTGGATTAAAACCAGAAGCTATTATTGGCAGACGCGTTACCTGATGACAACTGACAACAGAAATTAATCTTCATTACTTGCAATCCGCATGCAACAAACCCTAGAGAACCTCCTGCGAGGATCCCACCACAAGAGCTCCTCCGAGACCCCATCTGCGAGCTCCCTACGAGCAGACAGGACCTCGGCGCGGCAGCCTGCGCTTCCAGCTGGGAGCACTGCGGATTGACGCACCTGCACACAGCTTCTCACAGCACCCAGAGCCTTGGCAGAGGTCTCCCGTCCACGAACCGACCGGCTCTAACCTTGCTCAAAACCTCCGTGACATCGATTAATGAGGAGGAGAGGACTGTGCAGGGCCACCTGCAACGACCTTGCCTGCAAACCCTTGAAAAGGGAGTTAATTCTGGAATAATGGCTCGGCGAGGAGGGGTTGCGGGCCCCGCCGTCTCTCGAGCAGCTATCGAAACAAACAAGTTGACAAATGAGGCTGCCTCTTAATGAAGCCGAAGCCAAAGTCAATACTCGGCCCTTCTATCAGGGCACAGATCAAAGATGGTCTCAAGGGCAAACGACCTTGGCGGGGGTGGGACAGCTGTCACTCGGAGGAGGGAAGGGATGGCACGGAAATGAAAAGGAGCAGCATTGGAAGCAGAGAGAGACAAGGGCAACCTGCGGAAGAAGAAAGGAAAAAGATTTAAAAGAGGAGAAATGCAGAAGGCTGGGGGGGGGGGGAAGCCTTTCTTCCAGGCCTGACGTGCTCTTTCAGCAATTAAATCTGGTTATTAAGATCCTGGTGATCTTTCCGTCCTCCACAATCACTGCCGCACGCCTAGAGCTACATCCTTCTGACAAAACCGTACTTCGGGTATTTTTCTCTGCTTTCCTTCTCCTCCCCACCTCAGCTAACAAAAGACTGAAACGGGGAAGGACCATGGCTCCCCCCACCTATTTTCAAGTATTGGGGGAGGTTAAAATTTCATGTTAGGTACACTTGGGGTGATTTTCTGCCCCAGCAAAGCCAGGGGCAGGGAGGGAAACAGAAGCAGGAAGGGAGGAAAAGAAGGAAAACGCTCAGATAGGAACAGTACAATGGACAGAGAGAGATCTTCCACAAAAATAAATCAGCTCCTCCTATGAGACATTGGTAGGTAGAGCCATTTATTCGTGCAAGGGCCAGTTCTTGCCAGACAGCTTAGTCCTACAGCACCCTTATCTCCACCAGTATCCACTGGGCCACCCCTCCAGGACTGCCCCTTCCCAAACGGGGCAGCCTTGCAGCAGGGAACGGTAGAGACTGGAGCTCTTCAGAGGACAGTGCACACAAGGACTCGCTTGGGACAGCCCAAGTCTGGTCGCAGCCTTGCTGCCGGCTGGTTGTGGCCAACCCCCCCCCTTGCTGCTATGCCATACCCCTGGCTTCGGTCAGCTTAGGGTGCAGGTTCCTGGGGTAGGGATTGCCTCCTGCCCCGTTTGCACAGCACCTGGCACAAGGTGGACTTCACCCTCAGCTGAAGACTTCTGCTGCCACGTGAGCCAACACCCTCGTACCTCCCTGGCACACCATCTCCAGAAACCTCCACCGGCAACTCGGCTCCCCCTGCTTCTCTTTGAAAGCTCCTCAATTGAACGCTGGTCTAGGCTGATGGCAACAAAGACCTGGCATACTTATCTCCAGGTCAACCTAAATATTTCATTTAGCTTCTAAAGAAGTCAATTCCTTTCTCTCTTTCTTCCTTCCTTTATTTTAAATCTCAAAATGCATACTGTCTCTCATGAATATTGATGAGGATCATTAGTCACTGAACATTTCACTTCCCTTCTCTTTCCCCCGTCTATATAAAACCTTCATCTTTGTTAAAGGGGAAAAAATCCCAACCATCTCAAGTTATATCTCTGGATGTGTTTTAAGATTAGCCCCGTTAATACATTTATAGATTGAGTAAATACCTATGGGAGCAAATACTGGGCATAAAAGGATACGTATATACAAGCCCCGAGATTGCTGCCGCACTGGCGGTAAATTGTTCAGGTTTGCGGTTTAAGCTCGTTGCTTGGTGAAGGATCACAGTAGCAGCCCTGGGTACTAAATAACCGTCGCGTTGGCTGCCTGGCCAAGGGGAATTTCACTCGCACTCCCCCTCACACATGCTCCCTACCTATCCTTCAGGTTTTTGACCATGTCTGTTCTTTCTGTCTTCATCAACCTCAACCTGAAGGCTGCTAATGGACTTCAGTTTTATTTAGTGAATACAGATGGCGGGGTTTGGCCAGCTATAGCAAATAGCTTGGGGAGAAAAAGAACAGGACCTGCAGCATTCAGCTCGATACTTTACAACAATATTTCACTATTTTCATACCATAAGAATGGATTTTTAGAAGGGTTGAAAAAAGAAAAAAAGAAAAAAAGCCAGCCCAAAGAAAGCAGGCCACTTTGCTGGGTGTTTTGCATTATCTTTCAGTTAAATCTGACAAAGTCCCACTTCACTGAGAAATGGGAACACGTTCATTTTGTTGGCCCGAAACACACAATTTCTTCCCGTTTGTCATTATAGCTGTGAAATACAGCTGTCTTGCACTGCTCCCATAAGAAAGGAGCTTCATCTTACAGGTTGGAACTGCGGAGCAGCGATGATGTTATGTGACCTAATGACACACAGGGAAACCAGCGGGGAACTGAGCTTCAAAACTATTTATTTAAGCCTTTCCGTGGCAGACCAAAGCCACAGGCTCTCTTGTGACTGTAACACCAGAAGGGTTTCATCTTCACAACCATCTTACTGGTCTCCCACCCCACAGCCTGGCTTTAGCTGGAAGTACTCCACCCATGGCAAGTTTCTGCTCACAACTGCACAGTAGATTTACTTCTGCTGGCTTAAGAGCCATTTAAATGGCAAGCCTGGCCGTTCATCAATACAGAACCTGTGTCTCAGGGTGGGACTTAAAAGGCTGCAGCGGTTTTAATTGATATTCTAAGCAACAGTGACTTGGTACTGCTTCAGTGCTCCAGTCCGTGAAGCTCCAACCCTGACTACGCCTGCAGAGAGCACGCATGTGTGTCTGCCTCCAGGAGAGGGAGGTTAGAGATCTGGACCAGGCAGGAACGAGCCATGTGTTTTCTTGCAGCGGTGCGTAGGCCTGCAGTGCCTCATAGAAAGCAGCACTGCATTGCAGTGGCTATGCCCCAGGAGAACTCCCAAAAATGGCAGAAGAAATGCTCTTTCTCCAGCCTTGGGTAGGGATATACTGTCACCCTCCTGCCCCTTTCCTGAGTCCACACCGTTTTCTTGGAAGCAATGGCCTCCAGATACTTTGAGAAGCTTGAGGCTTCCACACAGTCATGCTATCATGTCCATGCTGGGAGGATTTATGGCATCATCAGAACCTGACTTGATGGCACCACCAGACCTGCATGTCCAGGTTCTGGTCTGGTGGACACCATGTCAACAGCATGACCCGTATCGCTACTGAAATACTGCCTGCCAGCAACCTCTCCGGCCAGGTCCCCACGGACACCGAGGGAGGAAAGCTAAGGAACAGACCCCTGGGCTGCAGCAACAGCTCTGCAGCGAGGGGAAAATTACCAACAGATACGCAGGCTCGAAGGTAAACTCTGGGGGCAGCCTGGAGGCAGCACAGTGATGAGACAGCCAGAGTCACTGTCTGCAGAGAGAAGCCTTGCATCTCCTTTAATTCACGCCCCTTCTGCTCCCCAATACACAAGCGGACGGCCAGCCAGGGTGGGGGGAAGTACCCAAACTTCTCTCTGCCCTTTTTCAGGAGCTTTTTAGAGGACAATTTTTTCCCCACACCTTGCTGCGTTCCATAGGTGCACATCCCATTTCAAATGCCATTAAGGACCCACAGGGGAGTGCAAGGGCAATGGAATTCAAGTAGACAGGCTATTTTAAATCCCCTCTAGATATCGATCCATGTTTATCAATGCCTAAGATTCCTGAAGTGTCTTTAGCAGGCTCTCCACCCCCTGCAAAGGGACGGTACACAGCTTCTACGTGATCCCAGGTTCTTCCGTACACACCAGCAGGCTGAACAGCAAGAGAAGCAGCTCCTGAATTATCTTATGCCAGTACTCAGGGAGCGAGAAAGTATTGTATTCATTTATTTAAGACCACGCAGCGATAGCTTTCCACAGGGGACCACTACTCAAATCAATAGATAAAATTATACCCTTAGACCATTAACTGCTACAACAACACCGTTACCATAAAACTCGCAGGCTTTCTACCAGATTTATAACCAGCAGAGTTGCTCAGCTGCACTGCAACCGCTGTAGACAACTGGAGTGTCACGGATGAAACTCTGCTCCCGCTCTCCAAAGCGGCAGCGGGCGGCAGTAGGACGGGGAGGTGTTTCCTATCCTGCCCGAGCAGAGTGGTGCTGAGCACATGAGGTCCCTCCCTTGGCAGCATCCCTGTAAACGCGCAGGATGGATTTCACCAGCAGGGACTTGGCTCACAGCAGAGTACGCCGTGCTCCACCGAGGTCCTGCATTTTACCCAGGTTTCCAGCTGACCCAACCCGGGCAAAGCCTCCCCTTGACGCTAAGCACGAAGGCAGCTTGTTTGCTGGTTTTTCCTCAGGTTTCACTTACATCCCTGCCTTGTTTAGCTAACCGACACACAAAGCGTCACAGAAATATCAATGAGACCTGTGCTGATAACAATGCATCTTTAACAACTTCTCCGGAGCTTGCTCCATCCGCTCGCCTCTTCCTTCTCAAATGCCTTTGTCAGATAAAGAACAAAAGGCTCAGTGCAGCTTATACGGGAGATGCCTTCCCAAATCAATTGTGATTGTGTCTTCGTGGGGAGACATGAGTGACAGCGCTTGGGGTAAGGCGAGCGTCCCTATCAGGGCTGCCAAGCCCCGGAGGAGACAGCACCTTTATTGGCAACGACAGCAGAGTTAAAAATGCAAAGTTCGCACCGCATCCCGTGGGGAGCTTTGGAGATCAGCTAATGACAGACCCACCGCTACAGTGGATCCCAGTAGATTTTGAGCCGGGGATCCTGTAGCTTTGAGCAAAGCTTTGCAGAAATCCCATTGCCAGGCTGCAGACTGATGCCAGCGGGTCCTGCAGCTTGCCCAAGCCTCAGGAAGCAAACTGTAGGAAGATGCTGGGATGCTCGAGAAGATGCTCCAGTTGTTTAGGGGCTGTTCAGCTCCACTGTGTGCAAGAGCAGGCTGAGCAGAGCCAACGCTGCTCGAGTTAAACCAAATAATGTGTTTCAGCTCCAGTCTCGAAGGACAAACCCTTTCCACTGTTGGGCCAGAGAACGGGGTGAAGTTTGAGCTTCTCCAGCCGTGCAGGCTGCGCCCAGCAGCACAGGGGCCGTTGGCACCTGGTGGAGGAGAAAGGTCACTTTTTACAGGGCTAAGAGGAGCAGGCTCCGATCTGTCCTTGAGACTGCGGAAGATTCATGCTCAGCCTGCACTGCTGCAGATGTAAAAGTCACTGGCAAGATCCAGATTAAGCATCCCCATAAATCCAAGCAATTCTGAGGCAGCAACTGCCTTGCTGGGCTGCTAATGGGTGGCATGAATACGTCACTGCGTCTCAGTGCCATGCTCTAATAGGACGTTTTCCTGGTAGGAAGCGTTTACTGAGCCCGCTTTGAACTACGGCAGGCAGCAGAAGGGGCGTTCAAGCAGGGAGACATTTGGAGCCGAGGCACTGCCAGCTTCTCTGAACAAGCCATTTTTCCCCAAAACAGCAGGGACCCCATCCCAGAGTCCCAGCTGGTTTCTCTCCAGGCAGTAAGACAGGGCCTGACAGAGAGAAGAGCCTTGAACCGGGCTGTTGTGGAAAGGATGCTCAGCCTTCAGGGAGGGGGGAAGGCACGGAGCCCCCCCTGTTCTCTGCCGAAGAAGCGGGAGGGCACGGTGGGATGGCTGGAGCAGGCTGGGACCAAACTGGGCACCGATCTGTCTACAGCACAAAGAAGAGTGATGCAGCCAGCCTCTGTGCCTACCTGGGTATCCAGGGCTTCAATACTTAGGGACATGTTTTAAAGCCAGTTTTGGATTGAAATCCATTTCCTTTCCTTCCCGGTATTGGATTTTACCCCTCTCGGCAGTGCTGCCGTAGCACCCCAGCACCCTGCCAACCTAAATGCCCCCTCCCACAGCAGAGAGCTGCTGCAAAAGCACCCGCAGCCTTCGTTCTTGCAAGAGCTGCAGATTCCCTTTGAGAAGCTATTAAGAAGCAGTCGGATAGAGCAACCTTTCATTGACAAGTCACTCGGCCCTTTAAACGATCTCCAAATAGTGTTTTCTTTTTATTGCTTGCTGCAGTTTAACAGCCTTGATTTCAAGTTACTTTGGCTTATGATAAACTCCAGATCTATAACGCTTCTATTCTCTCCCTCTTTGGTCTCTCTCGCCCACTTCTTCTTCATGTTTTTATTAAAAAAAGATCCAGGAAAACAGATAGCAGATTAAAAGGGAAACAAATTGAAATGGGTCAAATGTATCTTGCTTAGATGACAGCCACCCCATTAGATACTTTTAAACAGGACAAATAATCCGTTCAGAAGCACAAGTGGGCTTTTACATTTATTCTAAATTACAAACCAAATGATTGCAGCCTCAAATGGAAGCACTGGCTAATTGCACTAATATCTCACTAATTCCAGCACCAAGGAATAGGGGAAAAAAAAACAAACGCTTTTCACCATTTTGCCAATTATTCAATTTAGACCAAGGTACATTATGCAAACCCTGGGTTGAGCTTCCTCTCCATTTTGTGATCTATGACAAGGACTGGAATTCCAGTTATTAATAATGGAGGAGCCACAATTATTCTAAGGATGGGTACAAGATAATTATAAGCCATAAAAACAGCTTTCATACGCACAGACAGTTCTCTCCCCACGTCTCGCAGAACCGAAACCTATCTGCAGACTAGAGAGATGCTGAAGTTGAAGACAAATAACGCCATCCAGAGCTACGCTGCTCGCAGTTCAGGAGTGCGAAGCCCCAGCTGATAACGCGAGCCAGAAACAGGCAGCAGCCCGGTTCCGCCAGCCCGGCAGGGGCTGATCCGAACCATCCCTACTAGATGCAGCCTGCGAGGGCTGCACGAGCCGTCACAAAAAGAGCAGGCTGGTGGCTCTCCTTCAGTTCAGGCCACCATTGTCACTGCCTCTCTGGGCCAACCCTCACCTGTGTCCCATGTGTGAGGTGTCTCCTACATTTGAGGTATGTGGTTGGTGCCCTTTTGGGACCTCCATTTTCCCCCAACAAGAGACATCAGAGCTTTGCCCAGTGCCTTTCACAGAATGGTAGGGCTTAGAAGGGACCTTCGGAGATCATCTGGTCCAACCCCCCACCCCCTTTTTTTCTCCTCTCCCTCACTAAGACTCTTTCCGATTCCCAGTTCCTCCTCTACTTTCCATCTCACCTCCCAACAGGCACATTCACCCAGTGCAGGGCAGATGGGAACACATCCAGGCGGGTTTGGAGCCTCTCCAGAGAAGGAGACTCCTCCGCCTCTCTGGGCAGCCTGTGCCAGTGCTCTGCAACCCTCAAACGAAAGAAGTTTTCCACGTTGAGATGGAATTTCCCATGTTCTAGTTTGTGCCCGTTGCCCCTTGTCCTATCGCTGGGTGCCACTTTAAATAAGATCTTTAAATAAGATCCCAAACCTTACAAACAGAAGAGCCAAGGTGAGATTTGCAGCTCAGACCATGAAACTTTTAAGCCCTCCGTACTCCCCAAACTCAAGGTTTGTCTCATGCTAACAGCCCCACATGGCCTTTAGAGAAAAGCCTCCTGCCTTGGATTCAGACAGTCCTTATCCAAGCGCATTTCTACAGTCATTACCCAGCAAATATGATTTGCTAAGCAACACCCTCTCCCAATTAAACAGAGCAGCACTCGTTGCTACGTGGAGCTGCAGCTCTGCGGTAATGGCTGCTGGTACTGCCGTGCTTTGTAGAGGGAATGGAGATGCAGAAAGCTACAGAGACCGGGTTCTGCTCCCAGCCAGGATGCGAACGGAATGCGGCTGCCACCAGAGATAACACGGGCGCAAGCCAACCCCTCTCCTGGCACACCAGCGAGCGTTTGCATCTACAGCGGCCGACGCCGAGGAGACGGCCTGCAGATTAAGGGACAGATTTTAGCCTCGTGCTGTCCCTGACCGACAGCGTGGATGCGAGCAAAGCAGAGAGCAGGGCTGTAAGCCAAGCAGGGAACTGAAGAGGGGGAGTTTGTCCTTCCTTGAGCACACATCATTAACCATTAGGTGGCCCAGGAGGAGGACGCTGCACCAAGTCCTTCTTCTGTCCCTTTTCCCAGCCACTCCTGCTTTCACCACCCAACATCAGACACGAGATGAAGCCCACCCTTCCCCTCCACGCAGTGACAAAGCCGAGCACTGGGTCCACCCTGCAGAGACGCCACCTGCCCGCTGTCCAGGAGGACACGAGAGGCAGCGAAGCGCCTGGAAAGGGAGACGAGAGGAGGGGAGCGAGCCGCCCTGCCCCGCTCCCCGGCGCACGGGGAGATGGTTGGAGGCACCTTCCAGCAGCCGGCGGCTGGCGGGAACAGGTGGTGAAGGAGAAGGCTGACACCTCTCAGCGCTTAATCGTTCCCGTTAGTAGCTTTATGAATGGCAGCCAAAAAGTGCCATAATTGCTGCAGTGACGCTTGCTAATGACTCGAGTTAGATCTGGCAAGAAGTCAAAGGCAGGAGAGAAGAAGAAAAACAGCAGGAGCCGGATCGACATCTGAATACCTGGCCACTGCAAAGGAGAGCGGAGCAAGCCTACCTTGGGACCTGCAGCTGTGGACAGGCAGAGACCGAGCGCCATACGTGGGCAGGGAGAGATTTTACAGCACACCCCACGCCTTCCCTTGGGCAGGGAAGAGAACGGAATGCGAAGGGGAAGAGGGAGTAGAAAAACAAGCCCCAATTTTCAGATTAGTTCAAGATCCTTATTCTTGGGGGAACTAAGGTGACCCACCTCATAGATACCACCTTTCTACTCCAAAATCACCTCGAGCCAGGGCAGCAGAAGCCCTGGGGAAAGCAGGGTAACTCAGCTCGCCGCCAGCCTCAGCATCCCTCCGTTGTGCGGCACGTGCCTCGGGACACCCAGTCCACAAGCCATGGCCACCACCGAACCGCCGCCGTAGCCAGGGGAGAGCTGTTCCCAAGGAGGAATCCAGCCCCTGGTGAGCAAACAGCACGCTCCTCCCGATTATGTATCTGTTTCTGAATGTTAACAAACAGTCGGCAGCATCTGATTGAGTGGGTTATTAGCAGAACGAAGACAGATGGTGGAGGATTAACTCTAAAGCGTCTTTATTGCAAGGCCGTCATTACAGACAGCTCTACCTCTCTCTCCCTCTGTCTACAACTGTCACCAGCTTAATTTCACCCTACAACTCACAGCCGCACACCAAACAGCGATCCCAGCACGCAGACGAGGCAATCGTCAATCACAGCAAAGGGAGAAGCACATAGCAGCCATGCCGGAGCAGCGCCTTCCCAACTCCCAGCCCACACACAGCCCCAAATCATGCCCAAATCCACACCCAGATGGTGTGGGCATCGCAGTGGTGGTACGGCAAGAGGCAATCGCACCTGATGCGGCACAGCAGTGCCGGCTGGTGGGACAGCACCCGAATCGTTCTTGCCTTGCACATCACCAGCGCGGCCACCACAGCCCAGGCTGCTCTGCTGCCTTACAGCTGGGAGACACACCGACACCTCACCCAGACCTGTTTTTTTCACGGCATAGGTTGACAGACATTGATGTGAGGAACCGATATGTGTTAACTAACACCGACAGAGTTCTCGGACACTTATTTTGGCTTCCGGCCCTGAAGGACAGCTCAGCCAGAAGAGCTCGCATCTGCAGTCGGTTGTGTTAATGGACATCCATCCCTTGCCAGCTGGTAAACAAACAACATAATGCTACCAGAGACCCTCGCTGGGCACGGCCACAGAGCATCTGTAAGCCACAACATTTATTTCACACTGCTGGGAGAGGTTGCCACGCTGGTCTGCAAGTGCCCAGCCTGGATGTTCTCCATGGGGATAGCCAAGAGAAGCACTTTCCCACCAAGAAGCGATTCCTCCACGCTGACAAGACCTCCGTCTAAGTCCTCTTGTGCTTCTCTACCTACGAGCGCATTTTGTAGATGCCTCTGTGAAATGACAGCAAGGTTCTAATGATCCCTGTAATTACCCATTTCCACTACGACGGAGACCCCACACCTCATAATTATCCCATTGCCCCACTGCCTACCTCTGCTTTGAGTTCCTTCAGCTACCCTGTAATTATTAATAGGGCTATTCATTAGCACCATCATGCAATAACAAGAGGAGAAGCTCTCACTTGGCAAAAACATAAAAGGGAAGCTGTCTCTCTCCTTATCCCTGCAAGGTAACCGGCTCAAAGAGTCTGGCTCAGGAAATACCTTCGCCGTACCTCTGCAGATGACCAGACATCCGAAATCCCCCTTGGCTCACACGCCATACGGCGCGGATCCGTGCTGAAATCCACCACAAACCCGGGAGGTTGGAAGCCTGCAGTTGTCATCCAGAACCGCCTCTAGTGAAAACACAAGTCCTAGGCGGTCTTTGTAGCCATGGAAATCCCCTGACTTTGTTTTTTGGCAGATTGTACCTTTAAACGTAATGGTCCTGCAGCCTGCGGGGGCCAGTCAGGCAGGCACACTTTGTTCCCTTTCCCACACAAAGGCTTTACTTTTGGCCTTTCATGTTTCTTTGTTCTCTCCACACAAAGCCATGTTCCGCCTGAAAAGGTGGCTCACTTCGTAGGCGGACAGCAGGCTTTGAATCCACCGGGGGACAGGAGCTTCTGTGACTGATCCCAAAGGATCGGCAGGATGCCCAGGTGCGCCCACGGTCCTGCCGGCTCTCAGACACCCTGTGAGCATCCCCAGGGTGCTCCTCAGACACCCTGTGAGCATCCCCAGGGTGCTCCTGCCCGCCTGAGCACAGCCACAGGCAGCCTCTCCAAGAGCCTCGAGGGACAGGAAGGTATCGGGAGAGAGATCGCACCTTCTCACAGCACTCGGACGAGACTCTGCCATCCGTTCTCCCAAGGGGCAGCCCCTTCCCGTTAAAAACATGCTCTAATCAATGTTTAAAAAGCATGTGGTAATTAACAAGCATGAGGTGAAGTCTTGTGAAGTACTTTCCCCATGTTATCAGCTCAGTCTCAGGGCTCCTGGGGAACTGAAGGAACCTTTGATCTTCTAACTGATATTTGAGCCATAAACTTGCCTCCACAAGAGTTTTACCCCATGAAAGCTAATGCACCTTTTACTCTCGTGAAGACAAGGTTCCCTGCAAGAGCAGACACCCCCGTGGCTAACCGCTGGGCATCCCACGCAAGCTAAAGCAACCTCAGCAGGGCAAAATCCTTTCCAATCAAATCCCAAAACAAGGACTAAATCCACCTCTGGATCATAGAATCATAGAATCGCTGAGGTTGGAAGGGACCTTTAAGATCATCAAGTCCAACCATTAACCTACCCTGACAAAACCCACTTCTAAACCGTGTCCCTGAGTACCACATCTACCCTTTTTTTAAACACCTCCAGAGATGGTGAATCCACCCCCTCCCTGGGCAGCCTATCCCAATGTTTAATAACCCTTTCCGTGAAAAAATGTTTCCTAATATCCAGTCTCAACCTCCCCTGACATAACTTAAACCCATTTCCTCTCGTCCTATCACTTGTCAGCCGGGAGAAGAGGTTGGCCCCCAACTCTCTACACCCTCCTTTCAGGGAGCTGTAGAGGGTGATAAGGTCTCCCCTCAGCCTCCTCTTCTCCAGGCTGAACAACCCCAGTTCCCTCAGTCGTTCCTCATCAGATTTGTCCTCCAGACCCCTCACCAGCCTTGTAGCCCTTCTCTGGACACGCTCCAACACCTCAATGTCCTTCTTGTAGTGAGGGGCCCAAAACTGAACGCAGTACTCGAGGTGGGGCCTCACCAGTGCCAAATACAGGGGGATCGAGTCTTCAGTCCCCAGAGCAACCTCCCAGCAGCCAAACTCTCCTTGATACACCCACAGAACCCTCCCATCTTGCAGGGCTCTGGGACCTTTAATCCTTCTCTGATCCAGCATTAATCAGAGATGGTGCTGCACCAGGGTTTGCTCCAGAAAAAAAAAGCCAAGCAACGAAGCTACCAGAAGCAAGGATGCCAATTCTTTCGAGCGTAAATAGTTTTTGTTTAGTTATTATGCTTCATAATTATTTATGATATTTCTATGGATTAATCAATGCTCATAAAGTACTTGGGGGATGACTAGAATATAAATAGGGAAATTTGAGTGAGGTCTCTGCCAGAGTGCAGCGGTTTGATGAGCAGCAGAATGGTGCCGAGAAGTGCAAAGGCCCTGAAAATTGGTACCCTGAAGGCGTCATGGTGAGGCACTACCACCCAACTAGAGTAAAAAGACTAGATGGGTGAGCTTCCCATGCGACAAATCCTTTCCATGGGAAAAAGACGGTGGATTTTGGGTGTATGGAACTAATAAGCTTCTGCTCTTCTCTTGCAGCTTCATGCAGGGGGCTTCCCACATTTGTGCCCACTAAGATGTTTCAGAGATCGAAGGGGAAAGCAGGATTTTCCCCTCGGTGCGAACAAGATCCTAGCGCGTTCCTAGCAGCAGCACACCCACGTCCCTCGCAGCGAGATTGCTAAAGAGGAAGGAAGAATGGAAGGTGGGGAAGCCGCTCACCTTCAGTCATCCTGCGGTACTTCTCCTTGTACATGAACCCCAGTACTAGGCAGCATCCTCTTCCTGGGAGCCCCAGTTCTGCAAGAGAAGAGAGAGCGATGTTAGAAGCCCAGGCTGGGGACAAGAGCAAGCACACAGGGATGCTGCGAGGAGCAAATCCCGCCGGTTACGCCGTTAAGGCAAAGCGCCGGCGAGGCAGGAACGTAACTGAAGTCTTTGGTCAGCCTCACAGCTGAGTTTCGCTGGGGGTCCCAAACCAACTGCTGCTGCGCTGCTCCACTTCGCCACGTACATGTAGAGACAGGAGCGTCACCTTCCCCTGCCTCCCCCATTTCTTAAGCGCTCCTCCACACTAAGCAGAGGGAACGAGCTGCATCTTCCTCCACATCAGCACGTTGCAACAACGTGGACTCTTTAATCCCTTTCTCCCTTAGCAGGCAGTGCAGGAAAATGGGAACTGGCCCTCAGAAGGGAAGATAAGCCTGGCTTGAGGCATGCTGCTCTTTAGAAGCAAACAAGTGACCCTACAAGCAGCAAAGTGCCAGAGTCTGAGGAGGCACATGCCTTTGATGCCTTGATTTCTTAATGGGCCTTTCTGGCTATCGATAACAAACAGAGAGAGATCTGAGCACGGGTTTTTCCAGAAGTAGGTTGCGTGCATGCGTGCTCTCCCTGTGCGCATCTCAGAGTGGCAAAAAGCTCCAGTTCTTCAAACAAATTCTCCTGTGTCACACTGGAGAAAATTAAGGTACCATGTCCCCGATGCTGCCTGCCTGTGGACCTGCAGAGCTCCTCGGGGGCTTCTGTGCTCTGCAGAGCCCTGCTGATCAAAGCCCCTTTGATGTTTACTTAATGTGGCTGTGGTCTCTTTCGAGCCCCCCCTCCCCTCCTCTGCCGAGGAAGGAGCGCTGGGGAGTGTCACGAAGTTGTGCCGCACGCAAGAGGGGAAGGCGGCGAAGCAGGAGGGTTGAGAGCGTAGCGGCAGCTTTAGGGCAGAGCGAGCGAAGCCCGGCAGCCTTGGCGTTTAGCGTCGTGATGCGAAGTTGGGTTTGAATTGCGGATCTGGACTGTGTCCAGAAGAAGAGGAAAGTTGCTCACTGCAGCGCGGTGGGATGTGCAGAGAAGACACCCAGATTTATATGGGTATATACCCAGATCTACAGGATCCCTCCCCAATACTGCTAGCTGCCACGGCATCCCAGCAGCGGGGTTAGCATCCTCCTCTCGTGCACCGTACGAGGCAGAATCAGAGCCTAAACCCAGAAAAAACAGACTTATTTTGACCCCAGGACACTCAGGGTACAAGCAAAACTCGTTAAAGCACTTTCTCTAACATTAAACAGGGCTCCACCTTGCAAGAGGCTAGGGACCAACTGCTCCTGGTCATAAGGCTCCCCACCAGCGACAACGTAAGCATCTAACCAAAATAAATCACACATATAATCCCACTCAAGTCGATGCTCAGACAAAAGTAAGTCTCTTGAGATGCTTCAAGTAAGCTGAAATTTCATTGCCCCCCCTAAATCCACATTGCCACCTAAGGTAGTGCCCTGGAAAGAAACAGGCATCTCCACAAGGTGACTCACTTCACCTACGTGGGATGACTTTGGGGGTGCTTGTGATTCTCTCATCGGCCACAAAAGGTGGTGACTAACTCAGACGCAGATGTCTGAAGACTACACAAATCAGGGCAGGGGAACCAACTATCCACAGAGCCCTAATTAGCAGAAAGAGGTAAACAGCAACCATCTCCCATCTCTGAAGCAAAGGTGGAAGCCAGCCCTCTTGCTCTGCAGGACGGAGGCAACGTGATCGATGCCATCCCCGCACAGCCTACACAACAACAGCAAATACACTGGGAAAGGTGTCGACTCGCGGAGCCTTAGATGCCTCTAATACTCCTGCCTGCTGCCGGGCTCTGCTGGTTTAGCTGAAGGACATCCAGCACCGGTTGCCTCCCTTTGCGCTATCCGATAACTAGAATCGATACGACCTTGCTGAACTTCGAGTGAGGTTTCCACGAAGGGTTGCACAATGCCTGTGAAAACAGACACGTCGCACGCGGCCGGACGGCTGCGAGCCTGCCGACAGCCTCCCAAGCCTCCGGGGCCACTTACACAGAGGCTGTGAAGCAGGCAAAAGGCGTTTGTGTCTTTATTGATAGGAAAGCAAAACTGCATTGATTCCTATTGAGCCTCCAATGAGCACCAAGGTATCAAAGCCTAATTAAAACAACACAATTAGATTAGCGTCACACAAGGCAGCGCAGCCCACAGCGGAGTTGAGCAAGCCAGCGTTCCTATCTTATGAATTCAGACGTACATCGTACATCCCGGCATGCACACGTGGATGCTGGCTGGGTTTTTCCTGAACGCAGAGACCTGGCACGACAGGGGCTGCCGTGCTCGGCACGGACCACGACCACGAACGTCATCAAGAGCATCCTGAACCAAAGCAGGGATGGAGGCAGAACTAGCTGCAGCCTACTTGGGGGATGAATGTCCCACCACCCAGACATCCAGCTCTCATCTTCCAGGCTCCAACGCTCCCTAAGAAGGAGGTCGATGCTTTAGAGGCTGTGGCAAGCGGCTACGACCCAAAGCCAGGGCTGTGCTACCCAAGAGCTCCCAGTCACAACGTAGCCCTCGCAGGAGGGAGGGATAGTCAAGGCTGAGCCACATGGGCTGGATCCAGATGAAATCTGGGTTATTACCCGTCTGGAGCCTGGATCAGCGCACACCGGTATGGGTGTCTATCTTCCATTTGCCTCCCTGAGGGGTGCTATAATTAATGCTTATAAAACACTTTGATATCCCATGATGAAAGGAGCTATACAAGGGGACTGCATTATAATAATTCATACCATAAATTTGTGAGAACATGCAAAAATCTTTGTAGCTACAGGCACCTTTAAATACTTGAGAGTGCCTTTAAAAGGTAAAATACTTCAAGATGACTCTGATGCCTAAGGATGTCTCACCACTTCATGGCTTTTAGTGGCTACCTAAAGCTAAAATAGTTAAGCAGATACCCAGCATTTTAAATGTTTTGGCTTTAGGGGGGGCTGCTGAGATACTACTGCAAACAGAACATTTTAACCCATGCTTGTCCCCCACCCGCAAAACAAATCCCATCCATCTCCTTGCAACGGTGATTGATTTTTCCCAACAGAGAGAAACTAGTTACAGTTGAAGTTTATCATCGCAGGCGCTTTGAAGAAGTGCGAGCTTAAGTATCTTGTTTGGAAAATACATGGCAGAACCATGTTTTTGACTGGCTCAAAAGTACCCGCATTAAGCAAGGCTGCTCTTATCTCAGTCCTGAGCTGCTTTTCTCTGACCCCACGGTATCTGAGTCCTGTAGTTTAACAAACTGGAAGAAATCTTGTGGCTGGACTAGCTGCGTTTGGGGTGTTTGGGAATGTCCCCATTTGGGACAGAAGATATGCGTGGGAAGGTAAATGTTGTGGTTTGGGCTGAACTGGCCACTGGGCAACCGACAGATGCTCCCCCCACCTCTCTTCAAAGAGAGAGGCAGGGGAGAGGGAGAGACTTATGAGTTTCGAAGGAACTAAACTGTGTCCAGTTCTGGGCTCCCCGGGTCAGGAAGGACAGGGAACTGCTGGAGAGGGTCCAGCAAAGGGCTACAGAGATGATGAGGGGATTGGAACATCTTTCTTACGAGGAAAGGCTCAGGGACTTGGGGCTTTTTAGTCTGAAGAAAAGACAACTGAGGGGGGATCTTATAAATACTTAAGGGGAAGGTGGCAGGTAGATGGGAACAGTCTTTTTTCAGTGGTGCCCAGTGATAGGACAAGAGGGAACTGGCACAAACTCAAGCATAGAAAGTTCCATCTTAACATGAGGAGGAACGTCTTTACTTTGAGGGTGGCAGAGCACTGGCACAGGCTGCCCAGAGAGGTTGTGGACTCTCCCACACTGGAGCCATCCCAAACCCGCCTGGACGCGGTCCTGTGCCACTGCTGGAGGTGTCCCTGCTGTGGCAGGGGGTTGGACTTAGATGATCTCCAGAGGGCCCTTCCAACCCTGATGATACTGTGAAACTTGCAGAAGAACCACTCATCAGACAAAGCACAACCAAGTCAAACCACACGTTGCCAGCATTAGGGGCAGCCAGTGACAATGAAGCAGAAGCCAATTAAAAGAAACGAGTTCAGGGTTTTCTGGAAAGGGATCTTTATGCACCAACTGGGCAAGTTTGCTTTGAAAGAAAAATTTCTCTTTGCTGGCCCAAACTACGGAAACCTCCTGCTTCTTCCTCATTCCTCCCATCGCTTGGGATTTCCATACTCAATTTCAAGGCAATTCCGCCACCCACAACTCCAGGAGGGAGCTAAGTTGCTGATCAACCGGTGCAGAAAGGCTAAAGCTGCAAAGCAGTAATAAAGGTTTATTAACACAACCGTAATGTGTACTATTGTTTAGCTGTATTCCACCAGGAATGATAATAAATGTTTAATAGCCCAATAATACCTGTTTAATAATTTTTCAGCTCATCCTGTCTAATTGAAGTTTATTAAAGAACGATAAACTTTATAATCGTTGTAAAGGCATAATTGCAATTCCATTGCTTATTTAATATTGAGTTAATTATATTACAACTAAGTTATATTTTCCCATACATATTAAATATCAATTAGCTGTTTTAAACTATTGATTTGTATTTAATTAACTATGCTATTATATACCAATTAAGCTCTTATAAGAGAAGCAGAAACAGCTGGTCTCTTAAATGAAATTTTAAAAACTTTGTATTAACATAAATACCATGTTTCCATTTTCTCATGTTTTCCTTCCACAGAGATGCCAATTTGCTATCTGTAAATATTTTTCCAATCACATGTTATATGCATGAGCTTTGTTCAGAACTTTTTCTTTTCAGGCTGGGGAACGGACAACCTCTGGGACAGGTATCCTAGCGTCAGCGACACCACAACATGGCAACTGGGAAAGACAGAGGGTTGGAAAAGCCCCATCTCACCCAGGGATCTCAGGAGCCAAGAACTTGGGTGGGAGCTCTTGAAGGAGCATGAAAGTCTCCAAGGAAAGCAGCTCAATACCTTCCTCTTTGTTTCTAAGTTGGCCAGCAAGGGTGATACAAGAAGATCCTATGTCACCAAATCCAAGAGGTTTGAATCACTTTGGCTTATGTTCCTGCTTAGAAGTTTCCTGTCCTACTGGATAAAGTTGTCTGCTGCTGCTAAAGAAACACGTTATGAACAGAAGAAACCTATGTCCCAAGGCTTTCCATGTTCTTGGCTTCTCCGCCTCTAGCGACAATGCATCCCAAAAGCTAAAAGTGTGTGAAGGAGCATTTTCTTCTTTGCTTTTCGGCATCCTAGTTTCCAGGCTCAGGAGCCATCCTGCTTTTCTCCTGCAGATTTTCTCAACATCCTTGTGACCTCTCCTTCAGAGGACTTGGCTCTGGGCACCCAGAAAGCAAGCTGCATCCTTCCCCTCCAAGTTCACCTTCTGCCTCGAGTGTTGGATTCGAGCTTCCTCCCTCGACATCGTTTGCATCCAGGAATGATCCAAACTACTGCCGCATTCTGGCAGAGAGCAAATGGATCCTTCGGCACGTAATTTCTATATTACACCGTTAAGTCTGCAGAGCAATCCAAGACCCTCAGAGATGCAAAAAGCTATACAAATGCAAGTTATTATTAAATCTGTGCCCTGTTAATTTATAAAAATGTATTAAAAACCCTAAGAGGCTTCCCAGATGAGAAAATGGGCACATTACCGTTTGAAATATGAATGAAGCAGAGATCAGTGTTAAATGCTGTAGTGATATTGTATTTTATTCTATAGTGCTCTGCAGAAAAGTTGCATTTATAAACCCATTTATTGTGTTATGTACTTGCAAACCACCTTGTCATCCATTTATTGCACAAATAAAATCTTAAAAGCAGAGGATTAGTTGAGTGTGTCCCTGTGGGACCACAATCTGACTTTAAAGAATCCATCAACGAAGGAAAACAGATGGAGCAGAGGTGTTTGCCAGCTCGTTGCTCCGAGATGTAAAAAGCAACTGCGCAGAAGGGCTATTCTCCGACGGTCCACAGACCTGGAAATCCTGTTTGTATTAAAGAGGGAAGGCACGTACAGCAGAGCTGGCAGAAACCAGGCCAGTTCAGGAGCCAGTTCTGGTCGAAGGCTTTGGAGTGGCAAAGTCTCCCCTCTTGCAGCTGCACAGGGGTGAAGACCACCTTGACGAGGACGGTTCAACTTCGCATTTCAAAGGAAAATTCCTCGAAATGGAAACCTTGGGCAGTACCTCTGTTGAGGCCTAAATTTGCCCTAAACAATGCTGGCGAGGCACGGATCTGCAGCTCAAACAGCAGCATCACCGAAACAAGCCAGCCCCAGAGCTGTTTTCCCTACAGGGAATTTCTGGTGCTGAAGAGTGAAGGTCTGGAGGGCCCTTAAAACTTCTACCAAATGTGCTTTTGGGTTAAAAACCATAACGGAAAGTGACAGGAAAACTTGGGTGTGCTTATTTTCACTGAGACTCTTTCAACCCAGTGAAAAAAAAAAAAAGAGAGCCATCCGTGACCCAGGAGGAGGTTCTCCGGGACAAACAGCTTTAGACAGGCACATGCCTGGAAATATCATAGTACACTGGCATCCAGCTATCCAAGCTGCCTTGAAAGACATCAGCACCAAAAACTTCAAGGAGAAGACTAGAGAAATCACGCAGTGAGCAGCTCTTCCCCAAGAGCGAGCTCTGCCCTGGTGCCAGACAATTAAAAGTTGCTTCTTAGCAGGAAACACAACTGGCAGAAGGGGAAAGGAGGAAGAAGGATTCACGCTGCTGAGCAGAGAGAATTATTTCCCTGTGTTCCCTGGCTAACAAAGGGAAAAAAGGCACCTCTAGCTTGTAACTCAGCACTGTTTTGAAGAGCTTTTTTTTTCCTCTAGTGGCAACACAGAGCCTTTGGTCCCTAAAGTTCAGTACGCTGCATCTGTCTGTATTCCCCCCTCTCCTCCCCAGCCCTCCATGGCTGGTGCTACTTTTCTTACAAACATATCCTATTTGGGGAGCATCCAGCAAGTGAAAAAGAAAACCTCACAAACCTCAAATCCAGTCATTCTTAGGATTACTTTTTTTTCTTCCTTCCCCCAAAGAAGTCTGAAGGAGCTGCTGGAGGAAAAAAGCAATTTACCCCAGAGTAAGGCAGCCTTCGGTACCTGAACATAAGTACTCGTGCATAAACAGCTTTCATACCTTTGTATGCATGGGTACACATTTACACTAATCAAATCGCCTCAAATGCCTGCCTTTGATAAGGTCTTGCAGCAGCATGTTCCACAGTTTAACTACACCTCACGTGCAGGTGAAGGTATTTTCCCTGTATTTCCTGCTGTAGAAGCCATAACTTTCACACCGCATTTGTTTTAGTCAAAAGAGGAACAAATAAAAGGTTATTTAGAAACAGAGTCCATTTTCTTCGTGGCTAACAATAACAGATCAGCTAAGGTTTGCACTAATGAGAGCTCTGCTGGTCACAAATTCTACGTATTGTTGCTAACCCCACTCGGCGGCGTTGGGAAAGGCCGGCGGGGCTGCCCACAGCCACACATCCTTGGGCAGCAGTGGCAAGAAACAGTCGCCTCCAACTCCCTCCGCACCCGACTTCTGAAGGCTCCACCGAGGAGAGACGCACTGTCCACAGCAACGCCCCCAGGCCCTCTCCATCCCTGCGGGGTCAAACCTTTCCTTTCAACAATCCCACAGCGGGCAGGCGTAGCTCAAGCATTTCTCCCCAGTTTACGCAACTTGTAGAGTATTTCGCAAGAGCTGCTATCCTGCTGCCACTTTCATCGCGCTTAGCTCAGAACCTCTGAAGCTCCTCCGCTTCTACAGCCCTGGAGCTCGGACCCTCCCTGGGATGACGGCGGTATTGTTCGGTGGGCTACGGCCAATTCACCTCGCTGGTGGATTTCACCGGCACTTCAAGGGCTTCCCGGGGATTTCATCTGCTTTTGACTGCAGCCCATTGTGCGCGCTGCTCCATTCAAGCCACAAAACACATCCCCCCGTTTCAAGGTGGCGACCCGCTGGGGGAAGGTCGGGAACAAGGCTTCGAGAGAAACTTAAGCAATAATACGCGAGTACCTCCCCACACATCACCCAGCCTCTCCTTGACGCCTCCCCGGGTCAGCCCCTGAAACCACAACATGTCACCATCCCCAGGAGGAGACAGGTACTGCTGGGACCACGTTTCCTGGCTCCGAGGAGTCAGCGGGGCAGCCGGGGCCATCAGAGGACAGCCAGGTGCTGGGCACATCTGTCTTGGTCACACTCCAGTGGTTGCATTACACCAGCTGACACAGCCTACATGTACTCTACGGAGCTCCTCACATCTCTGGGCCATGAACAGCGAGGGCAGGGGAGGCTAACAGACAGTTTGAGCCTTGTCCCTTGCCCTGTCTGTCCTCTCTGCCTCCCCCAGGCATCTCCTCTCGCAAGCCGAGAGCTCGGATGGCCCTGAGCTGTCTGTCACCTGCCCCCAGCTCAGGCCCGAACTTGCAGTCACTCGGGGAGCTGCCTGACAAGGTCTGTGGTGGCACTGACACGGCATTACTTGTTCCTCCCTGTCCAGCCATCTTCCCCTCCTACTCCTCCCAAAACCAGAAGCTGCGTATTCAACTCCCTATAGCAGAAAAATAACACCGTCCCACCAGAGAGAAAAGGGTGAAGGACACACATGAAACCCATCGCACCTTTCTGCAGCATCTCTTCCATTGCACTTGATGAAACAAGCTCTCCAGGGAATCAAAACACTTTTTTGCGGACACAGGAAAGACATGGACCCGTTGGAGCATGTCCAGAGGCGGCCACAAATCAGAGAGCTGGAGCCCCTCTGCAGGGAGGACAGGCTGAGAGAGTTGGGGGTGTTCAGCCTGGAGAAGAGAAGGCTCCAGGGAGACCTCAGGGCCCCTTCCAGTGCCTAAAGGGGCTCCAGGAGAGCTGGGGAGGGACTTTTCACAAGGGCATGGAGTGATAGGACGAGGGGGAATGGTTTCAAACTGGAAGAGGAGAGATTTAGATGAGATATGAGGAAGAAGTTCTTGACTGTGAGGGTGCTGAGCCCCTGGCCCAGGCTGCCCCGAGAAGCTGTGGCTGCCCCATCCCTGGAGGTGTTCAAGGCCAGGTTGGACGGGGCTTGGAGCACCCTGGGCTGGCGGGAGGTGTCCCTGCCCAGGGCAGGGGGTGGGACTCTATGATCTTCAAGGTCCCTTCCAACCTAAACCATTCTGTGATTCTATGTCCCAAGAGACTGGAAAAGTCCCAGACACAGGGGCCATGTGAAACGTGGGACTGCAAGGGGAAGGCTGTTTGGAAGATGGATTGGGCCAGTCTAAGCTGTGGTGAGCCTTCCTGCTCCATCTCCAGCCACTGCACTGGCATCAGGGTGTGCTCCTACATCTCGGGAGGGCTTTCAGCAGGAGGGATTGTTAGTCTCTAAGACGGTCTAAAATCTGAATGAAAAAGCTCAGAACAAAACTGATAGGCAGAAAGACAAGATCCACATATTTTGGTTCCTTAGAGAAAACACTGTGTTCTGAAAGACCTAACTTCATCACCAAACACTCCGGTTTCTCATTTCATTGAAAGCCACTGCACTGTTCCTTGCTCCTGCTGTAGGACCCCCACATGTCCCATTGCAATCCAAGCAACATTAGCCACACACACAGCACGCCATTATCCCGAAGCCTGGTGGGAGCATCTCATGTTGGAATAAATAACACATTCTGTGCTTCCTTGGTATAGAGAGCCACATTTACATGCAGGTCTAGCGACGAGGTGTGCCAGCCTCACAGCCCACCCAGACTACCCCGTAACACCTCTGCTCAACTAGGAGGAGAACGTGGCACTTTGCAATAAGCCCTGGAAGTCCCCACGCTGTTCTGACAGATTGTGGACACACTGGAGAGAAAAATAATAAAAATAAAGCCACAGCACTGTAAAGGTCACATCTATCATAGTGCTCTGGATCAACAACGGCTTCTCACATGTCCCGCCTTGAAAGCGGTTCTGGTTCAGCCACGCGCTTTACAAGTCTAGAAAGGCAGAGGATACAGGAAAGCACAAACCACTTCTACCCTTGGAAACATCCAGCGAACGCAGATATCCTCTGCCTGACCTAGGAAATCAGGGTCGCTGCCTTCAAGCCCATCCGCCCCAGATCCATCAGCTCCTCCTGCCTCAAATCCCGCGAAGCCCATTGCCCAGCTGCTCCAAATCCTTCACGTGCTGGACACGTTTGACAACCGCCCGGCTCCTCCAAGACTGAGTAGCTGCGGCCCTTTAATCCCCTCCGAAGGCAGGGAAAGCACTGAAGCACCGTGATGCTCTCATTTGAAGATGACACGACAGTCAGAGGCAGGGAACCCTGCGGTCCTTCTATTACTGGGAAATCATGCTCCAGCCTCGCAAACGCCATTACTTCTGCGTATCTTGTAATTAAATTGTATTTGCCGGTTACCTCACAGCACGGCTGCAATTCTTGCACATCTGAGGCTTTTTTTTTTTTTAAAATTTCTGATCTTCAGCTTCTATTTTATTTTTCCCCTCCTTACCAACTCTCAGCACTTTCAGAAAACTCTTCGAGCTGCCTTCCCGCTTGGAAGGCGAGAAGAGGGTAGGAGACCTGCTGTGCAGCACCAGTCCACGCTACGCCATCTCCTCTTGGGCCATCCACCGGTCCCGAGCTGAAGGAGAGCAGTGATGTGAACAAGCCACTTTGGGTCAAACCCGGGTTAATCTCTACTTCCCCCTTTGTTATTTAAGCCTCCCAGCAATTTGAATGGGAGCTGAGGCACCTAAATAGCTCGAGGAATCTCACTTACGGTGGTATTACCAAGCCATCACGGATGAGTAATTCGGCCAAGGGAGCAGCAATTTGAGATTAATCCCAGTTGGAGGTGCACTTGCTTCAGTCCCTGCTCTTTCCCTTCCATTAAAACTTGCTCAAAGAGCACGCAGTGCTAAGACAGAAGGGGCAGCAGGAAAACAGGTCCCTACCCTGCGCCAACCAACAAGGCACCTATTACAGAGAAGGGGAGAAAGCCACAAGATTTAAGCGATTATCTAATCATTACATTTCCAACCCTTTCTGCAGGAAGGCTGCTTTGATTGAGGTATTAAAGCTTTACAGTGCGCTGGCAGGCAGGGCTTTGGCCACGCTCAGCAGTCGGAGAAAGGAAAGCGAGTGGGCAAATTTCAGGCTGCGGGAGGCTGATTGCTGCCCTGTCCAGACTACATTCCTTCAACGTCTCAGCGGCAGCGGATCCGGTCCCACCACGAGAAACAAATCCATCATCCAGACTGTGAGGCCATGCAGGCATCCCGCTACAACAGCGGCTGTGGGCTGTACTACTTCTTTCCGAGTCGGCACCAGGCACTGTGCCTGGGTCCAGCGAAGACACTGAGCATCCACTCCCCCAGTTGCAGGTTGCAGCATTAGGTCTAAATCTTTGATTCTTTGTCTCATGACCATCCCAGCTCCCCTTTTAGAGCACAATTGGTTTCCTGATTCACCTGAAAACTCACAATTTCCGCAACCAGTCCTGCTGGCCGGACCTTCACGCTGCAAACGCTTTGCTAGCAGTACTCACCAGCTTCAGCAAAAAAGATTAGTAGCTCACACGACGTTAGATACCTCCTCCAGCCCTACCGATGCAGTTATCACCGGCAAGAGGTAGGAAGGTAAACCAGGGAAGCTGGGTAGATAGGAAGGACTTGGCACCCTGCTCGTGCCCTTACGCAGCCCAAAGCACGCACAAGCAGCAGGGATCCCTCATCTACTGCAGTTCTCCTCACAACATGCCTTGACCAAATTAAGCCCCAGCTCACAGCCTGTGCCAATACGTGCCTTTATGCACCTTTCCTCCTCCTACTCCTCATATCTGCTGCCAAACCCTATAACTTATTGCAAGCAGCTTGGCTTCCACTGCCAGGGGGGCATTTTCCCAGTGTTGGCCATAACTGGAATGATATGTGGAAACAGCTCCCCCGCTTCCCCCAGTGTCAGCGCGCTGCTCCTGAGCGCGCACTCTCTCAATCCCATTAAAAGTAATGGGGTGAGATTGTCCAGCCCATTACTTTCAATGGCTTCGTTTCAGCCAGACAGCCTAAAGCTCCCATATCCTCAAAATAGCAAGCAGAGCAGCTCCAAAACTCTCTACTTCATTATCACATCATGTATTCCAGCTTGCCAGAGTTTAATTGGAAAGACAGCCAAGCCTGCGTTTAGGTTTGCTAATTGCTGCAGGAGAGACACAAGTACTGCTTGCACTGCTGACAATTATTTCCTTGCTCAGCAATTTTGGGGTTTTCAAGGTGTGGGGTTTTACAAAAATAGTCTAAGCTCTTTGAAAAAAAAAAAGAAGAAAGTAAGTGAAACACAGCCGCAGGAGCGGTACTTTATGAAACCATTGCGTGCTCCGAGATTCAGCTGGTCTTGCTGGTGCTGGAGGGGAAGTAGAGTCGCAGGAAGAGCTAGCTGGGGAGAAACAGCTCTCGTAAAAAGCCAAGAACAAATAATATATTTTAGATGCATCACGGGAGCTGTAGTTTGAGTACTTCTGAATTGTAAGTCCGATAATACACTGAAGGCAGAGACAGGCCAAAAAAATCAAAACACCTTGCTTCCAAGACAGTTTGATACCGCGACACGCTCAGAAAGCCGCACAGCCAAACACCTTTCGTTGGGAGCTTCAGAAATCCCATTTCTGGTCTGATTGCTGACCTCGCCTTCTGCTGTGGTTTCATAAAAGCCTGGCAGAACTTGACTATACAAAGCTCCCCTTACAGCTAGTGAAGGGACGCATTAGGAATGTACATAATGACATATCCAGGACATTGAAATAACAGCCGCCATCTCAATACCTGGCCAAAAAAAAAGTGGGAAGAGCCGACTGGTGAAATGACCATCAGACAGCAGAAAGTTGCTGAGGTGACACTTGCAGCCAAGTGATGGAAGTTTCGGGCAGCACACGGACTTTTCTTGCCTCTGGCTTTAGCAAAGAGGAGACTACAAAGCGTACCTCACCTGTAGCAAACCCCTGGAAGCTCTTTGCACGGCCTCTGCGGACGCGATGCCGTGCCCTGTTGCAATGCCGAGTCTATCTGCCACCGCTTCACAGACGTTAACGTCTTGATGCTCACAGCCCTGTCCAATCCAGGACAGATGGTAATAAATTTTTCAGTGGCTGGAGCAGAGTGCAGCAACTGTGTGATTAGCATCTTTTTCTCCACTGCACATTTCATCTGTAAACTAAGATTAAATACCTGGAGGAAAAAAGCCGCAGGAAAAGGGAACTTTAATATGTTTTCACTGCAGAGTTCACACGAGTGAGCAAACAGCTCAGATCCGAGGTCGGGGGGGGCGGTAAGCTTTTCCCATGTGCTGATTCCAGCTATCCAGTTTTCCCAAAGATGCTCTTTCTGTTAGCACAGCTGTACCTTGAAATTCTTATCACCCAGGCAGCTGGCCTTCGAGCGAACACTGTGAGGAGCAGCAAGGTCTGCAATCCCCTAAAACTGAACAAGGGGAGGAGAACCGCTCCATTACCTGTCTGGATTTGAACTCTCAACTCATTTAAACCAAACAAAACCTATTCCAATTGCCTGTCAAGCCTCAAGGACTTCACTTTCCTGCAACCTCAGCCAGAGATAAAACAAGGGAATGAATTTCGTGTATTGCACGGGAGATTAGGGATGGTGCCAGCTGTTGAGAAAGAAGAAATCATCAGCTACAAGTTCAGCAACCATCAAAATCTTGTTCTTCATCACTGCAACACAAGTACCAGGCCAGCGTTGTCAATAAGGCATCTCAGATGGCAAGCATTTTAAATCACCAGTTAAAAAAAAAAACCCAAAAGCCAACTGCGCACAGAAAAACCACCCCACACACATTTTGTTTCAGAGTGCATACTGCTTAATAGCCAGAAGATTATTGTTAGGGCTTGTAAGCCATCCTTCTCAATCACTACAGATCCTCCTCTCTGCAAAGTCAGGGAGCTATTTTGGGTGCTTGTGCCCTCCCTCACATGGTGCACCATGCTTTAGCTCTGCTCCTACATGTGACGAGAGAATCCTGCGTACAAAATGCTCCTTTTGGTGCCGCCTAGACACCAAGGGAGACCTCCACCTGCGCTTAGAGGGAATGCCAACAAGGTCTGAATGCTCGGGCTCCACTTGGAGAAAAACCTCCTCTGAAGCATTTGCTTGCTTCACAAAAAAACAAACATGCCCAACATAGCTTCAGGTCACCCAGAGAATGGTCAGAGCTGGAAGAGACCTCTGGAGATCATCTAGTCCAACCCCCCTGCCACAGCAGGGGCACCTACAGCAGTTGCACAGGACGGCGTCCAGGTGGGTTTTGAATATCTCCAGTGTGGGAGACTCCACAACCTCTCTGGGCAGCTGTGCCACTGCTCTGCCACCTTCAGAGTAAAGAAGTTCCTCCTCATGTTCAGACGGAACTTCCTGTGCTCCAGTTTGTGCCCGTTCCCTCTTGTCCTATCACTGGGCACCACTGAAAAAAGACGGTTCCCATCCCCCTGGCACCCTCCCCTCAAGTACTTGTAAGTATTGATAAGATCTCCCCTCAGTCTTCTCTTCTCCAGACTAAAAAGCCCCAAGTCCCTGAGCCTTTCCTCGCAAGAAAGATGCTCCAATCCCCTCATCATCTCTGTAGCCCTTTGCTGGACCCTCTCCAGCAGTTCCCTGTCCTTCCTGACCCGGGGAGCCCAGAACTGCACACAGTGCTCCGGCTGCGGCCTCCCCAGGGCAGAGCAGAGGGGGAGGATGACCTCCCTCGCCCTGCTGGCCACACTCTGCTGGGTGCACCCCAGGGTGCCATTGGCCTTCTTGGCCACCAGGGCACATTGCTGGCTCATGGTCACCCTGTTGGCCCCCAGGACTCCCAGGTCCCTTTCCACACAGCTGCTCTCCAGCAGGTCAGCCCCCAACCTGTACTGATGCATGGGGTTATTCCTCCCCAGATGCAGTACCCTACACTTGCCTTTGTTGAACTTCATCAGGTTTTTCTCTGCCCAACTCTCCAGCCTGTCCAGGTCACGCTGTATGGCGGCACAGCCTTCCGGTGTGTCAGCCACCCCTCCCAGTTTTGTGTCATCAGCAAACTGGCTGACGGTACACTCTATCCCTTCATCCAGGTCATTGATGAATATATTGAACAGGACTGGACCCAGTACTGACCCCTGAGGGACACCACTTGTTACTGGGCTCCAACTGGACTCTGCACCGCTAACCACAACCCTCTGAGCTCTATCGTTCAGCCGCTGTTCAATCCACCCCACTGTCCATTCATCCAACCCACACTTCCTAAGCTTGCCTGTGAGGATGATGTGGGAGACAGTGTCGAAAGCCTTGCTGAAGTCCAGGTAGACAACATCCACTGCCCTCCCCTCATCCACCCATCCAGTCACGCCATCGTAGCAGGCGATCAGATTAGTCAATATCCCACTTGGCTGTTCTAGCTCCAAACATCTGATAACATCAGGCTGTAATCCACCATTCATGGGGGTCTGCCCCTCTTCTCCCCACACTGAGCCAGGGGAGCGGGGCAGAACCCAACTCACTTGCATTTCCAAGGAGCAAGAAGAGCCGCATGGGGAGCACTGATGGATGGGCATGCACCACCTGCCTTTCAAAGGACATTACACGCCATTGTTGTAATCAATAATGTATTACTCCCTCTATGTTTTATATCCTCATGTTTATTATGTGTAAATAGGGATTTACAGTGATCCGAGCGTGTTCATTTAATGTAGCTGACACCCTGCATATGAGATCTGCCAGCTGCCCTCTCCAGACCTTCGGGGAAAATGAAACGATGCTTCTTCCACAAAGCCATCTTTGCAAGAGAAATGGGGAGAGAAAGAGAAAAAAAACCCACCCCAAAAAGAATAAAACAGGGCCAAGGTAAAGAGATCAGAGACAGACTCTGTGCATGGAACAGAAAACAGAATAAGAGGGCCAGCGCTGGGATTCAGAGTCACACGGGCATTATTGTGAAAAGAACATTAAATATTGCTCTCATCTCAAGTCCGAGGTGCTGCTTCTAGGAGGAAAAGGTTGGGGTGAGGGGAAGAAACTTTTCCTTGACAGGAATTGGCACTCCTATGCAAAGTTCCTTCTTATTTGATCTTCAGCACAAAGAGCAGAACAGAAGCATATCATCCTTTGCAGCCAAAATGAAAAACTAAAGAGAACTTTTATCCCAGATCCACTTATCTCAGGAAATAAATTCTGCTCCTGCCTGCAGCCAGTCAGTATTTTCCAAGTGGGTAGCTTTCTTGCTGGAAAAATGAACACAGCAATCAAAATAATTCGCTAATTCATTTCATACTCTTTTTTTTGAAGTCTAAACTGCAAGTTAAAACAAATCTGAATAGCGTGGCGTTTTGTGTCAACATTTTGTTCAACAAATATCAAAGCAATACTGAAATTCTTAATTGTTTCTTAAAAGATCTTAACATATCTCCAGAAGCAACATAGCCCTTCCCAGAAGGAAAGCGACACCACAGTTAAATCTAATAATCACATATGTTTTCTATAGGATGGTGGCAGCCTGAGGGCGTCTCGACACCTTCCAAAACAGCACTACTAAAGTGCCTTTGCCTGTCTCAAGCAGCCTGGAGCGTGTTCATCCTCAAACACCTTGGGACACGAGGATATCACCCTGCTCCCACTTTCCAGATGAAGCCACCATACAAAACAAAGCAGCTTGACTTGTTCAGACCAAGTTCTTGATCCATGTTCTTGATCAACGGAGCAGTTCAGAAGAACATCCAGGTACGTGCCTGTGTAAATACAAGACCCGAGCAGCGTTCCCATGCCAGGTTATCCCAGCACATCCAACGCCCATGCCCTTCCCAACATGTGCGCCCTACCATGCGTCCTCTCAAGCTCAACTTGGTACTTCCATTTCAAGAAAAGGAAAAACGTGCCTCTGCACCATAAACAAACCCCTAAGGCAAACACTGTTCCTCGTCGCTCTGCCAAAAACTCCTCTTGCATTCTCATCTGTGTTATTTACTCATAGCTTAGCTGGGAAAGAGCAGCAGCATGCTCTTCCTGCTTCCAAGAGGATGCAGGGACCACGTTTTGAGCACGTACGAGGCATTCTGAAACACTACAAAGGAGCAGGAGGCTCTCCTCACTCCCCGAGCTCATCTGCCTCACCAGGCTCCTGCACGCTATTAAACAGCTGCCGTGTTCCACCTCAGAACTTCCTGCAACTCAGCAAAACAAACAAGAAAAAGGAACCCTAGCACAAAAATAGATAAGTACCCTGAAATACTGGAGAAAACAGACATGCACCCATTGGTCAACAGCTGTGCGCTGCTTTGGCATCGTCCCTCACTAGAAGACACTGCATTAGAGGAAGTAATGATCATCATCATTAAATGCCTTGATGGAAGTCAGGCATCTGGTTTTCAGCATTTAGCTGATGAAATAAATAAGGGTGCTTTTGGCAAACACGGAGGGAACAAACACGATACGATCAGAGAAGCTGGAGGGATTCCAGCTTCCCTAATAGCGTCCTTCCCTTTTGCCAGCTCAGGGACTTCCCGCAGGAGAGTCCTACAGCACACCAGGCCACTCACATCACCCCTGGCACACTCTTCGGGCATGCAAATCCCCTCGCTAACGGGAGTCAGCCCTCCCGGGGTGGGAAGAGAGCCAACAATCTGTATTGGAGGATGACAAGCACACAGAGACTCAAGGGCACAAGTGGAAAACCTGCTGCCCCAGTTTCCTCAGCCCTGCTCTAAATGCCGAGGAGTGGATCCTACTGATACCGCTGCACCTTGAGCTGCTGCGGGGCTCATATGGGAAGAGAAGAGCAGCTTTTCAGGCCACGCACCCTCGTTCCAGTCCGCCCCGATAAAATACCCTTGTGAGAGACATGCTTGCTGCCTGAGGAAACTCCTCCAGCTGCGAGGTACCCCATGGGGGACTGCACCGTCACCCCCTGCCTGCAGCAAGGACAGAAGGCTGCTCGCCTCCTCCGTCTAGACTTGGAGCAAGTCGTTACTGCGTAGACCAGTCATTCCTTCCACCATTCGCGTCCCAGGGATGCGCCCCTACCCTGCAGGGCTGCTTTGCACGAAGTACCGAAGCCAAGATACCAGGGCTGTTCTAGCCACTGGAAAAGGCGCACAGCCTCAGAGATGCTCATTTAACATATTTCTGCCTTCTAGACGGCTTTTATTTTTCACTAAACTGAAGACGCAGTACAATATATGTGACTGATTAGGCTGTGTAATACAGTTCCTGCACATTTAGATTAGAAATGATTATGACTTAAATAAAATAGCTGAACACAATTCTTATTGCCATCTATTCTCCCCCCCCCTTCTGAACACACGACAGCAAGTGGGAGGCGCAGAGCAAGTCTAGAGGAAGACTAAAGACACCAAGATCCAGTTCTTGCCCTGCATCTTGCGTTAGGGCAGCGGAGGCCCAGGAATGCAATCGCAGACACAAGGGATAAAGACTGTCTTTCACCTCACCGTTCCTTAAACATTCTCCCAGAGAAGTCCCTGTTTTGCAGCAAGTGGAGATATCCCCTCACCTGCAGGACAGCTTACCGAAGACGGGGCTATGGAGAACGGCTGTCCACTCCACACAGACCCCAACCACCCTCTTGCGCAGCACAACACAAGAACAGCTTTGGAAGGGAGGAAAGAGAGATGCTTGGTAACAGGAGGGCTGGTAGTTTCCCCAAGGAACATTCAGAAATGCTGGACCACCCTCCACCACAGCAGACCAGAGAAGGAGAAGGCTTGCCCTGGGCTACGGGACACTACACTGTGGCATCCTGAAGTCTATAACCTTGAAATGGCTATTCCCCTAGCTAGCTTTCAATGCTCCAGGTGACAGGGTGAGCCACAAACTGGTGACCGCATTCCCACAGGTCCCCCTGTTGCGGGGAACCGGAATATGCCCATCGCTGCAGGCAGCGGCAGGCTGGTGAGCCTGTCAGCGGACGACACAGCAGCACACATCTGCGTGCAACAACAAAGGTGTTGGAGGGGACCAGACAGACGCACTGACCTTTCCCAAGGTTTATTTTGGTGCTGCCACCCCCCGCAGAGAACTTCCATCATTCAGAGCTACGTGGGACTGAGGGAAGGAAGCGTATATTCTTTTAAGGTGACCCCAAGCATCACACCTTAGGGAAAGTCTTAGGAAAGAAATTTATCAATCCACGTAGGGGGAAGATGACATTTCGGGGAGATACAGGCAGCGTCACAGCTCTACCGGGCCACAGAACAGGTTTAATGAACTTTAAATGTCTGACCCCAGGGGGACCCCAATACGTTCCTACTCTCTAAGCCATCAGTAAAGTGAAGCAGACAGGCAGGTACCGCCTGCCGCAGACAGCATGCTTTACCCCCCGTGTCCCCCAAAAGCCACCCCAAGCCTCTCCTCACACACAACTTCTCCTACAGAAAATGGCTCCTGCAGCACTTGTGCTTCCCCCCTCAGCCTTGCAGGTACTGGCAGCTGCCCCGCGTTACAGCACGTGATAAGCCCCAGGGAACAGCAAGGTCTTGGGTAAATTTAGGGCTAGATTATAGCCCAGCTGACTGTGACTAACCTTCTGAAATGAAGGTCAGAGCTGGGACTTTGGGATGGGATTTTCTTCTATTTATTTCTTGATGGGAAAGTGATGGAGAGTGTAATTACTGCTGTACTACCGCGCTCACAAGTTGCAAATGTCCTAGCCCAGGAAAAAATGAGGACTGGGGTACAAGTGCTGTGGGAAGAGATGGAAAGAGGGGTGTGGAACCCCCTGGTTATGAGGACCCACAGCTCTCAGCAGTGCTCACACACACCCGCAACCCCCTGAAAACCTTCTCCGTGCAACCACAGCAGCTCCAGCTAGGAGAACCCAGGCACTGGGGAGACCGCAGAGGCCATCGCAAGGAGAGCCCAAGCACCAGGGAGACCGCAGAGACCATCACAGCAGTCCATCGCCAATCCTGCAAGATAACCCGATGCTGAGAGCGACCCGAAGCCCACCTCTCTGCTGCTTCACGGCGCATCAAACCCAGGTGCGGCAGAGGGCAACCCCGAAGCAAATCCCACCAAGAGCTCAGGAAAACCAGAGCCATCTCTCCCGAGCAGCACAAAAAGAACCAAAAACCAAGCCCCAAATAACCCTAAAACCCTTCCAACTGCAGCAGCAAGCCACAAAAAGAAATGCACAGTTGGAAGCGGTATTTCCACTCTGGCAGCCTTCAAGCAAGGTGTGGGGGTGTCAAAATCCCCCCCTTTGCCCAGCAACCCCCCCAGAGGAAAGGCAGCATCACCCCAACCGGAGAGAACGCACACCTTTTGCAGCAAAACACACATTAATACCCTTCCTCAAGGGCTTTTAAAAGGGGGACGCTTGCTATTTCCACACAGTATTTTGCAGCAGGGTGGGAGAGAAGTACCTGCTCTCCGTTGGGCTTCCTCACCACAGCACCCATCTTCTATCCTCACCGCACCAAAACATCACCCTCAACATGGCCACAAGCACCTTCTCCCTCAGCAGAGCAGAGGGGAATGACAGGAGGAGCTACCTCAGGGTTCTTATTAGCTGAGTGCCAGCACCTGGGCCTAACAAGCACCCCGCACCCACTGGGCACATTCCAGTACCTTCCACACCCCCCCGGGGGCAAAAATGGCCTCTGAATAACACCACCACAAAAGCACCTGAGGAAAAAAAAATTCAATTAAAATCAACAAATCCCTTTCCCTTCACTGCAGGCTGTAGGCATCTTGCCTTGCATGTCCCCCGCCATGTTGAAAGGGTCCCCAGGGAGGCTCTCCACACACCGCCACCCTCAGCTTCCCTTCCCTTCACGCTTGTATAAAAAGAAAGGGATAAATAAATTGAGATTTATGGGATGCCAGAAGAGCTGATTTTTTTTTTTTTTTAATTTTTCCCTTCCCCCCTCTTGAACTCAATTTTTTATTTTTATTTTTTCCCCCTCGCAGCGACTGTTTGAAGGCTGCAGATGGAGCACTGAGAGCAGCTGGGATCTCCTTGGAGAGAGATGCCGTAACAGCAGGCTGGAGGGGCAAGGATGTCTGTGCACACACAGCATCGCCCCGGACGGAACCCGCCAAGGGAGGATTCCTAATTTTCCTGCTCCGGGTGTCCATCTTGTCCATCACATTCACCAGGACGTGCTACAGGGTCTCCTTTCTTGTGCTTGTTCAGGAAGCACCTGAGCAAGGTCCAACCTGGTTTCTACCATCTGAGCAACAAAGAACGTAGAAAATATTTCCCTACTGCTACTCCCCTGTGCAAATGTTCGTGGGATTTGCTTGGTGCAGGGGCACTGTGTGCTGGAAATCAGAGGGATGTGGGAACTGCTGGTGGCCTCTTGATGGCACCAGCTCCTACAGCATCTCCTGAGGACCCCAGGCAGAAGTGGTACACCATCACCGTGCTTCCCTCCTGCATTTATGGGGGATTCCTGTTGGCAGCTCTGCAACCTGCCACACCATCCACCTTACTGGTCCTAATTCAGTCCGGAACGAGTTTGCCCATGTGGGTGTCTCCATATCCGAGCATGGTCTCACAAAACCCTTCTGTCCCTTGCCAACATCAGTGTGGGTGACAGTGCTGCAGGACTACGCCAGCACCACCCATGGGTGCCTTAGGACAGCGTGGCGCTGAGCTATGGCTACGAGCACGGGCTCAGGCAGCCGCAAAATGGAAAAATTGAGATCAGTTACCCAAAAGCTTCTCTGGCAGGTCTTGGCTCTTTGAGGGAGTAAATAAACCTCTCACTTTATTTTCCCTGCTTTAGCCATTTCATCACTTTCTTGGCCTTTCTTCTCTCACTCGCTCTCATTTTTTAAGGATGGCAATTTTTTTACAAAGGTTTTTGCTTCATTTTTTGATGTGGCTTTTTTTTTTTTTTCTTATTTCCTCCCCCAGACGGTCAGAATCTAACTGTTGCTTTGCACTTAGCTCCGTGTCTTCTGCCCACTGCCCTACAGGTTCCAGAGTTTGCAAGCAAAAGCCTCGCCGGTGCGGACAGTGTTGCTTACACGCTCCCAGGAACACGGGCTCTTCTGCAAAGCAGAGATCCGGGGCTTTTATGGGGCCAAGAGAGGCACCAACCTCACCATGGTCTCCACAACCTCACCGTGGTCTCTAGGGTGGTGGCTACCAGTGGGATCACGGTCTCCCTCTTCCAGGAGATGGGCAACGACCACCTCTTCCACAGGATGACTTCTCTTGCTGTGCAAACAGCCGTGCCATCTGCGTGCCGCAGGAGCAGAGGTGTATGCCACACGCCTGTCCCCATGCCTGCACAGCGCCTGCCCGCAGGAGGACAACACGCACTGCATCGCCCCCGTACCATGTATACACAGGGATGCGAACATGCCCGAATGCAGGCTGCCGTCCACCTGGCTGCAAACACACATGCAGATATACGTCCTGCACATGTTCCTGGTGCGCACACGTGACATTGCCGATCTCATACAGCTGTCGTACCTCCATGAACACACCTACCACCCTCTACACACAGACACAAAGCATGTATGCTATACCCATACACACAGGAATAAGCGTATTTCACAAATACGCCCCTTTTTCAGTACCTGCTTTTTGGTTTTGCTGGGAATCGCAAACTATTATTGCATTAATGTGCTGGATTTTCCGTACTGCTTTTAAGCCATTCTCTGACTTCACGTTCCTCTGGGTTTCTCACACCCCCCCGCAAAGCCATCTCTCCTTTTTATGTCACTGCTGACTCCTCAGCGATGGGAGGCAATAGTTAATATTGTATTTTTCCTTCCAAGCATGCAAATGCCCACAACGGAGCTGAAAACAAGAGACTTCTGACCAAAGCAATGTGATTAGGAAATGCAGATTTCTCTTCTCCCTGCAGTACTAGTGATTGGAGTCAGGTCTGTGTCACCTCCGCTGACTGGCTCTGTCAAGCGACTGCCTTCAATGCTTCTTTTAATGAAGTCTCGTTGATTGATTGCTCCCTGCCCTTACAGGGAGGCTGCTGTCACCCCAACCTGCTCTTGCCAGCCGGAGGATTATGGCAGAAGGGTTCAGCCCACGCCAGCCCGGGGCCTGTCTCTCCGCTGAAATTTCCTACCTTACAGCCCAGATCTGCAGCACGAGCAATGTGACAAGTTTGAGCTGCCGTCAGCAGAGGAACCGACAGTCTCATCTGAATAACGGTGCCCGAGTTTAGTTTTTAATTAAGCCCTTGTGGGTTCCTTGAAAGGTTGGAGATGACACAGCCTCCTCTGAAGCTGGCCTAGGGAGACATCCAGAGTGAGCACCGAAGCCTGCCTCCTCCTCAAAATGATATGAAATTGGGACCCTGGAAAAAAGGATGAATTCTGAAGAGGAGCAAAAATGCTTTTTTTTTCTGAGTGCAGGTCAGCTCTGGGAGGAAGCAAGGCTCCTGCCAGGCTCAGCTCCTGCCCATGCCTCGGCTGCTGAAGGCAGGGGTGAGGAGCGCCTGGCCCTGCCTGGTGAGACATCTTCTCCATCTCCGTGCCCGCCTGTCCCTTTAGGGTATCGCAGTGATGACTGCGATGTTTCATCCTGAATTTATCGCTGCGGTCTATGTAGATGCCAACAGGGAAATGCTCTCCCTTGCATTTACCCTACCGGATACACAGCCATCAAACATACTAAATTAAAGACCTACGGCTACTGTCCAATAAGTCCTGATATGCCCGTATCCATGTAAATCCTAACGTGCGCTATTTGCTTTCAGGACAGATAAATGTACAGCTTCCCCTCCCCGTCCTGCCCCGCAATATTATATTTTAGTACTGACTAGAAGATTTCCATCAAACAATATAAACACATTTGTCATAACTGTTCACAGTGGCTGGTCTCCTCCGAGGAAACGATTGAAAGGAACGGTGTTTAATTCCCAGTTCAGTGGGATTCACAGCGCTGTGTTATTTGAGCTTTGTTTCCTCCACGCTTCCTTCTCTATTTTTTTCTTTTTAGGTTGGAAAATTCCCCCAAGCTAAAACATTTCTACCTGGATTGCACTCATTTCTAACCAAAATAATAACAAAAAAAACCCCAACTTTTTTGAACTGTTTTATTAAAAAAACAAACCAAACAACGATGCAGAGGAATTTTTCGAGGAAGGATGGTGAATAGGGAGAACGGCTTTTCCCTGCTTCAAACAAGAACAAGACTGCCCGTTTTTCCCATCAGTCCTATGGCCATTTTAACCTGAGCGTAAATCCATGGGGAAAAGGGGGAGAAACGGGTTTATGGCCAGGAAAATGAGATGTGAAAGGCCCATAGCAGGAGGCATCATGGCCTCAGCACAGGGAAGGGAAGGCACAACAAAGCCTGAAAGGTGATGCTAGTCACAGAGAAAGCATCAACGAAAACCCAAATTGCACTGTGGCAGTTTGGGTGGTGAACATGGGTAGAGGAGGAGGAGGAGGAGGAAGGCTTCTACCGACAAAAGACAGATAAAGGGGTGTTTAAATGTCATCTCCTGCGGCAATCTGTGGCAGTGCCCTGCGTCCTCCTGCTGTGACGACCTACCCCTCTCGTCCCCCGCGTTGTCTGGGGGCGAAGCAGAGACGTCTCTTGATGCCAACTTCACACGGTCGCAGGTCTACGACTCCCAGACTCTGCCTAACGAAGCTGCCCAGAACAGCCTCGACAAACATCCCACGGACAACGTGGCGTGGGAACTGACATCAAACACTGTTTCTAGAGCCGCTTCTGCTGCCACAAAGCCGAAGAGCACTCCTCCGCCATCTCCTTGGTTTGAAGAGCTCTCATCGTGTGACACAGGTTCGGTTCAAGCGTTCTCACTTCACACCCATTCCCTTCGCTCCTCGGAGAGGATCAGTGCTCACGTTGTGCTCCGCCACATCTCTAGGCAACTTTTTCTTTCCCTACTTGTTGTTTGCCTCCTTCCTAGCAGTTTAAGGAGCAGCTCAGAGGACGCACAAAAAGGCCTAAACCCTGTCATTATTTACACATCTCCACTCCAAGCAGTTAAATAAGGCGTGAGACACCGAGGTGCTTTCAAAAAAAAGAAACCATGAGATTTTTCAGAAATAGAAATAAATAGCAAACTGCTTCTATGTCCTTTTTATTTGCTCCCTGGCTCTGCAGAACGTAAAGGTTATGTTTTCCAAATTTTCCCTGCTACACTAAAGACCAAACAGTCAAAAGGCAAGAAGAGCTGAATTCCTCATTTCACGTCACGACTCCAGGAGCTGGGGCCTTTAGAAAAGCAATAAACATCACGGGACCGGTGCTCTTGAGTATTGGCAAGACTTGCGAATAAGTACAGAATTTTATGGGCCTTGACTGCCGTTTGCCTTAGGATCCTTCGAAAGGGACTTTTGGTTATCCTAAATATAACTTGCTTCTTTTTCAAAGTCCTTTTTCATCAGCCAGGCTCAGCGTGGCTCGTGCTAAAACCTGCACACAGGGCACTGCTGTGTATAAGCTTTCCTCTGCTGACGAGGAAGATTTCTCCCCCTGCTTTCCACGGCTGTGAATGGAAGCATAGGGTGCTACCCCAGGGACGCCCAGACCCCTGTGCCTTCAGTACGCGGCTCACAGCCTGAGCAGTAGCTCTCCGCAGACCTCAGAGCAATTTCTTTTCCCTTTTTTTCCTGCAACGGGCCAAGTGCACAGAAGAAGGGCTCCAGCCCCAGGGGATACCGCTCTTGAGATCGTTCCAGCGGGGAGCAGATGGCGACTGCACATGAGCGCCACTACGATTATGGATGGGCTCACCTTAAGAAAACAGAGAAACTCATTTGTCCTTCTATTCAAACCTGTGTCTATAGTCTCGGCTGACACAAAGCAGCCTTCCCTCGTCGGCGTATACAAACCTACGTCGGTTTACTTCAGCTATTTGCAAGCCCGGGGAGGTGAGTGTACCGCACGAAGGATCCCGAACACCACCGTGTTACTAAGGTAACACAGCAGCGATGCTCGGTACCACGCTGTTGACTGCAGCAATACTTTTTCCATAAGGGCCCCAAGCAGTCCCCCATAGCTGTTGGAAAGAGCTCAAGCCAATGGGACAAATGCAAACAGACCCCCCCTCACCCGAGGGGAAAGCTCTCGCCGACTGCCCGCAACCACCCCGACAGCCACACCAACCTTTTATTAAGTGTCAAGCCGTTCCCTTCGCCTATCGCTCTGTCTTATTTCCATTACCTTTCAGCAGGGAAAGATTTAGGATCCATTCCCTTGTTTAGCAACATCCATTTGTAACAGCGGGATCACTGGGGAGCAGTCAATAAGCACTATGCCGGCCCATCCCTGGTAACTGTGCAGCAGTTAGTGCAGAATATGAAATATATATGGCTGCCTTCACCTAATCTAAAACTGTATCAAATGGCTCTTAACCTTGCCCGAATGAATTCAATTTGGCTACCGGATGCGGATCCAATTCCTTGGGCTAGAACAGAAAAATCACTTACTAAAGCGATGCTCCCGAGGGACTAGCTTCTGAAAGAAAACTCTGAAAGATTTCCAGTTCGCTAATCCTGTGATAGCTCACGCAAGACAAATCTGGAATGATGAGGTCTTTTCGTCAAACACAAGCAAACCCCAGGAAACACGGGAATAGCATTACAAGTACACTGGAGGGGGAGTCGTTGGCGAAGCTCGGGGGAGACGCAGGCGAACACAAGGATGGACAGAGGATGGAGATGTGAAATCATATAATAATACAATATCAGCTCGGAAAGGATCTGTCCCAGTCCTGCTGTTCAGAAAGGAGGAGCTGTTCCTCCAGAAAATCCTACTGCCGCTGTCTCTCTTACCTGTCTTCACCAGAAATACAGTTCTGTCCCTCCACCCCACTCTCCCCCGTTAATGCCATCACCCAGCTCTTCCCCTCTCCCTCCTTTTATCCCAGGAGATGGCCTGGGGTGCCGGCGGCTACCGAGAAACCCAGGCTCCAGCATCCCTCTGCCTCTTCGCTGCGGGGGATGCTCCGGGAGCTGGTTTTCTCTCCAGCATCCCTTTCTCCCACACCGGGCTCGCAGCCCTTGGCCGACAGGCGCCAGCGCAACGCTTTGATTTCCCCTGGCTCGGGAAGCACCGCGCAAACCGCGCCGCGCTATTGACTTCCGCTCGCAGTTAATTGAATTGTCTTGTACTACACTTTGTTTAAGCCGATGAGCGATGGCTCTCACTCGAGTATCCAGCTCCTGGTGAAATAAGGTCGGAAACGACATGCTCAGTGCCAAACCCCCCTCCCCACCCAACACTGCTCCCAAAAAGCCGCTCCCCCTCCCGCGGGGACCCTCTTTCTCGGGTGCTGGCGGGAATTTCTCTCCACTTGGCTCCCAGCCCCTTTCTCCTCGCATCTCTCCCTCTGTACAACAAGGGATGATGCTCAGGGGGTAAATCAGGACGGTTGCAACTGGGATGCGATGGGGATGGGGAGGAAAGGTGCAGGGAGCTGTTGCACACAGCCGAGGACCGCGGTGTGGCCAAAGGGAGGAGAAGGATACGGGGAGAAGCGGAGAGAGGTGAGCGAGAGCAAGTGCTCAACAACTTCATTTCGCGAACGAGGGCCGCCGGCCGCCCCCCCCTCCGCACAGCTGGGCTGTTGCTGGGCTGTTGCTGCGCGGCGCTGTGGCTAATGAGGCATCTGCTCCGTTTGACAGTCTGCATCTGCTGCCGCTCGCCTCCTCCTGCCAAGCTCCCGGCAGCCGCCGCGCCGGGCTCGCCCTCCCTCACAGCCAGGTGTGCGCGGCCACCGCCACCTGCGCTGCCCCGGGCATCCCCAGGGCCGCGGCCGGGCACGCAGCGAAGCGGGGATAACGCTGCCGAGGGAGGGGAAGCAGCCAGAAATGCCGTGCAAATAAAGCAGACCCACTAGAGAGAGGGAGCGGGAACCTTTGCTCCAAAATATACCCGTGTCCCCCTCTAATTGCTAGTATTAAGCTGTAAAATTTTATGTTTGCAGTCTTTCCTTTTATGTAAGACTCCCTGTTTACAATCACTTAGAGCAAGCTGCCAGGCCTGGCATTAAAATATACTATGCAATTAATGTGGGAGTCCAGGGTGGCGTGGGGGAGCGGGAGGCAGCGCTGCGGGATGCTCTTCCAGCCGGGAGATGGGCAACACGCTGACCGGGACTGGCTTTAAACGGAGGTGAAACCTGGCAGCTCAGCCAGGGATGGAGCAAAAGCAAAACCCAAGCCTGGAACAACCTGGAGACGAGAAGAAAATCTGGATTCGGATTTGGCCTCTCTCTAAACCAGAAGCGTTTGGGACAGGAGGCTTTTCCCTTGGCAAAAAGGGTCTGTTTAGAAGCAGAGGCACCTTTCTGCTTTGCCTGGGGGCCCTGTGGCGGAGGTGAAGCAAGAAGCAGCCAGGTTTTGCCAACAAGACAGAGGTTAGCCATTATTTTTTCAACGGGAGCCCGTCTCAGTGCTGCTGGAAGCTGCTGTCCTCTTCTGAGCCACAGGTGCCTCTTGCTAAGGGCTGCTAAATTACCCAGGGCTCCTCTCTCGAGACGAAATCAAATCAAAGTCTCGATCACTATTGGTCAACGAAGACCCCGCAGTGCTTTTCTAATCACAGAAGTGGAAATCCACTATCTAAATCAAATGCTGGTTAATTAGATTCCCAGTTGAAACTCAATATTTTCACCTTATTCATTTCCTGACCTGCACGGCTGCGCTGCCGCACAACGTGGTCCAGAGAAAGCTGCGGCGTGAGAAACCTTTCCAAGGGTCTGCACGTGGGTCTGCGCGCGCGGTGGTTGTGAAATCCACCCGTGGAGCTTGTGAGGCACGGAGAGATCCATCACAAGTGAGGGGTGAAATGGGCTACATAAATCCAAAGGCACTCGGAACATCTTATCTGAATGGCAGCGTTCCCGCTTCGTTTTTGCCATCTTTAATGAAAAAAATATGTGTTTCAGGGAGACACTGGCACGTCATTAAAAGTAACAGAGTGAATAATGCTGAGATAACTGGGTCAGACGAGTGGTGGGTATAAAACCCAACCTGATTTCCATACGGGGAACGCAAGACACTTGGGTTTTGCTCCAGGCTCTGCTACTGAGGCTCTTGACCTTGGACAAGGAAGTAATTTTCCTTGCTCTGCCTCAGTTTCCCTACCTACAACACAGCAACAACCTCCTATTGTCAACACTTAACTGCTCAATGACGGTGAAGCCCTTTCATCGGCACGGAGAAGGGCCAAAGGGACAGTGTTTTGCGCTCCCTGGGCCCGCCTCGGCCACAGAAACCTTGCTGCGTGCAGAGGAACGAGCTCCGCTTTTCACGAGGGGTGAACACGCCACGTACGAACTTAACGCGGTGCCCAAGCAGAACGGGTGACAAAAAGTGGGTCCTTTGTGTGCCCAGCCCAGCATCTCAGCACCAGCTCCGATGCACGGGGTTAGCCGAGGACTCTGCGCAGCTCGAACCCCCCCAGCCCGCTCTCAGCAACGTCTAGCATCGCAGGCGATGCCCAACACAAAAGCCGACAGAACATACGGCCGGGCAGGGGATGAAGCCTGGTTTTTGCCGCATTTTAATCCAGCCCAACTCTTCCTCTTTGCCAGGATCCCACGCAGCATCTCCTTTTTGACCGGGACCCCATCTGGCTCGCCTCCTTCCACCCCGCTGCAGCCAGGTTCCCCCCTCTCCTCCCTGGCTCCGCACCAACAACGCGCCCGTCTATTAACTGAACTCGCCAGTCTCTAAAATTGGGACTCTGCCGGGTAATGTCTTAAATCTGAGGCCCTCCCTGGATATTTCCATATTTCGGAGGCTTAATGCATTGTATTTAATGTACTCAATTTGGAAGCCAGCAGGCAATGCAATTTTCAGGTGCACACAATGTGAATAATGAAAGTCTCTCAGTCCCCGGCTCTCAATCCACCTGAGTCCCTGGAACTGCATTAGAGGAGGAGGAGAGGAGGACTGTCCAAATGAAACTCAGCAGCTGAGGGATAACGGGCAGAAATGAGTCGAGGGCTGATGGATGAATTTCGGGTGTCCCAGCCAAACTGGAGAACACGCTGTACCGAGCGCACCCTGGGCACACCATCTCTGGGAGACATTTAACTGGCCTTAATAATGTCAGCATCTCTTAATGAAAATAGTCTGTTCCACTTAATAAGTACAATGCACTCTCCAGCCATCAACTACCTAACTCAGGGTTTTTCGGCAGGCAGCGCTGGGCAGGCTTAGCTCTCCGACGGAGCCAATCCCGTCAGCATCGGGGAATCTTGTTAGTGTAAAGGCAGCCGAGGGGGGAGATACGTTAGCAGCCTGGAGATAAACCACCCGAAGGGCAGAGGAGAGCATCCTTCCCTCCTGTCCATTTCCAAATTAACCCCAGCCTCTACGGAGTAATCACCAAGTCCACCGACAGCATGATTACTCGTATTATTTAGGTGTGCTCCCACTGTGACCGTGGTCCCTGGGAAGACGGGAGCCCTGCTATGGCAGGTACAGAGAGAGTAGGAAACCGTTGGTGTTGGAGAAGCTCATTCCGAAGGCTGGGATGGTGCAAAGCCCTGCACCCGCTGTGCTGCCTCGTTCATGTCCCATTAACGACGAACCTGCGGGAACACGCTCTGAGGGTGAACGCGAAGCCACTTCCCTGGGTTTCCTCACCCTAGCGCAAAATGAAGATTAATTTTAGGCATGTATTAAGCCCACAGAGACTATTAACTCCATTGCAATGGAGTGGAATAAACATCTCAGGGCGCATTATCTGCATGGGAACCTCATCCCTTGGTCCTCTCGGGAGAGAGAAAAAGGCAGAGGAAAATACTCTCCCTGGGAACACGTGGACTGAAGCAAGAGGGAAATTCTGGGGTGCAGAATTAGCCGGAGATGAAGGACCTGCAACCGACGGAAGAGGAGTTATATGGGAAACAAACCCCCTAGCACAACGGGATCTCAGCCCATAATTGGGACCGCCAGGCACTAACTTAATAATGTCAGTAACAACAATGTTAATAATGAATCCGCTAGTGTGGGATTTGCCTTCACGGTGCAATCGGGGTCCTTCAGAAAGCAACACTGATGGGAAATTGAAACTACTGAGCGAAGCGATAGTCTAACCTCCCCCGTAACTTGCTCGGTTATCATGATGTAACTTAAAATCTGCTTTAGCAATTACATTCCTCACAAGATCTGAAGTGGTGGAAAGAAGAATTATAATGATAATATTAATATACAGTCTCTTCCTAGCGAGAGTAAGTCATTAGGCAGAGTGCAGAAAAGATGCATAGGCAGAAACAGATGGAAAAAGAGCTACATCAAGAGTTTAAAGGGAGGCTTACAAAAAAGAAAAAAAAGCTGCAAATTCTAAGTGGATTAGGGAAGGCAGGCTGCAAAGGGAAAGCGAGAATTGCTCTGTGCCGTGCAGGAAAAGGCTGTTCACACACAGCGTGTGAAAGGGAGGATGGATGGTGGGAAAGACGAGCATCAGGTGGCAGAATAAGTATGCTGCGGATGTGTTTCGCTCCATAGAATTGCGGTTGCTGAATAGGTGGCTGGCTGTGTCTCACGGGCTTCTCCAGGCTCTTTTGCCTCAACACAGACAGATCAGTGCCTCTGGAGGTGACGCATCCTACCTACAACAGATGGGCAGCAAAATTTAGGTGGGATAAATCTCAGCTTAGGAGTGAAGTCCATGAGGACACACCAGGTTTGCTGGAGGGACTCTAAGATCACTGCAGTCAAACCCACCAATGTCATTTCCACGGTACCCTGTGAGGAGACCTGATGTATTTTCACCCAGGATCAGCAAAAAGCAGAGGAATCAGACCTATAAAACACACACAGGTTTTTCTCTCCTTCCCTCCAAAGTATAGGCACGTCTTCCTTCTGGCTCGTGGCTATCAACCCACGGGTGAGCTCATTAAAATCAGCAACGCTGTTCCCACTTTCGTCTTTGTCCAGCTCTTTGCACCTCTGCCTGGTGACGAGGAGCCCAGGTACCTGCCAAGCTCTTGCTGGGCTCCTTTTCCTCCCCTTCCCAGCCAGGAGGAGCCTTGACCTCGCGCACAGCCCTGCACACGCATGCACACAACCGTCAGCAGAGAAAAAACAGCAGCATCGCGTTGTCCCTGCTGCTTGCGATGCTTCCTCCGAGCCCGGTGCATGCACAAAGATGGCAGCAGAGGGAAGCTGACCCGTCCCCTGCCCTCAGACCTTCAGCGATGCCATCAGGGAGAAGAAGCAATGAAAAAAAACCCCCTGCTCTCAGTGACCCCCAATAGTTTCCGTCGGGAGGGAGAGCCCTGCAGCCCGCCCGGGGTGACCTCTGCACCCGCTGGGCTGCACAGCCGAACGCCGGTTATTACTCTGGATCTCGCCTCTATCTATTTCAGTGCGTGTGAATTTAATGATTTTGGGACTCCATCCCAGCCGTTTCCCCTTCCCTGGACGCCCTTGAGGAGCTGTAAACCTGGCGGTTCCATCAGCTATTTACAAGAGCTGGGTTCACACCGAGCCCGGCGCTCGTAACCGGCTGGGCACGCTTTGGAAAAGCAGGCGATGAGCAATTGCAATAATTATTTTTGTTCTCGCACTCCTCGCTAAAGCAGCAGAGATTCATTACACGCGATATTCATTAAGAACCTGCAGCCTGCACCTGCCCGTGACCCTCAGCGGTGGCCAAAGGGTTCAGCCCAGGCGTCTCCACGGGATGCTCACCACGGCTTTGGCTATCTTCTGCCTTTGTATATTCGACGAGATAAATCGAGGCGCTCCCCGGCTGAGCGTCCCCAGGAACTCGACGGCTAGAGGATGACACAAAACACACAAACCACACAAAAATACCCATCCTTTCCTCATCGCCCCACCCTGGCTCCTAAGCGGAGAGTGGGACCCTTGGGGACGATTCGGCAGGGAGAGGCCACCGCTGCAATCAGGAGCTGCTCCTGCAGATTTCGGGCTGCTTCGGAGGAGGAGAAGCCGCCCAGCAGGACGTGGCGGGTGATGTTTTCGGCGTGTGAGCAAGAGGATGGAGACCTCCCCTGCCACGCAATCAGCCCTTTTAATTTTTCAACCCGCTCTGCAATCAGCCAATTGATATGCAATTATCTCCGAAACACTTAGCTATACATTACTCCCTTATTGTTATCTTACTGGATTTTTTTTTTGGTGCTGTTCCATGCCAGATAACCTTAATTTTTCCCCATTTGTTCCAGAGTATAATTATTTGTTTGCAATCATTGCCTATTAGATAGATGAATACTGCAAAGAAACACACATTTTCCCTCCGTAATGCAGTCCCGAAAAGTTCTAATACGTTATTTGATCAAATAATCTTTGCCATATCAAAGCAATACTATTTTCCCCTTCAAAACGATGCATTTATTAAAATGTAAAATAGTCTGATCATATTGGGAGTGAAAAATAAAAATAATATTATGGTCTTTCGCAGGAAAATATCGCATATTTATTTTGGATGACTTCCCTGGAATTTTAATTCAAGCCTTTATATATTTATTTCCCTTCCCTGCCAGCTAGGAAGGAAACCTAGTAGGTTTGATTTTTAAATTTTTTTTAAAACCCCTGTGTTCAGGACTTTAAATTTGTTTTGAAGAATTGCTTTCAGCTTTTGATTTACAGCAGAGATCCTTTTTTTTTTTTTTTTTTTGCAGAATAAGATCCGCTCAGGAATCAGAGCGTGTCCTGCCGCTGGAAATGGAGGGGCTGGCTCCAAGGGGGCTGGGCTGCTCAGAGAAAAGAGAAAACGATGGGAATTTAGGCAACGGCCGGAGTCCTGCAAGGGCTGCTCAGATCTGGACTCTATGTTAGAGGGAGAAGTTCATTTTAAGGGACTTTACAAGCTTTAAGCATCCATTGCTCTCTGGCTCCGAGGAGAAAGAGATGCATATCCCAATCCAAGCGTTCAAATAAAGCCATGATTTACGCCCCCACCTCATGGGACCAGCTTAAAAAAAAATAAAAAATAAAAAATCACAGGCACTTTTAAAACAAGTAAATTTTAGTGTTTTCTTTCTATTTCCCTTCTGAGCCTCGAGCTTTTAAGGGGTTGTATTTTAAAGCCGCCGTCTCTCTGCAACTGTGGGAAACTGAAACTTTTAAAGTTATCCCTTTTATTTACCCGGCTCCGGGGTTTTTCAGATGATGGCAGGCATGGGGTGATGGGGCTTGACCTGATGGGGAAAGGTAGGTCCACCGATGGGAAGACACAGGTCGAGCCCATCTCCTGGGGATGTGGACCAGGTCCCCCTTGGGAACAGACCGAAACATCGCCCCAAATGCCTCCTTTTACAGGTGGGATGTGGCAAAAGCGGGGACACGCAGAGAAGCCCAGCGAGTCCCTGCCCTGACGCTACCTCTGCGCCTGCTCCCGTCTACAAAGTCACCCTGGGTCCCAGCAGCCGGCGAGATTAACAGCTGCCCGCAGCGGAATTAATATTTAAGGAGGACGCCAAAGCCACGAGGCCGGGGGTATTCATAAATCTCCCTCTATCATGCCACTTCCAGGCAAACAAGCTCTTTTTATTCACACACCTACTGACAAGCTGAAGCTCCGCGGCAAATGGGCCACAGCCTTCTTTGCGGGGCAGACGTTGTGTTGCCTGAGGACCATGGAAGTGCATCCAGCTCGGGGGCGGCACAGAGAGGTGTTTCACAGCTCAGAGCAACGCTCTCCCCCAAAACAAGGCTCCTCTGGCCAAACTGAACGCGCAGGAGGAATTTAGGTGTGGAAACACGCAAAGCTTTCGTGATTACACCTGATGCAAATTTCCCTGGGGCCACATACGAGCCTCATCAGACCTGGGTGTGATGCACACACGTGTGGTTGGGTCTTAAATTCAGCCTCCCCCAGCACCGATCTTGGCAAAGCCCCGTCACGGCGGCAGCATGTTGGGTGCGTTTAGCTCCACACTTAAGAACAAAGAACGGATGTTTGTAGCAAAACAAGCTACTTGGTTTACACCAGGGGAGGTTTAGACTGGTTATTAGGAAAAATTTCTTCACCAAAAGGGTTGTCAAGCACTGGAAGAGGCTGCCCGGGGAAGGCGTTGAGTCGCCATCCCTGCAGGTGTTTGGAAGATGGGTAGACGCGGCGCTGAGGGACATGGTTTAGCAGCGGGCTTGGCAGTGCTGGGTTAATGGTTGGACCCGATGATCTTAAAGGTCCCTTCCAACCAAAACGATTGTATAATTCTAAACAATCACCCTGTTTGCATTGCAACAGGACTTGGGGTGTCCTGCTGGCTGATTTATCGACCTCCACTGCACGAGCTGCCCCGCTGCACCTCCCGTTGAGGCTGACGGGGCTGGTGTGCGTGTCCTGAGAGTCCCGACGTCGCCAGGAGGATTAAAACCCCGCACGGCACAGGGATCCGCTTGCTGGTTGAGTAAAAGGGAGTAAAATGTGTGGCTGGTTTTCCCAATGAACATAGCTTCGAGTTTCTTACAGCGATGCCCCATCACAGTTTTACCGCATTAATAAGCTGTTTAGAAAATGCGGCGGGGGGCTTTTGATCACAGCTCTCCTCGCAAAGGCTTGAGTACTCAGGGCTGAGGAAATATTACAGGGGAATTAAAAAGACTCCAGCATGAAGGTGAGCCCCAAAAGATGTCGGTCCCGCGGGAAGGGAAACAAGCTATTCAAAGGCAAAGGCTCCACGTCGGCTCACGCGTCCCGGCATTGGGCAGCACTCATCACTGTACGGGGTGGATGTCCTCCTCTGCCAGGGAGGGTTTCACGTCAGGTCCCCACATTCGGTACTGCGGCAACAAGGACTGGATAAAGCTCCTGAGATGGTGAGCGAGGCGTTTGCTGCCACGAACGGGCGGTTTTTGCCCAGGACCGGGATGGGGATGCTGGGCTGGAAGGCAGCATGATGGGCCATGCCCATGATTTGGGCATCTCCTCCCCGCGCTGAACCTGCCTACCTAAAAATGAAATTGAGAGCTGGGTTTCTTTCAGCTGCATGGGAGCGATTCAGAAGAAAGGAAAGGATATTAAACTAAAGCACTTCGTTTTAGTGTAATGCACCATAACTTTGGGGGGGGGAGGGAGGAAGAACAGACACTCTTTTGATTTCAGCTGCTTAATAGGTAAAGAGAAAGTCATGCAAAATGTGCTTATGTTTTCTAAACCACCCATATAATATCTTGCAATTAGGGTCCAAGCACATGAAAGATCATTATTAAAATTGAGACCCTCCAGGAGTTTCCCTAAGTGTTTGCTTTTTGCTGTGGTGGGGAAGATTGCTCGGAATAATATAATTTTGTGTGTTCAAAGACTCAAGAGTATGCTGAGTGGGGAAAGGCAAAAAACCAACTAATGGTAAATGATATCTTAAAAGCACGAGAGAGGTTGAAAAAGTGGATCCATGCAGAAAATAATATACTATTATTTAAAAAAGTAAATTGCTAAAATGACACTCTTCTGCGATTCTGTCTCCAGAAAAATCATCTTGGCTGAATCCTTAATGCACAAGGGTGTGGGATTTTTTTTTTTTTTAGTGACACTATAAAACCTGCAGAAATATCTTAGTTATTTACCAAGTGATTAAACCACAGTCATTTATTACAGTTTTACTAGAACATTGTTTTCCTGGTTCTTCCAGGGTTTATTGCCTCCAATATAACACTCCCCCCCCTTTAATAATCCCCATTGCTTTCACTCTATTGCCTTATATTTTTAGATTTCTTTTAGCATTTTGCATAAAATTCCAACTCTAATGGGCTTTATAAAATGAGATGTATTGTCATGGATCCAAGCCCTTATGAAGATAATTATCTTGTCCATTTGTGTTTTCATTATGTTGAGAAATACTTTTTCTCTCTCCCCCCAACATTTTATTTCCTATCCCAAACCACAAGGGTCCTTTATTTTTTATTTTTAAATCCATCGGCAACGAAAGAAGGAAGCCCAAGCTACCACCATCCTCCGCTTCTGTTTGATGGAGGATGGTCCATGAATCCTGGGATGGAGAGGTAGGGAATGGGGACATTTGTAGGGTGTGGAAGAGACAGTGGTTGGACAAAGGACGAGGTGAGAAGCGAGAGGGAGGAGAGAGGTGACACGGAAGCCAGGGAAAATATTTCAATCAGTGACGCGCACCAGCCTACACGAAGACGAGAAGTAGTAAGCAACCCAGTGAGGTCCAGCAATGGATACATCAAGTACACACCAGCTCCAAAACCCCACACAACATCCTGTATTTTGGGAGGAAATCCAAGGGATCAGGGAAATCCAAGAGCAATGCACAGAAAGCGGAGCCCAGAGATCCACACGTGATCATTGAGCCAAGATGGACACGGTTTGGTGTAAAAGCGTGGGACAGGCTCTTCAGGAGAAACCTCCCCCTTGGCTCCTCCAAATGCGGATCCAATGCGTCGTTTAACCACTAATCTCACCAGGGAAGCATCTCCAAACTGCTTGAGACAGTGTTTTCTTTACAGATTGTTAACTCTGTAACGTTGAGCCTTTCTTTTCATGCGCACGTGCACAGTTTCTGATCCAAGGCATGGTGCTGGTCTCTTTTGAGGTCTTTACTTCCATACAAACATGGATGATACCGAGAACTACGTCCCTTTCTTGGGTACACCTTCCAGGGGTCTCATGGCTCTGGAGAGCCAACAGCAGACACCTGGAGACATACCAAGCGCTGCACCTTGGAGAGATTTCTCCTGGAGAGGCTTCACTGATGACTCGTGACAACTGAAGCCTTTCTTTTATCTTTTCCCTGAAGTCTGTGAGTGTTGCACGGAAATGGGAATATGTATTATTTGTTCGAGAAAAGGTCCCTTGGAGCTGGAAAAAGCAATCACGTACGTGGTGGGTGGGGGAGGCGGCTCTGCCCTTGTATGGAATTAGGCTTGGGTATATATTTCTACATTCCTATAAAACTAGGGTTATTATTTCCACTTGAGATACATCTGAAGCTCCTCGTAGAGCAATGACAATTATCGTACAACAACAGCGAACAAGCTATACCATTCACCTGTCTAACTGGGCCCGTGTGTATAGTCCATGTGTACTGGGAAATAACTTCCATCGATTCAGAAGCACATTGCTACCAGGAGTCATGGAGACAAATACTGCGTCAGGACCAGACCCAGGGTTTCATCGCTGCACCAGAAAAGAGCCAGATTCTTCCCCAATTTACTTAGGTACAGTTATGCCAAAGATGAAGATGTTCCTAGTGTAAAGCCCGAAAGAACCTGGCTTGAAATCAGGCAAAGGAATCCCACGTCCAGGGCTAAGGCAGCAGTTCTTCCCAAAAATAAACTACTGAAGCTGTTACTTAAGTCACCCTAAAAACTTCACTGGTCCCACTAATCTTGATGAGGTTGTGAGTAACGGGTGACCAACCCAAACCCACATAGCATGGAGCAGCGAGTGGTCCTCGCAGGTCTCCTGCCCCAGCTCTTTACTCACAGCTTGGGTTGATGGCATCCACTCTGCCAAGGGGGACCTGACCCTAATGTCCAGTCATGACATTGGGGTCCTTCCGCGTGGCCAGAGAGGTACGGGGCAGATGGCAGGACCTGTGACTAGATGCACAGTTGGGTCTGCAACCCGTGCTTTCTCCCTGGGCACATCCAGGTCACCCAATCCCCCACTCTGCCCAGGTTCCTATCAAGGCAAAGATCCAAGGACAGCCGAAAGCATTGCCCAGCTGAAGGCAGAGGACGTGAGTGGCAGTGCCATATGCCAAACCCTCCCACCTTGAGAGACACTGGACCTAAATGAGATATCCATGTCTGGGTGACGGCAAAGTCGCCCTATAAGCCGGTGTCCTGGCTCTGTCCTTCCTTCAGGACAGACAGAAGACAGAAATCTGATGTCGGAGTTTGCTCCCAGGCAGGGAAGGTCCCTCTGGACCAGCCTGGGGACAACAGCCGCAGACCTCGAACAGGCCAGACCCTCGCTGGAGCGAGCGGGACCCCGGCGCTGGCACTGACACCGTGCTGCCAGCGCATGCTTCCCTTTAATTAAAAGCGGCGTGCGTGCCCCCCTCTCTCCGCTGTGACTGACGCTGCCAATTCTGCTGTGCTTTAGATGTGTCATATCGCGGTACATCACATCCTAATTAACGCATCTTGTCAGGTCCGGCAGTTGGCTGCAGTAACATGCTTCCAGCAGCTGTCACTGGGACCCAGCACAGGGACCGGGGCCGCCTGGTTAGGCGGCAATTGCTATATTGAAGATTTTATTTAAGGGAAAAAGGACAGAGCAGGGTCCTAAATTCAGGACGGCAAAGTGGCGGTGGCTTTGACCCCAGCGGCCACCTGGGCTCCTAGCACGAGGGCTGGCTGGAAAGAGGAAAGCAAGTTTTGCCATCTCATCATCGTCTTGCAACGAGACGAAAGCAGCGCCCTGCACTCCTTCGGCAGACCGGGCTTGAGAGCGACGCGCGCTCAGAGCGGAGGAGGTCGAGTGCTTTGCAAACAGAAATGAGTTTAGGTGCCCCAGCAGCCCTGCACGAGGGATGGAGAAAGCTTCTCCAAGATGGGAAGAGGAATCTGGCTCGTGGTCACCCACCCCCGCGGAGGCTCTGAGTTCTCAGTCCCCAGCATCGGGCCCAAAAAGGAAAGAGGTTTGCCGCAATCAGGAACCGAACCCGTGCACCCGGACTCCTGCCGCTCCGCTAATTATTAGGCAAGACAGCTTGGCAAGTGCGAGCATCGAACCCAGGTGTCCTGGCCTCTCAGCTCTTCTCGGGATTAAACATTTAACGCTGCTGGAGACGGCGGTTGTACGCAGCCCGGCTGCTGGCCCCCGGCTCAAGCTGCCTCCTACCCCTCCCCAGCCCAGCATCACAGCCAGACCCCTGCAAAACGCAGCCAAAAAGGGCGAAATGCGGGGAACGAGAGATTTTTTTTTACCCGTATTATAGGCTCTCTTTTTATTCCGGATCCTAAAGCGCATCTGGTTTCCTTGGGGTGAAAACAACACGTTTCCATGCAGCCCAATTTGGAAAGGATCATTAGCACTTTAATTGAAATTAAGGCACGGCCCGGTGGCACTGCTCCTACAGAAGAGGGTTTGGGGACCGCGGCGCTGGCCAAAGCCTGCTCTGCCGCCGCTTGCAGGGGTCGGGCACGCAGCTCCTCGCAACGCCAGGAGCACGGACAAGGATATTCACGGCAAGACGCTCACGGGCTCAGCCAAAACTGAGCAGCCCTAAAGCTCCACTGCGAACGCTCCCCTCCATCGGGGCAGAGCAACGAGTGACGGGAGCCGCAGTCAGTCCCCGATACGTCCTAGCGAGCCTCGGGTAGCCGAATTAGCTCTCTCCAGCAAACGTACATTTAATGCTCAGGCACCTCGTTTTACCTTTCTGCCGTGTGAGAGCTCCCCAGCAACCCCAGGCGGAGATTGCTTTGCCGGAGCGCGCGCGCCGTTGTGGTTTGAAAGGCCGTTGGGCAGTTTGGCAGTGCCACCAAGGGAAGAAAATCGCCGGGGTCGGGATGCTTCTCCCTCCGAGACAACAACTGCTGCTTCTTCCTTCTGCTGCCGGCCCAGCGAGCAGCCGCCGTCGCAGCCGCGCTGGGAACCCAACCCGCAGACAAACGGGGCTTTTTCAAGCAAACGCAGGCACCGAGTCAGTGGAATTTGTACGTCTTTGATAACAAGCGTTTAAAGGGTGAAGCCTAATGAAGGGATCCAGAAACAAGCCGCAACCGAAGGCGGGATGCGGCTTTTTTAATTAAAACTCTGATGCCTTTTTATCTCCTTCCTTCTCCCTTGCTCTTCCCCCCACCGACGGAGGGGATTTCTCAATCTGAGGCCCGCTGCTGTACAAAAAACTCAGCTTTAATATTCTCTTTGATTAAGTGGGATTTTTCTCCCTCCTCTTCTGGTGGGTGCTGCCGTCGTACTCTTTGGTGAGGATTTAAAGGAAGAAGGGCCCTGCCAGCAGTCAGGCGGGTACCCGCAGAGAGGCAAGGAAAACACGGGGCCAGCCCTGCTCGTGAGAAGATTAAAGCACCAGGGCGGCCACGTGCCACTTTCTCCCCCAACGTGTATCTCTTGAGCGTCCTCTCCTAACACCGCGCAAAATCGGGTGGTCCAAAGGGTTAAGCAGCGAGAAGGAGGGGAGACGCTCAGGCCCATTTGAAGGGATGATGAGACGCTCTAATTTGATTGATTTTTACTGAATTCATGGCACTTCTCATTTGCAGTTTCCCTCCTTTTAATTAGCCGATGCTTGTAGCAATCATATTCGATTCTCATTACTTAATTAAATAGGGTCCTCCACCTTTAGGCAGAGCTGGGAGATGGTGGAAGAGTTCAGCTGGACGGGAAGAGGAGCGTCCTGTGTGTCCAGTTCTGGGCTCCCCGGGCCAAGAAGGACAGGGAACTGCTGGAGAGGGTCCAGCAAAGGGCTACGGAGATGATGAGGGGATTGGAGCATCTTCCTTATGAGGAAAGGCTGAGGGCCTTGGGGCTTTTTAGTCTGGAGAAAAGATGACTGAGGGGGGATCTTATCAATGCTTATAAATACTTAAGGGGAGGGTGCCAGGGGGATGGGAAGAGTCTTTTTTCAGTGGTGCCCAGTGATGGGACAAGAGGGAACGGGCACAAACTTGAAGATAGGAAGCTCCATCTAAACATGAGGAGGGACTTCTTCCCTTTGCGGGTGGGAGAGCACTGGAACAGGCTTTCCAGAGAGGCTGTGGAGTCTCCCTCACTGGAGACATTCAAAACCCGCCTGGACGTCGTCCTGTGCCACTGCTGTAGGTGTCCCTGCTGTGGCAGGGGGTTGGACTAGATGATCTCCAGAGGTAACTTCCAACACTACCATTCTGTGATTCTGTCATCCTTCGGTTCTTGCTCCACGTTGCTCGTAGCGGTTGAAGCAACGCGGACCTCAGCTTCGTGCTGGACTGCCCAATGCCCTACCCTGGCCGCATCCTGCGTGACAATACAAATAACTAAAGAGTAAAAGGGAATAGACCCAGAGCTCTCCCTTCAGCCCCCAGGAGGTTTCCATCTCCACGTGAGCCGTGTTCAGGAGCTGCGCTTCATTGTTGCATCAAGACCAGTGCGATTCAGATCACAACTGAACTGTGTGGGCAACGATTTCTTTGCCACTGTGGTACTCAGCTAAACAGCCATCAGGAGTGTGGCACACACAGCTATTCTGGTCTCCAGCACCACCGCAGCAATTTGTCTCTGCAGGCGGAGCTACTAGAAAAAGTGATGAAATTTAAAACACGCACACAAAAAAAATCCAGCAAACTGCCTGTAAACCGGACTATTAATTGATGCAGCAATTAAATCCAAACCTCCAGAACATTCACAATATTTGGCAGGGTGACTTGTAACTAGGAAGGCGTCGGCAGTGTGGCGGTGTTGTTTGTCCTGGGTGGGAAGTAACTGGGACAGATGTGTTGGCAGTCACACCCGTTGTATTTCTCCTTCGCTGGTGTCATTTCCCTGCCATGTGGTCTTCTGTTTTATTTATCCAGGTTTTAGCAGTTCTGTGCATGTGTTTTTACACTGCTTTACCCTTCCCAGCTGAAACATGCAACATGTATAAAGGGTTTATCTCCGATGGGATGTGTTTCACTGCTTTCGGGGTTACCTGGACCCCAACGGAAACTCAGCCCCATGCACAGGGACGGTGCTCCAGGGTCAGCCCAGAGATTAACCGCTCCAAAATCCCATGCAAGTACCCCGATCCTACACATCCGCAGGTCTTTAATGGCAGATCCTGGAAAAGCTCCCCAAAATACCCCAGACAAGCGTGGCCAGGCACCCGGGCAGCTTTAGCCCATGTCCATGGTTGTGTTGGCACCCAGTACGCACCCCTCACTGGAATTCCAGCCCATATGCCCAAACAGACCGATACGCGGGTTCCCACGCTACACGGATTTGGGGTGCCGACGGCGCTCAGGTGAAGGGACAACCCTCAAGTTACCACTTACTTTCCAGTTGCAATAAAGGCAAATTTGGTGTTAAAGGCTTCCTGGTTTCACAAGGATTTCTGTGGGTGTTGCTTAATTGTCTCAAAAGTACTTTGAGATCCAGAGATGAAATGGGCGACAGAAGTACGCTGGGTTATTATTATTATTACGGATTTCCATTTGAGTCACCAGGACCTTCCCTGTTGGAGCATAATATATTCCATCAATTATAGGAGAGCAGCACGAAGCTGAATAGGACCCTGATAATGAGGGGCTCTTTCATTTCCCCCGCACATGCACAGACCAGTTCAGAGGCTGATAAATGAAGGTCTCCCCCGTCCGCAGATGGCATTTGAGAATTCTTTCAGCAGAATAATTTTATGGTTCTTGACTCAGGAAGTCGGTTTGAACTTTGGTTTTGGAGATAAAAGGACCGACAAAGCATCCCCACAGGACGCCCGGACTCGTTTGCATTCATAAATGTGCAGCCAGCACCACAGCCCTCTTCCGCACGCCAGGAATTACCTTCGCTCAAAGGTTTTTCTATATTCACTTATCATCTAATGAGCAGTGTAAGAAACTTCATTTCAAGGAGGAGAGAAGGGGAAGGAGGATTTTTTTTTATTATTTTTTTTTTTTAATAAAACAACCTCTCTTGGTGGATGCCTTTAAATGGGATTCGATTTCTGTGGCTTTTTCATATCCTGCCAGTGAGGAAGACAAGGCGTAAAGAGTGAAGAGTTAAAGAGGTGCAGAGATGAAGGTAGCACCAGCCCCTTTGGGTGGAGATAGGCTTGGAGGGACTGCAAACGTTGTAGAAGCATTTGAGAGCACGGAGCGCGCAGGACACGCAGGAGGGCCCCGTCCCAACTGCCGAGCTGGGGAGGAGCAGGAGGGTAGGGGAAGGAAAATGCCACCAGCATCTGGGTCGGTCATTACCCCCTGGAAAGGTCATCTCGCTGACGAAACACATCGCCGATGGAAAAGTGCGTGCCTGGGAGAGCCGGTCACGTCGCTAATGATGCCTGCTGTCCCAGGGACATCCCAACCCCAGCCCGAAGGTAGGACACACCGATGGGAGAAGGAACGAGACAGCAGCGATACAGGCGTTACCCACACGCACGATTCAAAGATCCAGTGTCAGCCGAAGGTTAGCAATGAAGTAGTTGATAAAGAAATAAAACTGCTCATCTCCCCTGACAGCCGTCGCACCGATTGATGCTGCTCAGCGAGGCCATTACCATGGGCAACGGAGCCATAAAACCGGTGTTTTCAGGCTGCGGACAGATGAAGGCGACACCGCTCATCACTCGGGCACATCAGCCGGCGCGCTTGGCGAGGGAGAGGCGAGATGCAACAGGCTGGGGAAAGGAGGGGGAAACTCCGTCCCCCCGTACCTCAACTCCCTGCAATCATCCCTGCGGAGCCGTCCCTGCCACTCCTGCGGGCCTTTCAAAGGACAATGCAGAGAAATCAGGTGTTTCCAAACACGTTGCCCTGAGAAGCTGTGGCTGCCCCATCCCTGGAGGTGATCAAGGCCGGGTTGGATGGGGCTTGGAGCACCCTGGGCTGGTGGGAGGTGTCCCTGCCTATGGCAGGGGGGTGGAATGAGGTGATCTTCAAGGTCCCTTCCAAACTAAACCGTTCTGTGATTCTGTGACAACTCTATGAACATAAGGTCTAGGGGAAACACCATGGTTGTTTCCATTGGCCATAAGTGGGAAACTATCAAAAAAAATCAACTCTGATTTGAGCTAGCACGGAGACCTGAACAAGGAGTTTCCCCCCGAGATGGCAACTGGTGCAGATCCCCGACTGCTGGCACCCCGCTACACAGAACAAATCTGTGCTGACTCCTGGCTTGAGTCGATGCCAATTATCAGCCTCCTATATTTATAGGGAGGGGAAAAAGGAAAAAAAAAAGTGGTGCTTTGTAAACCTTCAGACATGACTTCTCTACATACCAGCTTTCTACTAACTCGGACATCCCGTCAGTGCCTGGTTGGCATTCAGACTGGACACAGTCGGAGATTTCCCAAACGGGGCACAGGGTTTAGTACCAGTTTGGATGAAAAATGAGCAGTTGACTCTGAAAATCCCCACTCCGTGCCAGAGGTTTTACTGCTTAGTTTTTTTAAAAGGAGAAAAGCAAAAAATAAGAGGTTAAGCGATGCCCCCATCTCGGGGTCCGCACGGAGTCCCCAACGGTGACGCCTGAGTGTGTTTTATCACCACGCCGCCACACCGCGTCACAGGGCAAGAAACCGTCTTGGCCAAGTTTTAGCTGGGTGGGCTTTCTCCTGCCGAGGGAGCTCGTGTAGGTGCTGCCTGTGGCAACTATGCATCTTCTAGTGATCCCTGGGTAGAGACCTTTGATGCTTTATTCAAGGGAGACAGGCTATAGCCCTGGAGCTACCCACACACATCCCAGGCTCTGAGCACTTCAGCTGGTAAAGCAACGAATTACAGTGATCTAACACAGCCTTCATACATTAAAACTCACCCAGAGTGCACCATTAATCTAATTATCTAGAAAATACGAAGGGAAAAGGCTCCTTTACACTGCTCCTCAAGGTGAAGAATCACCAGCACTTAATTTTGGTCTTGCAGTGAAGCAACTAAACCGTGATTCTGTCTGAGTTATCGCTGCGGTTATGAAAAGCACAAGAGTGGTGAAACATGGATTTTCCCGTTTATCCATCCTACCATTGCCGTTCACCCCTTTCCAGTCTCCAAGGAGCAGGAAGCTTTGCTTTAGCTGACCCACCTTGATTTCCCAGACCCTTGCCAAGCCCGGTGAAGATGCTGTGAGCCAGCAAGGGTGAGAGCCCCTGGGGAGCCACGTCAGGACCTGAGGATCATCCACTGCAGTGGAGCCCCAGTTGGATGCAGCTCCAGTGACCAAGAGGTCACTGCTTCCAGACCCATTTCATGGAAAGCATCGAGTCCATGTCCCGCTACTGATAACAACCCCAGTGATAATCCTGGAGTTTGTCTCTCTGCCATTTAAGGGTGCGGCTTAGCAAAAGGTCCCATGACCGAAGCGTGCGGAAGGCTGTTATTCTGCACAAGTCTATCTAAATCCCTTAAGCTTGCAGACCCCACTGCCTCCAGTTTCCCAACACGTGCTTAACTTCCCAGTCCTGCATCTGGCCTGATTTAGCACAGTCCCCGCATGTTCCTGACATTCTGGGGTGGATTACACCTCTCAAGATCAGCCAAACTACTCGTGAGCTTAAAGGTAAGCACATGCTGAAAAGCTTGGAGGCATCTAGACCTTAAGAGCAAACCGTGGCTTAGTGGCAATAAAACACAACAGACGTTGCAACTCCTGATCCCGCACCACTTCACGAGGCATAAAAACCTAGAAGCCCAGGGCGATAGTTGGGGTTGGACACCAGCAATCTGGTCTACTTACCCAAAGTGTGTTTGAGCAGCAGGTCTGTGCTGCTAAAGGCTGTAAAATTAGTATTCTCGGCCAGGCTGATTGCGTTCAAATATATTGCTGACATCAATCACCTCTTCCCAAACTCATCTGTCTGGATCAGTCAATTACAAACTTATTTTCGAGCCGTGGGTACTCTTATGAGATAAACCTAGCGAAGGAGCTAAACTCATTTAGGGGTTGACCTCTCTGCCTAGCTGTTCGGCAAGAGGGTTTAATAACTTCTCTGGTCCGTCCACTCCAGCCCGGGCTAAGACCACCTCCCGAACCACCGCCCCGGTGACACGGGTGTTTATTATATTGCAACACACCATCTATGGAAGGAAGGCGCTGCGACATCCACATGAATATTAAATAAATTCATTATGATCTGTGCTCTGACCACGAATACGAAGCGAATTCATAATGATAAGAAAATTAACCTGCTACCTTTCTCAGCCTTTAGATGACTTGCAGTAGCTTTTATTACCTCTGCCATGCAGAACGCAAGCACAAGGGACATTTTTTCACCCAATAAAATTGTTCTCATCCTGCTCCCCCCCCAATTCCCAAGTTAAAAAACACAATCAGTGAGACTGGCCTTGGCTTGTCCGCTTTTTCTTACTAAGAGGTACATAAATAAAATAATAACAGATGATTAATAACACTGAGAGCTTTCCAAATATTAATGAATTGATCTTGTTGCTCGAGAAGAATGGGAGAGTTTTAGATTTAAAGCTTTGATAGATTTTCTCCTGAGAAAGCGCGGTGATAAATACTGCGTTAAAATGCTATTTGTATCTGTGTTGCTAATATTAAGTTCGTGTGTTCATAGATTCGAAAGCGGAGAAGGAGAATTATGTCACCTGCTCTGACTCGTAATGAAGGCCATCAGCTTTCCCCTGGTGAAACGAGCAGAATTTAGTAAAACTGAAAAGATGCGTTTCCATGGAAGGTCTCTCCGAGGGCCCTCTGGAGCTTTTCCTTGGGGGTCACCCACTGACCACCCTCCGTTCACACTGCTGGACCAGGGAAGGGCACAGATGGGGTCATCGAATCCATCCCCATACCTGTGTTTCTCGCCCAACAACCATTCTCATCCATCCTCAGTTAGAGACACCACCGCAAATAATCCCTGCTGCTCCTAAGAGAAGGAGAAGCCCAACAGTCTCCTGTGCAAATCCCCGATGTTCCCCCAGCTTTGCTGGGCTTTTGGGGGCTCTGCCTTTGCAGTTGTCATGTGCAACTGCTGCTCTGCAGCGCTGAGGACCTGCTCCTGGGTGCTTGAGGAACGCTAAGAAAAGACCCTGCAAACGCATCCTCAAAATCCAGGTCAATGGGGCAGCGAGGTACCGTACTCCCTCAGTCCCACAGACCCCAGGTCCAACTTCTGGGTGAAAAACAACTAAAAGAGAGATTAGACATGAACAAGACCCCGGGTCTAAACCTGCCCTCTGAAAAAGACTTTGCCGTGTCCTTCCCTGGCCCCGCAGCGTGCAAAGAGACGATGCAAAGCAGGGTCCCGGCTACATGAACTTGGACCTTTTGTAGCGGCGCTAATGCCCGTGCACACAGTAATTAAGGCTGAATGTATGAAGGCTGAATATTGAACTCTGAAGTCCGTGAAGGTCAAACTATATGCTACCGGAGAGGCAATTTATCCTAGATCAGTAATAAGGTCTCACATCTGACCTATTAACTGAATGTTACATGATATTAATAATCTCCCTACAGATCGGGTAGAGACAAACAGAAGTCAAGTTTGGAGGCTGATTTGCTGGACAGGAGTTAACCTACAAAGACAGAGCCTAATGCAAGAACTCTAAATGTCTACGGTAAAACTGCTTATCTTTTATCCGAATATGCTTTTCTTTGATGAAACTGTGTGTGCATCACACTCCACACATACCTTTCTATGTAATAAAGATCGATGAATTATTCATGCCAACATTATTAGTCCTGTATATAGGACACTCTCCTACAGATGGGCGACTTCCTTCCAATCAGAAACCTCATTTACTGAAAACTGAAGAGTCAGATAATGCCCCAAAATCGTTGACAACCAGCTTGAAACACTTCTAATTGGAAATACTCACTCTTCTTCTATGGGAAAATTAGGAAGGTTTTGTCTCTGCTTTCTCAAAGCAAAACATTAGGATTTTTTTTCTTGTTGCAGCTGATGGTTTGTTTCAAAATTTACCTAAATCTAATGTAAAGCTTTTTTCAGAAAGCACCACAAGACAATCCTTAAAATCCAAGCACTTCAATGCAGCTTCAGCAATATATTTCATTTTAGCCAAACCCCAAATGTTTCATTTTCCTGATATCAAAGGGCTTTGATTTCCTTTTATTGTTTCAACTTTATAATCATATGATACCATAAACCAGAAAGGAAACACGCAGACCTCATCAAAGCAATGGGTTTCTATCAGGTTATGGTGATACAGCAGGAAAAGAACCGTGCGTTCAGGGTTTTTTTTCTCTTTCTTGTAAAATACATTTCCTTTTGCAAAATTTGCTGGTGTTTCTTACAGCTGAGGTGTGTTGGAGTATCCTGTGGAAAAACAAATGCCGGTTGCCAGCTTGCTCTGGCGGGTTGACTGAGCTCCAGGCACAAGACAACAAGTTGTGGCACCTCACCGGCAGGCACAGCTGGTGGGCCGGTCCGCAAGCAAGCAGGACGGCTGGAGAAAAAACGCTGGAGATGGCATGACATACGGAATGGCTGCACCTCACCGGCGCTATCAGTCTTGCAAAAGGGAAGCAAGCCTTGGGGACCACAAAGGTTTATCAGCCAAGGGATTCAGGGGGAGCCAAGCAAGTTGAGCATCTTTGAGACGGTGCGAGATGGAGAAGTGCCCAACTGACCACATCTGCTGCTATGAAGCATGACAAGGACCTGCGAATGTCAGCCTCCACCAAAACTGCGCTCGCTGTGAAGCCAACCGCTGCAGGGCTGCAGACACATCAGTGTCGGCATTCGACCAGCTCGCGTCCAACAAACTCAACCTACACAGCAGAGCAAGTGTCCCCGTGATGCTCCCTCTTCTGCTTCAGCTCCGCTACCGCTCCCTGCAAAACCACCTCTGATATCTCCGCCCCTCACTGCAATTACTGCGATGCAGATATACGCTTCATCAGCCAAAGACACCATAAACTCACCCAACCTCTTTATGGCCGGCCACCACGCTGTATGAACCTGCATGGACAGGGCAGGCACGTCCCCACCACACCTGCTTTAATTCTGGTTTCTGTGCTTAACTCCACCAACGCTTGTGTTGGAGGATAAGTGATAAATCCACAGCAGCCTCAGCTGAACAAAGTTTTTTCAAGCGATTTGATTCCCCAAAGAACTTGCCCTCAAAGAGCTTCAAAACGGAAAGGGGAAAAAAAAACCAACCCAAACCACCCAGGTCTCAGATGGCAGAGCAGAAAAGAGGAGCTCAGCGCCTTGTACAACACAATGAGCTCCCCCCAGCCACGGCGTAGAATAATTTGGCTTCAAAAAAACAAACCCCCAAACTGACAACCTGCTTGAGCTCTGCTGCAAAGGCAGGTGAAAAACAGAGATGTCAAGGACAACGCTGCTTGGGCAAAGCGGGACAAAGCATGGGGCAGGCGGCCGGAGGCATAACGCTCCCAGCTCGAGCTCCCGTGCACTTCAGATGGCCACCACCACTTCTCGCTCTGTTTCCCCGGCTGCCAATCAAAGGGCTTTTACAGGAAAATGGAGTCTTCCACAAAATATGAGAGCTTCTCAGTCGTTTGGTGGCTCAAATCATAATCCTCTCCCCGAAACACCATTAAAATTGTTTTACAGCAGCTAGAGATGTCACCTGCTTCCCGCCAAGGTCACTGGAGAATATTTTCTGTACTGAGTGTCTCGGGCTCCTCTCAGTAAAACGAGTATGAGGAGGGCCGTATACTCCCTGCCGCTCGGCTCTTGCTTTTCCAACGCCTTTCAAACAGTGTCATTTCCAAACGCAGAGCCCACCGCCTCGTTGCGTCCCCAGCCCATCGCCTGCTCCCGTTAACTGAATCCCAGGCACTACCTGCAAGAAGAGCTCGGCGCTGCAGAGGCTGGAAGGACCCCCCGGGCTCCAACCGCCTGCTCCAAACCCTTCTTCCTACAGCCTGGAGGACAAGTGACTAAATAAATGGTGGGATCTCATGTCCTCCTGAGAGGTGGGACGTGCATCTTGTTGCTCCACCAACCCCGAGTGCCGTAGACGCCTGCGGCTGAGCTGCAGGAGCGAGCAACCTGATTTGCAACCTGATTTTCATGGGACAACCCAAAACCTCTCCTGAGACTGCGAATTGCTCCGCCTGGCATCCCAGCATCATCCCTCATTGCTAAAGACCTCCACGGCATGGGATGAGAGGGTGTCCTCCCACCCGCGGCATCGGAAAGCAATGTTTGCGCCCCAGTTGCCCAGCGCTCTCCTCGCTGGTCCCTCCGAATCGGGGCACGTGAAATCCTGCGTGGGCCCGGCGGGGACGTAGGGGAGGTATGTGCGAACGCCAGCTTTTGGAAATGGGAGGAAAAAAATTGCAGAAAAATCCGAGCCGGCACAGAGAGACAGCTGCAGTCGCGCGCGCCCGCCAAGAACACCGCTTTTCCAGAAAATGAGGTTTTGATTCCTTTTCAATTTCGTTAAAAAATGACAAATAAATGTCTTAATATTAATAAAGAAAAAAATAGATCTTCCGTTGGTGTGAATATATAATGCGATTTGACATACAGAATGGAATTAAATTAGCGAAATACAATGGGCTGGAAAGAAGATCTGCTTTCCCTTAGAAGATTGGCATCGGTGTGGAACCAAAGGAGGGCATTTCACGCTGGGATGCAGCAGACTATTGCTCGTCACATACTTCCGTTGGCTGCGTGCGGCGGCCAAATCCTCAGGTGGTGTAATTTGGCATGGGCCCCCCCCACCACCACCGGCGCGGTGATGCCAACTCCCGCCAGCTGAGGATGCGGCCGGCGAAGCACTCGTCGTGCAAATTGCTAATGGGGGAGATGTGTCCCCGGGAGGGAACAACGCTGTCCTGCTGCTTATCTGTTTATCTCGTATATAGGGGGGGTATTTGGGAGCTTCAAGGGTTGAAATCTCTGGGTGCAAAAGGTAAAAGGGTTGTGTGCTCAGATGGCCTTGAAAAGTGGCACCTCCTCATCATCGCTGGAAGATGCCAGGGATGGAGAACAGACCTCAAGGCTTAATGCGAACTAACAGCTAGAGAAAAGATGACTTGCCCCGTAATCTGGAAGGGCACCCAAGGCAGAGGACAGACTTGAGAGCTCCAAATATCTTGCATTAAAAAAAAAAAAATAAAAAAAATAATAAAAAGAAAGAAGCTGTGGCTGCCCCATCCCTGGAGGTGTCCAAGGCCAGGTTGGACGGGGCTTGGAGCACCCTGGGCTGGTGGGGGGTGTCCCTGCCCAGGGCAGGGGGGTGGGACGAGATGGTCTTTAAGGTCCCTTCCAACCCAAACCATTCTGTGATTCTATAAAAGTTTTGACCATGAAGATGGGCGTTAGACCTTTCTGGGCGGTTTTGCACGGATAGACAACGGCTGCACAGGCTCCTGCACAGAGTCCGGGTTGCTGCACTGGGGAAAGGCTTTACATGCATGTTCATAGGTGGAAATTCTTTCACTGCTCTTACAGCAGTGCCCGTTTCCCTTATTTTACTCATTTGCAGAAAGTCCAATTTAAATGACAAAGCAGTGAAAAGCTGTGAGCCAAAAACCACACGAAGGGAATGGTGAAAGCACCTAACATTACCTCCCTGTGCAACTCCAGCCCTCTGGAGTTTGGTCCATCTCTGCTGCAACAAACACCGACCGAACGCGAGCGATGCTCCTCCAGAGCGCTCTGCCCGAGCGACCTGCCCAGGCACCGGCGCTGGCGGCTCCAGCTCCCCAAACTCAGCGTCTCTCTCCATCAGCCCCAAGTACCCATTTTCCCACAACCTCGCAGGCGGGTCGCATTGTTGCATTGTGTAATAGCGTATTGATTAGCCAATCACTCCAAATTTTAGTACTGTGCCTACAAGATAATTAAATTATCTGCCTTTGTTTAAATTGTAATTTTATTTACTCTTGATTCTACTATATAAAATTCTGCTGGCTTACGGAGTGTTATGCGTCTTATTAGTGCTTAACTCCGGTGCTAATTTTCAATACTCCATCACCATGAAGTATTAAGTAATTGCTACTGTTTATTCTTTGTGATTGCACTGCACTTTGGATCTGCGCGCAGCATCGCAAGTACCTAGCGAGGAGCGGCGCGGGTCCCAGCCCTACTGCTTGGCGGCTGCCAGCAGCGCGCTCGAGCTCTCGGCGTGCGCAGAATACGATTTCCCACTTTGTTTCCCTTCTCTTAGGCCGGCCGGCACGCGGTAAGGAAAGATTGCATTGTCACGCACCTCCGCTAGGAAAGCGTAACCAAAGCTCTCAATTTATGTAGCCTGGTCCCGGAATTCCATCCCGCGCTAAGGCAGGGACGAACCCTTGGAGGTGCATCTCCAGGGGCTGCGTATCAGCCAGCGCCCGCGGACACGCACCCATTTGCGGGGGCAAATCCAGCCTCTCTCGCCGCGGCTGAACCGGGGGCAGCTCTGGTGCCTGCGGGTAAATGCGTGGGTGAAGGGATCAAAGACGGTTCCCCAGGGCGCGTTGCCGGCTCTGAAAGCCGCTGCTGCTCTCACCAGCAGCCGTAACCGCAAAGGGAGGATTGCTCCACGGAAATATGCTGGAGAGACATCTCCTGCCACCCAGACCTTCCCGCCCTGGCTTTTTGGAGGAGGCGTGGGAAGAAATGGAAAAAAAAAAAAGACAGTCTGCTGGCCTCCGGCCCCGGGGCGAGCGCAGGAGCGACACAGCCGCCTCTGGAACGAATGCAGAGATTTTAGTGGGTTTAGACTGGTGTGACATGAATTATTTTTCATAATTAACGAGACTGTTGATTTTACATGGTAGGTGTTCAGGTACTCTGGTGATCCGTGGCTGCTAAACACCCAAAGGTAATTCTAAATGCTGTTGATCTATGTCTATTCTCAAGGGATAACTAATCTACATTTCTCTTCTCCCTCTACAATTAATCCCTGGATAATCTTATCTGCAAACACAAATGCAGTACCTGGAGGCAGATGAGTCACAGATCTGCAGCAGAGGTTCAGTTTAGAGCAGGGAAGATATCTGCCGCGGCGGTGGGTACCTTCCCACCTGGGCCAGCAGAAGCCCCAGCCGCTCTCCAGCCTCTCCTGGGAGATGTCTCACCATCAGGTCAAGCCCAACGCGGCTGCTATAGAGCTCATTGGGACCATTCCTCCATCCACACGCACAACGCCACGCCGCTGCAACCCAGGCATCATCTTGGCATCACCCAGGTCCTCTCCCCGCAAAGCCTTTCTGCATCGTCCTCCCCCTCCTTCGCCCTTCTCCTCCACCCACCCGGCTCAAGCGCTCAGCCAGGCTCTGAGCCTTTCCTCCCTTGTTATCACAGCGTCCTTTCCTCTGACCTTTGCAAATGCAAACTCGCCTTGCTCGTGGCCAGCCTGAATCCTATCGCAAAGATCACCGTCTCACCACGCTCTGCTCCTCCTCCTGATGCACATCCAGCTCCTCCGGTCCCTTACGCCAGCTGATACCACGCTTTCCACTGCCCTCCTGTTACACCCTTGAACACACACACACACACACCCCCCTTGGTGCTTTCCTCCAACCCTCCGTAAATCTCAGCAAAGCCTCTTCCAGCTCTCCTTTATGCCTCGACACCCCCAAACCCCGCCGGCTGGCAGGGGTTATCCCTCCCCACCTCGACTCTTTCAGTCCTCGTGTTTTCCCGTGCACCTTCCTCCCCCGGCATCCTCTCTCAGGAGCTGTTTGGGCCAGCGCGACGCTTTACTTCTGCATCAGCCCCGCGCCTGGTTCAGCGGGACGCAGGACCAGGAGGACGCCGTGCTGCGCGCGCCGTTATGGTAATACAAAAATAAATAATTACAACAATTATTAACGCACTCGAGCTGCCGAGCGGTGAAAAATTAGCCAGTCGCAAGGGTAGCAACGGCACTCGTTAATTCAGGGAGAGGGGTCACAGATAGCTCCTGTGAGGGATCTGCCGGCGCGAGCAGCCTTGCAAGGCTGCTGTTCCCAAGGCCGGGGTGCGACGGCCCGTCAGCATCCCGCCGGGGCTGGAAGCGTGGACGCCCTGGCTTCTGCTCTCCTTAAGCACCGTCATAAATCACAGCGGGGCTCGCCGCAGCCCTGTTTAACACTGGCCGATTTTACAAGGCGTGCAATAGTGCTTCCCTGTGCCTCAGAGACCATAATTGAGTCCTTAGGATAAAGCCAACTAGTTTGGTCGCACTTTAAAATAAGTGTCAGTAGTTCATGCCTAATTACTCCTGAATTAGCTAGGTGATTCATCAGGTCTGATTATGAATGCATAATGAATTTACCAAATCCACATGTATTAGTGAGATATTAATTCCATACGAAATCCCACAATTCATTCATGTGCCATTTGTTTTCATTCCCTTCTTTTAATAAGCTAATTAGTTCAAATTATTTGTACTTCACTAAAGGCTTGAAACACATATAAGGAATGATTAGCTTAAAACTCAGTAAATGGGCAAGTACGGAGCCTACATTAATTGTGACGGGAGGTTCATAAAGAATTATTATCTCTCAGCCATCTCTGTTTTCAGTAATAATAATAATGTCTAATCGTGACAAGTGGATAAAACATTGTGAAGCCCCTAACTAATGCAGCTGTACATGAATTACTAAAATGAATATCTTAAGGCTCGACGCCTGCCTTTGAAGTCGAGCTCAGCAGAAAGTTTTGTCTCTCCCCGACGGAAAACAAGACCACAGCTTTAGGGTGGATCCACCCTTTTCCTTTGCCGAGTTTCCAGCACGCAAAGAGCAAAGAAAAGGGGGTACAGAGGGAAAAAAACCCCCTATGCCTACATCCTTCAGCTGTTCCACTGCTGGGTAGGATTGGGAAACTATAGGTACGCCTTGCCCCGCACACAGGGATGCATGAAATAAAGGGTTTGCTTGCACCCGCACTCCCCAGCAAATGCCCCAGTCTCCCCCAGAACATTTCAGGATCTGACAGAAGGAGGAGGAAAAGCAAAGCCGCATGAGTGCAGGAGGGACGGAGGCAGAACGACAAGCCAGCAGGCAGGAGCAACCACCCTGCCCGCATCCGCCTTCGGAGCCGTGCAGGTTTGGCAGGGACGAGGAGAGTATTTTGATAGAAGAGAGGAAAAAAAAAAAGAGAGGATTAGTCCCTTTCAGGGCGATATTCTTTCCCAGTGTCAAAACTCCCTCCCAAGCAAGGTTCCCTCTTTCTTCTCTTTTTATTTTCCTTCTCCCATTTACTTCTATTCAAAGGGGGGAAAAAAACCTCCTGCCGGCTCCTGCTCTCCGAAGTGGGTCACACGGAGGCTTCCAAAGGAGTCCTGCCAAAACGCTAAACGCCTCGGTTCGCTGGGGACTCCCGGTTTGGCAAGCCCTTTGTTTGTTTTCACGCAAACTTTGACTCGCTGAGAAATGCCACCCCTCCACGCACCCACCCCCCCACCCCGAGTCATCCCGCTCCCCTTCGCCCCTTCCTCTTCCTCTGGCAGCCAGCCCATCCCGGCCGCTTCCTCCTGCTCCCTGCTCTTTTCTCCACTTGTTGGGTTGGTTTTTTTGTTTTGCAAGGAGGTAAAGACAAAGATGTAAAGGATCGTACCCGAGCCCGGAGCTGTGGATCCCCCTCGTGAAGGATGCGGGCAGGGCTAGCGGCGATGCGCAGGGCTGTGTGCGTGCAGATGACTTGGTATTTGGGGGTCTATAGGGAAACGCATGGGAGAAGCACGAAAGGTTGAGGGACTTGGGTGTTTTTAGTCTGGAGAAGACTGAGGGAGGATCTTATCAACGCTTATAAATACTCAAAGGGAGGGTGCAGGGGGATGGGAACGGTCTTTTTCCAGTGGTGTAGCGATAGGACAAGAGGTGACGGGCATAAACTTGACCATAGGAAGTTCCATCTCAACATGAGGAGGGACTTCTCTCCTTTGAGGGTGGCAGAGCAGTGGCACAGCTGCCCAGAGAGGTGGGGGAGTCTCCCACTCTGGAGCCATCCCAAACCCGCCTGGACGCCGTCCTGTGCCACTGCTGGAGGTGACCCTGCTGTGGCAGGGGGTGGACTGGGGGAGCTCCAGAGGGCCCTTCCAACCCCCACCACCCTGGGATTCTGTGCAAGTCTGTGTGATCAGGAAAACACACGAGCTCCGTCACGTTAAACTGTCATCAGCGACATCACTCTGCAGCCAACGTCCTCCTCCAGAACGTGACTCCCGGCTGTTTCCTAGCCCGCGGGCACGCACCCTCTCCCCGCGCCATTCCTCCTCCATCAGACCTAAAACCACGGCAGCAAAAGATGAGCACATTGCAGAAAGAGCCTAAAGGGGCCATCGAGAGCATGGGGAAGCAGCTCCCCTTTCAAGGACCCTGATCTCCTCTGCTGAGGGTCACTTGGATGTTTTGGAGCCAAGGATCAGTTTTACAGCATCGCTGAGCTTTGGGAGCGATCTTGCCCTTGTGCTCTCTCTGCTCCTTCGCATTGGGAAATCACCAGGTAGCGCGGGACACGTTGCCCCGTCCGCCATCCCTTCGACATCATGTGCAAAATGTTTTGGAGCTGAACGTATATATTTTATTTAATTCACGCTCTAAAATCCAAGCCTAATGCCTCAGAGGGAGAAGAAAATGAAAGAGAAGTGTACAGTGAAGGGGGAAGAAATGCAAGTAACTGATTGATTGACTTTCCAGGTGCTTTGCTCGGGAGCCCCCCAAGGTGAAATCCTCCCTTTGACTCTCAGACTCAAAGCCATCGATCTCCTCTTAAAACTCTTCCTCGGCACGCACAGCACAGGTAGGCGTTGCTGCGTGTGATGAAAGATGCACATCGCCATGATCAAAAAGAGCATGCCTGTCTGCGACGTTAAAAAACATGAGCCCAGCGGCGTGGGGTAAGCGATGCGGGGTCCACACAGGGGGAAGCCGTCCTGCATGGCCCGGAGGAGGCATCAAGCGAGAACAGAGATGCTCTAGCACATAGGAGGGATGGAGCAGCTCCTGGGTCAAAGTGGATCCTCTACTTACTCTTTTGTGAAACCAGGATTCCTACAGAATCCCCAAAACTGGGGGTTTAGGCTTATTTCCAGCCCAGGGACTCAGTTACTCTCATCTCGTCCTTGGATTCCCCAATACAAGACAGCAGAATAAGACTCCAGGGACTTATACCAACAAAGTTATTGACTTCTGACCCCCTGGAGGTAACGACATCCTAACCAGCAGGCAAACCCCATTACAAACTACTCGGCACAGTCTAACAGTATCAACGTATAAGACCATAAACGTCCTCTAAACACCGAGCACTGGGAGCCAAGAGCAGCATTTAGATCTCGACGCACTCTCCAGAAAAGGCTGCTCGCAAGACAACTGCTCTGGAAGGCGACCACAATATTTAAGACCAGGATTGGGTGACTTTGGACAGAGAGGGGCAAGGCACCCAGCCACAGCACCCACCGCGTCCAACGTAAGTAGGAAAAAAGACGGGATTTCTGCTCCAAAATATTCTGCCAGTGCCGCTTTGGGTATGCGTGCGTGCAAGACACGGTGACGGGGTGGGGATTAACAGGGCTGAGAATACTGAGCAAACCCCAAAGCCAGCCTGCAGGGACATCGAACGGCGGCTTCGCCTCTTCACTAAGTTTTACATTAATGACCCAGTGGTTTAGGGCAATTTAGATGAGCGCATCGCAGCCGTGCAAAGCTGCGCCGCGCAGTGCCTGCAACTTCAGCACCGACATCTGCTCCGGCAACGGCCTATCTGGCTGATGCAAAGAGACACGAGTTTGAGATAATTAATTCTTTTGGAAGTTTTTTTTTTTTCTCAGGGCTTTTCCCCCCTTTCTTCTGAAGAAGCAATAAAAGTCTGAGCAGCCAGGCAGGATTATGGGATTTTAGGAGCGCTCCACGGGGCAAAGCTACAGCGACACAAAACCTCCATCCCCAAGAAAGGGTCCTGCCACCCTTCCCCGGCTCGTCCCCACCGCAGCGCCGACCACAAGCGCTCGTGCGGCCAACCGTGCCGGCAAACCGCATGCTTTGACGGCTAACCTCATCCAGCCGCATCCCGGGGCGCGCGGGGGACGCAGCCGTCCTTTGCAGAAGACGACGACCGCAATAAACCAGCGGTGCTCACCAGCTGGCGCCCGCGTAGGGCTCCAGTGTTACCCGAGATGTGTTTTCCCATGGCAAAAAGGAGAAAAGTCACTCTTGAAAACCCCAATTTCATCACCAAGGGAGGTGATTGACAGCCCTCGAGCCCGACAGTCTAAGGCAACCAGCGCTCCCAGCCCTTACGTGGAAAGCCCGGGGGGATCGTAGTTCTTTCTGCGACCGCTCAGAGCAGCCCGAGATGAGATAAACAAGATAATTTAATTTGGCTCTAACTTCTCCTACCTATTCGAACAAAACCAGCATGTGGGGTAAAAAGCAGCGATGCCCTCTGATTCCTCTCCATTTGGGGCTGATTTAACTGCCCCCGAAACCCCCGGCGCAGAATCCGTCCAGCTCAGCACAGCGCCGAGGTATATATAAAATATTCCAAGCGAATAAAATATACAATAGGAGGTTAAAAGGAATAAAAGCAATCAGGCAGTCTGCTACTAATGAATTCAATAGCAGCAAAGCCCATTTCCTTCTGTTGGTTTTCTATAAACAATTTACAGAATAAATGTATTTTTGAGGTATACAAATTGGCCTGTATTAAGATGCTTGATAAACACTTTCTGGGTAAAGACAGGCTATGAAAAGCTTCAAGTACTTCCTGAAATACTAATATATTTGCACGCACCCTCACTTTTAACCGAGATGAAGCGTTTTGTGCCGGGAGTGAGTTAAAATCCTGCGCGAGGTTTGCAGGAGAGAATTATGGCGGAGCTGGAACGAAACCCAAAAGACTGTATATAATGAGATGGAGACACACGGTGCCAGCTGGTTCAACGCCACCTCGGATTTGCAACATATATATGTATTATTATGCGTAAGAGAAGACATAAATAATAAAACAACGTGATATCCAGGTGAGAAGTTTTTTTCCAGTGCAACCTGGCACAGTCACGTTGATTTTTGTTGCGGCTTTGCCGGTTTTCTCCAGTTACGAAGTAGAGAAGCACCCCGGTTTCACTGTCATTTTAACCCCAAATTACACTTCAACTACCGGAGGTGCTGTTGCAATTTCAAAAAGCCCGTAAATTGTGCTTTTTTCCCCCCTGCCTGGCCATTCGATGGCTGTCACCCTTGCAGGGCTGACCAGGGTAAGCAGCGTTTGGCCCGTTGGGTTGGTGCCTCGGCGTGGCAGCCCACCGGCCCCGGGCACGCAGGATGCTCCCACCGCCACACCATGGCCCTCCTGGCTGAGAGCACATCCAATATGTGGTTTAAGAGCTCTGGAGAAAGAGTGAGAGAGGAGAAGTGATGAAATCCAGCTCGCAGTCAACGGGATCTTACCCTGCAATGTCGGAGAGGCAAGAAAAATTACCCATCGTATAAGAAATGGCTCACTCTGACGTCTGCCCCGTCCCTCGGAGAGGTTTTGAGAAGTCTATAAACCAGAAGACGGTGGGGAAAGCAGCCCAGAAATATAATGAAATTCTAATATCGGAGCCACCGTGGTGGGAAGAGCAAAGGACAGAGCTTAATGCAAGAAACATGCGCTGAGCCGGCAAAATTCAGGCTGCCAGCATCTCCTGGGGTGGCTGGTGGCGGGGGAAAGGTGCTACTGGCACCAGTAACATTTACCAGGGCGCGGAGGAGGAGTATACGACTGCACCTTTAGCAACCTTTAACTCCTAAATCCATCAGCTCTTGAAAATAAGATAGAGACTCATCGTGTTTTGATAACTCCATGAGAGCCTGTAGACATTATGCTAATTCTCAGGGAGCGCTGTGAAGAATAAGGCCAGGACACCGAAGGCAGGGAGTTTATAATTGCTTTTTAATATATTTCCCGAATTCATTGTGCATGCGCTATCTGTCCCAGGGGCTGAGCTGGCAGAGGGGACAATGTCAGGTGGAATAAATAGGATCTCATAACTTTAGTCATTCTGTATTAAATAGCGTCGAGCAGCACAATAAACAGAGGGACCGGCAAGCACATGCAATAAGGAAATAATTCAAGCACTGTGCATGCAAATCTTTCTCTCTCCGATCACCCTCATTAATCACCTCATGCTCATTTATACACTTAAAGAAGCTATAAACAAAGGCAGAGATGGTTCCTCTCATTATTAGTTTTTTTATTGAGTTAACTTCCAGAATATTTTATAATAATAGTCATGGCTGGTGATGGAGTTGCCTGCTCTAACCCGCTCATAAAGTTCCCCCTGCTCCTCCTGTCCTTTTGTGATATAGGTAGTTATATACAGATTATGAAGCTTATTGAGTAAAAAGAGGGAGACGCGACGGCAGCTCTGTCATTTCTCCTGCCTTTGGCTTATTCGAGGCTCGAGAAGCACCAGGGGGTTCAACATTTCGCTACCAGGACAAAGAAGCCGGGGAAAAGGGAAGGGGGGAGATGGGTGAAGCCCCAAATCCAAATCCAAACAAGTTGCTCGTTTGTGAAAACTCCCTGCAACCTCTATGCATCTTCGGCCTCCCTCAGAAACCAGAAGAAAAACGTGGATGAAAACAAACACACACACCCACACCCACACACCCCCCCAATTCCTTTTGCTGAAAGATGTGGAGCACTCAGGGCCACACCAGGACGATGGCACAGAGATGCCGCGACCCAGTGGTGATGCAGGGACATTTTTCGGACCTGGTGGACACTTTTCTGCCACCTACATCGTTCGAGGAAAGTATTTTTGGATTTTTGGTGACAACTCTGCCTGTGTCAAGTAATGCTGCACGCTCTCCTCCCTCTCCGAAGAGGTCACGGCTCATTTCTTAATTATTAACAGCCGCTGTTATCTGTATTAAGCAAAGCAAAGCCAGCCTGCAATTTAGTTTTAAAAAAAACCACCCAAAACCAAAACCAAAGAGAAGCTGCAGGAGATGCTCTGTCCCTTCGGGGCATCAGGAGAAATAAGGGGATGGAGAAATAAGGGCAGCCCGATGCCGCGGCATCACCTCCCACCCCACCGCGCACCCACCTCCGCCCCCTGGCACGGCTCACTCCCTCCACACTCCCTAAATCCCGGCCAATATATCCTGGAGCGCCTCGTCCAGAACTCTGTCAAGTAAGAAGATTAAGTGATGTTAACTTAGTCTAATATGAGGCTCGGTAATAAATTTCATTAGAAGCTGCTGGAAGCGGGCGACTGTGCGCCGCTGCGGAGTGTCAGGTGGTTGGCAGCGCCAACGTATATCTCAGGGAACTTATCATCTAATTATAAAGGATAAAGCATATTTTTTCAATGTGGTTACATGCGGTAATGAAGCATGCAGAAAGGCACGCAAAGATAGATGGGCACTTTCACTGCTGAAGCTGAAAACTTGCTTAACTTAATAGTCTATTTATTACGTTTATTCCCCAAGCGTACACGGCCCGGCTAATATCTGCCAGTTCATCCCGCGCTGCGCAATTAAAGCTACCGCAGTGTGTTTGCAGCAGGAGGACCCGGCGCGCTCGGGCGCGGGGTTTAACGCCCCGGGAATAAGCGGAGGTTAAAGGCTGGTGCTACAAGGCACTGTGCGGCGCTTTTTCCTTCCCAAAGGCGCCGCTCGAAAAATGAGGTTTTTCCGTTTCTGGCTTTTTTTTGCCCCATTACAGAGGAACCAAGCCACGGTGGGGAGTGTGCTGCTGTGATATACCCATACCGCGCTCCCCCGGGGCATCGCATCCCCATCCAGCGACCGACCCCCGGGGAGGGGGGGACACAGGCATCCTGCTGCACCCCTCCACCCCAAAACGGGAAATTTCTGCGCAAGCTCAAGGAGAAAATTTTGCTGAAAACCATTTTCGACGGAAATTTTGCATCCAGCCCTACTTATCTGCTCTTAATCCATTTGTCACAACAATCGCCGGAAAACTTTTCTCTCCAGCGCCTCCAGAGCTGAGAGAGAGGGATGAAAAGTAAACTTATGCAAGGACAGGGGTTTAAGCATCCCATTAAGATTAACTTATCTGCAGTAATTGACTTAACTAGGGGATTTTTAATGCTTTTCAAGGTTTTTTGGAAGACGGTTTTGCAGCAGACAGCAGTAAAGATGCTCCGAAAAAAAAAATATGTATATAGTGCGCGAAGTCCATAGCTAAGACTTTCTAAGGCAGTGATTCCAGGGGATTTAATAAGAATGTAATTTGTATAATTAACCATTCATCACTGTCAATTTCATTAAATGAATGCCAGAAATATTACCTTCACCAGCACGACCTAACAGGATTGGAATATATTATGTGAAAAATGAACACTTAGCAGGTTTTTTTTTCCTCTCTCTTGCTTTCCCTGCCTGGGCTCCGGCTGTCAGGAGGAGATTTGCAAGGCTGTGAAATAATTTAAAACAGTAGTAAATGAAAACGACTAAAGGAAATGTGTGGATTTTGGTAACTAACCCTCATCATTATATATGAAAGTTCGAGTCAAAATGTTTTCACTCGTTCAAGAGATAAATGACTGGAGGAGCTCCCTTCAGCGGAGCTGCGATGCCGGGGAGCCATCTGCTGAGGTCCCCAAGGCATCTCCGAGAAACGGCTTTTGGGGGGGAAAAAACGCCTTCCCAAAAACTTATTTTTGCTTATTTCTATTTAGGGGGTAGAGGGATTGAACGCCAAAGGGTTCGGAGAAGCAGCGCTGCGAGAGCGTAACGCGCATTCCTCATTCACCTCTGCTGGGTACGGAGCAAACCCCCCTTTATCCTTGATCTCCAAAAAACCCCATTTTTCTCAGGGAATGATAAAGGAAGATTTCCTGGGCAGGTCTCAGAGCTTTCCTGTTGATCAGCCATTAGAGGGCAACATCTCACAAATTCATCCTAACATCAAAACAAAAACCCAATCCAACCCACACCAAAAGAGGATGGGGGGAAGCGACCGTCCAAGAGAAATTATCTCCATTGGAGGCGCGTGGGGAAGGGTTGAGATTTTTACCTTTGGACAAGTTTAATAATCTCTTCAGATGTGAGAAACAGGGAGGAAACGGGAAAGCAAAGTTGGCTTCCCCCCTCCCTCTTTTTTTTCCTGTGGGTTTCTGTGCTTTTGTATCGTTTGAAATGCAAACGAAGATCTTGTGAAAATGTTCATTTAACAGGTCTTGGTGGCTGTGATCACAAGGAAGAGGAAGGAAGCGGTGGAGGAGCAGCTAGACAGACAGATGGGATGCTGGAGAGATGAAAGGATGTTTGCAGACCAAGAAACTGAACGTTTCTAGATGCTTTTTGGGATAAATTCCCCATCAGGGCACAGAGGAGACTTCAGCTTCATTATAATTAAGAGCGAGTAATGAAAATAAACACCAGTGATATTTAAAGAACATGAAACCTCGATGCATCTACAGTATCAGCCTCCTAACGGCGGTGATGAACGGCTGACGGGGAAAATTGATTCCCTCTCTCCCCGCCTTGCGAAAATTTCTAGTTTTCTCATGAAAACAGAAAACTGCCTTTTTTCCCCCCCACCCTTGTTTTTAATAAGACGTAAAGGTTTTGCAGCAGCTGAGTAGCTGGCTCCTGTGTCCCTCCCCACAGAGCTGACGCAGAGACCACGGGAGCAAAGTGTCCCCTCTCTGTCCCCTGCTGTGTCCTGAAAGTCCATGGCTATTTTTCAAGACAATCTCATTTTTTTCTCATTTGCAACAACGGTGTGTTGCTGCTCTCTGGCTTAAAAAAATCCAGAACAAATCAACATTTCAAGTCAAAATGTCAATTCAAAACAAATGTTTTCATTTAATTTCCCGTTCAAATGTCATTGCTGCGAGGTTATTTTTGGTTGGGGGAAGCGAGAGAAGGCTTTGAAAAACATGGACTCTAAATAAAAAAAAATAAGTCCAGGTGAGGCGACTGTTTCCTATTGCATTTCTACGCGTGGTCCCGAGACAAAACCACTCATCCCAAACCCCTTTAGATTTCCCACAGCAAGAGCCAAAATCTTCCCACCAGAAGATGTCCTGGGACTAAGATTTTTCTGCTTGAAGTTTCTTCTGGGGAAAATGTGGCGTTTCCAGCCAGTTTTGCCCGCTAAAAACCACGGTGACGTTGATGGGATGCCCCACAGGGGGACCCTGCTCTCGCTGCAGACCTGAGCCGTTCCTGGGCAGTTCCTGTGGAAACAACTTCACCTTGTCCCACCTTGAAGCAGCATCTTGGACTTTCTCCCCTAAATACATGACCGGGCGCCCTCGGCATTCCTCCAACGCCTCCCTGCAGTGCCTGCACAGCTTCCCATCCAGCTTTCGGAGCCCTCCACCACCTCTTTTGCCTGCAGCACTGTAGACCCAGCCAAGGGCTTGACGGCCAAGTCTACAAAGCGGTCCTACACGACAGCTGGCATCAGCCTGCGGCACAAAGTCGGGTTCAGAGAGTAACTAGCCACATCGCACGTAGGAACCGCGGGTGAGGGGTTTATCTCAGCCATCCCTGTGCTGCCCCATCGTGATGTCCAGAAGACACCAGGGTGCATGTTTGCTCTACAGTGGCTCGACACAAGCCAAGGCCTTGCAGATCCGAGCGGGGAGCCCGTCCTGCCATCTCACCCCCCAGCTGCAGCACTGACCACGAGCCCGTTCGGCCACCAGGCCCGTAACAGCCATCATAATTCACAGCCCTACGCAAGACAGACAGGAGTATCGAGGCTGCTATTAAAATCTTTACAATTTCGCCATTGCAAGAATACACATTGATTTGCAAGACGATGATTATTATTACTATTTTATCTCTGTTTTAAATCCAGGAGGGAAAGCAAAGTGAAGCCAAAGTTGATCGCGTCAGATAAAGCACCCAGGGAAGAGAGAAGCAGAGAGCAAGATGGGATGCAATGTTTATGAGGTCTGTCTTTTTTTGTGTGCGTTCCCGGCTTTTTTTGTGTGCGCTCCTGGCTTCCCATGCCTCTCAGCTGTCAACCCCGGCACACCAACAACCCTTTTGATTAAAGACATCAGGCAAGAGAGAAGTGCTGATGGCAGCTCAGGAGCACCCACAGCATCAGTAGCGTCTCCCCAACCCCAGTCCGGGCATCCCGTGCCATCCCATGCAGCAATTAATATGCATATTAATGATGAAATATCAGGGCTGACCCATGGCGTGGGGAAGGTAACAGCCCTGCCAGCCCCGGCGGGGCTTATGGCGGTGGGGAAGAGCAAGGCTGCATGCGGGGAGGCACCACGCAGCGCTCCGGCATCGCTCATCCTTCCCCGAGGCTAACGCGCGTGGGAGCGACGGAGAAAACTTCGGGATCCTCCCTCTGCCCTGAGCGGGGAGAGAAGCTGCAGTTTCATATTCAGCCGTGAAGGATGGAGCAAGAAATAAATACATAAAGGGACAGGAGAGAAGAATTTATTGCCTGCTAAAGGTGCAGAGCATTTAAATTTGAGAGATAAATAATTTTATTTATGTTGATGCCAAAGTAAAGAAGATACATGACTTTCTTAAGAATAACTCCCGTCTCCTCGGGCTGGTCAATGCTGAAAGGCACGTAATGATTTTTTTATTATTATTTTGATTTTTTTTTCCCCCCTTATACACGAAGATGAATGTGCACTAACGGCATCGTATTGTCACAGCTGTAAATTAGGGGAGCGCGGAGAGATCGTTTCATACCCCTCTCTCCGCCTTCTGAGCTGCCTTGTCAAACTTCTTCCAAACTCGGGCTGCGAGCTACACTTTTTCTTTCTCAGAGAAAATCCCTCTCCCCATTTAAAGACTTTCAATAAATTCTCCTTTTCCCACTTCAAATGTGACATGACGTAAAGGGTTTGGACAGCTAAAGGTTGCCAGCGCTCAGGTGGAATGAGGAAAATGGGGAAAAAAGAGGATGCAGTGGAACCAAGGGCCGGGATGGGGAAATACATTCAGAAAAAGGAAAACAAAAAGCCTGGTGGATTTATCTGACTGGAAGTAGCAACAGTGGGGAGATCTTTCTCCTGCTGGGCTTGGTGATGTCAACAGCTCATTTATGGGCGAACTGGGGGGAAATGACAACAAGCAAACCAACCAGGGTGGGGGGAAAAAACAGAGAGGAGAACAAAATAAATGGGGGGAAAAAAAAAAAAAAAAAAAAGGCTGTGGTTGAAACGATCAGTGGGGCGAACTCATCCTTGACTGCCTCCCTAGCCTTATCTGGCAGCACCACTCATGCATCTAATCGCAATTAAATTGCAGAGAGAGGTTGTAATCCAGCCCTGAAAGAAAGAAGTGAAAACGCAAGCGGCCGGGGGGGGAGGCGAGGGGTGGGGGACGAGCGCCGCGACGCTCTCAGAGCTGCCGGCAGCGTTGGCACGGGCAGGCTGAAGCGGGGAGGTGAGAGGAGATCGCTGCCGGGGGAATTCCCGACCAGGGCTCCCAGTGGCGAGAGGAGGGGTGGGAGAGCTGGAAAGTGCCGTTAAATCCCCGGTCACAGCCTCCGAAGCTTGTTTCCATCAAGGACCGCTTAAAGAGCATCGGGGTTGGTGCGTGAGCATCTCCTTCCCGGCGCGCGGCAGCGGGCGCCGCAGTCTGCTGCGTACGGCAAATAAACAAACGCACCCTCCCACGTTCCCTCTGCACGGCTTGGATGCGAACGGCAGCCGAACGGTGCCAGAGCAAATCACGCCAAAACAAGCCTCGTCTCAAACAAGACGCGGATGGCCGTTTCTCCGCCCGCTTGGAGGGCACCTTTCGCGAGGAGAGGAGGTGCGAACGGCTTTGCAGGGTCTGCCCCTGCCCGCGCTGCTCTCCCTAAAATGTCAGATACCCCAGCGTGTGCCTCCAAGCGATGCCAACACGTCTAATCCCCCCGTCGAAGGAGGCTGGGGAGGTTTTGGGAGGCTGAACCGCTGCTGGAAGTGCCCTTTGCAGCCAACCACCTTCCTTGCCTTTGCAACCCCAGGACTGCCAGCAAAGCACCGAGGGCATCGTCCGCTGCGGTTTCCCGCGCATCCCTCCCGTCCCTTCGGCAGGTAGGGTGAGCAAACGCAGAACAGACGGCTGACAACCGCAAACAGCAGCAGCATCTAAGAAAACCAGCTTGGGAGACTGGGTTGGATAAACCCCTGGCGCTTCTTCCACCACCGGCTCCAGGATGCTCGGGGCATCCCCCCCGGCGAGGGGGTTTTGCACGCAGGGGGTTTGCAGGCAGCGACCCCTTGCACAGGAGCTTCCCAACCAAGAAGGTGGTGAACAAAAGGGTGGACGCAATGGAGAGACGTCGGTTTTTGGTACCACTGCACAACCAGGCAGAGACACTCCGACCTGCAGGAGCCCCAGCACCTCCCCATAGCAAAACCCGCCCTGAAAAGCTGCATTTTGGTTGCTCTGCTCTGTAAAGGAAGGAACAAAAGAGACACGAGGGTCCCTCGCCGCGGCAGCTCGCTGCGAAGGGTAAAAGCTCACCCCTACCCCGCAAACAGCCTTGACCCACAGCCAACTTCATCAACGATGAATTCCCTTCCCAAGTCCTGAATTATTTATTGCGCCCACTTCCCATATTTTATTTGCTGCCCGTGTGTTTTGATGTCAATTTAGACCAGGCAGCTCACTGAATTCTTATTTTATTTCTGTATCTTCCCACATATACATATTTACGGGACAGAAAGGAGTCCCCAGGCTTCAGGTCACCTCCTGAAGTCCGGCTGGGTGTGAAGCAAAGGATTTTGACGGGGCTTTTAAGATATATACACATATAAACATATATACGTATAGCACCAAACCCAGGCTTGTATGTCAAAAACGGTTTTTATTTAAAAGGTGCTGCCATCCCACCTGGCTGTGAGTCTGAAAAAGAGCCAGAGAGAGGAAGGAGGATGCGCTACCGTAGGAAATATTCGGTTATGGGTACGGACTGGCTCCACAAGCACCATCCCCAGCAGTATCGCAGCAGCTGGGTGAAAGTTTTCCCCCAATTTATCTTCTTCTTTCCAAGGGAAAGAAAAGCTGACGTGGGACTTCGTGAATCAACAGAGTACTCTGTTTTCAGATACTTTTTTTTTTTTTTTTTTTCCTAATTCAGAAAACTCAACAAATGGCCAGTGGCAATGTTTTCAAAATGAAGCGGCTGTAACGTGAAAAATAAACTGTTGAGAAATAACCCCTCAATGCTAAAATGAAATGTGCTAACTTGTTTTTTTTTTTTTAAAAAAAAAAAAAAGGAGAAAAAAAAAAGGTGCGAGCCATCCAAAACAATTCCTGTTTAAATCCTCAGCACATCAAATATTGAAAATAAAACCCCCAATCTACACGAAAATAATGATTTGGGCTGAAATAAGTTTGCAATTAGCCATTCCCTTTGCTGCTGGCCTTGGGAGCCGCCTGCCCTCCCCGCTCCCCACTGCTACCAAACATGCTTGAAAATGCCCCTGGCGAGCTGGAGAAACCCAGAAATTGCCAGATCTCAGCCCAAATCAGCCTCCTGAGGGCTGATTTCCCAGCGAAACCCCGCGTTGCATCCCCGGGTATCCCCACACATATGGGGAGAGCTCTGCACCACCCCTGCGAAAGCCCCATCAGCATCTTCCCCCTCCTCCTAAAAATCAGGGGACGTTTTCGCGACGCTGGGGAAGTCCGAACACGCGCGAAGCCGTGATTTGGGCAAAACAGCAAACGGCCGAGGATGGAAACAGCATCGCCAGCGTAAAAACTCCTCCACGGAGCGCAGATGGGAGGGAGAGGGTAATCTTCTGGAAAAGCCTCTAATTGTCTGCCCACACTAATAATTTCAGCGAGCGCTTCCCCCCCCCATACCCCTCCCCGCGTATAATTACACCGCTCCATCTGTCTATCAGCAGGTTTTTTACAGCTCCTTACGGCAGCCGGGCTCTCATCCTCGCAGCCAGACGAGGGTTTTGGGGTTGGATTTTTTTTCTTTTTTTTGAAGATTTAAGGATGCTTCTGACACTCGTCCTAAAGACAAGGCTCCGGGGAGAGCAAATCCCTCTCCCAGGCTGGCAAAGGCTCTATTAAAAAAAAAGTCGTATAACGGCTACGAGCTCCGTTACGGTGCCAAAGCAGGCGGGGCGGAGGGGGCTGGTTGGTTTTCAGCAGTGTGCTGTTGCTTTTGGGTTGGTTTTTGTGTTATGGTTTTTTTTTTTTTTTTCTTTTTTTTTTTCTTTAGGAAACCCTCCATTTTTAATTCGGTCCCAGTAAATTTGGCCGCTCTACAACAGCTACGCGCCACTGGCTGTTGCGTGAGGTGAGATAAAAACACACATGGGAGTGCTGGAGCTTTATAGGTGTAAAGCAGAGTTGTGCAGGAGGGTTATTTTGCAGGAACGCTGCGGTTGGGTTTATTTCCCCCCCCTTTTCCTGCCCCTTTCCAACGACAAGGAGATGAGGATGCTCTAAGCAGGGCGGTTTGGCACCGTGGGCTCGCCTCCAGCCCCTCTGCCGCGAGAAACGCAGGCGAGGTGGGAAATCGCGGGGCTCGACGCAGCTCTGCAAACCCACAAACTGCCGGCAAAACCCAGCAGAGAGGGTTCAAATCCACCGCGGTTAGAGATAACCCAACAAAGGCCACATTCATCCCAAAAGAGCCTTTGAAAGCAGCGTCGGGGTGCCTCTTTGCAAGCAAAATAAATATATGAAAAATACATTCGTATATATAAACCCGCACCGCACCGAGCATAAAAGGGCTGTTTGAACAAGGTAGCTATAGTTAAATTATCTCCACGCATTTCAATCATTTTGCAACATCAAGGCTCATTTTTCAATATCATGGTCCTTTTGACGATAAATGAATTGCATGATTTGTGGCGGGTTTTTATTTTTTATTTATTTTTTTTTAATTTTTTTTTTTTTTAGACTCCCTTTCAAGAGGAATTTCTGGATGAGGCATGTCAAAAGCTATCCGTCCGTCTACCCACCCCAAACACTGAGATGTCACCTTGCAATACGCCGGCACGCCGGGCCGGCCTGCTTGCCGTCGGGGAGGGGGAAAGAAGATAAAAAGCCCAGGAAAGGCAAATTCCGCTAGAAATTATCCTGTGCCCCAATAAACGCTATTAGGCTGAGCTGACAAGGCAAACCTGCCGAGCCCAGGTGGGGTGATGAATTGGGGTGGATTGCTTCAAATCCATGCAGAGGTTTTTGGCAAGCACAAGCTGAGCGGCGGTACCCGAGCAGCGCATCCTCCCGTGGGGCAGGAGCGTCTTCCCGCCAGGGCTCAGCGATCGATAGGTGTGCGCCAAAATCTGGTCCCTCTTTTTTTTCCCCAAACCGCCTTGGCTGAATCAGTGCAATAACATTGTGGCTGCTGTGTGACAGCTGGGGGGATAAAGCATGGCAATAAGTTGGTTTGAAGATGTCCAGAAAAAGAACAGGACTAGAATAGAATACCATTTTAACCAACTTTGCTTCGAACGAAACTTTCCAGAATCTGCTCATTTTCCTCCCAAAGGTGACCACACTCCCATCAAGGCTGCACTGACACGATGACTTGACAGAGTCCCCCGTGACTGGGCTTTTTGAGGGCCTTCTTTTCATCCAAATCAGTTTATTGAAGCTTTTTTCTTTTTCTTTCCTGGGATACCAAACTTCAGAAGGGATTCTCTTAATCCGTGCAACTAACTGGATGCAACAGCTCTCGCCGACTATCAATAATAACCCAGGCTCCAGTGATCTAATGATACTGTGATCTAACGCGTTCTGCTAGCAACGCCCAGGAGCTCCCAAAGTTTTGGGGATGGTCAAGACTCTTTCTAGAGATGCCAGCTCATTCCTCCCCTTGATTTGGACTCCTTTGAAGCTGGGTTAGACCCCAACTCTCTCATTTTTGGATAACCTCACAAAATACCATCTACCTCCCGACTCTCTCACCAGGGTCGGAGGGGGCCCATTAACCTACCGCTGCCTTGATGCACTTTAGCATCGCTCTCTGCAGCTCTGCGATGCCGCTCATGCAAAGCAAAACAGACTCTGAGATATAAATTACCTGTGTATGCTCTCGGCCTCCTGGAGTAGTCCTTGCGTAAGCAGGAATACACATCGCTTCGGCACATAGAGTCGGGCGTGGGGGAAATAAAGTGTATTTTACACCAGGGTAAGAGGTGATTGATCACACAATCATAGAATGGTTTGGGTTGGAAGCGACCTTGAAGATCATCCAGGTCCAACCCCTGCCCCGGGCAGGGACACCTCCCACCAGCCCAGGGTGCTCCAAGCCCCGTCCAACCTGGCCTTGGACACCTCCAGGGATGGGGCAGCCACAGCTTCTCGGGGCAGCCTGCGCCAGGGGCTCACCACCCTCACAGTCAAGAACTTCTTCCTCATATCTCATCTAAATCTGCCCTCTTCCAGCTTAAAACCGTTCCCTCTCATCCTATGGCTCCCCTCCCTGATCCAGAGTCCCCCCCAGCTCTCCTGGAGCCCCTTTAGGCACTGGAAGGGGCTCTGAGGTCTCCGCGGAGCCTTCTCCTCTCCAGGCTGAACCCCCCCTCTCCCAGCCTGTCCTCCCCGCAGAGGGGCTCAGCCCTCGCAGCATCTCCGGGCCCTCCTCTGGCCCCGCTCCAACAGCTCCGTGTCCTTCTGCTGTTGGGCCCCCCCCGAGCTGGAGGCAGCGCTGCAGGGGGGGCTCCCCAGAGCGCAGCAGAGGGGCACAATCCCCCCCTCGCCCCGCTGGCCACGCTGCTTTTCCCCTTGGGTTGGAGATATTGGGATTGCAGCACGTCTTCCCCCTTGACAGCACCCCAAGGACAACCCTGCCCCGCTCGCCCCGTGCCCAGCACTTCTTGAAGGGAGCCTCAGAGCACATCCCGCCGATGTTGGGTTTCACAACTGCAAATACATCAAAGGAGATGGAGGGAAACATCCATGACCTCCACCGTCTTCCAGAGCAAGATGCAGGCAAGCGCTCTGAAATTTGAGAGGCAGCTGAAACGACCATCACTTGAGGCTCTGGATCCTCTGCCCCGGGCGGCAACCTCTGTCCTGTGCCTCTGAAGCCGTGAACTACACTCTCCTCACGCCCACGCGTCTCCCCAGCCCGTAAAGAGATATATGTTTATCCCTACAGTCGCCAGGTTTTTGCCTTCCTCCCTTGATAATGTTTATCCCATTTTCTCCTGGCAAATTGCAGTGCTGCCTTGCTTTTGAAAGGAACTAAATGAGCCTGTGAAGTCAAGCATTGGAGAGTATCAAAAAGTCTGAAATAAATAATATCAGAATAATGATCCTCTAATAGCACAGATTGTTTGTTGCTGTCGGTTACTTTTTCTTTTTCCCCCCTCCTGTTGTTGTTTGTGCTAAAAGAGCACCCGGTTGGGATCCTTGTTTCCTTTTTAAAAGCTGCAGTAAAAGGGGAAGTAATTAAATTTCGATTAAAGCCAGCAGTTGCTCCCCTGCCCGGCCTCCCATTTCCTTGGCAAGGCGAAAATGTACCCAACGCCGACGTTTTCAAAAGACGAGGCTGACCCTGGAGGAACCGAACTGTCTGGATAATGGAGTAGGGAGCCGTTGGCCTTCGCATCAGCATCACAAAACTTCAGCCAGAGCAATCGCCGCAGCTTTTTGCGCAGCTCGTGCTTCTCTCCACACGGTCCCACGGTCTTGCGGATGCTCGGAAGGATTTTTATTTTTCCCCTCCTGTGGGCTGCCAGCACCGCGCTAGCAACTCTTCCCACTGCGAAATGTGATTTCTAATAAATAATGAAGTGAAAGGTGAGGCTGGTAACTCCCTCCCTGATTTGGGGGAGGAGGATGCTCGGCGGCAGCGGCTGCCCTGGGATGCACACGGGGGCCGGTACCAGGCAAAGAGCTCTCCCCAGCGCACCAGCTTTCCTCACGGAAAGGGAATGAGCCCTTAAAGCTCCCGTTAGCATCAGCGTGGATAGGCGCTCAGGGAAATCGTTCCTTAAGTGGCACTCTCGATGAATAACCATCACCTTTCGTATTTATTAAGGCACAGCCTCCTCCGTCTACGCTTGGAGACGCGCGCTGGGAACTCCCACCGCACCAAGGAAAGGCAGTGCGGAAAAAAAAAAAAAAACACATGTAATTAAGTGTCTCAAGTAAAGAGTTGATTTAGATTTAATAAGAATGTTATTCTAAGTCAAACAAATGCCAATTGATTATTAAGAACCTCATTACTGGAGTGTAACACCTGTCACCGCCAGGTTTTTTTTCTTCTTTTTTAGCTGCAGACTTGTTAAATCTCAATAAATACCCTCTTAATAATTAATTAGCATTTAATTAATAGACAATAACCATTGAGAAAGGTTGGTGTACCCTTCCGTATTGAGCAGGAGCTGCTTGGGAGCTGAGACGTGAAACAGAACCCGAGGACCTGTCTGCGGCGGAAAGACTTGCATTCGACATCTCGGTCCGCAAACCGCCGAGCACCCACTGGTGCTGCTAAACCCAGCGCAGGAGGATGGTTTGACGCAGCCCTTCGGACCAGACCCTCCACCTGAGACGCCCCAGCGGACGCAGCTGACATTTTCGTACTCGGCAGCGCCTCTCCCGGGCACAGACAGCTCCGGAGATGCCGGAATGCCTCAACGCAACCTTGCCCAATTTTCCCCGGCTTGAGGAACTAAAACCACAGCAGCCGAAAATACGCAATTGAAAACCCCCAAGGAATTCGGGAGATTTGTTTTGATGCTTGAAGAAAAAGTAACAGGGGGGGGCTTTTTCCCTCTTTAGTTTACTTTTCATTTCAGATTATCCCTCACTCTTAGCGAAACCTGTACACAAACACTCATTGCGAAGAGGGAACATTTCATCCGGGAGTCAAGCAAAACATTGCATTTGATCTCAACCTCTTTCTTTCTTTTTTTTTTTTTTTTTTTTTCTTCTTTTGACTGTTTTGCTGAAAATCACAAAGCATTTTCCTTAGGCTCAACCCAAGGCAAATTGCTCCCTAACCCCATCCCCGGGTGTTCCTACAACCTCCAGTAACCCGCAAGGCAGTTACGCACACAACTGCTTTGCCCTCTTCCTAGGTGCCCTTTAACTCCACGCCTCGTTTGGCAGAAGCCAAATTCACCCGGGGTTCAACACCACTGCCGAAAACGTGGGTTCATCACCTCCTTCCTCCCTCCCCGGCGGGATAACAGAGGGTCGCTTTGTGGATCAAGCCGTATTTAAAGGGCAGCTCCAGCAAGAGCGTGCAAGGCAGCTCGCTGCTGCAGAACGTGGACGTTTAATGCCAGCTACAAGTCGCATCCCACCGGGCTCTCCGGCTGTCCCACCACGTCGATCGGGCACAGGCACTGCATCCTTAAGAGACACAGAGGCGATGGGGGAACCCATTTGCCCCCCATGGATAAACCCCCCCTCTCCTTTGCTTTCCCAAGAGTGCATGACCCTTGTAGGCTGGTCTACAGCAAGCCCCGGGGTTTCACCCTTGCGTTCAAAAGGGCAGTAGCACCTGTAAGCCATGGGAACGCAGCAGCTCCCCAAAAGCCTAACATACGTATAAGCAACAATAGGGAGGGTGAAAAGGTTGTGCATGCAAAATGTACCCCCACGCGCATGTGAAACGCTCCTGCTGCCCAAGGAAGAGTGCTGCTGCATGTCTGCAACACCACGCACCAGCCCCAAAACACCTGGGGGGTTCAGCTCCTTCCCTGGGATGGATGGGGTTTTCCCAACCTTCCTGGAGCGATGGTTCGCTCCACCGAGCCAGGGTCCCACCGGCTCCCCGGGCAGATACAGGACCTCGGTGCTGGGTGGAGATGCCCTCAAAGCCTTTGTACCCAGCCCGTTCCCCATCCGGCCAACAGGTACCCGCGTGGATTTGGCCAGCCAAGGGTTACCTTGTTATTTCCTTCCTGATTTATGTAAACTCCTGCACCGCATCCTAATAAGAAATCAGTTCCTGTCATCATCTTTATTTCTTATTCCAAGCTGCAACACTAAAACACTTCACGGTGATTACAAATAGCAAAGTTATTTTTTGCCAAGCCTTCGCATCAGAACTTAATAGCATGGTGTAATGCCACCCCGTGCTGATGTGTGGCATATTTAATATCCATCTTTCTTAGAAATAACAGTGTTCTGAAATTAGAAGGGACTTTAGCAGCGAAATAATTAATGTGGATAACCATCATAAATGCCACAAATGGAACAAATACAGATGGCAGTGAACCATGATTGCTAATACTCTAACCTGTTGTGACAGAACTTAAAAAATTGAAACCCTTTATCCCAAAGGCTGGTGGGGGGAAAAAGAAAAAAAAAAAAAAAAAGAAAGAAAAGAAGGGGGTTACTCTAATTGCATCGTCCCTTCTCGTTATCAGCCACCCAGCCTGCGAGGCGCATGTGTTACCTGTGCTCCCAAGCCTGCTGGACCCCATTAGCATCACGCTCTCATTAGAGGCAGGTTTATCAGCGCGAGGGTATTTGTGGGTTAGGATTAGATGGGAGCAGCGGAGACTCAGCCCAGCTTCGCACCTGGACTTGTCGACGCAGAAATGGCCAATCCAGCCAGTATTAAACTGAACCCAATCCAGAGAGCCCTTTTTGGGTGGTTTTTTTTTGAGAGAAAGCCTTGCAGCGTGCCCTCGTCACCTCTTCTTTTGCTCTCATCACCTCTTCCTTCGGGAAAGCATCCCTTCTTCCATCTATTTGTTGGTGCTCTTTGAGCCGGGTACCTTTTGGCTCTGAGCAGGTGCTGCTCCGAGCCTTTAAAGTGCTTTAAAAGATGAGATTATAGCTAAAATGAGAGGAACCGGCCCCTTTATCAATAGGGGAGCTGCGACTGGCACCTTGGAGGGACCCTGAGCAGCGGGAGGGGATGCACAGCCCATCCGCCTGCCAACAGGAGGGTCACAGGCTGCAGGACACCTCGTTTTAGCACTGTCTAGCGCTGGCGTTTTCACTCCTTCCCCTGAGACTTTACTTCTTCCTTTCAATTATCTCTGGAAAATCAGTAGCGAGGGAGTTGAAGGATTTTTATTTTTTTTTTCCCCCTCAGTGACCCCACGCTGTGCAAAACCGACGCCGACCGCTTTCTTGGGCTGGGGACTCAAGGACGGTCGGCGGCTCGGTCCTCGCCCCAGCGCATCGCCTCGCACGGGGCAGCGCATTAGACGCGGTGCAATGCCACATCGCGCCCGCAGCGCTCCCAGGCAAGTGCGTTAATGCCACGCTTGGGTAAGTCCTTCAGGTTCAATTCCTCCTCACCCAATGCACCGAAGGAGGGGAGGGAGGCTGTCGGGGTGCGGGTTAACGGGGGACCTTGAGTTTGCCGAGTGTCTCTGAGATAGGCGGCGTGAAGTCCAAGGCTGCACAAGGCTCGACTCCCCAGTCCCTGAAACACGGTCACCGAACGGCACGTTACACTCCAGCAGCACCACCGCGACTACATGAATGCTCAAGAAATAAGTGATATGACAAAAAACCCGTCTTGCAAAGTCCTCTTTGCCCAACACTGCCCAGACAACAGCAGCTCGCATCCTCTGGTACATCTCCCAAAGCTCATACTCAAGCAGCTCCAAGACTCGGACTTGCATTGCTGCAGCACGGACGTGACCTTGTTTCAATCCCAAGAGCAGCAAGGCCACGGCAGCGCGGACCCTGCTCTGCATCGCCAGTACCCGCTCAACATCAGACATTGGGTCCCATGTGGATGGGAACAGTCTTTTTCCAGTGGTGCCCAGCGACAGGACAAGAGGGAACGGGCACAAACTTGACCATAGGAAGTTCCATCTCAACGTGAGGAGGGACTTCTCTCCTGTGCGGGTGGCAGAGCAGTGGCACAGCTGCCCAGAGAGGGGGGGGAGTCTCCCACTCTGGAGCCATCCCAACCCCGCCTGGACGCCGTCCTGTGCCACTGCTGGAGGTGCCCCTGCTGTGGCAGGGGGTTGGGCTGGGGGAGCTCCAGAGGGCCCTGCCAACCCCCACCACTCTGGGATTCTGGGATTTCAAGATCAAACACTGCTCAATGAGTCTGGATGTTCACCTGCAGAAACCCAACCTCCGATGGACGTAATGTTTCAAATTCCCCTAAAACTCCTTTTCTTTCCCGCCCTGGGCAAGGTGGGGGCTTTGCAGCCGGTAGCAGCCCACTGGGTCAGGGTGACGCAGAGGGTTTCAGACAGCTCTGAAAGTCAGCTCCGGCTGAATTTTGTGGTCCTCTTGCGGCGCTGCAGCACAGCCTGCTTCCCTCACCCCACAAAAGAAGAGGGCAGGTGTTTTTACACCTAGCCCGTCCTGCAAAAGGAGCCCGGTCCGCTCGCCCAGCCCTTGGAAAGCAAGCAAGCAAGTGAAAAAGCAAGCGCCAAAGTAAAAGCCGAAGCAGAAAGTGATTTTCCTAACTCGCTCGCCTAACGGACGGGATGCGAAGCGAGCTAGCTGGCAGATGGGTACCCTACGGGTACACCGGTTTGTCACTCCCTATAAGGTACCGCAGAGAAACCGCTGCGCATCTTCCCTCCCTCCGCACGGGAGAGAGAAGAGGAATAACCCACGCAAAATTTCGGCAGCCTCTTCCCTCCAGAGAGGGAAGCAGGGCCGTCCTCCCGCCCGCTGCGGCCTCAGGAGCATCCCTTCCCTCCTGGCTTCCGGAGAGTTGCCGCGTTCCTCGTTAAACTCTCTGCACACAGCGAACGGGGGAGAGCGGAGCTGGCCAAGGGTTATTTATTGTGCCAGCGTGAAGTCATTGAGGCAGGAGGCGAGTGCGAAGCGTGACATCTTGTGATGTATGGGTTAGGACAGCTTGGTGCTGAGAATGCCATGAAGTATTAATCTCAAGGAGATGCTACTGAACTCAAGAGAGACTTAACATCAGCACTGAGAGATCAAAGATATGATATCTCTGGCAGAGCGCGCTATCAGAAGTGATCATAAGAAAAACAAAGGGGTCATTTTAGTGCCTTCTGCATTAGCAGAGTGACTCGTAGCCTCCGGGCAGAGGCAAACAGCAATTTTTTCCCGAACCGAAGCAACGTGCACATGGGATTTTTTGACATTTCTTTACATCTCATTGTGGGCTGCCAATAAACGGAGGCATAATAACGTCAAATCGGTTTTCCTTCGTAACTCGTGAGCTGCCCTCGGTATTTTTTTCCCCTTTCAGAGCTTTCCAGACAGCCCACGATACAAACTCTTAAGACCTCTAAACGCCAAACTTCAGCAGTAAACGAATGCTTAAGCATCTAGGTCAAAACAACATCTGCATGCCGGGAAAATCCTGATAGGAGGCTTTCAGCCACGCGATTTGCAATGGGGGAAAAAAGGGAAATCCTGTCCTCGCTAAACCTACGATCGCTTTGAGAAAGGGCTTCGTGTGGTATTGAATTTTCACCTACACATCAAAGAAAATTGATTATGTTTAGAGCCAGCTATTTCCAAAATAAAATCGTGCTTTTCTCTGTTGAGGGGTAAGGAGTTTGGCGAAGAAAGTGAAAATTTGCTCTCCTGCTTTCCCGGCTGTCGCCCCAAAAAGCCCCGAGCTCTCAGCCTCAGCCCTCTGCCCCTCCAGCTGAAGAGGGAGAGGGAGCAGGTCTGCAGCCCCCCTCCCAAACCCTTGCACCGGCGATATTTGGGCATTGCTTGCGAGTGGGTTCAGCCCATCGCTGGAGATGCATTTGAAATGCCGCTCTTGCTGGGATGGTAAACGTGCAGCAGTGGGGAGAGGTCTTTGGTCCGGGTAACACTTGTCCTTAGGAGATGGGACCAACCTGCCTTGAACTTGGGTTGCTCTACGTGGCTGCTGATGGACGGTGCCTCAGTTTCCCCATATATAAAGCAGTGGTTTATGCTCTCCTCTAAACAGCGGCTTAGGAGCTGCAGCACAGAAGGACGCAAAAGAGTTTGCTACTGCTATGAGACGACTGGGAAGTCTGGAAACCTAAAACTCCTGGAAAACCAAACCTTGTGGGAAGTTAAACCTTCATGCAGTCTCCCAGAAAGGACCTCCCAGGGTGGAAATAACCAAAAAGCCTCTTATGGAAATACACAGTCAAGTGAAACAATACTCCACCCGGAATTTTCCTGTTCGGCCCCTCACGCTCCATCCCCCTTCCCAGTGCCGCCCAGGACACCCCGCTCCGACCGCACGCACCCGCTGCGGCGCGGGGTGAAGGCGGGCGCTATCTCTCCGCAGTCTGCCTCTTAATTCCCCTATTCCGTCTGTAGCTGCCTGAACTTTCAGGGGGTCACTTCCCAATGCTTTTTAATTGCTTCCATTAGGTAACACCGTGCCCTGAAGGCGAGTCGGGGAAATCCTCTGTAAATCACAGTATTACCAGGACTAAGGAGAATTCGTCCTCCCCAAGGACAGAGCTATTGTAGTCCTTGTACAGGCAAGGGCAAATGGCACGGGGAATAATTAAAAGATTTGCTCTATAGCCCAAAGGTGTTCAACGCAGGAGTCAAGACAAATCTGACACTGATTTCTGGCCCTTAATTCAAACCGTGCTGCTCTGCGGATGGCGAGCAGAGCCGGGGAGGGAAGGTGCTGCGTCGTCTCCCGTCTCGGGGAAGGAGCGAGGCCCCCACTATGCTGCCGCTCAGCTTCTTTTGCACGGCCTCGGTCCTGACCTGAGTTTTCCAATTACGCGACGGGTCCTCCGCTATACTCAGGCGCTCGGCGTGGGGGTCACACGTGGGGAGCGAGCGTGCTCCGGACTCGGAACGCATCAGCAGCCATCACCAACGGGCGGCTGCAAGCAAAGGGGAGCTCCAGAAAGCAGCACCGATGGTGACATGTGCTGGAGGATCCTAAGCAAGAACGCACGAGAACCTGACCTGGGTCATTTAAAACTGATGAGGGCAGAGCCTGGGGAAGAAGCCGGCGGGATGCAGCCAGGGATTGGCCGTAGGGACCAAAATCATGGAAGCCCTCGCCACTGAATGTATAGGGGTGCAGGCCCACCGTGGGGCTGAAGGAAAACCCTACACACGCCTGGCAAAAGAAGAGGCTCCGTCCTCGCTCACTTTCAGGATCTCTCTCTCCTGAAGTCTCCCTGGAAAGAAACCTGCTCTTCTGGCAAGATCCAAGCTCTCATCAGCTTCCTTATGCCAACAGCCAAGCACGAGTCTGGTGGCCTCCTGGATTGTCACATACCATAAAGTCTGAATCATTGCTGTTCTGCTTCCATCGTCGTTAATATTCTTAAAAGGTTCCTGGAAACACATTTATACATGGCTACATGAGCTGTTTCTGCATTGACTTGCAATTTAAATGCGAGTTTTAGCCAGGCTTTTGATGTGCTGTTTACTTTAATTATTGTTCTACCCCTGTCCGTGTCTTGCCACGATGTCGTTTAATATTTTATACATTTCCCCAACTCCCCTTTCCGTCCCCAGCGTGCGCAACTCCGCGTCTTCCCCCGCCTCCTCCCCACCCCCGCAACTTGCACTTCTAACTTTTCAGGGGCCGGCTGTAAACGAGATGTGGCATGTCGCTGAGATTGTCCTCCCGTGGTGATTGCAGAGGGGGATAAATAAACCAGTAAACAGATGCTTCCCAAGCTGGCATGGGGAGCAGATACCGACTACACGCAGAGGCCGACCGGCAGATGCGCGGCTCCTCGTGCTGGCAAAGGCAGGTAACTCCGCAGCCAAAGGGATGCGGGGGGGGGGGAAAAAAAGGCGTCCACTCCCCATGCATCTTTCAAGGATGCGTTGGAAAAACGCAGGAAATCTGCTTTGCTCCTTGTGCCTGGCAGCAGCTCTGCGTTACCACATTGCTCCAGCCAGGCAGACACGCAACTAGTTGACATACGAGGTGCCAGAAGATGGCACTCAAGAATGCACAGCTATATTGCCTGGGTTTGCCAGCCCAGTAAAGCTGACGATGTCTCCCTCTGGCTGCTTTTATATCAGCTCATTACACTAGGAAAACTTTGGTCTGGGTTCTGCCCGTTGCTAGCATTAGGGTTGTTAATTAGATATTCTTCCTTCGTTCTTTAATGGCCAATCTAGAAGACGTCTTCCTGGGCAGGTGTGAGGGGGATGTGAGTGTCTCCGCTCAGCTCATTTCGGAGCTGCCCAGATGTGAGCCAGGGCTGGACCAGGAGCCGTGTAGGACCATTAAGTGTCCTCAGGCAGAGCATCACGCTAACGTGGCAGAGGAGACCTGACAATCTTGAAGAGCAGACACAAGTCTCCATGTCCACCTGCATCCCTCCACTTAGGCGCGCTGGACACCCATCCCTCTTGGCCAAAGCAGATCTGGCACATTTGGATTATATCTTGAAGACTCACCTGGCTGCATCAAGACGCGGGTCTGAATGTCTCATGCAAGAGACGAGCCCCGGTACCCTCAAGATGGGCTATCTTGGAGGGGTTGGGAAAGGAAGGAGGCAGAGGGAGGTGGAAAGTCACGGTGCCGTATGTGGGGCAGACACAGACCCCTGCACATGCCCTCATCACTAAATCTCCCTTTGGCAGGGAGGGACAAAGTCTCTCCCTGCCATTTCCCACTCTTCGCCTTCCGCAGTGAGACCGCAAACCAAACGAGCTGAGGGACCCTAAACCACGGGGCAAAAAGGGACCCGCGCTGAGCCACGAAACCCCCCGACCTCGACAGTCACCGTAAATTTGCTGGGGAAGAGCGAGGTGCAGCGCAAAGTACGGGAGGCAGCCGAAGGGCAAGGCAGAAAAGAGCTAAAAAAAGACTGATGGCGCAACGAACCTCAGAGCGTCCTGCACTGCCGGCCTGTTGGGGCCAGCGCTTTGTTCACACCTAATACAGGCTCCAGGCCACGGCCGGCTGAGCAATCAATAACGCTGCAACGCAACGGAAGGCTAAAAAGTCTTGAGGGACAGAAAACCGATGCTGAACTGCAGGTAACATGTACTAAAGGGAGGCGGCGAGGCTCTGCCCAGGCAGCTGTCGTACCACGACGGCCCGAGGAGAAACTGAAATTACTCACCGCAAGACACCCTCCTCCTTCTCCGCTTCTTCTGGGGGAAATTGCTGCCGGGGAACCAGACTCCAGTTCCAAGCTGTCACTGCTCTGCTGGGCTGCCACGCCAGATGTGGCTCCCCCAGATTTTGGAAGCACAAAATCTTTCTCCAGGCTGAGGTAAACACGCCCTTGGAGCAATACCAACGCACCCGGGATGCTCCAAGCCTTGCGCGAGCTCACCACGAGCTATAAAGCAAAGCCCAAACTCCGCTGATCCTGGTACTTGACGGGAGGACCACCTAGCAGGAGCCACGGAGCCAGAGGCCAAAGGAAATCAATGGGCTGGAAAGGTCTATTCAGCCCCGTGGTTACAGCTGCGGTGGAAAGGAAGGAGGGAACAGAAATACAAGGAACTTCGCAGCAAATCAGGGCTGATGTCCAACCGGCCCACCATCGGCAGCAGAACAGCAGGAGGCTGGAGCATCATCTCCAGATGCAGGAGGGAGACAACGACCTTGACCCCTCTGCTCTCAGCTTGACCTCCAAAACCTCTACCGTTTTCTAGATGAGGTGGAGCAGCGTTTTGGGTTTTTCCTCACTCAGTAAACCAATTTCCTCACTTCTCCTTTACTCAAGGGCTCTCCTTACCTTGCTCCGGAGTGTGCCACATGTGCGTGACTTGCTCTGCCCAGGCAAGGGGAAGCTGGGCTCCCGCTCTGCCTTCATCACGCGTGCCCGCGATCCCGCTCGGTAATTCTTGGAGCACCAAGTGAATTAATTTATCACTCAATGAAATTGCACCGAGCATTAATGAAGCCATTTAGTATTCACGCAGAACTTCTCTCTCCATTTCCACAAGTGCTCCACTGTAGTTCAGCATTTGTTGGGCAGTAATTAATGGTACTTAATCCTTAAATCCTTAAATTGTTTCTAATTTGGTAAGCAGCAGAGTTGCAGCAATCCATCTCGTTGCTGCATTTCTGTAGGGTTGTTTGAGACCCTCCTCTGGGTTCACCGGAACGTACAGGCACTCGCCAGAGGCTGTGCCAGGGAAGGAGGGCTCTAACCTTCTCTCACGTCTGGCGGTGACTTGCTGAAAAATGACTTCATCTCTTTTACACCTGTTCCCCCATTTGTGTAACTAAGGAAAAATGCTTATTTTCCCTCGCGAGGGTTAGTCGATAGCACAAAGAGCTCCTAAAGCAAAGTAATCAATGTCTGGGAGAGTGGAGGTTTTCATCTTTTGCTCTCAAACGCACGCACAGAGGAAGCTGAGGGACACTGAGGCACAAAGCAGTAAAACGGCTCCGTAAGACAACAGGAGCCTTTCACTCCTTGCTTCGCACGCAGAAAGCGCTGCCTGTTCATCACGAGATGAAGCAAAACTTTGCTGCTCTTTGCATATCTGATGGAAGTTCAGAGCGCATCTCCGCGCAGCCACAGAAATAAATACGTCCTCCTAGAGCCGGCAAACACGCTCCCCCAATACGCAAGCGTACGCAAAAGCCGCGTCCTTTTATTTCCCGGTGTTTTTCTTTGAAGACAACCAAAGTATCACGTCGAACGGCACAGCAGAACTAATAGCGAGAGAAGCGGCTGCCTGCGAATGCAGCAATCAAAGGGCCGTCAGGACGGTCTCCAGCCCCCACCTCCCCCGGGACAGCAGCAGGTACGCGGCAGCAGCCTCCACAGGTATTTGTTTAACCTGCTCTTAATGAAGCTGCCAAGGAAGGAGAGGCCGTAACACCCCCCATCACCTGTTCCCATGCCCCACCACCCCAGCAGAAGGGGGGTTTTCTCCCATTCACAGCCAACATCAATTTTTCTTGCCGAAGCCAAGCGGATTTCTTCTCATCTCACTGCTCTGAATAGAAGACAACTGTTCGGCATCTTATCTGTAACAACCTCTTTCCTTGAAGGACGTCATCCCTTATTTTCTAGATCAGCAACCCCCAACCCTCTCAGCTTCTCCTCGTTGGCAGCTTTCAAAAAAAACCCTGTCTTTTCTGGACAGGCTTTGTGTTTATCCTGCCCTGCAATGCCCCAGCTTACCACCCCTCTAAAGATTTGACCACACTCTTGTGCTAGTTTCCCCAAACAATTACCAAATATTTGGGGGTTCTGGTTTGTTTGGTTTTCGAAACAGTAAGCAGGGGAAAGAAAAACAAAAGGGGAGGGGAAATACCAATAAATCTCCCAGCATTTACTCATAAAGCTGAGCCAGAGAAGTAGAAACTTCCCTTTATCACCCCCTTTTTCTGGCCGTATCCACCCTAATCCTGACCCCACCGTTAGGTGGGAGGAAAAAGATGGTATTAAGACAGATTACGGACATACGTAGAGACAAAACCACAAAGCTGAGGACCACATCTTTTAGTTGCCTGTGCCAAATCCGCAGCCCTTTGTAAGTCCCTACTATGGGAATTAGATGGAGAAATGCAGACTCATTTCTTGCACAGACTCTTTCAGCAGAGGTAACCTCCAGCAAGGGATATGAAAAGGTCTCTGGTTTGCAGTCGCTGAGGGGATTGGATGAGAAGAAGCGCTTACAACATTTTTTGACACTGCACTTTGATCAATTTGACGGATTTAATATTACAGAAATATTTCATTTTTCAATGCGGATGGGAGAGGAAAAAAAAATCTAATCATCCATCCAGCAGGCCTCTGTATTTGTCATAATTCACTGGAAAGAAAAGAAAAAAAATAAAATCCCCCCCCCAAACCTCTGATTTAAAATCCAACTTAACCCGAGGTAATTTCCATCATTAGTTCAAACCGCGCGATCTTCACTCTCTCCTTATTTTTAAAGCCATTGTTCTGTTTTTTTCAAGGTATTATTTAACCAAAGCAGCATCTAATTGTGTTTTCTCTCCGCATTCATTTTTAAGGAGGTAATGAACTCTACGGGGGAAACAGCACAATTGATTAATGCCGGGGAAGGCAGATGGGGCAGAATCCAAGGCACGGAATAAAATATGTTTTCATAAATACAAATGCAAAGGAAGAAAAGGAGCCACCTCGAGAACATCGGGGAGAAGTTTCCACCTGCCACCTCCGCAAGGTGACACCGAGTCTTTGCTGCAGGAGGCACCTTCCCAATAATGCCAGGCAATTAAGGAATTAATGGGATGCTACTCGATTCTCTGGGAGGTGAACCAGTTCGGGGAGACGTGAACAAAGCCGGCTCTAATGAACTCGGCGCGTTCATCAGGCAGCGGGAGTTGCACCAGGAGAGACCGGCTGAGCTTCGCGCCGTTAATAGCACAAGTCACCTTATCTTTTGAAAGGGAACTGGCAACAAAAGATGCCGAAATCTTGTCGCAGTAAAACATCTTAAGGATAGTAGACCAAATAACGCCTTGGTGATGGGAAGGAGCAACAGTCCAGGTCCTGCCTGTCTGAGGCCTCTTCCAAACGAAACCTCTTCCCAAAAACATCACTCCACCCTTGATCCCTTCCTCCTTGTCTCCCTCTACCCTTTATTTCCTTGGATGTGTAAAATGGATGATGGGGGGGGGAAGAACAGTGTTATCGCACCCTGAAACAGGGCAGATACAACCAAGGATTGTCCATGACACTCATCAAGTGGCTGCTTTCTGTCTATCTCGTTCCTGAGCCCTCTTGGCAAAAAAAAAACCCAACAAACCCAAAACCCACGGAAATAAACCCAGCCAAAGTCTGCTTGAGAAACGAGGTCAACAGGAGAAACACCCAATTAGCGGTGTTTTGTGGCTGGATGTGGTGTGCCAGCTGGGATTCGGGGAGTTGCTGCGCCTCAGGAAAAAGAAGGGAAGCTTAAAATAATAACATCTAGGACTCAGAGAGCATTTTGCATCTTCCCGGTGTGACATGAACTTTAATTAGTTTGTGAGTCGAGACACCGCTGGGCGAGCAATAGATCTCCGTGCAACACGACCGGCGCCGGCAGCACGTGCAAAGCCGCGGGGGCTGCGGCCGCTTTGCAGAACGGGACATCTTCCATTCTGCAAGGTGGCAGAGCGAGGAGGAAAACTCCTGGCAGAGGGATGGAGCCGTTGTTCGAGTTTTGGAAGGGGCAGCAGTAAATTCGGCTCCGTGGCAAGACAACTCCGCTCAGACAGAGGGAGAGGTCACTGGAAAAAAACCCAACAAAACCAAACCCAAATGTGCCGGGATTGATCGTGCACTGCTTGAAATGAGGACGGCAGGGTGAGGATGCAGTCTTCTCCTGCTTCCCATTCCACGGAGGCTTGGCAACGCCACTGGAGGCACACAGTGCTGCAGTCATGGGATGTGCTGGGAAATTTGGGAGCTCGATCGAAACAAGCAGTTGGGATTGTACTTTTGTCTTTCACCAGAAAATGTGTGGTCCAACGGAGATTTCCAATATCAAAGTGGGGAGGGAGGGAGGGGGAAAGGGAGAATTGGCCATTTTCCCATTGGAAGCGTCTCTCTCCCTGAACTGCTTTGTGCCAGAAAATGTTGTGCCTCGTGCGGTTCCTGACCAGCTGTAATAGTAGCCAAGAGAAATTAGATGGCTGGGCGGTTGATGAGGTCTCTCCTCATTAGCAATCCAATAATGTAGGCAAAGGCTTGTTTATTCTCTACATCTGTGCTACTACTGCATTTGTCACGTTTTCTGCTCGTGGCTGGTGCTCGGGAGAGTGTGAGGGCTCACGGTGATAGGATATGACAAGGTTTCTCCCCGAGCCCGCCAAGCTACGGCTTGTGCTTTTCGTACTGATGGCCCGGGGTGGATTCCATGCGGAGGATTTCAGCCGGGGGGGCAGTTAAGCGGAGCCGAAACAGTGCCCTTTGGTGCAAAATCCAATTAACAAAACAAGTGAACGAACCCCTTTGTGCTGGCCAAGCTACCGGCGGGGTCGGTACATCTCACGGGTGATGAGTAGCTCCAACAAACCAAGCATGAAGGTCTTGGCACGGACAGATTGATGCCCCCAAATTCAATGCAACCCCAAATTCAACCCCGCAATAATTAGAGAAGGTGGCGGCCTCTACCCATGTCAAGGCATGGGTAAATAAGAGCATCTTTATCCTCTCTCACTACCTCCACCTCTCGCCTGCGTTAGCAGGTACCTGGGCTGGGAGATACCTGCCTGGCCAGTCAGCAACCACACGGTGGCTAAAATGATAAAGAATAATAAAGCTCTCGATAACATCCTTCAGCGGATGAGGAAATCGGTTTGGCTTCGACCGAGCATCACATCAGCTGAAACTAGAATCGCCATCCCAGCGAAGAGTCGACATCTGTTTTTACCCCGAGTTACTGAAACAACGGTATGAGAAATTAAACGATAAAGGCATTATTTGGGAAAAGGGCCTCGGATCAGTGGGACATGAAAAGCAAAAGAAAAGAGATGGGCGCGAGTGGCGTTCAGCTGTCGCAGCTCCTGCCTCCTGGATGCTCAGCTCTGTTAAGCTTTTGCCCTCGTCTGCTAATTTGCTTACTCCCCCAGTAACAACCTGGTTTTCCTTTACCAGAGACAGCTTTAGCCTGCGGAAGATGTGGAAAGCAATAAAAAAAATAAACTGTTTCTGGGTCACCACCAGTTCCAGTCCCCAGGGGGTTATTTAAACAACAATTTCTCCCTCGCCTCCGTGAAAGGCAAGACTTGGTCCCCAAAGGTTATTTCATCAATAACTCCTAAACTATCTTAAGGGCAGCAGCCTCATCCCAAAAGGGCTTTTGAAGCCGCGTTGGAACGGCCTCCTAGACCACAGGTTCTAGCTGCACTGATGCCTTGAAGCAAAAAGAGCCGACGCTGCGGAGGTCAGGGCGATGGGACGCCACTCGGGGCAGGGTTTCACGCAGCACGCGAGGCACCCGTCCCCACAGCCACCCGTCCCCACAGCCACCCGCGCAGCAGCTCAACCACCTCTGAGGACTCGAGCACACACAAGCGCCTTTCCTCTTGGCTTCGTCTCACTCCAAGATGCTCAGGACAAACACTCTTCATCACCCTGGGCTGAAGGCTTTTTCCTTCGGTGGTCATTCATCTCAGTGGCAAACAGCTCGTTCTGGAGCAAAGCAGGCACCCCCAGCAACATAACGATAAAATTCAACCCAAGAACGAGGAGGGAAAGAAAGTCTGTACCGCAGCTGAGATGGGAAGAAAGGCACCGTGGGCTGCTTGGAGCACGGGATCAGGCAGTAATATCCTTACCTGAATGGCTCTTCCCCAGGGACACCTACTCCAGTCCACCCCCTGGAGCAGAGATGCACATCCCTGGGAAACCCACACCCCATAAATACAGTTTTTCTGGTATTTACAGCCAACAGCTCTCTCCCTTCGCCTTGAGTCCCGCGGCCAGCATGCCTGTACGACCTTGAGAAAATCCTCCGGCAGCCCGTGACTCAATTTCCCATCTAATTTCCCCAAACACAGCCCTCTCGTCTGTTCCTCGCTGCTCACGAGCATCAGCTCTTCCGAGATCGCTGCTCAGTGCCGCACCGGCGCGGTGACCCAGGGAGGGCTCCAGCCCCTCGCCACGGGCTATTTGCATATGCTACAGGGAAAATGAACCGGCCGAAAGCCGAATCAGGCTCAAGCAATCTCTTTTTTGACACGGTGACTTTGCTGGGAGACAAAACGCTGCTGCAGAATAAACAAATAAGTCAATAAATAAAAAGAGTAGGGGTGTCGTAAAGCATACCGCGTCCTGAGAAACTTTCCGAAGAGGGGCAAAAGGAAACGAACGGATTGCAGGCCTGGTTGGAGAAGGGCATCTTCCTGCAGTCGCTTGCACTTTTTAATTTCCAGCACCTGTTTTTTCCGGCGCGCGGCAGCAGAACAGATGATGGGCACATCTGCTCACAGCGTGAGCGCTGGGTAACAGGGACCTCTTACAGCAAATCCTTTCCTAAGGCTTGACCCCGCAAACGTGGCCCCTGAGACCACGAGCCTGCGCGGGACCTCGTTGCCAGTGAAAGGGTTTGCAAAGAGAAGAAACCGAGCCAAAAGACGGCCAACATCGCCCATCGGAGAGGCTTTCCACGCCTGCCTGGTCCTCACCCCCTGCACGTGCCGAGGCCATTGCGCCGGTGAGGATGCACTGAGCCTCCCGGCTGCGGTACGGGGGACAGAGAGGTTTCGGAGGGAGGGAAGATGGATTGGCAAGGTAAACCACCGAGACGAGAAGCGCTGGAAGGTCTCCGCGTGAGGAGCGCTCCCGCGGCAAGACGCAGCGGAGCAGCAGGCGCTGTGGCGTGCTCTGTACCCCATTAAACTTGAGCTAATTCAGCTGGGGTTTGCTTCCCTGATTACCCTGATTACGTCCAAAGAGCCACTTTAGCTCCAGCTCCGAAACCACTGGCAGCACACGATCAAACCGAAGCACTGAAGCTTCAAGGTTAAAAATTCCTGGCTGCCTTCCTTGCTGCCGGGGAAGCGCTGAGGAGAAAATCACTCTCAAATAGTAATAATAATAAAAAAAGAGGAGTTAAAAAAGGAAAAAAAAAAAAAAAAGAAAGAAAATCCCAACAACTTAAAACCTTCAAAGCGCAGTCAGACGCGCCAACGCTCCCAGCGATGGGGACGAGCCTGCAAAATGGGCAGGGGAGGTTCAACTCTGACTCCAAGCCCAAGCCCGTCCCCATCGCACACACAGCCCGTCCACCCCTGAGGTCTCCAGGGCAAAGGCTCGCTCCCCAGCACGCCTAAAACCGGTTGGGGAACGGCCACGGCTCAGAAAGCAAACGCTCGCAGCACCAGCCCGGCTGCCAGGCTCCCGGCTGCGTGTAAGACCACGGGGGCACCTACATCTCACGCTGCCCGCAGTGCTTTAGGGCTACACGTTATTCTGGAACAAATCCTTGCTGGACTTGAAAAATATTCTGAAAAAAAACCCCAATGCACTTCCAGGGGGGAAAAAACCCCATGTTTTGACCAATCTTTCTTTGCTGCTGATGGACTGCTTCAACGACACGGGTTTGGACCGGCCCAAAACACACGTGTGAGAAGAATTACCACACTGGGAGCCTTTTCCCAGCACAGCCAAAGCAAATAAAGCCCCAGAAGCCGGGCAGACAACACGGCTATCTCTGACTCAGCACTCAGCCTTCCTCCTCAGGAGGGATGCTACATTTCTCATTTTTCTCCCGTGCGTTCGGTAGCAGTCTCAGCTCTATTCTCTTTAGATAATATTTATATTTCTGTAATCTACTGGCTGCGATGGATGAGAAAGAGATTTCTCCCTACAAAACCATTTACAACGGAAAAAAGCCACAAGCACAATATAGAACTTTTGTGTGTGTGTCGCTTTAGACAAATAAACATTGCTCCTTCTTCTAAAACACCTAAACATCTTGTATAGGAAATATTAGATCTCAGTTGACTGGAAAATGAAACTAGTTTTATGTTCTCTTCCAAAGCCTCTTGCAATATTACCAATATTTTTTTCCCCCTGTCGAGAATAATGGCTTTTCTACAGGCCAGCAGATAGGAAAGTGCTTACATATATTTCTAGATGCAAACACTTCCCTGAATTACCTTGTCTTAATGTACTTCAGAGTTTGGAGCAAGTTCCTTGATGACTCTGGATAATAAGAGCCAGTGGAGAAAAGCCATGTGAAAGAAATCAGTCACTTCAAAAGCGGTAGAAGATGATGATTAAGAAACCCCATGGGAGCCCACACAGGTCTTGGGACGCAGTTGTTTTAGGGCTGGTACATCTGTAATCCCATACAATGGGGGGGGGGGGGGGGCACAGTAGAAGCAGAATTATTCACGTTTTGCGTTTGGGGATTATTTTTTTTAGCAAGTTCCCTCCTGCAGATTACGGATGAAAGGTAATGGGACCCCCTCCAAATGCAACGCAACCACCTAAATTCTGCATATGCCTAAAGCTGGATCTGGTTGGAAAGTGCAGAGATTTTCCCAACTGTGCCCTTGCAAAAAGGAAATCACTTCTTGCTGAAAAACTAAGAATCCCAATCCAAAAGAATAAGAATCCCAAACCACAAGAATAACACAGAATACTGTGTTTATTTCCTCCCCGCGCTATAAAGCCCAGTACATCATAATCTCAATCCCAAACAAAGCATCGCTATTTTGTCACGTGCAAATTGAAAAATAGCAAGAAGTAGGAGTTCCGTAAAACCAAAACCTTCTCAAAGCAAACGTGTTATTTTTTTTAAACCACATTTTGATGAAAATCTAATCTTCAGCCATAAAAAAAAAGGTTTGAGTGGAAATGTTGGACTAACCACACAGAGAAGCCCCTGCACAAGGAAATGTTTCCGTTCCCTTTAGGATAGGAATTGCAAAACAAAGGGCACGAAAAAATCCTACGTTGTCACTACTTATCATTCCCGGTTAACAATATAAGATATATGATAGAAGCAAAACAATTTGGTGGCAGAACATCATAAATGAAGTCTGTTTTCCCTGGAAACTGCATAACCATTTGAATTAATTTAATTTGAAATATCAAATTAAATTAAACTGTAGAATAATCCCCAAGGGAAAGCATATTTCATTTGCAATGTCTTCTGATAGAGTATTCTCTGCCAAAAGTTTTGCTATGCATCTGGCTTTGGATCTAAATTTATTACATTAGCTCTGGGAAGACTTTTAATAGAAAGTGAGATTAAAGGGGAAGGAAAAAAAAAAAAAAAGGGTATTTCTGATGGGGAAAAAAGACCCCAAACTCGCTAAAGAGCAAAAGAAGTGCTGAACATGGTCAAATTTGGGCTGCTGTATCTCACCTGGCTCTGCCTGCACTGGTTTCAACCTCCAATCAAACAGGGATGAGACGTGTCATGAAACAACTCGAGTGCTGAAATTGCCTGTATCCATATGCACAAATATGATGTCTTCAAAACTACCTGACAAGCTTCGACATCTTCTTAAACTTGCCAGCCAGCCTAATAGCAACCAACGGGGGGGGGGGAATAAAAAAACGGGTCAGAAGTTGATGAATGGAGAAAGATTACGCGCTTTCTAAATCAGCTTTGAAGGACAGAGACAAGAAGAAAAGCACTTTCTTGGTCAGCTGGAGCCAGGCTAGGATTTTCATTTACAAAGGAGAGTCAAGGGGAGGGGAAAAAAGAAAAAATCAAAACCACCAGACAAACACCGTCTTATTAGTAATAGCTACCTCGCTTTTTAAATAATCTTAGAGATAAATACAATCTAGGACAGATCTCAAACACTCTTTGGTTCAACAGGTTGGGAGGAGGGAGGTGGTGACCCCATCAGTTTTCAAAATATAGGTCACACACAAAAGCAGCACTTACAAAATGAACGGTCTTGCTTTTCACGGCAAGAAATTGAAGAAAATTGCAGCCAGCAGCCGCCTGTAGGTTGATGCAGTGGGAATAATCTATTTCTTTCTTTCTTTTTCTTCTTCTTCTTTTTTTTTTTTTTTTTTTTTTTAAGTTTCCCCTGCGAGCAAATACAGAGCGGCAGATGTTGACATGGAAGAAGGGATTTGCTCTAAACAAACAACCCAGTCCCTCCAAGAAAAGCTTTGCACCAAACCAAACCCAAGTACGCACACCCCCCGTCCACTTCCCTCTCCCACCCCCCTAAAATAAACACCCACGCTCGGAGGTATCTTAATCAAATCCAAAAGCATTAGGAATTTAATCTCCAGCACTTTAGTAACCTCCCAGTTTGTTTTAAATCTTGATTGGAAGAATTATCCTGACAAGAAAATTAGCAGTAAGTCAATAAACCTGTAGCCTGGAGATAGAGCTGTGAGTAACCGGCGAGAGAATTCATTTGATCACGCACACAAACGCGCCCGAGACGATGGACTGACTTGGCTGGCAAAGTTCATTACGATTTTAACCATGAAACCATGAAGTGCAGGTAATCATATTTAAGGAGATAAGAAACACTACTAGCGCAGGCCTTAGCCGCGACACAGAAATTCTCATTTATAGCAGTCACGGGTGGAAAATCAATACCCACTTTTAGATGCAAAAGGAATGTCAGACTTGACAAAGCTTCCTTGGATTTTTCTCCCCCCCCCCCCCCCCGCTCTTCTGCTGCTTCAAAACCAAAAAACACAAGGAGATTTGCATGCTCGCTGCATCCAAGGCTCCCCCCCAACTTGGCTGGCAATTCCTCGAGATTTTCTCTGGCAACAACCTCATTCCATCTATCCTTGTCAGAGCGCATCTTCCTCCCCGGTCCAAGCAAATTGTCTTCATGCCACTTACTCGCAATTCTCCTCTGCCTGCCTTCCGCGTACACATAGCTGTATCCCGCTCCGTCGCCTGGAGGCGAGTTCATATTTGCACGGGAATTGAGGAAGTCTGCTCCAAAAATACATTTTGGGAAGAGGACAGATGACTCTCCAGCTTCTTTTAATTCATTTATAAGGTGATAAGGAGGAGAATTCTGCTTTTTTTTTCCCCCTTTGCCCTCTATAAAACCCCACGATAGTGAATTATTGGCAGCAAATTGTTCAACAGGCTCTGATGTTTATGAACTTCCCGTGCTCAAGCCCAGTTATTTATGAACTGGTTCTTTATGTAGCATTCTTTGAGAAATGGTTGATGCAAACATATTTCAGCCTTTGGGTTGCTCGCAAATGATTCACTGTGATATCGCTGAGGGCACACGCGTTCCCTTCGCAGAACGAGCCTTGCCTTTGATACATGGGCTCGGAGTGATTAAACAGGAGTGCTTCATTAGGAGAAAGAGCTATGGCAGCAGACAGAGAGGAACGTCCGTGCAGCTTGGGGACCAGCTTACCAGAAAACACGCACGACCTCCCACTGCTCTGGCTAATACACAAGAGGGAAAGGTGTCTTTGCGGCCCCGTAAATCAGGGAGCGCTCCTTCTGCTCCCCACATGGGTGACTTCCACCTCCCCAACGATCTCCCAAGCTGTCTTCGCAAGCCTTGGTGACACGAGCTAAATGATGGGGACTGATGATCCCATCCATGTGACGCCCAGTACATTTGGGCGATACTTAGCAGGAAGGAGACCACAGGACGGCTTCTTTCTCCTCAAAGCTTGTCCTGACCCTGCAAGCATAGGTGAGCTGGGTTGGAAGGAAACACAAGTTTCCATCACACCACCACCAAAAAAAAAAAAAGACTTATCCTCCTTCAGACTTACCCACCTCGAAGATGGAACAACCGGGACCAAGGGCCTGGTACAAGCCAAGCAAAACAGCAGTGCAAAGTGAGCATCACCCAGAACTGGCTCTCACATGGACAGGCTGACTTGGGCTCACCTCACCCTAATTTTCACAGCTGGGAAGGGAGCGGTTGATCCAAGCATCCCCCTCAAGAACAAAGAAATCACCAGGCAGCTCCTTCACCTCTCGACTTGCCCGCTGGTGGGATAACGAGTCCCAGAAGGTGAGTGACAGCCCCGCATTGAACCACCATTTGCAAAGGCGATCAGGAGGACAGACCTGAAGACGCAAACTCTTGGAGATGGCTGTCAAATTACAGGCAAGCAAAGCAGGGGGATCCACGTTTCAAGTAAGACTCTCGTATTTGTATATATGACATTGCACCGGCCGTTTCTGCCACTCTCCCAGCCCCGTGCCTCTCTGAGCACCGGCAATCAAGCAGAAAAGTTCTGGGGCAGGCTGTGAAATCTCTGAAATGAAAATCAATTCCATCTCCATTTCACAGGGACTAATGTGGCATTTACAACATAAACAATCGCTTCTGTTAGGGAGGGAAATTAAAAAGCCGCGCTACATAAAAAGGAACAATGTTTAAAGTTCTGGTGGAAATGAGCAGTCAGATTGGAGATAATTACAAAAAGGGCGCCGGGCACGCAAGCGCCCGAGGCGCGGAGGGTAGCGATTTCACCAGGCAGCTTCTGCCGCCAGCTGCGCCGACCGCCTCCAGGTCAGAGCAAGGTGGCTCTAAACACGAACAAAAAAGCTGGCTGCCTTCAAAGCACTCCCCACCAGAGGACGGGAGCTGAACTTCACAGGACAGCCAGGTTGCACACATAACTCTCACCTCAAACCATCGCCTCCCGAGCTCCTCCTTTCCAGCTGGAGAGGAGCCTCCCGCAGCCGGAGAGGAGCCCAAGCCAGAGCTACAAGTCAATTATATGTTATGTCTATCAGCAGGATCATATAGCTATAGGATGCAGAAGTCCTCATACTTAATTACCATCACGCTGTCCTTTAATTTCAGCAAAGCAATGGGGCTCATGAGCGAGCCCCAGCTGGATTTATCCTGCCACGTGAATGAATTTTGGCTGGGAACCGTAAGAGTGTTTGAACGGTGACAAGAGTGAAGTGGCGGAAGAGCATCTCCAGGGTGCCGTCGGGTGACGCTAGCAAAGAATTTAATTAGCTGCAGTCCAAACATCGGTCAGCGTGCAAACTCAGCCGTGAGATGTGGTTTCTTGTGAGAGGAGAGGACTGGACGTGCCCCGAGAGGTCTTTCCCAGTGCTACGCCTGCGTGATCTCACGACCATCTCCTGTGCAGGCGATGCTTTCCAGCGCGAGCTGGAAATGGATGAAGCCTCCCTCTTTCCCTGCCACGAAGTCTTTGCTTTTTCTTTGCACAGAGTCAAGTAGGACCCGTAAGAGACTCAAAGCAATCCGTGCACTCTGCTCAGCTCTGATAAAGCAGCAGCCCGCTTTGCCACACCGCGCATGAAAGGAGACGGGGACGAGTGTCCAGGTGACAGCAGTGACAACGCCCGGAGGATGGAGCAAACACCACCAAAGAGGGCTAAGTGAGCCAACGGGGGCTGTTTTCTCTGCAGAAGAGATGACTGAGGAGAACCACAGGAATAATCTTCAAACACATAAAAAGGCGGTGGCAGGAGGGAGGAAAGCTACTCTCCGTGCCCACCGCAGACAGGATGAAAAATAATGAGCTTAAATTGCAGCAAGAAAAAGTTAGGAAAGACATTAGAAAAAACTTCCTAAAAAAAAAAAAAAAAAAAAAAAGGAAGCTTTGCAGTCTCCTTCGTGGCAGACCATTAAGTACAGCTTAGACAAACCTATCTCAGGGGTGGCAAAAGTGTCAAAGTCCCAGTCTCAGAGCAGGCAGATGGACTCGGAGACACTCATTCGAATCACCACCATGTGCAACCATGGACAATTTGGCCTAAAAGAGGACGGACTGGCAAGGCAGCGTGGCAGAGAGACCGAAGGAATGGCGTACGCTTCACAGCTCTTCGGTCCTGGACCTCACCTGTTCTACGGAGCAAAGCCTCTCTGCCCAGGATTACAGTTAATCTGAACATGGCAGAGACGTTACTTTTCTTCCAAGCCCTATTTCGGCACCCTAACACGCCTCGAGATCGCCAGATGAAAGAGGCCAGCTCCAATTTTCCCTGGTTCAGGATAACGTATTATGCAGGAAAAAGATCTTTCCATAGCAGAAAGGGAATGAAAAAACCACAGCCAACAAACAAAAACCACAAGGTCTTCATTTTCCAATGAACGTGGAGTAGCTTCGGGCATGATTGGCTTACAGATGACACCAGATCATTATACCGGATGGCTTGATTTACCTTGATCAGAACAGCAATTTAGTAGACATTTCCTTCCAAAGAGCGCTAATCACTTTTTCCCCCGTTCGTGTGCATAAAATAAGATTGAAACGCACCATACAAATTGCTTGCCACAGTCCCAAAAATGCTAATAAGCTGCAAACATCTAAATCATGGCTCGAGACCTAGCATGATAAGGTAAGAAAACAGTGTCAGTGCATACAGAACTATTATTTACTGGTGTCAGAAATAACTATCGCATTTACATAACTGTGAGCCGGCGTGACAACTTCTTCCGGGAAACTGCTTTAGCTGCAGAAAAAGCCACGACTTGAATGAATTAGGTTTTGGGTTTTTTTTTTTTTTAAACAGCAAGAAAATACGAACTGGGATGCAAGTGCTTAACCTTTCAAGGTCTCTGCTCTGCTATTAATCCACGCAAAAGCAGGGAGAAATGGGCTCTTTAATAAACAAACGTAATTTTCAGTGGCCTCCTCGGCTGGGCTAATTCCTGATGTATTATTAACTCCAAATACGGATGGCGGCACTAGCTAATTGAGCTGATCGGAGCTATTATGGTTTTTACGACAGCAACAGTTCACTGGAAGGACCGCCGATGGAAACCTTTGGTGTCAATGGTCCCTTCCCCTCTCTTTGCTCCACGCAGGTCATGCGCCGCCTATAGCGAGCATCAGCTCTTATCTTAAGGCATCTTAAGATCCAAGCACAAATCCAGGGTGGGCAGAGAATGGCTGGAGAGCAGCCCAGAGAAGGCCCTGGGGGTGCTGATTGACGAGAAGCTCACCATGAGCCGGCAATGCGCGATCGCAGCCCAGAAAGCCAACTGTATCCTGGGCTGCATCAGAAGCAGTGTGGCCAGCAGGGCGAGGGAGGGGATTCTGCCCCTCTGCTCCACTCTCGTGAGACCCCACCTGGGGCACTGCGTCCAGCTCTGGAGCCCCCAACATAGGAAAGACATGGACCTGTTGGAACGGGGCCAGAGGAGGGCTACAAAGATGCTCCGAAGGCTGGAGCACCTCTGCTGGGAGGACAGGCTGGGAGAGTTGGGGGTGTTCAGCCTGGAGAAGAGAAGGCTCCAGGGAGACCTCAGAGCCCCTTCCAGTGCCTAAAGGGGCTCCAGGAGAGCTGGGGAGGGACTTTTTACACGGGCTTGTAGGGATCGGATGAGGAGGAATGGCTTCAAACTGGAAGAGGGGAGATTTAGATGAGATATGAGGAAGAAATTTTTCACTTTGATGGTGGTGAGCCCCTGGCCCAGGTTGCCCTGAGAAGCTGTGGCTGCCCCATCCCTGGAGGTGTTCAAGGCCGGGTTGGACGGGGCTTGGAGCACCCTGGGCTGGTGGGAGGTGTCCCTGCCCAGGGCCTGGGGGTGGAATAAGATGATCTTCAAGGTCCCTTCCAACCTAAACCATTCTACGATTCTATGATCTTATCTTCAGTGCTTTTTGCACTGGGACCTCCAGCTGAGCCAGGATGGTAAATTAATATTGACCATCTCGATGCCAAGCTGAAGATCAGCCCAGCTCCTGGCTCTCCCGGGAGGTACCAGCTGCTCCCCTGACCATCACGCTGCACCTCCTCTGCTCTCCAGCACACGGTCACTGGCACGTTGGGTGCATTGCCCTTTGCAAGGCCACCACACATAGAGCGCTTACCCTGTCGTGACACAGCCGCGTCGCACAGACATCTATTTCCCGCACATTTTGGAGCTGCGCAGGAAAGAGTCGGTCTAGAACATCCCCTCGCGCTGGTGAAATCTGCATTTTAACTGCGCCCCCCCTGCCAGCTTCAGCAGCGGTGGGGGCATCTGCAAACACCCGCCGCCGGCAGAGCCTTACCACCACTGCCAGCTGCTTCTCCCCCTCCGACCACAGCTTCTCCTGACCTTTCGGGGAGCGCTCCCAGGTAACAGGGCACGCCAGGACCCTTCTCCCTGATTTTACGACACCCTCTGGGCTGGCAGCTCAAGTTAATACTGAGATTGGTATTTCCCTGAGATAGTCCTGTTAAAAAGAAAGGAGAGGGGGAAAGAAACACCGTATTGATTTGCATTACCCTAGGGGAATGCTGGTCAAGTTCACATACACATTTACAAGGCCGGGATATATATATATATACACAAAAAAGATATATATATATACAACAAATATATAATTGACTCATGATCTCCCAGGGCTCGGGCATACGGGTGGAGGAAGGGACAGCAGAGGACTCTTATCTCACTCACACTGTTATAAAGCCTTAGATCGACTCCGCTAAAGCCACGTAAGGATTTACACCACTACAACCAAGATTACAATCTGGCCCCGACTCCAGTCAAATCAAGTGAGCTCCTAAGGATTAGGGCGCCGCTAATAACCGATTTTCACCGCAGCCGCTGAACAGAAACCTGGAGGAATGAAAGCGGAGCAGATGGGGAAATGCTCCCGCGTCGTCCCCGCGTCAGGGGAAGCCAGTAGGTGCTACGCATCCACAGCAAAGGCAACGGAGGCAAATCATCAGCTGTGGACAGGGGAATCGTCTCCTTTCAGCAAGGAGGAGGAGCAGGGTTTTACAAGGAGGATGCAAAGGGAGGCACCGAGGTCTTCCTTTCCTCCCAGCAGACAAAGCAACAAAGCTTTTTCAGGAGCTCGAAAAAAAAGGGTTTCTACATGAAGGTAATGTGAGGGTTAGACAAACCTTGGTTTCCCTTTTGGAAATGAGCCCCCTTAACTCTACTGATGAGGTTTTCTTGCAGTTACGCTGCTGAAGCTGTAGTTTCCAGCCGCAGAGCCTGCAGAAGACAGCAAGGTCCTCTGCTCACCCACCTCATCCTCTCTGCAGCCCCTGGAGGAAAGGGTGACTTTTCCAAGGCATCTCCCCAAGCCTTAGAGGTCAGCCAGGGCCGGCGGAGAGATGCTGAGAGCCCGAGCACCGCTGCCCATCGCGGTGTCTGCACCTCCTGGACCGGGCACCGTGCCCCAGCCCTCCCTTTTTCCAGCTGACCTCCACAGCATCGCCAGCCGCGTCCCTCCCCGCATCCCCAATCTCCCTGCAAGGGCTTTTCTGCCGCTACCCTTTCCCAGGGAAGAACGGAGGTAAGGCTGTGCATATGCTCACTGATATTTCAAAATCCCCCAATTAACAGGAAGATAATTCATGCATTTAAGCATTAAAAAGGTACTTTAGTCAGAATAAATTCCGCTTCGTTATTTTCCAAGATTCACCTCCCGCTCCCGCAGCCGAAGGAAATGTACCAGGCAGACACAACCCATCCGCCTGCTGCTCGCTCCACCTCTCCCGGCCACCAGAAGCCACCGTCACCCCGCGTTTGTCCATTGACGAATTACTTCAGTTCAGCGTATTCCAACCTGAGGTTGCAGCAAGAGGGGTTTTTTTAAGCTAATTGTCTGGGTATGTCCCTGCACAGATCAAACATCCCCTTCCATCCGCGTGAACTACGTATGATACTACAGAGGGGAGAGTTAATAGCACCAGTAAGGAAGAAACAATCCTGTGCGCATCACCTTTAAAAAAACCCAAACTCCTACTTCAAAGGCTAGCTGGTTTTAATCTTTATAATAGGTTTCCATGTTCCTACAGTTTAACAGGTTTGTGGCTTCTGCATTTAGCACTGGAATAAACAATGCTCCAGTAATTGCCAGGTCACCATTATTTACTTCTGTCTTTTGAAAAAAAAAAACACAAAAACCTTCCCATACAGCTGCCTCGAGTGGGCTACACTGTAATTTTCTTTACTGTTCCACACTAATGAAGGCGAGAGGGCAGGAGGACCAAGTCAGACGGTGGAAAAAGAAGCCGAACAGCCCGGTTGACTTTCAGCACAATATTAAAACTAACTCCCACCTGTAATAGATTAATTGGCCTGGTCTTCAGCAGCCCGAAAGGGAATAAAGACAAATGCTAGAAACCCAATGCATTGTTGTTTTTAATTATAGTTGTTTTTCTCAGCTGGCCCGGTGAAAGGATTATTTCCTCACCCGTATGTTTTCTGTGCGATTTATGATGAGCAGATAACAGGGACGGGGCCCGTGCAGAGGATGAGGAGGCAACAGCAAACCAGGCGTGGTACAGCAAACTCCCCAGGGCCGGGATTTATTAGCCATTACCTTCTGCGTAATGGGTCTTTGGTCCCCAAGTTCTTCCCCCACACCTCCCCAAGAAAAAAACATGTGCATTTTCACCTCCTTTTGCTGCTATCAGCCAAGCCATCACGATGCCAAAGACGGAGCCAGGAAAAGGTACAGCGATGCTGAGACACCACGGATGGGGCATTGCAAGAGCCATCGGGTAAGAGAGACGGGAAAATCATCTACGAGAGGGAAGGGAGGAAGGAGAGGGACTGTCCTGCCTCTGTGTTGGGTGGGATGGGACACCGCCAGCTCAGAGAAATGACAAAATCTCTCTCTGCCTGTCCCTCCTCAACACCCCTTCTCTTTCTCCTAGGCTTTCCTCCGTCCCGCCTGCCCGTGGGACGGCTGCAAACAGCGGGAAACCCCAGCAGACGATGCGTTAGCAGCTCCGGTGCCGTGCCGCTGACCTGCCGAGGCTGCTCCGGTCACGACGGCTCTGGTTGAATGAAGCGCACGCTCTGCCACGGCGAGGCACGGTGGGGCGAGGGGAGGGAGAGCGGCGCCCCGACCTCCAAAGGTGCCGCCCCGTGTGCTCCGTTAGACCGATCTCACCCTCCAGCGGGGGGCTGAGGGGGGCATTGTGCAAGGTGCCCGTGCAGCTCGTCACGCTGCGAGGACACCGGCAGGAGCGGAGCCGCCGGAGGGGCTATGCCAGGGCGGGAGGGGGGCGGCTGGCTGGCAGAGGCCAAGGTGCTCAGCGAGCATCCCGCACCGGGCAGCGGGAGCGATGCCACGTCTCCGACTAAGCAGAGCTGCGTTTGACGAGCCTACGGGCACTTCCCAGTGTGCCCCCTTCTGAACTTTTAGGAAAAACAGTTAAATTTCCCAAAAGACCAAGGCAAAAGGCTGTACCATCTTCCCTGATCCTCCTAAACTTCTGCCCTGGAAGCACTTCCATCCCATTCCCTGGCTGCTCCTCTCACAAACTCCTTGTATTCTGTGAATTTGACTAGAAATCCGGGCTGTTTTCCGGCTGTGAGTTGGCACAAATGTTTATCTGTATCCTGCCAGGGAAAAAAAGCAAAGCTGCGTGGCACAGGTCACCCAGCACACGAGGCGAAGTCTGTGCTCCACGCAGAGCATCTGAGGAGCGCGCAAGAGTTTGCAGCTCTAAATTTAAGCTCTTTCTGCAGGTTGAGCTATTAATTACAGTTCTGGAGTGTTTCATGACAGTGCCTATTCATCGACTGAACTCTGCCACGAGGCACTGGAATAGCACTGGATAATTCATGAACGGGGAACAGGGACGAACGTTTGCAGCTAGTTGGGAAATGTGCTTCCACGAGAAAGCTCAGCAAAAAGCAATGGAGGCGCTGAGGATTTCACTACATCGACATTTTTTCCTGCAAGTGTTTCGCTGCAAGCTGGTAGGTCTCAAGAGCAAGGAACGCTTGGTTTAAACACAAGCCATCAAATTTTGGCCAAAATTAGCAATATGTTCTTTCTTTGATATGCTCAAATGGTTGATTGAAAACAGACAGTTCCTGTTGAAAAGCCCATACTATAAAAAACCAACTTATTTTCTAAGGGAGAGGGAGGGGGGGGAAAAAAAGAACAAAATCTGCTATCAGCTCAACCATTATTATGGGGGAAAAAATCCTAATCCCATATGCCGCAATTTACTCAACCATCTACATTGCATTTATGGACTGAGGGTGCTTACAGAAAAGAGATATGCAAAAAGAAATCTCAGAAAAGAAAAACCCAGTTCCCCTCCAAACCGCTTTCGATAACAGAAACTGGGCAGAGCAGATGCGTGCTGAGATCCTACATCCCTCCCCACCAATGCCTTCTCCTTGCCCTGTTTGTGGTCCCTTTTCGCTTGGCCTTGCAAAAGCGAAAAAAAAAAAAAATGGGGTGCGCCTGCGTGCGAGAGAGGGGAAAAGAGAGGAAAAGCCTTCCTGCAGATGATGGTGAGGATGTTTCATTACACGCAGTTTCGTGCAACTTGACGTCTTCAATTTTTTACAGCAGCCACGGGCACGGCAGGGGCTGGCGATTTGCCACCTGCGATCAATTTGTTACCTGCAAAGAAGGTATCTTCCCGAAAGAGGAAAAAAAAAAAAAAAAAAGAAGAAAAAGGAGAAAAAAAAGAAAAAAAAGGAAGGTCCTCTGAATAGATATATGCTGTGTTGTCTCATATGCAACCAGGAGACTCCGCAAGCAGTGCTGGATGAAATAATGCTTCATTAAGGACCTTTACTGACTCCAGTGCACCAGCAGAGCGGTGAGCACGCTGTGCTGCTGGAGGAGCTCTCTTTCTGATGAGATACAACCCCGTGCCTTGAACATTTGGGTTATTAGAGCCAGGAGAGCAACTCCGAGGTTATTGCCTCGCTCCAAACCGACTCTGCCGCTCTGCATGTTTCGTAAGCGATTGAAGACCTTGCTGCTTTTTCTTTCCTTCCCTTTTGCAGCCGACCGTCCCTGCCGAGCCCCCAAAGTGGCTGCGTTTGTTGATGACAAAAAGCTTACATTTTAGCTCCCTTTTTTTCCATCACACCGTAAAGTTTACAGCCTGCTGGAGGGCCCTTTTTACATGAAGAACGAGCGTGGGAGCATGGGCTCAACGCAGCAATGCACGAAGCTGGCGGTCGAGAACGCAAACTCCAGTTGAGATTTGCAAGAGATGATGGGGAATTTCGCCTCGCAACTCCCATTAATTTCAATCACAGCGGCCGCAATGTCGAGCACATGATTTATCACGAGTCTCACTGTGTTTTGTGTTTCTTTTCAGACTAAAATATTGCCTTTCTTTTATCTAAAAGCAATCCCCTCTCCCAAAGTCCACCCCTATCGCTGGCACATTAAGAGCATTAATAAAAGCGATCTGAGCGTTAATAAATTAGCAACTACCTCACACACTTCATTATGTTACAGGGGATGAGAAATGGCACGGTTGTTCGAGATGTTTGACTGATTGGGCTAATAAAGACCCAAAGTGGGCTTTGGAAACCCAACCTGCAGCGCAGGCTTTGCACCCAACGCAACGAGAAAAGGGGAAAGCAGAGAGAATCAGGCGTCATAACTCTAATTTCCATTAAATCTGGGCAAATACAGTCTACACGTGGCTGTTCCTCTCTTAGGCACCACCAGGTCCACCCTCGTAGCAGATGTAACGATACCGAATAGCACGATTTCTGGCATTCAGCTGTAACAGCACAACCCGATTCTAGGTTGCGCTGCCATTGAGGAGGAAGAAAGGAGGTCTTCAGGAACTTGCTTCTGAAATAATTTTGATAATTAAACCAAGCATCAGGTGGAAGGTTTTCAATAGCAATAACCATCCATACCTATTGGGTGCTTCTAAAGAGCCTATTCATCTCACTATCTAAATGACAAGATAACTGCTTGCATTTATATAACTTCTTTACAGTCAGAAGTGTCCCAAAGCGCTTATAATCGACTATCTACAGGATTCATTTACCTAGTCCTGAACTGCATTGATTCTGATGCAGAGCACAGCGGCTCTTTAACGATGAGCAGTAACAAACCAGGAGAATTCAAGGCAGGAGGTCAAGAACAACTCAGCCATCTGAAACTGTCCAAAAAAAAGGGTTTTAGGGAAAAGCAATGCAGTTAAAATAATCTAAAATTCAACCAGAGGCCATGGCCACCATCTTCAATCTTCTGGGAAACGTTCCTTCAAGCCATACAAAGGTAGATGATTACTTTCCCGGTTTTGGTTGAAAAAACCCTACCACGTATGTATAAAAAATCCCATTATTTGCTAAGTACCACAGAGACAGAGAACTACCAGCCCCATCAGACAGCATCTTGAGTTTTCTGATTGATTTCCCAGCGAAGCTGTTGACCACGGATGACTCAGTGAGGAGCACAGCCCTGGTTCATGCAGCTCCCATCCAATCTACCTGAATAAATAGCGATCTCCGTACACAAAGTGTGACCTGGGGGGTGGCACAGTTTCTTTGCATTCTTATTAGAAAACAGTAACGATACGGCAGCAAAGACCCCTAGTTTTATTTGGGTGTGTGCTCACTATTAATTTATTTTCCTGATAGATACCCAGCTGGTCTATCTGCATGGCTCTACGAAACTGAAGCCAACAGGAGACACCAACCTGGAGCACCCAAGCACTGTGTGTCAGACCTTAATCCCAGCACAGTGGACCAACTGAAAAAGACCTTTAATATTAAAAAGAGCAGTACGCTGGCCATGACCTCCAAACACCCCAAATTCAACGTTACAACTAGACAAGAGCGTAGTCACACCTTAAACCTCCCCTTCTCACCACCACTGGACAGAAATGTCGTGCATTAAATATGCCAACCTCCACCAGATGGGGCTCACCTCCGCTCGCCTCATGCCTGAGGATGACTCGCAAAAACCTTTAGCGCTGCTGGAGGGACCATGGGGAGAGAAGGACATACCCTGCGCTGTGCGTGCCATTCGTACAACCCTTCTAGATCTACAGATCTAACAAGATTAAAGCAGAATTAAGCCTCCAAGAAGGCTGGACTTATCTGCACCGCAAGATTTCAGTGCACACGCATGCCGTGGACCTTCTAGTGCCTCTCCAATCTATATGTGCATCGTAACAAGACATAGTTTTGCTTCCCTTTCCTTTCTGTAAACCTCCTTTTTAAAGCTTCAGAGCGATGTGACGCTTACCTGGCTTCCTAACCCCCCAAACCCCTCTAATTTGAGAGGAAAGTGCCTCCTCTCCGCACAGATTGCAGATCTCACCCTGGCTTTGCTGCTTTCCGGGGTTGATCCCATATCGTGGTTGAGGGCACGTAGGGTTGCCCGCTGACCCACGTAAATGAGAGGTGAAGTGCAGTTATTGCCTGGCGGTGCGGGCTGTAATATCACGTGGTGCCCAAACAGATGAAAGGAGAGGTGGCTTCCACGGCACGCAACTCTACTAAAGCAGCTGAAACGTCTGCCAGAAACGTTTGTGACCAGCCACCGCCAGAGAAGACTGCCTTAAGGATGGGTGAGCACCTCTGGGGAGTCCAACAGGACCCAATACTTCCAAAAATCATAACGCTGTGCCAGATGGTGGGTCTTCCCCAATGATGCCGAAGGTCTCTCTAAGGCCAGTTCAGAGCTGCTGAGCCCTTGGGATGAAGGTCCCACTCTGAAGGCAATAAATCAGAGATGACGGAGGGAGCCGCGGGCATGAAAACTCATGGGGAGCTCACGAGACAGGTAGGAGAGTTGGCTAACAGACCTAAGAGACTGTGCGGGAGAGAGCTTCATTATTTTTTTTCAAGCCAGTGCTGTTAATTACTTTCAGGGCTCAAAATAAATGTCAGCTCTAGGTGAGGAAACCTGACAGGGCATCATTGTATTTCGTGCGTTTGGTGAGCTACCCTTCCTACGTCGCTCACCTGGTGGGGAAGGTTTGCTCGGACCGGAGTGACAGCAGATAAATCACCGGCTTTGCTTGCCATCTTTGAAAAATGAATTTAGGGGCCCCGCATTTCTCATCAGTGCATCTCCCTCCCCAGCTGCCTCCTCGCCAGCGCAGGAGGGCTGGAGGCTATTTGAAATGGAAAGCCATAACAAATCTGCGGCTGCATTCATTCGGGCAGCGCCGGAGAGAGCTGGGCAGCTTCTGAGGTAAAGTAATAGCTCCTACCATGCGAGCTGACGCAAAAGCGACTCGGGTGCCCATCGGCCAGCTCGCAGCTCTTACGTTTGCCGGGCTCGCTGGAGAAAGCACTCCGGGCGTATTCATAGGAGCTGATGGCCAGCAAAGTGCCACCACCTGGGACAAACCGAGCTTGATGAGGTGTATGAGCAGCCGACGCGGTCACCGTTAAGCAGACAGTCGTGCCACGTGCCTGTTAGAAGCCGCAAGGCGTGCACGCCAACATACTATAAAGAAAGCCTCTTGCGGGGTTCCCAAAAGCAACGCGGTGGGTGTCTGTTCTGCAGCACTCGTTCAGTTCCACGGGCGGCCGCCCCGCCATCGCAGCAGCTCAGCTTCTCCAGGAGCCGCCGCTCTCCCCCCGCCGCCTCCCCATCACACGGAACCAGCCGCGATACAAAGGAGTCGGACGCGCTGGCGATGCCGCAACCAGGTGTTTGAAACAAAGGCATGGAGGGGAGACCAAAATTAGGTCAAATCCGCTGATGAGAGATGAGTAAATAACAGCTGCTATTCCAGGGAGCTTTTGTTCTCTCTAAAAGGAGAGCAGGTATCTTTGCAGATCTGTCTCCTCTCATTCCTGCTGAAGCGGTGGTTTAGGCATTTTCGAAGTTCCATGGGAGCATAAAAGGAAGCTGCGGGGAGGGAGGGGGGGGGGGGTTAAACGGTGCAAACTCATGGAAATACGTAGCCGAGGCTCCGAACAACTGATTAATGGAGCCAATCAACAAACAATAGTGAGAATATTATTGAAAGACTTTCTTTGCAAGCGTCTGGACACGATGCGCTGACAATATAGAAAAGCGTACTGCTCTATAACTGGAATTTTTTTTTCTTTGCAAGTATAATAAGAAAGTGCCTAATAATAGGATGGAGAATACTTTCAAGGTGTGTTTTATTATCCACTTATCTCTGACGCTTGCCAAAAGAGGCCTGAATATTCCCCAGCACATTTGAGACTTTCTGGCAGGGGAATAAGACTGATGAGCGCTATAAAATAGGGAGCTAATGAAAGCAACTACATCTAAATGCAATATCTGGGTCCCAGGGCAGAGATTTCCCGCAGACCAGCACCGCATCCCTCCGCGGCTCGGTCTCTCCAGCCAAGCAAAATGCCGCCCTCCGCCACCACCTGTGAAACGCCACAGGAGGTGGGTTTAGCCGAGTGTCATCGGCAGCATTTAATGACATTTAAGTAAGATAATTGGCATTATCTAACTTTCTATCAGGAGTCCCACAAGCCCCTGTTTTCCAGAGGGATGCAGGCACGGAAGCTGGCAGTCTCCAGCAAAAGTCATTCGAGAAAAAAGCCCAGAGTCTCGGTTTGGTTTTCTTTTCATATAGAAGAAAATAAGGTGCCATAAATGCTTAATTACACATATTCTCTCCCAAAGCATCCAGGAACTACCTGAAATCCCATAGATACCGGCCGTATCCCACAGCCACTCAAACAGCGATATATCTGCACACTACAAGTGCCCCCCACGGAGGGAAAACACGGAGGTTTGGCTCATTTCTGCTCTCATACCTGCGACGCCATCCCAAGTGAGCTGAACAGGCAGAAGCCAGAGATGTGCTTCATGCTCTTTGTAATACCAGCTGACAACAGATATATATATTTTATATAAATAATAAAAAAAACCCCTCTCGATATAGAAATCTATCTATATACGAAGCATCTAAAAGAATTACTTTACTGAAAAACACGGGAGATGTTGATGGTAGCAGAAGCTGTCATTACAGAGGTGCGGAGATTTAGCACTGCTGGGCCTTACGAAATGCTTTTTCCGCAGACGCTGCTGCGTGTGCTCCAGCCTCCCCGCGCTCAGCTCCATCACCTCCCTTCATCTGCACGGCCTCAGAGCAGACGGCAGCCCCGGTATCTCTCAACCCTCCTCGCACCTCATTCAAATTCAAGTAGTTCCTCTGTAACATGCTGAGCAAAAAGCTTACCGCCTCTTATCCGAAGCTTTCAATCTCATAAGAAATATTAAAAGGCAAACATGAAAATTACAGGAAAAGTAACCAAAGGATCGTAACCTGCCACAGTAATGGAAAATCCAATTGGTCTTGAGTGCAGCTGGGCTGATGCAAAATAAAGAGGAAAATAAGCATTGCTTAGCCCTGTCTCTGTTAAACACTGCCGGGTTGGGCAAGAAGTGGAATGCAAAATAAAAAGACGGATGAAGCCTTTTTTGGGAAGGCGCAGGATGCACCACGCACTGCAGAGGGAAGGCGAGGGGCTCATTTATCCCTGGGAAAACGGGAGGATCTTAGGAAATCAGCCCAGGTAACTGGTGAGGAAAGAAAAAGGGGGATGTTGGGGGTGCCAGTGGCAACAGCGCTGCCCTACTGAGCCCCGTGCCAGGCTGTGCATCCCCACGGACCATCCCGGGACGGAGCCCGAGGTCCTGCCGACAGCCCTACCCTGCACCAGCTGCATCAACTCTGTGTGCCTCGGTTTCCCCCTCAGCCAAATCACTTCAAGCGCTGCCTCTTTCCCCCGCAGCATTTTGGCTACCCCTCTTCTCCACCCAGCAGCTCGCCTCACCAAACCCCATCTCCTAGCCCGAGCTTCTGCCCTACCGAGCTAAAGCAACAAACCCCACTTCCCAACACCGCCGCTCCCTTTGCCAGGCGCAGAAAAACAACTTGCCCGTCAAGCTGTGCAGCCTCAGTTATCAATTCGGCACTCCAATACACTGCGCCACTTAGAAACAGGCAAGGTCTATTAGCGATAATGAAACCGGGGAGCCTAATTCCCCACGCAAATGAACTTGGGGGAAAGGGGATTACATCTCCTGATATGCACAAAGTTGAGGATCTGGCATCGGCGGCTCTGTTTAAGAGTCTGACCTCATTCCTGCCTTGTAAACAAGCTTCGAAGTATGAATAATAATAATAAAAAAACCCTCATTTTTCTTACCGAATCATTATATTGTTTTATTATTTTCCTATTCATGCTGCCAATAATAAATCACATTACCCAAGATGTTCACATTTATTATACTATTTAGAGCTCAGCGTAGCTGGTGTGGTTTTGTATTAGCACTATGTTACCAGCGCTCAGATTTTTGTTAATAACTTTAGAATCCCCAGCACATACCTTTCATAAAACAATACAAGATAGGGAAAATAGCCCTGAATTAGCAACGCCATCTGAAAATCCCAGTGTCCTGGAAGGGTCAGGAGGGTGGCTTTGGGCTACGGAGCTCCTGCAGACATTGGTAAAAGAGAAGGAAAGACTTAAGGGAGGGGTAAGTGATGCAAAGGGACACACGCAACACCAAATTATGCCAAGAAACAGGAGAGAAAGCTGAATTCCTCCAAATTATTTCTCTGCTCACTTAAATTGCCCCTTCACTCTGAGTAATGTACGTACCCGTGAGAGTATCCTCCCAGCCGCCCGCCCGAACATGGGATTTTTAGCCCATTTCCAGATGTTACACTGGGGAATGTGCATGAGCTAGAGAAGACCACAAAAGACACCAGGAGATGAACTTCTACCAAACCTACAGCCCCTTCCCAGTAACTAGGTTGCCCTTTGGGCCACGAAGAGCTTTAATAGTGATGCAGAAAGTCTCACCCTTCTGCCTGAATTTGAAAAGCCTCCTCAGAGGACCACCGAGGGAAGCACGCGAGCTTGTTGAGGAGTTCGGTCTGGAGCCAGAAGACCTTATCCAGAGCGTAAAGGCAGCCAAATTGAGGTAGCAAGAAGGGAAGAAATCCACCTAGTAGTTAGTAGGTATATACAACGCAGGTGTACACAAATCCAGGGTCTTAACTCTTGACTTCACCACCGAAGCCAGAGCATCAACATCCCTTGGTGCCAGCGCGGTGGGATTTTGGGACATACCTTCTCTGCCAGCTTCCTTTATTAAAGTGCAATTTAGCACTTCGGGTTTGTTTCTGCGTGCTCAGCCCCGGGGCTCGCTGCACAGTAAGGGCAGGCAAAGCTCCCCAGGCAGCAGCGCACAGCAGCGAGCAAAACAAAACTGGGACCTGGCTGGTGCATGCAAGAAAAAGGGAATCATATGGTTGAAGAGAAGAGTAATTGTAGTGGAAATTCAAAATCACTTCACTGAGCCCATTTCATGCCATCGTTCCTGCCCCTGTAAATCAGCAGCAGCAGCAGCAATTTATTCCTAAACAACAACAATCCTGAATGGGGAGGAAAATGAAATAATTGTGTTTTGACCAGCTTGAGACAATTCCTCTGCATGTAGATACATATTTATAAACAGGGGTGTCAAGTGTAAAGGCACTCCATCACGCTCGTTACCTACTTGAACATGCCCGTCGCCAGCGAGAGTCGCGCGGCGAGGGCAGGAGGAGCTCCCCCCTGCCAAACTTTGCCAAGAATTTGGTGTTCACATCTGGCACAGAAACCAAAATAATTAATCAGTGCTGCAAGGGAAAAGCAATGCCAAAATAGCCCGTGCAGACCCCTGCCTGTGCATCCGAGCCCCAAACCAGGGTTCTCCTGGCTTTGGCATCCTCTTACGCCGTCCCCAGCTGTTCCAGCCTTACTCCGAGATGTTTTTACCTTAGCTCTGCCACTTCACCTCTGTCTTGGCTTACAACAGTCCCTACTTGACACCCCTCGGGCCACGCACCATATGCTGGGTTTCTTTCAAAGATCTGTGCAGCCTTTTGCTACCCATCCACACGTAGCAGGAGGCGCTCAGCCACTCAAGGAAGAAAATCGTGTTGCTCAGACCCGCTGCAGGCTCCCCAGGTCTTTACAAACCTCCGATTCATCAGCTTGCAGGGGACGTAACAACCGGTATTGCCTTTGGCTAGATTATATTCCTTCGTTCCTTGATCACAACATAATCAATCGGCGGACAAAAAATCTGACATAAGCCCACCTTGTCTTTTAACCATCTCTTCAGGAACGTAGTTGTCAGTCTCACACATCACTCCGCAAATCCCTGGGTGATTCGGGGCTCCCTTAGCCTCTGTGTTACCTTCCTAATAGCGCTGACAGCCCGCGCGTTGCAGGAGAGAGAAGCCAGCAGCAAAGACCCCTTTACAGAGGAAAACGAAGGTACGGTACATTTGAATGACAACTCTCAAGGTACATCAATCAAAGAGTTTTCCAGGGGAATATTCTGCTTTTTTTTTTCCCCCCTCAAAGTATTTGGCATACGATGAAAACAATGTCAAACTTTGTCTGCCTCAAAGTTTTCAGCAGAAGACCTCTTCAGCTCATTTTCTATCAGTCTCTACTCCAGGTGCCGGATTGCCTTTATGATCCCCACTGGGTCTAGCAGCCAGAAAGCCTCCCAGCCTCTTTCCTTCTTACCGATTTCACTAATTGTTATCTTTAGTTTTAGCCTCATTTTCTTAAGCTGCTTTGACAGCCTTGTTGGTCCATCAATCAGTGTCTCCTAAGTATTTTTGAATTTCTTGGTGAATCTCAACCAAACTTGACAAGGGACGATGAGACTCACTGTTAAGGGGAAAAAAGAAATAAGAAAAAAACCCCACAACAACAACAGAAAAGCAAGACATAAAAAGAGGCCGGGCAAAGGAAAGTGACACCTCTCTCTGCACCTGAAGAAAACAAAATATACCCCATCTCTTCCCACCTCAGCACAAGTTTCTTGTTCCTGTGCCCCATTAGAAGGGGGAAGGCAGCGCTCTTCTCACAACAAAAACACAGTGTAGGCTACAAGATGGCAATAAGGAAAATTTAACTGAAACAAATGGGAGAAGTTCATTAGGATGGTCGTTTGAAAAATGTAATACAGATAGGGAAGATCTGCCAGGGGGAACAAACATCATCTCGATTAAGATTCAGCTGCGGTGGAGTATCAGAAACACGGCTCCTATGAGAAGTCTGCCCTCTGAGCCTGCCGTGCCCAGAATCGCAAAACAGATGAAAGACAATTCCAACACATTTTATTTCTTCTTTCCTTTCTTAAGCCCGAAAACATCACTCCATGCCACTTTGACCTTCAAGTTTTACTTCCGCTGTAATGAGCCCCAGGCATCCTTTTAGCAGGGTCCATTAGCGAACCTTTGGCGCGACACTCGTTCCTCTGGCCACCGCCAAGGACATTTCCTCCATGCTTCACAGGGACTGTCCACGAAGCTCTCCTTTCCAGTCCTTGGCTGCACAGGCCCGATCATGCTCGAGTTTAATGATGCAACGGGTTCCACAGGACACCGGAGATCTTTTTATTGCGCTGTGAATGACGGATTGATGGCAGAAAACCTCTAAAAGAAGGTGCCATCCCACGGTTTGCCGGTGCACGCTTTGGGAATCGTGCTTTGGCTGCCGTTTGGGCCGAGACGGACAGATGAGATCAGGGCATCACTGCAAGGGAAACTATCGAAACTAAAGGCAATGCCAGTTTTTGCTTCACTAAGTCCTAGTTTAAGTAGGTGGCACAGGACAAGAGGAAAACTCAGCAAGGGACTAGGAAGATGCAAAGCAGCATTATGACGAGGGAGAAATAGCAGCAGACTGCTCCCTCCCAAGGCAGAGATGAATTGCTGGACCACTGGAAGCAAGTTTCTCCTGTCTAATTAACACGGTAACACACACCTCCCTGTTAAATCTGAGCTCTTGCCACTGCCATCGTGACTCGGTCCCTGTTCTCAAGATTATGTCTTCCAGATATCACCCTCTTGTCCTTGCCTTACGTCTCTCGGGGATGTTTCAGTCTCTTTTCCAAGGCGTTGGACATGCCTGCGCCAGGCGGCTCGGCAGCCAGCAGCGATTTCTGGATTGCATTGGAGGCCAGATGCCCACAGCCCCAGCCACAATTATCCGAGATGGTTTTGCTTCCTGCACTGAAAACAAACCCTGTTCTCCTGTCTCCTGCTGGTCCGCCAAAATTGATGCCTTGATAAAGGTGAGAATACTTACAAACAAACACACAGTTGTATTATTACCGTTGCTGCTATTTGATTAAGTTGTTAAGATAATTGCTTTGCCAGCTTTGCCACAACAGTGGCTTTTACTAGCTGGTAACACTGCTTGTTTTACAGTTGCGAGGACAGATAAGTGGGTGAGATTTACACACAGGATGACAGTCAGTTACATTACCCGACCTGATAATTTGCACTTCTGGAGCCTGACTGGAGCAAAAAAGGCCACTGCCTCTTTTCCAACCTGCTTGTTTTACGTTCGCTTTGGTTTCGCTATCAACTAAATGCACTCAAGGGTAAAGACTCCTCAGGGACCTGTGAAACGGTGCTATTGCAAACACAACATCTATATTTGTTGCCAAGGCAATGGCTAATAACATTAAAATGGAACATGGGCCCTTTTTGCAGCAGGACACGGCAGGCTGATGCATCTGCAAAGTGGGAGCGGATGGAGGGAAGGAGAAGAGGCAGTCCACCACGTCTCTGTCTGACATAAGTTGGGGGGTTTCAGGCTCGGGGGGCTCCCGCTCTAAGCCGGAGACACCAAGGACGAAGCTGCATCCCGGCCAGGATGCAACCACGACGGAGAAACCTGGCAAGCCTGAGCATGGCGGTGCCGAGGTCTTCACATACGGGAAAAAAAAACTACAGCACGGAGCCACACGATTTCCCTCCTGGCCATCGAGACTAAGTTCTGCAGAGTGCAGAAGTCTCCAGGATGACCTTTCCTAGACAGACGCTAGAAAGCTATTACTGAGCGCAAGCCAATTTGCTTTGCAAGTGTAAGTGGCAATTTTCCTTCTTAAATACATTACAGCCAAAGGTAAATGGCTATAAACAGAAAGTTACTCCTCACTCCCTCCGCAGAGAGCTCTCCCCATGGTTATGAGCTATGATCTTAAAAAATACTGTTGTGAGACACCAGCAGCACGGGACACGGTTGTTTTCAGCTAGTGACTTTCATGCCTAGCTTTTATTAAGAGGGAAAAAAAAAAAAAAGATTAAGTGATAACATCTACAGGGGGCAATGACTTCTTCAAATATCCTTATGCAGCAATTTTAACAGGGAGTGAAAAATTAGGAGCAAGTTTTAAGGTCTCTTGCCTCGTATTCTGAGCAGGCTGAAGAACAGCAGCTTGCAAAGCATCTCATGCAAATTCAGCAGGACTTGGTCATAAGCTGATGATTACACGAAGCACTTCAGCATCACGAGCTGGGACAACGGGAAAGGACACAGGGAATGCAAAGAGCTGTGTCCTCTTGGGCTGAATTCCTCCATATTCAGTGAATTCCTCCACTTGCAGAAAGTACAGTGCTTCCCACAGTCCCACCGCAGGCTCCAGAGAGCTCCCGTGGCCGAGAGACACCAAGGCAATAAAAAGGGGAGGGGGACTGTATGGCAAGAGAGACCTGTCCTGCCTTCCCACCACCTGAAGGTCTCCCACCAGCCCCAGGAGAGCTTATCCTCCCCATCCCCACTCGCGGGTTACGGTGGCCAAACAAAGGCATCTTCCCCTCCCAGCCACTCCCGGTGCCTTCTTTGGGATGCTTAGCAGACAAACCTAGATTAAACCCGTTAATTTGCATCTCCTTAAAAGCAGTGTGGGATTCCCTTCTTTTCAACCAACTCATTGGTCTTTCCCATCCAACACCTGCCTCCAGCTGTAGCGCGGTATCTCCAGCCAACCTAACAAAAAGGCAGGGTAATAATACAATACACCTCAGAGAATATAATCCTTCTCATCTATTATTTCGGCCAGACATTTCTGTTCATTAGGAGCACACTGTGTACAGGCACCGTACATCTTCATTGGGAACCCACCGTTTCTATTAAATGTAATTATTTCTCCCCGCGGCTTGCATGCTAAAGATGGTTACTAAAAAGCAAGTGGCTGCTACAGAAAGGTATTGCGAAGCTCTTTTATTATAAACGTGCGTCGCAGCAGCGTCCACAAACTACCCGCAACTGGATCCGCAGATTTTTGAGGTTCGCAGGACCACTGCGATCAGCTATTTCGACCTCCGGCCCCACCAGCACATGAGGGATTCCCCACCTTAACGCCCGCTCCAGCTACACCACTGGGATGTTAGCAAAACATCTGGTTTCCACTGAAACTTTGCCAATAACAAAGAATCTACCATCACCCCTGCCGCCACGTCATGAAAAGTGCTAATTAGCCTCCCCATTAAAAGCATTGCTTATTTTCTAGCCTGAATTTGTTTGGAAGCTTCGTCTTCCAGCTACCGGGTTTTATCGCCTCTCCGCTGGCCAGCCCAGAACACTCACCTTCCTAATTCTTCTCTCCTGGGCTCAAGTTTTCCCTTTGTCTCACCTCTACTGTGTATTATCCAAACCCAAAAGCGGGCAGAAAAATGAGGGTACACCAAATGCTAAACTTTTCCCTTTTCTTTTTTTGGTCTAAACTGTTTTCTCCCCATTGTAATGTTATTTTGTCCGAAGCGCTTCTTTTATTTGCAAAACTGTTTTCCAGCTCGGCCAAAACAGAAAGCATCTACGGGGTCATTTTCAAAGCGTTGGCACACCCTTTTCTGGCAATTTTGCATCAAAACCCTCTTCTTCTGAAACGAAACGTTATTTCAACAGAAACCAAGAATGATTATAGCATGGTTAGCATATGTTGAAATGAAAATCCAAAGTGGTTTGTTTGGGTGGTGGGGGTTTTTGTGGTTTTTTTTTCGTTTTTTTTTTTGTTTGTTTTGGTTTTTAAATGAGATTTTCACAAGATTTCAAAATGTTGCCATTTTGTCATGTTTCAGGATGTCATTGCTCTTCAGGACTAAAGAGGGGAACTCAGATAAAATGTTTCAACAGGAATTTAAGGTGGCCAGAGTTGGAGGAGATAAATTTCACCCCCGATATCAAGAGATGGTCAAGCACGGAGAAAAACAACATCCATTAGTAGCTCTCTTTCACCGGGACTCGCCTGAGCCTTTTTAATTCCCAAAATCTCAAAACTAGAAAAAGCAGTTCTGCACTTATTTAGTGGAATATCTTTATTCAACCCTAAACGTACGCAATCAGCATTAGCTTGATGTATTCCAGCCAGCAGCGACTTGGGGGACCGACTTGAACAGGAGACTTCATGAATATTCTACAGACTGACATTTGTTTGCAGTATTTGAATATTTCCTAATAACCAGGGAAAAAAAAAAAAAAACCCCGCGTACCGGGAGGCCAACCTCATGAATCCTTCATAAAGTCAGGTCTCCCCTGAAATATCATAAATGGCAAACATTGCTTGCTACATACAGATATGCAAAACACTTTTGGCTTTTTCGCTACCTTCCCCTCCACTGGGAGCTCCCCTTTTTGAGCCGGGTCTGATGGGGAGCACCCCCCAGCCCCGGCTGCCTTCTGTAGGATGGAGGGGAGGAGGTGGCCACCACTTCCCGATGCCTCTGCCATCCTTACAGCTTGCTTTTTAATGGAAACAGAATCCCAGAGTGGTGAGGGTTGGAAGGGCCCTCTGGAGCTCCCCCAGTCCAACCTCCTGCCCCAGCAGGGTCACCTCCAGCAGTGGCACAGGACGGCGTCCAGGCGGGTTTGGGATGGCTCCAGAGTGGGAGACTCCCCCACCTCTCTGGGCAGCTGTGCCACTGCTCTGCCACCCGCACAGGGAAGAAGTTCCTCCTCATGTTCAGATGGAACTTCCTATGCTCCAGTTTGTGCCCGTTCCCTCTTGTCCTGTCCCTGGGCGCCACTGGAAAAAGACTGTTCCCATCCCCCTGGCACCCTCCCCTTAAGTATTTATAAGCATTGATAAGATCCCCCCTCAGTCTTCTCTTCTCCAGACTAAAAAGCCCCAAGGCCCTCAGCCTTTCCTCATAAGAAAGATGCTCCAAACCCCTCATCATCTCTGTAGCCCTTTGCTGGACCCTCTCCAGCAGTTCCCTGTCCTTCCTGACCCGGGGAGCCCAGAAAACATAACATAGAGGTCATGCAGTCGCTTTCTATCCTACCGGTAGCAGCTGCGCTATGGCTGGAGAAACACCTCCTTTTTAGGGGAACTCTTATCACAGATTACCGATATTTTTTATGAGCTTCACAACAGCGTCTCTGAGGCTCAGCACTGAAAAGAACGTTTATATTCTTAGACTGCTCTAGCTTTTCTCTTTCATATCATAAGCATCACCCCCCAAAATACAACTTTCAATCTATGACAACCCTCAAGTACTCCAACACAAGGAAAAAAAAACCACACTCAAGGTAACTACAGTCATTAAGGACGCGTACACATGTCCCCTCTAGCTCCTCCTCAGTGACCCACATTTAAAAAAACCCAGTACTTCAGCCTTTTTCCAACCTTGGCCCACGCTTGTAGAGGGCAAGTGAAATGGATTTTCATTCACAACACAGTTTTCTCCAACCATTCAATCTTTCTGGCCTTATTTACTCTTTTACAAAGTCAGATGATCGCTATCTAATGTTAATATTTCTTTGTGCTGAAGAAGTACAGGGATTACTCATAAACTCTCTGCTCCTGCATATTCTGAAGAGTAAATAGTGGGATTTTCAAAGCCTATTTGGCATCGGCCTAAATCTGCCTTTCAAAACTCCTTCGTGACCAAACCAGTTGTCCAAAACACTTCTTGTTGTCTCAACAGCTTCATAATTACGATCGTGCTGCCTCACTTGAAACAGATTGCTTCCAGCTCAAGGATTAATCTAGTGACGTACAGCGAAAGTCAGGAAATTCAATTCCTCTTAAAATACTCAGAAAGCCCCAAAAAGCTTCAAAGTTGTTTGAAGCAAGCAGGACAGATACCTCAAGTCAGACACTGAAGAATGAATCCGTCACCTGAGATTTCTTTTACAGTCAAAAGAGAGAAATGAGCACTTTTAGCAGGCAAGTCTCCTCAAATGCCTATTTCCAGCTGAGACAAATCATCCGCTGAGGTTGCCTGTTTCTCTCTCCGTTGACGATAAAAAAAAAACCCAAACAAACCTGGGAGTACAAGCTTCATAGCTCACACTTTTAGACCCCACCTGAAACATTAAGCCATCCTCAGTAATACCAGCGTGACACAAAATACCAACAAACTGCAGGGGATGCCTCCCACCAGAGCTTTATTTCAGATGTTTTCCCTGCATTCAAGGCATTCCTCAATCCAATCAAGCGCTTATTAACTGCCCGGAGCTGTTATCAGCAGAGATGTACTCCTGTAGGCAAATTAATGCAACGAGCCGAGGATTAAGTCGCTCCTGGCATGTAATTTTTACGTATGCTGGTGAGGATGTCCCAATGGGCTCCCGGTTCACACTCCTGGAATCAGGTCCTGCAAAGCCAGCGGAGATCCAGCTGCTGCTGTTGTTGCCGCCCGCTCTGATTTTGGGTCTGATATTTTCCACCGTCATCATCCACTTGGAGATATTTGACTAATTAGAAGCTCAACCCTGAAAACTTAATTCAGCAAAACTCCTCCAGCGTCTCCGGTAGGAGATCTGAACTCAGTGACCCCGGCTATTGTGCTCCGCGGGTCGACAATATGCTGAATAAACAGGTAGCTTAGATTTCTTTGCCTTTACTTATAAATCAATTTTAATTACGACGACGACGACATCAGCAACAAAACTGAGCCAAACTGCTGGGCCCATTCTTCTCGCACGCTAACTATCACAAATTAAACCTTGAATTGTATTGCGCTCTGGGTATTGTCATGCAAACGAAGAAAAACAACTTGCTTTCCAATTTCCTCATGCAAATATAGACTGAATTGTTGAGACAGAGAATATATTTTGCCATCTCAGTGGTTCTGCAGAAGATAAGAGGAACTGGAAAAGTTTTGCAATTTGTAAGCTGGCAGCTTATTAAATAAATAAATAAGAACACCGCCCGGCAAACCCAAATGTTTAAATAACATTACAAGTAAGCTGTCAAGGTCAGCAAATAATACGTTTAAACAATCTTGTATTCCTTTTGCCTTTCTGCAAAGACTATGCCATAATTTATGGGTTTATTTCCTTTTCAAAGAAGTTTCTTGATACAGTCTCAAACTCTACTGGAATATTAAAAGAAGAATTAGCAAAACTTTCCAGCCTGAGTGCTATTGCACGGCGCTCTGCGTTCACAAGCCCGTGCCCGGACCTCCGTACCGCGAGGTAGGCGGCACTGCAGTACCAGGTTCTGTGAAGTTAAACTCCAACCCAATAATTGTATTAACCCAGAAAAAGGCACGCAGACCAGACCTACATGTGCAACACCCACCGCAAGAAGAAATAAACTTCTGTAGATATTCAGAAGAGCCAAAGGAAAGCGTGGAAAAAAAAAAAAAGGCAACTCAGTTGTGAATACCGAGGAGCAGCCGTTATTTTTACCTTTTCAGGACTAAATGTAAGCTCGAGAACAATTATACAAAAGCCTGGGCTCTCCTCCCAGTCTCCTTACGTGTTTCATCTCCATAGCTCTGATTCTCAGTCTTTCCCTTTTATTCCACATTCAAGAGGAGCTCTTGCTCTTACAGGAGTTATCTCCGTGCCCACGCGGATTGTGTAAGGGCTGAACGACCCAGCCTGCAGCAGGATCCCCCTTTGATGGGTACATCTTCACGGTGTCACCTACAGCTATGGACAACACCACCCACAGCCATACATCTTCCAGCTCCACGTGGCCTGGCTGTGGTGGCCAGAGCTGGATGGTTTCCATTGTGAAGTCACCTCCGACACCTATAAAACTCAAATCTCCAGTGCCAGGGACAGCAACAGGGGCCAAAGCCCCAGAAAAAGAGGTGTTGACCCATCAGGCAATGTCCCACCACAACATGTCCCCTTGGCTGGGCCACCTCCCCTTGTTCCAAGTCCTTCCGGACCAACCCAACCAACCCAACTACCATCACATTAGGGATCAGGAAGAAAGCGCTTCCCTCTTCTCCGTGATTACATACTCGGTTGCTGTGGCACGCTCTGCTGCTAGAAATAAATTGATATCATTCTTAATAACAGCCCCGTGGGGTTTGATAGGAGGGAGCTAACGCCGAGGCGCTGACCATACGCGGCGAGCACAGAGAGGGAGTGGGAGGAAGGTTTCTGCCGAGCAGCTGTCAACCCACCCCGTTTGTTTGCCGGGGACTAAAAGCATGTAATTCACAACTTCTGCACGCTGGAGAAGTTATCATTTGGAAGTTGTTGCTCTGCAGTGGCTTGACAGTCTAACAATACAAAATAAATCTATTCACGCTGCTTTGGCGAGACCGAATCCCGGGAATGTGCCGCAACAGCAGAGAGCAGTGATAAGTTCTTGTAACTTACAGCAACTCGGTGCTGTCCTCATTACCATATATTATCTTACTGCACACACAAGAAACCTTTCCAACGGACTTCACTGTTGCTGAGCTTTTATTCCCTCCTCTGTGTTAAAGCTGAAAGTACTTTGTGCAAGCCCAAAGCCCTCCTGATAGCGCTGGGTTTGAAGTGCCTGGAAGCTGCAGGGCTTTTGCCGGTTCCCTGGCCCGTGCATTGGCGTTAGCTGCGGTTTCTGGAGTTTCGTAAAGAGGATTCATGGCTGGATTTTGTGCTCTGTCATGCACAGGGACTTAGCACATCATCTCCTGCCGGTTTCACCGTGCCAGAGCAGCCCAGATAGTGTAGGGCTTTGTAGCAAAACGGTGGTTAAAAGGAGGGAGAGAAACTTTTGCGTCAAGGGGAAGAGCAAAGCCAAGACAAATTCACAGACTCCAGAAAGGAGGCACCAAATTAATCAAAGTGGACAGGGAAGGGAACAGTGCTCTGCCTATCGGTGGGATCTTGGATGCACCACTGTTGATGAGAAAGGACAGCAAGACATCTTCATTTCACCCGCTCGCGCTCGTGGAGACAGATGCAGCATGTGTCAGCGTGTACGGACTTGCACTGAGATAACACGGACGCCAATAAAGATGCATCCAGCCCGTTAGCAAAGCCTGCCTGATGTCATTTCTTGCCTGATGTCATTTCTTGCCTGCTCTCCTGCAGCTCGTGCATGATGGAGCTCTGAAAGCGTGTGTCCGTGCCCACTGCTTCGCCCAAGTATACAAGCCCTGCTCTGTTGGCTAAACCAAATCTGCGACGCTTCACAGCAACTGAAGATCTCAACTCACAGACGTGCTCATCAGCAGGCAGTCGTATACACACTTTTAGCCGCGGGGCCTTTACGGAAATAAAAATGTAGTCTTTTAAAAACTCCCTCTGGTTTCCCAGCTCAGCTCTTCGAAGACGCTGTGCTGAGCCCCTGCCCGAATGAAAACATCCACTCTCACCCCAAAAAACCCCCAAGCTTGAGTTGCTACAGGAGCTGCACGCATCCTCCTCGTGCAACTCAGCAGAGATGGTGAAGAGCGTGAAGGGCACACGAGTGATTCCCTTCCAAACCCGAGGGTGCAACTGTAAAGGGCTCAAAGCATCGAACTCGGCAGCCTGACAAAGCAACGCTGCACCTCCCGTGCGCAGCCCATGTTACGCTCTCCTTTCCTCCCCTCCAGGTGGATTTCGGGTCTAGAAAGACTACCGGTGGTGCTAAAAGTTCAAGTTAGCAAATTGCCAAGCAGCGGCTTATCTCCAAAAGCCCTGCTTGGGGAAGGGCTTTTTGAGTTTTTCTGTTTGGGATTTAGGGTTTTCTCTTGTTTGGTTTTTTTTTTTTTCCTTAAAACAAAGGCTCTGCTTGCACCGATGCAGGCAGAACTTGCTGCCTGCCTCAGGGGGTGGGCGAGCAGCTTTGGGGAACGGGCGGCACCATCCCCATGGCCAGTTCAGCGCCTGACACACCTGCAAGAGAGCCATATATCCCAAACTTTTATCCACCTGCAACTGAAGACTTCCAGCTTATTCCCTTGCATCTAAACCAACCATCTGATACCAGCAGGACGCCATCCTGATCTTTAAGTGCTTTTCCCAAACCGGAGAGGTTAAATTAAGTTTGTTTTCCCTCTCTACTCCAGCCAGGCTAGAAATCACCCTGCCAAAACCCACAGTGCCGCAAGCTGGAGGAACCTCATCTGAATTCCCCCACCCTCCAAAACCAGGCTAGGAGACACGTTTCTATTCACGCCTTCCTCGTGAGCAAACTTTTGCAGCTCTCTGAAAACCCCAGTTCCCCAAGTTTCTGTCCGACAACAGATCCAAGATTTGTGTTTGGCTGGATTTTAATTGAACAGCGTCTCCTGTCTCTTGGTTGGGGATCAGTGCACAGGGAGCGATTCCCAATTTATTCCTATAGCTGGATGCTCAGTAAGCAGGCGACAGCCGTAAGCGTTTCTTGACAGGCGCTTGGAAATATAATGCGCCGCGGGTTGTGTTTCCTTCCTCTTAATAGGATGCAAAGCTCCGTTTTCAAAAGAATATGCTAACATTTTAAGCTCTTTTTGTTAGTATAAATGATAATGTAGTCAACACAAGGGCCTCATCTCTCCTTGAAGTGAATATAATTCCTATTCACCTTAACACATATGCATCAGGCTCGAGAATAAACCTTAAGACAAGCTCTCCTTGAGCGGGCCTCATTGAAGGCTTGGCTCCCAGAGAGGAGTAATCGAAGCTGTCCTCTACTGGATAACCAAAGCATGGACTTGAGACCTCTTAAAACTGTAGGGGCTCATGTGGCTCCTCCTTTAGTACAGTGCAAAATGAAACCTTTCAGTCTCGGTAGAGCTATTTTTTAGAGGAAGGATGCAATAAATTCCCTGCCTGAAATAGAGAGGTCAGAGCGTTGTCCAAGAGGTGAGGAGACCTTCGCTATGGGCAAACTACAGAGAAAGCGTGGAGTAAAGCTATAAAAGACATGGGTCTTTAGGAGTACGGACCTCTCCAAGCCCCTTCATTACCATTATTTAGGCTTGTGATGCTAACCCATGCCTAAGGATCAGGGTTACCCCACGTACATCGACCCCTCTCAGAACAAATTCATCCTGCCATCCCTAACAGACATTCATGGAAAAATATACGAGCAGCACTCAGATATGGGAAGAGAGGAGGCGTAGAAACCCTACAGGTTTTCCTCCTTGTGAGGTTTATGAAACCACTGTTCTCCTTGTTTTCAGCGCACGGGTTCCTCATCACACCTGGTTTACATACAACCCACTGACAGATTCAGAAACAAACATGTCTCGCTGTTACGGGATTACAAAGGAAGGATCAATTCCACGCTGTCAATCCCTCCGTTTCATTAGCGACTGATTGGGAGGCATCAAATCCTGTCTTCCAAGAGTCAAACCCGTAAACAAGACAACATTGCTAAAAAAAAAAAATACAAAAACACACAGACATAAAAAAATCAACACAACTGCCAGATGCCAGAGATTGCTATGAGACCGCAGCGCGAATAACAATTTGGGAAATAATTGAGCTATTCCTATTGACGATGAAACCAGAGCCCTGGTGGGCCAGGCCAAAATATTTCCTAAAGTTATTAGCAACCTTAAAGGATGGTTTCCCTTACAGGATGACAGGGAAAAATGGTACCGGAAAGAGAAAAGGGGAATTGCTGGGAAGAACATCCTTCCCCCGCTAAATTTTTGATACACCCTGACCGTTTCCAAAGCTGGGGAGGTGCTGGCTGGGTTCCTTAGGAAGGACTAAACTCACCCATGTTTTTTCCTAATGCACCAACTGTCACGACTGTCAATTCAGCTCCTTTCACGGAGATTAGAATTCATTTGTAAAAGGAAAAGAGAAAAGGAAAAAAAAAAAAAAGAGAAGAAGAAAAAGAAAAGAAAAGGTATTTAATTGGCAACTGAATTCCTCATGAAACAAAGAGATGGATTCATGCAAGGAAGAATAAGGAGAGCTGTTTTGATATCTGAATTTTAATGACTCCATGGCATCCCTATTTGTTATGTATCTGCTTTCGAAATGTCACGGCTGGCTCTAGTGGTAATTACTGAATTTCAACATTTATAGAAAAGCAGCACATACAGTATGGAGATAATTGCCCAGTTGGATAGTTATGAAGGATTCGGGTCCCCCCCCCGCCCTCCCCTCTCCTTCTGCGACTACAGAATTTCGGTAATTATCACTAGAGCCACTTGTTACAAAATCAGAAAGCAGGTAAACAACAAACACCAGTGTAGTTCATTTATTAAAATTCAAAAAACACATCACCATATTGATCCTTGAAATTACAAACTGCCGCATCTTGCAAAAAGCAGAGCCCTTACGCTACGCCAACGTTTAGGATTGCTGTACATCATACAACAAGGCACCTTCCCAATGGGAATTGTTATGTAATAAACGCTATTGTGCGGCATTTATAGGTAAAAAAAAAAAAAGAAAAGAAAAAGATTCAAAACCAGGTTACAACATCAGTGATGGTCAGACCACAAATCACGAGGTTTGGGGTGAATAAACGTTACCACAGAGCATGGACCATCCACCAGGGCTGCAGCTCTCCAAGAAGCAAGGTGCTCCAAAACATTTTGGGGGTTTCCTGCTCATGTTCTGGCACCAACTACGCATGCACCTTAGGTATAACCTCTCCCGAAATACTCCTGCATCCCTACCACGAACAAATCACAACGGAACGGGCAGCTCAGCTCCCAGTTCTGCCCGAGGCTGCCCTTTGCAGCAGCTTTCCCCTGCACAGCTCTTTCCTCTTCTCTTTGTAGGAAACGCTATCTCCATCTCACAGCCAGGAAAATGAAGACATGTAGACATAACAAAACACCCTTGATTTCATACAGTGCACCACTACGAGGGCTGCGATGGCATTATAGTCTACATCTCGCGCGTGCACCACCCAAAGAGTCACAGCAGCGTTCAAAGCAGAGACAAAAACGTTGGCTCGACGCAGAATTCGGGTTCAACTTCAAACAGCCCGAGGTTTTGAGTTTTCAAAACACGGGATTTTTGGTACTTTCCTATCTTTAATCAAAGTGGCGTACAAAGAAAACTCACCTGCTTAGAAGTAGGGATGTGTTAGAAGGAAGGGGCACAGGTTCAGGAAGGTAAACACACAAGTCTATAATTAAAGGAGCAAAGACAGTTAACGATGGAGAATCTCCTGGCTTTTACCAAAACAGTAAAGGAAAAGACCATTATATATACACAGGAGATAAGTGGATACAGCACAGATAAGAGCGACAGAGGGAAATTGGAGGCAGAGGAGGATAAGAAGCTGACACCGACACTTACAGTATTTACTTTTGCATCTGTGCTCGCAAATGAAGAGGATGAGGATTTGCCTAAGTCAGGGATCAGATCCCCAGGGAGAGGAGAAGAGGAATTAGGGAGTGTGCAGATAACACAAGAAATGGTCAATAAAAGCTTAGGGGAACTTAAAGCTGACACAAAGCATTAGGGACCAGATGGTAACATGCGCACAAGGGATTTAACAAACAGGGGAAGCAATGACAAAGCAGGACTTCAGTCTTAGGGACGTTCCTTAAAACGGGGAAGACAGGGAACAGAGAGCGCGAGTTTTTTGGACATTTATACAAGAAGAACCAATGAACTCTCAAAGACCCCATTACTCCGACATCTCTTTCCTGGCGTTGCTGCAGACAGTAGGATGGATTAGCCACGTTGCTAACAGCAATGTTGTTTTTTTTTTTTGTAGGAAACTTCACTCATTTCATTGCTCTGAGTGCTTATCTTGAAACACTCTTCCCATCCTTATGGGAACATACTATTCATGGCTTAGCCTTTTCATGAGAAAATCAAGATCTGACTGATTTCAGATGGATAGCAACTAAATCTTACACACCTTTCAGAAAAATCAGGCCCGAACCTGCTTTCCCGAGCCATCACTCAACGAGACAGCCGTAATTAAACCCATCTTTATTTAGGACAAGTGTAAGCTTTTGCTTAACTTAACCCCTTCCCCCTCCCCAAAACCAACACACGTGACCGTCACAAAAACTGGAGGAGTGCCTCCTTCAATCAAAATCTGGGGATATGTGGAAAGAATCAGCTGCCCATCGACTGGAAGAAGAGTATTTATTTGGAAGCTAATTTTTAAGGGGAAAGAAAGGCTTGAAAATGCCCAGGTTCATTAAGAACAGTCAACGTGATCTCATGAAAAGCAGATCAATCCTTATTAACTTGTTAGAAGTCTTTGAAGAGATTACTCGACTCGGCGGACAAGCGAGCTGCAATTGGCATGCATCTCTCAAATGGACTGGGAGCATTTGACAAAGTCAAGCCCATGAGGCTAATACTAATGGTGAGCGCCTGAAGTGCCTGATGATGAAGCAAGTGAGAAAGTCAGGTGCAAGAAAGAAGATCCACAAGGACATCTCACAGGGTCAGGGACTGCCTCTGAGATACTGCATGAGGCTCACTAGGAGGTAAGTGAGGAGATGCAGGTTTTATAGCGCACACTGCCCACAGCCCGCAGGATAATTTAACTGCTTTATCGGCTGGCCTAGACACACATTTGTACCGTAGCACCATGCTTCGCCCGTTTTAATACACCTCCCAGCTTTCTGTGTAACCCACAACTCAGCTATATGACTCCCAGACAGGACTGAGCACCCTCCTCCTGCTGGCGGCACAGCTAAAACTCCTCCTGGAGCCGAGAAAAGAGAAGTCTGGCCAGAAACACTGATGGAAAAGCTGATTTTGAAATATTACGCATACCAGGCAGGACCGTAAGTACAGACATCCTTCTCCCTCATCTTGCAACCATCAGTCCACGTCTAGCAACCCATGGTGTCTCGGAAATACGCCCCATTGCTATTCCAGAAGGAACAGGGAGTGAGTAGGTAGTAATCAAATAACACTGCAGAAACTTAATATCGCTCCGCCATCATTAAGGATGACCGTTATTCCAGATGAAGCAGTCAAAGGGGATAATGAGGTGTGCAGTGGAGGAGGCTGGGAGCCTGCCAGACAGTGGGAGGATGCCACTTCCTATCATTTGTCATTGGTAGAATTGATAGATGGTGCTGCCAGCCTCTCCCCCAATCACACATTCATCCCAATTAAGGAATCGCAACTGATCTCCTCAAGGAATGAAATCATCATGGTTTTCAGCTAGGATGGGGCAACTTCGCCTCTCAACTCCTGCAGCTGCTGGGCAAGAAGCCCTCGCCCCACCTGATGTCCTGTTCCTTCCATACAACGAGAAAAGTCCATTTCTCGTGTTCCCAGAGTGCTCTAGAGTGTTCTTGGGCGGACAAGAAGCTCACGCCTTTCCCCCTCCTGTGGTGCATCCGCACGCCCACGTCTGCAGGAAGATGTCTACACCCTGCAGAGAGGACGATGCTCCAACCACAACCGCCTTTAGATAGCTGCTAAAATCCCAGGCAATGTCTATATTGCGGTTTGCCGCACGGGTGGCGTGTAAACTCGAGTGAGACAATGGCAACACCAGCGACGGGCGCAAGATGGGGAAAAGGAAAACAGAGATCTCCTGCATACAACTTATTAACTTGGCTTCGTAAGGTACGCCTCTATAAACACCCCTCGGAGACACACTGCAAACTCGGATCTTACTAGACAACAGAGACTCCCTCTCTCACACCTGAATAAATACCCTAATCACAAGAAAAGCTTCAATCAGAGCTTACAACAATCCCACAACACAAATCCATACGCCACTACATTAATGCTCGCAGTATGACTCGTTATCCACAAAGGAAACACTGCTGTGTGATAATGAAGGCATTCGATTGGGATTTCTAGATGAGCAACACGAGCTGCCTGGTTACTAGAGCATGACACTCGAAGCCGGGATGAATAAGCTGTTGATTGCTCAGATCAGGCTACGTCACCTGTGGCTCCACTTAGAAGCCTCTACTTGCCCTCAACCACCATCAACTGGCCAGGATGACCACGAAGCCATGGCTGTGGTCACTCTCTCCTGTTTTTTCAGCAAAGATCTGGGCTTACCGGGCACGGGACTCGCATGATTGCATTACCACCGATGCCACGAAATTCAAAGAGGTCACGGGAGGCAGCATGGCCAAAGTGTCCCATTGGAAGCGGACCATCCCCTTGACTGATTGAGATAGGATAAGAGCTGTATGGGCCAATTTCTACCCCTTCTTCTAGGAACAGCTCACCTCTGTGGGGTTGCGAGCAAGCATCGATGTTGGGTTTTTTTCCCCCTGCTTAGGATTCTTCATTAAACCACGCCGGCATTTCTGCCAGCACCGGGTCACAATTACGCTGTGCAGCCTCATTGTCTTTGCAAGAACTGCGCGAGCTCCGCAACAAAGGCGCTTTTTCGCACTTGGAGTAGAATTATGGAAATTCATTGTTTTGCTTGACACGAGGCCGGGAGAGGAGACGGCACCGGACGACTTGACCTCTTCACTGCTGGCTGCAGCTGCACGTTACGAGACAGGCCTGCCTCCGCACCGCCAGGCATCAGCGTTTCATCTCACCTTCCCAGCTTGGGATGTAAAAAAACCCCTTACTGAGACTAGGCTGAAAAAAAGCCTAATAATTCCCTTGGCAGCTGGAAGCCGTATTTTATTGTTTTCCTACTACCTTTCACTCGGAAGCAAAGGAAAATGTCAGAGAAGTTTGGAAACCCTCTTGTTTTCATGTTTTTTTAGCAAGGAAAGAAGCGAACTTTCATCTTCCCTCAACATTGATTTTAGGTTAGCTTTGCTGGGGCAATTCAGATCACAAAAATAATAATTATTATATACACGATGGTCATATACATATATATATACATGACCATCATTACCAGGGAAGAATTTGGGGCTGAGTGAAAGCAGATGAAGAGAGCTGTACTTCTCCAGGCAATGGTCTGCCACCCACGGGTTTTCCTTACTTTCTCTCCGCACAGATGAAAAACGTTTTGAAAACCCGAGGGACGCGTTTGGAGACAGTCTCCATTCGCCGCCTATAAAAAGGGGACGCGTCTCCCCCAAACACCGGCTCACTTCTATGGGCAGGTGTGGCAGCAAGAACATGACTTTGGATGGTTTTGGAAAGAATCAAAGGTTTATACGGGCGGCGAGGGTGAGAGAGGGCAGTTGGTGCTAAAAGGGAGGAGCAGATTGGCACAGACAACAAAAACTTCAGGCTTCAGGTCTTATAAAGTAGTTCCTAGCAATTAAGAGTTAGGATAGGACCCGTCTGGAGGGTAGATGACCCTCCTATCTGCTCGCTGCAGGATTTTCTTCAATTTTTCTTATAAATACCTAATGCCGGCCAGGGGCAGCGAGAGGACACAGAGGCAGCTCCTCCAGAGCACCGTGAGGGACCCGACTTGCCGTCCTCCCTGGCAGCTTAGCCTCTGAGCTGAGAGCCGATGGGACCATCACCACCACGGATTGGCACCGCGATGCAGCTTTCCCGGGGATTTTTCCCACCCACCCCCCCCCCTGCCAAAGCCACATTGGTGATGGCATAAAGTGCTTCCCCCCCCCCCAACACTACAAATCAGAATAATACTGCTAATGCATTAGATATGCACCGCTGTGCGGGGGAAAATACCGCACCTGCAACCCCACACATCACGCACTTCTCACATAATTAGCTCTAAAAAGCTTTGAGCTTTTTAGGAAGGACCAGCTGAAGAGCTGACGGGGGCTCTGCCCCATATACCTGTAGGTGCTTTACTCACTCCCCCTCCTTTTATTTTTAATATCATCACTTCTCTAAAAATAAAATCAACTTGACGCTGATTAAAGCTGAAAAACCCCACCAGACCAGCTTCTCCGTGTGCCTGACTCCAGGGCCCCTTGATCAAATTGTTTTCCTTCTCCCCGCTGAGCCCCGTGAACCGCTCGGCTCGGCTGGCTCTGCCCGCGGGGGACAGGGCTGGAAATGGAAGCACAGGTTTCCCCCCTCGGCGTCGAGCTGTCAGAGGCGGCTCCGTGAGCATCAGTTCTGCGCGCCTGCTCTTGGGGAGCCGAAACGCCGCTTTGGAAATGGAAATGAAAGATTTCTTTCCTGTTCTCCTTCCCCCCCTCTCCCCACCCCTTTCCCCTGCCAAGCCTGTAACAAGGCGGAGATGGAAAGCGCCAGGGATGGAGGAAAATAGGAGGAAAATAGTTGACGGTATTTCAGCTAAAGCAGTCTTAGGAGGAGGCGGGGAGCATCTCCCGACGCCTGCCCCCGACCCTCGCGATAAGGGGCAGTTAATGCCCCGAAAACAGGGAGGCCATTTCTCCCGCAGGAAATGAGTCCCGCCTCAATTAGCAAATTTTTCAGCCCAGATGGAGCAGGATGATTATCTACCATAACTATCACTGCTGCCCAGATGGAGCAGGATGATTATCTACCATAACTATCACTGCTGCCTTCACCTGGAAAAAAAAAAGAAAAACCCTGCCTGGTTTTAACCCCTCCCTCTCCTCCCTAAGCACATCCCCGCTTTTCAGCCTGCGCCAGGTCCTTCTGCTTTCCGGGCTAATCAACTTTGGCCGGTAAACGGGCTGAGAAGCGGCACCAGTTGCTGCTTTACGAGCTCAGGCCTGCAGCATCTTCAGGAGGTTAGGGGAGAGAGAGGGAAAATAACACATTCTGCTGCCACGGGAAACCAAATTATTCCCCAGCCAACACGCAAAACCCGCTCATGAATTAACCACCTCTTGCTAATCACTCCCACTTGATATTTATCACGGGTACGTTTCATGAGATGAGTCCTGTCACCAGCTTTCGCTGGCAGTTGCCAAGTCCCAGGAGCAGCTGCAAATCTTCATTAATAAAATTTTTGGGTTCGCTTTGTTTGGGCTGGAGACCGCTACTTCCCATCCTGCCACCCAGTAAGCGCGAGGCGGCACCGTTACCAAAAGCCGCGTGCAAAAAAAAAAAAAAACAGGCTTGGAAATTTTAAATGAAAACAGATGTTGAGAAATGCCATTACCCGGCACATGCTACAGTAAATAGCATTAACATTTCTAAGTGATGGGGCCTTGGAAATTGGACGCTGCGAGGGATGCGTTCACAATTAACGCCAGGGACTTGTCCCGCAGGTGGCGGGACGATGGGATCGCGCCTGCTGCCGTTAGCGGCGGGCGCGGAGGGAACGAGGTGTGAGGGATGAAGCCCGAGAGACCCCCGCATGCGGCGGCCGCCTCTTCAAGCGGAGTGAACCTCTGCGGTCCCCGCAGCTTCAGACTGGTCCTGCAAACTCAAAAGCTCCATACTGCCCTTCGTACAGAGACAAAGAGAAGCGACTAGATAAACAAAGACTATCCCAAATATATCGAGCAACTATACTGAGATAGTGGGGAAAAAGCTAACAAGCACTGAACCTGCTCCGGCAGGGGGATGGACTATACGATCTCCAGAGGTCCCTTCCAACCCTGACCATTCCGTGACTCTGTGACCCTGCTGCTTCTGCCGTTCCCAAAGGGGTAGGTAAGATGGTACCAAGCTGCTGCTCTCAGAACAAACCTCCTGCCAAGCTGGCCCGAACACACATCGTGATTTAACACACTATAAGGCAGGAGGGAGCTAAAGCAACGCTGCCAGGGAGCGGGGCGTGCTGGGCTCGGCTTTGGGGTGGGTTCCCTTCGGCAGCAGAAGAGGATGAGTCAAACCCCGGCACCAGGTGCTCCCAAGGCGCTGGGTCTGGACGCCGTGCCCTCCGCACGGAGCCAAGTGGAAAGCCGCCTCTCCCAAGCCCCGAAGCTCAGGCAAAGGTTTCAATCTGGAGGAGCGCTCTGCAACTCGCGTCCACGGTCACCCTTTCAGGCAGCTTTGCTGTTTACCACACGAGCGTCCTCATGCAATGGATCAATCCCTTGAAGAGGTCGGCTCTCGTTTGTCAGGTCAGCTCTCTATTCTCCTCCCAGAGCTCAGGATGTCCATGCTTTCAATAAGCCGGTGCCTTTACAACACGCTTTATTAAGACCACTAGTGTATTTCATTGTGCCCGTGCGTGTGGAGCGACATCGCTTTTTAACAGGGAGCCGGGTGAATAGCATCCTCTTGCAATACACCAAGCACGCTTTGTTCGGGTCTGAATTCAACCAAGCCAAACCAGGGAAATTTAGAGTTTAAAGCCACAAACACTGCCTTTAAATCAAGGTAATGCTTGTACGTGGAGTCAGGAGCTGTCTCTTCCCACCGCGGTTACCCTGATAATAGGATCATTCGAGTGCTCTTATTAAGTCTTCTCGATGCTTTGCTCTGACCGTTTCCAACCAGTAACCATTCATCACGCCGCGCTGCTCCCTCCCACGCAGCCCCGACGCCGCTCCTGCGGCGCTTCACCTCTTCCCTTCCCCACCAGGCACCTCCTTGGAAGGTCCACACCATGAGTAAGACCAGGCCTACAACGTGCGACAGCAAAGGAGGAGAGGCACGAAACGAAGGGGCAGCATGAGCGACTGCTGGAAGCCAGAGCTGCAATCACATCTCCAGCCTGACTCTGGTTGCCTCACCGCAACACGCTTTCTTCCCTTTGCTGTCTGCCAACCACGAGCAGCTTTTTCTCTTCCTACTTGCAAGTCAAAAAGCTGGGAAATTGAGGAACAGAGGAAAAATATTTGCTTGTTATCCAACCAATTAGTTAGTGGTAAAGACAGCAAACAGAAGCTAAGTCTCCTAAGCACCACATTTTTCTTTTAAGTGCTGTAAGCAAGCTAATGACTCTGCAGAGCGCTGGAAAAAAAAATATTGTAAGCTACAGTGTTTTTGAAACTGTGAAAATAATCTGGAGCGCTCCGGTTCTTTTTGGTCTGAAAAAAAGCGATGGAAATGTCCGGGTATTGGGCTACTGAGCTCCGGGGAAGAGATCCCAAAAAGCTTTCCTCTTTTTGCCCAGCTAGTCGTGGCAGGCAGACCTTCACAAGGTTTGCCCCGTAACACCCAGCAGCCTCTATGTGCATCACATACACCTTTCCACATCATACCTGTTATTTAAGGGGAGCATCAATATTCCCTTTGTGTTGGAGGGACAAGATCATCAATGTCCCTGAGGACATGCATAGGGTCCTCCTGCTCCCCAAGCTCTAGCTCAAAGTAGGAGGGTAAGCGAAAATACGCTTCACGCTCACCAAAATCCTGACGATGACACGGTCAGAAGGGTTGCAAAATACTATGCACTTGTTGGACCACCTCATTCCCAGGAGAAAATTGGGTTTGGGGTCATTATTGGTTGCTCAGGGTGGGAAAGAGCTTCATTACCAGGTCAAGATTTGATACCAGAAACCTGTACGCTTTTCCCATGGGTTCTGACCGAAACGCACACCTAGCACTAACGCTATCGTAATCCTGACGGCTTTATATCATGGGTGTCATGCAGAATTCAAATTATTTACTTCACTATCCCCACATCCCTCCCAAGCTGCTTCTGTCCCAAAATTGCCTCTTATATTTGCTGTATACAGATAGTAATAACTAAAATAACCATGTGGATGGATATCATGAGCCTGGAAGGTAATAAGAGGCAATGACTCCAGTGACTGAAATGAAGGAGAAAGACAGTTAATGAAATAGAGATGCCTACCCAACATCTTTTAAATCAATTCACAGAGGCAATTTAAACCAGCCGATCCTGTCATCATGTTTAAAATATGTCAATTCTGCTACTTTTTCCCCATTTCCCTTTTTGGCTTAGTTTCTTTTGGTTTGTTTTGTTGTTTTGGGGTTTGTTATTTTTTTAAAAAAAAAGGAAAATTAAGAAAAACTCACCTTCTTGAGTTCACAGCTTGAGCTTGTAGAAAGACAAAAATCTACTGGGACACAAGTGAAGTAACTCCAATGACAGAGTGCCCTGGTTAGAAAATTCCTAATAAATCACCAAAAACAACTGCTGCTCCAATGCCACATTTGACAAATTGAAAATAAATTGCATCAATTGCATGGGAGCCAGGAGAGCCCCGTTCAATATTTTCTCCCTAATACATCTACAGGTGGTGGGGAGGGGAGAATTTTACTTATTTATTTATTTTAAACGCCGATCGATAGCTTATTCTTTTCCGATACACCGTGTTCGGTGATAGTTAGTAAATATTCAGCTCTCCGCATTATTAATGTGCCTGCATGCGTACCAAAACACGGCGTTTCCCCTGTTCTGCGCGGTGCAAGCATCATGTCATTCAAACGCGCGCAATTAGGAGCTACTTAAGTGAAACGATTTGAAACCTCAAGTTTTTATTCTGAGACTCTCCTCCTCGCACAGGATCCTACACACACACTCCCTCATCGCAGCTCCCTCCAATCTCATGGGGAAAGGCAGCTTCTTCTCCAGCGCTCATTTTTGAGCTGCATTTTTATTTACCTATACGGCATTACCTATAGCTTAACACCAGCAATACCGTTTCTTTGCACTTCTGTAGCTCCAACAGGCTCCACGTGATAACAAAACCCTTCTGAGACTCTGATGCCTGCTCCATCACAATATTCCCATCAAAAAATACTGTCTGTGCACAAATGCCAGCCAAGGCCAGGTGAAAAAAGGACAATACAGTGATTAATCCTATATAAAGTATACCTCTGATCCCCCTATACAAGCACAGATGCATAAATTGAAAGATCGTGGTCAGATAACGTGATCATTGGTACTAAATTAAGCACTGCCAAAGTTAAGACTATTAAAGCCCTCCCTGCGCCTACTTGTTACACCACTTCATTTCGGGATCTACGGCGCGCACACAATAGGCAGAACTCCTTTAATAAGGAAACATTTAATATTGCGGTTTCTCCTCGGGTGGCCCCAAGCCTGATTTTGCCGCACGTTATTGTGAGACAGGGTATTCGTTTTCTCCTGGGCTTTCCTATGGTGCTCATCACTGCAGCACCTGAGCCGAGCAACTCATTACGCCAACACTGTCCACCCTATGCGTGCAGTGAGGGCAGGGTCCTGGGGAACAAAACCAACACGCCGTGATCACGTAATTAAGCCTCTGTAATTAAAGTCTCTTATAATGCAAATGCAGACCGCATTCAGACACAGCCGCCTCCTCCTCGCTGCATGACCCAGCAGATACCATGGAAAAAAGGCAGGCCCTGCTCGGGTTTACTTGGCAGCCGCAAGGCTGCGAGGACAGGGGACACAGGGGACATGGCCGGTACAAGCTGCCTCCTCAGAGGAGGGATTTCCCAGGCAAACCCAGCCAGTTTCTACCCTACCCATCAACCTGCAGTGCCTCACACACTCTTCCCATGCCCAACGCAGGGAAAAATTTTTTTTTTCCACGATGCAAGGGGTTTTTCCAAGGTGAGAAAGACATTTTCATGACCCCACCAAAAGCACCAGTCCCTGTCCTGAAGCGCTCAGGCTCTAGAGCTACTCATGGGTCGTTTTTCCAGCGGGCAAAACCAGGGAAGATGTATTTTCCTCATTAGCCTCAATCTCGGAAACGATGGAAAATGTCAGCTATGATTTCAGATCGGAAAAACCCAAAGCACCAAACAGCTCTCGCTGTCCCCATCCCTCCTTGTCCACCCCTCCCTGCAGAACAAACACACAAAGCCTGCGAGCCGGGGGAGGACATCTGGCCGTGGAAATTTCAGCCCAAACAGTTACAGCTTGGCACGGTTACAGGCAAGGGAAAGCAGAATCTTATGGGAAGCGGCAGGCGATCCTAACAACGGGTTGTGGGGTAATGCAGCTGTACGCGGGGAGATCCGCACAATATTCAAGTCCTTGAGGTATCTCCTCCTACAGGTTTCGTATGCACATACTCAAGATTTCATAGATACAACTGCAAACATCTACTTCCAGACTGGGACCTGTTAGAAACAATTTTTCATAGTGCTGAGAGTCCTCACGGTGCTACGTCCATGCACATCACCCAGCTGCCAAACGCAGAGCCCAAAAAAGGTCTCCAGCCCTCGGCCCTTGCCCGTACTGTGCTGCTGTCCCTACGGCACGTGGTGTGTTTGAGATTTGGGAGGACACCAAACCCAGCTTCCAGGGCCTAGCACGCTCCGTGGATGCTAATTCATGTAATGAGTGTCTGGAAACGAGTGAAAAATGAGATATTTTGGGGCTATGAGGCCGCCTTAAGGAAAGCAACAAGCGACCGTATTGCCCTGAGGGATGCAGAGATTAATTAAGGGCAAGCGACTCCACGTTCATGTGAACTACGTGACTCCACCATTCACGTGAATGACTCCACCATTCACGTGCAGAGGTCGAGGTCGATGCACAGCAAGAGCAGGATGGATGGCGTGGAGCAGGGATGTCTTCTTGCTCCATCATTCCCCGCCGGGACCTGGGGAGACGATGCCCCGCTACAAATCCCAACCCCATCCCAGGGAGAGAAGCAGTAACTCGCTCGCAGACTTCAGCAAACCCGAATCGAGCCCCCGGGAAGAGGGCTGCGAAAACACAGCCAGCAAAGGGCTGCGGCATTACTACGGTTCACGGTCCAAGAAAAGTGGGCTCTACCAGGGCCCTGCTGAAAAGCTGCGCCTCTTCCATTAAGGGAAGCGTAATTCAGAGTCGCCGAAGCCCAGGCAACAAGCCCATGCAATTGTGTTTGTGTCTCTACTCAGGGTAAGAAATTAGTTATCTGCCTAAAACAAGCCGGCAGTTTCAAATGCTGTATTTGTGTAATTTGCATGCCTCAATAATGTTTTATGTATTACGCTGCTTATAAGCTAAAATGTACATGCACGCTCCTGCAAATTTAGGTAAATTATGAATAAATTAAATCTTATCTAAATAAACAAGTGTCTTTTTGAACAGAAATGCAAGCTGTCATGAATATTTAAGTGGACAAGGATAAATCCTCTTCATACAGTGTTACTTCAAAGAGGATTTTAGAGCTTCCTGATTTTTAGTTAGGGGAAAGTAAAGAAAAGAAAAGAGGAGGGGAAGGAAACCTCAGGCCCAGCTATTCTCGGGGGAAATCACTATTGAGGAATCTGGCCCTGTAGGGAGAGGCAGCAAAAGCTCTTTTTCTGGAGGCCTGCGAGGGTTTTATTGTTGTTGTTGTCGTCGTTATTTTCTACCAAAGGAAGACTTTTGAGGTAGGGTTTGCAGGAAGGAAACTCGGTGGAAAGTCGAGCAGAGCCGAGGCGTGGAGCCCGGTGGAAAACCAACGCTGGGAAAGGAGAAGAGGGAGACTTTGAGGGCAGAGTCAGCATCGCGCACCACCGATGTATTTCTGCATCCAGCACGTCGTGGGGCTGGAAAAGGGGACCCCCGAGTTTTTAGCCCAGTGTGGCACCGAATGAGGGCTTTGGGCAGGCGGTGCAACCTCTGGGTTCACTTTTCTCAACTGCACGGGGAAGATAAACATGCAAATAAGACAGCAAAGAAGAGCCAGGAGATCATCTATCTTATCTCCCTACCAGAGCTGGATCCCTCCTAATTGCTCCTCCGCTGATGCTTAGCCCTGGTCTCACCCACGACACCAGGGGGCAACATGAGGCTTAATTAACTGAAGTCTGTAAAGAGCTCCGAGATCCTCAGATAAAAGGTGTTATGGAAGGGCAGAGTGTTATCAGCTGGAAATAAACCCTGGATAATCTCCCCTCATCCAGAACTAGATGTCTCTTAATAATATCCCTCCGGCAATGCGGCGGTCCTGATTAAACCCCATCTGGTGCTCCAGCAGGAGTTGTGTGGGCAACAAGAGGGCTGGGGGTCCAGACAGCAGCTTTCATTTACTAATATTTTCTAGCACACGTCTACATTCCCTCACTGTCTTTAACCTGGAAGTCTCAACTCCTCCCGATGGCTCATGAATGCCCCGTAGGGCTCAAAGGATGGACATGGGCACGCAGAGGACAAAAACCAACTTGCAACAAGAGAACCACCAGCGAGCCATCAACCTGCCACCGGCACAGGGAGACACGACAGTCGGTCCCGCTGCAGGGCAATACGATTTTACACGTTCTCGAGGAAAATGACAAAGGGAGAATTGCTCTGGGGTTTTTACCTGGTACCTCGGAGAAACCGTAGCCAATCTTACTTGGGGATGAAAAAAAAAGATAAAGAAGAAAGGTGCCAGTTAGGTAGATGCTGCTGTAGGATATGGAGGTTTACCTGCATTCGTGTTGGCTGTAAAGCATTAAGGGCTGAAACTGTTGGCCCTCAGGGCGTATATGCAGTAGTTCTGGGAGAGGTCAGCCCAGCTCCTACCTACAACACAGCACCGTCTCTCAGCAGCAAGCACCATCGGTGACGAGCCTGGCCAGGGACCTCCTCCTGGAGCCAAAGGTGGGCCCAATGAAACGAGCTGCTGATGCTGAGGGCTGGAAGACGACCTTCTTCCACCAACCCCAAGGTTGGGGCATGCCAACGGGACTCGGTGGGTGCTCCCCCTCTAGCTCCACCGACACCAAGAGAGTTCGGCTGGCCCCAACCTGTCACCCCATCTCAGTGGAGACCCTCCACTTTGTACCTGCAGAGGGTCTGGTAGCCAGTCCCTCTCTCTGACGGCAAAACCACCTTTCCCAACAGCACGTACCCCACCAGCATGTGAGCCTCCAGATATTTGTTCGCCGGGGATGTTCCCACCTGCCTGGCACTGTGGCAGTTTAAGAAACAACAGTCAGGAGGGACAAGCTAAGAACACCCCTAATGAGCTGTTTCAAAGCACACCGGGGTTGCATATATTAAGCAAGCACGTATGGCAGGGTTATCGTTTCAAGGTGTAGAATAAGCAAGCTGGCTTAATAATTAATGCATGTGTTATTAGGAGATAATGGCGGTGGCACTGGAACGTGCAAAGCAACTAATGCCATTTCGGGCTGAGCAATGGCAAAACAGAGACACTTAATGAACTGCAAAAGACATTGCTACGAGCATACCCCAGCTCCAGAGAGGGGACCAGCACCCTGCGGTAAACAGTCACATCAAATAACCACAGCGGCATCGCTTGCCCTTCCAAAACCACGACTTCAAACCCTGCGCTGTCCTTTCTTCGCGCTCCTCTTCCTCATCCCACCTGTTCTTCACCCATGGGGTCACTCATCCCCTTATCAACGGGCAGGGATTTCACTGCGGGAGGGAGCAGAGGCTGATGCAGACCGGGGAAGACCAAGTTCTCCTCCAACCACCATGTCCTGAGACAGCAGCGGAGGGGCAGCAGGAGGCGCGTCCCAAACGCGGTGCTTCCCGCCCTGCCCATACAGATGCTCCCAGCTTTCACGTTTTGAAAGAAACTGAGAGGGAAAGAGAAGGGAGAAGAAAAGACCTTTCTTTAAGGTCTGTTAGCTTGTCAGATCTTAACCTTTAAATCAAAAGCAATTTTTGGAGTCATACAAGAGCAAAAAGGCTTATGAAATTGATGAAATGGGGTAATTTTTTTTCTTTCCAGTGCATCCTGCATTTTTGCAAGTTAACATGGATCAGTTCTGGTCTAAGACCAAGGCGCTGGATAACAAAACCAGAGGCCGCTGTTTCAATCCACCGTGTCCTGGGGAAGTTGTCGAGTTTTGCCCTTCCTGAAGGATCATTACCAAAGGTTCTTGGTGGCCTCCCACCCGTGCTGTTTCAATTCCACGCTAACGAATTAGTCCCAGCACTCCTTCAGCCCCTGGGGAAACCACCTCATCCTCGTTCCAGCTCCATGCTTTATGAAAGCGTAATTAAAGTTCTTAGCTGGGCATTTTAGTCCGGAATACCTCTTCTTTGGTACCCGTTTGCTGCCATCCCTACGAGAAGACCACAGCACGTGCCTGGTAACAGCAGCTCAGAGCAAGCACTGCAAGTCCTTTGTGACGGAGCGGCTGCTGAGACACGCTAGGAGAGGCTCCTGCAGGCAAGCAGCAGGACTGGAGCTCAGCCCGGCAGCGCGGCTCCATCCTCCAAAGGGAAAGAAAATCGTAGTGGTTAGCAGAGATACAACCTCCAAACTTCCCCGCCTGCCATTCCTTATCAGCTATGCAAGGCTTCCTCTTCCCCAGTAACTCTCAGCAACCTTACAAAGGAGGTGCCAGGGGTGGTAGTGGTGGGTTCGCTCAGCCCGTCCTCTCTTTGGAGAGGTTGCGGTCTCTGTCAGCCACCTCTCTGCGCAGCTCTGGTAATTTCCATCCCTAAGCCCTCAAAAAAGTGCATTTTGATAGCAAAAACACTGACGCAGTTGTAGCAACAGAGCAGTGCGTGCAATGGGTCTCTCTGGAAAGCTGTTTAGATAGCTTCTGCTTATCCAGTTTTGTCCCCCCATGACATTTAATCAATCAAGCAAGCTTGGGTGGGGGGGGAATAAGAAAAAAACCCTTAAAGATGCGTCCCATTTACCTTCTTCATAGCTTCCAAGAAAAACAAATTTACAGCAGAGGGAGGGAGGGCAAGGGAAGATGAATGAAATCGCCGAAGAGAGGGAAATGAGCAAACCCAAAAAAGCGATGCCTTTATTTAAAAATATATAGTTGAGAAGTCTAATCACAGAGCACTCAGCTGTGAGGTCTATCCATTATCAAGAGACTGACAACACATACTAGTAGCCAGTCTGGGAACTTTACTTAATAAATCAAAGCTGACAGCGCTCCCAAACTGATATAAAAACGCTCTTTAATGTCTGTGACCTGCATAAGTTTTATTCATTTTACTTTCTAAAATAATAGATGAATAGCAATCGAAAACAATCTATTGTCCTCAAGTGGGAGCCATACATCTTTATTTTTCAAGTGGGTAGGGAGGCTGGTTATGAAAAAAAAAAAAAGAGAAGTCCCTGGGTGGGGAGGCGCAGGGCAGAAGGGTGCGTGCAGAAGGGCGTCTGTCGGGAGGGAGCGGGCACCTAGCAGGTACATTATCACACAGCCTGAGGAGGGAAGGGACATTTCCAGGTTTTAACGGAGGAGCAGAGCTGTAGCAGGAGGTTGCAGATATCCTAAACGTCGCAGGGACCAGCCCTCGCCCTTATCGAACCACCCATCGCGACACGACAGCAGGCGCTGCTGAATTGGGTCCCACGGGAGCAAAGCATTTACCAGCGCTGCGCAAGGAATATCGGTGCTTCAGAAACCACCACCAAAGGGGGACTCCAGGGCTATTTTCCTTCAGACCACTTCTTTGACCCAACTACATTTCTTCTCCCTCTCCGAGCAGCTAATTCAAGTAAAATTTACAGACGTGTTACAGAGGCTGATGGGATGCTCGGCTCCACACATCGGCTCAAAAAGGCTCCAGATGCAAAGCACATCGCTGCCGCCTCTCCGCGTACCCGACCAGGGACCAAACTCCTCCACCATCCACAGGCTCAGCAGTTCGGGTGCCCATCCAAGCCTGCAGCTCCACCTCACCTCTGCTGAGCGGGTCTTCATGACTTCACGTCACAGCGCTCCTGCCAGCGTGCGTCTCTCCCGCATGTCAGAGAGGCTTCTATATCCTATGTTTCCAGGGTCAATAAAATTTCTAGGAAAGTGTAAAGAACTTGAGACAGAAGTAATGAGCATCCCCAAAAGTACAGATGACCATCACGCCTCCAAAAGACAGACGCCCTGAAGACACCCTGCATTGCTAGAAATGTCGCTTCAAAAAATTAGCTACAGCCGCTTTAGAATTAGTAAAAGCTCCCTGATAACTTAGACCATCAGCTTCCCTGCATTGTTATTGTTTTAAAAAAAATACAGAAAAGAAAATCGTTTCTCAACTGCTATCAATTTTGATCAAATTATGTATCTTGCAGGATCGCAAAAAGGAGATTTAAATTGCTGTGCGCATGTGGCTTCCCCCACCCCACCTCTCAGCTTTCAGAAGAAATAAGGTTTGATCTTTTCAAATGTAAATTAAGCAATTTACAAAATATGTATTTTGGCATATCGGCAACTTGGCTTTCAAAACAAACCGGGGTTTTATTGATTCCGTGAACCACCATCAGAGTTATCTGCGGACCATAATTTTCAGCTTTAATGAGAAGAGATGCTTTTCATTTAGAATAATAACTGCCGTGCTCCCGCGTTTTGGCCCATGCCCTCCTCTCCCATCACTGTCTGGCAGCCAGGGACCCGGTGGAGCAGAAGCAGAGAGGGATGCTCCTCGCAGCCCGATCCAAAAAACCTACGTGAGGCAGAAGGGAGCCTTTCCCCGTATTTTAATCAGCCTTAATTCACACGGTGGATACAAAGCGATGAGGAGGACTGGTTTGGCATAAATCAGTATCTTTCCCCGCAACTTCCAACTGAACCAACTTTCTGGTGATGAAAAGGACCATAAAACAAGGGAGAGTGATATCCTGCATGTTATTGCTTCCACGACCTTATGCTCCGCTTAGGTCTAGGAGCAGCAGTGCCCTAGCACTGACTAGAGCATCTTCCATCATCTCCGCACCTATAAACATTAATTAGTCCCCTCTCTTCAATATTGCAGGGGGAGAAGGGGAGGAGGAACGTATTTCCAAGCAGCTTTCCATCTTGCTGGGTTGTCCCACCTTACAGAAAGGGAATAACACAGCCCTTTAGCAGCAATCACTCCTGGAAGCTCGGCTTTAACGGGAAACCTTCCTGCCTTGGGAAAGCAGACTGGCAGGAGATGTCACCAGGGAAAATTTTCTCTACCTATAAAGCGAGAAGAGCGATTCTGCTTTTATACGCCAGGAACAACAAGGATAAGCTTCTTAACAACCGTGGGATGCCCAATGCTCCATTAAGACAAAGTCCCGGCAGACAGAAGGATCAGACTGAACGCAGGAGGACCGGGGAACATATTGAGCTTAAAATACCACGTAAAGGAAGTGGCTCATGGTTCAGCAAGGAGCCTTGGGTCAAGCTCAGCCTTCGGGAAGTTCCATCCGGCCCTTCCACAAATCCTGCCCCGACCAAACACTCTCTGTGCACGTGAAGAGCAAAAAGAACAAAAATACAAAGCCAGACCTCCAAAAAACAGGGGAATTATGCACAGCAGACCTCTGACACGGATAAGCTGAGCTGATGGGGCTTCGGCAATCAGCTGCCTCCCTGCAGATCTGCAGCCCAGGAAATTAGGCTGCTCGATGACAGACGAGAAGCAGAGCTTTATTAAACATGATACCGGGAGGTATTTTACCTTCTAAACTATCTCAATTGTTGAGTTACTGCAGGTTTGCTCCGGCCAAGCATGGCGCAGATGCAGCGCGGTGCCGGCTTTTCCCTCCGGTGAGGCTCCCGCATGATCTTGCGGCTCAAGCGAGTCTTGAGGCTTTCTGCAAAGCCAGAACGGGCTGGGGAGGGCTTGGGGAAGCGATTTTGGCAGCCCAGCTTGGAGCCTTCGCATTGTCCATCTCATCGCAGGGAAAGGCACCACAGCTCCTGCTTTAGCGCACAGGTAAACTGAGGCAGGAAGAGTTTTACGCTAATCCCATGGCTTTCTCCTAAACCCTACGCTCCCAAACACGCCTAATTTGCTTTATTTCTCATCCCCGACGTGAAGGGCACCGCAAAAGCACACCAGGAGGGTAAGCGTGCAGGGGATGAGCATTAGGCACAGCAAATCAGATTTCCAGCGAGTCCCAAGAGCTGCGACCATTGCAGATCGCAGACCGACTGAGAATTGCTTGGTTTGGGGTCTCTCCCCGCGGAGCTGCAGTGCTCAGCCCCGTTCCCAGCTACAGAACCGGGCGGGATATAGAAAACGCACGGGGTGGGGAGTTTCTGAGACACAAAAAAATATTTGTGAATGTCAACAACGCCAAACAACTAATGGAGTTTGCTTTGTTTTTCAAACTCCAAACATTTTAGCATCAGCACTTCTGAAATAAAGTAATTTGACATTTTAGAAATAAATTCCTTTTGATAGAGCATTTTAAATTCAAATTACTCTAAAAACAGAATGCTAAAGCAAACAAGAGGGTTAAATAGTCCCCAAACCCACAGATGAACATTTTGCACAGTTTTACAACAATCTGCTTTAAATTTTGCTTTGTGGAAAAAAAAAGAAGAAAAAAGAAAAAAAAAAAAGAGTACTCCAATGCTTCTGGCACAGTTTGACCTGCGTTATTAGTTTTTTCCTCCAAAGCTTTTGGCTCAGCCACAGAACTGATCTATTCCCTATTTAGAGAGACTGACATAGTCAAACCTCCCGTCGTCAGTGCATACCCTTTGCCCAGGCATAAAAGAACCTATTTTCAGCCTGGCCCCATTAACATGGGCACGGACACCACCACCCCCCACCACCACCACCCCCTTTCCACCTCCCACCCCAGACTTCTTCAATAGTAACATGAATATCAATAAAGCATTAATGAGCAATTTTCCCAGCTTCACCGGCTCTTACTGGAAATAAAACCTGACATCTCTTATGTCATTGACTACCTCTCATTTACCGGCTCGCCTGCGCTGACAGATAACCAATAGCCCCTTGCATTCATTCGCCTCCCAAAATAGCAGGTTTTCACCGTGGGCCTGAGGCTGCGTCTGGGCTTCACCTCGCACTCTGGTCAATCTCCGATGATCTCAGTCCCGGCCAAATAATATTCAAAGCCCTTGCCCTTTTTTTCTCATGCAATTCCTAAAGGGTTGCTTGATTGCTGCCTTGAAACACAGGCACCGGCCAGCCCGCCGCTGGTCGCCGCTGGAAGGAGGACACGGACCCACAGGGGAGGGCGGGAGATAAAAGCCAGGTGCAGAAATCGGTTGTATATTCCTAAACCGAGGATGCCAGCACCCAAAATTAGCAGTTCGCAACATCACCCACCTAGATTTTGGTCTGCAATCCACCGCACAGCCCGCACCTTCCTACGTTGACCTCAAGAGCGGCCCAGAGGGTCACTTTTTGCGTAACCCAGTTAGAAGAGGGAGGACGACTTCCAGCGCTGACACCCGTGGCCGGTAGAGATTGCATGGGAAAAATATTTCGCCTGCTGCTGGTAAGCAGTCAGTCCCAGGCAGGAACCCCCAAGACTATAGAAAGGCAACATCTCAAGAAGAGGGGAAGCAAGAAAGATTGTTGCTACCAATTAAAAATGTGTGGAGATAGAGAGACTTTGTATAGCAAGCTGCAATTCAGAGAAGACACAAGCATCACCCAGTCTGCTCTCAGCATTAGCTCACTGCTGTTACTGCATCGTGCAGAGGGACAGACTCCATCTCTTTGGCACAAGGGTCCGTCCTCTAAAGTTGTCCTTAAAAAAGCAGCGGGGGGGCTTTCACAGGCAGTAGTTGGGACTCACGCAAGAAATAACAGCACCTCCCTGGCAAAACAGTTGGGCACCTTTTCACCAGCGTCCCAAATAAGCGTCTCCACCCACCACAGAAACCTCCTCCTGCAGATGAGACCTCTGGTGGTCTCCGGTCCCCGATAAAGCCAGTCCAGTGGTGCCTAACTCAGGACCTAGGGCATGACAGATGGGTTACATGAGCCCTCCGGGTCCTCTCAAGCCACTTTTCTTATTCTGTATTTCTCCAGGACCACGAGGAACTGTGCCTCCAATAAAACCAGCTGATGTGTGTCTAAGCTGCCCTAAAACCCTCCAGGGATGGAGGGCTCACATCCTCCCCGTGTAATCTGTCCCAGGGCTTCGCTCTCCTCACCGAGAAAAGGATTTTCCAGATGCTCAAGCTAAATCTCCCCTACTGAAATTTAAATACGTGACTACTACTTTTCCCCACCGTGGTCACTCACGATTCCCCTCTGCTTTTCAGCACCTTTTGGCATCTGCGAAGGCTGTAGACTCCATCCCCCCACTACTCTCGGTACTCAACTGCTTGCAGACCACCGCAGAAAGGCACGAGGGAAGGCATTACAGGCATGGGAACTACATGGCCTTACAAAAGAAAACCCCAAAAAGCCCCCCAAAACCCCAACAAACCACAAAAACACAGCACCACCACCCCAAAAAAACCCTCCCAAAACAAAACAAAACAAAACAAAACAAAAACAGAGAGGGAAAGGGCCTGGCTTTAAATCCTCTCCAAAAAAATCTCATCAGCTGGGAAAATGCGGGGTGAAACCACTGGTTGTGTCTGAAAGGTCTGGCTGACCCCAAGTATGGATTGGGGATGGCTCATGAGTATTTGGGAAGGACAATTCGCAGGGAAATAAGATATTAAAAGGAAAAGAAGACAAAAATAAAAAGAGAGGGGGAATTTTTTTTCACCCCTTTAGAGTCTGGTCCCAGAGCTTTGCCTGCTCTGTCGTTACGGGAAACGTCTGGGAGAAGTTTCCCCAACGCAGAACATTTCCCCGCATTGAGAAGAGGTTATTTTCCCCTCCCTTTCCCCTTCCATACATCATTTAGGACATACTGCAGCGATTCACCACAGCCAGTTTAACTCCCTAACATGAAAACAAGAGAAACGGCTACAGAAGCGTTTATTCTTAATCTCTTCGAGAGGCACGCGAGCATCTCGAGCTTCTCCCAGCCCTACTGCCACCAACCTGCCCCGCTGCAGGCAAACGGGAGCAGCTCACGGCTAACCCATGGCTGAGGATCCCATCTTGAGGACTTCGTTGATGATAGAGAGCTCTGCCCACCCCTCCTTAAAACCTGGGCTCCGATGCAGCGCTTCCTGGAGCCCCTTGAGTCATGCAACGTGTCTGAATTAATACCTTTAGATCTGCTTTACTCAGCAGGGCCTGCCACTTCCACTGAAGGCAGGTAGCACATCAATCGATGTAAAAATAATAAGAAAAAAAAACCCTCTACAGCTCTGCAAGTGGGCCGTCTTAAATCCAGCGAGACTGGGTGAACATGAGCTAAACCCACTCACGCGCATCCCCGCGCTGCTCGTGGGGTGAAAATTAGGCAAGCTGGAGTTGAGACCGGCTTTCACTGTTCTTTATCCTCATTTTAATAGCCACATAACAAGATAAAACAAAATGAGGGGAAAGAGCTGTCCTTTCCAAAGCTGACCCAAAACATCAGACATCTTCAGTTTCCTACAGTCCAGTGGAAGAGCAGAGCTGCTTCCCGGGGTGCCGTATCCCGGGCCACCATAGGGAATCCCGGCGTTCCTCAACTGCTTTGCAAATTTGTCTCAAGGCTTCCAAAGGAGCAGCTAAGCCAGCACAAATTAGAGATTAAATATATATATCTATACGCACGCAGTCAGGCGTGCATGACTCTTCAGTAGGGTTGAGCAGCCAAGACTTTCTACAGCATCTCAGCACACTGGTTGGGTCCCCACAGGATCCCACCACCAGACGCTCTCGGGGCCAGCCAGACCCCACGGGCGAGACGCTGAATTTCTTCTCACAGAAAGAAATCCATAAAAGTCAAAAAAAAAAAAAAGAAAAGAAAAGAAAAGTCAGTTTTGACACAATTTTCATTTAGAGAACTTCTTTCCCTTTTACAAGGGAAAAGTGCTTTAAAAATGTCAAAACATTTGATTTATTTATTTATTTATTTGGAGCAAAATGACATTTCACTTGGAAATGTCAGTTAATTTTTAGCTTTGAAAGTTTTACAAGATGAAGCAGTCAAACTGATTTTTCTGACAATACCAAGACGTTTTCAATGAGCCTGGCTGGAACACGTTTTTGGAAAGAAGTGAAGGGTTTGAAGAGAAAAAAAAAAAAAAAAAAAGAGTGCTATTCCAAACCTTTAAAAAAACAATGGGGAACAACAACAATAACAAAAAAAAATCATTTGAATTCTCAGAAGGCAAAGGAGAAAATTGCCTGCTCGACTGTGCTTTATGCCACGTCGGTATTTACAAGTTTTACTCGCAGCAATTAAACTTTCTGAATGGATTTCGATGATTGCTAGCTCAGACTAGAAAGTCTAAATCTGCTCCTCCAATTCTCTTCTCCGCCTTAATCCGAGGAGAGGTGGGAAGAAATCAGTCACTGGAGGAGGAGGAGGATGTTCATGGGGATAAAAACCACTCCCGCCTCATTGCATCTCCACCACCAGCTCTCCTGGAGCTGCCAAGACCCTCACGTGCCAACGCGGACAAGGGAGGCAGATGTTTCCCTCACCTTGCTGCCAGTTTAGCTAACGACCTCCCATCTATTGGAGCCGATCAGCCAGAAAAGTTGATGGCAATTTAATGAGCGTATGAACTGTTGCTGATCTGTACATCTCTCGCTGTTAAACAGGAGGAAAAAGACCTTGGCTTTAGCACGGAGACAGCGAAGAGTTTGAAGAGGGAGGACGGAGAGGACCTTCACCTCTCCAGGTCACTGGCCCAGCTCTTTGCAGACATCAGCAAGAAATGAAGCCCTTCCGTGTCCGTGGGCCGTTTTGGTGGCCATCGGTATTTAAGATGAGCACATGGTTTCTCTTTGCAGCAAGAGCATTCATGGAGTTCAGAATAATGTGCTACCTCCTCCGTAAGGAGATAACAAATTGATAATTATTTACTGCCAACCTCTTTTTCGGGTGATAAAACCAAGGGCCGGGAAAAGCAAGGACAGGGATGACCAAATCCATTGTCCCCTCCGGACGCCCAACCTCAGGGACACCCAAATAAACAACTCCAGCCAATGGGGCAGACTTCTGCGAGCAAAATCACTCTTGCAAACAAGGTTTGTGCTCCAGCAAAGCACTTAACTCGCATGTTCTTAACTCCCATCGATTTCGAGCACCGAACAGCTTTGCTTAAGTACTCATTGAAGACATTCCTGCCAGAGCGGGTCCTCTTAAGAGTGCTGGTGATGACCTTAAGTGGATCGTACGGTGGACACGTGCGCAAGAGTGAGATAATGCTGCAAACTTTGACCCGGGGTAAAAGCCAAGCAAAGTCTACAGCGCTTGCTGCCGACAGCGGCTCTCCGGTATTCTCAATTGCAATCCCGACAGCCCCAAAAGCCACGTAAACGCTGCACATAATAATTGCCCGCTAGAAACTTAAAGCTGGCAAGCTTTGTCAATGAATAAGTGTTCCAAAACAGTAAATTAATAAATTCCCCTGAATCCATAATAGATACATCTTTGTTCAGCCACGGAGCTTTGATATAAATTGTAGCTTTTTAGGACTGCACTGTCAGAAGCGTAATATATCACCCAAGAGTGGATCTGAGTTCAAAAGTACATATAATAATATAATTAAGATAGCTTGACAAGAATGTATTTTAAAAGTATAAAATACCTGCAGGTATAATGGCTTCATAAAGTCTGTCAGATTTACTTCTGCTGTGAAGAAATTTAAAATGTTTTACTCTAATGCAATGCAAATTAAGCCAAGGATATTCATATTACACAGTCCCAAAAAAAAAAAAAATTACATGGAGAGAGAAAAGAATAAGGAGTCAAGAGCAGACCAAACAAGGTATTTAGCTTTCCAGGCAACTCGGTTGCTCGGTGTATCAACCAAGACCGAACAGACCAATATCTAATGCATCACTTTCCCCCTGACTGTGGGTAGGCAAAGCAAACGGATGAGCCTCCTTACAGGTTTTTCTTATTATCCCAGATTCCTCACCTCACGTTACAGCACCGATGTGTTTTATATAATCATTTGCAGGTGGAAAGCTATTTTCTTTTTTTTTTTTTTTTCTTCCCTTCCCTTGCTGTACCAAAAGCTTAAAATAATAGAAATGCACAAGTGAGAAAGAGCGTGCAGAGGATGGAGACTGAATCCAGCTTCGGAAAAGTTTGGCTGCTTTCTTCTTCGGGCATCTCCTTTCCAGGGGCACGTTGGGGCTCAGGCTCGGAGTCGCAGACCCTTCGTGTCACGGCACGCCAGACCCCTGCTGCCCCCCAGACAGCCCCTGCCCCGAGCAATTTACACAGTAAGTAAGCAGAGTAAATATTTTCCCGGTTTCCAGGAAGAAAAGCCATTAAGAAATCGATAGCAGAATACTAATAAAATACTTTTCACTTCTCAATTTACTTGCCTCCAATGGCTGCGTTCGGGATTTTACTCTGACAGCTCTGCTGAGACGCACAAATACCTCAGATAGCGCAGTCAGGGGGTGACTTCCCCCCCCCACCTCACTTTTCACGTTGATTTTTTAGCCTTTTATTCAATACAGGCAACACAAAGTAGTCTAAATCTACTTTCTGAGAAGACGATAGTGTATGCAAAGGCTACCGCGTACAGCACATAGGACTTGGCTTCTCTCCTCCTCCACCAGCTTTCTTTTGTGCCTCAGTTTCTCCTTTCATACAACAGACGCTTCCCTCCTCACAGAACCTCGGGGAGATCTCGGCAAGAAAGTAGCCAACAGCTTTGCAGGAGCCTTTCTTCCCATGCAAAAAAAGTCCTTTGCTGGGGCTTTCATTCACTTTCCCATCTCAAAGCAAAAAAAAAATAATCTTTTTAAGCTTTAATATAGCGCTTGAGGGCATCTGGATTTTTTTTTTTTTCCTTTTTGCTTCTGTTCTGTTACCGAAAACAGATTTACATTCAGTAACCAATTCCAAGAGGTGGGTTTCAAGAACGCAAGACATTAAATATTAAGAAACGTGCAAGCAGCAGCAGCAACATCTACAAGCACGAAGCAGCCCCACTTTTCCCAACGTCTAGAACAAAGTCGAGCCTAAATGTTTCTCCAAAGTTGGGAAGAAAGACGAGGAACGTGGAAACGAGCCAGACACCCGGCATAACAAGCCCCAGCACTGGACCAGCTCTCTTCTCCATCCTCTTTTACCCCCATCTCCCCTTCCTTCGCTCCCCACCGCCCGGCGGAGCCCCAAACGCAAAGCGAGTTTGCGACAGCCAGGGAGGGACCGGGCTCGTCCCCGGGACAGGTGGCAAAGTGCTTCTTGGTCGCAATTGCTGCTGTTAAGTCGCAAAAAAAACAAAGATGTCAAGAGTCTATGGGGAGAGCTGGGAGGACGCAAATCAAGATACATTTCCCAGCGTCTATGCCAGGTGGAAAGGGAAAAAGTGCGAGCTGATTAAATCTGTGCTCGCGTCAGATGGGGAGAGGGCTCCTTCCATCTGTTAGCTCGCCAGCGAATCCTTTGGCTGGTATCGCCGAGTTATCTCACTTTGGCAGCCACAGGTTAGCAGAGACTGTCTTGGAGACGCGTGTTCGGGGAGGCATGCCCGTGTCCGGACGTGTGTATTTATTTGCGCGTACCTTCTTCCCCTGCGCAAACAGCTCTTATCTAGCAAATTCAGCCACGGAGCGGGGGGGAAAGCATGCCGAGCCCAGCTCGGGGTGCCGAGAAACCTGAATCCCTCTTCTCCAGCTGGCCACAGGATGGTTTCTCGCCTGCCGCGTGCAAGCCGTCCCCAGGCCGGCGCTTTCACGTTCCAAAATCCCGGGTCCTGCCTCTAACGCGGGAAGAGCGCCCGTTTCCATCTGCAAAGCGGGAGGAGCAGGGATGCTCCGTGCCCCACGCACGGCGGTTCAGTACAGGTCCGCGTGCCGTTGAAATCCTCCCAAACCCTTTCCCTGGGATAAGCGGCACAGCATTTCTCCTCCCTACGAGTTCGGGAAGGCCGTATACCTCCCGGCACCTCCCATAACGCAAGCCAGCACTGGGGCCAAAGCAAATTAAGAGGCACAACGGCAATATATTTGCCCCTTATCTGTGCCTACCTCCGAAATCACCGGCAACAACAGCAGAGAGACGGCAGCCCGGGCACGAGGAGGTGGTAGGACCGTGGTTCAGGCCCTCCAAAGCTCGCTGGTCTCCAGCACGTCCCTCTCACCCCAACTGGGGTGGGTTATCGCCTGCCCTCTTCTCCAGACAGACCTGCAAACGCTGTGCTGCTCTCCTGGTGGGACAACCCGAAAGGGCTTCCCAGCCCCAACCGGGGTTACCCGCGCTACACTGCATCCTTTCCCCGACCTTCTCAGCCTTACAGCTATCCCAGGTGGCTTTTATTTTATTTATTATTTTTTTTTCCCCTTTTTAATCAGATAATTACAACGCTCCGGAAGTCAATACTTTATCAACAGGCTAAAAATACTCTTTGCATTCGAGGGTCTTTTCTGCAGAACGCTCAGTCTGACAGCGCTTTCTATGAGGGTTAATGCTAAAAAAGAAAAAAAAAAAAAAAGCTTTCCTCTATTTCAGCTTTTATTGGCAATCCATTCTCATTAAGCCAAACACATTTGTCTTCATAACGTGTACTTCACAATTACAATATCAAAGGGTTTGTATCTACATAATAAAAATGATCCATAGAATAATACAAGGGGAAAACATCATAACCTAATGTTGTTATTAATGAATCCAATGGGACGTAGGAAAGCGATATTCCCATGGGGCAACTCCACGCCCTTCACTACGAGTTATTGTGAAGCATGGTAGGCTTTGAGATCGGCACCAAGAGGGAAGGAAGGGGGAGGTGGAAACGCCATTAAGCCGCTGGTTCCCCCAGTGACAGCAGACGGGAAGCGGTGCGTGCAGGAGCGGCATCTCTGGAGGGCGGCCTTAAGCCATGCCGCCTACAACACCTGAGGCGCGCTGGTCCGCCCTTCTCTGCGAGTCCCCCTGCAAAAATTGGGGCAGAGACACTCCTCTTCACTGCAAGGAGCGTTTGGTGGTCTGCAGAAGGTCTGGTTGACAACGGGCCACCGCTTGGCCGGGCGCATTTTCGGAAATCTGACATTGCGGGAACGCGGGCTGCGTGCGCCGGGTCGGTGCTGTTACCCAGCAAGGACAGCTCGCTCCGTCCCAGCAGCTCTCGGCACAACGAGGGTTCGCTCTGGCGGAGCCAACCGCAGAGGCCGGGCAAAGCTCTTCACCAGCCGACCGCTTCCATCCTTTCGCGTCTCCCAGGCAGGACTGAGCACAGCACCAGTGGGTTGATTAAGCTACATTGTCCGAGATTACAAAGAAGGAGGAGAAATAGAAGGGGGAGGTTCCCGCAGCCAGCAAAGGACATCTGGGTCCACAAAAGTGGGGGAGGAGGAAATAACCCTAAAGCAAGAAGCCAGGAAGGCAGAGCTCATCTGCAGTAAATAGGGAGAGACTGCAGAGGTTCAGAGCCGGGAAGAGGGATGACATTGCAGAAGCACGTAGCAAGCGGGGGAAAAAAAAAAAAAAGCACTATTTTATTAATAATAATTAATATCATTAATAATAGTAATAATAGCAGCGGTAGGGAAATAAGAAAAAAAAAAAAACGAATAAGAGATTGAGTTCAAAATTTGTGCCATTTGCCCAAACCTCTGCAGTTGCAAGTGCCTGGGGTGGGAGCACAAGAGCAAGACCGTCCTCCCTTCTCTGCCCGAGACTTGACAGCAGCTTGGCTCAAATTTCGCAGAGCCAAACAAACAAACAAAAAAAAAGAGAGCTAAGCCTCTGAGCCAAAGTTTGTCATTTAGTATATGCGGTCCCATTTGTTTTCCACCAAACCGAGAAGGCAGATTTTATATAAAAGGGCATATTATTGACTATCATTGGCAGCTTCTCACAAACTCCAGGAGCTTAACCAAGACACATGGTTGTCTACATCAAAACACAGCTAGAGAAAGGTTCTAGGATTTTTATTGGTTTATTTTGAGGTATCAAAAAGAATCATGCTCACAAATGCAAAAAGAAAAAACCCAAACCAACCCTATCAACATTTCAGAAATAGTTCCCAACTAGAAAAAAAAACCCAGGAAGATTAGACAACCGAGTCAGTGACAGCAATTCTTCTCAATAATTTTGACGTGCTGCGTGTCATCGTCTTTTTTTTTTTTCCCTCCCCTCCCTTCTTGAAAAAGACCAACACAAACAGCATTTGAAAACAACCATTTCAAACAGAGAACTAGCATTTTGGCCGTCAACAATGTCAAACCGCAGCAATCCGGTGCTTCCAAAAAAAAAAAAAAGTCTCGCCTCGCAACAAGAGGAAACGGAGTTTTGCCTACGAGGTGTTTGCAGAGGGACGCGATGAGGGTCTCCCCGCTCCCTCCTCACAGGGCAAAGCGAAGCAGTCCAGGCAAGGCAGAAGTTCGGCGACCGAACTCTCCGTTTGGGAATCGCACTCTGCGAGCTGCCTGCTTTTTCATAATATTCATTTTATTGAAAAAGGAAATTTATATAAATAGCCCTCCCTCACAAATTCTGTTTATAATCTAGGTGAATAACTATTGCTTTAGGAGGGTAGAACTGCTGACTCCTTTATTTCTGAAAAATGTATTAGAAAACCTTCTCTTTATAAGAAAAAATGAGAAAAACAAAATCAATAGAGTATGAAAGAGCATGAAAAATGCATTTTAAACTCTTTTTTTTTTTTTTTGGTCCAATGTTGCTTTCCTGTAAAGCTTCTCCAGAAACACACATTTAAATGTAAATGTCCTGAAAGTAAATGGGTAAGGGCTGAAAAGATGAATAGGAATCGTGAGCCACTCGCAATGGCTCCTTGGGATAAAGTAATGCAATAAACCGTGATAGGGCGGGATGGAGCATGGGACTTCCCCCCTCCGGTGTCCACACACGTAGGTGTGGATGCCTTCCTGCTCACATTCCCTTGGAAGACCACGGCCAGGGTCTGATGCTGCCCATACCCCTCAGTTCTCGTGGGTACGAAGCCGCATGTTAATGGGACAACACTTTGATGCTTCCCGACAAAGCAGCCTGGCTCTTTGCTCGCGGCATCCATCGGGATGGAAAAGATTAAAATCCAGGGAGCCGTTCCCCACAAAAGGCGAGAAAGCAGAAGGTTAAACGCAACGCCAGAAAGACCCCTCTGTGCCGTAATCGCTTAACTCCACTCGCCCAGACAGTTTTTGACCTTCGACAGCCACAGGTCAGTGCCTGCTATCTCCCCCCCAGCCGCTGCAAACAAAACCCAAGGGACCGGTGCTGCCCTACACCTCCCCAGGGCAATACGGGCTCCCTGAGCATCCCCCAGGCTGGCTCCTCCAGCCTTTCCGCCTGGCATCGGCAGCACGTCGAGGGAATTAACCTATCCCCGCTGCACTAAACGCATAATACCAGATCTAATTTCATAGATACTGTATATAGGCCACAAGCCTGTAATCATAATAATACAGATGTTGGATACAGATGTTCCAGGCGCAAGCCTGGGTGCATCCTGTTAGCGTATTTATTCAGTCTAGTGCTAAAGCTGAGCTAATACCAATCTCCTTAGAGGATTAATAGACACTAACATCGCATTATCAGACCATTAAACACACTTGGAAACGCACGGCATTCTGTCCGTCTTTAATGCTTCTTATTATAACAGTCAACCTCCCAACAAGGTCAGCGATGCTGATCTCCCCCGCCCGCACGCGCGGCAGCACTGTCGCCTGGAGCGAGCAACAAGCCGCTCCTGCGCAGGACCTCTTCTCATCCACCCCTTGCTGGCACCTCCTGGAGAAAGGCTCCCACCCCCGGAGAGCACAGGTTTTGGGGATCCCAACCCCAGGACGGGTTGGCTCGCTTCAATATCGTCAGGCACCTCTGTTGGAGCGAGCACCAGTCCCGGGGAAAAAAAGGGAATCGGCTTTTGGGAAAAGCTGATGTGCTCAGCTGTCAGGTCAGCACAATTCCCGTCCTACAGGGCAGTGATGGGCTCAGACCCCCTTGGAGGCAGGCTGCCCAAGGAGGAAAAGCTTCAGACATCATCCCCCTTACATCTCCAGAAGAAAGCAGAGAAAAATTGTTCCTGCAGAAGGAAGAGGGATGTTTTCCTTCGGAAACAGAAGCCCTGATGAAAGGCAGAGGACAGAAGATAGGAAGAAATGACTGTTAAGGCCGTTCCTCACTCATTTTCCCAACTGCTACAGTAAGAAAGAAAAGGCACCTCAAAGGATTTGCTCATAAACCTCCTCTCATGAACAACCCTGAGAGTTGCTCTCCTCTCCAGAAGAGGCGTTAGACCAACCACTTTGCGATGCAGGAGCCCCAAAATCTCCTCCAGCGAGCCACGGACAATAGGGAAAGCTTGCAATGTAAAAATTCAAATGCTGGGACAAAATATTCAACACGTTACCTGCCAGTAGGAAATATCAGGGTTAAGTATGTTACCCCACCAGAACCAGGGACACAACTTAAAACTTTTAATTCTAGAGTCCAGCCGAGCGCTATTGGAGCAAAGGGAATAAAATCCCGTAAGCCAGCAGCAGCAAGAGGCTTGTACTATTATCCAGGCTACCCAGTGAGGAGCGAGCTGACTCGGCCAGCACGTAGCATCTTAAATAATATAACCCGAAAACGCTCCGTGGCTAGCAATTGTCCGATTGACCACTTTCACCTGTTTTATCGTCACACTTTCTTTTTTTCCTTCTACCTTTCATTCAGGTCTTTCAGTATCTATCTTGCAAGATTTATTGACTGAACGTCAATGAGGTTTTCTCTTCCTTATGTGGCTCTGAAGGTGGAAAAAAAACTCCCTTGGAATTATTTGTATTCTTCCATATAATACCTCTTTCAGAGACACATCAGAAAAGTCCTTTACAAGCGAGGAAATAGCCAATATTTTAGAATCTGCAGTGAGGCGCTTCAGCTAGGCTCACTTTATTGTAAAATTAGATGTCATTGTGAGAAGTGCTGATATAAATATAAGTGCAAAAGGGCCCTTCTGCTAATGCAGAAACCAACGTAACAATGCGCTATTCCTCCCAGTCGTCAAAAACTTACCTTGAAAGCTTAGCCCATATAATACACAGCATATTTACATCAAGCATTAAATAACTATTATGCAAAGAGTGCCACACTCTAATATCCAAGCATATTTATGGAAAGCTAAATTATATCGCCAAGTTTATTTTAGCCCAAGAAAGCCCCATGGGGGAAAGATATTGTGCATCTTAAAAGGTAAATGTAAACTCTTCAATAGAAAGGAACCTTTACTGGAAGCAGCACATTGTACCTGGGTAAATCTTGGAGCAATTACACAGCAAAGTTTTCTTTGATGAGGCAGAGATGTGATGACATGTAATTACTTTTTCAATGCTGCACTGTGTGTTTATCAAAATGTTAATGCAAGCATAATAACAGGCTGTATGTTTGTGCCGAGAATGTCAGAGCCTCCAGATGTCAATCACATCTGAAAATAAAATTGCAAATAAGCAGGAAGGCTTGATGGCACAACTGACAGCCCGATACTCAGGCGGCTGACGAGCACGCAGCTTCCCTCTCCCTTGGTGCTTTGTCACTGTAATGCACCTAATAGAACGGATATTTCTTTTATTAACCCAAATGGAATAGGCTGGCACTAAAATGAAATAAACCATGCATATCCATGTACAGAGGGAGTCTGTTAATAAGCACTTCTGTAGGCAAAGTTTGATGGGCTTCTAATTTCCCCTTGGCCCTCTCATTCCGCGCAGGCCATGAGAGATGCTACTACCGGGCTTCTGCTGCTGCAAACACAACCTGGAGCACCGCTTCCCTGTGCGAGGGCCCCAGCCTGGCCGAAGAGCCAACGGCACCCCAAAAAGCCAACAGCACCCCCAGCTACCTCTTCCATGATGCAGGCATACCGCAGGCAACAACTCCAAGACACGATACACCCAGCTTCTCAGCTGGTTTTTGTTTTAATTCTGATCTTAAGCTCCTACCAAAAACACATTTTATTTTTTTTTTTTATTCCTAAAAGAAGGAAAGAATACAACACAACCGCAATGCTTTTACTGGTTGCAAGGAGCAACACCTGGATTTCCAGCTCATGCACTCAATACCACGCCAGGTGTCAAAGCACGTTCTGGAAGGACATACGGGGAGAGCCAGGCACCCCCGCGGAGCCTAACCAGCACGATAATCAATGGGGTAAGCGGAGAGAGAGCTGTGTGAAAGCACGCTAATAAAGCGAGCGGAGACAAGGCCAAAGTTGGAAGAACACTACCTGGCCTTCACAAAGCCCACTGCCTGGGGAAAACAGTAATCTTGGCGAGCGTAACGGCAGCATTTGGGTCCCAACATCTTGAAGGCAGTAAGCATCTTAGAAATACAGCTGACAGTTGCTTGGCAACTGCGGCTACAAAAAGGTTTTCAAAGTAAGCAGTAGGCTGAGGCCAGCGTATAGGAAGTTTAGCATCACAAGCAGTCAATAATCCCAGGTTTGCTTCTGATAAGAGGAGCGAGAGAGGAATTTCTAACAACCCCCTTCTCCTAAATACTGGAGACACCTCGCGTGGACTCAGGCGAGGCTGTTTGATCCACAGCAAGAGGAGAGCGTCGTTGGGTCAAGGCAGTGATGGGCAAGTCATTTCTGTCTTTCCAAGAGGTCAACAACATCTTGTTAGGGATGGGACTCCAGAGAAGAGTTTATTTGCTCTGCAAACATGCAGCTGTGCGAGAAAGAAAATTCACCATGCCAACCCGCTCATGTACCTCACTTTGGCTCAACAGGTTCAACAATTTCGGATTTGAAGGCTTTGTGGATCACAACAACAATGGCTAAAAGCATTGTTGCAAGAGCAGGAAGCTTTCCGAGAGCTCCTGCCTTTCAGGAGGGATGGAATAGTTACTCGTCAACAGCAAAGTCTGCAACCAGCTGTGGAACAAGCCTAAACAATACTTCTTGAAACCATCAAAACCGCCAACCAGTCTTATGACACTTGAGCAAACACGATACTCAAAAAAAACCCCAAACAAAAATCAAAAAAAGGGAGGAAAGAGCAAAGCTCAAGTACATTCCATGCTAGGTGGCTAACTTACCATTTTCTACGGTAAGTAAGCAGAGGAAAAAAAGTGAATAACCGCTTTGCGGAGGGAGAGATGGTGAACCGCACCACGTGCTGATTCCAGGTTGGACAAAGCACTGAAACGCTGGTTTCATTTTCCTTCCAGCACGGTGACAAAATTGCTTAGCAGAAAATTATTGCCTTCAGAGGGCTGATGGTGATGGCCGATTGAGTTGGTGATGTGGAAATCGCACCTCAGATCAGTATTAAAAAAAAAAAAAGCAGAATGGAATAAAAAAAAAAAAAAAAGCAGCTTTTTCTCTCCCCTCACTCGTTTCTCCTCCCCATGCCAAGAATGATCTGCAACAGACCTTCAATAGACCACTGCGCTAATGTCTGGGATATTTAACCTTTATATTTGTTACTTTAGCAGCTGAAAAATGGATCCGACTTCTTTTTTTTTTATTATTATTTTTACTTCCCCCCTCACCCCCCTCCTCCTCCAAGAGGCTTCGGGAGCTGGCAGCAAATTGAGTGTCATTTGGACACTGACATGAAACTTGCAGTGCCAAAAAGAATTCACCGGGGCCTTGCGAAGTACGTCATCATCATCATCTTCCCCACCACCTCGGGAGCATCTGATTTAATGTTTGGAATACTGCTTAATTGGCTCCTCGCAGGTTGAGCCTGCAACATGACAGCCTCAATACCCTGACTAAAAATAAAGGATAGAGATTTGTCAAATGAGGGCTTGCAGCCGCCTCTAGGAAGCTGCAGACGCTAAAAGGGATCTAAGATCTGTCTGACAAGGCACTTCATCTCTCGCTCGCACAAGATCTTGCATTCCTTACAGCCAGGGCCTTACAATGCAAAATGTATTTATATTTTGGTGCTGCTCTCAAAAGCAGGTGCTGGCTAATTCAGTAATTAGTATGCTCATCTAACTTCATTGCAGCCTCTGTTGATCTCTCAATTAGAGTTAGCTGGGTCCTCTGAAGTTTGCGGTAGTTAATTAGAGCATTATTGAACAGGCAGGCTCCGCAGGCGAGCATCACGAGCCGCCGACAGCTCGGGCCCACGTAGTCCTTGACCCGCACGCCGAAGATGCGCGGGGACCAATTCTGACCTTACGGCTGCGCACCCCCTGGTGCAATCAGCCACAGCCGAACTGGGAGGATGCAAGATAACCTAAAAAGCTCTGGTTTGCTGCCATTAAATTGGGGGGGATTTTTTTTTTTTTTTTTAATCTGAAAAAAAATCAAAAATTAATCAAAACCCACCAGCACCAATGACAGAAACACAGAATAAAACCCCCACCCTTGTGGCTTTCTGTGCAAAACCTATTGCCCCGTCCCAACAGAGCAGAGGGAGAGTTTAACAGCAGGATCCAACGCCAAAAAAAAGTTCAAAACATGGGCAACACACGTCTGAACTGTTTTGTGAGCCTCCAAAATACCTTAATACTGACAAATTGTAGCCGGCAGTCTGAAAACAGTTACCAGTAAATAATTGAAGGTGTCATGTCATCTCCAACATCTAAAATCTGTTTTGCAGAAACTCATGATAATCACTAAAGTAGAATTTATCCTATAAATATTAGAGAAGGTGTGCGTGTACATCATTATAAATTCAGAAGGCGAGCCTGTTAGCTGAACTTTAGGGAAATCCACGTGAAGAATGCATGAAGCGTGGAGAGGGGCACTTTGCAATATGATCAAAACCGAGTGGTGGTGTGGGTTGTTTGGTTTTTTCCCCTCAAACGCTTCTCTCTGCTCTAACACCAGCTGATGATTTTTACAAGAGCTTCCTGCAGAAACACGGGCCTTTGGGGACTCGGCGGAAAGTACTGTCCAGGTACAAGGTAAATAAACAGCCTAAAAGGCAGCGCCTGCGGGAATCTCTAAGAGCCGCCAGAAATTTCATTACAAAGGATTACGGTCTTTGATACTGATGCACAACAGACCGCGAGGACGTACAAACGCTTCCGAGCGAGACCCAGAAATGCCGAAAGCCGCAAAAGCGCAGGGCTTTGAGGCAGCAAAACTCCTGCAAATCTCCAGAAAACGGGCAAGCCGAGTTTGTTGCGCGTTCCCCAGCCGAGCTCCGGGGCCGCTTCCCAAATTACCAGCGCGGCCCTGCCTTTTGCACCGTCGTGTGGAGGACGTCTTCACGGGGAGAAGCATCTTTACAGGCGGCACACGAGGAGCTCCGCCACCTGCTATCATGAGAAAGTACGTTTCCAGGTGGCTTTATCAGTGACCTCCATATGGAGGTGAGCTCCACGGCAGCCTCTAAGCAGGGCTCAGGGAAAGGCATAAACAAAAAGGCATGTTTTGAAAAATTAAGAAAGCAATTTAGAAGTGGATAATTAGATCTCCTTTTCGTGCTGCACTGGGAAAATTAGATTACTTTTTTATGAAGGTGTGCGTATCAGCTCTGAGAGTATTGTGGGGAAAGATTATTTTTCTAATATTCTTTTTTCCCTCCCCCCCCCCCCCCCCCCGCCCCAATTCCCCGGCTCTCTGCTCCTCGCGCATCCAAGGAAGTGGCACTTCTAGCCTTCAGCTGTGGCAGGCGTTCATCTCCAATAATTGCATTTGCTGCATAAATTGCCAGCGACGTGGAGAATAAAATTAGCTTAAAATGAACCCAAATGGCAAATCTCAAACAAGTATCAGATGGAAAAACTCATTAATCCTCATTTCAGAATGGGTAAAGCATCGAGGCAGCCAAGCTGGCCCCATGCCCAATGGGAGGGTGGGTCCTCTTTGGAGGTGGTGGAGCCGAGCGCTCTTCACGTTAGAGGTGGACCAGACATCAATAGACATTTCGGTATAAATGAGACCGCAGCCTATCAAGGCACTGATTTCATCCTGCTTCAAAAAACCCTCCCAGCACCACCACCAAGGTGAAGACGGAGCAGGTATGCAGCTCCGCCTTGCGTTGCCCAACTCTTCTCAGTAGACAGGAGACAAGAAACCCATCCAAACCCCTCCGCTGGCAGAGCTGCCCGTGCACTGCTGGAGTCAGCCTGCAACAGACGACTCGCTGGCATCGCACCCAGGCTCCTTCTGCTTGACTTCTGCATCCAAAAGCTCTTCAGAGGGAATGCTACAACCCGACAGCGAAGGGCACTCAGATGTGGCTCCCAGCTCGCACCCTTTTTTTGCTACTGCTTGCCTTGGACCTGGTTAGGAGACACCACGTTGGTCCCCCCGTGTCCGTTCTCCGCATTGGATTGCTGCGCTGCTTTTGCTGACTTTATTTAATGAGGTTTATTGTTTGCGCTGCATAATTTTCAAAGGCATGTCACCCACTTCGAGATCGCCTTCAGATCTCCAGCTTGGGAAAGGGGGGAGGGTCCTTTGAAGCCGCATTCATTAATTCAGTAGCTGGTTTCTGCATTTAACAGCACACGTGTTTGAAGCACACATAAGCCACTGTGGAGACATCTAAGAGGCATCCCATGATACCGCACATTAGAAAGAGCGATTATAAAACTGCTAAGGCCTGCCGTCCTTCCCTGCTTTGTAACTTCCCTCCAGATATCAAAAAAAAGAAAAGTATAACTATCAAAATATCACTGTCTGGCTCTGATGATGACTTCCTAGGACTAAAGACCACATGGAACAAAGATTTCATTTTAATTATCAGCAGTTCAATTTTTCCTAACCCACTTATTGGAAAAAAAAAACCAAAAAAACCCAAACACACAAACAAAAACCCCAGAAAACACCCCACCAAGGCAGCTGGGAAGCAAAAGTGTGCTGAAGCTGAGAAGCAGAAGTGTTCAGAAGTCAGCAATTCGGGTACGCATAGCCCTCTCCAATAGGAAGCTTCTGCGTCTGCAGTTGTTCTTGGTTGCTGTTTCGTTTCTAACACATTCACAGTCACTCCCCTCCATGTTAGACCCTCATCCACCCCCTGGACTTGTAGTTATGGTCGAAACACAACTACTGGAGCAGAGAGGCACGATGCCGGTCACGCCAACTCTATTTCCGACACCTCTACTGTTGGGTTGGCTCACTTGACTCCAGGCTTGCCTTACTTCACATGTACTGTTCGCCAGCAAGGCAGGTTGAAGACAAAATTGTTCTCTTTATTAGAAGAGTAATTGATTACATGTGTGCATGGAAATACAGCCATTGCCTACATGGAACATAGCCTCCTGCAGAAATTATCCCTTGGTCAACCCATCACTCATTCTTAGGTTATTCATAGAGACTCCATACCAAGATCTTCAGCCCCAAGAACAGAAGTTTTCGCTTTGGGGTGAGGACACACAGGCACTCGAGGATAAAACCTCAACGTTTCCCTTAACGTCAGCAGCACAGGTGAAGGTTCTGTCCCCAAATCCGTGGCCGCAGCCTCACACGAGGCACTTAGATCAGCTTTCTGGCAAATCCATCACCAGCAATATACTTCCCTATTGGTTCTTTCCACTCTTTCTACCCACAGACTCCAACAGACTGATTCAGCCGTGGCAAGGGCACTGGTGAACCCTACAGTCACAACCCACGTACGAAAACCTTCTTTACATTCAGGCAGACAAGAGACTCATTAATAAGGTGTCAATGAAGGTAACTAAATTACTGCTACTCGTTATTGCCGTAAATTTCTCTTCCTGCTCAAAAATGGGGGCTCGCCTTAGCATTGATGGTACGCGGTATCAATCACGCATTCATTTTTATATACCTCAGCAATATGTAGCAATTAGTAGAGGCAACACTAATTAGATTTTACATTGTAATGCAAGTCCCTCTAAACTTAAGTCATAACATACCTAGCTTCTAATGACTGCAAGGTCATTTTGGTATTCTGCGTAATAGCTTTGATGCTAATGAATACATTTGCTATGCATGGGAACATCACATGTTTTCCCTGGGTAGTTTTTACCATTTACCAGTGGACACTTGGTTTAAATTGCTGCCGAGCGCAACGTGGTCTAGAAGAAGCCACCTAAACACCCAGATTAATTGCAGTGCTTCGTAGCTCCCAAGAAAGCAAGACCCCACGACAAACCTGCTCCAAGGGCAGACGGCGTGCTTGTTTGAAGGGATTAGCTTTAGATTAGAATGGCAGGAGACTCCAGGAGGCAGAAAACTTGAATTTCCTTTGTGCTTCATAATGGAAAAAGCTGGAAGACAACAGGCTTACAGTCAGCTTAGTGCTGTTCCTGTGTCTTTTCGATCATATATGGCATAATCTCCTTAGAAGACAGCACAGCATCACGCCGCGTCAGGAACCGATGTTTTGTTTCCCTCAGTTTCCCCATCTACCACCACCAGCAGAGCTGAATAAATCAGCAAAGGTGGCATTTAGCAAAAGTAAATTCATTTAAAGATTCAAAAACAACATTCACGGGCTTTATAATTAGCTTTTTAATTAATTTCCTATTCTCCCCTAATTACTATGCCTGCAAAGACGAATGCTACCACCAGCTATAATTGTTTCACTAAAAGCAACTGGATAACTCCAAGCCTGATACCATCCATGTTAAAGGCTGCGGGCCTTCTGGGAGCTCCAGGCTTGGACCTGTTGATTATGGAAAACCACGATGGTCCCCCACACCGCTGGGCTCTGATGGGACCCCGTTATACCTCCTGCTTTGGGGCATCAGGCATTGCTGCTGGCAATTTCTCCGGGAAAAGACACTGCCCAGGTTGCAAGTCGCGCAACACCATTCGACCCAGGACAGACCTCACTCCCGAGGACTTTCCTCAAGGAAAGCCAAACCCCAAAATAATCTGCATCCCGTCTTCGGCGCACCAGGAATACATGATGGGGAACTGCATCAAACCAGGAGGGAGGGAGAGCGTAAGGAACTTCTGAGTTGCTGGCTGGAGGCTGGGTATGGCAGGCAATAAAATCAGAGTGAACAAATACATCTCATGACAGATCTACTGAACTTAGGTTACTCACTAAAAAAACAAGGAGAAGCCATGCTGTGACTCATTTTATAGGCCCCAAGAATCAATGCCTCCAGTAACTAAAGGACTTTAACATTAGCTGAAAATAGCTGCTACCGTTCAAGACTATGCAGCATTCAGTCTTTAAAACTCTGAGCTTTGCTTTCTGCCGGTGTGGCCGGATGGATCACGCCTGGCTGCTGGCCACGCAGGTCAAAAAGTCCACACTCTGCAAAAGCTGGAAGCATCTCCTTGCATAAGTCAATGGGCTTGAACGTGCTATGAGAAATTTGCCAACAAAGGGAAAGGCAAACACACTGAAAGCAGAAGGTAGAAATTCTTCTGCCCCGACTACGAGCTCCCTGGGGCAGAGATTGGGCTTTGCGATTTCAAAAGCAATTTAGGCAGATTTCCCTACCCATCTTGATAGAAAATCAAGGGCAGGTAGACAGCTAAATCCCTCAGACCGCTTTGTGAATCTCAACCCACGTCTTTCAGCGTGACTTAAGCCAAGACTCTGCGCATTGCAAGCGCCAAAATAATCACGCCAGCCGGATTTTGAAATTCAAAAGAAACCTTTTTGCAAGCCGCCGACCTAAGGAAGTTCAGAGGCTGCTCTGCCGCCTGCCACTTGGGTTTGACGCATTGGGGAGAGGGTGCTGCAGTGGATTTGTTGGCTGAGCGAACAGTCTATTCTCATGCTCAGATAATGCAGAAATAAAGTGCATTTGTAACAGACAACAAAAGGATTATCCCCCATTCATTTCAAAGCACCCTTCATTCCACTCAGGGATTACATTTTCCTTTACTTATCTTGCAAATGGTTTTTCATAAGAGCGCGTGGCTTATGGCAAATACCAAAATGTGGTTGGGACAATGAAAGCGTGTACTGCAGGAGAGAGATCCCATTCAGCAGTACGCACTTACTGCTGTAATCTACTGCCTCACAAGGACCACTCTTCTGAAGAGCCGAGGCGCCGAGCGGATCAGCTTTGCAACTCACAGCACACTTCAGATCTGGGGGGGAACTTTGTTACAAGTGCATCTTCAGCTTTCACATCTTGTCATTGGAGGAGAACAACGGCACTTTGCACTGCTGTCGGGTCCATCTGCCTGGAATGTCAAAGCACTTCTGCAAACATGAATCCCATCCAGTAGCAAACAAAATTTAAGAAAAAAACCCATGCTTTTTGGCTTCTTGAAAAGCAATAGCTTCTTCACTTTTCCATGTCTTGAAAACTGATGTACCATGGCATAATTCAAGTGCTTACCACACATGAGAGAAGCAAAGACAGAGAAGCCCAAGAGCGTGGTGAACCTCCACACATCCCCTTTTCTCCAGTGAAAATAAGCAGGCTACAAGGATTAAGCAGGAGCTGGCATGACTCTGCCCCAAGGAAGACCCAACACTTGAGCCATCAACACCAGACCAGAGACCAACAGCAAGAGCTGGCTCCCCTAGGATGGGAAACTCTCATCTCACTGACTCAAAAGCTTACAATTTTACAGGCTTGCATGAAACAAGAGAGTTGGGGTTGTTCAGCCTGAAGAGAAGGCTCCAGGAAGACCTTATTGCGGCCTTCCAGTATCTGAAGGACACCTACAAGAAAGGTGGAGAGGGACTTTTTACAAGGACATGTAGTGATGGGACAAGGAGGAATGGCTTTAAACTGGAAGAGGGGAGATTTAGATGAAATCTCAGGAAGAAATTTTTGACTGTGCGGGTGGTGAGCCCCTGGCGCAGGTTGCCCCGAGAAGCTGTGGCTGCCCCATCCCTGGAGGTGTTCAAGGCCGGGTTGGACGGGGCTTGGAGCACCCTGGGCTGGGGGGAGGTGTCCCTGCCCATGGCAGGGAGGTTGGAACGAGATGATCTTCAAGGTCCCTTCCAACCCAAACCCCTCTATGATTCTATGAGGTTTTCTTGCTCTCAGCCCCGATGTGAGCAGTGAGGAGCTGGGAACACTGGAGCTGGGCTCTGCAAGCCACCGGAGCAGGTCAAGGTAGGTGCAGCTTGCTCAGCTCAGTCCCTGGTTACAACCATCCTGCCTCTTGCTCCCTCACACTAATGCAAAATTCAGTTTCTCACAAAAAGAAAAGAACCTGGGGATGTAGGGAGCAGGTGGTTTCACGCTGTCTGTAAATCGATGAGTCTAAGGGAGTTATGATTGATTCGGAGCTGGGGAGGGGGACACCTTTCATGACTCTGAACAAGCTAAAAAAAAAATCAGATAGCCTCTGCTTACTCCATCTTAGCTTTCCAAGTAAAAATGGAACAAAACACAATGCTTACTATTATATTGCCACTCAGCCAAAAAAATAACACCCCACCGTTTCTGTCAGTTCCCCCACCCTAACAGAAAGTATTCAGTTATCTCTCCTGTCCTGCTGTGCCTGATAGGGTAAATTACAGCATCATTGAGGAGCTGTAGGAGCAACCCTGCTCTTCGCCGCTTCTCCCTGATGATTTATTCCCTGTGGCTGCATTCAGTACCCCCAAAAATGCTGGTCTGTACTGCCCTGTCCTGAGAGAGATAACAGCAGCATAGGTGCGTAAACAATACTGCTTTCTGCTGGAAGAATTTGATTTTTCCCAATGACGCATGAGCCGCTCCTTTTAATAACCAAGGGCAACTGGAGGCAGCACAGAGTAGCATACGGTGCACGGAAATAAGGAAAAAAAAGAAAAGTGGGAAAATGTCATACTGCAGTGCACAGCTGGTGAGCCGCCACCAGCACTGGCACTGCAAGCTCGTCACCGCACTCGTGCGCGGCAGCATCCATCCTAGCAAGCCCTGACTCTCCAGCGCCGTCCACACGAACCATAATTGGAGGCTGGAGCCGATACGCAATTGGCCCCATTTGCCTTCTCATTGATTAGACATTTTGTGCTCTTTGTTTATGTAACTATTTCATCTTGTATAAGAGCTACGGGTTGGTTTCTCTCCCCCTCCCCTCTTCCTAATGGATTGAAATTTTTAAAGGAAAAAAGAAATCTAGACAATATGACCACACTCTGCGAATCAATGCATCTTGCGGATAATAATGCTTGAGATTTATGTAACACTTAATGTTTGCTAAGTGCTTTGGAAAAAAATAAATTAACCTTCAGAACTGGACTGAAATAGGTAAGCATCATTAATACAGCTTTACCATAGGGAGAAACTGAGTCAAAGGGATTCAAATAGCAGCAGCAAAGTCCCTGATGCTGCTTTAACCGCTGGACTGGATTGCCACAAGGACTCTACATCAATCTATACAAGTTGCACAAATTAAAGGTTATGCTACACATGCCCAGCGACACTTGTTTAAGTCAGGAGACACAGGTTTAAGTCATGCTTAGGACCAAAACCATGAGAAAACATCCAAAGCGCCAGAGACCTTGAATGACTCAACACACCCTTGGGGTATGGTCAAAGTTTAAAAGCATCCAGGCCTAGGACAAACAAAACACCAAACCCAGCTTGGTTGACTTAACCCAAGTTTTGGAGACAGAAGGAACAACAGGCAAATACCAACACGAAGGGTGCTCCAACCATCGGGCCTGGGAGGCAGGTTCCTGGGTTCACCGAGCAGTGCTTTAGTAGAAACACTATTTTGCACCTTTGGCAAAAGCCAGCAACTCCCTACGGATCTGTGAAGGAGCAGGTGGAGCATCCATACGTGTCCAGAGAGATGCTCCACAATGCTACATGGCAAAGCCTTGACAGCCTAGGAGGAAGCTGAGCCCTGGGCACAGCACCCCATTGCCTCCATGCTGCCCGTAACCGGGACCTAGAGGTGATGCGCACACACCAGGCACAGTTCTTTGGAAAGCCATCCTATCCTGCATTCTTGCACGCAGAGCTCGTTGTCCCAGGAGAGACAACAGTAGAGCACTCCCATATGTAAACAGGAGATCAATGCACTTTCCAGAAGACAGATTATTTGTGCAGATGTTGGTGCTCTTCGGAGCAGTTTCTATTTGAAGGTGAACAGAAGCACGGCACACTTCAGCAAAAGCTCATTTAATTCTCATCATTACCAGGTCTCTAATGTATAATTGATCCTTAGCTCGTATGATAACTCAGGCACCAGCAGCTATAGCTCTAAGGGATCGAGAGTCCTGCCTCGCCCCAGAAGGGCCCCAGAGAGCAGAAACCAATTCAAGTGAAATGGGAAAGTCACAGCCCAAGATGCAGGACATCTGGAGTTAATGCACTTCCCACAGCCCTGGGGCAAAGCCTCTGCTCTTCTCTGCCCCAGCGCCCCACAGATTTCGCAGTTAAGTACACTCATGTGAATGAAGGTTCGCACCCCAGCGCTCTGGGGAACCACATTTTGCTCTGAATCGGAACAAAGCTTTCCTGGGTTCTGCTCCTCAGCCTCACAAAAAAGAGTTGCTGCTGAAAGCTGAGCTGGGGTTCTGTTTCTGGCCTCATCCAAGAGATACGTATGCTTTAATCCAAAGCAGGACCTATCCTCAAGTGCAGTTAAACCCAAGGCAAGGCTTTTTGCTTGACTTTGAAGCACAAGCACAATGCAGGCTTTGGACGCACCAAAAAAATCCAAGGTTGGCTGAGCGTTAACAACAGGAGGTTTGGAGGCTCTCTGCTCTGGGAGTATTGATGGAAATCAAATCCTCAAGAGCCCAACAGCTGTTCCCAACATTCTCTGCACGCAATACATCCATGGACAAGTACTCACCTCCGGTCTGATTTTTGGCCTAGCTAATGAGAACTCTGTCACAAGGAAGTCTTTCCGATGGAGGTGCCCATCCTGCAAGTGTTGGCGAACACTGAGGAATCCCAGGATTTCGCTATCCGACCTTCTGGCTTAGTCAGGGCGCACCAACAGCAAAGCTACGACACTGCGTAACACCAACGGCTCTAGTTTTCTCGACAAAGGTGAGCCCACAACTTGCTAATCCTGGAGCAAAGCAGGTCGAGAGGAGGAGGGGTTGGAAAATATACCAACCCCAGCATTGTTTGTGGAGCAACAGGAGACACGACACCAAATTGCAGTTGGCTCCCACCTCCCCCTAACTGCACCTTCCTCCAAAGGGTTAAAAGAGTAAGTAATTAAACAATGATTTTGCCATAAGTACTGGACTTCAGAGACCTGCTTTTTCCTTTTTTCTTTTTTGTTAGAGGAGGAAAAGGGGGAAAAAAAAGATTTAAGATAATGGCCTTTTTCTCTTCAGAATAAATTAAGCTCAAAGATAGAGAATCCCATTACTAATGCCTTTTAGCAAAGCCTAGGCATTCTTTTAAAGTCAAACTTTAAAGTATAATGTGCAGTGATCTTGTTGAAATCTTTCCTGTAATGATATTTAAGTGATGGCCAAGTATATCAGTGGGTTCAGGAGAAGTATTGATTGTGTATCTTCAAGGGGATGAGCCACTGCAGAGAGCTGTGGCAAAGGGAACCCATGCTGCTGATATAAAAGATGCCTTTAAAACCACATGCACAGAGTTGCTAGTAACTAATTATTCCAGGAGTCATGACAGAAGAAAAGAAAAAGGTAAAGAAGAGAAATCAAGGCAAAGGATCCGCCTCGAGGAGGGGAATGTGGGACACGCGGCTCTGATGTGCAATAGGAAAACTTGCTCTCATCCCTTCTACGCACCCTTCCTGAATTTAATATTCCTTTCAAATTCTTCTTCCTTTTTTTTTCTTTTGAGCAGGAGGAAAGCTGACAAAAGCACAGTCTTCACATCTGCTCGGGGGGGAGGAGGCAAAAAAAACCCCAAAAGGTGGTGCTGGGGGAAGGGTTGAGATTGCCCACGTGTCTACTGGGAAAAAAAGCCCACCCCTGATGGAACCCAACGGCTGAGAGGTACCATAGTGCACTCGGACGGGCAGGGTGAGCTCACCTCGCTTCGACTCTTCTAAACTCGGGGGGCACAGGCTCAGGCGGCCCCTTAGGCTGCAGGTATGGGAAATCAGAGCATCACCCTTCCCCAGCCAAGCCCTGAAGAGCAAGTGCCCCGTTTCGCCTCGGAGGCAGCAAAAGGCTGGACCTCGGAGCCCCGTCCCCCCACCACGGAGCACCAGGGATGTCCACTGCGCAGCACTGACCTCTGAGGGCACAGGGAATTTATAGCAACGCCTCCAGCGACGGGGACGGCCTCTCCATCTGCTGCAGCCTCCGCAGCTGAACCGCTGCCCCAGGGGTGTGGAAAAAGAAGCGTCCCCCATGACTTTAAAGGAGCAGTTTCAGAGTAAAGAGGGAGAAAATACCCCCCGTCTGTTTGCTCTGCAGTTGCAATCCCCCTTTCTCCGCCTAGACCCCAGTCCCTTGTCCTGAGGGATCCAGGAGGTCTGCTCCTGCCCAAGCCCAGCTTTGCAGATTACCAAAAGGGAAAGGGAGCAGGTATTTATGAGGCAAGAACGAAATACAACCCACATGGATAGGCAGGCGTAGATGTACACACTGTAGAGTTTTCCAGCACACGCTACTTCGTGTGGATGCAACCCTGACCTGCACGTGCATAGAAACACAGAATGGTTTAGGTTGGAAGGGACGTTGAAGATCATCTCGTTCCAACCCCCCTGCCCTGGCCAGGGACACCTCCCACGTCCTCGCCCATGTTGCTCAGCATCTCTAGTTTTGGCCAAAAGCTTTCTTAGCCAGTCCCAGCTTTTGTGAACTAAACCACAGCACTGGCTCAGTCCTGTGTCACGCAGAAGCATCAACGCCAGCAGCTGCAAACCTTTGTCCCCTGCGTGCTTTTTCTGTAAAGAAGTTGTTCTTATTTTAGGCAGCATGCTACACGAGGTTAAAGAAAATGCCTGTACACGCAACAGGGGTGAGGCGTAATCAACTGTGCCTTTGCAATCGGGTTTGAGCCGTTTAGACGGTCCTGCCCTTGCAGAGATGGTGTGATTCTGCCTACCCCGTTCCAGAGCTGTGTGCTGCTGTTAAACCAGCAGTTCTTAGGAGAAGCAGCAGAATAATGTAACATAATGGTTATTCCACCCTAAATCCCATACCCTCAGCTTCTTCCCCAAATAATTTTCCCACGTGGACCACCCAAACACAGGCTTGACCCAAAACCAGAAGAGAAATTCAAAACAGCGCTGGACATCTTTGACCCGCTCTGGAGAGAAGCAGACATTTCGGTGCAGTCAGGAATTAGCACCTGCTCGAGCGTCCTTCGGTCCCCACAGAGAGCCTGCGCGGAAACACCGAGAGCTGAAAACAGAAGATAACACCCCCAGCTCCGGGACTCTTCTCCAGACAGATTAATTACCACCTTGCTGCCTGACGGTCACGTACAGAGGCCTCCCCTCCATTTTTTTTATTTTTTTTTTTATTAAATGCTTTTGATTTAAGGAATTACCATTTAAAAGATTCTGAAAGCCTAATGGTCATCTACCATGCATTTAAAGGGGAGAAGGAAAAAAAAAGCAGCAAGTCTCTGGCAATTACCATTCCCGAAGAACTTCAGGTGCTCACATTTTTCTGGTTAACAGTACGGAGATCATAGTTACACATTTATTAAGAAGAGGCCACTTATGTTCGGCTTGGCACAAACATGCTGTCTGCGGTGGTGTTTAATTAGAGATTAAAGCCAAGGAACTGGATAATCAGGCCTGCTAATGAATCAGGAAGCTCAGTAAAGCGAAGGGATGAAGATTTCGGCGGCTTTGCTTTATCTATCTGTACTTCTCCTTCGTCGTATCCTGGTCCTTCAACCTCAAATTGCAGACTTGGCTATGTTGGAGCAGAAAGACACCAAAGCTTTAGTTTGCCATACAGTCCAGGTGACAGCAAAAAGCCTCCACAGCATCAATAAATATTCACAGTTTGCTCTGAAATCCCAAAATAAACAAACAAACCAAACCCATCGGTTATTGCACTGCTTCCAGGGAGCCCCAACAAAGAAAGATGTTTAACTTCTGCAGCGCGCTGCCAGCAGGAAGGTACAATATTTAAGGCAATTTTTATTGGTTGGACACTGTACATTGGGTGATACATTTCAAGCCTCATTTGGCACAAAATTGAAACGGTTTAAGTCAACGTTCAAGGTAAACGTTTGCATTTTTATGGCCAAAGGCCCCAACTTATTATTATTTGCTTCTGTGCCGTTGGTTAAATTGAGCTTTCGTATATTTACTGCATCATCCTAAACTCTAATCAGACTGATTGCTTGCGGGGATATTATGACTGGGAAAATAGGTCTTTCGCTGAGGCAATAAGAGGGTAACAGACTTTCGTCTGCAAAGTCTTTCATAAATAAGAGGTCATATCTAATAATGTTTGCTTAAAACTTCTTAGCAGAGCTTCTGTTCTCAGACACTACTGGCTTTTTAGTTTCAGCTTTAAATAAACTACATGGGCATATATTTGCTGGTAAGAACAGAAATAATCCCCCTCTCCTAAGCCGTCATCTGTTCTACCACTGAACGTGCACAGGGAGACTGGGGATATCGAGAGAATGATGAGACAAGGAGGAAAAAGTCAAAGTTTATTCTAGGAGGCAGCATGGGAAAGGTTCATCACCCAAAGCCTCACAGCGCTGGCAGCACCCACCCCTCGCTGCCCAGCCCCAGCGACATCCCCAGCCAGAAAGCACGTGCGTACAGGTGTACGCGGGACATCTCCAATCACATTGTCCTATCTTCCAGTCACCTTTCTCCAGAGGCAAAGCCACTATTACTACCCAAGCTGCTGTGGATGCATGAAGCCTGGTCCCAGGGAGCACTGCTTTCTTCTGCGGCCGAGAGAGTTGGGGGTGTTCAGCCTGGAGAAGAGAAGGCTCTGGGGAGGTGTTATTGTGGCTTTCCAGTCCCTAAAGGGCCTACAGGAGAGCTGGGGAAGGACTTTTTACACAGGCATGGAGTGACAGGATGAGGGGGAATGGCTTCAAACTGGAAGAGGGGAGATTTGGAGGAGATATTAGGAAGAAATTTTTCACTTTGAGGGTGGTAAGGCACTGGAACAGGTTGTCCAGACAAGTTGTGGAAGCTCCATCCCTGGAGGTGTTCAAGGCCAGGCTGGATGGGGCTTTGAGCCTAGTCTTTGGTCTAGTGGGAGGTGTCCCTGCCCATGGCAGGGGGTTGGAACTCAATGATCTTCAAGGTCCCTTCCGACCTAAACCATTCTATGAATGGAGGCAGATGAGCAATTTTGGGTACTACCTGATCTTGGACACTACCACTCCCTACTGCAAACAAGGCCTGAATGCAGGGACGGCGCAGAGGTTGATGAACGACTATGGTCTGCAAGAAGAGGCCAGGTGGGTTTTCTAGACCATCATTCAGCCTCTGAGTTCAACAGTGATGTAAGTAATTAGTTCAGCAAGCGACTCTGCAAGGGATACTTGACTCTGGTGTGAGACAAAAGGTATTACAGGAAATTGCTAGGATGTACGCTCGTGGGTATACAGCCAGATAGGACTATCAAACCACCGCCAGACAGCTGAATGGGGATCATGGATTTAGAAACACAGACACAGCAAACTCAAATGGAAGCAGAGCACAAGGGTCAGCACCCAAAGCTTTTGTTATCCAAAAGAATATGCCACTAGAGTGACATCTATGAACTACCCTTTGGCATCAAGACGGAGATGGAGCTAACTTGACTTGGTAAATCTTCTGGCAAGCTCCTGACCCCCAGAGAGGGCAAGAAGAGATCCTGCTCAGTGCTTCAGACTGAATCCAGTAACCAACTCGTTCCCTCCCTCGGCAAGCAACCGCTAAAGCAGCACGCCACAGAGGTGGCAAAGCCCTTCAAAGCAGAGGTTGCGGCCAGAAGCCTGGAGTTGAACGCAAGCGCCACGCCAAGACACATGAGGATGGATGCTGAGTGACTTCTGGGGAAGGCAGAGAAAGGGGCACTGAAGCAGAGCTTCCTGATGCAAACACATAAATGTCAGTAAGCAGCATGGAGATGAAACAGGCCTGACAGATGGAGCCATCCTGGTTTTTGTTTGTCTCCAAAGTTGTCAGTTCAGGTCTCCAGGTCAGAAATCATTTTATCTGTTAAACCATATGCTTTGTAGAACAAAACGCCTGGCAGACTTCAAGGCATATGTATTTTAAGGAGCACAATAACATGCCGAACATCTCTAGACACTTGCTTCCTATTTATTTTTACTATACTACAGAAGAAGCTTTTCTCCTCTTGCCCTGACTGTAGCCTGCAAATCACCGTGAGAAAGAAAACCACCGGTTTACCCCACTCTAACTTAACCATTTATGAACATCCCGTTCTAAAAATCCAATATATAAAACCCCCTTGGCATTTACAATAAAAGCCTTGACGTGAACAAGAGCCATTTGGAAAGAGCAGATTAAACCCATCACGTGCCCACCCCAGGATGCCATCCCACCGCACAACCATCAGGAAGCTTTGCAGCCAAGGGTTGTTTGCCTGCAGCAGAAGGCTCGGTTTCACTCAAGATGGTATAACTTCACCTAAATTCCAAGTCAAGAGAGTGTTTTCCAAGCTTCAGCTCTTGGGGCACGAGTCACTGGGTCTTTGTGCTTGCCTACAGAATGCCTTCTCCAGAAACCGCACTAACCACGGATGTAATTCCCTGCTTGGGTTGACCCATATTGAACACGCTGCAGTGCTTGGGCTGAGACAGGAACACACCTCACCCCTTTTTGCTTTGCTTCATGCCCACCCTGCATACTAAACACCCTTTGGTTTATTTTGGGCAGCCGCAAGCCCGCAAGGTCCAAGCCAGATGCTGTTTGCTGTTACCGCATACAGCTGTCCAACAGAGTCCCTGCAACACATTTCCCCTCTCCTAAATACAGATAAATAAAAATAAATGATGGACAGTCTATCAACCCGATTAAGCCAGACACAGAAAAAGCATCCCCGGTAGTCAGGTTCACGGCCATCAACTTGAGCTCTCAGAATAAATGTCCAGGAGAAATCTCCAAGTACTAACTCACTGCCACGCTTCAGGGCCAGGGGTTCAAAACGCACACAGGATTTGGGGCAGTATAACAGATGCTGTTGAAGGTTGCTTGATGAAGTCACGTTAAACCGTCTTTATTTTTCTTCAGCCAATAACGCAAAGTCTTTAATCCCAGCTTCTGGACAGCCTAATTAAGCAGCGAGTAGAGAAGGTTGGATTCCTATCCGACAAATAATTAGAGCCCCTCGCCCCACCCAGCCCAAACTCTATTCCCCGATTCCGACAGCAGCAGACCGCTCTGAGGAACACCCAAAGTTATTACAGCCGGACACTGGGGGCATTCATCATCCTTCCCCGCGACGACACGCATTACGCGTGGCTGTTGACGTGCCTGCCTGGAGCACACAAGATCTCGCTGGAGTGGCCGAGGGAGCACAGAAGGGCAACTGCTGCTTCGCGTGCACTCCAGCCTCGGTGACAGAAAGCTGCAGAGGCAGGTTTTCCATAGGGATGATCAATTTCCTACCATTTTCTGCTGAAAACCAGGCTTTGACTGCAAAGCAGGCTTTTCTCTACAGAAAGGGATGGGCTTTCTTCACCAAAGAAAGAATCGTCAGAATGAAAATGGTGACAAGTCGGACTTTGTTTTGTCAAAGAGACAGCAACATCCAGAACTATTTAGCCAAGGAGTCAGATACTTTGACAAGCTGCTCTATTTTATCCTCAGGTCTCCTAAAAGCTTTACCTCTCATCCACTCCCTCTTACTTTTAGGCTAGCTAAGACACTTGCCCAATGTTGTGTCTACATACTAGAAAATAAAGGCAAGAAAAGGCTCAGAGAATGGGGTGCTGAATATCACAGTAAAAGGGCAAAAAAAGCACCAAGGTGGCTCAGACGGGGTATCTTGTGCTGGGGCTGCCTGGAGGGGGAGACAAAGCATCCCTCAGGACTGATTTATGAGCAAGCGGGTTGGACAGCCAGGAGATTTTGGAGGCCGGCACAAAATCTGACCCAAAAAATAAAGACTGCTATGGAAGTGGTCCGCACTCCAAAACCGCGTAACACTCCCTCCACGTACGATACAGGATGTACAGAAGACGCGCAGCGCCGAAACCACACGGACATGCCCTGAGAACATCAACCCTTGGGGGTTTGGCTAAAATATTTCAGTGCCTCACTGTTATTAAACATGCAAACTCCTGTAGAGAGGAAAAATAAACAACGGGTTTCCTCCCTCCCTGTTTCATCAGTTTCAAACAGGCACTGCAAATAAAAATATCCTGGTTTTAGCAGTCTCTGTCCATACCTTGGACTCTGTTACTTCTTGTTGCACGCCCGCATCCATTTCTAATCCTCACTGTCAGCCCCTGGAGTTTTCCAGGACTCTTCTTCCTTTTCCCTAATGGCACTTATTTTTTTTTTTTAGTATAAAATACAGAAAGAGAAAAAAAAGATAAGGCCATTTCAAATTTGATAGTAGACACGAGATACAATCTCTTTCCTTATAAACGAAGCCTTGCAACCCTCCAGAGCTCCCCAGCCCAAAGCTGATGCCCAGGCACAGCCAGCCCTGATAACCAGCAACACAACCATCTCCACAAGGTCTGTTAGCACCCAGCGCCGAGGAGCGCGATAACAGATCCAACGCGAATCGCATGGCTTTGCACTCGCACAGTCACGCTAAGTCTATTAAGTGCCATTAGGGATGGAAACGCTGTTTGCAGATTTAAGGGCAGACCAAACCGATGGTTCCCTGGAGATGCTGGCACTGGGGCAGCCCTGCCGGAGCAGGCATCCCACGGCAAGCCGCACATGGGCTGCGGAGCCAACGGGGGTGCAACGAGCTCCTTTTCACCGTCGCAGAGATCCCAGCAGCCCTGCCAGCTGAGAGGGTGGGAGGTAGGAGGCAACTGAACCCACCGGAGGGACTAACAGGGACAGGATTAAACTCCAGGCGGCCGGCGAGCCCCAGGCCCTTTGCCACCGATTTGGCAAAAGGCTTTGAGTTAACTGAAATCTATTGTAACAGATCCAGCCAAGAGGCACCACATTTCACTGGCACATAGGGTAAGCAAGTTTTGGACCGCTGCACCAGATACCAGCAAGCTGCGGGGCTGTTTTTATGCACCCAAGATTGGGGCTGGCTTTAAGAGCATATTTTCCCCCCTCTTTACAGGCTCTGATTGTGCTGACACAGCTTTAACTAATTACCAGCTTGCCTTTCACAGGGCATCGTCATACCCTCTGACCAGATAGCCTGCTAGGACCACAAATACTCTTTATTGTAATAAAACAATGCAAGCCATCCGTCTCACAGGCAGTATATCTGGACCTTGTAGAACATCTACGGTGGCACGGATCTGCATTTAATGTGGCATTTTATCTTGGTGACATCCAAATCTCCTGCCTGCTGAGTTTTCAGATACCAAAGCGGACAAAGCGCAGAACATCATTTTTTCAAGAAGCTGCTGCTCCTGGCCACAGACCCTGCGGCACCCAGAGAGCACACCAGTGCTTGGGAACAAGCCCTAGATGAAGCTTTCAATGCCATCTCAAACCTTACACCAAAAATCACGCCTTACAGTAGACCTTAAACCCTTAATTTTCAGGGGACATGGGTGGTCTCATGGCTAAAACCCAAGGGTCGAACGCAACTGAACCAAAGCCCTATGTGAGTCATAGATTTACTCTATGACCTCAGACAAATCATCTTCCATCATTAAAAGCGCGATAATGCTACCTTATGTCAAGGGAACGCAGAGACGTTTGCAAGATCCACATACACAGCACGGTGATAAAAGAGGATATCAGGACCCTGATAGGGATTTTCACATGGAGATTTCGAATTCGCTTCAGCCTGAAATTCAAAGCACGGCTGCCCCAAAATGACATTTTCATAGAGCTCAGGTCTTTGAAGGGGGTTGGCAAATAAAAAGAGGCAGAGAGGGGGCTTAAAGTAATTTTGCAAACCTGAACTACATTCAGAGAACATCTTCAGGGTGTGAAATGGAAGTATTTTCAACCCTCAGCACTCAACTCAGCATTTTTTACCGTGTATTGCAAGGGGAAAAAAAGAAGTCCGCATTTTTTAGTTACTTTGAGATTTAAAAAATAAACATTTTGTTTGCAGTATACTCAAGACAGATCAACAAGAAACGTCACTTTTCTTTGGTGAAAATAAAACACCACTTTTTACAAGGGCACATAGTGATAGGATGAGGGGGAATGGCTTCAAACTGGAAGAGGGGAGATTTGGATGAGATATTAGAAATTTTTGACTGTGCGGGCGGTGAGCCCCTGGCGCAGGTTGCCCCGAGAAGCTGTGGCTGCCCCATCCCTGGAGGTGTTCAAGGCCGGGTTGGACGGGGCTTGGAGCACCCTGGGCTGGTGGGAGGTGTCCCTGCCCAGGGCAGGGGGGTGGAACGAGATGGTCTTCAAGGTCCCTTCCAACCTGAACCGTTCTATGATTCTATATTTAATATCCAACCAAAATACATCCTTCCCTTCCCTGGGACCCTTAATCAGCTACTAAACCAAAAGAAGCCTTAATTTCAAAGAGCTCTGCATTCTACCTCAAAAAAAGGTCTAGCGCGGACAGGAAAAACTACCTACCAGCGGGATACAGAAGCAGTCCCAGCCTTCCCTCCTGCAATGGAAAGAAGAGGGGGGGAAAAAAACCAAACAAGGAAAACTTTTGACAGTCTTCTGCATACCCAAAACTGCACTGCAAGTGTAAAGATGCATGGAAGTAGCGCGTGCAGTTTGCCACCAGACAAGAAGAGCCTCAAAGCATGCATTAACGCCAGGGGAACGCAAAATCCCATTTGAAGTTGAAGGCTGATGAGCAAAAAAGCCTGGACACGGACATCAATTCCTCTGCTCCTGAGACGCTTAGGAAGATGCAGATTCACAAACCAAATGTGTTTTTCCAGCCACAGTGCTCTGAGAAAGAGGGGAGAGCGTCCCCACTGATGGTCCTGCTCTGCTGCTGCAGCGGTGTGCGGGATCTCCCTCAGCTGTAAGGAAACGGGTGTTGACGTTTTCATGTCTCATTCATCTTACTAAGCCATCAATCACCAAGTCGATAATTGGTAAACATGCTTCAACTTTCAACTTTGGCTTCCTTGAAGGAACAGTTTCACTAGCAGCTACTTCAAAATCCGCTGGGCAACTACTAAACATGTGAAACAGTGAATCACTGTCAGTAAGCAGCTTCTAAAGCATTTTTGCTGTGCCTTGAATTCAGTTTCTTCAAATTGGTCTCTCAAGTATTGCATGTATGAGTTCAAAGACTTGAGATGTTAACAGCAGCAACACATCTTGGCATCTTTCTGTACAGTCTTACTTGAGACTTTTATTCAAAAGAAGAGAAACTCTATTTCTTAACAAGTTTTCCTTTCTACTGACATGAAGCTTTACACTTTTTGTGTCTGGGCTGATCTTGATCGCCGGTCAAAGAATCAAAGCCTGGTTCAGGCACTTCCAAGCCCTCATGCTGTTGACCACCAAGCATCACAGAGCTGTTTACAGATTTGATCCTGGGGGAGGAGAAACACTGCTGTGCTGTCGGCAGCCAAAACAAGAAATGAACCGCTTTGTACCAAGCCAAAACTAGAAAACAGCCTGCATACTGCGCTCCAGAAGCCCGACACCAACTTGGGTTAACAAGCATCCCACAAAACGCAAAAATCCACAGCAAAAGCAAAGTTTTCAGCCGTCCTGCAAACTTGCGTGGGGTCTTGCTGCTGTCTGTGCATGGTTACACACCTGACCCGCAACCAGCCTGCAAACAGACACCTTTGCTTTGCGAGCGCCTTATCTCGGGATGCCCAACTCCACAGCCCCAAACGAGGAATAACCGCCAGGACTGCTCTGCCCAGAGTCCAATCTTCGCTGTAACACAGAGTAAGATTTCGCTGATCGTCACAGCCCGCAGCAAGGTACAGCCCTGCCTAAGTGAGGAATGTGTTTGTTATTTCTACTGTTTCATATAAATGCAGACAGGACTCTTCCCTCATCAGTGTAGCAAAGCACTTGTGGATAAATAGGAGTCCCTCCACCAGCATTTTCCCGTTTCCTCCTGTACTCTTCGTGTAATGACTCAGGTTGGTTAAATAACTCCGAAGTTCCTAGGTAATTTTCATTTTGCTGTGATCTGACTGTCTCCTCAGAGCAATGAGACCTCTCGGTGCCAAAATTTAACAACTGCAACAATTCTCCTTAACACCTCCTGCCAGCATTATTGTTCATCGCTGAATTGCTTCATTAATTCCAAGTCGATACAACCAGCTTCCTTTTGTCAATCTCTGTATATTAACATATAATTTCAATGTTTGGGACCATTTTCAGGCTTGGAAATGAGATTAGCTTCCAGTGATTAAAATAAGTTCTCCAGACTGGGCAAAATAACCAGCTCACAAAAGCTATAGATTGATCTTTGCAATGGTAAATACAACAACCATTCCCAAATTACAAGTTTACCGTTACACCACTCAATTTTTGAAAGCTGTTTGCTTTCAATATCTTGGTTTTGTTTTCTCACGGAATAAACATAGGCAGACTTCGTAAAAATTGCAGTCCTGTTTCCAGAGGGTTGAAAAGCCTTTACTGTATCGGTAGGAATACAATTCGCTGCTAATGGGATGTCAAAACTGGCTATGTTGAAGGACATGAAGTGCACGGCGGTTGAGAAATCCTCGCAACGTTCGCTGTTAAACATCCCCTTTGCCACTCGCTGTTGCAATTCCACGTGACATCATCAACCACAATTAATGAATTAGACTTGTCAGAAGGAATATTTTTTCCGCGATAGGATGGGTAAGTGACACTCCCAATGGAGCCAATTCCAGCAACGAAGGATTGATTCGGCCGTGGGAGATTTATGATCTTACCCTTTCCTTCGGAGGCTCTTCTGCGCTGCTTCTCCGCAGAGGAGGGCTCCCACCATGGCAGACACGTGCGATAAAACACAAGTGACCAATCATCCACTGAAGATCTGGCTGGTGGGACAGTGACAATGGACTCAAGGCTGCTTCCCACAAGAACGTGGAGCCCTCAGCATAGGAAAGACATGGACCTGTTAGAGCAGGGCCAGAAGAGGCCACAAGGGTGCTGCAAGGGCTGGAGCACCTCTCCTAGAAGGACAGGCTAGGAGAGTTGGGGGTATTCAGCCTGGAGAAGAGAAGGCTCCAGGGAGACCTTAGAGCCCCTTCCAGTACCTAAAGGGCCTACAGGAAAGCTCAGGAGGGATTTTTTAAAAGGGCATGGAGTGATAGGATGAAGGGGAATGGTTTTGAACTGGAAGATGAGAGATTTATATGAGATACTAGGAAGAAATTCTTGACTGTGCAGGTGGTGAGCCCCTGGCCCAGGTTGCCCCGAGAAGCTGTGGCTGCCCCATCCCTGGAGGTGTTCAAGGCCGGGTTGGACGGGGCTTGGAGCACCCTGGGCTGGTGGGAGGTGTCCCTGCCCAGGGCAGGGGGGTGGGACGCAATGGTCTTCAAGGTCCCTTCCAACCTCAACCATTCTTTGATTCTAAGGTTCTAGTCCAAAGCGATCCATTCATCACTGCTTGCCAGGCAATTAAATGCAAACACAGACCAGTGGTAAGTTGGCAGGTTAATGGTTGGACTTGAAGGCTTCTATGATTGTTTGACTGCCCTTGAGCACGCATGGTGTTTTCGATAGCTGTATGCCCATATTTTGCCAGTGGTGCACACCCAGGGTTAAGGAATTTTCATTATGTGCATTGTACAAGTCCTCCTTTGCATGTTTTCCCTTCAACGTTGCCTGAAGAGGCTTCAGAGCCTCGTGTAGCCAAGCTGTTGAGGTGACTTCATCTCTAGGACCTCACCGATCAACAGCATCAACATGGGGAAGCACGAAAACATCCAGGTCTGCAAAGGGGGAACTGCATCAGGGACAAACAGCAGAAGTCTCCTCAAGGGGCGGGAGAGATACAAACACACAATTCAGAAACCAGCGCACTTGTCTCAGGAAAACCTGAAAAATCAGAGGAATCAACTGACAGGGAACCAAAAGTCAGAGCTTTTTGGAGAGATAAGGAAACTAGTAGTAAAATGGAGATCAAAGATGAGCAACTGACAGAGCTGCTAAGGCTCATTACGTCTGGAGTGAAATCAATGCCACTGAGCTTACTGGGAGTTTTACTAGGATCTCTTGAAGTTTTACCCAAAGCCCGAGCTCCGTAGGTCAGGCGAGTCCAGTCCTCTCAGCTGTCATTTAAAAGTTTTTAATTCTCACGGCTGAAGAGTTTGGAAATGCAATCAACCCCCTTCCAAAGCAACATCGGGAGAAAGAAAAATGAAGAGCACCCTCAGCAGGGGCTTTTACAGAAGCGTGTAAACCTCAACTTCACTGTGGTTTTGTACAACGGGGAAATAGCTCTTGCTCCATCCCTGGAGACCTGTTCACATCCATGCATCCAGCATCTTAGGGCTCCGGTCTTTGGCAGTTTCAGACACAATCCATTTCTCCCTTTGTTTATAAACAAAAAGAGCATCAAAAGAACAAATCAATAAAATCATAGGTTTTGTTCCCCGTGGAGCTCCTCTGACACTGGCATTTCTTCCCATCCAAATCAACATTTGTTTTTCAGCATCCTGGATAAAATGACGGTGCTCTGCAATACGCTCACCCCCCCCCTTCATCCCTCGCCCTGCTCTCCTTCGCCAGCACATAGCACTATCTCTAACGGGGTTCCCAGAGCTTCAACATCACAGCACCATCACCGCAGGTGCTGGGACATCATCTGAGCAGGTTTGGCCATTCAGTTCACCACCACCCCAAAGACAGGACTGAGAAGCTCTCCCCAAATCACAGCAAGTCCTTATCAGCAGCAGGTTGAGCAGCGAGGCTGTACAGACCAGCTGGGCCAGCAAGGTGCAAGAGAAGGTTTGGGAAATGTGAACCTTCACTGCTGCCCACAGCGATGCTGACCTTTTCGGAGGGCTACATCCAGGCGCAGAAGAGAGAATGGAGGAGATCACTTGAAAAGGAAGGAGAGCCTCCCCAAAACGCTGTGGCCAGCGAGGCTGAATTAAGATTCCCCTCAGTGCAGGCACGTCTGTAAGCCTCCTTCTTCCCTCTTTCGTGCCTGAGGCTGTTACGGTTCCGAGTTTTTCGCTTTCATGTTGGAATGAAAATATCATGATGTACAAATTATTACTTTGTAATTAATTATGCAGAATAACTAAAGTGAACATGACTTCAGCATTATGACAGCTTTGAAATTTACCACTTTGTAAATTAATAAGTAATGAATCCGGCTTGCTGGGTATATGTTTAAAATAAGAGAAGGTTACCTAAACAAAAGGGAAGGCTTAAGCTAATTTAGCTACAACAGAGCGAGAAGGAGCCTCAAGTTTTTGTTGGCAAGGAAGAGAGAGAGGGAAAGGTACCTCTTGTCTTTTCCCCTTTTCAAGTGCATGAGAAATACTGGCGGGGATGAGATAATCCCACTCCACACAACTCCTCTTAACCAAGGCTGACTCAGATTTCCCCAGACTTGGCAAGAGCCTACGGCCTCGCTGCTCAACAGCCAAAGCCGAGCAGAGAAGTACAGACGAGGTAATGTCTGTAAACATGATTTATTTAAACCAGACAGCCAAACTCAGAAAAAGATTCCGGTGTCAATGATATTATTTTTTCCCCTCTCCGCCCTCGAACACTACAAGAGTCATCTATTCCTCAGACACCTCCAGCAGCGAGCACGAGGCAGCGTGCCGTGCGGGCACTCCCAGACGGCAACCCACGCTGGGCAGAGCCCGTCGCTCACCGCTTTGCCGTCTGCAAGCCAAACCCTACAACCCAGGCTGCCGTCTCCGTCTTGACCAATGTTTTGAGCCGGTGAAGTACACGGCTGCGAAGGTAAGCATCCATCTTCGGCGCTTAATGCGATCTTTGCTGCTGAGCTCCTTGCCACCCACCTCGGGGACATCTTTCCTTTGGCTCCAAGGCTGGGAAGCCAGCCAGGGCTTCTGTTATTTCTGGCTCCGACCGCCTGGCTGTCCATGGGCTGGAGGGCACGGCACAGCCACCCCAACAGCAAGCATGGCCATGGTCAGTCTCAGCTCTAAAGCCTCTCTAGTTCATAGAATCACAGAATGTCCTAGATTGGAAAAGACCTGTAAGATCATCTAGTCCAACCATTAACCTGACACTGACAGCCCACCACTAAACCATGTCCCTCCGCACTGTATCTACACAACCCTTAAATACCTCCAGGGATGGGGACTTCATCACTGCCCTGGGGAACGCGTTCCAGTGCCTGATGATCCTTTTAGTAAAGAATTTCTTCCTAATATCCATTCTAAACTTCCCCTGGCGCAACTTAAAGCCATTCCTTCTTGTTCTATCACCCGTTACTTGACAGAACAGGTCAACTCCCACCTCTCTGCACCCTCCTTTCAGGTAGTTGTAGAGGGCGAGGAGGTCTCCCCTCAGCCTCCTTTTCTCCAGGCTGAACACCCCCAGGTCCCTCAGATGCTCCTCATCAGCTGTGTGCTCCAGACCCCTCACCAGCTCCGTTGCCTTTCTCTGGACACGCTCCAGCGCCTCAATGTCCTTCTTGTGGTGAGGGGATGGTTCCTCTGTTCCTTCCCAAGAAAGCTGTTGGGGACCACAGGAGCGTCATTATGCGGGTGCCAAATTTTGGTGCCGTGGTAGTATGGTTCTGCAACGCATGGACCATATTTTTCCCTCTCCCTCCCCATCCCATCCGACTGCCTGCAGTCTTTGAGTGTCATTTAAATCACTCCCGCTGAACTGGCAGGGCTGTGCCTGAACAGCAAAGCCTGGAACTACAACTGAGAGATGACCTTGGCAGTCCTGGGCAACAGTAATTAGAGTAATTAGTGACACATCCCTAGATGTCAGCCTGCTAGCCAAGGATCTACGGGACACCTGTGGTGCAGGATGTCCTGAGTTAATGACCATCAGCTCTGGGGCGTGTTTTTCCCAGCTCTCGCCGCAGCAATAAATCATACCGCACATGCAAGAGAACGCCAGCAAATGGCTAGGACGTGGCCCCAAGAAAAGCAAAACCTGCTTTGCTCCATCTGGCAAGCCAACGCGATTCAGGAGCGCTTTGCTTGTTGCACTGGACAGGATCAATATAACTCCCAGAGCACACAAAGGCTTCCACTGGTGCCAGATCACACCTTTACAGGGGACAAGACAGGTTACATCTATGCGCTTCCCCAACAGCAGAATTGCTGCCAGCCTCAAACACCATAAACATGTCTGCAAGCAATGGGAACAAACATTAGTTTCACTCCCAGAGACAGCACAGCCATCTTTCTTTGGCACAGGGACACGCTTCCAGGAGTCATGAAAGGTTTAAAAGAGGCCTCTCCGCACAGTATTTTTCCAATCACTTTTTTTTTTTTTTGTGTCAAGCACTGCAAAGTCAGCTAATTTTGGAAGGACAGAGAGGGAGAAATATCTTAGGAGAAGTCACACCCAAGAAACCTGGATGTAACGTAAAAAAAAAAAATCGCTGGTAAGATATTTTGCAATAGCCAGTTCAGTTGGTTGTGCGGTCTCAATCAGTGACAAGGTGCTAAAGAGAGGACGGGTGGCATCTCAGCACGTTTTGTATGCCAACAGGTTTCAATGGAAAGACAGTCGAGGTGGTTTGTTTTTTTTTTTTTCCTGCCCAGAAATCTCTCATTTCCTCAAGAAGGGGGACTGAGATACATATACACATAATCACCCATCACCAAGCACTGCTGCATCAGCCTATGATTTGCTCAGTGGCTTCCAAATACTGTCTCAAGGAACCTAAGCAAGCCCCACAGACCATGATGTGCATTCTAAAATGAAAATGCTTATCACCTTACAAGAAACTATGCGTATGTATTCCTTGGGATTGAAACAACCTTGCAGCAACCACACACATGCCTCTTTCTTCCAGGCAACGGCACTCTTCTACCAAGCAAGAAACCTGTGTTATTCTCCTGCTCAGCCTGATACAGGACATGAGGACAAGACTCCGGCATCCCCACGGCATGTCCCTGTGCAGAAGGACAAAGGCTGCCCGCAAACTCTTTTTGGTTGTGCACAAAGTTTGGATTCTGAGAGACTGACATTTCCCAAAGGAGAAATCAGTATTTGCCACTAAAAGAGACACATCAGCAATAACCACATCATAATTGATAAGGCAAAGACAAAGCAACATAAACCTGGGTCAAGACCTGCAGAAGAGCACAGGTCAAGTCCCAGCACAGTGTCTGGAACACCAGCCCCACCGGGAAAAGGCTTCCCTGTATTTTGGCTAATACGTGAGACCCCCCCTGCAGCGCTGCCTCCAGCTCGGGGGGTCCCAGCAGCAGAAGGACACAGAGCTGGTGGAGCAGGGCCGGAGAAGGGCCCGGAGATGCTGCGAGGGCTGAGCCCCTCTGCGGGGAGGACAGGCTGGGAGAGGGGGGGTTCAGCCTGGAGAGGAGAAGGCTCCGCAGAGACCTCAGAGCCCCTTCCAGTGCCTAAAGGGGCTCCAGGAGAGCTGGGGAGGGACTCTGGATCAGGGAGGGGAGCGATGGGACGAGGGGGAACGGTTTGACACTGGAAGAGGGGAGATTTAGATGAGATATGAGGAAGAAATTGTTGCCTGTGAGGGCGGTGAGCCCCTGGCGCAGGTTGCCCCGAGAAGCTGTGGCTGCCCCATCCCTGGAGGTGTCCAAGGCCGGGTTGGACGGGGCTTGGAGCACCCTGGGCTGGGGGGAGGTGTCCCTGCCCAGGGCAGGGGGGTGGAACGAGATGATCTTTAAGGTCCTTTCCAACTCCAACCATTCTGTGATTCTATGTTTTGTGATTACCAGAGGGAGACCACCGAAACACACTCAGAAGGCAGGAGTTGCAGCCTCACTACTTGCTACCCCACAAACCAGCTGAACCCCACTGTCTCTCAGGCAGCCGTTGGGAATTACCCCTCAACAGCATCTGATGCTTGTTTAATTCATGCCCATGCCTGTATCAGCCAGGTGGGGAAAGTCATCAGTGTCTGACAACAAGGCCAGTGCCTCATTTGGGCTGCATCACACAAAGCATCTGCCTCCCCGGCCCCGCTGCAGAGAGACAACCCGCCGGCCGGCCGAGCGCGGGCAGGCAGACTGCAGAGAGATGAAGTGTTAGGGCGGGCGGCTGCGGCAGATCCCTGGGATTTAAGGATTAGGGGGAGCGGATTGTCAGATTCAAGGAGAGATCAGTGTGAAGGCTGAGCGTCAGAGCAGATGTCGGCGATTTCCCCCACGCTGCTCCTCCCCACCCCAACGCTCTCCCCTACAAGCATTATCCACTCTCAGCATCACAGACCTCCCATCATCCTTCCTTTTTTTCCATTCGCCAGCCTGGCTCTACAGGAGCCAGCTGCCTTCCCCAAATCCACAGGCAAAAAGACTCAGTTAATGTGAAAGATTAAAGGTGTCTATCTGGCTGCCTTCCCCTGTTTCTTTGGCTCCTTCTGCGTGACACCAGCTCCCTCCATCAATCCACTAAGACATGCCCTTATCCTCACAGCGCAAATCTCTCACCTGCACAGTCTTTGCCCAGGGAACCGCAGGTCCTTAATACGGAGTTATGGAAAAGAGGTCCTTCTTCCTCCTGCTCTTAACCTTTCCCACCCAAAAAAATTGTTAAGTTCCCCGTGGCCACCGACCCTTCTGCTGCCGGAGCCCTGTGGTCCTGGCGAGCTGCAGCAGGGCACGCCGAGACCCACCACGCTGGACTCGTGCGCCTGTTTACGTTTAGAAGCAGATCCAGAGCCGATTCACTCCCCGCAACGTCGGCAGCAGATAATGAGTCCCCAAGGCCTCTTTTCTAAGAGGCTCCAACAGTTTCCTAAAAAAGCCCCACGTTAGCGGCTTTCACAGTTTGACCTCTCTCCCTCCTTGCTGAGCAAGCTGGTGGTTAATGAGCCAGCCTTTCGCAACGGGGCTCGGACTGGAGCCGAAATCATTTCTGTTGCAATCCAGAGGAGAGGACGCATTCGTCACTAGACCAGGTAGACCCGAGGGATAAGAAAAGACTTGGAAGAGGGGGAAACGGCACCAAAATGCCTGTGCAGAGCAGCAGCGATGTGGGAAAAACCCGCGACTGGGTACAGCGTTGGCACGGGATGGTCCTTGCAAACTGGGAGAAGGCAAGGGGTAAGGGGGCAGCAGCTCCACAACCAAGCAGCCCTCTCCCACAAAAATCTTCTGCATCAAAAGCTTCAGCGAGTGGTGAAATATCAACCGCTCACCGCGGCCACTTTTCAAAGGAGCCGAAGGGGACCCAGCACTCACCTCGCACCCTTGACAGCGGGGAAAGAGAGGAACTGCTCGGCGCTACGCGAGGACAGGCCCTCAAGCTACATCGCAGCGGCACATAAAGCAACCAGACACGAGTTACCAGTGTCACAGAGTGGAAAAAGAGAATAAAAATAATATAAACCCAAGCAGGATGGCGACCACCAGTCCTTACAGCCGAGCAGGTGTGTCCCCCCTGCTTGAGGGTGACGATTTAAGGGGGGAGGAAGGCAGCAAAAATAAATAAATAACTCCGCGCCTGCATTGCTTATACGGTAGACAAGATTTAATAGACAGAGCGTATGGAGTCTTATCAGCACAACTCACGCTCAATAGTGCAAGGGAGGGCATCATACATTAGCTTGCTTTGACCTGCAGGGCCCTCAGTGGGAATTTTCTCTACCACACTGACATTATGTTGTTTAGATGCTATGCACATCTCGCCTGCATGGAAACACGCTGACACTTTGGAGGCTTTTGAATACAGAGAAAGAACAGAGAGAGGAAAAAAAAAAAAAAAAAAGATGTCTGGGTCGAAATGTTTCTCTAATAGTTATAGATTTAATTCCATGGTCTGGAGGGAAGGGTGGGAGAAGAGATTATTTCCCCCCCCCTATTTTCTTTTCAAAACATTAAAAAAAAATCCAAAAGCAAATACTGTCCTGGTCTGCTTTGCTTTTCCTTCGTTCTCTGGTTTTGTTGTAGCTTTCCTCTTTCCCCTCCCACCTCCACGAACACACACAGAACCCAGGGAAGATCTTACCAAAACTATTGATGATTTAGCTTAGATAAGACATTCCTGGGCTACCCTAAGGAGGGATGAATTGACACCAGATCTCTCAACATACAACGCAAAATAGGCAGGGAAATTATTCGCCCAACCATCCTGATATTTTAAAAACTCCAGAAGGACTGGGTTAGATCCAGACAGGGGAGAGGTCTACATATTCTTTCAGCTGAAATTACTTTCAGCCCCTCAGATTTCACACCTTCCAGTTGTATTTCACCTTAAAACAACTCAGAGGACTCCAGCATACAGTTCAGGAGAGGAGAAAGTGGATGAGGACTAGCAGGAGGCTCTTGTGCTTCCCTACGGTTATGCACATTAAGAGTGGTCTAAACTAAGTCCCACGCTCTCCCCAAATGCAGTCAAGAGAAGGGGGGGAAAAAAAATTCAGGAGTCACAAGCTGGCCAGTTTAGATGAGAATTTCATCATTTGCAAGGAGAAAACCAAGCCTTATGCAGTTGATACAAGAGGTCGTGGTCCGCAAACCAGAGAAGTGTCTGTCTACGAGGTGCACAGGTTAAAAACCAACCCTTACCAGCCCAGGAGCGGGCAGTAAAGAGTTGCCGTCTCAGTCTATGAAAAGGCTGCGTGAAACACCATCACCGCTGCAATGATGCGTAGGGGGAAGCCTGTTTGGAGGAGAGCAGTGGGATGGCCAGGGCTGCTGCGCGAGCAGGGCGAGAAGGATTTATAGAGATGCCCGGGGGCCGCTCCCCACCACGTTCCTCGAGCAGGAGGATGCCAGGAGCAGCGCAAGCAGAGGATGCAGCAGGCAGGTGCCTGGCACGGCCGGGGGTTCGCAGCCAGCCTATAATTGCAAGCGGGCAGAGAGTGCCAGGTTTCTCGGGTGCAGAAGTAGCCTCGTTCATCTCCATCGGGTGCAAATGGGCCGCTTAACCTTTAAGCGCTTAATTAGTTTGCTTTTTGTTTTTAAAGAGCAACATTTGGGTGCCGCGCTCCCCTGGAACCGGGGAGCAGGGCGTGATGGATGGGCTGTGTGCGTGGGCACAGCAGCCCCAATCCTTCAGCCTCAAACAGCCAGCACGCAGCAGCCGCAGGGATGCCGAGACGGTTTCTGATTCCGAAGCTCTGCGCTGGTGGCAAATGCCCAAGCAGCTGGATTTCGCCTCTACTGCTTCCCAGAGCAAGCAACTGGTCCCAGCCATCCCCAGCATCCTCTGCTCACGGTCAGTCCCATACGCAGCGCACACGTGGCACCTCGCTTCTGAATAAAGCGCATGACTGGAGGCATCTGCTCTCTTCCCCAACTACCCCAAAAAAGCCGCAGAGGGTCCCAGACACTCCTCCACCTGAGCTTTCTGCTCCAGCCCTCAGGACCCAGCTTTAAGAGAGAAATCTGCCTGTGCCAGCAAGGTGGACGGGAGGCTAAGGAGACAAATCTGCTTCAGCTCGGGTCACGGTAGGTCAAAGTGATAAAAAATACATGTTTGAGAAGCCACCAACTGGATATTGAACTGATCTTCCGTGCTAGCTCCGAACACCCAGGGAACCCAGGGTAGGCATGCTGAATGCCCACAGATCGATAGAGAGAAGTGCTCACATAAGCCCTCGGTAGCTGCATTGCTACCCTACAGTCCTCAGCACTCAGAGTTGTTTTCTTTCCTGTTTAATTCCCCATAACTCATTTCCAAGACATTCCCCCCTCCTCTCCATGCTTTTCCTCTTAGATAAAAACAATATGTGGCTTTTTTTTATTCCAGCGGGGTTCCAACTAATAAAAAGATTTATAATTAAGCCAGTAGATTTCCTTTTGCTATGCTGTCCTGGATTATGAGAAAGTATATTTATATGCAATTATGAAATGAACAGTATTTCTTACCCAAGTGAAGCTTTAAAAGTCATTATGAATCCATTAACTCAGCAGACCTTACAAAAGGCCTTCTCTGCTCTGGATTTATTTTAATTTAAAGCAGATAGGAAACTTTTCCCCTCCCTATTTTTTAAACCCAGCTTTTCTGCAAGCAGAAATGCGCAATAATGAAAAAAAAAAAAAGGGGGCATCAAATTCAGTAGTAAGGGGCCAAACTCTTGGCAGACACAGCTCAATGCTGCTTCAGCTGCTTCCAGAGTCTCTGCCCTGTATTCGATTGCACTGTGACCCCAAACTTGCCACCTTGCGCTGAAACCTGGGAAACGCGTAACACGCCGAGTCTTCCTTGACTGACCCTTCATTAGCTTAAATGCTGTCTCAGCATCATCGCCCTGCATCTTTTTGAAGCTCCTCTCCCCGGCATTAAGCGGGAAGGATTGCGCTGCTGCACACAGCAACTAGCTGTTTCTTTTTTGCTTCTGCTGCAAAATACCACCTAAAGATCCCCCTCGAGTATTATGTGCCCAGTGGTCTGGGACACTTCAGACATGCGCTGCGAGAAGCAGGAGACAAGAAAACCATACTTGGAAAAAGCTGGAGAGGAAAAACTGCCATAAACTCCGACCCAGCACCTAGATCCAGGTGGAACGGGGCATGAGAGCTTTAATTAGCATGTGTGATCACAGCTGTGGCTTTACAGCAGATGTGAACAGCAGCGTCCCAGTGCTCCCCAGCACCATGCTGAGACACACTCCGGCACCAGCGTCTCCTCTGCAATATTTACATCCCCAACAGTGCACTGGGGAGGGAAGCAGAAGTCCGCCCTGCTGCTGCTCGCGGTACTCCTCACCTTCCAAGAATTCATCACCTAATTCAGAGCCATTGGGAGCGGGTGTAGCAGCACTGCCTGCGTGAGGACCAGGGGAGAGGACGCAATCGCGTGTAGAGGTTTCCGAATCTGTGGTATTAATCACAGGGAGACCTTCTTTGGGATCCCCAACAGAGAGGGTTTCTTCCTCCTGATCTTCAGTGAGGTCCTCAGTGCCCTGGACTCTCAAAAAAGCCCCACCTGCGCCATCCATACCACCGCTTGACAAGAAGGGACTGTCTTCGGGATTTTAAACAACAAGTCGTCAGGCAGAAGAATGGCAGCCGCCCAGCAAAATATGCTCCAGCCCCAGCCATCTTTCACCATTTCTTATCTACACGTGGGATGAGGATGGCTCATTTTACTCGCCTTAAGAGGAAATCCATCTTCAAGTCACAAGAAGAGGCTCGGTTACAATGGCCTTTTCATTAACGTGGTGGCAATAAAGCACAGCAGCATCCCCTGGCTGTCACGTTAAAAGGAGCTGGGAGGAATATTAAAAGGGAATTTGCTGGCAAGCGGAGGCAGGGAGGAGGGCAACCCCGCGGTGGGACACACCGCTCCCCCTCCACCACCCAGTCAAACTCCAGGTGGAGATGGCCATCTCACATGCTACCGATTTCCCCCCAACTCCTACTCCGTTCAAGAGAAGATTGTTTTTTGAGACTTCTATTGAATGTTCGTTGGGAACTATACTGAAAGACCCTCAAGCTGTCTGGAGGGGCACGACCATTCACGCGCCCCTTGGACAACGTGACTGGCACCACAGTGGTGGGGCTGCATAAGATCTTCCCAAGCTGGGCACTTCATCAGGTACCTCCGTCACCTCCAGCATCCACAGGCACCCGCCTCTCCCTGCTGTCCACTCCAATCACAACGGGGCCGTGAGTGTTTTCAGTCCTCAGACAAATTAAATCTCCCTGACAGTCTCTATCTGCCTCTAGTTCTCCGTGACGCTTTCACTTCCAGTTGGCTCTGTCAGCGACAAACCTGCTTTGACACCTTCGCTGTTTCTCAGTCTCATTTTCCCCCGTGCGATCTGCTTCTCCCTGTCTCTTTGTCGTGCACTATGCGATTTTTGCACTGACAAACCCATTTTGATCTCCCTCCTCCTGCGCTCCCCCCTCCCAGCGATCCGCCATCTCTGCAATTCTTTCAGATACTACACGACTGCTTTATTTAATAAGAATAAAAAAGTAACCAGGGCCAGGGAGTTCTCTGCAAACCAACTGCTCTGGATTTAATTTGGGGAACGCGGTCACAGTTAGTTTCATTAGACTTGCCCCTTTGCCCCATAACACTTGTTTTCTTAGCGTGTTGGTTTTTTGGTTTGGTTTTTTTTTTCCCAATTCAGCTTGAGCAAAATTCACCGTGTGTTTTGCACCATGAGGAACAGGGCCCGGGGCTCTTGCTACCATTTTAATCCCTGTTTGCAATTTACAGAAGCTTTGGCTAAGGGTGAAAGGTTCTGTGTTTCATTACGATGCCTCACAGGGACCTCCGCTAACCTGCACTGTGCAGTACTGTCTTGACACAGTACAGCGGCTGCACTTAAAAAAAAGAAGTTCCCTATCTCAGATATATTACTAGCTCCAGCAGCTATTCCCCGGCGTTAGCTGCAAGGAATAGCAATAAGTCCATAATGAACATTAAAGTGCAACCATGCTTACAGGTATTCTGGCCGCAGGTACGCTCCTCACACCCCATAACCAGCTCCCAGGCCTAAAGGTCTGGTTCGCACACACACCCGTCGATGTATTTCCAGGCACATCAGATAATGAACCATAGGAGGAGATTCTTGCACCTACTACTTATTTTTTTTATTATTTCCCCCTCCCGCAGCTCTCCGAGCACTTCAAAGGGAAGCAAGCTTTGCTACGCCCATGCTGCAACAGGGGAAGCTCAATGCAGAAGGCAAAGACTGGTGGAAAACCACAAGCCCCAGGCAGGTAGGTGGCCAACCAGACCTCACCGCTTCCAGCAATCAATGTGTCTTTGCTCTCAACGGCCACCTGAGGAAAAGCTTTTTTTCCCCCTTCTACACATGTCTCTGCCTACAGAAGCATGCAACCTTCCTCTGATAAAAAAATCCAATATGCTCAGAGCACAAGTTCATATTTAACAAAACAGCCCACCTTTTTATAAATTTACTTCATTGTACTGAAGTCGATATATTCACAGATGACTTTAGTCACCCATTAAACAACAGCAACCAGCGTCACTGTGTCTATAAATCCATTTGTGAGGCACCAGTGGTGCAGGCACGCGCTCCTGCAACGCTCCCCCTTGCAGCTCGCCACCAACGAAACACAAGCACGGTCTGTTTAAAATAAAAACGGAAGGTCAAGTAGCTAAAAGCTCCAAATTTGACCCTTCCATTCATAGGATTTCAAAAGAACACACCAGCTTGGAAATTATGCTATTAGCAACAGCTACGGGCTGTTAGCCCTGGAAAAGCGTTGGCTTTCTCTTGTCACGCCATTGGTTTTGTCAAGGAGTGGAGACCGGTCCCTTCTGCGACTGCAGTTTGTTAAACGGGTTCAGCCACCATGCAGGGGTCAAAGGGATGGTGGGATAGTTGGAGATGTGGATGCAGGAGGAAGGGCTTCAGGAGCTCGCCGTTGCTTGCTGTCTCAGGTCATCTGCAGGAGCTAGACCCAAACGCTGCAGGTCTGGGGCACCCTTAGCAACTGCCAGGGAGAGGAGACTCGACAGCATGTCCAAATCAAGTCCCCGTACAACAGCCAGGTCCTCCGAGCTGGAGCACTGTGCCTTGCCAAACTGGCCACAGCCTCTCCCAGCTCTGGGGGCACTGGTGTAATGCCCCAAAAGCAGCTATATTGCTTCATGCTCCTCGTGGTCCCCCTCTTTTCCAGTTTACTCATGCACGGAAGAGGAGTTCAAGCCTCTCAGCCTAAAGCTTGATTTTAAAATGCTGTTGGCACTCGAGCAGACGCTTCCAGAGGAGATTTAAAAGTCTTGGTGTGTCTTTCCTAAGCACTCCCTGCTGTGCCCTGTGAGATTTTCTCCCATAGATTTTCCCAGGTAGGCAACAGCGAGAACACAGGAGGCAGAAAGCACATCTTTAAATTTTCCCCAAGCTGCCTCCTGGACAGACAATCCCGTTAAGTGAAGCACGGGGACCTGAAGCTGCGGAAAAGCAACAAGGTGAATCTCCTTAGTGCAGGAGCCTGACAGATGAGTGCAAAAGGCTGGATTTAACTCCCGTGTAACACAACAGACCGCAGCGCATTACCCGAGGGGGAAATGCAACCCCGTTTTGCAACCCATTGCACACAACCAGGTGATCTCCCAGCTGCCAACAGAGATTTCATTTAGCCTGTTCCTCTCTAAGTGGAGAGACTTCATTTCTAGATAGTACAGTAAAATGAGACGGATCTGAAGCAATATGCTCAAGGTGACCTGAGGAATTAATTGCAGAGCAAGAAGCAAACTTGAATCCAACCACAAAACATACTTAGCCCCAAAGCCACCAGTTATAAGACATGCCATTTATCAACATCTATCAAATTAGGCAGAGGACCATAAACTCATGCTTGTGGAGCATTTTTTACAGTGGCAGGAGAGGAAATGCAGTTGCCGAGTTCTTAAGAGCAGAGAAAAATAGTGGTATAATAAAACAAACTATTTTAAAAAGCGCCTCATCTAGTATTTATCTACTACTCGACAGTCTTCCTAAATCTAAGCGCAACATGGTGGTAATGGGTATCTTAGACACATAATTTAAAGCGTTACTGAAATTTCTTACACGCAGAAGATCAGCCGCTGAGATCAAAGGCTGACGCATCCAGTGACTCTGTCTGTGACAAAAGAGAGAGATTTCTAACAGTGAATTACAGTGTTAAACAAATTGAGCTCGTCTCCCCTAAGAACGCTTCCCTTCGTACTTAAGAGTACAAAGTTTGTTCTATATAGGCTACTTGCAGAAAAAATAACGGGCTGTCTGCGGAGTGACTCATCTAAGGAAATACTACTGTGCTGAAAGACAAGGAGGAGGAGAAATACACCCAAAAAAACCCCAGCCACCAGACCAGAAATTAGGAAGCCTCTATATAGTTCCAGTAAACCGAAGTTAATCGCAGCCAGGTACCAGAGAAAACCATATAAGCTGTCTTTGCCCAGCATCTACAGAAGCATCACCTGCCCCGAAGCAAATAGCTGCCCTTACATTTAAAGGCGAATCGCAACAACCCTCAAGGCAGGCAGTAAAAACTCAAGAAAATAAGGGCAGGAGACTACAATACCATTTGGGAACCAGTGGAGATGCCCCATCTTTACACACGCTGTAATTCAGCCACCCGAGAGGAGATGCAGAGCTGAGGGACACGCTTTAGTGGTACCTTGGCAGTGCTCAGTCAACGGTTTGACTTGATGATCTTAAAGGTCTCTTCCAATCAAAACGATTTGACACAATAATTTTCTCCAAATAGGTAATTTTAAAAGAAAGTTTTCCACTGCTGGATGTGGTGAGCAGCCTCCCAGTCCTTCCACAAAGGGCACGGGAGCCACAGCCAGGGCAAGTCTTTGCTGGTTGAGGACTCCTGGCCTCCAGCTCTTCGTAAATAAATAAAACCAGCCTCTCCCAGCCTGGGGACAGCGAGGAGGGATACGCAGGAGCAACCCCTACAATACAGCTGCCTAGTCTGGCTCACTACTGACTCGCATCTCGCATTACCTGGAGTTAGACTCTTTGTTCCCTTCCACGCTGCAGATGGTATTCCTCCTGGCACTTTCTAGCCAAGTCTGTTTAAACAGCAGAAGCTGTGTTTTTGTTGCAGGTTGCACGTAGTTTGGGAATTGCCTTTTTTTTTCCCCCCCTCCTCCCCTCCCAGCTCCAAGTGTTTCGTTTGTTTGGTTTTTCTGAACCATAGGCATATTTGCATTAACGATACAAGGAATTCTTTGCTGGGTTTTCCCCACCAGCTTCCTGCCCTGAATATCAAAGACACAGGGCCATACATCTACGCTTGCCACCCACGTGGATGCTTGAATTCCTCCTACCAATGGGAGCAAAGTATGCTTGGTTTCATTTGTTTTCTTTACAGGATCACAAAGCAATTCAGAAGTGTTCTCTGCAGGCAAAAAAAAATACCTTCAAAGCATGAAAACAACCAGCAAAACAGTGCTGTCTCGTCTTTTTATACAAGGTCTGTACAAACAGCAGATAGCAGGGGGAATCCTGCACCCCACCACCGCAGCAGGGCAACAGCAGCGGGTGACAGAAGGTGACAGACTCACCCAAGAGAGAACGAAGGCAAAAAGGTTTCTCCATCCTCGAGATGCTCAGAGGGTTATTTTTCCACCTTCACCTGGTAGGGGTGAGGGCTGGAGCTAGCTAACAGCTCTACGCACAGGGTTGTGGGAGGACAGTCAGGCACAAAAGTCTCACGAACAACCTCCAGCCATGCCAAAAGGTGGAAGAGTAAAAAAAAAAAAATAAATAAAATCCTGCTCTGCTGGTCTCAGACCTAAACGCTCCCAAACTTAAGGCAAGGCACGGTCACACACGGCCCTGCACTGTGAAACTGAGATGATGCTCAAGTCCTCCATCTCCACCACTGCTTTTCACTTCATTTGCTACTGGAAATTGCTCCGCTTTTCCCTCCGCCTCTCTTCTGTCTCGGTCTCCCTCACTCACGATGCCCATCTCCATGTTTCTGTCAATTCACATCCCCCGACCCGTTCATCCCCCTCCTATAGCTATATCTTTCTCTTCGGGTTAGCGTCGCTAATGTCAGAATCATTCCATCTGACAAAGTCTCCGCTTGTCCGCGTCTCCCTTGTCTCCTTGAATCTCTGTCAAGGCCTTTTCCACATGTCTAAGCATTTTAATGACATATGGTGCTGGGACTTGGGGGAGGGAGCATCACTCAAACAAGAGGAAGACGAAAAAACAGTATGGTTCGCAACCAGGCAAAATTCTAGGGAAGGTCCTGGAAGAAGACTGGACGGTGAAGGAAGCATCTGAAAAGGATGCTCTTGGAGCGAGTTGGTCCACCACACTATTCGGTTCTTCTGCCAACTCTCCCACAGTAGCTAGTTGTTTGCTCGGAAGAAACAGCACCTTTGGAGGGTTTCTCTAACAGGAAAGCCTGGTCCTGCTTTGCACCTCTATTCCAGCCTCCTAACTTGGCAGTCACCAAGCCCTGCCTGGCCACCAGCTGTTACAGGACAACACGTGCAGATGTGCTAGCACACGGTGGAACAAAGGCACAGCCCATCCCTTCCTTACTCTGGAAGTCAGGAATCAGCACGAAATTCTCTGGTGGGTCAAACCCATGGCGCATAGAGGGTGGGCAAGTGTCAAGCAGGCTACACACTCATGCATTCACTCAACAGTGTTCCCCTGGTGTACAAAGCCACCAAAGACTGCATCATGGCAATGCACACTGCCTCAGATTTCATAGCTTGAACTACATGCCCAAATGAGGAACGCTTCCAACATCACCTCCAACCCAACAGGCTTCTCCTCCCCGGTGCTGTAGACTTAAGACTACTTTTCTCAAAGCACGGTCTTAGCAGATCCCAAAGCTTCCAGACAGCTAAGAAGCCTCAGTAGTCCCTTTAAGACATGGTATTCAGCAGAATCCTAGTGGATTTCTCCTTAAGTAATTGCATTTTGCTACTTATAATCCTCCTGGGTTTTAATTCTTCTCCACCTGATGTAAACCGGTGAGAGATGCGGCAGGATGCTAGGATGACAGCTGCTGTGCTCCATACAAAGTGATCTTGTCTTAAAGGTGGTGGTTCAGTAGGAAAGACACTAGGACACCAAAAGGCAAAATAAAAAGAAAATGGACCTGCATCCAAATTACTCTAACAGACACCCAGACTGCCATCTCCAAGACAGAGGTGACAGTAACACCAGCTTTTTAAAATCCTTGCCTCTTTAGGACCTCTAATCCTATCGCAAGCCAGCTGAACCTCAGCCCGTAAGTGTTTTAGCAAATCCCGTCTTTGGCAGATTAATGCGAAAGCCAGCAGAAGCACAAGTCCTTCATGGCATCCCAGTTTGGGTAGAAGTACCAAGAACTCGCACGTGTAGCTGCGCAGCCCTCAAGACCACTGCTGACCAACAGGCAGCACGGGAAGCAAAATGCAGATGGGATGCACCTTGCATTACGGATGGATTATGCTTTTTCGGTTTTATTCAGTGACACCGCAGCACCTGTTGTTTATTCTTTGTCCCTCACATATTCTTGGGGTTTGGGGAAGCTTCACCAGAATCTCCATCTACAACAGGCTGAAAGGGGCTTTGAGCACCCTGGTCTAGTGGGAGGCAGCCCTGCTGACGGCAGACGGGTGGAACTAGATGATCTTCAGGGTCCCTTCCAACCCAAACCATTCTATGATCTATGAACAGCTAGGAACACAGTCCACACAGTCCCAATCTGGCTTTCGTGTTTATAACACGCTTGAACAGAGAGAAGCAAAGGTAAATGGGTGCAGGTGCACAGGTCAATGTCCAGAAGCGTGACAGCAGGCACCAAGTGTTGACTGGTGTGGAAAGCAAGTGGGCATCTTTTGTCAATTGAGTTTTTAAGCTGCAACAAAACCTCGAATGAAGTCAGCACTATTAAGAACCACAAGAAAGCATCCCAGTTCCTAAATTGAAAACAAGACCCCAAAGTTACAAGCGAGATGCTCCCCCTGCCTGGGTTCTTCGTTCTCTGCGACAGAGCTATATTTAAAAGCAAATAAGTCAATAAGGAATGCTAGACAAAACCCTCATTTATCAGATGACAGGAGGGAAGGATGAGGGTATGCTCCAGGAATTTATCAAGGAAATCTGTTGAGCTGTGCAACTTTTTTTGAGCAAGATGCTGAAGATAAAGCAGCTTCCCACTTGAACCTGTATGCTGATCAATGAAATATAAAGCAGAAATAAGCCCTCCCTTTAACACCCAGCATTGCCTAGCATCTCATTTACCATATCTGCCAAGGCCAGGAAGCTGAAGGATCATGGCCAATGCTTTCTGTCCTCCACATCCCCAGCAGTCAGGCTGAAAATGGCTGTAGCCTGCTGTGTTATAAAGCAAGACCCAGAGCTTCCCAAATACTCTTCTAATACAGCTATCTGTCTGCCTTCCTCTGGGGGGGAGGGAGGAATATTTTCAGTGAGTGCTCAGTGTCTAGCGAAGTTTGTTTGAACTAGACTTAAATCAACAGCAACAAGAGCAGCACTAAGCCAACCTCAAGCACTTGTGAAAACACTCTGCTTTAAATAGTGACTCTTCAAGCTTTAACGTCATGTAAAGCTCAAGAAGATTTTATGGGCCACTGAGAGCATCTAAAACCTTGGCATCCCATTTGCAATCCAAACAGCTTTGCACTAGCAGGAGTAAAGTAGCTTTTAAGTCTGGGTGCGATGCCCCAGAAGCAGGGCTAGAGTTGGCAGCGGGTTCAACAAGGAACGCCGCAACAGCCCCGATCCGTGCACCTTTCCAGCAAACCACGCTGGAAATCACCCCCACGCCCCCCTAAACTGGTACTTTGGCTTGGAAGGAAGCCTGCAGGTTTTCAGCCAGGAGGCAACTTCTAAGCCAGGTGCAGAGGTACTCCTTAAGCGAATCCTTTCTCAGCAGTCCACCTGGATGCCATTCATAGCTGTCACCGGCGCTGCCAGGGTCAAGATGCTGCACCGTGTTGGTCCAAGCAGGCACTTTGCGTGCTCAAAATTCATTAGAGTCAAATACTCCTAAGACTTTTACACATGAAAAAGCAGATGAACGTGAGACAGTGGTTCAATGCAGTACAGGCAGAGGTTTTTTTTTTTTAATGAAGGTATATTTACTCAGCAGAGCTGAAGGGCTGCTTCTTCACAGCAGGTCAGGGGCTGCTATGCAAATAATAATAAATACTTTGCACTTTTCAAGCATGCTTTACTCAAGAAGTGCTCTGCAAGCATGAGCTGCACTAAGCCTCACAGTATCTGGAAGGAACAAGGGAGAAAACAGGAACAGACACTTCGCCCAAGACAGAAACACAGAAGCCTCTCGGGTGGAAAGCACAGCCATCTGATAGCACCAACAGCTTTCCTGACTCCCCCGTGAAAGCGCTCCTCCATCGCTAACCTCCCGTTCATGTGGTTGGCAGCTTTCTAGAAACAGCAGCTCAATATCGATTCAGAAAACAGAGTCATCTGTGGTTCATTACTCCCAACAGATTTCATAAGGGATCCTGCCTGATGCCTCAGCTGCTTCTAAGCCAGCTAAGCCTGGAAGATCTGGTGCTGGTATAAAATAGCAAAGCTTCTTATGAAATATCTCATATAGGACAAAAGCCACCACAGGGACAAGTTCATCCAACCTAGAGAGATTCATGCGTTATTAGCTGGCTTTCCAGGAAGTCTCCTTGGGCTGGAAAGCGAGGTGCTGGGCAGCAAAGCAGGCACAGGGGACGAGGATGGCCAGTCACTGGTCCAGTCAACAGCTCCAGAAAGCAGAGGCAGCTGAGAACAACTCTGTGCACTGCACAGAGAGAAACAGCTTCTGCCCTGCGAGACATTGGGGGGAGAAAAAGCAGTAATTGAGGATGGACACGGTCAGAGCAGTATTACAGAAAGACACAAAGGAAGGTAGCACAAAGGCCTCAGGTTTAAACAAGACTCCCACCTGGGGAGCCCTGAAGCTGCTCGTACAGCTGTAACGTGCCCCAGAAGATTTAGGGAAGCCCGAAGGAACAGTTTTCCTTCCTTGCCCTTAACAGCCTGCGGCTTGCACCCCAGCGGGCAGCATCCTCCAACAGCCGGCAGGGTTGGGACCCATCCCAAGGAACGCAAGGGAGATCCGCAGTGCTGTGACACAGGGGCCACCTCCAGCAGCAGGTGCCATGCAGAGATGGGGTCACACCACAGGGGACAGGCACCGTAGGTAACTGGGAGTCCTTCACCTGAGAGATGACAAAACGCAGCCATGCAAAAGGAGCGTTCCCTGCAGCTAAAGCACTTCCAAGTCTCATCTCCGGAGGGAGAGGTCGGGTTTGAGATACAGACACAAAATCCTACATCTGACTATGGAAGTGGCAACCTGCAGATATATAACCTGTGGGGAACTGAGATTCGGATCTCAAACGGCAGCGGAGCCCTGAGCTGCCTGCTGGAGCCAGCATCACCGTACTTCTAAGATACCAACTTATTTTGAAATCAATACCAAGATTTATTGATCCAGGAAGGAAATACCAACTGAAAAGAGAGCCGAGTCGATAGCAATCCCAATGGGTAATAAGTTTTAATGGAGACCAGAAAAAAAAATCCTGTCTGAATTTTGTTCTGGGGCAAAACTCTACATTTGCTGATAATCACAGCCCAGGAGCAAGCCAGGGACTCCTCACTACGATGCTGATATTCACACTGACCATCTCAGATGCCAAGGTCTGGGACAGCACATCACCGCTGAGTGAATGAAAAGAGAAACCTTATTAGCTGTTAACACTGATCTGTCTGGCAGAGGACAAGCTGCTAATACAGACTACCTTGAAAATCATAGCAAGAAATTCAACCTGCACAGTCAAGGCCAGATCCAGACGTGTAACTCGGCGATGGCAGGAGTTCAAGCACTTAAAATGTCTTTTGAAACCACAGTAAAATCATGCTTTCCCATCCCTCTTGGAAACGGACTCCACCTGAATATCAAGGCCCTGAAAGGCAAGAACACAAAAAAAATAAAACAAAAAAAACCAAACTAGCTCTGCTTGACTGAGGCTGGGAGAATTGGTCGCTGGCATTTCCCTTCATTTGTTAGCAAAATCTCTTTGGCTGTACTGAAATACAAAAAGAGAGTTTAGTTACAAGAAGGGCATCCCTAATATTGGGTAGGGACTGAGAAGAGATTCAACACTACATTTCTAAAGTTGAGAAGCCAATGCCTTAACTCCAATATTTCAGAGGCAGCAAAATCCCACCTTCAACCACGCTCGCTGCTTCAGGGAGGCAGCAAGGATTTCTAAGGTGCTGCAGACCCACACAAAGCACCGAAACCTGCTGAGGCCAAGCTGCAAAAGTGCCATCCTGTAGCTCCAGGGAACAAAGAACAGCTTCTGCGCTTTGTAGCACAACAGGTCCAACCCATGTTTACAGGTTTCTCGGAAGCCATCACCTAAACTCTCTCTTTATTCCCTTGTCAGTACCCGTAAACATCTTTAGAAGAACAAATAGCTCTTTCTGGCCCTTTGGAAAGACTCGGGCAGTCCAATTAGTGCCTTGGGATATCTCACGCCGAGGTAAGCCCACGGCACTGAAGAGCTGCAGAGAGAGGTAGGAAGAGAGGTTTGGAGAGCAGGGCTTTTCCTCCTCGCGATGACTGGCGTATAGGCTAAAGGCTGCCAGCACCCAGGGAAGCAACTGGCACAATATGACAGCCCTGCAGGAGGATAATTGGGCAGACAGCACTGTGCAGACGAACTAAAGCGTTTAGTGGCTTTAATATTTAATTGTGCAAAATGAAGAGGAAGAAGCTGGGGACTCGGAGCTGCAGAGAGAGATGCACGTGCGTGTCAGGTGCTCTGATGCCTCCCTGCCAAGCCAAGCACCTAAACAAGCCAAAGCACCAACCTCAGGAGCACTGGCTTGGATGCGCCCACCATGTTGACTGTTGCCAGGCTCCCTTCTGCTCTCTTCCCTGGCAGAGTCAGAAGTTTTGGGTTTGGGAGAGCACAGCGCGGAGGGAGGCACTGCAGGCAAAGGGAAAGGCACCACGTGCAGCAGTCACAAAGGCACATACGTGAAACCCAGCACGTATGAAGTCAGCTCCATGAGCTGCCTCAACCAAGTCATAGGCTCCATCCAACCACACGTATAAGAAAGCTATCGGCATCCACATCCCAGCATAGAAACACTCGTAAGCATGAGCCACCTGAGAAGGGCTCCTTTCCCCTCTGCACCACCTAAAAAAGCGTGGCTTGTAAAGGAGGTAGAGCAATGCTCACCTGCGGGATGGCTTCTCTCGTTCACAAAGACATGCTTTGCACTGACACTCCTTTGTTCAAAGGCTTGGATGGAAGGATATGTACAAGCAGGTCCCCGCCACCCTAAAAATCCCAGCAGTTGCCCCATGGGTCCTGTTGACTCTTCTTAAAGCCGTTCACCTGCTCCCAATAAAGGGTTTTCCACCACTATTTGTCTTTGGAGGCAGCCTGGGAGAGCACAATCACTGCCAGACACACTCAAACCTTTCTATTCCTTTTCCAAAAGGATACCCAATCAGCTCCAAACGAGTCACTGAAAAGCCCTGCATCCCACCAAGGGAAAAGCCTGAACTATTGTGTGACTAAAGCCGCTGTTTGTATTATATCTCTGCATATGGCCAAACTCGGCATGGAAATTAAAAGGAAGGCTGGCTCCATAAATATTGCAGTGTGAACAACACAGAGGTCTTTGCTGGATTATCACCACTAAAAGGAACTGCAAAGCATCCAACTACACAAATGAAAGATGTTAATAGAGCGGTCCCAGCGGAGAGGAAGGCTGTATATTACGTGGAGCTGCTTTCACATCCTGCAAAATGTGCAGATTTAAATAACGTTCCCCTTTCACAGAGAATAAATCTCAGCGTTTTCCACAAAGCAGCTCAGCGTGTGCCCACACCAGCCTACTCTAGTGGGCAGATGGCTTACGGGAGACACGAGTGACGGATTGAAGACCTGACATTTGTGGCCCTCGTTTGATGCAATGGTACCAAATAGCTCCACTAGACGAGGCTGGGCTGAAGCATGCCTTCGTATGTCATCTTCCTACCTGCAGTACTCTTTAAATAAGAAAAAAAAAAAGGGTTAAGAGATTTTTCTCTCCAACCTTTTAATTAAGCCATTAGTCTCTTCCCCCTTAACCCACACAATGAAAGGAATGAGAGGCCTGTCTTCACGGGAGCAAATGATTTCCCTAGAGTAATGAAGAAGCATTATCATACAGAAAAAATCATTAGTTGCTATGTCCAGGACAATGCGATTGCTCAATTACTCCACTAAAACAGACAGCACCCTTCCCAGCGCCCCAGGCGCAAACTTGGAGGGGATGCATCCAAACATACGTGCCCAGAGAAGCATTGCTTGTTCAGGAGAAGACCTGGACCAGTCCAGAGGTCCTACTCAAATCTATTTTCCCAGCCTTTGCTCCCGTCACTTTTAAGACACCACAGCAACAGGCAGTCGGTCTCAGGAGGATTTTCTCCAAGTGCTTTTACAGTAGCAACAAAGGGCCTGGGAAGCTTCTCATCACATTGAGAAGGTCTCAGATAGCCTAGCAAGGATTCATCAGGAAGCCAAGTGCTAGACTGCCTCTAGGACTGGGAGGCACTGAATGTTTTGAGGGAATCAGCGATGAAACATTGTCAGCAGCAGGGAGGAGATTCGGTGACCCAGCATGTCACCAAGTCGCACCGTCAAGGCGACCTCTCTTGATGAGAGAAGACCACACGAGTCTCGGGTTCGATGCCAGGCATGACCCAGCCGGGTTTGTTGCAATGCATGCAGCAGGGACTGTCAGCTTGGTTTTGGTTCCCCCTCTTCCCCCCCTCCCGCAAAGCTCTAGGCTAGCTGCAAAATACTATTCACCCACAACTTATCTAATCAGGATGATCCAACTCACAATTTCCCCTCTTCATCGCCCCCAGGATGATTAAGAATAAGATTTAGTCATCTAACTAGGGTCCCATTATTTCTTCAAATATATAATTTCAGTACTTCTCTCACCTACCAAGACACCCATTAGAAAAATGACTCATTAGCTCTTCCCCCTGCATCTTCGGCATAATACTGCCAACATACAGATGTGGGTCAACTGATGCTATTCGTGAACTCCCATCAAACCCATTCAATTGTTCGGACGGAAAGGGGAGGGGAGAGTGGGTGTCAAAACTGAAAGTGTTTTATTTAGACATTTTCCCCTCTACATGAAACATTTAGACTCCCCCCCCCCCCCCCCCGATGTCTCTGAAGTTAATTTACTTTAAAAAAAAAGGGGGTTTTAAAGTCTGAACAAAGAACATATCATATCAGATGAAATGTTTTATTTGACCTGAAACAAATATTTTCAGTCTTGTTTTCAGTTAACCCAACATAGCATTTCTTCAGTTTTTCAGTTCAGGCAGACAAGGGGAAGGGAAAAAAAAATAATCCATTTCAGCGCTCCATACACAGCCCGTTCTGTAACATTTGTCAAAAGGACTGCAGGTTATGTTAATATTAAAATACTGCTTTAGCAATTTATGAACATTATCTGGAAAGCTAAGGCACAAATTAGCAGAGATGAAGCAAGTTACCCAAGATAATGCATTTTGACATTAATATCTTTCTATTGTTCAACTAATCTTAAATAGCTATAGGTTTGCACTGAAAAAATGGAGGAAAGCTTGATGGTTTACACAGGTTTGAGATGATTTCCAGAAGCGTTTCCACCCCTCGGTGGGCAAGGCACATATCTGTGCTTAAAGGTGCTGCCTAGGGAATTTTAACATGGCATTTTTTCAAACCAGGGCTGCCACAAGTAGGTGTCTAAGGCAGAAATGCCACTCCTACTAAAAATAACAACTGCTTTAGGAAAAGCAGGCATGACATTACCTCCTGACCAGGGTGCGAAGCTGTGGCTGATAAGTATTGCCGCAGTCTCATAAGGCACCACTGTAATCTCCCTCTCCACCTGATGTGCAAACTGCCGAGAGTAATATTCAGAGAAGTTGGTGGCACACGGAGCTCTGGAAATAGTTTGAAACATGCATTGTTGCAGGATGGCTCAGAGATGGGGGTTTCAGCCTACTTCTGGACCCACAGTATTCAGCGGTCCCAGAGTGATGCTCCTTACAGCTTCCTACATATCCCTCCGAAGGACACCCCACAGGTTTAATACCCATATCCTAGGGAAATCATGCAAAAATTGGACTTGATTACTGCACACCTCAACTCTTCACACCAAGAATGTCATACTTGACAACTTCGGAGAAGGTGTAAGGCTGGTGACCTCCAAGCCTATAAGACAACCTGGTGTGGTGTCCGGGGCGGGGGGGGTTATACACACACGGTTGGAGTTGAGTTTCGAGGCAACCAACAGTTTGCAGCTACATGAGGTACATTCCCCATCACAGCAGCAATGCAGCGAGTGGATATCACGGCTTAGTTTCAGGCGCTGGTGCCGCATACGGCGGTTGCTTTAGTTAAATGCAAACTAGCAATCTCTGCCTTCACATATGACAATTGCCATGCGATTTCTGTCTCATTAAGCTCTGAAATGTAAAACAAATGGGATTTATGTGGCTGCTGTTTGGCACTCGCTTGCACAGTGTCAAGTCTTGCCTTTAAAGGCTCTTCGGTCTCATCACTGTCTTGAGATCATCTCCATTTGGCTTCTGAGCCAACACAATACCTGATGGTTTCCCACCCCAGGCTGAAGTACAAAGTGGGGAAAAGACAGACATAGGGTAGCTCTAGGAAGCAAACCCCCTATTTTTCCCCCCCAAGTTGTGATACCAAACTAGCATGGACCTCTGCGCCTCAGTTCTCCTCATCTGCCACTGTCAGAGTCACACAGCTTATCCAATTCCCAGCCCTCAGCCCATCAATCCAGCATAGTTATGCATTGCGCACGGAATAACAAGCTCTGAAAAGCACTTACTTGTAAGGCTGGGATGAGAATAAGTACAGGCAGCTTTTGGGATGTATTTTAGAGAACATGGACCGTCAGTGAAATGCTATCCCACACACGAAACAGAAAAAAGCTAAAGGTTGGTTACAGAGCATTTGATTCCAGCAATCATTCACAGAAGCACAGAGAATATTCCCAGTACAGCACACTGTAAACTCATTTGGGGTAAACACAACAAGCATCACCCACATACAGGCTGACCGAAGCTCGAGAAATTCATGAACACAAGTCTCCAGAGCCATGAGACTGATCCTTTTCTTCTGATTCCAAAGACCAATCACCCACTGATGCTCCACAGATTGGCACCACCAGCAAGGCTGCTCCTAGACCCAGAGCATCTACAGCAGTGCAACTAGCCACCGAGTATCCCGGAGACAAGTCAAGACAGCACCAGCCTCCGCTTACAAATGCAACCCAGCATTAATGCTTAATTTTGCCAAAAGCAACACAGATTTGGGTGCCAAACTTTGGTAATCTTAAAAAAAGGCATCACATTTATTCAAAGTAAAAAAACCTTGGCATTAAAGGGGGCTTGAAACACCCCAAGTAAGGCACCCAGAGGGAAAGCGATCTCCAAGAGCTGGCAGCTTTTGGGTCCTCCAGCCTAGCACAACCACCCAAGGATGCTCAAGGAGCCAGAAGCAGGACAGCGAGTCCACTCCAGCTCCCCATGGCCCACTCCACTGCCCCTGCCACCAGGCCACCTTCTCACCCCACCAAATATTGTCATCTCAAGCACAAAACATCTTGCAAGCAGCACAGCGAGCGTGCGAGAAATTGTAATGCCGGCGGCACAAAGCTGCGTGGAAGGAGATGTATTGTGGAGAGCCTGCAAAACCGGGGAGAAACACAACGACAAAAAATGAGGTTTCTATGGGAAGCACAAAACGGGACATTGTTCAGCAAAGCCCCGCTCTGCAAGCCGAGGCGGAGAACCTCGTACAAAAGCAAGAGCTCCCACTGATGCCATTGTCGAGCTCGTAGAGCAGAGATTTCTCTGGAAGAAAAGCAGACCCCGTGACAATTATTTATCGCCACGCAAACATCTTCCTTCTTGTCTTTTGTTGGTGCAACACAGACCACATGTGTCTCCAGCCAGGGAAAGAAAAGGTACCAGCAGGATCAAGGAAGGCTGAGATTAATCTGGTTTCATGTAGATAAAAAAAACCTCAAGCAATCAGTTTTAAAATTAATATTAAAGTTGTAAGTCACCTTTGACTATATTAAAATATAAACTGGAGCATACAATAAGCCCCAAATAAGCCCCACTGGCAATCAGAACCGTTCCCTTATCAACCTCTAACATCCCCTGTAAAATAATAACTGGAAGCCAGACTGCTCGGAGAGAAACTCGCTCTCCCGGGGCAGCGCGATGTGACCCAGATCCTGCTGCCATTTCAGAAGCCCTCGCTTGGCCATTTTTCAGCATGCCAGCAATGAACTCAGCTGCAGCAGAAGTCATCTGGGGAGGGAGAGCTGGCATGGAAAGACTAAGCATAAGCTACACGCCGGGTGTATCTGCTGTAGATATGGGACAGGGAACGAGAACACAGAGGGACACAGCGCTGCAATTCAATGAAGCACCTGGGCTTTGGTGCCTTTTTTCCCCCCTCCCAGTAACAGCGTGGAGTTTTGGGAACTGCTTTTCTCCTAGCCCTTGGCTTTCCCTTCTCTGACAGTTTCTCACTATTTCCAAACTTTCTCCTCTATTGCTGACTTTGAAAGAGGCTGAAAGGCTCCCGTCGAGGGAAAACAGCACGGGTGGACCACCGCGGCGCCGAAGGAACCTGGCCTCAGCAGCACGGCACGCCGCGGCAGAGCAGGATTGATGGGCATCACAGCCAAAGCCCATATGCAACATCCCAAGGTCAGCTGCTGAAAGACACCAGAAGTAGCAGCCCGGTGATGAAGGGAAGGGTCATGGCGTGATGAGGAGCACGGGCAGCCGAGGCCAGCCAGTACCCACGCTCACCCTGAGCACTGCTGCAAAGTCAAGGAGAGAACAGAGGCACGCTCCGATTGTTTTGCCCATAGACCACTGCATTCATCATCAAGTGGCTCGTGCTGGCTACAACCAGCTCTAACACAATAGCGTTTCCACTTCGCCTTGTGGGATGCCCACACCCAGACCCAGTTAGCACCAGTATAACACTGAAGAGGCATCTCTGGTTAGTCGAGGCGGGCTGAAGCTGTTCTTCGATCCCCATAAGGGTTGAGAAGAACTGAGCCAAGAGCTGCTGGAGCAGAGACCACCAGCTTCAAACACTCGTGCGCAGGGGGCAAGTGGGTCTTGGGAAAAAAGCAAAGGTCCTGGCACTGCCAGGGAGCTCTGTCACCAAGAGAGCTCTGTCACCAAGAGAGCTGCACGAGTTGCTTTCCAGCAGACTGCTGCCTGCTTGAGAGGGCTCCAAATAAATAAAACCAGTGCCTCATTAGCATGCAAATCTATTCAAGCCCCCATTTCAATTTGAATTCTATGCATACGATCAGAGTGCAAAATGCAAATTATACAAATGCACCCATATGAAGAAACAAGCAGGAACTCTGCACAAAGGGATTAGGGCCAGGCTGCTTCCCTCCGAAGATTACAGTGCTGGGGGATGGGGGGCTTTTGTCAGGGAGCATCCTTTAATGGTCACCGGTCACGCAGCACTGAGCTCTGCCTACAAACTACTTTAAAAAGTACTGCAACTCTGGCTTCAGCTGCTGGAGCGATGCCTTGTTTCAGACAGGTTGCAGGGGACAGGAGGGTGGACAAACCGAGGACAACAGGCACGGGCTGCTATAGCCTCAGCGCTCACAGCCAAAGGGCCTCCCTAAGGGATCAGCACCCTTTCAGATTGGCCCGAGGGGACCAGAGATGTCCCTGATGCTCCTCCAGCAGCCCCCAAAAGGCAGCACTGGCCAGCATCTCTCCAGCGCCAGCCGCTTCACCTACCAAGCCAACGATACGGGCCAGGATGGCCAGCTCCGGACAGCAAGGTGGGTCTCAAGCAGCAAAGACCATGAGGAAGAGGGTCACCACCACTGGCCAGCCCCATCGTCCTAGCGACAAGGCAGATGATGCTTCCCCAGTCTTAAAAGGCTTAACCTCTCCTTCTCCTGGAGCTGTGGCTGGGAAAGGTTTGCAAGGAGGAGAAACAGAAGCCCAGCTCAGAAGGTCCTCTGCAGACCAAGGTCAGATGAAGAGAAATGCAACGCACCCAGTTTTAGCAAAGTAAGGCTCTGAGCTCTGCTCTAACGTGAGCCTCAGGCCCTTTCTCCAGCTCATTGACCCCACAGCGTGGGAGATCCTGCTCCTAGTTGGACACGAAGCTTGGGCAGAGCAGATGGGAGGCTGCCTGCATTCACTTCTCCCTCCTACGTGCGCGAAATTCTCATCCCACCATTTATCGTATTACATTTTCATTTTAAAGTAAATATCTGTTTTCAATTAGTACTTACAGTGAGGGGCATGCATCACTGAGAACACTTATTCCTCTTCCTTTCATTATTAGATTAGAAGTCGCTCAAGTTTAACTACATTTAACAGCAGCAGAGACATAACTGTTCTGCAGACGCTAATCCACTTCCCACCTCCACCCTCCAAAAAGGCCCCAGTCCAGCTAACGCAAGCCTCAGCACCAAATCAAGGTGCTGGCACACAAACCTGCTGCAGCCCTGACCGACCTCTCAGAGCCCGCCCATCCATCCCCCGCACGTCCTGCCTCCAGGCTGTCAAAAAAAAATAAACCCCGTTGCTTTACCTTCCCATCGCAAAATGTGACCCTCTTGCAATTTCATCTATACAGCAAGGAGGCGCACATGGACTTCCCCAAGGTTACATATAAAGTGGATAAAACCCAGAGCAGATACTTGGCCAAAACCTTACTGAAAAAAAAAAAGACCCCAAAAGCATGGGGGGATCAATAATGTCTGGTGCTCCATCTACTCTACCATTCCCATCAGATGACAGGTAAGCATGTCACTTAGCTAGCCAATATTTTTCCCCAGGTCTCCCAAAAGTGTCCCAACCTCCTCATCTTCATCCCAATCAGGAAAGGCCTTCCTCCCAGAGAGATCATCCCCTCAAGCACATCCAGGCGCTGCCTGCTCAGCCCTCTGCTAGAGCACTCGTAAGCATAATAGTACTATTATACTTCGCTCATTATGCCTCATTTTTATTACATGGCCTCATTAAGTTAAGAAGCCTCTGTAATTTAACTGCATCTCTTGGTCTTCGCACGGGGGCTCCAGCTGCGTTTTTCGTCAATCACTTTATTAAAAACACAGGACAAAAATTACTATTATACCCATTACTGCCCATCAATCTCTTCAATTGCCTCTTAGGTCCTTTCTTTACCTGCTCAATGCACCAAGGCCAGATGAATATCTTAGGCACCTTTATAATCTTTCCATATTTTCCAATAATTATGAGCTGATTTTAAGGGTGCTTTCAGAGAAGAGCAAGTAAGGCACATGCTGGCACACGATGTCCTCCTGGTGTACAGGAGAACGGGTAATAAAAGCACGCAACCAGACCAAGACAAATAAACTGTGTGTCAGACAATAAAATGTAATTGTATTGAACCCACCACAAGATGCTTTACAGACAAATAGATCAGGTTAACACTGTTTTAGAATTAAATATACTGTGACAAATTGGCACACTGCGAGAGCCATCGTGGTGAGTTCATTGGCCAGGCAAAATCTACATCCCATTTCCAAATCCCAGAGAAGGATGATCATCAGTCGATAGTCAACTAGTTTCTACAACAGCTTCCCAGCATCCCTTCATCCACCAGAGGACAGTGATACTCGCCATCCTTTGTCCACAAAAAAAATAAAACCCTTCCTGAACTCAATGTAAAAATGGCAAATATCAAAACATATTATTTTAGCAAGTCCACGTCAAAGCTTCCAATCCATAATTCTTGGATGTTTCCTGCTCCACAAGTTTCAAAAGTTCAACTTTTCTTCCTGATTTTGAACAAGATGCTTCCACTGGGACGGCAACCCTGATCTGCTCGAGTCAGCAGCAACTTGCACAGGTTAAGAGCACTACACGGATTCCTGTGTACGCTTGGGAGAAAGCCAAAGCCTGGAGAGAAGCCTACCTGCTGCAGGAAAGAAAATCAGTATGCTGGATGGAAACTTTGCTACAACCACGACAGTAAAGACATTATGTCAAGGGACATCAGCCATTTGGCAATTGCATCTGGTCCTTTTCTCTTTCTTGAGAAGAGATGTTTCCCTCTTCCCCCTTTTCCTCCCCCCCTATCCCTACTCACTCCCAGGAAAAACCTGCTTTGCCTGGTTAGCACTTCCCCCTTTTGGTTTGCTTCCATCACAGAAAGGGTGAAAAAAAAAAAAAGGCAAATTTGGGAGATCACAGGTAGTACACAAGAAGCTGCACAGAGATGCTGAACAAGCGTAGCAGATTCCACCTTGATGCAGTCGGCACCTCCTGGAGAAGGAGGAGAGGAAGGTGAGAGGTGTCAGCTCTTTGAAAGAAAACGCAACCTCCGGAGGAGGTTAGCATCCAAAGCAAGGCAATCCGAATGCCCTGGCAATTGCCGTTCTAGCCAGCCCATTTGATGGAAGAGAGCTTTGAAGATTTCAAAGGGCGCCGTGTTTCCTAGTTTATCGCAAGTGTCTATCTTAAACCAATATTATCATTTTAAGCATGACCGGAGCAAGAGGAATCTTCAGAAACCGTTCCTGCCGCAGGAGATAGACACTCGCACAAGAGGCAAAGGAAAAAAAAAAAAAAGATCCCTCAGACTTACAACACCATGCAAGACCCCGACTCACATCCAGCCCAACAGCACTGCTGCTGCTATCATCGCAGATCTGTCAGGAGGCGACATTTACACTGTTCTGGTCTTGACAGCAAAAGGCACTTCTGCTCTCCCCATGAAGTTTTCCCCTCTGCCCTTTCTGAAGCGTACATCTCCATACCATTGACACCGAGCCCCTACGCTGCAACCCGAGTGAAGGGGAATGAACGTTTTCCAAGGGGTGGCAGGCAGAGACAGCCATCATCTCTCAAAAAGCCTCCTAAATTCCCCGTCAGGAGCAAACACACCCCAGACCGTGGGGGAAGAGCAGGCACATGGAATGATGCCCACCCCAACAACCCAGCCACGTATGCAGAGTCTGCACACTAACCAAGAAAAAGCACTCAGTAAATCTCCCACCTCTCCAAAGCGAGAGCAGACCACAGTATCCAGGATGTGGTGCTGGCTCAGGACCAACTGTAGGCATGCAGAGACTGAGCTGGACTGCAGAGGCTATCGAAGCTGCACCTGAGAACCGGGTTTAGGCACGTAAGGGCTGAGGGACAGCAGAGATGAAGATGTGTCCCTTGGTCTCCAGTGGGTAAGCTTGTGAGCAAGGGAAAACCAGCAGCATTGTCTCCCAAGTACAGAAAGAAGATGCCTCTCTTGAGGTTACCTGGCAATTCCCATGATTACAAGCGCAAATAAAGGAAATCACAAGAAAGCAAGTCAAGCTTCAGCTTAGACAGAAGGAGTTAATTTACAGCCACTCAAAGCTTTGATATCTTAAACCTTTTCAGTCTCTGGACAAGATGAGGAATAAGCATAGACAGTGTCAGACTCTGTGATCGGGAGGACAAAACACTGCAAACAGCTGTGCCTAATTTTAGCATCTGTTGGTTCTGTTTCTTCAGCACTTGTGGGTGGTGGTGGTGGTAGGGGGAGGTGGCCCCGTCACTCCCAGCTTATTAAAGACACAGCCAGAAGCAGCAGAGAGGAGTGTTAAATCACGCTCTAGGGATTAGCTCATGGGAGAGAGGGGAAAAAAAAACCCCAACAATCCAGCAAGACACCGCTGACCGGCGATGGCATCCATCCCCTGCCACCGCTGCAGGTTGCCCTTCGCCTCACAAGGATGCACGAAGGGTTCTTCACCTCCACACACGGCACCGCCAAACTGCACCCGTCTATCACCAGAGGCCGAGCAGCAGCGGGTCAGGCACGGCCCCGCGTTCCCCTCCTGCGCCTGCACCCTTTCTGCTTGTTGAGCAAACCCGCGGCATTTGCACCGCTGCTATGTGCTCCCCGGCAGGGTCACCTCCAGATCTGCCCCACTGCCTGGAGATGTGTCCAACCACGCAAGAGGGCGACCGCCGCTCCTCAGGAGAGGGCAGAGAGCTTCCGATGGCCCCCAATTTCTCTCCCTCCAACCCCCTCTCCGCAGCACAGGAGGGGCAACGGCCCCGGCTGCTGAACCCCAACCCTCAGTTTTGGTGTCCTCAGCCTTCCCATGGAGCCGGAGCCCAGCAGGTCGCCTTGCGCCTCTCCAAAGGAGCCCGCTCGCAGCGAACCGCTCGGCTCCATGCAAGCGCTGCTGCTGCCACCGCCAGGCTGAACGGCAAAAGTGAGGATAAAAACTGCATTAGCTCTGCCAGGTGACCTGGTTCGAGATCCAAAATACTCGGGTACCCCTTCCCCCGTGCACCCCCAGCGCTCCCTTGCCTCTAGTCTGAATTATGAAGACACCCCGCATGTCCGCAAGCTGTTTCTTCAGCGCTGTAAATGCGGAGCCTAACGAGGCGAGGGCCGCGGTTAGATCCCGCTCTACCGACGAGCTGCAGAAACCTCCGGCAGCTCACGGGGGCTGCTAGGACACGACTGGGATGCTCTGCTCAAGTCACCTGGAACAGCAACAGCCAGTCATTAAAATACACACTCTGCAGGGTAACAAGTCCACGCAGACCAGCGGCAGAGACAGGCATTAGAGGAGCTGATAAGGCTCATCTGACTGCTAACGATTTTGTCTACAGTTATTTTTGTGCAGCTGGGAAGAAGTGGCTGCAGTCAGCTACTTGCCAGCTGGGGAGAAAAGCAGCAGTTTCGCATCGTTGGGAATGGGAATACATCCAGCTCAGCTTTCCCCCAGCCCCGTGCTCCCAGGTTCTCTCTCCTTGCTGGCAGAGGGTGTGAAGCTCGCCATGGACCGACCCCCACTACCCAGCGACACCCAGGGTGACCGGTGAAGATGCAAAGTGGTAAAAAGCAGGGTTCTCCTGCACACGCAGCTTGAAGAAAGGAGTTGAGCCTCTGCTGGCAGTCGAGCAACACCTCGGTGTGGATTTACATCCCTTTACAGAAGCCAGGTGCCCTTGCCTGTTTGGCAGAGAGATTCTCTCATTCACACCGCTGAAGGCAGCACAGCAAAAGGTGACCATCTCCCTTCCTCCACCTTCACGAGCATAATCCCCGCCAGCGGGGACCAAGTGTGCTATTTTATGGTGGCCTGCATCTCCAGTGGCTTTGAGCCCCTGAGCTGTAGGCTCAGGGCGTACAGACAGTTCTCAAAGCACAACATGTTCCCCACCGCAAAGCGAAGCGACAGCCAAGCCTCACATCTTGGCCTTGCTCTCCCATCACCACCGACTGCAGCCAAGCAACTCCCAGTTTGCACTGGAAAAGGCAGAGGCAGACCCATCTGGGCACTGGGTGACCTGGGCAGGTCTCATCCCGAGCCAGCAACTCCACCTGCTCAAGCCAACACTGGTTAAATCAAGTTTTTGGCTTTGGGTTGCCAGCCCCTGCCAAAAAAGGCACTCTCCAGAGCGGACCCGTTAGCCTGGAGGGAAGGTCCATGCGCCCCTTTGCCCCCCATGCCATCAGCTACCCCCTGTCTCCTCATGCCTTCAGGGTCCAGGTACCTCCATCCAAAGCAGCTCCTTCCATCCCACATTCTCCACGGAGACTCACCAAAATCCCTCCTGTTGTCACTGCCCCGCTGGCCGTTGCGCGGGTTCGGCTGTCTTAACTCGATGCTGAGCATACAAGTGGGGCTGACATTTATTTAATCCTCATAGTAATGTTGACTGTGTACTTACTGAAACACCTCATGCTTATGGAAGACATTTGTTTCCAAGCAGCTTATGCTAAATTGCAGTGATATAAAGGAAACACTTATCCAATATTGACATTTACTGACTGGCAGCATACAGCTTGAATTCTCATTTATGCTAGTGGAGGGGGGAGAAGCCGGAGAAGGAGTCAGGCCCTTCCTTTCTCATCTTTTAATGAGTTAGGCAATATTAAGTTGACGAGTGAATACCTGCCCAAAATGCAAGGTGGGACTCCAAACCCGATGGCTTCTCCCACTCGTTCCCTGCTTGGGGGAAAATAAAGTAATATTGGACCCACAGCACAAAGCTTTGATCCTTCATCCAAAAGGAAGTTTGAGAAAGTTCATCCCTTCCACTATCGGTGCATATTTCAGCTGTAATTAGCAAGGCTCCTCTAGCCTGCAGCATGCACCCTGCTGGGCAGCCAGCTTCTGAAAAAAAAAACCCCAACATTATCCAGCATTTTCTGTATTTCCCCTCCCACAAGGACAGAGACGCTTACCCAAAAGGCTCCTGAAATATTCAAGCCTTTAGGTGCTGCAGCATCCAAACTGGACCCTGGCACACCCAGGCAGGGTGTCCACGCCATGGATTTGCCACATGCCATATTGAAAATGACAACGAGGGACCCAAGAACATAAATTCACTAGCACTTAAGAGGTGAATTACCCACCATCTGACCACATCCATATCAATTCCATGAAACACAAAGTAATTGGAAACAAAAGAAAGCATCTATTATCCCAGTTGAAAGTCTGAAGCGCTTGCATCAATGGTTAATGAGCAGCAGTTATGGCAAAGCCCTCAAAAACACAATTACATCCCGCTCCACCCCGAGAGCCCAAAATGCAGCAGACCAAAAGCTCGCTGTAGCTTGTGATGCAAGTGGGGGCGTTGAAGGAACACATTAAGATAAGATCTCATCCTGAAGTTAGCATCTGAATTTAACAATGCAAAGTGTTCCACCTCCTACTTATATAGCATGTGACACTAAAAGAGGCAGGACGCCCAGAGCCCATGGCTAAGAGGTACACTCAAAGCACATTTAGATTTCAAGCTGTTTAATGCAACTCGGTAAAAGCAAGAGCCACATAACAGCCAAGTGACCTACAGCTCCTTCTGCTCCACTTTGGAGGCTGCTGCTGCCGCCACCAGGGAAAGGCAAACACTCGAGTATGGGTCTTGCCAGCGAGGCGATGAATAAACCGTCTCGACTGTTCTCAAAAGGCACATTGAACCAGGACATCTGTTAGGCCACGGTTTCCAAGACCAGAACCCAGCTTTTGCTCTGTCCTGCCACAAGGCACAATTCAGACGTGGCTATTTCCCTCGCCCCCCATTCAGCAGTTCGGAATAGAGACGCTCCCTGAGGTGCGGTGAAGTAAGGGAATAGAAATCCACCCGTTTTGAGTAGCATCAGGATCCTACTATTCAACCCTGGCCTGGAAAGAGTCGCACCGGCTTTAAACTTCGTTTCTTCCCAGCCAAGAGAAAAAGAAAAAAAAAAAAAGAAATCCCGCACGTTTCCTGGCGTGTTGGAAATTAATACTGCCGGCAATGGAATCGCGCACCCCCTGCAAGAGCTGGGACAACTGCCAGCCCCGAAGGCAGGGCAGCCCGCCTTACAAACTCGCAGCTCCACCAGCCGCCTTAAATCTCAGCAATAAGAGACTGATTTACAACCAATTTGTTTCACTACCTATTGATTTATAAAATAAGCTTGTACACGGTCACTATGGCTCTGTCTCTCTCTTTGGCCAGAGGTAGCTCCCAACGAAGTCAAAGGAAAGACTTGTCTTGCTCCTGAACAGAAGCTGAATTAGAAGCCTTCATCAATTGTTGTTATAAATTTGCTGGTCTTTAAAATAAATAAAAGGAAAAAAAAAATAGAAGCTGTTTAATCCGACTGGAAGGATCCTGGAAGTGATGCGAAGCCAGTTCTCCAGCAGCGTTTTCATGAAGTCCCCGCCACCCAGCACTGCACCTCCCGTGCACCGAGGAGCTGACAGCTAGGAGCACCCCACAAACTCGCCTGACCCACCATTAAATTGGCGGTTTGAAGCCAGCCACGCTCTCCATCCCAGACTGCTTGTAGGAAAACAGTTACTCAGAGACGTCAGTCCCCAGCCAATTCACAACCTAAGGGGCACATCAGCCGCTTCCCCTTTATTTACAGCTACAAAAGAAAGAGCATTGAGCTTTTTTTTATTCTACCATATGCAGTCCAACTACAGAGGGACTGGGAGCTGGGAGCACACAGTGCTGGTGACCTGTCAGGGATTCCTGTGCACGTTTCTACTCCAGTTGGTGTCCACTAAAAGACTGGGAAAGCACAGAAGTAATCAACACCGCCCAGGGACCTCCGTCTAACCTTGGAAGCGGGAAGGCCGGCAGGGATGCCACGTTAGCATCAGGGCAGGTGTTCCTCCTCACTTTCCTCCCTCTGGCAAAGGGCACCTGAGCAAAACCACAGCTCCTCCCTCTTCTTCTTTTCAAATAACTGAAAACTTGCAAGAAAGCCGGTTTGAGCAAAGTCACCTCCGGTCCTCGCGTGAACCTCACTGCAGGAGGTGCAGACTGACGATGGGGAAGCATTCAGAAATCTACGTTGTGTTACAGCAGACGTCGGAGGATGCAATCCTGCGCTGTTCCTCCGGGATAGCGCAGACTGGACGACACCAGCTCTAACTTACGGCTTACTTTGGCATCCCTCCCATGCAGCCCAGTTGTGACCTCCCGCGGCCCCACCAAACACGCACCTTTCCACCCGCGGCACCTCCCATCTTCACCAAGCACCCTTCCAAACCATTACTGTCTTCTGCTCAACCATTTTGAGTTGCAACTTCTCACGCTGCTAGCACTCCTCCTTGGCTTAATTTTTTAAAGCCCATTAGGACTTGCCCATTTTGCAGCACCATTTCGCACTCCTTATCCCTCCCAAGCAGCTCCCCGGGGCCGAGATTCACCCACTGGGTGAAGGAAACAGCCCAACGCATTTTTCTCTTGCAAAGCCGCCCTGCTCTCCACATGGCAGGAGGAATTCACTTTAAAGAGGGATCACAACCACAGATCTCCACGCTTCTCCTCAGCAGGCTCATGGTTGCCAGACACGGCAACCCACAAGCGGACCTGGAGGAGCAAAGTCACCAGCCCTCGTCCACATACCTCCCAGCACCCCGTAAACTTGCTTTTTTGCTCCCTGTCACCCACTAAACCTCCCCCGAGATGCTGAAATCCTCCTCCTCCGGCCCTAACTGGTGGTGGGAGTGGGTGGAACTGGCCTGGTTTCTCTCATCAGTATAATTCCACCCTTCTCCACCTGCGGGGCTGCTGACAAGCCACCGGGAAGTGGAGCCACTGCTGCTAACAACGGGCCCCTCTGACAGAAGATTGCAAAGCATTTCCTTCCAGGGAGGAACCAAGTGAGCTGTGAAGGAGAAAAACATACCCTGCAACACCCAGAGCACTTGGTATTCATCACCCTGAGGGAAAGCAAACATGCCTTTGGGAAGAGAGCCCCAGGCAGGCAGAAATCCTCCCATCCAAGGTAAATTTCCAATCCTGCCAAATTCATCTAGGTTGCTCCAGCACGGGCCAGTAAGGGGAGGTGGTGGCTGTAGGTACATCTTCAGTGGTGCTCCTTCCCACAGCTGAGGCACTTCCCCCAGTCGCTTCCAGCCTCACCCAGTTTGGAGCAGACGATGGAGGGGTAAGCTATTCGCCAGGCAGAAGCAAAGGCAGCTAGTTTTCATGGCAGCATCAATTTCTTCCCACCGAGGGGCACCACACGTGGGGTCCCCGCAGGAGGCAAATCCTGCTGCGACTTTATCTCGCCTTCCACCAAAGCTGCGGTCTGACAGTTTTCGGGGGGGGGGGGAGGAGAGGGGCAGGTGGAAAAGCGAGAAATACCAGGGGAAAAACAACCCTGAAGAGGAAACCCTGACATATCGACTTTCAGAAAGAGAAAGCGCAGGCGGTTTCGGACCATTTGCGAGGGCAGAAGGATGCTCAAGGGAAGGCGATGTGCTCTTCTCCTAGATCACCTCATGAGAGGCACAGAAGTCAGCTGCAAAAGGCATCCTCCTCCCAGGCTGAGCGATGCCCAGGTGCAGCCTGGCCCCAGACAGGGAGCAACAAGCACCTTCCCCCCACAAACTCCGCCGGGAGCCCAAGTTTCAGCCTGCACGGGTCTGCAGAAGCAGCAGGATGCCGGCGTGCCACCAGGAGGCACAGGGCCTGCTGAAGTACAAACCCAAGGGCATAGGTGTACAGGTCCAGTGATGGGAGATGCCTTTTGGGTGAGGCTTTTGTGTAAGGGAGCTTTTTTTTTAAAAAAAAAAATAAATCCTAGGATCCGAACCATGGATCCAAAGCAAGGGTTTCTGCAGAGATGATCCTCCCATCCCTGCTGCCCTCAGCTCAGGGGAATTTAAGTCCTGCCTGCCTCATTACGGCAAATCCCTTCAAGCCACTTTGGCATTGCCAGCAGGCAAAGGCAGCCCTGCCTGCTCCTCACCCCCAAAACAGGAGCCACGGAAACTCCTGACAGGCAGGGTCAAGTGATCCCAATTGTTCCTTCAAGTGAGGTTTGAGCCCACCAGCCCCCTCCAGACAGGCATGGGCACCCTCCGAGTGCACACACAACGTCCCTTCCCACCGCCCACCCGTCCTTAGCAGCACCTTTGCCCACGGAAGGCAAATGCCACCGCATTTGGACACACCAGAACAACCACAAACACAACATATGCTGGAAAATAAGCTTCAGTTCCTACGCGCAGGCCATTCCTCCCCAAAGTACCATGTGGTTTAAGGAATCCTTCGCATGAAATCCTATTAGAGATCCTTTGCATGGTTTCACCCCACAGGGGAAAGCCACGACGCTGCCGACAGCCACTTGCTCGCGTACTGTAAGCAGCAACTCCACAGAAATGCATTCGGCTCTTCCTACGGGGAAAAACACAGCCGAAAATGCTCTGCAAGATACTCTCTCTCTGCCTCGTAACCCGGCATGAATAAGCAAGGTACCAGATGCACAGTCAAGGGAGACACATCAGCTCAGGCTACGCGCAGCAGCTTTCAAACAGAAGAGCTATTAAAAAGTGCATTGGCCCTTATTAAAAATAATGGCTGCAAAAGGGAGGAGGAAGAGGAGGAAAAAAAAATGAAAATAATAAAAAAATAAACAACAAAAAAGAAACAAATCCCTGCTGGATCCCAGACACAAACTTACTCAGCTCCGCTAGCAAACTGCCATTTGACCTGCAGGGAGTTGAGAGATTCCTGGGAGCAGGGAGAGCGGCGAGAAGGCCAGGACCAGCCGCCAAATCTGCTGATATCCCTGGATCCGCTGCCGCCCTGCTGTACCAGGGAGAGTTCAAGTTTGTTCAGCCAGAAATCTACACGGAAGACACAGTGGGTTTCTTTTGTGCAGAAGCAAAGGCGAATGCAAACACAGCTTTCTCCCTGAAGGAATATTAGTACAAGCAGAGAGAGGGGAAGGAGAAAAGGGGAAGGGAGGGCAGCGTGCGAGCCCAACATCACATCCGAGCCCAGGAAAAGGAGAGGTAAGGACAACCAGAAGCGCAGGCACCTCTGAACACGCCGTCCCCACGTAGGGAATAGGGGAAAACACGGCGGATGGTGGGGGGACGTTCAGCAATCATGTCTGGCTGAGAAAAAAAAAAAACACAAAAAACCAGCTGCCCGTTGAGAAAGCGCTACTCTCTCCAAAAGTTTTATCCTTCATTTAATCAACAGATGGACTAGCTGCGTGGGTTTAGGGGTTGGGTTGGGTTTTTTTTTTAATTTTTTTTTTTTTTTTTTTTTTAAAAGCAACCCCAAGCCCTACCCTCACAAAAGCTGGTTTCGGGACCAGCGTGACACAGATGGTGTTCGACACCGGCGTTGCGCGGGGATGAGCGGCACATAGGCGAAGCCTGGGTCTGGGCTGTAGCTCAGCATCCTCCACAGGTGACAAGAGTCCAGGGGACCAGGCACGTCGCCGCACGTCAAACACAGCTTCCCAAAACGCCCCCCCCCCCCCCCCCAAATCCTTCTATATTTTTTTAATTTGGGGGAATGGGGGGAGCCAAGCAGGTAGTAAAGTTCGGAGGGCAAATTCCACCGGATTCCCACGCTCCTTGCCCTGGCTGTCGATGGGGGGGGGGGGGGGGGGGGGTCCGGCTGTGACACCCCCAAACCGCCACCGCAGGGGCTCCCCCCACCCCCCTCGGCTTCCTGCATTTAAGGCAACTCTTCTCCCCCCCCCCCCTCCCCACCTTCCCCCAGGAGCGAATCGCTCTGCAGCCGCTGGCTCCTCCGCGCAGCCAACGGGCTCCCCCCCGGGCTGGATTTTTGGGGTGAATTCAACCATCCATCACCTCCCCAGTACCGGCGAAAGGATGGAAAAAGGGGGCGGTGGGGGGGGAAGCACACGACTGTTGCTGAGCAAAGCCCTGTTTACACACAAACACGATCTAATTAACGGAGCTGGAGCAGAAAGAACTCATTTGCATGCTAAAGATTCCCCCCCCCCTTTTTTTTTTTTTAAAAAAAAAAAAAAAAGGCAAGCGGCCTCGCCGGAGATGCATGAAAAACTCTGCAATCCTTCTCTTCCACCTTCTTCCCCCCCCACCAGGAGCAAAAAGCACACGCAACCCCCCCCCCCCCCCAAAAAAAAAACCAAAACCAACCAGGGGACCCCCCAAAAAAAACCTGGGGGGGACCACCCCCAAAAAAAAAAAACAAACCAACCTGGGGGACCCCCCCCCCAAGCTGCTCCCGTCCGCCCCGCTCGGAAACTAAGTGCGGCGCCGGGGTCCTACCGTGGCTGAGGAGGAAGCAGGCGAGGAGGAGGAGGAGGAGGTCTGCCTGGAAAGCGCTCATTCCTCAGGGTGGGCTCGGCGCCGGGGGTAAAGGGGGGCTTCAGGCCGCCGCCGCCGCCCGCCGGCTCCGCTCGCCCGGCTCCATCGCCGCCGCCGCCCCCCCCCCCAGCTCCTCCCCCGGCAGCGCTGCCTTGACTGGCGGAGCGCGGCTCGCCGGCGCAGCCTGCCTTTTTGAGGGGGGGGGGGGGGGGTGGATTGGGGAGGAAAAAAAAAAAAAAAAAGGGGGGAGGGAGAGAAGGAAAGTGATGGTTAAAGGGGGAGTAACTTGCGCGCAGCCGGGGGATGGCGCAGCCCGCCTGCCCGGGATGGGATGCACGGGGAGGGGGGGGATGTCATGGAGGAGGGGGGGGATGTCATGGAGGAGGGGGGGGGGGGGGGGTGTATTTGTGCGCACACACACACCCCCCCCAAACGCTCCCTTGGTGCACAGGCAAAGCTTGGGGGGGGGGGGGGGGGGGGGGGGGCGTGTTGTGTCAATTAGGGCTGATTCTCCATCAATTACCCCCCCGGTGCTGCTCCCTGCCCCTGTGGGGCAAATAAAGCAGCAGCACAGGCAGTTGCATGGCTTCCCCACCCCCCAAGATATCTAAATTTAAGCAGGGGGTGTCCATTAGGGCTAATTCTCCATCAATTACCCCCCCCCCCCGGTGCTGCTCCCTGCCCCAATGGGGCAAATAAAGCAGCAGCACAGGCAGTTGCATGGCTTCCCCCCCCCCCCCCCCCAAGATATCTAAATTTAAGGGGGGGGTGTCCATTAGGGCTGATTCTCCATCAATTACCCCCACCCCCACCCCCGGTGCTGCCCCCCCCCGCCCCAACGGGGCAAATAAAACAGCAGTGCAGAGAGTTACATGGCTCCCCCCCCCCCCAGTCTCTAAATTTGGGGGGTGTGTGATGTAAATTATGGCTAATTCTCTATCAGTTGCCCCCCCCCCCCCCCCCCCCCCGGTGCTGCCCCCTGTCCCAATGGGGCAAATAAAGCAGCAGCACAGAGAGTTGCATGGCTCCCACCCCCTATTTAAATTGGGGGGGGGGGGCGTTGCACCCCCTCCTGCCGTCCTCTCCAGCATTTTGGGGGGGGGGGGGGCAAAAAAATAACGCATACCCCCGGGGATAAGTTACACCCTCACAGCCGGCGGCCCTCCACAGGGAACGGGGGGGGGGGGGGGGGGGTATCACCCAGTACCCCCCAGTTGCAGCCTCACCCCCCTCGGGGGGGGAGGAACGGCTTCTTCCAGCCCCTCCTCCCCCCCCAAAAAAAAAACCCTTCGGAGCCGGGAGGGGGAGAAAAAAAAAAGCATTAAAACAACGGGAATGCAGGTTTTTAAGGGGGGGGGGGGGGGGGGAGGCGGAGCGCGAGCGCTTCCCGCCCAACGACGCCACGCGCTGGAGGGGGCGGAAGGGGCCTTTGCTTTACTCACCATTTTTGAGCTTTTGGAGTTGCTTTACTTCTTATTATTATTATTTTTAATTTCATTCTTGCTTGGGCACACAGGAGTGTCCCCAAAAATAAAGAATTACAAAGCCCTTCTTGCAGCCGCCCAGGCCAGAACCCCCCTCACCTCAGCACCTAGGGGGGGCCGCTGAGCGCAATTAGAAACCCGAGGATTAGGAAGTAATTACAGCTGTGGGCTCTAATTACTTACTGCTGCGCTGGGAGGTGAGCTTGGAAGGGGGCAGCCACCGCCGCCGCTCTCCGTGAGGCTCTGGGAGCTTCGGCAGCTGTCTGCTCGCCCTGGTGGCCACCTGGGCTGGGTTACCTCTGCGGGGGTGACACTCCCCAGTGCTCGCAGACCCGGCAGCAATTTGGGACAGAAAGCTCATAGAATGGTTTGGGTTGGAAGGGACCTTAAAGACCATCTCCTTCCACCCCCTGCCCTGGGCAGGGCCACCTCCCGCCAGCCCAGGGTGCTCCAAGCCCCGTCCAACCCGGCCTTGGACACCTCCAGGGATGGGGCAGCCACAGCTTCACAGGGCAGCCTGCGCCAGGGGCTCACTGCTCTCAGCATAAAACATTTCTAATATCTCATCTCAATCTCCCCTCTTCCAGTGTAACACCGTTCCCCCTCGTCCCATTGCTCCCCTCCCTGACCCAGAGTCCCCCCTGGCTCTCCCGGAGCCCCTTTAGGCACTGGAAGGGGCTCTGAGGTCTCCGCGGAGCCTTCTCCTCTCCAGGCTGAACCCCCCCTCTCCCAGCCTGTCCTCCCCGCAGAGGGGCTCAGCCCTCGCAGCATCTCCGGGCCCTCCTCTGGCCCCGCTCCAACAGGTCCATGGCCACCTTCTCCAGGCTGAGAGAGTTGGGGTTCAGCCTGGAGAAGAGAAGGCTCTGGGGAGACCTCAGAGCCCCTTCCAGTACCTAAAGGGGCTCCAGGAGAGCTGGGGATGGACCTTTTACAAGGGCATGGAGTGATGGGATGAGGGGGAATGGCTTCAAACTGGAAGAGGGGAGATTTAGATGAGAGATTAGGATGAAATTTTTCACTCTTAGGATGGTGAGCCCCTGGCGCAGGTTGCCCCGAGAAGCTGTGGCTGCCCCATCCCTGGAGGTGTCCAAGGCCGGGTTGGACGGGGCTTGGAGCACCCTGGGCTGGGGGGAGGTGTCCCTGCCCAGGGCAGGGGGGTTGGAACGAGAAAATCTTCAAGGTCCCTTCCAACCCAAACCATTCTATGATTCTTGTGCTGAGGACTCCAAAGGTGGACGCAGTACTCCAGGTGGGGACTCCCCAGAGCGCAGCAGAGGGGCACAATCCCCCCCTCGCCCTGCTGGCCACGCTGCTGGGGATGCAGCCTGGGATGCGCGTGGCTTTCTGGGCTGTGAGCGCACATTGCCGGCTCATGGTGAGCTTCTCACCCACCAACACCCCCAAATCCCTTTCCTCAGGGCTGCTCTCCGGCCATTCTCTGCCCAGCCTGGATTTGTGCTTGGGATTGTCCCGTCCCACATTCAGGACCTTGCAAAAGTGGGGACATTCACTTGCCACCATCATATTTCTGCATTTTCTATCAGGGCTGGAAGGCATGGTGACACTCCTGGACTGTAGCCACCAGCTTGCCTTGGGCAAGTCACATCAGCTCCTGGTCTTGGAAGGATTTCGGCAGTGGCCATGGCCCCACAGCTGTTTCGGTGGCTCCCCTGCAAGGCAGGGCTGGGGAGAGGTTACAGGTGGTGTGGGGGATTTGTTTCTGGCAGCAGCACTGATTTAAATGCGCGTTGAATAAAACGCTCAGTGCCTGATTTCGGTGGGAATTAGATTTCTAAATAATTCGGAGACTTTCCCCGTTGTGTTTTGGTTTATTCTGCAAAATATTGTTTGCTTGCAGACTGGGGGTACTAATGTATATTAAGGCTGCTACACAAGTAAGGCTTTTCTGTGAAGCTTCAAAACACCATTAACATTTTCATGGCAATTTCTTCTTCTTCTTTTTTTTTTTTTTTTCCCCCACAAAGAATATTATTTCTTGCCTGCATTAAAGACAGCAGAATTTTTAACTTTCGGGAAAAGAGAATATTTTTCTTCCTTTTTTTTTTTTTTTTTTTCTCCTTCCCAGTAAAAACGTTTCAGCTGGAAAATTCTCATCATTGTAATACTGACCTTTGCGAAGGGCTTTAAATCCTTGAATGAAAGTAGCATATAAGTGCGAAGTTTTATTAACTGATTACCTCTGCGGCTTCGACTACATCGCCAGTCAAAATTTGATCTAGAGGACTAGGCAGGTGTACCGCGCATGTAAAAAAAACCCAAACAAACAAACAAAACAAACAACAAACCAAAAATCAGGTTTCTGACATAATTTTGGCTCGCTGGGGCATCGTCCTGCAAAACTCTCTTTCCTTTACCTTCCAAGAGACAAAATCAAGTGCAAACTGATTATTAAATGCTCTTCTCGGGTAGCTCATTTAAATCTGCCGTGCTTTGTGGAAGGAAATGAATCATTCCAATTAAAAAGCTAAGAGAAATCAGGGAGATGGGTGAAAACGTCCTTTGGGGAGGAATATTCAGCTGCCGCTGAGCAGACCTACACTGGTCTGCCGGAGAGGTTTGTGTCGGATCATGCTGGGACCCCTCGGTGTCACCCGGCTTCCAGACCTTGGCTTTGGTGGGACCACAACTGCGTCGCCCCGTGGAATTTGGGGTTCGCGCGCCTGCCCCGTGCTGTATCTATTAGCAAAGAGCAAGGCTGGAAGCTGGGAAGAGCAGATGATAAACCTCTCCTTTGCTTTTGAAAGTCAAGCGGGATGAACCAGACATCTTTCTCTTTTCTTTTTTTTTCTCCTTTTTCGTTTTTTTTTTCCCTTTTTTTTTTCTTTTTTTTTGGTATTCCACATTGACAAGTGCAATAGATATGAAACATCACAACAATGAAAGCGAATACTTTCTGCGTGCCTTTGACTCTCTTACTTCCAGGCTATTTACCAAGAAGTGCGAGAAACAAAATGTTCTGAAATGCTGCAGCAAAATGGGGGGGGGGGGGGGGGGGGGGAAGAAGAAAAAAAAAAAAGAGAGAATAATATAAAACATGTAAGCAACTTGATAAAAATGAAGCAATATTGACAGAAAATGGAGTTTTAAACAGCAGGACAACAGCAATTCAGATGGATTTCATTCTTGTGTATTACAGAGCTAAGCCAAACACCTGGAAGAGAGAGAGAGGGGAATAATCACACGTTTCCCCGGTTTATAAAATCTTTTCCTTGTCATTTAAAAATACATACGACAAGTGAAAGCTGTACATAGCCCTGCTGTAAAAAACACCGAGCCGGGACTCAGAGGCTTTCCCCGCTCTCGCTGCAGAGCTCTTCCCGTGGCCGTAGGGAGGTTCATCTCCGCCGTGCCTCAGTTTCCCCTCTCCGCAAAGCGCTGCTCGCCTTTCTCGCTTAGCTGCGAGACAAACGCTTCAGAGCATGAGCCGCCTCCTAATTGGAAAGTGCAATTATTTGGAGAACAGGATGGAGGAGGGAGCACTTCGCCCTCCAAGTAACGGGGGGCACGCACAGCCCTCGGCACACGCTGGGGGACCTCGCCGCAGGTTTGGGGTGCAGAGGTGTCATGGAGATGCCAAGGGGTGTCCTTGGAGATGGCAGGATGCAATGAAGCCAGTTGAGGTGCCTCTGAGATTTTGGGGAGATGTTTGGGACTCTGGTTTCCTCACCAGCAAGCCAGGGGCAGGACGATGATCTTCTCCAGGTGGTCTCCACCTTCCTGCGATGCTTCTTGGTGGGGGGACAAGAAAACATGGGGAGACCTTTTTGTTTGGCAACAGGTAGGCACGGCTGCTGCCGCTTTCCCGTTCAAAAATGAAGTCAGCAGCCTTCAAAAAGCCCCCACCTACACCAGCCCCTCTGCTCAGGACACGAGGGGAATTTGCAGCGCTCCGGCTCTCACGCTGCCTTGGTTTTCAACGCAACCTCGGCCAAAAAACGCCAGTCCCTTTCCACATCTCCCCACGGACCCTCTTTGAAACCAACCCAGGCAGAGGCCGGGGAAGCAGATCAGGGAGGGGAATGTCTCAGCCCTTTTTTTCTCCTTGTCTCCTTCTTTTTCTCCCGGCTGTATGGACAGCTGCCAAAAACCCTCAGCTTGTGGCACTTGATAAAGCTCTTGTACAGCAGGTCCGGGAACAATACGGGCAGAGATAGGCAGGGCCTGGAAACGGCTACGGGGGGAGAAAGGCACTGAGGTTAACAGCAAAAAATAAGGGTGCTTTGATGACATTTTGGTTTCAGGTGGGGATAGCTTGGCTTTCTTGCCAACGTGGCATCCCCTTTTCTAAGGGACCAGTCCCAAGGGAAGGCAGGAGCTGGGTGTCAAGCAGCAGGCAGGAGCAGGGGTGCAATCGGGGTCTCTGTGGTGCACCGCTGCTGCCAAGCAATGCCCCCAGGGCTGGAAGAGTACATCTGATTGATACACAGGTCCTCATCAAAGAGAATCATAGAATCATAGAACAGTTTAGGTTGGAAGGGACCTTGAAGACCATCCCGTTCCACCCCTCTGCCCTGGGCAGGGACACCCCCCACCAGCCCAGGGTGCTCCAAGCCCCGTCCAACCCGGCCTTGGACACCTCCAGGGATGGGGCAGCCACAGCTTCTCGGGGCAGCCTGTGCCAGGGGCTCACCACCCTCACAGGGAAGAATTTCTTCCTGAGATCTCATCTAAATCTCCCCTCTTTCAGTTTGAAGCCATTCCCCCTCGTCCCATTGCTCCCCTCCCTGACCCAGAGTCCTCCCCAGCTCTCCTGGAGCCCCTTTGGGCACTGGAAGGGGCTCTGAGGTCTCCGCGGAGCCTTCTCCTCTCCAGGCTGAACCCCCCCCTCTCCCAGCCTGTCCTCCCCGCAGAGGGGCTCAGCCCTCGCAGCATCTCCGGGCCCTCCTCTGGCCCCGCTCCAACAGCTCCGTGTCCTTCTGCTGTTGGGCCCCCCCGAGCTGGAGGCAGCGCTGCAGGGGGGGCTCCCCAGAGCGCAGCAGAGGGGCACAGTCCCCCCCCCTCGCCCTGCTGGCCACGCTGCTGTGGATGCAGCCCGGGATGCCACTGGCTTTCGGGGCTGCGATCGCACAGTGCCGGCTCATGTTGAACTTCTCACCCACCAACACCCCCAGGTCCTTCTCCTCAGGGCTGCTCTCCGGCCATTCTCTGCCCACCCTGGATTTTTGCCTGGGATTGCCCCGACCCAGATGTAGGACCTTGCACTTGGCCTGGTTGAACTTCATGAGGTTGGCATGGGCCCACCTCTCCAGCCTGTCCAGGTCCCTCTGGATGGCATTCCTCCCCTCCAGCGTGTCTGCCTCGCCACACAGCTTGGTGTCATTGGCAAAATTCCTGAGGGTGCACTCCATCCCACTGCCCGTGTCACTGACAAAGACAAAACAGTAAACGTTAAATCCTCCTTTCCGAATTCCTCCCATGGCCTGGCATAGCCACCCTGCTCGGTGCTCGTAGCCACGTGCCATTGCAGCTGGAGCTGCTTGCATCCCACTGGGGGACACCGCAACGAAGATGGATTAAAGTTGCAAAGGCAGCCAAACACTGTCACAGATTGGGTTCTTATTAGGCCCTCCTAACTTAATCGAGACGGGTCCCGCAACCATCCCCTGGACGCTTTGATGCAGCCTTTCATGCAGGTCTTTTCATGCTAAGTTATTTTAATGTCATGCTTTGCATTCAGCTGGTTGTCTGCTTTTATGCCAGCGGTCCCCGCGACGCAAGGTTAAAATAGCTGCGTTGAACCTGCTGCAATTTTGTGCATGGATGGGCTGGAGGCGTCTCAGCCTGTCTCTGGGCAGTGGGGGATTTATGGGGCACTGCAGAGAAGTGGAGAGTGAAGAGGGAGGGCTTCCAAACCCCGGGGTGAAGCTCCACGGGGTATTTCCTCAGGGTCAAGAGATAATTGCCACCATGTGAGTACTCCTTGATCTGAACAGGTATAGGGAGCACCAGCGAACCTTTCAGCAAATCCCTTCCTGTAAAATTTTCAGCTCCTGTTTCACTGCCCAGATGTGGCCAGATGTGCTTGGGAATCGTCTCTCTGTTGCGCTGGTGTGAGTTACAGGTGAATTGGGGCCAGATTTCACCCTTCATCACTCACCCTTAGGTGCTCAGGAGTATTCAGAGCTGGGCAGATTGTCTCAATCCACTGGAAAACTATTAAATCTCTGAATTAGGGTGTTACTCCCGTGTCTGAACATGATAAACACTGAACTGGGTTAGTGCTTGCTAAGAATTACCCTCTGATCCTGACTTTTTCCAGGTCCCATAAAACTTTCCAGCTCCAGAGGGGACCTGGGAGGGAAGGAGGGAGCTCCACAGCTCCTCCCGTGGTCTGCGAGAGAGGAGCTGGCTGTAGAAAAACGCCAAGGAAACTGTGATGAGACTGCTTGAGACAGACAGACCCTGTCCTCTTCACTGGTTACGTGGCCTTTAATATCCTTTTTGGGGCTTTTTCATCCCACAAGATCTTTATGAAACCTGGCTTGGACGTTTTTGCTCGAGAAAAAAATAAGGCATGTACAAAATCCCCTCCTCTCCCAAAATGAACAAGCTGCAAAGGGTTAAACGGAACATTTGTATAAAAACAATGAATCCCATTTTTGCTTGATTGGCACTTTAATTAGGCCCATGTCCTTTTGCTGCCACCGCAATCAGATTGGAGGAGAATGGGAAGCTTCCACACTGTTATATTTATCTCAAGATTACAAGATTTCCATATTATTATTTTTTTCAATGCAAAGGGAAAAAAAAACCAAACCACCACCTTATAAATGTGGCAAGGGAACGATATTATTTAGGGCTTGGAGAAAGTGTGGCTTCCTGATTGCAGCACAAGAATTAATCTTATTATGTTAACAAGGGATTGTTATGCTAAGAAGAATAAGGAAGAAAAGTTCTGTCTCTCAAGTCTGCCAGGAGCAAGGCAAGGACTGGGCAGGCTCGAAAACCAGCCTTGAATTTAAGAGCTCCAGCAAAAAGAAGAAAGCCAAAAGTCCTTGTGGTTTTTATAAGGCAATTTCCCTCTTTTCCTTCTCTCTTTTTTTACTGCGTGGAGGCTGTAACTCCGGCTCGCAGCTCCCAGCCACCCGGTGAATCTCCTGAGACTGGCTTCAGATAAGCGCTACTGGTAAATAATGTGCCCAGATTACAATGCCTGTACCTAAGTCGAGCTACATCCTAAAATTTAAAATGAGACGAGCAGAGAAATTGGGCTGAGCAGGGTTTTACGCCCAGATATAAAAGACAACTCCAAGCACGTGAAGGGGAGGTAAACGGGACGCTGGAGATTTCCAGTTCCTGACCTTCTTGGGAAATTATTTCTTTGTTGGAAATAAGGGTCATTTAATCTGCTGAAACATAGGAAAAAAAATTACTGAAAAAAAAAAAAAAAAAGATTGTTCTTCACTGGTTTCGGTGCTTTCAGGTGTAAAAAGGGAAACCTGTGGGTATCCCTGCAGCTCCCTCCCCTTCTTCTCCCATGCCATGAATCCCCCAAATCTGCAGTATAGGGGAAAAAAACCCAATCGCCAACGTCTAGTCAAACCCTTCCTCCCACCTCCCCGAGCTGGTTGCTGTTAGAGGGGGATGAGCAAGAGAGCCGTGAGTCAATATTCAGCCCCATCTTTGCTTTTTTCTTTTTTTTTTTTTTTCTTTTTCTTTCCCCAGAAAGCTTTCAAAACCCGTGACGAGCCTGAGCGTCGGCTGAAAGCAAAAGTTGGCTGCAAAATTTCAGCCTGTCCCTGGGATTTGCTCAAGTCGAGGAAAAGGCGTTTGTTTTGCAGTGGAATAGTTTATTCTTCGAGCAAAGATAGAAATGATGCCATTTGATTGAGGTGGCTAATTACACGGCTTGAAGAGTAAATTACAGCTATCAAATATCCCAGTGAATATTCACTTACAAATAGAGCGAGAGGAAAATGAAATTTTTTGGGTTTGCTGGCAATTTTGAAATAAAAACATTGTCTCTGATGGGGAATGTTAACCAATCCTTTTAAAATTCCTCTGCAACTGCTAAATTCAAATGATATTTTCTTGCAGACCAACCAAGCAGTTCACTCCAATAGCCTTAAGCTAATTTTTTTTTTTTTTTGAGATTTTGTGTTTCCTTGTGACTTTTGGAACCATTTGCCCTCACTTTAATGTCTTTTTTATTTTTTGTAATGAAAAACATTAATGGCAAGTTTAGAAACAGTTCAAGCTGCCTAAATGGAGTAAATAACTTTGTCATAAAAATTATATTGCTTGCCAGCAAAAGATTCATTGGAAAAAAAAAAAACCAAAACAACCCCAAACCATCCATCTCCTTAATTAGTAAATACAAAAAAATCTGAATTTCATTCCCGCAAGCTGAAAAGATTTATAAACAATGAATAAATTGAAGGTGACTGTGGAGAAGAGCATCAAACGCCTGGATTGAAGCTGATGGCTGAGCCGTTCCATCTCGCCCGCGTCCCTGGGTGAGAGGGCCATTTCGACGCTCTGCTGATGCAAAGGCCTTGCAGAAGGTGCTGTGGCTCGGTTCGCTGGGGCCACATGCAAAACGAACCCTTTATTTTACCTGCAGCCACGATAACTTGTATTTTCTCTTAAATATCAAGCTTTTGGGGCCGGGTTGCAAAGCTCTGCTTCCCCACAAAGTCACCTCTGCCGGTGGTTTTGGGCTGTGGAACCATAAGCCGAAACATCCCATGCCTCAGTTTCCCTCAGAACACATCGGGCGCTTCGCTGAGAGATTTAGTTAATATTTTCCAGGTCCTTTAGCTGCAAAAACCCTGCAGCAATCACTCAAATCCTGCTCCGAGGATCACCCCCTTTGCCTCCCCGCTGTGCCTTCAGCCTCCTTCCCCAGGCAATGAAAGGTAAGCGGCGCTCTGTATGTCTCTGCGTGCCTGTAAATTCCTGGGGCCTATTAGGATGAAAAAAAAAAAAAATGTCAATTTTCTTGTCTTTTCCTCTTCTCCGGCCCTTAGGAACAAACCCAAAGCCCACAGCAATGCCTCCCCTTCCCAGCCATCTCGTTAGCAGCATCCTTGCACATCCCAAGGCACGCTGGCGGCGAGGGCGACGCAACACTTCTGGGGCACTTTGGCACCTCTTAATTTGTCCCGTGCCACCCCTTTGCCCCGGGAGAGGAGATGTTTTGTTATGTGCAAGAGTGCGATGCACTGGGGGACTTGTTATCCCCTCCCCAGCGGCCGGCGGTCACTCCTGGGGGGACGATGCGGGCTGGGGGGTGAACGCGTGGGGTTTGTAGCCCCAAGGAGCCCGGGTGCCTTTGGGGTCTCCATGGGAGGAGAAGGAACAAGACAACAAAACACCGAGCTGCGTGCAGAATGAATCACATCAAGCCGTGATCATTGGACGGCAGCAGCGTGGGTCGGCGCGGCATGGCTGCAGCAGCTCCTGCTGAAAGGCACCCCTTGGAAACTGGGTGAAGGCAAACACCTCGTAGAAGATGCTGTTGCTTCACTTGCTGGGGCCAAATGCAAAATGAACCCTCTGTTTTACCTGTAGCTACAATAACTTCTGTTTCCTATCATAGAATCATAGAATGGTTTGGGTTGGAAGGGACCTTAAAGACCATCTCGTTCCACCCCCTGCCCTGGGCAGGGACCCCTCCCACCAGCCCAGGGTGCTCCCAGCCCCGTCCAACCCGGCCTTGAACACCTCCAGGGATGGGGCAGCCACAGCTTCTCGGGGCAGCCTGCGCCAGGGCCTCACCACCCTCAGTCAAGAACTTCTTCCTCATATCTCATCTAAATCTCCCTTCTTCCAGTTTGAAGCCATTCCCCCTCGTCCCATCGCTCCCCTCCCTGACCCAGAGTCCCCCCCAGCTCTCCTGGAGCCCCTTTGGGCACTGGAAGGGGCTCTGAGGTCTCCCCGGAGCCTTCTCCTCTCCAGGCTGAACCCCCCCTCTCCCCGCCTGTCCTCCCCGCAGAGGGGCTCAGCCCTCGCAGCATCTCCGGGCCCTCCTCTGGCCCCGCTCCAACAGCTCCGTGTCCTTCTGCTGTTGGGCCCCCCCGAGCTGGAGGCAGCGCTGCAGGGGGGGCTCCCCAGAGCGCAGCAGAGGGGCACAGTCCCCCCTCGCCCGCTGGCCACGCTGCTGGGGATGCAGCCCGGGATGTGTGTGGCTTTCTGGGCTGCGATCGCGCATTGCCGGCTCATGGTGAGCTTCTCATCCACCAACACCCCCAAGTTCTCTTAAATATCAAGCTTTTGTGTCCATAATTTTGGTCCATGTTCTGGCCCTGAGCATCCCAAAACACGGCCCTGGGCATCAGCACGTCCCAGACCCAGCGGCTCCTCTGCCACGTCCCACCCTGCTGCACCCACACAGGGAACTGAATGGGAAGGGGAAAATGCTGAGTACACTCCGTGCCCGAAACAGCCACTGGCTGCACTTCCAGCACGTGTTCATGGAGTTAGACGGGCTTCGTCATGCCTGGTGTGTCCCAGGGGGGGGGAAATTTTTCCCTGATGCATGATAGATTTTGTCCTAGCATGGGTCATAGAAAGCCCAACATTGATGGGTTTCATCTAATTTCAATTATAGTCATTAAAACTTTTGCTCACACGAGCTGAGCCTTTCCAAAAGCCGTCGAATGACAGCCCATTAGAGAGCGGTTATTTATAGCGGGGCATGTTAATTTTACAGGATCACAGACCAGTGATTCAGTGCCTGGCGTTGCTGAAAGGAATCACTCACAGGAATGAGTGTGAGCTGACATAAAAGTACCTAAATCCACAACCTCCTGCCAGCAGAAGCTCCCGAGTGGGATGAAATGCTGCGGCAGCAGTGTGGGGATGGGTAAACCTGAGATGCTGGGGTGGTCCATAGGTTGGGGACCAGTACGTGGGATGCTGAAGGATCAAATCACCTCTTTTAGCCCTAGTTCTCGGCGCAACCTGATGGATGGATGCAGGGAGGGGGCTGAGGAGATCCAGGCAAATGGGTGACTTGAGATCCAGGGAGAGCGCACGCAGCGCTTGTTGATGCTAAACGGAAGGGGGGCTCCTTGCCCGTGGTACCCCCAAGTTTTTCCAGCCCTGGTTCGGGAACCACAGGGTGCCCACGCTCTGAAACAGCCGCCTTCCTCGCTTGCTCTCTGCTTCACGGCGTTTTTATGAACCACCGGGATGCCCGGCTCTGCAAAAGGGCTTTGCTCAGCCTTTATCTCCCCCAGCAAAGTGCTTGGAGAGAGACACTTTGTGTGAAAGATGCTGGAGATGAGGGAGGAGGAGGAAAATACAAAAAAAAAAAAAAGTAAAAATAAATCCTCCTGTGTTGTATTGAATCCCCTTGAATTTTAAAGGGCTCTGAGCTTGAAGCTTTCTGGGTGGAAGAATAGGAGGAGTGGGGAGAGGGAGAAAGGGATGCAGGACAAAAGGAGCGTTTCACAGATGTGGTGAAGGACAGGCACGGATCGCTCCGGCCCTGGGTAGGGCCTGATCCAGACCCTGTTGATGCTGGGGGACATTTCCCGCAGGCTTTGATCAGAGCCCTGCTGAGGACAGCCAGGCCACGGCTGCCCCCGAGGTCCTCTCTCCTTGTACCAGGTCCACGGTCATCCCCAAAAGTGGTGCTCGGTGCAGGGGGGGGTGCGGGACAGGGAGGGACCCTGAGGAGGGCAGGGGCAGGATGGGGGGCTGGTGAGGGGATGCCAAGGACGTGGACACGGACAGATGGACTTAATGGGCCACCAGCTATCCACTGCTCTGCTCCCCATGCCCTGGTGTGCACCAGCACCGGGAGCATTGAGGGGGGAACCATGTCCCTGTGTGGGTTCCCCAAACCAGCATCACTCATCCCCACCCCACCCCGGGGCTTGCTGTGAGAGATCATAGGCAAGTTGTGGAGGTTTTGGCCCAAAATCCACCGGGAGAAGGAATAGCATCCCACCCCCCAGACCCCATTAGGAAAGGGGGATTTCCGACCAGGGGAATCCTCTTTGGTGGTCTGGGCTGGCAGCAGCTCCCCACCCGGAGGCAGCGCGGCTCCTCCTGCGCCCGCAGCGGGCCGCGCTGAGCCACGCACGCAGCTTGTCAGCAGCACAGAGGCAAGCCGGAGCCCAGGCTAAGGGGGATGAAACTGTTTTCCAGGAATAAATGTAACAAAGAGACCATAATTGCCCGTCAGTGTGAACCCTGGGGTCCTCCAGGCCCATGTCCCCCAGTCACCCGTAGCATCTCCACTTGCAGACAGCTCTTGCCACCCGCGTTTTCTTGCCGACGTCCCCCATCTGACTGCGGGTGACGTTGACCTCTGGCGGAATTTGGCACCAACCCCCTTAGACCTGACCTACTGCTCCCCTTCTCCTGCCCAGCCGGGGCACCTCACCTCTGCCCGCCTGCCTGTCTACCCAGCTGCCTAATTACGAGTCCCCCTGGGCATGGGTCTCCCTTTTTCTAGACGTTTCTATAGCACCTCCGGCAGCCCTGACCTTGGTTGAGCCGTCTAGGCAATATAAAATAATATGATAATCACAGCGATGATAGCAATAATCATAATAATAAGCCACGTTCTGGCTAGGGCACCTGTCACCTAGGCATGCGAGTGCCCGTGACAACCAGCTATTACGTACCTAGGTTAAGTGTAGTGGTGCCACGGCTGGGCGTTTTTAGGAGAACAGGGGAAATAGGAAAACAAATCCCGACTCTCTGACAGCATCGCTCATGTCTGGGGGTCAGCCCAGCTCCCCGAACGGTCCCACGGGCCTGAATACCTATGGATCAGTGGGTATTTTCAGGTGGGTAAGTGTCTGCGGACATCTCCGGGATGCTTGTGCAAATGTTCCCGCGTCCTGCTGCTCGCGCGAGGTTTCACTGCAGAGCGGGCAACAGTGAGGGGGGATCGGGGCGATTCGCTCCAGCGAAGTTTTAACAAGGCAGGGGTTTTAACTGCGAGCACGAATAACCATGAAACCAACATGGTGGTGGGTTCTCTGTTGGGTTGTACGTCCATCTGGACCGATTTCCCCACTGGGTCTCAGCTGGTCCCTCTAAAGCGGGGAGAGTTGGATGTCCCTGCTGGAGAAACGATGCTCGGAGGGCAGGAGAAAACCAGCCGGACACATGATGCTCACGGGGCTTTTACACCACGGGGCTTTTACGGGGGTGGTTCTTCAAGTACTTTTGCAGAAGGGGAGTTTTCCTGGGCGGGGATGGAGAGAGATGAGGGAAGGAGCCCAAGTCAGATCACTTCTGTTATTCAGGTGCACAAAACCGCCTCCCGGGATTTCCCGATGCAGCGTGCTAGCTTTTAACGATCGTTAAGCACCAAAACTTCTGCAACTCCTCCTAGGCTGCTACCCGCATCTCTAAACATCTAAATACCTTCGAGAAGCCTGGCCCTTGGCCCACGGTACTGCACGGAGCATTTCCCCTGGGATAACACCAGCAGAAAGACCAGGTTTCCCCTGAAACCCCCAGCTCCCCCCCCACCTCCCAGCCCACCCGCCGTCTTCCCTCTTGTTCTTGTAACAGCCTCGCCACATTAAGCCGCCAGAATAACTCCATTGCACGGGCCACTTCACCTCTTCCCCTCTACCTGCAACGAAACCCATCTCCCGCTATTCCCTTTGATGACTTCTCTTCAGCTGCTGCAGAGGAGAAATGCTCGTATCAGCAAACAGATGGCGGCTGAGGCATGTAGCATAAAATATATTTATCAAGGCAAACAGCTGTAGCCCATTTCATTCCGAAGATTTCTATTAAAAGTTCTCTGGAGCTACAAGCTGCTCTGGCTCTGCAGCCGGAATAAAGCCGAAGGGACAAATGGCTTTTTTTCAGAGCGTTTCTTTCCCCTTCCTTAGCTCTTTTCTTCACTGCCTGAAGAAAGCCTGACCCAGCTCTGCTTGCTTTGATGGGGCTGGCTACCAAACTGGGGTTATCGCTGATTAATGTGCATTTTTGGGGAACTCCATCGCCCCCATCCGTATGCTCAGGGCTGTACAAATTACCCCAGAGGGTCCCAGGAGCTACAAGACTCGGGACAACACCGCAACATCACAACGTCAGACCTGCAGGTTGGATGACCTTCGCTTCCAGGGACATCTCTGCTCAAGTCTGGATCACGCCCGGCCCCCGAGGCCAGGGTGGATGGCTTCCCAATGCTCTTTGGCAAGGTCTAGTTTGCTGTCGTCTTTGTTTTCATCCTGAAGAGACTTTACTGCCGCATTTACAATGTATGAGAAGGGCCAAGTTTGGAGGAAATGCAAAGTTTTGCTCAAGTGTAAATGAATTTTTTCTTTTTGGCAGACGTTCCTTTTTCACAGTGTCGGAAAATTCCCGGCTTTTGCTGTGAATCCAATTGAAACATTGACAAATATCACGAAATCCTCCATGCAAATGGGAATTTCCATATTTTGTGTTAAATACACTCTCTAAACGCTCAGCTGATGCAGTGACTCATGTATAACCCACTCCAGCACGTCCCCAGTTGAGCAAAGATTAAAAAATCATGGAATGGTTTGGGTTGGAAGGGACCTTGAAAATCATCGAGTTCCACCCCCTGCCCTGGGCAGGGACCCCTCCCACCAGCCCAGGGTGCTCCATGCCCCGTCCAACCTGGCCTTGAACACCTCCAGGGATGGGGCAGCCACAGCTTCTCGGGGCAACCTGGGCCAGGGGCTCACCACCCTCACAGCAAAGAATTTCTTCCTCACATCTCATCTAAATCTCCCCTCTTTCAGTTTAAAACCATTAGGTGTCCCCAAAGGGTCACTCCCATCTTTTGGAGTCACCTGCCGCCAAAGCCTTGATGGTCTGGAGAAGCCCAGGTGGACAGTGTGTCTTGGAGAGGAGATGGGCTGAATGCTGAATGATCTAGAAAGGTAAAACCGTGGAGCTGCCTCTGCTTAATCCATATGGATGCAATCTCTCTCTACGTCACCCGCTGCTGTCCCAGATTCCCCCTTTCCTCCACATCTGTCTGCATTTCCCTGCAAAATATCATCTTGGGCTCCTCACCTGGGCTTGGCGAGGAGCTGCAGCTGGAAAGGCACACTGCATCCCTCTTCCATCCAGCGGCGGCCAGCAGCATTTCAGCTTTTCCAAAATGATCCTAGCAAGCCCAAACCATAAACAACTTTTTTCTCCTCTTTCTTTTAAATAAATTTTAAAAAAAAGTCCTTTTCTTCTTGCTTTTCTTTTTTTATTTGTATAAAACATTCCTGGCAGCCCCTCCTTTTTAACTGCCTGCTGCTTCCCCAGCCAACAGTGATGCATTTCATCCCGAATTCAGCTTTCTATTTTCAGTCGAGCGAGCAGTGGGATGAGAAGTTTGCCCTAAAAATGTGCTCAGAGGAGTTGGGATGCCATATGTGCGTGGAGATATTAAGAGCTTGTCGCCAGCCCCCTGAATAGGGAAACTACGCTGGCAGGAACTGCGGGCGTTAGCCGGGGACCAGGGACTTGGCTGGCTCGTGGAAAACATGAGATGGAAGAGGGTCAACAGTAGGGTGGTGAGGAGGCTACGGCTTGTGAATGAGACCCAAGAGATGTGGGGTTTCATTCCAGCTCGGCTGCTGGATATAACATCTCCCCTCTCCGTGCCTCAGTTTCCCCAGCGCTTTGCTTTGCTCTGCTGTGTAATTTCATGTTGGGAAATACAACAGGGGAAAAGGCATATGGGGCATAAGGGTATGGCCAAAATACCGTCAGCGTGCCTATTTGCTCTGAGGATGGAAAATAAACCCCAATCCGTGCACCGGGTGATGCACCTCGTCTCCCTGATCCTGGTCCATGAAGGGCAGCAGCGAGGAAAAGCTACCGGAGGCACTTATCCACCTCCAGAGGAGTCTAAATGACTCCTTGATTATCTCATTACTTCTGCAGTAAACAGCTCAGCTCCTTGAAGGATGCACCCTGCCACGGTGCCGCGCGTGCGCCCGCGCCCGGGGGACACTGGGGCTCCGCTGACGGTTGATGAGATGCTGGTTGTTGTCACTCTTGGAGGATGCTCTTGGCACCGGGATGGGACGTCAGACCTTCCGCCTCTGTCCTGAGCAGAACTGTGGTGGGGAGGCAAAGGGAAAGGGAACGATGCACCTTTTTTTGGTGCGTATTTCTCTCTTGGGATTCATTGTCACAACCCAATTCATCATTGCAACACAATAATAAGCAATTATGGCAACCCTGCAATGTTACTGAACCCAATCAATGTTATTTTTGCAAACCAATAACTGTTATTTTCTGTTGCTTTATTATTGCAACCCAAAAAAATGCCCAGCGATTGCAACCCTGCAATTGCTTTTGCAGGCTGCAAGAGCTTGGCTGCCGGCAAGCGGTGCTAATGTTGGAATAATTCATGCCTGTGCACTGGGCGACCAGTTGGCTTTGCAAACCGGTTGGAAGCAACCGTGTAAATAATTACGTCAAAAGATTTTGGGGCTAGCTGAATGGATTCGGAGGACCGGGTGCGCTGAATATTTGGCCTTTTTGCTTCAGGCATCGCAGAGCTTTTCTGGTTTACAAAGCCCCAGGGAGGATGGTCCGCGCTGTCTCCTGGATTTCGGCATTGGGATGTGCACGTGGCGGGGGGAGAAGGGAACCGCATCTCACCGCCGAAGGAGAGACATGAAGGGAGAGGGAGAGAAGAGAGATCAAAACAGTGAAGCAGCAGCAGGAGGCAAGAAGAAGAAAGGCAAGGGGAGAACAAGACCACTCCCAAAATATCCCTCCCGTTTGCCGCACCGAAGACCAAAAACTCGCACTTGGAAGGCTTTTTTGGGAGGGGAAGAGGCTGCAAGCTTTGCTCGAAGCGCTGCCTTGGGGTCCCTGGGGAGCCCTCCCCTCAGCTGAGCCGGGCGAAGCGGCTCCTGCCGCACACCCCGCGCGGTCCCTATGGGGCTCTGTTTGATCAGAAACGCTCCAAATTCCTCCCGAGATGGAGTTTGGGGAGGTAAAGCCCCACCTTTTCTCATTTTTGTCTTTTTTTTTTTCCCTTTCTGGCTGGTCAGGGTTAAACAGCAAACCCATTTCTAGGGCTGGGGGAACTGGTTTTCTGGGTTAGGACCCTGCTGAGCTTATTACCAACGGGCTGGGAGTACGGGGGTGGGAAGGGGAGTGATAAATCCCAAATTTGCTAAGTGACACCCATGTATTGGCCACTTAGAAAAATGGCGTTCATTTCTTTGGTGAGGCAACGGGCACTGGAAGCCCCTAATGTGGAGGGATGATGGCTATTTGGGAGCATCTCTTGTGCTCGCTGGTGTTGAGTCGCCTGGATGAAGACCGAGGTTGGGACATTGGTCATGTCTCACTGCTCCCCGCTGCTGCTGTGCTGTGGTTTGGGTACCTCGGGGTAAAATAAAGGTATAATCCAGCACTGCACAGCGATTTCCCAACCTTTTTCTCCACTTGCTGCTTTGCACACCTTTCTTCCACCCAGCACGGGCAACCTGCAGCTGCCAGCCTGCCCCGTCCTCCCCCCGCCGCCCCGATGATTCAAATGACACCTGGATAATTAGGACGCTTTGTAGGTAATTGAAGTTGGAAGTCATTGGGCAGAAATAGCAACCCACCTGCCACCCCTGCCCCGTGACATTGCCACCCCCAAGTTGCCCTAAAAGGGGGCTCTGAGCATCCCAAGGTTGCCAGCAAACATGCAGCAGAAATAAAGAGATATTAATATAACAGAGCCCAGGAATTGGGAATACGATGAAAGACAACACTTCCGGGCTTGGAAGAGGAGAAAAATAAAAAATAAAAACAAAAATGCAAGTTTCCTCTCCAGAAGAAAGCCGACAGACACCATCTTCTGAGGTTGTTAAAATAAGAGCCGTTGTTGTATCGTCCTGCTGGACCGACAGCGGACTTTAATTTGGCCACAACATTTAAATCCTCTTTTATTACTGGGGGGAAAACCCTCGTTTGGCACCCGGCAATTACGTACTGTCTCATAGCCGTCCCTTCTGAAGAGGGCAGGAGGGGTCAGTCATTTCCCAGGGCAGAGGGGAGCGATGATTCTATACGGACTGGCAGGTTTTATAAGTGCTCGCCGCGCTCGTGAGATCCGATGGGAACATCAGCCCGGCTCTCCCAGCCCTTGGCCGGAGACCCTCCCCGAGGGGCTGCTTTTGGGACCCCGGTGCTTTGGGTTTGATTAAAGCCTCCCAAAAGGCACCTAGTTTTCATCCACAGACACCAAGAGGTGGAGCGTTTCCTATTTTGCTTGATAATTGATTCCCAGGGTTAATCATCCTCCCTGTTCAAAATGAGTGCCTAATGCTGATGTGAATTTGCCTGGCACTAACGTCCTGCAGCGGCACTTTGCTTGCCTTTCCCTGCCCGGTGTTTTCTCCCTCTGAAGCTGCTTATATGTCATTACAGCTCCCTTTTTTTCTGGCTCCATGAGCGATTTCCCTCCAACATCTGCAATTTTGCAAGGCTCTTCTTCGTCCTCCCGGATTCCCATCACGGGACCGGTCAGAGCTGCATCGCACCTTAGGATATATCTCAAAGCACCTAAATAATATGCCCAAACCCCAGGGCCTTTCTGCAGGATTATTTTTCCACTCCAAGGTGGAAAAATCCTTTCCAGTTGCCTGTGCAAAATAAACACAAGTTGCCGCTCCTTCCTTCCTCAAGCAGCTGGTCGGGGCTGATCTCCCTCGGATGCTTTGGGATGCAGCCCTGTCACTGCCACCTCCCTCCCTCGCTCGTCTTTGCTTCCCGTGACACGCTGACGGACCCGGTGCATGAAGAGATTAGCCCGGTGTTGAGCCAGTGTCCGCGCCTCGGAGGAGCAGCGCTTTCCTTTTATCTCTGGGAAGCAGGCGCGTTGGACGTGAGCCCTGCAGGGATTTATCGGGGTGCCCTGGATCTGCCTCTTCCCCTCGCACCGGCTCCTTTGCACCCAGGGAGCACCAGACCCAGCGAAAGGGGTGTAAAGGAGGGGTGTAAAGGGCATTTTTGTTTCGCAAAGGGCAATCCCATGGCAATTTTGCAGTGAAATGTCCTGGGGATGACACCAGGCACGTCATCTGCTTTGCCCTCTCCTGGGCGCTGCTTTGGAAATCCTCAGGGATGCTTTGCCTTTTCAGAAAGGGGGCGATTGCAAAGGAGCTGGGGACTTGAAAACGCAAATGGTCCCGATGAGAAGTTGGCCTGGAAAGTGTTGCACAAGGCTGCTGAACCTTGGTATGGTGAAAAGAAGATGGTTAAGACCCCTAAATACTCACAGGGGTGTTTTGACTCTTCCTTTGCCTCCCTGGCTGCCAGGGATGCATGGTACAAGTATGGTATATATAACAATACCATACATAGAATCACAGAATGGTCTAGGTTGGAAGGGACCTTGAAGATCACCTCGTTCCACCCCCCTGCCCTGGGCAGGGACACCTCCCACCAGCCCAGGGTGCTCCAAGCCCCGTCCAACCCGGCCTTGAACACCTCCAGGGATGGGGCAGCCACAGCGTCTCTGGGCAGCTTGTTCCAGTGTGTCACCACCCTCACAATAAAGAGGTTCTTCCTCATATGTCATCTCAATCTCCCCTCTTTCAGTGTAAAACCGTTCCCCCTCGTCCCATCGCTCCCCTCCCTGACCCAGAGTCCCCCCCCAGCTCTCCTGGAGCCCCTTTAGGCACTGGAAGGGGCTCTGAGGTCTCCGTGGAGCCTTCTCCTCTCCAGGCTGAACCCCCCCTCTCCCAGCCTGTCCTCCCCGCAGAGGGGCTCAGCCCTCGCAGCATCTCCGGGCCCTCCTCTGGCCCCGCTCCAACAGCTCCGTGTCCTTCTGCTGTTGGGCCCCCCCCTGAGCTGGAGGCAGCGCTGCAGGGGGGGCTCCCCAGAGCGCAGCAATCACCTCAAACCGCCTTGACCTGATGGATGAACCTGCAGGTCATTCGCAGCATCCAATTTCTTATCCTGTGCTCTGGGACATGAGATGCCTTTTTGATGACTTCTCCCTGCTTTTTTGGTGTTCCCAGCGCCTGCAGGCGCTGGGGATCTTCTCCCTCTCTTTGCTATCGCATCAGGATGAACCAAGGAAGCCTGGGCCCTTTTTATGGGCTTTTGCCATGTTTGCAGGCAGGTGCGGAGAGCAAAGCAGCTGGGGCGTTTGGGAATGTGTCCAGGGGAGCCGGGTTATCCCCATTTTAAAGACAGGAAACCTGAAAATGGCAGGGATTAGAACAGTGCAAAGCTTGTATTTGTAGATGCTTGACTGCATCTCGAGCCCTGCTTTCCAGCAAGAACAGGCTGCTCTGAGCACTCAGTAAATCAGGGCCCTGTAAATGCTCTCGGAGAAGCACTTAAAAATCGCTTGGTGCTTTTAAAGATCATGTCCTGGGCTGTGTGTCTGCAACCACCCCGAAATGATGCGGCGTTGGCCAACATCCCATGCAACGACCATCTCTTAATCTGACACGGGAACCTGGTCCTTCCCCAAGAGATCCCCATGCTCTTCACAAAGCAGAGCAGAACAATTAACTCCGGTTTGCAAATGGGGAAACCGAGGCACGACGTGCATTAGCCCTGAATTCACATCACTCCGCCTCATTTCCCTCTGGGTTGGGCTGGGGTCGGAGATGCAGCCCAAGGGGAGGGCTGGCTCCAGGTACTTGCAGGTGTTGAGCCACGACTCTGCTTGGCGAGGCTGTAATTTGCCAGTCCTGTGGCTAATGCTGAGAACAGACATGTATTTTCTGGCTGCTTTGGGGGTCTTTGGGGAAAAAACGATTTTTTCCTTAAGTTTCCCATGAGCATCCCTCCTTCCCAGGGAGGATGGAGCAGCACAGGGTCTCCAGACGTTCATCCTGCGCATGAATATCAGTACCTGCTTCCCATTTTTATTTCATTCCCTGCCGCTTCCTTCCCCATCTCCACGCTAAGGAGAAGCTCCCACCTCCTTGGCAGGGAAAGAAGAGGCTGAAGGTTTGCAGGGTGCAACACAGGTACAGTATTTCACAGCCGGTTGCTTCGTAATGGGATTTTTTATTGAAAGTTGCTTTCCCGGATCCGGCTCTGATTAGCAGATGCAAATCCTGCCCTGCATGCTGATGGATGCGCTCTGCTCCCGGAGCAAAGCCGCTGGCACCCCACGGAGGGTTTCTCAACAACACGCATCGAGCGATTCAGCGCCCACTGGGACACCTCGACCCTGTGCTCTGTGCGGCCCCACGGCTCATCCAACCCATCGGTCCCACAAAACTCCTCTTCAGAGAGGTCAGGATGCGGCCCCGGGTGCTTAGGCGGAGGATGAGGGACTGGCAGGTTGAATTAATGCTGGGAGAGCAGATGCACACTTAAACAAACCATCCGCTCGCAAGAAGAAAACAATGACTTAGTACTTTCTAATTACCATCCCAAAGTCAAGCAATTACTCCTCATTCGCACGTGATTACTAAGAATAGCTTAAAATGAATAAACATTTTTTAAAAAAGCTACTTAGTAAGTTTTCATTAGCCAACAAAGTGAGTAAGATATTTATACTCCGGCACAGCCCCCATAAATAAAGACAAGACATTACTCAGTAAATGAGTGAATTAGTATTGTGCTTAATTGCTAGAAATTATTATCAGGTTACTACAATTACTATAAATTACCAGCAGGATCAACCCTTTTTATTATTTTTCCAAAAAAAAAGAGAAATCTTATTGATATGCATGATGCAGTTATAAATAATTTGGGGGGCAAGGGGCTGTTCCTCAGTGGAATTAATATATGAGGCAAGGAGAGGAGAAGAGAAAGGCTAAATCACACAGGGCAGCTCGTGCATTATTTCTGATGCCACGGCCGTTGGCTGGGCGCAGCAGCCAGCGCACGCCGGCTGAGGGGATACATGTGGGGCAGGACTCCAAGGGTTTTGGGTGGGAATTTGGCATGGATGGAAGGGATGGAAGTGCAAAAATGCCTGAAAGCACTGCAGCGGCACCGAGGACTCAAGATTTCGGCCTCCTGCATTCCCTTGCACACACTCTTTGTCACCCAAACACCCACAGGGACAGAAGACCATGGACTTTGTGGGTGTCACCTCCAGCAATGCTGACCCTGGGCGGCATCTGATCCCACGAGCTTGCGCACTCCCGCGCTTTGCTTCTAATTACCATCCCCGTCATTTTATCACTGCTTTCATTACCTGTGGGTCCAAATTGAATTCTCCCTCTGTTACCTGCCCTTCAGCATCGTTTTCTGCAAGGTGGGCTTCCATAGCAAGGGAAAATGGGTTGGGATATAGGGGAAAATCACAGAATCACAGAATGGCAGAGGTTGGAAGGGACCACTGGAGATCATCTGGTCCAACCCCTCTGCCAGAGCAGGGACACCTACAGCAGGTTGGACAGGATCACAACCAGGCGGCTTTGGAATGGCTCCAGAGAAGGAGACTCCACAGCCTCTCTGGGCAGCTGTGCCACTGCTCTGCCACCCGCACAGGAAAGAAGTTCCTCCTCATGTTGAGATGGAATTTCCCGTGTTCCAGTTTGTGCCCGTTGCCCCTTGTCCTGTCGCTGGGCACCACTGGAAAGAGTTTGGCCCCATCCTCTTGCCACCCGCCCTTTAGATATTGATCAGCATTGATGAGATCCCCTCTCAGCCTTCTCCTCTCCAGGCTGAACAGCCCCAGGGCTCTCAGCCGTTCCTCATAAGAGAGATGCTCCAGGCCCTTGATCATCTTCGTAGCCATCCGCTGGACCCTCTCCAGCAGTTCCCTGTCCTTCCTGACCCGGGGAGCCCAGAACTGCACACAGTGCTCCGGCTGCGGCCTCCCCAGGGCAGAGCAGAGGGGGAGGATGCCCTCCCTCGCCCCGCTGGCCACACTCTGCTGGGTGCACCCCAGGGTGCCATTGGCCTTCTTGGCCACCAGGGCACATTGCTGGCTCATGGTCACCCTGTTGGCCCCCAGGACTCCCAGGTCCCTTTCCACACAGCTGCTCTCCAGGAGGTCAGCCCCCAACCTGTGCCAGTGCAGGGGGTTATTCCTCCCTGGGCGCAGGACCCTACACTTGCCCTTGCTGAACTTCATTAGGTTCCTCACCGCCCAACTCTCCAGCCTGTCCAGGTCTCACCGTGTGGCAGCACAGCCTTCTGGCGTGTCACCCACTCCTCCCAGCTTTGTGTCATCAGCACTCAGTCCCCTCATCCAGGTCATTGATGAATATCAATGGCAAAAACCAGTGCTGGGGCTTGGAGGCTCTGCAGGGTGGCCGTGCTGCTGGTGTTGGTTCATCTGCATCGCTGGGGTTTAGGGAGATGCAGGCAGGCTGGGGAAGATGTTGCAGGAGCTGTGGAGCTGCCTGCAGACAGACCTGAGACCCAAAGACAAGTCTGTGCACCTAAAACCCGTCTGCTTTTTCCAGCTAGATCAGTCGGTCTAATAAAAGATTTTATCTGTCCCTATAAAGCCTCTCCTCTCCCAGCCTGAGACCCAGCCCAGCCGCGGCTTTCCCAGAGCAGACAGGGCCGGGTATTTCACTTTGGGCAATGCTTCTACAAAATTGGGTGCTATAAATCCTTCTCGTTTCCCCTCGTGTGAAACGGGGGATAATGAGCAGGATGTGTGAAGTCTTGATCAGCTGCTGCTGGTGCCGCACACCAGTGTTTTCAGATGAAAAGCGATGAGGGGGAGAAAAAAAAAAAAAAAAAGTGGTTATTAGAGCAGAAGCGCATTAGAAAAAAAAAAAGTCTGCATTTCCATTGCGCCCCTGGAGCTCGACATCGCTGCAAGCCGTGGTATTTCCATCATTGCTCTGCTTCTTATTAGATGTTTTGATTTCAGATACCCCACCTACCAGCAGCTCACATCCCAGGGTGCTAATCTGGGGCTGGGTGGAGGTGTGGACCACTCGCCCGATGACACTAATTCGGGTCTCGGGGGCATCTCGCCCAGTGCAAGTTGAAGCGGTGTCTGCGGGCCGGTATTGGGAGCCCACAGCTTTATCCAACTCTGCTGTCAGCTCCCTGTAACTGAGGAAAAAACACTTTTGCATTGGATCAGAGACACCCTGCAGGTGTTTATGGGTTTATACTAATAAGGAGAAGAGAGAGCAATGCTGCAAAGGTTGGGGGGGAGAATATGGACGCAGGTTTTTAGTCTTTCGGGCAGCCAGAAACAGACAGATCATTTAAAAACGTCTGTAGATGTGTCGGGTCGGGGCGATGCAGCTCGATATGGACCCTCCAGCCGCCTCGAAGGGTGGGCATGGGGCTGGGAAAGTCTTCAGAAATCAGGTCTGAGCAGCCAAAGTTGACAGTTTGCTCTTGGAAATAATAAGGGAGATTTAAAAGCGAAAAGAAAGGCAGAAATAGCCAGTGATGTGGCTTCTGCCCTTTGCAAGTGCGGAGGCTTTGCGGCACCTCAGTGCCAACTTTGCACATTCGTCCTTGCCATGGTGTGATGCAGAAACTTATTGCCATTACAGAAAGGGATCTACGCCGCCTCCTCCTCCATGTGCTTCTCCCTCCTTCCTCCCTGCCCTCGTCCTTCGCCTTTCTGTAAAAACACAGGACACGGTGCTGCTCCTTCAATCACGTAAATGTGCAAGATCTCGCTGTTAAATGGAAGCCGCAAGCTCTCTGCCTCCTCGGACCTCAGCGCCGGGTGCAGGCTTGACCCGAACGCACCCAAAATGAGCTGAAAGGCTGCAAAGCTGGGGAACGACCAGGAGGAGCAAATGGGAAGGGAAAATGAAGATGTTGCAGGTGGGAAAGGGGAGGAAAGGGATTTGAAGAGGCTTAAAACCACACTGCCCCGTTGCTAAATCCTTCCCTGTGCCGGCATCGCGCTGACCCTGCCTTGTTGGAAGGGCGGCTGATGGCTTCAGCAGGGAAAACACTGTCAGGGCTGTAGATCCTGTCCCCACCGACACTGTGGCATCCGTGTAGTCCACTTGGCCTACATAGGGGTTATATACGTATCCCCGGGATAAGGCGGTGCCGAAGAGGAGAGGAAGATGGATAGGGCAGCGCAGGAGCAGGCTCTCTCCCCCAATTCCTAAACATGAGTCAGCAGGATCCCTGTTTTCAAAGCTGGCTGCTCTCAAAAAGCCATTTGCATTTCAGAGAGATCCTGCTTTGCTCTCCCACTGACAGTGTTTAGCTTTTGTTTAAAAGCAGGGCTCCTCCGCAGCGCTGCAAAAGGGGCCGAGCGGAGGAGACAAGAGGCAGAGGAGCCTCTGGGTTTGATCATTTCTTCCTTTGTCTCTGCCATCCCAGTCCCTTGCCAAGAGGAGCCACTTTCAAAATCCAAGGCTCGTCAAAAAAAGAAACGAAAAAAACCTAAGCGGGGGGGATGTGGCTGGGACACGCACACCAACACGTTCAAAAGCAGCGGTGTATTTGGGAGAACTCATCCATCCCGGGTTAGGCACCTCCATCAGCGCGGTGTTGGGGTTCATCACCCCAAATGGCTCATCCTAATCTCGTCTCTTGGAGGAGACCTCAAACAGAGAGCAGTGGTGGAGAGGGGGCTTATAAATCCCTCGTGCTTTTGAGCAGGAGGCTGCTCTGCAGCTCTGTGCTAAAATCCATTGCTGTGCTGCGCACCCCTTGCCTTGCACCCCAAAACTCCCACGTCCCCCCGGCACGGCTGTGGCCGTGGCAGTGGCTGCACAACATCCCCGCTCACATTGCAGAATTTACATTTCTATTCCCTCTTCGTGCACGTTTTCCAGGCGGAAAGTGCCCGGTGCTGCCAATCAACCACTCCAGCTCCATTGGCTTCATCTCCAACCAGCGGCGCATATTGCCCAGATGACTCCTGTCACGCGGACCTCCTCTGGAATCACCCCGATTGTGCAACTCAGGGTTTTTATTTACATTTGCAGCCAACAAATGCCAGCCTCCTGGTTGTTTGCAGATTGCTCATTTGCTCCAGTGTGCCCAGCGTGGTGCATGGTCTCCCAAAATGTCGTGTGCTTCATGCATGGAGAATCATATGTTGACGCTCTAATGCAGCTGGACTGTATGGTCACAGCGGTGGGGACACGAGGGCACGAGGGATATCTATGCCATGTCCCCTTTAATCCACCATCTCCAGTAAGAAAACATTGCTTTTCCCACAGAAAAAGTGAAAAATAAGTGAATAAAGGCATGAAGAATAAAGTGTGAGGTTTCAGGTTGGAATATTGCAGCTGAGCAATGATTGATACAGAAACTGGGGAAAATCTGGGAAGTTTTGAGGTCTTGGGAATCCAAATAAGCCTCCGTAGGAAATAATGTCATGATAAGAGGAGCGGCAAAGCCAGTGCCCTGCGCTGGTTTGTTGGCATCGTGTTGCCTTGTTCATGACAGCAGGTTTTTGCCTTTTGCTTTCCTTCCCTAAAGGTCACCGAATAGCAAGTCATAATATATTTTCATGAAAGACAAGATTTAAGGCTGCAGGGGAGTTTCCAAATCGGAGCAGTCTGAGGACACCGTGTAAGACCGGGATGGGGTTTCCTATTGCAGAGGTGTCCATGTCCAGGATTTTTTTTTACATACTGGAAGGTTTAACCTGAGAGCTGAGGATGGGAAGTTTAAGACCTAGGGACCACAAAGAGAATTTTTTCAAGTAGATCCTCAGAAAATGCACTGTATGTGTTCTGGAAAGCAAACTAACCCCAAAAATAGAAATTTAGGCTTGTTTGCAACTTTTCACCATGTTAAATGAACGACTTTTGAATTGAATGTTTGTGTTTTCCTTTGGTTCGTATTTCTTTTCAAATAAAAACTCAGTTCTCTGATGTTTTCTTCCCCTGCTCCATTGCTTCTTGAAGAAAAAAGCATAAAAAATGAAAACATAAGTGAAAAGAACCCCCCACCAGCTTGAAGGAAATCCGTAAAACACTAAAACTTGATTATTTTTCCCCAAGACCTTGTCACAAAAAGTCTCTTGGCCAGTGAGCGGATTTTTTTTCCTCACTCCTTATCCCAATTTCAGCGAAACAATTCCCAACCCTTCATTTTCGGTTGACCATGGCCTGAAGTTGCTCCTGGCATTAGCATTCACCACAAAACCTGCCCTGAAATCAAACAGTGCTGCTCTGCTCCGGTATCTCTTTTCCCCTCTCTGCATTCATCGCGTGGCTGTAAATCAATCCTATCAGCTCCTGAGTAAATAGAATTGCTTCAAAACATTCAAATAACCCTACACACACTTCTTTTTTTCGCAAAAAGAAGGAAAATCAGGACCGATAGGGGTATGAATAAGTAAATACAAAAAAACTATGTAGTTTGGGGATTTTTTTCATGCTTGCTGGATTTTTCCTCATCCAGGCATGGGGTGGCATAACAGATTCCCCGTATTTTGCTGACCCACAGACGGGGTTTGCTGAGGTTTTGCATCCAGTGGATGGAAAAAGTGAGTGGGAATAGGAGCAGGTGGGATGTGCAACCCAAAAAGGCCAGTGGGACCTGTTGCAACTTCACGGTGCCATCAGGGGAGGTTTCCTCCCCAAGAGTTTGGGGTCAAATATCCATTTGCAAAGAGGCGTTTATATTTGCGAATCTGAAATCCCCCCCGGCGTCTCACAGCTCAGCCCACGTACCCCCGGGGCTGGTGTCGCTGTGGCCTCTTGGCTGCGGCGGTGGGACAAAACCTCAAACCCATCCCGGGGTCTTTGGCGCCAAGCCCAGGCTTGCTGGAGAAGATGCTGAAGCTCAAGGACCCTCCTCTTGGCTGTGTTGAGTCTCTTCTTTGCAAAAGGAGCTCGCAGGTCTCCCGGTGCCATCCCTGGGGTGTCCCCAGCCTCTTTGCACGCAGCAAGGTACCGGGGGGTTTCAGCACCAGCGGTGCAAGCCCTGAGATACGGGGTGATGGGGGAAGAAGCATCACAGCATGAGAAGGAGTCAGGAAATACATAGATTAAAAAAAAAATCTGAAGCCTTATAGCTGAGTACTACTAATAACAATATATTACGGCAACGGCAGAGGCACAGGAAGGGCTCGGTGTATTTATAGACCTAACTAACCCTCGGATCCAGGTGCCACATTTTGACTCCGTACCACCTTCTCCGCTGGATTTTGTTTCTGCCTGAGGATTATTTTGGAAAGAGTTGTTATTATTATCCCTGATTTATCGCTCTGCACTAGGGGGAACTCTTACTTTCCGCCGAGACAATTACCGAACCCTCACGGAGAGCCACTTCAAGGAATCGCAGCCTCTGCTCCGCTGCTGATTGCAGACAGACGGGGTGACGTTGCTTTACCAAGAGGATGGTTGATTAGGTATCAAGCTTCATCTCCCTGTTACCTGCAGATGGTATTTTCGTCTGTATTAAACGGGCAGTTTAAAGCCTCTTAATTATTAAAACGGTAGCTTGTGATTTGTTTCGGTGAAGATTTCTTTTTTTTTTTTTTAATCTCTTTCTGGGAAGTTTTAACTTTCTTTTTTTTCCTTCTGTTTGCTGTTATGAAAAGCAGACATGCATGCATAGGAGCACGTGTGTCCTGCTGCTCCTCTCTATTTTGCTCTCCCCCTGCTCACTCTGTATCCTTTACATCGCTCCTCTCCCCCTCCCACCCCACTTTCCCAGGCTGATACAGCCCTATCGAGAATATAATCAGAATAAAGTCAATTAAGGACAGGATTAGACTGAGAGGAGGTTAATAGGACTGTGACAACAAGACATTTATTCACAAGTCTCTTCCTTCCACCCTTCACTGTCCAAGCCTATTTTCCCGCGGCCCATCAGAAATGAGCTGCATGCTAATGTTTCGCCAAGCGCACGGCGATCTGTGCAAGGAAAGCCTTGCTGAAAAATTTTAAAAAAAACCACCCCAGAAAAGGGGTATCTGGAGCCAGCAACCCCTCATGCCAAAATTGCTCCAGCCCTGCTACGTGCTAGTTGGTATCCCCCTGGGAAATAAGGGCTTCTGCTCTGTGAAAACATGAGTCTCAGCTCTTTGTGCTTCGTTTTGCATTGCCTTCTGCCCTTCCTCTCTGAAAGAGTTTCAGAAGAAGCAAAAAAAATCATCATTTTGAGCTCCAGCACAAATGGCAAACCCTCCAGGGTGAGCAGCAGCCACCCCATTTTTGGGTGGTGGGTGGCATGGCACTGGGAGCATGGTTGAACCCCAAATGAACGGGGCTGGACATTTAAACCTCCACGCCACAGGCCAAGGAGAGGCTTTTATTTCTGAGTGAATTTGCCACGCGGTTGCTTGGAGACAACCATTCGATGGCCAAAAGTGCTCTCGCGAGCTTTGCATCGCCACCACAATTGCGCCATGAGGAACTCTCCTCCACGAGTGGCTCCTCCAAACTCTTCGATCGTCTCTGGGGCAGCCGATCAGGATGTATTCACGGCTGCCGAAAGCACACGTTGTTTCATCTCCCTGGAAGAGGATTGAAACGCCAGCCAAAAAACAAGGAGTATTTGGAGTTCGGGAGCAGCTGAGGGTTTGCAGAGTTATTGTTGTGGTCGTTTGCGTGGATAAAGAGCCCACCTGAAAGGATGAATAAACCTTGATTTATACGAAAGCTTGAGAATAGCTGGAAGTGGAGTGGAGTGGGGTGTCTACACAAATTCCAGTTTTTGCTGATATTTTCCCAGCTTGCTGTGGTGATTACTGAATTGGGAGTCGATGGTACCAGCTCCCTCCTCCAGCTGGGCACATCTATAAATCCCATGGGGGACCAGCTGCTTTTTTTTGGCTGGGTGGGTATCCCAGCACTCCGTGCCATCATGGTGGGCATGGTACAAGCCATGAAAATACAAGGATGGTGCCAAAATCCCAAAGACTGCAAATAAGCAATATAGCCAGTGCAGAGCCTGGGAGATGTCTCACCCCTACCAGGAAATATCTATTTTTGGGGGAGAGGGATGTTTGGACCACAACACTCTTAACAGTCCTGGACAATTTCAGGTCATCTGGCTCCTGCCTTTGGCGTCTCTGCATTTAATCATAAAAGTATTTTATTTTGGGGGGGCTAGTGATGCATATTCCCCCGTGGGTTTGTTTGAGGGACCAGATCTGGCCTTAGGGATCGCAAGCAATGACAGAAAAACTGGAGAATGCACATAAAAAACTATTCTGAATAAAGTACTCCTCTAAATACTCCTGAATAAGTACTCCTCCTGCCTCAATTGCATCTACACCTACACTGGAATGGATTGTTTCCCCCGGCTTTTACTAATTCTTTGCTTTCACCCCACCTATAATTTGGATTTCCAGCAAATCTTTTGGAAAGGAGTTCCACAGTTTAACCAACTATTTGCATTGAACCTGCCTCTTGCTAATTTTATTTGGGGCCACTTCAATCTCAAGTCGCTCGCAGAAATGAGGATTTCCATTTCACCCTCTCCGCGCCGTCCGCTGTTTGTAAACCTCTGTCTAATCCTCCTTTGGCCGCCTCTTTCCAAGGTAAGAACACCAAGTTATTTAATCTCCTTTGGTATGAAAACTTTTGTACCTTTTCTAGTTGTACCCACGAGGAATGGATTTCATTAAGCAATAAAAGCTCGTTTGTCTGGTTTAGCTTAATTTGCTTTCTGAGACGCAGGAAGGTGCGTACTCAGGTGGGGTAAGAGCCACAATAACTCCTTTGTTGCCCTGAATTCCTTCTTTTTATACAAAAAATCTGTAATATAGGGTTGATATCCCACGCACTAGGGGCTGTGTGCCTGGTTTTTGCAGTGGGGCAGCAAATTCTCAAGATTTCATGGTCCCACGTGTTTTTTGGGTGGACTTTGCTGCAGGTCCCATGTTGACCAGGACGGGAAGAAATACCCAAAGCAATCCCTGGGTCTGCAGGTGATCCTGGGTGTGGGGATGTTAAATGAACCCAGAAAACCTTGGTTGAAAGGAGATAAGAGTTATAGAGATCATGCCGGGAGGTGCGGAGGCTGGGGGAGCCGCTCTACAAACACGCACATTATTTTCGGTGCTGCGGTTGAAGAGCATTTCATCTCGTTTCTGTGCTCGTGTTCATGGTTGGGAAAAAGGTGCCCACGGAGAGCAAACGCTGCAAAAAAACCACAGCCACTTTTCTGAAAGCTTTTGAAGACTTATTTTTTGGAAAAAATAATCCCATTATTTTCACATTTCTTTCGTCCTTCGTGTAGGTGTCCTCAAAATGACCTCAGAAAGATGATGACCTGCGCTGGTTTTCAGGGATGGACTCTTACCACCTCTGTGCTGGAAAAAGAGCAACAAAATCCATCCGATTCCACTTCCAAACTTCACAAAGTCTCAATTCATTTGTCCCCATCGTCTTCCCAGGAGCCGACTAATCCTCCTGCAGCCAAGAGCTCGCTGCCGGCTTCACCTCTCAGGGGAGAGCCTCACCCTCTCCCAGACCTTTTGTGAGAAGTGGCACCGTTATCCAATTTCCTCCTAATTGCGTTAACAAGGATGAATTAGGACTTTCATCAACAGGGGCGAGCGATCGGTTTGGAGTCAGCCATGGGCGACGGAGCCAGAGATTAAACAAAACTATCATGTTAATGTCTAATAATACAACAGCAAGTGGAAATTAAGCACAAGACAAATATGCTGTGCCGGCGACATTGGAGAGTTTGTTCTTTAAACACAACGTTATTTTAAAGGCAATGCTATTATTAGGGCCATCTAACTTAATTTCGTAGGCATAATAGAAAAGTAAATGTGCCGCAGTTGCACTTTATGTGCAATTTCGAAAACAAACCCAAACTGGGGGAGAACGCTGCATGTTACTGAAATAGCCACTCCAGCTAAATTCCTCTCTGATATACGTTAATTATCTCCAGCAGGGAATGGGCAATTTCATTTGGAGCCACGGCGGTCGGCTGGATACTCCCCGCCATGGGAGCGAACCCCACGACGTGCCGAAAAAACGTGAGAGCAGCTGCAGGGTCGTGTCCCCCCCCCATCACACTGTAAAATCCCGAGGGGTATTTTAACCCCTGGTTTGCCATCTCCTTGCTAGGAGGTGAGTGGGTTTGTTCCTTGGGATGGACCTACAGGTATCATCTGGCTGCTCATTAAATGCATCACTGATCATTTTCCGACAGCAGCAGGTTAATTGGGTGGGTCTGGCATTTTTCCCTGCTTTGCCCAGTGGGAAGATAGTTCCATCTTGGGTGATGGTGTTTGTCCCCAAAAAAATGCCTGAGCAAAGCTTTCCTTGAGCGTGTTAGCATAAGCAGTGGGAGGCAGCGCCGATAACTCCCTCTTTGCTTCAGCAATGCGATCTCGGGATTGATCTGAGTGTAAAGCGATGCCATCCAATTCCCCTGCACGCATTTTGTTTTTTCCAGCGGTGATATCATTTTTTCCTTTTATTAAGTTGCATAAAAACTGTGTCTTAGTGCTCGAACGTCTCGTTCTGCACTTAAGGGAACGTTTTAGATGAGCAACAGCATTGAAAGCCCTCTCTCTTTATTAATATCCGGCTCTTCTCTGGGACATTACCCCCTATTTTATGATGAACAGAGAGGTAAAGTGGGCTGTAATGGTCATGCAGCAGTTCTCAGTTCTCGTGCTTTTTGGGTTATCTCCTTTTTGCTACATGTCACCTCCCCCGGACCCCAAGGACAGGATCACAGTGATGTAAACCTGGCATCAGGGTGGGCTCTTGGCTGGTGATGCTCAAGAAAGGGCCAATCTGTGCCTCTGTGAGCATCAGGAGAGCAGGGCATTGCACTGCGGCTCATGAGTGCTTCTAAAAAATCACACCAGGAGCCATCTCCTCTCTGGCCCCTTCCTGACCCAGCTCAGAAGGGTCTACAAAGCCTAAAATAGCAAAGGAGAAAGATTGCAAAGCGCTTCCTGTCCCATCCTTTATGTCTCATCGATGCTGAAATGCTTTCTCCCCTGGCCGGTGCATTCAGCGCATATTAAACGCAGTATGAAATTCCGTCTCAGAAAACCCTAGAGATGGCTCTATCGACTGTCCTTTAAATAGAATTAAAATTGACCCGAGACAGATCTGCAAGCCTATTGAATTACACAGTCCACCACCGAGCTCAGGCTGGCCTTGCAGGAAGCAATAAAGCAGCCCAGAGCAGAAATGAGGTGGACATGATGACATTAGGATGGGAACCTCTCAAGATGGACTTGCACAAATATGTGACCTGAACCGAGCAGGGAATAAAAAATAACCCCTGCAGTGTGGGTTGCATGAGTTTTTGGGTGCCATGGGTGAAGGGCAGGAAGAAGGTGTAAGATGCATCATGGCAAGGTGAGGACACGAAGAAACACGCAGAGCCCGTTCATCCCTCTGTTCTTCCTCCCCAGCATCATGCGTTGAGCTCCACGCTAAAATAATTAACGTGGCATGAAGAGAAAAAAAAAACCCTGGAGCTAATGTGCTGTGGTTTTCAGAAACCTGTCCTTCCCCCTCGGCCTTGTTGTAGGAGATGGGAGATGCACGGGATTGCTTAGTAATGCTTTTCAACTTTTGACTGGCGTATATGCATACCGTGCCTCTGCATCCAGCTGCCTATCTATAGGCCATCTAATGGGCTCCGGTGGGAGCCCGGCCCACGGTCCGCAAATCAGCAAACCTGGAAACTCATCAGCGCTTCAGGCATCAGTGGCATTTTAAAAGACCTTTATCATGAGTGGAATTAACAGGATACATCCCTCTGGAACCTGTTAGCTATTTTATTCAGACCCCCACAGACAAAAAAAAAAAAAATCATATGCATCTATTTTGTTTGAAAAAAAAATTGTCTTTAGGGCATTTGTACTATTCAAGGCTGCGCGATGCCAGGGGACAACGGGAGGCGGTTTATCAACTTCGCTTGCTGGTTGAGGCCGAAGATATATAGGTCGCTTGGCAGGGTAAAAATGAATCACTGTAAGCACGGATGGCCTCTCCCTGCTGGGGTGTCCCTGCCTTGGGAAGCAATAGCAGGTCTGGAAGAAGGTCCCGGTCATCCAGATGGTTTGGGGCTGGATGCCCTGGCTGGGAAGCACAAGGGAAGCACTGGGGTATGTGGAAGACGCCGCGCCTTTGTAACCCTTGTAACCCGGCCGGAATATTTTCTTATCCTTCTCTCTTTGGCACGAATATTTCCACACGGTATTATCTCCTCGGTCTCCCAATGGGGGAAAATGATGGGACGGCTTGAGAGCGCACCCCTGATTTATACCTGCGGGCGAGCCCGGCACAACCCAGCCCCAGCCGCGGCTATTATTAGCTGACAGATTTTAAAGAAAAACTATATAAATCTCCCCTTGTGCCATAAATACATTCCTGCCTTGGGAGACCACGAAGAAGCTCATTATACCACATCCTGAGAGAGAGGCATGTGTCATCGGCAGTGACAAGCCATGCATCCTCAAGTTACCTCGCCGGCCGGGCCAGGGGAGCATTTGCTGAAGTTAAAGAGAGTTTGATGTTTGCTGAGGGCAGAGGAAGAGAAGATGCTCAATTTTGGCAAGGCGGGAGCTCGGGAAACAGGATTCCTGGGTTTCATTCCCTCTGCCTGGCCCCAGCAGGGAAATATAACCTATAAATTAGCAGAGGGAAAAGGGAGGCTGGATTTGAGGGCTGCTGTAAGCTGTTTTATTAGGTGGGTCGTTTTTTCGCAGGTCGGTTTGCTCCCAGGTGAATGCGATGTTCATACCAGGAAAAAAAAGAAGAAACAAAAAAAGAAATAATAAAGGGGGAAGTTTGTGCCTGAATGTGGGTCCAGGGCAGTGTCTGATGATTCTCCATGGACCTGGGACCAGAAGCCATCCCTCAGGAATTTCCTACATCTCTGGTGCAATTGCCTCTTCCTTTTTCTCATGGGTGGATGAAAAGGAGTTATTCAGCTCAATCATTCCAGCTAGACCGCCGCACCTGACGCGGGTCTTCCAATTCCCACCGACCCCAAACCTCCACAAAATTTTCCAGCGTGCTTTTTCACTACCAAAGGCTTTAAAACCTTTCCCTTCCCCTATAGGTACAAGGCGCAGCTATAGATCTCTATTAGCATGCAACACGGAGCAGCAATCTCAGTAGTACAAACCAGTTCTCCAGATTGAGAAGTTGCCAAGTGTTGGATAAGCTGTAATAAAGTCTCTTGTTGTAAGAGCACCCCGCTGACACGGGCTCTGATCTGAAAGGAGTGGGAGCAGAATTAAATTCCCTCGGCTGAAGCCTGTCCATTATTCTCGGGCATTGGATTGCAGGAGCCGAAAAAAAGCCGCTCTGGAAGCAATAAAGTGCTCGCAACGGAGAGCCCTGAAGTGTCGTGTGTGTTTGGCGCTGGGAGAAATCGCAGAAGGCAGCTTCAAAATCACAACGGCTGTGGCTACCCAGGGCTTGTAAGAGGTTTTTTTGTGGGGGGAAAGACGCAATCCTGGGAAAAGGGATGGGAGCTTTAGGGTGGGGAGGGAGCGCTGAGCTTGGCTGCGTGTTGCCTAAAGCCCACCTGATGTGGAGATCTGCTGAGCAGCAGTGGTCCCGCGGTGCCTGGCTTCAGGCAAGTCACTTCAGGCTACGGGTTTCATACGGTTTGAAGCCAAAAGGCTCAGGCAGGTGCCTCGTGGGGTTTGCAATAAGGTCTCAGCGCTGCAGGTCCTCGAATTCCTGCAAAGTGGGTGAGGAATGAGCTGAAGTTGAGCGAGCAGAGAATCATGGACCCGGTGCACATGAAGCATGGCTTACCCAGCGGAGAACCGAAACACATTTGCTCCAAAATACCCTGGAGTTTCTACTTTTTCCCACCAAAAAGCCTGAAAAGATGCTTTTCAGCCTGAAAAGCATTGCGTTTCATCCTCCAAATCCTGCCCGCCTGCCTATCAGCCCCATCTCCCCCCTCGCTGCCAAGGGAAGAGCCTTCCTTCTCCGGCGCTGGCCGAACGGCTTTATTAAGATGCATCTTGTATCGATGCCCTTTCCTCTTCCTCCCCTGCCATTCCCCTGATCTTTGTGTCAGCTGCAAACTTTATCAGGGGTGACGTGATGTTTTCTTCCAGGTCACTGATAAAAATGTCAAATAGCAGCAATCTGGCCCTCACAGGCGGCGGGGAGCAGAAGACCCTGTTGCTTCCCACGTCAAGAGGTGCCTTTTGAAACTTGTCAGCCAGCCCAGTTTTTAATCCATCTAATTTCTGCCACGGTGATTTCCTGCCTTCCCAGTTTCTTAATCAAGATGTCACCCAAGACCCAACCTTGGAGGAGCCCGAGTACATTCCGCTGACAGCGTCACCTTTATCAGCCCAAATTTATAACCTCATCAAAAAAAGATATCAACTTAGCTGGGCAAGATTTATTTTCCATAAATCCCTGTTGATTGGCATTCTTTTTGTTATTCCCTTTAATTCCTTATTAAACAAGTCCCGTACCAGACATCCCATTATTTTGCCCAAAATCAATGTCAAGCCGACAGGGCTGTAATTACACAGGTCATCTCGTTTATCCTTCCTACATATTGGCACGACGTTCGTTTTCTTTCAGCTTTCTGGATCTCTCCCAGTGCTCAAGGGTTTATTGGAGATCAGTATCGCAGGCTGACCTAAATCTGACTGGGTGGCACGGGCAGGGATTGGATTATTATGCATCCCATATGGACATCTCGTTATTAATTAAAATTCAAAGATATTTCAACCCTGCCCTTGTGGGTTTTGAACCAATTTCTTGCAAGCAGTGGAAAAAGTGGGCAGAAAACAGCGAAAATGAAAAAAATACGCTCATCACATATGCACAAACACCGCAAAATATGTTTGTGCTCTGAAATCCCAAGGGTTTTGACATAAAGTTGTGTATGTGTATACGGATGGGCGTATTGAGGACTTTAAGTGTTTTTATTTTCACTGCAACCCTGGTTTTCTGGCCCAGAAATATTTAGCTCGTGCCTGGGCGAGCTCTCACTGCTTATGCTGACGGGGCTTTCACCTCGCAATCTTTATTTCTCATTTGGGATATAGTCACTTTCCAGCATCCACTGCCTTTGAACCTACAAATTAAAACTTCCACGTTACTCTATCATCACTCCCAGTTCAGCAGAGGACAGAATATCTATCCGGGCATGTTTTTTCTTGCCGCTACCTCAGGTGAAAGCCGTGCTATCAGCTCGACACCTGACGCTGTTTGGACAGGAGCGTCAAAGGCAAAGGAAGGCATTTTTTTCATCAAAGCCCCTAAATTTCTCGGCCAATTTTGAGCGGATGGCGGCTCAGCCAGGGCATCCTGTTTCGGCCCCACTCCTTTGCCCGGGGGATTTTCAAAGGAGCCTCCGGCTCTGATCTACGCGCAGAGCATCCCCTGCCCTTTCAGGGCAGCTCCTTCTGCTGCACTCGATGACAGAAAGCGGCTCAGCCTGCGCGGAAGAGAGCAGTACAGGGAAAGGGGGAGGTATGAACAGCTTAGGAAAAAAAATTTCTGGGGAGCAAAGCTTGGATCCCAGATGATGCCAATGCAAAATAATTAGGAAGGGGGATTGTATTTTAATATTTTTTGTTATTAGGATGGTTTTCCCCCAGGGTACCATTGCATCTGCCTAGTGCCGGGAGGTTTTTTCTTCCTTTTTTTTTTTTTGTGCTGATGTCGGGATTTACCTCTCTTTTCTCCTCCTGAAACTCAGCTTTCCCCACCCTGTTAGCCCAGGATGCAGGAACGATTTTTACTTGGGGTGGGAGGGAAACTGAGGCAAGGAGGGTGAGCCAAGGTGAGCACAGCAGAGAGCACTTCTGGGCTAGATTGCAACCTACTGTGCCTCTCCTGGGGCCAAGCAACTTGGGGTTCAGGGTTACATCTCTTCCCAAACCTGCCAAAAATTGCTGCAACCCTCTAAGACTCATCTCCATGGGTTCTTGGGGAACCTACTGAATTTTGAGCCGCTCATTGGTCAAGGCCAACATCTTCTCCTGCCACCAAACCAGCTGGAATCATGGCCTGGTTCCTCACTCAGCCCTCACAGCCCCAGGGAAGCTACAGTCGAGGCTGGCCAGGTACAAAAAGGCTCCCCGGTGTCACCAGCCTTGCAGGATATGGCTTTTCCCAATCGCCCCGCCTTGTTGGAGGAGTTTTGTGTCTGCGAGCATCACGCTGGGTGCTTGTCTCTCCGGCTCCAGGCCTCCCCAAGGATATGACAAGCCAGAACACATTGCAGAAGGAGTTCAAAATTATCTATCGCCAACATCCACTTAATCCATCGTGAGGAGAAGCGAAAAGCTCTCCAGGCCTGCAGGAGCTCTGAACAAGCCGCCGTTTCTTATGCTGAGCCTGTGTTCCCACTTGTCAGTTTGATTTCTCAATGCTTTACAATCTCTGGTATTCTCGGTGAGGATACGGCATCACGTCCATCACCCGTTATCACTAGGTCCCCGTGTTTCTCTTTCTTCTCTCTCAGCCTCTTTGCAATCTTGAACCAATGAAAAAAAGAAGGAGGAAAAAAAAAAAAAAGAAAAAGGAAAAGAAGAAGAAGCAGCAGCGACGGCTTTTCAGTTCCTTATCCGCTGCAGCCTGGATTACATCCAGGCCTCTTGCTATGATCCTTCAAGTTCCTGCTAAACATGGCCTGCATCTCCCGATAACATTAAATCTGCATCTCTGTTGGGTTTATCAGTGCTTCTGGGGACAAGCAGGGCTGGTGCGTGAGGAAGGAACAGCATTGCAACAGGTTATGGTGTGCACGGAGATGGGGTAGAGGAGCTCAGACACCTTCCTGGGGCTGATTTGCTCCCAGTTGAGTCCGGGTGCGGGTGGGACTAAAGGAAGCACCACAGGATACCTGCACCCCAGGCTGAGTTACCCAGAAGATGATGAATGTGCAGGGCCCAGGATCCCCTCAGGCTGCACAAGGGTGAGGCAGTGCAGGTCAACTTTTCTAGGGATAAAGAGTTTGAATTTCCCATCCCATTACTCAGGGTGCGATTAAGAAACCAGTATCCCGTCGTGACACTGCAGCCACTGGCAAGTGAGGATTGTTGGTGCAATGAAATGAAACCCCAAATCCATGCAGGAAGTTAATGAAGAGAAAGAGTCTCATATTTTGGATTCATTACGGTCAGCAATGATGTCCAATTAAGAGAAATCCTCTGGATATCCCCAGCAGTGATTTAAAAATAGCAGATGTAGGCTTCAAGTCATTTTGGGCTCAAAAGGAAGAGAAGTGGGGTTTTAACTCTTTCAGCGCACTTTCTGCGTCATGAGGGCAAGGCATGACTTGAAATCAGCTTCCATGAGGGCCAGCGAAGAGCGTCCCAGGCCACGTTGGCAAACACTGACCTGTAGACCATTGGGGCTGTTGGCCATTGGGGCTGTTGGCCACTGGGGCTGTTGGCCATTGGATCTGTTGGCCATCAGGGCTGTTGGTCATTGGGGCTGTTGACGTCTGGGGCTGTTAGCCATGGGGCTGTGTGTGTAGACTGTTGGCCATAGGCATCTTTCCCCTGACCTGGTCTCTACCGGACCAGTGCAACTGTGGCTAAAACCCATTAGGGTTCAGAGTCCTGTATGAGCCTCATAACTGATACAAAGAAAGGCTGAATTTCCCCTTTATTATTTCATGAAACCACCACGGAGGCGGGGGGGAATTAAGGTGCCTGGACCTTAACACAGATGATTTCTAAGGTGCATCTGAATTGAGCATTCACAAGACTTATGGCTTGTTTTGGTCATAACCCCGGTGCAGCCGGTCTTGTGCACTGATGTTATTGATACAGCCAGTAATTACATTTTCACATAGGCATTTTTTCTGTGTGTCTACGCTGTGTTTATTACAGACCTTCAATTATTCATTTTTCCCCCTCTCTTGTCATTCCTCCCTCTTCTTCTTTGCCTATTTTTTTCCCCTGCTTGTCTTATTTTTCATCTGTCCTTTTTCTCCACGTATATTTCCTGTGTTTCCAGACCATCTGTCTGACCTGGACAAAGACCTCGAAGATCAGAACTTGTCCCCATCCCTGGAGGACTTTGGCTGGGAGTGGGATATCTCCTCTCCATTCAATTTTCTCCCCACCCTTTGCCCCAGTCAATTTTTCCGCACCGCCGAGCTCCTGCCACAAACCTCCCTGGTGCCTTTTCTGTTACAGAATGAGAAATAAAAATGTGATGCTGTTGTTGCTGCTCATCTATCTGCTGTGCCTAGGTGAATAATGCAAGGAAACATGTATGTATTTATACAGCAAATGGGAAAATACATTTCTTAAGATGAATGAGGTTGTTTTCAGCCTTGATGCACCCAATAAAATAACCTGGTATCAAGAGGGAGGTTTATTTTGAAGTCTGGACGTGTCATAATATCAGCTCCCAACCAGGACTTCAAATTACATAAATCAGAGAGAGGAAGAAAGGGGAAAGGCCAGGAGAGTGGCGAGTGCAGGGGGAATGTAGGCGTATAAAAAGCCGGGCACGAGGAAGCAGGTGTGGGACGTGCAAACGTGAGGACACGTCAGTGGGACCTGCTGGATGGGCACCTGAGCTGAGCTCAACCACAACACCAGCTTTTGTGTCTCCTCTTTCTTTTGGCTCATGGATTTTCCCCTCTGTGTTTGGCTCCGCAGCAAATTCCCTCGGAAAATGTTTGGAGCTCTGGGAAACCGCAGCGTTGGACAACCATGAGCTTGTCCCCAGGCCTCTGGGGACAGCAAGCCCCTTGGGGGACCCTATCGGCCCCATCTACATCAGCTTCAAATCCACCTTCAAAATCCTTTGACTTTCCACTTTTCCACCGCCAACCACACCGAGAGTCAGCCACAAACTGCTGCAAATGAGCAAAGATGTTGCAATAGGTTTATGTGCAAGCAGTAAGTTGATTTTTGGTGGGAAAACAGAGTATTTTCTCCATGGAAACCATTGGCTTTTTAATACCTCCCCCTGCATAAAACAGAGCTGCCAAGCTTCCGTGTGTTGGTGTGCAGTTTTCTGCTTTCCCAGTGGCAATTTGGGGGTGTGTTTGGCACGGCACATGCTCTTCCCAGCTGAAAACTCTGTTTCTTGCCAAAGCAAAGTGGGGGAGATGTGGGGGGGGAAAAAAAAAGAGAAAAAGCTGTAGGCTTTATGTCACAGCTTTGCCTGGCACAAAGAAAAAAAAAAATATAATCCCATGCTGCCTTCCTACAGCCTGGGGAGAGCTTTTCCTGCTCGCAGTGCAACATAGAAGTGTAAAGCATGTTGTGATCTCGATTTAGGATTACCGCTGTTATTTATCGGTGCGGTGTCATCTAGATAAGGAGCAAGAGAAGAGCTCGAGGGTAAAAATACTGCTGGTCTTCAGGAGTTGCAGGGCCGAAGAGATGCCCCAGCACAGCGCTCGCTCGTGGTCCAGCACTGGTCCCTCCGTGGAGGATTTAGTGGTTTTGGGGGGGAGTTCAGCAACTGGGTTTTTTTTTTCTTGGGAAGGAGCTGTAGAAGGAAATATTTCTGCCAAAAAAAACCTTTGGCAAAAAGGTCCTGCATGTTTGAACCCTACTCCAGAGAAGGTACCTGCAGCTTGAGCATGCTTTCCCTGAAAAAAAATGGGGTTTTTTTTGGAAATGATGTTTTGGAGACACAGCTCCCAGTGCAAAAATACCTGCTCCCCACATCGTTTTTCCTCCCCAAAACATTGCTTTTTGGGGGGAGACATTGCTAAAGCTGAGCAGGAGGAGTTTCCTAAAGCCCAAACCACACGGCTGCAGAAACCCCTTTAGGAGAAGCAGACGGGCCAGGGTCACCCAACAGATTTGTCTACCCCACTCCAGCTTTGTCCTTGTCACCGTGGCTGTATTTGTTGCTCGCAGCAGATCCGTCTTGCAGGGGATGTCTCACTTACTGGGAAGGCTTCATTCCCAATAATTTTCAGACGTTGCTGCCCTCATGATTTATCCCCCTTTGGTTTAGATCTCATTTTTCCCAATTTTACCTTTGTCTCCAGGAAACCTTGTCTATTTTAGTGCAATTTCCTCTCTCTCTCTCTGGCTCACCCGCTCCCTGTAGCCCAAATTTGTCTTCTTTTCATATTTATTTCAGTATTTGTCTTTTTCTCCCCGTGCAGGCTGTATTCTCAGGATTTATCTCCTCTGTTTCCATGATCTGTCTCGGAGTCCAGTGACTTTGTTTTTCCTCCTTCAGCTTTTTCCTTAGGTAATATTTAGCAGTGGCATTTGCTGAGGGCTGAGGGATGGGGAAAGGGAGAGGAAAGGAAGGGTGGAAGGGGGTGGAGAGGAGATATCGATCGTCTTGCCCCTATTTCGGCACGTGATTCCCAGGGAGCAGCAGTTGGTTGGGCACAATATTGTCCAGTGTTTAATTCATATATCCGTGGCTCCTCTTGGTGCTACGTGGATATTATACCCTGAAAAGGAGCATTTTGGGTTGCTTTGAAACCTTTTTAGCATCATGTGCTTCTCACTGCACTGGGGAGACGTGGCTCTTGGTACAGCACAGGCTCTTCACCCTCTGCAAAAGTCAGGGGAGAAACATCCCCTTGCCTCAGTTTCCCCTTTCATATGGAAAAATAATAGCGTTAATGCCCACATTTCACAGAGAACCGAAACTTTTTCCAGCAGAAAACTTAATTCGACAGTGAAAAAACGAGGTTTTCTAGAAAAAAAACCCACAACTTCATGTTTCATTAAAAAAAGTAAATGATAAATTATTTGTTTTTAAAAAATATCTGGGGTTCTTCTCCAGTTTGGGATAGCGAAAAGAAGAAAAGAAAAAAAAAAAAGAAATCAAACAAGTAGTTTCAACAAATTCTGGTTGAAAAGATGAATTTTCCTCCTCCGTATATGGCCCTGGGCAATTTTCTGTGGAGACCTATCAGCTTTGGGTTGTGATCAAAAGTTTCAATAATTGACAACGAAGGAGGATGAAGCCCCGGGGGAGACCGTGTGTGTGGGGAAAGCTTCTCAGGGTTACTCGCTTCCAGCAATTTGGGTTATTTTGTTAATTTGGGGAGCCTGGGGAGCAGCATCCACATGACTCCTGCTGCTTCTTACCCTCTGTTGCCCAACCAGCCATGCCAAGCCCATCACTGTCCTGACCGCCATGACATGATGTATGGTGCAATTTCCAAAAAGGGGCTTTTTTTCCCCCTGCCTGGCAAGCACACAGGGGGCTGGGAGGGAAAGTGATACAGGGGGAAAACAGAACCATCTCTGCACTTCCTACGCAGTGGTCTGCCGTGCCAAAAGTTTTACATGCCAGGGAAGGGCAATGCTTCATGCCCCTTGTTTCCCACCAGCATCTTTTGCTTTCTGTGCAATGCTGTTCAAAAATGCCCTCCAGGTACATCTCAACAGACCCCCTGTTCCCTCAACCCAGAACACTTCCTCAACCCATCTTCTCTCACCTTCCAAATATTTCGAAATATTTCAAGTTTGCCAATGACACCAAGCTGTGTGGAGCAGTCGACATGCTGGAGGGGAGGGATGCCATCCAGAGGGGCCTGGACAGGCTGGAGAGGTGGGTCTGCGCCAGCCTCATGAAGTTCAACCATGCCAAGTGCAAGGTCCTGCACATGGGTCAGGGCAATCCAAAGCACAACTTCGGGCTGAGCAGAGAATGGATGGAGAGCAGCCCTGAGGAGAAGGACTTGGGACTGTTGGTTGATGAGAAGCTCACCATGAGCCGGCAATGCGCACTGGCAGCCAAGAAAGCCAGGCGCATCCCGGGCTGCATCCCCAGCAGCGTGGCCAGCAGGGCGAGGGGGGGGATTGTGCCCCTCTGCTGCTCTCTGGTGACATCCTACTTGGACTACTGTGGACACGGAGCTGTTGGAGTGGGGCCAGAGGAGGGCACGGAGGTGCTGCGAGGGCTGAGCCCCTCTGCTGGGAGGACAGTCTGGGAGAGTTGGAGTTGTTCAGCCTGGAGAAGAGAAGGCTCCGGGGAGACCTTAGAGCAGCTTTCCAGTATCTGAAGGGTGCCTACAAGAAAGCTGGAGAGGGACTTTTTACAAGGGCATGTCATGATCAGACAAGGGGGAACGGTTTTACACTGGAAGAGGGGAGATTTAGATGAGATATGAGGAAGAAATTGTTGACTCTGAGGGCGGTGAGCCCCTGGCCCAGGTTGCCCCGAGAAGCTGTGGCTGCCTCATCCCTGGAGGTGTTCAAGGCCAGGTTGGACGGGGCTTGGAGCACCCTGGGCTGGTGGGAGGTGTCCCTGCCCAGGGCAGGGGGGTTGGAATGATATGATCTTCAAGGCCCTTTCCAACCTAAACCATTCTATGATTCTATGATTCTATGTATTTACCCATCGGCTTGGGATTTCCAGCGTTTCTCCAGCGTGGCTGGAGCAGCCGTTTCTCCTTCCGGTGAGCTGCTGACAACCAAAAATCCACAGCAAAGGCTCTGTTTTGGATTCACCCCAGGAACATCTTTCAGGGACGTGATGATTTAAACTTTTTAATGAAAACTGACTAGCCAAAGCCTTCCAGCGCCGCAACACCTCTTTGCTCTGCGTGGCGACCTTGCAGCGCATGCCTTTTCTGGGGCAGAAGGGAACTAAAAAAAAAGGTATCAGAGGCCTCCTTTATCAAAGCACTTGAAAGAAGCTGATGTGCAGATGCTGCATGCCCAATTTATTGCTACAACAAAGCCAGGTGATAGTAATGAAATGGCAATTTGGGGAAACACAAGGGGCTATTTATGGGCACGCTGCTGCCTGTGCTGTGGGGCTCTCTTCTCACACTGGAGGGTGTAAGGACAGCTTTTTATGGAGCAGGAGCAGGAGCAGGAGCAGGAGCAGGAGCAGGAGCAGGAGCAGGAGCAGGAGCAGGAGCAGGAGCAGGAGCAGGAGCAGGAGCAGGAGCAGGAGCAGGTCTGGCAGAGGAACTATGGGGAAAAAGTGGATTTCTGCAGGTCTCAGGAATTTATTGAGCATCATGAAATGACAGAGAGTGACTTCTTCCACAGGCTGAAGAGCAGATGGAGCTTGGAGAATTGATAGGTAGCTTTCCAGGCTCTGAGGATGATTTTTGCCTTATACATGATTGATTTTCTGGTGGACTGCAAGGGCTTTGAAGTGACAAGGAGCTCCACCCACAGAGCCTGATGTTCTGCTCCTTGGGCAGGTCCTACCAATGAAGCAGTGGTGCTCCTGGGGCCAACGCTGCCTGTCTACAGGGACTGCTGAGGAGTCCGTAACTATTACTCCTGCCATCCTCCCTCTGAGCTGCTCCTTTTCAAGGAGCAATTCAATTACAGCTACTGAGAGCAGTTATCATCATAATCAGTCACTCATGCAACCGGCGGCGCTTGCACAGAGGTGCTTCTTCAACAGAGGAGATGCAAAGACCTTGTGCAAACCTTGGGGCACTCACCTGAGATGAGCCTCCATGCAGTTTTTGGCGTATCAAGACCAGTCTGTGCTTTTTAGCCTTGGGGAATTAGCCACCAGAAGAGTTCAGCCCCTTGTAAAGCCCAAAGTACCTCCAAGCATCCTCACTCACGTTCATTTATTTCCTTTCTCCTCTAGCAGAGCAGGATTTCTCTTCCAAGCCTTCCCTCTGACGTGCAAGCGTAGGTGAGCACAACATCTCATCCCTCTTCCTCAGTGTCTTCTTCAGGAGCAAACCCAGCTCAGACGTGGGATTTATTGGGCAGAGAGCATATGCCCGCGTTTCAATGGCATATGATCCACGAGATGTTTTTACGGATCTAATTGTCACATATGTTTGTTGTGAATCCGTAATGAGGGGCCAGAGCAGATGGCAAAGGCTGGCTGCCAGTCACGCTTCCATAATACTGTATTTCTCTAAGGAAGAGGTGATGGGTTGGGATTGGACCAATATAGCAAAGGATGAAGACCCTGCAGGTCAGGTTTTGGGGTTGGGAAACCTTTTTCTCCCTTGTGCATTAGCCCCTCACCTATGACAGGCAATCAAATTTAAACCCCAAGCCTGATACTTAAAGCTGTTGGTTTCTCCACCTGACACCAGTGTGGAAGCCTGATTTTCAACACAAAGCCGGGGTGCAAAGATCATATCCCATCCTGCATCCAAAATCCACCCCGTCAAAGCAGCGCGTGGGAGGCTCGGTGCATAGATCCATAGCCAGCTTGGGGGAAAAGTGGGCAAAATCTGCTCCCAAAGGACACGGCTGCTTCCTTGCCACCTCCCTGAGCTAAATTTAAATTACTGTGCTACCTGAACTTTATGTGAGCGTCACGCTGGTGCGATGCTATAAATACGGCTGAGAAGACACTTCTATTATAAATCACCAATTTCTGAGACTTGGAATCAGGATTGGGCAAATTAGAAAAGGAAAAAAAAAACAAAAACCCAACCCAAACCAAAAATCAAAACAGTAAGAGGAGAGAGGAGAATAAGGAGGAGAGATCTTAGAGGTTTACAAAGATTTAGTTTTCCCTGCTCCGGAGATCTTGGGATGTCTTGGGAAAAACACCGACCTGAGGAGGAGCCTGGAGAAGGCACTTGCACGCACGAACAACGGCAAACCCGGCAGCAGAGCAGAAAGTGTATTGAGCCGCCACGTTTTGAAGTTAATTAGCACTGGGCAGATCATTAGCTACAGCGGCCCTTTTAATTAGAGCTGCAGGGCTCCGTTTCGTTCTGGATTGGCACCGTAATGTTGTCCTCACGCCGGCGAGGCTTTCGTGGGCTGCGATTCCTCCTGGGCAGCTCCTGCCATTGCGTTGTTTCCACGACCGAAAGGTTTGTTAGCATCCTTATTTCTGCTTCCCCCAACGGTTTAGGATGCAGAGACCTCTCCCTTGGTCTTGCAGCTAAATGCGGCCCCAGAGGCCAAATTCAGAGCATCAAACTGCTTTTACAATTAAGCTTAAGGTGGCTTTGCTTTGCTTTGCTTTTCTTTGACCTCATTCAGGCTCTGTCTGGGCTCTCCCATAAGTGAAACGGCCCCTTAATTGCTCAAACAAAGGCAGGCATAATTAATAGGCATTTTACCAAATTGCTTCTTTGAAATGCTATGAAAAAAAAAACAAACAACCCTCAAACCAAGTAAGGGACTTTCCTCCAGCTTTAGGAGGTCACTGCTTCTGGGTTCAGCTATTTCTCAGCTGCCCCACAGGCCCCTTGCGTCTCCGCGTCTCAGATGCAATTCTCTTCAACCTTTCCTTAAAGTCTGATCTCCCTTACCCAGCAATTCCTTTTTTGGATCCCTTGGGTGATTGCTTGGGACTGGCTTTACCATCATTGAAGGGGAAAAAAATGGGAAAGGATGAGACTGTTCTCGGCTCATGATGGGAATACGGCGGTGAATTTATTTTATTAAGATCTGATATAGAAGGGTTTCTCTCCTCCTTTCTGCCTCTCCTTGAAAACACCGTCTCCCTCCATCACGTGTGACCTTGGAAGTGGTTATTGGGCCGGACAAGAAAAACCTCCCATTTTCTTGCAATGTCATCCATTACTCAGCTGAACACACACATGCCAAGAGAAGATGAACACAAAAAAAAAAAAAAAAGGAGAAGCCTCAAAGAGAGCACAAATTAAAATGACTGAGATCAGATAACGAGGAAATACAGTTAAATTGTTTCCTTCCTCCAGTCTGGCCCTGGGGGAAATCCATCTAATTAACCATTCTGGGCCACTCAGTGCGATTTTTCTGCAGGTTTGGGGGGAGTGAGGATGGAGCTGGAGACGCTGAAACTTTTTTTCCCTCCTCTCTTCTCTTTCCCCATCCGTTCCTTGACCTCTGCAGTTATCTCCAGACTTATCAGCCACACAAGATGGCTTTTTTCACATCAGTAAGCACCATCCGAAATATAACAATGAGAAAGAATAAGAGAAAAATAAATCAATGCCCACAAGCAATGGGGGAAAAAAAAAAGTATATATAAAGACCAGTTTTGATGAGTCGAATTTATTCATAAAAAAGCCCCAAACAACAAAATGTGTGAATCTTTCCAGCATTAATTGTGGTTTTTTTTCTCTTTGGGGAGAATACGCTCACATCCTGAACCAAGGATGGTTTGGTTTGGCCTCTTGCTTTCTTTTTTTGCTGCTTTCTCCTGTTTTAAATGAGCTTTCATTTTAATAAATGAGATTGTTTTCTTTCCTTGGGGTGTTGAGCCCATGTTGAGGCCACCTTGGGGTGCAGGACACCCCTGGGTGCCCGGGGCACAGATCCTGCCTCCAAGAGCAGCAAAACCTTCATCTGCCCATCCATCCCTGCAGATGTAATGAATGCTCCTCTTTGGCAATGGGATAATTTGGCCAAGGCCTGACCCAGCGTTCAATGAGGTGTGATGTGACCTGGATCAGACCTTTTTACCCAATTTGCTTCATTTTTAAGGATGGGAAGAGATGGAGCCGGGCTGGGGACAGAGGCACACGTGATCTTGGCTCAACCCCTTACTGACTGCGCAGTGTCTGAGGATGAATTTGCTGGAAGCGATAATTAAAAATAATATTAGAACAATTAAAAAAAAATTTAAATTTATCCCTTTATTACTGCAGGCCAGAGAGGAAAGGAGGAGGGATGCTTTGAGTAAGAGCAGTTCCCGTTCATCACTGAGTTAAAATGGCAGGAGTTTGGCTTGCTGGGAAGGACCACAGACCTCCCTGTGTGTGGTTTGGCACATCAGAGCCAAAATAACTCCGTCCTCTCCCCAGCATGGCTCCTACCCTTGCCCAGCGCCCCGTCCTCCAGCCGCTTCTCTTCCCTCCTCCGTTTGAAGCCGCATCGGGTCTGGAGTTCAGCTTAATCCAACCGCTAGATGTATTATTCATTTCTACGCTTTAATGATGTGATAAAGTTGCTGGAAATAGGGAAAGGCTCATTAAACTGCCATTTGAATATAGAGCACAACTAAATTTTAAGGGAGAGGGAACCTCTGCCAGTCCCGCACCTTCTCCCCTCCCTTCCCCGCAGCCTGGAAAGAGCCCCAAAATCGGTGTCGTCGGTGAGTTTATTGCTGCTGGATGGTTGGCAGGAGGGAATGTGACGGCGGGGCATCCTCGAGCATCCACCTCAGCTCCGGCGCCTGCAGGGTTGGGATCTGGTTTGGGGCTCTTTCTCTCCTCTCTGGTTAAAAGTGCCAAAATCAAAGGAGGAGTGAAGCACTGGAGTTTGCTTCAGCTTTTCTGCTGGAGGCAACAGCATCTATAAAAGATGTTCTGGGCCCTCTCGGTCCTTTGCATTTCCAGAAAAACCCTCAGAGCCTCAGTTGCCCCACCAGCAGAGCTGAGGTGAGATGGGCTAGGGATGCTGGAGGACAAGGGGGTGGCTGAGCTCCAGCCAGCCCTACATTGCCCACCCAAAGCCATCGGCATAAAGCAGCTCCTTGGTGGGCTGCGGAAGCCTGGTCGTGCCGTGATGGAGTCATTAGAGGTGAGACATTAACCACAGCGGCATTTGTTTAGGGTTTATCCAACCCCAATAATGGAAAACTTCCCCATGCTCCCAGCCATCCCCCTTTTCTTTATATTTATTTCCTCTCTTCCCTGTTCTCCTGCACGGTGAAGGGATATTGCTCAGCTCTCCTGATCAGAGGTTGGCTTTGATCTTCCCCAGAGAAGCCGGCTCGGTGGAGATGCTCAGCAGCGCTCGGAAAATAATTGCACCTCGCTACAGAGGAGGGGAGAGATGCCTGCCATCTCCTCCCCGTGCCCGGCGGTTCACCGCATGGGCTGGGATGCTGAACAGGGATGCTCTCCCGCGCCTGTCCCCATGCCTGCCCCTGCTTAATCAGGCACCGCGGATGTGCAGATATAATCCTGTTGTGGTGCTGTACATACATGTCTTAGTGAAACACAGGGGAAAATGCATTTACTGACAAATCTGCAGGTGCTGAAAACAGATTTTTCCCCCAAAAAAGTTGGTGTTTCACCTGAAAAGCTGGTACCAGGTGTCCCCTGGCTGTTGGTGGCCCCCGGCAGCCGGCTGAGTGCTTGGTGAGCAGTGTGATGGGGATGCTCAGAGCAGCAGCAGCCTGGAGATGCGGAGATTCAACAACTCTGCTGTCATTTCGCCTGCAAACATCCCCGTGTCCACGGCTCTTGCTTCGTTAGGGCGCAGGATTATTTCGCAGCGGGCGGTTGGCCCATTCACCTTCTGTCCTCACCCAGTAGCTGGATTTCGGAATGCAGATTGCTGTAGGAATTAGGAAAGAGAGAGAGAAAATTCAATGGCCTCATGGCAGGAGGACGCGAATCCCAAAGCTTCACATCCCCTTGATGCTCAAGTGTGGAGGAAACCCAGCTGGGACCCCAGCAAGAGGTGAAACAGCCGCCACCCCCTCAATTCCGTTGTTGTGGGGCTTTAACACCCTCAGTTTGCACTTGTTGGGCGTCTTGATGCCGGTTTGGGTTTTAGAGACCCACCGACCTGCTGCACCTCGGTATTCTTAAACCTAACATGGCCCTGCAGGGAGAAAGCTCGTTAAGAGTCCTGCTGTGCTGACCATCCCCAGCTAATTACATGCTGCCTCCTTAAATTTCCCTTGGCTTGTTTCTATTGGAGACGGGATTTGTCTCCGGTTAAGTCTGTCATTGCATTTCAATTCTCATCTCCGCATACACTGGGGTTTGTGTAGCAGTTTACATTTATTTTATGGGGTTTTTTTCCTCTTTTTTTTTTTTTTTTTTTCCAAGTGCTTTGAGATAAAAGTGTCATGGAAATATGGTGTCATTGTTATGATGATGAGGGGACTATTTGTGATGTGCCAGCACCCTTCTCGTTGGTATTGAACCACTTGGGAACATCTCGACATCCCCCAGGTGGCATTTTGCTTCCACAAAGCCAACCACTTATGCTAATGTATATACATAGAAAGTGCTGTGTGTATGTGCGTGTGTGCGTGCGCCTGTGTGTGGATACATATATCATGTGGGCGTGATTGGAAAGCAAATTCTATAAATAAATCCCATTATCTTATTACACTGTAATTTTCTATCATTATCTGCAGTGTGGATCAGATGCATCTGCGGGCTGCGATGAGAGCGAGGGGCTGGGAAGTGGCAAACTTCGCCGTCTCGCAGAGGGCTCCAAGGGTGGAGGAGTTGGGTAGGGCTTGGAAATATCTGCAGCCCTCCTCTGCCTCGCGAATCGATGCGATTTCCAGCCGCCGAAGCACAGCACCCCTAAGTCTGCCACGATAAACCCCAATATTCTACCTTTGCTGATCCCCACCCAGCCTGGACCAACCGCTGCGGCGCTGGAGCAGGATGCGCCGCTTTGCTGGCGGTTTGTTTTCATGGTTAATCATTCATGCTGATGGGGGGGGAAAAAAAAAAAAAAGAAATCACAAAAAAATAAAAAGCCAGTGCCTAATTTTTAATTTGAATGGATTTGGCTTCTGCTTCCAGTTTTTGCTTCTCGTCGTGCCTTTGGCTGATGGATTAAAGAGGTTTTGCCGTGCCCGGTGTTTTCTCCCCGAGAAGGTGCTTGTGTGCTGTAATCAAGTCACTCTCATTCTTCTTCTTGATAAGATAAAGAGGCGAAGCTCTTTAAGTCTCCCACCGTAAGGCATTTTCCCTGGCCCTTGGGTTATTTCTGGGCCTTTCTTTGCACTCCTGCCAATTTTTCAGCATCCTTTCTTTTTACCAGGTGCATCCCCTGGGACTGATGGGAGCAGCTCAGTATTGTCACCAAAACCTGCTGCGCTAAAACCACCTCTCCAGCCCACCAGATGCTTTCCATGCAGCCCTGGGTACTGAGATTGAAAATCAGTGATTTTTTTGCTGACCCCAAACCCCTACTTTTTCCAAGCAACCTGGCTCAGAGCAGCCTATGACCCCCAAAGAGGTTTGGGACTCTGACTTGGAGTCAACACTCAGCAGAAAGATCAAAGAAAAGCCGTACCAGAAAGGCTCAGCCTCATTTAAAAACCAACAACAAGCTTTGGGATTTTGATTTAAAACATTTCTGAATAATCCTATTAGGCAGGAGAGGAAACAGGACTCCTTAAATGACAGATTTATATTTTTTCCCTCCTGAACTCCAAGTCTGCAGCAGATTAAACCCACCAGATGAGGTGGATCCTCTTCATGATGCCTGTCGTGAATATGGTATTTTACAGGGGTGCATGGGATGTGGGTTTCTGCCACTTGCTCTCCTGGGACCTGGGAGGAATATAAGAGTCATTTCCCATGTACTCTGCTCTGGGCTGATGCTTTGACCGGTTACAAATAACCTGTGAAAAGAGAAAATGGCTTTTTCTACAACCAGAGAGATGCTGAGATGCTGAGTCTCAGGATGCAGACCCCGGGATCCTCAACTTGGGTGTCACTTGGATCGTTATTCCATCGACTTAATAGTATTTTGGAGCTGTAGCTGTGGGGGAAATTTGCACCGGAGATTTCTTTGACTGCCTTCTGGTATTAAATGAGTGAAAACCTGTTGGACATTCCCCACAAAATGAACTTTGGAGGATGAGCGATGAAACTGTTTGATGGCATTAAAAACATTTTGTATTCAGAAGATCAAGGTTTTGTTCCGCGACTCCTGAAAATTAACATCTGAACAGTAGCAAATGCTTTGCCTCCGAATGGCTGAAGTTCAGTCCCAGGTCAATGGCTACATTTTCTCTCCGCGAAGTGGTCATTAATTTTAAGCCTAGAGTTTATTGCTGGAAAGGACTGAAAAAAAAAGGGAGTTTGCCATCCAGTGGGCTGGGGCACGTGCTGGTTCCTCGTATGGTTAAGCAGCTTTGCTCCTGGCAAGCTGCAAGTCTCAACATCCACTTTCTGAGGTCTAGAAAAGCTATTCCAGGTCAGCCTAAAAGATTTTTTTACGACTACCGCCACGTTTATTGCACTTGGACTCTGATGATGGAAGTACCTGGTTTTACAGGTGAAGGGAAACAAAAAAAATAGCCCCAATAAAACTGTTTAAAGCGCTCTTAAATATGCTTAAAATACTTCCCTGCTGCTGCACGCGTGGCGTTTCAGCTCCCAGCAGAGATGCTGGTGTTGCTGGAAAGCTTGTTCGTGGTTTCAGCAGGGTTTCGAGCTGGCTCCGGTATTGCTCCTGGGAGCACCCAGGCTGTAAAACCCATCTGACTCTCATTTTCCTGACCTCCATGATTCCTATTTGGCAAAACCAACCATTTTTAACACTGAACGATGCATAATACAATATAGAAGTAGGCAGGCAGAATACGAGAATTACGCTGCCTGCCAGCCTCGCCGCGGCGACCTCGGAAATGAAGGTGAGAACATCATTTCCAAGCTATTTTGAGCAAGTTCAAGGTGCATCGTATAGAGATAGAGCCAAAGAGGCCCTCGGTGCATTGTCTCATCCACGATACATTTTTATTTCCCTAAAAGCTGGGACCTGTGGCTGGGGTGGGAGGTGAACACTGGTGCTGTGTTACTCAACCCTCTGGGTTTGCTGAACCACATGAATTTGGTGGTGGCAGCCCGAATGCCTGGATATTACACTAAAACCTTTTCCATTTTCATCTTCCCGTGCTCCTCGCAAGCAGCTGTGAGTCCGCAGAGCCCCAAGGAAGCACCACCATCAGACGGCAGCAAGTTGGACGTCTTCTTCGGGGTGAAATCTCCCTGAAAACAGAGAATAAAGCCAGCAATTCATCTACGGCGACCTGATGAATGGCCACGAAACCGGTGACTCCTCTCTTCCCGGCGGTGCCGGCGGGGTGATGAGTGGCAATGATGCTCCTTAGCATCAATCACCTGCCCGGTCCCTTCACGCTGCCAACCACTTTGTACCGCGCCAGATAGAGAAAAGGTTTCCGAATTTGGCAGCGCCCTTAGCTGTTATCGGAAAGCAGGTCATAAATTAAAATCTCTTTCTTTTTTTCCCCCTCTGGAAAAAAATCTGGATAATAACAATCTATCCCAAACCATCAGGCCCCCCGACATCTCCAGTGGAGAGATGCCAATGAGCGGTGATGTCTTATAACGCGGGATGCGATGCTGTAGCAGGTGTTGGCTGTGAATTTTTACAACAGACCCAAACTCCTCTTGATTCCCCTCCATCCCTGATCATCACTCGCCGCTCAGGAACCTGCTCCGGTGAAGCTAAAAGCGGGGGAAAAGCCATAAAACCAAGCCACAAACTGGAATATTTGTTGTTTCTATTATGGAGCTGCAAAAGATGCAGTGTCAGAAGATCCTACAAACTGCAAGTTGTTACCTGGATGTATTGATTTAAAGTACCTGTCGGTCTTGATTTTTAAAAGTGTGGTTGATTGCTGGCAGGTTTATAGGATTATGGCTTTAATTGGATGCCTGTGTTTTACTGGATATAAGTGAAATTTATGGCGACGCTACCTGCGGTGAGAAAAGCATCGCTGTGTCATCCTCCCCTCCGTGGGCGAGGAGAGGGAGAGGCAACCGGTGGGTGGCGGGGAGGGCTTAGGGCAGGAAAATAAAGAGAAAATCCATCTAAAAATGGCTACCAGGGAGTTAAAATGATATTATTAATGTTGCGGAGCCGGGCAATCCAAAATTAAGAGTTGCAGGAATTGAGACTACCTGTGAGTTAAAGACAAGGCAGTTGTTAATTGCCTGATTGCATATTATTTTCGGAAGGGCTGATCTGCATATGCCAAATTTGCATAATGCAAATGTTGTGGTTGGTTTCGTGAGAATTGTGACGGGAAATGTTGGGGCTGGATGCAGTTGAGCTGTGTCCTTCCAGGGGACCCTCTGAGGGTCTTCTCCGCTGCATGGCTGGGTGGTAACGAAGCCAATTAGTGCCAGGAACTGATTAAACCAGAGGAAGCACAGAATGAAATAGGAGAACGATGGAAAGGGTTGGTAACAAATCTCATTGTCCTTGCGGGGCATATCCTTGCCTTCAGATTCAGCCTCACTCCATCAACTTTTCTATGCTTTCCTGGCTTGCAACAAATTCGGCAAGGTCTCCTCTGGGATCCCGGGAAAAATCTGCCTTTCCATCCCTGCTGGGCCGTGTCAGCTCTTTGCAGTAGTTTCTGCCACGCCGCAGCTTTTCTCCCCCCAAACCATTCCGGCTCCATCCCTTGTGGGGCGCCTGAGTTGGGATTTTGCAGAAATAGGCCCCTCCTGTTTCGGGCTTAATCTGCGTCACCGGGCAGCCGGACCTCAGCCTTAAGATAAAATGAGGTTATTTCCATTGCAATCCCCCAGGATGCTTGTTCCCGGGGCCAAAGCAGACTCACGGAGCCGACAGCATCATTTTCCAAGCTCTTAGCGACCAGATAAATCTTCAAAGAGCCACTGAGCGAGACATATCCCCCCCTCCGTTCAAAGCTCGGGCCCCACCTCTGGCGCAGCTCTGATACCCTCCACCTTTCATCCCACTTGAAGAACATCTCTTTTCCCAAAACGCTCCGGGGGGTCCTCTTTTTTTTCCACTCCCCCTCACCTGCTTCATCTCTATAATGCTTAATTTCTCATCGCCTTCCCCCCCCTGCCTTGCCTAGGTCCCCCCGTGCCGCCGAGTCCTTCCCCGAAAAGCCTTTGCCGACCTCCGAGCAGAGTTCGCAGCGCCGAGCGGGGCTGCTCTCCTTGCAGCCTTCTTGCTTTTTCCCAGGCGCTATTTTTCTTGCTCACTTTTTGATGGAAAGTCTTTTCCTGATGGATAGCTCTAAGTCAATCCTTCCCCAATTCCTGCTGTCTTCAGCAGGGGAGAAATAAAAAAAAAACCTTTTCCTTTCTCTCTCCCTCCTCCATCACCCGACTTTCCCAATCACTCATGTCAGGATTTCTCCCCTCACCAAGATCTTTAACGAGCGTAGCCAATAAAGACAAACCCATCCCTCCCGAGCAGATGCAAACTGCACCGTTTTTTTCATTGCTTGCCTTTTTTTTTTCTTAATCTGAAGAAGTCTCCAGAACCCAGTAAGAGGTTTTTCTGCAAGTCCGTGTTCATCCCTTTCCTCCTGCATCATCTACATGGTGGGCATCCCCATCCCCTGCCGTCCCCACCTTCCAGCGTTAGCATGGAGGTCCAATCCTTAGTCCAAAAGATGCAGTTTGGCAGTTGTAAAACCCAAAACGGGCCTTAAGAGGATGGTGAGAAAATTGCTGGAGCAGCCAGGGCATCATCTCTTGCCTCGGGCACTTACATCCCACTGTAGCCTCAACAGGTCACAGCATCCGTTGCAAGCACATAAGGTGGAGAGGAGCTTTACATCACTTTCTGCCGGACTTCAGGATGAAGCAGGGAGTAAACGACGAAGAAAACAACTGTGCAAGGGGGAAACCAATATTTAGGGCCAGTAGGACAAAATCACAGAATCACAGAATGGTCGGGGTTGGAAGGGACCTCTGGAGCTCCCCCAGTCCAACCTCCTGCCAGAGCAGGGTCACCTCCAGCAGTGGCACAGGACGGCGTCCAGGCGGGTTTGGGATGGCTCCAGAGTGGGAGACTCCCCCACCTCTCTGGGCAGCTGTGCCACTGCTCTGCCACCCACACAGGAGAGAAGTTCCTCCTCATGTTGAGATGGAAATTCCTATGCTCCAGTTTGTGCCCGTTCCCTCTTGTCCTGTCACTGGGCACCACTGGAAAAAGACTGTTCCCGTCCCCCTGGCACCCTCCCCTTAAGCATTTATAAGCATTGATGAGATCGCCCCTCAGTCTTCTCTTCTCCAGACTAAAAAGACCCAAGGCCCTGAGCCTTTCCTCGTAAGAAAGATGCTTCAATCTCCTCATCATCTCTGTAGCCATCCGCTGGACCCTCTCCAGCAGTTCCCTGTCCTTCCTGACCCGGGGAGCCCAGAACTGCACACAGTGCTCCGGCTGCGGCCTCCCCAGGGCAGAGCAGAGGGGGAGGATGACCTCCCTCGCCCTGCTGGCCACACTCTGCTGGGTGCACCCCAGGGTGCCATTGGCCTTCTTGGCCACCAGGGCACATTGCTGGCTCATGGTCACCCTGTTGGCCCCCAGGACTCCCAGGTCCCTTTCCACAGAGCTGCTCTCCAGGAGGTCAGCCCCCAACCTGTACTGGTGCATGGGGTTATTCCTCCCCAGATGCAGTACCCTACACTGGCCCTTGTTGAGCTTCGTAAGGTTTCTCTTGGCCCAATTCTCCAGCCTCCAGCTTGTCCAGATCTAATTAAGCTCAGTTTTTCTCTGAGACCCCTTACTGCTGGCAAAGGAGTTGTGGGGGTTAGTGACAAGGCAGGTGGCCACTGGGCAGATGGCTCTGGTGTCTTTTTGCCCCCTTTTGAAACCATCACCTTCAAAAGGGAGCATACTTATCTGTATTTTAAACACTTTTCCCCCTTCCTCTGGGGATTTGCTTGTCTCTTCAGGAGGGGCTATGAAAAAATTCACTAAATACCATCGAAAAGAGTCACAAATCAAATCACTCTCATTCAGCTGCATTTTATAACTTGTATGGTTGGGTTTTTTTTTTTGGTAATAATAATTAGTCATAAAATCCGACGGACAAAAGGGACTATTAAATCCAAGAGGGACCAAACCACCAGCTGGCAGAAGCTGGCGAAGCTCTGCAGGGAGCTAACCCCCATTCACACCAGATCTGGTTTGCTGTCGTTGTCAGGAGGAAGGCACAGCAGAGAGATGGAGCAGGGAGAGAGCAGGAGAAAGGCTGCAGCTCTCCTCTCGCTGGGTGGACACCAACGAGTTTAAAATGGCCTTAAATTAGGTAGATTCCTTCAAACAGCTGCTTGCACAGGAGGCAGCTGACTTTTGAGCTTTGCCATTTGAGCCAATATATTGATTTAATGAGAAATATGCAGGGAGAGGTGTTGCTTTGGGACCTGGGAGAGGTAGATGCTACCGAAAATGTGTCTCCATCCAAACTGGATCCAGCTGCTGCGGCTCCACTGCTGCCCATCGGCTTGTCCTGGACCAAATCCAGCCCATCCTGGACCAGTGGCGTGCTTTGAAGGCTGCATCGGTGACGTATTCGGGACGACTGAGGAGCAATTACAGGGAGAGGCGTGTGAATATGCTGGCACACGCATGCATGGGCTCATTAAACAGAACAAAATTCAGAACTGGAGTGCACCAGCTCCCTAATTATTGCATTTTTCAGCCAGGGAGGGCTGGGACTTAGCAGCCGCCGGGGTCCATAAAGCTGCAGTTTCTCAGTGCTTCGTGAGCATCACAGTCAATATTTAGGTCGCCTTCGGCTTTCGCATCCAGACTGTATTGGTAAACTGGCCTCCTGCTTCTCTGCTATTGATCTCCTCCAAGACAGAGCCGAGAGGGGGAGGACGGATCCTGCTATGAACTGGGCTGATTTGTACTGGGTGAGACCTTGACCTGCAGCTTCTGCCTTTCTGCTGCAGCAAACACCGTGTTGCTTCATGCACTGGTTTTCCTATCCTTGCCTGCTTTGCTCCAAGGAAACCAGGGGGGATGGATGAGTGGCTGCTGTCCTGTTCCTCCTGAAAATCAGAGTCCTCTCCACCCAGGGCAGCATTTGCAGGATAAAAGGGTTGTCAGGGATCTAGAAAGCAGGGCAGTAAGGAAGGAATTGGTGAATTGGGACGGGACGGGACGGGACGGGACGAGACGAGACGAGACGAAACGAGACGAGACGAGACGAGACGAGATGAGATGAGATGAGATGGGGATGGGGATGGGAATGGGATGGGGATGGGATTGGATGGGGTGAGATGAGATTGAGATGAGGTGAGATGAGATGAGATGAGATGGGTGGAATGGGGATGGGAATGGGATGGGATGGGATGGGATGGGATGGGATGGGATGGGATGGGATGGGATGGGATGGGATGGGATGGGATGGGATGGGATGGAGGGATGCTGGAGGGAATCAAGAAGGATTTTCTCACCTCGAGTCCTGCAACCCCCCCTTTGAGCTGTCGGGGATGCTGTGCAGAAGTAGCATCGTTCTCCACGTGTTTCTCCCGTCCTTTGAAATGCTTTTCCAGCAGCACCTCAGCACTAAGCCTTGCTACCCTTGTGCTCCTCACCCGCTCACTGGCACCCCAAAGGACATAAACTGTGGGCAAAACCGCCCGTGTGCTCAAACACTACAGAGGTGGAACACCAGCATGTGCAAAATGAAGCAGAGAAGCGGCTGCAGTTTATTCTTTCTTAAAAGTTCAGGTGACAGTAGGTGACATCCAAAGGGTGATCTACGCATCTTTGAATTTATCAGCTGGCAAGGAGGATGTCCTGGAGATTATAAATATATATTTATGTTTGTGATATAAACTCAATGTGTAGCAGCAATTAGGATCAAGAGGAGGCTGACAGGATATTTTAAAGCAGGTAGAGGGAACCGTATACACGCACAGGTTCTCATATGTATTTATGTGTGTACATTCACGCTGATCTCCCCGAGATATAACAAATTGATCCCCGCGGTTTAAGAAATGCGATACCCAAATTGCAGACACAAATTTAAGTCTTTTCAATCTCCCGTACCTGTCCTCAGCTCAGGGAGGTGGAGGGAGTCTCGCTGACTCCATAAAGTCACAGGAGCTGATGTGCCGCGTTGGAGCCCGGCTCTGAGCAGCCTCATCTGTCTCGATGACAGCAACGAGCCTGCAGGACCTCAGATTTATCCTCATTTTTTGGCAGGCACCGAGCCTGTCTGCATCAGACCATGGGCAATCCCACCTGAGCATGATGGGGCCCACAGTCCTCTGAGCGTCCTGGAGCACGTTGTTCCAAAGATGAACAGGGAAAGACTCAACCCTCCCTGAATTTGCCTGGCTGACCAATATCGTAGCATTAAAACTTTCCATCCCTGTCTTAATGCAGCTTAATGACTTGTTTCCCCTCCTAATTGCTGCTTGGCTAACAGCAGATCCTTCCATCAGGTTATCCAGCAGGATGCCTGGGTGTTTTCCTGCCAGGCTACAATTAATTCAGAAACCACTGCAGTGCATGAATAGTTTAAGCGGTCTTCCCACATCGCATTACCTTGCACTTCTCTTTGCTGAATAACGTCTCCCAGCTCATAGCTCAGGGATCCTACCCTCCTGGGTTGGTTCCTTTGATTTTCTCTCAAGCCCCTTTTCACTTGAATAATATTTGGATGGGGTCAGAAAAGCCAATTACCCCAAAACTTCTTGTCTTTCTTACATGAAAGACGTTGAGCAACCACCATTTCCTTGCTTATTCCAGGTTATTGTGAGAAATATAAGTACTGGTTGGTGGGTCCCAAATTCAGGTGACCCTACAGGACCCTATAGGTAGTGATCCCAAAGGGAATTCAGCTTTGTGAGCAAAGCTCAAAGCCTGAAATGGAGAGAATTGTTGTTGCCTGAAGGCGTGGGGAGTTTTGGGCACTGCTATTGCAGCTGCATAGCTTCATTCAGAGCAACTGGAATCCAGGTTCTCCTTAGAGGTCAAAATCCCCCTAACCTGAAGCCCTCCTGTGCCTAATGCAAAGTTTTCCAGGCTGCTCAAATCAAGAGGTTTCTTTAAAAATGAGAGAGTGTTGCTAAAATTACGGTGATGCTGCTGTCCTTGATTTGCTGCTCTGTGTGACACTTCAAGCCTTGTTTCTGATGTCTATGCAGCTATGATAACTGCCTGTTGGAATTAAATATGCACAGCACTATGGTCCTCAGGCACCACTCAGTCAGCGTATCCACCTTCAGCTCTCCTGGAGAGGAGGCACACGGACCGACATCTGGGATTTGGGGGACGCAGCTCTCACTCATGGGTCAGACTTTGATCAGCATCTCACGGGGAATGGTGGCGACCGAGAGATGGGGCTGGCAAATCAAATAAACCCAAGGGCTGGAGCTTCAGCAGAATCCTCAGATCCCAGCCCGCATGGGGTGAAATGTGTATCATCATCAGTGCTGCACCAAAGCCACTTCACCCCTTCTGTGGCTTGGTTAGGCAAAGAAGAAAAGAGCAAACCGTTGGAAAATCTCAGCTGCATCTACCTGATGTCGAGCCTGGGCTCTCCCGCCCACATTTCCACCCTGCTCAGCTCTCTCCAGCCTCAATCCCAAAGGCTTTGAGTGCTCAATGTGAGTTTAGGCACCTTCGTATCTGCTCCTAAGCGTTTTAAGTCATGATTTGCCGGCGGACCAAGAGTGGGACCTGACTCACTCACGCTGTTAAAACAACTCTCTTAAAGCGCCGAGTTGCGCACACAAAGGCAATCCGCAGCAGGCATCGTGGGAGCTGTCTGCCAGAGCGTCTGGGAGCTCTTACTAATCAAAGCAACATTGATTACACAGAGTTTTGCAAAGGTTTCTTTGCAGGGACGATGCAGGGAGACTTTCAAAGGGGTAGGCTGTCAGTCAGCGTATGGGGGATGTTATATTGAGGCCAGAGATCCTGCAATATTTTCCTAGATTAGAGATTAACGCGCTTCTAATTAATTTTGATGCTGTGTAATACGATAAAGTTGTGTCTTTTTTGTGATGCAGGGCTAGCTCATAATCCAATCTTTAATTATTATCTCTTGCCTTTAAAAAAAAAAAAAAAAGAAAAAGGCTATTACGTTATAATGCTGGTTGGGCAGCGGCCGTTGGGAAGCCGAGGGCTTTATACATTGATGGAGGCAGTAAATTTAAAGTCTTTCTTTTCATTTAATGAGCTGGATTGTCTGAAGTATCTGACTGGCAAGAGGCTTGAAACTATAAAACCTCATCAAGGCTGATCACATCTTTTCGATCCTGATACCCAGGCAGCGGATACCAGTGGATGGGGATGGGGAGAGGTGGTGGCCGTGCCCTCGTTGAGCTCTGCCAGTAAAGCACCATGGATGGAAAACCAGGGCTGAGAAAGAGCCACAAAAAATAATTCAAGGGCTGGCAAAAAAATGCTTTAAAGTGCTCCATCTGCTTAATTTATTAAAAAGGAGACAGAGAGGTGACTTGATTACCATGTCTAAGTAGCTTCACAGGGAGAAAATACCAGATACTAAAGGGCTCTTTAAGCCCTCAGAGAAAAGCAGAATGGGAACAAATAGTTTGAAGGCAGAGACAGACCAAAGTTAAGCGAGAAACTGCATTTTTTTTCCAAAACGTTGAGGATGTGAAACCATTGTGATAGACCATAGAGGATCAGGGGTCTCTGAGGCTCTTGGCATCTTTGGAGCAAGAAAGGGTGTCTCCTGAGAGGACACATGCCGGTGCCCAGCCCGTGATGCTGGGAACTGCAGGTTGTGTCGAGTCCCCCTGGGATTTGGGGTGCAAGAGCTTGCCTTTGGTGATTTTCCAAAGGCTGATTTTGCCTGAGGACCCCTGTCCTGGTTTCAGCTGGGATGTAGTTAATTTTCTTTCTAGTGATTGCTGTGTTTCAGATTTGGTATGAAAGGAATGCCAATAACGCATATTGTTTTAGTTGTTGCTAGGTGGTGTTCGTACCATTCAAGGACTTTTCTTCAGCTTCCCATAGAAGCTGAGAAGGAGCATAGACAGAACAACGGAATGGCCAATGAAACATTCCGTACCATAGACGTCCTGCTCAGTATATAAATGGGGTTGGCTGGGGGGGTGGGAATCCACAATCTCTGCTCGGGTCACGCTGGGCAACCAATTCACCCAGCAGTGAGGGTGATTTGCATCTTGTATATCCTTTTACCATTATTATTATTATTATTGTTGTTATTTTCCTTTTCTATTATTGTTCTATTAAACTGTCCTTATCTCAGCCCATGACGGGGTTTTTTTTTTCCGCTTTCCCCTCCTTTTCTCCCTCTTCTCCCTCCCTTTCTGAGGGGGAAGGGGGACTGAGCAAGCGGCTGCATGGTCCCAGTTTCTGGCTGGGGTTAAACCATGACAACCCCAAATCATCCCTCAGATACTTTCCAAAATGATGTGACTAGGTGGTTTTTTTTTCCCATTCTGGCGATCTTTGCAGCCAGGGGATATTTGTCTTCATTTACTACTAAAGGCATCAGCAATCCTTTCACTTTGTTTTCTCCCTGCAAACAAACAAACAAACAAAAATAAAAAAGCGTTTCCTCCTCGGGAAACTTTTTAACAGTCATGAGCTGTCCAAGAGCCGCTTCAGATGGTGGCTGAACAGTCTATCGCTCTCTTTCAACGCTCAGTCTTCTGGGTATGCATTTGTTTGCTTTTGTTTTGCTCTCGAATAAAGTTGTAGCTTTGTTCTTGCCTTTCTGAATGCCCTTAGTATTCTCGGGGAAAAGCCTGGAAATAATGCTGCCAGCTTCTGCGAGCCTGATGGGAGCGGACACTGATCAGACATGCGATTCCCCAGCATTTTTATTTACCAACAACAGGCTCTTATCTCCAGCTATGCCCAGCTCTGGAAAAACTCCCCTTCACCCTGCTTTTCTCCCCCCTCCTCCCCGCCCCGAGTCAGAGCTGTGATTTGTGTAACCGGCTCCGCCGTAATCTCTTGCCTTGATCAGAGCTTCATCCCAGTTAGCTCCCACCCGGATGAATTTTTGACTTGATAAATTGGATGGGGATTTCTGTGGGATCTCAGGGCCTTCCAGGCTGCTCGTTGCTTGGCTGAACTTTGTCAAACACGAGCCGCGGCGCGATCGGCAAGGGAGATTTGGAGGCGGCGAGTCAGAGGGAGCTGGAGAGGCAGAACGCGGCTCTGGTCCTAGGTTTTGTGCAGGGGCGGTGGGACCGGGAGGCATCAGGGCTCCTTAAACAGGGGGAAAAAAAAGACTTCTCTGACCTTCGCTTCTGTACTTACATCTCGCTTTTGGAAAGCTGACGCCAGCTTTGATGGACCGTGGGGCTGATCTGATAGCGATGCTGGGATGCTCTTACATTGCTGAGTTATGGCTGTGCTGCTAATGGCACAGCCTCGCCTCCCTATAAAAGGGCTCCATCTAAATTCTAATCTTTATCTCCTCCATATAGCCTACATGTACTTATGTGGATCTGTTATATCTAAATATTTATTTGTAACATACCAGCAAAGGTCCTTTACCTCTCTATTTACTCTGCTTTGAAGTATTGATCTATAATTACCCATGAGTATCTTGCCTGTAAACATTTCCCTGCGTATGTACTTATAAATACCACTTACCTCTAAATATCACCCTGCATTTTCACCTGTAAATATTACTTGCCAGGAAAGGGCCACAGCAAACTTCTTAAATCAGAGAAATGAGGTGCCTCGCTCCGGAACATTTTGTGCAAGGCGGAGCAGAGCCGTGAAGCTCAGGTCCAAGCGCAGCGCGGAGAGGTCGGGCTGCCCGGCGAAAATTTGAGACCCATTTTGTGGTTTCCATCCGTCCCTTTAAGAGGCAGAAGCCACTGCTGATTTTTTTCCGTGGTTGACCTTAAACTTCACTTCTCTTATTTAGCATGTCGTCAGGCATAATTAGGAAGTCCAGCAATACTCGAGACCTATTGATAATGGTATTAATATACAGCAGCTTTTATCCTGCACAACAACACGGGCTTTAGAAAACAGATGTGTGCGTATGTATACTAAAGTCGGATGCGGCTGAGATGGCATCCCTGAAATGCAGATTCCTGAGGGTGGACAAAGCATCGTGCATGGGATATGGAAAGAAATTTCTGGCTGAGAGCACCAGATAAAGACTCAAAAGATGTCAGGCACTGGGCCTACCTTAATAATGATGTGGAGGATGTGCAGAACAGATAATTCCAATTTTCACCCAAAGAGGTGCATCACCATGAGCATATTTACTACTAAAACCCCCTATTTTTCCTCACCAGATGAAAATCTGGTAGCCTTTTCCCAAGAGATGTCCACTGCCAAATGCTTTGGGGAAGACAGGAGATGCAGGGTGAGATGAACGACCTTGAGAAAGGGCGCTGGTATCGGAGGGTGCTGAGTGAGTCCAGCCACACCTTGCTCCAGCCTGTGAGGTGGTTTGGATGTGAAATTTAGATTTTGCCCTTTGGGAAGATATTTAGCTCTGGAAACGGAAAATATTGTGGAAGGTGGAGTCTTGTCTTCGTTCCTGTAGGTGTGATATTTTCAGATCTGCCCAAGTCCATGGTTTGATTTGGCTTAAGAGCAGCTCTGAGGGCATGAAGAAACCTTCCTCAGGCTCATGATGTTCACCCTCAGGAGTGAAGCTGGCCACTCTTTAAGGCAATTCAAGCAAAAAGCCCGACTGGGGTCAGGCTGGAAATCCACAGAGCTGGATTTCAGGTGTGCACCAGACTGACATGGGACTGCCCAGCCCTGATTCACAGCCTGGGTGGCCGCATTTGACATATTATGGAAAAAACCTTTTCTTTAACCAAACTGAGGTGTTCTGCTTGGAAAAAACATGGAGGTATACCCTGTACAAACAGCTCTTCTCCTGAAAAACGAGACACATCCCTCCTGAAACGCTGGTGCCTAAAATGGATGCTCTCACCTCACCCCTTGGATTGCTCCATGCTTTGGTGCTCTGATTTCTGAACTGAGGAAAAAAAAAAAGAAAAAAGGAAAAAAAAAGCAAAAGTGTGGGTTTCCATGGAGACAACTGTTCTGTTCTAAAATCTGAGGGCAGGCAAGCTCTGTATTTTGTGTTTTGATGCAGATGCTTGGGTTTAACTTTAGGGGAAGGGTTGGCTGAGGCTGAGCGGCTTGGAGCAGAGCTGTTTGGAGGGGAGATTTTTTGGTGTGAGGATGCATTTTGCACGATTCTGGAGGTTTCAGTTGAAAAGGGGGAAGAAAACCCTCTTCAGTCTTCTACAAAGAGATTTTCTAATGGGGAAAAAAAACATTACATAGGGATGATGAAATCATCTGGGGCATAACCAACATCTCAACATGTCTATAATGGAAGATCCGGACTACACCTAATGTGTCCCTTTGCCAACAGGGAGAAGACAAGTGTCCTCTCCCGGTCATGAAGCACATGAGAAGTTAGAGATGAGTTGACACAGCCAGGAGCACCGAGATGAAGGTAGTGGTGAAGAAAAAGGACCTTGGGCCACAGCATGCTTTTGCTTTCCACACATCTGCTCTTTAGGCAGAGAGTTCACAAGCTCGGTAATGATGTGTTGGGTTCTTCACAGTGGCTCATGAGCTCTTGATACATTGGGGCTTAATTGATTAGCTTTTCATGGTCTTGATTGCAGCAGCTTTAAGGAATTGCAGGGAGTGAGGAGCAGGAGGTGACAGGAAACGTTAGCACTTCATTTGGAGAGCCGGGCTAATGATTTGTGTGCGGGCAAAAATTAGAATTAATTCTCAGGGAAGAATTCCTGCTTTGACGAAAGTGAGATATCAAATCTGCTAATGACATGTCAAACCAGGTGGTGAGGAGCTGCTGCCCGAGGCTTAACCCCTTGCAGGATTTAAAGCAGTGTGGTGTTGAGATATGATGCCAACCCTTGAAGCTCCTTCCAAAACATCTCCTTGGGGCTTTCTAAGGCCCAAGGTTCAGGAAGCGTGGGCAGGTTGCCACCAAAAATAAGTGGAGGAGTGAAATGCCAGAAGAGCCGTGGACCACTTCATTAACTGTATTTTCTTGTAAGATGATCTTATATTGGATAGGGAGGCAGTGAAGAGAGAAGGTGGAGGGAGTATTTGGCACGAGAGCTGGATGGAGAAATCCTTTCTTGGTTCATCAAGAGATAGAAAAGGACAGTGAGAGGGCTGCACGCTCCTCTTCTGTACATCTCCAGGATGTATTGACCCGCTGTGACAGCCAGGTATATAAATGTATATCCCTAACATGCAAAGCCCCAATGTATGGGACTGTTGCTTTTCCCTGAGTATATTTGCTGCTTTTTGCTGGAAATCCAGGTGTCCTCGAAGCAGAGAGAAGGGGCTCCTGCAAAAAGTAGTTTTGAACCCCTCTTTTATCTGGGGATGCCTTCCCTCCCCTCCATGGGCAAAAGCTCTAATGAGAAGATTTACTCGTGGCGCCAATCCTGAGTGCAGACCAGAGAAAGGCAGCTCTTCTAAACTACCCCTACAGTGGGAATATGAATGCTTTGTTTCAATAACATTTAACAGCAATTGCCTCGGCAACCTCTGGCCTGCTGTGATTAAATATTAATATTCTTCTAGTCTGTGCTCTTGCTGTTTTTTTCTCTGGTTTCTAAATGAAGCTGCCCAGTCTTGGCCTTCCTTTGGAGTACAAGGATGGAGTATAGATGAGACGTGGGAAGAAATCCCCGGTTCAACCACCCCAAATAAAGCTGCGAGCTTTGCTCTGAGCCTTGTAGAATAAATAAATAAATAAATAAATAAAAAAAACCAAGAAAAAAACCCCCAAGCCAGGCTACAAAGTTGCTGAACTCAGGGGAATTTAACAACACTCAGCCACCAGCAAAGCGATTAAACGCCGGGTCCTAATTCTGTAAGTGCCTCGTTGATGGTTTCGCCGAGTGCCTGGCGGCACAGTATAACTAATCTGCTAACGGACCAAGCGCGTTATCGCACGTCTGCCTGGTAGAAACAGGGATGCTGAAAAGAATTGCTGTCATTTTTTTAACGGCGATGAAGGGGCTGAGGGAAGAGGGTGGCAGGTTTGTGGTTGGTTTGCTGTGTGCCGCGGTTATCGGGGGTCTGGTCACCGTTTGGGTACCCAATGAGGGGAGAAGGTATGTGGGGTGGGAGGGAGGATGCTCCAGGGAAGGAGGAAGATAGAGGGAGGGGTGAGTCTGACTGAAGCAGGGCTGTGCTCCCTCTCCTTTTCTACTGGATGGTTTCAACTTCAGGTTTTGGAGCAAAATAAGCCCTGCTTTTTTTGCCCTAAAATTTCATATATAGAATATACAGAAAAGAAATTCCACTAAACAAAGGCTTTTTGCTCTGGATAGTGCAATATTCCTGTTGCTCAGCATCACCCTCTTTTCGGAGAGATTTTTTTGCTTGGGAAAACTCCAGATTTGTTGGGTTTGGTGATGCCTCAGGGTTTTGCTTGCTCCTTTTGGTCCCTGGGCTCAGGCAACATCAGGGATCAGCTCCCGAAACGGAGAGCCCAGGATGGTCCCCAGCCGGCAGCGACACCCCTTGTGCCTGCTGCACCGGTGCCTGCTTCCCTGCTGTCCCCGCTCTCTGCCTCCGCAGCAGATGATTTGCTCGACCTTTAGATGGGAGATCTTCAAAAATCAACCAGGCTGATCGGGAATTTAATGCTGATTGAGGAGGTAATGTGGCTCTCCCCGTCGCGCCCCGGTAGGCTGGGGGCAGTTCGACGCTCCCGACGGCGATAGCTTTCAAATGAACTTCACAGCCGGGGCCCTGTTTAATCCAAGGGGATCATTTATTTTAGTTTTAAGGGACTAAAGTGTGTGAACGCCAGTGTCTCGTTGCTGCAGTGGCTGAAAGCCTGAGCTACTCAGCAGCCGTGTGCTTGGCTAAGGTGCTCCATCCCAGAGGCGGCTGCGTCCAAGGGATGGGTGAAGCATCTCTGGGCTGCTCTGGGTACCATACCCCACTTTTCCCAGCTTCCAGCATCCCTACATCTCTGTTTATAGAGATTAGCCAAATCTAATAGTGGGGTGAGAGTGAGACCTGTGATTCCTTGGGGGAAACCAGGGCACGCAAGCAAATTTTCTCCTGGAAAACCGTGGCTAGGAGGCAGCTAATCCTCTTAAAACAGGTTCAGGGCACTTTGTAAAAGAATCGTGTGCCAAAAACGCGCAAGGATGTGGTGTCTTTGGTATAAAAGGCTCTGCTCCTCCCAGCCCAGCTCTGCTGGAGGTGGACAGTGTTTGTAGGTCTGGGATCTCCCCTGGAAAGCACCCGCTCTTACAACTGGTTGGCAACAACCGCCTTGTTCTAGCTCCAAAAAATAAAAGAAGTTTTTTTAAAAAAAAAAGGACAACAAAATATATCCAACCCCAAACAAACATGTCAATTAGTGTAATCAGCTCTAATGAGGAAAGGGAAGCCAAATTCAACACTTTGCGTTGCTGTTTGGGTTGGCTCATCGTGGGCAAGCGCAGCTCCTCCGCCCCACGCGTGTTGGGGGCAGTGAGGGCACCGCGGCAGCACGTGGCCACACCATCTCCGACGGGTTTGGGGTCGGTGCCGGCGTCTCTTTTCCTTCTGCACATCACCCTGTTAATGGGAAGGCGATGGAGGGCAGGTCCCTGACTCGCGGCGTTCCATCCGAAACAAAAGGCGATGATTTATAATTTGCCGTTATTGTGCTGCTTCGCTGCGCTCTGTCATTGCGAGCCAGCCCTGGCAATTGGGCCTTTGGACCAGGAGAAAGAATTGCTTTTCCTTCCATTTGCCCAATAAATAATAATAATAATAATAATTGCCGTAATGGCAATAATAAAATCCATCCGTCTCCAAAGCTCCCCTCCCACGTGCACGGTGGCGAGCCCAACTTTCGGCATCGGTTTATTTATCGGGTGGATTCGGGCTGGTTGACTTTAACGCAAGCTGTCGCCAAACAAATATCTCTGTGGCACACCGGGTATTAAAACCATCCTTCACAGATTCAAATCTTGCAAGAGGGGCCATCAGAGAAGCAAGGACCAGGACTGGGGGCTCAGCTTTACTTTTCCCCCCACTCCGATGAATTAGCATCCTCATTCGGTCCACAAACCCTGGCCAGGGATATCAGGGCTGTGCCAAGCCCTGGACCGGAGGGATTGGATGCTGCAGCCACCTTCACAGCAGAAAAAAAAAATCCATCACAATTAACTGCTTTCCCTCGCACACCCCCAGACATAAGGGCTTTTTTTTCATTTATTAGTGGTGCTGAGTCAGTTATTACGGGCTGGGCAATAATTACTGTGTCTGCGCGGGGTAATGGATGCTGGCTGGGGATGCTGAGACACCCGAGTGCTGGCGGCAGGTCTGCAAAGGTGGCTCGATCCACCCTGGGACTTGCTGCTTCTCTTCGCCTTTCTTTTCTGAGCATCTGGGATAAAGGGAGAGAGGGAAAGGAGGGATATCTGCCAGCAAAATGGTATGATCCACAAAGTAAAACCTCCCGGCAGGACTTGAGGGACGGTCCTAGCTGTGTGTACCCCATCTGGGAGGGAGAAATGCAGGATAAATGAGGAGGACGAGCTGCTCTCCCAAGAGGCCGGGATCTGGTGGGTATTTCTGATTCACAGCCTGGCCTTGGGTGCATTCTTTCAGCCTTTGGACCCTCCCAAAATCACATCGATGAAGGTCTGCGCCAGGCAAGAAATTGGCCTGTACAGCAAAACTGGGGGCTGAAGGCAGCTCCAAGTGCTACATCTCCAAGCACTCGACCCCCGCGAAGAGTCCCTGCCCGGGTTTATTTTGGCAGGACCCGCGTTAACCACCAGAGGCACCACCATCCTAAAGGGCATCCCCAGCCCTTCCAGACCCCGGACACCTGGGAGTCAGGTTCCCTGTGAATAACGAGCTTGAAAACAAAACAAAACAAATCTCTTTTAAAAAAAAAAACCAACAAAAACCCAAACCACTGGAAGAGTTGGCCCTCCTGACTCCTCCGCTGAAGATGTTATTTTCTTTTTTTAATTTTTTTATATTGTCTCTCTTTTGATTCCACCCCGGAGAAATGATTTGAGGGACGGTTGCTGCCTCTCCCGCTGCTTCGCTGCTCCTGCAAACAGCCAGCCAGCTATCCCACAGCTCCTTTAATGGCCCGGCAACACATATAACGAAGAAACCTAATGGGGAACAGCAGTGCCGGCTTCCCGGCTGATGCCGTGCTCCCGAATGGAGCCCGGCTAATGTTTCTCTATAGATCCAGCTGCCTGGGGCAGCGACGGCCAGAAGCCACCGTCGCAGGCAAAGCTGCTTATTTATTACGAGAGATGAATATACGCGCTTCTGCGCCTGGTCCCTGCGTGGTCCCTATGGGGCCGTTCGAGGTGATGTTTCGAGGCTGGAGGATGCTGAGCTCTGCAGCGGGGTGAGGAGCAGCGAAGAGGTTCGGTGCAGACCGTGAGGGACACGCGTGTCAAGTTATTTAGGATCCTGGTGGGGCTTTGCTGCAAGCGGGGTTTAATCAGAGCCTGGCAAAACAGTTTTCCTCAGGGTTGGTGGGACAAGCTGCGGGGAAAAGGGCCAGAACGGTGGCGTTTCAAAGAGAGTGGGCAAAACGTAATCATATACTGGAAGGACTAATCCCGGATTATCATCAGGGGTTGGAAGGGATAAACCATATCTAAGCACACAGCTTTCATCCCACAGGGCTTCGCAGAGCCATCGCGCGCGGCCCCGCTGAATTGCAGCCGCCTCTGGGGCGCAAAGACCGCGAGTGAGCGCGGGGAGGGAGGGGGACACCGCTGCCAAGGGCAGGGGTGGAAAGCTTGGCTTCAGCTGGACGCCCTCCCCGGGGGGAAATGCCTTTCTGCAGGGTCCCACGCCTGTCCCTCGCCATCTCGGCTCCTTTGCATTTTTTGGGGACCCCGATGGCAAGCGAACCCACCCCGCTCTCATGGCCATCACCGTGACCGCTGGGCTTTTCTCCTCCTAGTTTTTCCTCCTTATCTTTTTGGCTTCTCTCCTGAAGTACAAATTGACCTCTCAGAATTTTCTCCTTTAATGCCCTTGTTCTAAAATGTTAATAACTGGTCAGTGACAGGCTGATTAAGCCTTCCTTCCTCCCTTATTTAGATTGGTGTCACTGCACCAGCTCTAACGGAGCCGTAAAGAACATTAACACCCGCTCGGCACTGACAGGGCAAACTATTCCCTGGGAATTGATAAGGGCTTTTTCTGGAAACGAATTTGGCGCTGGCAAAACAAACGGATGCCTTGAGCTCCATCCATCTCCCTTCCTTTAATAACTTTCATTTGTTTGGCGCTATCTCCAGCGCCGATTAATGTAACAAATGCTTTTTGTCCCAGCAGGGGCTTTTGTAGGAGCTCCAAGTGGGACGGCTCAACTCCTCTCCCCTCCTCCTTACCCCTCAGCTTCTGGGTGAGGTTTTTCTCCCCACGTAGCACTGAGTGGCGTCTGAGTGGCCCAAAACTCTGTGCTAATGCCCCCAAATAACTTGCTTTTCTCACAGCATCATGTATGGATCTACATCTATATCTAAGTCTAGGTGTAGGTGTCTAGATGTTCCTTCTTTTTCTTTTTCTTTTTGTGTTTGTGTTTCTTTTTCTTTTTATGTTTCTTTTTGTTTTGCTTTTTCTTTTTCTTTTTCTTTTTCTTTTTCTTTTTCTTTTTCTTTTTCTTTTTCTTTTTCTTTTTCTTTTTCTTTTTCTTTTTCTTTTTCTTTTTCTTTTTCTTTTCTTTTTCTTTTCTTTTTCTTTTTCTTTTTCTTTTTCTTTTTCTTTTTCTTTTTCTTTTTCTTTTTCTTTTTCTTTTTCTTTTTCTTTTTCTTTTTCTTTTTTTTCTTTTTCTTTTTTCTTTTTCTTTTTCTTTTTCTTTTTCTTTTTCTTTTTCTTTTTCTTTTTCTTTTTCTTTTTTTTTCTTTTTCTTTTTTCTTTTTCTTTTTCTTTTTCTTTTTCCTTTTCCTTTTCCTTTTCCTTTTCCTTTTCCTTTTCCTTTTCCTTTTCCTTCTCCTTCTCCTTCTCCTCCTCCTTCTCCTTTCCTTTTTCTTTCCTTTTCCTTTTCCTTTTCTTTTTCCTTTTTCCTTTTCTTTTTCCTTTTCTTTATCTTTAGTATTGCCTTCACTGATATCTATGCCAATACCTATGTCTGTCTATATCTATATCTATGCCTATATCAATATCCATATCCATATCCACATTCACATCACTAACATCTATACCAACAGCCTTATTCATATCCGTATCCGTATCCATAAAATCTATATCTGCATCTGCATCTGTAGCTACATCCATATCATTCACAGCTATATCATATTATCTATATCTATATCCATACAATCTATACCTATGTCCATAACTGTATCTATCTATATACCCATATCCATAAAATCTATATCTATGCTTATATCCTTATCGTGCATATCCATGTCCGTGTCCATATCCATACCATCCATATCCATACCGCCTATAGCTCTGTCTGTATTCACATAAACCGAGAAGGGGCTGGGGGGAAGTTGTGGGGCAGAGGAGGGAAGGGATTTGCACGGGGCGGGGGGGGGGGGATACGAAGCCACCACCCGTGGAAGGACCCAGGTGCTCAGCCGCCAGCCCGGCGCTCTGATTACGCTGCTGAGAAACGGCTGGTCACTGCTCGCGCCTGTGACAGGAATGGCAAGGGCCAAAGCCGCTAAACCTGGTCTTTTGGAGGAGATACGCCCCAAAAGAGAGCAAAAAGCCTTGCAGTTGCTTTTCCCCTGGAAAGCAGATTACCTCTGCTCGCTCCGTTTGCGCAGCCCAGGAGCTCTGCGCCGCTGCATGGGGCAGAGGCACCCAGCGGGAGATGCCCCTGCTTTGGTCTTCGTGGGGACACATATCTATTTTTGCACTTCTTGCTTGAATCACGGCTCTGAAATCAGAAAAGGCTTTTTGTTTCCCCCCCCGCTGTAGACTGAAAAGGTCCGTTCTAGAAACGCCGCTGCCGAAATAACCCCAAAGCTCCTCCTGAACATGTTGGGAACCCTAATTCAGGTCCCGCACCCCTGTTTGCTCACGTTAAGGGGATTGAAACACTCTCTTCCCCACGCTCTGTGGGTGTGAGCGTCGCAAAGGGAAGAGGCCGAAGAAGGGCTGAAGCTGCCGGGGCTTTCGGCTGGGTGTGAGGATGAGCATACGAAGCATCGCTCTGATGTCTGAGCACGTAAAATCCCCCGTCACCCTCAGCCCTTGCCGGGCGCAGCCTGCGCCTTCCCGAGGACGGGCTTTGCAACACGAAGCTGGGGATTTTAATTACCAGCAGAGAGCAGAAAAGAGAGGGATTTCTTTTACAGCTGAGTAAGTGCCGCATGGGGCAAGTCAAGTTTTTCCTTTTTACAGGCTGTATCCCACTGTTCGGATATAATCTTATATAGCGAGAAATACGTGTCCCCTGTAAGTACTCGTATATGACTTCAGAGCGGCTGTGCCCTGACCCTGCGACTGCTAAATCCTCCCCCTGCGAAGCCCTGGGCTAAATCCAGAGGCGATACCTGCAAGGTTTATCCCTGCTAACGGGGTTGCAACCCCGCTGCAGTGTCTTAAAACCTGCATGCCCCTCACCGAGCAATGCAAAAAACCTGGAAGAATGAGCAAGTGCAAATGGGAGAGGATAAAGTCGATGCTACAGCAGCTGGAAAAAAGGAGATATATATATGTATACATGTTTTTTCAAGAGTGAGAAAGAATAAGCCTTAGGCTTCGGTCAGCTGTCACGAGGCTGCGATAAGGATGGGGGAGTTTAAATCCCATTTAGACACAGTCCTCGGGGAAGTGCTGGAGTGGGGAAGGCGGTGGGAGACAGCACAGATCCGGAGGGTGGAAATCTCTCCTCTGAGCAGGGATCAGACCCATCCACAAGTGCCTCTGGTTCTCTGGCGAGAAGAAACTGGGTGCTTGATGGCTCTCCACCCCATTTGCACCACTTTTTTGGTGGCGGAAAGGTTTTTCTAAGCCTTTGCTGATGCTCTGATGCTCGGTCGTGTATAGAAACAAATGGGAAATTAAGGCCAGGGCAGAGGGACGGCTTCAAGCTGGTTTGGATTTTGCAATATGTCATGTGGCATCCAACTCCATCCCTGTCGCTTTATTAAAATGATATATAATAAAATCCATCCTCCTGTTTGCTTTCTCTCAAGCGGACGGCCCCGTGGAGCAGCCAGAAGACGGGGGCTGCTAGCCCAGGCGGCTCTGGCCTTTCTGCCAAGCAGAGCACCAGGGGAACAGGACAAAATGCACTAGAAAAAAAACACCCATCATAAAAATAAAGCATTGAATCTTCACCTGCAAATGAAGAAAAAGCATCGTTTTCTGCTGCAACTCAATAATTCAAGGGGAGGAGTCGCAGAGGTGCGACTCACTGCTCTCTCCTCACCCTCAGCCTCTGCAAAACCATCGGAGTTCTCCAGACAGGTGGATTTTGAGCCAAAAAAATCCTCGAAGATGGTGCGAGTGCAGTTTCGAGCCCCCAGCTTTGCCTGTCTCTATAAGGAGTCCGATTCCTAGAGACAGCACTGGTTATGGACCCCCGCGCGGAGCAGTGTGAGGAGCTGGTGCTGCTCAGCTCCCTGGGGTCCTTCAGCCCCAGCAACACAGCTGCGCTGGGCAGGGGTCTCCCAGGCAGGGAAAACCGAGGCTTTTATTAGAAGATATGGGCAAGAGGACTAAATCTCAAGGAAAACAAAAATCAATGAAAAGATGTGGAGCTCTTGTCAACTGAGGGCAAATTTTCCATTCTCCATGCCTCAACCAACGTGCTAAACAGGGTGCGCAGACCATCCCCTGCCACCTAGGTGTAGGACTTTATTCAGGATAAGTTTTGCAAGCCATAAATGACGTTTTCCAACAAGTTATGACACCAAATTGTTTTTTGTACAGGATTAGGAGCAACTTAAGGAGCTGCCTTCCTGCCCCATCCTTGCTGGCCCTACCTGCCCTGCTCCTTGTGCTCCTTACCTCTTTTGTGGTGGTAATCGGTGAAACTCCTTGACCCAAAGTCAAGAACACCAACTGTTTCCTGGGCTGCATCAGAAGAAGTGTGGCCAGCAGGTCAAGGGAGGGGATTCTGCCCCTCTGCTCTGCTCTGGGGAGAGCCCACCTGGAGTACTGCGTCCAGCTCTGGAGCCCCCAACATAGGAAAGACATGGACCTGTTAGAGCGGAGCCAGAAGAGGCCACAAAGATGCTTTGAGGGCTGGAGCCCCTCTGCTGGGAGGACAGGCTGAGAGAGTTGGGGGTGTTCAGCCTGGAGAAGAGAAGGCTCTGCAGAGACCTCAGAGCCCCTTCCAGTGCCTAAAGGGGCTCCAGGAGAGCTGGGGAGGGACTTTTTCCAAGGGCATGGAGTGATGGGATGAGGGGGAATGGCTTCAAACTGGAAGATGGGAGATTTATATGAGATACTAGGAAGAAATTCTTGACTGTGAGGGTGGTGAGCCCCTGGCGCAGGCTGCCCCGAGAAGCTGTGGCTGCCCCATCCCTGGAGGTGTTCAAGGCCAGGTTGGACGAGGCTTGGAGCACCCTGGGCTGGGGGGAGGTGGCCCTGCCCAGGGCAGGGGGGTGGAACAAGATGGTCTTCAAGGTCCCTTCCAACCCAAACCATTCTGTGATTCTATGAGTCTGTGAAAGTCTGGTGGATGTGGACCTCAGGCATAACTGCTCTTAAGACCCAGACTTCAAATATCTAGAACTAAAAGGGTAAATATCGTTGGCTAAATAATGTATATGAGAAAGCTCCAGATTTTTTTGGTTCAGATCTAAGCAGTTCCTACACATTTCTTTTTTCCTCCTGCAGAGATTGTTGCCTTTTCCTTCAACACCTTCCGGTACCAATAACTCATACCAGGTAGCAGGAGATGGGATCTGGATTTGATTACTGATCTGATTTAGTCTGTCAACCCAGGTGTCTCTCTGCAGAGATTGCAAGTGTTTCATGGACAATTTGCAATGAAAGAGAGAAGCTTAAGGAATGATTTATTCCATAACAATGATAATAACGGAAGGGCTGGATGTGGGTAGCATCCAGCACACGGGGTGCTGGTTCCACCGGGCTCCGCAAGCTGCTGTAACACAAGCAGAAGGAGCAGATGTGATTCAAAGGGGAGGAATCTGAATTCCGGATTCCTCCAGCGCCTTCTCCTTGGCGTAAAGGAAGAATACGGAGGTCAGAGCTCTTCTGTGATGATTTGGGCTAGTAATCAGGGTGATTTCTGTCGGGAAATCAGAATTAGATCCATTGCAAGCCCTGCCAAGTCACTTCACTTCTACCTACACAGTCCCTGTAGTGAGGAGGACCCTGTCTCACCTTGCAAGGATCACTGCACGAGGCGGGAGGCTGCTCAGGCTTCAGTGAAATGAGAACAGCGAAGAGACAGTAAATAGGTTGTGCTTCAAAGCTGGCGTCACCTCTCCATGGATCCGTCATGGGACCAGGCTGCAATCAGATGTTAAGGGTTGCGGTGTCAAAAAAAATCTTGTCTTTCTCTACCTATGTGTTAGCTTGCTTTATTATTCAGGGAAGGATGCGTCTCACCTGAGAAGTCCTTAAGATGCTACAGACAAGCTCTTCTCTGATTAAGTGCTAAGGGAAGCTCCTGAGAGGGTTGCTCGACGTCGCCAGGAGAGGCAATGAATCAGCAAGCGTGTCTCACCCCATTGCTCTGTCAGCGTGGAGTGACGGGAGCGGGGATGGCAGGGACAGCCTGCTTTGGTGGCCCCAGCCCCAGAGCAGGCATCTGGAGCCACCGAGGGGCCGTGCCAGCGCCAGGACCCACAGCAGGGACATCTCTGGGAGAGGAACGGACACGCTCTGTGGAAAGGGGTGTCCTCATTACTGTCATTAGTAGGGTCAGAGTGACCTTACCTATAGTTTCTGAAGATCCTGGGGGGTCTCGACAGCCCCGTCTCCAAAAATCTTGTTTCCAGGCATGGGCACGTCCTCATGACCTCGTCTGAACACATTCCAGCACCAGATATTGATTTGTTACAGCCTCGTAACCCAGTCCATAGAAGATGAACATCTTTGTATGTGTCACAGCCAAATCACTCTTTTTTCCCCCTTTTTTTGCACTAATTAATACCGTAATATTTACGCTACGCATGGGTCCATCTCCTTTTCACCACTGTGGTTCTTAGAAACCTTTTCATCCCTGACGGCAGGAGACACAGCCTCTGCAGCTACCGGTGCACCCAGATTTATTTCCCTACGCTCAAAACACTGTGTCCTCTTTTAGAGCAATGGAGCACAAAATTCAGGAGGATCGTGGCAGCGAAACCCACTGTCTGCTGGGCATGTCTTTGCAATGTCATTGCTCTGTGAGTGAAGTCCAGAAGAGTTCCTTGACCTTGACCATTGCCTGCTCGTCTGCTGCGCAGAGGAGACCTCTGCTCAGAGGGAAACTGGGAAAGCCCCTTTGCTCTAATACTGGCGTGATGGGGCAAGCATCTTCTCTCTTCCACAGATGCCGTTGCCTCGGTTTGCTAACAACCCTTGCCTCGGAAGAGAGCTTAAACATTTCCACTCATAAGTGAAGGACAGCCATCACCCACCGCAGCGTCGAGGAGATTTGAGTCAACCCCAAACCATCTCGACCCACTTCACCCCCTGTAGTCAAGGAGATTTTTTTTTTCTCTTTGGAAGAAAAGAAATGGCACTGGAGGGCCTGATTCTCATTTACACTTGAGCTGCTCTGAACATAAAAGGGCTGCGGGAGCTGCATTTGCAGCCCTCGCCGCGCAGCCTGGAGAGGCTGGAGTGTAAATGAGAATCCAGCCCTTCAGCTAACGAGATGCCTTAAGCTTATTTCATAACGGGCACCGAGTTGTCGCATCCTCTCTCCCCTAACGCCTAGGGTGCCAGCGCCCGGGGCGGGGTGGTCCCAAAAGACCCAGCTGGGACCCATAAATAGCACAAGGTGACCCATCACACTATTTAACACCTCAGTGGTCAAGAAAGAAGAGGGGTGTGCACAAACCCCCACCCCAAAAGACCCCCCCGGTGACCTGCCCGCCCCACTGCAAACTCCCATGCCACCAGGCAAGGATGAGCATCACCCCGTGCCATCTCCAAATGCCCCATCGCCGTGCCAGTGGCATCCAGTTTGCACCAGTCCCTTTGCACCGCAAGACACTTGCCCATACTGGGAGGGCTTCTTCAACACATTTCTGATGAAATTTCTAGTGGGAGGTGTCCTTGCTCGTGGCAGGGGCTTGGAACTAGATGATCCCCTCCAACTCTAACCATTCTATGAAACCCAGGGAATTATACCGACAGCAAAGCGGCTTTGACCAACTGAGGAGGAGAGAAATGTCCCCCAGACCTTCCTTGCCTGCAGCGTTTTATTAAGCTCCTGCATTTGGGGGTGTGCGTGCACGAACCCACCTTTCTGTGCACCTGGAAATGGAGATTTATGGAGACCCTCAAGTCCACGGGCACATCCGAATACAAAGGGATGTGAACGTGATGTTTGAAGGAATGCACCCAGCTGTGGGTATAGATATTCATCTGGGGCATAAAGACATTTGAGGGATGCACAATTTATAGGAATGTACATATAGTGATGAGGATGCACCCAAACTGAGATGGACCATATCTATATATATTTATATCAGCGACAGATAGAAGTAAACACGCGTCACCTTCGTGTTATATAAAGCCAGCAGAACATCTTCCGAATTTATCTCAATAAACCAAGCGCCACGCACCCATATTTATATTTATAGCAACGTAGAGGAGCCTGCATTCCCACCTCAGCCCCATCCTTCCCGGGGCTGGAAGCTGCTCAGAGGCTCCTGCAAACTCTCCTGGACATTTTGGGAACCCAGGATGGGTTTCTCGTGGGGCTGCATTGCTCACCACAGGTTGATAGACGTATGTGCCAGTCAGAGAATTAGGAGTTAGAAATAAGGTGTAAATATGAGCAAAAATGATGGCCTTAAGTCAATACACCGCAAAGGGGTTTTTTTTTGATCAGTTTGTGCATCTGCTGGAAATGATGTTAGAGAAGGACCAGAGCAGTGTGAATTCAGGATTATGTTAATGAGATGAATAATTTCAGGTTAAAAAAGAATTAAAGAGCAGAAAACCTTTGAAAAACACTGAGATGTTTCATCCTGGTATCTCTGAAGTGAAAGGCTTTGTTTCAGAAGTGCCAAAACATTTTGCTGCGATATTTTCAAAAGCTCCTAAGAAGCTTTTTTCCCCCCCTTTTTCTTTTCTTTAAAAGGTGAACCAGAAGTTTAATTAATCAACAAAACCAAACCAAAATGCTCGGTTTCACAGATTGCAAGAGGAAATTGCCCCTTTGGGCAAAGCCACAATGGGTTTTGACTCTTTGCTCGCAACGATGCTGATTTTCTCTCGCAGCATCCCCCAGCCGGCATCTCGCTCCGAACCTGCCAGGCACAACTCCTGCAGCTCCAGCCGCGGCCTCAGCTGCAAATCCTTCAGCTGGTCCTTGTCTCAATATGAATAATATATTTTTCTTGCTACATGGGGAAAAAAAAAAAAACAGCAGTGCAAGATTTATTTTCCAAAAAGATGCATATTCTCTTTTGTCTCTGTCTGAATAGTGATCATTACATTAACAAAAGATATTTAAATGCCCCGTTGTACGTAGCAACCACAATCTTATTTTCCTGTTTAATTGTTCCACCTGTATTTAAAGCCAGTGACTGGGCTGTTACTGGGATCCGGCATCGAGTGACTGTCATGGGGAATAAATCTGCCCCCAAAGCTGAGGCAGAAGGGGAAAGCAGGGTGGAAAGGATGCTTTTACCTCTCCACTGGCTTATTTGAAGCCAACCCGAATAAAAACACAGCCCTTCACAAATGACTTCCCAGCTAATTCCACTCCAGGAGAATAAATTGGAGCCAGGGACAAGCTCCCTGGCTGGGAGAGGTAATTATTCTGACATGCCACCTTAATTACGCCGTAATCCCGCGTTGAAGGGGGAAAGGGTCCTTACAGCCGCCTCGCTACAAACTGACTTTGAGGAACTCATTGGGAAATGCGAATGGCTTTTCCCTGCTCTGGTCCCAGTTTGGGCTTGCTGGGATGGAGAACGGGCTTGTTAGATCCTCCCGTCTCTCCCTTGCTCTTCTGAAGGACTTTGCACATCTATAAAATGGGCAAGGGACTCTGGAGTCTCCAGTGTGTATTATTTCCATGTTTCAGGCAATTAAGTGCATTGCATCTTTAGTTTTTTCCTAAGCTTTGCCCCTTCCCAGAGCTGAAATACCCCCAAAAAGCAGCTGAGCTCCCCCAGCTCATGGCAGGTAAACCTGCCTTATTTTCCCTAATGCAAGAAAAAAAACCCCAAATACAATAAAAAAAAAAAACCCAAAACCAAAACAAAAACCAGCCCGACACTTTTTCTCTGAAGGAAATAAAACCACTTTCTGTATCTTTATATATCATAAAGGTGCAGGGAAGGGCACAAACACCATTTTTATTTTTTAGGTTTGCAATTCACATTTAACCTGGAGCCATCTGTTTCGCTAGCAGCTTGGCAGTTAGAGGGGGCCTGAGATGTTCAGCTGCAGACGTGTCTCTCTGTCGAGCTCACTCAATTTTCCAGCCGCTTTAAGGCAGGTGGCTCCTGCTGGTACCTGATGAGCCCATGGAGCTCCTGGACATGAGTTTCCACCCCTCCCTGCAAGATGCCACCAGCCCCAAAATGTCTCTCCCGGTACCTGGTCCCTGGGAGCAACCGGCCGTGAACCTCTGGTCACCCTTCACTGGTGCTGATGCCCACAGAGTGCCCAGATTTTGGATTTACTTGGGTTTATGGTTGTTCAAGGAGGTTTGAGCCCCTCTAGGAGTTCCCCTGGGGCCAAGGTTCTTGCACCTCCATCTGGTGGGGAATCTCTAATGTCTAGTAAGGGTTGGGCTTGTGATTGCAGCCTTCCTCTCCACACAGGCACTGTAGGATTTTCTCCATTCCTTTCTTAATGAAATCTATTTTTGAGACTGATATGTGTCTTTTGAAATCAGGTTGGAATTGGTCACCAGGTCTAAAAGCCGTGACTGGAGATGTATGTCCCATGGGATGGTGCATCTCGTTTCCCACCCAGGAGTGTCGCAATGTCCAGAGGTTTTATTATAGGCAGCTGCTTAGTGGGTAAAATGTGCCATAATGAGACATGCCATCCCCTCCCTTGTCTCCACCACCTGCTAATGAGGTCAGTGGTGCTTCCCCACGCTTCACCGAGGTAGGAAGCTGCCACCATGATTTCATCCCCTTGCAACAGAAGGCTGCTGTTGATGGGTCCAAAAATTTCTTGGCCATGGAGAGGCAGAATCCCAATTTCCCAAAGGCTTTGGCCACCTCCATGACAGCTTTGCAGCAGTTTTGGCCATGACACAACACATGAAGGTGTACGTGGAGAGAAGAAGGTCTGGACATGTCCCCAAAAGCAGGACGAGGGGCAGACACATCCCTGTCCCATGCAGATCCATGAGCTGTCTCCTTACAGCCTTATTTATTCCTTGTGTGCTGGTGGTGTGTTTGACATGGCACAAAGCAAAGGAAGATGCACTGCCCACCGTTAATGGGCACCACTCGTTATTAACTAATAATGAATGGATTAGTCAGCATCTGGGAAGCAGCTGAGTGGGGAAGGGGAGGGCTGGGAAGTGACCCCGGCGGTGGCTCTGCCTCTACCGGCTCCGTCTGCAGGGCTGAGCCTGATATTTTATTTATCTAAAGGCAGGCAGGGCCGAAAGGACACAGAGCTGATGGGGGCGCCCGGGGGGGCTTATTTTCATTTTAATGTCCATTAATGTCCATTAATGGAGCATCATTTTAGCCCCTCGCTCCTTCTCCTTGCTGCCTCCCTGCAAAAATCCATGCCCGTTCCTTCTGCTGCAGATAGAAACCCAGGCTCGGGATCGTTTCCAAGCAGTGAAAGTCTTTAGCGACCCTTAATTAAAGGGCATTTGGGGAGAAAGGGCTGACGAGAGGTGACAGGAGGAGTGGGTTACTCTGCTGCCTGGATGTGACCTTATTACGCTGCTCCGGCGGCTGCAGGTTGTTACCGTCATGGTTAACGCTGGGGAGGCTTTCTCATCCACTGGATGCCCTTTAATTGGGGTGATGGGTAAACTGGCAGAAAGCAGAGTGAGGGGGGGACTTTTTTCTTTGGCTGCAGAGAAAAACGGGCTCCATTTCCAGCTTGGGGTTGAGGGAGATTCCTCGGTGGGTGTCCGACCTGAAAATCCAACATTCCCATCCTGGGAGCCCAGACCAGAAGTTTTTCAATACAAAGCAGCACTTTGTGTTTGAGGCTCTGGTGGTGGTTTTTTTTTTTCAGGTTAAGAAATGCAACATTAACGTTGACAAATATTTCACAAGAACAGCTTGATGCTGACGATTTTCTTTCTGCCTATTTATATTTTCCGTTACACATAGCTATTTCTCTCCACGCTCTGTGTATTTTGTTCTCAAGATGTTACATTCCACTCTTCAGTGCCGAAGGGTTTGGGGAACTTTCTTTTTCTCCCCCATTTTTTAATTCCTAATTCCTCAGCTTGTCCTCCTGCAGCAATCTTGGAAAAACCTTCATGGAGACATACAAGTGGGTACACATGTGGCTCCTACAGTGCTTGAGAAATGTTTTTTTCTCTCTGTAGTTGCAGCAATGTATGTTATTGTATATTATGTACATTGTATTAACCCGCTTCATAGAGCCACGTTGGAAGCACAAAGTGAGGTGAGAGCTGTGGTGCGGGCAGTGAGACCCTTGCATGTGGGGGACGTTGCACGTGGGGTTTTGGGGTGACTCAAGCCACCCTGTCATCAGGGTTCAGAGCACTCGGGGAGCGGAAACCTTCAGCCGCATTATTCTCCGTGTGTGGACTGAATCTGTGCTATGGGTTGACAGGCAGAGAGTTTTTATTTTAGTAAAGCAAAACCATGTTTTGAAGTATGGCTGTTCACCTAAAAGCCATCGCTCAAAACTTCACCCCTCTTCCCTCCTGGCCTCTCCCCTCACCCTGGGGGTGCTGGGGCAGATCCTGCCCATTCCCACCCCTGCAGTGCCTGAGCCCTTCAGCGCGTGGTCCTTGATGAATCCCTGCTGTGCCTTGGGGGCAGATGGAGGAAGCCACCCAACGTACCTCATGTGATATGCCCGTTCCTATGGGGAGGTTACAAACCCCTTGTGTCATTCACCTGATGGGTGGTAGAGTCTGAGCTCATGATCTTGGGGCAGCTCTCTGCCTGCTGAACCTGGCTGTGCCCACCACAACAGGGGCAAAATGCAACCAGGAGGGAGATACAAGGACCAGGGGGGAGATGCAAGCGTCAAGTGTGAGATACAAGCACCAGGGTTGAGATGGAAGTTCCAGGAGCAAGGTGCAAGTGTCAGGAGTGAGATGCAAGTGTCAGGAGTGAGATATGAGGGTTGAGAGTGAGATGCATGCACCAGAGGTGAGATGCAAGGACCAATGGGGAGATGCACGGACTAATGGGGAGATGCAAGGACCAATGGGGAGATGCCAGCACCAGGGGTGATTTGCAAGCACCAGGAGCAAGATGCAAGTGTTAGGCACGAGTTGCAAGTGTCAGAAGTGAGATATGAGGGCCAAGAGTGAGATGCATGCACCAGAGGTGAGATGCAAGGACCAATGGGGAGATGCAAGCACCAGGAGGGAGATGCAAGCACCAGGAGCTTCCTCAGAGAAGACCAGGTCCAAGCCTGCCCACCCTTTTGAAGGTCGTATGGAAAAGCTGTGCTAAAGCAAAGGCTTGGCCCCATCTCTAGAGGCGTGTGTTGATGCTTTACCCATCACACCAGCTTCCTCCCTCGACTCGGAGAGCAGCTTTGGGGCTGCAGCCACACCACGTGTCTGAGACAGCGAGAAGTCCGGGCTCCAGGCGATTCAGAGAAGAGGCAGGGAGATAAAAACATCTCTTGCTTTTCTTCCACACTTCACTGAAATCTGTGCACATTGAATGCTTTGATATGATAGGAGCAGAATCAAACACATCCTGGATCTGCTGGAATATGTCCAGCAAAGAAAAAAAAGAGGAGAAAAAAAAAAAGGACAGAGAGGTGAAAATCCTCAGGAGGAGAAAACAAAGAGCAGCTGAGATTAATATATTAAAAATACAGAAGTCAACTTTGCCCTTCAACGCCCTGGCTTGGACAAAGGGATGGTGCAAATTATATATACACGTGCTCAGGGGGGTTAAATGACTGCTGGATTTACTGAAGGAAAATGCATCTTTGCATCACCGTAACGGCTCCCAAGGAGTCCGATACACGTGCCGGGATGCAGATCGCTACCGGCTCTCTGGAGCCCTTCCCAAGGGTGAAGCATTGACACTTGGAGGGCAGGAGATGCCTAGAAAAATGCCAGATCAATTGCACCGCATCCCTGTTTTTTGTTTGTTAATAAAAAGAAGGGAGGGGAAAGGCAATGGATAAAACTGTCATACGCAAAGCCCAATCTGACGATGCTAAAGAGATTATTGAAGCCTCAGGAATTAGGTTATGGCTGGAATTGGCCAAATAAATCACCGCAAACCAGTTATTCGATGATTTTAGCCCTTTTTTATTTGGTTTATGAATTGCTCACGATGGCACCGGCATCTTTACAAGCTGTTATGCAAAAAAATTCTGCGTTAAGTGCGGGGTTCGTCTCACGTAAAGAGACATTTAAAAGTTCGGTGTCTAATCCGAACGAGACATTTAGGCTTTCTTTTTTGCACAGGGGGACCTTTTCCTAGTACTTTAACAAAGCCTTGAACTGATATATTTTTATCGATTTTCTTGTTCCTGAAAAACAGATTTTCGATAAAAATCTCTTTTACTCGTAAGCCGTAAAAAAAAGAAACCAGCCAAAATGCTGCAGGTGAAAATGTTATGAAATATCAAGAAAAACAACTTTCCGTCATGTTTCTGATACTTTTTGAAATGTTTCTCTCTTGCTAAGAAGCAAAAAAAAAGGCAATTTTGGGATCCTGATCCTTTTTTTATTCAGTGTTACGTTTGGGTTTTGGGGTAGAGCTCTGTGTTATCCCTCCTGCTCCATCGTCGGAGGGCCGAACCCTTTTGTATCCATCTGAAATGTGCTCTGTCGGGACGTGTGGTTTGCTCCCCAGGAGGATGCTACACACCGTGGAAATGCATCCCAACAGGAGGATGGTAGGAGCATCCCAAGGCCGGATAGGAGCCACACGACATCTGCAGCTACAAACCCCGGAGGAAAAGCAACCATTGCAAATATTTTTTGGCAATTATTTTGAAAAAAAAACCACCTACCAAAACCTTGGAGCTGGTTGCCTTCTTTCAGGTGGGATGAAGACACACCGTTCCCCAAAACCTCCTCTGCTCTTTCCTCCCCTGGCTTTGTTGGGTGTCTGCAAACCTCTCTGTGCTCCCACCCTTTTGCCTTTTCCCAGCGGAAAATTGTTTTTTTCCCCCTAGAAAAATTCAATTTCAATAAAAGCATATTCTTTTTTGGCAGGGCAGTGAGCGGAGGGAAAGGCTGCTGGCAGCACCCGGGTGCTCATCCGCTCCCGCACGAGCTCTCCCGGCAGGAAAAACCCAGGAAAAGCCACCGCCGCCAGCTGCATCCCAGCCTCGCCCGAACAGGGACATAGACCCTGCGGGTGTAATTAAGGAGTGTTATTATTTCTCTGCGGCAAGCAGGCTGGGAAAAGAACTCTGCCGATCTCTCCTTTTTCACGTTAAAGAATGATATTGGATGTTTTTATTTGGGCCAGCTTAATTTTCTGGTTTTAGTGAGAAATTCCCTCCGGGGCGGAGGCCGCCGGGATGCTCCTCGCTTTGGTGGGCTTTAAGGAGTAAATGGAAAAGGGGAAAACATCAAATATCTCTTTGGTCCTGGGCTGCCATGGCCAGGCATTGCCTCTTCCATCCAGGAAATTCAACCGGGATTTATTTTGCTCAATTACAAGCATATTTTCCAAATTACCGGCAGCCTTCGCAGGTCAATGGATAGCCGGAGGCTTCGCTGGAGCTGGCCGAGGACCAACCCACCTGCTGGCAGAGGGTCAGGCAGGGCCAGGGGGGTGAATTTGCTCCCCACACCTTGCAAAAATATTCGCAAATATTCACCTCGCAAAAATATTTCTGTATTTTCATTAAGGCTGGCCTTGCCAGCACCCGGGGAGTTGGGCTGAAATGCTCGTTAAAAGGAGGAAAGGAAGAGCAGGACCGATTTCCCACCCCTCGGGTGAAATCAGTCACACACGGGTGGATGTAAAAAAACATTTAAAGGTCTGAAAAATGCAGATATAACCCAAAATGTGGGGAAAAGATCCTTTGCACACTGCAGATTGAAGCCTTGGGTTTTTTTTTTTTTCCCCCAAATGAACGGATTTTTCCCGCAGCGGAGGAAGAGCGGGGTGTAACGACGGAGTTATTAAAACAAATGCCACCGCAGTCCCCGGGGAGGGGACCGCCGTCTCCTCTTCGCCGCGGCGTGGGTTTGAATAATCTGGCTGCTTAGCTCGCCGCCGGCTTGAAAAGGAAACCTTTGGCAGGCGGTCACCCTCCAGCGAGCCCGGGATGGGGTCGCTGGGGCTGCACCGCACTTTCTGAATTGAAGCAGTGGACTGTGAAATAGGAATTACTGACAGCTCTTAAGTATATCAAGAGAACAGCCCTATTCCTTAATACAGAGCCACTAATAGACATCTAAAGACCTATAAACCAGACAATTCCTCTATATCATCCTAGTTAAATCAATGTAGTTATATTACCCTCATCATTTTCCCTTTAACGTTTATTACATTTTGCCACTGTAATTTATTTTTTCATATCCATCAGCCGATTAAAGACTTTATTCTGAAGATACACACATCCTTGTGACCTACTTGAAGCTGACCTAAACTGTTAAAGCAAAAGCAATTTGGTGGAGGAGGTTAGGGGGGGTTTTGCCCTCTTTCTCTCCCTGGGCTTTTTATCCTTGCACTGGGAGCACTGGAGATGGGAATGTTGGGCTGTCCCGACATCAGCCTGGAGCTGTGTCCTTGTAAAGGCTTTAGCAGTTTTTATTCTGTTTTTAAGTGAGTCCTCGTGGCGTTGGGACACCTGAAATATCTTCGAGCACACGGCTTTGCCTTTCCAAGCCATGCAAGGAGGGCTGGGAGGCTGATGGAGCACCTCTTTCCTCCAAAAGTTGTCCCCTCCCAGTTGAACCATCACCTCTCCACCATCCGTACATCACCTCTCCACCATCCGTAGAGGATTTGCAAGAGGAGGAAGGAGCAGTTCTGGAGTGCCATCTATTGATATCGTCCCGATGAGGTGGAGGAAAGCATCCAGAGGTGTGCAGGATCCGACCTGTTCCCTCCCAGCCTCCCCCTGCCTTGGCCGTGCCGGGATCTGTCACCTCCTGAGCCATTCCCCACCTTGGCCCAGCTTTTTCTTTTTATTCATTCCTCTGCCTGAATTATTTAAACATCCCCACTTAGATATTTACGTGTCCGGAGCCACTCTTCTGCCTTTATTTCCAAAGAGCATCATCTCCCACTGTTTGGACCCATGTGCACCAACACTCCCATTTTATTAATTTCGTTGCCTTTTTTCCTCTTTATTTTCTCCTTTTTTTTTTTTTTTTCCAGAGGGATTAAGGCAGCGATACGTTATTATGGTACCAGGTTCTCCCAGTTTGCTGATGACGCCCAATAAGGAGAAGCAGTATGATCGAATGCAGAGAGCTTCAGGTCATCGCGGTAGCTGGGGGTGTGTCGCTGAGCACGAGGAAATGGGGGTAATAAAATTGCAGGGGAGGGGCAAAATGACTCAGAGAAAAAAGAACATGCCACAGTCTTGCAAGGAAATAAACCCCATGGCAGGCAAGGACGGAGAAACCCAGAGCTTTTAGACCTGGGTGCTGTTGGGTACGGCTTTCCGTAGGGAAACAGTGGAGTTTGGACTTAGGGAGACCGTTTGCTACCGTCTTTTTAATCGTATTTATTATTTATGATGGACTTTTTATTACTTTTTATTTATCGATGTAAATAAAGGGCAACTGCTTCAATCTCTTCCCTCCGCTTCACCCTCCAAAGAGCGCAGCCGAGAGCACCAGCCGCCGTGCAAACTTGGACCTGGCAGGATAAAGAGCGTGACTGAACAAGCGAAGGTGGATTATGTCCAAATATCCACATTGGGAAGGAAAAAAAAAATCCCCAAGCTGCTGGCACACAATCACCCAGAAGTCGTAGCGAGGCAATTTAACTCCCTCTATCTCCATCCCGCCCGGCTCAGGGCACCTTCGCCTCGGTAAAGCCGGCCCCAGCTGCCCCCAGCCGTGCAGCTGAATATTTTCCAGCACCAGCAGTTTTATTCTCCCGAATCTTTCCTTCTGCCCCAGGGAGTTTCTCCATCAGCTCACGGTTGTTACCGCAACGAGACCCCGAGCTCCCATCCTTGGCATTTAGCAGGGAGACAACGGCTGCTCAGAGGGTGCTTTGCTCCAGGAAATGATTACTATTTTTTTTTTCTTAATTATTTCCATTTTGTTTAGCTCAGTGATGCCAGGATGCTCTTTGCGCCTCATCGAGGGGCCGTCGAGGGAAATGGCTCTTTGCCTATTCGAGCTCTGCAAAAACGATGCCCTGGATGCCAGCAGATCCAGCCCTCCGCTATATTTTAGCATATATGATTATATCCATACCCATTGGAGAGCCCATGACGATGCAGGGACCTTCATGGAGGTTATACATGGGGATGCAGCTCTGCTTTGCACCAAAGTACTGATTTTTGACCCCCGAATGGCCCAAATAACCAAACTTTTTGTGGCAAAGTAAGCAAAGTTTTCCCTCCGGACTGTATCTGGGAGTTAGTTACCTTGGGAACTAGATTTATCTCTTCCTTTGTACATACTTAATACAGCCCATCACAGGGAGGGCACTTTTAATAACCAATTGATGGAGAATTGCAAGGGATAAATTATGCATCCCGGGCCTGGCAGTGAGTTATGGACTTCTCCCTCCTGCTCCGGCGCGTGAGGTCCCGGCACCGAGATGCTCCTGTGCCCTTTAAAAGGGTAACATCCATTAAAGCTGGCATTTTTTCTGGCAAAAGGGGCTTTTTTTGGCTTTCCCAGGGTAAATCCCTTCCTCCTTCAAAAGCAGCCAGGTTAGTGTTGGTTTCAAAGTGCAAATAGGCACAGGAAAATGCGGTGAGGATGAGGAGGGTGAGGAAAGCGATATTTATATTTAACATCTATAAAATATACATAGCGCTCTAGGAATGAATATAGGGAGGGGTTCTCCCCCCGACTCTCTAATCTCAGTGAAAAGCTTTCAATCTGGCTTGGAAATGACGTTTTTTAAAATTCAACTGGTTTAAAATATTAATCCCGCATGTTATTAATAACATGGGGAAGAAATATATATTTTAAGTGAAGGTTTTTATCATCTGACTATCACTTTAATTCTCGGTTTGTCCTTTTCAAGAAGACATCCATTCTCCGGACATGGTTAGAAGATGAAAACTTAAATCGCACTCGCTGTTAAATTTTTCATCTGAGCCTGATTCTCTTTTTAATATCCTATTTTTATAAAATAATAATACGTCCGTCTTAAGGATCTGTTAAAAACAAGTGTAATATAGATTTTAAATAGTCTTATCTACCCTCATCCTAATTTGCAGCATGTTTCGAGGTACCCATACGCTGCGAAGCCAAGAAAGGTAACTGGGATTTTTGTCACCTGGTGATTTTCAGCCTCACGGGGATGCTCAGTCCGTATTACCGGGAGGACAGTGCCAGGCTTTGCATGAGGTGGGACCAAATTGCCCTGGATTTGAGGGTTTCCATGGGTTTTTAGGTGTTTCAAGAGTTGTTTTTCACTCCCAAGCCTTCTTTTGCCAACCTGTTTAGCCAGTTGGTGAACTGGGCTTGCTTCCTGCCCTGGGAATTACTTCTTATGGTGGCCAGATACCAGTTTTAATTCCCAACTGGCCTTGATTTTTGGGTATACTGCAGGGTAGAGAAATACCCCGACTAGATATTAATTTCTCAGAGTGATGCTTCCTTCCAGCATCCCTGAGACAAACCCGCTGCAGGGCTGTGCAACCGGGACGGCATTAATGTCTCTGCATTCCCGGGATGCTCAGTGCCGATGAGACACATCACCTCTGGAAATTCAGCTGAAGGATCAGGCGAGGGAAATGTTAAACCGAAGAAATAAAAAAAAAAAGCCAAGAGAGCGGTGCTTTCCCCTTGACTTATCTGCCTTGGCAGAAGTCCGGTCCCGCTGTTTGGGAAGCATCTTCCATCTCCCCAGCAATCCCGAGGGATGCTGCCAGCCTGGGCTGGCATCAATTTTCCTCTCCCCTCTTCCCGATTTGCTCCCAAAGGTGCCGCCCTCTCTCCTGCGCTCTATTAATCGGCCTTACGGATAACACACACCCCGCTGAACCCGCTCCCACGGATCCATCTGCAAGCGAAGGGTGGGCCCCCGCCACGCCAACGAAACAATAATTTTTAATTAAACTCGCAGCGACGGGGTTTTTATCGCCGGCATCAGGCAGGCAGAGCCTGGCGCTCGCGGGCTCCCCCCTGCCTCCAAACGCCGGCTCTGCCAAGAAAAAGCTTTATGGGATACGGGGCACTCGTCCGCCCAAGGATGCTGGTGGGAAAATTCTTCCCCTATATACCCACATACCTTCTTCTATATGTCCCTGCTGCCCTATGGGCAACACGCAAGCGAAGGGTAAAACATTTGCGCGTGGAGGAGAAAGCAAGGGAATGATAGCGGAGCTGGCATCACCCCAGCATCAGGAGTCGCTGGCTTTTAATTAAGTAAGTTTAGAGCAAAATTGGCAGAGGCTTATCTATAGCGCGCACTTCCCCGCCGCTAACACATTGCAGCTCCCCCCCACCCCGTCCTGCCCCACCGCTGCAAACTGGAGGGGAAAAGGAGCTGGAGATGACGGCAGGGACACAGCTCGGAGGGACATCTGACAGCGCTCCTCACCCAGATGGGCTTATTTATTGATAAAAGCTCAAAAGCGGGGAGGCTTGGGCTTTATTTCCCCCTCCTTTAAAAAAAAAAAAATAATAAATGAAGAAATAAAAGAAATCGCATTCACGGCTGTTTCTTTTTTCTTTTCTTTTTTTTTTTTTTTTCCAGCTGCCCCAATTATCCCATTTGTTCAAAGCAAAATCTTGCAATTCGAGGCATTTTATTTATTCTGCCCAAGCCGTGTTTACAACGCCGCATCGGAGCAGTGGGGTTGAGTTAAGCGGTGCTGGTGATTGGGGGGGGGTGGGGGGGTGGAGGGAGAGGGGAGCATCTTGTCGGGAAAAAATTAAAAGGAGAAAATTAAAAAGAGCAATTTTAAAAACGCAGACATCAAAGGCATCATTTATATTTCAAATCATGGGGAAATAACTTTATAATGAGGAATCATAACAGGGAAACTGAAGACTCCGGCGTTATTACATCTCCAGCTTCAAAACCTTCCCATTGTTCCAGTTGAGAGAGAAAAAAACTCAAAACCCGAACAAGTTAGTAAATTAGAGGGAAGAGGGGAAAATGGAATGAACTATAAATCATTAAAGGAGCAGAACCGTGGTGGAAAGGGACCCCCTTAAAAATAGGGGTGCGGTGCTGCTGCACTGCACATCCCGCTCCGAGCCCCCCGCTCCCCTCTGCCCTTCAACCCAGGGGTGATATGATTTTATTTATTTTCTTTTCAGTCTGTCCAACCCACAGCATGAGGTGATGCGGATCCCCCTGGGATGCTCCTGAGCATCGCCCGCAGCCTCCAAACCCAAGCCATCTCTTTTTGGGGAGGAAGGATGAGTTTTATCCCGGGGATGTTGCCTCGCTCATCATAATTCGGGTGTGAAAAAGCACCTTTTGTTATTCTGGGGATTAATTAATGTCTGTAAAGCATGATATAGCCTGCCAACTAGTATTAATATTGTCCCATTCAAAAGAGAGAGCTTTGCTTATGAGTAATTATTATTATTACAACCACTTTGGCAGCAGCAGGGGAAAAAAAAAAATAAAAAAAAAAAAAAAGAAAAGAAAAACAATCCGAGGGGTTTATTTGGAAATGAAATGCCCAGTTTCCCCTCCGGAGCGTTTGGGAAAAAAAAGGATAGTGGTATTTGCAACGCCTGAGGAAGCAGCTCCGGGAAGATAAGAGCTTGTTGGGATGCAGGGACTGCGGGAGAAGGAGGCGTTGTGGGGAAGATGCTTGGCAGGAGGAGCGGGCAACGCTGCTCACGTGCCGAGATGAGCGTCGCCCGGGGAGCTGGGAGCATCCCTCCACACCCGGTCACCATCGGTCAGCAAAGGCCACTGTGCGTACGGTCCTGTTAATCACAACCCAAAGGTGTCCCCCCCAGACTTCTCTCCCACGGCTCCATGCCACAATGAGCATCGCGGGAGCTGCGAAGGCCCCAATCCTGCGCCGGGACATGGCAGAGCGCAGACGGAGCTCAGTTCTCCCTCCATCTATTGCCGAGGCTTAAGGGATTTGGGAACTCAGCCCCAATTTAGTCTAATTCCTCTTGTTCTTTTTAATTGGGCTCGTGCATCTAAACCCCTTCGGCAAATCTCAGCTTTAATCTCCCCGCACCCCGGTTCATCGTCTGTTCAATTATTAACATCTCTAATTACTATTAAACACGTCTCTCTTCCCAACTTGCCAGATGTCTGCTCAGCTTCGAAGACAGGAGAGGGTGGTTTTGAAGAACCCAGTGCCTTTTTGTACAGCGCCTGATGCTGGATGCGTCCCCAGGGATTTCGGTATCCAGAGCCCGGGATGGGGCTCAGGGCAGCTTCATCCCACCCAAAGGCAGACGCCGGGGTGGGATGTAAAGCAGTTTAAGGAGCTGAAAGGGATGGTAAAGCCAGATGGGCAATTAGCAAGCCCCCAAAATGGGAGGGGTACAGCTGAGCATCGCCCCATGGATGCTCGTCCCCTTCCAAAGCCACCCCGAGCTTCCTATGGGACCTTTCCTTCCCGTGCCTCAGTTTCCCCACACCAAAACCAGGAGCTCGTGATGCTCAACCTGTAAAAACCACCTTGGGGAAAAAAGCTCCGTAATGTTACCAAATGGAACCAAAGCTTTCCTATGAACCTTCCCCTTCATTTCAGGTTTCGGCCAGTAGTGATGACAGATCAACGCCGCTCTGCCTGTGTGTGTTTGAGCGCTTTTATTTCCCTATCAGCATCCCAAACTCAGGTGGGAAACTCGCCTTCCTCCTCTCCTCCGCCCAAGCCTCTTCCAGGTAGTTTGTCACGAAGAAGCAGGGGGATATATTTTCCCCTGGTTTGCGTCCGCGCGTCTATCGTGCAGCTGAGGAATATGTTTGTTATGCGGAATTGCTCGCGCCGCTCCCTTGGGAACACCATTTGGTTGGGAGATAAATCCTTACCTTGGCTGCTCCGTGTCAGCTCCTTACAGAAGTCGAGCATTAGTATTCTGCCCTACCGCCGGATGATTTATGTCACTAAGCAACACAGCATGAACTGCAATTTTTACAATCAAATATACAATTTACGCTACATTTTCGGCTGCATATTTTAGCAGACAAGCTTGAAATCGCTTGCCAGCAGCGCTTGAGCCACCGAGGAGTCTGCAAAGCCCCAGCCGGTGCCGCGGCCTCTGCGTGGAGGGGAGTTAAAACTCACTGCCGGACCTGGCGAATATTTGATGTCAACGTGCACCAACCCGATACTGCAAAGAGGGAAACTCCTTCCCGTGGGTTTTTCACCCCGAATCCTCCGTCTGCTTCTCATTTCCCTGCCTCAGTTTCCCCCTCGGGATCCCTGGCGTGCGTCTCGAGGGATGCGCTGGGAGAGGAGCCGCTCAACGCCGGCGCGCTGCCGGCATCTCCTTGGGCTCAGGATTTCCCCCCGCAGCCGATGGCAGGCGGGCGACGGATCAACACTTACTGGGAACTGCAGCTATGAATTTTTCATATAAGCAAGGAAATTTGAGACCCGGTTTGGTTGTTTTATTAAACATACAAGCAGGCATCCTTCAGGGAAGACATTGTGGGCAATTATGGAGCTGTGATTGGCATGGTAGATAACAGAGCTGTACAGATGTTAATACCTAATTTGCTGCAGAGCTTCGCCCCGGGGAGATCTAACTAGGAAAAGAGGCAATTTGTTTCGGTTCAAAACCTCGGGAGAAGTCCACCCCGGTGGAATGGGGAGAAGAGTTTGGATAACTCAATTAAGCATCATATGTTTTAACCCAAAGGTGCGGGGAGGTCTCCTGAGGAGAGGCGGACGGGATGGGTGAAGCCACCCGTATCCCAGTTTTCCTCTAAAAGGGACGCGCAGTGACTTGGGCTTCAAATACAGACTGCAATTTCACGTGCGCCTGTAATAATTTTTCTAATTTCCAATGACAAAAAATTCATTTGAATTGAAGGGAAGGATTACAGAGGCAGAAGATGAGAAAGAGCAATCTTGGCCACTAATTAAAATTAAATACTTCTCCTATGAAAAAGCTTTGCCGTTATGTAAAAAGCAAATGGTTACACTGTGTTCAGTGCAAATATTCCCAAAAGACAGCGTTGCTCTGCAGGGTAAGGGGCTGCCATGGCCAGAAAAGGCCTTTTTTTAACCCAAATGAGACGAGATCCTGTTCACAGGGTCCAGAAAACCAAAAAAAAATCCCTCCTCCCAGAAGAAAACATGAGGTCAAAACCTGCCCAGAGCTACAAAGCTTAAGGGCAGGAGGAAATCTGGATTTGATGTTATCGATATTTTTCGGAGCGACTTGGCGATGCAGAGGGTGGTGTATGAACGTTAAGGGCATCGCTGCAGGATTTGGGCTCGTTCCCCAAATCCCTGCATCCCTGGAAGGGCGGTGATGGTCAAGGAGGCAGGAGCAACGCTGCCTGATAGCATCCCATGAAAGCAAGAGGTGATAAGAGGGGGGAAAAAAGGTGAAGGAGCCGCCCCCAAGCCCGCAGCAATGCCAGGGCTCTCTGGACAGAAAGCTAAAGCCACTCTTCTCTGGTTGGGAACATATAATGGTCCATATATCCATCTCCCTGTACATAGTGATGTGCAAATGGACTCCTGGCTGACTCTATATGAATGTATGACTACACTCGGCAGTGCTTTCAGGGACTACATGATGTGCATAATAGCAATTCATTGCCACTTTCCCCTTTTACTCCCGCGAAAAGTTCAGACCAGCGCTTCTTACGGCTCATTTCCAGCCCTCCAGTTTTCACTTTAATCAACTTCAGGTGGGAAAAGCCCCGAGCTGAAGCACTGCCTGTTCTTGGGGGCTAAGTAATGTGAAAATTGGTGGGTTTTGCCTTAAATCCCTTGATCCTACAGTCGTAGAGGAGGCCTGGCTTTTATTAAAAAGCAGGGTTGGTGGCTTCGGCAAGGAATAAGCTTAGAAACAGGAACCGCAAAGAGGTCAGGGAGAAGAAGGTGAATAAAACCCATCCTCCAAAGTAGCTAGAGATGTGTAAGGACTTCTTAAAACAGCTCCGTGATTCAAGAAGCCAGCCTGTGGCTCACTCCCGACATCTCCCAGACAGCTTGAACCGCTGTTTATGCCACAAAAAAAAAAAAAAGAAATGCATGGGGAAGAGCAGGTCAGCACACAGGGCTTCCCATTGGAATAAGAAAAGCATGCACAATTTGCAGTGTTTTTTCAGTTTTAGTGGGGTTTTCCCCCCTTTTGGCAGAATTTTAAAGGTTTATATACCTCCTGGCATCTAAATATCCATAGGGAATCACTTCCTTTTCTGGGCTGCTCTAGGGGTGGCTGTCCTGTACACTGATTTTTGCTCCCCTAGACTTGCAAGAGCCATTGGCTCCCCTTCTCCATCTCCGTTTCTGCCGGGGATGAAGCACGGCAAGCTGTCAGCTCCATTGACAGCTGTCAATCTTGTCCGTCACCAAAGAAATGCTCTTGGAGAATTAACTCTCCTGGTATTTATCGAATTCCCAGCTGAAGCCCGGCTTGCTTGAGAGCACAAATGCAGATTGCCATCACTCCATCGCCCGGGAGTCTCGCGCAATTTGTTTCCCATTATGGTTCTGCTGAAGGCTGAAGGCATCAGCGTGGACTATTTTCACTGCCGGGTGCTGACATGGCATATTGAGGAGGAATGAGACTATTTGGGGATATAGTTCTGGTAAACGCTGCTAATGTTGTTCCTCGTCAGAGACAGGCTTGTCCCTGGTGCTGCCACGCTGGATGTCCCACTTTCAGATCATAGCTGATGGAAACACTACTTTTTTTTTTTTTTTTTTAAATCCTACGTGTATTTTTTTTCTAATTCCTATACAGATTCTGATTTGCCTGTTGGCCCAAGGCTGCTTGTGAGGGATACTATGGCATCTGGGTGCTGAGTAAGCAAAACACTGCTGTCCTCTGCCCCGAGTCAGCATCTTCACCATGTGCTGTTTGCCACACGTCAACTCCCGGGGGTCACCAAATGATCATCTGAGCCAGATAGGGGAGAAATTCCCTTTAGATCCTCCCAGATACATAGAATCATAGAATCACAGAATGGTTTGGGTTGGAAGGGACCTTGAAGATCATCTTGTTCCACCCCCCTGCCCTGGGCAGGGACACCTCCCACCAGCCCAGGGTGCTCCAAGCCCCGTCCAGCCTGGCCTTGGACACCTCCAGGGATGGGGCAGCCACAGCTTCTCGGGGCAACCTGGGCCGGGGGCTCACCACCCTCACAGTCAAGAACTTCTTCCTCATATCTCATCTAAATCTCCCCTCTTCCAGTGTAAAACCGTTCCCCCTTGTCTGATCACTCCATGCCCGTGTAAAAAGTCCCTCCCCAGCTCTCCTGGAGCCCCTTTAGGTACTGGAAGGGGCTCTAAGGTTTCCCCAGAGCCTTCTCTTCTCCAGGCTGAACAACCCCAACTCTCTCAGCCTGGATGTATGTGTCCTCCCAAAGTTGCAAATAATTTGGGACTCTGGCTCCTCTTTCCATCACAGCAGAGAGAGGACATGGCTGTGCCCCCCATCATTTGCAGCTGTGTTTTTCAGGATATATTGCCTAAAAAGAGGGTTTTTTTTTCATGTTTTCCCCCCTTTTCCCCCCCTCCTCTCTAAATCAGAGTCCCTGGTAAGAGATTTATCAGAGCTCAGACTAGACTTTTATTTATTTACTTCGCTATCGTTACCAAGCTGTCGGTCTGCTTTATCTGCAAACCCGGTTATGCTGCCGTGCAGGCGACACAGCCGTCAATCCACAGGCTAGAAAATGCCCTTCGGTGGGAAAAAGCAGAGAAACAAAATAAACACCACCTTACTCAGCAGATTTGAGTCCCAAACCCTCGCCACCCTGCTGGCAGCATCTAAAGAATAAGTACAAGTGAAGGAGGAACTTGTTTTATTCTGGCTGGTGTGGAGAGCTTTGGGAGAAAGCTGATATTGGTGGCTAAAGTGCTGGAAACTCAATTATTTGGTGAGGAATGAACTCCACACTTCAGAGAATCATGGAGTGGTTTGGTTTGGAAGGGGCCTTAAAGGCCATCGAGTTGCAACCCCCCTGCCCTGAGCAGGGACACCTTCCACTAGACTAGGTTGCTCCAAGCCCGGTCCAACCTGGCCCATCCAACTTGTCCTGAGAGACTTTGCTGTATGTCATGGGGGAGAAGGACATAACCTAGATAAGGTATTTTCAGAACCAGTGGTTAAATTAAGGTGCAAAAAGCCCATATCCAGCCCCAGTGGAGAGGCTGGTCCTTAGCCATCATATCCTGACGGACGCTTCAAATGAAAGGTACCATCCCCTCTTATCCTCTTCTCACAACCAGATGTGTATGTGACCTGCTGGGGCTGTGACCAGCTGGGTGTGAGCCTCAGCTCGTTGGGTATGTCCCCGTGACACTGGTTGTGTGGGTTTTTCTTCTCTCCAGGGTGGGAAAAAAATATGCTGAAACCATGATATTTCACAGAAACATTTTTGTGAGCTTCATATGCTACCTGCCCACGGCCACCTGCTTCCAGATGGCCAGGACATGTTGCCATCTGGGATGGGAAACTGGCTGATTTTGTGATTTTTTTTTTTCCTCAACATACAGGGTGGGGATGGGGTTGGATCCTACCCCCTACTCCAGAGCCCAAAAGCAAAGCCTTCAAATGCTGGAAGAAGAATTCAACGTCTCCTGTGCCCTGAGAAGCTGGAAATAAAAAAGGAGATTTGGGGCTTTTGCATCAAGAAAGCCACATCCTCGGCAAGCCCGTCTGTTATTTCCATCACCCAGAGTGGAGTCTTTAATAACTCGAGAGGACAAAAAGCTGGGCTTGTTGTCGGAGGCGTGCAGAGAAAGGCTGATGCTGTATCAATTAAGATAAGAGCGCGGTCTGTAGACAGCTCACAAAACCAAGGAAATGCGTTAACCTCTCATTTCCTTGCTTTTGAGGCATACGATATGTATTGCGGTGCCTAACCAGATGTGACACACACTAGATTATGGTTGCTAATGAATTACCCGATTTTTTATTTATTTATTTATTTATTCCTTCCTGGACATTAGCAGATCCTAAGAGCTTCTAGGGTGTGGAATAAAATCTCCACAGAAGGTTTCTCCCTGGTCAGATCTTTCACGGCGATTAACCTTTCAGTGGCAGCAAGTGTGGCTTTGTCACAACCGTCCTCTCAGTTCCAGAAACTCACTTCACCCCCATTTCAGAGCAGCATCCCAATACATCTTATGGTGGAGCTCTACAAAGCAATTGCTTATGGATACGGTGGTAGAGACTTGCCCTGTTGATACCTACAGCTCCTCAGGGCTGCGGCGGTGTGATACATCTCTCTCCTCTTTATGGGGAAAAGCGAAGGTGTTTATTGAATTCTGTTTTAACAAAATAAAAAAAATCTTGTTTAAAACGCGAAATGCACCTGCCAGGATGATTTTCTCCCCAGTAATCCATTTTGGGTTGATAGCACCGCCATGAGCTCAGCTAGTTCAAGCACAAAGTGGAATCTGCCAAAATCAAATCAGAAATAAAACCCTGTCCCAATTTAAGCCCCAGACCTTCCCAATGCTGCTCTGGTTTCTGATGCAGCGAGGAAAAAGGATAGTCCATCCGTTAACTGCTTATCTGTCCAGGACTCCTCAGTTATGAGCAATGCAAGGAATTTCAATTATTCATGCAGTTATTACATAGGACAAAATATCACACCCATGCAGCATGCTCACGCTTTGCAGCCTGGATTTTATTTGGGAAAAGACAGGTTTAGGGGCTGTCGTGTGTGTTTGCAAGCGCACTGGGCGGTGCGCAGGAGTGCATCGGTGTGATGGCACGATCCCGGAGCCGGCTGCAGGGTTTGAGCCTATTCTGGCCCAACGCCGTTACAAATTTCCCCTGGAGTTAAAACCCTGACCCCAAATGAGCTGAGAAAGTTTAATGCATAATTGAAATAAAATTTCTATTTCCTCTTTGGATTATCTTACGAAATTTTAATTTCACAGAAAAGTCATTACTTCATTTGTTTTGCTAATCCTTCAGATCTGCTCTATACGGAGGATGATCTGGAACATTATTAGAGTCGCTAATAAGATATCATTTTCTCCTCAAGGCCAGCCAGTAAGGTCTGAACAAACAACGTGAAGCTGCTTGTTCAGCTGGGATTTGGATGCACTGGTCTGGAAGCGGAGCCACCCTGAACTCAGCGCTGTGCATTTCGCCCTCTCTTGCTACTCATCCCAGCAGGTTTCTGGTGCTGTATCCATAAGCTGAACTGTGTTTGGGCAGCAAGTGAGCCATGAACCTCCAAAATGCAGTTTTTTCAGGCAACGAGCCAGTTCCCAAGAGGAGAAGCAATAGGAAAGATGCATTTGAGCTGGAAGAGGAGAGGAGGAGGAGGGTTGATGTTAAACCAAGACTACAAAGCGGATGGTTTGAGAGTCTGTCAGAGACACGCTTGAAAGCTGCCTCCATCCTAGAAATGAATGAAGATCTGTTCCCAGCCTTGGCTGTGTCTTATGTTTTCCTCCATCTCCCAAACAACCATTCAGGAGTAGAAAATATTGTCCTTATTCCAGCACCAGGTAGGAAAGTGCTCCCTGTGGGTGCCATGGGCATCTCCCTCGCGGTGGGAAGGGCGGAGGGGACTTCTCCATCCACTTGGCGTCCTCATGCTCCTCCATTTCTCCTCCTGGAAAGCCCAGCTTTAGATGCAAGAAGACAGGTGCCAGGAGCGATGGGAAAGACTTTGCCAAACCCATAAGGTGGGTGAAAGCTCAGAGAGAGCCCGCCGGGATGCAGGACCATCTCTGCCCTTGGACACCGAGCACAGGGTCTGCTGGGGGTTGTGTAGGACCACGGCTCCCACTAGTGGCTTGTCCTAGGAGCAATCTTTTGCCAGATGGCCTGACCCTGCATCCCTGAATTTTGGGGATCACAGGCCTTCTTCCCTTTCTCCCGGGGTGCCCAGGGATGATGTACCCAGCTGCATCCCTGCAGTAACACAGGAATCATGCTCCACCACACCAAAAGTTTGCAAACTGCTCCCAAAAAAAAGACACTTTTGTGCCATGTTTACAACCTCAGCGATGCCCAAATCTGTGAGGGCAAGATACAAGCCTTGCCTTGCCAAGATGCCCCTTACCTGCCTGGGAAATTGCCTGACTAATGAATAACGGGTTAAATGATGTCCTGGAAATGATGTGTTTGCAGATCCTCCGGCAATATAAAGTGCAATGTTTGCTGAGTTACTCTGTCAGATGGCTCTGTTTCCAAAGGTGTTAATAAAACGCGCTTTGAGGGAGACCTGGGGAGCGTCAACACCCCCTTAAAGGTTAAACTGGCAGCTGGCTATAAGAGGAATAAGCAGAAAACTCGCAGCATTGCATTGATCAGCTTCAAAATAGTTGCTCCTACTTTGTACAGTACATCTCAGATCGTTTAGCCTACAAAATCCACCCAAATCCATCACTTCTTAGGTAATTACTGCTCCATTACACTGAGTTTACAGTGATCTATTTGCAATCATGAAATGAATTATCTCTTACAAGAGGGGAAAAAAAAACCGTTGGGGGGAGTGGGGAGGGAAGTGAATAAAGACCAGAAAATAAAATCAATTCATGACTCCATTAACACGCAACCACAAGCCTCCTCGCCACGGTCCATCCAGGGTATGTTGTACCTAGATGGTATGGCTCATGGGCGGCCATCAGCGAAAAAAAAGAACAATTACAGAAGAGAATTAAAATCACCTTTTTAAGTGAAAGTTCTTGAGACGACTTCCTGCAAAGATTTAATAAGGCGCGTATTGACTGCCAATGCAATAATTGATTATTAAATCACTATAAATACGTGTACGTACAAAGCTGCAGTCCAATTTCCCCACTGTAATAAATATTTTTCTTGGCGTTTATTTAATACACGCCTGCCCACGTGAATTTAAATGATGTATCTTCAGAAGCCTTGATGCAAAACAGAGCCTCAGCAACACAGCCATCCATCAGATGCTAAGTTGCTGTTAATAACCTTCCCTTGGGGGAAATTGCAGGCAAATAGTTATGAATTTAGTGATAGGGAGCCTCAATCTTCTTTTTTTTAAGGAGCAGAGGTGATAAGGAGTGCAAGGTGAAGGCACAGAGCAGGACATGGATGGAGAGGACCAGGGAAACTTTCTTGATGTATTTGGGGTTGAAATGCATACCGAAAGCATATTTTCCATGTTTTCCTTTGGTATTCCAGTCCAATCAATCACAAACTCGTTGTGGTTCCCCTTCCATTGCTTCTCTCCAGTGGGAGAATTTGGGGAGCAGGAGCAGAGAGGGGAAGGGCAGCCCATGGCTGAGCCCAACCGGCCGCAGGAGATGAGCAAAGATCCTCCAAATGGCCCAAGATAACCCACGGCTGCTAACTGGTTTGCTCAAGCCCCAAAAGCGCAGCGATTGCAAGCAAAAGAGAGCAGCCAGGAGGGGAAAAAAAGCTCAAAGGGCGATGGGGATACTATAAAATGTAAATAATAAAAAAATCCCTTTCCCCTTTAAAGTCCGCCCTGAGAGTTTTAATGAACAGAGGTGCTGGGCTATGGCTTAGAAACGCTGTTTTGGTGCACAATCTTGGTTTTCCAAATGGGTTAAAACCATCGTGGCTCTGCCACGAAGGCGAAGGGGGGTCTTTGCACGGCGGGGGTGGGTGTGTAGACAACGGCTCCTGACATCTTTCCCATTGCTCATTCACACACCTCGGCATCGGGTTTAATGCCATTATCTTCCTCCTTTAGCAGAGATAAAAATTTAACGAGGACAAAATAAGCCCTGAATGAGGATATTTTCAAGGCTGTTGGAAGGTCTCTAATGAGAAGAGGAAACGATGCATAATTGAAGATAGTATGAACACACGACAAGCTGTTAGGGCAGGGGAGGGAGGAGGCTTGCCACCGGCCGAGCCCCGCGCTGTACCCTGCCCATGCCACCCACCCGACTGCTTTCCACTCCCCCGTGTTTACCAGTCCTAAAAAACGAGCGATTCTGTAAAAGCTAAAAAAAAAAAGTTAAAAAAATCTACATTTTCAAAGAGGGAAACTGAGGCGCAGACGACTGAAACGATGCTTCCAGCGTCACTGATGTCCATCAGCCCCCTGGAAATTTGGCCAAGGAGTGTTGTGCTTTGAAACACCCACTTTGGTCCCAACAAAGCAAAACCCAAGGAGATCATCCCTCAGCATCACAAGGATGCAGCCAGGGCGGTGGTAGGGATATTTCACCTTCTTTTCTCTCTCTTTATGAATATCTCCCTCTGGGGAGCAGCAAATGTTATTCGTGAAAGATCACCAGCATCCCACGATAGCGGAGCGATAGCTCTAAGGTGGAGATGGTGTTCATTGGGATTTTTTTTTTTCTTTAAAGGTATTTCTTGGGATTATCTCACCTCCATCCCAGCTGCCGGGGCTCAGCACCCACGCATGGAGTAAATCACGGCTCTGGTGTCACTTTCTGAAAGGATAATAGTTTTCACTCTCGGGATATTTATTCCTTTTCGCTCTCATTTGACAGACAAATCACATCATCTCAGAATTTGCCCCACAAACTTTTGAGCAGCTAACATGCCCCTGGGGATTTATTTTGCTATCTAATGGTTTTATTTTTTTCGGGGAGGGGATGCAGAATTTTGAGTCCGCCTACTGTTTTTTTGTTAATGGGCTGAGATTCATCACAAGGATTTACATTCCCTGGATTGGCTTATTTTAGTTACACATTCAACAAAGATGGGGATGGATCCATGATTGGAGAGCTCATGGCTCCTCACTGCACTTTCCCAGGCTGTAAAGTGAAGCTGGAGATCATTTTCCACCTCAGATGGTCCATTGAAAAGCCAATGGCATCGGTGACCTCCCAGGAGAGGACACCACAGTGTCTTCAGCTGCAGAGAGTCCATTTTCCCTCAGAAACCCCAGAAATGAGGCAATTAAGGATTGTCTCATGCAAAAGCCTGTGGAAAATGAAGGATTTCTGAAATATTATGCAAAATCATGACATGCCAGTCGGCATATGTTGACTTGGCTGTGCTGGCTGTCCTGGCTCCTGGCAGCCCCTCTGTGGCCGGACATCCTCTCTGTTTTCACCTAAATAAGAGGGATGCTTAGGAGATACCACCATTTGCTGTGCTGCAGAAAGCAGACGCTTTCCGGTGGTGGAAAAGCAAAATACTCTAACCACTCTGAGATGTTTTACAGACCTTAATAACTTCAGGCTCACAACAACTCTGCAAGAAATAGGAACTATAATTGTCTCCATTTTAAGGTAGAAGAAGAATGGACGCACATGCATTAAATGACTGGCTAAGTAAAGTTTTACCGGGAGCTGTAGTAGGCTCTCCGCTACTTGATGTCTTAATATCAAGACTGGAACTCTTTCTAGTAATCATACTCTCACTCTGCCTGGAAGAAGAAGTGGCTGGGGGGAAAAAAAAAGGCTCTTCTTTCTCCCTCTCCTTCCCTTTCTTCAGAAATGTGGGAATGCTGAAATGCTGAAAAATGAGAAAAGTTAACTTCTTCAAGCAGAGCCAGGCAGACATTATGAGATTGGTCCCAATTTTCTCAGAGACATAACCAGGGACACCGGGCTCCAAACCCTCCCATAGACTAAAGACTTTATGAGAATAATCTTGGGATGGTGCAGGCAGCTTTGGCTTGATGGAAAACCACTAGTCCTGCTCAGATCTTCAGGTGTGCATTGGTTTCCTCCAAGCATTTGGGGAAAGAGGCAGATCTGTCCTTATTTCCCCAATGTGCCTCCTCCCTGCTGTCCTGAGCGTCGCTGAGAACCTATCCTCCCTATCCTAACCCCAAAGATGAGGAGAAAAGGGGTTTGGGGATTTCGTGGTTTCAATGTAGGTGTTTCTGTAGGGTTTTAGGGAGATGCTGAAGTGCTGGAGGAGAACATAGCTTGGAAGCTCATCTGCGATGCAAATACCGGTATATTGATGCACTGCTAGAAATACCTGCTCCATCCACAATGACATCCAGATCAATTTGCATCTTCTGCCACTCAAAGCTGTTGAGCAAATTTATCCACCGTCTGTGGCAGGGAAAAAAGGGAATACACTAAAAGTCCCGTTGGGAGAACAAGCTGCCCTCTCTGCCCACGTCCACCAGGAAAGCAAAACGTCTCCCTCTTTTATTTCCCCCTGGAAAAAAAAAAAAAGAGATGTCCTTTCCACGCGTGGATATCTCACACCACAGGATCAGAGGGAGCAGTACGAGCAAAAATGAAGCATGAGGCAAACAAGTCATTCCTTTCCCAAATTGTTTAGCATGGAGTAGGGAGGCTGGGAGAAATTATAGCCGGGCACATAAATCAAGGCATTAATTACGTATTCAGCCAACGTTGCCAAGGTTTTCTGTTTGCAAATTGCCTGCAAACAGATTGAAAAAGTCCCCGCCATATTCCTCGTTTGAAAATATTTGCAAATTTCTTCACGGTCTGAGGATCAATTCGAGTTGAAAATGTGATTATGGAATCTACAATTCACAGTCGCGCAATTCCCACTGACCCAGCCGTGGCCTTTTGATGTTTCTGCACCATAAATATGCAACAAAGAAGTCAGAAAGTCACAGTTTTGAGGCCGGAAGGAAACAAAATCATCTAGTTTGACTTCCAAAAGGTTTTCCTCTCTTGAGTGCTGCTCTGAGTCTAATAAACTACCCAAAAATGCAACTTTTAGGAAAACTCAATGCCTTGATTCAGCACCTTGAAGTAGTGAAGACTTCACTGCCTTCTTCAGTTAGCCGAGCCAGGGCTTAATTACCCTTGCTGCTTAATTTGTATCTGAACATTTCTAATTTGCATTCAGCTCTTGTCATGCCTTTGCTAAAGATCCCTTGGCTCTCCGAAGCTTCTCCCAGCGTGGCTGCCGATAGACCAACAATTATCGCAGCTGCCTCATCCAGCGTTTCGAGTGCGGCGCTTGGATTTTGCAAAGCCGGGACCCTTCATTTGCAATTTGGGCTGCAGCAGGTTATAAACCAAGCCAAGCTTGGTTTCAAAGCAACGGGACATGTCTGCTAAAACCCAACCAGCCCCAACGCAAACTGGGAATTTTGCAATCAAGGAGAGGTTTTGAAACACCCCCGGTGGGGAAGAATTTGAAGGGAAAGTTTGTTTTCGGGGAGAATTCACACCAGTGAGGCTCGACTGGCTCTGTTCAAGGTGAGTGAACACAAAAGGGTCAAGCTGAAGCTGTCTTCCGAATTAGAATAAATTATCCTCTTTTATATGCCTCCTTAATGGCTCTCTACCGCCGCGATCCAAACTGAATACCTCTGTCTGACCACATGCAGCTAGGAGGTGAGCTGAGACTTCTCCTAATGATCAGCTTATTACATCTATGAATTATGCACACAGCTAGTTTATGCAAAACAAGCCTGTTATTATTATTAAAATCCTGACAACAGCTAAGCAGCTGGTGTCTTGCTGTCTATCATGCCTTGACTCCTGTTTAACATGCTGACCAATATTGCCTCCACGCTACTTTTTGCTCCTCCATCTGTCTGCCTATATCCACTTATTGTTTTACTTTTTGTCTCAGGGACCTTTTGTTACGAGCTTGTCCAATACCTTGCAGAAGATGGTCATGGCCCGCAACTGGGGCTGCAAATGGGGAGAAAAATATGCATTAAAACTTCTTGTAGACTTGGGATTTAAGGCAATTAAAGATCCTTGCTAAGCTCACAGTGCAAAAGTGCTGGGCACTGCACAAACTTATATATCTGGTCCTTACAGTGATGAATTTGCAGCCCAAATTCTTCTAAGTTTCTGATGGCTTATCTCATCCAGCTTTTGCCTCTTGCCTGGGAGACATTAAACACGCTCAAAGCTCATATTGTGGCTGCGCTGTGCTCTTCCAGCTCTTAGCATGAGGCCCAAACCTTGCAGGAACTTCTACATGCTGGTGTTTTCCAAATATTATTAAATATAAATATGCAAATTAATTTGTTTTCCGCTGTTCACTTGGCTCTGCTTAGTGTACGCTCGGTGTTTAAATGAGAGGGGAAAGCACGCAAGATGAGAGGAAAAGAAGAGGGAGGGGGGCAAACACATCTGGTCCTTTGAGGAACTTGTTTGTTTGAAGCTTGGAGTGTCTTCCTCGCAACTTCTCCCAGGGTTCCATACAAGCAGCCCATCGAGGAACCTATGGATGGACTGTACACGGGGCCTCTGACACTTCAGTAACCATGTGTTTCATTTATCTGTCACCTTTGTTTACTCTCATTTGTATACGTAACTAATTTGACTTGACACAATAAGGGCATGACCATGAGAAGCAAAAGACATTGCTTAAATATTTCATATAATGCTTAAAAGAAAAAAAAAAAGCATGAGAGGGTAAAGTACTGGATCCCTCGTCCTGCTCATTTTTATTAGGAAGAAAGGAGTTTGGGGGAAAATAGCCATCATTATATCAGATTATGCATGAATGCATAATAAAACTCCTAAAGATATGTGAAATATCAGTGCATTCACTAATGGGAATTGATTCAGAATTTTATTCATTTTTAACAAGATTTAATGACGTTTCCTTGTATGTTTCTCCCCGTGGTTCATTATTCCATTAAGTGCCATTTAATCTGGGTGATGTGTGTAGAAGATAACAGCTTGCGATGGGTTTTGTTTAACAAACTCCTCACCGGCTTTCCAACGGGCTGAGAAGAAGTGACAGGTCCCATCCCTGTACGGTGGCCACCAAGGCTGCCTTCACTGGAGTCGCATGAAAGATAGATGGGATCAGCTGGGAGTCAACTGGTTTTGGCAGATGCGCTCCTCACTGATGGTTTTGGAGCGGGATTAACAATTTAAAGCACAGCCCCTGCATTTAACATCTTCAGCTCTCATTAGCAGCATGCACTCGTGAAACATCTGCTAAAAATTCAGCTTTTATAAACACAGCAATCTGGATTGAAAGATTTCCCATTGTATTTTGGGTTGTTCCCCTGTTTTTCTCCTTGGGGTACTTTGCAATCCATGTTGTGGGCTCCTATGACTCTTAGTCATCTCCCAGTGCTTGTCCTTGATCAAGCGCGATCTGCAGCCACCACCGTCCCGGCTGCCCGGTGAGGACTGGCTTCACGCCATCCCATTCACCAACTAATCAAGTTTAATCTTCGAAGGAGTTCAGCTTGTTCTGAACCAAATTGCTTTGCCGGTTAGGATCTTTCCTTTGTCTCCCAGCCTAAATTTAGCCGTTGTTCAATGATGGCCTTTAACTTCAGCCATTATTTCCTCCCCTCGTGTTTTCTTCTCTGACTTATTTATAGAGAGCAGCCAGGTCCCCTCTCGGTCTTTGCTTAGGTAGGCTGAAGGCTCTGCTCCTTCCCTCTCGTGAGACTGCTCTCCCTTTTCAAGGACAATGAAGTCGCTCTTTTTAGCAGCTGTTCCGGGGCCAGTTCAGCCTTTTTCAATAGCGGTTATTAAAAGTATGCGGTGGGTTTCAGAGGCAATCTCACCTGGGTCTAGCATGTTAAGTGGAATACATGCTCATCTCAGCTGGAAATTTCGCTCATTCAGGGTACACCTGGAAGAAAATACTTCAAGCACTTGAGGGCAGCAAGTGGATTTTCTCTTTTTTCTGGCCATACAATATCACGGCCACTCAAAACTTGAGTTGTACCCAAGGAGTGCTGACCCACCAGACAGATCCAAGCCTCGCTTGGCACTTAGGATCAGCAGATACCAGGGTCCAAGCTGTCTCCTCAGTTCAGCTTCTCCAAGCCACGCTTAGTTTGCCCACTTCACCTCCCTATAGAACCCTCCCAACCACAGCCCTCGCACAAACCTGCCCAGAAAGCTGCTACCGGGGCTGCCGGTTCCCAGCAGCGCCAGAATAAAACTAGAAGGAACGGCCGCCCGTTGCGCATCTGATACGAATTCAGCAGAATGCAGGCCATTTAAATGCAAAAGTTAATTGGAAATGCTGAATGACTGTAGCCATGGGGGTGCTAGAAAACCTGCCATCAAATTGCTTTAGGTGAGTTGACCCCGGCCACGTGGGCCTATGGCAGAGCCAGCAGTTGACTGTGGGCCAGAGGACCGCATTAGGCTGTGTGCCACCATCACCCACTCACTGAAACTTAAAAGCAATATTTAAGGGCACTTTCTCCCTGTGGAGATTCCCGGCTCCGTGTTATGCTACAGCCAGTGACACATATCTGCAGCCTCAGCTCACCCCAACCAAAAGTGACCTGACACATCCCCAGGCCAGGCAGGTGCTTGCTTTGCACTGTGGTGAGCTGCTGGAATAAGATAAAAATCAATATAATTCAAAATAAAGGCCTTTAAAAAAGAAAAAGGGAGCCGTGATTCACTTTATTTTAAAGCCTTTCCCCACACCCCTTCTACCTAACCTGCTGGCACACACGAGCCAGAGAGCAGTGCTGGATCCCGTCCAGTAATTACAGTGATCAAGAGAATTGAAATGTTTTGCAAAGCTTGCTTGGCTTTTATAGGTGAGCTGCAGAACAAGACAACTTGGAAGTCTCCTTGCCTTTAACAAAGATGCCATTTCATTATTCAAATGAGCAGGTACCATATAGCGGTGATTACACAGCTGGTATCTGCCTTTCTTTGCGACTTGAACTCTTTAGGGGATTTTGCTGTCTGATACCAAGGGAAAATGGGAATAACAGGGCAGGTGATTGCTCCTCAGGTGGGCTGTGCTTGGTGGATGCGATGTCCCCCTCCTGAATGCTTTCCCATCCCATGCTGTAGGTATTCGGGTTGCGCTAAGAGCTGGGATCTCCCTCCAGAGCTCTCAAAAATGCCTTGCAGGAGGTCAGTAGCATTAAGCATATGGGGAAACTGAGGCATGGAGAGACACATCATCTTTGGAACTGGCTGGGCCAAGAGATTGGCTAAGGGACAGTCAGATACATCAATCTGGGCTGGCAAGGTCTGTCTGCGAGGGCAGAGGGATTCTACCAGTGTTGGGGGATTCGTGCTTCTGTGCCTGCGCTCGCTTCTATTGAACAGCATCACGCCAGCAACAAGAAAAAAAGAAAAAGAAAAAAAAAAAGGAAAAAGAAAATGTTATTTAGAGGAAAAAGCATTAAAAAAGAATCACTTCTTCTCCTTAAGTAACGATAGCGGAGTCTGAATCCTGCTCATCATTTCAAACTGCTGACTCATTTACCACTTGAAATGAATTGAAGGCTGTTAAAGGTTTTATAGAAGATTTCATTAAATATGTATTGAGCCGGCTTAAGATGGAAATTGTTATAAAAGCTGGCATCGGCTCAAAGAGCCAAATGTTTCAGTTTATTACAGAGATATTTTACTCTTGCCTCTGGCCTGCGCCCCGTTTCGGCCGTCGAAATGCCAAAATAACATGGTGTGGGAAGCAGAGCTGCTGCGGCTCCTGCCGCTCACCCAGCGTGGCCCTTAACCCGGCAGGGATTTTGTGGATCCAAAGTGAAGGGCTGATGCCAAGATGGGGGGCAGACATGAGCGTGAGCCCATCTGTGTTGCTCCAGCAGGAACGGGGAGAGCCAAGGTGTACGGTGGCATCTTTGAGGTGGGGTGAAGAATGTGATAGACATCCTCTAAACCGTATTTCTAGACAAACCCTGCACTCAGTGTTCCCTGTTACACCAGCTCTGAGCATCTCCTTGAGGTTTGGGATCACCCATAAACTTACGGACGGGGTTGGGGCACACGGTGGTGCCCAGCTCTCACTTTTAGTTTTTGCTTTGCAGACTTTTTTGGGCTGAAACAGAAGGGACCCAAGCTGCAGATGCCTTCACCTTTTGCTGGACCCAACCTGTGCTCGCTGCTCCCAGCTCTTGGGCTAAAGGCAGCCCAGCGGCGGTGTGTGAATGAACTGGTTTGTCAAGATCAACATTAATGTTCCCCCAGGCTAAGCACAGATGTGTTTTCACTATAACATGGTCTCGACAATTAAAACAACTGTACCTGCATTTATCATATTGATGGGATGAAACATGCTCGGTTGCACCGAGGCATTTTGCGAGTGCATTATTCATGGGGTCTAATACATCACAAAACTATTTTCATCTCGCTTTATAAGCGTATATGGGAAGAGAGGGGCTGCCAGAAGATGAGGAGAAATGCCTGTCGAAGCATCCCTAACACAACTGGCAGCCTGCGTGCCAGCAATACGGTGCCTGTCCATCCGCCGGTGATGGAGAGGCCGTGGCATTTATCAGATCCAGAACATTTTATTTCATTTCAAAGTGAGAAATTCATCACGATGGAAATCTTCTGGCCCCATAGTCCCCCATTAGCACGAAGCCTTAAGCTTGAGCCCTATGCAAACCACTGTGCATCACTTGGCCTCAAAGCTTATGGGACACTTGACTTAGAAAGAGCGATAGGCAAAGTGACTGTTTAATGACGAGGGTGAAGGTGCCTCTGACAGATCCCCAGAGTCTCTTTAGTGCCTGAGCCTTGAAACACCGTGCTTGGAAATGCATCAAGAAGGCGACGTACTGATTTCCTTCTCGCATCTGCTTACTTATCTCTTAAAAACCCCAGGGAGAATGGGTCGGAAAAAAAAAAAACAACAAACACACGGAGAGGTGAGAAAGAAGCTGGGAGAGGATTCCCTGCTGGAAAAAAAACAGGCAATGTCAAGTCAAGGCAGCAGGCAGGTGTGACAGCCTCCTCTTTAAGGAGAAGACAGTGCGGTAAGTAGGTGCCAGCCGGGGCCCGGGGCGGTGCACGTAACCCATATGTTTCACACTGGATGTCTGCAGAGGGCTGATGTCTCCCCAGGCTGGCCTAACACCTCTCTTCCACGTCCCACCTCCTGCCTAAGACCCAATTACTGAAGCTCCGGCTCTTTAATTCCCAACTTGCGTCCCTATTTTTGGCTGGTGACAAGATGCCCGGGCTCTTAGCAAGCGGGTTGTGCTCACCGACAACAATTGCATAGCCAGTGTTGGCTCATCGGCAGCTCTAAATGAACCCACCACCCCCAAAAATGAACCAAACCAGGCAGAATTATGCCAGAAAGGGGCACAGTGTGTAAAATCCCCAATATAATTGTTTTCTGCCCCATGCTATGGGGCTGGGTTCGTTACCGACAGCACTCAACAATTAAGGATCCTTGTGGCTGTTTTGCTTGGATCAAGATGGTTGTTTGTAAAAAGAGGAACAAAATAAGTTGCTTCACCTTTGCTGAACCTGATTGCTTTACAGCAGAAAGAGGCAAACTGAGCTGTTTGAGTTTCCATTTATTGGACTCCTTTGATTTTTCTTGGACATCTACCTGGAACATTAAACACACTTTCTCCTCTCCCTATAGTCCAGTTAATGCAACAAAACATGAGAAACCTTCAGCTTCTATTATTGGAGAAAGAAACCTTCAGCTTGTGATAGGAAAAGAAAATGCACCTTTTCCAAGAAAAGTACAAGAATTCACAAGCAACGCGTTCAAAGATCCCACAAAACATAACAGCAGCTCCATGAATGAGGAGAGCAGGATTTGAGGCCAGTTTCTGGGCTTTTTTTGAGTGAAACACTCAAATGTCAGCCGCTTTGGATAAAGAAAAAGATAATTTTGGCTACTGCTTTTGCTTTCCTCATTCATAAAATAGGAACAAGGATGAGATACAGTGCTGTCTGTTTGCTGTCACCTACTCGGTGGCCAGAGCGTTTACCAGGTGACTCTCTCATGTCCTCTCCACGTGTGCTCCCCTCTGACCTTCAAGGAGGGATCTGGGGGCAGATGGGGACTCCCATATCCTTTGAGGCTCATCCCACCTTTCTGGGTCCCCAGTGTCCCTCTGGGAACGTCCCTGCTAGCATCTGTGGGTACAGGTGTTGTGGCCACCAAAGGGTTTTCAAGGTTGCTGAAGGGTGTTGACAATCCACACCAGGCTTTGGTAAGATCTGTAACGGCTTCAACAGCAGAGGGAAAAGGTCTTCAGCAGCTGCTAAACCTGCAGCAGCATCGCGGGACTGTCGCAGGATCAAGGTATGGGGAACACCAAGAAATGCAAGGCAGAAGGGCAGAGCTTGCAGCCAAGGGGGGGGCAACCCTTGCATGATATGAAGGGTGAATAATCTTCTCCTCTTATACCTCTGAGGCTGCACAGACACCTTCAGACTTTTCCTTAGAAATTGCTTTAAAACTGGAGCAAGCACGTGGGGGTCTAATAACAGATGTCTTCACCATGAAAGCCATTAGGCCTTTCTCGTGCCATTTCGGGAGGGAGTGGAAAGCGCCGTGGCAGCAGTCAGCTCCCGGGATCTAACAAAATGTGGCACTAAAAAGCACTTGCCTTAATATCTTCCCATTTCATCTGATTAATGCCCGGACGGCAGCAGGCTGCTCTGCCCCCGGCTTCAGCGATGGCTCATTACAGATGCTGGAGCCCAATGTGGTCGGGGCCGTATCCGACCCCTTCTGCCCTCGGGCAATGCTCACACCAGGAACATACTGCCAGGAGGGAAAAAACCCTGGCAGACACCCAGAGAGGCCATAACATTTCTGATCTGCCTCATTCTTTCTTTGCAGCCTCGTCTTTCTTTGCATTTCATATTCAAGCCCAGCAGCTCTCCTTGGAAATGGACAGAAGAAGGAAAATTTGGGCAGAAAGCATTTTTTTTTTAGCTCCATTTTTGCACATGCCCAAATGACACGAAGGGCTCAGGTATAAAAGCAAATTCCAGCAGATCGTGGTACCCCCCATCAGCCGGTCTGGCTGAGCTCGCAGGTCTGCTTTTAGCTCAGCCTTAATTTCTAGGAAACTGGGCTTATTAATTTCTATATTGGTTTTGTGTCTCTTTAAAGCTGTCCTATCTCTTTGGTGAAGGAGAATAAGCCAAGTCACCCTTCCCTTTTTTTTCTTAGATCCTGGTCTTTATTTATAGCTGCAGCCCGGAGCAGGAATGAGCAATCTCCTGCTCGGGGCTGTCCCTGCTCACTTCCCTTAACCTCAGCCCACATGGGTCAGCTTACAAAGCTTTTCTCATGGCAGCAGCTCTTCTCTGGAGCCCTTCCAGTCTCCCAAGAGACAATTTCTTTTCCTTTCGTGGCAAATAAGCTTTGGTTTTGCAAAACTGAACAAACCCAGCCAGCCAGAGGCAAACGAGAGGGCGAATCCTTCTTGTTTGCTCCAGAGCTTGGAGGTCTCTCTACAACCCGCTGGGTGACTCAGAAATACCCAGGGAAATTCAAGGATTTTCTAATTCAGTTGGATTTCCTTTCTGAACAGCAAAAGCATGCTTGGTCAGGCTCCTTAATTCTTTCTGCAAGTGCCCAGCACTGGGTGACACTAAGACTAAGCGGAGGATTGCAAGATTGAGTTAATTTGCCTTTTGAGGTTTTAGGACCCAGGTCAGTCTTTCCAGGCCTTTTTTTTCTACAACCGTTAGATCTAAAAATGTATTGCCTCCTTAACAAAAGCTGAGAGGTTGAGATTTTGCCCTAGCCACATGCCTGGGGGAGACGGGGCTTTGCAGAACAGCCCAAATCTCCCGGGACTAGCAGAGCTGCACAGCCAACTTGAGAACCAGCCGTTACCCACCAGCGGTTCAGGACTCCTTCGTAATGAAGATTAAATGCCTACAAAGTTTTAGCGATGTCTTATAATTTCCTCCAGGGCACATTAGGAAGAGAGTACCGGCACAGCTCGGCTTTGATGAGGAAACGGTTACCTGGGGAGGCCGTCGACTCTCCATCTAAGAATAGTTTAGACAAGCAGCTGTCAGGAATAGTTTAGGCAGATTTGATGGCTTGGGGACTAAAGCTGAGACTACATGACATCCCCAGCTCCCCGCCTACTTGTGCAGCTTACCCAGGGGCACCCCAAGAAGTGGGGTCCAGGTTACACCTATGCAAATAAAAGCAGCAAAGCAGCTACTCCATTAAAAATACCCGGTTGATATCCAGGTTGAGTATTATGTTGGGGTCCAAGGCCAGAAGATCGTGCACAAGGTCCTGACTTTTTGGGGTGTTTGGAAGGATATGGCACGATGACCTCCCCAGGAGCAGCTGCATTTAGAGAAATCTTGCCCGTGGCTGCCAATACCTGCCTGGGGATAGAAGGCTACTGGATAAAAAGCAGCAAGTAAATGAAGTGCATGAGAATTAATCTGAGAAAATCCAGTTTGTGGCTTATTAGCCAATTGGTATGCAAAAGCAAGAGGTTGTTTTTTAAAGCACATTTAGCCCTGCGAGTAGATTTTTGATTTATTTCTGTGAAGGTGCCAGAACACACCACCGAGGAAACTCCGCAAATATTCCCCAATAACTTGCCAAAAGTGGTTGACCTTGGCCAGGAGCTCCCTAAGGTCAAGGAAGAAGCTCTGTCCCTCCGGCCCAGTGTTCCTGGCAGGCTGCTAAAATGCCAGAGACGCCAATTAATGCCAATTGCCTCATTTGCTTCCTCAGTGGACTCTGATTTGGATTGATCCACGGGCTCAATTTTGTTCTTGGGGATAGTATTTCTCATTTTAAGACATAAATCTCTCCCTTAGTTATCAATGCAGAGATTTGTACAGTTAATAGGCACTGGCAGTATCTGTAATTCCACATGCTGAGGCCGGGCGGCTATCTCAGGGCTACTGAATGGCCGCCTCTGTGGAAAAAAAAAATCTTATTTGATTAGAAAATGCAAGACCAACAACATTTCTCTACTTTATTGCAAGGATGAATTGAAGTCTTGGCCCTATTAAGCTGATAACAAAACCGGCTTCAGCGGGGGCCAGAGTTTGCACGGAGGTGTCTGCAGAAATAGCCAGTGATGGTTTGGGATCTTGTTTTTTTACAGGGGGGAAAGCCAAGACCTCTGGGGATGAGCAAACTCAGGCTATGGGAGAATAAACAGCCTCAGACCTGCCAAATTCTCCCTGGTGCAAATAAAAGGAGGCATGAATACGGTGGTGGGAAATGACCTCTAATGTCTCAATGCTGTAACTGGATCTTTTCCTCATCTGCATGGTTTGTAGGTTCGGGTCTTCAAGGCACCTCTTCTTCCACATCTCAAATCCTTTTTCCCCCAGCATCCAGCCCCTCCAAGGAGCCAACACAGCTCCAACCATCTTCCCCAACACTGTTCCATCACGTCGGCGGGGCGGGGAGGCAGCAGCCAGCTTGCCAACTCCTTCTGCTTTCAAGAGCACTTGGAAATCGCTGCTGCTCGGGGAAGAAAGCTCGTTTGGCAGGTGCAGGCAGACAGCAAAACAACTGCTGTCCATCTGCTCCTTTGCTCGGGCTTGTATTTCTAATTGTGTCTTTGGGACACAGGCGATGCTCGGAGCCCCACTAGCCATGGCTAATTTAAATACAAGTTGTCGCCTCTGTGTTTTCCCTCTCTGATCTGTTAGGGATCTTGCAGGGTTTCCCCCTTGGTCCTGCTCGTGGCGCTGCGCAGGATGTCCGTCTGTCTGCTGGCTTCCCGTCTAAATTGGGGAACAGGTTTGGGCAATTTCAGACATAATCCGATGATGGTCTCAAACGTCCCTGAAGTTTTGTGGCTGATCCCGTCTGGGATGCTGTTGTGGGGGATCCCATCGTCACCATAGAAGCACTCACGTAAATACCACTAGGGAGCATAAACCGATGAAATTTTGGTGCCCTTTGGAGCCACATCTCCAAATCTCTGATCCAAAGCGCTGCATTTCATAGCAGCAAACTGAAAGGAACAAAATCCACTGGGAAAACATCCCAGGTCTGGTTTCCTCAATGCTGCAAAGCCATGGCTGGTGGCACAGATGTCCCAGGAAGAACTGAAGGGGCCAGAAGACGTCTTCCTAATTCTGTCCTTGACAAACTGAAGGTGAGGTGAAGGATGGCCAGTGTGTGCAGATCCCCTGCATTGCCTACAGAGGTAATGAACGCTATTTCAAGTAGGAACTATCTTCCTTTTTTGTACAGAAAAAGGCAAAAATACACATCCATTTGAAGAAGAGTGGTGTGGCCACCTTGTCACTAGGGAAGGCACGACCAAACCTAGTGTGGAAAGGCGATTAAATACATCAAATTCACCAAAACCTGTTGTCGCAGATGCACATTTCACAGGTACAGGAATAAATCCCCAGCGGCGTTGTGACTGGCAGATTGTATTTGTCCGATAATGTTCTTCAAAACACCCAAACCCAAGATTTCTCCCCCTGGTCCACACAGCGGAGTGGGATTTTGGTAGGTTGTGTCCCCAGGCAGGGTGGTGCCCAAATCCTGGCCACCACAGAGCATCATGCCCACAAAACATGTGCAGGGGGACAAGGACACAGGACAGTCATTTTCTTCCCTGCCATGTAGGCTGTTGCTTTGATTTGAGTTTCGAAAACCCTCTGTAAGGCAACTGGGAGGAAAAAAATAAAGCGAACATTTCCGATAAGCTGGGTTCAAAGGAGAAGCATGAAATTTGGATGAATGTGGAGCCAAACTAGCCCAGTCTCAGCTCAAAAATAGGAAATGAATGCAATATAGATTTCATTTAGATTTAAGGAGTTGTTTAGTGTGCATATTAGAAAACACTGCAGTTATTAATTCTTTTCCTTTTGGGATTTTTTCCTGTTTGTTTGGGTATTTTTTGAAGTGTACACTTTCAAAGTCAATTTAATCCTGGGGGAAGGTGTTGGCTTGACAGGTTTTAAGCTCAAATTTCTTCATTTACATGCAGAGATAGCACTAGATTGGGAAGGGTAAACTTTCCATCTGGTCTAAGAAGCATGGGTTGGGAATATGAGGAAAGAAAAGAACATCTGCAAGTCTGCATTCTAGTAGGGATGTAAGCCATGGAGGCACAAGCATCACCAAATTCACAGTATTTGGAGTTTTCCTAAAATAAAACAGCATCTGGATTCAGGTGAATGGGAATAAACCTCCTGTATGATTTTTTTATTTTCATTTTTCTGTAAGTTTTCTGACTCATGTATGCAAAACCCAGCCTGAAATGTGATTGAATTACGATATAGGGACCAAAAAAGTGCCTCTTGTGCCTGTCACGACAAGATTTTACATCACTCAGGCTGGGCAACGCTCCTTTATGCTTATGACGGGGCAACGTGCCCGCTCCAAGAGTTGGATGGAGACCAGCACATCTCATTTCACCTCATGTAGGTCACCGAACCGGCAGCAGATGGGCATGTCGTGGAGATGGACTCTAATTCCATCATCACTTCAATCCAGACACACCCATAGTACGTGTGAGGGGATGCTGTGGCTCTAGCAGGGAGTCGGGCAAGAGGCGTGCAAAATTCCATGAATATTTAAAGTTTTCCAGAGCTTCTGAGTGAGATTCACTCAGGGCTGATGTGAGACATTTCAGCAAATGGGAAAAAAAATGGGTGACTAAACTGTGATTTTTCAGCTTTTTAATAGAATTAATTCTAGAATTAAAAATGCATTTCTGAAGATGCTGAGATGAAATATCTCTAAACAATTACCTTTAGCCTCCCCCCCTCTATCTTTTGCTATCAAAAGCAAGCTGAATGCAGATGGTGTTTGGAGATTTATCCGACCTTCTATCTTCTCCCCTCTCTCCTGCTTTTTTGGAGTCCGTGGAGGTCCTCCCCACCCTCTCCACACCTCAAGGAGAGCAAACAGACATTCATCGGCAGCAGCACTGAGCAGGGACGTGGCCTCCAGCTACAGCCATGTTGAACAAACTCCAGAAAAGAGTTTCAGAGACAGACCCTGCAAAGCAGAAATCCCCTTTAAAGGCCTTTTCGCTGAATTTTGACCGCGCGCTGGCCTTCTGCTGGCCTCCTGCGTGAGCAGAGGCCATTAAGCTCGGAGTTGCCTTTGGGTTTTAAAAGAGGAAAGAAAGGCCAAAGACATATTCCTCTCTCCCCCCGCTCTCCCCTCCTTCCCGTTGATCTCCTTAGCCTCTGCAGGTTGCGCAGTAAGGAGCGCTTCGGATATAAATAAATACAAATCCCCCCGGGTGCGCATCGCCAACAGTTTCAGTGCAGCGAAGCTCCCAAAGTTCAGAGTTTAATGCAAAAGTCTGAAGCGACCACAATTTATTCTAAATTGCTTCGCTTGATCCGCTGACCTCGGAGAATTATCGCCGGAGGAGACCTGGATCAGTAGCCGGGAGCGGCGAGGAGGCAGGCGAGAGCGCTGATGGGAGACGGCTCTTTCGCCGACGGAGGTCCTCGCTTGGAAGGACAAAGTTGAAGCAACGTTTGGGATTTTAAAAAGCCTTGAGAGGCATCTCCCTTTGGAAAGCACAGAGATTTGAAGCCCACGTGAGCAATCACCATCAAGCATCCCGCGGGAACCTGGCAGGGAATCGGCGTGGGTTTGGCTCCTGCGGCCACCCTCGCCCCGTCGCTGGCTTTGTCGGTCAGATGGGTGCCAGGGGGTAGGGGTGAGTTTGGATTTAACTCCCTGGCTCCCTGCCGAGGGTGCTTGCTGGTTGAACCCTCGCCTTGCTGAACTCTCGTACGCTGCAGGGCGCCGGAGCGGCAAAGCAGCTGCCTCCAGCACTGGGAATAGCTGTAAGTGTCCGACGAATTCACAGCTCAATTGAAGCCCCTCAGGAGGTTTTGTGAGCGCTGCCTGGGCTGGAAAAAAAAGGATAATAATAACCAAGTCGACTGGAAGTCATGAGAAGCAAAGCAGACCGGCTTCTGCCTGATCCAGTCTGGCACACTTGCACCCACCCTGTGCACCAGCCCTGTGCTGAGTTACGCTGCCGATAACCCATGCCACAATGCTGCCAGCAAGGTCAGGTTCGGTTTTTTTTCCTCCTGCCTTTCATTTTACTCTTGGGTTTTGCTAACTGAGTTCTGGAGAGGGTAAAGGTTGCTTTAACCTCAGCTGTGTCTCGAAGGAGAAATCCTGCCTCCGCCTGGGGTGCGGTGATCTGTGTCTGGTCCCTTTGTCTGCATGCAGAGCAGCCCTTTCTCTTCCACTAAATAATCCAAACAGATTCAAGAACCCCAAACCCTCCCAGAAGCAATATTCAGGTTTCCTACACATGCTGGGGAAGGCTGGAAACCGCGGCTTGTCTGAGGCTGAAGCAATTCACAGAAAAGCACTGATTTCACCAAGTTCCCTAAACCCTTCTGGGTCAATACTAGAAAATGAGATACTCAAATGAAAGCTGTTAACACGTTTGTGCTGAACCTACAAGTCCTGGCTTTGTGACAAGGGATTGAAAACAGGAGTCACATGTTTTCGAGAAACCTGACTCTTATTCTTGGTCATTTCTCATAACAAACCCTTCCTTTTTCTGCCTTCTCTAATTATATTGATGGGCCAACAGTCCTTGCTGCCAAGAACTGCACATGGATTGGGACAGGGCACCACATCCCTACTGTCACCACCATGCATTGGGGTCTGCTCAGGAACATGTGAGTCTCCATGACATGAAATCAGGCCCTCCAAGGAACCAGATGGTTGAAATCCTGGTTATTTCAGATGGGATTTGAGGGAGATGACCCCCAGTTTATCCAAAGCCACTGACATGGGTGACATTCCCAGATGGCACCTGCAAGTTTTGCTCCCGCTGATCATGCTATGCTCATCTGAAGTTATTATTCAGTCTGTTTTTGGGAGGAAAAGAATGCAAGTGAGGTGATTACCAGTTCCTCTTAGTTTTCCAACCCCACTGCAACCTGTCTGCAGTAATACCCTGGTGCAGGAGAACACTGGATTGAAGGACAGGGATCGATGATCCAGATGATCCAGCTCATGAAAAGTGGGGAAGGGAGACTGGGACGGGTAGCTAGAGCCCAATTTCATTGACTCCTTCCTCCTACCAGCATCTTCGCTAACGTTAGATGTCCAAGAGTGGGTTGCCTAGTCCTAACATACTCATTTAGGTTATTTCCAGGGGTAAAGAGGAGCAGTACTGTTTTGGGGGCATTTCCTTCCCCGTCTAAAAGTCATGTTGCCCTTCTGTTACCTAGATGAACACCATCCTCAAGGCATCCAAAATATAGACAGGCATAAGCTGCGATGGCCAAGGGCTTGACCTCTCTTTGGAAGAGATACAGCAACTTAGCTCTGTAAGGAGAGCTTCCAGTCACTGGCCCAGCCTGAATCATGGCAAAGCAAATCCCACTCTTTAGGAAAATCCTCCCCTCGCACCTTACCAACTTCTTGTACCTTGAGAAGGTAAAAAAAGCCCTTCAAATCTTTCCCCAAACCATCAAAACCCCTGCTCTGAGTTTCTCACTTTTCCCCCCACGTCTTGGTGCTGATCAAGATGTTGGATCTTTACGAGGAGGCAGATGCTGATACCATTACCCTGAGCCATATCTCGCTCGACGGGAAGCCCATCATGACTCCAGTGCTATTCCTCATGGTATCCGATGCTCCCTATCAGGGTGGAAATCGCTGCCTGGCCCGCGTTTAGCGCAGAAGGATGCACGAATAAACTGACTTTTTCACCGCTGGAGCTGAGATTTTTCCCGCAGTAAGGCTTCCTCAAGCACATGTCCTGGGGTACTTAAGGTAGCGCTGACGGAGGGGAGGATATTAGACTGAGTCACCTGTGGGCCTCTATCTAATTAGACTTAAATGAAGCTGTTTGATAAGGAAATGTATTTCCCCAGCTTTAGGAATAAGGGCTACGGAGAATAACAACAGATGCAGAATAACACCCCGTCTCAGACCAGCAAAGATTAGTGTTATGGCTAAATTATATCCTGGCCCAGTAATAGGGTTATTTCTGTTCCCAGCGCAGTGTTTAGATGAGGAAATCAACAGCGGGAAGTGTATCTTAATTTGCTAATAACAGGAAAGCGAGTAGCAGCTCAACCAATCTCAGTGACATTGGCGGGGTTCGGCAGGATTTGGGCAGATGAGAAAGCACAGCCGTTGGGTAGCAGATGGCATTTCCACGTCTACCATCAAAATGCAAAGTTAGTTAATGAATTTCTGACACGGAGCAGCACGGCATGAACGGCTCGGGCTGAAAGCGAGCAGAAAAACCACGAACAAAGGGAATCGAGAGGGACGGAGGGCTGCTCATCCCTGAGCCGAAGCATCCAAACGTGGGGCCGGGATGCAGCGAGGAAGAAGGTACCGTCAAGGGCAAACCTGACGGCTGCTCGTTCCAAAAACAATTCACTTTATTACCCATTGGCTTAGACAGCAGTTCCCTTATCTGGGGCAAGTGGCCGTCTCAGATGGGTGATAACGGGAGCTTTTTAGAACTGTGCAAAGAATAATTCTCCATTTGCCAGCTGACCTGGAATATCAAGGGAGAAGGGGAAAAAAAAGATTATTGATCTAAAATAGCCCTCTTTTGGTCTATTTTATAACAATTGGAAGGAGAAAAAAAAAATAAAATTCAAGTGTTCCCAGTTCAATGAATGGCAAGGGGGTACTATTTATTATCCCAATTCATTCCTTTCTAAATGAGTGCAGGTGTTTTTCAAATGAGACACCTTCCCCAAATGAGCAGAACAAAAAGGTTTTGAAAACACAAAGGAAGTGCTGGCTTTTTCCAGCTCATGAATATTTGTTTTAGGTACTGCTTAGCACTTTCTTTTAGAGGGCAGAGAAAACTTTGGTGGACCTTTTTCCAAATGCCTTTTGTTGGCGTTCAGTATTTAAAGAGTTAATTTCCACCTTCCCTGTTCAAACTTCAGTTCATTTAATTTAATAGAGAAAAAAGGAAGAGAGTGAGATGTTATTCAGTTTACATAACAATCTGAAGATGTTGCAATGATTGTGTTATGTGCATCGAAGTATCCTTATCATACAAACTCCCACACGCGGGCAGGAACAGAACAAATTCTTCACTCGGTCCTTAGCACTGCTTGTCATAAGGGGGATGGTTAATTAACATGACCTTTTCACTTTAAAGGAAAAACCCAGAAGATCCCATCTCTCATAAATTTGATTTTAAAGAAATGAAATGAAACCCAAAATACACTAATCAATGAAGCCAACAAAGAAAATTCAAGAGGCCTTTTTTTCCTCCCCACTCTGAAGGCCAGAGGAAAACAAGTGTGAAAAGAAAATCTATGGTAAATAGAGCATCTCTGCACTAAACAAAAAGGGAAATATCAAGTGTGGTCTCAAGTCCAACAGCCTTAGCCATAATCATACGGTTTCCACAAGCAAGAAGCCTTCAGGGAGACCTTCAGAAAGTGTGATCCCAGCTTTAATGAAGGGCTGGAGAAAAGGAGCTGAGAGCAGCCTGATCAATAAAACACAGGCTCATCCCGAAACCTTCAAAATGTATGCTAAAAAAGAGCAAACAAGCAGGTAAAAAAAGGCCCTGGAGAATGATGCACAAGCTGTAGATTACGGACCATCTCGCTCCAACCAAGAAGACTTGAGCAGAGGTGGGGAAGGAAAGAAAGGGGATTTTTTTAGCTGCGTTGAATCACCCCTGACTCCGATATCTTTCCCAACCATCCCCACTTCACAGCATCATCCTCTTGACTCCTTATTTCCAAGGAATAAAGCTGATATTCAAAGCTGCTGGCTCGAGGGTTGGGTTGGAAGAGCAGCAATATTCACCGTTTCTCTGGGGAGGCTTTACACGAATCACTTCATTAGACATCGGCCAAGTGCAGATATCACATTTCTAAGACACAGCAGTTTATCTTTCTTTTATGTTTAATCTCTTTTTCAACTCCCACGGCTTGAAAACATTTCCTACAGGACACTTTATTTGGCAAAGAAAGTTCCTCAATGTCAAAACTGGAGGAGGTTCAGGCGGTCGTGGGCTACTCCACCTGAGCATCGTGTTGGATGAGAGGTCTGGCAGACATCTGGAGAGCAAACAAGGAGCAAGGACACCCTGGGTACCTCCATCCATTTTCCACTCATCTCCATGCAAGGAGTCGCGGAGGACGGTGGCCACTGCTAGCCCACGTGTGGGATTTCAAGCAGCACGTGGAGCCGCTGCTTCCATCCCAGGTAGCTGAATGCTCTATTTAACTCATTTCTAAATATACCTTGCCCAGCTATTGTCTGGCAGCGTATCTGCTGTACGACCAGGGGCAACTTATATAAAATTCTCGCCTCGGTTTCTCTCTCTTGGCTTGAGCAGAGCCAGTGTTGTCCTCCAGCTCTTAGCTGTACTCATAAAAGCAAATAAAAAACATTGAGAATGAGACCTGGGCAGTTGGGTTTTTTTTTACTTCCAGACAGTAGTAGATTTACGAGGAAATGCCCTCTTGGGTAGACCCAAAAACCCACTCATTCTGAATTCAAGCCACTGCTGAAGCCTTATAGACAAAAACAATGCCTGGACGATGTCAACGGCTTGAAAATGTTTTATTTTTACACCATTAAATTGTGGCTTCTGGCTTTTTGGTTCACAGCGCTATTATTTCACTTCAGAATAGATGAAAATGGGATGGGAGAAGGAGCAGAAGAAGAATTTTAAAAAGACTCACTTCTTCCACCCCAAATTAACTGGGAATTCAGGAAGAGATGATATCTTTTTGTTCTGGCCTGAGTTGAACAATTTTTTTCCACTCTTTTTTTTTAACTTCAGAAAAAGAACCCCAGACTCTGTGACTCTCTTACCCTTGGTAAGAGTGGTAAAAGGCTGTTGAACCTTATCAGGTCCTTTCACCAAGGACAGCAGAGAAACTCTGCTCACAATGTGGCTGGTTGTAGTTCACACCTGCATTTTGTGTGATGCGCCTTGAATGCACACATAATAAACACGCACAAGGCTATCAATGGGATAAACTGCTTGGATCCTTTCTTATATTGTCATAAATCACTTACCTTCATCATCCCCATAACAACCACAACCATATAATCAGACGCCCAGGAAACTAATCCTTCTGTTCTGGGAAATATAGACACTTCAGCGTATGCAAAACCTTGGCCAAAGCATCTCATGTGAAAAGATGCTGACGTTCACCCGCTCTCTAAGCATATGTGCGCCGACACTTCAAATTGGTAGCAATTGTCTAAGCAGAGCACAAGAACCTCACTGGATCTGCCTGTGTACGTTTTGCCTTCCTTATCTTTTTTTTTTTTCCTTCTGATTAAAGGAGATGAAGGCATCTATAAAAAGCAATCCTGCAAATACGATTGCGTTATCCAGAAATGAGGAGTTCCTGACACCGACTTGCCTTAATGCTGACAGTGCTGAGGTCAAGCACAGGAGCTTGATCCCATTTCAAACCCTGTTTTTCTATTTCCTTTATGTCCAAGTGGACTTAGGAGGTACATGAACCATTGAAATATGGTTCCAAGGTGAAAATGGCTCGTGTGACGGCTTGGACCCAATTTTAAGAAGGTGCTGGCTTCATTAAATTTCAGTTTATTATTTCAGCTTCTCTGCTGAACCCCCACCCCAAAACTCAACAGGAGATGCTGAGGAGCTGCAGAAGACAAGTTGTTTAGGGTCCATCTCTGTCATACATGTAGGTGTAGACACGTGAGCTCATGTGTGCTGACATTAGCACGTAGGGCACAAGCTGTAGCCTCAGACTTTGACTGCAGGGAAAACAGAGTGCGAAAGGCGATCATTAATTTAGGTAGCACTACGGGAGAGGGAGGCAAGGAGAAGAGGAAGTGGCAGTGTTCACCAGGGAGCCGGGGCAGAGGAAAAGACGTGTGGTGGATTTTAATGCATCCTGGGGAGAGGAATTCAGCACGCAGGGATCAGCAAGCTTCAAAAGACAAGCGGGTTAGTGGCTGCATTCAAGATCGTGCAGAAATTCAGACTTTGCTGGGGTTTCTGAGGGTCTAACTGAGCAGGACCCGTTTATTATCCCTCCCTCATCTCCTCATGTTGATGTAGCATTGAAGCAGTACCATTACATGAACGTGGATCTCATATGTTCTCCTGTGCTGTCTAACCTTCTGGGAGATCCTTACCTGAAAGAGTGCTTCCAAGGTTCTTCAGAAGATATCTGGCAAAATTAGTCTCAATTTAGCCTTGGTAATTGCCTTTGGCATCAGTCAGCAAAGAGGGGTTGGGAATGCAGCAGAAGAGATCCTTTATTTTTCATTATTTATTTTCCGTGACAGAGAACAGTCTTCCTTCTGCAGGGAAGCTACTCAGCCGAACTAGTTGCAATAAATAAACAAAACAAAAAGTTTCTGGGGAACGTCCTGATTTGATTAATTTTGCCACAAGGAACTTTTAAGGAGAAAAAAAAAAAATCAGATCTGCAACCACCAAAGTAATTTTTATTTTTAGCTTGTCATTCATTGCATTTGTCACAGAGCTCTTCCTACCTTGGCAGCAAGGGATGCTCTTGCATGGATCAGCTGCACCACTGATGTCCTTAGCAGCCATTACTGGAGACCAGAAAATCTCTCCTCCACCCACACTCAGCAAAGCACTTGTGTATCTTCATATTCCCAGACCCTTGCTGCAATTTGAACATGTTAAAAATATGGATGTACTCCAGAAATCTACCCCAGCAAAGCCTGATGGAGACTGATGGTTGTCATTAACTGGAGGGAGGGATGAAGATTTCTCCCTCCAGTTCCAAAAAGTTGTTCCTTGGAGGATGACAGCTCTCTATTTTTTAATTTACAGCTTTTCCCTATTGGGATGCTCATATCTTGGTGCAAGTTGTCATTGCTTTAAGCCTGCGATTTCTGAGCAAGCTTTTCCACTCGTGGGATCTTCTGGGCTGGATATAAATGGCTCCTTGGACCAGCGCTGCCCCAAGCAGGGCTTCTTCTTGTGCTGTCCCCAGGCAGTATCCAGCTTCCTGCACTTCTCGCTGCCTTTAAATCTTGGGGAATTATTTTACAACATTCCCCCCCTCATCTGCTAACCCTCCCCACATGTCTCCAGCGAGTTTGTGCTGACAGCTGGGATCGTTGGGTGGTGATTGAAGACCCCTCTGAGCTGGCACTTGCAACTATGACGGATGCGTCTTTCATATACCGTGTTAGGTTGGGAAACAAAAAAAGATGAGTCCTACAAGGAAGGAAGGGAGGTCTGTGTCTCTTCTGAGCTGCTGAAGCCAATGTGGACGGCAGATCTCAAATCAGGCAGAGCCAGGGGTTAGGGGTGCCCTAAAATACGTACGAAAGGCCATGTGAAAGTGCTAAAAAACATTTAAGACATGTCTAGTTTGGCAATACAGAAGTTTTCCAGTGGAAAAAGTATTTTAGACTATCATGAATTCCTGGGGCCAGATAGAACCGACTGAGAGGCAGTGGAGCTTCAGCCAATGTGGCTTCAGGGAATGAAATAACGTCCCTTTGACACCACACCATGCCAAACCTTTGCAGTTCACTGCATTGCTGCTGGAGAATCATTTAAACTGCATCAGTTTACATTTAAATCACGGTTGGTTTTAAATTGCATTTCAAGTGGCAGGTTGAAACAGCAGCCTTTATTCGAGCCAGCTGAAGCAGCTGCCGGAGGAGGTGGCAGAGCCGCCACAGCACAGCGGTGCCATCCCCGGGGTCTTTGCAGTGCTGGTGCCGCCACCGGGCCATCCTCGCCGCGCAAAACCAAACAGGGATGAATTGAGGTGACCTGCTACAGGGGCAGACCCAGGGGCTTTCCATCACAAAGTTAAAGCTGTGTAAATGCACCAGTGTTTCACCAAAGCAGGTTTTTCTTTTTTTCCCCCTTATTCTCTTTTCTCCCAACAGCTCCCACACACGCAATCAGCTGCCACGCGGAGGAGAAAAAAAAAAAAAAAGTGATGGAAATGACAGCAGAGTAACAGAAAAACTAAAACATTTTCACAGCCTTGTCTGCTGGTTTTAAGTGCATTTCACCACAGCTCAAAATTACATTATTTAGTATCAATTATCCTTCGATTGAAGCTCGGAGAGGTGGCAAGGCTAGCGTTTTTATCTCATTAGCATGTCTTGCCTGCTAACCATTTGCTATATTCCCTCCCTTTGATCCTGCCTTTGATTATATTGTGTGACAAAAGCCCATGTAATCTACTATTATTTCCATTAATAGCAAATCTGCCCTCCTCTTTGACAAGCCAATTTATTATCATTGCAGTGCCTTTGTGCATCTCAGCCAGGTTGACACCCTCTTCCCCGCCCCGGCGGTGCAGAATTGGCAGGTGTTGCTCCAGCCCGGGTGGCATGGGGACCTTGGGAGTGTCATCAAACAGGGCTCCAAATATTGACACTTTAATGGCAAGCAGAAGAGAATGAGATGGTGCGGAGAGGCGACGCAGTTCAAATGGTTTTGCTCTTTGGCCCAGAAAGATGCAATGGATGAAGATGCAGGAAGAGGTCTTTAAGGAGGTGAGATCCATAGGTGACCTATGCACATGACCAACTCGGTTTTGAGCCCTGGGCAAGTTGTATCTGCCCCTTATCACCCATTTCTGTTCTCCTACTTAGCGTCCAGACACAAATCTGGATGATAGTAAGAAAAACCTATGATCTCCATCCATCTTTCCAAAGTCACTTTGAGAAATCAAGTTATACACCTAGAAATATCATTTACTGGCTTCTTTTTAAATGCAGTTTTGCAGCCAGAAGCGGATGCTGAAGCCGGAGCGGGTCTTTACAAGCCCAACTTTGACAAACTAAATCAGATGGGTATTACAAAGCCAGCTTGAATTGCTTTTGCCATTAATTGGCTAACCCTGGGGTGATGGTGAAGTTCGCCTTCAATCTAGGCTTTAAGAGTGATGCTCCCATGGTAGAGACTCAATGACTAAATTGGATGCCCCTCCACACAGGCACAGCCCCTCACTTTTCCAGGAAGATTAACCAGCCCTGACTGCTCTTCTCCATCTACTTCAAGTGTAAACAACCATTCCTCACCTCAAAAGAGATGCACTTAAAATAAATCGCCAGTGTCCTGAAAATACTAAGTCCGGCACTACAAAAGGATAATCACGGTTCTTACCTTGAACACAGTGCACAGTGCTTATTATTTTTCCATGCCCTTCTGGTCTAAAAAGGCAGTGGGAAATGAGCCCTGCTTCAAGAATAAAGAGGGTTTTGGTGGGAATCAGTTATCTACGGCAGCATGGAAGAGAATAAAGCCATTAAGAAGAAGGAACCTTATCAACATGTAGGTTGAACCTCAGTGAAATCTCCTGTCGGAGATATAAAAGATTCAAGTCCAAGTAACAACGCTGCCTCTCATCCACCCCTTTCATTAAAATTTCTCCCTCTACCTTGAAATTAAAAGCAAACGAGTGGCCCAAGGTGCTGAGCTCGCCTTCGAGGCACATTGGGCTCTGTTGCACTACCATTGCAGTGGAGTTTCTTCTAAACCAACTCTGGGTCTTGGTGACCATAGAAAGGATTTGCAGTTGTGGTTTCAAAGCTGGCCACATTTTAAGAACCTCGTTTGAGGTTTGCTGGTCCTAATTTGGAGAATTATCAGGTTCTTGGGCTCAGCGTGGAGGTGAGGATGCACACAAAGGCATTTCCAAGGCCAGACCTTAGAAGCATCCCATGTGAAGAGCATCTACTTGTGCTTCAGAAGCAAATACAACCAGCTCCATCATCGCATATAATGGAAATATGATCATGGCATAAAAGATATTCCCACATATGTCTTTTATTTTTCTTCCTCTCCAGCATTTAAAACCTGCAGAATCTGGGGTTTATGTCTGCCTGATTTGTCACTTAATTTTTTTTTCTTTTAAAAAAATTGAGTCTTGCTGATTTTTTTACTTCACCCAGCAGTAGTGAGTCTCACAGTCCGATTGGGCTCAACAACATCTATCTGATTTATTTTATGAGATAAACTAAGTGCAAACACGCTGCCTATTTGCAGTATTTTCTCATGTTTCAGGGTGACTCCCAGCTCTGTAAAATATGTGAAAAGATGGTTATGAATTACCTTTGAACTGCAAAGTCCACCTGTAAGGAGCAAACATGGGAAAGAGAACTTAGCACAGGTCAAATCCTTCGTGTCCTGCTCACAATATGGATAATACCAATTTCCTCTGAGACTCCCACTGAGAAAGGGATGCGCCCGCTGCAAGAGATGCTCCAGGCACACGGGGAAACCTTCGTCTGCTGCTTTGCAAATCAGCATGCAGGGATCCTTTTATTGTCTGAACATGGAGGTTTAATAAATATTAAAGAGTGTAAAGCACAAGAGCTTTTCTAGAGCAAATTGCAGAAGAGTTTTTGTAGGGGGAAAAGAAAAAAAAAGTTTGTCATTCTCCTGACTTCTAGTTTAAATAAAATACAATTAAAAAAAAAAAGGAATAAAACAGGGGAAAAAAAAGTTAAAAAGGAGCTTTTTTGGACTGAGAAGTGCCCACGTGTGGGTTTTCAGGCCCATGTGTGTAGACAAGCCCTTCGGAGAGCGGTTGGGCTGCAGCCCCAGAGCTCGGCAGCGGCTATTGGAGGTGTTCCTCCCCGAAACTGGCTGCTGGTAGGCAGAAGGTCAGACTACATTATCCCCCAAATCCCCCTGGCTTTCGAAATCTATGCATGTTAACTGCTTATTTCTGTCTTGCTTTTATTAATTCATAAATAAATGAATGCAGCGGGTTGATTCTTCTATTTTTTCTTATCTTTGAAGTATTTTTGAAGAAAAATAATTGGCAAAGAACCTATCCCTTTTCCCACCAGCTCTACGGATTCATTTAAGTTTTATAAGTGCTATTTCTATTAGGATAAAGGCTTTATTAAAAATGTCTGTAACAACACTCTTCTGTATAGTATAGTTATAACCCCTAAATACCACTCTTCATATTAAGAGTATTACCCTTTAAAACACAGACATGCATTCCCAGGGGGTCCCAAATAGCTTGAAATCACCCAGAAAAGAAAACACCAAATGACAGACCTTAAGAAATACCATTGTGTGTCCCTACACTCCAAAAACAACCCTGCATTTTCTTCTGTAATGGATGCAGATGGAAGAAGATGGGTGTTTGAGATGGAAGCAAGAGATACACCTGCAGCCTCAACCGAGCTTCAAGCCAACCATGAAGATTTTGGATCCTTCCTGAGACCTTGAGGGTTTTTTTGGAGCAGGGAAGGGAGGAAACATGGCAGAAATAGTGATGTTTGGTTGAGAAGGTAGGGACGGATGATGGAGCCCAACTGATGGTTGCTTTGGTCCTGGGTCATTGTGATTTGCTCTCAGCACAGCGGTAAACTCAGTAGAGTCCCATGGATAGTTTCTCCCTGCTTTTGTGCCAAAAAATCAGCTTCTGTCTCCCCAGCAAAATCGCGTTGATAGAGGAGAGCCCTTACGTGCCACGTGTCTACCTCCACCCCCTTGTTCTTGCAAAACGGTTCGGCTGGAGATTCAGCCTTATCAAAGCCCGTTAATTGCTTTGCTCCCTTTCCACGCAACGTCTCAGCTTGGTCGAAAGCCTGGCTGTAAAAATCTGTACGTGGGGGAAAACCAGCACACAGGGAAAACCCCGATTTGCATTCGCGGAGGAAGCACTTGATAATTATTCCATTATCTGTGCATTATTTTTATCACCAAGTTATAACTCTTAGGTCTATTATCTGGCGTGCTATGAGCATGTAGAGTAGGTGTCTTCACAAACAGGGAAGAAGGCTTAAGTACTCTTCCAGAGTGAATTAAAATGGAAACCCAGGTGAACTGATCAAGTTTTATTATCTTTTGAAAATAGGCTTTCAGGGTTTTTGTAGAAAATTAACTACTCCAGTGCTATACAGAATCCAATTCCCCCCTTGGAAAAATTGCAAAGCTTTCCAAGTTATCCCGAATAATAGATTGTAACTGGCTCAATTGACCAATTTCACCTTTTCCTATGTGAAAACAGGACGGTTTTAGTCCCTTTTCTGAATCTGAAGCTTGTTCACGCTGCAAGGGCACAGCACGATGGTGTCTATTGGATCACAGCCATGATTTTCCCATACGGGCTCTAGCAGCAGGCCCAGTTTTGCTTTCTTTTCAGCACATACCATCCCTTAACTGTTGTCTCTGGATGTTGCTATTCCAGAATAATATTCCCACCTGCACAAAGGGGCTTTGCAAGGGCAGAAAGTGAGTCCTATGAATAGCAGAGTGATCCCAGCAAGAAAGCAAAGGAAAAACACTCACAGAACAAAAAGCAGGCAAAAATTGAAGACCGTTTATCCCCATTTTGGACAGTCCGAGAGCTTAACCAAAAAAAACCCCTTAAAAACCAGGAATAGGGTGTTATTTTCTTGGTGGGCTTTGTTGTTGTTCCTGAACAACTCTTGCAGGCAAGGGAAGTTACAGCCAGCCCTCTTTGCTTCCACCCCAAATCATTCACAGTCCCACCCGGGAAATGTATCATCTCCAGAGGCCATCACCAGCCAGGGGGCAAAACATCAGTGCCTTGGAAATATGCATTCGTGTACCCCCGAATAATCCGGGGGGAGTTATTAGAGTGAATTGCCAGCAAACAAACAGGGGGAGAGGGAAAAATTAATCAGAGCATCCCATTTTAGAGTGGCTGGGAGCAGTGGGGCTGCAGCAACTCCACAGAATTGATTAACTACTTATTAAACAAGAGCGGTGGCGACAGTTCTTAAAAAAAAAAATCAAATTAAGGCTTCAAGCAAAAAAAATGAAAAAAAAAGAAAAAAATAAAAGGGAAATGCAAGTTAATGGAAGCTTCAATCACAAGGTGGCACAAGCCAGAGGAGGCTGTTACAGTGACAGCTCACACATTGCTGGGAAAAGCCTCTTTCGAGAGCATGCGTGAGGACAGCAGGATGGATTTGGGGTGCATGGGGATGGTGGGACCAATGTGGGGCTTGTTTTGACCTCCTGCCCAAAGCTGTGCTCTGGACCTGCCGTTTTCCTCACCCACCTCATTACAATCTCCCCAGCGAAGGAGAAAATGTGCCTGTAAAAGCAGTGCTGGGGTTTTAAGACCTTTGAATCCTGACTAGGGTTGTTTTTCCCCTTTATAGAAGAGATTAGAAAGCAGCCAAAATCTCGCCCTCGCTTCGGTGGAGTTCAATGGGCTGAGTTATACAGGCGGGCAGGAGGCTCTATGGATCCCTTATGACACTAAAAACTATTGAAAAGCTTTTTTGCCATGACCCATTTAGATCCTCACGCAGTTTCATTTCCTCTCCCATCTGTCACACCTTTAAAAGCCGAGCTTCTGCATCTCATCTCATTCAAGTGTTTCCTAGGCAGCCCCAAGTAACTCTCCTCCACGTCTCAAAATCCTTTCCAGGCTTCCACCCTCTCTTCCCCAACACTAAAAATAGCTGAAGTCGGTTGTAACAGAGTCGTGGGCTGACCTGGAGCATCCCTAACAGGAGCTCAGCCGCATCCACCTACATGGAAAAGCCAAAATCCGTCCCAAGCCCGGTACTCAGCTCCAAGCATCTATGTACATCCCAAGCTGTTTGCATCTCCAAGTACCCTACACTGTAGTTCTCCTCTACCGCTAATTGGCACGACCTTGGGTGTAACTCCTTTTTACTAGCCCTTGACGGGTGTCTGCTATGAAGATGAATTAGTTATTTAGGTAGCAATCAGCTCCCCTGGTTTAGTCAAAATGCATCCATCCCTCTTCAAGCCTATTAAGGGCTGGGATAAACTTCCCAGCTAATGCACACTGCAAATCCACTACCGCTCTGGAGATGTCAAGCACCCAAATAATTTTTGTTATTCGCTAATGAAAAAATTCCTTAGGAGGGGGGGAAAAAAGAGAAGACCGGGCGCCAATAGCAATTCTGAGCTCCAATTAAGCGGGTTTCGTTGTCTGCCTGTATTTGTCTCCAGCTCTGACTTGCTCCGTTAAGGTCAGCAGCAGGCTGGGTAGGAGATGCGCATCGTGCCAAGCATTCAGCATCATCCACTCTCCAAGGACAGGCAAGACCCAGAGGATGCTGAGATACCAAGCCTTGGTTTGGGGAGGAGAGAGCTCCACATGTGCCTGCCCACCTCCCCTCCCGATGCCTTTTGGGACCGACGAAAGGCAAATAAAAGAGCTCAGATTTCACCCCAAAAGAAAATTTCCTGCTGAAAACTCCCCAGAACCTGGAGATAAGGAAAACTCTGTGCTTACAACGTGTGATTTTGCAGGCAGGGAGGCCACCACACTCAGTCCATGTGTGTAATGATTGCGTTGAGTCTCTGCTGCTTGGGTCCTCCTTCAAGGAGACAGCTCTGCTCATCATTCCCTCAACCAAAACCCCTTTATCCATCAGAATAAATCTCCCGAGAGTCTTCCCATAAAATGAGAAGTCTTCCCTGAGATGCACAGTTGGCAAATGAAAGCCCCTCGAGGCTTTGTGTGCTAAACTGATGCTCGAGCAGCCACCGAGGGTGGGACCAAAACCCTCCCTTTTCTGCTCAGCCCGTTTTTCACCCTTTCACAACCTGCCACGGGGATGAATAACCAGCACAGCCACGCTGGGGCTCTCCCCTGGCATCAGGACGAGCCGCTGCTACAGTGGAGACAGCCTCCTGATTGCAGGGGAGGGAGGACGGAGAGGGCAGGATGCCAAACAGCCCTGCAACCCACACCGCTGTGCCTGAAAAGACACTTTACCTGAGTGGTTTTACCTGAATTTCTCTGTTTTCGCAGCTGGGACCAAAACGCACCCTCGGGGAGTTAAACAACTCGTTTTCAGGTGTCTAAATTGAAGCTTTCTTCCTTTCCCTCATCGGGATCCCCATCCCTGAGCGATGTGGCTGACTAGCGTCTAGAAATGACACCAGGGAGGGGGGATGCGCAGGCTGTAGGATGCGTTATTTAATTAGCTTTGGCCTTTAAATGGGCTGAAACCAAGGCGGCATTTATCTGCGAAGTCGGCCCGGCAGAGCGAAAGAAACATAAACCGATCAAAAAGTCATCTATTTCCCACCAAGAGCAGATGACTTGGGAAAATATCAGCCCCCCCAAAGCCAACCGCAACCCGCTGTTGCGCCCGAGCCTGCTACCGGGGGGGGAATTTGCTTCCCTTCCTGCCCAGCTGCAGATGCAACTGCTCTAATAAGCTGTAACTTTCCTTTCCATTTGGAAGTAATGAGATATAATCTGTTTAATTCTAGTCTTTGAGCTCTTTTGGCGGCCTTTTTCTATTCCCCTTTTCTGTTTTTTTAATTTTCCTTTTTTTTTTTTTCCTCTTTAAAGGAAAACTCCATCATGAAGCGAAAGATTTTTCTAATCACCGACTCTAATTACAAAGCAGAGTAAATTGCCATAAACTTTTTTCTTTCTTTTTTTTTTTTTTTTTTTGCAAAATTGCTTTAAATATAATGTAGAATAATTAAAAATCAAACAAGCAGCTGCAGACTGGAGTGGCTGGTGGAGGTTAGGCTGGGGAGAGATGGGAGGAAGGAGCTAAAGGCTTGGAAGGAGCTTTTGTGTAAGACCAAATAGGTAGCAATATCACCAGGGGGAGCTGAGGTGGAGATGCCCACCATCTCCATCAAGGCAAAATGGGTTGTTCCTGGGGATTAACTGATCCCTAAATGGGCATTTATTGAAGTGCATTGATTTGTCAGGCTGAGAGAGTCCCAAACTTGGTCAGAATTTGCCCGAATCCTTGCAGAAAGAAAGAGGCTGCCAGAAGAACAAAGACTTTGGTAGAAATCATCCTGGTTTCTGTTAGTGAACATCTTGGTAATTGGGAGGACGTTGGAGAGACCTGGGCATCCAGAGCTGGGGGATGGCTGTGTCTGCAAGGGAGCCCTCCCTGCAAAACCCAGCCCCAGCACAGGACTGGTGAGATCCTGCCGGAAAAATATCCCACCGCATCTGACACATGCCCCTTGCACACAGCCAAACCGGTCCAGGAGGGCAGGGAGGATTCATTAGCAGCAATCAATGGTTTCCATAGCTACAAATGTAAGCACGGTCTCCATCACACTCTGTCTTGGGGAAAGAAAGGGGGAAAAAAGTGCTCAGACGGCCAAGTTTACGGCAGAGAGGCACGCTGAGATTTTAGCTGGTAGAGGTATGTAAGGAAATGGGTAATGGGTATGTAAGGAAATGGGTAATGGGAATGTAAGGAAACAGGGATGAATGCAGATCCCCCAGGCAAGTTTTTCTGCTTTATGCCTGATCTGTTTATGCCGGATCCATTGCATGTCTCCATCAGGCCCAGAGCATCGCAGCTGCCTGCTCTCAGCCGCTGAGAAACCCCGCAGCGGGTTGGGTGTAAGGCGTTATAAGGGTGACGGATGCCATTTAGGCTGCAGCAGATCTTCACCCTTGGTACAGGACCTCCACGGGCTGACTTCTTAGCAGCAATTCAATCTGGAAAAATAATTCCTGACTTTACTTATCTCTACCTAGAAAAGGAGGAAGCTTGAAGGACCGGCTCCCACGAATCCTCACACAGAGAATTAGATGCTCTACATTGCTCTGAATGCCAGCGAGTTGCTAAAATCCAGCAAAATAAAGCTCAAGCTGGGGTTGTATGGGGTTTATTACATGCAGTGATAGTTTCATAGGGTTCATAAATCACCCTATTTTGCAGGTGTCAAGGTCTTCTTCAGAGCAGGTATGCGCCAGCACCAGTGTCCTTGCAGGCAGCCATGCTACTCAATTAACTTCCCGCTCCTCTCTCTGTGCTCCTGCAATTCATTTGCTTAGTAAAGTCTGAAAGGGAGCTCGAATAAAATCCAGGTCTGGGCATCTTTCATGTAAGTCAAACAGGGAGGGGATTTCTTTATATTGGAGCCACAGAAAGATGCCGAATTAATTTGAGAGCGTAAAACCAACAGGATCTGCCCACACCGGGATGAGATGCGCTGCGGGAAATGTCCCCACCGTGACCGACGCGAAGGTTAAATGACTTTAAAAAAAAAAACAAGCCCAAAAACAGATGCACGAGCTGGCAAGGGGCCAGACAACTTTCATACCCAGCTTTGCTCCAACCCTCCAAATTTTTTTTTGTTCAGAGCCTTCTGCGTAGGTTTTGACAAATTGTTGCACGGACCAACGAAAAATAACAAAAAAGCTTCCCCCCCTCCAAAAAAATGTTGGTCTGGCTTTTAGCCAAGCCACTCTCGTCTTCATGCTTCACCAGGGAGCTGGCTGAAATCCGAAATAATTTCCTACAGGTGTCTTGAGACTCTCGCTGCTCCCTCCGGATAAACCTGTTGAAAATATTTAGTGTGGGTGGTTGAATGAATATCTCCTGAAAATCAAGGGCAGGTTACACATCTCTCTCCACATCTCCCTGAACTGCACGTCCCGCGCCTTGAGAAATACAAAAAAAAAAATCAGATAGTGCAAAGTGCCTGCTTCAATTTAGCTGAGAGCCAGAGGTTTTCAACAAGTGCTGATCTGTGGTGAGCGAGAGCTGTGTTTCCTCCAAAAGCTACATTTCCAGAGTTCCTTCTGTGCAGCCTCAGTGCTCAACTTGGTTTTCTCCAGGTTTGGCCCAAAGGTCCTACTCGTTTCAGGAAAAACTCTGGCTTAATAGACCGGCAGAAGGGCAGCTTTAATGTGAGCTCAACCCTTATCACACACCGGAGAATCCACACCTGTGCACACACCTACGATGTGACTGACACCACAAGACCCCCACCCATGGGAGACCGGGGGCTGTGGTGGATAATTCAGATTTTTGGGGTCTGCTGATGGGGTTTGGGGCAGCAGAGCAGTGTCCCTGGGCAAACCCCAACGTTCCCCTCTGCACCGGGAGCCAACAATGTGCTGGAGCCCCATTTTGGACAAACTGCTGAAATTATCTATGTGTCCAGCATGTGCCTAAGAATATCAGCAACGGGCTGGAAAAAGATTTCTGGCCTTTTTTACCCCACACCTGGTTACATCTCCCCACCTGCCTTGCCCTATTCTACCCTCCCCTCCCTTACCCTGCCCTACAAACCTCCCCTTGCAATGAATTAAACCCTTTACCCCCCCCCAAAAAAAACCACTGGCCTCACCTTAACTGATAGTCAGGTGAGGAAAATATTTAATTTTTCCCTTCCCATGTCCAAAGGAAAGCCCAGAGGCAGGGAAAGGTGAGCATGGAGCTGTTTGAGCTGTATCTTTTCTTCCAGGGTAGGAATAAAAGGGAATTTGTCATTGGGTTGCACCGAACAAGGTCTCCCCCGAGCATCCCTGGGGGTACCGCTCCCCGGGTACATCGGGGAGAGGCTCACTCAGCTCTGATTAATACAGATGCCATGGGCCTCAAGGAAACATAATATCCCTGTCGATATGGCCCACAATATTAATGAAAGTCATTTGGAAAATAAGGTTTTGAAGCGGAGCGATCCACACCGAGATTTTTCAATACCTAATCACCGACGGAGCCGTTCGGCACGATGCTGAAGGGAATTCTGCAGCGGTTTAAACAAATAGCATTTGGAGAGCGTGATTTCCTTTCATCAATCAATTGACAACTTCAGCCTCCTTGGTTGGGGGATTTGGGCTTGGATTTTAATTCCCTTTCTCCACTTTTTCTTCTAAACTCATCAAATTCTGCTCTTTGCAGTCATCAAGTTGCAAGTTCTCGCTGCAAAAAAGGACGGAAACTTTCCAATCATCAAGGTTTTCCTTAAAATTACGAATGCAAATTCATCTTGACATACTCCAAATTATATAGGCCCCTTGGTCAGGGCTTAAACCCCATTTTTCTAGGGTTCAAGGGACACACCATTACATGTCACGCAAGCAGGCTGAGACCGGTCCCTTGTCCTGCCAGCATAAGAAATTCCCCCCGTGCTGTGTCTGCTCTCAAATATTGAGGCTCAGGTGCCTCTGCAATGATTGTGACATTCATTTAATACGTGTGTCTATAATTAGATTGATTTTACGGGGAAGAGCAGCAAATTGCATTTGGGGAAGTTATCACATTATTTTATTACACTCCCGATTTTTTTTTTTCATTATTTTTTTTTTTTGGTGCAGGTGAGAAAATAAAAATGAAGATGCACTCGACAAATTCAGTGCAAACTATTTCTTTAATTGTAGATTAATTAGTCAGAGTGACAGACATACCTGGGACTGAGCCGGAGAGCAAGTAAACAACCTCCCCCTTCCAATCCCTGTTCAATCTGCATTGCAAACTATTATTTAAAATGAGCCGTAAACAAGACCGTCTGTGGCGCTGATATTTCCAGCCTCTCAAACTGTGTTTTCGCTCCAAATCAGGATGAGAAAGAGTGAAATTGGAGAGTCGCGAAACTCCAAAAAGCTTCAATTTAGAAACAGGCAGCTACATGACACCGGGTGTTAAAAATGTGTATTAATATCAAACGGCATAACTCAATCCCACAGTTAATGGTACATCTGAAGATTGCTAAAATTCCCTTTTTGCTTTTTTTTTTTATGTTATCAGAGCAAGATATAAAATTTGAAGCCATCTTTCACTCGCAAAGTGCCCAAATGACTCCATCGCTGTAAATTTGTGCCAAACTCCTCTTAAAGATTTTGCTTAAAGATAAAATTGCCTCTTTAAAGCACTTCGGCCAACTTGGCCTGTCACTAGCCCGAGCGCTGGGTTCCATCCCTATGGTCAGGATAAAGCCCTTGGTCCTAGAGAAAAAAATCCCATAAATAGCTGAAAAAATAAGTTGAAATAAGTCAGGGCGGTCCATGCCGGTGCAGAGCAGAATATTTGTATTTCTTGACCCTGCCCGGTGTGCTCAGAGCCAGGACCTTGGATAAACACTCTGTATTTAAAAAACCCTTTTAGAAGTCGAGGTGTTTGGAATCTTGGCAAAAACTCCCTCTGAAAACTCCTCTTAGGGAGACTTTGGTCACCCAAGGCTCTTCTCGCAGCTCATCCCGCATCACTGGGGCTGCTTCTACTCCCTCAAATCCCCTCGCTGAGGGTCCCCGGTGTCGGGCTAATCCGAGTGGATGACGTGCAGAATCCAGCTGGATTTGGGGAAGGAAGCGGTGGGAAGGGGCAGGATCTATCCCGTCCTCTCCATCCCTCTGCCCGGGTGATGCAACCCCATCTCTCCTCTTGCCCCATGTTCCATCGTGCCCTTTGCTTTGCGTTAGGGATGCTCACGTAACACCCGGGAGATTAATAATTTGACCTCCACTGTGTACGTGTGACTCCGCAGCCAAGCGTAGAAGGAATTTAAGCATTTTAATGTGTTTTGGGTTGTTTTTTTCTCATTAACACGATGGCAGGCAGGGATTTAGACAGAACTTAGAAGGACGCTCCATTCCCCTGTGCCCCCAAACCTCTCTGAAGGGTGAGCTTCTCCAAGGAAGTGGGCACTATAAAATTCTCTATATTTTTTTGCATGACATGGAGCAAGTCCTGCTGCACACTGGTGCATCAGGGGCAGAAGCACTTCTTCCTTGTTAGGGGTGTTCCTCAAATGAAAAATAATAACAGAGATGGGAAACATTATTCCAGGGGATGGAGAAACCCACAGGGATATTAAGACATGGTTTTTTTCCCTCTTTCAAGATTCACTTTTAGAGAAAAGTCTATAAAATGGTGACATTTTTAACCATTTTTGCTCATTGCTTTGAACTTCCCAGTCTCGTCTTCAGAGGCACCAAGGCCCAGAAGGGCCAGAAGATGTAGTTTAATGAGACAAGTTTTAAAGGTCACTCTGTGTAATAAATCTGTGCTTTTTAATATTTAAACTTTTAAGGCATTTAAACCTTTAGGCTCCTGGGATTTGCTCCACCAGATCCAACTAGATCCATCAACCTCAGAAAGCCTCTCGCCTCCGGGAATATCCAATTTCTTATGCTTGAGATGAAGAGGGTCTCTTTATCCAAGTCCATTGATCTGTCATAACTCAGATACTTTCAAATCCTTTAAATCACTCTGGATAAGGTATGGAGGAAACCTTATTTAAGTCCAAGCTTGTGAAGCTCCATCACTCCCTTGTTGCAAGGCGGCTGAGCAAAGGGATTTGGTCAATAAGAGAAAGTTAAGCCTCCCAAAATTGTGCCAAAAAAACCCAAAACCCTCTCCCCTAAACTTGGCCAAGCTCCCTCAGCTTAGATTTAGAGGAAGAGGGATGCCGAGGTGGATTGAGGAGAGAGCAGAACATGAAGTTCAGGTCTTTGCCGCAAAACTGATGAATTTAGAAAAATCTGCTGGTTTTAGACCCCTGGGTGGCGGCTCAGAACTGCAGGTTGAGATTTACCTTCAGGTCAAGGTATTTTTGAATTAGGTTTGCTTAAATAGCTCTAAATTATATCCCAGCTGAGATCCCCCCACCCAGATCTGGCTGTGGGCTCCTCTCTAACACGATGTCAAAGCCGATGTTGTTAGCACCCAATTGCTTTTCCATCGCCAAGCATTAAGGATGCTCTGGCTTGGAGGAGGCTAATACACTAACACACTCTGAACCGCGCAGCTGACTGGCAGTTTTCCTTATTGATATTGCAATAAAAATTAGATGTTATGAAATTGAATCATCGCCTCGTAATCAGGCCATCGCAGGCCAGAGGCACAGGGGATGGTCAAATGGCGAATTTCAGATGGGTTTGCAAATCACACTTCCAGGAACTATATTTTTTTAAAGCCAATTTAGAGAAAAAAGTCACTTTTCATTATCAAGATCAAGATGCAGAAGATTTCCAGGGGTACCCCAGTGCCCAAAAATGCAAGAAGTTTGGAACAGCCACGTGGGAGGGGGAAAGAGAGATCCTAAGCCTTAAGTAAAAGACTCACCAAAAATCTACCAAAAACATGATTATTTTCCAAGAAGAAAATGGACACAGATTTCTTCCAGAGAAACGGACACAGGCCCTGAGGTTATTAATGGGGGTCTGGAGCAGCAATGTTTGCAGGAGAGGGACAAGAAGAAAGACCCCAAGGGTCAAGAGGGCAGTAGGAGAGACCTTTGCTTTCTATCTTCTAAAAAGCTTCTGTATATAAAAAGAAATTGGCCCTGCTCTTGATTATTCCATCTCAGGCACATTATACAAAGGCTCTTGATGCATTACGGCAGCTTTATATTAATGCTCTTGTGATGGATGCGTTTTGCTGCGTGCAGGATCTGGTCCCCAAACTAACATGAATTCCATTAGGAGGCCAGCTGGGAAATGAGGTCTTTCAAGATTTAAATCCTTAAATAACTTTTTTTTTTTTTTTTTTTTAATTCGATGCCGGCATTAAGCCATCTATTTGACTTCAATTCAGCGGTGGACACCAGGCCTGTCTGCCTGGCTAATCTTTTAAGTTATCTGTGTTTGAGGTAGGACCTTATCACTGCTTGTTCATCTTCTCCCGCTCCTGGCTCCACAGTCAGAATTATTTCCCCGCTTTTGTAATTAAAGCAGCGTCATCAGAATCGCCTAGAAACTATGCGCTAAAATATGCTCGTGCTTACACCAAGCAACCTTGAAATACCTCCAGCTGCTGCCAACACCGCAAACGGCACCGAAATCTGCTGTAGGGGGTTTGTCCCCTGGGTTGGATTGACCCAGGGATGCTGGATGGCTTTGGGGTAAAAATACACATTAATGGGGGATTAAAGCCAACTGCTCAAAGGTAATTGCAGGGGGGGGGGGAAAGCCATTTTTAGCCTTACCCCAGTTTTGAAGCAAAAAGGGAGAAAACTGGAAGATGAAAAGTTGTAGCTGGTCCCTTTGGTGGAAGAAAGCGTCTTTGAAGAGTGATTTCCCCAGGTGGGCAGAGCAGCATCTTGCAGCCGAGTGGATGCTCAGCCCCACCTCATGTTGGCTGGAGTTATCCACCGACCTGGCTGGCAGGCGGCAAACAATTTATAAACTTGGGGAGGGGAGAAAAATGGGTGAGCATCCAGGAGTGTGTCGCATTTCTGGTTTCCAAAGGCAGGGTTTGAGACCCTGCGTATCCAAAGGTAATTTAAGCACAAAAAAAAACTAATAAGAAAATGAAAGGGAAGCGGCCAAGCAAAACAAAACCTTTTGATCGGGGTGAAACAAGGTGTTCTTGTCTTCTTGCAAGAAAGAAATGTTTCCACTGCAGGTCAGCCGCTTTCCTTTTCATTTATTTGTTTCATCTCCCAAGTTTGTGTTGCTGCCAGCAGCCTGAGGAACGCACGGTCCAGATGTGCCCCCGACGGGTGGGCAGTGAAAACAGAAATGTTTCCAATCTCTAGAAAGTGAAAGTAAAAAAAAAGTGCACATATTTTTTGAGGATTATCATCCTCAGCCTACAGAATTTATTTTAATTTTTTTTTTCAAATCAAGAGGGAGGATCTTAAATACCGAAGGGAAAAGGGGGGACAGCACAATTAACTTGATATTTTTAATTTAGTCCCATTTTTGAGGTCTTTTGTCCCCCCCCCCTGCCTGGTGGTGGCTCCTCGGTTGAGATGGTTTCCTGGGGATTCCCAAGCGGGTGGATCCATCCACCCCCTTGCTGGGAATGGGGAATGGAAATATGCTCCCATCGAGTGAGAGATTTTGGGAGCTGCGGCTCTCCCAAATGGGTGCTGATGCCTGACGAACTCATGACATGTGCCAACACCTCATGTCCCCCATGGTTTCTTCCAAGCCTGACTGGCACCAAAGGAGAAGGATGGGGCAATGGTATCACTTCACCCCAAAATAAAAGGGCATTGCATGGAGAAGAGAGGTGGTCTCGTCAAATCATGACCCCAGATTAGCTGGCTTATATGTCTGGAGCTGCAACAACCCCAGGGGCACCTGGTTTTGCTGTTGATCTACAGTGTGACCCTCTCCAAGTGCAAATCCTTCGTGCTCATGCACGGATCTGTATTGCAGCTGTGGCCAACGCTGGCTATTTTCTCCTCCACCCTTGTTTTTTTTTTTGTTTGCTGCAAGGAAAGTAAAATCTGCCCTTTTCCCATTTCTTATAAATTTTTGAGCCTCTCAAATTCGCAGGTGGTGCCCTGGGTTTGCTCCCAGTAGAAGTTTTCTGAGCCTGTTGTGTTTGGCACTCAAAGAGTAGCTGCTCCCTGGGAAGCGAGTGATGTATCGAATGATCAATCGAGGTCTGAGCCTAAAGCCTCGGAATAAAAAGTTGGGCCAGTTTAAGCTGGGGAGCTAACCCCAGTAGCAAGAAGGGAGAAAGCACAAAAAAAGGGGATTTTTTTTCCCAAGGAAAGTACTGAAATAAGTTGGAACCATGATGCCTTTAAAGACTAGGCACTTAGTTAAATTAAGATCGGCAAGAGTAAGCCGCCTAACTTTCAAAACCTGCATTAGCCCGCTCTCTATTCATGAACGCATTACGTTGAATTAATGTTGTTATAGAATTAGCCTCCTAAGAGGCTTGGAGATGTCACCTCCCATAAGTTGCTATTATTTGTAGCCCTCTTTGTATGGTGAATACACTCGCAAAGACTGGTACAGATCATGTCATCTCCTCATTGGGTAACCTACAGAAATGAGGAAACCATATTGGTTGGGTTGTCTCGTTGTCTTTTTTCTTGTCTTTCAGGCCTAACTTTTCAAATCATTGAAAGGCAGGAAAAAAAAATCTGCTCCAGCAGCAGCTTTCTTTTCCGTTTCATTCCAATTTCAGTTTTGGAGGCATCCAAAAACCATTTCCCAGTTTAATCTGCTTTCCTCTCCACAACCTCGAGTCCTTTCTGCACTGTGTTGACAGCCAAGGGACCCTCCCGGTTTTATTCCAGCTTGAGGATGCTCACCGAAGCAGATGGGTCTCAAAGGAGACACCGGAGTGGAGCCGGTGGACACCAGGGTAATCTGATGGCTGATGACAGCATTTGCAGCTAAACGTGCTGGTGAGAGTAGAGTAGAGTAGAGTAGAGTAGAGTAGAGTAGAGTAGAGTAGAGTAGAGTAGAGTAGAACAGAACAGAACAAAACAGAATAGAATAGAATAGAATAGAATAGAATAGAATAGAATAGAATAGAATAGAACAGAACAGAACAGAACAGAATAGAATGGAATGGAATGGAATGGAATGGAATGGAATACAGTAGAGTAGAGTAGAGTAGAGTAGAGTAGAGTAGAGTAGAGTAGAGTAGAGTAGAGTAGAACAGAACATTTCAGTTGGAAGGGACCTACAATGATCATCGAGTCCAACTGAGTAGGTCAAGGACAGGAGGACAATATGCAGACAGAGTCAGTGGGGCAATTTCCCCCTCCGCTCATTCTGTATTGCCCTAACGGGACTGATCCTGTGGTCCCAGGGAGGGGTTTTTATGGGCAAGTTGTTTTGGGAAGGATTCGGTTCGGCTCTTGCGGCTCACCCCACAGGTATGATTGCAGCTCTCCAGCCTGCCCCCCCCCGTCATGCCTTATTGCCTAACTCATTTAAAGCAAATTAAAAACTAAAAAAAAAAAAAAAGAAAGAAACCCAGGAGTTAATTAAGTCTTATAATTTTCCGACTGCAAATGATTTTGACACTCAGTTCTCCATCTCTTTCTGGTGTGCAGATGCAGGAGCTCACACCCCGTGATGGGGACAGACAACCCAAACTCTGGATGCTGGCAAAGAAATCTGGGGGGGGAGCCCAGGCTTAATGCAGATGCACCCCAAAAGCTTGGGGTGACCCACTCCCCTCCAGCAGCATTTCTCACTAAAAATGCCTCCACACGGGGTTTTTGGAGGTTTAGGTTGCTCAGGCGGAAAGGGAAGGGAAAGAAAAAGGATAATTTCTTTCAAACTCAATGTTGCAGGTGATTAGTGCACAATATACCCCGGGCAGCTTTAGTATTTAACATGGAGGTGATAGTGAGAATTTATGAGAGCTCATGGACAATAACAGCTTTCCAGAGAGGCTTTGATTAAACATTATGGATCCACATTATGCAAATTTATTGCATGGTTAATATGACTCCAAAAGAACACAGTGGCACTTTAAAAAGCATTTAAAAGAGAAAAAAAAAAAAAAAAAAAAGAAAGAAAAGAAGAGCCAAAGACCACGGTGTTTCTCAGCACTACAGAAAGGTCTCGTTTCAGGATGGTTCAAGCTGAAGAAGAAGTCACGGAGCCATCGATGTGCACGAGGGAGATGGGGAAATACAAGGAGGATTCATAAGTTAAAGCAGCATCTTTTAAAGGCTGACAAATTCCAACCTGAATATTTCACATGTCAACTGATGCTGGCATTAAATCAGTTGCAAACACCTTTTTTCCAACAGTCTTATTTATTGTTGATGTTTTTTTAATCTGGCCCATTATCTGGAGTAACCGTAATGGTACAAGATGGAAATTTGATGCATTTGTCAAATCCCGCATTCCTCCCAGAAATGTGGGGAGGGGGTGGTGGGGGTGGGGGTGTTTGTTTTCCTCCCTTCGACACTTTTGGGTGTCATTTGTCAACATCTTCTACAAAATAACATGATTTGTGCCGGCGGGCTGATTGTGCGGCCTTCATTAACTTAGACAGATTTACTTGGTTTTTAAAACTATGATTATTATAAAGCCCATGCTTATTTTCCTCCAGAAATCAAGGTTAGGGAGAAGACAGATCCCATCAACAGTTCTTTCTCCATCAAACAGCGAAAGCACAAAAATAGCATGGACCAGAGACAGTGATCGACAACCAACCCATCTTTGGCTGATGAAGTTCCAACTGGCTATTTCTGGTGTAAAAAAATGATGTTTTGGTCAATAACCGTGAACTAGGAGCTTCCCTAGGCAAAGGACCTGAAGTTTCAGGAGGTTTCAGAGCATCACCTCTCTTCCCCCTTGCTTGGAGCAGCGAGGGGTTTAGAGAAACCTTCGCTGGAGTAAATCAAAGCTTCTCCCAGCAAGCAGAGATCTTTCTCCTCCCTTCCAGCTCTGCCAAGCCTTCCCTTTTAAGCTATATATACTTTAAAAGATGTAACCCAGATAATAACTGTTGCTTGTACATCATTCAATGATGCCTCCTTTTATTTCTCTGGAGGATACTTACGGCGGCGGCTGCTGCAGTCGCTGCTGGCGAGAGGGCAAATGGGCAATGCATTACATTTTTAATAAAAATAGAAAGGAAGAATGGGTAACAAGGCTCATTTAGAGCAGGAGGGAGAATGGTGAGAGAGCGCAGACCCAATGGGCAGAACCACAGGTGGGCGGTCCAGGTGTTACCACCACGGTCATCCCTCCGGAGGCGGGTGACGGTGCTTGGGAGGGGAGATATCACCTCCTGGAAGATGCTGACGGAGATTGGGGGGCGGGGATGGATGAAGCAGTGAGCCCTGTCCCCTGTATTTGGAAGCTATTTGGCAATGCTGGGGGTGATACTGGAGAGAGGAGCACTCGCCTGAGTGCACTGCACTGATTTTTTTGGGCCAAGAGCAGCCAGCTCATGTCTGACCCTACCACAGAAGGTGTTCACAGCAGAAAGCACCTCTGGCCCCTAAGCTGGCGTGGCCTCTGATTTCTGCTTGCCCCCACCTACTAGAGAGGATCCGCAGGTTCGTTTTGCGACAGCTAAAGCTTTTGCCCTGCGATTCGCTTTCCCCACAGCCCACGAGTCTTTCAAGCAGGGTCTAATAAGCCGTCTCCCAGCCATCGACCTCAGTGCCCCAGCAACTGGGCTGTGCTTGAAGTCTTAAATAAAACTCAAAAAAGCATTTTCAAAGCAGTCCAACCTGATTGCAAGCAGCAATTATAGGAGCTGTAGGGGCAGGGGGATGAGGTGTGCTTGGGGCCCCTTGGGATCCCCTCTCCATCCCAGGATAACACTGCAACTGGGGTTCATCCAAAACCTGCAGGTGGGTGGTGAATGACCCCACGAGCTCCCACGATCGGCTGGGTGTCACGCATGAGCTTCTTTGCGAGGAGTATTTAATGAGATGAACTCACTCAAAGCTTGATGAACTGGATTTAAGGTGTTTTTAATTGTCCTGGGTTGGGTTTTCTTCTGGGTTGAAAGCAAATTGGAGCCGTAAGAATGAGCTAATTGGAGCAGGGTGACATTTTTGTGCTGTCAGAGATGATTTTCTTCAGGACTCAGCCCCAGACGGGGAGACCAGTGCGGCTGCATGTGTTATTTCACAAAGAAAAAGGTGGGAATTGCTTGTTCCCCACCTCAAAACCTCCCCAGGTTGAGGCTTCAGACAGGTTTTGTTTCCCTCTTTTTCCTTTTTCCAGGATCAGGCCCTGGACTCCAGACCATCCCACCGAGAGGGTCAGTGTCCTCCCCACCAGCCACCCTGCCCGAGGGATGGGGTGACAGCATCCCACCGATCCTCTGTCTTCATGCAGGGCTACGGGGTGCTGTGAAGAAACACTTTTAACTCAACATCAAAAAGCGTTGTCCCTGGGGTTATAAGCATCGCCTGGGTCTGTCCTGCCAGGTCTTGGGGCTGCAGTCCCATGGGATGGATCCTGAAGGATGCTGATACGTTTTCCTTGCGATACCTTTCACTTCTGTAGCGGCTTTTATCCAATAATCTCAAAAGCACTTTACAAGTAATAATTAATTAAGCTTCACAGACTCTTTGTTCAATTCCAGATTATTAATAAATTATACTTTATTATTTATAAATACATGCCACACAATTTTTCTCTCCTGCTATTACCCTGAACAGTCACTTAGCCGATATTAGCACAGTTTAATTCCAATTTGGCAAGTGTGCTCTTTAACCCTTTCCAGGCTGTTCATTTCTGGGGGGTTGTTGAAGGCATGTAGGATGAAGAGGGGGTACAAAGAGGCGATGTGAGGGTCTGGTTGTCCTGTGCAGCTTCTTGCTGATGTATTATATATAATTGCATTGCATGTTTTTACCAAAAGGGGTATTGTGTATGCCCTTATCCACACCCGGCCAGAATTAGACGTGTTATTTTGCCTCTTGCCTTCATCCCCCTGATAACCCCAATATTATGCCTAGGCTGGGAGCTTGTGCCCATTTCATTTTTCCTCCTCTAAGACTCACCAAAGCTGCTTATCCGAACCGAGACACCAGAGCCCGTTTCTGCTCTACACCCAAATCCTCTTGTCCTCAGCAACAGCCAGCTTAGGCTTGAAGCAACCCAAAACCCCCCAAATTTCCTCCCTGAAAGCGCAGTGGCTGCTGCAGCAGGATTTCATTTACCAGCCGGCCTCGCAGAGCGAGAGGCGGACAGAGGGGAAGCAAAAACAAGTTAAGAGAAATAAGCCATTGAGATGGTTTCTCCAGAGCACCATGTCCCTTTACGCGAGAAAAGCCAGCGAGGGATGTACTTAATGGCACTGAAAGGAGAAAGTGAGGCTCATCCCGGCTCCTGTAGTAAATAGAGGGGGAAAGGACACTATTAAAGGGCTATAATCTCTGACGATAGATGCTTGGAAGAAGGGGAGAGGAGGGAAAAACAGCCTGGAGAAGTTCATGCCCTGAGTTGACCTGCTACAAGCCCATTGCATCCCTCCTATTAGCAGGTTTTCACATGAGCTGGAGGGGTTAAGCTGCTGCTGGCTGAACTCTGCTGCCCTGGCAGACCACAGCATCTCCACCGACACCGTCAGACTGTCCCATTCCTATTTATTTATTCCGTTTTGGCTGGTGGTGCTCCCCTGTTTCCCACTAAGGTCCGGGATGTGGGTGGGAAAGGGCAGCAATCTGCTCCTCATCTATCAGTGAAACCCTAAAAAATCCCTCCAGACACTTTAATTTGGGCTGCAGCATGACAGAATGAGTCCCAAGGCTGCTCTGCACCTTCTGGCTAGTCCTAGGTAGGGTTATAACCCAGTTTTGCTTAAAAAAACACCCCGAAGCAGCAACGCTGAAGGAGCAGCGCATGCTTTGCTACCTCTTGGCATCAGGCAAAGCAAGAACGACGTGGAAGGGAGAGGCACAGCCCAAAATTTCTGGTGGTTTTTGTGAGCCTGAATGCTTCAGAGTGACCGCGAGCGCTTTTGCTCACCCTTTGCTTTGCTCCTCACGTTTTTGGAGGCAGCTGTGGGGAGCCGAGGCAGGAGCAAGGCACATCCAGCCTGGCAGAAGGATGCTGCAACCCCTCGGTCGCCCGTCCCGCCTTGCAAGGAGCCGTTTCAAGGCTGCCGGTCACACAGCCGTCCATTCAACCCTGCGTTCGGGGAGGAAAACGCTCGCTTAGCTCTTTCCCCAGGGCATGAGAAAGGTGAAAAAAACCTGGGTGAGGTTAATCCGTGGAGAGGGAGAGCTGCAAAGTGTAAAATGCCACACCGGAGAGAAACGCTGCATTCAGCATTATGGGGTTCATTAGGGATCCCCTCACCTTGAGCCCAGATTTGGGGTAACATGTGCCTGGGAAAGGCAATGGGGCTGTGCACAGACACCCCAGTGCAAACCCTCCCACAGCTGCAGACCGCAGCAGCCACCAGCCCCATCGAGTCCCAAACACCCTGAAAAAGTCATATATTTTATCCCAGTTCAGTTTAGCACCAAAAAGCAATAAAAAAAATAAGAGGGGGGAAAATCCGCCTTTAGCTTCCCAGTTTTCCAATTGTTCCTGAATTAATACTGAGCCTGGAAAGAAAGGAGGGAAAAGAGTTAAAAAAAATAAATTGTTTCTCATTTCTAAACCAAATTATGTGCCTTCTGGAAGAGGCATCACCCACTGTGCTCATGTCAGGAGGACGCCAGACACGGCTGCTTCTTTAATGCTTCTTTAATTGGCGTTTTGGGAAGCTAAAGAGGCAGCACGGGGATGTGATGGCACTGTAACGGGGAAACTGAGGCATGGAGGGGGGATAGACTCCGCTTTTGTGTCCCTCTATGATGGGTTCCCTTGTGCAATTGGAATTTCAAAGCAATGGGAATTTCAAAGCAATGAGTATTTCATAGCAGTGGGTATTTCATAGCTGTGGGTATTTCATAGCAGTGGGTATTTCAAAGCAATGGGAATCTCAAGCCTTTAGACTATCCATGATGGCTTTGTGGTTGTATTTCGCAATGCTGGGTTTGCCGAATCTGAACCTGAATCCCACCTCCTCCTTGGGAGAAGGCAAATCTCCCTGGGAAAGCCCCGCTCCCTCTGTTTTCCCGATCTAATAATGAGGACGAAGCCCTTCATCCTCGGCAAAGAACCTCAAGCTCCTTCGGAGGGCAGGGCAGACCTCTCTCTCCTTCCAAATTAACCCTGCAGCCCTCAGGGCTGCCAGGAAGATGCTCCTGAGGTTGGTTTTCCCCTCGGCTGAGCCAGAACAGGGTGTTTGGGAAGGATGCTGAGAGGGAAGCCGAGTGCCGGTTGTCACTTCTCCCGGCTTTGATTCCCTTTTTTCTTTTGTTTTATTTGGGTATAATTAACAGCTTTGCCTAATACAGTATTAATTCATTGTGTCATTGCATTAATTAGCATTAAAGAGGTCCTTATATCACTGTCTGTAGCTGCAAGGAGACCGAATCCGGCAGCAAAGTCAGAGGCACTTTTCCATATTCCCTACCATAGTGTGGCGCAAGGGCGGAAGAAAAACATCTGGATGAGGCTTTTCCCCTCAAAAAAGCTGTTTCCCAGCAGCAATGCAGCATCCCAATGGATAGTCACAGGTGGGAAAATATCTCTGGGAGATGGTTTGCCTCCTCCCCATCAACATCTTTCTTCCTTTTAAGCGATTAAAGACACTGAAGCCTGATGTTGTTAGCACGATGTTACCTAAACCCACCAAAGCTGGTAAATCCACTTAAGACTCTCCATAACTTCCTCGGGGGCTGGAGCAGAAGTAAGATCTTTAGCAAGATCAGCCCTTTTCTGGCATTTTTTGGCAGCAGAACTATTACTACAAGGGCTGTTTCCTCCAGCCGACCTCCCAGGAGATGCTCTGGAAGGATCTTCTTTGACTTCGGGTGGTTTTTTTACTCCTGGGTGCCTGGCAAGCTGCTGGGGAAAAAAAAAAAAAAGGCAAAATGCCCCCAAAATGGGTTAGAAAAAGGGCTAAGCTGCAGGTTTTGGAGAGGAAGGGGGGTGGGAAGTCCTGGGGTGGTGTCCAGGTTTCATCAGCACTGGTAAAATTTGGGGATGACAGAAGTGATGGCAAATGGTGTTACTGGGAGGGCAGCGGGAAAAGCCCCTTTCAACCCAACAGGACCATGTGAAATGGGTCAGATGAACCCAACTGTCCAATTTTCCACAAAAAAAATCTACCCTCATTTGAAGGACAAGGAGCTGAGCCCCATCCCAGGAGGATTTTTGAAGGATACTGGGAAACTGCTGGGGAAAAATGTCCTTCACCATGGGAGATGCTCAGTCCCGGGGTCATAGTTTGGGGTGAAATCTTTACAGGCACTAAAAATCCTCTGGTTGCCCCTAAGAGCAAATAAATAAATAAATTTGGAATAACTTTTAATGCGATTACCTGAACTGACACTGGGAATTTAAACAGAATAAAATCAATGCAATGCTGAGACATCTTTCAGCTCTATTGACAGCTCTGGCTGGTGATTTTTCCCCTTGAACTAGCAGAATAAAAACTAAAAGCTGCATTAGTTTTTTTTAATTAAGACTCCGGCATTATCAGGCTTTACAAGACAGAGCCAATGCACAGATGAATTACCATTTAATTAAGCTTTCCAAGAAACTTTTGAAGACTGCAGATTAAATGTGGGCTCTGATTTCTTGCAGGGTTTTTGTTTGGTGGTTTGGGTTTTTTTTTCAGGAGAAGTTTTAATTGTTTTCCCTGAGTTTGATAAACAATAATAATAATACAAATCATTATCTGCAAGATATAGCTTGCTGATTTTCCATTTGCAGAGCATCCTGGATGTACGGATGTGTGTGTATATATATACATATACTATTAAGCAATGAAAATTGTGGTGTATTTACGGTCCAGATGTGCCCTTGTTGCCCCAGTCTGAACTGGCAGCCTGGAAAAATTCAAGGAGTCAAATACAGGGATGAAAGGAGGATTTGGGGAAAAAAAATAATCCCTGCATATTGCTTGCATTGAATGTCTTTATTTCACCTGCTTTGCGTTGAGATGCAGAAAAGGGACAGAGGAGTTGCCCGGACAGAATTACATTCGTTTTCTCACGGGTATATGGCAGAGTGTGGGAAACCTCGGAGCTATCGAACGGCGAGCAAAGCTCCGTGCAGGCAGCATCTAATATCATTTATCCCCAGAGGTGATTTCCTGACGTGGGTTTTCAGTTACCAGGTTTTCCCTGCTGGTATTTTCCAGTGACTTTGAGATGAATATGCATGCTTCGGTGCCAATCTTACAGAGGCATTTTTTATTATTCATTTGTTTAGGCCCAGTGGGGAAATGACTTTTTAATCCCATTACTGGTCAAGTGCAAGCGTACTGGAGTGTCTGCAGAAACGCAGAGCAGGGGAATGGTAAGGAGACAGTGATCCCTTAAGCTGGTGCTGATGGGGTGGATGGAGGGGTTTCCATGGCGGTCCATGTGCCAAGTTGCTCCTAAACACCTGGGAAAGTCTCTTCTTGACCTCAAGAGCCAGAGCCCACCATCACCCCTGAGCAATGGTCTTCATTTTAGAGATGAGGAGCTGACGCAGCATGAAAGTGTATGTTGGGATGGACCACAGGGCTTGTTAACTTATTTCTGCTGCCTCATGGGTACCAAACCTCTATCAGAAAGCCCAGTCCCTGTGCTGTGTTTTGGGGGGGAACAATAACCCCATGGATGCGGGAAGCACAAAAGTATCTGCAGAGGACAGCTAAAGGCAACATGTCATGATGCTTGGGCACCTGTGTCACATTGCCATGCCCTTCAGCACCAGCCTGTGCTTTGGAAGGACGTGAGAGGGTTAAAAGATATCTTTGGTGAAGGTTATGGGTTTTTTTTTAAGAAAACACAAGTCGCAGATTTGCAAACAACCCCTCTTCATGGTGTCCCTCCTGACTTGCCCATCACTGTTACTCAAAACACGGGCAGAGCCTGGCAGCACCGCCACTGCCCTGTGCTCACCTACTGTCAGATGAGGTGGTGCAGTTCTTCATCTCGAAGGAGGTGCCTTTGAGCAGAGCCTGAATCATGCAAGCCAAACCACCCCACAAACACCCCAAGGGACAGGATGGTTCACCCCCCAAAGTTGTAGGGTCACGACACCATTTCAGATCCTGCCCCAGCAGCAGAAATCACTCTGGCCAAGCCAACGGGAGACTTCAGAGGTGCCGGCAGGGATGCCCATCATTTTGGGCCATCCGTGGGCGCATCTCAACATGCCTCCGCAGCGGGAAAAGCCCTGCAGGAGGTTTGTGAGTGTAACCAGGCAGAAATAAATGCTTAGACACCTGCTAGGAAGAGAGAGGCACTGAAACGGGCTGAGATTGTAAAGCCAGAGACCTGGTGGGTTGCTTTGTGCAAATCACTGCTTATACACTAATATATGCACTAATATATGCACTAATTTGCACTTATGCACAGCCCAAAGCCGCCCCGTGTCCCAGGCCAGCACCTTCCCTGCATGCTCAGCCCCTTTTTTTTGGATGGTTTGAGGTTTTGCAACTTGGCAGAGCACGGGAAAGCGCAGCCTGGCAGCTCCTGCATCAGCTCCTCGGCCACCGGTAGCGTAGAAAAGCAGCGGCTGGAGGCAAGCGGTGAATTTGCAAAGCGCTCCCCAGCTTGCTGTGACTCGCTGCATGCCCTGTGTCTCAACTTGTTGGGTTTCCAACAACTTCCCTCTTTATGAGCTGCTCCCCACCTCGCTGGGGTCCCCAGGAAAGAGAGAAATCCCAGCCCTGTGTCAGATGTGCAAGTGTAAAAGATTTGGAGCGCCTAACCCTTAAATTGGAAAAGTTTTGCCCAAAAAAGATAGCTTTGCCCACCAAATCCAAGCTGGAGCACCTGCGCGGGGCTGGCACCAATGCTGCGGCTCCAGTGCCATCTCATGGGTATGCTGGGATGCTGCAGCCCTGCACGGTGCGTGGATGGATGGACAGACGGACGGATGGGTGGATGGACGGATGGATGGATGGATGGATGGATGGATGCTTTCAGGCCATATCCAGACCCTCTTGCTGCAGAAGTGGCTGTCTGGAGCAGAGCAGGTGTGTGTGACAGTGGGGGGACATCGTTATTTGAAGGTGGTGGCACCAGAGGAGAAGGAGCACACAGTCATGCCAGAACTTTCTGCACCCAGGAAAAAAGGAAAATCATAAAAAATTGCAATACTTGTGGAAATGGCTGATTTTCCCCAAGATTTGGAGGGACCCAGAAAGGGACGGGGGCAGTCTGCCAGTGCATCACCGCATCCCGCCGTCGCTGCGAGCATCCACACCTTACGTGGGATGAAGGAAACCACCCAGGTTGTTTTTTTTTTTTTTCCCCAGCAAGATATTCTAACAGAAAAAAAAAAAAAAAAGAAAAAGAAAAAGAGGGGTCTGAGTTAAAAAAAAGAAAAAGAGGGGTCTGAGTTAAAAAAAAAAGTCCACCAAATATATTTGAATGCTCTTCTTCGCAAAGCCCCTGCAGAACTAACTGGGGGGTGATGTTTGAGCTTGCAGATGTGTCTCTCGGGCTGTGCAGGCAGACCTGGAGATGGCAGTGCAGCCCTTCAGATGAAGAACCTCCATCCCAAGCCCCTCTCCCAGGAGATGCTGAGAGCAAGTCCCCGTGGCCAAAACCTTAATTTCCTCCTAAGCTTTTTTTTTCCCCCCCCACCCCCTGTGAGGGAAAAAATAAATACATTTGTGGCTCTCAAAATGAATACTTTGCTGGGTTGTGGGTTCTTTTCACACCTGAAAATAATACATCGCGTTTGATGAGCTGAATTTGGAGGGGAAGATCCTCAAACTTCTTGCCACCGACCTCTACACGACCCCGATGAAGCCAACCGAGGCCGTCCCAACTGAGAGTTGCACTCCAAAATATCTAGACAAATTGCCATGGGAAAGCCATCGATGCCAAAAAACACCTTTCAGGTCTTGTACAACAGAGCTACACTCAGCAAATGATTTAATATAATAATTTTTAAATTCTGGACAGTGATTTGGAGAACTTTTGGGGTTGGTTTTTTGGTCTTGTCTTTTCTCTTTTCTTTTCTTTTCTTTTCTTTTCTTTTCTTTTCTTTTCTTTTCTTTTCTTTTCTTTTCTTTTCTTTTCTTTTCTTTTCTTTTCTTTTCTTTTCTTTTCTTTTCTTTTCTTTTCTTTTCTTTTCTTTTCTTTTCTTTTCTTTTCTTTTCTCTTCGCTTTGCTTCGCTTCGCTTTTCTTCGCTTTTCTTTTCTTCTCTTCTCTTTTCTTCACTTTTCCTTCTTTTTTTAAATGGATTCTATCTCTTTCTCATTTCCCTGGGGCAAAGCTTCATTTTCTGAGTTCCCAGACTTTAAAACCATATCTGAGCCCCTCCTGCTCATCCCCCTTGGGAAGCCCTGGAGCTCAGGAGCATGCTGGCAGAAGGAATTAAAATATCCAAGGGTTTCCCTAATACCAACATTACACGTGTGCATCCCTCTCCAAATAGACATATTTCAAGCCCATTGAACAAAGTCACGTTTTTCATCTCACCCTTCTTGTTCCAAAGCGAGATGGGTCGGCATCGATGTTCTCCAGGGCGTAATTTGCAGTAATAATTTGCAATAATAATTTGCAATGATAATTTGCAATTTTTTTTTTTTCTGTATTCGAAAATGGAGACTTTCCAGCGTGCTCATGGGGAGGTGGGAGGGTTTTTTTGCCTGTAACAGCATTTCCAGAGCCATAGGGTAGTGCAGCCCACGCGATGCTGGTATTGAGACCTGCGATGGGCTTTCCTGGCACAGCTGGGATGAGGAAAGAGGAGCACTTGCCATCCAGGCTAGCAACCCCCTAGCCCCTAACCCCTAAATTCCTAAATTCCTAAATTAATGCACATCCTCATCAATAGAACTCAACAAGCCCCATGAGCGCGGCTGTGCAGCCAGACCTCTGTATTGACCTGGAAATAGCTCCAGCTCAGTGCCTCAGTTTCCCCACCTGGAAAATAAGGCTCGGTAATTGTGGGTAATGCGATAAACACATGCAGAGGCACGCTGAATCCTCAGCGCAGATCGCCTGCAAGGTCAACAGCTAACATTATAAAACCATTATAAAAATAATCCCATTTGGGGCTGTTTAGGAGAGGGCTGAGCTCTCACAGCTTCAGGGCTGGAGGGCTCTGGGTTTGCCCTGGGCGCTAATGCATCTTTTTTTTTTTTTTTTTTTCCCTGACAAAAAAATACAGAGTGGAAAAGGGTTAAGAAAATGTAAGAAGTTGTCTTTTTTGCTGCTGGCCTTGGCAGAGAGGTTTTGGGTTGTTTTATGCTGGGAGAAACCCAGTCCCGGTGCTCCTGGCCCTGGGCTGTCTGCAGCTCCCTTCAGGACTAACACTTTTGCAACCTCTTTTCCTTCCCCATGCAAAAATACAACAAAGTGGGAATGTTCAGACACTTTTGTCTCCAGGAATGGAGAGAAAATGGGATTTTAAGGTGTTTGCAAAGGGATTCCCTCATCACCAGATTGAAAGATCAGAGCGATGACCCCAAAGAAGATGTTCATAAACCCAGAGGAGAAACCTTCTTCTGCATCAGCAACCGGGGGCGAGGGACCAGCACCATGGGGTTTTTTTGGACCCCAGATATATAAGTCCCCTGGTGTGATCTCAAGCTCATAGGAACCATGTGCATGCCCCGAAATTGGCCACACCCAGCGAAATATCACACCCTGGATGGGATGGGGTCCTGCTGTTGCCTTTGGCTCAGCTCCAGCTGGAGCAAACACGTCCCTAAAGGTCCCGGAGGGTGGCCTGCCTCGACCTCCTGTCAAGCAATGTATTATTTATCCCCCACAGCGCTTCTCAAAAGAGATGGAGGGGTCATGTAAAACAGCCCCTCCACCGAGGTCAGCCCACCAAGGACAAGATTTAAGGGCAGTGCTGACACTAAGCCTCCAGATCCCATCCATTTCTTCCTCCTCTCCCCACAACATGGTCCATGAGAGCCTGAGAGCAGGCAGCGAGGGCTTCCTGAAGAGGATCACATTTTGGTTTATATCATTTGCTGCCAAGGATTGCGTTTTATCATCTGATAGCTGGGATGTTTGGAGGCAGCGAGGTAACACCTGCTCATCGGTTGCAGACTCTTGTTGCTCCCTGCTGGCAAAAGAGCCTCTGAGGAAGCTACCACCAGTGTCAGGCTTTAGAGCCGGCCAAGAAAATTGACCTGAAGAAGAAATGCAAAAGGGTGAAGTCAAGGAAAATTAAACGTATTTTCTCCAGTCTCTGGTTGGGCTTATTTTTGGAGCTTGTGGTGTAAGCACAAAGCAATAGGTGATGGAGCAGCGAAGAGGGAAAGGTGGCATCTCACTCTCTGTGAAAGCTGTACAAACCCACCCAATGAGCCACACAGCTGCATGTAGGTCCAACCACATCAGTCAAGAAAGTATTGTTGCTTTTGGGCCATCTGGTTTCCATCAGCCTCTCCAAGGCACTGGACTGCCAGCGGCTCGCAGCCAGAGAAAATCACTGGTAGTGGTAGGCGAGGAGGTAGCCCTGATGCTGCAGGGCTCGCTGTCATGTACATCATCCCTTCAGCCAAGGGGATTTCTTGGCAGTACATCAGTGCCTGTGTCTGCAGCCCCTCAGCTGCCCTTCCTCACTCTGTTAGGATGATGATGGTGGGATTTGTCCCATTTGCTTTATTCATCTGCTATGGAAATTCAGGCAGAGCTGGCTGGGAATAGCCGGGATGCTACAGAAGCAAGAGAGGAGGGCATGGACCCAGCTCCAGCTCCTGGTACATGGATTGGGATGAAGCCAGCTCCTGGTACATGGATTGGGATGGAGCCAGCTCTTGGTACATGGATTGGGATGAAGCCAGCTCCTGGTACATGCATTGGGATTGAGCCATCTCTTGGTACATGGACTGGGATGAAGCTGCTGCTCACACATGGTTTGGGATGAAGCCAGCTTCTGCTAGACAGTTTGGGATGAAGGCAGCTCCTAGTACAAGGATTGGGATGAAGCAGCTCCTGGTACCTGGGTTGGGATGAAGCCATCTCCTGTTACACGGTTTGGGATGGAGCCAGCGCCTGCTAGATGGTTTGGGATGAAGGCAGCTCCTAGTACAAGGATTGGGATGAAGTCAGCTCCTGTTACACAGTTTGGGATGAAGCCAGCTCCTGGTACATGGGTTGGAATGAAGCAGCTCCTGGTTTCGGATGAATCTGGTGAGCAGGCAAGAAACCAGCACCAGGAAGAGAATGCCACTGTTTTGTACTGGGAAATGAAAGCACAGGTCTTGCAGGCAGCTGGCGCCGAACAGCTGGAGAACGTCTCACCTGCGCCATGCCTTCCTCAAAAAGGGATCTGAAAACCATGTGAAAGACTAGGAGAAAGCCCAAAGTCCCTAATGTAGCAGTTTCTGTTCTCCACTTTGAAAGCAGAGGGTTCTGCCTCTCTTTGGAGAACCCCAGTAGTGAGCAATGGTCAGCATCAGCTTCAAGTTCCCCGTTCCTTGCTTTGAAAATCGGCGTATCACATGTGAGTCAATAAATCTCCTGAATTAAAAGACAAGAAGCAAAATCCGGGGAAGCCGAGCGCCTGTCTCTGTTGCATTCAGCTGCTCGTGCTCGGAAATGACATGCACGGGGTTTTTTTTCCCTGGCAAAACCACTGAAGAAAATGCAATGAAAATATAAAATCTTCTTTGACTTGCAAAATCAGCCCTCTGCTTGGAAAAACAGAGATGTTTAATGAATTCCCTCTCCAATAAGCTTTACTGGTTGGGGTAAACTTCCTTCTGGCTAATTACTGAAGTCAAATTAATTCATTTGCAGCCTTCTACGTGGCCACATTTAGTCCAGCAAATAAGCCTGGTCTAAACCAAAGGCAGTTCTCGACAGCCGCCGTCGAGGTCCCGATCCACTCGGAGTGTGAATCTGGCGCTCCCGGTTCAGACCGGGAACATCCGCGCGGGGAGTTCATCAGGGAGAGCAATTCTGCTTTCAGTTAACTCCTTCCCTTAATTCAAATTAAGTTCTCTGTACAGAAAAGACTTAACTCTTCATGCACGTTTTTCCTCCCTTTAAATTTGAATCTTTTGCATAGCTATTAAGACACAAATATATACAAATACAGGCACATGCATATACACTCTCAGGCACATATACATATTTATACGCGTACGCAGAATCACTCTTTGGGAGAGAATTGCAATTCAAAGTGACACGAGCACAGGTGGAGGAAAAACTAATCCTGGCAGAAATACACATGTCATGAAAGAAAGGGCTTGTTTTCTATTAAGCCACGAGAAATTCCCTGGCTTGGCTTCGCAAATGCCTTTTGCAGTTCCCATTCCTCTGACGTTCTGGATTGCAAGCAAACCCCCAGAGTCAGCATTTCCATGGGATGCGCAATTACTCTCCCACCCCGGGGGAAGACGCTTCGGCACTGCTGCAGCGCTCAGGAAGATTTTAATCCAGCTTTTGGCTGGTTTGGGATCAATCTCCCTGCTTTTGCAGTGACACCCTGGGTTTTTTCCCAGTCCCTTCAGCATGGCAGATGCTCGGTGATCCCGACATCTCTGTGTATTTTCTCCATGCCCAGGGGCCAAATGCTTTTACCTCTTCTGGCTCTGCTTGGCGGGGAGTAAATATTACACCCAGCACAGTCCCCACCAACAGCCTGACCTGACCTGAACTCCTGCAAGAGCTAAAAAACTCCTTATCCACATCCTTTGGGGCATATTTTGTTCTCTCTTACACTGGTATAGAGGTTAATCATATTACAGACAGTGGAGGTGCACCTATGCATGACCAGAATAAGGGATTTAGGCTTTAATTAAGGGGCGATGCATAGCAACAGCCTCCAGCAGCCTGTGGGCTTTTCGTTATACTAATTAATTTGGCTGCTTTGGGGCTCTACTGTAAGTCCCTGAGACCTGCCCGTAAAAAATACAGGCTGTAAATCAGACATCCCAGCACCCAGCACCTTCTGCTTTATTTCAAAGCTCTGCTTTGCATCGCTTTGCCCCACTGAAGCCGCGTGGGGGTTTGAACTCAAACCTCTCCAGCTCCTTAACGAGCCACGGGTTTCCTAAAAAGTCCTTTTTTCTTTTATTTTCTTCTTTTCTTTTCTTTTTTTTTTTTTTATTTGCAAGGCGATATCCTCATGTTACAACCGGCTCCAAGTGGGCAGCGCATGAATTTTCCAAGAGCAACCCCCGGCACAGATCTTCCCTCTGCCTTTACAGGGGAAAGCCGTAAGGACCAGCACCGCTCCTCTCTTCTGCTCCCCTAGGGATGAAAAAGCCATTCAGAAAGTTTTTGGGGGGAAGTTTGGTTCGTTTTCTGCTGTTTGAAAAGGCGGAACGTCGGAATCAAGGCTCTTCTGATGTGCATTGCTGGACGTACGAAACCCTGGATGAAAAAGTATCTCTTTAGTGGCACTTGGGTTGATGTTCAAACAGTTTCAGGGCCTCCAAGGTGCAGGCTGAGATGTCCGGGCATGATTTCCCAAGGTTTTAACTCAGACCTGATGCAGCAAGCGATCAGATCTGCCTGATGAGAGGCAAAATGCTCGGCACCCTGCTCCTGCCATCACCCGTGCAGCCGTCATTGTGGGTTTGGAGACACCTCTGCGGACCAAAAACTGTTGAAAATCCTCCAAGGATCTATATCTCCCCTTTCCTACATCAAATCCACAACCTTTGCTCGCAAAAAAAAACTTTTTTTCACTCCCATTTGCTCGTAGGGGAAGTTTTGTTCCTGTTTCCAGTAGTCTCTGCTACACGCGATACGCTTGGAGGAAGAAACAACTTCGATGGGGCTGATGGAGAGCTTGCCATTACCTTGAGGGAAAAAAGCCACCTTTGAGTCCTGCATTGAGAAAAACTGAGCTAGAAGGCACCAAAAGTGCTAAAGACAGGCTTCTGCCTACGGAACAGTGCAGGGCATCAAGACGGGACTCCAATCCCTTGATTTGTGGGGAAAAGCTCTTGAATTTTCCATATTTCGTTCTCCTTTGGCTTAGGGCTAAGGGCAACTGCATCTCTTGTGAGGACAACTCCATGCCAAGCACCCCAAGCAAAAACCCACCCGCCAGCAGGCATTAATCCCGACTTAAATAGAGTGTAATTCCCCCGCTCGTTATTTGTAGCGTCGTACATGGTAGGACAAAAAACATCGGGAAATAAAAAAAAAAAAAAGAAAGGAATCATATGGAAGCAATTAGCAGCAACTTCATTCAAAAAAACATTAAGGTGCTTGTAGCATTAAGGCTCAAGTGATCTGTACTCTGGGACCATAATTCACCGACACTTAATAGCATTTACCCTGCAGATGTACATTTTATGCAGAAATATCAGCTTACCGCTTTGAAAAATTAACCTATTGAAGGCTGTCAAGCCGTGGACATGCTCTGGGGAGTATTAGATGCTGGGTTTTTTTCCCTATGGGCTGGGGGAGAGATGGGTTAATTGGGGAAGGTGGTATTTAATTGGGGAAGGGGGTATTTTAACGCAGCGGCAAGAGGAGGAGGTTGGCTTATGAGAAAGGAAATTTCCCTTTGTTGTAAAATTCACAGTGATTTGGGCAGGTATTGGAGAAGAAAAAAGTTTTCCAGCCTCACGAAAGGGGGAAAGAAATATTTGGAACGTAGCGGACATGATACCTCTGGGGAGATGCTTTTTAGGGCACTCTGCTTATAGGACACAGCAAAAACAGCCGTAAATATTAATGTGATTTGAAATGTTTTGGTGATTTTATAGGAAAAAATGGCATTTTGCTCCACAAAATGCAGCTTTGCTGGTTTTGGTCTTTTTTCTCTTTCACGGCTGCAACAAATACTGGGCTTTCCTATGGGAAAGTAATTGTTATTTCCAATCTGGTTTATAGCAGGGAGTGCTGAGCTGCTTCTTCAGAGAGGGATGCGTTCGGATTTATTCTGCAAGGCATTATTTGGGGATAAATTACTACCTGCCATGTGAGGGTGAAAGAGGTGGGGATGCTCCGAGCCCCCTGCGGAGAGCAGCGGGATCCACCGAGGGCTGGAAGCGTGCTCAAGCCTCAGCTGAGAAACTCTGGATGCTGCCCAAACGCAGAGGCAGGATGAGGCCAAAGCGGCTCTGCTGTCCCTCAAACTGCTGGAGTCGATGGCGAAGCAAAGAAATAGGAAGGAAAAGGAGTTTTTTAGCTCATCAGCTCAATGATAACGTAACGGAGGATTATTTTACATCCTAATTTAACTTGTCCAAACTAAGGAGGAAACTGTTCCCCTTGGGATCCATGGGGAGATCAGGAATTTTGGGGGAGCAATTTGGGGAGGAAATGACGGGGCCGGACCCTGACCCCTTTCCTCGATGCCCTTCTGATGGTGACGGTGCCAACTGACACTGGGGACAGATCCGACCCTTGGCACGCCAAACCCTTGGCATCGGGATATTTTTCCGCTCCACACCCCGACTCCCGGCTTTGGGAACAGGAACGGCCAAAAAGTTTCCAGCGCCACTCCCTGTCTGCACGGAGGGTATCACAAAAAAAAAAAAAAAAAAAAATCATCAAAGGAATTTAGGGGGTCCTGTGATGCGGCAGTGTGGAATTTGAGGGTTGCTTTCTATCATGTCTTGGGCGAGGGACCCGGCTCCCCGGGTTGCAGCACGGCACACGAGATCCAGCACTGGCCCAAGGCGAGGAGCTCAATGGGCTTTGGGCTTTCCCGCCGCAGAACAGGGAAAATAACATTTGCCAGACCCCAACCTCCACCTGTCTCCTCTTTTTAGGGCAAAGCCCTTAATTTTTTTAACATATATATCTATATAAATGCGCTCATTTTACTTGACACAGCCATGCTATCATCTCAACCAAAGCCCGTAGGAAACAGCCCTATTAATAAACTCATACCTCCGCCCAAGCGGTACCTTACCCTACAGCAGTCCCAAAACCCTGGCAAACAAAACCGTGTTTCACCATCAACCTTACATTAAACCGAAGCAAATCCTCATCCCTTTGGGTCACCTGGGGCTCATTCAAGGTTTTTTTTTTCCTCCCCCCTCTGCCAGCCAGCCCTGTCAGGGATGTTTTAGTGAAAATGCAAAGCATCTCTTTATTTTTGCTGTAGGTATGCGTTTTCCAGATACAGCTTGGAGCAAAAGGCATAACACATATAAAAGCCCCCGCCGCACCCAAGTCATCATAAACCTTCGGCATCATCAGAATCAAAGGGCTTTGCAGGGCAAATAGTTCGCAGACGACCTGCCGAGTGTGGGTTCACTTTTCATAGGGGGGAAAAAAAAAATGGAAGGGGAAAAAAATGGAAGGGAAAAAAAAATAGATGGGGGAAAAAATAGATAGAAAAAATTGAAAGAAGAAAATAGAAAAATTAGAAAAGTCTAGAAAGAAAAAAAACAGAAAAACTAGGAAGAAAAATAGAAAGAAGAAAAAAAAAAGAAGAGAAAAAATAGAAAGAAAAAAAAGGTCAACCCTGGCAGTGAATTAGAAAAGCAAAACCCAAGGTCTCTCCGTTAACGCATTTCAATTACCGAGGTGAACGCTGCTCTCACGCACCGCAGGGACTCGGGGTTATTTATTCAGCCTCATAGATCACGGGCTTTTCTTAGCGGGAGTTAGGAGCGGGATCTTGTCTTCCCCATCTCTTTGAAGAACAATAAGGTACGAGGGGGGAAAAAAAAAGGCCTTTTTTTTGAAGGGCACGTATTTAATCTTATCAGAGGCAGGCAGGACAATAACAGGAAAGGGTAGGGAGGCCTCGCCAGGGGATGCGGAGGGAAGGGCAGGGAGTAACGAGGGGTTAAAAGCAAAATTCAACGATGCCCCCAGGGACACATCTAATCAGAGGTCTGGCCGCAGGGCTGATATTTAACCTGGCAAAACACCATTCGGAGCAGCCGCACAATGAAAAAGCCGCTTGTGTGGAGGCAGGTTAGTAACGAGGAAGGCAGGCGAAAGGATGAAAGGTTGTTTCCCTTCACCGCCTTGAAAATTCACCTATTTCCAGCAAAACGCGCGTTGTGCTACGCCGGCTCAAGGGCACAGTGAAAAGAGATGGGGCCAGCTCTTCCCGCGGTCCTTCTCTGCCCATCGTATTTGGCAGTCGGGACAATGGCTGCCCAAAGCGGAGAGGAATAGCTTTTGGCTGCTCAATCCACCCTCCCCCTCCGCCAGAGCATGGATAACTCTCTGCCCCGCTTCCCTCAGCCAGGATCTGACCACTGATTTTTCCTGGCAGCCTTAGGAAAAACATAAAGGCGCTTTTGGACAATGCCAAAGTGGGGTTTTTCTCCCCCTGGAATGACCTTTTCCTGCTCTGAAACTGCACAGAAAAGGGTGTTTTGCATTGGCAGCATCTTCCATCCAGAGCCGGTTGCGCCCGGATGCTGAATAATTGATGTGACAAATCTTGCAGCATTTTTCAAAGAGGTTATTCAACAGTTTTCTCCCCTTTAATCCCTACCATCACCACTGCAAGGATCGGAAACCACTTGAAAAAATTGTCAGGCAGAAGGCTGGAATTGGAGAAAGAAATGGTCCTTCATAACGCTGTGGAAGCCCCTGAGCTGGGGAGGCTGCAGATGCTGAAGGCATCAGCACAGCCTGCTCCTCGCATCCCCACTGCGCTCCATCCCCTAGCTGAAGTGTAGCAGTTCTTGGGATTATTTCATGCTTTCACCCCCTCCAAAAAAGTGAAATTTTGATATTTCAGAGCTTGCTTCTGTATTTAGCACTGAATAAATATATGTCACTGCTTTGCCACCAACCAACATGGCACGAGGATGTCTTTACCGGCTGTTTCGTTTGATTGCTTTAACCAGGAATTGTTGTAATGTTAAATACAAAGAGCTTTAAAAATTAGATTTTGCATCTCCCTGGCCCTTCTCAAATAGTGGTAGGCCATTAGCTCATCACAATATCCTGCTTTAGTGGCAGTGTCTTTTAATTACATAGCAATAAGCATCTCATAGGTGGGATCTCAGTGATCCTAGATCGGTGTTTCTTCATGAATATTTTACCAGCATTTTTATTGCACATGTCAGAAAACTCAAGAAGGAAAGCAAGTGATTAAAGACTTTGGAAATGAAAGGGGAAAGGCAAGGAGAGAAAAAATGTACATTTATGAAGATAATTAAAAGGAAAGCAACGTAACGAAGATTTCTGGGGTGCAGATGCGCGGGGCAGCAAGCAAAGAGCAACGCAGCGTTAAATGTGATCCCTGTAAAGGAAGAAAACCCCATGGCTTGGGAGTATTTGAGAACTGAGTTGCTGGCAGTGATTTGGTCCCCAGGGAAGGCCGGCGGGACAGACATGGGGTCTAGGGAGGCTACTCGGTAAGAAAATAAATAGCCAAAAAGCAGAGGTGTGATGCTCATTGTCCAAGGAGCACGCTCTGCCCAAGACATGGCAGGACCGGAGACCATTCACAAATACTTTTCTTAATTATTGAAGATTGACAAGCAGCACCTGAACCTCAACTGTGCCTCATTCAGAGGAGGGACTTATTTCTCCTTTCTTTCCAAGGCTCACCCTGAGCTGCTGAATTTTGCAGGGAAAACAGCTTCTCTGACTCTCTTGGTGAAGCTTTTCTGGTTTGCATGCCATAAATATTCATTGGCCAAGAGAGAGGAGTCAGCGAGAAGGAAAGGCTGAGGCGGCAGCGGGCAAGGAGCTTTGAACCGCTGCTCCAATATCAACTGTTTGTTAAAATAAAGATAATAATTGAGGCTGGCTGCTCCCAATAGCTTGCAAACTCCCCGTATGAGACAGTGCAAAAGCTGTGCTCCTCCATTCCATTGATAAAGCAGGATCGTGCTTTCTCCTGGATGCTACAAGGCTAAAATAACTCCATGTCCCTTGACTCGCAAGGATCTGGGCTGCGTTAATTACTTCGATTCCCTTTTTCCCACCTCAGTCGCGAGGTCTTGGGAGTCTGCCTTCTTCCAAGGTGATGATCTCCAGGCAATTTTACAGCCTGGAAGGGCAGGGATAAAATGTAGCTTCATCATCCAAGCCAGGGAGAAAGTGTCATGCCTAATGAAGCCTCGTTGATCCGGCCTAGAGCCGAAATGTTTTGCAGGTGCTTGTTGCGGAGAAGAGGACAGATAATGAATAAAACATGTTTGTACTTTAGTCTCCAGTAAATGTGACAAACTCAAATCTTATGGCGGGGGGGGAGAAGGAGGGGGAGGGAATGATATGAAATATGAGTTGGAGCTCATCTGAAAAGCTCGTAACTAATGCAAGATGTTGCGCTGTGTAGTCTTGCTGCTGCGGGGTATGGGTCGAGCCAGGTTTATAAGGGACCGGGGAAATAGAAAGAGGGCCGGAGTTATCTTTAAAAAGACAGCAGGATGTGACCTCTGGCCGCTGATGATATAATTCTGCGCATTAAAGCGAGGGTTGTCTTCGTCCCTTTGCTCGGAGACTGATCTGACCCTGTTGTTTTCGAGCCCAAAGGAGAAGCCAAAAGGGGAAAAAACATTTTAGATGCCAAAGCTTATTGCATTAAAATGCACGTGCTAAAAAGCCTCCAGAGCCCTTCAGGATTATTAACGCTCTGAGGTCAGTGGTTGCGATGAGCAGCCAACGAATAAAGGATGGTTTTAGGAGCAGTGATTCTCTGGTATTTATTCCTGCGTGGGTCCCCGAGCCACCCCGCTGATCTACCCCGACTTGTGGCTGCTGAATTGTCTCAAGCTTGAGTTTTCTACCTATTTTGAGGACAAAGTCATGTTTTTCTATAGGAATTTCACTTTTTTTCCTACCAGTGCTCTCGGGAAGGTCCGAGGACAAGAGGCTGAACTGAATCCACATGGAAAAATGACTTGGGAATGAGACCAACCCGGTGGCTTTGGCACTGGGGGTGTGTAGGATGCAATGGGGCCATCGGCTCCCTGCCCCGCACACAGCCCCTTGAGCTACCCTGGCTTCACTCCAGCCCAAGAAGGAACAGAAATAGCTTAAAGTCTGTGCTCTGAACGCCCTTATTAGTCAATTAATTTTTTTCTGATCCATTTTCACTATGCGTGCACTTCCTTTTACATCATTCCTTGTAATTAGGGATCCAAATATTCCCCCGGAATACACCTACGCTCGATCTAAATTAAGCAAAGAAAGGGTTAGCTACGTGCTCCAGGTCAGTGCCGAGTTCAGTTCCTGGAGGTCCTCCTCTCTTCTTGTTTTTTTTTTTTTCCCTTTCCCAATCTCTTACTCGTTTTTTGAACCTGACCCCATCCATACACATTGTCTTTGCGACTGGGAAAAAATTAAACGCAGTGATATGTGCCATCGCAAATTAAAAATAGCCTAAAGTGAAGTTTGGGAGAAAGTGCTGACTTTGCAACACAAGAGATTGTGTCTCCAGCTGGTTCAAAACAACTCGCTCGTTTATCTTCCAATTAATTAGAATTTTTTGCTTGCCTATATCCAAGAGGATTCTCCCAGTTATGAACTACGCAGCTGAGATCACGAGAAAGCAGAGAGCTCCGTATCGCAGCTCAGCAAACCACGAGCTGCCATCCAGAGACAGCTCCTGGGCTCAAGCCTAGAGACCTCCAGAACAAAATAAGACAAAATCATCAAAAAGCATCATATTCCCAGGTCCTAGCTTGCAAAAGCCTGCAAGTTTAGGAATGCAAAATGCAACGTATTTTTTTTATGAGCGTCCTGAAATGAACCCTTACTTTTTGCTTTTAACCTTTGCACCCTGGCAGCTTTATTCCTCACGAGATGCTCCCCAGCCTTCTGCACCTTGTTGATCGTCTTATATTTTTCATGTTAACATCTCCTGGGAGCTGGCTCAGAGCGTTTCAGCCCAGCAGGATCTCACCACTGACCTCAGGTATTGTTTTATACAAGCCCAGGTCACCACTCCGAACCCTTTTCCCTTCATTTCTGTCTGCAGGTTCTCTATATTCTTTAACCCAGATGGCTTTGCCCTGTCAAAAACATTAACTGTCATAACCGCTAAAGGCAGCTGCGCAATTGCTCGGGTTTGGACCTGTTCCTCTTTCCAAAAGGAAAAAATGAAACAGCGCACGGGCTTTCAAATCCACCCTGATTTGCCAAAAATACTTTAGCACCAAACATGTGCTTTGCACAGGAGGTCGCTATCTGCCAGAGAATCATTTTGGCAAGTACTTTTTTTTTTTTAAAAAAAAAAAAAAAAAAAAAAAAGAGTTAAAATGCCAGGAAAACTGTAATTCTTTCTATCGCAGAGCATGTTGATTCCTACCCTGAGGTCAGCTGCCTGTTAAACTAAATACATAGACGGTCGTGTAAAGCCATAACCTTCCTTTGAAACCTATAAGCCACAGCGATGCTCAGGGCACTGTGCGAGGTTGGTCGGCGGAACAAGGCAGGACAAGCAGGAATTTGCCTGCACAGGTGGATTTTCGGCACCAGCGGACCCATTTAGGATCTCAGGAGGCATCTTTCATGGCCACGTATGTTCAGATCTACTCTTGCTTTGCTGCTGCACCATCACAGGCTGCAGGCAGATGGCTCCTGCATCCATCCATGCATCTCGAAGCCCTTTTCCTTATTTTCTCAGGCATGTAAAGAGGTGATCTATTTTTGAGGATGGCGGTAAGTAGCATCTCTCTTCAGGTGCAGTTATAACCCCAGAAAACAGGAGCTACACACACATATGTGATATATATACACATACATATATCTCTCACTTAATGAATTAATGTTGTGCATGCACGTGGGTGTGTTTTATGGCTCATTTCCCAGCCCTCCTAGCCCAAAGACTATGGTGTAAGTCCTCAAAACCCCAACTCAGCAGGTATTTTGGGGGTTTGAATCATGAGAGTCCTGGGTTTTGAGAGTTTGGTAACTTTTATAACCAGGACATGAAGCAGCTGAAGCTTTGCACAAGCTGATGGAGTCATAACGTCCCCTGTGAAGGCAAAACGGCTTGAGGCTCAGCTGCTAATCCCAAATGAATGCAGGGAAAGTCTTTTCACCACATTCCTCCATGTGCTCTGCAAAGGTGCCCAAATTTGGCTGGAAGTTAATTAAGTGGTGACTTAGAGTCATGAGCTGGCTGAGTTCTTCTTCCCCCCTTTTTGCATCCTCCAGGATATGCCAACACCTCCAGTTCTGCTGAAATAGGATAATCCCATCCTTTGGGTACCACCAAGGAAGGAAAGAGATGGTTGTGAAGCAAGAGGGGGCTTCCCTTTTTCCTTTATTGCTATTTTCTGCAAATTATATTTATGTACTTGGTGATTTGGGCAAGACCCCAGGGTGGGGGATGAGTTGCCGGAAGAAACGATGCCAAAAATGCATGTTGCACCGGTGGGCATGGCCTCGCTTTCCTGGGGCTCTCTCTGGTTTGAGTCTGTTTTCCTGCCATGAAAGCCAAACTCAAGCAAGCAGAGCAAGCATTAAAGAGAGTCATGGGTGAAAGAGTTGGAAAGTGCTTTAATTGGCTTTTGAGATTGCTTTTAAATTGCCATCGAGCGATCTTCTCCAAGGCGTCTTTCCCATTAGCCAAATTCATTAGAAAATTAACCTCTGCACCCCTGCTAGCTTTTTGCCCTTGCCCCTTTCCTCCCTTTGCTGTGCTCCATCCCCGTTAAAATTAGGAAAAAAAAATGCAGAAGGAAGAAACGAGGGAAGGAAAAAGGATGACAATGAAATGAAATCTCCAAAAAAGCAGGGCTGACTTAAAATCTGAGCAATTAATCCATTCCCGTAGCCATCTTCACGGTATTTTTATGTCCTTGAGCCCTTGTTGGTGTCTGTCATTATCTGACTGCATTTCCTTGAATTCATGGATGAAAATGGCACTTCTTTCCATCAGTTACGGCCCACAGACCTGGGGACGTTTCTTACTCTCCTCAAGGAGATAATACATTGGGGGGTTAATTGAAAAGTTTCTGTGTTTCGGCACAGCTTGCCAAGTTTTTTCCATAATTCTGCTTTCTTGCTATTTTTCTCCATAGCTTCACAGGCTTCAAACTCTGTCTTCTCCCACCTCTGGGCATCACTGCAGTCTAAGAGCTGCAAGCATCTCCTTTGCTTCTGAAACTTTTGGGGGGATCCAGACTTTTCCTCCTCTCCCGAAGTCTACGAGGGGCCAACAGAGCATCCACTGGGAACAACACCCTGGTGGGGAGGAGAAGCTTCAGAAGCTCAAGGGTTAGATGTCAGCAAGAGATCAAACTCGGATGTCTTCTGAGGTCTCCGCACCAAAGCGAATTTGCTCATTCCTTCCAGAAAAATACCTCTGCCCATACACCAACGACGGCAGGGAGAGCCTCACCGTGCTGACCCCCTTCTGGTTTCCTACAGCAGCCTGGCCTTGATTTTCACCGTGTATTTTCCTTCAAAGAAACAAGAAAAACCAGAGAGATCTTCAGTTTTTGCCGATGACAAGGCAAACTAATTCGCCTGGAAATAACTGTTATTTCTTAACGTTGTGGAATGAAGAGAGAACAGACTCTTTTGAGAAAAATTTTCCTTTTTCCCTGACATGCCAGGTCCTACAGCAGCTGCTGAGGATACAGGGGGGGAAGGTGGTCAAGGACAGGAATTAAGCAACTATTCCAAATGAGTAAGGAAGGTGCTGATAGATAACAATAAAGACAAAGCAAGTTAGAAGTGGGTCAGGGCAAGAAGTAGTTTCTCTCCCGGTAACAAATGTGTCTGGCCTGCTTCCCCAATGAGCTCATATATCTGACAATATCCTCGCTTTAATGCTTTGCAGGCCTCAGGTATATTATCATACCCTGAGCCTGAACCCCCCAGGGAAACCACGTTGAGGAGGGAGGTGGGAACCAGCCGTGCGGTGGTGGGATGCTCACAGCAGTGGGATAGGGATGCTCACAGCAGTGGGCCAGGGATGCCTGCTGTGGTAGGATTGGGATGCCCATGGTGGTGGCATGGAGATGCCCATGGTGGTGGGATTAGGATGCCCACAGCGGTGGGATGAGCACAGCCAGCGAGCCAGGGACCAAGAGGTGGCGCTGACAGACTGCCGTCCAGCAAAAATCAGATTATTAGCTCCTGCAGCAGAGGAAAGCAGGCACATACCCAAGGCAGACGTATTTTTATCTCTTATCTCCGTGCGCTCAGGCTGGAGGAGGCATTCTCAGGCACTAATCTCGTGTCTGTCCTGCACAGAGTCCCCGAGGAGGCAGGGGAGCTGCTGGGGTTAGGAGCAACGCATGACATGTGGCACTCGTCGTCCAGGTCTGAGGGCCATGGTCAAAGGCAGCTCTAATTAATTAAATTAAGGGAACTGTATTTTTCTGGTAAAGAAAACACGATTACTTTGCTGAATGGGATGGTCGGGGTGGGGGGGTAAGGGGGGGGTAAGTGAACATGAAAAACTCTTTCTGTGCAGAGGAGGGAATGCAGACTATTTCTTTGCCCATCTTGACCCATTTTTTGTTTCTCCGGGGCACTGCGGGAGGCTTACGGAGGGGCAAAGCTCTGAGCAAGCCTTTGACATCAGGAGTCACTTTTGGCCGGGCATGTTACGCAGCTCCTGGGGGTTTCACAGCCACGTCTGTGGTGCACTCGAAGAAAAAAGACTTTTTTACAGAGAAAAACCAAAAAATCTACCCTAGGCACGTCTGATAAGCAGGTGGCTGCAGGTAAAAACCAGCCCAGCGCACTTCGTCTCCCTTTTCCTCAACATCTTAAAGCATTTCTGGTACTAGATATGAGTCACTGGAAATCCCCGCTGTCTAGCGATGCTCTTCCTCCAGGGCTCTTCTTTCAAACACCATTTGATGCTACTTTGAGCGCCCCACCACAGAGTCCGTACTTAGTCTTTCTGGTACCACAGTACTCTATAGTTTGGGGAATAAGAGAAAGAAAGGTAAAGAGGGCAGCAAGCGCATGCACTTCTGATGGGCAGGTTTGCAAAGAGCCCGAGAGAACATCACTCACATCTCCATGGTTTGGATATTAATAGCCCAAGCTGTGTTTGCAGTTAGGAACTACTTACAGCTTTTCTTGGGACCGAACACGGGAGAAAGTGGTGGGTGTGTTTCATGTAGGCATCTGGACAGGGTTAAAACTCCCAGGACTTCCCCAGGTTTGGAAGAGATCAGAGGCTGAGCCGGAAACACATGGCACCGTGCAAGCAATATGACGGCAATCTCCAGATGGGAAGGGTAAAGCGTGGGGTCTCCTGCCTCCTCGGGTCGTACATTGTCATGGGAAAACACAACTACCATGAGAGGGTGTGGGGATTTCTCGCAAAAGGTGTGAAATCAATAGAGTCAAGCACCAGGGTGAATCAGTAGGCTCAAGCAGTGTAAATCCATCAATGAAACATCCATTTTATATTTGATTCTGAATTCTCACCATTGATGGGTAAAAGTTGAAGTGTGAAAGGTGCATCTCAGACAAAGGCATCAGAAAGATGATTGAGAAGGGAAAACCGTAAACCAACATGTCTGTGTTGCAAGTGGTCGGAAACAAGTACTCTTTTGCATCAAAGATCTTGGGGAATGTTAAAGCTAGAGGAAATTTAGGCTTGGAGAACACAACAGCAAATTCAGCTTGTGTATGGAGCAGAAGAAACAAATGCTGTGGGTGCCACATCCAGAAAAGCAGATAGTGAGTCAAGAAATCCCTTGAAGAGGAGGGAAACACATCCCCAAATTCGCAGAAAAGCCTAAAAGAGGGGAGATTGGAGTGGCAGGACCAGACTGGGTGGCCATTTGTAGCTTTGAGGGTTTGACTTTGCAACCCCTGTGCCTTTTTTCTGCCCCAGCAGCATTGGCTTCTGTGTATCCTGGCCCAACTCCAAGAGATGTTTGCTTAAAAGCCCTGAAGATCCTGCTGGATGACCAGACCAACTTGGGCAAGAGGGTTGCCTTGGATGGATGGGAAGGACCCATCCAAGCCATGGAGCTCGTTTGATCATTTGGGGATGGTGGGTAGCTTGACATACCTTTTTCTAGAACACCGTAGTGATTTAAGATCCTGGATGGGCATCATCTAAACAACACAAGAGAAGAGGTGATACAAGAGAAGGTGGAGAGAGGTTTGTACAGCTTGTACAACCCTTGTGAGCCTTTGGGGTGGGAATAAGCTTCTAGGCACATCGGTGGACAAAGGTGCCACGCTCGTAAGGCATGGGGAGAAAAAGAGACCACACCATCAGATGTTAAGATTGACCATACAGTTATTATGACAGGGAGACTAAAACTCAGCTTCAGGACAGACATTAGCAGCAACTGTAGGCTCTCCTTACCCAGCATCTGCCTAATGGGTACAAATCTGCCAATTAAGGACCAATTAAGGTTCATCTTTAAATACGTTCTCCCTACTCAGCAAAGTGCTTGCATGCATTTAACTATTAGCAATAGGCTCTTTGGTCAAGGTCGTTGTCCCTTTCATCTAAGGATCTCAAAGCACTTGATGAAACTCTACTGCCTTTCTCTGTGGTAGGTAAAGGCTATAATGTTATTTTAATATCATGAACCTAATTTATAAGGATAAATTACAGTGGGAGATAAAGAGCACATGGACCCATGTGGATAAAAATAAAAATCCATATTGCCCCATTATCTGGCATTGGTTAAGCTTCTGCTTGTATAAGGTTTTTTGGCTAATTTCTCTCCTTTTTTTTTTTTTAATGAAATGCTATTTATTTATAGCTGAACGCCAACTTTGAAGCGAGAGCCAAGCATTTGGGGAGCTGCTCAGATAGGGCTCTTGAAAAGGAGAATTATGTCTGTTTCAGATGTTTTCAGAAGTTATTGTTTAAAGGCAGCGAGCACTATGACATTTCTCCCAACGAGCTCACCCTCCCCTCAGCATTTCTAGAGGACACGGGCAAAGCAGATGTCTCCAGAGCTGGAAGAAGAAGTGGTGACAAGTGTGTGTGTGGGGGGAAAGGCATCGGGGAGGGGATCAGATGAAAGTGGATTTTAGACAGGAAGGCTCAAAGGACCAATGTTGGTGTAAAGTGCTCCCTGATGCCCCACAGCAACCTCATCCTGCCGCTCACCAGGGTATGGGGCATGAATGTGTGAGATGCTCAGAGGTGGCCAGAAGATGTTTCACTATCCCCCAAAAGCCATCATTCCAGTGGCCAAGACAAAGCTGGACACTTTCTACAGTGTACCGTGGTCTTCCTCGGTGGTCTTCAAGACAATGATCTTCCTGCAAGCCAAAATAAAGTTCTCATCAGGCCAAGGCACAAGGGAGGAGCGTCACCATGCAGCCCTCTGGCACCATTGGGTGGACAGTGCGACGTTTTCAGAAGGGTTTTTTGCTTAATTTGATCACGTCCCTTTACAATGTAAAGCTTTTCACCACTTCTTCCAGGTGATCACTCAAGGCTTCAAGCAAAACCCAAGACTGGCTGCAGCACATGCCTTCCCACAGAAACTCCAGGGGTGCCGGCTCTCGTTGGGAGCCATTTGTCGTCGCTGGTGCAGGGCCTCGCCCCATCTCAATGACCTTCCTGGTTACAAGCAGCAACTGGGAGGCTATTTCTGGCCACTTCTCCAATAATAAGACCCTATGAAGGGCCACGGGAAGCCTTTTGCTAGGAACCGCCAGATTTCCACTAAGAGACGAGGGGATTACAGAAACGCTTGATTTTCCCATGGCTCCTGCTTCGGGGGCTGAATGATATCATGCCCTCCCGACCGGCGATAAGACAGAGAGCCTTTGATAACGGGGACGGGGGGGGGACTCTGGCCCACCGCCAAAGATGATTACGAGCAGCACATACCTTCAGCGCATCGCATTCGCCGAGCAATTCCTGGAGGGTGATATAACTTCCTCCGGGCGAGTGAGGCTCGTGTGCGGCTGTAACGGAGACAAACCGGCGCTCTATCTCGGACAACAGCGGTTGTTTGAGGGAGGAGAGGGGGGGAAGACGGCAGGACGCATCCTCCCAGCTATGCGCGTGGAGCAGCTTGGACAGATGGGACATTATTAACAATCTCCTGGGAAATGAGGAGTTTTGCTACGTGCTTAGGAACACCCCATCCTTAACCTATTCCCTGCTGCCCCTACAAGTACAAAACCAAATCCCATGGTAGATTTTCCCCAAGAGCTTTAGAGGAGAGCACCCCTTTGGCCAAATAAGTCCTTGCAGAGGTATAGGCAAATATCCTGTAATTGCATCCATTTTCCTCCAACCGCATTGCTTTCAGGCTGTTTGAGAGCCTGGGCCTGGAGATCAGCAGTTCAGACACTCTGAACCAGCAAGACTGCTCTGGAGGAATGCAACTGTCACAAAAAACTGCAGCAAATAACACACCTCCCCAGAGACTTCCATTTCTTTGGGGTTTCTGCAGGATAACATTGACCTCAGGACAAAACAGGTCAAGCCAGTCCATAATATTTGACCTGATAAAATTGTATTCCCTGTGTCTACCTTCTTGTAAGCTGTCCATACTAATTGAGGTTAGAGACACCACGCAAGCATCCCTGGAGCAACTTTCCCCAGTCTGTCTCTAGCACAGAGATGCCCAGGTCTCTGAGACTCACTAAGGGCCCTTAAAAACCGAAACAGGAGCAAAGCATCGTGCTGTGCATGGGAGGAGCGCCTCAGCGGTTGCATTAAGTTGAGGTTTCAAAATTGCTCATGCCAAGAGAGACCGCCCACATCTGCAACAACTAATTTCAAGAACAGGAGGGGTTAGATTGAGTTTCCCCACTACAGGTCCTTCTCCAGTCTCTTTTTTGGAACAGACAAGATGCCCAAGCCTTGCCCTGGCCCTGCTCCTCTCCTCTTGCAGGGCAGCATCCTTCAGGCCCTGCTTGAGAGCCTGCCCTGGAGATCACAGAGCAACATCGGCCTTGCAGCCACCTCCAGCCACCCCTAATTCTGCTTCTCAGCCTTCGTAGGTTAGGGCAGAGTCCCTTACAAGGTAGAGCTTGGTACAGCTTTTCCTAAAGGAAAAAGCTTTCTCCTAAATAGCGTAGCATCCCCTTTTAGCCCTTCCTGAAAGCACTTCTCCTCCCAAATCTTCCTTACAGAGGGAAAGGGCGCTACCTCCCTTACAAAAACCTGTGCCACCCATTCCCAGCACCTGCAGAGATGGCGCTCAGCATCCCTCGCATGGGTCTTCTAATACTGATGGTTACAGGGAAACTTTTATTTTGCAAAACAACACAGGGAAAAGTTTCGAAACCAGAGCTGCAATGTTTCTAAACAGCTCGTTCAGGGAAGCACCCCAAAATCCCAGCTTTTTATCCCGGAGCCACGATGCCACGTTGGGCAAGGGGAGGAACAGAGGGGTTCAGCCCTGTTTGAAGTGCAAATCTCAGCTCACCCTTCACTTTGGAGCCATTAGCAATGTGTCTGTAAGACTCTAAGATCTCCAGTTGTCCCCCTGGAAATCTGAAAGCTATTAGCACGCTTGAGAAAGGGAGGTAAATGAAAATGTGTTTGCCAGTTTCACCAGATGTGAGGCCAGTGTCATGGACAGATTTTATTATTCTATAAATACCAGGGGCAGAAGGTTGTTATTAGCCACTTGGTAATTAATACAATGTGCAATGGCCTCAGACATGGCCCACCACTTAATGTCCAATTAATAGCGTGCTGCCCTCCTGAGCACGTGTTAAACTCCCCAGATGTTGCACAAAGTCGGAAGAAATGTAGGCATCAGGCAGAAGTATCCCCGAATGAAATCCTGAGCTCGGAAGACAAGTTGATCGGGAAACAGATGATGTTAAATATTGCAGACATCAAAGCCTGCGTGAGCACATTTCTGCACATATTCAAGATGCATGCAAAGAATGCCTAATGCAAACTCACAAACCAGATATTAAGAGGCGGCTAAATGAACAAATCCCAGATTTGCAGTTACCCACTGCATGCTAATAAGCTGCTTTCATGCACTATTAGCATAGCAGAGAGCCCCAGAACATCTGCACTTCCAAGGACACTGCCTTCCTCTGCAGAAAGTCCCCACTCTCTGCAGCACAAGACGTGAAAATCTTCTGCTAACTCGCATTGATGCTGTTGAAAAAGCATTGAAACCATTTTATTAATGGATGCTCTTGCTCCTCTTCTAGCGAGCCAGAAATATCTGAGGCTGGAAGTTTGGAACGGTGCTCCAAAAAGGCAGGATTGATGGATTTGCAAAGCAAGCCAAGGAGTTCTTTGGGAGCCTTTTGGATGCTAGTGCAAAGGTGGATGTGGCGATGCTAAGCCCCCGATGAACTGGGTTAATGCAGGGGTGGGTCAGGGGGCTTAGGAGTGGTATGTGAAGGGAAAGCTATTCCCACAGCAGCTCAAATGTGCTGTCGTGGAAAAACGGGTAAGTATCTGGCCCTGATATGGAAAACCATGAGCTTTCAGTACTGGCTGTATGGGAAAGCCAAGTGTGGACAGTGATACATTTATTATGTAGTTGGTTTGCCGGCAACAGCAAGGAGTGGTCTCAGTGTCCCAGCACATTGTCTCCTGTCCTGTATTATTGTATCCTTGAAGCTATCATGATCAAAAAGAATGATTTCAGGAAAACTAGGTGTTATTTTCTATTGCAGCCACATAATGCCAGGCCATCCAAGTGCCTGTGAGCCCTGGTGGGTCCTGGCTGCGCTGCCAGTGCCCATGAGAAGTTTGCTCCTCTGCTCATTGATAAAAGTCATTAACAACATCTCCTGAGGATAGATATGATCTGTCACTGGTGGTCAGCGCAGTTTAACTCACTGAAGTGGCTGCTGCTGACCAGAGCTGGGGTTTGAGGAGCCCTGGTCCTTCCCAGAGCAACTTTGAGCATCACTGCCGGGATAGCTGGACGGGCTGCAAGGTGGGAGCTCTCAGCCCGACAGCAGAGCAAGCAAACAGCAAAACCGCTGCTGCTGCCTTCCAACCCAGTGCGTAATACATGTGAGCACATACACCTACGGGATCCAAACTGACTTTGGAAAGGGATCGGCGGTCCTGGCTGGGTGCCTCTGCCCTGACCCACCCACGTGTCCCCGGCTGGAGGGACTACCGCCTAGCACCGGGGTCACTCGGCAAACCTCTCCGCTCATCCCCATCGAGAAGCCCTGGCATTCTTAACCCTGCAAAGGCTCTGCTTTGTATTCCCACTGGCAAATTTTGATCAAGTACTTCGGGGCAGATCCCCGCTGGATGCTCATTGTGGGAGGGAGCAGCCAGGGCTTGGTACATGCCTGATATCCTCTTTAAGACTGGCCCGAAGTGCAAATCTATCCTGAAAGGTGGTGGCTTTCTGTCCTAACCCTGTTATCCAAGACTCTTACCTAAGCAACCTCCCGGTTTTTGCGTTACCTGCACCTTCCACAGATCCTCTGTTTGCAAAGATCAGCTCAGGATGATTTATGGTCAGTTAAGAGCAAGGAAGGAGCACAGGGGAGCTTCTAATGGTTTGGAGCAAAGAGGCTATAAAATCACCAGCCTTGGAGGCACAAAAACCACGCACGGCCAATGGCTCACAGGTTGAGCACCCCACCACGATGGCTCTTTGGTTCCAGCCTCCTGGTGCCGAGGTGAGAGAGAGAATAAATTGCAATGCAACTAGCTCAAGTGATTTATTTTATTGCATGTGTGCAAAAGAGTCTTGGCGCTTCAAGAAGAGGTCACTGCCAACTTCAGGCTAGCCAGGCTATACCCTAGTGTAAAATGAAATGGATGAACAAGAACATTTTTCCATAATAACAGAGCGCGAGATGCAAACGATACTCCTCGAACATCCATCTCTAATTCCCTGACCTTTGAGCAGTTTGGCAGCCGGCCCCTGAGATGAGTAGAGGTGATAAAATCTCTTGCCAAGCCCTTGTTTCCCAGCTCCGTCTGGAGTCTCCAGCAGCAAGCACTTGCATCCCCCCACCAAGGCTGTGCAAGGACCATTTCCAAACCATTCCCACATACTGCATCAAAGACACGCTAGGTGACTCCTCTTGGATAGGACCATTGCAGGTGCCACCACCTCAACCACCCATAGCCTAGGATGGACGCAGGTCAAAGCACCCTGTGTGATCCATGTGCTGAAGCGTTCACTGCATCTTTCCTGCATCACTGGACGCTCAGCTTTTCTGAAAAGAAAGTTTTGGGTCTACTGAAAGCTTTAGCTCTGAATCTAAAACTCCTAAATCTCCTGAAGTCATAAAGCTTATAAACCGTCTGACAGAAGAGACCATCTGGGTCATCAAGGGATTGCAGAAGAGCGTGTAAACCCGTGCACATTAAGGACTTCATGTGCAAGGAGGAAAATATACATGGCAAAACATTCATGTGCAAGGAGAAAAATAACCATGGCAGCTCTTCAACGCAAAAATCTGAGTTGTCAGCCCTGCCATATCCATTCTCCCCATGGGGCTCCTCCAATCCCTTTTACGCTCAGCAGAGTTTGCTCTCAGCAATGCCCTGATGCCTTCCCTCCTCTTGTTTGCGTCCCTTAAATGTATTCAGGCTGTTATGTCCTGGGCTAGTCGCTATGTTGCCGAACTGGAGGGATGTAGGGGCAAAAGGCTGCTGGAAATTGGGATTTATCAATCTCAGCTGAGGATCTCGAGAAAATGGAGGGTTTTTCCAAGGCTTTGGGGGGAATACGTGTTGGTTTTTGCTCTGCTTGGACAGCATTTACGGTGAGGAGGTTTTAGTCCAGACCTGAGAGATGTTGCTCCGACATATAATTAATAATAGTCTGTATGTTATTCAGCCTCATCGCCTTGGGCTGAGCCCATGGACGGACCATTTTCCCCCTGCAAAATGGAGGTGGTGCATTGCTGTGAGCCCTTCACTATCTTACAGCCTTTCCTCTTTCCCATATGTCATTTTCTCAAGGCTACGGGTATAAAACCTGCAAATGCTATACAAGAGGGCAGGATCCGTCTCTTGGTGCCTAGAACTAGCGTGCAAACAGCCACTGGATGGCATTGCCACCCCCTTAACAACCTGCTGCAGGGACCCACTAGCTGCATGGAGGCCTCATGTCACCCCACTGCTCTCCCTAATCTCGAGTGGCTTCAGGGCTTTCACACGGTATTAACACGGGCCAGACGCCAGCGAGCACTTTCCCTTCTTTTTTTCTGGCAAGACTTGTCCGTCTCCCTGGCCGCGGGGCTGAGAGCGGCGTAAGGATCCTGCCAGTGGAGCAGCCCTCGGAGGAGGATGGCGTTGGGATGCGGGAGGTTATCTCTTTAACAGGTTTCTCCTGTCCTCTGAACATATGGGCAGTAACACATCTCTCGAAAATATGTGAGTGGGTGAGTTTGGACTCGGCTCTCTCCCAGATGGGACATTACACAGCCCACATCACAAAACCATCAGCCGCGGTTTGACAGAGCTGCCAGCACCCCCCATCCCTTTATCAGAGGCCCAGAAACATCCATATGATCACTCCTCTCCCCAAACCTCCTTTTTGCTCTCATTTGCAAGCAGGAAACATGTTGGCAAATGGGTTTGGCCCGAGAGAAGGAAAAAAAAAAAAGAAGAAGAAATGAGAGGGAAGAAAAAAGCTTCAAAAGGAGAATGTGGAGGAGAAGAGACTTGGGGTTGTTTGGAGGGGTGCGATATTGCTGAGCCCACTGCATCAAAGCTGGCACCCCTAAGGGGCAGAGATACCTGTGCTCGTGTCTCTAGGGCACCCAAAACCAGCTGGTTTTGCCCCATTTTCTGACAGCTTTGCACTTCTGCTGTAGGGCTCCTTCGCAGCATTGTCCCAGTCCCCTCCTGTTGCTCCTACAGCACAGGTAGGTGCTCACAGGTTGCACAACCCCAACAAGTTACAGCAACATCTCCAAGACAGAGAGGACTTACGGCTTTACACGGCACCTAACCCATGCTTTTTTCAGGCTGTTGCTTAATATTAAGCACTCTGAAGACTAAATCCATTTGCATCTGCGAAGGAGAAAGGCTTTGCGAAGACCGAAGTGACATCTGAATTCAACAGCCCACAGCTGGGACGCATTTCACCAGCTCCAGAGATTGTTCTAGTGTAAAGAGCTATTTCCCTGCAAACAACCGAGCGTAATTCTTAGGAAAACCATCTGAGCCCTTGGCCTTAGCTCAAAACACATTAGAAAATCAAAAGCATTTATTTTATCCAATTTTTCTCCTGAGCTTTGTTCAATACTATCCAGAACAAGTAGGCTTAATAGACTTTGTTTTGTGACTGCAGACACCTTTCATAGCTTTGCTTTTTCATCACATGTGAACTTGGATATTCATCATCTGAAATCCGGTTAGCAACGTGTTCTCCTTCCCCCGTCCCATATTTGCATTTTGTCCACTGTTTCTTAATGAATTTAATATGTCAGGGCTTATAAATCATTAAATGCATTAACTGTTAGCATCCCATTTTACCACCAAAAACCTCAAAGTGACATAAAGGCATTTAACATCTAGCAAGGACGGTGCTGTAGGGAATAATCTCTCACCTTAAGGTTTGCTGTGTTTTTAAGATGCTCAAACTTGCTAAAATACAGCAGATTTGGAGGAGGTTGGTGGGGTGCAGGAAGAAAACTATTTACCAGCTCAGACTGAACTTGCAATTTTGACAAAATTTGGCAAAAAGGTCCAGACAATCCATTCTCCATCTTGCCATTTTCCCAAAGGATGTTTGGGTGCTGGGTTGTTTTGGGCTTTTTTTTTTTTTTAACTTTTCAAGGATATTTTGGTCTTAAAAATGGAACCAGCACAGCAGGGTTTACTCCTTTACCAAAAAAACCTCCTCTTGAAAGTCAAAAGAACCATTTGCTAACTTCAGAAAATAAATTAATTTCGCACATAGCACCGGTTCTGTTTGCTTTGACCTGACCTGAACTTTACTTGGCTCCTTGCTGATGCTTTCACTCCTCTGGTTTGGTCCAAATCTCATGGATGGTTGCAAACACCTCAGCCTCAGCAGCCTTGGGACGTCATCTCCGTCACCCAGGCTCTGAAATGGGTGTCATGAACACCCAGATTTAAGGTGGGTGTAAAAACTTGGCAGATCCATGCCGATCCAAAAGCACTCTCGGTCTTGAACATCCCGGAGATGCTTTCAGGGTGACAAGCAGCTCCCAGGAGTAAAAGCACTGGCAGGGTTTGGTACAGCAAACTCATATTCAAGCTCCTAGAACCTGCTCTTCCCAACCCTTCTCTATTTCCTAAAAAGCAGAATTGCATCGATTTCCAATGATAAAGCACTATCCCATTGTTAACTGGGACCTGCAGGTAGTAGATGCTGTTATTACTGGGTTTTTCCTCCGTAAACCTGGATCCCAGCCGTATCGGATGAGTCAACCACAGACACAATGGGATTTTTTTCTGTATTTTGAGACACCAACACCTTGTCGCTTCCTAAAGCATGCAGGTTCCATTTGGACACCCACAAATCAAAAAGCATAAGCTTTGAATTGGGCTCACCCAGATCTTTGAAGCATACTTTAGTTTTGGGGTGAGGTGGTGGCTTCCCCCCTCCCCACTCTTTCTTGAAATTATTATTTTTTAACAAACCCGCTGCCAACCAAAAGGCAAATTTTCTTTGAATGTCAAAACAGGATGTTTTTGACAATTTTAGGACATTCTAAAAGCTTTTTTTGATTTTCTTTTTGAAACAGGAAACTCGTTTGAAAGCCCTTTCCTGCAAATGGTTTCAGTTGTGACAAAACCAGCACTTTCTGACAAAGTTTTGGGCTTTGTTTTTTTTTTTTTTTTTTTTTTTTTTTAAAACAAAAAAAGATGCCACCCGTAAAATAAAGCTAAAAAACCCCCTCTGCCAGGTTACTCGGTACTGAAGGTGGGTGTGGATTTCTGCCCCTAAAAAAAGCCCATAAATGGGTAATACGTCAAGGCTGAAGTAGCACAGCAGCTGGGCGGTGGGGATGGGGATGTTTGACAGGGAAATTTGGAGACCAAGGTCATGGCGTGTCACTGAAGTGAATACGTCCATGACATATGTTGCAACCCAGACATCTCCACTGCATCACCAAAACTGGGCGGGCGATGCCTCTTTGGGTGCAAGCGGGATGCAGGAGGGAATGGAAGTGGCGGTGCGTGGTGGAGAAACTGCGGTGAAACATGGCACCACTCAAAATGCTCAATTCTTGACGAGGAACCGAAACAATATTTGCAAGTCAAACTTTTTCCCCGCTCTTTGCACGCAGAGGGAAATGGGGCTAAGACAGGTCAAGGGGGCTAAAAGACTGGTTGGGGTGGGTTCATGGTGGGCTAAAGCATAGGAGCTGTTGAGTGGGGCTGGAAGGTGGTCAAGGCTTCATTAAATCCTGGTTGATTTGCAGTATTGGTAGTGCTGGATTCTACACAGCCCACCTGGGACTGCAAGCCGGGGAGCAACGTTGGCTCCTCTTCCTCTGCCCTGTCGATGTATTTAATCTGAGCTTTAGATGGGATTGCAACAGGATGAAATCCAAGCCCTGTCACTACCAAAAAATGATGCCAAAGGGCTGAGCGGGGGCTCGGGAGCCCTGGATCTTAACGCATTAACCTGGATGTACTAGTGAAGCTGCAGATGGGAAGCCTTTGCAAAGGGGTCTCCTCCTTTCTTAACCTGACTCTTACTCCTTTAACCAGCTCTGGCTCCCTCGCTGTACAAGGACAGGAAAAATAACCTGTTTTACACACAGGCACAGATATTCCAAGCCATTAGTCTTTTATTTTCTTAGAGATGGGACCAGCACATCCTGGTCTGGCTTCAAACCATTGCCACCTTGCTTGCTTCTTATCTGGTCCCTGAGAGGACAAGCACCCAGCTTTTCAAATGCCAAAAGAGCATTTTCATTGAGATTTTCTTGATTTTCATTGAGATTTTCTTGATTTTCATTGAGATTTTCTTCTTTTTCATTGAGATTTTCTTCATTTTCATTGAGAGCATTGCTTCATTGAGATGTCTCCTCCAGGGGCTGCTCAATATGGCCTAGGCTTTGACCTGCAAAGCTATGGGAAGCCATCATGAGATCCCGGCTCTGTCAAAGCTCAGTGTCACCCACTGACCACAAATGAGCCTGTATGGGGCGGCAGGACCCCAAATCAGAAAAGAGTGGGAAAGGTAAAATCCCCATCGAGCGTCAAGCCTGGTTTCTGTATTGTTGGGTGGTCTGAGAGTTATGGGATTAATATGATGCGTACACAATACTTTGCATTCATCTTCTCTATTTTTGCCAGGTTTTTGTGGTGACTTGCAAGAGAAGTCAATGTCAGAAGGAATGTAATGAAATATTCATTCCTTCTGTTAAGGAAATTTGGAGAAAGGCAGGAAGAAAGAACCAAATGTGAGATCAAGACAGGAAGATGTGTCCTGGTCGTTTCATTTGCATTTCTGTAACCCAGAGCAGGGAGAGGAGAAGTCTGCCTCCTCTCCATCATGCTGAATACAGCAGCGCAAGCAAAGAGAAAAAGCAGGACAAGGGCTCCGCTGGGGGAGACAAAAATCTCCTTCTTGATCTACAAGGAAGAGAAGTGCAGGTTTATCTGAACTTTAGCAAAGGGAGAACACTGCAGTGAGAAATATGTCTCGATTTTCTCTCATACAGCCCCAAAGCAGCAGGACTTCAGTGGTGGAAACGACGTTCACCTTCATCCGCTTGCCTCGGACAGAGCGCTTGCTGAGTGGCACTGCCTGGATGAGTTAATGCCCCAGCGCTCCCCATCAAAAATGTTCTACAGGAGTGCAAAACACTAATAAAATTGCTCCCCAGATGGGATTTTCAGACTCCTTTTTCCTTGTCTTTCATCTAATTTGATTAACTTAGCTCATTTCCTGTTCTCCCTGTGATCTCGCTTATGAGATGTGCAATCACAGGTTTTATTGCAGCCTGATTAGGATCAGTAAATGACAGGCGGGAGCTTTGCAAGCACGACCTCAGCCCGACTCGCCTGCTTCCATGTCCTCTGGGTTCCCCGAGCTGCGTCTCTGTACCCCACTGTCGGGAGAAGAGGTGACCCAAGGTAGCAGGAGCAGGCTGGGGGCTCCGGGGCCACCCAGGGAGCACGGGAGAATCTCAGAGCTGCAGCTCAGGTTATGGGGCAGCTCAGGACCTGCTGTGCTTACGCAGCATGGATAACGCGGCAACAAGCTGGATAGACCCCAAATTTCCTGCCGTTGCTCTGCTTTTTGGGGGTACCAGCCTTGCACCGCTCCGTGTGGAGCGTCGCCCGATGTGCAGAGGATCGGAATCGGGCACTCGTGCTCCCAGCCTTGTTATCTGCTCTGACCTTACTGTTTAAACAGCGTTAAGCCTTCAAAAAATAAATACGCTGGAAGAGTTTGGCTTTATTCAGCTTGCCACCTGGCAGCACTCCTAAAACATCCAGGAGTTCTCCAGAGCTATTTAGCTTAATATTTGACACTTCTATCACTCCTTTCATCCTGAAGTGCTTCTCAAACCCAAGACCTCCACTGGAGTTGAACTTCTTGTTGGACGGCAGGATTATTCCCTAAGGACCGAGTCCCACATTGTCCTGAGACCCCCATGCATCCTCCATCCCCCTAAAATCAATGAAAGCTCAGGGCATTGCGCATCCAGGAGGACGTAGCTAGGACGATGTGACTGCAAAGAGGTTGGGGAGCACAGGAAAGTGGTGGTGCTTTTGGCAAAAGTGACGCACTTGGAAGAAAATATGCCAAAAATATACCAGATGTTATATTTGGCTCTGTAATACTCTGCAGGAGCATAGGCTGGTAGGGTGTTGCTGTTAATAATACCCAAAGCAGGACAACCACCTTCCTAGAGCTGATTCCTACACATTTCTATGCTTGGAGCCGCTTTGTGTCCAGACAGAGCGATGCTTTCCGGGCTTTAGGAGCACTTTTAGTGGTAAAAGAGGTCCCAAGACATCAGTCTGCCCCAGGACAGGGATGCAGGGACAGGGCGAGGGCAGCGCAGCGTCTCGCTTGGCACCTCCTGAGGACCAATTAACCTTGAGGTTGTTTGGTTTTTCCCATCTGTCTGCCCTTGTCCAGACCCCAAGCATTTAAACTCCTCTTTCTACCCCAGTATAGGTGAGACGGAGAAGCTCACCCCGTTTTTGCAGAGTTTAGATCTCCCTGTAACACTGTTTATGGAGAAGCAGATAAAGCTTTGGAGGAAAAAAACACCCCTGTCCCTATAATTAAACCCAACACTCAAGAAACGCCGGTATGAAAAACCTCCAGCGCAGCATCGGGTCACAGCAGCCGCACAAAGAGGGTTCAGTGCGAAAGGCCCTGTTCCGATGTTGCACTTGGACTCGATCCTTCCAGCTCGGCAAGATTTTAATCTGCTGTTTTTCTTAAAATCACCACAAAGAGGCAGTTGGCCCCAAAATCCTCATTCTTCTCAGCACCGGGCTGCAGGAAGGGGAGGGTGAGAGGTGGGAGAAGATGCTTTTGGGTCTGACAAAAGGCGGCTTGTGCTGGTGGTGAAGGGAGATGCTCTGGAGCATCATGTTTCCAGGCAAGCTCCGGAGAAGCATCCTTGTAATTTGAGGCAGGATTGCCAGGAAAAATTAAGCAAATCTGGAAAAAAAAAAAAAAAAAAAAAGAGCCCGGGGCTCTCTGCGGGAGTGCTCCTCCCTCCTCCAGGACACCCAGGTATTGCCCAGCCCTGGAAGTTGTCAGGCGCGTGGAAATGGGGTCTGGCTGATGTTAAGCAGGATGGGGACCGGCGGGTTTTATTAGCAAAACGTGAACAGGATTGCAACCGCGACTTGAGCGTGTGTGGCTGGGGGAGCGGGACACGCACGCTTCGGGGAGATATCCGTGGGGGAAAGCAAGCGAGTGCATTAACCCCTCCATCGCTGAGCTGGTCAACACCTCCGCAACCCCAAATCTGCCCCTGCTTCGTCTGGGTTTTGCTGGTTGGGTGCTGGAAGAGGGAGCGGGGTCCAGGCAGGGTGGTCGGAGCCGGAAAGTTCGTTAGAGAAGGATGGCATCTCCCTGCTAATGAGGCTGGCCATGGGGAATGGGCAGCGTGTCGGGGAGCTGCCTGCACAGCCCGGCCTGAAGTTAAAGGCAAGGTAATTATATGATTACCGGCTAATGAAGGACAATTGAAATGGATAAGGCGTGCTTGGAAAAACCAAATGAGGCCGAGCACGGAGTTTCTAGGGAGACCAAATTGTCATGATCTCAGCTGAAGCAACGGCTGAGGAGGAGACAGGGAGGACGCAGACCCCCACCAAGCCAAGCCGGGGAGGACGATGTCTTTTCTGGCTCAGGCTCCCCAACTTTGAACCGTCTCGGAGCCATCACACACACGCTCGCGTACCCCGAACTCGGTTAAAGCAAGGCAACAGCTTCTTACAGCCTGCTCCAAAAAGGGTAAAGACAAATTGCATTTGCTGCCCCCCATACCCCACTGGTGATTCCTTCTCCCCCGCGGCACGGTGCGTTTTCCAGCCGCTGCGACTTTAATCACGTCTCCCAGTCCCTGGGCAGAGCTACAAAATGATGTTTAATGTGTCTGACTGGGCAGGAGGTTATTAATTTGTCTGGGGGCACAGGGGTACTGGTCGTGTTTCAAGCGATGGTGCTGCTTTCACCCAGGGCTGTGGAAGCGAGTCAACGGGCACCCAGAAGATGGGGCATCTATTTATTCAGTTTATTTAATAAATATATTTAATCATTAAGCCTTGGCTGGCCTCGCAGCCTAAGCTGACCTCCTGCATGAAGAGATGATCTGTCAGGGAAAAGCTGGAGGGGTGGTTGGGCTGTGCATCCCACGCGAACCACGGCATCGCCCGCCCGCCTGCATCCCTCGGTGCGGGTGAGGATGCTGCATGTGGCCGAGGAGAAAGGGCAGGGTACCACGTTCTTGGCACGGCAAGAAATAGCCGGGTGGCTGAAGGCCTGAGCAGATTATCCATCTCCAGCACACAGCTGTGTTATTTCTGCCGCCAGGAGATAAAAGGTTGTAAATGTGTCCGAGCCGGGTGCGCCAGAGATGTATTTCCTCAAGACAGGTGAAACGCTCACTGGCAGGGATTGAACCGAAAAGCAACGGTGTTTGGAGATATCCTGAGGGCTTGATTTGCTCGTTGGGGATGTCCCATCCCCATTCCCAAGCTCGGCGTTGCCGAGCTGCCGCAGTTCCCCCCAAGCACAGCGAGTGGGTCCGGCACGCAGACATGAGGGGGTCGCGCCAGGCTGATAACAGCCCCGGAAACTCATCAGAGACATCCAGCCCCCGCCCTCGCCTCTTGTCAAAATTACCTGCCAAAGGAGGCTCCGCTCCAGCCCTGCACCTTGTCAGCTTTTATGGTAATAGGAAACAGCTGCTTGTGGGGGATGGCGAAGCAGAAGTGAAAGGGGCTGGCGGGGAGGGGAGAGGGGGGAGAAGCAGCCATTCATAATTTTTGCTCTTTGCCCGAGGCTCCGGCGTGAGGCAGGGATGGGGAGGAGGCACCCGAAAAGCCCGGCGGTGGGGATGCTGAGGATGCTCGGACTGCCCGGGACCTGCCCACCTGCCCCGCGGTCACAGCTGCAGCCCGCACACGTGCTGGGGTCGGTTTTTTCCAGCTCGGTGGGGTTTCCCGGTTGTCCCAGTTGGTCTCGGCTCTGATGCTGGTTCCTGACAGCATCCCTCCGCCTCTGCTGAGAGGAAAGTGTTACATGGAGGGGGTCCCATCTAGCACCAGAGCTGAGCTTCCCAGCTCAGCCTCAAGGTCGTGCACAGGAGATAATCTTAACTTTTTACCCAAAATAGCCATTCCACACCCTAAACTGCCTGCAGAGCTCAAATCACTGCTCTGCACAGACCACAAGTCTCCGAGGAGGACTGGTCCCATGGGGATGGTTGTCCTCTGCATGAGACAGCATCATCCCTCCCTGCACTCCGGCACCCCAAGCCCTGCAGCATCCCAAATTTTCGGCTTTCCTTTCAGGATTTGCACCCTCCTTAGCGCTGGGAATAGGAGCGGGGTGAGGATTTACACGTCTGCCCAGGACGTGTTTCTGGGAAGAGCAGCATCGTCAAGGAACCGGCTCCGTAATTGGGTTAGCTACGCTCATTTTCAGGAACAGGTTGCTGCTAATGAGTTTTAATTAAAACCATCTTCACGGTGTCAGCAAGTTGAAATCAAGGGCAGCTATTAATATCGCCAGTAATTCTCCCCGCCGGATCAGCAGGCAGGCAGCGGTTAGGACCGGCCCTCTGCCGGCATTTCAGTTTTGGGGCAAATAAAGCAAAATTTGCCAACACAGACAGCTCAAGCCCCTCTCGCACCCTGCACGTGAACCCTGCGCTCGGTTTAGCCTCTTCCAGCAATGTAGATGTTTTCTCACTTTCCCATCTCTCAAGCTTTCTCCAGGCTAATTTTAGCAACCAGAAGGTTTCTCCAGAGCTTAATCCCGCTCACGGCGAGGGGAAGGAAGAGTTTTCCTGCTGTGGAATCACTCTCTGCTTTTTTTCTTTTTTTCTTTTTTTTTTTCCATGAAAATGCAAGTTTTAGGTCCTCTGAACCTCTGGAAGAGATTTTCCCCTTCTCCTTCCCAGCCCTGGCTCTGCCCTGAGATTTCACAGCTCATTGCAGCCACGCTTTGAGTACATCTTGAGTGTTTTAAAGACGGTTCTTTTATGCTCTCTCCAGCTTTTAATGCTCGAGGGAGATGGGGTTGCGGTGGTTTCAGATGCACCACGAAACTTCATCTGTGCCGGGTACCACTTTCCTCACCGGAGGAGGAGGACAATGGGTGCTGCTGAGCATCACTGGGTGCAGGAGCGGCTCAAGCCGATGGGAGTGCAACCCTGATACAGCCGCCTGCTTTTTGCAGAGCTGCGTAAATTCACTTTACCAAGAGGCCAAGTGTATTTTGTGCATGGAAAAAACAGTTTCTGTCTCTGTCCTTGCAGTTCTGACATTTGGGTGAGGCTCATGGCTTGCTCAGGGAAGGGATTTAATTCACTGCGAGAAAAAATTCCAGTTCAATCCATCAGTGGAAAACGAATATTGAATTCCAGGGGCTGTTTGGGTCCATAGCATTTCCCTACTCAACCCCCAATACAAGAAGAGCTGAAACATCGTGTTTCTCATCCCAGAAATGCAACGTTTTCCTTTTTTTCCCCCCAAACCAGGTCTCCAACTCAAATGCGCGGCTGCTGTTGGCTTTTTGTCTCCCTCTTGTGACTGGCCTGGAAAGGGTTTCCATCTGGCTCGCTGCGAGGAGGTGGGATGCTGCACGTTGGGTCTCAGCTCCGCGCTGAGCATGGGCTGAGCGCGAAAGGGCTGTCGCGACATCGGGCAAGAGTTAAAGGCAGCTCCAAGATCCACCTTCTCAGTGCAGGAATCACAAAGGCACAAATCCTGCACGGGTACGTGCATCGTTCCTCTGCCACGAAGGCCAAGGACCAGCGCCTGTGGGGAAAAGCTGAATTTTTAGAAAATCTCAAATCTGTCTTGCTTACCCGGAATAAAATGACCCTGCTTTGCTATTAAATAAAGGGAAAAACTTGCTGGGGTCTGTTTTTTTAGGCTGAATGGCTCCAGAGCAGGCACAGGGGGTGGGTTTTGTCTGCACATGGTGCCTTTAAGACCCCAAACCGGAGGGAAAACTTGGCTTTTCCCAGCGCTGGTCAGCTGAAGAGGCGATTGGAAGCAGATGTTGGAGGCAGCAGCGTGTTGCACGGGGGCGGACAGGGCACGGCGAGGGGTACGAGCGGCTGGGACCGAGCCCCCGCCGGCAAAGCCCGGGCTCCCGTTGCTCGAGGAGGGGCTGAACTCGCAGCCCCCCTCCCCGGTGATGCACTCGGCAGACGGACTCCTAACCCAAACCAGATGGGATAGGATGGCTTTTTCTTTTTTTTTTTTTTTTTTTTCAGGGAGAGAATGAGGACCTGATGAGATAAAGCGATTAAAATAGATCATCTGCAGTAAGACAGCCAAGGTGCCCCAGGGATGGGGGATAAAATTTGGGATAAAGCCTCCAGCAGTGGGGTTTTTGCTACATCTCCCTTGCAGGGATCTACGTCGCTCTTGCAGTGATGCCTAAAAGCATGCACGGATGTCAAGCGTCTGGAGAGTAGGGTTTTTTCCCATCCTAGGAAGCAGAGTTAATCCATTCTCCTTTCCAAGACCCAGCTTGTGGCAGGTTTGACAGTCCCCAGGTCTGCCTTCACGTTTTCTCCCCATCCCTCACCCGGATGCTGCAGCGGGAGCGAGGTGTGAACGCAGCATCCTCCTCCTCACCCGCTGCCGGGCTTGGATTTCACACGGGAAAAAATACAAGGAGAAGGCCTGGTTCCCTCAGTCCTGGGGATAATTTGGGGTTTTTTTTTTTTGGCTGGGATGGGAGATGGTGCCTGTGTGAACTCCACGCCCCTGTTTGGAGGATTTTAGGGTTGGCAGGAGTGCCGTATCGCTGTGCAGTGTGCTGGCTGTCACTTATAGAAAAAGCCCCTCCAAAAGCACAGTGAAATTTCCTCTTTTTACCTTTTGGTTCAGAGAAAGCAGAGGAAATGGGGTGGGTATGTCATTGCAATGGCTGATCTCCATCTACACCACAGATTTCACCAGCATCTGCGGGAAAAGCAGCTATTTTTGCAGCATTGCATGGTGCCACGATGTGCTGGCTCCCGCCAAAACTGAAGTGCAATGAAAATCCAGTCTTTACTCAGAGATTTATTTAATTTTTTTTGCTGACATCCTCCCTGCAGACTGTCCTATGCAAAAAAAAAAAACCAAACCCCAAACCCCAAAAAAGCCCTTTTCTTTTGCTTTCATGAGGCTGGGACTCTGCATGCACAAATTCCTCCTGCTCCCCTTCCGAACCAGCCTTGGAAAAGAATAAAATCATTGAATTAGCCAAGTTAATCAGGTGAGTTTCTGACGCACCTCATTTATCTTTCTTTCGAGCTTGAGCCCAGGAGACCCAAAAATGGGATTAAGTGCAGTGATAAACAAAAGATCCCAGACGGCCAAGAGATTTGTGGATTTTCCCCTGATCTGAACTCTGCGCTCTACGGCCCAACATTTGGTTTTTATTTTTGAATAATAGGAAATGATGGAATTGGGGGGGTTTTCTGCCACACTTTAGTGACCGATTAAAATAGCCTGGCGGAGATGGGAGGAAGGTCTGGCAAGGTGATGGCCGGCGGGATCCACTAATCTACCTTGTTTTGGGACCTAAACAAAGAGTCTTCTCCACCCTGTTAGCAGAGAAGTGTTGCAGCTCCCATCTCCCCTTGCCCAGATGCTTCCCTGCTTCCGTCTCCCTGTCTGGAGGGGGAACAGGAGCTCATTTTTGGGTTATGTGGAGTGCAAGGATTGGGATGAAAACACGAAGCTCTCACAGCCGGCCTGCAGACACCCTTGGCCACCTCCATCCATCACCCTGCATCCAGCCCCTGTAGGCAATCCATCACTTTCGGGAGCCCTCTCTGCCCACAGCATCCTCCTGATGCCTTGCAGACACACAGCTAAATCCCCCTTCCTCCCTCCCCAACCCCTAGCCAGCCCTCAGATTCAGCAGAAATCACATTTTTGGTTTAAAAAAAATCCTTTCCCTGCAAACATTCCCACCGCCCATCGCTGGTTTATGTTCAGCGGGGGATTTTGGGTGCTACGGAGCTACCGCGTGCACTGAACATAAGCAGCACAGTGAAGATGTTCTGTGTCTGGAGGATGTCACGGCAAATGGAAAGGCATCCCTAGACCCTTTTCAGCAGTGTTCTAGTTTGGGGATAAGTGGAAGTCCTTTGCTAGGATTATAAGAAATAGAGACAGAGGGGGTTTCAAAGCCCTTGAGTTAAGTGAAAATTTTCTAGCAGCTTTCCCCTTTCACATTTGGCTTTTCTTCCCCGAATGAAATATGTTCCTTCATCTGGAATTTCCTGAGAGGAGCACAGAAACCCATAGTCACGGTTTGAAAAATTATCATTGATCTCTTCAGTTCTGTAGTTTTAAGGAAAACTTATTTGCTGGAAGATTTTAAAGGCTTAATTAAAAAAAAAAAAACAAAACAAAAACAAACCACAAAAAAAACGCACATGAACAGCAACCAGCATCTTTCTGTGTAAAATTTTCTAAGAGCTGCAGTCTTATTCCTAAGGCGCCGAAATCAGCATCATTTGCAAATACAGAATATCAGGAATAAATCTTCATAAGAAATTGGGTGGTTTTCCTTTAATTTAATAGAAAACCACCCTGGAAGGACAGAATTCAGTGCTGGATGGAGAAAACAGCTTTTTTTGCTGCTTGAGATGCTCTAAACCCAGTCTGTGAGGGTTTGGATGGACTGTGTGGGTGTTGAAGTGAGTATGCGCTGATCTGGACTGGACATAAAACCCCAGATGCACCCACAGCGAGAAAACTCAGCCACCCCACCGTCTTAAGGAGTTATCCAAGCAGAAACTTTATTTCTGCAGAAATCAGTTAGAATTTCTTTATGGGCTGGTGGAGAGAGGGAGAGCAAAAGAGATGTTTCCCAAGGAATAAGTGTGTTTCACACCAGCTTACGTGTGCATTGAAATATAATCACTCAGGTCAGCTGGAAATAGCTCCTTTGAGCCAGGAGCGTTGGGTTCTTCTTTTTCCCTAAGACCTTCTGTCTTTTCGGGTTTGAGTTTCATGCTTCCAGCATCCCAAAGGTGCCCCAGAGCATCCCAAAGGAGTGAAGCTGGGCTGGAGGCAGGAGGAAGAGGAGGAGGTGGCCTTCTGACCCCAGCCCAAAAGCAGAGGAGGCATCTCCGTCCCTATAACCACTAGATGGTGCCAAGAGAAAGACCGTGGGAGGAACAGGGTGGGAGGAACGAGGTCGGGGCAGGGGGGTACCCACGCCCCACAAAATCCCCTGGGGATGGGAGGTGTTGAGCATCGCTGCCAAATCTGAGTCTCAATAGACCAACGGCAAACTGATGAGCCGAGTCTTGCACTGAAAAACGATGGTTTGCAGCTGAAGACCTCCCAGCTGTCCATAGAGAGGTGGTAGGCTTCACCGTGGCTGTGGAGCATTTAGGACCTATCCAGCAGCCGTGCTGGGTGATGCATGTATAGTGGGAAAGTCCTTGGTTGGTTTATACTGGTTTTGCAGGTTGATTTCACTGCATGCGGTTGTGCTTGCATCAGAGGTGCTTTCTACACTCCTCCTGTCACTGTCCCCATCAGATGTCCCTGGTTTCCTCAACCAATGAAGACGTGATGCATGTAAAGAGGGAAATATCTCTGCCATCATGCTGGAAACTTGTTAGCTATGGTGAGATGGGTCCTGGCTCGCTTATCTATGGAGACACCCAAGGAAATTAAGAGCTCCCTGCACTGTTGGGGCATTTTCTCCTATTAGCTGAGCACCCAACAGAGTAACTGCCCTCCCCACAGCCATCTACAGGCTGTAAACTTGCTATTTCCACTGACACATAATTTGGAAACCTAAAAGACTCAGGTGGATCATACAGTGTCATCAGGTGACCTCTCATTTGCAAACCCCTTCGCTTTTGAAGCCAACCGGTTATATCGTCTCATTTATTCCTCCCTTGCAGCCAGAGGTCCTCTTCCACAGCCTGGCCTGCCCCTCTCCTTGCAGCTCCCACTGTCTTTTCAGTTCTGTTTACCAATGACTTACTGGTAAAAAAAACCCACAGCTACTCTGAAACGAACTCCTGTCTTTCCTCAGGTTGTTATTCCATCATTAAATGTCATTTCTTGATGTCCATCTATCTAGTCCACAATCATAATCGCAGCCCAACTTCTCCAGAAACCCAACATATCTTCAGCTCCAGGGAGACATTTCAGAGAAGCCTGATAAACTATGACCACATCGCTCAGGCTACACGTTACCTAAATTGAGCTGAACCAAGAGCCAGAGACATGAGATTGCTCATAACAGTATCCTTGTAGGCTCCTGCTGCAGGAGAAAGCATGGATGGATATACTGATGGGGTGGGGGACATGTAGGTGCATTGGGTGGACCTGCAGATATTACAGCCTCTTTGCAAATTCAGGGTACGAAACGCTGGAAGGATTTGGGGAGCATCTCTTGGTGTGTTTCAAGATCAAAAGCAAACCTAGGTTGGCTTCGTTTCAATTAAAGCTGAAAGCTTGAAAAAAAAAAACCTATAAAAGCCGAGAGAAGTTTCTCTGTATCTGTCATCCTGCTGAATTTGCCCATCCATGCTAGGTCGCCTCAGTTGGTTTTGGGTCTCACACTCTATATTTCTCCTAAAAGCCTCAGTTCCCAGAATCCCGTCATTACAGATGAACCTCAGCTTTCTTTTCTTTTTAATTGAGGAGGTTGCTAGACTTGACTCCATCTCAAAAACATGACCTCGGGGCACCTCAGAGGCTCAGAAAACCCTTGTCTGTTCCCAGAGGACATATAAAAAGAGCTCATGAACTTTGAGGTCCTCTCCATGCTGGGGAGGGGAGAAGGGAGGTCTTATGATGCTGTTTGCATCTGCCTTTTGGTATTGATTTGCCATGAGAGGAGCTTCACTGCAGCCAGCCAGGATGCAAAGGCTTCAGTCTTAAACTGGAATAGGAAAAGAGCCAAAAAGTGCAGAAAAAGGTAGAAGTGTTGAGTTTCCTGCGGGTTTGCCACGGTTCCCATATCTCCCATGCAAAAACAAAGATCAAGGAATAATGCCATGGTGCACACGGAGATGAAGGGGTGGGATCCACCCTGCCACGCATGATGCTTTCCTGGGGAAACTGAGGCATGGGAGGATTTGGCTGTACTGGAAATCTGCAGCACAGCTGGCAGCTGGATGTAAACATGCTGGGTGCCCTTTACCCACATGTTTTCATCCTAATAGGCAAGAAAAAAATCACCTGCAGCATGCGCATTTCTCAGGACTTGCCTGCAGTCAGTCAATAGAGCTGGAACGAAGGTACGTGGCATGGGGATGTGTCTCCAGGCCCCCTTTCACCCTTCTCCTTCTCTTCTCAAAGTCCTGGGATTTGCTTTCTTCATCCTGTATCATCCAGGCTGGAAAAGGGATGTGAAAGCAGCCCTGGGCTGGATCTTCCACCCACAACATTCCCAGAAATTGGTAGTTTCTTCTCATTTTTTTACTCCCTTATCCTACAATCGGTAGGGGGGATGAGCAACGTGTTTCCAGAGAAGAAACCACTTGAACTTGCTCACCAAGTTAAGGCGAAACCCTCTGGGGAAGCTCTTTTTTTGTCCCTCGTGTTCAGATATGGCTCAGCATGGAGCAGCCATCCACCATGGCTCGGCTGTGCTGTGCTGCCACCTTCCCGTCCCCAGTGTCCAGGAGCTTTTCCTCTTTTAAAATCAAATTAAAAAAAGGATCAGATCGAGCTCAAAGCCAAAACCCAGGGAGAAAAACCCTTCTATTAATAAGCTGCCTGCCAAGCATCTCCCTCCTCGCCCCTTCGCCCGCACGTCTCCATCCCGGGGAGCCAGCTGCGGCGTGTAGGAGAAAACGACCCTGTCACGGCTGTCTGCGCTGTGTTATTGTTAGTGTTACGTTACAAATCCCCTTTCCATGCGGAGGTCCCGGGGGGGTCATAAACGGGGGCGGGGAGGAGGTCAGGACCCTGCCAATAAACAGGACCCCCAGCCCCACCGCGGCCTCCGCGTGGCGGCTGGAGGGATGCAGATGGGATTTACTCGCTCGTTTGCAGACTCGGTCCTCCAGATCCTGGAGATGATCAGCATCCATTCCCAGCCAGCCAGGAGACATCAATCCCCTTGGAAATAGTGCACGGCATCGGTGCGGGGTAGCCGACGTTGCAGCTCCGTCTTGCAGAGACGAGGCTTTTAAAAATAGGTATAAGCAGGAATCGTTGGGTTTCCCCCATAATTAGTTTATGTGTTTGGCCGATGTTGTCTTGGTGGCAACCTCCAGCCAAGTGTTGTCTTCCAGTGCAGATTCCCTGCACAGCTCGGGGGGCTGTTTGTAGGCATGTAGAGGTGCAAAAATATCTTTAAAAATATCAAGGAGAATGGCTGGAGAGCCGCTTTGAGGAGAAGGACCTGGGGGTGCTGATTGACGAGAAGCTCAACATGAACCAGTAATGCGCGATTGCAGCCCAGAAAGCCAACCATATCCTGGGCTGCATCAGAAGTGTGGCCAGCAGGGCGAGGGAGGGGATTGTGCCCCTCTGCTGCGCTCTGTTGAGACTCCACCTGAAATACTGCGTTCAGCTCTGGAGCCCCCCAATGTAGGAAAGACAGGGACCTGTTGGAGTGGGGCCAGAGGAGGGCCACAAAGATGCTCCGAAGGCTGGAGCACCTCTGCTGGGAGGACAGGCTGAGAGAGATGGGGGTGTTCAGCCTGGAGAAGGCTCCAGGGAGACCGCAGAGCCCCTTCCAGTGCCTAAAGGGGCTCCAGGAAAGCTGGGGAGGGACTATTTACACGGACATGGAGTGACAGGATGAGGGGGGATGGTTTTGAACTGAAAGAGGGGACATTTAGATGAGATACTAGGAAGAAATTGTTGACTGTGAGGGCGGTGAGCCCCTGGCCCAGTTTGCCCTGAGAATCTATGGCTGCCCCATCCCTGGAGGTGTTCAAGGCCGGGTTGGACGGGGCTTGGAGCACCCTGGGCTGGTGGGAGGTGTCCCTGCCCAGGGCAGGGGGGTGGAACTGGATGATCTTCAAGGTCCCTTCCAACCTAAACCATTCTATGATTCTATGATTCTATAAGTGTGGATGCAAAGTCGAGGCTGATGCTCAGGGTTTGTTCCTTGCGCAGAACGTAGCGTGGTTTTGCAAAGGCTTTTGGGAATCTCCTGATGCAAAGAGGATTTGGAGAGCATCCCGGTGGGGGATGCAGCATTTTGGATCCTGAGCAGCAGCAGGAAAGGGTTAACACAAGATCCCACAGGAGATGGATCCCATTGGATCCCAATAGGAAGGTGCACAGCAGCCCACCAGGCAACTATTAGGAGTATCCCAACCTCTTCTCACCATCTTCCCTTGCGCTGGACCATTCCAATGAGGATATTTCTTATTAATTGTGGATGTTTCTTAATTAATGTGTGGATTTATTTTGCTGCACAGGCTGCAGAAGGAAAAATCACTTAACTGAGGATCAAAACTCAAGCTTTCCTGTTTGCATCCCCTTTTCCCACAGTCTTCTCCAACACCTTCTGCCCTCCCATGGGCACATCTACAGCCCTGGGTAGGTATTTGCAGAACAGGGGGAAGATAAAGAAAAAAAAGGGACTTATCCACCATGAGGACGAAAATAAAACTCCACAATAAATCATAGATATTACGAAGACCATATAGTTCAAAGCATTGAGGTTTCCACATGATTTAGGACCTTGAACCTCACTCGGATGGGGTTGAGTGAACCTGTGCTCCACAGGCAATGAAGGTCTCGGAAAAAAATCCCTCCTGCGGGCGCCGTGGGAGGGTTGCAGGGGTGGAAGCAGCAGTTCGTTGCCCGAGTCCGAGCAACTTTCGGTGATGCCTCTGAAAACCCGGTGCCCAAAGAGCAGTTTGCTGCCCACGGACTGAAAGACAGTCCTCATGCGCCTGACTCACGCACCCGGGCTCAGCCACTCCGAAACCACCTTGCAGGTAGTTTGCTACTAGGAAAAAAAAAAAAAAAAAGACGGAAAAAGAGAGAAAAAGAGAAAAAAAAGATTAAAAAATAGAAAAAAAAAAGAGAGAAAATAAAGGCTCAGCTTGACGAAGCTGCTCAGCTCGAGCTGGTGATGGAGCACCTGGGACTGCTCTTGGGTCCAGCATTGGAGCAAAGTTTTAATAGCCAAAAATCTACATAAAAGTGAAGTTTCTGCTACTGCAAACTGAAACTTTTCAGAAGGGCGCAGCTCACGCTTGGTTCGTTAATCTGCATCTCGAGGAGTGAATAAGGGAACGACGTTTCTTATCATATTGGGCCATATTGTCAGCGACGCTCAGCTGTAGAGGAGGCTTTTGGGTAAGGATGCTCTCCGTGCAACGAGACAAGCTGGTTGTTTCAAACGTCTCTTTCACGTTGCATCTCTCTGAAAAGCAAATACCGTAGATGGAGCAGAGAGATTTCGACGAGTCCTCTCGTGCTGAGATCCTGAGTGTTACCATGTACACCCAAAAAAAACCTGAGGCAAACAGCGCGGTGACTCAGAGGTATGTGTGATATCGGTTTCGGGTAGATGTGAAAAGAGCTCCCCGTCTCATTTCTGCTTGCAGGTCGGGTTGGTAACAGCTCCTTTTTTAAAGGCAGGAGGGTGTTGTTTGGGTTTTTTTGTTGGTTTTGGTTCTTTTTTTTTTAATTTTTTTGTGTTTTCTTTTGTTTTGCAGATGCTTTGCCCAGAAGCCAAGCAAAGCTCCAGAGATCAAGATAAAGGGCTGAATAGCAACGGAGGGACCTGCGATAGGCAAAACAAAATAAATAGGTGCAGCAAGCTAAGAACCGCAAGGCTCAATACCTGGGCGGTGGTTGGGTTGGTGCTCCTGCTCTAGCTCTTGGTGGAGAAACCTGGGGGACGATTCAGCTGGAGCAGAAAACGGCTTTATGTGCTTCAAGTCCTTCCTCCAGATTACATTTGCAAATGGAGACGGAGCATCTTCCCCGTGAAAACTTGCGGATCGATGCAAATCTATCGAAAGGTGTCGAGGTCGGAGAGGAAAAGGCAAGAGCTCCTGGCGCAGATGCTGCAATAAGCTTTATTTCAGGGGATTTTAATCCCTTTTGCAGATCAAAGCCTTTAATTGCATCATTTTTCACAGGAGGATGACAAAGTCATGATGTGCTTTGCAAGGGTGATGAAATCCCCTGTTTGTAGAAACAGGGAAACGGAGGCACGGCATGGAGACGTGACTTGCTTCAACGGATGGGCTACAGTCATGGTCCGCTACAATATTTCACATTTATTGGCAGATTTTGGAGCTCATTTTTCCCGGTTTGGTAGAGTAAATCAGGGGCTGGTCATAAACCGGCAAGAAAATAGTCTCGTGTCCAGGGAAACTTTGACTGACAATGAGTCAGGGGAGGAAATGGTGCTCAAAAGGTCAAGTTCATCTCCAAAAATGCAAGCCGTTGTCTGTTTTGACTAAGTCCCCCTTTTCTGAAGGCAGCTGCTATTTTCCCACGTAAAGTTGTGTTTTGCCCATTAAAAAGAGAAGCCGCCTTGCCTGTTCAAGTGTCCTAATAAAGGTTGAATAAATAAATAATAAAGAATACGTTCAATAAAGAACATATATAGTCATCCTTGACAAGTCCCTCTCTGTCCCTCAGTCAAATGGAGAGGTCTGTGCAGGAGCATCAGCAACTTCAGATGAAAATAAACTCTCTCCTTCCTTTCCATTCACTTTTCCTCCCAAAACAGGCTTTTCTTCAGAAATCAGAAACCTCCAGGATGAAAAATATTCAAACTTTCCAGCTTTCTTTTTATGGGAAAGTTGGAAAGAAAGCATCCGACAATTTGCATTTAGTAAAATCCCGATTTTCCACGGACACGTTCATTTTTTTTCCGATCAGCCACGAGGCCTTCCCCTCCATGAGAAAATATTTTAAAGGCCTCAGAAGAAAGGAGCAATTTGGGCTCAATTCAACCCAAATATCAAAAAAAAGCAAAGAACCTCCACTTTTCTCAGCCTGTTTTGCCAAGCGGTAAAAGGCTGGAGCATCCTCGGGACCAATGACTTCGCCTCCATCCCCTCTTTGCCCATCTTCACGATGAAAAGCAGTTTATTAATGAAGCCTGGTATAATTATATCCCCCCCTCATGCCACCGTAATCTTCAACAGTCTCTAAATGAATGGGGTTAGTGCATTTAATTCCCATTTTCCCTGTGGCTCCATCCCCCCAGCCCCAAATTTCCTCTTCCCTGCCTCGTAAAAGGATTTTTCTCCCCAAGAAAAGTAGTTACGATTTTACTGATGGGGTCAGGACCTTTCCTTTTTTTTTTTTTTTCCTTTTTTTTTTTTTTTAAATCCGTTTTATTGCCCCCCGGGGAGTGAGGCTTTCCATCTGGGGAGATGTGTAATGCAATCCAAAAATAACAGCACGGCCGGAGAGATGGAGAAACGGAGATGGACGGTAAAACCCTGCACCAAACCACCCAATCCCATGGTGCAGAACCACCATTGCGTACGTTTGAGAGGAAGGTTTATATATATATATTTGCATAGTTATCCCCAAGGCATTGTTCTTGAGGGTGCCATACTTAAAGAAACCCTTAGTTATTAAAAAATGAAGTGGTTGAGGATGGGAGTATCTTAAACTAGCTTTGCCCCCATAGAGATCTTGGCAAAATCTGGGTCTGGGTTATTCCCCCCCAAAAAAGCCGTGGTTCAGGGGAGGTGCTGGACCAGCTGCACACCCCTGCGGATTCACCCCGGCGAAAGGGAACCGAGCCGGGCAGCATTTTCCTTGTAAAAAGGGCGGGGGGAAAAGAAAAAGGTCTTGTTTGCTTTTATTTCACCCTGTGCCCAACACCGCAGAGCCCAAGCCGTGTCCAGATGTGCAGGCAGATGCTGATAATTCACCTGATAATGAAGAATCCAGTGAAATGCTGCTGCACCTCAGCACAGGTTGGACTATACGCGCTTAAAATAGCACTTTTTGTAATTTTTTTTTCAACTTGTATTAAACTTTCCGTGCTTCTTGCTGTGTCTCGGAGCCCAGCAGGTCCCTGGGCTCCACACAGGCATGAGGTCCCACTGGGGGCTCACCCCAAACCCCGCGTTGGAGGAGCTGCAGGTTACCAGGCCCACTCATCTCTGGAGCGCTGTCTCAGCCAGCAGCGAAGCAAAACCCACTTTTCCTCCAAAAGAAGTGGGTGGGTTGGCAAATCCACCCTCCCCCTTCGGCTCATCCTTTACAGCATCCCGTCTCCTTTATCTCCTCTTTCCATTTTGCTCATCTATGCCTCGGCGTCGCCTTCCCCCTCCCCACCCACCTCCTCCAGAAAAGAGAAAAACCCATAAAAAGAAGAGTGCCCTTTGGCATCGCCGCGTCCTTCGCCTCTTGCCACCTCTCCCTTACGCTGAGCGTGATCGATGTTCAGCACAGCCCCACCACCTCTCCTTTCATCCATGGCAATCATGAATATTCATGTTGTTATGGAATTAAGGAGAGGAGGGCACCCCTCCATCCTTAAGGGATGTTAATTACCGAGCAAGGGTCTTGCTCTGTAATTTTCAGCTGGGGCTTCTCAAAGCGGCATCCAGCACCCAAACTTTGCGAACGCCATCAGGACATGGGCATGAAGCCCCCGGGGACCGTCAAAGCGGACTGGTGTGGGCTTGCAAACCAGTTAAAAGGGCAGGGTGGAGAGTTGAAGGATGCTGAATTTGGGGTCCCTTATGCAGAGCCCTTCGTACCATTCCACTGGTGTGCCCACATTAAATCGTAACCGAAAACTACATTTTGAACCCAAATCCACTTAAATCGATCAACTCCGCAGCCTAGATGTCTCCCCAAAACAACCCAAGAATGACCTTGACTTTGGAAAGCTCACCCAGCCTGGGGGTATCACCCCTCCCAGCCCTCTCCCAGTCCCCTGCACCCCTGTTCCACCCTCCCCGTGGCCTGATCTTATCCGTGCGAGCCCCAACAGGCTGATGCCTCCAGCCCTTCCCCACCCACGCGCGGGGGGAAAACGGTGGCATTTGGCATCGAGAAAACACCCACAAAAGCTGCCGGGGCTGCTGAGGACTGACCCACCTCATGTCACGCACCACCCAGCCCCAGCCCCATCCCAGCAGAGGGGATGGGAAAGGGACGGGAGAGTCATTTTTAGGCTGATAATTCAATATGGCACAGGGGATTTTTCTAAAAGCCACTCCGGGCACCTGCAACGGGTCTCCATGTGAGTTGTTCCCCCTGGAGATCCACCAAAATGCCCCCTCTACCTTATTTTTTTTAACTTTCTGGCCCCGACTGTCTGCTCCAGGAGGTGGCAGAAGGGTGGATGTCTGGGTAGCAGAAATCCACCCCGAAACCTTTCGTGGCCCAGACTGAAAACGCTGCCTCTGCCTACACCCTCTGCCACCCCTAGAAACAGCTATTGCTGGCAAAAAATCACACCCCTAACTGACAAAGCATAAATATCGGGGTGGCGGGGGTACTTGATGTATGGGCAGGACACAAAGCTGCATTTCTCCTAAGAAAAACTGGGTTAGGACATAAAGGACAGGGTGGTTTGGGGGATTATTTTATTCTCTAGGGTTTATTTAATAACCAAACCCCCAAATATCCAAGGAGGATGCTTTTCACGTCACCTTTTCCCATTCTCCCCTATGTTAAAAGGGTTGCAGAGCTTCCAGCCAGGAAATAAAAATCAAATATTTTCTTTTTCCCCCCTTTACAACCCAAATAAACATCTATGTATTTTAGAAACACAGCTTGGAAAGAAACACGGACATTCTTCATAAATCCACCGTCCCTGTAAGCTCCCAAAGACCCCTGCAACGTCATTTTCTATCGAAATGGAAAGGGGGGGAAAGTAAAGGTTAGAAAAAAAATAAAGGCCGGTCCCCACACGGCCCCGCTTCTCCTCCCGCTGCATCACTCCTCCTTTAGCTTTTCGAAAGGGTTTTTTTCAGTTTTGAAATGAGTGGGCGCACGCTGTTCGTTGGTTCACAAGGCGCAGAGAGAAAGGTCCCAACCGCGCGGATGCCCGGCTCTTTCCATAGGTGTGCTTGAAGAAAATGAAAAAAAAAAACCCAAACAAACAACCCAAAAAACTCCAATCCCTGAGAACTAGGGCTTTTTTCTCCTCATTTAAGGAAAAAATAATAAGCAAAATGTTAGAATGGCTTTTTTTTTCTTCCTTTTCTGTATTTTTTTGGGAAGCAGAGCTGACCCTCTGCACAGCCACCACCACTAGAGGGCCCAAAAAGTGTTTCAAGTGATGCTGGTGCCTTGCCATACGCGCTTTCCATAACCGCTGCTTGTGCAGCCCCCAAACTCTCCAGAAAAAAAAAAAAAAAATACAGTTTAAAATACCAAAGAGCTGAAATTAAAAAGGCACCAGCGGTTATTGGCAAAGATTTTGCTGTAGAGACTCCTCCAAGCCTCCCGCAACAGCATCCCATGCATTTTACACCCCGTTTGCAATCGCCACTGCGTTTATACGTATTTATAGTCTGTATTTTGGGTATATCTGTACCTGCATGAAGTTGTTTCCTATCCGTACAAGTTGCATGGATGTAATTCCCCATCTCAGGGGTGGAATTCAGCTCCTGGGCTGGAAGAGCCCCACGCTGACCCTCCTGCCGCAGCTAATGCCTGTTGGGCCGCGGGACCCCATCGGCTCCAGGCAGCTGCGGCTGAAAATTGATAATTATTTCTCCTGGGGGCTTTTTAAATGGCTTTTCCACATTCCTCGATGAAGTGAAAAAGGGAACTGCTTTTCCTGGCATTCTTGCATTACGATATTTGGGTTTCGACTTAGAAAATATGGAGGTAAAGACCCCACCGGAGTGGAGCCGGGGGTATTTTGGGTATCGCTGCCATAAGGATCCCAAGGGATGCCTCCGAGGGGGGGATGTCGGGACATGTTATCCCCAGCCATTTCCAAGCTGTCATTGCTGCTTGATTACTGAACTTCCAGCATCCTGAATTAACCCTGTGGGTTTTAGCTAATTCCCGGGGGGGCAGAGGCATTAAGAGCAAGCGGCATCTCCTCGGGAACACCATTAAGGAGGAGAAATGGGAAATTTGGTCTTTAATGGGGGCAGGGATGAGGGGAGAGCTGGTGGAGAGGGGGAGCAAGGAGGGATTTATCTGTCTTGGGGAAGGCAACCTCACCACAAACTCAAGGTGCCAAAGCCCAGAGACCTGAGCAATCACCCCAGCCCAGCTTCTGACCCAAATTTGGGGATGTCCAGGGCTAAATTCATTGTGCTCCCTGTGATGCTCAGGCACTTTCACATCCAGTGGTTAAAAAGCCCTTTCAGGCAGGAGTACAAGCCCCAGGGGGCATTTTGATGCCCTCTCCGAAGGGCCAGAATGGAAAAATCAATGTAGCTGATGATATGTGAAGGATGGGCTGCTGTCCCGGAGGCAGATCCCAGCAGAGCAGCTTCCCGAGCATCCCCGCGCCGGGGGACCGCGCCGCGTCTGGGGCGCAGGAAGGGGCCGGGCTCCCCTCCAGCGCCCGCACGATGCTCTCGCCGGCGGTCATGGGCGGCCAAGACGTTTCCTGCAATTCTTGCCGGCCCTGACCCGGCTTTCATTATCGAGCGAGGTCCTGGTGCTCAGCACCCGCAGCAGCCGGCTATCGCTGACCTTCCCCGCTCAAGCCGAGCTGGGCTGCAGCATCCCCCTTTATCCCGGTTTATCTGTCCGTGGCTCTTGCTTCCTTTGACGTCTTTAGATTAGCATGGAGCAGAGGTGGCTTTGTGGGGTGGATTATATGGCTGAGGTGTGTCGCAGCCTCCTGTGTCCTTAGGAATCGCAGCAATGTTTATGGATAACCCCATGAGATGCTGGAGCAGGGTGGGAAAGCCTGCCTGCCTCCAGCCGGCTCTGGAAGAGCAACCTAAGATGCCCACGTCATCTATGAGCAGGTCCCTGGCTACCAAACGCCTCTATTTAAAATGGCATTGGTGTGAGATCCTGCCTAGATTTAGGATGGCCTTGCAAAAGTCCCGCAAGCCTTGGTGTGGAGTGGGAGGTGTGACTCCTCTCCAGGCTGTTGGGATGCTCCGTGTGAAACCATGGTGGTACCTTAAATCATAGAATCACAAAATGCTTGGAGTTGGAAGGGACTTTAAAGATCATCTCGTTCCACCCCCTGCCCTGGGCAGGGACACCCCCCACCAGCCCAGGGTGCTCCAAGCCCCGTCCAACCCGGCCTTGAACACCTCCAGGGATGGGGCAGCCACAGCTTCTCGGGGCAGCCTGCGCCAGGGGCTCACCACCCTCAGAGTGAAAAATTTCTTCCTAATATCTCATCTAAATCATCCTGTCCAACATCAGCTGGGTACTGTGTCCTTTGCCATGGCAAACCAGCATCCATGGAGGTACGTGCATCCCATTTTGGGACATGGAAACCCCAGAGCCGGCAATGGGGACCTCCAGCTGCAAACCAAAACCCCCAGAGACCATCCCACACCAAACTACCCAACCCCGCCAAGAAACCAGCACAGCTCTGCTGCTGAGGGCATCACTCGGAGAACACCCACCACCCCACAACACCCACCACCCCACAGAGGCCGAGTGCACCCCCCCAAACCCCCGGGAGCCGAGCTGCATCGCTGCGTTACCACCCGGCACGGCGGCCTTGGCCCCGCGGCGCGGACGGCTCGTCCTCGCCAGCCTTTTCCATCCTCCCCGCTCCCTATTGTTTGCCGGAGCCCGGCCCTGACCCCAGGTATTTATAACCCCCCTTTCCGGCACGGCATTGTGTGCCGGCAGCCCCGGCGCGCACCCCGCGTCCTGGATGAGCCGGGGCTCGACTCCTCACTTCCTCGCTTTCCTGTTTACGGGGCTCGGGAGGAGCCGGTCGCAGCCACTCCTCGGAGACCTCCGTAAAATCCTATTTATCCTTCCAGCGGAGAGAGGGACGGCGGCTTGGGATGGGTCTGGCAAATTCATAAGGCCCCCAAAATTCGGGAAAAGCTGGGTTGAGCCGGGATGTGCTGTAAGACATCCTATCGCTGTTGCAAATGGGTCGTGCACGCCACCAGCTCGCAAACCCTGATGGGTTTGTCCCGAGTCCGACCACCCACCGCAGAGGAAGAATGGTGCTGCCCGGGGGAGAGCAGCTCCCGTGTTATTTATCCACCTGCGGGATCAAACCCTCTCTGTGTCCGTTGCTTCCTCCAGGACAGGCGTGTTTCACCCCAAGCAATGAGATCTGGGTTATCTCAAGTCCTTTTACCTCCCTGAAATGCTGTGTAACCCCAAAACAACATCCAGGCTCAGAGCTGGGCCCCAAATGGGCTTTTTCTTCTCTCCTAGAGCCGTTGTAGCCCAGTGATCCATGACCGTGGCCATGGCTTGATGCGGGCAAGTCTTGTACGTATTAGGAAAGGGGAAAAAAAACAATCTACACTCCGCCCTGGTATCATGTGTGAAACAGTTTATGACAGCAAAAGAGACCTTTTGCCCAAATAACTTTTATTGTTGGGGGAGGTAAATTAACAACGCTGGCAAAGGACCTTCGCTGGGGCGCGGGTGTTGCCGAGAGCTCGCAGGCGTTTCCCCCCCCGCTGCCAGTGACCTCTGCGACAGAGCTGGGCCAAAACAGGATGGGGTTTAGGCTTCTCTCTGTTAAAGGGCTGCAAAAAATAAATCGATGTTTAATGAGAAGAGGTGTGTCAAGAAAACGTGAGCACCTGACCCCAATTTCAGCTGCTTTTGCTTGGGTGGGTGGATGAGTGGTGAGGGTTCCCTGGCCATCACCATGATGCTGTGGGAGCAGAGAGCCGAGGCATAGGGACAAGGCATTTTGCTCATGCCAGAAGAGGGTAAAATTGCAAAAAGGAGCAAAGCCAACCCTTAGGTTTGCTCCAAATAAGTTATGATCAGCAGTTCAGGCAGAAGGGTGGCCTGTTCCCACCATCATCCTCTCTGCGCTGCGCAGGGGGATGATTTATCCCCATTTTTTCCACACTTCTTTTTTTTTTTTGGTGCGTAAAGGGAGACATTGCTAATGCCACAGTTTGCAAAGGTTACCCAGACTCCGTCCCCCATCCAACATCCTCGCTAGCACGGTCCCCTCCTGCCGCCCAAAACCCCCCGGTGCGGTCCCAGCGGCGGGAATTAAACAAAGCCAAACAAGAACCCTCCCAGCGTTAATCTCACCCTTGCAAAAGCTGGGTGGAGCGAGCGCTCCAGGAAACCCCCATTCAAAGCCATTCATTAGTCAAAATGCTGTATAAATAATTATCTTTGCTGCCGGTTCCCCAGCCCTCAACCTCTGGGTCCAGGTGGGGACGTCAACCCCTGCGTCTACTCATGGCTGGAGGAACACGAGTCGTTTTTTCCCCCTCCGACGTGCAAACAGCGGCGTGCGAACAATAGCCTTGCGTCAGCCCCCGGTCCCACCGCCGTGGCTGATGAAGCTCCAATATTTGTGTTTTTTTCCTGGTCCTGACCCACCGATGGAGAATTACCCCCCCAGATCCCACCTGGAGCCCCGACTGGGCTGTCAGATGTGCAGAGCCCACGGCTGTCACTTAACACTTATTCTTTATCTGGCTATGACAGGCGAAGCAAATATATTTCCAGATGTTTCCTACCCCGGAGCCCAACCCAAGGTTTTCGGATTTTTCAGCGCTGGGCTACCCGCTCAGCCAGGCTGGCGGTGGCCTTCGTCTGCAGGGGCGACCAGCCACCTGCAAACATTGCTTTTTTCACCCCAAAAATGGGAAAAAAACCCAAACCCCCAAAATTCTATAGACCTATTAATCAATATTTAATAACAAAATCAAATCTCATGTGCTTTCTGATTTATTAGGTCGTTGATATCAGTATTTGTGGGGTTTGGGGCAGGGGAGAGGGACGGATAAAAGGAATGATCTCCCATAAGGGAGTCAGTAGAAATGCCACGGCATCACGACAGCGTTCCTCAGAGCCGGCCTTCGCAAGGAAACCGAATTTCCTTTGCTGAGGACGGTAACTCGCTGGGAGCCCAGCGGAAGGCTTGCACCCGCACTCCACAGGTTTCACCGGTTGCTGGTAGGGAAGGGGCTGAAGCAGGGCCCCGTATGATTTTGAATGTGTTGGTTTGGGCAAAACCAGAGCTCATGAGAAAAAAATTATAAAAAGAAAAATAGACTTTAGTTTCCATTTTGAGTTTTATTTTAATTCTAAAGCAAAATAGTGTATGCATTTTCCATGGAAAGCCCACGTCTGGATGTCACCATCTCCAAGGTGGAGCTGGTGAACCAGATCCAAAGCATCCCACCCACATCCTGGCAGGAGGAAGGTCCTGCTGCCAGCGTAGGCTGAGGTTTCTGGGTGCTGTGACTATTTATTCATCGGCGAAACCTGCTTCAGTCAGTGCAAAATGAGCTTTCCCTTAGCCCCGGGCACCCACCTGCCGGTGTAAATCCCATCCTGCATCACCTTCATCCTCCCAAAACTCCTCCTGCAAACAAGCAGCAGCTGGGGAAGGAAAGCCATTTCTTGCAAGCAGGGTGACACTATTTGGTGCAAGAAATTGTGCATCGAGGAACACGGGGGCTGTGTGATATGGAAATTCACAGCTGAGAAATGTGTATTTTTTCAGGACAAAAAGAAAGGATGGTGTTGGTGACACACCTCAGATGAGCAGGGAAATTAGAGCTGATGTACCTGAGGTTGGAGATCCACCTTCCTTCCAGATGGTAGCCAGGATGGTTCTGAAAGAGCTACGAGATACTGCCGTGGCTTTACCCCAAGCATTTCCTCCCCACATTAATTCTTCCTTTGGCCTTTCCTGATAGAGCCCTTACACAAGTGCCCGGCTGCACTGGTGCTCCTGGTGCTGTTGATGAGGTGTCTGGAGATGCCCCCATCACTTTCTGATCTTTCCCTCATTTGGAGGAAGAATATAGTTCCTACCTAGATCTGAAACCTAGAGAGAAACTCCATCTCTAATTAATAAAGAGAAGCAGAGAGAGAGAGAGAGAACAGGGTCACCCGCTGATGGTGTAATTGAAAAAACCCACAGTTCTTCCATGGCCAAAGGAGACTTCCCCAAGCCTTCGCGCACCACGGGACATTGAGCCCAGCTGGGTCCGTAGTGAATATCTAAAAATATCTGAAATAAAGCGATTAGAAAGGAAAAGCTCTTTCTTTTACTGACTGTTTAGTGGAGGCACCAAAGCTGTAGCTACGGGAAGTGGAATTTCCCTTTATTGATATTCAGGTCATTAGAAAGAAACACTCCGAGTTGTGGGTTTCTTTATCTCCTGGTCTTCTAGATGAAATGACGGACAAGTGCTCGGTGAGGTGCGCAGTCGTGTTTGTTTGCTAAGGGTGAGATCCATCTTGCTCGCTACAGGTCACCTTGTGTTGAGCCGTCTCTGAGGGGCTACTGCCGTGGACCTCGTGGGGACATGGGTACATGACTCCAAAAATCAGCTCCTTGAAACTATTGGAGTTGTTTCAAAGTGCTCTGCAACTGCAGAAATGGCTGTTGGGTGGAGGTCAGCTTGGAGGTCCCACACGCCACGTCCTCACCACACTGAGCAAGTGGGATTTGGGTTACCTGGGGAGCAAACTGCAGGTTTAATTCTCCCCCAGCCTCTCCTGAGATGAAGAAGAAATAAATCTCAGCTCTATGGCCATAATACCAACAGGGTTCAATTCCTCTTGGATCACCCAAAGGCTGTGGAGCCACCGCGTCTCCCAGGTCGGTCTCGCTGCGCATCCCGGCGTCTGCACAAAGCCACGGCGCAGCCTCCCACGCGCTGCCCTCGCCTCGCTGCTGTGACTCAGGAAGCCAGAGCCTCCCTGTTTGTAAACTCAGCAGCTTTTATCAGAGCCTGGGCCCCAGCGCGGGGTAGGGGGGAGAGGACACAGGCTGCTTTGTTGTGCAGGCAGGCTGGATGGAAGGAGGTGGCATGAGACCTGAAAAATGTCCCCAAGCCAACAGCTGGATTCGTGGAGTCCGCGCGATGCGACACTGCCCACATAAACCCACCCATTTTACAGATGGGGAAACTGAGGCAAGGTGTTAAGCAGGAGATAATCCTCCACGGCCTGAAAAACCTGTCTAATCTTCCAAATTTATTTCAGAAAGCCACCTAAATTCTGTGTATTGGTCCAGGCCGGTGGCTCTCACCAGAGACGGGCTTTTTTTTTTTTTCCAAATATAGGTAGGCTTTCAAAGCAATTTGGCTCATGCCTAACCACACTGTGCTCTCATTCACGCTGCTGAGATGCTTCCGGCTCTGTGGTCTTCACTGCGGCGTAGCAGAGAGCAAAGACTGTGCACGGCACTTCTACCTGTCCCCATCCTCCCCCAGGCTCGGCCCTGACATTTCTGCCACGTAAGATCATATATTTATGTTTAATATAACATTATAGATGCTTAGGATTGCGCTACAGCACTCTCAAAGGTGGCTTTTCTTCTCTGGGGATGAGGTGGCTTCAGCATGGGTACGGCAAGAAATGTCAGAGGAAATCCCAGCCCGTGGCAGATGCTTTGGGATGGCTCCATGGAGCGTTTCCAGGATCGGCTCCCCCAGGCCAAGCCGAAGTTGTCTGGAGGGTGATTTATTTGACCCACGGCAGGGGAAGCGATATCGTTTCTAGGATGGGTTTTCCTTCCTATAAACAGAGCCTGAGCACAGCTCTGCTGCCCTTCAAGCCCAGGATGAAGCTCCAGGGTAAACAGGAACATTGCAGGGAGTCGATGGGAAAAGGGATTTAGAGGAGTAGGAGAGCTCTGGGCACATGGGGTGAGAACAAACAGGAGATCTTAGCGGCAGGGATGGGAAGAAGCAACGACAGGGATTTGCGGGAACATTTGTGGACATTTAGAAGCTGGAAAATCAGTGGATGTGCCAAATCCCACAAACACCCACCCTTCTTTTTTTTTTTTTCCCAAAGTGGAGGTGGCTGTGGCTCCCTGGGCCCAGGGTAGGAGAAGGAAGAGCAAGGAGGGTCGGAGGGGGGGAAATAGTCCATGATGCCGGCTGGCATGGCACGGCGAGGCTTTGCAGAGCCATTCAGACCTGCAATGGGGGAATTTGGGGAAGAAATTCACATTTTTTGGCAAAAAAAATCCAAAAATTTCTTTTTTTTTTTTTTTCTTCTGGTTTTACTTCTGGTGGAGAAGGAATTTAGTCCCCTAGAAATTTATGAGATTTCAATAAAAAACAGATCCCTGCCCCTCCTTGGATCCACCAAAACCTCTGGCATCCATTTGCGTTGCAACATCCCTCTCCCTGCACCGGGACAATAAAAGTCACTTCCCCACCAGCCCTTCCAGAAACCTTCCCAAGCCCTGATCTCTTCCCCCTTTATTTCCTCCAGGATCGTGCAGGCTACAAGGAACTGGGATAAGCAGAAGATTGTTCAGACAGGAGGATAAACCCCCTGCAAGAAGGAGATGTGCGTGGTGTAGTGACATCTCCCCACTATATGCACCCATGGCGCACAGGGACATCGGCCTGGGACCCTTGGTGGGTGGCTCTGGGCAGGTGAGCCAAAGCCCAGCTTAAGGCCATGGAAATCCAACAGCCCCTCCAAAACCTGGCTCTGGAGATGTTTAGTTTAAATCCAGCTTACTTGGGGACACAGCCAATAATACTCATCGATGTCTTCATGGCAGCATCCCTGCAACACCACCAGGCATGGAGCAGCACCCTGCAGAGAGCTTGCCCCATTCCTGCCTCAGTTTCCCCAGCAATCCAGTTGGGATTAATGATCCTTCCTACCACAGCTCACTGAATGCCTGCATGGCACAAGGGAAGCATACAATAAACATTCTTTTTAAATGCCATTCTGGTATTTAACATCTTAATCTTCACAAGAACGGAGCAGCAGAGAGGTGCCCCTGCACCACGAGCCATTAGAAATCCATTGCAAAGCGCTTTGGGTGGGCGACACGCATGGAGAGAAGGTTGTCTTGTTTTGTTTTCATAGAATCATAGAATAGTTTAGGTTGAAGAGACCTTGAAGACCATCTCGTCCCACCCCCCTGCCCCGGGCAGGGACACCTCCCACCAGCCCAGGGTGCTCCAAGCCCCGTCCAACCTGGCCTTGGACACCTCCAGGGATGGGGCAGCCACAGCTTCTCGGGGCAACCTGAGCCAGGGGCTCACCACCCTCACAGTCAAGAACTTCTTCCTCATATCTCATCTAAATGTCCCTTCTTCCAGTTTGAAGCCATTCCCCCTCGTCCTACCACTCCATGCCCCTGTAAAAAGTCCCTCCCCAGCTCTCCTGGAGCCCCTTTAGGCACTGGAAGGGGCTCTGAGGTCTCTGCAGAGCCTTCTCTTCTCCAGGCTGAACACCACCAACTCTCCCAGCCTGTCCTCCTACCAGAGGTTCTCCAACCCTTGGAGCATCTCCGTGGCCTTCTCTGGACCCGCTCCACCAGGTCCATGTCTTTCCTATGTTGGGGGCTCCAGAGCTGGACGTGGTACTCCAGGTGGGGTCTCCCCAGAGCAGAGTAGAGGTGCAAAATCCCCTCCCTTGACCTGCTGGCCACACTTCTCATGCAGAGAACTTCTGATGCAATTTTCCAGTGTTTTCTTTTGGTCTCCAGTGCGCTTCAAAGCTTTGGTGAATATAATCAGGTCCCTAAGATATTTTTTTCCCCAGTGGTGTTAATCCCTTTCCATCCCGACGCTGAGCAGCAAAGGGTGTAGAAGGGCCGTGTATCTGCCAAGCCTCATCTGCAGCTGGGAGGCGTGACCTGCCAATATTGATACACCATTAATAACAGTAAAAAGTGCTGTGGAAAAAGATGAAATTCCAGGGAAATGAAGGAGTAAAGCAGGATAATGCCATACCCTGAATTGCCCTGCAGGTTGGAGAGAGCTGGGATAATGCCTCGGTGGGTTCCCCATCCTCTGCAGCCCTTGGGGCAGGACCACGGGCATCTCCAGAAGTTGTCTATGCATAGCCCGGACATAAAGAACAGGTTAATTTGGGAATTACAGGATAAATTTCCTGCACAGGTCAGTTCAGATTGTCTCACCAGTGCATTGTAGCCTCTAAAGCTTATAAATCTCTAAACTCAGGACTGCTAAGCTAATTACAGCTGGTTACACTTCCAGCTAATAAAATATTTGTCATTTTTAAAGCACGTGGGAGTTTTTCTTCAGCTTAACCAAATCACCCTGACAATTCCTTCAACTAAAGAGATTCCCAGCAGCATTTTTGCCAGAGGTAAGCAAAATCTGATTACGTGAGTTGATAAAAAGGTGCATTCCTGCTGTTTTCCCGGCTGGAGCATAATGTGGTGGATGGAAGTGATGCGTGGCTGCATCGCTCCAGCATCGCTTCCATCAATAATCCGGCGGTGTGCAGCAGAGGGGATGGAGGTGCCAGGAAATTCTGGGTTTGAACGTGCAGAGACCCCGTGGACACTTGGATTTCAGGGGATTCATCATTTTTGCTTCATCCTTAAGTCAAGTCTTGTTGAACCTGGGAGAGTTCAAGTCCATCTCGCTGGTATTTTGGTATTTGTCCATCTCCTGGTATGCCTGAGACACGTTTAATTCAGCAAAGGGAAAAGAAGCCTTTTGAATGAGTTTCTTCATCTAAAGACCTTTTTTTTCCTTTCTATCTTCTCTTATTTTTTAATGGACTTAATAAAAAAAGGAAATGTATTAGCCAAGTCCAGCCCATGTGGTTTTAATAACTCAATTTAATTAACATCTCCCAAACTGTCTTATTAAAACTAAATTAAATCCTTATTTGAGATGTTTAATAGATCACACAGACTTTGTGCAGAGACAACTGCAGCTGTGGGAGTGCCAGAAAAAGGAGTTGAGATTTTCCTTGCTCACCTTTGCAGGGGCCAGACTTGCTCCTTCCCCCGTTTCCAGGCCAAAATCCGGGTCTCCTGCCGGGATAAATCAGCGCTAATTCACTGGGGTTGGAGAGAAACAGAGGGTAGAAGTGGGCAGTAGCTCCCTGGCTCCATAGTCTATCCTGGAAGGCAAGAAAAACTGGCAACACAGCAAATTATGCAGAATATGCAGCCCTTTCCATGGTGTTTTCCATTTATCCAAAGCACTTTTTGACTTAAAAAATATGAGGATGCTCAGGTTAAATCAGTATTATCCCAATAACGGCACTGCTTACGATATGCACTATGTGGGAAAAGAGTTTGGATTTGGCTTTTCCTGGAAACAAGTCATTTTTTGAAGAGAAACAGGGAAGAGCAAATTTTTGCTCTCAACAAGAAGTCAACATGAAAGTGCCAGCTCCACTGCCCTCATCTTTTTTTGAGAAGCTGGTGCCTTCTCCTGGTGCCTCGTCCCCATCATCTCATCTTTCTGTGCCCTTTTCTGTTTACCTTCCTTTCCACTTTTTGTGTTTTTTTTAATCCCCCCCCCCCCACACACACACACACACCCCCTCCACACTCCACAAAAAAGTCTCGCCAAGTGCTTCTGATCATGCTTTTCCCACCAGGACCTCCAAAGCCAGAGAGCCAATGAAGATGGCGTCTGCTTTCCGTCACACCTGCCAGGCAGGGCTTAGATCTCCCCCAGTTTAAGACATGTCGGCGCATTAAATATATCCAACCAGATTAAAACCATGTTCAAACAACGCTCGCTCGTGGCCGCCATGGCCCAGCGGGTTGGAGTTCAAAGGACCTTGTTGGGGGCGATGGCCTGAGATTGCCCAGCCCAAAGCTGCTGATGAGGATGCCTTGGACCTTGCGGACAGATGGACAGGACTGAAATGCTCGCTGGAGTTTTTATTCGGCATCTGCTGGCTCATGTCGACCACTGAGGTGATGTCAAACACATGGCTGAGCTCTTCCCCGGTGCTCTGGATGGATGGGTTTGGTAGCAAGGTTCAGCTACTGCTTTCCCTGCAGGAACGCAGAGCTGCCCCGGCTGGACGGGGGCACCCGTAATGGTGGGAATGACCAGCCCCAGGAGATAACGTCAGTCTGGAAAACGTCTCAGCTAAATACGGAAGACACTGTGCAAAACAGCAGATGCAAAGGCCACGGGAGTTGGGGAGAGTCGTGCAAGTGGGCTCAAATCCCTTAAATCCAGCTGGCCAGAAGGTCACCTCTTGGAGAGGGGCTGGGAAGTCCCACCTCTCAGTGGGTGTATGAAACCCGTTTTTCCCCGGGCACACAGCAGCAGTGGAAAGTCTGTGGTTCGTTTTATTCATGAGCCCAAAAGATACCTCACGCCCATCAAAATCAACACCACGGCTCAGCCCAGAGCATGGGGCACGCAAGGGAGGGCTGCCAAGACACAGGACTCGCACTGGGGCAAAAAAAGTATGTTTAAAAAACATATTTAAAAACACAGTAATCGGTTAAAAAGCCATTGTTTCCTCATTTTGCTTTCAGAGAGCAACTTGAAGCCGGCAGCTGGTCGTTTTGCAATTCTGTTGACAATGATTTTCCAAACTCATGTCCATTCCTGCTGACGTTCGTGGAGTTATATCACCTGGAAATCTGCTCCAAATGTGTGTCGAGCAGCATTGTTTACTGATGATTTTTAATCCTCCACTTACAGCTCCTCCGATGCAAAGCTATGCCGAAACCAGTAAAGGCATCTGAAAAAAAAAAAAAAAAAAAAAAAGCCTTTGTAAGTGGAAGGGGAAGGAGATTTGAATCATCGAGTCCTGGAAAACTTCTCTCATTTATTTGTTCCTGCGCTTGACATCTCAAAAAAAAAAAACCCCAAAAAAACCCCCAATAACCAACTGCTTTCCAAAAGCAGAGAAGGGTCTGAAAAGGTTAATCCCAGCACAACTTTACCATCAGCCCTTCTGGAAGCCGTGTCCCCATCCGAAAACCTTATCTTTGGTTGGGTTCATTATCTATGGTTGGGTTGAGGTGCTCTGCTAAGTGGAGGGGTGAGGATTAGCCCCCGCGCTCTGTTTGCACCATAACTCCTTTTAATGGTGGGAGATAACGATCGTGTGATAATTGCCTCGGAACAGGGAAAGATAAATTGTCATGGTTTCTCTGCCATTGCTTGTCCAGCTCCAGCCTTGCACCGGCGCCGCTTGGGGAAAATCTCCTTTTTCCCTAAAAATCATTAAAAAGGTTGACGGAAAACCATCGCTGGGTGTTTTGTCTTTGCATGGCACCTTCCAGGGGCAGCCCACGACTTCTCCTGACGAGGATTTTTGGGTACTTTCTTCTCATCATGGGGTTGCAGTTTTAGGGAGGTGCGTCATGGCGTGCGGTGACAGCTTCAGCAAATTCGTGGCATCTCCGCTGGGTTCGGGCCGGAGACCCGGAGCATTTCGGATGAAACATGGTGTTGTTTCAAAGCCGGAGCTTTAGCTAGAGCGGTGATTTAGAAACTGAGCTCTGGAGGTTTTAAAGCTGTTATTTTCTTTCTATAAAGTGTCCTTAGAGCCTCTTATTTCTTGGTATGAAAAATCCGCACTCTTTTTTTTCAGATTTATAGCTTTTTAGTTAAGCCATCTCTTCCAGCATCCCAAGAAGGCTGGCTGCCATCATTAAGGACACGCTTGCAGAAAGTCAGGCAAAAGACGAAAAAACGTAGAAATTATTTTCCTCTTCTTTAAAACCCTTTTCCTCTCTCTGCCACCTCAGCCTTCTTCACCTCTTTCTTTGCCTTTCGCGGAGCGGCCGCTTGTGAGCGTGGTTCACCTTTTCATTTTCAAATTGAACTTTCCTTTTAGAAGAAAAATGTTCTATCTTAAAAAAAAAAAAAAAAAAAAAACAACAGTTCCAGGAAAATGGCATGGTAAAAAATACAGATCACCGTCTTAAGTGAAAAATAACGAAAATAATGGTAAAAAAACCAAAGCTATGGACAGCCCACTTATTGACCCACTTCTGTGCAATGGCAATACGCACTCATCCTCCTCGGATTTATTCCTTGGGGTTGATTTTTTAGTCTTCCCCAAGCAGCCTTCCTTCACCCCAAGGACCCTTTTAATGGTGTGGGCACCATGAAGCGCCCGAAGTCCCCTCACGTGGACCCCTGGAGCTTCTCCGTCTGCCCTGCATCAACGCGATAACCTGAACTTCCCAGGGCAAACAAAAGCAAACATCAAAGCCGTGGGGAGCCGGGGCTGGTGCACAGAAGCCGGGGGTTGGTTTCAAGGGTTTCAGGAGGCAAAATCCCCCCAGCGAATCTCCAGTTTGAACCGGGGAGGTTAACGTGGCCATTTATAGATGGGAGCAGAGATTAGACATGTTGAAAGGGGAGAGGAGGAGGAATCCAACGTTGCTTTTGATCCATCTCCGCCGTTCCCCGCATAAGACACCATGTGCCCAGCACCTGATAAACGCTATTTATAAACCTGGAGGAGGAGAAGGGAGGCCATAAATCTTCTTGCTTTCCTTTTCTCTGCGGATCGAGAGGAAAATTAAAACCACGCGCTTGATTTCCCAGGGATACCCCATCCTCCTGCCCAAGGACGGAGGTGGCCCTGGGGACCTTCCCGTCCTGAGCTGGTGACAACCAGGTGAGTCAGGAGGCAAAATCCACACACTGGAGAGTGTGATGTTTCATGCAGGTGAGACACTGCCCTATAAAACTAGTGGGGAAGAAATTACTGATAATTTGGGGGCGTTTCATGTGAAAAAACAACTTCAGGGCCATAAACTTCACTGTTGGACCTCCATCTCCGCAACTCCTTCGAGGACCATATTCCCTCATGTCACTACCAAAGCTATTTTATTGGAAAACAGAAAGCTGATTGCTTTTGGTAGTAAGTCAGAACTCTTGATTTTACCAAGCAGGAACCACAGAGTTTCCAATAGGCTCCTGGAAGCTTCAGTGGGGATTCTCTGATGTCTAATAAGGGGTTGAGCTTGTGCCGCAGCTCAGCACTTCCACGCTCGTGATAAATTTGGTTGCTGGACTCAAAATTCTGAGTGGGAAGGTGGATGCCAAGCAGGCAGCATGCTCATACAACATCAGGCTCAGCAATGCACGGCACCATGCCGGAGTGACGATGCCCCACTAACGCAGACTTATCTGATGGGGAGAGCAGCTTTCTTTGGGAGCGACGGGTCGAAGGTCAGTGCCACCAAATGTGACCCGCACGGATGACCTGGTGCGGGGGAGAAGAGCACATCCAGATGCCAAAACTCATCGCGGGGGCATCGGAGGCAGCGACAGGGGGAGATGGGGAGGGCACGGTGCTCCGTCTCTCCATCCCCACCGAGTGAGCCGGGGTGAAAGGGGAGATGCGCTGGGCAGAGCCAGTGACCCGAAAGGCCACGGGAGAAGTAGGACCAGATGTTCAACAGAAGCTCACAGTGTCGCTGTGGCCAGCAGGAGCCTGCCCCGGAGGAAATGACCCCGCGTAAGATGCATTGTCACCGAAATTTCTTAACATGAGATGGCGGCTAACTGATTAGGGCGAGCTGCCCAGGGGCGGCAGCTGCTAAAAATACCAGGAGGCAGAAGAAAGGGGCTCCTCCTGTCCCTGCAAAAATGGTGCCAGTGGGAATTCACCATGCCGTTTGCAGGGCAATGGAAACGGGACTTTCGCCCAGTTCTGGGTTGTTGGTTTTTTTTCCCATTCCTCCATCCTTTCCATTGGTGGTGTTCAGCTGGACATAAAATGGGGATCCCTTCTGCCAAAAAAAAAAAAACAAACCCAGAGAGAAGTGCTTTTTAATACAATGTTTAAGGTGGGGAAACTGAGGCACGGAGCAGGGATGGGTATTGCCCTCCCCTTCGTATCCTGGGCATTTTGTGCAAGCTTTCATGCAATCCCAGCCAAAATAAAAGCCTCTGCCCGGCTCCCTGCGGACACACATGATGCCCTCCACCCGGAGCGATGCCACCCTCTGCTGCGCTGCCCAAATCTGTTTGCACCCCCTTTCCCTCTGCCAGAGGAAAAATAAATAAATCAAACAAACCGAGTTGCCAAAATCCCTCCTAAAAGCCCAAGTTCTCACAGTCAGCAGCAACCGGCCGGCAGCGAGGAGCCTCCCCACGGTGCTTTCCTTGGAAAAACTGGTTATTTTTTTTATTCGGGCAGGATAATCGGAGAAAAAAAAAAAAAAGGGGGCTTATTTCAAAGCCACAAGTCCCACGGTGAAGAACCCACTGTGGCTGCAGATGGCAACGAGCCTGCACGAACCATGTTTTCAAGACATAGCTGGGCATAAAATTGGGAAAAGCAGCAAAAAGAAAGAGGCAAAAAAGGTAAAATATCCTCCAGCACCATCCAAGTGTTTTCTAAGCCTCTCAGACCAGGCTGCGCGCGCAGGAAAACAGCAATAATTCAGTAAATAGGAGCGGGATTTCAAGCATTGGGAAAAGCAGCATCTGAAGTTTCCAGAAACGTCCCACAGCACCTGCGTAATATTTTTTCTTGCTGCCTTCCCCCTAATTGCATCCATCTGGGACGGAGTATCTCTTTCAACGCCGCAGTGCGTGGGCAGGAACCATCAGTTTTTGCCCCATTTTTTCTCACAGATCGCAGACAAACATGACCTCTTCCCTCAGAGAGGTTCTTAGATGCTACGATGCTGCGAATACACAGTATTATTCTTACGGTGCTTTCAACGGAGCCTTTAAGAAAGGAGTTTTTGTAAGATAAATTATTTTCGTTCTCTCTTCTTCGTATTTTGGGAAAGGCCGGGGAGGGGGGGGGGGGAAGATGCTGAAGATCAAAAGGAGAGAGCAATCTCAGCTTTCCTTTTCCCCCAGGAGCATCACTGGGGGATACAGGCACTTGCTGCCAACTCCCGCGCCTGCCTGTGTGCCTCAGTTTCCCTGCTCATCTTAAGGAGATGCTAAAACTTTGTGCCTAGGTGAGACTTGCCAAAAAAACGCCAATGTTTAAAGTAACATTTCCATGTGCTGTCCCCAGGCATGATGTTCCCTCCGTCGGACCAGCAGGAATTTAAAGAGAAAGAGAAACCCGTCCCGTTACACATCGAAACCTCTGCTAGAGGGATAACTCCGATGAGACCAAGGACTGGCGGGGTTTTGAGACGTTTGGAGCTCAGCATCCCCCCAGGGAAGAGCACGAGGCTGCAGCAGGGGCTGGGATTGTCATCACATTTTTTTAACATTTCTATAAAACAGCCAAGTTTTCTTCTGGTGGGAAAAAGCTGCAGCACGGGAGGATGGTTGTTTAGGGGGTCTGAGGTGGGTTTGGGGTTTTTTTTTCTCCCGATTGCAGGGTTTTTTGTATGGATGTTGAGCCCTGATGCTCCAAAACACCCCAGTGACTGCAGACGCTTATGGACACCGACTCAAAAAAAAAAATCCTTTTGCTTTTTGACACCATCCGATAAAGACATGGAGAGATTTATCTCCCCATCAGGAGCCTCTATCAATTGCTTCCTAAATGCTAGGGAGAGGAGATCATTTAGTAGCCATTTCAGTGAAACCCCATTAAGTGTTTTGAGAGTCCATCTCTCCTAAGTGCTCGTACGGTCCCTGCGACTGCAATTAGTCTCACGGCGATCTTTTCCTGAGCTCATCCCATATAACACAGCTGGAGAAGGGGGGAAAAAACCAAACGTGAGATGCCCAGGGATGGAGAAGGGTCGGGAGCAAGAATTTAAACCCAATTCCCTGGGTGTCATCTCTGCTTCTCATGGCAAAAATGTTGGGATGACATGTTTACACATCAAGCGGTGCCGCTTGAAGCACTGGTGGGACGGAGGTCTTGTAGGATGGTGTGGGTCTGATGCCACCTCAACTGCCTTTGTGCCAGGGTGCCATGAAACCACCCACCAAATGGCTCACAGGAGGATTTTCTCTGCCCTAAAGTTCTACCTGCTCCCCTCAGCCCAGCCAAACTTTGTGTAAGGAGTGGGAAGAGACGGTCAGGGAGGTAGAGGAGGGAGGCAGAAGGGGGAGGAAGAGGAGGGAGGTTGAGGGCCAGCAGATCGCTGAGGTTTCTGCTGCTGTTGTTTCTATTTTTACTCCCTTTATGTTTTTCCAATTTCGAAATTCCACTTAAAAAAAAAAAAAAAAAAAACAAAAGAAAAGGAAAAAAAAAAAAGAAAAAAGCCCTGCCTGGAATTTCTTTCATGCCCCGTTCTCAGCCTGTGTGCGTATTTCCCAACGCGTCGTCAAGGGTTGCATTGACTCAGCGGGGACAAGAGCCAGCTCTGGTTTCTATTACCAGTGATTAATGCCAGGGAACATGTTTAGACTCCCAGGGCTTACACGCTGCTCAGGGACTCGGGGAATTTTTGGTACCAGCTATGGTAAAACCCTTCATTCCTACAGGGCAGCCGGGTTCACGTTACCGGCTGGCGTTTTGAAGTCGGCTCCCCGGGAGGGTGAGAGCGGGGCGGTGGGCAGGGCACCCCGAGTCCTGGCGGCTGCCGGGGTACCCCCCGCTTTCCCTGCTCTCTGCAGAGGATTTCTTCATGCTCAGGTCCCGGTTTCTTCCGTGGGAAACCCAGTGCTGCAATACGGGGAGGAACGGGAGCGAGCGGCGGCAAGAGGGTTGCAATGGCAATCATGAAATGAAGCAGATCAAAGCGGTGTTCCGCCTTCCCTGTCTGTCGACAAAGTCCTGGGGACATCCAGAGACAACCTCCAGGACCAGCATCTTCCTCACCCCCAGCAGTTTTCAGCTAACTTCAATCCTTTCCCTAGAGAAAGGATGACTAAATTCAACTTAACTTTATTCCTTATGATTTTGTTTGCTTTACTGAGTTCAAATTGCAAAGACCGGAGCTGGCCACTCCCAAATTCTAGACGATGGGGAGATTTTAGGAGGAATCAGGAAAGCTGGGAAGATCTTCAGGGCCGTGGGATGAAAGCAACGCTGTCCACTCCATGCACACCAAGCTCGGGGTTAGGAGATGCCGTGCTCCTGCCGTTGGGCTTCAGAGGTGAAGCCATATTTCCCCTGGGAAGGTTAAATCCCACGTTCCCCTCTCCCAAAGGGGGACCATGGCAATCCCAGGCGTGCTCGTAAAGCTTTCCCCACGCTGGGTTAATTGGATTAGCCCCAGGAGGAAATGCCCAGGCTCCCCAAACTCCTTCTCCAACAGAAGTTCAAATAATACTGCACTAAAGAATAAAGTTTCCTCTTCCAGGTAGCTTTAGCTGTCAGCGATGCAGAGGTGAAGTTTATCCTTTTGCTCTTGACAGTATAAATCCTTTCCTGGGCTTCGGGCCAAGGCAGCTGCTGTTGAGGGGCCAATAGATGCTCGGAGAGTGAATTCCTGCTGCCCTCACACCAGCCAACCTGGACCTACAGGGGAAAAATCCTCAAAAGCCTTGAAACTCCATGGGGTTGCCCCGTTTCCAGCTGCTGGGAACAAGACTTCTCCCTGCCCACAAGAGGAAAACAAAGTGGCCTTGGAGGTGGCATGAATTATTTGGCGTACATCGGTGGCATCGCCAGGCACCAGCAAGACCTCGGCAGGTCGGTTGGGTCACCTCTCTCCACCCAGGCAGATGGAGGTATCCATCCCTCAGTTGCCTTCAGAGCCTTGGATGGCTACCGAAAACTCCAGCCACCAGCACTGACCTCTCAGTCATTGCACTGGTTTGCAAACCCTTTAGAATTCCCATTGGCTGTGATTTTTTTTCCGGAACATTTTCCATTTTCGCCTCCATCCCTTGCTCCTTCCAAAAGGACCCTCAGGGCTGAGCTGTCTTTGGAGACAAAGATTTCTGCCGCCCAAAATACTGGCACAGGGTTGCTTACAGACCTGGAGCAGATCCCAGCAACCAAATTGTATCTGACTTACTGTCATAGCCAACTTTTATCTCCTTTACCTGCTTCTCCCTATGCCTACCAGTAATGGGGAAATTCTCTCTCACCTCAATTTTTTCCATGTTGCGTTGTCACCTCCATCTCAGAAGATGCAGCTCTTTATACCTGCCCATGGTCAGCTATTTCTAAGCTTTTGAAGTTATCTTATTGGAGGGTTACAGTTCTCAAAGCAAGGTCAAGGCTTGCTTTTGCAGGCAGAAAGGGCTACAAGATGCAGAAAGGGTGGAAGCAAGAGCTCCTGCGCCATGCTGGGAAAGCTGTTTGGGTTACAGATTCCGGTACCTGGGAGCCTTTGGGAGAGAAAGGTGCTGGGATTTTTTTGGAGAGCTGGTCAAAACATGTTTTGTTTTAATTTGGTTCCTCTCCACCCACAGAGAATTGTTATTTTTCAGCTCCAAGTCAAACTTTACCCCGTTTACTCCCACACAGCGTATTTCTGTGTAAGTCTGTGTCGAGTCCTTCCCCTCTTTTGTGATGTCAATCCCAGAATTTCTATGGGAAGCAGACATCTCTTTAAAAAAAACCTACCAATTTATCAGAAATCCCATTCTTCACCTAGAAAATTGTCTTGAGGGATTGTTGCCTTTTCCAGGAATGCAAATTATGTCCTCTTCAGGCTTTCCTTTCATTCAGCAATTCAAGCCACCAAGAAGCTGGCAGGGCCGTGGGGCTGCAGGGTAGACATGTCCTACTCTTCTGAGCATCCGGCATGGAAGAGGAGAGCAAGATGGGGCTGTGTTGGCCCATTCAACTCTGCTTGAGGTCATGGTCCCTTGTGTTCATCCTTCATTCCTGGAAAGCGGATGCATATTGTCTTCTCCATCCTGACTTTCAAGCCAGGCTTCTTGCTTCTCAGCCCATCCCACGCTCTCCTGTGTGGAGTCTGAGCCACCAACTCAACCCCAGCTTTGCTCCGCTGGTGATGGGGATGAAGAGCCAACGTTGCCTCTTCCCAACCATGCTCCTAAATAAAAACACATGCACACACAACCACGTACTTCCCGCTGACATCGGCGAGACCTCTTGTCTGCTTCCCCCCGTGTCCTTCATGGGGAGAGAGAAAGTGGTGGGAAAGTCATTTCCCAGGGCACCCAGCCGGCTGCGGCAGCGTCTTCAGGCTTGGAACAATGCTTGGAAGGGAAGATGAGGAAAAAATAGACTGGGATGACGGTGTACGGATTATCCAAGTAGCAGCAGTGCATAGTTTGTGGTGGAAATGTCCTAGAGTTATTTCCTACAGAAATCTGGTTTAGGTTAGGCAGCCCCGCTAGCGGGCTGAGATCTTCACAGCTCCGAGTTCCTTTGCTGGACTTTCATTCATTTACCACCAGCTTTTCTGCTACAGGCTTTGCTTTTCCCAAAGGAGAACTGTTGGCCCCCTCCCTGGTTGGTTTTCCAAGGGGTGTTCCCAAAAACGCATCTGTTGGTGGCTGGGATTTCAGCCGTAGGAGGACACCATGGGACTCCTCACCTGGAAACGCAGGGCTGGAGTCCCCCAAGATTGCATCTTTGCTCTTACCATCCATCACATCCCTGCACTGGGGCTTCAAGACCTAGTCAGGGACCGTGCCAGAGATTTTGGCGGCTGCAGTTGTGTGAGATGAAGCTCATGGAGAGGGTTTGTCCAGCAGAAATGGGGACATGCATGGCTTGGACCTCTCTGCTGCCAGCGCACAACAAGAAAAGCAAATGGGCAACTGAGTCTGGGTACTTCTCCAATGATTCTCAGTGTCTTGGTGGGGAAACAGAGGAGGAAAGACCTGGGTTCCCATTTGTCGGCACTTCTAATATCTACTAGGACATGACGCTTATCTACTAGATGCTTTTTGAACAGATCAGCCCTTGCAGTCCGCCTTCATTGTTCATAAGAAGTGCACATGGGAAGGCACCAGCATTTTTTCCCGTTGCACTTTCATGCATGTGGCTAAGTTTAGATCCCCCCTCTCCGTAGCTCCATCAGCTCCTACTCATACATAACACCATGCCCTAAATTTTGGGACCCACTTTGAACGGCTTTGAACAGCCCTGCTTCGCCCAGACAACGTCACCGGTGCTCTCCGAAAAGCCGTCCTCTTCGAAGCATCTGGAAGTTGAGTGCACAGAAGTTGGTCGGTCAAAAACCACAAGTCATTTTTATCCACCACCAGAAAACTTCTGTGTTTATTTCTGTAGCTACGGCAACCCAAAACGAAGATCTCTATGGCTTAAAAAGAATGTCTGAGAAAATTGTCAACGAGCCTGAAAGACCATCCGGGTAGAGATGGGATGCGCTCAGCAAAGAGAAAAGGATGCTGGCCCTCACGCAGCGCAGGGCTGGAGGACCATCATCAGCACGGTGTTGGTCCTCCTCCTGTGCCACCTCATTTTGATCATGGTCAAGGGACGATTTGGGGCTAAATGCTTCAAATCCTTCTTCTAGCCGCTTTCCCCAGTTAATCCAGCCCTTATCTGCGATGGGTCATCTCCACGCGTGCACGCGGGGAGGGAGGACCAGCTTGCAGATTCGTGCAAACCCGGCCGGCGAGCGCATACCAGCCTACGACTGATTTGTATCAGTTTTGCTTGTGTGGTTAAGCAAGTTTGAATCATAAACCAAATTGTTTATTAAACTAATTTAGCTAAAATGTGCAACTTCTGGAAGCAGCCTGCGCTCTATTTTCTCCCCCCGCCTTCCTCCAAGCCCGATGCTCACGGTGGGGGAATCGAACGCTCCAGCTGCCGAGATTTCTAAATCCACACATAAAACTTTATTTGCTCTGTTTCTGTTTATCGTTTCCATAAGCCATCCCGGTAGAAATTGCACATTCCTCGTTGCTAATTTTAACGGAGAAGGATTGCGCAGCTCCCCAGGCCGCCGGCAGGAATGCTCCTATGGAAATTGCCCGGCGTTTTCCTGCCAGCACGTCGTGCGTGCGCTGGGTGGCTCTTCCTGAGGAGACTTACAAATGGCTTTTTGTTGAGTCGTTGCACTCGCCTTGGGGTTTTTTTTCCTCTTCGCTGGTGGGTGAGCAAGCAGTTGGCACGGCCTTGCCGGTCTTGAGGTTGCCGATGACTCACCGTGACCAGGCAAAGGCGGCCACATTGCTCCGGCTTTTTCCCTGCGTGTCTGGTTGCAACCACCCTCTCGGGTTGGGGTTGTGAGCTTTTGGGGGACGGGCACCAGCGTTGTGCTGGGTTGGTGCAGCCCAAGGGGGTTGGGAAGGAAAAGATGCAAAAAAGCCCATTTTGCTACTGCTATGACATCGCGATGTTGGGATTAGTGAGGGATGGGCTTCCCGTCGGCACCAAGGTACGTTCCCAGCTCAAAAGAAGATTCAGTTGCAAAAACTCTCCCCACACCTCATGTGAAAATCCCAAACTTGTTGTCAGCATCTCTACCTTGGCAGCCTGGTGGCGTCTCCATGAGGAACTGCTGTGCCCTCTGCGAAAAGGCCTGAAAGCACTTTTTTGGAGCCAGAGCAAACATTTTCGGGGGGGAGGGGAGCAAAACGAGGCACCCCCCCCCCCCAGGCTCCATTTAAGCCACAGCAATCGTGAGCAAGCCCTTCCAGCGGTTAACGAACCTTGCCGCTAAATACATCTTCCTCATTTCCACTTTCAATTTGTTCACCGCCCGGTTTCTGCCTCTGCGTCCCTCAGCCAAATTTGTCTTCCCCGCAGAAGGAGGGAGCCTGCGGGCCGGATAAGCCCTTTCCTCCCCGTAAGGAGAGAACTGAAGCTCCCGGAGCTTCATTCCAATCATTTTCCTTGCTCTGCCCTGAATCGCGGCCAATTTTGCAGCTCCTCCGCTCCGGCTGTAAATATTGGTGCTGCTGGAGCCCAAAAGCTGTCACCCCGCGGGGATGTTCCTCGCTGCTCCTAGTTCGTATTCCTCTGCTTATTCACCCCAAAATCAGATCCATGTACTGCTAGAGCCATGAGACCAGGCACTCTTTTTTCGGTTGTTATCCTTATTTCACCGGGGGAACGAGGATGCGGGAGGCAAATCGAGGACAAAACCTGGCGCACCCCGCGGCAGCACCAAGCCAAATCTCATACAGCGAACAAAATCTTGCCCCCAAAAAAATCATCATTCCTGTAATATCTGAGACTATCAGATGGTTTGTGCTTCCTTAGATGCTGAGACCGCTTTGTACTACCCAGCCAGCACAGAGCACCCATGGATGCTCTTTAGCAAAGGCACCTGTGGGTGCTGGGAGTCCCAAGAGGGGGTCAGGTGGGTGCTGGGTGGCTGGAATCACCGCCGGAGCTGTTGGCATCCCGCAGAAACCAGACCAGATTCGACACCGTGGGATCTCAAACCCCTCGGCACGTCCCAGCCAAGAGCTCGGCGCTGCCTTTAAATAGGTCAGCAGCGGCAGAGATTTCCAAAATCGACTGGGAAATGGGCTGCGGGATTTCGGTTTACACTTCGGGGCAGAAATCGGCCGTGGATCCATCACTTTGCGCCAGAAAAGAGGTTTTCCCCTGCGTCACCCAAGGATGATGGCAAAATCGCACCCTTTGAGACCCTCTCCCGTATTAATACCCCCAGCAGCCTGCAACCCCTCGGGTCCCCAAGCCCTCCTGCGGCCCAGCGAGTGCCACTCGCTTGCCTTTACTTATTTATTTTGCCCGTCATCCCCTCTTTCTCCTCTTTCCCTTGCTGGCATGAAGCCTGCGCCTCCTATTTTTAGCGGCGGGGTTTGGATCTGCCGCGAAAGCCGCCGCGTGGGACCTCACAGGAGCAACACCACGACCCCAAAAAAGGGGAAAGGGAAAACTAAATCCACGTATCACCCCGTGCCAGCCAGCCGGGCCGGGGGCTGCTTCCCACGGGGGAGGGAAAAACCGAACCGGGGCTGTGGCAGTTTTGTGCCGAGAGCGATATTTCCCCTCTTTGCTATTTTCTTTTTTTTTTTTTGGTGCTTTTGGGATGAAAAACGAGCCCCCGGTGATGCGGAGCCCGGTGATTTACAGGGAGCTCTGCTCCGACAAGGGCTTTCCGCTCGCCCAGCCTTGGGGGGTGCGGAGGAGAAGGGGTTTTTTGGGGGGGGCTCGGGGGGGAGACGAGCACAAGCTGGCAGGCGGATTGGAAACAGATGCTGACGGTGCTCACGCCAACGGCTGCGAAACCCCTCCAGCCCAACCCATCACCCAGGGTTTGGGGCAGTTGGCGGGGGACACGGTGCCTCCACCCACCTTCGCCCTCACCGAGGTGCGGCCACCGCCACCGCCCTCATTTCGAGTGTCCCTGAGCCCGCCGGACCCCGAAACGGCAGGATGGGTCCAAGCTGGATGAAGCGATGCTCTGCAGCGCGGGGTTTGGCTTTTGCACGTCATTAAGGTCCCAAATCACCCAGGTTGATTTTAAACCCCCCGCGTTGACGCCTCTGCTCTCTCAGCTGTCCCCCATCTTCCCAGAAGAGCATTTTGGGGACCCTGCTGGGTGTATTTGGGAACACATAACCGCTTGCAAAGGCTCTTCGTAGGAAGCAAGCGCCCTGAGCTCTCCAGACAGAGCATCCGACTCATCTCCTGATCCCTGCAGCCCCGTGCGGAGGGTCCCCAGCCCCCACAAAGCGTGTGCAGTGTCCCCAGGGAAACCCCAAACAACGTTCCCCCATCACCACCCATCCCACCCTCCCGGGAGATATTTGGCGTAGAGCTGGGGAAAGGCTGGCGGAGATGCGGGCATGGGTTTATTCTGCAGCGCAGGGTTTATTGTGGCCACGTACACGGGTAATCGGAAAAAGGCTTTGGTGAACCAGCGCGGCGGTGGCGTGGTTGGCAGGAGGAACCGTCCCATCCTCTTCCCAAACAGAGACCCCCCCCGCCGGCGTCCACGTGGTGTTTTTAAGCCGGGCAAGGGAAAGCTCGGGAAGTTGGTTTGCACTTGGGGAAACTGAGGCAGGGAGGCTGAAAGAGGCCAATCTTCCTCCCAGCTCCGCAAGCCACGGCTTCTGCCTCCTAAACCTGCATGGTGGGATGCCTGCCAGCCCCTCCTGCCCTTTCAGACCCGCAGCAAATCCTTTTCCCACCCCCCAAATCCCCCTGCCTGATTTCTTGAGCTCATTTAGCAAAGGGTTCACCCCTCCTCGAGCGGAGCCCCCGTCACACGCACAGCGATGCCATCACCGGTGCGAAGCCACAGCTGGGGTTTTTGCAGGAGCAGTCAGGATGGGGAAGGGGAGAAACATAAAAAAAAAAAAAAAAAAACAAAGAAAAACCCCAATGCGGGGATTTTTAATTTTAATTTTCCTTGGAGCGCCAAGTCCCTCAAAGGATGATCTCCCCCTCTGAAAGAAACCCCTTTCTCTGCTGGGGTTTGACCTCAGCAACACTTTTTTCTCTCCCTTCCATCCACTTTTCTCTCCCTTCCATCCCTCCCAGCCCACGCAGCTGCCCACACCGAGCTCTCCGTGAGCCCCAGGGGCTCCTTGGGTTTGGGCTCGGGGCACCGGGCTCACCGGTGGTCTGTGGTGGGCACGCTGGTGGTCTGCACCGAGCCAATGGGTTGCATGGCTCTGGCTTCGCCTCCTCATTTCCAGCTGGTAGATGTCATTAATCGAAGCTGAAAATACATGGGCACCGTTCCTGCGATGCCTTTTCCACGGTGCAGGAGCTGGACCAGGAGGAGACGGGAGGGAGGGGGCCGGGGATGAACCCGGGCAGGAGGGGCAGCGGGAGATGGTGGGTCTGGGATGCTGGGAGGGGAAAAGGAGAAGGGGATGGGAAGGTGAGGAGGTGTAGGAAGGCAGCTAAGCAATAGCACGGAGCTGGGCGGGGGCACGGGGAGGGAGGCAGAGTCTCATCACTTTGGGTCCATCGGGGGCAATTCAAGCTGGGGGTGAGGGGGCGGAATTAATACATCCTGGTTTTATCCCATGCAAAGACAGTGCTGTCTTAAAAGAAGAAATAATTAAGCCCAGGCTGCAAGCGCCCTGCTCCCATCCCAGACCCCAAAAGGATGCTGTGGGCGAGGGGGGGATACAGCATTTTGGGGAGCATCCCTACCCAGAGAGGCAGCATCTTGGAGAGCATCCCTACCATGGGGATGCAGCATCTCGAGGACCATCCCCACCCCAGGGATGCTGCATTTTGGGGAGCATCCCTACCCCAGAGAGGCAGCATCTTGAGGAGCACCCTTACCCCAGGGAATGTAACATTTTGGGGAGCATCCTCACCCGGGATGCAGCATTTTGGAGAGCATCTTCACCCGAGGGGGTGCAACATTTTGGGGAGCATCCCTACCCCAGGGATGCAGTATTTTGGGGAGCATCGCTGGCCCTGGGCTCCCCGCGAGGCAGCTGGGTGCTGGCAGGCGCACGGCCCCCCTCGGCAGCCGGGTTTTGGCCCCGGTCGCTGCCTCCCCTCTGGAGCAGCCTGGCACAATAGCTTATTGTGGGGCCAGCTTTCAAGCGAGGCCAGGGAACGGCAGCCCTCGCCGGCGCGGGGGAAAAGGCCGCTGGAGGAGCCGGAAAGTTGCTGTTGGACGGCGTTCAGAGGCCTGGGCGCAGCGGGAGGGAGCCGGCCGTGGAAAGCAAACAGTGCGCGGAGCGGAAAGTGCTGACTCCAAAAGGCAGCCCTGGCACCCCCGGCACCACCCGCGGCAGCAGCGCCCCGGGCACGGCGAGCCCCGGACGCGTAAATAGGGCCCAAGTGTCTGAACACCTGCCAGGACCCCTAAACCTCCGGTTATCCTGGGCTAAGGCCCTCCTTGTCCCCAGCAAGCGCTTGGCCGTGAACAGCACGGGTGTGCAAGGGAGTACCTGGGTGTGCAAGGGAGCGCATGTGTGTGCAGGGAGTACCTGTGTGTAGAATGGAGTGCATGTGTGTAGAAGGGAGTGCATGGGTGTGCAAGGGCGTGCATGTGTGTGCAAGGGAGTGCACGTGTGTAGAAGGGAGTGCATGTGTGTGTAAGGGAGTGCATGCGTGTGCAAGGGAGTGCATGGGTGTAGAATGGAGTACATGTGTGTGCAAGGGAGTGCATGTGTGTGTAAGGCAGTACACGTGTGTAGTAGGGAGTGCACGTTTGTGTAAGGGAGTGCATGTGTGTGCAAGGGAGTGTGTGTGTGTGTGCAAGGAAGTGTGTGTGTGTGCAGGGAGTACCTGTGTGTAGAATGGAGTACATGTGTGTAGAAGGGAGTGCATGGGTGTGCAAGGGTGTGCATGTGTGTGCTAGGGAGTGCACGAGTGTAGCAGGGAGTGCATGTGTGTGTAAGGGAGTGCATGTGTGTAGAAGGGAGTGCACGTGTGTGCAAGGGAGTGCATGGGTGTAGAATGGAGTACATGTGTGTGCAAGGGAGTGCATGTGTGTGTAAGGGAGTGCATGTGTGTAGAATGGAGTACGTGTGCAAGGGAGTGCACGTGTGTGTAAGGGACTGCATGTGTGTGCAAGGGAGTGTGTGTGTGCAAGGAAGTGCGTGTGTGTGGAGAAGAGAGTGCATGTGTGTAAGGGAGTGCATGTGTGTGCAAGGAAGTGTGTGTGTGTGGAATGGAGTGCATGTGTGTAGAAGGGAGTGCACGTGTGTGCAAGGGAGTGCATGGGTGTAGAATGGAGTACGTGTGCAAGGGAGTGCACGTGTGTGTAAGGGAGTACATGTGTGTGCAAGGGAGTGTGTGTGTGTGCAAGGAAGTGCGTGTGTGTGGAATGGAGTGCATGTGTGTGCAAGGAAGTGCGTGTTTGTAGAAGGGAGTGCATGTGTGTAAGGGAGTGCATGGGTGTGCAAGGGAGTGCATGGGTGTGGAATGGAGTGCATGTGTGTAGAAGGGAGTGCACGTGTGTGCACGCGTGTGCCTGCAGCTGCACGCCCCGCAGGCCCCGGGAAGGAGCGAGGCTCGCCGCCCTGCCGCTGCCGCACGCCAGTCCGCCTCCCCGCGCCTCGCCATCCTTCCGCCGCCTTCCCTTACGCTCCCACTGCTCCCCTTTCCGCCTCCCTCCGCCTCTCCCGCCGCACCGCAGACGTTTCTAGAGAGCCCTTCCCTTAGCTCAGCCTTCAGTAATTTCAGTTCCTCTTTCAATCTCTCTCTATTTCCCTCAAGCGCCAGTTTAGATGTCTCATTTCAAGACACCGGCCCGAAAAAGACCCCGTTTGCGCCCCGGCCTCTATTTAGAGCTGCAGCTCTCGGCACGTGCGGCTGCTTTCGGGTGCGCAAAAGCCCCTCCATCCCGCAAGCCCCCGGCCCCGGGGATGCGCTGCCCTCTGCTCCGCCGCGCTGCTGGGGGCGTACATCCCGGCACACATATATACGCCAGAGCCTGGAAAAACCCCGCTTGCTGCTCCGGCTTCCTTTAAATCAGGCGCCTCAGCAGCCCCACAACGGCACCTGGGGCCAATAAACCATGTAAAATCCTCCTGAAGGTGCATTTCCCGCACCGGTGGGTTTTTCCTGCGGGGGAGTTCACCCTTCCCAGTGACCCCCTTCCCATCAAGCTCAATTTTGATGCTCTTTCATGAACAGCACGCTTGCAGGACGCCTCACTGCAGCAGCCGGGGACCAGGTTTGGGGGGTGCCAGAGCTGCGGCCGCGATGCTTTTCCCGCGGGGAAGAGCGCTGGCTCCCGCCCCAAACTCCGCTTCCCCATCCCAAATTTCCCCAGCAGGTTATTGCAACCCGGAGAGCCTCGGCGAGGGGGAAAAGGAGACCGGGGAAGGGAGAGGGGACACACGGGGCAGGGGCATCGAGGTTGGGGGAGAGCCAGAGAGCCACTGGCTTCGTCCGCCGCCCCGGGTGCTTCCTTTGGGGGAGCGGGGAGGTGGGGTGCTCGGCCGCCGGGGCCGTTAACCGCTGGCCATCATTTCCCTAGCGGGTACCCCAGGTGCGCGGGGGGTTCCCCCGGCTGCCCGCCCGCCGGTATTTTTAGCGCAAACGTTATAGCAATCATCTGCAATCGCTGCTGGAGGGGTGTGGGGGGCGTGGGGGTGGCCGAGGGATGCTGGTTGCCGGCGGCTCGGCTTCCCCTTCGGTTTTTAATTCCTCTCCTTCGCAAGGAGCAGCGGCATCCGCGGGTTTTGTCAAGGTTCGCAGAGCGTGGTGGGCTCCCCCCGCCTGCACAGCCCTTCTGCAAAACGGGGAGGGGGGCAAAACCCCCTCCAAAACCCCCTCCGAGAGCTGAGGCACAGCCACCCCTTCGGGTTTTCAGCCCAGAGGCCTCCAGCCGCGCAGAGACTTGAAAGCGGCCGACGGGAAAGGAGCTGCGCTCGCTGTTTATTTACCCGGGGCGGCCGGGCTCTGCCGAGCACGAGGCCACGCTGCCCGGCTCGGCGGCTCCAGCTGCGATGAAAAGACCTACGGCGAGATCAAGGTCCGGCGGTGGCTCGGCCGGCGGCGGCCTCCGCTCCTGCGTGGAGCTCCGCGTCTCCAAGCCAAGGATGGTGGCGGCTGGACGCTCGCCTGGCCGATGTCCCCCAGGGCTGTCCCTGTTTTGGGGTCTCAGGCAGCCTCTGTGCCAGACCCTGGTGTTATTGAGCTCGGGGCTTAGCTGAGCTTTCACCCCGGGACCACGCGACGGCTGCGATGAGGACCATCACGGTTCTCCACCCTTCGTCCTTCAGTCCTTCCCCAGGCCTTCTTGCTTCCTGCCTGGCTGCAAGCGGAGTTACTATAAACGGAGTTGTTATAAATATTCCTTATCCTGGATTCATCTGTTGCATCCTCTGTACGCCGATGACTCCTCCGCCCTTCTTGGCGTTCAACAAATCCGAGCGGCGCGTTTCTGAACACTTTGTCTGATGCACTCCATGCTGATTCAAGCAGACAAGCGTCAATGATACTGTCCCCTGGGAACTTCCCATCACGCAAACTCACCAGCCCTATGAATAAGCGTCGGCTCCTCCTGCAGCGGGAACCTCTCCGAGATGCTGGCCTCATTAATCAGCGCTTCCAGACCTACACGCTAACGGGCTCCAATCAAATCCCCGTCCAATTAGGCACAGCACACATTTCCTCCTGGGGATACCTGAGCCAGCATGAAACGCGCTGGGAAAAACATAATGTATAAGACTATTCCGTATTTTTCAAAGATGTGAAGAACAATGGTCTGATTTGATGTATTAGGAGCCCCGAGGAAGATTTCTCCTCTTGATGGACCACAGCCCCAGGTCTCGAGTTAGGCAAGAGGCCGCCCAGCAGCACCTTCAGGCTGCAGCGAGGGCGAGCTGGTGGCCACGGGGCTTTGCCAGTTGGCCACGGCTTTGCCACAAGAGCCTGCGGAAGAAAACACTGCTACAACAGTCATTCGGGGTGGTAAAGCACAGATATCCCAAGCTCCCAGTGATGACTCAGGATGAAAGATCGTTTTGAAACCCTGGAATTGCCCCCTGGGACAGCAAAGTTGAGCGGTGACGTTCTCCGAGGAGCTGGAGAGGACAACCCACGTGTCCCGCTCCCAAAGCGGGAGGGAGCCAGCGCGGTGCAGCATCTCCCTTCTCCGGCCCCCGAGCTGCGATGTCAGCGGGACCTTTATTTCCTATAAACCACACAATTTTGGTTAATAAGACCCCCAAAGAAACCCGAAATTGCTGGGATTTCTAAGTTTTCACCTTGTTTTGCCACTTTGCTCCCCCAATTTAAAAAGTAAAGGCAAGCAATAAAGCACACCGACACCGAGGGCTATGAATTATTCTTCTTTTAATCTCACATGGTTTAAAATACGATATGAAATAAGGCTACAGTATATAAAAAACTCTCCAGCAAAATGATGTGCCAGCATCAGCAATTGAAACAAAACCAATCCCCTCCTTCTTTAAGACTTCAATGTAGGAGGGACTTTTTTTTTTTTTTTTGTATCCTTTAAAAAACAAAACAAAACAAAACACAACACACGGACACACACACACATCGCTACATCTCTAAGCTACCTCAGCTCAGTTTTTTTTTAAAAAGCACCTGCTTTTTCCTTTTTTTTTTTTAATCTCGCTTTTAAAATTTTTTTCCACTTTTAAAAAATATAAATTATATGAAAATACAAGTTGGAAAATAGTCGAACAGCACAATATAACAATCTCTTTTTTTTTTCTTCTTCTTCTTCTATGTTTATCAGCTTAAAAAAAAAATCCCATGTGTAAAAACAAAACAAAACAAAACAAAAAGACTTTTTTTTTGACTTTTTTTTTTTTTTTTTTTACTGAGGCAGTTAATTCCTGGAGATATTCCATTATAACATATACGTATACATAGATTTATCATTTATTTAAACCTCTTTGGAATGTAGACAACAGCTCACGGATGTTATATAGACCCTACCAGAGAGCAGAGCACGCCAAGGCATCCAAATTTCGCTACGCTAACGAGGAACAAGCAACCAAGCCCTAAAGCCTCGCAGAAAACCCCTCCAGAAGAGCAAGAGGCAGAAGACGGAGACGTTTCCCGCAGCATCTGAATTTATCGGTGCTTCCTGGGACCTGTTTTTTGGAGGAGGTGTTGGTTTGCAAAGACGCGAGAAGGTTAAATCATACAATATCTTCTATTTCTTGCCCCGTTTGGCTGTTTCTCCACCGGAACCATCCCGTCTGGTGGCAGTGTGGAAATAAAATGGATCTACGCTTGCACACACAGGAGTGTCCACGGGTTATGGCCATCCTACACCCAGGGATGGACAGAGACAGGCAGTAGAAAAAAGTGCTTGCATTTTTCATCAGTTTTGGGGGTTTTTTTCCCTTTACTGTGGTCCCAAATATTGACTGGCGAGGCCCCAGAAAGCCCATGCTGTGCTTGAGGGGCCAAGGGGCCATGCCCCCGCACACAGAACAGCAGATCACGAGCAGGACACAGAAAATACCACCACCCCCCCCCAAAAAAAATCACCAAAAAGAACCTGAGACATTCCAAACCAAGCCAAAATTACCCAATTTCCAAAAGCCACGTGGATCTGCCGAGGGCGAAGCTCGTCCCCGTGCAGAGAAACCAGCAGAGGAGCGAGTCCCATCCCCGGCAGATCTCCATCATCCCCTCTCCAACCCATCCTTCTGGTCCAGCACGTGGGAGGGGGTTAACCGAATTTTCACGGCCTCGAAAAACAGGAGGTCAGAGGGTTTGGGTTCCAGCACATCCCTCGCCAGAAGTCAACGCGCAATTCCAAAGTGGAAAGAAAAAGAAAAAAAAAGAAAAAAGGAAAAAAAAAAAAACCAAAACAAAACTAAAAACAAATCTGCAAATTTCCAGTGTATAAACAGTACGCAGCCCTCTCCGGGATGGTCTCTACATTGGGAATAAGAAGTAAAGGAAAATAGAAAACGATGAACCCGACATCCCTTTGGCTGCTGCGCTTGCACGCAGGTTGCGAGCTGGGATGGCAACCGGCCGGGAGAAACGACGGAGAAGCTACTCCCGAAAAACGGAGCTGCTTTTCACGACTCGCCCTTTCTAACCTTTAGCCCGTCTTCCCAAAATCACTGGGAACGCACAGGTTCGGCTTGGAAACCTGGGGAAAATAAGCACGGCGGAGCGGGGCAGGAATTTAGCCTGGCAGAAGGATGGGGCTGGTACCCGCACCCCTGTTTCCATCCATCGGTGGGAAATTTTATCCCTGTTTTCTGCTTGAAAAAGGCACTTCAGCTGCAGTGGAGCATCCGAGCAAAGCAGAAGACGTGTCCCGGGGCACGGCGCGGTGCCGAGGGCAGGAGCCGGGGCGCCTGGCCTCCTGGCAGCACCCTTTCGAAGGGTGTAAGGGGGATTTTTTTTGTTGATTGCATGCAAGACAGCAATCCTGAACGCCTTAAAAAACACCCACCCGACTGCTGCAAATCCTACCCACACCATGGATCCTGTTGGGATGCTCTTTAACTGCTCCTCCCCTGCACGTTTCTGTGCCCTCACGTCTTGCCCGACTGCCTTTTCAGCCTTGGCTCTGCGGCAGAGCTCTGCCCGGTGCCTTCCCGGTGCGGGGGACCTCCTCCACGATATCTCCGTTTTCCTTTCCTCTCTCCAGCTCGGCCGAGCTGCTTCGCCCTGTCTGCCCAAGGAGACGAGCTGAAGTTTAACCTCCCAGCAGGCAGCATCCCTTTCCTCCTTTGGTGCACGCTCCTTCCACTTCTCTTCCCTCTCTTTTCCCTTCTTTTCCATCCATCTCACCCTTTGCTCTCCCTGTGCTCAGCAGGATGATGCGCAGCCCCAGCCCTGTGAGCGTTAGCATAACCTCCCTTGCCTAAACCACCATCTGCTTCCGTCCCCCTTGGCCTGGAGCTCCCTCTGGGCCCACTCGTTTCCCCTCCACCACCACCTTTTTTTAAGCACGCAGCACTTTTGGGGCTGACTCACCCCAAAATGACCAACCGGGGACAGAGGGGTGCCGGGGGCCCCCAGCTCCGGAGAGCCGAGCACCCCCTTGCCCCGGGGTGGAGCTCCCCATTCGACGCCGTCCCTGTGCTGGGGGGGTTACGTGCCTGAATATTTCGGCTCTTTGCACGCAGAGTCCTGTCCTGCCGACCCAAAATATCAGGCAGGCATCACTCAGCGAGCATCTCCGGGAAGGCTCTTGCCCCACACTACCATCTCACAGCGCCTCTGTAACGAACGCAACTACCTAAAACACACAGACAGACAGACAGACAACACAAAAAGAAGGTACTTTTGGTTCAAATGTGTAATACTGTCTTTAAAAAAGAAACGCGCTGTGGCTCTCAGGGGTGAAAGACCCCATTTCAGCAGGCGGATCCGCAGGGATCCGGCTTTGGGGGGGATCGTATCTGGATACGGAAACGCTCCACCGCCTGATCCTCCAACTCACCCCGAGGCCGCCCCGCCGGCGGTCGCCAGCCCCAGCCTGCTCCGAGCATCCCGGGGACTGCTGGGTGCAGCGGGATTTAGCCCTCCGGAGGCAAACCCCGCTGCAAAAGGTTTGGAGGACAGACGGAGCAGTTCCCCCCGGGACCGATCCCGCCACAGTCGCGGGCGAGCGCACGAGACCTCTCATCTACCCCGGCACCACCGGTCATATGCTTCATGTTAATCACACCCTGACAGGGGCTGCAGGATCAGGCTTACGAAAAGCAGTAAAGAACCCATTTGCAAGGACAATTTCCTTTCCGCGTGTGCCCGGGCTGGTTAAGACATACAGCAATAAAGATAGAGCTGGTCGAAACAGGAAGGAAAAAACATTTCCCTTTGGTTTTTCAACTTTTTCCTGATTTTTTTTTTTTTGCCCCCCCCCAATCAACTTTATATCTATTTTCCATTCACCCCATTCAAAACGCAGGAATTTCTCCCCTTTTCCTTTACAAAAAACAAACCCCAAATTTTCTGAGAGCACCAAAAGTGTTCCTGGAGCGGAAAAAAAAAAGCGATTCGGAAAACACCCAAAAAGACATTTTCCCCGCAAATCATGATAGGTTTCGTGCACAAAACGCAGCCGTACAAAAAGGCCCCTTTTTTTTCACAAGACGAAAAAAAAGCGGCGATTTCAACCAGCTTTATCAGCAAAGCATGTGGGACTGGAAGCGAGAGTGGCAAACCCAGCCAGCATCACTAGGAGCCAGTTTGGAGTTAAATTTTCCTTCACATACGATTCGGAGATGCCGAGCCGTAGCGCTACGCTCCTCCCGTGGGGTCTACATAAACGAATTTGTTATTTTATATTTTTTTTTTCTTTTTTTTTCCTTTTTCCTCACTGTGATAAAACTCTCTGCTGGCATAACAGAAACAAACACACACAATATTGCAATACTGAGACCATCTTAGAGCTTAAGACTATTTAAAAAAAAAAAAAAATACTGGCACAAAATTTAATAAAATAAAACTTTAACAAATTTTAAAAAAAAAAAAAGTCTTGATCCCTCTTAGCAAAAATTCTGTCTTTTGTAGAAAAGACGACAACCGACAGAAAGGCGACAAGAACAACAAACAGTTCTTGGTTTTTTCCTATATTGCCCCTCCCCGAAGCAGGAATATTCACCCCCGTTGGTTTTCCCTCCCCGCCACCCCCCCCCCCCCAAAAAGTGTAACATCCTCAAATCCTCGGGAACACTGTCATTTCCTGAACTGTCAGTTTGTGCGCGAGTAACACAAAAAGCAAAGGGATCCATTTGATACTATTTTTTCTAAACAGCACGGGATCGGGAGGGGTTTGTTGTTTGTTGGGTTTTTTTTAAGTGAGCTACATTTTTCTGGCTTTCTTAAAACTCAGAATTTCAACCCCAAACAAGCCTGTCTTGGAGTTTTCAGGAAATAAAAAAAAAAAAAAAGCTCATACTTCTCCAAACCAAACTTTTTAGGTTTCGACCAAAAGTTTGCCTCTTCCTCCACCCTCTCTCCCAACAACCTCAAAGCATCAAATCTGAGTTGCTCTTTAAAAATAATAAAAATAAAAATAAAAAAATAACGAACAACAAAAATAACAGCAAGAATAAAAAAAGAACCAACGGAAAAAGTCCCATTGACTCTTCCAAATGCCACGGGGTGATCCTCCGCCCCGACCATCCGTCTTCACTCATCGGCGTCGGGCTTGACGTCCAGCATGGCGTGGAGCTCCTCGGGCGTGTAGCCCAGCAGGCTCTGCAGGTCGCAGACGAAACGGTAGACGTAGCGTTTTCCGGCCGTCTTGTGGATGATGTTCTTGTCGTAGTAGTAGCGCAAGCCGCGGCTCAGCTTCTCGTAGTTCATCTTGGGTTTGTTTTTCCTCTTGCCCCATCGCCTGGCCACCTGGGAGGAGGCGGACGAGAGTCAAGGAGGGCGACGCACATCGCGGGGAAGGGAAGGGAAAATCAACCTGGCTCGGTTGGGCAGGCATCAGCGCCGGACACAAGGGAAGGGAGAGGACTTTCCTCGTCTTTGAGATGGACATGGATGGGTCACAAGCAATAAAGTCTGGGAAAACTATCCTTCATGCAATGGTAGAATATTACAGAGGGCTCTATGAGGATATATAAGTCAGGGAAAGGAAGGAATGTCCCATCCGTTCCCCAAAAGTGGTGGGAAGCCCCCCCTCTTACCTGCGCACATCCTATTTTAGGGCTACAAAGCTGGTGAGGGGTCTGGAGGACAAATCTGACGAGGAACGACTGAGGGAACTGGGGTTGTTCAGCCTGGAGAAGAGGAGGCTGAGGGGAGACCTTATCACCCTCTACAGCTCCCTGAAAGGAGGGTGTAGAGAGGTGGGGGCCGACCTCTTCTCCTGGGTGACAAGTGATAGGACAAGAGGAAATGGGTTTAAGTTATGTCAGGGGAGGTTGAGACTGGATATTAGGAAACATTTTTTTCACGGAAAGGGTTATTAAACATTGGGATAGGCTGCCCAGGGAGGGGGTGGATTCACCATCTCTGGAGGTGTTTAAAAAAAGGGCAGACGTGGTACTTGGGGACACGGTTTAGAAGTGGGTTTTGTCAGGGTAGGTTGGTGGTTGGACTTGACGATCTTCCCTTCCAACCCCCTTCCAACCTCAGCAATTCAATGATTCTATGATTCTATTTGAAGAGGTTTGGCACTACGCCTCTCTCTACACTCTTTCAGTCACTTCCCACCAGCTTTGGGTGTAAATTACTGCTTCCTAGGTATCACTGCAGCCCAATTTTTAATAAGTTTTCAGCTGGGCTCTAACTCATCGTTTTCCCCTACACATACCCAAACCCAGAACAGTGCGACTGCCCAAATCTCAACCCTGAAGGGAGGAGGGGAAGGTTATCCACACCCATATTTCAGAGGAATTTGGGCTGCGCGCTTAATTCCAGGCCACTCTACCTCGTCTGGGTCGGAAAGCTTGAATTCCCAGCCATCGCCCGTCCAGCTGATGAAGGACTGACAGGACTTGTCAGTGAGCAGTTCCAGCAGGAATTGCCACAGTTGGATGGGTCCACTGCCTAGAAAGACAAAGGAAACACGAGACGTTAATGCCAGGAAAGCACAGCCTCTTCTATCCCAGAGGGGGAAGAGAAAAAAAAAAAATCACATGCCAACAGTACTCAGGGCGAAAAAATAAAACCTTCTACTATTAAAAAAAAAAGCATCAGTGGCCACAGGGCAAGATCTGGGCTGAGAGTTAAACCCTGCAGGTAAAAGAGCTTCCTATTTCCAATGAGAGCTGAATATTCATGCACTGGAATGCTTCACTTCGAGTTACGTAAATCGGATTATTTTTCTGGCATCCAAACAGCGAGGAGTCATTGTCTTGGCACAAGAGCACCACCGTTTCCTCCGTGCCAAAAAGCTCCTGGCCATGGCATGAACTCCAGCAGACTCCCGCTTCCCGACCTTGACTCTTTGCTCCGTCGCTGTTTACTGAGATAAGGGGGGACCCAGGTATGAAAATTATTTGGCCTCTTCCCAGGGCGTGTTGCTGCAGGAATGGGCTTAGGCCGGCGCGCAGAGCTCGGCGCGGCGAAGGCAGGGGCTGACTGGCGCGGCAGGCAGATCTCCCCACCTCAGGACCGGTTGGGTCTCCCCATCACCATCTTGGCACGGTCTTCACAAAGCCATAAGCAAACCTTCCTGCGGCTGCTGGTTGCCCTAATCCAGCTGGAGAGCCACGAGGTGGCATGCAGCATCCCACGTACATTCAGCGCCTCCTCACAATGCCACGGTCTCCATCTTTCCCCTCCGGGTCTTTTTGGCCAACAGCAATTTGCCTCGTGGGCCTGAGCCCAACACATCTAACCTGGTGCAGCCCACTGAGAGCCTGCGGCTCCACAGCCTGGTTTTGGCTGGATTTAACGGGGTACGTGGAGGGATTTCAAAACACTTATCTCTTCTCTGCGCTTGTGTCCCAATGAAAGGTAGCGGAGAAGCCCTCAAGCCAAAATCTCTTTGATGAGCAACTTCCAAATGCGGCCGCACCCAAAAATATTGCACTTAGCTCTGGGCGATGTGTTCCGGGAGAGATTTTGCCACGTTTTAAACGCAGCTTAGAATATATCACTAATAATAAGAATGACAATAACAATAGTAATAAACACAGCCAGAGGTTAGAGGAAATGCTTTCTCTCGAAAAGAACTGCAGAGGCTGGGTTAGGATGGCAGGCTGGGGTAAACCCGCCTGCTGACAGCCATGGGTACACACTTCAAGCAGGGAAAAAAGTTATTTACTCAGAAAAAGGGATGGAGAAAAGCCTATTTCCATGACTGACAATGAAGGCTGTCAGAGCTGTGGCTGTGGGATAACCCGAGGAGGGAAGAGAGGGCTGTTCCCCCTTTTCCACGAGGTTTAAAATGACTCAAAAGCAGACGAGCTGCTGGGGAGGAGGAAATGAGAGAGCTGGCTCCAGGACAGGGGAATTGCCGTGCCCTGTCCAGCCCTCCCCAAATTGTTTCCCTCCTGTTATCCCTAAGGAACCGCTCCAGGGTTTTGCAGGCACCGCATCCTCCACCAAGCCCTGGGGGTTATCGCACAGCCCTGGGCAGGATGGAGCAGGGAGCTCGCAGCATCTCTCTGCTTGTCATTGGGAAGACGACACTCAGCGGGGAAAGGCTCCAGCCCCGCAGGAGCTTGCCAAGACATTGACTCCTTGACCGCGCTCTCCAGTAGGGACAGAGTTGGGTTATCCACGCCAAAGCGAGGGAGGACATTCAGATGACACCTTCGCCTCTCATTGGAAAGGGAAGAGCCAAAACCCCGGCCTGAAATGCCACCGCATCTCAAAGCTTCAACCTGCTTATAGCAGCGGGCTTTAAATACAGAGAAAACATTGGGCAAAAAGGTTATTTCAGCTGCCCGAGCTCCTCCGCAGGGAATGGCGGGTGAATCCACGCGGGGCCGGCTTCTCTTGGCCCATCCAACTTGACACCAATTCCCTACACGCAGGGAGGGGAGAGCAGCCCAAATCAGGTTGACAGAGAAACAGTCCTAGGAGACAAGATTGAAGCAAGACCAGGTTCGTCACCTCACACCGACTTCTCTCCTGCCCAACCAAAGAACAAAGATTTTTTTTTTATATTCCTTCCCCAAAGTAAGATGGATGGAAACCCATCACCCGGACACCAGGTTCTTGGGTAAGCAACTGTCCTCAAAACACCCCTGGGCCACCCTGGCTTTGCAGGAGCCTTTCAAGGTTCGAGCATCGTTAACCCCGAGCCAAGCGGCCGCTTGGTGCTCGTGGCTCGGCTGCCAGCTGGCACGGAGAGGCGTTGGGAAACCCAGCAATTTCTCGCCCTCTCTCCAGCAAGCGAGGTAGGGCTCCTGCTGCTACGCCGGGTATCACTCTGCCGGGTATTTTGGGATTTTGAAGGAAGCGGTGTCATCCTTGGAACAGGGATTCCCAAGGTCTATTCCGAGCTGCCTGCGGGACGAGTGTAAAACCCCAAATTCCTCTGTGTTGGACAAGCAATTATGTCAAGAATGTGTTTACTGCAGGGCTCGCAGGCATGTCTCAGCTCCTATAAACACACGCCCTGCCAGAGGGGAAGGCAGCGGAGGCCCTGCAGATGTGCCGCTGCCGCACGACTCCGAAATGTCAGCGAGGCGGGTGATGCACGAGGTGGCAGGAACCAAACCCCAGCACATGCCCGAGCCTGCGTGCCCAAACAGCAGCTCTGGGGAGATGGCAGGGCAGGGGTGCTGGAGGTCCGTGCATCATCTGGTGGGCCGGTACAGCTGTAATTAGTGCTGGGTGGGCCATCTTCTGAAATGAGCTTCTTTTGCCCGCTCTGCAGACCAGCAAGGAGCAGGGAGTTATTTTTCCCAATGCCTAAAGGATCTTAAGGGGACCCTTGGCTCGCACAGAGGCGATCCCCCCAACATCGCAGCCCCAAAGCATTCAGGGCAAGCATGAAGTTGCCGGGCTTGTCTCCGCACCCCAAACCTCCGCCCCCACAGGAGCTGGGAGCAGCGCCCATTTTCCATCTCTTCTGCTTCAACCCTTCTGCTCAGCCCCGGCCGGAGCTGGAAATCCCCACCACGATGACTGGTCCCAGATCGCTTCACGATACGAGCCCCCACAGCCACACCGACTGCCCCAAGGCTGGCGTAGGTCGGTACCGCACCAGGCGACCTGTTGCCTCGGTTATCTCCAAAACCAACCACCACTGGAGTGTTCTCACAGCCTTTTTTTGGATGCAGCCCCAAGCGTGGGGTAGAGGGACACAAGCCACCCTTTATGGTGCCACATATATCTAGGGGCTTCCCAGAGCAAGGCTGGCCCCGGCTGGGGAATGGGGGCAGCCCCCGCTCCCCAAAAGACAAGGCGAGGACTCAGAGGGTGGTGGGATGTCCTCCCGCCCCGCCACGACCTCCGGCACTCGCGGAGGCTGCTAAGAATAGCCCCCGCCGGAGGGGCTCACCAGTCCGACGGGGCCACAATGGGAGCCCTGTCTGGCCTCGGTGGCACTGAACGGGGTCCTTCAGCGAGGAGTGTCACACCGCAGGAATTCTCCCGCGTCAGGGGGAAAATATGCTTCTTAAGCCAGATGACGGCTGGCTGCTCCAGCGGGAACCACTGGCTGAGCGGTGCCTCCTTGGCACCGGCCCTTCGATGGCACCCGTGGGTGTCCCCAGAGCAAAGGGTTTGGTGCTACGCCATCCCTGTGCCATCCTCCCTCGGTCAGGATTGGAGGTCCCCTATCACCTTCTTACCCAGTGGCTCGGGAGGGGTTTGAAAGCAAAATAAGCCCAACAGCCACTTTCACCGGCGTGGCGATGGTGGTACCACCCGGCTGGGGCAGACGGGCATCCGTGCCGTACCCAGGAAGGCACAGCCCGAAATGTTAGCCCCACTCTCTCTCAAGATGGTTTCACACCCCCACCCCTCTCAACGGCTTCTGTTTTGTTTTACTTCTTTCAAACAACAAGAAAAGAAGAAGAAGAAGAAGAAGAAGAAAAAAAAAAGGAAAAAAAAAAAGCGGCGCACCTATGCTTTTCGCTGTGGTTTGTGGTTCCAACCCAACAAAACAATTGGGCATAGCAACGTCTCCAAAACAGCCTTTGCCTCACTCACGTGCCCGCCCTGCCCGAGCCCCCTTCGATGGCACTGCAGCACCGAAGGTCCCCAATTTCGGCAAAGCTCGTCCCCATCGCTCCCCTTGTTAGACCAAACCCAACCGCCTCCTCCCCAGCTCTTGCCCAGGCTGGGGCGGGCAGTCACGCCACCGCGAAGGGCCGGCTTGGCACGGGTGGGAGGGAAGCGGCGGAGCTCGGATGGAAGCATCTCCAAAGAGCAGGCGTGAAGAAAGCGGGGAAGGACCCAAAAAGCACCTTCCTTGGGGAGCTACACGCTTTTGGCCATGCTCACAGACAGGAGAGCAGCCAGGCAGGCCACGCTGGGCCAGTTCTGCTTTCCTAATGGTTCTCCTCTGTTTCGAGGAAGAACACGCTGGGAGGCCTGGTCTCACTCCCGAGGCACCTGGCAAAGCACAAGGGGTTTCGTGAGCTTCCCGTCTCCCCCTGAAGGTGGTCCTGCAGGCCAAGAGGTGCCGTGCAATGCTCCAGCTCGTTGCTCGAAGGAGGGACTAAGCCACAGTTGCTGCTTCGCCGTCGTCTGCGGGCTGCCGAGAAGCCGGTGCCGGCGGCTGCAGCAGCTCTGGTGAGAGCTGAGCTGCTGTCACGGTTGGGCAGCGTTGCGTGGGGCTGATTTCACTGTCATTTGCACATGTCTGGCAGGTGGAGCAGGAGCCACTGAACCAGTCCTGAACCCCACCCTCCAGCTCCCCACCTCGCGGAGGCAAAAAAGGGCTGCTGGGGCCATGCAGGCTCTGCACCCGAGGCAGAAAGCGGGCAGGACCCGCTGGCTGGTCACACTTGAAATCACCCTGCAAGGGCAGGTAAAGGGTATGACCCAGAATGGGCGAGTTACCAACGTCCCCTGCATCGCACAGGGGACAGAGGGGCTGTTGTGCTGCTTCTGATTGCTGACTGCGTCTCCAAACTCCCCTAACCCAAAACACGAGTGGCTACGGATGCCCATACAGGTGTCCTGCTCCAGAAGTGCAGGCAAGCGGGCAAGGAAGGATGCTGACGTTTCCAGGAAAGCTCCTGCACAGAGCCTGGATGTCAAGGACAGCCGCATCACCGGACCATGGTGGGAGAGGGGCCAGGGAGGCAGCTGCTGGTGGAGTTTTGGATGCCGATGACCACAGCAGATCCAGGGAGCTTGCTGGTGGAAGCTTCAGCCCAGCAGCACAGGCAACAAGAAGCGGGGAAGCAGCACACAAGCTCTCTTCAAAGAGACCCACTTTCTTTGGCACCGACTTGACTTTCTTGCAAAACAGCAGCTGCGTGCTTTCACTTCTGTGTCACAGATAAGCACCGCTCAGAAACAGAGGTTTGTCAAAGGCTTCAGGTTCTGCACCGCAGACAATTCGGACAGGGCGGATGGGTTTAGCAGGCAAATTTGGGCCCCATCGCCATGGTCCTGCAAATGCTGATAGCAAGGCTCAGGGCTGGATGTGGCCGGGGCAAAACCGTTTGGTAGACAGAAGTGCTCCTGGGCGCTTGGGCGAGATAGCATCTGTGAGAGGTGGCTATTCCCTGCACGACCTTCTGGCTTCTTTAAAGGCAGCATGATAATGAAGATAGCATCAATCTGTCGCTAAGAGAGACGCTCAGGTCATGTATGATATTAGCTGGGAAGGGGGCATTAACTCTTTAGGTGCTGAGATTGTCTGTAAAGGCATCAGCAACTTCCTAACCAGACCCGTAAGAGAGGACAGCATCACAAATGCAAAACCAGCCTTGGAGATGAGGGATCGAGGTTTGGTGTGCACTCATTTGACCTTTCTCATCCTTCTTTCCTCCCTTCACCTCTCAAACCTGAACGGTATCGCTCTGCTCTGTCTGTTCAGCTATGTGGAGCAGCAGCTCGGCACATCACAGCTTTGGTGGTGTGGCAACGGCAGACAACACCGTGAGGTGGAAAGCCCCAGCCTGCACAGACGATGCTGAGGTCCTACGTACCGCAAAGCAAACAAACACCATGTCTTGGCTATAAACCCACGCAGGTGCTCAAGAAAAGCTGAAAACAGTTCAGTCCTGAGTGGCTATCGCCAACCGCAGGGGCAGAGGGAGGGTCGGAACCTCCGCTGGACCTGCATCACCAAGAGGGCAGCAGCACAAGTAGGTCAGCAGAGTGGAAAAATGAATGTAGGGCAGAAAGGCCAAAGACGAATGTGGTCAAACCCTCTGCATGGGCTGCACACTTCTCTGCTACAGACCATTCGCATTTACCCACGTGGTGTCAGGTCTCACGAAGGATGCTGGTGGCCACGGTATACCCGTCGGAGGCAGCGGGTGGCACGGAGGCAAAGCTGAGCTCGATTTAGGCCAGCTGGGCTCAGGTACGGAGGGGTCCGTGCCCATGTGCCAGCATGCACCAAGCACGAGCCGCCCGCCCACACCAAACACCGCGCTGCTGCATGAACGAGGGAGCCTAAACTGAGCTCGGCTAAGCACAGGTGAGGTTTAGCCCATCTGCCTGCAGAGCAGACGCATCCTGACACACCGCTTGTCCAAATTTAACAGATGCATTCTGTCTCCGTTCCCTAGGTCATGACAAAAAAAAAAACAATATCTGGCTTAATGTAAGACTCAAGCTGGCCAAGCTTTTAGAGAGCTGGCCACAAAACCAGAGGTGTCCAGAGCCTGCAGCTATGGAAACTGAAGTTCACCAACTCCTGAGCAGTTACATTTCTCCTTCAAAAAAGATAAGAAAATTGCATCAACCTCTATGTGAGCAACCATGGCAACTTGTTAAATTAGGTCAAGATGTGGGGGCAGATAACGCAGCTTTGAAAAGCTGCTTGCGAGCTGGGTGAAGAACACATCAAACGCAAATGGAGCTTCCGCCAAAATGCACCTTCTCACCAAAGCATGCGCCTCCTAGGGCAGATACCATCAGAGATCTGCCGCGGCTGCGATAAAGCACTGTGCCACCTCCCCGGGCCACCAGCAAAACAGGCCCTTGGTAACAAAAACCTGAACAATATTGTCGAGTTCTTAAAGTCAACCCAGAGAGCCCTGGAGATGAAGGACGTGATCGCCCAGGCTTCACCCTTCCAGCCTTAAAAGGTGCACACCACGGCATGTCTGTTGGGCGCTCCGCTGGCTGGTGACTGGTGTTGGACCTCTGCTCGAGGCATCATCTGAGTAGAAAGGGGTCCCAGCGCTTTGGGACCCGGGGCTGGTAATCCCCTGCTCTGCTCGTTTGGAGGCTCCACCTCCTCACCGGTGCTGCAAACGGAGCCCAGGCTTCAAGTTCCTCTGCTCTAGCTGTTAGACAGCACTTCCTCCCCGACTAAAGTAAAAGTAATGTAAAGCAAAGCAAAAAAAGAAGGACCAAAGAGTTCTGCCTGAGAGTCCCCGCGCCCCTTGCTCAGCCGGCCCAACAGACAGGTCCAGCACTTCTCAGTGGCCAGCCTGGATTTTTCTCTTTTTTTTTTTTTTTTTTTGCAGAAACACACTAATACAAAACAGTTTTGAGAGTGCCCAGTTCTCTTACGGTTTGTAATGCAACATGTTCTCACTTGCTCTCGCTGTGAACTGCTTTCACAACAACCTGGCTTCGCTTTGCACCCGTGCTGGGCTCCCTCTGCACAGAAAATATAAGGTGCTGACAGGTCAGTAGGCTTTAAAAAGTGACAGAGGACATCCCTGGAGTCACATGTCCGCAAAGTTCATCTGTCCAAAGATCTTTCCCAATGCAGGCTGTGGTGGGTTTGAGTACCAAATTATTGCTTAGCAGGCTTCGGAGCAAGCAAGCAGCGCTCCAGCCCGAGGATTTCCAAGTGACTGCTGATTCTGGAAACCTCTGATTTTCCTCTCCCCATTTAAAGTTTCTGAAGTGAAGCAATGCAGAAAAAAATCAGGCGCTCCCACTTATTGATCGCACCGAAATGCCGGGGCCAAGGGATTATCTTCCCGGCTCAAAACGGGGTTTGAAATGAGGCAAGGGAAAATGTTACGCAGCGTAAAGCGTTTGGAAGTGTGCTCTGGCATTGCATTAACCGAAGTCTCCCCTTCCTGGCGGCACGAGTCCAAGGACGCTCTTTGGGGTGCTAATACTCCTTGGCAAAACGCAGGGTCCAGCCGCCGACTTCGGCTCCTCGCTCGTGGTGGGAGCTGGGAACGCTGCCTCTCTACGGGGGCGGCTCTTTTCCATGAGCTACAGCAAACGTGGAGGGAAACATCCAGTTTGGAAAATAAAGCTCCTCGTTTTGCCAGTGCCTCCGTGCCTCAGTTTCCCCAGCTGTTAAAACCCAACCAACGCTCCTGCCCAGGCACCGGGTACCCAAAACACTTCCACGGGCCGTAGTGAAAGGCGTTATCAGGAGAAAATAGGAATTAAAATTGCAAGTTGTGCTCAGTGGTCTCTTTTCTTAGGAACATCAGCTTCCGTGGCACGGCGGAGGACGGTGTCTGGGGGCACAGCCCCTCCTACCACTCACGCCTCTCCCCACCACATCCCCCAGCCGAAAACCATTCAGGAATAGCAAAGCACACTTTTATTTTGCATAGACTTGGTCGAAACGGGCTCATTCAGCAGGCAGGGCTGAGCTTTCTTTCTAACTAAAGCTATAGCAACAAACCACTTCCTTTTTTACATGTAGCTCCTAAAATTATCTCTCCACTTCTCCTCCCCTCTACATCTCTCCCCCCCCCCTTACAAAAAAACTAGATATCAGCCCTAAGATGAGCCGTGCGTGGGAGGAGATTTCAGGGACAGTCACACCTCAGGATCTGCTCTGAACCTTTTGATGATTGTTATCTGCACAAACTATTTCCACCGCTTGGCTCCTCCGGGCCACAGCTGCTACCAGCTGGGGCAGAATGGATCAGCATGTGCAAGGGAAAGGGGAACTGGCAGGAGCCTACCCTGCAAATTTGACTTATAGTACAGGGGAAAGACATGGCACAGAAGGACTGGAAAGGATTACCTCAGTTTTAGCTGGAAGCCCCATCCCACCAGGTTTCTCTCCATGGAGATGCCAGATTGCTGGAGGGCTGTCATATAAAAAACCAGTTTCCGTGGCCTATCACCTTCTCATCTTTCCCAGCGCAGGGAATGGAAAATGTTTGGGTCTGCTTTGGCACCATCCCATCCCTGCCTCACACCAAGGTGAAGAGCAAAACCAAGTGCTTCCTCCATGCCAAAAGAGGAGAAGATCATTTCACATTGCACACAGCGATGCTGGAAACGCAGCCGCTCCTGCTCGAGGTGGGCAACCACAAGCACGTGCCCCGCACGTTGCATAAAAGCATTGGAGGGGGAAACGAGGGCTTTCTACTACCTTGTGTTCTCAACAATAGAAACCAGACACCAGTTCCTACCAGACCCAACCAGGAGGCATCCAGGCGTAAACGAAAACGCAAGGCATCAAATGCTCTGCACTCAGCCACGTTCTACATCTTCCATAACGTCTGGAGTGCCTGCGCGTGAAGGACATGTAGCCTTGGCGGGGCTGCATGTGCTCAGGTGTGCCCACGTGCATGTGGCTGAGCCCAGGGACACCCCAAAACTCCTCACTCACAGGCCGCTGAGCCAGCGCCGCAGGCGTTGAGGCAACCCAGAGGCCCTGGAGGCTCTGCCCTCCACCGATGGAGAGGCTCTACCCAAGACGCTCAGCAGAGAAGTGGTTTCCTGAGGAGTGTGACCCTACCTGTGTAGCCAGCAAGGGCAGCAGCAGGAATGACAGGCTTGTCCTTGTTCATATCGGCCCGATCTCGAACATAGTCCTTGAAGGTGCCCTTGGGCTTGTGGTTGGGCAGGGCGGCGGGGTAGTCCTCCGAGTCAAAGCTGTCGTAGGAAGGGACGCGCTGCAGGCTCTGGAAGGAGGACTGGCTGCTCCAGGACTGCGTCAGCCGGTCGCAGCTGTCGTAGCTCTCTATGCTCTCGAAGGAGTCCTGGCCGCCCAGTTTACCTGGCGAGAAGGAAAGGCATGTGAGATGTGCCTGGCCAGCATGGAGATGCTCTAGCTTGCCACAGCCAGGAGAAGAACGCTTCGCCTGCCCGATGTGCAGGCAGAAGGGAACCAGGCAAATGTTGCCGTCCCACCACGCCTCATCTCCAAACAAACTCGAAAGTACGGCCTGAAACTGGGACACTTGCGTTATCTTCGTAACTTAGAGCAGGGCTGTCTGAGCCCCGGAGATGTTCAGGCACCAGAGCAAGGCAGAGAGAGAGTCAGGGGAAAAACCCAAAGCCCTGACTCTCTACCCAAGACTGATGCCTGGAGCAAACTAGAAATTGTCCTCTGTTTCAAAAAGGCGACGGCAGAGAAATAACCCACTGCAGACAGATATTCAAAGCTCAGTTCAGGAGCCAGGACCTCTTGCTCTTGCTGCTGAAAGATACGGGTCTCCAATAAGTCCCATATTACCTCTGCCAGCCCTATAGAAATGCTGCTCAGGCATATTCAAGGGCACCGGACACCCAGCTTCTTTACTTTTGATGTTTCCCACAAAACTATACAGCAGCTTTTTATTGCCACATGTTACAACCAGCTTCCACCCCCAAATCCCCAAACAGCAGCAGATTTGATAGAGGAGGAGAGCAAAAGGCTGAGAGCTCAAACCGCTATTTTTCCAGTTCTGGTAAGGTGAGCACAGCTGGGTTGTATCAAGGCTACTCTCTGGGGTATTTTTAGTATAAAGACCAGAACACGAGTGGCCGGATCCTCAGCAGTGCTGTGCTGCTTTACACCCACTAGAGACAGCTGAAGTATACCCTCTGTACTTAAAACAGAGAGCTAAAAAAGGCTCCAAAGAACAAACTGAAATTGCTCTCTCTGATCTCCCGTACGCTGCCGATTGCTCAACATCTTTACTGACAAACTAAGAGCGTAACAGGATCATTCAAGTTCACTAATTTCCCAAACCGGGCTAAAAACAGCTGCTGGGATTGTGCAAGAACTCCTGGAGAAATTTCCATTGGCAGAGCTACCCGCAGCTTGGGCCCAGATAGTAAATCACAGGGGAATGGGAACGTGGAAGGACGCTGGCACACTCCCCCAAATATTTGTTGTGTTGTAGTTTGAAGAGCACTTGCTGCGAAAAGACTCAACTACCGTGGGCTCTGCCCTGATCGCTGGCCCGGAATCATCTGAAATTTGGACCCATTGGCTTGATTCTGCCGGTAATATCCATGCTTCAAACTCTCTTTATTTTTTTTTTCTTCTAGTTTTTTGAGAATTTCACAGAATACACTTCAATCACTTCCTGAATCCTGCAAGGGGAAAATTAACACCGCTTTGAGCATGTTCATTAATTGGCATAACCACTTCCCTGAGAAGTCCTGCAGCACAGGCTCGTTTAGAAAAGGAATTAAAAATCTGCCAGATGAACAGCCGCAGTGTTGGAGACGTGACTTGGGTAATTTCATTGAAAATTCACCTAAATTTGACCTAAATGCGAGCCTTTGGAAAAATCACGCCTCGCACCTCCTCAGGAGAAACTCGTTAAGAGTTTGGCCGCTACACTTTCCAACCAGACGTCCTCACTGATAAGGCAAAGTGAAAAAAACTCCCATGGGACCACAAAATTAACTCCTAAAGCCCCCACAAAGAACGACAAAAGGCGACTGTCTGGAAAACCTCCATCCTGAATTTCTCACTGCTGAAGTACTTGACTTTGCGACAGGCTAATCTTTTAATATAGATGAAGGTAAAGATGTACGTAAATACAAATAAACTGAACTCTGCTTTACATTAAGGCTTCTTTATGCCACTCTGGGAGGATTTATGCCACCTGAAGTCCCCTCTACGTGGCTGAAATGTAGCGTTGGTGTAAGCACGGCCATAGCCTGTTGCATTTCTTCAATCGCAGTCAGTTTGTGAAAGGCTTTGCTAACACCAGGGGCCCTTGGTCCCCAGTGTGGAGTTAAGGGCGCTTTCTTCCCTCCCCTGGAGCCTTTTTAGGCTTGCCAGTGAGAACAGGCTCAAGGTACAATTGCAAAAGCATGCCTGAATCGTTGCGTTTCAGTGAGAATTATTATGAAATCACCTATGTTAAAGAAAAGGTCAAGAAAAGGGAAAGACACTGATGAAAGCCAGAAAAACAACCCCAGAAAGAGGAGCTTACTTACAATTCTAACACCGCTGCCCTTTCGGCTCACTGTATCATCCAAGCCACCTCTCTCATATTAACACTCAGCCAGCAGCAGAAGCAGAGGTAATAATACAAATAATAACTTTCCTGTCATTACCTCTCCCAGCTTGGACAAAGAATGAGAAATTTAAACTGAGCTCCACTGGGCAGCACATATGTGATGCAGACCTGCAACGAGGTTCCGGCTTTCACAGGGAACCAGCACATCTTCAGCTCTCCTAGCTGGGTTTAAACGTTCAACATCAAACCTGGCTCACAGCAACACGTTACTATAATGAATTTTAGGCACGGGGACACCTGGATTCTATTCAGGGCGCGATCGCAGGCAGGTCAGATCTCTTCACCATGCCTCAGGTTCCCTACCTGGAGTCAGGAGATAGCCATACCCCTTTGTAAGTGACTTTGAGCTCTACGGATTAAACTTCTGCTTCGAATACATACTGTGAGCCAGATCCTCAGCCCTGCATTAAGCAATGTAATTACAAAGTAGTCAGGCATCTGGGTCCCATGTGTTCAGAATTTAATAATATTAATTGAAAAGGCATTTGGGCTCAGATCCTCAAAAGTGTTTAGGTGTTTAAATCCCATCATCTCAAACGGGAATCGTGTACCTATAACTCTTTGGAGATGTAGCACAAGGATTCGGGGGGTCCTTCGGCTCTGTCGCTGACTCAGCCCATGACATCTGCATCTCCTAACAAAGCACAGGGCTTGGGTTCATCAGAACAGATTACGAGTTCAAGCAAACAGACATCAGTATCAATGGAGAGAATGGATAAAGACTTTGGATCATCAAGTGTAAAACGCTTCAGAGCCTTGGACAGTAATTCCTGATGAGAAGTTGTGATGGATTTGTGGGGTTTTGCCTGGTCTCCTGGGAAAACGAGATTTATACAACCACACAGCAGTCTGTGCCCCCTAATAACCTTAAAGCCTATCTCAACCTCACTCAAGTTTGACGTCAAAGTACAGAGCCAGAAATGCTACATCTTTGCTACAAAACCAGGCAGCAGAGTAAAGAGAAGGGCTCAAAGCCATCAGGGGATCCATCTGGAAGTTCAACCTCATAAGATATGTGGCTTCCTTACTGGCATTGCCCAGTGCCCTGATGACCTTGGTCCCCCCAAAGTACAGCTCCTACAGAGGGGAAGGCAGCGCTTACGTTGATGTAAGTAGAGGTGGCAAGAACCCAAGCAAACCCTGGCAGATGCCCAACTGTACCTCGGCTGGCGCGTCCCATGCACATGTTATCTGGCGTTACTACTTCTTGCTTGATTGTGAAGTAGTCTGTCTGCAGGGAGTCCGTCTGGACTGGGTCCCGCAGGATGACCGAGGGATAGTCGTTCTCGTACTTGAGGGACAGGAGCTCTTCCGAGCTGATGGGATGGAGGGTCTGGTAGGACTCTGTGATGAAGCTGGGCTCAGAGAACTCAGAGGGAGGCACGCACTGTGCATGCTCGATGCCATAACCTGCCGGCAGAACGGGAACGTCAGAAAGCAACCCAAACACAAGCAACTCAAAGAAACCAGAGAGCTGCTCGCTCCCCCTCCAGTCTCTCACAGCACAGTGAGATCTGAGCTCTGCAGTGCAAGACGAGGCTGTCTTTGGCTATAAAACACCTGCAACAATTGGGCACTAATTTTGAGTAAGGCTTCTAAAACCTACAGAGATTGTGTCTTATAATTGCAGCAATTTAAAAAAATAAGACAGCCTCAACCATCATCAGTGTGCACTGTGCCAAACTCCTCTCAAGCAAGCTGCTAGCGGGAAAAAGATGGAAAATCATGCCAAGCATCGTCTCAGCAAAGGAGATATAGGGCAAAGAAGTTTCACTGGTGATTTTAACAGGTGAGTCCCTTCCACAGTCACCTCTCCTCACTCGCTAGAGCCTGGAATCCCAATTCAGGTGAGTTGGGTTTGGTTTTTTTTTTGCTGGTTCATGAAATACATCACAGATTTCAAGTGCCCTTAAAGACCATCTCCACACGAATGGCAATGGGAAGTGCAGGAGTCTAGATTGATGACTCATCTCTTTCCTTGCTAGGCTCTTACCTAGCAATTCAGAATTAAGCCTTCTTCCCCCACGCCCCCCCTTTTTTAATAAGTTTTTTAAAAATCCGAATGTCCTGGGGTGTTGAGGTCGCTTTTCAGGTCTGCTGAGCTACAGCTTCAAACAAACAGTGCTCACAAAGGGAGATTATAGCATCTCAAGGCAGTCCCCCCAAAAAATAAAGATGGCTTCTAAATAAACCCAAAACACCAGGAAAGACAAAATTACCCACTTTGCATGCTCTGCCACAACAGAACAACAACTGCATGGTGCAGTCCCCGTGGGATGCAGACAAACCTCTAATAGGTGGCACTTTCATGCCTGGAGGCACCAGAATGATACCGATAATTGAGACTTACTAATGAAGTAGTCTGAAGTATAGCGGGATTCTGGATATGTTGTATTCACTCCATTTGCTGGGTACGGTTTTACCTCTTCTGCAAAGAGAAAAGGAAGGAAATGTCACATGTCCATAGGCATATTGTGCTTCGCAAGACTTGCTGTAATGCGGAGTGGTCTAAACTTCCTAAAATGCTCCCTTCCGGGTTAAACCGGGACATTCAAAGGCACAGAAATGAGTTAGGAGCTGAAATCCTACTGAAAGAAGTGCTTGATGCATTTGGGTTCCTTTGGGAATTCTTGCTGCAGGCATGCCCAAATTTAAACAAAACAAAACACAACAGCAACAACTGTCTCAATCAGGGGCTCCAGGTGGTTCTGAAATACTAGTTGCATAATTTCCTTGCTTTGCCTTAATTTTTGTCATCTTTCACTCTCTTGAGGATTGCTTATCACGCTTACATGTATGAGCTCGTGAAAAAAACCCCACCATACAGGGACAGTTGTTTTCCTGAAAAAGCCCCTATTTTTAGACCAGCAGTAGGTGTGTGCAAGTGAGTGGGTAATGCATACCAAAACCGGCTCCTACAACCCCAAATTAATGCTAATTCCCAGCCTACGCAGCACCTTTTACCTTCCACCTGATGCAGGCGGTAGATCTACGCTCAAAAAACTTGGCCACGCTGTCCATCACCCAACTCCTGACACAGACCCCACGGTGTATATATGGGCAGCACGCAAAATTTTAGCCTTTCTACAGGCGTAATTCCCTGCGAAAGAGCACATATTACATCAAAGCGTAGATCCTCCACTTTCCGTTGCTTTTTCCGAGCACTTTGGTACTCCTGGGCTTGGCGCTGAATTTGCTTTCCCATGTAAAAGCCACATTGCTCCTACCCTGACCAGTTTTTCCATTAACACCTTACTCATTCCAGCACGGCATGTGGGCAGAGATACCGGTACAGGAGATTTTATTTTCTTTGCAGAGGGTAACCAAAATAAAAAAACCACACAGACAACTTCGGCTGATGTTTATTTCTGCTGAGGCTAAAGAGGACCGAACCGAAGATAACGCACGTTCGTATGCAAGAAGCCTAATTTTGGCCCTCTCTCCTGGGGATTGCAGAGTGGAAAATATTCCCTAACAAAAGGAGATTTTGTGCAAACAGAGAGACCTAATAAGAAACGCTCTTTTGCTCTCCCCACGGTGTCTGCCAAGGGGCAGGGTGGGTGACCACAGAGAAAGAGAGCAACCTTCAGCTATGCTTACAGTCAAGCGGAGGGCACTGCTGACTGCTGGTAACTCAAGAGGTTATTTTAGGAAGAAATTTGGAAAAATATGCCTGAAAATACCCAAATCCATGGAGGGAAAAGTCGCCCATCTGCTGCCGTTTTTAAACCCCCAGCAGCCTGTGGTACATGAGTCACTTGCAGAAAGCGCTCGCAAGGGAGGCATGTTAGCAGGAGGGACAGCAAGGTCACAGCCTGTCCCGGCATGACCCGATGCCAGCGGTCGCACTGGCATCGTCTGGCGTTATGTTTGCAATGTTTGGCAGAGGTAAAGCCAAACATTTTGGGGTTAACCACCGTTCCCAGCATCAACAGCCCCAAGCGATGATGGTGGGTGGCTGGGGAAGATGGAAGAGATGAGGTGAGCCTGAGGAAACCTTGATCTCTTCACGCTCCGCAAAGTGGAGACAACCATCTCCTCTTGCGTGGGGAGAGATGCGACAGAGAGAATTTTGCACGTTATGTTCGTACAGCACCAGCACAACAGAACCCAGATCTTGTCAGGGGTTTGGAGATGTACTACCAGTAAGACGAGTCCCATGACTTACAGGGAACAGAAATTAGTCCTTGGGGTGAGGCTGGTTATTTCTTGGAAGCTTTTCTTAGTTACTCTCCAAACACTTCACAGATACTGCCCTTCTGGGAAATGTGTTAAGAACCCACCATAGAAGCTAAGGCTCAGATAGCTTATGCAAGAGGTGACAAAGTCACAAGCAAAACTGAACACAGAATGGAGACTTCTTGGTTCCCAGGGCTGCACCAACAGTGTTGAAACAAAGAAATTCGGCTTTTTTCTTTCTCGTCCTTTCAGAAGAAAAGCTGCAACAGGCACAAAGACTTCCAGTTTCTTTGTGAAAGCTCCTCTCTGTCTCAGGCCTTTTGCATCCTCAGGACTGCAGCATCCTACCACCCGCATGTGGCAACGCTATGAGGAAACATGATCCCCGCTTTACGGTGAAACTCCAGCACCAAATTCATCTCCATGCCTTGAGGGATCTGCAGGAAGGAGCTGCAAACCCAGCTCCGATGCCTCAGTCAGTACCTGCAGCACATCGCACCCCTCTCCAGCGGGTTAAAGCCCAAACAAATGAAGGAAGAAGGGTTGTGGGAAGGCATAGCTACGTTACAAGCCATGGCTTATAGCAAGGAGAAATTGGACTGACCGCAACGTTTTGCTTTGTTTGGTTAAACCGCTTGCTGTTGATATAAGCACTCAATAAAAATTATGCAAAACGAGAAGAACAGAACCGATATAGAGTCAACGAGCAGAAAAACAGCCTGTCCTCCACAGAGCCTGGGAAGAGCCGTGTTTACCTTTTGCAAACCACAGGTAGCAGTAAAATTAGTAATCAGCAATTAACATCCATTTGTCAATGGCTTCCTGGAAGGCATAACTTTCCTCCCCCTCCCCTTCCTGCTACCAGAACAGGCCCGCTGAGAAGCACGCAGGGTCGGTATGACAGCGCAAGGGATATTCCAGGAAAGCAAACAGCTCTGCACAAAAACGAGCTAGAGACAGAGCCCAGATTTGCCGCTGCCCCTGCCTGTGGCTCGCTTAAGGGTGTTAAGCTCTTCTCCCGCCCTTTAGAAACCATTTAGAAACTGTAAAGTGTTGCTTGGGCATCCAGACGCTATGAAAATCAACACCCAAAATCAACGTGTGTGTCCCCAGTCAATGAAAATTAACGCCCTTGACTGCTGTCGTGCAGGGACCGGCAGAGATGGCTTCTCCTGTGGGGGACGTGGCCACTCTTAACAAAATGCCATTACACCTTTTGGGACGTGAAAGAAAGAAAAGCAGCTTCCAATCACAACTGGGAAATTAGGGTGGGATTTTGGTGGTATTGTTGTACCCAGTTCTGCCCGAGGAAGTAGTAAAATTCACAACGGGAGCTGAATGAGCTGAGGAAGAATGCTTTGGAAAATCCCACCATGGTTTCCAGGCAGGCGGAGTGGCCCTGCCCGCTGTAGATTCCTGCCAAGCGGCCGGCGCAAACACCCTTCCTCTTTCAAGCACTGCCAGGATTTGCATTGCCCACTACCGGTTGGGATGTCCATTTGAAATCCTACTGGGAAGCTGGGCTTTGAAAGCTGCTTTTCTTGGGATTAAAGCCGAAGGTGAACACCTCATTGCACAGCCAGGCTGCCAGCCAAGGTCTTTGGAAAGGCCCAAAATCAGGCCAGCCAGGGCGGCGTGAGCTGTTCACCCTGGAAACTCCAGGACTCACCTTTCTGTAAGATCTCCAGATGTTCCCAAAGGATATCTCCCACAAAGTCAGGCGCTAGCTCCAGGAAGCACTCCTTGCCCAAGGCGCAGAGGGCAGCTCCGTTCATGCAAAACTTCTGGAAATCCACTCCCTTCAGGCTAAACTCGTTCACCGCCCACATCACCCAGTCCCGCACGTGCGTCTCCGTCCACTGCTGGGGATCTGCACCAAGGGGTTGTAGAAGAGATCCATGAATGAGCAACCACAAGCCATTTCCCCAGGAAAAGAGGACACAAACAGCGCTACAGCTGTCCCAGTGGATAAACACCTGCAGAGTTTCATCCCATAGAGACTGACAGTCCATTGGCATAAGGGTGAAACGTGGTGGAACACCATACCTACAGTTTGGATCAGCCCTATCTCACACAAGGAACGAGCTTTGGATTTGTTTGGGACTTTTATCAATTCCACCCTTTCTCTGACCCTTTCCCCCACCGTTTTCTCTGTTTCGCTTGGTATCTCCCTGTTATCAGCCTCCTCTAAAGGGTCCCCGCTGCTTCTCCGTATTGTGGAGATGACTTGCAAATAGAAGTCCCGGAGCTGCCTCCAAAAGGAGCAGGTCCCCAAAGCTGCAAAAGAGGTCATCCAGCAGAAGTCAGCAGGACAGACAGGCACAATCTCTCAGACAGGCGTAGTATGAAAGGAATACTGAAAGGTTTTGCCTGTACGTCCAGATGTTTCCAACTGAAGCTGCCAAGAAACAAGGCAACACTACCTGAAGAGAATCAACAACAGAGATGGCAGATGTGGAGAAGGGCAGGAGGACATGATCTCCGTGTCTGCCCCGGCTGCTCACCGGGAAGCCGTGCCTTACCTTTGGGGATTCCCAGCCGCTGTTGCTCTTTCGCAAAGCCGCTGAAGGTGGCTTTCAATGCCTGAGACATCATTTCTTTGCTGCTGGGAGTTAATAAAGGCACATCCGCACATTCCATATCTGAAAGAAGAAGGAGAGAAAAACGGCCATAAGGATACGGGACTGGGAAAGACGACAGGAGTCGTGCTGGTCATCAACTTGTCAGAAAAACAGAGAAATCAATCTTTCTTCTGAAATTTTCACACTCAGACCCTCTAGCCCTACACTTAAACCCTGCAAGTCCATGAGCAGGCTTCTTAAATACAGGAAAAAGAATCTTGTGCTTGTAAGAAGCCTGTACTTAAAAGGCATAAACAAGCCATGTCTGGTAAGGTAGGTGACGTGGTGCACATGGTCTTCTTACAAGCCAACCGTGAATGCGCTACTGGAAATTTGACGGCGATATCAAAGACCTTTCCAGACATCAGCCCGGCTGGACTTCATCACCCCCGGTGGCGTCTGGAGCCTGGGAGATAGCTGAGCAGCCCCAGATGTCAATGAAGGTAAAGCGGCCTACACCGAGGTGAACAAGACAGCAGGGAGAAAAGCATCTCTGAACCACCACTCCAGCTTTGGGCATTCCAGGCCAAAGAAAAGCAAAAGGAAAAAATTAATTTTAACGATTCACAGGCAATCCTGGAAAAAGTAAGCTGACAGCAGGCTGAGGCAGGATGAAGAACCGGCAGAAAACCCATTCGAGGAGGGAGGGAAAACAAAGAGCTGGAAAATCCCACATTAGCACAGAGTTACATCACGCGCAGCCCATAGCATGGAGCGACGCGATTCGGGGTGAGTCACTGAACAATGCTCAGCCGCCCCCATGGGAGAGCGCGGGGCCAAGCCAAGAGCCGGGCCTTGGAGTAAGTCCTGGTGAGAAGCAAAGCTCTTCCCTTTTTCTAATTTATTTGGAAGGAGGCGGATATTTGTAGCCAAAGAGTTTCATAAACAAAAGCAACCATTTAAAAAAAAAAAAAACCAAACCTCCTTGATCTGAATAAAGGTTTGGCGCTTTTTCATATATTTTAAGCATTCCTGAAAAACATCTTTTGAAGAGAAGGGAAACCTCATACAACCACCATCTCAAACGACTGAACTTTATCCGTCTCGTGTAAATCTTCCACCTGAGGCCGCTTTAGCACTGTAGCCTATTGGAAATTTTTCTATGAAAACTCTTCTCAGTGGAAAAATGACACCACGCGCAAGCTCTTTGGCTGTTTTCATGAATGTCTGGATGCAGACACCAAAAGTCCAAGAATTCTCTGTTTTGTGGAAATCCCAGCCACCTCGGCTTACTATTGCTCTAAGTTCATTCAGGCTCTGATTTAATAAGCCATTATACCTGCAAAACGCTGGCGAGTGCTTCTTTCAAGCACCGTTGAGTGCATCCCTAACGCAACGGCGAGTCAGGGCTGGAGACAGCGCTGCAGCCGCCCAGCACGGCGTGGTGCAACACCACTGCTTTCCAGTCTGACCCAGTCTGGGCTTCCCGCTCCACTCAAGTCCTCCGCAGCCAAACTCGCAGGCATCGTTTAAAATCCGAACAACACAATGTTGGGGTTTTTTTTCCAAGTGGGAATCTGGGGGTTGCGTCAAAGCATCCACGTGCAGCTCTGCAGCACAGGGGGAGGTTGACCACGCTGCAAAGCATCCCCCAAATCATCAGCTGCATGCAGCAAATGCGACTCCGCCACCAAACCAAACAGAACCACTTTTCCGTCCCCCATCTTCACACCTTCCCCCCTATTGTCCCCAAATAAAAGACATCATGCAAAATCACTCCCTCTCTCTAACGTCAGTCACCAAGGCACTCACGTAATGATTTGCACAACTCTTTGCTCAGGTAGGACTAGTAAAATCCCCGACACCGAGCCTCCTAGGACATGATTCCTCCCCCTAACCCCACCACATAAATCAAGGATTCCCTGCCACGGTGGAAATATCGGGACCTTTGAAAGCAAATAATACATTTAAAGGCTATTTGGCAAATTACACTTCATTATTTACTGGATTTGGCTGGAGAGGGCACGGAAAAATGAGCAGCCACCCTCGCTATCTCTGTTCTCCATCTGCTGCTTTGAGATAACACTGGGAGAAAGTGGTTCGGTGCCCCTTTCCCTTCATCCTCATGTTACATTTTAATGCTTTGCTTTCTGTGCTCTGTGGTTACAGGGACCACCCAGGAATCCGCTCCCCTCCGCCGGCTGGTTAAACGGCAGTTCACTGCTCCCGGGTGCTATGGGAAGATGAGTCAGAGTTAGGCTAAGAAAACGTTTCTAACCCCAATTTTTACACCGAATCACTCGCAAAAACCTGTGCGGAGATGATCTCCTTAAGCAAGCCACGAAGAGCAGCAGGGCAAGGTGAGGTGTGTGCAAAATCGTATTTTTATCCCCGCAATACAAGCGAGTGACCTATCCCCAATCCCCCCCGTTTTCTCCTGCAGGATCCATGGGGTTGGGTTTGCACATACCCAGCGAATCAATTTTTCAGTAGCGGGGGATAAGGTTTCGGTTTAGTAAGGTGAACGCTGAGCTCTGCACAAACATGTCAAAACAGGGAAGACTTAAAAGTGATTCCCAGGGAGAGGTCATCGGAGAAGCAAACAGTCTATTTTCAAATTAAAAAAAAAAAAAAAAAGAGTTTAAAAAGCAAAGTGCCAGAGGAGGGTTTCTATTTAAACACCAAAGTAAACCAAAATGTGCATTTCAAGGCCTCTCCTTCAAAATACGTTGTACTCGGCAGATTTAGGATTGAAACATCATCTACTTTTTTTCCTGTTCTACCATAGCTACCAGTTAAAATTTCTTCAGAAGACAAAACAGCCAAAAAGCCCCAAGCCTGCTAACGCTTGCAGAAGCCTTATTTTAGTCAGCAGTGTCCCACATCTGTAGAAAAGCTCACACGTGTAAAAGTAAACGTGTTTGTAAAGCTCTGCATACGTGTTTGTGGACAAGTCTCAGCCGTGTGATCTGAAAGAGACAGGAGGGACGGACAGTTTTTAATCTAAATTCTGCCTCTGCTGGTTTTGAGATGCTGAATTTACTTAAATATAATTTTCTCTGGTAATCTCTGAGCGTCCGGGAAACGTGATGGGCTTTACCCGACTCTGCCCGATGCAGCTTTCCTGAGTGCAGGGGGGTTCTTCCCCAGAGAGCAGAATGGAGCCCTGGTGATGTCCTCCAGCACCCGCAGATGAGTCCTTCGCCTTCAGTTTGGAATGCCTAAAGGTCAGAGCCAAGCAGAATTTCGGTAACAAAAGCAACCCCGGCTTAGCTCCCCCGGTTTCAGCTTTCACCGCCATCTGAAACCTGTTTCCAAGATTTTAATCAAATCTTCCCCAAATAAAATGTCTCCTTTTGTGTACCTCCTGCTGTCCGCAAAGTACACACACGCATGCATGCGTGCGCGCACGCGGGCTGGGAAGAAATGTATGGGAAGGAGCATTAGCCAGCACCAAACCCAGCTGTTACACCTAAGCTCAGTTTGGAAACGTCAGGGGTTTAAGCCGAAAAGCAAGCACAGCGGCGGGGGCCAGGCGACCACGGCGTTGCACCCCAGACTGGGTTTGCTGTATCGTTTTTACGACGCCCATTAAAGCCTCATCGACACGGCTGCCACGTGCAGTTTGCTGCCTAGATGCCATGTCCTCCCTCTTGCTGCCGCTGCACTGACAGCGAACTGCATTTGATTTTCCTCCTGGGAGACCAGGCAGGGTGTTATGGTTTGATTTTTAAATGCTAACAGGAGTCGCAGTCGCTCTGGAAAATTATGTCACCAGCATCTCCAGCATCTGTAGAGCAGAGATAAGTCATTTGCCTTGCACGGTGGGAAGGCAGAGAGAGACATCTTTTCATCTGGCTGCAGCTTTACAAGGCAAGGAGGGATCTGGGGGCTCACTTTGAGACCCCGGAGGCTTCTCAAAACCAGACCCCTATTTTTCCTCTAGCTCCGTGACATCGCTGGAGAGGGGACTTCAGAAAGACAAGAGGATAATAACAACTCTGACGTTGCCGAGAGCCAGCGCTGCATCCCTACACGGGAGACCTGCCCAAAACCCACCGCCCCGCTTGTCCTAGGTGTTGCGCCCACAGACGTGGGGCCTGCGAGAAAAAGCCGCCAGCGAACGGACAAAGAGGCCAACATCACCGAGTTCATCTCCCAGCCAAATTCCCACTCCGCGCTCACCAGGCTCCGCATGGATAAACTATTTCTAGGCATCTGATCTTTTTAAAGGACTACAGTTTACAAACTTTCGGGATTTTGACCTTAAAACGCAAGCGACTCCGCTGCACGCCAAAGCATTAGCATCTCATTGCGTAAGCAAAATAAATGGCAGTAAAGGAAAAAAAGATGCTCTGAGCAGGAGGATGGGAGCAAAGTCATTTTTCACCCCAGTTTCCACTCGGGGTCAATGCCTCTTTAAAGCTCCCCTCGGCCACTCACTTTTTTTCCCATCAAAAGCCACAGTGTGTCCTTGTCTGGTCCCCGCTATTTTACCCGGTAGCCTGCGAGTAAATGGATGTACGGCGGGTCAGAGTGGAGCCAGCTGACCCAGCGGCCTCCTCCTGCCCTCGCTCTGATGGATGGACACCAAGGTCAGGAACCCAGCATGCTGTTGTCTCAGGTAAAAGCCTGCTCCCTGCCCTGCCTCCTCGTCCTCCCCTTCCCCAGCCTGAGACTAACCCCGCAGCATGCTGATATCATGAGGATTTCAGGCCCTTTGGTGACTTGAAAGAGGCACGGGGACAAGTTTGGGAGAAGATGCGTGCTGGTTTCAAACCACATCATTTGCAGAGAGTCAAGAAAAATCATCTTTCTGGGAATGTGCATCCAAAGGCTGCATGAATTTGTCCCTTTGTCCCTCAAAAGACCTCAGCCCTTGAGCCCTGAGCTCGCTGAGATCCTCCTCTGAGTCCCCATACACGACAGCCACCGGCGCTGCCCTACCTCGAGGTGCCCACGGTCCGGGACATCCCCCCACTACGGGCTGGCTGCGATGGAGCAAGAGTTTCTCAGAGGCTCTGCAAGGAGGGACGGGGGTTTGCTCTCCCACCTTCTTCCCGTGTGCCCACGGGGAGCCTGTGACCACCAAGCCCCAAGACTCCCCATCTCCAGCCCACACCAAGTCCAACACTGCTCATGTCCCCCCGCCGCCACGCCGAGCCCCCTCTGTCCCAGCCTTCACGAGGAGCAAAACTAGGGCAGAGTTAGGGACGGGGGAAGCTGAAACACGGCGGATTTCCCAACGCCCCCCAGCTGGCAGGGTTCAGCAGCTGAGAAACCTTTCTCAGGATAAGAGGAGGCTGGGAAAGGGGGGGGACCAGGAGCTGAGACCCTTCCCACGCTCCCCGAGGCAGCAGCTCGGGCACCGTGGAGGCATCATCTCCCCATCTCAGGTTTCCACCACCAGCACCACCACCAGGCACCTCCACTCCCCCTGGGGCAGCTTTGCCTTTCCCAGGTGCCCCCCGCTCTGGAGCGGGGACACCGGGGCAAATAACCCTGGCTGAGCCCCCTGTTATTTAGGCAGGATTAGGCAAAAATTTGTCTGCACTTTTGAACTGTTTTCACAAGCGTTGCCTCTCACTCCCACGCAGGAAGCAGGAGGAGAGCCGGCCTGTTCCAATTAGGGCTCCTCGGACCGAAAGGGCAGCAAAATTAAGGGGGGGAAAGGGAAAGAGGGACAGAAAGCCAGAAAAAAGGGAGCAGAGGGAAATCTGGGGAGCAAGGACGGATGGGGAGAAGGGGTGAGCACTGAGAGAGGCGTTTGCTGGGGATGCGGGGACAGGACAGGGGGAAAGAGGGAGAGGACCAGGCAGTACGGAGGGGAGATTTGATTCCCCTTCCTGCAGCAACTTGCCAGACACCAGCCCTGCTTCCCTCTGCAAGGAATGGCACAAAAGGCACAGACGTTTGCTATTTTAATTTAAAATAAATATATTTCTTTTTTTTTAAAAAAAAAAAAGAAAAAGAAAAATAAGTCCTTTTTTTTTTTTTGTCCTTCAAGCAGTGAAAAATAAATATTCTGAGATGAAAGCTGGGCTTCAAGAGAAAAACAAGAGAGGAAACCGAAAGCCCACACTGCTTAGCGCTGCAGAAAGCACAACAAAGCCGGCTTTCTTCCGGCATTCAGCAGCTTTCTTATGGAGATGTGGTGTGTCATGGGGGCGAGCTCTTCCCCTAAATAAAGAGCCTGAACACTGTCTTCCCTAAATGCAAATAAAAGCATTTCTTCCAAGTTTGGACTCTGGGCACTTAGAGCATCACAGGGAGCGAGGAAGGGGAAAGGTTAAGATGAGGGTGAGATGTCAGGATGCTCTGCTCGGCCTCGAGCTTTGGGGCGAGTTGCTTCACCCCTCTGTAAAACGGAGACGCCTTTGCATGGGTACAAGCTTGCTAGGAGAGGATGCTCAGGGGAGCCCATGAGGAAAACTGGACACGGAGCATTTGGTTTGGCTCTGGGTATCTCGCATCGGGCAGCAGCACCGGCAGGTGAAAGGATGCTCCTATGCCCATGCTGTCAAAGTCACAGGCTTTGCTCTCCAAGCCTCCCTGCCGCCCTCGTTCAGGCTCCTTTCCGCTCCCTCTCTCTCTCCCGGCTTTATAATGTGGGTGTTGGACGGAGATCCTGGGAAAGCGGGATCCCCTGCAGTCCCAGGAGCTCGCAGGGGAACTGCAGCCTGGTGGTCAGCTCGCTCCTCGGCTTTTGTGGGGGAGAGGAGGGAAAGAAGCGCTAGAGAAACCCCTGGACCGAAGCTAAGCAAAACCACAGGGCTTGAGTCAACGCTGGCTGCGATTACGGGAAAGTTTCCCCAGCCTCAGCAGGCAGGGACAGGACCTACGGTTCGTCTTCCCGCCGCAACTCGAAGCTGGGCTTCCCTCGGCGGAGGGCTTCGCTCTGTCCGCCCCATCTCAGCTGCTGGAAGGAGCACAGACAGATAAAAGCAAGCACCGGGGAGATGCGGCCACCTCTGAGGTTGGGGAACGTGGCCACGGTTTAACAACGCTCATCAGAACTGTGCAAAGCAGTCAGCAAAAAGATTTTTCCATCAAGACGAAGCAACGGCAGAGGTTGGGCTGTGCTATGATGCCAGCGCGGTTTAGCTCCAGCACTGCTATTAACGCAACACAAGTCGTCCCCCCCAAAGGCAAACACCCTTGAATCAGCTTCGAAACAGCTTCTATCGCTTTAGATTTAACAGCGTCACGACTAAAAACTTGTGCAAGCCTCTGCCAGCCTGACGGCGGAGTCCAGGGTTAATTAAACCCGTGCAAAACCCGTGCGGAGGCTGAGCTCCCAGGGCAGTGCTCTGGAGAGAGCCAGACCAGGAAGCCGCAGCCACCGCAGCGGCAGCGAGGAACGACCTCCACGTGCCCAAACCACTCCTGCTCGGGAGTCGAAGGCTCTTCTTGCAGCGGTCGAGGCCTTATCGCCCTTCACCCTCCCGCTTTCCCAACCGAACATCACATGAGCCAGGGCGTCCCCTCTGAAGATAGGATTAGCATCTCACTTTCAGGCTTGTTTGCCCTCGATCCTTCCTTAGCAGGGCTGGGAGGCCACTCCCTGCCTGGCGCAAACCTATGAGACATGCTTCCCCTGTGATAATTCGCTCTAATCCCCGCTAACCGCGCTGTTAAAGAGCTCTAATCCCCATGCACAGGCACACACGCACTAATGGGAGCGCGGGGTGGGCTCGGCAAAGCCTGTAATGGACACCCAGCCCCGACTGAAAGGAGGTCAAGTGTAAATAGCCAAGTCCAGGTCACGCCTGTGTCAGCTGCCCCGCATCAGCGCTCCAGCTCCGGGAGATGCTCGTCTGCAAACAAGCAGCTAAAACCCGGCTCCTCACACCCCAAGTCCCAGCAGCGAAGCTCAAATTGCTCAACAGCAATGCAGGAAAAAAAAAAAAAAAAGGAAAAAAAAAAAAAAAAAAATACAAAAACCCAGCGATCCCCACCGAACAAACAACTAGATATTCATTTGCTTCTTGGAAGGGTGCCCGAGGTATTCAAATGGCTCACGCCTGGGACCAGCAGCCTCTTGAAATTCCTCGCTCTCTTCGGGCTGGGCTGGGAGCCCTGCAAGGCCAGTCGTGCCGGCTTCACCACCCTGGAGGTTTCCACAGCCACAAGAGGACAGCCTGAGCCCTCCCGAAGCAAACCCACAGCTGGGCTCCAGCACTCCAAGGAGGAGAGCGTGGTCCAGGTTGTCCACACCCAGTGCTTCCCACCATCCTTGGGAACATCCATTTCTTTCCCGCCAGGTTAACACCAGGACTTCTGCTGTTCTCACCTCAAATCTCTGGCTGATGATGCCATTACCGGCATTTTCAGTGAAAAAGTGATGTGACCAGAGGATCTGTCCCTAGAGAAGGATGAATCCCAGTCCCCTGACGTAGATTTACCCTGGGGTGCGAAAGCACACGCGGGATGCTACCAAGGTGCTTCTGTAATTATACCCAAGCAGTTCCGACTGAGCATTTCTCTATCCAAAGAAGCCCTCGCTCTCTCCTCCAGATATTAATCTCTTCATCATCCAGGGATACGGACAAGCACTTAATGGGCACTCAGCTCCAATGTCTCCAGCTGCTTGTTCTGGGGAAGGACGGGGCTGCCAAACCACGCGTGATAGCCTCCCAGAGAAGGGAGAGCAGAGATTTTGCAAGGCCGGGTTGAGGTTAATCGGCAGTACATTGTGCGAGGAAGATGCTGTCAGGATCAGAAGCGTGAAAAGGGAAGGCTGAGATCTCTTGGCAGGGCTGTCCCCTCGCAGCAGGGAGAAGGGCCAAGGAACCTTCAGTTATGTTGAGTTCTTTCATCACCCCACGAAGAGATCCCAGCCCCTCCAAATCAGCTCAAACACACCTGAGGAACAGGCTGTGCCAACACATTTTGTAAGCAGCTACACATGACCTCACGGCTCAGGATGGTTTCATTGCGTATCCACGGCCACGTGAAGTGACTCTCTGCCCAGAACGAAAAACCAATTATTTGCGCTGCCTGTCACCGCGATATGACACACTTCCGATGTAGATGGACTCCACAGATGTCCCTGCTGCTGGGAGCCCACTGGTCCTAAAAAGGAGCTTCAATTCTCCTTGCCTCGGGAAGGGATTAGCCACGCAGATGGTCAGCCAAATGCCTCCAATCCATCCGTCCCAAGGAATTCCCCAACCTTCGCTTGACTTTCAGCCCAAGTCCTGCATAAACTGATCTCTCTGTGTCCTGGCCTTAGCCCTTGCCCCCGGGGCTGAATCAATGCCACGTCATGCCAGACACGAGGGTACCACATGGCAGGACACAGTCTGAAGTGCCCTCAAGCTAGGATGATGTTCAACCCCCAAAATAATCTCCCTCCACATCAAAGCCACTCTCCTCCGCTCACCAGCTTTCTCATTCATAAACCAAGAATGCTTGTTAAAGCTGGAAGGGCTGGACCTGCTGTGGAGACACGGTGGTGGTGTCCACACATCAAAAGCGCCCATCAGTCATGAGTGGAAGATGCCCACAGATATTCCTATGGCATTCCTCAAGCCCAGGACATGTCCACATGTTGCACGGAGCACGAAACCAGTGATGCAGAAGGAACCGAGCGGATGACGAGGCAGGGAGGCTCGGCAGCTCCGGGTCACCTCCCGAGCACGCAGGCTGCCCCGGGGCAGCACGGTACGGGGGCGAAGCTTGCCACATCGCTCTGCAGCTGCAGATTCCTGCCGCCCGTCCCATCCCCACCTCCGCAGCCTCCCTTGGCCAACCCTTCCCTTCGGGGCAACGCCAGCCAGACGTACAGCCAAGCCGGCGATAAACCGCGTCCGATTGCTCAATGGGAGGGTGCAAGTTGCAGCGTATCACATCCCCCGTGGATTGCAGAGGGACTGCCGCTGCTACCTTACCCAGAGAAAGCCCTTCTTCTAATATTAGGCTTTTGATAGCATCTTTTTTTTTTTTATTCATACAGCAGGGAGTGTTTCGGCTCTGCCCAGGAAGCGCAAGCAGCACTTGATGAGCAAGGCGAGTACATGTGGAGGAGGAGAAGCAGCCTGAGAGCTTTACCCTGTCCTCATCTGGTGACCACCAGGTCCCCGTCTCACCACCTTGTCCCTTCCTGCCCAGGGACCTGCCACCGCACACGAGGACTCCAGGTCCGTCCTCCCTTATCAGGCCAGGCTGTCCAGCTGCCTTTGCAGTTACCGAAGGAGAAGAGGAGAGATTAGGGTATTTAGCTTTGAAATCAAACAAATAATTGCACAGGCTTTTGCAAACAGATCGGGGTTGGGAGGTCACAGCGCGGCTGGTAAATCTCAGCACTGTTTGTTCTGACTAAATAATATTAGACCACGGACAATCAATCATTTTAATCAACAAAATTATTTGTAACTCTTCAGAGCAAACAGTAAACTCTGCTAGCAGCTGCCAAGAGATGGCAGGTAGCGTAACGATCCGCATACCTCTAATTCCCCTGCGCTAGATATGGATTTACTTCTTCGCATCACTGGATTTACTGCCACTGAAGACTTGCACTTGCAAGTACTCTGACCCTTCATCTCTGAAGGTATCCTTCCTCCCCTCCAGTGGCTCACAAATACACTCAACAGCCCCCTGCAGCTCCAGTCAAAACCAACGTAGCTCACAGTATCCACTACACACTCCAGGCATCGTCCCTCTGCTAGCTGCATCTCTCAGCGCAGTATCATTTAACAGGAGGGGAGAAAGAACCAACTAAACCGAAGAGAAAGATGCTTGAAGTAAAGGACCTGCTCTCTTTGCTTTGCCGCCTGAGCCAGCCCCATCTCCTCGGTTCCCCAGGGTTGTGACTCCACTAATGCCACCAGATGACACCTCTGTGAGCACCACCCGTGTCCCAGCCCACGACCAAGAGCCGCACGCGCTCTGCACCCCGTTGCGCATTGAAAGTTTCCACCCAGCAGCCCTGAGACAGCCGTGCTTTGCACAGCAGCAGACCCCAGCAGCCACAAACGGCGGAGGATTTTGCTGGCTGGGCTGAAAGCCGTGGCAAGCGAAGGTATCGCTGGGGCAAGGCGAACGAGAGTCAGCTTCACATCGGCCTTGGGGCCGGGAGGGCACAAGGGACAAGGCCATCCCTGCGTGCTGCTTGCCAGCCCAACGCTGTTCCACCTCCCTGTCCCCGGAGAGTGAACCAAACTGCCCGGCTCCTCCAGTGCTGGAGACCAGAAAGGGCCCTGGGAGAAACCTGGGAACCAAAACTCTCCAGCCCACGCTGGAGAGAGTGCCTCAGAAACACCGGTGCCAAAGCGATTTCATTTCACAACATCCCAGGAATGACTCTCCTGGTGTTACTTATTTTTAAGCAGACAGGGAAAGGAAGGGAAAGAACAAGAGGATTTTCCCAAGCACAACCGGCAGACGAAGAGCCCCGAGATTAAGCCTCCTCCACTGCTCTCCTGAGTCGTGTTTCAGACGTCGGGTCAGGGAGCAGTACGGCTCTCCTGAAAACCAGGGCAAGCACAGAGCTTTGCCCCTTCCAGGCTACACCGGGCAACGTCCAGGTTATCAAGCATCCCCATGCAGGAGAGCAAAGGTTTTCCCAAATGACGCCAGGAAGGTCTTTTTTTCCAGCTCCAACTTCTAGGAAACTTCCCACCGGGAAGAGATTGGGCCAAACAAAGCCCTGGGAAGATGAAGAAGGTGGGAGTGAGCCGGGGAAGGCGGCCAAAGATGAACTGGGCTGCCCCATCAGCTTCGGTCATCCCCATCCCAGAGCCAAGGGCTGTCCAGGACAGGGATTATGTCACCTATTGGCCTCAGCCCGGAGAGACGGGAGAGCGAAAGGCGGGCAGGGATAAATCAGAGCGGTTGGAGGTGCTTGGCTTTGCCCAGAGGAAGCCCGAGCTTGGAAACCTCAGCAAAGACTGGGGGGAGAGAGGCTGAGACACTCGCAGCCCTCGCATCCACCCCGAGCGCAGCATCCGGAAGCTATTAAGGAATTACAGCCTCTCTGGCCCCGAGCCTTCCCCGGCAGAAGTGCCTGGGAGCAGATGGTGAAAGGGCTGATTGAATTCGGCTGCTCAGGCCAAGAGGCCATTAGGAGGAGACGTAAATGGAGGAGGGGGTGGAGGGGGTGTCATTTGGCGACTCGGGAGCTGGGAGCCCTCGCCAGGAACTCCGGGAATCCTCCACAGACCGTAACAAGCTTGGAGGAGCTTCGGCAGGGCCCTGGATGGGTGGCTCGGGGGTGCGAGCCTCCCCATTGCCCTCGGCAGCTCAGCCCCAAGCTCCCGCTGCTTAGGGGCTGGGGTGAAACCAGTAAGGGTATGGGGAACGGGAGCCACAGGCCGGTTCCTCTCCCCTGGCATCTTCACCTCGAAAGGCAGCACGGCCGCCACGGCGGACGGGCACCCTTCCAGGGAGGCAGGACACCCGCAGAGACCCATGTCCCTGCGGTCACAGCCCCAGGAGCCGTGTGATCCCGAGCCTTGATCCCAGTTGAGAAGGAGGTAGGAGAGCCCACGGGGCCAGCCTTCCCCCCTGGAAAAACGCAGGTTTGCAAAAATCCTCAATTCCCAGCCTGGTCTGATCCCACCGCATCCCCAGCACCCGTGGGGCAAACCATGAATGCACGGGCTCAGACCTCCCAAAATGCCTTCAAAAGGGGATGGGACTCAAGTGACTCTGGATGGGGAGGAGGCGGGGAAAAAAGGGCAGGGTGAGAGAGGCACATAGGATGAAAAAAAAAGCCAACAGGGTACAAAAGCATAAATGTGATTCGGAAGTCATCCATGGCACCAGCCCTGCTGAAAGTAATGCCAGTGCCTGAGCAAAAACCCTGACGGAAGAACTGAAATTGCCCGGGGACAAAGGAAGAGTTTAAACCCCTCCCTGGGAAGTGGGGAAAGAAAAAGAAAGAATCACCCAAAAATCAACACAACCCCAAGCTCTGGGCTCTCTGCCCTGGCAAGCTCCCCACACTCCTGTGCCCCACAGCGGGGGACAGGCACCGGCTCCGGGGCCCCCGTGCTGCCCCCGGCTCCGAATCCATCCCTCTTTTCCCAAGGGAAGAAGGTCCAACGAGTCCCCCCGGGCTGCCTTGGCTGGCTGCCCCAGCTCCCCGAGGTTGGGAAATCGGGAGCCTCGTCAGGGCTCTGCCGGAGGGGCGGGCACGGAGCGCTCCGTGACCGTTAGGGGATCTTTTCGGAGCAATCTTTTCCGAGACAAGTCATGAGATTATTTCTTGCCTGGAATTTGCTCCCGCGGCTCCCATCGGCCCCGGACTGCTGAGTCAAGAGACCGCCGGGGCTGTGCCCTCCAGATGAGTAAATAAATTGCCACGGGGAGTTGTGGGGTGGCTGGGGGGGGGAGGGAATGGCGCCCTGGCGGGGCGCGGGATGAAAGGAGGGAGGGGACCCGATGACTCCCGGAGCCTTCGGCCGGGGACGTGGCCCGGTTTGGCAGCCGGCTTCGCTGCACCGAATTAGTCACCAGATTAGCGAACGCAGTTACACACGCTGGCGCACAGCTGTTTAAAGGCACACTATCCCTCCCCTTTGCTTTTCTTCTTTTTCTCTGGAGGTTTTTTTCCTCCCCCAACTTTTTCCTTCTTTTTTTTTCTTCCCCCCCCCCCCCCCCCCCTTATTTATTTAAAATTTTTTTCAGCCTAACTCCGGCTTTCAATGAGCTCTTGGGACCGGCAGCCAGCAAACTCCTGGGGAAGCCAAGGAAGAGGCAGCCCGCGAGCGCAGCCTGAAGGTGCCAAACGGCTTGGGCCAGCGGCGAGAGGGCTGGTCCAGCCCGGGACCAGCTCAGAACAGCCCCCTGCTCCCCGCCGAGCCCCCTTCCCTCCTCGCCCTGTTGACATTACGCCCCTCCGATGGGCAGCCAGGTCACTCTATAGGATCCATATGGCCCCGGCTGCTCGGGGCTCGGCCGTTTGAAAGCAGGAACGCGCGAGAGTCGTCCAGCTCGAAGGCAAACCAGGCGCACGGCCGGGGCCTTTCAAGTTGCAAGCTTTAGAGCCAGCTTCAAATCTGGAGCCGCTTAAAGGGATGGAAACCAGCCCCAGTGACTAACCACCCCGCCGGGGCCACGGCTACCGTGACAGCTCCGAAACCCCATTGCTGACACTGGAAAGCGAAACTTTCCCAGCGCCGCGGCGGCACCGGGCTTCTCAGAACCGGGGACAGCCCTCTGACATCAAGCCCAAATTTCTTCGCGTGCCTTCGAAAGGACGGGTCCGGGAAACGCCACGGGGTCGGAGCACGGGATGGGGAGCCACGGCGCTGCTACCAACCTGCCGGACTCATCCGCTGCCCGCGGCTGACGCTGGGGATTGAGTACATGAGTTTTTCCCCACCTCCAGCTGCAGATGAGGAGGAATTACGTTAACTGACCTCACAAAGCGGTCTGGAGAGATGGAGTGGTTGGGTAACATGCCTTGAGCATTTTAAAAGAGAAAGCACTTGGCATTGCATTTTAAAACCGCTTCTAACAATAATGTGTAAAAAAAGAAGAAGAAAAAAAAACCAAAAAGAACCAAATTTCACGTGTTCCACTACATCTTTTTTTAATTTTCCAGTGGAAAAAGCCAGGAGTACTCAGCTTTTGCAAGTTGTTTCTTCTGACGGTTCAGGTTTCGGTAAACAATTTCTCAAAACTAAAAGGTAAAAAAAAAAACCAACCCCCCCTTGCTGCTTCCAGAACACTGACCAAAATTAAGTGGTTTTGCACAAACACATGCAGACACCTATGAAAAAAAAAAAAAACTTTCATGTGGGTCAAAAAGCCACATTTTGATTATTGTGATAGATGATACTGACAGGGGGGAGAAAAGCAAAAAGGCAACAGAAAACAAACCCCAAAGCGCTTCCCAGTGTCCGGCTCCAGTTTCTGGGGTCTACTGGCTGCAACATCAGCAGCAGCTTTCCCTTAGTCATCAGTTTTCATCCGGAGACCTGCGAGCACATCCCAAGAGAGGCAGCATCCCAGTGGAAATCACAGCCCAGGACTCCAGCCACCAGGAGGACACGCCACCCTCATCCCGCTGCGCAGGACACTTGGTTCCTGCAGGGACGCAGGGCTGAGCCTTTCGCCTGCCCCCCAGTCTAGCTCCCAGCCCAAATCAGAGTCAACCAGTACACCCAAACTGGAAATCCTGAGAGGCAGATTGGTCCCGGCCTTCCGGGTGCTGCGGAGGAGACAGAGAGGTGCAGTACGGCTTAACGCAGACCATAAGAAAACCTAAATACCGCAAGCAGAGGGAGACCTGGAGCACACGGCTGGGGATGCTCCCACGTCCCTGCTGCAGCGTAGTGGGGGCACCGTGCCTCAGTTTCCCCTAAAACCAGATCTCGCCAAGCCTTTCTTCAACATCTTTTGGAGTCAGAGGCCCCAAAAGCATGCTGCATTTAAAAAAAAAAAAGCAAAGTCCCACTGGCTGGCTTCTCCTGTGCTCCCCACCAGCCATCTGAAGAATGCCTTGGAATCACGTCAAATATTTGAAATGAGATGGGGGGGGGAGAGGGGGCACGGAGAGGGGAGCGCGGGGGGAGCCGCTCCGCTTTTGACTCAGTGTCTGGCTTCTTTCATCAAACCCACATTCCTGCTCATGCCATCACCCTCCGGGAAAGTGCGACAACGTACATAATCCATGTGGAGCCAATTTAAAATCCCCTCCGTGTAAGAAAATGCATTTCGTTCATTAACAAGCCTGGAACGCTTAGCTGGGGTTAGGAGCTGGCCTGCAGCTCCATAGCCACCCCAGCAACATGGTCTTCAGCAGGGAAAGGTTTCCTACGTCCTACCGGAGAGCAATCCCTCCTGCAAACCCACCCAGGGCACTGGGGGATGCTGAGCTGGCACAGCTCGGCCCACCAGATGCTTGCAGCCCGAATAACGCTGGGTTTTCCGCACAAGCCACCCCAGATGATGGAGGTCTCTGCCTCTTCTGGCTTCATCGGAAAGGTTTAACAGGAGCAAAAAAGGTGGAAAGCAGGGGATTGCTGGAGCAAGGGATCACTGCTGTGTCCAGCACCAGCCATGAGATGACGGGGATGGGAATTACGGCCCCAGAGCTTGACCAGCTCAGACCTGGCAGAGTCCTGTGACTTTGCACATCCCAGTCCACACCGGCAGCTGCCACCCGCACAGCTCTCACTCCCAAACCAGAGGGAACCACAGAAAGGAGGGGATTTTCCTCTCTGGGAAAGAAAGCTGCTAGTTCTTCCATGCATTTGTAATGTTTTTCTGGGGGGTTGTATTTATCCCCAGGCAGCGTGGCTACAGGAACGAGATGCGGGACTGAACGGCCGCGCTGGACCGGCACAGCATCCCGGCTTCTTGCGAACAACAGGTTCACCTGCGCGGGGCACAGAGTGGGTCGCCGGACGGAGGGATCCAGGCAATTCCAGGCACACTGAAAAAATTGTGCATGGACAGCAAGACCAAGGGAGGCGATGGGGAAAAACATATCGCCTGCCCGGTCCTGCCCGTACAGATGTTGCCCTAATGAATTGATGCTGTTCACGGGACAGCACAGCAGCAAAGCAGGTCTCAGATTTTTGCCAGTTGAGTGAAAAAAAAAAACCCACCCAAAACCTCAACACAAATGTGCAGTTTCATCTCACAGTTCAGAAAGAGGTGAGCAACGGTGGAAAGCTCAGGGTTTGCCCCCATCCAGGGCTACAGAAGCCAAAAGTTACTGTGAGCCACCCACCACACTCAACAAGGGACCAGAGCAACGTAGAGCTCTTCTGAGCGCAAGCGCCAAGAGCTTTGCCTTCATCTAAACACACGCAGCCTTGCAGAAGCTCAGGCTTTGCATGCAAACATTTGCAGCCTGTTAATGTTACACGCTTTCAGATCCGGCGGGTGCCTACGATCTAGATAGGAAGGTCTGAGCCTTTTTAACCAAATTCCAAACTGAAACCACCCTGATTTTTTAATTTTTTTTTTTATTTTATTTTTGCCACCTCTCCGGACCCGACATCGAAGTATGTATCACACCGCCCCCGCCCAAGGATGCAAGTCCCGCCCTTGTTCGAGGAGATATTCAGGCAGGTAAAGCGACGTGCAGATTTGCACATTTTCACATCGTTACCACCAAAGCCTGCAGCGCTCACAGGTACAACTCCTCAAACCTGGGGAAGCCGGGAGGGACAGCAGAGAGCAGACCTACGGGCTGGATGCGCGGGGTCATACGGCAGGACTGAACCCAGTTTTGCAAGGGTCACCTTCGCATCCGAGACCACTAGAGAGCCGTTATCTCCGGAGCCATCTCGCAATTTTGCCATCAGCAGGACTCAAGTGGCCCCCCCCGCCCCCCCCCTCAAATTCCACAGCACCTGGGAAAAATGTAGGAGCTTGTAGGAGAATCAATAAATATTTATTGTTTAACCAGCAGTATTTTGACTGGAGATGTAAGCATGGCCTGACGCCAGGGAAACCAGAGCCTTCTTGGCCAGCGCTGCGAGCAAATTTTTTTCTGTATCTAGTTGGAAGATTATAAACTACACAATGAAGGAAAAAAAAAAAAAAAAGAAAAAAAACGAAACGCAGGCAGCGAGCAGCTTAGTCACGGAAGAGGAACAAAAGAGTTGAGATGCATAACTATGTCGCGCGTTAAAAAAAAAAGGGGGGGGGGGATGCAGGCCCAATTGTTGGCTGCGAGACAGCTGTACAGTTTGTATCAGCTACAGATTTGTCCCACTGGCTTCTGCAGTGGTGAGGCTTTACGCTGGATCAGAGGATATATCCCCGGCTTCAGTGGAGCTACGCTGATTTGGACAAGCTGCAAACCGGCCCATGGCTCGCAGCCGAGAAGCCAACCTGGGGAATCAGGTCTCACCTTCCCCAGGGATGATCTTGCACCCGTAAGGAAGATCCCAGTTTCCACGGGGATCCCCCAATCTCCCAGTGCAATGAAGTCAATCCCTGGCTCCAGGGGCATTTTAATGCTCCAGTAAGGCAGATCATCCCCTCCTTCTTCACTTCAGTTAGTCCCCTGGAACTATCCTACTCAGCACAGGTCTTCCCCCAAGCAAGATTTGTAAGCCTGGAAGATGCCAGCAGCTCCATCCTTTAGATTCCTTCACAGAACCACAGAATCACAGAATGGTCAGGGTTGGAAGGGACCTCTGGAGATCATCTAAGTCCAACCCCCTGCCACAGCAGGGACACCTACAGCAGGTAGGTGCAGGTAGGTGTCCCTTCCAGGGACAGCAATGACCCTTGCTCTCCTAAGTCATGTAATTTGCTCGCCCTGTGCCCATGCAAGGACCAGCACAAAAAGGAAAAGACCCTCTTTCCTTGTCTGGGACAAATCCACCTGGATTTGTTCCTTTCTTCCCCAAAATCCCAGCTGACAGCGGTACCACAACTGAAAACAGTCATTTGCAAGCTTACATCCCTAAACCGTATTCAGACAAGTCTGGTCTCACTCACACCTACCTCTTCCCCGAGTGCCTGAGATGTAACTGCTCTCTCCGAAACAGCAACTGGTGAAGAACACCAAGCCACCTTCCATTTTTGCCTCCAGCCATCAAATTATCATCCCAACGTCTAACCACAAGACAACCTTTGCACCCTAAAACCCGGTCCCTGCTGCCCCCCCAGCTCAGCCACACGGCAGGGATGCACTCAGGAGGATGCAGTCGCTGCTTTTTCACTCAAATGCCGGTCCCCCTGGTACAACGCAGCGTGCCACAGACCCCGTCGGAGAGCGCGCAGACTCCCAGCCACTTGCCGCCTGCTTGCCAGCAATCTGCTATGGATTTGGGAGAGCGGGATGGCACACGACGTGCTCGTCAGCTCGCTTTGGAGAGCTCGAACGCAGCATTCCAACATGAGACTGTGTTATCCCTTCATTTTATAAGGCCTATCAAAGCATGGCACGCTGTAATTACATGGCAAATTAGCGTCCACTTCATGTAACAACACTGTAATTACACAGTTGTTAAATGCTTTGGGGAGTTTATGATGAAAAAGTGGAAGGAATGGGGCTTTGCTCCTCTTTCCTGGAAATCTCACTCCCTGTAGCCAGGTTAAAAATGCCGTAGTCAGGGATGCGCTTTAGCCGGTGTATCCCTGAAGGAAAGGTCTATGGAGTTGCCCTCTTTCCACCTCTTTTCACAGCTTTGTCTCTAAAGTAGACAGAAGTTGTCACTAAAAAAGCTGGAGCCGGTGGCAGCCAGGTGCAGACAGTCCCCTCGCTCCTGGGAAAGTACCATTCCCCCACCCTCGCTGGATACCACACTAATGGGCTTTTTGTCAGTGCATAGAAAGAGAATTGCTCTTTTTCAGTTCAAATTCTCACCTCCTCCACAGGCAATCAGCATCGAAAATGCCAGAGGAGCCCAGAGCCCTCAGATTTATTAGAGTCTCGCCCTTGTTGGCTGATGGATTCGTGCCCAAACAGAACAACAATCCACAGCCAAAGCCGAGCTCTCACCTGTGATGTTAACGCAGAGGCAAAAGCATTCAGGAGGATGCCAGACGCCATTCTCTGCAGCCCTGCAATCACCTTTCCGTGCTTGTTTCCATTCCCCGGGTTTTGCTGGCTTTCCAGGCAAATGCTCTGGCATTTTGTGTGCTCGCAGCCCGTCCCGGGTAGGACAGGTAAACGCTCTCCCAGTACAACTGACGCGGAGGAACGGACAGAGGGCATCGCCGAGCAGAAGGAAATGCTGGTGTTCTGCTGCTCTGTTTCATCCCGCACGTGAAAACGTCACCATGCAAGCCACCGACAAGACTGATCTCCTAAACAGCAGCAGGGAAACTGAGTCACCCAGCGGCTGCCGCAGCTGTAGGGACCAGCCTGGAGTCCAAGCACTTTGTAAGCGTAACGCAGGATCCTTTCTGGCAGAGGCGTTCCAAGTCCCTGTGCACCACTCTCATCCCCAACCAGCTCGGCAAATCGATTCCCTTGAATGAACCTGCTGTGACCCCATCCTGTGCACAGATAGAAAGACCTGGGAGCGAAGGCACGGCACGAAACTTGCCCTCCCTAGACAAGCCAGAGGGAAGGATGAAGGAGCCCATCCTAAGACGGTGATGAAGGCGCTTCAGCCTCGTAAAGCACTTTGCCACTTGCCTGCAGAGAGGCACTGCAGAGGAGGGCATGCAGCCGCCAGAAGACTCGCTTTAAATGCAAACCCCCTTATTTGCCTGCATTGAAAGTGAAAGCAAAGGACAAAAAGACAAAATTGACCTGGCTATGGGAAGGGGAAGAGGTGTGATTCACGCAGGTCCTACCTCCGAATATACGCTGCATAGAAGCTGTCCGCTTCCCTGTACCCTGCAGCAACCACAGCAGGAGAAATCTTGCTTCAGCCCTGACCCTAACTTTGTCCCAAACCCTAAAGAGAGGGGAAGGCTCTTGCCAGATAAAAATACACCCCTGGGATGCCACCCACGCACAGGCCAATGGAAACAACGCGCCTGTCTCCCAGCTGTCCTTAGGGCAGGCATGGGAAGCGCCGAAACGCGTGGGGTCCTTCTGTCCCCCCGGCAGTCAGGATTTCTACGCCGCCTGTGCACAGACCAACTCCTCTTTTCACGCCAGGCGGGAACAAATCCACCACGGCGCCCACAACGCACCTCCAGAGAAAGGAAGCAAGAGGGGGAGTGGATGCAGGACAGGGAGCCCAGCATCTCTGCCTCACCAGTGATGCCCAGCATCACCACCTGCCATTATAGCCCTTCGACCGTACCTCCTGGGACGCCCCGGGGACACCAAGTCAGCAGCTTCATTAGCAAGAAACTCTCTCGCAGTACTTGCATCCCCGATTCCAGGCTGCCAGCTTCCAGCAAAGGTTGCGGAGCCGCTTTTAACTCTGACCACAGAGAGCAAACAGAGCTTTGCAGAACTGCAGGAAACAAACTGATTTGCGGAGGGCAGCGATCACCAGTCGCAAGGTTAAGTTCCCATCAGGGTTGATTTTCGCATGGTTTGGGTTTTTACTGTCTGAAAAAAAAGCCGGAAAACTAAGTCCCAGCAACCCCACTGGTGGATCAGTCATGTATCTGCAATCAAAACTGATGCTGCCATCTATTCTATCAGATCCTTATAATGAAAACCCACGCACGTACAACTTGCACATGAAGGGAGAAGCCCACCACCATGGTTTTTTGGCTCCTGACCATCTCACTCACACATTCTTGCTGGCAACAGCAGGGGAGGAATTTGGCTTTGGAAGCTTTGTACAACTTCCCATCCCTTTCAGGTTATTTTTAAACCCTTTGGACACACTACAAATCCCATCTAACTTTTACATGCAGAGGCTGCCTGCACGTGTGGGCTGGAGCAGGGTTTGATTTCAGGGGAGTGGGAAGGGGACGGTACTGTGTGGCCAATGCATCTCTGCAGTTTTACGGGGCATCAAGCACCTGGCACATTAAACATCTCGCACAATTGAAAACCTATGCCTGTAAGGACTCTCCCCTGCGTAAGGTTAACCCTACGGATACCGCGAAGCAAATCTGGTTTGCTGCTTGCTGGCATGTAAAGGGATGAGGGGCTGGACTCTTTCCCAGCGAGGCCAATGCCCATTTTGAAAAGAAGGGCAATGGGAACATTTGGTGGCCGATTCAGCAATGACCACGGGCTGAAGGAGCCATCGGGGAGCAGTGAAGTCCTCAGACTGCAATCCAAAAGCAACAGGATTTGAGACAAGTTATGTCTCCTACACAGGACATTGCTGCATCCCAGAAACGTAAGCTAGCAGCATCCACACTCCCCCTCTCAACATCAATCTGACCAAGCAAGAAAGCTTCAGCATTCTCTAAAAAGTTAGAGGGGAAATGAGGTTAAGCCAGCTAATTGACAACATTGACCTTTTTGGCTCACAGTGTTAGCGCAGCCACCAAAACAGAAGCGACGGCAGCTGAAGGCGATAGGGAGTCAGCTCTTTTTTACCTTTTTGGTTTTTGTTTTTCAGCGCTCTTCCTGCCAAAGTTTAAACTTTGGGTCAACTCTAAAAATTGCTTGCTGACATAAGCTGCAAAAGAGCTTTCATGGAGAGAAGAAAATGAACTTCAGGTAGCGCAGAACACCAAGTCCTCACTTCAGACACACGGCAATTACACTGCTCCAGCGCTCAAACACCTAAACACCACAGACGCCTGTGCAACATGCTCCCACCCATGCCAGGAGACATGTAAATTTAAACAGATACTTCGATCTGAACCGCAAAATAAACCCCACATCCCCTCCAACCCTGCCCCAATGGACCAGGTGTTTCTTCCTATCCGGTTTTCTTCCCCTGCCAGCAAACAGGCTGCCCTCACAACCTGAAGCGCAGGAATAAGTCTCCAGTAAATACTCTTTTAACCAAAGCTTTAGGAAATAGGTCATAAAGTCCACCAGAACCTCTCATTTAACCTGCATGGCTGCTTGGGAAAATCATCCTCGGCGTCCCCATTGCATTTGGAAGCCTGGCCCTTCAGAGCCCACCCCTGAAAGCCAGGCTCAGCCTGACTGGCAGAGGCACAGAGCACCGAAATAGCTCTAACCGGCAACCGGGTCCTCCCTACGTGCAGGTAAAGCGGGAGGATGGATCACGCGAAAGACGCTCTCCCTGCATCGCACACCGTGTCGCCCATCGGGACAGATCCCCCAGGCTTGCGCTGACTTACCAGAGCTCTCCGCAGACAAGCTGATCCTGCACAAGCATCTATTTTAAAGCTGAGAACCAAGCCCTGCGCCGCTCCGGCCCCCCTTGCACTCCAGCAGTCAGCTGTCATTTTATTTCCCCCATGCAGCCTGAAATCACATTGCCTGGCAGGAGCTGAGCCCCCTTTCTGGGTTTCCTACAAACTTGCTAAGTGGCAAAGAAACGCGCAGCTCTATCCTGAATTTGATTTTCTGCAGTGCACCGGCGCCGCGCAAAATCCAGCTACCTCCACTTCAGCGCCGTGGGAATTACAGCAGGGAGAGGTGAAGCAACAGGGCTCATTTCACCCTCCCGTGGACCCAGAAAGAGAAGGGTTTATTTTTCCCTTGGGGGTGGGGAATGGGATTGGGGGCCTCCAAGCCCCATCCTCTACCTCGGCCGAGCAAGGCAGATGAGCGTTTGGGGTCAGCAGGCAGGCGGACGACATCAGTGTGTGAACAACAAGCCCTTAGTATGGTAAAGGCTCAACTATTAGCATTAACCACAGCCAGCAGCAGCTAAACTTATCGCTACAGCAAAAAAAAAAAAAAAAAAAACAAAAAAACAAAAACCACACGCCTCGTTTCACTAACATGTTGCTATCTCTCCTGATAGCTCCTGCACCCTTTCTCCACCCATTTCTCCAGCTCCAGAGAAAGGAGGGGGGGAGAAATCAAAGCAGCGGGCTTTCCCGGTGGAAACGCGGTAAATCGGCCGGAGGTACGGCTGGAGTTTTGTTTCCCAAATACCAGGAGTGCTGGGACCACATTTCCAGCGAGGGATGGGGGGGAAAGTCCACCCCAGAGATGGAGTTTGTGCAGGGCTGCCAGCCCCAAGGGTGGCTCACCCCCTCGGGAAAGGGCACGGCCGTCCTCAGGAGCTCGTAAAATAAAAAAAATAAAAAAAAAACCAAACTAACCCCATCCGAGCATCTCTCCTGCCTCCCCGGCGGAGGTGCTTGCCTACATCCCCGCAAGGATGCCAGAAGCATGAGAAAAGGAGGCTGGAGGGGCGGCGGGATGTTTTTTAAAAGAAGGGGAGGGAGGAGGAGGGAAGGGGGGGGGGGGGGGGCTGGAAAGTCTTAAAACTGCTCGGAAAGCAACTTCGCCTTCCCCCAGCGGTGCTGCGGGGCAGAGCCGGGGCAGCGCCGGGCAGCGCCCGGGCGGCGCCGCTCCGCTGCAACTCGGGGGGTGCGATTCATTTTCCCTTCCCAAAGACACCTTCCCCCCACCCCCACCCCCAAAAAAAAAAAAACCAAACCCACCCATCCTTCACCGGGCAGATATTTCCCCCTCCTCCGCTTCCTCGCTGCGGAAAAGGGGGAGAAGGGCTCCACGGGGCTCCCCGGCGAGCGGGGGGACGGGGAAGGGCGGGCAGGGCGCTTACCGGGGGACGGGAAGAGCTCGATGTCCACCTTCTCCGTCTTGATGATGGTCAGGTCCACCGCCGCCTTCATGGCTGGGGCAGCGCCGCGGGGGCGTCGCGCCGGGACCGGGGGGGCGGCGGCGGCGGCGGCGGCTGCTGAGCCCCGGCCGTGCGCGGAGCGGGGCGCCCGGGGCAGCGGCGGCCGGGCGCCTGCCTGCCTCCCTCCTCATCCTCCTCCTCCTGCTGCTCCTCATCCTCCTCTTCCTCTTTCCTTCCTGCCGCGCTCCCTCGCTCCTCTCTCCTGCTCCGCTCCGCTCCTCCGCCGCCCCTTCCGCGCTCCCTCGCTGCCGCTCCGCTCCGCTCCGCCTCGCCCGTCCCCCGCCGCCGCCGCCGCCCCGGCCCGGGCTGAGCCGCCGAGGGGAGGGCGCTGGGCCGGCCCCGAGCGGTGACAGCGGCGGGGAGGGACCCGCCTGCCCCCGCCCCGGAGGCGGCCCCGGCACCCGGCGCCGCGGTGAGCGGAGCCGGCGCTGCCCCGGGAGGGGAGAAGTCCGGGGGGACGGAGGATGAGGGGTGGTGGGGGGTACGGGGTGTTGGGGGATGCAGGATGATGGGGGGTACAGGGTACGGGGTGACGGGGGATGTGGAATGATGGGGGGTGCAGAGTACGAGGTGATGGGGGATGCGGGATGATGGGGGGTACGGGGTGATGGGAGGTATGGGGTGATGGAGGAGGGGGTGTCAGAGCAGCCAGCACAAAGTTGGGTGCTGCTGCGCCTCCACCACAACTTCTGCTTGCATCCCAACCCCGAAACACGAAGGGTAAAAGGGAGTTGCATGGGAAAATGCTGCTGGCTGCACGCAGCCCTGAGCTGGAGCCACGGTGGTCTGCCCAAAACCAATGTTTCTCGAAACCAGGCCAGTTGCCATCACCCTGCCTGTCTTGATACCAACCACCTTTGACACTGGCATCAGCCCTTCACACTCGCATCACCCCTTCACACTCACATCACTGCTGCCTGTTCGGACCCACAAGGGCATCCGAATGCGTGGGTACGGTCAGGCCAGAGCCTGTGTGCACAGGCACGCTCAGTCGTGTGGCCAGGGGTGGTTGTTCAGGGCATCCTTCACACAGGTGGGAGGCCAAAAAGGTTTGGGAACTGACTGGATAAAAAGCATCTTAAAGATGCAAGATGAGTATCATGCCAGCATGGCATGAAGTTAGCAGAAGAATATCGTTTTTCACATGAAATATGTTTTATTATATTTAGGTAGCACAAACTTCAGACCACAAACGGTAGAGCAGAAGGGAGATTATGACTCACAGATGTCAATTTACCGGTACAAGTGTTAAAAAAAAAAAAAAAAAAAAAAAAAAGCCAAACAAAAAAAAAGTCATTAGCAACCAGCTCTTGTGGTTCTCTCACTCCGAAAGTCTTAACAGTCTCTGACACGCTGGCAGAGACCGGGCTGCTCTGATCAAAGATGGGCTCAAACGAGCACCCCGGCTGTAACAGGGGGAAGAGGGCAGGCAGCCGCGTGAGTCAGCCTCGAGCGTTCAAGGCTGCCTGCTGAACCCATTGGATGAACCAGGCTCCCGCTTGCAAACACCAGTGAAACCTTCACATGCACTGACAGATGAGCTGCAGATGCAAACGTTACAGCTCAGGATTATTTCTAGCTTCTTTGGCGGTGCCTTTCTCAGTCGCCTAAGGCATATTTATAGAAGAAAAGTTCATGTAACTAAAAGAAGCTGCGAGGTGCTGGGGCCAGAAATCGAGAGCCTGATGCTGGCTCGCACCAGCAGTCGGTTTTACCGGGCGGATAGCTCAAGACGCAGCCAGCAGGAAGTTTGAGAGCTAGCAAAGCGGGGCAGGCAGTTAGCTCCAGCTGAAAGTTCATCTTTCAGGCGCCTCACTCATTGACAAGCACTCGCATTTCCAATTTTACAGGCAATTGTATTTCTTGCAAGCTCTGTTATGGGCCACCTATTCCTGCAGAAGCGGAGTAGGACCAGCAATTCGCTGTGTAACCAATATATAACCTCCCTCCACTGATTCCTACGTGCTTTGGAGAACCTGAGCTGTGCTCAGGCAGAGCACAAGGTTTGAAATCTCGGGTGGCGGGTCCCTGGTTTGAAACCTACCACAGGAATGAACCTGGAAATACAAAAGTGAAATGAGGATGGCTGTAAGGATAAAACTCGGTCCCCGTTGCCTCTTCCCGTACAAGATAATGTGCTTGCACCTGCCCTCCGCTTTGGGTTTCTTTCCCCTCTTCCCCACGCGGGATGGACAGCAATGATTGAAGGAAGAAACTATAGAGAGGAGATTTAGCAGAATGTTTCCAGTTGAAAATCAAAAGGGGATTCAGGAGAAACAGCTGCCTTTCTGGGTGATCCCTTCCAGAGCGGGCTTGGGAAGAGAAACCTGATGCAGTTATCGCAGCCTGACAAGCTTTCCCTTCCTACACTTCGCCGGGCGCGCTGCAAACTCCCAGGCGAGCGTGCGCGCAGGCAGGCTGCGATCCTGCGGCGGGGCGAGTGTGGGAGAGTGCGTGCGTGTCTGCGCGCTGGCGCGGGGGGGAACCGGTTTACGCAGCTGGCTGCGGGCTCTCGGCCGCGGCGATGAAGCCATCAGAAAGCACCTGCGGTCCCAACCGTATTGAAATGACCCCAGCGTTCCTCCCCATTCGGCGGCGCTCGATAATCCACCCTGCTCAGAGCGAGCGCGGCAAACCACAATCCCCAGACTGAAACAGAAGAGGAGGCGCGCGGCGAGGTCGCCGGGGCTCACCCGAGCAGGCACTGATGGGGATGGGCTGTCGATGCCATGTAGGAGAAGGGTCTCGTGAGCAGAGACAGTCCCGGACGGAGCTGCCGGTGGGAATGAAAAGCAGCACCAGAGGAGGCAGCGGCTGCCCCTGCGGTGTCTGTGCTTGAGCCTTGCTCCCGTGGGCCGATGCATTTGGCTCGGCCTCTCCTGCGAGCGTTACGGTCTTAAGGACTGGCTGAACTCCAGTGCACCTGTAATGGGGCTCCTTCTCTTCTCGACCAGTACAAAGGCTCTAATAAAGATCTTTCTTGCAGCTCGTGTGGTTTTTATTAGGAAAGATACACACGCTCTTGGCATCCCAGCTCAGCCGTGATCCCACAAAGCCGATGACACTAAGCCACAGCTTGGTGCAGCATGGCTGCAGCGACGCTTTAAGCTCCTCCGCTCCCCTGCTTCACCCCCCCTCTGGGCTCCCCCAAACTTCTGTTTCATTCTGCTTGTGCAACGTATGGCAGCCCCTGCGTGCGGGAAAACTAGAAATGCTTCCAAAAGCAGCACCGGGGTGAAAACCCCCAAAGTGGAGGGAAAGAACGGAGAGGCTGAGGACAGAGATTTCCTCCCAGGGCAGCTGAATCTCTCCTTCGAACTCAACTCCATCCTAGCGGCCGCCTTAATTTGTGTTCACTTCAGAGCCTGCAACATGAAAGCCCTGGCTCTGAACTCCAGCTGAGCCGCTCAATGGCTCAGTGTTCGCAGAAGGCATGGAAGGAATCCATTGATTAGTTTCTTCAGCTGGGATGTGACCATTTGGAGTCCAAGACCTGCCAAACATGACTTCGCCTCAGCAACTGGTTCCTATTTGCTGCTTAGAGGCTTTAGAAAAATCTTTCCTCTTCCACATCCAAGTCTCACCCTCCTTTTCCATTCTGTCGTTATTCAACGTTAATATCTATTCAGGCTCTCTCCTGTCGAGGGAGGATGCTGAGTTGCGGAGAACAGCCCTCCTGCCATTAATATAGCCAAAAGATCTTGCCGTTGATCGGAGATAACCATCTGCCCTCCCTCTACAATGCAGCGTGACTGTTTTTCAACAGTTTGGAACAAAGAAAGGACGGGCAGTAATGCCACATTGTTCCCAGGGACGCTGACTAACCGTGGTTTAAAAGAATAATAATAATTATTCATTTAGCGTTGAGGAAAGGTATTACGAGACCGGAGCCTGTGCTGTGATTTCCGAACGCGTAGTGCTGGCAGGACTGCTCTTCCATGACCTCTCTCCTAGCCGGGGCCGGCTCTTTCCCTTCGGCGGGGCCAAATTCGCTCCTGTCGCAGTCCTTTTGCTAACGGGCAGCTCCTGGCTCTCCTCCAGATGTTATGGAGCTGGGACAGCTTCTCTTCTCCCTCGGATATACCCATTCTCATTCCAGCAGCCTCAGGATTAGGTGTTACCGGTAGTCTGGAGAAGGAGATTTTCCTAGCACCGCTGCTACCAAAACGCGGCCACCTCTGGGGTGAAATACAACAGCTACGTAATAACGCGGAGCAACACCACCCAGCTGTTATGGACAGGAAATGAAGAACACCATATCCAATTAAAACTGCAGGGGGATATTTATGGCAGAACGTAATTAGCCAAATTGGAGCCTTCCCCAAAACTGCCATGGGATTTTTAATGACCGCAAGCGGTCAGGGCTTCGGTTTGATGTTTTGTCAAGTAAACAATATCCAGAGGGCATAAGACAAAAATCAGGAGCAAAGGGGAAGGGGGGGGAAAAAAAAAAAAGTGTCGTGCAATTCCAGGGAGGAATGGAGACATGAAAGGATTTATCGTAAGGGGGACATTGTTGGAAGGAGCAGCAGCCACCACTCCAAGAAAGGAAAGAGCAGGGAGGTGGCTCTGGGTGTGGAGGTGGCCCGCTGCAATGAGAGGAAAGAGCAAGCAGCTGCCATGACCGTTCCCCAGGGAGATACCTTTCCTGGAATTTAAAAATGATATGAGAAATTCTTTCAAGCACCGTAATAGCTGGGACGTATTTGAGTGAGTTGCTTTACGCTGGTAAAAGGAGGCTGGATTAGTAGTCCCGGTGGCTGCAGCCTCCCCTTCTTGGCTAAGCAGCAGGCATGGAAATAGAGCTCGTTATTCAGCACGTACTGCGTGTGCCCCCCGGGCTGTCTGCAGGGAAGGCAGGCTGCTCTCAGATCTAGCATTTGTGGCCAGGAGGCCACGCCATCACGAAAGCGTTGGCTCCTCCGTGACCCAGATGGCTGTGGCCTCTGGGGTCCCCTCGCTGCTCCGTGCTATGGGGCTGGAGTCATGGAAAGTCCCCGTCCTCCGCTCTGGCTGCATTAAAAGCAAGTTTCTGTTCACGCTGGGGAGATCCAGACTTCAGGCCCCGGCTCAGCCCCGAGACATCGCTGCCACAATACCATCCTCTGATTGCCCTCCAGGCACGAGCAGAGGAAGCCGCCTCCGAGCCTCCCCGACTCCTGCTCTCATTAACTTCCCAGCGGAGATGGCTCACAAAAGCAGCTTTGTGGCCAGCTAGGAGTCAGGACTCCAGTGCACACACATCCCCGCGTGGCTGCGAGGGAGCGACAGCTCGGGTGGACACGCCGTGGGTACCTCAATCAACAGTCTCGCAAGCTGCTTGAGCATCTTCAAGTGCCTCCTGCTATTGGTTTCCCAGAGGTCCCATGCTGATTCATAACCTGATTAGCTAATCTGGGCTCGAGCAATGTAATTCTGCCTTGAATTTCGTTGGCGGGGGGTGCTGTCACTCACTTGTTAGCCTGCTGGAAGAACTGGCTGGATGGAAAATCCTCGTAAGCTGTTCTGCAGCGCTGTTTGCTCTCGGTACATTTTCCCTCTCCTCCTCAAGTAACAGCACTGAGTTCTTGGTAAACATAACCTGAGGATTTTTGCTGTTTAACTCTTGATATTTGCAATTACTCTGAGCACGCACAGACGATACACATCAAACCTCATATGTAGGACCTCTCATCTTTGGTCAGATCTCTTGGGCAGCCTCCTTCATAGCAGAAACAAATGCAGCCAGCTCAGACTTAAGCAACATATCTCTGCTTGCGACTTCACCCTTGGCATTCACCGATCTCTGGCGACAGAGGTTACTGAACCGATTTCTGATGGTCCTTGAGATCCCCTTCCCTGGGACACAGGTGAGGGATTACGAAGTTGAGGCAATGGGATCATTGCTAATAAAGCAGATCTCCTGGACGGCTAGACTGCCTTCCCTAACGCTTACCTACTCTTTCAATCTTTCAAAAAAAACCACCGCTATCAAAAAAAGACCCACTGCTTCAAGAAATACAAGTAACAGCCACATTTTACTTTCACGAAGGTGCCAGGGGCCACAAAAGCACCTCCCAAGGAAGGTCTGTCCAGCACCAACCTCTGGTATACAAATTCAAAGCCGAAGAAATGGCATCCACCAGAACACTAGAAAAACACGCTTGCACTCAGCTGGCTGGAAGTGGTCAGTGTGGGGAGATAAAACACTCGAGTGCAATGATCCCCAGGTTAAGGCTTGTGACCAGGGCAGAGGGGTTCAAGAGACAGAAGTTTAATTCCTGGTCAATATTTCCACATGACCTCTTAGAAACCTTTGTGCCTCCATCCCCCTTCTTTAATGGAATGACACTTTCTTGCTTCACAGGGGGCTGGGAGCATCAGCTCAGCAGTCCTGAAGGAAAAGCTCAGGGCACAGGGTCTCGCTGGTGAGAGATTTGAGGGGAAAACTCAGGAAAGACAACTGGGATTCCCATCTCTTGTCACGCAGGATGCTGGGAGGCCCACATACTGCACCCACAATGGCCAAGGTCCCTCCAGCCCAAACCACTGTCTCACCATGCCCGTGAGATGGCAGGTGCATACAGCCAGTCTAGGGAGAGAATTCAGCGGTGGGCACGATTCCCCCACGTACTCCATGCCCACAGCAAGGGAATTACAGGATGAGACCCACACTCGCAATTAACGCTGCCTGCTCCAGATAGGCTCTGCCGGTGGAGACACCCCTTCAGCCCACCGCACTGCTCCAGGGATGAAGGATTCGCTCGCGTATGTGTTACAAAGAGGAAAAACCTTCGCCCGGCGCTGGAAACCTCCTCGTTTGCAATTGTCTCCGCTTGGCAACCCGGCCCGATAGTGAATAAACGACAGAGAAATATTCCGCTCTACACGTGTTTGGGTTTTTCGGGGTGGTTTTCTTGGACGGCGATCCTGGCTCTGCAACAATACCCGTCTTGTTCGGCCCCACGCTACAGAGCGGGCTTGAATAGATCTGTCTAAAATTATAAGCGGGCAGCCCCTGGGCTCTGAGAGATCACAGGCCACATGCTGGGGCTGAACAAAGACTCTGCTATTTCCTAACAATTAGCCCAGCTAAAAGGACATCTATCTCCTTCCATTAGAGCCACCACGTGCCTCCCAGTCAGTCCATTGTAAAGCTAATTAAATAACACGCCTCTCTCCCCATGAGGGTCTCCTGATTAGTTCGCCTTCGGTCCTAAATCCTTGCTGGTGTAAATGGGGAAGAGACAGCTGGGCGGCAGGGGCCTGCGACCCCGGTGGAAGTATGGTCACCCATCTACAGCTATCGTCCTCGTCACCAGTTATTTCAGGTTTTTAAATTATCTTCGGAAAGCAGTTGGGAGGGAGATTTCGAGATATAATGGGGTTCAGCACACCAACGGGTTTGCTTCCCTATCTGTTTCCCCGCTGCCTGCAGCAAAAGTTGTGAAAGCAGCTGATTTATTTATTATTTTTGGGGGGTTTTGCTGGTAGTTGGAGGAAAAAAGCAGATGTAAATATTTTTTCTAAATATGTTCTGGGTTGATGCAAATCAGTTTGGGTTTTTTTTTTTTCACACGCTTCTCATTGGGCTAAAACGGCAAAAAGAAAATAAACAAGGAAAACGATGTGTCATTCAACCTGAGCTAAAACTTTCTATTTTTGCACTTTTAAAATAGGAAGAAAAGTCAAAATGGGAAAAAGAAAAAGTGAATTAAAAGTAATCTGTTAACGAACCTTCTTTTTGTCCAGTTAATTCACCTCTTTGAGGAGGTTTCTATGGGAGGGGTAGGTCTCGGGGTGCGAATGAGCTGAAACGAATCTGCGTTTTTAGCTGAGAAGCCCAATTCGTGTTTTAGCATCACGAGTGAGATGAAACCAAACCTATCTCTGGTGCTTGAAGTTACCTTCCAACCTGAAAATGAGTTCTGGCAAGTGAAGAAAATACACTCAGACGATACACCAAACATCACAGGGGCTGTCTGAAGTGTCCGGCGCAATGCTTTGGGTGGCCAAGGGCCACCACAACCCATCATCTGTCCCCAGAGGAGGTCAACACAGCTCTTCTGCAACGCCCTACCTAAACCCGCTCAAGCCAAACGCCGCGAGTGGCTTTTCTCTCCGTCAGCCCATCCCGGTTCTTCGGGGTGAGCTGAGTTTGCACCACCACGAGTGCGCAGCCTCACACAACAGCACAAAACTGCTAAATCACTCCAGATGTTCAACACCTTTTCTCACACGCTCCCAAGACCCGGAAGAAATACGGTTTCCTTCTGCCAAGTGTACAGTCAGCAATAGTTCAGAATATCCCCTTTACCCCTTTTAAATCATTATTTTCCAGCCCTGGCTATTTAAATCATTATTTTCACACTGAAAGAGCATGGCTGGAAAACTGGGAAGGTGGGTCAACAGACTAATGAGCTGATTTCCTGTGGACCCTCGGCTTGAAACAGCTGGACCTGCCGCTACAGCCGGAGCTCTTTCCACCCGAGGAAAACGGAAAGACCCATTCCTCAGCTCTTGTGGTGGGGAGACAGCGGGAGGGAGGACACGGAGGAGGAGGAGGTGGCAGAGCTTGGCTTCATTCTAAGGGGAATGAAAGCTTGCTCCTGTTTTCCAAACCCAGGAGCCACCCATGCTGCTCACAGCCATCCTGGGTAGCCGCCGCTGTTGGAGCCTGGATGGGAAAATGCTGGGAAGCTTTAGAAATGCACCAGGGCTTGCCAGGAAATACATTAATTAGTGTGTGTGTGCGCGCGCATGTCCATTGGCTTTTATTCTAAAAGCATAAGAATCAACTCATTGCCCGTCGCTATCAAAATCATATTTACCCTATGCTCAGGCAATGCAAATGTTCTACATCGAATAATCAAATTTTACAGGGACATGTCAACATGGCCAGGTAAATCATCGTTAAAAGATGCTACATGACTCACTTGGAGGCCTAGAAGATGTTAGGACAAGAGTCAAGCCCAAAACACAGTTTGAATGTAACCTAGGAGCACCCTATTCAGCTCTCCGCCTGCTTTCAAACCCCAGCAGCCAGGCCTGACCGCTTCATTCATCGCAAACCTACCAAAAAAAAAGGGTAAGAGCCAAGAAAAAGATGTCTTGTATTAACCGCCTGCCTCCCCTCACCCAGCGAGTGCCCTTGATCCCAAAGCTATGGGAATGGCTCCACAAGCCACTTGATTAATAAGAGCCCAGGGGGGAAAAATCGTTTATATAACCTCGTCTTCTCTAAACTTCCTAAGTGCTTTAGAAAGTGGCTGCCCTGGAAACCCAAACTGGAAACGAAAAATATTATCTCTTCCATTTATAAACATCTCCAGCGCTAATGAAGTGAGGAGCGGCAGCAACGGGGAGGGGAGCGTCGAGATGCACTTGGCAGGCGTGGGAGAGCCCCGATAAAACCGTTTCGTTTCAGGTGGGTGTGGAGCGGAAAGTCCTCCCACCGCGGTCCGGTGCCACTGTAGGCTGCTGACTACAGCGCTGCGAGGCCCCCGGGGAGGGATTTCGGAAGATGGATGGTTATGGAAGTATCTGCTACACTAAACACAGAGGCAGACGGACAGCCTTACTAGGTGCAAATGTGGAGGGAAGGAGGACAGGGCGACATGCAACGAGGCAAGATCAGATGGATGAAACCTTAAAAATCAGTTCCCTTAGCTTGAAGCTGTGGCTCGGATGAAGCATCACGTCCTGGTGTTGGAAAAGCAGGGAGCGAGTATCGGTACTTACTGTGCACACATACTTTGTGGCACAAACTACACAGACCGGCCTCCTTGTGCATGTCAGCAGAGCACGTCTATTTACACCAATCTGGTCTAAATAAACATATAAGTGGTCCAGATTAAGCTCTTGGGTTCAACCACCCTCTGCCTTGCAGGCCCTCGGACACATATCTGAATCAGAGAGCCAACAGAAGTATTCTGCAGAATAGCCCCAACCTATTTCTCCATTTTCTTTCCCTGTTGGCATTTCTCACGGAGATTTGTTTTTGCATCAACACTGCCAGCACCAGAAAACGCTGAGTTTTGACTGGAAATGTTTGGATTTCGTTTTGACAAAATATTGATGATTTCCGCGGAACAATCCGTCACTTTTGGCAGCAACGAGAAGAAAAGTCAAAAAGACTTATTTCATCTAGATAGGGGACTGAGCTGACACCCAGCCTGGAACTCAGCACAAGCGAAGCAGGCTACTGGGTTGCCTCGTTATCCTGTCGTTTTGATTACTGTAAAGCAAGGGAAACTGCTACTACTTTCATGTAGTAACTGTTTGCCTGGATAGAAACACAACCAAAGCTGCCAGACAAAGGAAGCATCTGGTCTCCTGGGGTTAGGCAGTAACTAGATGCAAAGCAGGGGAAGAGAAGGTCTGATCATCTCTGGAGACATTTCGCAGGAGATGTAGATACCCCAAGGTTGCAGTGTGACGAAGAGCTGGTCCAGGGCAGGACTGAGATGCCAGCTTTATTTCCATCACTACCTTCCATAATTATTCATGCCTCTTGAGCCTGCAAAACTGGGTTGAAATCTCCCAAGTGCAGACTCTTCTGTGAGATGCCTGGAACTGACCAAATTAGAAATTTTCCATGAACAGGCTCCCCTGGGACATCTCCTCCTTTTTTCCTATTCTACCTCAATGCTGACATCAGTCTGGCCAAAACGAGTGCCCTCTGGCCCCCCTTGAACTTAGGATGTGGAGAGTGAATCACACAAACCAGGGGAGAAAGGCATTTCTGACTCCTGAAAAATAGTTGCTGATGAGTTAGGGAGAAGTAGTTTGGGGCAGCTCTTCTTACAAATCAAACCTCCGCTTTGGTGGCGCAGTTTCTTTTGCTCCATCCCATTTGTGCTACGGGAAGCACGAATATCTGCAAGTGTTTTTACCGCCCCACGCGCCCCTGCTCACGCAGCGTATGCCATGTCAGCAGCCTTGTTTCCCTTTCCAGGAAGGGAAGTCCTGTCATGAACTTTATTATGTTGCTTTTTGGTGTGCGCACCCACCCCCTCCATTGCTAAAATCGATGGCAGCGTTCCCACTGAGCGGGTTGAAGCCAACCTTGTTTTCCTGCAGCCTCACCGCGGGCTTTAGGGGTTTAAAGGCTAGATCCTGGCCTTGAATCGTAACCTGCCCTTGCAGCGTTGTGGCGGAAGACAAAAACACCGAAAGAGGAGCCCTGCCTCGAAGAGAGGATCAGAGGTCTCCGAAGGCAGATCCTAAAGGATGGACTTGCACGGCTTACGCTGGCTGAGAACCTCTTTTCGTAAGCCTAACGCTGAAAATAACCCCGCATGCAAATTCCACCCTCCATCCCAAGCTTTTCCCACACCTCACTGCAGTCGCTCGGAGGCCAGCAAGCTGCCCGCTGCAACTCTCCCGTGGCTCTTCTGCAGAAAAACCATCTTCCCCACGTACACACACAGCCTCATTAGCCCTGCCTGCTGCCGGAGAGGCAGCCTCCCTTCCCGGGAACCAGCTGCGGAGAGACAAACTGCGTTTCATCCATTGTGAAACAGCCAACAATTGACCCGCTGCAACTTTTTCAAAGCCTATTGATACAAAACCCCACAGGGGAAGGTCCATCCGGTGAGCTGTGTAAACTTCAGCACGTGTTCAGCAGCTTCAAGGGCTCGCCACGCTAGCAGCCCGGTGTTGCTTAAGACGTCTATTTTATTTATTTTTTGTTACAATATCAAGCACTTGTACAACACCGTTCTCCAGGGACTTCCAGCCACTCGCCTGACCTCAATGAATTAAGCATCGCAATAAAATGTGCAATGAATTAATCATCTGCATCTCCAACGTGAGAAACTGCTAGGCAGTGGCTCACAGGCAGCCTTTTGAATGATTTAGGCATCTCACTCCAGTGGAAGTCAGTGGGGTTTAGGTGCCTAAAGACTTTCTCTTAAGTGATGTAGCCAAGGTCTTCCAAATCCCAGCTGTAAGACCCCATAATCTCAGCCAGATCTCCTAAATCTGCTGTTCTTATCCCTGAGAACCCTTCCTCCGTAAAAAGACCACGGATGCCGGGAAAGAGCCACCAGGACCAAAAGCTCAGGTGAATGAAACCACGCCGTGGTCTGGGAAGAGGATGTTGCATTATGCGGACCAGGCACTGCAGGGTCCTTTCAGTCAAGCAGTTGATTGCTGCAAAGCAGGAATGAGGAGGAGGGATGCTAAGAGAGCAGCGAGACAGCACAGACCCCGTATTTCCCCCCAGGAGCTCCAGACAAGGTGAGAAACTTCACATGCACAAAACAGGGTCTAGTAAACAGGCGCAGAAAGCACGCCTCATTTGAGAAAGCTTAGACCTGGGTCTGGTCTGAAAAGGAGGAATCGTTTCCATCCACAATTAACAACAAGGGCAGCTTGAGCTTATTTCTATTCAATTTTAGAAAGAGAGCGGAGAGATGCAATCCCTTACAGGGCTTTTCAAGGAATGTTGGTCCTAATCCTGTCCTTACTCTTGTGTGGCTCTAAGCATGGTATTTCTCCTTCCTGCTCTTCAGCTATCCAGCTTGCATATAAGCTCCTCGAGCATGGGGCACAGGGCAGTCCAATCCTCTTGGAGGTGTCTGTGTATTAGAAACAACAATAAAAAAAAAAAAAAGACCATCCTAATACAATTTGCCCCCCTTCCCAAATGTCTGACAGCCTGGTTTCTCAGACTGAAGTGATGCAAATAGCTCAGATAAGGTTCAGATAAAGTATCTGAGCTCTCAAGAGCTTATCTGAGCTGAACACCAACTCCAAAATTCTGAAATTTGCCCTGTGGGACTGTCTCCGTAGAGCTTGATTTCCATCTGAAGCCTCGACCTCCAGAGGCTGCAGAAACAGCTCCTGTTCAAATGCATTCTTGAGATAGCGGGGTGGGACGCGGCAGGTCTGCAGCTCCCCTATCGGGCGCTATCTGGGGATTTGCCTTCTGGTGGGAATGTTGCAAGAGCTGGGCTGATGGCTCAAGGAACCGGTGACGGCACCTTTCACCGCCAGCGCTTACACTGTAACAGATGAGGTAAAACCTTTTTCCGTGGTGTCAATGGAAAGATCACTTTCCCTTGGGTACAAAGTGCTCCACGCTGGCTTTTCCTTTCAGTAATTGCTAGCAAGGGGAAGGCCTGTGGGAGAGCACTGGCCATGCCATGAACTCCATCACAGGCTGTGTCAGCACGGGCATCGTGCAAAGATTTGGCGTTTCCAAAACAGCCTAGATGCAACAAGGAGCTGGATGCAAAACCCATCCGGGCTTCTCTGAAAATCTCAGCCTGGCAGGATGTAAAGGGAGTCAGCAATCGCGGCGAGGAGCTCCGATCAAACAGACCCAGGCTCGCAGTAACAGACAATCTCTAATATTCACTTATGATGATAAACATTTGTGCTTAGAGATGCAGCCTTTCTGAAACACAGATAGCTGCAGCGGTCTCACAATGTGTGAGACCTGGTAGCGAGCATCCATTTATAGTATGCAACTCAGACTGTGAAAGGAGCCAGGGGAAGTCCAAGGCCAGGCTCAGAGAGGGTAAATTGAGATGTCTTTGTAAAGTTGGTACGAAGGGCCCATTAGCTCACTTACACCTGCACTACGGTTATTCTGCGTCCTCCAGGAGCACCAAGGGTCCCCCATCTTAGAGCCAGATCCCATGCGCTGGGTACTCTACAAACACAGGAGTAAAAGACAGCAGGAAGGAATCTTCCCCGAAGGGTTTGCAACCAAATAATCAGTAATGTAATCATTTATACACCTAATGCAAATCTAGCAATGATGAAAAAAAAGAGCTTACTGAGAAGCGTTTGAAGCTCTGCAGAAATTACCCCCAAATCTCGCTGATTCAAGCAGAGAAAGAATTCCTCTCTGTAGAGGTCTGCAACCGTCAGGCAGAGTTCTCAGGCAAAGACTAACTATGAAATTCTATAGGATGGCTCATAAACCATAGAAAAAAAAGATTTCATTTCCTACTAAAAAATTCCCAACGGCTCGTTCCCAAAGGGCCGGCATGCCAAAGGACTGCTGCAGAGTGCTGGCTCTCCTTCCGCATCGGCGCTTCGCCCTGGCTAAAAACCAGGGAGCCGGGGAAAACGCGTGGGCAGGCTGACGGGCTCTCCGCAGCTCCCCAGCGCTCAGCTGTGTTGGCAGCACCAGGGTTAACCGCGGCGGCGCCCTGTAATGCAATGATTTCTGGTTTATTTCAGCAGGGGAAGTGTGTCCCGGCCTGATTAGCCCAATGGTTTCCTCTTTTCCCATAACCTCCAGACCCCCATGGCCTAAGTGTTTACTTTCTGAAATAAAAAATCTGCTAGTGTTTTTCTTTTTTCGGGGCATGTGTATTTTGGGAGGATTCGGGGGGAGGAAAGCGGAGAGGGGGAGTTGAATGGGATGGGAGGCTCGCATACACCTCCCTTCTCTCTCCCACCCCTCACCCCCAGCTCCTTTCCAGCTGCAACCTCTGAGCTGAGACTTCTGGCTTCAATGTGAGAGAGAGAGAGAGAGAGAAAGGGAGAGAGAAAAGTATTAATGAGAGAGTTCAGTCTCTTGCTTCAGCAGCTATAAACACAGCGAACATCTGGAGGGAGAGAGAGGTGCTTCATGCTGCCAGGAGCTGAAAGAAACAGGCTGTTTTCAGGGTCCCAGCCCCCCGCGCTCCCCACGTCCACCTCTGCCTGCCCTGCACAGAGTTCTGCTGGCATCACCCAGCCAACCTTGGCCATCCAGAGAGAAAACAGGAGCTGGCCTTGCACTGCTCTCCCTGCCAGCACAGCAAAGCCCACCTAGGTGCTGCTACAAGAAGGGCTGGCCATGTGCAACCCAAACCCTCTAAAGAGGGTGCTCTGCTGCCCACTATCCCCAGAGGCAAGCGCTCGTGGCTGCCAGTGCAGTTCTGTAGGCAAAGGAGGTTGAGAAAGCTCAAAAAAAAAGGACCTGTGCTTTGTGTGGCCTGTCTGAAGCAAGTGTTTGGTGGCTCAGGATAGCCGCCTCCTCCATAAAAAGAACCAGGTACATCCGCCTCACTCCATCCCTACAGGGGGATCAATCCTACTCCAAGACCAACCCAAAATGAGACATCTTCTGCAGTCATCCTCCAGGCACCACAGAAGCCCTGCATAGCCTCTCGCTTAGTCTCTTTCCTCCTTGACTCTACATCAAGTCATTCCTTCCCCATGGCATACCAAAGCTGCCGGTGCTGCCATTTTCGCAATGGTCCTGGTGCAGCGCGCTAACCTGCATTTTCCCTCTCGCTGAGCTCCTGTCCCCCTGTTATACTGGAGGCGCTCGGCAAATCTGCAGGCATCCCCCAAAAACCAAGCAACAACCTTCCAGTTTTTGCCCAGCCGCATCCAGGGGACCAACACCCTGTTCAGAGCACGATTCCTCCCTGCGCGGCAGCTGATCCCCAGCTGACATCGGTCTGCAGCTCAAGTGGGAAAAGAGCTCAGCGCTCATTCTCTGGTGATGACCCAACACGCAGGGAGCTCCCTTGGGTTTTGTCTTTGAGAGGCGAGACAGGGATTTTTCCAGAGTCAGGCAGGAAACAAATGGAAAAGCGAAAGCCTGGATTTTTGTCATTCTATTGCTTCAGCGCAAATAAACCTCTCCAAATGCTGACTTGCAGCAGGTTACAGCGAGGGATGCAGAGGGAGCATCACCAGGTATCATAGGGTGAGCTGCACGTGTTTTCCTCACCTGCGAAACAACAAGGATCCACACAAATCAAACACTGAGACCAGTTCCCGCTGAAGAGCAAACCAGTAACTGCTCAGCATCCCTCACAGGGCCCTTGCAAAAGGACCAGGAGAGGCTCGGACACCACGGGCAGCCCACAGCGCTGCAGTTCATTCACAAGGCACAGAGGGATCTTTTCTCTCTACCGACAGATTGGAGTAAGTGCTTTTAATGGAGAAAATTATGCGTGTCCTTCAAAAAACCCGGAGTGCCCAAGTATAGTAGGTGTGACATGCCTTTAACTGGAGCCAATGAAACACCCAAAGACTGCCAGGAAGAAAAAGGGTCAAAGAAAAACCCAGTCCAGCCGGGCTATAAACAGTGCCAGACCCCAAGGCTTGCAAGAGGCTACACCGCCTCGCCAGCCAGAGGATGACAAGAGAGCGCAGCAGAAAGGGCTCATTCATCCCCCGGGCTGGAGCAAACGGCCAAGGAGGGCTGTGGATCTGGGGGAACGAGCAGCAGCAGGTTGGGCAGAGCCAGGATTTTGCGCACGGCTTTTGTTGAGCCTTAGAATGAATTAGCATCCATCGCCTCGGCTCTCGCTCGTCCCTCCCCGTGGTGGCTCGCCCCTTTTTTTCCTTCCCCTGTTCTGTTTCCCTTCACCTTCCCTCTACATCCTCCCTTGCCCGCTCCTCGTTTATTAAGGAGGGAGAGGACAGGCTGGCCAGTCCAGGAGAACCGCTTGAGAAGTCCTGCTAGGTCTCGCAGCCGCAAGCAGATGTGCGTGCCCTGTGAAAAGACGCCCATTCATCTCTGCGGAGAGCGTGCGGGGGAGGCGGCAGCAGCGCAGGGGAAGGGGGGGAAGTGTTGGAGGAGGCTGAGAAAAGGAAGGAGGCCGCAGTTAAAAATAGGATAAAAGGACATGAAAAAAAAATGCAGTTTTTTTTTTTTTTTTTTTTTTTTTTTAAGAAAGCTTCACTTGGAAAATGTGCTGCAGCTGGAGAAGCCATCGGGCTGAGCCTGGTCAGCTTTCACCTTCCCCCCCCCCCCCCGCCTCCTCCTCCCCAAGCCCCCTTCCTCTGAGCATGGGGCCTGGAAGACGGCCCAGAAACCGCTCACAGAAAGAGCTTTCCTCCGGGGATCTCCACCACGGAAAGAGCAGGTCTCGCGGCGAAGGAGGGGGCAACGTGGGGGAAAAGCAGGGAGAGTTCGCCACGGCTGTAGGCGGACCCCGTGGGACTCCTGCCTGCAGGCCAGGCTGAGCTGAGAGCTGGGCTTGGAGGCAGATCGCAGCCAGAGTTAGCAGCCTGGGGGCAAAGGGAAGGCGTCCTTATTTTGTGGACGTGGGCATGGGGCAACATGGGACGCTGCCATGCGTTGCTCCAGCTACAAGGGCTTTGCTTTCCTGCCAAACCCTGCGCAACACCGCTATGGCCCAGGCTGCAGGGACCCGATGCCCGTGAAGCACCAGGGGGTCGGATGCGGGTTTGCTGCCTTCGGGACGTGCCATCCCCAAAGCTAATCAACCCAAAGTATTCCGGGCTGAGAGGTGGGCACCAAGCTAATGCGGCCAGACAGCATCAGCCACAGATGGGGTAAGGCTGGTCCCTGCACCATGCCCTCTAACAGCACTGGCCTGAACCATGCTGGGTGTTGGGGATGAGCCGAAGGTGATGCCTTTTGTTTGTGACAGTGTCTCGGCGCAAGAAGCCTGACCAAAATCAGCAGGATTGCTTTCAATAGCCTGGGAAGCAGAGTCAGCCCTGCAGCTCTGATTTCTCCTCTAGAAAAGGCTTTAATTTCATTTCTTGCCTTGCAAAACCCCAAAGCCAATCCCATTTGCCTCCGCGAAAGCAAGATCACTCCCCCAAATGGTCCCTGTAGTGTCCAAAACGCTTCGAGCACCTTCAGTCCAAGCATGCTAATTCAGCACAACAACAGTTGTGGAAACTTCTTCAGCCAGAGTTGTTTCATCCCTCGCTTGCCATGAACAACAGTTTTATCTCCCCTATCACTAAGGAAAACAAACCTGTTCAGAGTGGAAGGGGATGTCAAAGTGGCCTTGGCTCAAAAGGGCAGCGCAGCCAGGACTGTGTCCGTGCTGAAATTATACTACTGCTATCAAATCTTTTCCTCCGCTCCAGTTTTGTGCCTAACCTTGTCTCAGCCAAAAAACGTGACCAGAGGGTAACATTAGGATACTATTACCTTAGGAATTAAACGGGCGGCGTTAAGTGTGGCTTTCAACATCTTTTCAGCAACCTTGCCATTTCGGGCAGACACACGGCACCCTTCATTTTGGACTGTCAGATGGTTCAGCTAAGGTGCAATGGCCTCTATGCTCCTGTTCCCACCTGTCCAAGGAGCAGAGCTAGTTTTCATAAGCAGGCAGCAGCTACCTTCTTGCTCATTAATTTCTACCACCTCTGGAATGTGCCCTTTGCTTGCTACGGACCCGGTTTAGGTTGATTCTCTGGGCAGTAGTAGTCCCAACATATGCACTGCAGATTGTGGTAGCAAGCTAGCTAATAAAACTGACTCTATACCATTTCCAAATTTTTACTTTTTAAACAACAAAAAAAACCCACCCCAAAACATCATCACCCCTCCTTGTCTTGATCAACACGCTAAATCCATGTCAGGCTTTCCTTTATCCATATCACTGAATAATCTAATCGGACTTCAAGCACAATGTAAATAAACTCACCCAAGCTTCAAAGGCAAAATATCTTCTCTAAACGCAAGCAGCGCTCAAACTTTTAGAAATGTTGTGGGTTTCTATTGCAAGAGGATATATTCACACTTGCATTTTCCTTGTTGACTTGTTTCTTTCACCAACATCAAGACCATGAAAACCAAAATAGCCTCTAGTACACCAGAAGAATAGATGACAAATGGTTTTAATGCGCACCCGAAACACAAAGGAGAAATGAAAGACCGTTCCTAGCGGTATATACAAATGAGAGTTTCCTCTCATTTAAAATTAGCAACTGCTCTAGACTGAAGAAACAGCAGCGTTAAAAAAAAAAATCAGAGAAAGAGTACTTTGCATTGCAACAGGAAGAACTGAAAAGTAATTCTTAGGTATTGCAAGAGTATCAGAGGCCTGTCCTACCCGTCCCAATGTACCGAAAGTTTGATCGAAACCTGTTGGAGACAACGACAGCTTTTTTTTTACTGGTTTCACTGAGGTTTGAACCAGGCTCCAGTCTCTGCAACAAGAAATTTCACAGACCCAGTATTGGGTAAGGAAGATCTGGGTTGCAGATATGTTGGTCCCTGGAGAGAGCACTTTCACAGAAAAGGGGAGAGGGTAGGGAAAAAAAAAACACAAAGAAAACTTTCCAGGCACAGATTTGCAAAATGTTTGAGTAAATCCAAATGCTGCAAGCGCAGATTTCATCAGAGCAGAGTTGACATCATGCTGAGAGAGGTCACCCACAGGAGTTGAGCAAATAGCTGAAATAAGACCGGCTGGGAATAGGCAGCAGAGTTTTGCTCCAGCCACAGGCGCAGTGCTCTGCGTCCATCTCCTGCTCACACACAAGTGCTCACCAAAGGAGAAAAAAAAAAAATCAGAATGCCTGAATATTTGCCAAGGAGAGATTTCAAACTGTACATTTGACCGCAACAGTCACTGGTTCTGCTGAACTCTTTAGCCGCAAAACGTCTCTAAACATCAGGGCTTTTCCACTCTCAAGGGGCCAATGTGCATAACTAACGAGCCGGGAACAAGTCACAGAAGACCAGCACATGCCATGCAAAAGCTTACATGGGATTTAAGTGCTTCATGATAGGCTTATGTGGGACTTAAGTGAAACATAAACTTCATATTGGCCCTTTGCAAAGGTCACATTCATGCAGCTTGAGCTCTTTCACTTAGTTTCTGCAATTGGCCTGTGCCATGGCGTACCTGAGCCCTGTCCTCTGCTGCAGCACAACCGGGCTCTTTGCTGGTGCCTCGTCACCCGTCCCACAGGCAGGAGGACCGACTGCCCGCCCAACATCTGCCCAGCCAGTTGGTTATACAAGAAGCAGCCCAAACTGCAAGCTCAGCTTGAAGATTCACGGGTTGAACAACGTGCGGGGCAAGAATTAGTCACCGGCGATTTTGTAACGACTTTCAAATTATGAATGCATTAGAGAAGATGGTCGTCTAGTCCAAGTCAGTGAATTGCTTTAGCTGTGCAGCACATTGCAACCACGCAGCATGACCACACATCTCCAGCTGTGGTTACCTCAAGACCATGTCACCACCCTCCCAAGGAACAAGGCAATAAGCTACAAAAGCAAGAGACCCATAATTACTACCACAATTAAATTAAAACTCAGAAGTCTCCAGCTCCTTTCAATCCTCCACGGAGGCCACATCGCCTTTCCAAAGCCACCAGTGAGGACATCACATCGGTCCTGCAAACGCCATGAGAAATGCTGAAGAAGCAACCAGCAGGTTGGCAGGTCCACCTTGCCCATGGTATCCTCCCAGAGACCCCCATGTCTGTCAAGACCCCAGGGAGCAGTAACCATGGCTGCAGTCCCTAAATGCAAGGGGGGACATCAAAATCACCACCCGAAAGAGGAGAGAGGTTCTTCCAGCCAGGCACCCACGCCATGGCAGAGAAGAAGGAAGCTCCCATCCTTCAGCATCACTCTGACAGAAGGAGAATAGTTAAACAAAGCAGCTTTAAGGTTTTTATCTGCTTTCTGGCCCCATTTCTGCTGAAATCCTTTAGGGCCAGCAAGGCAGGTACCGACCTGGTGATGCTGTGGCTGCATTAAGGGCAAAACACCCCAATAAATTAAATCAGGACTGGGGCAGAAAGCAAATATAGGAGCAAGGAGACAAGGGGGACCCGCTGGACAACAGACAAGAGCGTGGTGGGGCTTTAAGGCTTGTCCTTTCACCTCAGCATGCTGCCAAGCTCCACAGCACGGCAAGGGCAGAAGGCACCATCCCAGTTTGCGAACCCACTCCCAAAATGGTGTCCTACCCGTACTGTAGTGCTCCAGGCCAGTGGGCACTTCTTGCGTGGCAGGCTCATCCCAGAGCGGGCAGCAGGTCCGGGGCTGGCAGCAGGCAGCCTGAAAGCCGCAGGTCACCCAGGGATCCTCGCAGGGGCCGGCGGCACCTTGCTTCTGGGAGCAGGAGAGGGACAAGCGTCAGGGGAGCGGGACCTCGAAATGGCCGCCCCGTGCAAGGTGGCACTGCGCCTTTATCCCCCCCCACCAAATTCAGGCGCAAAGCCCTGGGCCAGCAGGGTTTGCTCAGGAGAAACAATGTCGTCCACACTCACCTGGCTGAGGGGCGTCATGATGAGGCCAAAAAGGCCCTTTTTTAAACAAAAATGAGGAAAAAAAGTGAAGGCCGGCAGTGAGGCTGCGCTCAGCAAGATGGCAGCGGTGAGGGCGCTCTCCTCAAGGCTGACCGTGGCGAGGGCACCTTCCATGACGGGGGGGCACATTTCAGCCCCGTCATCTGGAACTGTTATTTTTTGTCAGCGCGGGGCAGGAGGCCCCACAGCCCCCCAAAAATGTGGGGGGAACTGTGAGGGGACCCAGGCTGGGTCACAGCCCTGGCACTATGGGGGAGCCCGGCCCACGCTGGAGGGAGCTGGGGTAAGCCGTCATGTTTATATTCATATTCCTATTTATATCGATATTATTTGTGATTATATTTACGATTATATTTATATTTGCCTTGTTCATATTTATAATTATGCTATTTATATTTATGTGTCCGTGGACACATATGTGTATCCATCCATGTGTATACACACGTGTGGTATGCACACACGAAGTATATACACACGCATATATTTATATAAACTTCTCTATTATTACATATATATTACATAATAAACTATTATTATATGCTTACACATCATACCTTGTACATGTATATACATGTATTGATTACATGTGTGATGTAGGCATGTATATACCCACACATATGTAATCCTAGTTTATAACTGTCATTATATATTACACATGTTTGTTTTTATTGTATATAAAGTTACATTTATACTTTATAAGGAAAATATATGTATTATATATACAAGTATATATATGTACCTGGAAATAATCCCAGGGTATAATTTTTATTTTATTTTATACATACGTATTTTATACATATACATTTATAAATATGTATCTATAGTGTATATATATGTATATACCTTATATACATATTTACCATATATACATACAGGTGTATAGGTATATACCATAAAATATATATAATATATATACATGTGTATCTCTTTATAAGATGATAACAACATATACCTACATATGAATAAATTCAGTATGTTTTCTTTTATTATTATTATTATTATTATTACTATTAGCTTGCAGGGAAATAGTTTTGCTTCGTTTCCAATCAATATTTAAAAGCTAAGCACACGCTTGGAACCCTTTAAAGGAAAATTACCGAGCTGCGTTCAAAATATTTCATGCGTCAGGGTGGTCTTTTCTTCCTAATTTGGTGAAAATTTTGCTTTCTAGCAAGCCTTCCGTGCAGCCTGGTGTCTCAGCTCAGAGTTACAGCTTTTATCCGACCTCGTCTAGGATTTTTAGCACTGGCCAGCATTTCTTTGGGTAAACGTCTATTAATGTGATTTCTCTAAATAAGGATCTGATTTCTCTAAATAAGGGTCGAAGCACAGTCCAGCCTGTGCCATAGCTGCTGGCAGTCGGCACGGGCATGCCCAGGATCATGCTCTAATGTATGTTATTCATAACCACCCATCAGCTGCACAGACAGAAAGGAGCTGGCTTGGAGGAGGGAGCACCAAAGTCGTCCAAAAACTCCAGCCAAACCAACCGACCCTTTTCCAAAGCCCGATCTGCTTTGTGCTGATCCCGCTGCCTTCGTCCCCGGCAGGTGAAGGTCAGCACGGGGAGCGGAGGCACTGGGACAATGGTTACCCTAACAATCCTCCTCCGCACACAAGCGCAGGAAATCCGATGCAGCGATCCTATTTCCAGTTGAGGTTTGCAAGCTTGAGAGGTTCAGATAAGGGCTGGGTAAACACTCAGCATTTGGACGTGAAACCTTGGAAGGATTTAGCGGTCGGCACCAAGCCGTGTCAATGAATGGGCTGGCAAAGTCACAGCAACCAAAGAGAAAACCCAAAGAAAAATAACCCAAACTCTCTGTTCTTACCATCACTCCCGGGCGAGCCAAAGGATAAGGGGCTGTGTTGCCGATGGTGGTGTCCATATAGTAACTCATCATCTCAGAGGTGCCTGCAGAAATGGAGATGGACATTAGATGCCCTGCCGCAGAAGGCATGAAAATTGATAACATCAGCTAAATCTGTGCTTTCTCACAGCCATAATAAAGCGAGGACCAGACTATCATCTTAATGAGTTTAAGCTGGAAAAGTTAAGAGGAAAAATCTCTGTATTAATAGCAGATATTGTGATTAGATGTGTTGTATCAACAATGCAAACACACAGATCCGTCAGTGTAAACTGGTGAGAGCCTGACAATGGTGAATGAATTATCACCTGGAAGCTGATGGAGCTACTCCGAGGGAAGATGAGATCATATTTCCTTTGCTGTAGAATCGGTGGGAAATTGTTGCCAATTTTTTTCTTTTGAGAGAAGGAAAAAAAAAAAAGGCAGTTTGTTGAGCTCAACACCTTTCCTGTAAAAGTTTTGTCAAAAACAATCTGTTTCACAAAGAACTTTGCTGTTTTCAAGAGACACCTTCTGTTCTCCCGCATTGGCTTACGTTCCCCTTGCTGAAGCTCTCCCTTTGCATTGCTGAGGCTTATATCCCTGAGTAATTAGCGGCGCAGCAATCATTCGTCTCGGCCCACAGGAGCGTGTCACGGCTTCATGTGTCATTTCTAGCATGGGATGTACTCCTCTGAGCAAGCCTTTCTACCAGTGCTGTTCATGAGGTGTGATTTTTAATCATCGATTAGCCCGTTTGTGTAGCTGAGGCGGAGGAGCTGCGATCGGGCTCTGTTTTCAAATCTGGGGATGTTTCTCCCACTCTCCTTTAAATGCACAGCGGACAACGCAGGGCCAATGCGCTTTCCGTGTTTTGGGGAGTATGACTTAAAGGTGCCAGGAGGAAAGAGTAAAGGAGGAGCAGCCTGGGCTCGGAAGGGTTCACTCGGGCAGGATGTGGCTTGGAGCCAAGGGGAATGGCTATTTTCGTCATGACACACAGCACAGCCTGCAAGACGGAAGAGCTGCCACTGCTTTAACCTCTCTGAGGACACAGCAGCTCCTCTGAAATACATCCAGACCTCCTGTGCTACCGACTGGAACCACTGCAGATGCAAACACTTGTCCAAGTTGTCTTGTTCAGCCTGGAGAAGAGAAGACTCCGCAGAGACCTTGTAGCCCCTTCCAGTACTTAAAGGGGGCTCCAGGAGTGCTGGGGAGGGACTCTGGATCAGGGAGGGGAGCGATAGGATGAGGGGGAATGGTTTTTAACTGAAAGAGAGGAGATTTAGATGAGATATGAGGAAGAAATTGTTGACTGTGAGGGCGGTGAGCCCCTGGCGCAGGCTGCCCCGAGAAGCTGTGGCTGCCCCATCCCTGGAGGTGTTCAAGGCCGGGTTGGACGGGGCTTGGAGCACCCTGGGCTGGGGGGAGGTGTCCCTGCCCGGGGCAGGGGGGTGGGATGAGATGATCTTCAAGGTCCCTTCCAACCTAAACCATTCTATGATTCCATAAAAACAGAGGTCCGGGTTGCCCAGAGAGCTGGTGGCTGCCCCATGCCTGGAAACGTTCCAGGTCAGGTTGGACGGGGCTCTGAGAAACTGGGTCTAGTTGAAGATGTCCCTGCTCACTGGAGGGGGTTGGATTTGATGGCCTTTAAAGGTTTAAAGGTCCCTTCCAACCCAAACCGCTCTGTGATTCTGTGATTCTGTCTTCTAGACATGTTACCTTCAGCCTCCGCTGCACCCACGAATAGCTCCTGGAGGCAGCGGGCTGCACTCCCAGCCTTCCCTCTGCTCCTTCCCTGCTCACGGGGCCGGGGGCTTGGTTAGCAAACATCCAGGCAAGGGGCAGAGCCTGCTCCAGCTGTGCCTCACTCACCGCTTCAGCAAACAGGGGCTCCAGATAGCGTCTCCCACCGCGCTCTGTGACTAATGGCCAAATGCGAAACACCTGCATGTGTGCGCGTATTAAATTATTATCATCATTTCCTGCTTGTTATTACTAACTTTTGCTCTAACACCAGTGGTAGGGGCGTTTTTTAAGCTTCTCTTTTTAATTCACAAAGCTCAAAACTACCTACGTGGGGCCGATTTCTCTTTGCGCTTGGAGCAACCCCAAAACACACACATTGCAAGTTACTGCGGCTGAGAAGCCTTAACTGATCTCAGCATCTGCGCGCACCCTACCAGCCTGCTCTAACTAGGCGTTAAAACACGTTTGCTTAAATCTCGTTGCAGCTGGGTTGGCCTGCAGCTGGGTGAAACAAAGAAGGTGCACGGAGCTCAGTTCTGCAACCGGGCTAATGACGGGCGAGGTGCTCGGTCCCAGTCCCTCACACAGCTGTCCCCTGATCCTAACCTTAAACTAAGCATAAACCGTCTCCCGTAAAACATGAAGTGATCTAGAGCAAAGACTAAATCTGCCAAATTGTCCCAAAGCAAGGCAGACGCTGCAAAAGGGAGGCAGAGGAATCTCCGGGCTGCTTCACCTATTGCAACGACGCGCGCGTCTCCGCGAGTAAGGAGTCACAGCGTTTAAGTCAGCAGTTAAAACAGCCGTCCCCACCAGCAGCTTTTTCCTGCTTTGCAGCTTGTGCAATAAGCAGTTGGGGTTTGGTTTGGTTGGTTTTTTTCTTATTTTCCTTTGATCGAGACACCTAAGCAGCACCTAAGCAGTTCTGGAGAACTGCTTTCATGCCTCGCTGAACATGGTTTTCTTCTTTCTCAGGATGCTGTTGCCAGCTGAACCTTCCAGCAAAGTACCGCGCGTTGATGCTCGAAGCAGCACGTGCTTTGGTCACCAGGAGAAGCACTGAACCCATCCTGGCACCCAGGACAAGGCTTCATTGCAATAAAAAATAACAAAAAGATCGCCAGAGCTGGAAAGCAGCACCAGCAACCCCCTCCCAAGCCCCGGCCTGGGAAAGGGGAATGATCATCTCCAGACAGCAGCTCCACCACAGTTACAGCAAGGACAGATTGCTTCTCGGTTTCTCTTCCCCTGCAAGCCGTACTGTTAAAAAGCACAAGTCGGGGTCAGAAATACAGTGCAACCTCAGCGACCGTTTGCACCCCCCACCAAGGCAAGTCCGACTTCAACGCAAGTTAAATCAGCCCCCCCCCCGACCTGACGCAGGTTTAACGACGGTTAAACAACAGGGCGACGCGGGCTTTAGGCTGCCAAAGGGACCTGGAAGATGAGCCCCGCCGGAGAAAGGCAGGTGAGCCGATTCTGTGGGCAAAATAATTGTGCTCTGGAAAAACAGGTACGCGAGGCCAACAACGGGAGGCGAGGTGACAGCAGAAAGGGAGCTCCGGTGTGCTTTGTCCGGGCTAATTTTAACAGACCTTCCGCCACTTCCCATAGGAAACTACTTCACAGCCCGATACACCTCTCACTGTCAGCAAGTTTCCCTGATGTTTGAGCGATATTTTTCTTCTCTCTGGCTTCCTCTAATAAGAGCCTAAATAGTTCCTCTCCTCCCCTTGGATGCCATTAGGTAGCTTTAATGACCGCTCAGGAGCTTGCAGCTGAACTAAATTCAATGATAGAGCTCTTCGTGGCAGGTAACTTGGCCGATATTAAGGAAATCACTGCAGATTTACACCAAGATAATCAAGATCCACAGCCTGCTGAGAGCTGTTAATAAATAGAGGGGAATCAGAGCCATTTGGTAAAATCCTTAATGACTTAACAGCTTGACTTCAGTCTTATTGTTTGCTCTTATTATTCCCGTCTTATTGTGAAAACATGTGTGGGAGAAACAGCATTTATTTTGGGACTTGATCAAGTACCAGCCAAAGCTATTAGACTCTTGGGTCATTTCTAAACTAAATTAAAATTTTAATTTCATTTCAACATCCATCCCTCCTCTTTTACAAGAGGTTGGCTGGTTGGTTTTTTTTTTTTCAAACGAATTACCAAGCTTAGTTTAAAAAGGGAAAAGCTGTTTGTCCTCATGATTAACACACATCCCTATGCAGAAGTAAGGAAGGAGTTAAAAATGTATATTAAAACAGAGCAAACTTTGTCTATTGGATAGATGAAGACCCTTTACAATATTCGCATATAGTGCTTTAGTATTATATTGTTTTAAGAGTGGGGAAAGGGAAGTGGAGTGAGACCACGGTGACTTTCCTGTGGCAAGAGTCAAGACCAGCAGCTCCCAGCTCTGTTTCCCAGTTTAGCGCCCTGTGCACAGGTCTCCTCTGTGTGTTGTGACATCCTGCGGCTCAGATCGCTCCCTGATTTCCCAGTTGTGGGCAACTTCAGCTTCTGCCCACCCCATATCCCTCAGCCCCAGGCTGCCCACCCAGTAAAGGTGTCACCACAGGACCGGCACAACTGGGACAGCTGCAAAATGGTATTCAGGTGCTTTTCTCCGTCCCCATAAACCAATGAGATCGCCTTTCCGCGGGGTTAGGTGGGAAGCCGGGAGGATGGGGCAGCATCAGCAACCCCATCGCAGTATTTCTGACTTCAAGAAGGCGAACGAAGACTTTAAAAATGAGAAGAAGCACCTTGTACATGACCATCCTCCCCAGGCTACTGCGCTGGCAGCTCTCTGACCCAAAGCTGCTTAGTGATAGCCATTTTATTTTTGCATCAAGTAATAATTTATCATCTTTGAGGGGGTGGGGAAAATAGCTCGTGGAATGACATTCTTCCGCAAGGCTTTAACCCTTGCGATCCTGGCACTTTCCAGGCCGCCTGCCAAGTCGGTTCTCAGGGGAAAGAGTGTTTGTTGATCTGTTGGCATGTTAAAAACCTCATTCCATTCATCAAACCCTGGCACCAGCTTAAAATAAAAGGAGCATCCCTAATGCAGGGACACGGGCAGTAGGAATGAGCGTGCTTCTCCTGCTGCCTATTTTCAAACCATGGTTTTAAACAGACCGGCCACCTCCTGTCTCCGTTTCATATCAGGGGGTCCCGCATTTGTCATGATTTTAAAACTTTTCAGCGTTTTTAGAGATAATACCTGATTTGCTGAAGGGAAGCCGGGCAGGGCAGCAAATAATGATGCTATGGTAAATAGAGCAATATAGCAATTGCCCTTCTGCGCCCTCCGTAAATACTGCAAGAGATTAAGTGACTTGGCTAAGGTCACACGGAGAAAGTGAGGGTGAGAGCCCGAGTATCCGAGCCCCTGAGCCGCTATCTTAACTGCACGGTGGTGACTGCAGTCGGATCAGCGTTGCCGTAAGAAGGTTGTCCGCGCTGTTTCTGGGAATGATGCGGCTGGGGGGGGGAGGGGGTGCTGCCTGTCAGCACATCGCTTTCCGCTTTAACGCTGTGCTCTTTCCTTCCTCGGTAGCTGTCAGATCTGAAGGAGATACGATGGTACCTTAAGAGCCTTCCCATTTGGCTGGACAAACTCTAGCTGGGATGGATGACAGCACTTACAGGATAGCGCTAGGACAGTTAATTTTTGGACCAGTCTTATATACACACGCACCCACAAGCCCTTGTTCTCAGGGCTTGGGAATAAACTGCTTTCTGCTTTAGACTTCTCCTTTACCCTGCTCATTCATCTATTACTCAGCCGCTATTTCGTAATTAAGCTAAAATAATGCCACTGTCAACAGCCCCATCAGATCTATAGCGAGCTGACTGGTCATGGCAAGGAGCGGGGTTTAGGTGGGCTACTAAATCAGAGAGCCTGTTGCCATTAAATCACGCCGCTCGCTCTCGGATCCTAGCAGCTACTTGCAATTGCAGGAAGATGTGAATGGGTGTGGGGGGGGTGTTAATTAGGTCATCTGTTATTTGACTCATGAATTTCCCACCGGCAAAGAATAGACTTACAGCCCAACGTCACGGGGCAGATCCTCAGCCGGGGCAAAGGGAAGAGGGAAAGAACCAGATGAGTTTCCCGCTGTTCAGCGAGGGATCCCCTGCAGCAGGGAAGGACCTGGCCCCGCCAGGAACACGCGTGCCCCGTCTCAGGGAACCCAGCGTGCCCCGTGGCAAAGGGGACTTGGTCAGGGATGGGTGGCCCAGCCGTAAGGCTGTGTTTTGCCCCAGACTCCCAGCGCGACCCGCAGCAGGACGCTTGGGACCAGCCTGCCCGCATCTGCCGGCGCTTTGAAAATCCCGCTAAGCGCTTCTCTTCATTAAGCATCCAAACTTTAGAAAGTTAGGTTACCCTTCACTTCTCTGCGCCTCAACTTGCCAAATGCCGGAGGAAAATAGCGCTGGGGTGTTTTTGGATTTGGAGGTGCCCGTGGTACCCCAAAGCTCCGGGGTGAAGTCCCGAGGCTTCCACCGGCTGAGTGGTGCCATTCCCTGCTGCCCAAGGCAAAAATGTCTGGGTAGCCCAAAAAATCTGGCTTGCCAGACACAACAAGCAGGAGTGAGCTTAAAATAACAGCCGAATTAGAGGCAGCGTGCATAGGCTGTAAGCAGGAAACCGCTCTGGACCCAGCCCACAGCCCCCAAAGGTGTCAGTTGACAGCACAGGGTGGGAAGTTGATGGTAACCGTAATACCAAATGAGTGGCCACATGCAAAGCAATGATTTAGAGACTAATTGGGAGGGGGAAGGCCTCGGCTGTGCTCCTCGGGGACTCGTAACTCCCGCTGGCTCTTTTTGGCTGGGCGAGGGGTGCAGGATTGTGCCCTTGCCAAGGAATGGCAGCAGCACATCCCTGCGGCCGTCACGCTGGGGGCTCCAATTCCTCCCGAAAGCAAATGCCAGCACCTGTGGCACTTTCTGCCCTTTGGGGGAAGGCATTGCTATCGAAAACGTGCGGAGGTGCGGCAGCCAACCCCTTTACAAGCATCCCTCCAAAGGCAGGAATCAGCCCCGCTCCGAGGGGGTCTGCTCCTTGTCTGTCTGTCTGTCTGTGCGCAGGGCTGGGGGGAGCCGAGGGAGCATCCCACCTCGGGCACTGCGCTTCTCCCCCCGCCTCGCAACGAAGACAAACCAACCCCCAGCCAAACCAAAATGCAACTCAAAACATAAAAGGAACTGCAAATTTAATCCACTGTAATAATGCCAAGGCACAGCCTTCTACCTAGACGAGGGAAACAATAATGTTCTCCTAAACATACATATTAACTTTATATACTCTATATAAAAAAAAAAAGGATTTTTAAAGGGAAGCATCAGCTCAGACATTTATATAAGATCCTGCAGTACTGTTAGCAAGCACATGAATCAGTCACTGGGTGAAACTGGAAATGGAGAGAGTAAAAGTAAATCACCGGCAAAGCAAATCTTAGATGTCCTGAAAACGAACACAGGTACCTACAACCCACCGAAGAGTTTAAAGCGCCTCTCTCCCCACCGCCACTTACTACTTAGCTGAAAGACCAGGGGGAAAAGCTTATGTCCTCCACGGCTTCCCACACTTGTCTCCGATCTCTTTCCAACTACCTGGTGCTATCCTCTGCGCTGGAGCTGGAGAGGATGGAAATACCATAGTGTTTGCGGCAGGGCCGCCTATTCAAAGGGAGGGGGAGTGGTCAGTCCCGCATCCAGGGCGGTGGGAAAGGCGAGCTCCACGCCGCTCACGCTCCGGCCAGGAAAAAAAAGAAAAACAACCCACCTCTGGCAGATGTCACGCCGATGGGGGGGAAAAAAAAAATAACATGGCTTGGAGGTGGTCATGGGGGGCAACCTCCTGCCAGCCCCCCCGGTGCGGGGTGCCGGGCTGCGGCGGTGGTGGCCTTTGGGTCTCGGTTGCTGCTGCGTCCTGTAAAGCGATCCGAGGGCTGCAGCGCGCTTTGCAAGTGTTACTCGGGCCCCCCAAATTCCCCGTGAAGCGGAGCTCGTTCTCGCACGGCGACTGAAAAACCGGCACGGAGAGCACAGCCAGGGTGAGGGGTTTTTCCAGCCCTCATCCCCAAACCTCAGCTCAGCTGCTGGCTCTGCCTGGAGGTGCCTAATGGCAGAAATTGCTGATTCCTCCTAAAAGCTTCCCCCCTCATGGCACCTCTGCCTTTCCTGCCTCTGGGAATATCCCAGGACATCGCTGGGCTTTCTGCTGCCTGCCTTACCCTCAACCCTGGGAAGGATCCAGCCTGGTGGCATACCCTAAAACCCCTTCTCACGGGCCTCTGGCAGCAGGCATGCCAAAAAAAAAAAAAAAAAAAAAAAAAAAAAAGCCACAGTAGCTGCTTACTTTTAAAAGCATAAAGGCTGAAGCAGTATCCCCTTACACGTGGCACCGGTGAGGGGAGATGCTCGGGCAGCACTGGGAGCCACTGGTCGGACTCCCTCCTTTGATAAAGGTGGATGGTCCCAACCTGCATCACCCCAAAGACCGCTTTAACACAGATGCTGAGGGAAGCCAGGGGCTCTCCGGAGAGGGGAAGGCTGCTGGGATGAGAAGGGCAGGGGAGCATTTTCCCAGCTGGGCAGGAAAAGGGAGAGGGCAGAAATACAGATTGCAGCGGGCTCGTTCCAAAAACCTCACTGTAAAATTACCCGCTCCGCTCTGGGAGAGCAGGACCTGAGGCTGCCCTCTCCGAACACCTCCGCCTCCCCCTGCCCGGCCTGCCCGACCCACACAGCCCGGCCAGGGACCTCCAAAGCCCCAGACCCTGCGTGCAGGAGGACATGCCCATCCTGCTTCTCCTGCTCTCGCTCTCCAGGCAGCAAAAGTGCCTTTTCCTCCAGGAGAGGGCTCCAGGCTGAAAATCCTCTCCGGCTCCAGCACAGATCTCCATCACGCCGCCTTGGTGAGCAACCGCTTCGGCTGAGCCCCAAACTCCAGCACATATGTGCTGTTTGGGGATATTTTGGTTACGGGCAAAATGGGAGGCTGGGAACAGCTGCGGGGATTTTCCCTAGAAATCTGAATAGCAAACTGTAATGTAACAGCAAAAAAAAGAGGGCACCGCCATGAGACTCAGCCCTTATTGTGTGGACACCATAATATTCTCCTTGCCGGGATATTTGCAGAAGTGGCTGGTTTTCGGGGAAGTTTCCAGCATTCTCACAATAAAAAGGTGCTGCATGTACATCTAAGAACCGTCACTGGAAATCCAGGCTGAAACACTGATCAGGCTGGGGAGAGAAATGACTCCTGGGGAACCTCCTTTCCCAGTCCAAAAATGGCTATTTTGGCTAAGTGGATGTTTGCAAAGTGCAGATCTAAACTGTATTTGCTATCATGTGGATAATTTCTGCCTGCACAGGGCTTCTGTGGCATCTACTGCTGCCAAATGCTTCCCAGAGAAATCAAATGTGCGAAACTGTAGTGTTCACAGGTGTAAAGAAGTTCCCTGTTCTTCACCCCCCAGCCCAGGAGATTGCTCAAATGCACATAGTGACAAAAAAACCCCAATATTTATGCACATAAAACTACTAACAGGTCCTTCGAGGATTTTCTCAAGCTCCTAGCAATGAATCTCCACTTTAACCCTTGCCTTAACTTAGAAACTCACAGCTACAGGTGGCCCGAGTATACGTTACCTGTTGAACTCGCAGCCGTAAGGCACGGATGGCTCTTGTAGCTCTTTTAACGCAGGAAATTATTTACAGGGTTCCCATCTTCTCAGGAAGGTTTCCAGCCTCCTGGGCTTTGGTACAAAGGCTGGGTCACGTCTGAGCGCCGAAGGAGTGGAATGCATCCAGCAATCAATTTTTAGCTGGGCAACTCTTCCCAAGGCTGCAGGATAACCCCGCTGGCAGCTGCAAGCAAGATGTCTTTGCCTGGGCTGGATGCTTTGCTCTGCAGCAGACGGTTCTGCCGATACAGTAATCTATATATTAATAGCCTCTGTGTTACGGCTGTCCAATCGACCGTGCGTCTGTGAAACGGAGAGGCTTCTGGTTTCTCACAAGGCAGGACGGTGCGTGCTGCGTGCAGATCACCTCACTCGGCTTGCGCGTGGTCGCCCGGTTTCGGGGTGGCTGCTGTCACATCAGTCACCGAAGCCAGTCGCTGCAGCTGGCAACAGAAAGTTGGGTTACGTTTCGGGCAGTTCATGGAATTTATCATAAAGCCATTGTGCAGCGAGAAGTACTTTCCATTCCAGATGGTTTGGATTTTCTTTGTACTCGTAAAAAAATAAAATGATTCCTTAATGTTTAACTGAGGTGGTTGCTAATGTTTTTACCGAATCTGAGATGTCTCATGGATGTTTCATGGGGTGCGCGCTGGTAGGCTGCTTAAATTTAGGGGCACACGGGCACACAGGCTTCTTCTGGAAGGTGCTGGACATAGGTGTCAGCAGAAACAGCCCCTTTCCCAATCACCTAAGAAATCCTTAGGACCATTTTCAGCTAGAGGAATGGATGGCAAGAGGGGAGCAGCATCCTACTGAAGGTGGCTCCCACTGGAGAGGGTCACGGTTTGTATCCTGGAGCTGGGGAGCGAACACAGATCACCTGGGCAAAATTCACCACAGGCAGAGCGCTCTGAGTGTCACCGACTGTCACCTACCACGATTCACCCCCCCGGCAGCCCCAAATTACTTTCCAGGGAGAGATCCTGCAAACTCGAGGTCCACTTGAAGATCATAAGCTATTAAGGGTGAGAAGCTGCATGTAATAAACTTCCACACCCCTTTATGGGTCTGTAAGTATCATCATTTCCATATTACACTGGAAAAAAAACAGAGAAGGAACTGATAAAATCACCCTGAGCGCCTGAATCTGCTTTCAGTTGACGTTACACGCTGACCCCGGTACAAGGGAGCAAAGAAAGGGGATCTTGATTTGGAAGGTTACCTTCCCAGCCACTGTTTGCCCTGGGAGAAGGTGACACAGCCAGATCAAGGAGCTGCCTGTGCTTGTAAATATTGCGGCAGGTTCGCCCAGGCTGCAGCAGCATTCCCTCCTGCCCTTCCTCAAAATCGAGGCAATGACACACAGCCTGTGCCCCAGATGCTTCAGCAGTGGTCCACCAAGAGCTGTGCACATCTGGTCTCCAGGTGCTGAGGCTTTCCGTCACTGGCTGGCCTCGAAAGCAAACCAGAGGCACCACCAGAGCTCATCCCTTCTGCCCAGTGGGCCAAGGACAAACACCCGATTAATTGCCTTCTTCTATGGAGCCCAAGGATGCTGTATGCCCCATCTCAGTTGAGGGGAAATATCTGTCCTCCAAAGCTGGAGAATAGGGTTTTTCCATCCTTGGATCAGGCAGGAGCTCAGATCCGTGATCTCCAATACAATGTGATGGATACAGGATCCATAGAATCACAGAATCATAGAATGGTTTAGATTGGAAGGAACCTTAAAGACAATCTACTTCCACCCCCCTGCCCTGGGCAGGGACACCCCCCCCCAGCCCAGGGTGCTCCCAGCCCCGTCCAACCCGGCCTTGAACACCTCCAGGGATGGGGCAGCCACAGCTTCTCGGGGCAGCCTGCGCCAGGGGCTCACCGCCCGCACAGGAAAGAATTTCTTCCTCATATCTCATCTAAATCTCCTCTCTTCCAGTTTGAAGCCATTGCCCCTCGTCCTGTCACTACATGTCCTTGTATAAAGTCCCTCTCCAGCTTTCTTCTAGGCCCCCTTCAGATAGCTGGATCTTTTGGTGTATCTAAAAAAGAAGCAGTTCAGGGTGTATGGGAGCATCCTGAACACTTACAACTGGCCCACACCTGCCTTACGTGAGGCTATATTAGGTTGGAAGCTGCTACAGTTAAATCTCCTTCATATGGATTGAGTTAATTGCTATAAACTTGCTCGTAAGTGTTTTATCTCACTTCTATAAGGGGTACGAGAAGCACGCAGAAACGGGCTTTAAATAATGTTGGTGTCTGAAGATGTTAGACTGGCTTGGGTGTGATACAACGTGCAGAAAAATTCCTTCCTTCAACTCCGAGCTTGCATTTTTAGTCTACACACATGACTATAAATACATACACTCGTATATATATGATAAAACCCCAAATTACACCAAGTCCCATCCATATTTTCATTCTGGAAGAGGAAGCGAGAAATTGCCACTCAGCTCTAACTCTGCTGTTAAGCAACATCTCTGGGGAAGTTCTAGCCATAACATTGCCAGCCGGAGCCCTTAAGATGCAAATTTGTGGATTTTGCCTTGTAAGCACAAAAAAAATAACCACTTTTCTAAAAGCCAACGTCAATATTAACATTGTCATCTCCTTTCTGTAGGTGCCTGCCCCACTCACACCGTTAACAACGCAGGGGAGGGATGCTCAGGAACTCCTGAAAGCTGTAAGAAAAAGGTAAATCAGTTATAATTTATGAAGATGTTAACTGGAAAATCAGTCATCATTTACCAATTCTCTCATTTGATGAAAAATTAGGCCTCTGGGTCAGGAGAGGGATCTTTTATTAGACTATCTGATACACTCTGAAAAAAAAAAAACCGATAGGATTTCATCACGCAACCCCTCTTCAAATCTGTGAATCAAAATCCTCGTCCAAAATCATTTAATCTAGGACTATAAAGCCAGATTTCAGAAGTGCTCTTTTGCCAGGCAAGCATATAAATAAAGATCAGATTTACAAAAATGCTATCAGCTAACAATTCCTGCTCGAACACATCTGGCCAGATTTCAAAACGAATTCAGCAGCCAGTTAATCACTTGCTCTTTATTACTTAACTTACTATTAGCATAGGGGGTAAAAAAAGAGAGATATTTTTATTTTCTTTTATCTGTTAAAATACTCCCCGCATCTCGCTGCAGTGAAATTCAAAACGCTGATAAAAATGTTGACATTTTTAAAAAGTCAACTGCTTCTCAAGCCATTACAAAAATACGGCAAATGAATGGAGATCATTTAACTGCTTCCCTTTGCATCTTCTTTTAAAAAAATAAGATTAGCACCGCAGTGAAAATGTCATATAAAAACCATTCCGAAAATAATAAGCAGCTTATTACGGCTAAACGATGATAACGAATGGGAAGCTGTAATTATCATCTGAAAGCTGGAGCCCCTCCTGCCGCCTGCTTTCTTTAGATACTGGTTTCTGTAGCGTAGGTGGCCTTGCTTGGAGAGCAGGGTGCGGTGGCTTTGGTGTCCTGGGCTTGGAAGACCTCCCTCCTGGCAAGCTGTGTCTCCAAAAATGTTGGGGAAGGGTTGAACAGCAAAAAAAATGCTCCTGCTCAGCCCCTCAGGACTGTCAGTGGGGCCGAAGCAGCAGCGTCTGGAGAACGCACCGCAAAGGGAGAGCCCAAAGTTTTCCATTTGGCTCCACTCAAGGTGGTCCTGGAGACCTCGGGAGGTCTGGTTTCCCCCCGAGAGAGGACACCTCAGCAGCACGGCCGAGCACAGCGGCTCAGCTGCATCCATAAATCAGCTCGTGGTCCCCGTGCGTGATCCCAGGCCTGGAGAACGGAGCCGTTTGCTTTCCATCACCCCCGTTTCGTGACTCATCACTTGACTCGGGCCCAACACAGCACAGCCTTTGAAGTCGCTGGGCTTCTCCTTTCATGGCTCACATCTTTTCAATGTCAGAAATGCCACTGTGCTGGGGGTGAGGAGGAGAAAAAAACTCGAGTGACGTAAGAATTGAAGAGATTTCATCGCATTTGGCTTCTATGGCTAGCTGATAAACCTGGGAAACACTCTTTTCCTTGAGGCTTTTTCCCCATATCAAACAGAACTTTTTGTTCCCCCTCAGCTGACAGACACACAACAGAGGACGACAAAGGTTCGGTGGTTTTTACAATAATCTCAGGAGGTCCGAGCTGAAATCTGTGCCCCCCTGGGTACCACCGCCCAGCCAGAAACGTGAGTTACGCACTCAGCAAAGAAAACGTTATTGTACGAGGAACCATAGGGCAGGGACGTTGCGCGCCGTGCCCGGCGGCTGAACGTAGGCTGGAGATATTTCAGCACAGTGCTCTAATGGCGTGTCCAAACCAATGCAAAAATGTACGCATCTTACAAAACACTTTTTGTTATGAGAGCGAGCAGGAGGGGGAGAAAAAAAATACGGTAGCAGAAATGTGAGGCTTGGTTTTGTGGAAATGAGTTATTAACATGTCCTTTACCTCTCTGTTTATTTTCCACATGGTTCCAGGTCAAGGAAAGTTTGTCTGTGACAAAGATTAGGCTTTCGGAACAGCTGTGTCTTCTCATATTTAATTCCTGAGCTCCGCCGAGCCCGTTTGGACAGATTCTCTTTTGTATCCTCCGTCGACTATCGGGGGAGCTCAGGCGGGATAACAGGACACAGGTGACATCCCCCGAGAGGTGTGATGTTCCCCTCCGTGAAGGACGCCAAGAGCTCCAGGAGGAAGAAAGAGGAAGAGTAACGCTTGTACTGGCAGGCTTAATACGCGCTGTCACCATGACTGCCTGGCGATGGAGGGGTTATTTATGGCCAGGCTGGGGATCGCAGTGCTGGGTCCCACATGTGAAGTGAAAGTGGAAGTGTGTGGGTGGGAGGGGAAGCAGCAGCATCTCATTTATCAGCATTCCCGGAGCCGAGCAGGTTTCCACCCGGACACAGGCTGCGTTAAGGAGCGCTCCACGTCTCCCATGCATGACCCCGAAGGCATGACCACGTCCCAGCGTCCATCCTCCGAGGACGGTTGAGGCAGGCACACCTACCCAGCAGAGGGGAGACCCTCACCAGTGTCCTACACCCTCCTCTAGGTGCTTCGTTAACCTGCCCGTCCTGATTGCAGCTCCACAGCTCTCCAGAAAAGACGCCCCAGCCCGCCTGCCCCCTTCCCAGCCCGCGCAGAGGGCTGCGGGAGCCAGCATGGGCCCGCGGGTTTTAAGCAGAGCAAGGGAGGATGGAGGGGAGGGGTGGAGGGGGTCACAGCGGGGTTAGCTGATGAACAGCAAACAATCCTAATTTATGCAAAAAGCAGTCTGGAAAAAATGACATTCCTGGTTGTCTGCATATATAATATACAGAAATCCTAAATAAAGGAGCCAAAGATGTTTCTATGAATTAGACCTTTATCCTTCCAGCATCCCAGAGCTCAGCCCTTGAATTTGGGTGAGTTTGCCTTTTTAATTGCTCTGTCTTTCTAATGCAGGCTATTTCGAAACTGCACGAACAATGCCCTATTGGAAATCAAACAGGTCATTTGGGCTACGGCTTTTATCTGGGCTTCCACCATCTTAGACAACAAACAAGCCATTAATGTCTGGAAACACAGCTTTGATTTCAACTTCGAAACCACAGCCCAGATCACTGCCAGTCATGCCCAGTGTCCCACTGCAGGCCAGCCCATGTCCCAGCGCTGGTTAATTCCTCCCTGCCCGTACACCTGGGGGCCCACGTGCACCTCCCGTCTCAGTGGAGATGCTCTGGGTTTACAGCCCTGGAAATAAGACCACAGCGCGGCTTTTTCTGATTGAAAACTTCCAACAGTAAGCAAGTAGGGGCTTTGCTTTTGGTCCTAGATTTGGCTCTCCGTTAGGATGAGGAGGTTTGCAAAGGATCTCTGGGCTAGTTGCTGGATCAGCTGCAGCAAACAAGCTGTATCTTCATTAACACGCATCGTCTGTGCCCTTTAATAACACCTGGTTTCTTCTGCTGCTGATTATCCATCGTTTACTATCTGCAGGGTCTCTGCCCTGTCTTGTCTCACTGCAGATGCTCCTTAGGAGACCCAGCACGAAGTCCTGGTATCCCCACCCTTCATAAACTGCACCCACTTGAGTTTTCGGCACAAAGTCCAGAAGAAACTGCAGCCCAAAGGTACCTCTGAGCCTCTCGCTCCTGCTGCCATCGCTGGCCACCCGAATGCGGCCGCCTGTGCACGTACCCGGAGTGCCAGCCTGTGGGAACCTGCATCCCGGCAGGTTTTCCCTAAGGTTTTCCCCTGACGTTCCCGGGGCACAGCTGGCAGCTCCAGCCGGACACCCTGCAGCAGGACATGGGAATTTTGGCTCAGGCTGAGGAGCGGGGCGAGAAGGAGAGCCCGGCTCGGCAGGAAGGGCTGATGGAGAGCACCGTGGCGGAGCATCACCGGGCTGTCACTCCCGCTCCAGATGCTTTTCCCAGATGGGGAATGCCTCGAGCTTCACCAGGCAGCGATATCGTGGCATTGGCTTCCTCTCAGTCCCTTGGGCAAGCTCCAAGCCTCAGTTGCCCACCAGCAAACCACTCCGCGGTCTGCCTTGCGGAGTGGCACTGGGTACCAGGGTACGCATGGCAATGGGGGGCCAGATTCCACAGCGGGTGAGATGCCATCATTGCCCAGCCTTTCCCAGACCCGCAGGTAGCAGATGGCTTTTTTATTTCCCACCCACCCACAGTATCATCTTGCGGTGCAAAGATGAGGTTTCTCCTGTTGCTTCTGATTGAGGGAGGAACGCACACGGCTGGCGACGTTAACCCTCGTCCTTATCCGGCAGGTCTCGCTCCGCTGGTACCGAGTCCCTGGGTTTTTGAAGTCAGCAGGAGTCTGGCCTGGGGAAGGTTTATAGGATGAGTTTTGGCTGTCCTGATTGAAGCTGTTTCCAAAAATCAGCGCATGCCATTTTCAGCCCATCGCGAGGAACCGAGGCTCACAGCGTCGGTTCACTCAGTGCCTATAAATCTCCCCCTGAGACTTTATAAATCTCAGCCGGGAGTTTCGTTTTATTTTGGCCACCCTGGGCACAAGCCCAGGGCACTGCCGGGAGCAAGGCATGCAGCCTTGCTTATCCTAATGCAAATAGGATGAGAAATTATTTTTTTCAATCCCACCCTGAGCATCTGTGGGCTGAAAGGGACCTCGCTGAAACACAGAGCAAGCTGAATTTACCTCCTCCCTGAATGAGCTTCATTAGCTCACGCAGCCAGCTCCAGATTTTAATGGATGCAGCAAATGGGAGAAATAAAATAAATACTACAATCAAAGTGCTTAAACCTACGCCTCGTCTATGCCAACACAAACCCTGAATCGGAGGAAGCATTAGGCTAAATATAGATCCTCAAGCAAAATCGGAGAGCTTTTATTTTTTTTTTTTATTTTTTTTCTAGGTTCATACTGTAAAACATCTGCTGAACAGTTTCCTATAACTGTTTTTGGCTTTTAAATCAAAGAAAGAAGAAACAATGTCCCATTTTTGTAGAGAGAAAAGAAGGGGGGGAATAATAGACCTTCCTCTCAAGGCAGGATGACAATAAGGATAGAAATAGAAAGGGGAGAGCTTTGAAACATCTTGAGTCCAGACAAGAAGTGGGTGGATGGCAGGTTCAGGTATCTCTGCTTGCTTTGGCCGCTTCCCATGTCAAGAGAGAGCTGGCAAAACTGCTGACAGCCCAAAGGGAAAACCCACGGGCAGAGCCGGGTCGTGCCCGGCGGCTGTTGGGCTGCGGGTGAGGAGGGAGCCGAAAAGCCTGGGGGATGACACGGTGCTGGGGGCACACACGAAGGCGCCTGGGGCCAGTAGTTTGCCGGGAGGAAAAAAAGACATTATTTAGCAGGAGAAAGAAGGGGAGGAGTTGTGCTGCAGTTGTAAGGACTTTCTCCCCAGCCTGGGAGAAAATCCCCGGCTCCTTTCAGCATCTCATGCCGCGTCCCAGCTCCGCGGGGTGTCCCGCAGCTGCAGCAGCCGCCTCCACCCACCTGCAGCAGCCGGAGGGTCCCCTACACCCGGGGGTGGGTGGCCTTGGGTGCCACATCTGTGTTCGGTCCCCTTGGCACAGCCCTCACATCGCAGGGCAATCCGCTGCCCGCAGCCATCGCCACCGCCGCCACCGAGGCACCGAGCCGCGACCGCGCTGCGGGAGGTGGGGGGGGACATGGGGGGGGGGGGGACACACGGGACGTGCAGCCCACGCTGTCACACCTCTTGGGCTTCTTGGCAGCCGTGCCTGCGCAAAAAAGCCTTTCCTGCCAAGTCACAGGATGCGATGACGGTGCGGCTGGGAAAACTTCAAAACAGCCCAAACAATCAGAGATTGTCTGCGGAGAGCGGGCTCTAAAATTGGCTCCTTGGATTAGCACCAGGCTCACCCCCGGGGCCTTTGTCAGGAGAGCTGCGCTCAGCAGCGATGACGGAGAAGGACCTAATCTCGCTTCCTATCTGTGATACCGGTCGAATTTAGCCGGCTTCGCCGGCTGTTCTCGTCCCTCCGTGACCCGCTGGCACCCAGGCACCCAGGCAGCGGCCGCCACGGCGGCGGGGCTGGGACGAACTTCCAGAAACCTGCTAGCGCCTATAGGACCTATATGACTCAGGAGACAGCAATCCTGTCCTATTTATTTCCACAAAAAGTTGCTTAGGAACCCGCGTCCCCTCTGGAGCCCGATTCCTGTTGCAGCCTCGGAAGGTGGGGGTAAAAGAAATTGCTCTTTTTTTCAGCTTCAGCACACGTTGGGCTGGATTTGCTCATTGTAGGTAAAAATTTTAGCAGCGGTAGAGACCCTCCTGCTCGTAGGGGGTTTCTTAGCACCTTTGGTCCTTGGCGTCGGGGTCTTCTGCCACAAAGCCCCTGCCATGAGCACCAGGGACTGGGGGCCGGGATGGTAACGTGTCCCCATTCCAGCTGGGGAACCTCTTTCCCCATTTTTTTATCCCCGTGGCTTGGCCCCGGCGCCGTGGCTGGATCCCAACACCTTCGCAACACCCGCACGCTCCAGAGCTGCTGGCCCGGGGGTGTATTAAACATGGTCGGTGTGTGTCTAATGGCTCTTACGGCCCCCCGGGCTGTACGGACTCGTTTCTCTCTTCTCCCTGCCCCGCGCAGCAGCATCCCTCCAGCATCCCTCTTCCCGCCCGAGCCTCGGAGGGAAACCTCGGACAAAAGCAACTGGGAACAAAAACCAGAGCGGGGAAGTGGCAGGCGAGGGCGTTGTGGCAGATCAGACCGGATCCCCAGGAGGAAGATAATTGAAACAAGGCTCCGGCACGGTGCCGGGGAGATGGGAATGTGCCGGAGAGACATCTCTCTGGGCTCCGCGGGCAGGGACCGGCCCGCTTCGCCAGCCCCATGCTGCATGTTTCAGCGCTGCTGAGATGGCGAGGGATGGGGAGACATCAGAAAATGGCATTTTGGTAGAAAAACCCTCCCCCATAACTGAGACTCCTGCAGCGGACAGGAAAGGGGCTTCGCTTTCCACAGGAGTTTCCCCCTCAGGTCCTGCCAAAGCCAGAGAGAAAACCATGGTTACAGGCACTTCCCAAGCACTCAGAGCCACTTTGTATAATCCTGCTCTGAATACACCTTCTGCGCCCGGGGCAGAGAGGGTCTCCCTAACCTTAAAGGACCCCTCTCTGAGGCCCATTTATCCACCCGGGGCTTTTGCGGGAGGGGGAGCTGCAGAGGATAGGGGACAGAGAGCATCCTTCCCTCTGCGCCGGTACAGCGCCCAGTGCCCAGGGGGGCTGCGGGTGGAAACCTCAGCGCTGCGACAAACGTGTGAAACACATTTCAGCTCCGAGGGGCTGTTTGTGACACAAGGGGGCTATGTCTCGCCGGGGCGGTGGGGGGCGGAATCTTTGTCTTTTTGGGAGAATGAGCTCTTGCGTGCGTGCAGGTGACTGGGGGCTCGGACGGGGGGAAGGCAGTAACTCACAGCAACAGGCTCATTTAAAAAAAACAACCCAAAACCCTGGGGAAATGATGGGAGAGAACAGGGGTCTGGGGGGAGCGGTGGGGCTCCCCCAAGCTCACTCCACCCTGGTGAGGACCCAACGCCGAGGGAGAGGCACATCCCTCCTTCCAGAGAAGGCCACATCAACGATGTGTGCATCCGTGGGTACGACTCGCTTGTGCCTTTGGGTCTGCCCAAGCAGGCAGGACACCCTCCCTCGCGGAGACGCTGCGGCACGGGTGGCATGGGGAGCAAGCCCCCCGCGGTGTCCCCGGGGGACGCAGCCCCTCGTAGCGGTGGTGCCCTGCCCTGCCGCTCTCGGGGAGCGATGGCAGGAGGGGTTGCTCTGCAAAGGCGGAATTCACTGAATGGTTTCGATATCCTTGCAAGCGCGGCCTTTGCCAGAGCGCTGATTGCAAGCATAAGGTTTGCAGCTTGGAAACTTGGAAGGGTCCCGGCTATTTTCACTCTCTCTCTCATCCCAGGCTCTTTCATTCATGCTTCCTCTCTCTTTTCCCAGTGCATTTTCTCACTCACAGGCTCTCATTCATGCTCGCTCGTTCATTCTCATTTTCCTGGCTGTATTTTAGCTCCCTCGCCGTTCGGGAGGATGTGAACATTTCCCTGAGTCATGACTTTGTGGAGGAAACAGGCAGCCAGGGCTCCCATTACAACCCGCGAGGGGCTCTTATCACGTGCAGCCCAGGCTTGCTGGGGAGGGGGCTTTATCTCCCCGGCTCCTCCTCTTTTCCTTTTTCTCCAGCTGCTGCAGCCCCGGTCCCTCCGCCGAGGCCGCGAGGGCTCATCCCCTTGGCTTGTGTCGTGATGCAGAGCTCAAGGAGTTAAATGAAGATTGGCAGTCAGGAAATGGGGAGAGTAAACCGTGAAGGGCCAAAGAGCATCCTTGGTGCATGGGGTGGCTGCCGCAAGAATTACATCAAGCGAAAAAGGTGTCTGGCAGGGCTTTGACACCAAACGCCGCTGGGTGTTATTCCCCAGCCCGTGCAAACAAACATGAGGTTAATGGCACCTGGGGGCTTAGGGCGTAAGCTTGCTCTGCGTTTTGGAAGAAACAAAGCCCCGAGTATTGGGCAATCTGGCTCACGATACCGGTTGAAGCAAGCAGCAAAGTGTTTCAAACCGGCTCTGTTCTCCACACGTGGACGAGCCGTTGAAATTAAAAACCATCCCACGTTAGCCGCGATCGGAGCCGCTCGATTTATTTTGGGCTTCGTTCCCCAAATGCGCGACATATTGCACGCTACGAAAAGGCGGAGCATCTTCTGGGGAGGATAAAAAAAAAATAACCCCACGAGGGAGATGGCAGCTGCTGCCTCGGGAGCCCACGCGTGACTTTAGGGATGGTTTCCAAGTGACCCCCAGCCGCGGTGGATGCCGGAGGGAGGAGGATGCGGGGGGGCAGCTCGAGGTGTGCCTCCACGCAGCCCCGCGCATCACGACGCGGCTTTGCTAATCTCGCCCCGCTGCCGGGTCGTGAGGCTCAGCTTCACCTTTTCATGACATTCAGGCTGTTTTCGGCTCACTTCCTCCGACTTTCCTCTCTAACCTTTATGTTATCTCCTTAATAGTCTCTCCTCCCTTTTCCACCCATCTGCTTATTTTAGCTGCCTCTTCCTGCCTGCACGTGTGGCTGCTGCCCTGCGCTGGGACGGTGGCAGAAAAGGGGTCACTCCCCTGCCCTCACCTCACGGGGAGAGTTTTGCCCTATTTTCATGCTTTCCAAACAACCGAGGTAAACCCCCATCCCTCCATCCTGCTGCACACCCATCCTCCCCAAATGTGGCGTCACTTCCCTGTCCCCGCTCGGGAGCGGGACCTCGTGTCCCCTTTCCATGCCTGGGGAGTTCCTGCAGCCTTTTACTCCAGCAGGGACTGGTTTGTGGTTCTCCTCCACCATTTCCCAAAAAAATCCTGTCTGCAATGGGCTGCTTCTGCACCCCAGACCCCTACGCCCGCTCGTGCCGGCTCAGCATCGCAATGCTCTTTCCAAAAGGTTAAAATCGATGCTTGTGGTCCTCTGTCCTCGCAAGTCCCCCCATGGAGACGGTCCCACTCCTTCATCTCCTGCATTTGCGGAGATGCTGTGCCGGGAGGCAGGAGCCGAGTCCTGCTGCATCCCACACCTTTGAGCCCCTTTGTCCACGGCGGGAGGACAACAAAACGGATGGTATCGCAAGAGATGAAAGGCTGACACGGGGTCAAGAACCAGCCCAAGAAATTCAAGGAAGAAAAATCCATTGAGGGCTACTAAAGAAATTGCTTTCGGGTCAGGAAATCCCAGCGCTGCGGTTATCGGCGCTCAGAGAGGATACTGGGGAAGGATCAGGCCCTTTTCTTCTACTTCCCCCTCTGGCTCCCAGTAGAGCCAACAGTGGAGCCAACAGTGGAGCCACTGGTTTGGCTTAATGCAACCATTTCATCACATTCCTCCAAGCTGGTGGCTTTCTTCCCTGGGACAGACACCGCCCCTGAGGGGACCCTGGGGAAAAAGGGACCTGGGGAGGGAAGGAGGGACATTTTTCCATCCTGGGCCATGCTGAGCCAGGATGTGGCAGAGGGGATGCTGGTGGTGCAGAGTATCTCATCATGACACCCAGCGCCCTTGGGCATAGGTGGTGGGTAGGAGAGGACCAGCAGGAGCCTGGGGACCTTCACGGTTGTGTTTGTCCAAGAAACGAGGACATTTGCGGTCCCAGAGTCAAAACACACCAACAGTGGAAGCCAGGACTTCCTGGGCTGAACCCCATTGCTAAATAAAAGACAAAAGAAAGGGTAATTAGATGCCATTAATTGTTGTTAAAAGGATTTTTGCTGGCGGCCAGCACTCCTCTTGGGAGGACGCAGCCCTGGCCTCACCCGGCATGGCTGCAATAACGCTCATGTGTGGATCGGGTTTATTTTAAGCACTCCCGCTCCCCTCTTTTCTCCCGGCCCCAGCCCCCGCCAGCCCTCCCATCCTCCCCGTCTCCACCGGCCGTGCTCGCACGGAGGCCAGATGTGCCCAGGGACAGGGAAAGGAGAGGACAACCGGGGACCGCAGCGGGATGGCAAATCCACGGGCGCCCCAAGCGTCGCAGCCCTGGAAATCTCAGCTGCCGCGTTTGCGAAGGGGCACAACGCGAGTTATAAGCAAAGAGTGTGTAAATGATAGGAAAAGACTTGAAGTGCCTTCAGCGGCGAGGGGAGCGCCAAGAGTTAGTCCTGTAGACGTTAAAAGGATCCTCTGCCCCTGTCATTTACCTGTGCTCTGGCTTCTGTGCTTTCCCATTAGAGTTTATTAATTATGATGGCTATTATTTTGTTGTATGATGAACACCGCCCTTTCGGCAGGCCTTGGGACACTGCCTAGAATTACAAGCAATTTAATAACAAGGAGCCAAATGCTGAGGCCCTGCTTTCACTCCTGCCTTATTGGTGAAAAACCCCACTGGTTTTCATCAAGAGGAGAGTCTCAACAAGCAACCGCATCCCCCTCCGGCTTCGTCTGGGTGCTTTTAGGGTGATCCTGCTCAGAAACATCACAGATTTGTCTCAAGCAGGGAAAAAGCGCTTCCGGAGCCGGTTCCCAAGCTGGAGAAGGGGATGCAAAGTAGGGATGCAGCCCCAGGGGAAGGAATTAGGGGATTTGGGGCTGAGACTTTATTTTTCTCTGCATTATTTTTATTTTTCCTCCAGTCCTGCTCAGGAATTCCCAATTCCCTCTCCCTCTGCTCAGAACACTGTATTTCTTCCCCTGCAGAGGTCACGGTGCAGGTTAGGACAGGGCAGCCGCTCCTGGGGCACACACAGCGTGACTAAGAGCTTTGGCAAACCACCCTGCATGGGAAGCGGAGGTGACCGCAGCCTCCACTCCAACAAGAAAGGAGCACCCATTTAAGGAGACCTCCCCGCGAAAGACCCGCGTTGGGGTTTGGAGTATCTCCACCTCTTGCAGGCAACGACCTCTGCTCTTCTTTGATGCAATTATTTGCAGCGCTGAAGCCTGTAGTTTGCTCCCATTCCGGCATCCTAGAAGTAGTTTTTGCTTCTTTAAAACCCCAAATCTTTGCAATTCACCATTAAAACCACCTTTTTTAAAAAAAAAAAAATAAAAAATTCATGGCGGTGGCGGGCAGCGCCTTCCCAGCAAGCCGCATCTCCCGCAGTGAAGGCGCTGTGTTTTCGAGAGACGGTTCGCTACAAGCAGGAGGGATTGCATCTCTGCTTCCCCTCTCCCTTCTAGGGCAGCCAGTGCCTAAGAAAGCACAAGCACGCCTCCTGAAGGCAACCCGCACCCGGGGGTCCCCCTCGGGGTCCCGCGAGCCCCCAGGGGGCAAAGCACGGGGCTCCGCGGTCCTCTGATAAAGGAGGGGTCTTGCGCACAAGCAAATCCTTGCTTTGGCAGAAGATGCCCGTGCTGTCGTGAGGTTTGTGCTCACGGGGATCAGGTCCGGAGCACCCAGGTGGAGTGTTATTCTGCTTTTCGGGGTTATTTCTGCCTCCGGTCGCCCCCGTCGCAGCATCTGGAGAAGCTCACGGACTTCGGGCTGTTTATCCTCTCTGCACATGTGTAGGGCAGGGAAGTGCTGTCACCCCCACTGTAGGAAAGGAGTGTATTTACTTTTGAAACGGTCGGGAGCTGAGCTATAGTGAGAGGTCAAGTGACTTGGCTCCGAAAAACGGCAGTGCCAGTGCAGGCATCTCTGCGGAGCAATGTCTGAGCATCGTGGTACATCAGAGGATCCCACCTAACTAACTTGGTAAGGTCCATGCAGGGCATGCAGAGAACGTATCTCCACGGGGGTAACATGGTACCCACAGGACAAAGCCCCATTTCTGCTGCGGCGCTCCTCCTCGGCACATTTCAGTGCTCGTTACAGAGGAGGGAGATTTGTTATCCTCATTATACAGCTGGAAAACGGAGCAGGAGGAAAGAGAGGATTTGTCCACCCTCACTGAGCAGAAACCCATCGCTTGGCACAGCCCTCCCGGGCTCAACAAACCTACCCGGGCTCCGTGCAATGAGCTTCCAGTGCTCCACTCCAGCACACACACACGTTTCTGATACTTATTTTAGTTGCATTAAAAGCACATTTTTCAACTAAAAGCAAGAACACATAACAGCCTCACTGGTGTTCCAGTGAAGCCCTTTTATTCCTGCAACTAAAAAATCACACTGCATCAGCCTACTTTCTCTTTCTTTCTTTTCTTTCTTCCTTCCTTCCTTCCTTCCTTCCTTTCTTTCTTTCTTTCTTTCTTTCTTCTTTTTCTTTTTCTTCTTTTCTTTCTTCTTTCTTTCTTTCTTTCTTCTTTCTTTCTTTCTTTCCTTCTTTCCTTCTTTCCTTCTTTCCTTTTCCTTTTCCTTTTTTTTTTTTTTTTTTTTTTTTCTTTTTTTTTTTTTTTTTTTTTTTTTTTTTTTTTCCTTTTTTTTTTCCTTTTTCCTTTTCCTTTTCTTTTTTTCCTTTCTTTTCTTTTTCCTTTTCTTTTCCTTTTCTTTCTTTTCTTTCCTTTCTTTTCTTTTTTTCTCCTTTCTTTTCTTTCTTTTTCTTTCTTTCTTTTCTTTTTCTTTTCTTTTCTTTCTTTCTTTCTTTCTTTTCTTTCTTTTCTTTCTTTTTTTTTTCTTTTCTTTCTTTCTTCCTTCTGCTTTCTGCTTGGGTAATGAAAGAAAACATTTTAACCAGTTTCACTTCCTTTTACTATCAGCAGCGAGTAAATGCCACTTGTAAATTCTCACCTATTAGCACAAGTGTTTGGGCTGCAACATTACAGTATTTTCATTTAAATTAAGAAGAGGAGGAAATGTAGAGGCATTTCTCCGGTAGTGAAGAAGCTTGTTTTTAAGGTTAGGGTGAAGCTGAACTCTTTAAGACTGTTTCTAAACTGTCGACTTCACTTAAAAGACTTAAAGCTACGTGAAAAAGTGTCTGAGCTGCAGCAAAAGCCGGGCGTGCTGCGGCCGCATCTCACCACGGCAGGTTCGCACACGTTTCCCGGCACCTCTCTTTTTTTGTTGTTGTTTTTTCTTTTTTTTCTTTTTTTCTTTTTTTCTTTTTTTCTGCATATACTTCGCCTTTTGGTTTTTCTCTGAAGCGACACTCTCCCCTTCCCTGTGTTTCTGGAATTCTGGTTTTGAAGCTCGCAGCAAGCCGTGGCCTGAAGAGCATCCCCGGGAGCCGCCTGCCGCCGGCCGGCCGGCACTGCAAGCCCTGGGCCGGGGCCAGCGAAGCCTCTGAGAAGGGTCAGAGATGAGTGAGCCCCAGCCAAGTGTAGCGCAAACCCACCTTCCTCTCGCCCGAGCTCACAAGATCTGGCAGGTGCAGACAGGCTCGTAGCTGAAGACAGACTCCTTTTCTGTCCCCTTTTCTCCTTCAGGGAGGCAAAAGTCAGAGGCAACACGCTCTTTTCTTATTAGATCAGCTGGAAAACGTGCACGAGGGTTATAAACTCATAAACTCGTCTTTGGTCTCCGTTCTTTTCGGTTCACCTTTGTAAGATCCAAAGCGCAACGGCGCTGTTAACAGATCTGGATCATGCTTTTCATCTTAATTTTGCACCCAGTGGATTCATTCACTACTGGCTTTTCTGGCTTGCTTTCCACATTCATCTCCCAAGCGCTGAAAAGAGGAGACGGAGCCAAAAACATATTCTCCGAGCTCCACTTGTTTTGGCCGCTCGGCTTGCAGGGGCAGGGAGTTTTCACCAGCTTTCCCTGCTGCCGTCATTATTGTGGGACGAGTTGGGCTGGGAGGAGAGGGCGAAAAAAAGGGGCACCCCCAAATGTTGCAGGGTTGGGAAAGGGATGAATGGTGGAGAAGACACATTTGCAATCGTGGCTTGAGTGCCCAGCCGTCCCTGGGAGCCGAAAGCCACGGTCGTTTGGAGGTTTTTTTGGCGGGTAGCATGAAGCGAGCTTGGCAGAGGCTCAGTCTGCTCCCAGCTCAAACCACCACAACCACCACCTGGGTTAAGAGGCAGGTGTGGGGCGACGAGAGCCGCAGGGAGGGGGGTCCCAGCGGGTGAGACGAAGCCTCCCCGCGTGGTGACATACCCGACTGCACACCGCGGGCGCCGGCCAGCCTGTGCAGCTCGCGGTGCACGGGCCGGGGGAAACCTCGCTCGCACTGACTCATTCCTGAACCCCAAACCCATCTACCCTCCTTTTTCTGGTCGATGAAGCCTTGGTTTGCTTATTATTTTACTGCATCAGACTGAGCAGCCATGTGTCTTGTTTTCCTCCTGGGGAAGAGGTCTCCTTGAGGGGATGGTGCTTCATGGCAAGCCAGTGAGTGCGAAGGACCCGAGCCCCACACAAGTCAACACTTGGGGTGATGCCCAAAATCTTCCCCAGCCCCTCTTTCACTCTCCACAGGGTTATCCTATAGCAGCAGAGCTGGGTAGCCAAGCTCAGCAGCCTGGACCAGCCCTGCCAGAGCATTTCTTCGTGCTGGCATCTCCACGTGGTACATGGTCCCTCCAGCAGCAGTTATCTCCCCAAGTAGGGGTGCAACCCAAATCCCACGGTCTCCTGCCTGCCTCCCAGTTCCCCATCTGGCCCTCTGAGTTCTTCTCCCCATCTAAAGTCCAGGGAAGAGATAATTTACTGGGAAATGGCATCACTTCAGGTACCAGTGAAAATAAATCCGTAGGTACTGGTAGCTTTCCAAGCAGTTCAGAGGCTTTCCCATACCCCGGGGCGCTTTTGTTTTAAAGACACGTGAAGAGTCCCATACTTTGGCTGCAGATCTGAACTTTCATAGATCTTAAAGCCAGAAAGGACCATAGATTATCCAGGCTGACTTCCTGTCTAACGCAGGCCATATGAGTCCATCCCCTTATTCCTACAGTGAGCCCAACGATTCCTGTTTGGCTATACATCTCTTCCAAAAAGGCATCCGGTCTTGATTTAAAGACTTCAAGAGATGAAGAATCCATCACTTCCCGTGGCAGCTTGTGCCAATGGTTATTTCTAATAAAGGAGGAAGCTATTTAGAGCTGGGCTTACATGTCAGAAGCCTCTCTGGGTAAAGAAATGCTCACAGGCTGTCTCACCACTAAAATAAAAGCACAAAGCAGTCACTGAAGAAGGATCTTGCCCCCCAAAGTGTGTCTATTCCTTCCCACTGTTGCAGTTGACCTATCTTAAGTTGGTCTTTTCTCTATGAGCATCGTCTTCCGTAGCCCATCATGGCTGTAAAAAACATTGCTTCAGCAAGTCGGCACATTCACTGTAAGTTGGTTATCTTTCTCAGAAGCAACCCAGCACATTGTGCAAACGCACACGTTTTACAAGAACTCCTCCCTGGGAGCGTGCAGCCACCCTGGTCCTTCCAGCGTCCACGAGCTGTGAGGCAAGCAGATGCTCTGCAGAAAGCACCTCCACGGCTCCCCCGAACTCCATGGCACCTCCTGCCTTTAAGCTAAGGCACGAAGCCGCAGGGAGCAGGGCAGAGACCACTGCTCGCAGCACTGCCAGGTTATCAGGACGGTTATATGGACACCTGGGGTCTACATCATCTTTTTCTGGGTTTTTTTGAGTTCATGTCTCCCAGCGCCTGAGTGAGATGGCCCTTGGCCACCGGCCAGCTGGCTGAGCCTCAACCCGGACAGGACAGTCAACACGGGTGAGAAGGAGGAAGTATTTGGGAGAGCTGATGACAAGTAGGACTGTGCCTTGGAGGCAGGACATATGTCCACTTGCTATGCTACTGTCTTGGACTCATTCTTAATCCTGGATTCCCATCGTAGCTGACAGGGCACTTGTTCTTGGGCAGATTCGGATGACCATGGTCCTACTGACACCCAAAAGTCTCTTGCTATGGACAAAAATTACGAGTTATCTCTCTGTTTCTCTCCCAGTGCCATCAGACTGTACGGGAGTGTGCAAAACCAGATGTTCTTGTAACCCGCTTTTACTGAGTTATTTATATCCATGTAATATTTGACGTTTCCTGTTCTATTAAAGGGCTCCAGGTCCCCAAGACAGTTTCAAAGCAGTAAAGCACTGATGGCCACAGAAGCTCCTGGAGCATCTCAGACAGCGTCTCCACACCAGGAGCGGCATGCGTGGAAAAGCAGGGCCAGGAGAGCAGCGCAGGAGCGGGAGGGAGGGATGGGAGTTGCTCTGCCGTATCTTGACAATTTAATGCACTGAGATAAAAATTTGTGCTTCTATAGGATGCCTGTCCAGACTCTTAGTGAAGAGATTTGGCACCTGCTGAGCACCTATATGAATCAACCTTAAACTGCGTCTGTGGGACCCCACTTGTTCATACAGTTTAAATAACCCTTCCTATGCCGGGTAAGAATTGCAACCAAGCTCAGATGATAGTCCATCTGGCAAAAGGAGTTGGACCAGATCTGAGCCAAACCCGCCGATATTTTTTACCCCTACAATATATCTAGCGCTGCTGGGCAGTGTGGACAGAACTGCTGTCAAACCCCTGGTCTCTTAGATCTTCCAAAATCAGATGAGAGAGATGGCCAGGATGAGGGGAAAATGTCTCATGTGGTCTCTGTTCCTCAGCTGATCGACACAGAGTCCCAGCCCAGATACCACAGGGAGGGCAAAATATGGCGTGGAGGAAGAATCGGGATCAAAATCCATCTGGGAAGTTTGTTGGTTGAACGACCACATCCTACAAAAAGTTCGTGCAGCCGGGAAAGGGCTGCAGCAGAAATAGCGCGGTGGGAGGAGCAGGACTTCCACATCCCTTCTTGGCAGCCTCATACCTTCTCCCCAAACAAATGTGCCCAATTTCTCTCTCCGCTTATCAGAATTTCCTCCCCATCCAAGCGGATCTGGAATAGCAAAGGATTTCAAAGAGCAGGTTTGGCCTCGGTGTAAATGCTATTTTTCCAAGCTGCCACAAGGTGCCAGCATTTCAGAGTGTTACCGCGCTGGGAGCCCGGCGGTGGCTTTGCTCAGCTCGGGGAGGACCTGCAGCACTGGGGTCTTCTGCTCCACCAGCTCCCCTCCAGCCCTGCCCAGGTTCTCATGAAGCCCCTCTATCTCCCCATGGGTTATGTTTGTTAGAGGGCAAAGATGGGGAAGGTGAAAGAAAGCATCTTCATGGGGAGGTGGAAATCGTTGCTGCGGGCAATGGTTGGTTCACCAGCTTTGGGGCTGCACCGTGGTGATCAACCCATCGCTACCCTGTTATAAGGCACATCCTGGTGTCCACTGATGCAAGAAAGGGCACCCTGTGCCCATGAGGACCACAGCTTCTCCGGCTGGGCTGCCTCTTCCCATGCTCAAAGGAAACATCCTTCTCCAGGACTGCACGAACACTGCTGCTGGACCTCTTCATCAGCGTCTGCAGGCGCTTTGCAGTAGGAGATTTCCCTCTCACTTCCCCAAACTGAGAGAGAGAAAGACGAGGCAGTTCTCCATTTTCTTGTATCAGTTATCGCTGCTGCTGGGGGACGTTCCCCAGGCCAGCCCTGGGGAGCTCACAGCTCGCTCTCAGTTCTGTTCATGCCCCATCTGATCGCCCGCCCTCCACCCTGTGCCTTCCATCAGGTCCCAGCACGAGAAAAACGACTTTGTGCATGCAGTCCTCCTTCAGGAGTCACTGTCCTGCGGCACACGGGGCCTCTTTGATGTCCCCTAAATCTTAGATGACAGTGCCACCGAGAAGGAGCCGTTGGTGGGGCTTTTCCAGCTCAGCTGAGCTTTTTTGCTCTCGTGGAAAGACATACAAGAAATACAGCTTCTCCGTCATGCTGATAACCTTCTCACCCCCTGCTAGCTTGCTGGCAGTCCCCTGCAAGCCTTTGGTAATTCCTCTAATCCTCGACACATCCCGATCCCCAGATAGGCACTAACTCCATCCCTTCCGCATGGAGCTGAGACACCTGGGAGATGGGAGGCAGCGACCTGCCCCGGCAGCTGAAACCCTTGGTGGCTCCACATTTCTTCTGGAACTCCTTAAAAGCACCATCCACAGTGGCCGATGATGGCAAGGCATCCCCTCAGCATCCCTAAAAGCTCTCCAATATAAGATCCCGCAGTCCTGAAGCCCCCCCTTCACCAACCACTCCCCTGGAGATAGGGAGATGGAAGAATGAACACATTTGTTTCTATGAAAATGTATTTCTTTCCCTTCCCGCTCATTTCATGGATCTTCTTTCCCACCCAGAGGCAAAAAGAAGATAATTGAAGTTGATGGGTAATATGGTAAAAACACAAATCCCCTTTTGGTTTCAGGTGAGACAGAGCAGCCAGCTGGTTTGGAGCTTTATTATTAAGACCACAACACGGGAGGACAATTTTGCTTGGGAATATGCCTTTGCAATCATGAAATTCCTCACCTCTCTGCAGCAAATCTGTATTGATGTCAGCAGAGCAACCTCAATTTTCACAACCCAAAGCCCAGGCCAAGCTCTTCTGTACCTTGAAATCATTTTTACGCTATCCAGTCTTCCACCATTCTGCTTTCTGTGGCTCCACAGAGGTGTTGGATAAATTTCCTGTCTCACTTCTGGAGCAGTGAGCCGCAGCTTTATCAGTGAATATTTAGCGAGACAGACCCTGCTTCCAGACAATACTGTCTCCATAAAAGAGAGCTGTGAAAACGGCGCTATAGAGTAATTACTTTCCTGCTCACCGCAGGCCGGCAGTTCAAAACCACAGCTGGAGAGCTGACAGTGTGTGCTCTCTTGCGACAGACGGGGGATGCTCATAAATGGAGCTTGTCCAGAACAGACGCACGGCTTTTTTCCCCCACACATATAAAATAGACTTCTCAGCTCAAAAGTGGAAAAACAAATGGTTTACCTTATGCCCCCATTTTATTTTTGTTAAAGAACAGATTATCTCTTTTCTTTAAACAACTGAAAAATATTGATTTGTAGTTTCCTAATAATATTTCCGTTCTACAGTTGAGGCAGGTCTGTGAAATTTTTTTGTTTAGAAAATAAAATAGTATTTTATCCTTACCTGTCTTTAGGGAAAACTTCCAGCCAGAACTTTACACGTGACTTATTACCTGGCACTTAAAGAGAGGCATTTTCCCTAGGTCACGAAGCAGAGCCCCACCAAAGTCAAACCTCAGACCTAACGCCATTGAAGGTTCATCTCCTTTGGTACCACACCTCAAAACTAGGCTTCCCGGCACTGGGAAATACTGGGGGTTGCCCGTTTTAACTGGGGCCACAGCAGGAAAGGCAGGGGACAGCGTGCTGCCAGCCACCCTCCAGCCACAGGGTGCCACTGGGCACCAGCGGAGCAGCAGCAAAGCTGCTGAAACATCTGGGTCGTGTGGCAGAAGATGTGACGGAGACATTCCCGCTCCTTTCTCTGCTGCTGTGTCACTAACACAACGCAGAAGAGCCGAAAAAACAAACATGCTGTCGCCAGATGTTTAGAACATCTGGTCAGGCCAATAAAGCAAAAACAACAACAAAAAATAACTGGGGAAAAAAAAGGGAAAGAAGGCGTATTCATGAAGCCTGCAGGTTGCAGCTTTCTTTTTGACGTGACATGGTGGGACTTTCCACGAAAGCCTGACGGCACGTCGACAACACAAGTGAGAGCAACATTCCCTGCTCCCAGGAAAAAGCATTCACATCCCCGGCCCCCAGGCCCATGAAAGCCTGAGGAATTTGGACACCCGCCTCCCGAGGGCAACCCCACGCAGATCTGTAGCCCTCCTGCTGTATGGGTGTCTCTGATGGACATTTATGGCCTGTTTCATCTGCACATGACATAATCTTCAGTGTATTTATAGCATCCCTGGGTGGTAAGGAAGTGTTCTCATCCCCCTTCTGCAAACTCATCCCAAAGTGCAAACAGGCATCGCGACGGGCTGTGGTCAGGACTCCGCGGCTCCACGGAGATGAAATTTGGGAAGCCAACAGGAGCAAGGCGCCGCAGGGCGTTCGTGGCTCCCAGCGCAGCACCTTGCCCAAGATCACCCACAAAGAGCACACGGGAACGGAAACATAAGTCTTTCAAGCCAAGACTTGAGTCCTTGCTCGGGTGGTCTTCGCTTGGTGGTCTGAGCATAAGCCAGTGGCATGGGGTGTCCCTGCACCTGCAGACAGCCCGGCCCGGAAACGCTGCTGTGCTACCATACCGAAAAAGGACAAATGCCTATTTCGGAGGGCAGGAGGACACCTCCCCGCAGAAAGGGAAGCTCGATGGGTTACACCAGTGCCCCCACACTGATGCAATCCTGTGTGGGGACATCCTGATCTGGTTTGCTGCTCCAGTTAACCTCAGCCGTACCGAAGTGGGACCAGTTCTCAGCTTACGCCCGAGCCCACCTTCTGCATTGCTGTAATGCCATTGATTTAAGCTCAGACACTGAGCCCTCCAAGGTGCAAACCCATGCGAAAACACCAATCTTTTCCATAGCCTGACTTCGCAAGTCAATGACAGGTCCCAAGGACATTAGACCCCAACCTGACCCATGCCTCCAAGTGCTCACAGCAGCCCTGACCACCCAATGGGCCCGATTCTGCTTACAATTTTCACGTCAGGGCATTTGGTCGCTTACAGAAAGCTCAGTAACCACAGCTGAAAGGTTGCGACTGGGTCTGGACCATCTTGCATGATGTTCATACCCTGGTTGAGCTTTCAGATGTGCTCATCGGTGCACCACGCCGTGGTGCTGGAGGCAGACAGCAGGATATTTTGTCTTGCTTGGTCTGAGCCTCACTGCAGCTGGGAGTTGGACCCAATCCTGCAACCCTGCTCAAAGGGGCTGCCACTGCTGCGTCCCACCAAGAGCGTGACCCCCATCCCACTCCTCCTGGCTGGGAACAGGGATCCCTGGGAGCAAAGCCAGGGGACAGCATGCCACAAGAGGGCACTTTCACCTCCCAGACACCGCTGCGGTAGGTTTTACATATGTAAATATATACATATATATATATATATATATATATATATATATATATAAAGTCTGAAGCCAGGAGAAATGAATCATTTGGCAGAGGTGGAGTTCTGGTTTGGTGACAGGCGCTGGCTTGCGAGCAGGTCTCCCGGCGAGACCGGGAACCAGCGGTGCAAAGAAAAACACCTCTGACGGTGGCCGGCTGTCGGATAGAGAAGCCGGCGGGTCCTGGGCGGCACGTCCCAGCAGCCGGGAGCCAGCGAGCGCAACGGGCTGCAGCAGTGACCTCAGTAGGCAATAGAAAGGCAATAGCAGTGTTGCTTCCAAGTTAAATAAAGACAGATATTCCACTCAGTGCCTTTCAACCACCCTTTCTGGAACCTGCCTGTGCTCATTCCTCCACAGTCATTTAAAAAAGGCCCAGGCAGAAATGCAGTGAGATTTCTCTACATCAGCAAACCTGATTTACTTGCCACCGTGCCCAGGTTTGAGGTCTACCCTCTGCATCATTTCATTCCCCTGGAGCAAGGGGTTAAGTAAAATAAACAAGGAAAATAAGAGCTCTAAAACTCGCGGACCAGAAACCGGCCTCTTTGCACAAATAACGTTTCTTTCTCTGGGTGGTGCTGTCCTGTCTGCAGCCAGCATGGGAAGCCTCAGCATCCTTCTCCTGGTCTGCCAAGGTTGCTTGCCTCCGACCAGGTCCACCCCATGTTGCCCAGCCAAGTGGAAAATACCATGATGTATATCTTTCCTTGGCAATTTTGAGATGCATCAGGGCAGTGAACAATCTCAGGCCTTGAAAACTGGAAATGTTTCTGTGCCTTGTGAAACTACCGTGAGTGAAAGAAGGATTCTGACTAAGGCAGAGAACAGCGAGGTCCTGGCCTCGGTGAACATATTTGCTGGTTTTTCCACATGCCACCAAGTGTGGCAGCTTTCTCTAGGTGATATTGTATTTTCTTTGATATGAAGAAAAATGCAACTAATTACAGAGGAACTGGCTGTGCCCTTGCGCAAGGGCAGGACCATCCGTGGAGCTGGGACGATCGTGACCTTGGCAGGTGATCTGAATTTAGTGCGTACATGGGATGGGGAAACTTAAAAACAAAAGAGCTGCGGTCTCAGTTACACTTGCACACTGGGAAATCTGGGATTTTGAAATATTTCAGGAAGATCCAGATCCTTTTTTTTCCTAAGTGTTGCTGTTTCAACAGTTGCAATCATTCGAGCCAGCTCAGCTGGAAGCTACGGCCATTTTTCTGACGCAGATCAGGAACGAGGACATCCAGCCTCTGCAAGCTTGTGGGGCAGCCAAAATTATCGCTTTCTGAATGGGCCAGCGATCACAACACCCAGCACAAGGGACTTTTTAGTGTCTGGAGCCGCTTCATGGGCATGTATACCACTCGTGGTATCAAAGACACTTCACAGTGGTCCACCCATAGCGAGTGGTGGCACCCGTTCGTGACTCAACTGGTGCCCACACTCTCATGGGATGCCCAGCATAAGTGGTCTGGCTGTTACTTTCATAGTATGTTAAGTAATAGGAATAATTCGCCCTCCTCCAGCTACTCAGCTTGTGACGTGGCCGTCTGCCCAGAGACAACGTTTCTGCTGGGTGAGGAGGTGTTTTGGATGGCGAGCTTTCTAGGGTAAGGCTCGTCTTTCTCAGGTGTTTAAGAGACACACTGGAAACTTTAATAAGCCCCGCAGTAAATCCTCAGAGGATCTGATTTTATTCCAGGACAAAATCTGGGGCACAGCTTTGGAGAGGAATGGAAAGAATTCCCCCCTTGGAGGCAAAGCTGCGGCATTTCACGGTGTCACCCTCTCCTGAGGCGAAACAGCAGCTTTCCACTTGCCGGAGAAGTACGGGGCAGAAGGCACGAGGGTGATGGTTTCCTTCACAGACCCATTAATCCACACGCGTGCTGGAGAGGGATGATCGCCGCATTGCTTTGCAGGCGGCTTATGCGAAATTTCATGCTGGTGAATGTAAATCTCCACCCTGGGTGATATCACTGCTGTCTCTATAATTACCAGGCAGATATAGCCTGGGCGGGAAGCTGGTACGCGCCGCTCTGCCCTGCCTGCTCAGCTCAGCCTCGGGGCTGCGGCGATCCTCGTCCTTCATCCCAACACTTGCCAAGCGCACTGGTGCTAAAGACGCATTAGGAACAAGCCTATATTTGGCAAATCATCTTATTTATGGTAGCAGCATAAGCGCCTTTTCGCTTTCAGAGGCAAAAGCAGACTAAGTTTCTCATTGCCTGACAGCTGGTTGTATCTTGGTCCCGTTGAAGTCAACAGCAACTTCCCAGGGAGAGCAGGACGAGGAAGAGCCGGCAATGAGCCAGGTCCCCCAGGACAGGCAACTCCACCAAGCAGTGCAAAAAGACACTTTCTGATTCATTGGTGATTTTGAAGCTTTGGCTATTCCAGCTAAAATACGTTTAAAAAAAAAAAAAAAGAGGGGGGGAGGAACCATGAAAATAGGAATATTTATTTTTGAAAGAATTGAGACACCCAAATATTGAGCTTTCGTGCTGTTTGAAATAGAATCAAAGGGCTCTCTCTAACCAAATGTTTCTCAGGATGGAAAAAAAAAAAAACATAAGCATTTGACAACTACCAAAACAGGGCACTTCAAATTTGAAAACACTTGAAAGAAAGTCTGAATTCAAGAGACGTTTGTGAAGCATTTCAGCGCTGCTGAACCTGCACAGCCGGCAGGGTTAGACGGGCTCCTAACGAAAGAAAACTTGAGCGATGTCCCCGCTCGCCCATCCGCTTTAACTCCCTTCTCCTCTCTACCTCCTGCACCGACTCCAACCCAACAGCCTCTAAAAGGCTAGGTGTCCCAATCATCATCAAATTTCTACAGATTTTGCAAAAATCAGCAGCTGGGTGGAGGGGAGAGACCCAGCTTAGCCCCCCACTGAGGAAGGGGGCTCTGATGTTACGCCTCCTGCTCGGTGGCCAGCGCTAATCAGCACCAGCCCAGCCCTGGCCTAATCTTCGCCTGTCGGAGAGGACACAGTGGGAGGAATGTGATGAGTTAGGGGACAAGGAACATGAGCCCACAGGAAACCAGCCTTTATTAATTTTGCTGTCCGCAGAACATCTTGTAATGGGGAAAGGAAAAAATAAAATATCAATCGCCGTGCGATGCTGTTATGTCCTTCTTTGGGACACTCCTTGCACCCTCCACCGAAGGATTTGCCGCTGGGTGCCAGGGCAGATGAGGACCAGGGCAAGGATGCAGCCACAAGCCGGAGTCCCCCGGGTGTCTCTTTGATCCTCTCTCTGGAGGTGGCCCCCTCCTGCTCCCACGTCCTGGTGCTCTGCACTCGCTTACGCTCCGCTCTTCTGTTTCTGTTTATTTGTCCTCGATTGTGTCATTGTCTCAACCAGAAACTTGGAAAGCTTGCTGGCTTGTGCTGCCTTGCCATCTGGCGGCTAGCTAATGATTACAGTAGCAAACAAAACCCAAACATTTTAAAATAGGCCTGATGAAAGTTCATTTGTATGAAGAGGATAATGGGATGGGAAATGGGAGAGAGCCTGTCTCCTCCCAAGCTGATGAGGAACTGTCACCAGGGCTCTTCAGTCAGGGAGCTGTCACCAGGGCTCTTCAGACAAGTGGAAATGCCTGATGGTGTTGTATCTCAGAAGTCCTGATGAACAGGGATGGGGAAACTGAGGCACAGGGTTATTTGGCGTGCCTCTGGCAGAGCTAAATGTGCTGATTCCCAGGAAATGTCTGTATTCTGCAGGCAGGGGGATGAGCCAAGGAAATGTGGCTCCGAGGACAAAGAATCTTCTCCCAGATAGTTTAGGTCTTGACTCGTGCTACTGAAGACAGTGGCAGCCATGCCATTCCTCCTGGAGGGATCACACTTTAAAGAACTGGCCAGTGAAAAATGGATTCTGGCTTAAATGAAGCGATCTTATCTTTGGCCTCTTTTCCTCCCCCTGAGGGGAAAATGAATGACCGTAGCTGCCTGGCTTAGCTTCTATTTCCCTGGGTGGTTACGGGTGGTTGGGCCCTATGAATCAAAGTGTCGCAGCAGGAGCCAGGAAATGGGGAAGGATGGAGAACAGGAGCTGAACCCACTCTACCAAGAAGGGTCCAGGTGAGGGAAAGCCCAAAAAGACCTTACCAAACTTCAGTTAGGGACTTGGGGATGGTATTTTAGCAGCTCCCCAGGCCTTCAGATTTCCACCCCATGTTTTTTGAGGCCATTTTTTGAGGGCTTGGCCATAAAAGATGGGGTTTTCCAGCTGCCATCTGCTTTCATTGCCCTTCTACTTTAGTGGCAATGCGTGAGCACGAGCAAGATGAAGGACTTTGCTGAGGGAGGTCAGAGACAGCAGTGTGGGGAGGTGAGAGGGTGTGACAGAGCAGAGAATCCACATGGATTGAGACTGCTCAACAAATAGGAGACAGATGACCACTTTCTTCCTTCCTAAAATAAACTCATCTCATACTTCAACCACTCTCCGCGTGTGAGACCTGCACACAGTTTCTCTGGGAAAGGACCCATGAAGGGAGGCTCTGCTGGTTTGCTCCATCCTTTCCCAGCAAAAGGCCGTGGCTTGACACAAGCCAGCTCTCCGCCCTTAGCATCCCTCGCTATCTTCAATATTACACAGCCCTCGTTGCCATAGCATCTGAGCATAGTTATCTCCGCAATGACTTTGTGTAATGGAGCCATGCTATTATCTCTATTTTGCAGATGGGGAACCAAAACAAAGAAAAAATGAAGGACAGGTCTGTAAAGTAGACTCTTAAAACTGCATGTGACAAAGCACATTAGTACTTAATTCCCACTGCCATTTCCTGGGGCCTGAGAGTTTTGTAAGTCCCACTAGGACCCATTTACATCTATAGATACAGACATCATTTTTGCAGTTGACTTGCTGCGAGTCGAGGAGCTGCCTCCACGAAGCGCTTGGTCACTTGGAGCCAAATCAGCAGCTCATTCTCCTCTTTATTTTGAAGCTCCTCCTGGAGCCTCATCAGAACCTCTCTGATCCCAGGAAATGAGTTGAGTTTTCCAAATGAGGTATGCCTGGTCCATTGATAAAGGTGGCACCACCGGCCAGTCCAATTTCTTCTTTATGCCTCTCCCTGTTTCTGGTTGTTTCCCATACATTTGTTCCCAAAGACAATTCCTGAGAGGTCTGAAAGCTGTTGTAAACATGTGGGTGCTTCCTGCACATGCACCTTAAAGCTGCCTGGACCTTAAGCGTGCACAGCGAGGAGGATTAACCCCTCAAATTTCCCTGCATTGCTTGTATCCCTGCTGTATCCCAGCTTCTCAAGGAACACATACCAAAGACTCCTAAGTTATCACAATAAAAGGTCTGAACCTTGCACCCAGTGGAGTCAACAGCGGGTTTTATTGACTTCAGCAGCATCAGGAGATCAATTCATAAATTTACATAGCACTTTCCATGCAGGGATCACAAACTCTTTTTATCATTCCCTTCAGACCTGGGCTGTCTCGGGCCCTGAGTCATTATCTGATCTGTGGAAGTTGGGATATCTCGATACCTCAAAGATCAAAAGGAAGTTTTGCACGGTTCAGAGAGAAGCGTTCTGGGGCTGCTGGATGTGCTTTCTTCGAGCAGATTTCTCTTCCTGTAGGAGTCAGTGGGAGCTTTGTCACTGTGATCAAAATCTGTGCTAGAAAGCTTTGCTGCAGTGATACAGCTAAAGGGACCATCCCTGCCCTGTACAGAAACAGTTGTATAAAAGTGTTTATAGCCACGTAGCTCCAGAGTTTGCCTCTACCCTGAGCATTTTACCAGCACAGGAGTGTTCACGTACCCCACAACACCCCTAGCACAGACGGAGCAGCGCCGGCTATGCGTTGTAGCTCTGCAATAAAACCACCACATGAGCAAAGTCAGCTGCACCTGTAAAAGTACATTTTTTTGTCACTATAACCCACCCCAGCACCATAATGCTGCCGGCAGAGCGCTGTCAGGCAGGAACCACGCTGCTTCACAGGCATCAACAAGAGCTGTGCTTACCAAAGCCTGCAGTCAGACCTGACCTCCTCTTGATCTGGGAAGTGAAATAAGTTGGTTCTGCTGATGTGAGCAGTAGCTGATACGGACAAATGATGATATGTCATCCGGCATTGCTGGGACATTAAATATATAGCAATTTTCATGCTTGCAGGAGAGGGGAGATAGGGATTTCCTCCTGTTCTGCCATTCCATTTTGAGCACAGTGTGTTCACACTGGGGTTTTTTACCGGTTTAGTGATTGAGTCACACCATTAGCACGGTCATTCAGCAGAATTTCTCTCATGTGGACACAGCCCTGAGCCCTCCCCAATGGCTTGAGCAACTTCCCACTGGGTGTCACTCCAGCAAAACTTGGCCTCAGAGTGCCTGGAGGGAGATGGTCATCCAAGGGCTGCGCTGTGGAAACACCACCTCCCCTTTGGGAATGGTCCGATGTTTAGGAATGGGGCAGGATAACAGGAGAACAGAGTTTACAAGTGCCTGTTGCACCGGGACCTTCACTGAACTTCCTTCATCAATCTCCATCAATCCTCCCTTTCGTACGACCCAATTTGGTCTCTAGAACAGCTCCCTTCCTCTTTTTCCTCCCCTCTCTCACTGCCCCCCGACACACACACACACATTTCCTTTTCCTTAAGCAAACAATTTTCAGATTTAAAAGTGAATTCTCAGTGCAGGCTGGAAAAAGACAATGTGGCCTCGCTCCTTATCTCCTGCTATCTGCTGCTGCTTGTACTCACAACAAGCTGTGAGCCTAGATTGGGTTTACAGTAGATTTCAAGTGTTTATGAGCCACAGGAGGGAGAGAGAGGAGGGGAAATCTGGTCGGTGAGATAAGTCCAGGAAACAGGGCTAGTGACTGGAGCAGAGTCAACAAGTTGAGCGAGACACCGGACACCTCTAAAGACCCAAGGATGTGTGACTCAGTGTCACGACTTCAGTTCCCGCAGCAAACAGGAGCGCTTAGAGGGGATTCGCTTGTAATTGTTCAGGGGGAATTCGTGCCTGGGGTGGAAAAGGGAAACATCTTGATCTCTTTATAGACTTGGAATATTTTCCAATTAGGAGCCCAAATTTAAGCTCCTCAATCCATAGTCAGGCTCCTAAAATAAACCGCTTGATTTTCGAGGATTGCGGAGCACATGCTGGCTTCAACAGCAGCTCACAGGTCAGTCTATCGCACTACAGGGTTTTATAATGTGTTGTGTAAATCTAGAAGCTCTCTGGGGCCCGGAGCATCATCTGGTCTTTGTTCATATGCCACCTAGAGCAATGTGGCTTAGTACCAACAGGACGAGGTAGTAGCTGTTCACATGGTCACTAGGATATTTTTATAATCACCTTTTATCCCCATGTGGACAAGGTTTTTGATAGTAACTGGAAAAGTGTGTATTCTTCATCTGTAATGTATTTCAAAGACAAAAATATCTGGGCTAGTTATATCAGAGAACAGTAATTCACATTGTTCTAGACAGCTCAAAAAACTGTCTCTAAGCATGGCTGTGGAATGAAAAAGTGAGATTGCATACTCTTTCTCTGAAAGCCCAACCGGAAGAACTCTTCATGCTCTGAGAGCTGTTTCTAAACCAGAAAAATTTTGCAAACCATGTCCTTCAAGAGATACGGTCTGGTTTTACCTTAAAATCTGTAATTTATAACATACCTTTCATATCTTAGCTACTGGGCGGAATGAGAGCCTTATGGAGATCATAGTGACATTGATTCCCAACAGCCATCAGCTGCAGAAGCCTGGACCACCACGGATTTTGAACTAAGTTAGCTAACTGAGTTAAGAGTATTCTCATTTATTTGTTTGTTTGAGTTTTTTTCTCATGCACTGGTACAGCCTTTCATTTGGATGCAGCTATTCCGTAGTTAACTTGCTCCAGCATCTTGAGTTTTCCTCCCCTTGTTGTCACAGTCCTAGCACACTTCCAACTTCAGTAGTGAGCTCAAATGTCCCAGAATTCATGTGTTCAGGCCACCAGAGGCTAACCAACGCTCCAGGCATTGTCCCTGGTCCACGCACCTCTGAGAATATTCCCCAAGTGCTCTCCATCACTGGCATAAAAGGAAACCAAACCTTCCCTTCTCCTTCACACAGATTCCTCTTTCACCCGCACACCTTTCCCTGTGAATCTCCTTCAAACTCCTGTTTCATCCCCTCCACACTTTCATTGTCTGCATTCCTCCCATCTCCTTTCCTTGCGTAGGGAACAGGACTTTCTTCTTGTCCCAGACAATCTCTTTAGCCCATAAAACGCTGGTCAAAATAAAGTCTGTTGAGCTCAGTACTTTCTGTTGTCTCTGTTCTGCTAGGGATGTCCTGGAGGCCCCGTCAGCGAGCAGGGATATGGCCTGACATTGAGCCATTTCATGATACAGCAAACGCTCACAGCAAGCACTTCATAATATTAACCAGAGAGATTTCCCAAATCATCGCTCCTTTCCATATGGGAATAGTTATTCTCACATAAAGCACCTTTATACTGAAAAGGCTGCAGCCTTGCTCGGGAGGAGCGGGCACTGAAACGCTTTAATTTGACTGGTATACTCCAAGCTGTCTGATGATAGTGCGTAGACAAGGCCCAAGGTATAAGAGCTCTTCAAGGGAAAGCCTTTTGTGGAAAGAGCTGTAAAACACCATTTTACAGTGTTGTTCTAAATTTCCTTTTTATTTTATGGTTCATCTAATTCGAAGAGAAACCTTCTCTGCAGAGAAGTGGAATGGGAAACATGCTTCCATGTCAAAACACTTGGAATCGCATCAAGCTCCTGTTTTAGCCATTTATGTTTCTTTAATTCACCTCGGGGCTTTTTCTTTTTTTTTCCTTTTCATGCATTCATCTGTTTATGTGGCCTTTTGGTGAAGCCGACTTCCTTCTCCCTCTCTCTTTCCTCCTGCTCGTGTCCTTTACCATCCACCCTGGCTCAAAGACAAGGTGAGACGTTTTCAAGAAATGAACCTCTGGAAAGAAATAATTGATGTGTTTGCTTGGTGGTTTATTTCTCTGCGGACACCAGCGCAGATGGAGCCCCTTTAGAGCTCCAGATGTGTCTTCACAGGCTGTCTGGGCTCTCCCGAGCAGCAGCTACTCCAGGAGCTCAAGCCAAAAATGGCTGGGAAGGCTCTAAGGGAGATTCCCATCAGATTCCCATCATCATGGCACAAGAATTTAGGGTTTTGCCTAAAGAAAGCAAAGAAGAAACCCCAGAGCGAGCAGACACAAAGGGATCAAGCTGTGGAGCTGGACGATATGGGGAGGGGGAGCTGTGCAGGAAACAAGGGCATCCTCAAGTTTTATATTTCAAAAAAGAGATTTTGATCTTCTCTTCTCTGAGAAGAGGTGTCTCATGTGAAATCAATGACGAAAAAGCAAAGAAACAGTGAATCTTGCAGTGAACTTGGGGTCACCGCTACTTCTCTTTTCTTAAGAGGCAAAATTCTGCCAGAGGAAGAGGCTTGCTTTTAATTTCTTTTACTTTTTTTCTTCTATTTTTCTAGTTAACGTCAGCTCGGCAGGTGTTTATGCTGGTGCGTGAAAGCAAAAGAGAGTGCTAGGGGCTCATTTGGGATGATAAATATTAGGATTATTTACTTAAAGGGGCACAGCAGACATATAGGGCAAAAAAGGGTGCAGAAGAGGGATCCTCTTCCGAAAAGAGGGGTGACAAAAGAGGGAACAAGACAGGGATTTTGGGGAGGAACAGGCTGAGCGCCACAGCCACCATAGCAGCTGAGGAGAGCTGCACAGCCGCCATTTCACTGCCCCTGTGCAGAGGTGCGAGGTGCCTCATGCTTCCCATTGGTTGCCTGTGGCCCTGGACCCGCCCTCTGGGGGAGAATAGCCAATCGCAGGGGGCCGCTCTTCCCTGACAGGCTGAGACGGACAGGGCGGGTGTCCTGGTTTGAGGTAAAACAGGACCAATTTTGTTCAGTAACTTCGCTTCTTAGCTGGGCCTCTTCTAACTACTGAAATTAACAGCATATTGTGCAGACAATGCTCGCTCTCTCAGAGTGATCAGACCAATGTTTAGAGCTGATGCCCAGGCATGGGATGCAGAGAGGCTCTTGCTTATCCTTATTGCTGTAACACCCCAGGGCAACCAACTTAGTTATTTGCCACGTTGGAGAGTCGGCAGCGGAAAAGCGTAATGGGGTCCCACCTGCAGGGAGGAGTGGACAGGACAGGTGACCCAAAACTGACCAACAGCGTATTCCATCCCATCTGCCTCATGGTCAGTATAAAAGCTGAGGGATCAAAGGGTCAGGCCTTCTTTTTCCTTCAATGGCTGACGTCTGAGGAGGACTCTGTCTGTCCGTCTGCCTTTGGTCCCAATCCTGAATCCAGACCCGGAATCCAGTTCCCGTCCATCACCGAGTCCAGCCTGGGACTGCCCCAGTGCCAGCCGGTGTCGTGACTGTCATCCTGGGAGCTTGATACCATTTTGTATATTTCTCATTATTTCTTTTTATTTTATTATTAATACTCCATTAAAGTAGTTTAGATCCTTCTAAACTCGTCTCTTTTTCCTCCCCTACCTCTCTCTTTGAAGAGGGGTAGAGGGGAGCATCTGTCAGTCCCATCTGGGATCCCCTATGTCCCCGATGGCCGATTTGGCCTAAACCGTGACAGCGGGGCGCTCCTCACGACGAATCCCGCCATTTTGTCTGGCCTGGAGAGGGCTGCGAGGCTCTCACCTCACAGCCCCATTCCCTCTCCCCTCGCCCCCTCAAGGGCTGCAGGGTCCCCCACAGCACAGACCCCTCTCCCCCAAAGGGCCGTGCACCCCTCAGCAGGTCCCCTTGCCCCTCAGCAAGCTTGAAGACCCTCCAGGGACATGAAGGAAAAGAGGCTGCCAGCACCGCCCAGGGTGAGCGATTCACCTCAGGCGTCCCTGCCACAAAGGGGACCTCAGCATCTTCATCCGGGGACCTCGGAGCGGGTGGCAGCGCTGTCACCAGTGTCAGGTAAGCCTCTGCAGGTGTGCAGCGGCAAGGTGTGACAGGGCCAAACAGGCATTTTGTCACCAGACGAACATTGAAGGGGCCGAACACAAAACCCCTGGTAGAAAAAAGGCATCACCAGGGACATATCTACAGTCGTGAGGGTCCCAGTAGAGTGGAGGCCCATGGAACGGCTGCTGGGGACCACTCAGGTGGATCAGAGCTTGGGCGGCGTAAGGGGTTTGCAATGATTTCTGTCACGCTTCTGCTGCCAATATGCTCTCGTGGGGCCTAAGGTTTGACCACCCTGTCCTTAAACTTTCCTTCCTGCCCTTTTGTCTGTTAAACTGTATTTGGGTGAGGAAATGTCTTTCATTATAACATTTCTATTCTGCCTAACCCAGCTGCAGGAGGGTATCTCTAAAGGTCTAGTAAGAAAACTAAAGAAAAACAAAACACATGAACTGAGAAACACACGAGCCCAGTCACAAACCAAAACTGGGTTTAACAGGAGGGTTACATGACATCCTAGATGTACAGTAAATAATTTCCTCAAATGTTTATAAACAATGGGGAGTGGAAACTCCAATGTTTTGTAAATGATCATGGTCTTTGAAAACAAAAACAAAGCCCGACACTTTTTCTAACTTCACAAGTAAACACTAGTCAAAATAGAATTGTCCCGAACAGTAACATCACCTCAAGATCAAGACAGCTCAGCAAAAGTGAGTGATTCTTGTTCCCGTTAAGCAGAATTTATAATTCCTGGGACATACATGAACCTTCACCTCAACATTCCTTTTTCAAGAATAATATAGAACCTAACAATAGTGCAATTCCTTTTTTCCTATCTGCTCATTTCATCTCTGTAACTAAAGCTTTTATTTTGTTGTGATAATGATTTTATCACTAATTTATTATTATTTATTTTAATATACTAATCGCATTCATCATTAAGTATCAGATCTAGGGTGAAACAGATTCTATTTCAAAGGTGGTTTTCATGGTAGAGGAGTGATTTAGCAAAGCTGAAAGTGTTTTGCCCAAAAATATTTATAGCAGTTCTGCTGATTTTCAGGTGGAATTTATCAAAGTGCTTTAGGTTACATTGACTAGTGAAGAATGAAACAGCCTATCTTCACTGAAATGGGTCTGTCTTATTTCTCTGAATGAAACCTTTTTGAGATCATCACTTCAGTTTTCCTTGGAGTAAACATTACAGAAATTTCTCTTCATGCTAAAATTCTAAATTTGCCCTTCTTGTCGATTCTAAATGAAAATAAATTTTAACAGGTAAGAATTTCCTATAGAATATCTTAATTTCAGCAATATGGTACTATTATGACTAATGAAAATTAAATTCAACTGCTCCTTAGAGTTCCAGCCATGCACAAGTACCTATTGTATTAGATGTTGCTTAAAGATAGCACAGGGGGGAAAAAAAATTTGCAACCACAGAGGGGTTCTTATCCAAAAACTCCCCAGCAGTACGCCAGATGAAAAATCAGATGAACATCTCTCCGTGGTAGTTCTCTGTTTCACCCTTTCTTTCTTGAGGGGGAAATTTATGAGGCTATTTTTATTCCATCTCTTGGACCTATCTGTGAGATATGTTTGTACCAGCTAAAGCAAGTTCAAAGACACAGTCCCTGCTTTGGGAACAGAAAGCGGGAAGGTGTGTTGAAGTCCCTCATGTCTGTGAGATTTTGCCGCTCGGTCACAGAAGGGTCTTCAAGCTCTCTCCCTCCCAAACACACAAGTTTGGCTGTTGTGGTGGCTGATTTCACTGGGCTACTGGAGACAGAGGTCATCACCCCAGGCTTTGGCTGGTCTTCTTGACATGGGCCCAGGCTACAAAGTGCCTTCAAATTTTGAGCCAAGACCATGCGAGGGAGGAGGGGGGGGGGAAAGTTGCTGCCATTATTTTCCCATCGCATGTGGAGAATGGTGATGCCAGGTTAAAAATTCACCACAGTTTTCCTCCTAGGAAAGGAGAAACTGAAGCACAGAAGTGTGGTGTGGTGGGTTACATGTCAAGCACTGGAACTCCTTTTGACTTCACATACTTTCTCCTTATTTCTAATTAACATGTTGAGGAATTTTAAAATGTAATAAACATTATTTCTAAACAACCAGAAAGTAAAGCTTGCTTATTTCTGGTTTGATGTAAACATTTATAGCACAGCTCCATCCTTAAACAGTTAATCTTATAGTGACCTATTAAAATAAAATAATTGTGTTATAGATTCATCCTAAAGCAACCTCATGGGTTTAGTGTATCAGGTAACTCCTGCTTTTGCAGTCCTCATGACGTTTTTAATCAAATTCAGCTGTAATTGCTGGAGCATACACATGCCTCTTTTAATACTCTGCCTACATTTGGGACTCATATGAGTCTGTTTTCTCTTAACGTATCTAATAAATAGAAAACATGAAAAGAGCACATTTTGCAGGACTCTGAGCTTCTCCACCATTTCATTTGTTCTAGCAATTGTCCGACAGGCTTATGAGAATTCGAGCACGTTGTCAGGTGTTTTCCCCCCCCCCGCCCTTGGATAAAATTCTTTGTGGGTTTTAAGTCACTGTGTTTTGTGTTGCTAGCACCCTGTTAAAGGGGGGCATAGGCACAGGGCAGGAGCAGCTGCCACAGGAGCGAACTGGAAGTGCCTATGTGCGAGAGGGGAGAGATTTCATAGGCATCTTTAAAAAAAAAAATCACTGCCGTGATGAATGTTGAAGATGTTGCTTACACACAAGTCACCTACGGTTTGTTGATGAAAACTTGAAATGTCATGGTCTGCGTTGGAGCTATTTGTGTAAACAAAACTTTCTGCAACTTATCTCTGCTCAGGAGTTGTGTAGTGTTGGGGGGGGTTGGATGGGTGTCTTTTTTTTCGCCAATGCTACAGCTGTTTCCCAATTTGCCAGCAAGTTTCTTTGGGCTAGTAAAAGCTTCCCAAGATGACTGCATACTAGCCACATGGGTTCTCGACTCGGCTGTGGGGTTTTGATTTACAAGGGGTAGCAAACCTCACTCAGGATTCAGGGCAAGCGTTTCCCCGTGAACGAGTAAAGTGCGGTCACGTCCTAAATTTTTGTTAACGCCAACCTTTAAAGTTTATTTCATTGCAGCTTAGTAGGTCTTGTGCGTCAGCGGTCCCTGTCAGAGTTGGGGCTGAGTCTTTGGGGACGCGTTCAGGCCTAAAATTAGAAGGAAACTCGCGGGGGAAAAACGCACGGGGGAGAGATGCAAACGCCTGGTTAGCCGCCCCTGCCGCGAAAATAAGAGGAAGAGGGGTTTTGTTTAACACAATAGTAAGCCCTCGGGTTCCTCTTCAGCTACGTGTTTATGTGTAATTCACTACGGTGGGAAACGTGAGAAAAGAAATGAAAAATTACTTTGAAATGTGATCTGATTCGGGTCACTAGCTAGCTCGCTTGTGAGGGTGCAGAAAGAGTTGGTTTCGCATCCCCACAGAATAATGAGATTAAGGCTTTCAAACGGCATTTTTAACCCCGGCGATTTTTTTTTTAAAGCCCTTCAAAAATGACAACGCTGATATTTTTTTTTTTTTTTCCCCGATCCCCTTTCTCTCCTACACACCTCGCAAGTCCCTCCTGTCGGCTTTGATTTTTTTTCCTTCCATCGGAAGTTATCTTTCCCGAGACCTTCCTCCCAAAACCCTGTCGCTTTCCCCTTGCCTAGGAAACTCTCTCTCCTTAACATAAACAACAACATCAACAATAATAATAACAAAGAATCCGAGGAATTTCTATATTAAAAAGTGGCTCTGCGGAGGGTCCCTGGTCACTGGGGTACAGGTCTGAGTCTGTTTCTCCTTGGAAATTGGAGGAATGCTAAACGCCTCGTCTACCAGAGAGTAAATTGTGTGCGGAGCTCTAGGCACGGCTCCCAAGTTGCCCTTTCACCCCTTCACTTTATATGTTCCTCTTATTAAGGAGAAAAATGTTTCAATATGTTGGAATTTGGGGCAAAGCCGAGAAGGAGAGAAAGAGAATAGAGTGGAAGGACATTTTCCAAATAGTTTTGGTAACCCTTCTGAGGGTTACATTTAAAATTGATGTCGTACTGAAATCCCTGGAAGTTTCTTCCCCAGGTTAGTGCAAAATATTATCTGCGAACGCTTCTGAGATGACAATATGCACCAGAAACGTGATCCCGTTGAGGAAAAAAAATATCCCTGAATTGAAGATGTGTTTCCTTTCCCTCCCTAAATGCGTTACTATTCGATTAAATAGCTAAAAGGATCTGTAGGTTTCGGCTTGCAGAGAGAAATGCTGAATTCTTGATCCAATAGAGAGAATAGTTTTGAGACGATTTCTTCTCCCTTTTCCAGCCGTGTGCATCTGCAGCGTCGTCTGTAATATTTTCAGTTCTGCTTCAGGGGGAAATGGGTTAACTATTTTCAAGGTAAGAGTCAGGAAAAAAAGCTCAAAGTAAGGAACGATGATTTAAAAACGGATATTTGAAACTTCCTTATTTTAAAAGGGGATTTAAAGTAGCACTTGAGCTCCACTCAGCGTCTCTTTTCGGCTTGACTCCTCAGCAATATTTTTTTAAGAAAGTTGTGAATTTTTTTTCCCCCTTTTTTTTTTTTTTTTTTTTTTTTTTTTTTTTTTTTTTTGTTCTTTAAAGTTGCGAGTAACGCCAGGCAGGCTCATTGGGCGAAGATGCCACATAGCCATGATTAATCTGAGGGAACAGCTGAAATATTGATAAGGGGGAAAACGGAAATCAAATGAAAAGTAGAGAGCATAGAAGAGAGGGAAAGGAAAGCACGTCCCGGAGCTGCGAGCATTACAGAAGCCCCCTGAGGAAATGCCTGGTTGATGCAGCCTGTCTGGATGGGCTGGGAATTTTAACTTCAGCGCTGCTTTGGATCTAACAAGTTTAATCTCTCCTCTTTGCAAAACTGCAGCGGCAGGGTAGTAATCCAGAACTGGTGGGAGTTTTATTTTTGGTCTCAACCTGGATCTTTACAAACTGGTCTGCCACTGGTTGAGGGGAAAGGGTATAAAAGGTGAGTCATTTAAATAACAGTAATAAGAATAAGCAAGAGGCGAATCTAAAAGTAGTTTAAGAGGCCCTTTTATATTGCGACTGATGCTGGCAGGGCAATACGATTGATAAATAATCCACAGCAGACTTCTTAAGACTGTCTCCAAATATGCAGATGTATTTATTTATGTGAACATGCGTAATTATAAGAGGGAGGTAATCGGGGGTGGGGGGGAGCGCTAATCAGGGGTAAAGAGGGGAGCAGGGGAAACTGATATGTGAATCCTTGACCCTAGAAAATTTACTGGCTAAGCAAAATTACCTTGTCCCTCAACTCTGTCTACCCCCACCCCCCGTTGCAAGTTCAGAAGCAAAAGAAACTGGAATGTGTTAGGAGGGAGGACGACAGAAAAGAATTGTACTTATCAGAAACACATTGTCGATTTTATAATCGGTTGCCCTTCTGTGCCAGCTGGCCGCGTAATAAATGCTTTAAAAATCAATAAAAGGGGGGCGTTACGTGCAGATAGCGAACTTTTATTTTCCAGAGTTGTTGGGCTGTGGGGTTTTTTGCTATTTTTCTCTATTTTTAAAAAAAAAGAAAAAAAAATAAATCAGCAGATGTTTCAAAGCAGGGCAGCGGCGCTGGCTGCGCGGGCAGGGAGGTGTTTCCCTGGCTGTTTTGGCATTGCTGGGGGCTTCCACCGGCGGGGTGGCGGCTACCGAGGTTAGGGAGCAGACAGCTCCAGCGCGGCGCGGGCTTCTTCATTAATCAAACGAAGGCTATTTCGTGATTAACCAGCGGTGTCTGGGTTGTATTAGATCTGGAGAAACTGAACTAGCTGCAAAGTTAGGATCCCCACAGCTTTTCCTGAAGAACTTGGAGAGAAAAAAAAAAAAAAAAGGAAAGAAAACGCAGCCCAGGAGTATTGACCACTTGTGTGCAACTCTTTATGCATAATTCTAATTCTGGAGTATATTTTTCCTGCAGTAAATTCTGGGTGAATTTCTGACTTTTTCCTTCCCAGTCCGGGAAAATGGGACCGTCAGAATAGCAGCACTTAGGCGCTGCATGCTAAGCGGGGGGGGGGAGTCGTGTCACTTAACGATGCACTAATTACAGTAAGTTAATCGCTTTCTGGCGGTTTTCAAGGGAACTAAAGATCCTGAGAGGAGCGGGTAGGAAAAATAGTTGTCGGATATTTTAGTGACTCCAGGTTTATTTTCCCACACACCATTACGTTTTTCAGGTTGTTAATCTCTGCATCTCTGTTGTGATGACTTGGGGGGGAGAACAGGAAAAAAAAAAAAAAACCTGTTCATCAGGAGATCATCAAGTCTTAGAAGTACAGAAAAACAGATGTACTGCATTGATGCAAGCCTGAGATAAAGCACCGCTATGTTTGACTGAGTAACGGCACTATTTGAAATAGAAGGGCTGAGATTGACAACCCTGGGGCGTTTTATTGCTATTTGGAATGATATTTCCGTTCGCTTTTTTTAATTTTATTCATTGTTTAATTATTATTGGTGAGAAAGGTTCTTTAAATCAATAGAGGCCGGCAGGCTAATGGCTCGGAATGGTTTCAATGAGTCACGAAAGGCAACTGCCCTTCATTTAGCCAAGTGAAACCCTTGGATACAAGTCAATAGGGTTAACTAGTCTCGACATGAAAACATGAGTATTTCAGCTGGCTTTTAATTGTTGGCTAAGAAATTCAGTTAATCAAATGTCAAACATTTCCCTCTGCTCTGGTCAAAAGTGAAGAAGGCTCTTTTCCTGAGGAGGGGGAATCCAAAAGCAAAACCAAGCTGTTGCTAAACCATAGAAATAAAACCCTGCTTTATGAAGTCCTGTCTATTACTTGACTTTTAGTTACTGTGGTGGACGTTTTTCTGTGTCCTTTAAAAGGTGTACTTAAATGCTTGATCACTTCTCTTTAAATTTTGTTACTAATCTTACTTTGTAAACAATGCTCTGTTTCTTTACTTTTTTGTATACATATATATGATTTTATTTTATTTTTTTTATTTCAGGTCATTTTTAGGACCTTTAAATATATCTATTAAACAAGTAAGGATGTTTCAGACTGTACCAGACACTTCGTCTTACGTCAAGGTAAGACATGACAGCATCTTTAAACAGGTAATGTCAAAAATTACAATCCTCCAAAATTCACAATCATTTGTATTAGTTGAAAATCTCATTCCCATTCTCACTTAATTTAGCAGAAAAAAAAAAAAAAATCCCTCTGTCTTTGGTGGGAGAGGGTTTAGAGTCTCAAGTATCGCAGTTATCATTCTGGAAATATGCTAGGTTGAGTCTAAAGTTGTATCATCAGGGACCAACAATATGTCAAAGTGGTCTTGTCTTTTATAATGCATTGATGCTTGGTTTGGTGGGTTATAGTATAACTAGTATTATAGTGAGGGTGTACTGAATTACATTATAGTAGTGGTTTGTTGCTCTGAAACCAATATGATAGTGGTGGTGTGCTACCAATGTTATATCATAGTGGTTTCTTAAATTGGCTTCCAATTTTCTGATTTCCTAGATACCATTTAGTCTTGAACCAGAGCTAAATTTCATTTAATATCCCTCTACTTCTCTGCTGCGCCAACTACTGAATTCAATATGCAAGATGATATGTGAAGTTATGTTTTTTGAAAGGTACATTTCAAAACGGATTTAGAGGGGAAAAATATTTAATGAGTTAAACCAAAACATCTCTTTAGGTTACTGAAGAAAGGGATTGTCACACCAGGCAATGCTAAGTAATACTGGGATTTCTTTCACAGTGTTACTTAGGGCTTTCTTTGAGCAATGCTTCCATACAATTTAGTAGGCAAACTGACTTCAGTTGGTCTTACTGATAATGGCTATTGCCAGATACTACTAGATCCTGCAATCTAAATAGTTGTTTGTATAGCTTTTTTTTTTTTTAAAGCTAAAAAAATGGATCTTAGATTGTATTTTGATGGGCCACTTCTGCATCTTTCTTTTTCTTAAGATTAAAACAAATGCCAAAGAAAGGTTGGCACAGCCTCGTCCCTTTATAACTCAATTGAGTAGTATATTATATTTGACATCATATAGGTTTTTTTCCACAACAGTTCCCAAGAATGTAAATAAACCAAGCCTGGGACATCTGGGTTACACGTTTAAGGCAAACCCTGCATGCAACAGCACTTAAGGAAAATCTAAAACACAAGCCTCTTCTCTCCCAGGCTGAAGAAACACAGAAGGGTGTTAACTAGAGCTGGGTGGATAATTTGTAATGAATAATTTATTACAGGAATTTTGTCTCTCCCCCCCCCCTTAGTCAACGATCCATGTGCCGATTGTGATTTTCATATGCATACACGTTATTGGAAGTGATTCACTGACTGATTTCTGTACATAATCCCTAGGCTATGGCTCATTTTGCGGGCAGTTTGTTAGGAGTATTGGTATTTGAAATGCAACCTTGGTGGGATGACTCCCACGTCATGTGGCATTACTTGTGTTCCCTGATTGGGTGAACTGGTGCAGCTGTCTGGACCAGGTTTCTAGAGCAAATCTGACCAGGAATGGTCAAGATTCCACATTCAGTTGATAGCCCCCAAAATCACGCTCCTAGCTCAGTGTTTCAGGGAATGTTGGTGATTTAATTTTGCTTATTAAATTCGTATAGCTTTGGACCAGATTCTGGAAGAATAGAAGCTCTGTGGAAAACAAATGAAATTAAAGTCTCACGAAAGCAAATTCACTCAAAGTTCAAGTAAAGAAACATGTAACACAGTCTGTGCCCAGCTTCAGCATTAATTTCTCTTTGGAGTTAGTTCCCTTACGTGGGAAATGATCTGAGATGTGTTCTGTTTACAATGAAGAGATGAAGGCCCTTTGACATCCTATATTATGGTATCATTGCCTTTTGTTGTGAGGCTAGATCCAGCTGCCACTCCAGTTAGTAGCAAAATTCCTTTTGAATTAAGTGGAACCAAGATCCAGGCCTAAATAATTTAACATTCCACCAGGATTGAGTGAGTCTGTTCGTAACTGTGCCGGGATAGCCTTCTCATTAAGTACAATCCTGCAGGCAAAGTGCTTGGACAAAGTTCCCTTCGCATAAGTATGTGTTTTATCCACCGGGAAGAACTCCTCAGGCTGGACTTATATCCAGTGTTTCAGCGGTGGAGGGATAAGTGAGCTGTGTGGTGCTGAACACTCTGCCTTTTATTACAGCCCTTCAGCAGCAGCTGCCATTATTTTGGGCAAGGACCATGTCTTTGGTATTTTGTCTGTAAAGCTTCATTCGCACCAATGTCATTGGGGATGTGACTTGTTCCTGTGCCTAAAAACCCCAACAGGATTTTGGTAGAAGTCTCTTAGGACTGATCCAAAGTCCTCTAAAGGCAAAGGAAATATCTCCCATTGACTTGTAAAAGTTTTAAATTGGGCAGCCCAGTACCGGTGGTGCAATATGGTACCTGGGTAGCTCCTTCAGATCAGTGAGGCTGTTCTTAAAAGTAGGAACATGCTTAAATTCGGGGGAATCAGAGCCTTAAACACATGGGTTAGGTCGATTTCTGGCCCTGCTGAGTTTGGTGACCGTTTCCACTGATTCAAATGGATCCAGGGCCAACAGAGAGATTCTGCCAGTGACTGGCTTATTTGTAGAAGAGGTGGGATTGACTACTGATCTAAGCAGATAGTTGGGAAACGTGGATATGGATCCAAGCCCTGCTGGGGTGGGCTTGGTGTTCCTGAGCAAGACACTTCATCTCTCTGTTCCTCTGTTTCTCCATCTTTAAAGTGTGGATGAAAGTATTGTGTCAGAACAAGGTTCAGGTTTCAACAGCACCTGCCTTCTCTTTCCTGCTTCCCCACACTGATCTTTGAGGACTTACCAAGTTGTAGTGAGCAAGATGTTTGAAAAGCAAGAGGCTGAGTTCCAATTCCTTTCTATTCCCAGGTCTTTTTTTATTATTATTTTCTTTCATGTCATTCCTTTTCCAGAAAAACTTATTTACTTGTCTTGTGGGAGGGAGAAATATTTTATTTATTACTTTCATGGGATCTCAGCTATGATGTGTACGCTACCCCAATTACACAGCAGAAAAAGCAAGGTTGGGATCAATGTCTTCTATAAATCCTCATCAACAAATGCATCATGTATATAAAGTTTGTTTATTCTGTGCCTCATACAGAAAAATGCCTCGTCTCTAGATGTTGTAACCGAGATGGGGTTGCTGGCAGGGTGTTCCACAGGAGATCCCAGGAGGAATAAATTTGCTGTCGTGTTCCTGGGGTACAAAATAGCCTATGACCACTTCAGGCCACACAGTTTTTCTTGCCATGGCTTTCAAAATGCGAAAGGAAGGGGTGGGGCTAGGTAGCTGGAGGAGGAAGAGGAGGATTTCATTTTTAAGATGGTTTGTTTTAACAAGGATGGTTTATATTGAGTCATACTGGCAAAGTTCAGCTTCTCGGTGTTGTAACCTTGATTTACATCACAACCACATAGGACATATGGATCTGTATCTAAAACACTGTTAAAAGATCCTATATGACCTCATGACAGGACTACCCATTTTTCTCTCTCCTACACGCTTCTTATATGGGCCTTAACACAACAGAGGGATAGGAAATCATAAATATAAAAAGTCATTTTGATCCTTGCTGGTTTATTCTACATAACTGATAAAGTATTTCTATTCCTTATACCATAATGGGATTTACTGATCTGCAAATACTTAATAATTTACAGTATATCAGAGGGTGCTAATCTCATCTAAACATGAGTATTTGACTTTAGAGAATGAAACATGTAATATAATTGGGAAATTAAATTTTAAAAGACAGCACTGGAATCCTGACTGTAAGGATATGGAAAGAATTAGGGCTATAAGCAAAGCAACATGACCTCTCAATGCTGGATTTTTAATTACTACCATTGCAACAAGTTACTTCGGGCCACAGCAGTCTTCGCTCCCCTTCTGCACTGCCAGTTTGTGGTTTAATATGTGTGTAAAGGCGGTACAAGTATAATTTTGGGGGTGTGTTATTCACCCGCGCTTTTCTTATGCCCTTCGGCAACATCCGAACCCTTATCTTCTCTTCTATCGCTCCCCTCCTCGCACAGAGAAAGTCATTGCTGCTTCTTTCGGTTCCCCAGCTTGTCAACACAGCTCCTGCTCCTGCCCTGCCTAAGGCAGCGCCTGAGCCTCCCGGGGCCGGGGTGAGCCTCCCTTCTCCCGGAGCCCCTTTTCCAGGTACCAGCCGTGCCGGCTTGAGGCTTTACCGCCGGGTAACCTCCCGTGGCCTGTTGCAGGAGAAGAAGTCAAAGGAGAGGGCGGCAATGCTCCCCATCGCACGGGAGCGAGTATCCTGGCATCACCCCTGCTTTTCCCCTCCTTTCCTCCGCCGCGCTTGGGGATGATATTTAAAATAGTCTCCCGAGGGGGTGTACTGAAGGCAGTTCCCCAGAAGCTGCCCTGGGACGCCTTGGACCCCCGCGGACCCGGAGCTCTTGGGGGAGGCAGCGTGCTCGCACCCCGCTCCGACCCCCTGGGGAGTTTTGGGGGAACTGCGTGGTCCCCTTTGCGTGCTTGTGCGGAAAGTGGTCTCCAGCCCAGACCTTGGACGATGGACTTTCCCCCAAGGAGGAGCCACCGTGCAAGCGCGGGACTTCTGGCTTTAAAAATGGATTTCATGCAGCCATAACGTTTGTGGTACCGTACAAAGAAGCATATTCATGAAGGCAAAATAGCCTGGGTGGCTGGAAACAATATTTGGTTTGTTCTTGCTTTCGCTCTGCCTGGAAAGTTTACAGAAGCCCTAAAGAGAGAGGGTTTTTAATTATTTTTTTTTTTTTTTTTTAAGGACAAAGCAGTGAGGTTTTCTTTGGAGGGGGCAATACGAAGGCTGCTGACAAACCCTGCCACGGACACGTTATCTTTCCCGCTGAAAAGCAGCAGCCAGAGGCTGCTCGGGGACAGGTTGCAAGGAAAGAATATCCCGTTATTTCTTTTTTTTTTTTTTTTTACAAGACAAATCTCGCAGCGGAGATAGTGCCTGATGAATCAGCCGAGGGGAAGGCGCTACACGGGTGTCATCCCACAGGTGTTCAGGGATGCATGGATGCTGGGAATGCGGCTGTGTGGAGCAGACAGAAACCTGCACCACGCTCTTAAGAACAGCTAGAGAGCCTTAGCGTGGCAGAAAAGGGAAAAACAAAGCCTTCATGAACATTTTTTTCCCAGTTCAGGTAGTATCATTCCTACTGAGAGCATCCTCTAGTGTATAATCCATTTCTGCCTCCGTTTTCTTTGTTTGTTTGTTTTGGGGTGGGTTTTTTTTGTTTTGGTTCGTTTCGGTTTTGGTTTTTTGGGTTTGTTTTTTTTTTTTTTTTTTTTTTTTTTTGAATTCCCGGCGTCTCGCAGAATTTCAGTTCCTCCCACCCGGGCTCGGGAGGACGGGACCAGGCACCTCCAGAGAAGATGGGAATTGCAGTAGCTTTGGCGGCAGGGGTAGAGTGGGCAGAAGCTGAGCCCTGAGCTCTTACGTCATTTTCACACTTCGTGATGATTAATCTACGCATACACCGAATCATTCTCTTGCCTTTTTTTTTTGGGGGGGGGGGCGCTCATTTATTGAGGCAGAAACGCTGCTAAGTTGTTAGACTTTAGCAAGTCGTTGATTAATGCCTTATGACAACTTCGTGCTTAAGGATTTAGTTCTTGTTTGCACCTACCTCTCTACTTTAAATAGACAAATCCCTTTCCATTTCCCGGTGTCCAGCGGATCCCGCCTGACTTTTTTTTTCCCGTGCTCAACCCCAGCCCTGCGTGGGGAAGGGCTGGCATTGTTTCTTCCCCTCTTTACCTTCAAGACACGGTTTGAGTTTAGGTGGCGAAGGTGGGAGAAACTACTTTTTTTTCCTCTCCTGGAAATGCAGCATGTTGGAGCTTTCTAAAATAAACCAGGCTCTCGGGCACAAGGGACAAGCTTTTACAGTGACCCCCGGCTTTAGACAGCAGCGTCCAACCAAACAGCCCCCCTCCCCACCTCTGCGACCTTCCAATGGCTCCATTCTTTCACAATTTACAGAAAAACGCCCCCCACCAACATGCTGGATCCAGCGAATTTTGTATTCCAGCCTTTCCTATGCTCTCCCAGCCCTGTGTTTAGAAAGAGGGGAGGCGTGGAGGAAAAGGGGAGCAAAAAGGGAAGAAAAAGAAGGCAAATGCTAAAGGGAAAAAATGCTTTAAATCTTTCCTGCAAATCTCCAAATATATGAAGTCTGAGGGAACAAATTCAAAGCAGGCACGGACGCCTGAAGAGAAGTTAGAGAGAAATATTCTGTTCCATTCAAGCGCATCAAGGGTCTAGCTGAAGTCTTGTTTGGCTAAGGTCAGACGAGACTGGGTTCTCCAATAAAAATAAATCTCAAATTAATTATGGCCTCAAGCGAGGGGCCAGACGTTTGGAGCTAGTGCACTGCAGTCTGTTTTTTTGGCCTTCAGTATTTTTGTTTTTCTGTGCCTTAGCTTTTCAATAATTGCGGGATGGGGGAGGAAGGGAGGGCGGGGGCTGTTTTATTGGGACATGGGGCTCGAATAAAACTAGCCAGGACACTGCTTACCCCACTCTTCGCCTAATTGCGATGCAGCTTCAAAGCTACTGCATCTTCTCCACGCCACTTTTAAGACATTATGTTTTACTTAGTAGCGATTAGCAGTGAATAACTTTCCGCCTTCAAGTTCCCAAATCCCATGGGCCGTTCCCGTGCACCAAGAGGTAGGAGGGACCCGATCCTTCAGTTGTGGGGCTGGAAAACGCTACTGATTCCTTTTTATTGCTAGCTGAAAAGCAGAGGTTTGCCCAATTAGTTTAGTTTAGAATCGGGATTCGTTTCTGGGGATCAAATCCCAGGGCTGTAGTTTGGGCTTTTTGCTTGTAAGAATACTGGTTTAGAAAATAAACAAAACACATTGCGTTTTTCATTCTGCAACGGAGTCGGTGCCAGAGGAAACTCAGACCCGGAAATTTTACACATTCACTGAAGTTGGTGGAGATTTTCCCTCCAGGACAGACTGGAGCAGAATAGACCATGGCCTTCTGCAAATACAGCTCCGGGCAAAGAATGATGGTAAATATTGTAAATACGTTTATAGAGCATAGAATATATAGGGAGTTTTTTATATACAAAATACAAACACAATATACCTAGCGCAAGGTATGTGTGTGTAAACATAGATATATACAGAGAGAGCCAGCTAGTTTAAAAAAAAAAAAAAAGAGGACACTTTGTCACAGTTAGTGGGTAGTTAGTGAGAAATGAGCCACTTTCTAGCGACAAACTCAGGGCGTGGCTGCCAGTTTCTGGGTATCCCCCCCCTTGTTTACTGCGATAGTTCAAAGAGCCAGTCCCAGGCTGAGGGTTAACGAGAGCTCAGCTGATGCTGTTCGGGTAAGAGAGGGTGAAATGAGCCAATCCCCTTTCCCATCCTCCGAAAAGAATATTTCTAACCTGCGACTGAGGCCCCGGGAAGGTTTTCATTACGTTGATTCCTATACAATAACTAGACGGTTTTAATTATGAAGTGATGACCACTAATCCCGCATGAATTACAGACAGAAAATCCATATCTTGGAGGTTATGTAGTCCCGCGAAGGACTGGCACTGAACTACACCGAGGGCTTAACTCCTTTGATACTGGACGTGAAATAGTCAGGGGCCAAATTTCCCCCAGCGTGTCCTTGGTAATGTCAATCGGCTCCCGCGAAACCCGGCGTTTTCACCTTCTCTGTGTGAGGCTGCAATCGGTGTAACCCAATTATAAGGATGAAAAGAGGAGGTGGGGACATACCAAGCGCTTGAGATCAATACTAAACTAATTAAAAACTTGGGTCGAGAATTTCGTTTCATTCGTAAGCGGAGTGAAAAAAAAAAAAAAATAATTGAGGAGTAACCGATTTCTACCAGCCTGTCCCAATGTAAGCATTTGAAATCTTCCGTGGTTGCCAAGATCAAATGATTTTCCAGATGTCTGGTGGTAACCACATTAAACAGATCATAATTCCTTTACTGTATATACATATGCATCCAAAAGTTGAGCATGAGATTAAAAGTTGCGCACATTGATCAGCACCGTGGCCGGCGATGGCTTTGCTTTCCCCTGCCTGGCTTTGCTCCCTTCCTCTCAAACAGTTAAATACCCAAAGTCACTGAACAATCACCTAGGATGATTCAGAGCTTGGCGCATGGAGTTTATGAATATTCCAGCCTTTTCCAAAAAGTTTGAGATAACTTCGAGGGTGGTTGTTGGTTTGTTGTTGTTTTGTGGTTGGTTTTTTTTCCTAGGGGATGAGGAAAAAAAAAAAAAAAGAAAAGATGAAGCAAAGGTTCTATTGTTACATTAATTGGGAGGAAAATAGTAGATTGTTCGGCTTGTCTGTTACAATGTTTAACAACTTCGCTCGTTACCTTATCTCTTGGGCTTTTGGCAAATCTTATTTTAGACCAAACACAAGAGGTAAAGCAGGGAACAACCCTGATGGACCCGATCTAACAAGTGACTCGAACAAGCTTCATTTCTGGCCCTCCTCAGACATGCAAAATAAGCCCCCGGGGGTCATGGTGCCCGTCTGGCAATAAAATGCAGAGTTGGGCTCCTAAAATATCTCTAGGTGCGATGGGGAATGGGGGGTGTGTCTGTTTGACATCTTCCAGCCTTTGGGAGCGCGGGGGATCCGCTGCCAGTGCCGGACTTGTTTGTCTCTTGAGCCCGGAGCTGGGAAAAGGCTGTTTTGCAAATGTTGGGCTCTTCTCCCATCAACCGGGCAGGTTTTCAGGTGGTTTCTCCCTGCCGCTCTCCGCTCCCCGGCTCTCTCCCACCGTCCAAGACCTGTCGGTCACGCAGCCTAAAAACAAAATGCTCTGTGAAGTCCGTGGATGACAGAGGCTCCTTCCAGGGTGGTTTTTTTTTTTTTTTTTCTTCCCTTCCTTTCGCGGTTAAGATCCTCAGCCTGTCCTCTCCCTCACCCCCCACCCCCGTTGTTTTTCGGGGTTGGTAGAGAGTGTTGTCTAGAGAGGAAACCATTTGGGTTTTGAAAGGATGCGTTTCACTCTTCCCTTTAACCTCTTGCTTTTCTGGTTGCTGCAGCAGCCTGCCATGTGGTAAGGCTGAAGGGGGAGTGGAGAAGAGAGTATTTGCGGCGGGGGGGGGGGGGGGGGAGGGAAGGGAAAAAGAAAGAGTAATGAGGAAAGCAAAGGGTTAACCGTGATTTCTTTTAATTGAACTCCAGTTCTTGTGGCCCTAGGCAAGGGGGGACCTGACCCCGCTAGCAGCATCCAGATGTGCGGCTCTCCGGGGACCCCAGCGCAGACCCCTGGATTGTAAAGCAGACAGGGGGAGGACGGGGGTGGGGGGAGAGGGAAGGCGGTCGGGCTGTCCCCTCTGCTCCCCCCAGCGCGCCCCCCCCCCCCCCCCCCCCCTTCCTTCACCTCCTGGCTGCAGACGGCCTCAATCGCTGGCAAGCAGCAAGCCAAAACCTCCAGGTCTGGTCACGTTCAGTCCCGTGTCTGCATCTGAACTAAAAAATTGTAGCTGAATTGATGAGGCTAATTTCAGAGGAGGGGGGAGGGAGGGGAGGGAGGGGCAAGGGGGATCTCTCTCCTGCCAGCTTCGGTCTTGGAGAAATAAAGTATTAATAAGGCATCCCTGCCGCAGCCGAGTAGAAACACTAGTGGCATTATTGCATTTCCCTTTTGGAAGGGGCGGGTGCAGAATAACTTTGGATATAATTTTTATCCCCCCCCCCCTCCCCTCCCCTCCCCGTGGTTGGACTAAAGACAGGGGGAAACAAAAAGACTGGACACAACTGGCACTGGACAAGGTAATCCTCTCCACCGAGAGATCTGACGTGCGGGAGTGTCCTCCTGCCTTGACACTTTTCTTTCTTGGCTTCACCCTCCTTTTATTCCCCCCTCTGCTCTTTTCCTCGGGCTGCAGCAGTTTGCAGAAGTGGGGAATAAAGGGCGCCCAAAGTGTTGCATGATGTGTTCCGCTGTTAGCCGCTTGTTATTTTTGCAAGGGAGGGGGGAAGCGGGTGAGCTGGACAGGCGGGTATTGTCTCCTTTCCTCGGGTCCTTTGGAGGGTTTCAGCCTTTCCCGGAAAAAGGAAAGCGCGTTTCATTTCTGGCGATCGCTCAGTTTGAATGAAAGAGAGAGAATTGCACGTCAAGGGCTCGCCAGGTCTAAAATGAGATGTAAAGGCTGGTGGTTGGGTTTTTGCAGTGCCCATTCTGACACGGCATCCGGGAACGGAAAATTCAGCTGATCTGACAATTATTGTAATTTTTTGGTCATTTTTATCTTATAAAGTGTGTCTTCCCCCCCCCCCCCCCCAAGCGGGGTTTTAACAGTTTAGCTAGAAACTTGCACCGTGAGAGGAGGCTGGGGAAGGTACTCCCAGCCCCTGAACTGAAATGGATGGACTTCATCCACTTCAGTATCCTTCATCCAGAGCCCGATATCCCAACCCTCGACACGACTGGGAGTGAAGGGAAGGGGTGAAAGTGGAAAAGAGCCTCCGCTTCTCCGCAGCCCCGTTTCCAGCCTGGGTTTAATTGCTGGAGTCATTTGTCTTGCATTATTGCACTTACCGCTCATTTCTGGCAGGGACTGGACCCTCGTCTCACACTCCTCGCTGGGAGGCGTGAAGGAGAGGGGCCGAAGTACGTTTTAAATACGTTTTAACCGCCAGACTTTTTATTTTCTTTCTGCCTGCTGCGACCGAATTGTATTTACGGTTTTCTCCCCTTAATTTTTGCCTGTGACTGGAAAACGCATTAATAAAAAAATCTGTGGGAAGAGACGGAAATTCAGTGAGTCAGGCTAAAGCCGCTCCAGCCAAAAAAAAAAAAAAAAAAAAAAAAATTGCAAAAAACATGTTAAACTAAACTGTGGGATGACACACGTCGCTCGCTAATACGGTCTGGGGTGCAAGGCAAGGTCTGCGTTGGACTGGCTGCCCTAGCGACAAACAGGAGCTGACAGAGGTAGCTATTGTTCTGCCCCTTCTTATCTAAATGGAGCAAATATCCTGTATGTAAAATATATATATTTTGATCAAGAAGGCTGGACCAGCGGAGAGACGAAAGTTTCCTCCTCGAGTGACTTCACTTCCCAAAATTAGCAGAAAAAAACGTTTCATCCGGTTAACTGTCTCTTTTTCGCTCTGCTGCAACAACCAAAGTTAAAAAAAGAGAGAGACAGAGAGAGAGGGAGGGAGGGAGAGGGAGAGAGGAGGAGAGGGGATACAGAGAGAAAAGCAAAACCGCTGGAAGGGCAGGGAGAAAAGCGAAAAGAGAGAGAAGGATAACAAACTTCAGGAGGCTTCGGTTGCAGGCTAAACCGGGTCAATGTGTGGAATATTGCTGGTACCGGCTGGAAGTTATTCTAGATGGACGGCACTATTAAGGTAAGGGGGGGCAGGAGGGGCCGGGGGACCCCTCCGGCCGGGGGGGGGGGGGGGTGTGCGGGGAAGGGGCGCGGGGGCCGGGGTCCGGCTCCCTCCCTCCGCCCCGGAGCGGCCGGTCTCTCCTCCTCCTCCTCCTTCTCCTCCTCCTCCTCCTCACCCTCCTCCTCCTCCGCCGCAGCGTGTCGGGGCTCCCCCCTTCGCCTCCCCCGGTGTCCGGGGGGCTTCGCAGCCCGGGGGGGGGGGGCGAGCCGGGGTACCCCGCTTGGCGGGGCGGTGCGGGGCCAGCCGTGCCTGCCCCCGCGGAGGGGGGCCGAGGAGGGCTCCAAGGCAGTGACAGCTCCTGCCCCCGGGGCTCGGGGGTGGGGGGGGCGGCTCGGGCCGGCGGCAGAGGCGAGAGCGGCTCCCAGCCGGCTCCAGATGTGAGCCCCTGGCTCTGGTTTCCTCGCCCGGCCATGCTTGAAATGCACTGCTGGTTCTGGTGGTCGCCCGTGCGTTTCTTCCAGCAGGTTTTTTTTTGAGGGGAGAGAGCGCGATTTGGAGGGCGGTTTGGAGCAGAAACATCACCCTGGCTTGGGGCGAGGCAGGGGGAAGGGGAAGCAAAGAGTGTGGCAAAAAACCACGAACATAACCAACCTCTGGTGGCCTTGAGCAACCAAGAACGCTGCTGGGACATGGCGAGTGGTTCCCCCTCCATTCCCCCCATCCAACCGGCCGGTCCTTAAGCCTCTGCAAAGATAACCCAAGCCTTTTCCAAGCCCCTTGAGGTGGCTCAAGCTCTTTCTCAAAGCTTATGCAGCAGAGGGTTGGCTTTCTTGCTTTGGGGGACCCCTGTGCAATTCTTACAGGCTCTTCTTGAGGGAGCGCTATAGTACAGCAGCAGCTCAAACAGAAGAGCCTTGAAGCGAGAGACGCTGTGGGTGTGTTTGGGTTGGAGGATTTCGAAAGATGCCTATCGCCTGGGTGGGGTGTTGATCTCTTCTTAAAAGTCTTTTTTTTTTTTTTTTTTTTTTTTTTTTGCTGACCTGGGGAGAAAGAAGCTGCAAACTGGCAGGAACTGAAACTTTCTCCCTTAGATTGCAGCTTGTGACAAGTGCACTGTTTGGAAGGGGCTCAAAAGAAGCGGGAGGGAAGGAGATGGGCGGGAAGAGAAAATGGAAAGAGGGAACGAAAGGGTGAATGTCGGAAAGGAGGAGAGAAAGCAGGAGCGTTGAAAGCACAAAATTTGGGAGGTATGGCAAGAATAAGACACATCTCCCCCACCACCTCCTCAGATCTGTAGCAAAAGTAACCCAGGCCTCATTCAGGATACATTTAGTGCACCACAACCTTCTTTGATTTGTGGAGCCCTAAATATTGTGCAGTGAAAGTGCAGAAATTTCCCATCTGTACATTTGCTGCGGTGCACACATGGACTTGCTTTGCTGCAAAGGCCACGAGCCCCCTGCGCCATCCTCTGAAAGGTGCTGAAGTATTCCCATGACCTGCGTCGCCACATGGTGCCTACAGGGAGCTCCTCCTCTCCCCAGTCACCCCCTGTTGCAAGGTATTATTGCTAACTCCCCTCCCCAAGCTCCCCCCCGCCGTTTTGGAGATGAGGAACTGTGACACTTAGCAGTCACGTTGGAGAGGCTGTGGGGAAAGGAGGAACTCGGCTGCATCCCAGGTCACTGCCCCGGCTCCTGGATCTGCCCGCTGACTGCTCTGCAGCCTGTTCTTACATTGTCCTGCTTCACTTGTAGTCCGGAAATAATTTGGCTGTTCGAGCTAAGAGAGGCGGCATCCAGACACACCAGAGTCTCCTCTTGGGTTTGTTTACTGAGCAATTCCAGGATCATCAGCAAGTTGCTGCAGGTCCCCATGTCCCGTTTACCTCCTCCGATAGTGTACCCCTTTTCTGTACCATGCATTTAGATCAATGCTCCTGTAGTGCCTTCAGGATTATCTGAGATTTCTTGCGAATTTTCTTACCGGGGAGAAAAAGAGTGAGTTCCCGAGGAATATCAGACCCGTGCACTGACAGATTTGCTGCAGTTCACCACTAAAAGGAAGGGGTTAGGCCACCTTGCCTAGCTTTTCTCAGGTGAAGGGCAACGGGAGAGGATGTGGCTTGAGATGCTTACATGTTTTTAATGTGCTGAGGCCTATATATAACCTGTGCTTCAGGGTAGATTTTCTAAATTCTAGGACACAGTAAAGCAAACCTGTACTGTGTCCAGAGGAAAGCAATTTAAAAGCAATTGTATCCTTAGGTCTGCCGTCCCGTAGGTTGTACGCATTGATTTCTCAAAGCTGTGCGTTTGGGTTGGGAAATAACATGGCAGGAAGATGCACATAAGTGACTAGAGAGCAAGAAAAACACAGAAAGAGGCTCTTTTATTATCTGGAGCAATAACACGGTGAGGGACCAGATGAAATCTGTGTACTGGCGTGGTTAAGAAGCGCTTTCCTCCGTAAACTCAGAAATATACATGTCTGGGTAGAAGATAAGTGCTGTGCAGCGCAGAATAGATAGAGGAGAAGGCTATGCATTCTAGGTGATTGTCTTCAATTTAAAAAATACGAGTCACTGTTTTTTCAAGCCTATGCAAAACTCTTCCATGGACTAATTATTTTAGTTGAGCCAAAGACTTTTAACTGCACGCTTGGCAGATGCAGAAGGAGTCTGAGTCCAGTCTACTATAAAAATCTCATCCTTTATCCTGGGATCCCCAATACCGTGCCTGTGCTTTCCTCTTAATCTTTTTATGTCATTCAGAAAGAGTTTTGACGACAGATTCTCTGATGGCTGGTTTTGCCTATGTGGAATAATTTAACTGCAAACCCGCCCAACTGCAGAGTAACTTCACAGTAAAGGGGTAAATCCACTGTAGCCTTGAGCTGTCCTAAGGGCTCACAATCGCATGCTCCTGGGGAAGTGGAGCATGGTCAGAGAGCAGATGTGGTCAGGATGATCCTGAGCTACATTTACATCCTTCGTGGACTTTTTGTACAAGTGTGTATTGAAGTTGTTTTCAGAGTTTTTTAACCCAAAGCTCAGGGATTGCCATGTGTATAAACATACGTTATGAGATCAGATCAGGACTGTAAGTCATCTTTCCCCATCATGCACTGACTGACGTCACATGTGATATTGCTGAGCCAACACACTGGGTCTAGAATGCGTCTTTATTTCTTCATAAATAATTATTTATGTGGAGGGGAATTAGATCGCTTACTGAGGTGGTGGGATGCAATTTTTACTGCATTCTTCAAATAATCTGTTTAATACCTGACACAGGAGGTGGACTGGCTGGCCTGAAGAATCACCTCTACACCAATGCTCTAAGGTCTTTTATGGAGAAAGAAGCGCAGCAAATGTTTATCCTTACTAGTTCATTTCCATATTCCGTTCATATTCTGTGAACAGCACTTGCAGGAGACGGTTTGGAGCCAGTGAAACTCATGACACCTTATGTTTGCGCCGATTTTAAATAGTCAGTAACATTTTTATTGTATGCCTCCAGATACTTCAAATCACATCTTCTTTGGGTTAACATCCCACTTTGACTTAATTGACATTGTGTTTAGGGGCTTTGGCTTATACTGCCTCAAATTAAATCAAAAAAGGGTACATCTAATCTCAGCAAGATGCCCATGCATGGACTTCCTCACAATAACAAATGGTGTGGTTTCAAACTGATTTAATTGTTTCAGTTCCACTTTACATGTGGACAATAATTCAAGTAAATACACTTGCCAAAGCCTGACTGTTATTAAAAAAAGCACATTTTGTGTAGCTGCTGCCTTGATTCTGTGAAAACATGTTTATCCTTATGTTCTGGACATGAGAGAGCCCATCTGAAGGACATTCAATGAAAATTTTGCATTACTCAAGTAGATGACAACCATACTTGTCTCCTTCCACGAGAAGACAACTTGTATGTTGGTGTTGCTATAGCAAAGGGTGGGGTAGGGTTTCTATTGCAATCACTGTTTCTTGTCATTTGTGAACTGTAGGCGTTCGCCTCTTGTCCTGAAACTTGGCCATCAAGATCTCAAACTGAGAATGTTTCTTTTTTCAGCAAATTAAAATGTCTGTTTTGCCATTTTTAAATTGCCCTGGCTTTGGCCCTTTAGAGATGGCCTTTCGTGGCAAACAGGCATTGACTCCTAGGGCAAGACTCTTAATCTCCAGACTGGAAAAAAAAAATAATCACAAAGATGTTTGCTTACTGGAGACTTTCCACGTTGCTTTCCCTCAAAAGCAATTTTGAACAAAACTATCTGAAATTTCTAAGGCATAAATGGTGATGTTCCCTGATATCCTAGTCCCTAGTCAGGTGACATTTATATTGCATAATGGTTTTCTAATATACAACAGCAAAAACCTGTTAGAAATGTTTTGTAATTGGGATATTTTTATAACGCTACTTCGTTTTCCCTCCAAGATCTGTATGCAAATGCGCGCCTTTTGCCACAGTATGAACTTAACAGTCACGCCGTAGTGCTGGGTGCCGTCAGCTTGAGGTGTTCAGAACTTGCTCCTGTTTGCTACACAAGTAAAACACTGGGAAAGTTATTTGAGAGTTGGTGAACTGAGGAGCTCTGCTGCTCTGTAGTAGAATTGTTCCTGCTATGGGAAGGAAGATTAGTCTGAAGCAAACCTAATACACAACAAAACAGCGCCAACTGCTTAGATTTTAGGCACTTGGGATTTCACTCAGAGGCTTTAAAGAGGTGCTGAGAGCCTTGTATAGCTTCTCTCTACCACTGTGGATTCCACCCTAACAGGATGTGGTCACTGTAAGTAGTAGCATGCACGTCTTAAGGATTTCATGCTTTTATTTTAGTTATTTGTTTTAATTTTGTGATACTCCTGCTGTAAGGTGGGTGTAGGGGAAGGCCCAGCTTCTATCACTCCTTGCAGCATTTCTTCTAAGGAGAGTTTTGCTGGAGTCTTGGTGTGTAAGACTATTCATTGGACTATTATGAGAAAGGGACAGAAATCAAGAGAAGCAAAGGGTAAGGTTGCACCTCACAGTGAGGTCTTAGTTGACATGCTGATAAGGTGAGGTGTGCTGGGGGAAGGGCATTTGTAGCAATTTTTGCAGGAAGCAGAGTTTATTTCCTTCAGGTCTCTCCTTCCTGGTCTTCCAGAAGGCTTTCCTCTTGATTTCAGGTCACATCTTCTCAGGGTCAGGCCAAGAACATATAACCAGAGCATCTTCAATTCTTTTTCCGTAAAACAGCAGCGTGTGAAGTTCTTTTACAGCACCCCATAAGTTGCCTTTGAAAAATGAAAGTTTCTCATTCTGCTTGAGTTTGCTTGACCACTTAAAGAAAGACCTTATGTCCCATCTCAGTGCAAACATGCACAAGCAGGAAAATTAAAGGAGCCAAGGGAGCCTTAACTTCAGATTTTCAGATATTTGTGGGTTTGCTAAACACCTAGTGCTGCAGAAGCATGGTGTTAGTAATAGAGAGTGCATGAATGCGTGCATGGCTCGCCTAGAAAAAGCTGGTCTAATACATTAAGCTTAGCTCTACAACTTGGTTTGAAGCCAGCTTTCCCCCCAAATGTAAAATTCTCTTTAGATCTTTTGTTCTGAATTGAACAACAGATCTATTTCCAGTGTCTGTGCCTCCCATGTGCTCTTATGCACATGTGAACGTGAGCGCACAATGCATATGTAGCACTGGCATGTAAAAAGAGCTGCCTGCAGTGCACTCCTCAGTTATACAAAGCCCTGTCACACTTCCATGGGTGATGCCTAAAAACACTTTCTGAGTGAACAAATGTTTTCTTACAAGGCTGTGAGTGCATATTTATAGCTGTTTTTGAAAATACAGACTAAAATATCACCACACAAGTGTGGTTTTCTGCCTCCTTCTGGAAATAATTCTCCTGATGGCAAACCCAAGTCTTTGCTAACCTGTGTGCTGTGTCATCACAGAGGCCCGGGCAGCCAGGGTGCCGACCAAGTAACATCACCAGCCTGAATTGTGCTGCTGTAAACAGCAACGTATGGTACAGGACAATGTATCGTCTACCCTACTGAGTTCCAAATATCAAAGCCTTCAAAATGTTAATACATCTACTGCTTATTTTCTTTCTTCCTCTCATTACCCGGGCCACATAATTACTGATGCGTATCTACACAGCTAGTAACACTGATCTAGAAACCTGTCTCTTGTAGTAAAGCCACAAACATTACCTCCCTCCTCCCCCACCTCCGCTACCAAAAGCTTTTCCTTTAGCTGTAAGACAGAGACCTAAACAAAAGGAATGTATGTTACTGTTGAAAACATTTCAGTATGTCCTGATAAACCTTCTGTTTCTCCAGCGACAAATCGCACCAAAGGCAAAACTTTGAAATAATGACCTGACAGGGACCATCAGTATTTGATACCAGAGACACTTTGATGCATCTAATTCTGTTTTGCTTCCATGTTTTGAAGCCAGAGGCCTAAAAATAGGTATGTAAGTGCATATTTATCTAACTCAGCAAACATCTTGATTTGTAAAGGTACTGGCAACCTGTAACTCTCATTAGCTTTTGAAGGTAACTGTTCCTTCTGAAAACCAGGCTGCTTTCTAGGTGCTTAACAAAGTACTTTGATTCTGTATGTAAACACGTTGAGTAAGATTTGCAAAACTGGCTAAGGGGCATTGAGTATACAACTCTCACTGGAAATAGATGGGAGAAGTAAGGCTAAATCCCACAGGCGTCTTGCAATATCTCAGCCTTTACTTCTCTTCAGCATTGGTATGATGCTGAAAAGAAAATTACCCTGGCTCTTCGTGTCTATCAAACATTCTTTCTTTTCCTGATTTTTTATAAAATGCAGTCAGAAATGCAGCTCAGTAGAGGCTCCCGTAGTAAATGCCATGGATATAGCTAAGCTTACTGGTTTATTTGCGTATCCCTGGTTCCTGTTCTTCCAGCATAGACCAGAGCTCAACCGATCACATGGCTATAAAGGAGCAAGAAGCAGCTAAAATATATATATATATATATAATCCCTCACCCCCACCCCAGCCTGACAAAGCTGCACACCCAGGAACTGAACGTTAGCATACTGGCCCACACTTGTCAATCATGCAGAGGGAGTGAAAATAACATAACGGGCGGGAGAGCCTTTAATTAGTCATTTGCTGTTTTCTCACTCAGCAAAAAAACTACCCTTCTTAACTAATTCTGGTTTTGATCTGAGGGGAAGAGATAAATCAGCAAGAATACAGTTTTTTAAGTTGGTTGATGAGTGAAAAAAAGAAACTGGGGTAAGGTACGGTGGGGTCAGTGGAAGGTGTGGTGAGTTCGGGAAACCGATTTTTGTACGATGAAAAAATTCTTATTTGAACATTTTTTACAGCAACTTTATTTTAAAAAAGAAGATAAGGAAAAGATTAGGAGAGGTTAAAATACCATTTTTTACAGCTAAAAGCAGAATTTGGCTCTCTGGTTTCTTCTGAATAGCTCTTCTTGTTGTTCCAAGCTTGATTGACTTATAACTGCATCTGAACCAACCTCACATCAGTTCCTTTTTATCAGCCAAAGTGAGACTTCCTGTGCTCCACAGTCTGGTTTCCTGATGTGTTTCCTTTTTCCTTTTAACAGAACAAAGGAAACTGTAACTCCTCCGCTGCTCCTGTTCCAAATCTCCTTGGGACTTCATATAATGTTAGCATCGAACATTTGCCTTTTATTTTTTCTCTTCCCTGTCTCTGAGTCAGGCTGCCTAGAGTGATAGTGCCCTCTTCATACCTACTTGAGTTTTGCATTGCCAACTGCGGAGGGGCAAGAACGGTGTTGCTGTTGAAATGAAGCCACTTCCAGAGCAGTGGGCAGCCACCATGCTCTAGTCTACCAAAGTAAAGCAGAAAAGGAAAATCTTGGCCAAAGACTCTGCATGTTCCTAGAGAGACAGGATTTTTAATGTTCTGCTAAAGCAAATACTCAGATGTTGAGATCTCATTGATTCGCACAGGCTTGTATGTGTGAACTTATCTGGTATTTGAACTTGGGGCTGGAACTTTGTGTCCTGAAATATGTAGGCCCCTGGCAGAAATGCTCCCCAAAGTGGTTACACATATACAGTATGGATGGCACTGCCCTGGCACATACTAGAAGTGGCAGCCCTATACATTTTAACAAGAATGATTCTCTTAAACCACCACACTGAATGGCAGTTACTCTCTTCCTACAACTATTTTTCCCTTAGCTGTTATGGGGCTGCAGTTCTACTTTAGTCCTGCCAATCACATTATGAATATGCTATGGATGTGAAAGATTCAAACATTCAAAATCCAAATTATGCCATGCAGTAAGGAGCCTGTCCCTTGGGAAAGCACCACTTTTCCCCAGCTACCGCCCCCCACCCAGCTGACAACCGTACTGCTTTGCTGAGATCCACTGTCCCTTCGTAATCTCTGTGTGTCAGAGCTGATACTTTTTCTTTATAAGAATCACAACTTCTTGTTCGCTTGAATGACAAGAATCGCTTGTCTTCTTGTTCAGGTAGAGGAACGTGATCTCGGATCAGGCCTGAGTAGATGCCTATAAAAGTGCTTCTGAACACAGCTAAAAGCAACTACAGAAGTATGGAGTTACATGTTAGCACAGAGTTAAGTGCAAACATGGGCCTGATTCTGAGAAATATACACTGGATAACTGCAAATTCCCACTGAAATAGTGCAATGCGTTCATGCTTAGGGTTTACCCATTTATCCAAACCACCAGAGCTCAGCAGGCTTAGAAAGGAGAGGAGAAACTGGAAGCTGCGCTGCCTAATGGCCGTCTGCATATGGAGGAAAAGTGAATTTGCAAGTTCGGCCTCTCCAGAATAGGTAGCTTATATCCAAGGTTCATTTATAGAAACTGTCAGCATTCAGGAATGGCAGTATATGGAAGAGCGTAAAAGATTCTGGGCTTGGCCTGTTTTCTATATAAGCCTTAATGTATGTATGCAGTGTGTAAACTTGAAAGGGTGGCCAGATAGGCAGTGGTTAAAACAGACTGAAGCAGCAGAGGGTTACTGCCCCACATCAGCTAACAAGAAGGCAGAGTTTCCAGGCAGCCCAGCTCACCCAAGCCTAAGGGAGAAGCAGGCGCTATGTTACTTTAAGCAAGGAAAAGAATTAACATCATTGCTCTCCTACAGAATTGCCTTTCTGCAGGTTTCAGTGTAGTGATTTGAAGTTTTCTCGTGTAATAACAAAATCCTATGCCTTTACATTGAAAAATGTCATTTTTTATCAAATAACTTCGGATTACCTAGGGAAAGGTATCACAAAATTATATCACTTCTGTAAAATCCAGGGGAAAATCAAGGAAGTTTCGCCTTTTCTGCTGTGTTCTGTTTATGGAACAATTTCTATACAGTATAATTCAATTTCCATAAAAACTCCATTGATTTAATCCTTATTAAATTCTGAGGATTTGTCCATGAGGGTCATGTTGCAGATCAGCTTTTAGGACTGACTCCTGATTAGAACCAGAAGTCATGACTCGTATGATTAATTCCTTGTATTATGGTAGTTGTCCCTAGAGGCACCCACCAAGGCGAAGCATGGCACGTAGATGGAATAAGAGCCCATAATCTAAGCAGGCCAAGTAAAAAAAACCTAAGAGATGAAATGCAGGAAGCAACTGGTCACTCAGCAAGTCACCAGCAGAGATGCAAAGAGTCCTGGTGGCTGTTCACAAGTCCCCGGCATTAGAATAGCCCAAGGATTTGTAGCAGAGGGTGGACCTTAAACACCCTTACTTGAGTGTTACTGCTGATCCACAGAAAAATCACTAGTGTCAGGAATTATTGATACATGCGCAAGCTCAAAAGCTGGATAGATCGCCACTTATAAATTGATCCCAAAAGACTGAAAGTTATTTTGTGTAGGTATCACAGTTGCTGTGGATGTCTCTGAGGCATACTGAGAATCTAGACTACAGTCTGTGTAACTCATGGTCCTTCAGAGACGGTTTGCTGCAAGAATAATTTTTCTGATGATGACACTCCTAACCTGAACTTGCTCGCAAAATTTGTGTGACCTGCACAGCACAAATATTTATGTTTTGCTGATATTTCTAAGAGCCATAAACTAATACATCTGACTTCATTAGAACCAACCAGGCTTTAAAATAAGCATGCACTGAAGTGATTTGTTAGGCAAGAACTCTCAGCATCATCCTACAAATATTACCAAAATTGTCTGTAACAGCTCCACTGTGACAAGAGAAAGAACGATCTTATGTTAAGCGAGGAATGGACGCACAGAGAAAACCAGTGTGTCTTATCAGGATCTGGGGTGGTTTTAATTGCACATATTTCTTCTGAATCCCATTTTCTACCAGACAAGCGTGCGTGCAAATTTAGTGTGTGCTCCGTTTTATCCGAGTGATCGTGAATTCCTTTGGGACACTAAGATTGTACTTGAAATCTGAGACGCCTCTAGTAAGCCGAAGGGAAACCGCTACCATTGCGATGGCATGTGGCCCAAACTCCCGCTCCTCGCCGTCCCGCCGCAGATTGAGCGTCTGTGCAGAATCTCACAGTACATTGTTTTTGCGCTGCAATCTGCCTTCTGCATTGCATAAAGTGGAAGAAGGAGCACGGACAGGTCCAGGCTAAAAAGTATTACTTCTTACCCACACAGAAATTTTACAGAGGAAGATCTGGAACAGGGCCTTGCCACTGTACCTTCTAGTCTTTTTCTTCTGAAAAGCAGCTCTGTCCTCCCCTTGACAATGATACTGGGTCCTCTGGATTTTGAGTAGTGCTATAGGGTAAAAACCTTACCCAATATGCATCACCACATAACACTTTTTTTGGTAGGAAAAGGGAATATCCACTTTTAACTCTGAGCCCCAACAAACTCATGCCTGGGAGACACGGTTTCTGCATGCCAGTATTAAAGATGACACTGGTCTCTGTCCAATTTGCTGGTTTCTGCAGGGCATCTGAAGCCCAGCTTTACAGTTATAGGAACCCCTTGCCTTCCCAACACTTCCAGAGCAGTGGGAAAAGGTTTTGACAAGTGGATAGAGTTCATCCCTGTTCGAGAGAGAAAGCAATGCACTGAAGTTCAAGCTTGCTTGCAATGAATCCTCTGGATTTGCACCGCTGTATCTGAGAGCAGAGGTTTTCTCATTCTCACAGAATATGGGGTGGTCATTAATGGATGGAATAAGCTTGCAGTTAGTTCCCTGCTCTTCATTTTTGGTATTCTCATATGTCATCTCTGCTTCAGGAAGGATGTAATTATGGTTGATCGTTAGTGTTATGAATTATTTGTGCTGCAGTAGTGCCTAGAGACCAGAGTGGTCTCTGTTGTGCTAAGCACCATATGTAACAAGAGATTCTTCTAAATTCCTTAGGAGTGAAGAAAAGTTAAGGCACTTAATTTGAACTCCAGAGTGGAAGCAATTCTTGAGGTCCACGCTCTGCTGTCAGACATGACCATGCTCTATCATTCCTTTCCAAACTCATCAAGGTTTCGGTAAAGGATGGATGGGTTTTCGTTCCACCACCACGGCTCCCCATTGAAAAGGACTTCTGTAATTTTGTCATTCTGAGGGTTGAATACTTTCTTCTGATTTTGGACTGACATTTCCTCATGACTGATTCATACCTCTCTTATGCCAGCACTACTAGCTTAAACAGTGCTTTCCCTTCCCTGACATTATGCCCCCAGTGTATTTACAGACCACTGCCATACCTCTCTCTGTCTTTGTTTTGCTGGGATAAGCAAAAAAATCTTGGAATCTCTCTCATAAACCCCCTTTCTCCCATTATTCCTTAGCCTTCAGCTGCACCTGTTCCCCTTTGAATTTGTCTTTTCTCAGCATGAGTCACTGGAGCGGCACACGCTGTTCCCAGTGCTTGGCATTAACACACACTGGAAGAACCCTTGCTGATGCAATTCTGGGATTGTGCTGCCTTTTTTTTTTTAACTTCTAGTGAGTCAGAAAAATCTGTGAGCAGTTAATTCACTCCAGTCTTTGTCCTCAGCAGTGCCCGACCTGGTTCAGTTAGTTGTTCTGCCACAGGTTTCCTGTATGAGTTCAGGCATTTCACTTCACCTCTCTGTATCTCAGTTTCTCATCTGTAGAAGTCAGCAAATGCTTCCTTTCCTCTCTACCTTGTCTGGTTGATGCTCCTACAAGGTGGGACTGACTTCAGTCCTATTCACAAGCAGCAGCTACAGTGATCTCAGTGCAGGCACATCCTGCAATGCAATGTCATGAACAGAAAGACACCCAGTGGTTCTTGCCGTTATGTTCTTTATTAACATTCAACAACCTTCTACCATGTTCCTGAGATACGGGTACAGCTAACAATCTTTTGGGTCATGCACTTACTTGTAACGTGGGTTTGTAGCATTGCAGCTGTGACGGGCAGGCAGGTTTTCCCTTAGATCAAAGACCATTACGAGCTGTCCAGAAGGAGTAAGAAAGGTGTGAAGTCCAATAGGTTTTCCAGATTTTTGCAGCAAGTGCCCTGGACTGCCTGGTGAAGGAGTCCAGCAGAGTACGTGCATGCGCCTGTGAAGCTGCTCCATTGATTCATACACAGAGCACACGCACACAGCTAAAATTTCAGCTAGGCCTAAATACCAGATGGTTTCTTACATAAGCCAAACTTTTATGTGTTTTAAAAAATAGCAGCCAGTTGGTCAGGACCCCACTCTGATTGTCTATTTCTTCCATTGATTTCTTACTCTTTCTTTCATAATTTTGCAGCTCTAGGCTTGGTCGTTTCAAAACTAGCAGCTGCAGACTTACAAAAATAAAGAATTAATTAATTAACATAACCCTAAACCACAGAAACCGTATCTTTTGAACAGCACTTTTCTCACCGTGCACTGTTCTGTGCCAGTCTGAAGAAGGTTAGCTGACATGCCGTGGAAACGTGTTTGGAAGTGTGTGATGTGGAAGATGTGCGTACACCAGCAGGGAGGTGAAACACGTATGTAACTGAACTCTGTCTAGCAAAGGAGCAGAAACAGAACAGGCTGTGAAAACAAAAATCCCTCCGGGTCCCGACAGATCATTCTCCCAAATGCTGCCCAGGTCTTTTTTTGCCCAGGTCTTTCTTTGCCCAGGTCTTGCCCAGGTCATGACACGAGTGACACCCGGTATTTTCAGGCCCTGAGGGCTCAGCTCTGCAGGGACAGCCCCCCCTTGTTGAGATGAATTTTCACAGTAGGAAGGTGCATGCTCTTTTCACAACCTTGTCTACCACAAAAGAACCACCCTCTGGTTCTCTCACATTTACATCACTGCTTCCAGATGCATCTCTCCAAGCCCTCCTCTACATTGCGTATGCATGCATTCACAAATACAGAAGTGCTCGTAGACACTCTTCTCTACTTCTGTGAACTGAAGTCTTTAATAGCAAGTACAAGTGCGTGTATGTGATTTTTTTAACAGCGATTAGCAGACCTGCGATAGTTTTCATTCAGGTAGCAAGTCAAAATCTGTAAGGAATTTCACCGTGCGGAATGGGCCGTACCTGAGCGTTAGGTTTATCTGCAAATGAGCTTTGTCCATGAAGCAGTATTTGGTACAGATGGTGTCAGCACATGCAGTGTTTATTGATACAAGCCCCAATGAATGTGCAATATACTAAGTAAACAAAGCGCTTTCGAGTATCATCAGCTACAGTAGATGAAAGGAGCATGGTTCTTCTCTTACTCGCTATAAATTGCAGGTTAAACTGGTGGAGTTAAGCAAACAGTTGAAAAATGGATCTGTCTCAGGCAATGCTAATTTTATATATATATATATATGTACATATGCATCTTTTACATCTTTGCTGTTTTGTTGACTCCATCAGAACTGATAGGGCAAGAGGGAACGGGCACAAACTTGAGCACAGGAAGTTCCATCTGAACATGAGGAGGGACTTCTTTACTCTGAGGGTGGCAGAGCAGTGGCGCAGCTGCCCAGAGAGGTGGGGGAGTCTCCCACACTGGAGCCATCCCAAACCTGCCTGGACGCCGTCCTGTGCCACTGCTGGAGGTGACCCTGCTGTGGCAGGGGGTTGGACTTCGATGATCTCCAGAGGTCCCTTCCAACCCTGACGATACTGTGATACTGTGATACTGTGACCTGGATTCAAATTAGGGTCAGTGGGGTGAGCAGGTCTGAACGATTATCACTGTTTTCTGTAGCATTGTACACGTAAAATGCTTCAAAAGTCATTTTGCAGTCCTTGACCTTAGTGTTTCATCTGAATCTGTTACTGAACCTGGTTCTGCAGTGGTATGGATTCATGCAGCTACATACCTGCTTACTGTGCAGGGTGTTTCATCTGGAGCTGATAAGGGGTTGAAGCAGGGCAGGAAGGTCAGCTCCCACACCCTGAGGGAATCCTACAAAGGAGCTCCGAAAGATAGTTTTGCTGCAAGAGTAACAGATATGTTAGAAGAAGAAAACCCACGACGTTTTGTGCTTAAAACATGAGATTATGATACAGGACGCTTGACTTCCACACTTGGCTCTGCCAGTGACTTTCTGTACAACCACAGGAAGCCACTGAACTGCCAGGCAGGACTGATCCCTGTTTTTCTATCTTGCTTGCCCCGACCTTGAGCTCTTTGGAATAGGAGCCCTCCTCCAGAGTGTGTTCACCCAGCACTAGTGGAGGGGCAGCTTGGGATGTACTCATTCTGAGCCAGGTGGTAGAGTATTTCACCAGGAATTATGTCCAAGACGTGCACTTGGTTATGCACTCTTTGTTATGAGTAACTTAGTGGGTTATGTAGATAAGGATACTTCTAGAAGAGAAATGTTCAGAAACCTGAAATTATCTGTAACAAAGTTTTCTTAGCGTATAAGATCATAATCAGTCATCTATTATTTAGTAAAAAGATAAAGAGGAAGGATCTCTCATCTAGTATCTACTCTGCTCAGCAGATAACAATCATGCTCACATGTCCCTTCTTTTGAAAAAGCTCGACTTTTTGAAGAACGCTGTTCGGTAATTAGAACAGAAGCCTGCAAGTGGAATCTCCCTGGCTTTACTCCTCTTTCTTGCCCAGAGACCCTGAACAAATCATTAGAGGTTTCTGTGCCTTGATTTTCCTAATTGTAAAATAATAATGGGTAATGCTTTTCTGAGGTAAGGCTGAAAACTGACAAATCTTCACAAAGAGCTTTGTAAGCCCTGGATAAAGATTTCCGTAGGTGCCTAATAAGTCAATAGAAAATCCTCTCTGACATAAAGTTCAAAGCAGCTGGATGCAAGAGACGGGGTTTTTACAACTAGGAAAGGAAAGACACTATTTATAGGACATAAAATGTTCTAGTCACTTATGAAACACAGAAAAAAACAGTCTCTGCTCTGAAGCCCATATAACTTAAAACAATTGCATTAACAGAAATCTGCGACACGCGTTGCATTGATCTTGTGTAGTCACAGCTCCTTAGCATGAGCAGGAAGGGTGGCAGCCGCACCCCACCACTGTGTTTCTAGATGCTCATGGGAGAGGGGTGGCTATCGTCTGCTCAGCGCTACACACTCTCATGGACACTTTTTTCTTTCCAGCCCTGATAATCAAAGGTGACATTAGCTGTGGGTTGCTTTTCCTGAGCAGAAAGGTATATAACGTGCATGTAAAGCACACAAAATCCTTGCTCTGATGGTCCGATTAAAAGAATCTGATGAGCAGCAGTAGAGCAGAGGCGTACCAAGGGGGCTCTAACCCGCTCGCTTTGCCCTTGCTGCTTGCTAACCAACTTGCTCTCTCAGCGCTGTTATTGTTTGATTTCAGCCTGCTGAGACAGGTGCAAATCTGCGTCCAGATCACACTTGGATACGTGGCAGGCAAATTTTCATTAGAGGCTGCAATAACAAGACGCAGCTCTTGTCTCTCAATGCTCTATAGAACTGGGAACCTCTTCTGCATGCAAGCGCCTGCCTTGCTAAGGACAAGTGCTTTCCAGCTAGCGGGGGGCACGCTGGGAGGTTTGTACCATTTTGTCTTGTTAGACAGTCATTTAGCAAGTGCCGTTTGTTGCAAGCCGATTCTTAAAAAACAAAGGGGAGAGAAAATGCAGTTAAAATGAGTTTTGCCTTTTGAGCAAGCTCAGAGCCTTCCCCCGCTTCATGGAGTGTGGTTGGGTGCGGGGGCGTTGCAGAGTGGAAACCCTGATCGCAGATGTGAACATTTCACTTAGAGAGGCTGGTTCTTTACTCATCCTAATAAAAAAGACACACAAGGTAAATAAGAAGATGCACAAGGTAGGCCAGACAGGCAACCTGAGGCAAAGAAGGTCTGGTCCCCTGGTATGGTCATTCTCCTGCTCTTCTGGGCATAAGCATTAGGCTGTTTTAGATGAGTGCTCCTTGTCTTATTTGGTCAAGTGCTCGCAGGGCCTTAGTGCAGGAGCTGAGAAATGTACCCTGAAGTTCAGGTTTTCTCTCTGTAGTCATACCTTAGCGGAGTGAGGCAGGCTGGACTGAATTTCTAGAAATATTAGGAAGTTCAGATACATTCCTTGCACACAAACAGCTGCAACTTCAGTTGTTGTAAACCTATTCTAGTGAAGGTAATGAAGAAAGCCTGGGTTTTGCCTCCTGTATTTTTAGTTGGACAATTACATTGCAGATTAGATGAGCAATGGAGATCTGAGGTAAATTAAACATGGGGAAAGAGGCACGTGCCTTGAGTAACGCAAAGAAACAAGTGAGATGCCCCTGCAGAAAGCGAGAGGGAAGCTTCTGCACCCACCCAGAGGCTAAAAGGACAGCTCTGGTATTATGCTGAAACGCATTTCCTCTTTGCCAGAAAAGACCTAAGAAATCTGAGGAGCAGTTCAGCTGACGAGAGTTATCAGGCAGGTGAAAACAGCAAACAAGGCCAGCGCAGTTGTGAGCTGCCTCTGCGTTAATACTCATGTCACCAAGCTGGGCTCATAATAAACACTCTGTGTGATACGAGTGCACGTGTCAGAAGGCATTTGGTTCTGGATACCACATGGCCAGAGGGGCTTTGAGAAATAAGAGTGTACGAAAGAGAAGCAAGAAACAGGACAGTGTGGGGCTAATTGATTTCTGTAGAAGGACTGAAAGAGAAACGCTGGATGACATGGCAGTGCTGTTGCAAGCTCTGGTGGTATTTGGTATTCATCTGGAAAGCCTGAATTGCATTCTAATTACATAAGTATATAAGCATTTATTTAATAAAAGTGAGTTTCTTAGGATTGCAGGAAAGAGCTAGAAATTATGTACTAAAAGATTAAACCCTCAGTTATAAATACAATGAGACTTTTAATGAAGATTATGGCACTCCCAGCTGCTCTGAACCAGAAAAGCATGAAGCATGATGCAGAGATGCTTACGCCAGGTCTGTTACAATGCAGGAAAGCTGCACAGAGACCGTGCTGCTTGCAGACTCAAGGTGGTAAGTTGGGATGGCATGACTGCTAAACACATGGCTGTAAACCAAAGCCCTTCATTGCTTGCTGTATGCATCCTCCTAACAATCATCATCATCTTTAAAAGAAGAAAAAGTGGGTTTTTTTTTGTTTGTTTTTAAAAGATGGTTTTAAAGGTCTAATTTTAGCCTGTGAGCGATGAATTGGCAAGGAAAGGGACAGGTAGAATCTGTAGATGCCAACAGGTCTAAATGCAAAGGATGCACAAGGATGACTTTAAGGGCTACAAGAAGATCCAAGTAGGTTTATACCTGAGAGCAGGGCTGTCCAAATCAGAAACACTTTGGGGCTGGCTTGTGCTCTAGCAGTTTACTTGATGGAAAAAGAAACCTTAATATGGTGCACTATGCAAACTTGTCCTGTGGGCAGCCCTGCCTAAAGGTTAAGACACAACCCAGTGAGGGGGGGGGGTATGGAAGTAATTTGACAGGTAGATGATGCAGAGGAAGTGGTGTGTGAGCTCGTCATTTTAAAATTAAACTTGGCAAAACACCAGGAAAGGCCTTTTTGGGAGATGAAGTCAGATAAGTTGTTTTGCAAACTCCCCCCCGCCCCCGCCCCATTCCATGTCTATTATTCCTTCTCTCACACAAATGATAAAAGGAGGGGGTTGAATCATGTTTATTAATTCAGAATGACAATAGGACACCTGGACTAGCACCTGTCAGAATATGATGCAAATTAGCCCAGGAAATCTGGTCTTGATCAGTGCAGCCATAATGAAGCGCTAATAGAACTGATAATGATTTGAACAGCATTCATAGGAACAAGCTTTGCTAGGATATTGGCTCAATTGCATTAATTAATGCGGTACATACAGAAATGCAGCGTTGCTCCCATTCACAGGGACTTCCTGATGCTTTTCGGTTGCTGTTTGTTGTTTAAACAGACAAAACCGAGACTTATTATATTTGCAAACAATGGCATCATGGAGATGCTCTGATTTACTGCAGAGATAGAGGGGGATGATGGTTGAAAGCTTAAATTAAAGCTGGATTTCCTTCTGTTTTCTCAAAGGAAAGGTTAACATTTGCTAATAACTGTCACAGGCTGAAAATGGCCTAAGTGTCATATGATGGATTTTTCTGATTGCTTTTAATCGAGGTTTTTAGAGATCATGGGGTGTAAACAAAGAAATGAGCTGAACGTTCATGAGCCGTTCATGAGTTGAACAAACCTCAGGAGATGTCACTAAGATAAGAAAAAACTGTTCAGACAATGAAGTAATAACAGGTTCTTTGCTTCCTGAGTTACACTATTTTTTATCATTATTATTTTAATGTTCCTTACCCTGTATCTCTCACTGAGATAAACTGCTCTGCAGAGATGGATATATGCTTGCATAGGTTTTGTGAGTGGGTGGAGGCTTTTTTACCCTACAGAGATACTGAGTCGTTATATTATCTATTTCATCTCCTATGTGTATTTTTTTTTCTCTATCAAACTTCAGGCCAAATTTAGATGATGGGAATGAATTAGAAAGAGATCTCTTCACAATGTTCAAATCAGCAGAAAGATGGCAAGGCTGAGACTGGGAACACATAGATGGATCTTTCCATGAAAATTATTACTTTTTGCTGAATGCCTTGTCAGGAGAAAGGTATAAATGGGAAGGTAGTTCATCACCCTACCTGAAAATAAAGGACATGGAAATGATTCTCCAAACAAAGAGAATCCCAGGAGTGGACTAATCTGTCCTGAAGAGCAAGCCCTGGGTTCTGATAAAAAGGTTTTTGGTGTCATCAGTTTCTTTGTTAATAGGACCCAAAATGCACAGTAGAATTTTTGTTTTGGTGTAGGACGGACAGCATTTTTCAGAAATTCAGGACCACTGGTGTGTGTGGGTTTTGGTGGTTTTTTTTTTTTTTCCCTCATGACATCTCACTGTGGATTTGTAAATTCAGTGAAACAAATGGGTTTAGGCCAAACATACTGGTTACCAGGGTTCCTGTTTGCACTGCAGGGGGGTGGCCCATCGTGTCAGCTGCAGAGAAGTCCTAGTATACAGCAAACCTTTAAAAAGCAAAGAGAGGGGCCTATGCAAGTTTAGCAGAGAGCATATTGGGTGAAGTGCATGCAAATCTCCAGCTGACACAAGCTGTATCCTCTCCCACGAAAAACTTCATAATAATCTGTGCAGAACATCACTTCAGGATAAACACAATAATGCTATAAATACCCCAGGCTATTTCCTGTTGTTCTTACTGCAGCTTGCACAGGGTTTGTGTCTGGGTGAGGGTGTGACTATAATCCACATAGTAACACATACATTAACCTTCTTCCCCGCTTCTCTCACTAATTGTATTACGGGCTTGAGTAAAAACGTGTTTTTCTTTCTAAACAAATGCATTGCTTGTCAGTTAACCTGTGGTTTGTTCCACTGAGCATAACATTCATCATTAATGAATGGAGCAATATTATTTTCTTTATTTAAAGAATTTAGGGCAGCAAAATGGTAAACTCTTGTGCTAGTGAACAGAGGAGTTGACCTGAATATAGTAAGTCGCTGTCATGTACGTTTCTCATCCCAGGTTATTTCAGTTTATGCACATTCTTAATTTTGACTGTCATACTTAAAGGAAATTAAACACACCTTAAAATACGAATTGAGATGAGCAAAAATGCAAAGTCTTTATTGAATGTTTTGTGCTTGATATCTACAGAATTGTATATTTTGTTTAAGTGGATTTGTTATTTTAGTGGAAACAGAAGCAAAAGTTACACTTTCATCTGCTTGTTAATTATGTAAATACAATGAGAAGAAAGCAAAAAAATTGCAGAGGCAGGCCACTGACTTCTAACGTATGAATTAGGTCTTTAGAGGACTAGACTGAAAGTTCCTGTAACTATACAAATTTTAACTCAGCAATTTCATTCAGACTGATGATTTTTTTTAAATAGTGTTGGTAATGTGCTTTTCACTACACGGAACAAATTAAAAGCCTGGATTGTGAATACTTGCCCAATGGCTTAGACTTTCCATCTAAATTAAGCCAAAAACTTAGGACCATATATGAAAAAGAACATGGGCACACCCAAAGAAGATACCGTACTGCTTAAGTCTTAAAAAGTTCCCTCCTACAGTGAAAACCAAACCCAGATTTACATTACCCAGACTTACTAAGCTTGGATCTGACTTTTACGTATGTGGTCAGTTTTAATCAGATAGTCAATCCCATCTTCATTCAACAAAAGCAATTCTAAATTGTTCCTTCAGTTTATATGAGAAAATGGTTAAAGAGAATTTTGCCAAGATAGCATGAGATGGGCAAACTGAAGAGAAACTGCTCCATTTGTGAAAGGAACCAGGCTCCAATAGCTAATCCATTTGCTGCTATCCATGAGAAAAGAAAAAAATGCTCAGAAGTGTATTTTTTAAAAAGATCATTGTAAAACAATTTGTCTGTGAATGTGAACAAATGAGGCAGAGTGGGTGTGTGCAATGGATATGTTTCATGTGAAAGTCAAGGAAGGAAATGGGAATAGCAGGCAAGTATGGGGGGAAAAAGGCCTGATGAATGAAACAGAGACGGAATGCTCTGTTCCTGCTCCTGCTTATTGAGATTTTACCTCCATACAATTTTTATATTAACTGAGTTAAGGCAGAGAGTGGGATTTTCAAAAGCTTAAATGAAGGATAAAATGTATTTTGCTTGCCTGGTTTATATTTATTCCCTTAAAGATGTCCCTAAAGAAAACACCTTCCTTATATGTCACACGATGGCTCGGCATCTAAAGCAGTGTCGTGAGAATCCAAATAATTGGGCGCTCAGCCTGATTTTACTACAGTTGCGCTGTTTGACCTTCAGTGGATGATGTCTTTGTGTCTTGTTTGATTGTATGTTAAAGAAAAGCTTTCATAGATGAGAAAAGTGGCGTGAAATCTACCCCTAGACGTGACCTTTAGTGTGTGAGATAAAGCAAGGCAATATTTTGACACGTTTAACAACACCCACCTAACATTTTCTTTGATGATACTAAAAAAATTGTTTCCCTGGAGATTAACCCTGAGGTCCTCTGGCATTCCTAAATATGTTACGTCTACTGTGACATGAAGAAGTAGCAGGGGAGAGTAGAGCATCTGTAATTACATTAGTATCAGATATGTAAAACGTGTCTTGCCGTGATCGCCAGAGGTCCTTTCCAACCTAGATAACCTGTGGCAGCGGAGCTACGGGCCACGCTCCAGGCATGCCCCTCTAGGAGGGTGAGATATTTGGGCAGCAAGTGCTCAGAAGGGACAACCAAAGAGGCAGCTTAAACTATTGCCATTTCATTTTTTTTCAGCTGCTTCCCCTACAGTCCATTGTTTTTCTAAAATCCGAGACATGGTCTGATGGAAGCTAACTGAGACTACCCAGATCTCCTATGAAAACAGAGGAGAGGGTGCTCCACGGTCTCTGCTTCCCCACACCTACATTTATCTGTATCGTTACCACGTTACCACATATAAGCTTTTGCCCTACCAGCTCTTGTTGGGGAATGACTCATATTTCCAGGTAGGCCAATCTATTCTCACACCTGCAGCTAGGCGTTTGGCAACATTAATATTTATTTTTGATCCCTCATTAGCTGTATTAGCTGGTGCACACTGGACTTCCAATCATGAAGCCTTCTGTGGTGTATTAACAGGTACCTCTGAAGCAAAAATTTTTCTGTCAGCTTTTATGGTGTAGCCAAATAGTGGGTGTCCATGTCTTCAGTCAGTGAATACTGCAAGACAACCTCTGAGTTTTCAGCCTGTCTTACCTTCTAATTCCCAACAAAAAGGAGTGAGTTTGGGGGAAGAGTTGAATGTGTACAGCTCCAAGGCACAGGAGAGGCCCTAGTATCTCTCAAAATCTCTTGAAGTGCTGCTGTAATACCACCATCTCCACTTCATAGCTTTCTTCTGAGAACTGCAATTGCTGTGTGACTGTGTGGCACGCTAATATGAGCTCTTTCTTCCTGTGTTCTCTGGATTATTCATGCCTAGCTCTCACGCAGTGTTTTGCATCCATTAATTTTGAAGTGTTTTGCCCAAAAGGTCACTTTCACTATTACCCCTGTTTTGTAGCAGCTCTAGAAGGTGTTTTGTCACCAAGTCACCCAACAGACCCCAGGTCCCCTCAAAGCTACATTGTGTGTGAGGAGCTGATTTTCTGTTTTACTGTTCATCCTATAAACATCATCTGAAGCAATGTTTCAAATCTTTTTGTTGTCCCTATTGAAAAGAAATTGTGTTAACCATCATCACAAACTAAGAGGAACAGACAGGGCAGCTAACAAAGAGGCACTGCTGAATTACTGAGTAGTGGCTGGCAAAATTCTTGCTCTTAAAAGGGTGCTGATGAGGAAGGCGACTGTTAGACCTGCCAGGAGGAAGACACGCTTTTTCCCTTGGACGTTCATGTGGTACCTTTCCAAACCTTAACAGGGAGCACTGCTGTGCCCGCACTCCCTGAGCGCTGAGGACTGGGAGGAAAACCGTGGAGGATGCAGCTCAGGCTTGCAAGAGCTGGTCAGTCCAGTCTGTGTCAGGTGTCCCAGAGGGGGCCGCAGTTTGTATTTGGTCCTTATGTGTCTCTCTTGGAGACCTCCACTTCCCTCCAGGATAGGAATCGGATGTGGTTTTAGTCACAATGATATCAAAATGCCAAATCTTAAAGATATTGAGGTACCTGCGCAGGCAAATGAACTCAGCCAGAGTTAAGAACTACATAGATTTTCTTAAAGTATTTCTAAGCATGTCATTGCTTCTTTAGGTGTCTGTATAAAGTCTTAAAACTATCGTTAAAAGTCTACAGGCTATAACTGCTTAGTTATTGAAATTTTGCCAGGACAGATAGTGCATACTGTGTGAGTTTGAGTCAGAGTCATTCATGCATTCACGTTTAAGTGCACGAATATGCAAACAGCTACATGGAAGATTCGATCCGTACATCACCCCAAAGACAAAGGCAAAACTTCTGCTGGCTTTGCTGACATGGTAGCAAGCCTAAAATGGCTTAATTTGGTGCTGTCTCCAAAAGCCATAGCAGAATTCACTCTGCGTTTGTATCGGGGATGTATACAAGAAGATTCATGTTAGATACGGTCTGACCTTTTTCAACTTAGTGTCTTTTTGACAGAAAGATGCAAATTTATCAAAGCCCTACCTATTCACTGGAAAGGTTGATTTTTGACAGCTTGCTGAAAGCCCTGCTTGGTGGTTTCTCAAGTTTTCCAAGTTTTGTTTTGAAACTACTCTTTATTTAGAAACATAAGCCAGTTGCAATATTTTAAGAAAAATGAAAAGGTTAAAACTGCAACTAAACAGTCAGAATATCTGAACCAAAATATTTCAGTTAACTTAAGGTGGACTTCTCTGGATAATCATTTTGACTTTCTGTCCAACATCAGGACTGGAAAATTTCTCACAGCCTCCGTAATTTTCTCAGGACAAGAAAACAGTATCCCACCACATTCTAGGTTTGTCCATCCCTTACCCTGTGGCCTTGACACCCACTTTTGCCCCTCGTTTTACACACAGAAATTTCACTTGAGTTGAACAAACAATTTTGCTGCCTAGGTGGTAAATGAGCCCACATGTCCCAAATATCAGTCTAGTATTGAAACCACAGGACCATTTTTCTGTGCTTCCTGTACACTTCCTGCTCACTTGAAAGCTGAGGAAATGAGGTATGTTGAGGTGTGAAGATTATTAGTGTATTTGTTTGTATTGTGAAAGCACTAAGACAGCAGAGATACAGACCATGACCAAATATGGACCAGCGTGCCAAGGTGCTGGGCTCACAAAAGAGAAAAAAAAAAACCTAACAGCCCGTTCCCTCAAGGCATTTACAAGCAAAATGTTAAACAAGCAGTAATATATTCCTTGCACCGCCCTGTCCCTCTGGATATATATGCAGGTACTGCCTGAAACTCTTAGTCAGGCCAAAGCATAATGTTGGTATTGGTTTGGGGCTACGCCAACGTGTGCCTCAATTTGTTTTCTTTTTTTCAGCCCTCAATTTCACTGACAAACCAGAAGCAGGTCTTTGAAAGGTGGTTGGTTGTTGGGGTTTTTGTTCTGCAGCGCTCCCATTTTCTTCGGAAAGAGCTGAGCAAAGACAAGAGCAGAACCGTACCTGGCTCTGAGCCAGCTAAAGACAGTAGTAAAACGCGTACCCACTGACTAGCACAGCCGAGGCCACAAAGGTGACACCCAAATTCCTTGGGCCGGGGATAACTCCTTCTCTTGAGCGGCTTGAAAAATTCCAGCCAAGTTGATACCTATTTTTTTTTTTTAACCCTTGTAAGAGTTTTAATAGCAAGCTAGCGTAGGTTCTCACTTTTGCACAGAAACCCTAGTTGCCTCTCTGTAGGGTGGCTGTCTGGTTAGCACAGTCAGAATTAGGAGGGGGGCTATTTTATTAGCCGGTAAAGCTGATTGATTTATTAGAGCAGAAATCTCTTGCTAGCTCCAACACAGGTTATTCTCCAAATGCAAACTCTATTTCATTTCACACACACAAAATAGCCAAAGTGCCTGTGTTATGAATAGGCGCCTTTGTTACCCTGCGAATCGACAAGACAGACTGTTTAGTTCATGTCTGTACATTAGCAAAGGAGGACGGGGTCTGTGAGACAGATGTGGCCTTTAATTGCATGGAAATATTAGAAGATCGTTAAGCCATTTTTGACAGCGTTTTCCTCTGACTGAGGGAGTAGAGCGTTGTTTCAGGGAAGGCGCAAGGAGCAGCCCTGTCCTGCCGGCCCCACAAATAGGACCTTGTCCTACTCCCTCACCCCAATGCTAAACAAAACCAGAGGAGATTTAGTCAGAAGCCCCACTTTCCTGCCAGAGCTGCAGAACTACATCTCAGAAAGAACTCTCTTTAAATTGCATCTGATAAAAGGCTTTTCAACACAGCTCAGGGGACTTGCCCTGTTAGAGATAAGACCAGCCGTATCAGCTCTGCTAAGAACATGGAGATGTGCCGAGAGGCCTGCTTCTTATTTATGTTAGCATGATTTGAGTGTAAGAAACTCTTCAGCAGAGGGAAGACTTAATGCAGTCATCTCATCTCAGAAAACATTGCAAAGTGTTGCGTGTAAAGGCCGTCCAATATTCTATAGGAAAGCAAGCTTTTTTGGGGGGTCTAGGTTTTCATCTTAGTTCAGCTACAGTCTTCCAAATGACTTTGAGCGGAGCGTTTGGTTGCTTTGCGTTGGTTCCCATGCTGTAAAATTAATGTAACAACCTCATGTCTGTCTGCGTGGCACCCCTGAGATACTGGCTTTGTCTGTTAGGTGCATTGCTATGAACATAGGAGCCTGACAGCTCCATACTTCACAGTTATCAAGCCAGAGCCGATGATTTTCATTAAAAAAAAAAACCACAACAAAGCAAAACAAAATAAAAAACCCCATGCCATTAATTGCTACAGGTGGGGATTTGCTAAGGGATAGTGAGGGTCATGTGGAGGTCTGAGCAAAGGTCCTAGAGATGACAGAAACCTGACAGAATCAGCCCCCAACTGGCCCTTGGGTATACACGTTTCTAGCATCACCTCCGGTAGAGGAGAACGCTGGGATGCAGAGCTGAGTGACCCACCTAAAGTCATAGCACTGAATGGGTCTCAGTGCTGGGATTTGACTGCTGGCAGCCTTGGCTCCCAGCTCCCTCCCTCCCGAACGCACTGTGACCCTGTGCTCTGCCTCTTGCCTGCTTTCCCTGTAGCAAAACATTCGAAACTCCCTGCCATGAACTCAGTCATGGCCTCTGCCTCCCTGGTCTGCTTCACCAGGCCGAGGAGAGCCAGGAAGAATAAACCATTAGTTCTCACAGGTGTGGAAAACTATCCCTGAGCACAGACTTCTTGAGGTGGCAGTAGCAAGAGACCTCATTTATCTAAGCAAGGCTCCGAGCCCTTCTTAGTACCATGCTGATAAAACCAACAGACTTTCTGTTAATGGTTACTGATAAGAGATTTTAGTAAGTTTTTTGCTCAGCCTCAGAGGAGAGTAAGTTTTGCTTTTGTCTAGCCGTTCTAGCCCTAGGATAACACTTGTCACTTCCATGACCTCTTTCTTCCAAGGACATTGGAGCACTCTCTTTAGGGGGTAGGTGTCATATGGATAGGGAAACTGAGACATGGGGACATGAACACAGCTGTAAAAGAGCCATTTCTTTTTATTTTTACTCTCACGTCTTCTGCTGTTGAGTTAGCCAGCATTCCCTGGCTGATTCTAGTAGATGGGACACCAGCGGTGGAGTTAGATGTATATATTTAGTCTGTATGTTTGTCTTCAGCAATAGCTTTGCCATAGCATTAGGCCTCAGAAGCTATTTTACTATTGCAGTTTCCTGAAACATGAGTGTTGGTAGGGTTGTCTTTCCTCTGTGATGTTTGATATCACTAGGAAGAATAGCACCTTGTCAACTCCTTTTTGTGTTGTAGTGTTAACTTTGGGTTCCAGCCCAGGTGCCAGTGTGGGATTTGGACCCATAACTTTTTGTCCAAGAGGTAAGAGTGATGGCTATCCCTCAATCCTTCCAGGACCTTTCTCTTGCACTGAAATTAAAACATCAGTGTTTCTTTGTAAAGAAATGAAAAGCCCCTGGGAACTTCCAGTGGTGTAAACTGGGTTTTCCTGTTCAAATATCTCGATTGAGATTGACAAAGAAAATATCTCAGTGTAATCCTGCTGAGCTGTTTTCCTTGGAATGCCACGAGCGGGCTTGTTCACAAAATCTCTGCTTTTCCTATAGGCGTATGCAGAAACAATCTCGTCACTGGAGCCACAGGGGCTGGGCTCGGTGCACAAGAAAAACACAGATCCATGCCATCCCAGCAGGGTGGCAGCCGTCAGTTCCGCTGCCAAGTGGAGGAGACCAGTTGGGAACGGGATAAGGAGCCAGCAGAGGCTGGGTATTCTGCAGAAAGCATCAATGCACGGCTTTATTAACCACTCAGCTGGGCAGCGATGGCACCTGTGTTTGCAGCCAGGATCAGTGGGCAAGGGGAATGGAAAACCTGGTCTGGGTATTGTTGCTAACTGCTCGTCTTTTGGCTGTCTGTCTTGTGAGGTTTAAAGCTAATATTTTAGAGGGATTCAAGGGACTGTGGCTCCCAACTCCTGCTAGACGCGAATGCTATTTGTGTAACTTCATGCTCTTTTGAAAATCTCAACCTCGGGACTTATTCATCCCAGTAAATGCCATTTTTTCTGGTTAAGAGGCAGATAAGAGTTTCACAGTGCTCTATCGAGCATATGCATATGCTTCTTGGGGAAGAAGTAGGTTCCTATGAGTCCTGAACCACCTCCCCCATTTCCTCTTATCTCCGTACTTCATGTGATGCACACTTGACAACAAGCCTAAGTAACCAGCTCTGGGCTGAAACACTGAATTTATGCTCTGAATATCGTGAGCGCCGGAGACCCTGAACACAGATTTAATCCAAACATAGCGCAGGGACTGGGGCCAAACCCAGTGCGCAAATAGACTCAAGCCCTAACATTTGAAATCTCAAGCCACATCTGGTTTAGGATTCAGCTGCAGGACTGCGTTGGACTTGTATTTGCCCCATCTGATATAGTGTCCAGACCTTGCAATATGCACTGTAGATGTCAGTGATGGATCGTGCCTTTTATTTCCTTTTGGCTGAACCTTTCCATCGCTAAGCATTCCCTAGGTAAGAGGCGTCGAGCGTTGCTCAGGACTCCTACCCCTGTTTCAGGGGAGAAGCACATACTGCGCTCTCTCCTGGAGACTCTGCTTTGATTCTTTCATGCTGTTGTTTTTCCTTAGTCTGGAATAAGTCATCTTGGGCTGAAAGTGCATGTTTTGTTCTCTGCGGATGGAAACATAACAGCACCCGATGAATGTTTCCTGATGGGCTTCCTGCGATTGTGAAGGGAATGGTGTCAGAGAACAAAACAGGATACGATTGCGGTGTTTGTGAATGTAACTGGGACAATGGTATCAAAGTGAAATAAAAAATAATGAATGGGCATTGGTGTAGCAGTGAGTCAGAGCTCAGAGGAACCTGAAATACTTGTGTCTCTCTAAACTGCCACCTCCCAGATCTTGAATTCCTGGGAGAACACTCATTTAACAGTTTCCAATGCTTTGGCAGTAGGAACCCAAACTGAAAAGATAAGATTTTGTTGTTCGCACCTATTCCTTCATGCTTTCAAGACTCCGCTTTATGTCTTTTTCCAAGGCAGCCTGTTAAAGAGGAGGCACGTGGATGTGATGTACCCTCTCTCATGACAAACCCCCCCAGTACTTTTGGGTTTCTCATTTTATTGTTTTCCTTTCTAGAGCGAATAATTTATATTGGAAAGATTTGATTGCTCTTTACATGTGGAAAACAAAAACAGCAGGATCCTTATATAGTGTCAGTTTCTGGTAGGAGTAAAAATACCACCAAAAAGCTCTCCTTTCAGAGAAATGGTGGCACTATTGCAATAGGCAAATGCAGTTTAGAGTGAGGTCAAGTTTTCTGAAACAAAGTGCTTGGTCAGTCTGCAAACTCCTGATGAAATATTTGCCACTGAGAAGCAGCCTCTGGCGCCACATCAAGGAGAGGAGTCAGGCAGTGGGTGCTTCAGGACAAAGCTGAGGTCAGCACAGAATTTCTGCGTAGCAGTAGACTGCATTTATTCTTCAGGATAGTTTGGGTTTGTCAGGAAGCCAGACTCTGAAACCATCTTGCAGTTTCCTTCCATGTGTCTTCAGCAGAAAAGACCATAAAAATGCTACAATAATATTTACTGAAGTGTGTATGTTCACAGTTACATCCATGTGTCTCTGTTTACAAATGCATCTGCTCATTGCAAGTCAATTATTTTACAAGGTTGAGGGGAAAAAAATAAAAGGAAGGTGAACTAGAGCTAGGTGCATTTGACTGCCCAGCTCTGGAAAGCAGTCACCCACACAGTGTCAAGTTATTCTTAGGGAGCGTGGGCAACTTTGGAGCAAAAAAGCTGTGGGCAGAGATCAGTGGTGATATAAGCACAATAAACGGGCCGAGGAGGCAGTTAATACATGGCAAAGGCTAACTGACATTCTGGAAACATGCCATGACTTGGAAAAGATCTTGAGAGATCATGTAGTCCTCCCACCTCAGCAGAGTTATGCTAATTAATTCATGGGGGCAAATCCTTTTGTAGTTAAATCAGCTGCCAAAAAATGAAACCTGGCTCAAGCCATGCCAATGGCAAAGCTTCCAGCACTTCTAACAGGCTTAACGTTTTATCCCCAAGGTGCAGAACTCATCCTAAATCATCTTACCTGTCATGGTTGGCAGAACTCTCCCAAACCTTCTGGGAACGGAAGCCAGAAGCTGTGATTTGTCCCTCATCTGCTAGTGGGCAGACACCGTCTGCTACTCCCAGCGTGTATCAGTACCAGCAGGGTGGGAAGCACCCGAGATGGGTAGGAGTGCTTAGGGAAAACCCTCTCTATAGGCCCGGGGATGCGGGTAAGCCAGCTGGAGACTGGCAGGTATGCTGCATGCTCCAAAGCACAGCTGCCGTTCTCTTTAAAGGAAGAGCTGCAGCACACCTCCAGGATTTAGGAACTTAGATGGTCCATCTCCATCATCTACCAGACATGTCCATTTTCTCAAGCCTCAGATTTCACCGTATTACTTTTAAGACATCAAGAGGCCACAGCAGTAATTTGGGCAGATTCTTTTTTTTTTTTTTCCACTTCTTCTCCTGGTCCTGTGCTGAGACCTCACAGAGGCATCTCCTGGAGCTTTCCCATGGGTCTGGTGGGGCTGGTGCCTCTAAGCCTCCTTACCATCCACCCTAATGCAGCAACTTGCTGGGGAGGAGTGCTGTGACTTGGTTACTCCCAGCTGGTGTTGAGCCTGTTGGAAACAAACCAAAATAGGCTCTGAACTGATTGATGTGGAGTCCAGACTGAGGAAAAAGTCATTGGTCCAGATCTTATAAATGTGTGCATGAAGTCAAGGGCTTTTCTGAAAAGTCAAGTACAGAAGCACAATTTTTTTTTTTTTTTCCTTTTTGAGTCAGGTTTTGGGGAGCTCGAGATCAAAGTAATAAAGCATTAATTTTAGCAGTCTTTTTTTACCCACTTGGCATGAAATTTCATGGAAAGAGTGAACATAAAAAGGGAAGATGTATTTCCTTATGAGAAATGTTGCAAAATCATTTTGCCCCATTTTTTTAGCTGGCTAATTTCAGTGTGTTTTGGTTATTTATGTCTGTCATTCCTGCTTTGTTTCTCCCTAGCATGAGTTACTAAGTTGTGGTTTCCCATTTATTTGAATTGTGAAGAAATGATGCCGTATTCTAAGACTGCCAAGTTATGCTCCGATGTAGTACTTCGGGTGGAAAGTGAAAGAAAGGCAGTCCGAGCTGCAGAGGAAAGCTTGCGTTGCAATTTGTCCGGGTAGTTGTCCTGCTTTGAACAAGCCTTCAGTGCAGAGTAAGAGCAAAATTATTGCAGTGTGGGATGTCATCAAAACAATTAAATGAAAGCCTTCCTTTATACACAAAGAAAGCCTCAAATCTGCAGAAACTTTGTCTTAAAGGTATGCTGCCTTCTCCTTAATCTTTAGTCCTGCTGCTGCAGCAGTGAAAGCAAGAGTGCATCTCCTCCTGTCCCTCCTCCTCATGAGCAGGGACAGCTCTGTGGCACGAATTACCAGCGTTTGGGTTGCCACAACCCAAATGCCATCAGTTCAGCTGGAAAATACTGTGAGCAGAATGGTTTGGGGGTCACTGTGCGATGCTGCAAGTAGACCGAAGAGGCAGAGAGCAATGCACTTTGGCAGTGAGGGCTCTCAGCCTGCTGTTTTCACTACAGCGTTATGATGGATCTCTGGTGCTAGCTGCAGCCCGCAAATCCTCCAGTGTAGAGGCAGGCCTTAAATTGATTGCGAAGGGCACAAGATTGGATTGTGGTTGTCAGCAATAAAATGCCTATGATTATAATTTTCCAGGGGGAGTTATGTGGAGTCCCTGCACCAATCACGTAACGTCCTGTAAGGAAGGTGGTGTAGCATAAGCAAACCTCAAGAAAACTGTGCTGAAAAAGCTGCAGAGGTCTTTCTATCTTTTTTTGTTTGGTTAGGTGTACTGTAAAGACTAGATATATTAGAGTGTGGGATCGCAGTCCAGACCTTGCTTTGAGTTACCTAAAAGATTCCTGTTTGTTTTCCAGTAACAGCACTGGATGAGGCTCTGTGCCCCGCAGAGCTTACAGTGTGCACGGATCAGGGCAACAGAGGACTGAAGGGAGCAAAAAGGCACGGACAGGGGAATGCTTCACTAAAGGTTATGCCAAAGATCAAGGGCAGGGATGAGAATAATGGGATGAGGATAATATTCTATTTTCTTGCCTCCTAATTCAGTACCCAATCCATTCGAATTTGCTGCCCCAAGATCAACACAGACTCTGCTCCTTCTTAAATTTTATATTTGACTCATTTTCTTGTAAGTCTGATGTTATCTCTTTTCTGCTTGTATGAGATGTTGGCAGCAGAAATGCTGAATTGTAAAACTGCAGTGCCAAAGTCATTTCTATTCAAGGAATAGATCCTCTGTGCTAACCTCAAGCCTTGTGTAAGGCTAGTTGCTGCTGGTACCTCATATTTTGCTGCTTTGCATTGTACATCTGGGCTTTTCAGACAGTGGATTTGTGTTGATAACATTCTCTTCACAAAAATATTTCAGGAGTGGTTTTCTCATAGGACTAAGAGTGGCGAAAGTATATTATTGAAAAAAAAAAGAAAAGAAAAAAGTCATGTCTCTAGAGGTGGAAGTAATATTTCCACTCATGGCATGAACGCTCAAATACTCAGCTTTTTCTTCTCTTATAAGTCAGACTTTGTGGAGGAGGATGAACCTTTGATCTTTAGCAATGCCTTTTAAATGTGGTTATGGCCAGAAAAGTGAATGTAAAGAGCTCAAAGCCAATATTCAGTGAAAATGCATCGCATGCACCTGGAAAGAGCCGTTATTGTAGATACTGGGTTATACCTGGGATGAAAGCAGTGACTAATGTCACCGCTCACCAGCTCTTGTTTTCATGACCTTTCCCACAGAGGCGAAACTGGGGAACCGGGAGCTTCTAGCAAGCTTTCCTTGCCAGTGAACTTTGGATAAGGTTAAAAACCTGAACTTCTAGAGGCCTTGTCCAAGGCAAACCTCTAGAGGTTTGTGAGGACATCAGGATATCCTAGGGCTAGTCATCAATGTAACTTAGTGCAGTCATCAGTGCAACAAAGACTGTGTCAAGGACAAGAGGAAATAGCCTCAAGTTGTGCCAGGGGAGGTTTAGGATGGATATTAGGAAAAATTTTTTCCCTGAAAGGGTTATCAACCATTGGAAGAGGCTGCCCAGGGAAGTGGTGGAGTCGCCATCCCTGGAGGTGTTTAAAAGACGGGTAGACATGGTGATTAGGGACATGGTTTAGTGGTGGTCTTGGTAGTGTTAGGTTAATGGTTGGACTTGATGATCTTAAAGGTCCCTTCCAACCAAAACAATTCTATGATTCTATGACTGTGAGGTAAATGTTCATTCACATCACACGTCTGCATGGCACAGTTGCCCCTGACCTTTTTATAGGGGTTGTTTCTCAGACCCATTCTGTTCATATATTAGCTCAAATGTCCTGCTCAATTAATGAAGTGAAAACTTTTACTGAAGCTTGCATGCCACCTCCATTTCACAGTAAGGAATGAGGATAACTTGCTTGGACTGTCAGCCCTCCCCACTGTGCTACCTGTGCGACCAGAAGAACAGACTGCCTTTCCTGCAGCATGCAGGGACAAAATCAAAGCGTACCTCGCCTTACTGTACCACTTAGACCTGGGGTCTGGGTCTAGATGGCTCGTCTGAAAAAAGGAAAACTGCAAATTCAACCTCGTACAACTCTAAACTGCTATTACTAATAGTCATATAACAGTTTCATCTCTAAGGGATCCAGAAGTGTGTGCCAAGTCTCAGCAAAGTTGTTTCAGCAGTCATAGCAATGGGAGCCTTTCATTTGTGGCAGTCCACCGGTGGGCTGCCCTTCACAGGGAGCTGAACCTCCCCGTCACTGCACTGCGAGCTGCCGTAGACGGGACTTGCCACATTTATGCCAGGAATGTGATTAAAAACTGGAAAAACTGAAGCTAGCCTATTCCCAGAGGCAATATAATGTAACATATATGCCAGAATAATACACACAAGACCCCTGTCTCAGACTCAGTCTGGCCAGCTCAAGGACACAGCCCGGGAGGCAACAGCATGGGGGGACCCCTGGCGAGCTATGGCCTGTCTGGTTAGGTTATGTTAGCGCCTTTAACGCCTCAATGTGTTTTCCCAGTTGCCCGTCACCAACCACTAAGTAACTCTCGATTCCAGGAGATAGAAATTTACCCTCTGGTACTCAGTTTAACTGTTGATCTTTTCCTCAGCCAGAACTGAAGCCAAACACTTCCTGAACGGATTAGTCCTTCAAAACTGAATCTGGCCAAGCAGGGCCTCTGATAGCGAGTACAAGGAAGGCTGTACACATTCCCCACCTGGGTCTGTAGCCTGACACGCTGGCAGCACCAGCCGAGCCCTGTCCTCTTCCAAGAGAGTTAAACTGAGTCCCAGGTGGAACGTCATCTGAGTGGTCCCCGTGCCCTGACCCTGCCAGCTAAAGGCTACCTGTTGCTCGCCGCTCCTTTGTTTTTCTCTGAAGCTGTAGGTGTACGCGCCACGGAGAAGCTGGTCGCAGCAGGGGTTGGCGGCGTGCCACCCAACTTCCCTTGCATGCAATCGGCAATGCTTGTTTGCTATTTGCATGCACGACCTGGGTCGTAAGCAGGTGTTACAAGCCACTATCTCTGCCTGATCTGCTCTGTGTGTCTTCAGTTCCCCCAGAGCCTTCAGTCTGTAGCTTTTGTGGCTGTAACTAACTCAGGGTTTTAGCTCAAATGATTCCTGGTTCAGTAACTGCTTGGGCCTGCCATGATGGAAGCCAAAGCATTTAAATTTCTTTTCCTGCATGCAACAGAGTTTTAAAGACAGTAGAGTTTGCAGTCTGTACGCATATGAGCAGCAAAATGCTCAGCTTTCTCGGTGCAGTTGCTGCCTGCCTGTGAGATTATCGTTGTCCCCATTAACGCCAGTTGCTGCTATAGGCAGGGCCCGGCAGCCACTTTGTCTTTCAAGGAAGATGCTTATCTGAGGAGGCAGGCTTCTCCATCAGATATTCTGTGTATCAGAGAGAAGTGTGTACTTGCCTCTGTACGTAAAGATATGTACTTGGATGCAACCCTAATCATTGATCCTACTCCATGGCTGTTCTTTGGGGTGGGTTTGTGGTTGGGGTTTTTTTTTGTGGGGAGGGGGGTAGCCAGCAAGATCCCTGCTTTCCAGTTTTTTTCCATCAGAACATTGCTTCAGAAGAAAAATGGCTTTAGGTAGAAAAAGCATTTTCCCAGATATTGTTTCCCTAAAAAAACCTAACTGTGTGTATGTTTTCAGACTGGAAATCTCCAAAACCAAACAATTTAAAATTTTATTTCATGAATTTGCAGTGGTACTCATGGTTTCGCCGCTTCTCATCAATAAGTGCAATGCATAGCTGAGGCTGGGTCTAGACAGTCGTCAGTCAGTCCAGCACCCCAGGTATTTGGGGTTCACCTACCACCCCATGCCATGATGTAGGGAACCCCACATTTTCTGTACGGAGAGGAAGCAGCGACTTAGAGAAGATGTGTCATTTAGGAACCCCTGCCTGACATCCTGACTTCAGTGAATCAGAGAAGCAGCAAGTCACAATATCCTTACCTCTGATGGAGAGGCTTGCTCCCTTTTAAGAGCTGTCATCAGAAGATCTTCTGTTCTTGTACCTTTCTACACAGGCAAAGTTTATAGCCTGGAGATAGTCCCTTTAAGGAGTTTCTGACACAAGGCTGTGATCATACAGGATTGCACCACAAGGAAATTCTTCCAAGGGACACCTTCCACTCCCTAGCTTACTCTAATTAAAGCAGAACAAGGCAGGGGTTATTTTTGAAAGGTTGTGCGTCCACCAAGAAAAAGCTGCTGGAAAGGACAAATGCAGTCTGAGCTCCTTGCAACAAGAAACTTTCAGGCAGCGTGGGGTAAAAGCTCTCATTTTTGTTGTTTAAAGGCTGTAGCCATCACAGCTGATCAGTGTGAGAGTTTGGTCACAACATTTTTATAGTAAATACTGTAATTTCAGCAGGACTTATGCAGATGTTTGAGGGTTCCCCTGAATTCAAGCTTATTCAGGCCCACTTAAACTCTAGGCTACTCGGGCTTATTTGGTTTTGTTACGTGATCTGAGATCTGAGATAGAAAAGTGCTGATATTTGTAAATGCAGAGCACTGACCTGACTCTTTCTAAGTGGGTTAATTTCAAGCTGAGAGGGATTCTCGTATTTACCCAGTAGACTTTAACTATTGACATTTTTTGTGATGATATCATGAGCCTGGTAATATCTGATTTGCACTTAAGATTCTCGTGTAATCGGAGGATTCCAGCAGCTGCAGTCTTCTAAGTTTTTAGAATTTCTTTTTCCCTCCCTGGTTGTGGAAAAAGTTTGCAAAACTAACCTCAGAAACGACTACTGGGGGAGGGAGAGAGAGAGAGCAATAATTTATTATTTTTAAAAGCTTATGATTTGGACTACGTCCTGTGAATTTTGAGCACCGAGGGTTTAGCAACACACCAGCTTTCAAAGTAAAGACAGTGTCTGTATGTTCACTGCTGCATACACATTGATGTTATGGGTCTTTTGAATGCTCGGTCCACAGAGTAGGTGGGTCTGTTGCTGTCTTTGTTTCGGAGGTCTGCTCCATTAACTCACATTAAAGTAGTGTGTGCTTTTCGTTTGGGAGGTTCCTCGTTCAGTTTCTGGCTTGCCAGCCATAATGGCAGCTGTGTTATGTGCGGTTAGCTTAGCTCCATAAAGAACACGCAGACCCTGTCAGATGCACTTTGAATAAGGCAGGACTGTGCCAAAGCCTTTATGAGCCTGGCACGCTTCATTTAGAAAACCCAAGCGCATCAACGCAGGGAAATTGATAGTCAAAACTTTTTGTCAACATTTAGAGTTTCAGCAGGGGAAAAAAAAAAAAGGATAACAATTTCCTGTTTTTAAGCATTTCTAGAAATGCACAGTTTGGTAACTCACGAGTCCTACGTTTCCCACAAAATAAACAAAAAGTGTAAAGTAATGCATTTTTTATCCCACCACTAACACCCATAACTCTGACCTGTACTGATGGCTTCTCCTTCACTAGTAACCTCAAAACATAAACACCACACAAAACCCTTTGAAAGAAGATGTATAGACCTTCAAATGACACTCCAGAATTGCTACATACTACATATCTCTCTGGCTGGTTTTGGACCAGCAAGTGCAGGCAGGTGGGCGGGTAACTGTACGAAATCACAGATGAAGCTGCTCACAGCACGCAATGGGAATGGTATAGCGCCCAGCAGCCACCTTTACTGTTTGCAGAAGTCAAGTTAACCTTAACTCTTGCCCCACCCAGAGCAACACGGCAGCTAGCAAAGCAACCCACTGGTTTTGCATACGGGTTGCTGGACCCCAGAGAATCTGATTCAACCTGCAATCCTGGCAGATGGCAATTTCAGACAGCGCTGGGCAGCTGTGGGGCTCTTGCAGGTGCTCACCAGCTCAAAGAGAGAATAAGAGTGGAGTTACTAGTTTAGTCATGACTGAGCGATTGTTTTTTTTTCTCCTCAGGAGGCTCTGTCGGTGGTGAGCGACGACCAGTCCCTCTTTGACTCCACGTACGGCACTGCCACTCACCTCCCCAAGGCAGATATGACAGCCTCAGGGAACCCTGACTATGGCCAGCCGCACAAAATCAACCCTTTGCCTCCTCAGCAGGAGTGGATTAATCAGCCCGTCAGGGTCAATGTAAAAAGGGAATATGACCACATGAATGGATCAAGGTAAGGAAAGATCCTTTCCGTATCTACTGAACCTTAAAAGCAAAGCACGTATCGTCCATTTGTGCTCTTGTTCCTGCATATCAACAAAGTCAACTCTGTGTAGGACCATATCCCGCTCCACCTGGAGTTCCTGTGTCACTCGTTTGTTAATGGTCTGAGGATCTTGCTCTTGCAGTTCTGCAGCATGCATCTCTACCAGTCTCCATGAACGCTGTACAAACTGGGACGTGAGACTGCCAGGACAGAGTTCATGCTGCAAACACTGTTGTAAATTACACATTTCATCACTTAGTTCAGCATCCCACAAATGTGCCATGGTTCAAGGGGCTCCTGAAGATGGAGTCGGTCACGCAGCAATAGTCGGTGTTTATACCAGCGCTCCAGAGTGAAGCTAGTGAAAGCTGCACTAATGGACTGTATGGGCTTCACTGGAGGGTGCTTCTTGTTGCATCTGTAACTAGATTCGTGCTCCACCAGGGCAGAAGCAACCATATGAGACTGGAGAGCTATTTGATGGAGAAGGGAAACAGAGGAGACTGAGGTCCTTTATAGCAATCTATGAGGTGTAACAAAACAAAAGGCATATACCCACCTCTTCAGTGCGAATATATGTGACCACTGGTGAAAAAGAGAGTTCAGGAGTAGATTTGAGCAGTGATGTTAACCATCAAAGGGGCACTGGTTATGATGGATCCTCTACAGCTTTTAGCCGAAGAGGTAGGAGGCCTGCCCCCATCATTTGCAGTTAGAGCTGGGGGAGACTGATCATTTCCCTCTTCAATGAGAAATTAAAAGTCTTGAAAACATTTTATTATTGCAGCTCATATTGTCTCTTTTAAAAGCATTTCTACAAGTCCAAGGCCTAGGAAAAAATTTCACCTTCTTGGGCAAAATCTTTAGGTGTCAAAATGTCAATTTTTTCAGTTTTTTATATATTCAATAAAGAAAAACTCTTTTATTTTTTAGCATTAGGTTTTAGAGTTCGTATTAATTTTACATTTGATTTTAATTTCAAAGTCACAAACATCTCTAACATTTGTACAATGTTAATACAGGACAGTTAAACAGCCAAAGGTTTTTCTTCTTTAGGGTTAGTTTAGGGTTTCTGTAACAGCCTATTTTCCTGGTTTCTGAGAACCTAGCAAAGTGTAGAGTTTGAAACAGAAAGCAGCCTCGTACTTTCAGACTTCTATAGTGAGATGATGGTGTTAAAGACTTCAAACAGTAGCATGTTTTTTTTCCTCGTAAGTATACAGTAGATGCTGATTTTACTATAAGATAAAGGTCTCTGCGTCAGTTGGCCTTTGACGGTGATCATTTGTAGACTGAATTTGATCTTTCCCTGGTTGCACCTTAGTGTCTTTTCTGGGCTTCATAAGAACTACATGGATTCTTGCACTAGTGTTTCCAGTCTCAGAATTGAGGCTGAAACATGGGAAAAATAGTTATTTCCTGAAAAACACCATCCCTGGATAACACAGGCAAAAGGATGAATCTTGAAAGTACCAGCAGATTGGTTTTTGATAGTCATGAGGACTACCTTTGGCTACCGAGGCTAATCTTCTTAAGTTGTCCCTAAAATCTTCAAGAGGGCAATGCAGAGTGCGATCCTGACCAAATAAGTGAGGCTTCTGCATGATGCTGTGCAGGTGTGACCTCTCCATCCACTGGAGAAGCGAACCAGTCACGAGAACTGAGGTGGCAGAACCAGCTTCACGTATGGCACAGGCAGCATGCTCCCACGGTCATGTGAGGAAGCCCTTTGTAGCACTGTATCAGTTGCTCACGCCCGTAGTGTCGCACCAACACACAGAGAGTGTTTCCTCCCATTATGCTACTTGTCTGTCTCACTCTAGCAAATTTTGGAGCGCCAAGGGAACGAGGAGTCCTGTCACATTCGCTGAGCTACCACAGGCAGCATATATTTGTGCTTTACAGATCCTGTAAGCACATGTTCTGTATAGATTCTGCAAGTGTGTGTAGTTGTATGTCCAAAAGTCTATGTAATGGTCTCGTTTTATGTGTATTGCATGTGCTTGGGAATGAAATGTATTGAGCTGTCCTGCTGTTGTGATCTTTGTGTTACAATTTCCTCATCTGCTCAGAAAAAAAAGGGAAATAATACTGCTTTGACAAACTGATTCATTACCAACTGTACGTGCTCTGACACCCCTGGAGAAAGGCCCTCCAGAACTGTGTTTATTCTGGGCAAGAAGGAAATCCTTCTTTATGGGCTTGCTCAAGACTACAAGATTCTTAGGCAGAAACTAAGCATCTTCAGTCTCTCTAAAAGAGGGGTAACAACTTCCCAACCTGTTAGAAAAAAAGAAAAGAGTGTTTTGAATGTCAGAACTAAGCACTGAAATAGCTTCCAGCCTTGCCTTTTGATAACTTGTTAGCACAAGAGCTCCAATCCACCCAAGAAATGAGAACATTCATCTGACTTACCCACCCTCTCCTCCTATTTATGGCTAAAAATCTGCCCTTTCCCCGCATGTCCATCACAGTTCATTGTTAGGGGCTGGGCCACTCCAGTCGCTTGTTCCTCTGCCCATCAGCTGCCTGGCAAAACTGACACACCGTCTGAGCGGCAAACACCCACCTCAATGCAAGTTAACTTGAACTGCGGACTGCATAACAAAACCTATTCCCCCTCCCTCTCTCTCTGCCTCTCCTTCTCTCTTGTTTTTCAAGCACACTCTCTTACCGGGTTCCAGCTGCCTCATTAGAGGGAGCAGCCTTTATTCTGTGTTTCACCTGTACTTGAAGCGCTAGTGTTTTCTGCTTGTGGAGAGAAGGGTTTATGTACTCTAGGGAGTGATAAAGCTGTAGGAAACCTGACAGTGGAGGGAGCTGGATGACGGTAAGGGACAGTGTCCAGCTTTTCTTCTTTTTCTTAGCAATCAGAAGCAGGTCTGACTGCCGTGAGCTATAGTGTGATGAGTTGGTTTGGTGCTCAGCAGGGTGGGAGAAGGGGTCTTTGAAGAACCTCTCCAAGCCTGTTTTGCAGAGCTGTCCCTCCAAGTGCTAAACAACATGGAAACACTGACCAGCTTTCTACCCCATGTCGGGTTTTCCTGGTTTACTCCCAAACTGGAAAGAATTTCCCAGATAACTGCATACTAACTGTGTATATAGGGGCTATTCAGGCAGTGGCAGGGATCTATGCTTTAGGGGAGAAGATGGGGTTTCTGTATTATTCCAAAATTTAGAAGTAGAAATTTTGTGAAGGTTTATAAGTATTATCAGGCTTGGATGCAGTATTTGGCCTCAAAATCTGTCCTTGCTTTCACAGCTGAGCTGCTTGCTCACAACAAACCCTACACTTGTATTTCACAGGGATTAGTGTCCAAACACAAGGCAGTTAAAATCCAGCATAGAAAAATTAAAATCCTCATGTTTCTTACACCCTCTTAGGCACCGGGAAAGGGAAATAGTCTTGTGTTTGCAGTGCTGACCTGTCGCACACAAAAAATAGAAGTCCAGCTTTTCTATGGGTTTACTGCAAGATGTTCTGTGTACAGTTCACCTCTCTACATCCATGCAGGGACTGGCAGCGTAGCTCGCAATCTTTGTTCTTTGCTGGGTTTGTGTCTTTTTTTAATTTCATTTATAGCCCATTCAGGGAAAGATGGGTCTCCTACAATGTGCTTGTACAGTTACTGACAGGCTAGGCTTGGATTTCTGTTGGGACTGTTAGGTGCTTTTGTGATATAAATACAATAATTTATATTAAAAAAAAAAAACTTTCACATTTTAAATTCCAATGACTAAAGGAGGAGGATTCTTTAGAAAATGCTGGGTAAAGTTTAACCCAGTCCATTTTACAGTCCATTTTAATAACAGATTTTTCCTTGTATTTTACATATATTCCAAATGCAGAGTGAACCAAATGACAGGCGTTCCAAATTTTGACTGTATTTACTGAGCTACTACAGATCCGCATTTGTAGCTAAACTCAGAGAGTGATTTTTAAAAGACATTACAAAATGTGTATGAACTTCAAATGTGAAAGAATATTCTGATGTGCTGGATGTGTGCATGGATGCAGGCAAACTTCACTGTGTGGTTCCAACTGATGTTATGAATTTTGTCTAGCTAAAATAACAAAGTCAGTGCTTTGAAACTGCTTTGGAGGCATTCTTTTGCTTCAGAATATTAAAATAATGCTAAGGTTCAGGGATCTCAGAACATTTTTATGCCACAGTAATTTTCTCAAAACAAAACAAAGGGACCATCTATAGTGTCTATAAGAATAAAAATCCCCTTTAAGTAGCGTGTGAGCCCTCTAGTGGGATTTGCTGCGCTGTTCCAGTCCCCAGCCAGAGCAGCAGACTGCAATTACCTACTGTTTGCATTTACCTGTATGCGATAAACACAATCCTTTTAGACCCTGCTGAGCCTCTGTGCTTTCCTCATGTAATTGAGTTGTGTAACATGTATGTCTTTTTCCATCCTTTTTACAGCTGTCCCTTCTTTCTGCAGACTTACAGTCTGTTTCAGTGTGAACCCCCTCCTGAGGCATTCCTGAGAGCAGGATGAGAGGCAGGGTTAAAGTGCAGTTAGATGCAGGTTTCGAGGAGCTGTGATTCTGCCCTCATAGCTCGGATCCCTGTCTGTAAGAGGGAACCACAAGTATGTCTCTTCCTACTTCCTTCACTGAACAACAACAACAACAACAACAAAATTAAAATCTAATTTCATGTGTAAAGATTAAAGCTGAGATGACTAAATGGGGACTTACACCAAAAAGTGGCAAATTTTAAAAGAGAAAATGATGGGAAGAAAGGAGGAATGAAAGGATAGAAGGAAAGGGACAGGAAGAAGGAGGAAATAGCCCACTGACCACAGCTGAGTCAGGTTCAGAAATCACTGAAATCCCTTATTTTGCTCTTTCGAATGAAAGCCAAAGGTGATTCCTAGACAGAGGCCCTGGGACAGAAATTGCTTTATTTTCAGGTATCTGGAACACAGGCTGAGGCTGTACAGAGGATTTATTAGTCAATGCCAGGCTAGCTGCTTGTCCATTTTGGCCAGTCTAGCATAAACTTTCCCAAAACACCAAGCTCTTGGCATCCTCAGAGACTGTTACTGGAGCTGCTGGAACGAAGAGTCTTTGGACGGACAGTGGGAATGAGTACTGCTTCATATTCCTTGGACTCTGTCACTGCCACAGTGAATAGGCTTAAGAGATCTTGTGAAAGCAGCCTATATCCATTTACCTTAGTCGATCTACAACGTTTTCTGTCCAGAACCTGAGCAAGTTCAGCCTGTATAGTCACTTGAAAGTCCGAAGTCTCTGTGAAAAGTCAAGGATTAATCTGGCATCTGAAATCCCCTTGCACAAACCATTTCAAATAATGAGGAAATTTTTATATAAATCTAAGTCTGCTTGTGGGTAATGCATGAACTAAGAAAGGAGCTATATTCAATGAATACGCTATTCATGGCTCACAGCTCCCTGTTCTCATTTGACACTGTAGTTGTTCCCCACACTGAATTCTTCTTTGTGTTGCCCGCAGCTAGACCTACCTTCTGCTGGGATACTGTTAAATCCCTCATCTTAGGCTGGGGCAGTACAGCAATGGATGTCCAGGAGCTGCAAAGATGACTTGGTCTGGTAGTGCTGTCTCATTTCCCAATAAAAGGCTCCATTTGGATTAGTAGGAAATGCTGGATTACAGAGGACACAAAAGTAAGGATCTTCCTGCTAGCTGTCATTAAAGATTTCACGGTATTTTTCTTAAGGGAAGGGCAGTTCAGTCTCCTGCCCAGTTAAGTTTTGGTAATGCTATTCCCAGTTATGTCTGTCCTTCTGCTGTCAGATTTCCACTGGGATTAGCTCTGGATCCAACCACCCTGAAAACTTCCTCAGAAGGAAGGGAGGCATCTATACAGCCACCTGGACATGACCCTGTGAGGTGCATAGAGCACGTTTAGCATTGTCCAGGATTAACAAAGTGGCTTCTCTTCCCACAGTAGTAAATCAGTGGTTGGTAATGGCACCTCAGTCCCTTAAACTTCTTTTCAGGTCTGTCTCTGATACTTGGTTGTCTGGGTTTGGCTGCTCAGCCGTACAGAGCAAGGCAGAGGATAGGCAGGGCTCTGGCTGCCAAGCCAAGAGTCTGCAAAGTGAAAAATCGTCGCAGAACTGCCAAGGAGATATCTTACAGTGTTGGTATTATTTTTGTTACTTTGCTGTATCGGTCATGTGAATGCGCACGATACTTTGCAGATAGAGTAGAGACAGCCAAGGCCCCTGTGGTTTTTTCATGTGTGTCATTTCATGCCAGCAGAAAGCATGCACGCTCCCAGGCAGATAAGCTTTTTAGAAAACGTTCTTATCCGAGAGTCTGGATATATCCTATAGTTCTGTATGAGTATTATAGACATAAATATTTTATCATAAATAGCATGTCTCTCAACTGTGGGGATTATTTTCCAGGGAAATTTAACTACAGAGCAGGGGGGGTGAGAGCAAACCCCTCGAAAGGACCGGAGGCAGCAGGTAGTTGTGCCAGCACTGCTAGCACCTGGGAGGTGCTGACTGCTGGGAACTTGAAGAAAATTTTACTGTTGACTCTGAAGAAGGAAGAACTTCATCCCAAAGGCAGGTGGGAATCCATACGTCCTCACTGCACAGGGCGGGGGTGTTTTTGGGTCTGTCCCACCAGCTGGGCTGCCCGCACCATTTAAAATCAGCAGCTGGTCTCCAGGCAGCGCAGGCGAGGAGACCAGTCACCTCCCGGGGATGGCCGGCACGGAGCTGAACAGACATTGACACCTTGAAGCATGGATGCTCTCACCATTTCACTGAGGCTCCTCAGGACAGCCTGTACCTCAGGAAAGAATAAGATCCTTTGTGCTGCTTCAGGGCTTTTTCTCTGCCAGTACAGGCAGCATTTAACACCTGACACAGAGTATTTCAACAGAAAGTTAGAAATGATCACATTCCCTGTGAAAACCCTGGTGTCCCTGCAGTTGCTCAGACTCTCCTCTGACTGCCACGGGGACATTAAACCTTCAGCAGTTTGCCTCTCTGAAGGCGGATTTTGGTTCCCTGCCTGGAAAAACAGTAGGCGAAATAGTAAAACCTTAAATTCGAACATGTGTAAGTTATACATCTTATTTCCATTTTCAAGCAACATTCCCTCAGCAAGACATGAGGAAAAAATTACCATCTGCCTTAGAATATCTCGGTGGAGCATTTATCTCCCCGCCATGATAACTGAATTTCAGTAATTTCTCCCTCCCCCCCCATTCAGATTAAGAAACAAATTTGTTTAGTGTCCAAACTTGGAAGTCTTGCCAGCTGAACTCAGAGGGTGGGATTTGGTGCACTGTCATAGTTCTTACCCTTCAGCGAATGGTTTCCTCCCAAGCCACTTTGTTTCTGGCAGAGAAGAAGAACGGCTGTGTGATTAAAGCAGTGGACTAAACTGCACCGGGTATGGGCTCGGTGCTCGCTTTGCCTCGAGGCTGCGCACTAACGCACCCTTGGAAAGGTGAGGGCAGTAACGCTGCCCTTCCCTGGTACATTCTTCGGGGCTGGGATGTGCTGTGTGCCTGTGGCAGGCTGTGGACTGGTATTTTAAGTGACCTCTAGAGCTAAAAGCCTGAGTTACTACTGCAGCTGGAGAAAAACAAAATCTGTGCTCCCTATCTGTGGTTTGGAAGCTCATAATTCTCCCAGAGCAGGACAGAGAAAGCCTATTGCTTGCCAAGGGTCTGCATGTAGTCCAGGTCTTAGCACAGTGCCACCTGAGTTGCTAAATGTTCCCTCCTCATCACTCCATCACCTCAGAAGTAAAACTGGGGCCAAAGCCTTTTTCGCACACAGTTTCTGTGGTCTGAAGTTCTTGACTCACGCCTAAGGCACCTAAGATTTCTAGATTTCCTATCCAAGTAGTAGACAAGCCTGGGACTGTTTCACTGTTAAGAACAGACAAGATCAGTTACATTCAACCCCGGTATAAATAAGACTCTTTAGATACCACGCTAATATTGTGGTATTCTCCTGTGACTACCCTGTCATTTTGGCATGGGTATTTTGTGTCCTTTGTTAATGAAATGGAGGGGGGTGTATCTGTGTTTGTCATTTTCTCTGCAGAAATGCCTTAGGTCATGACTTGAGAATTACAGCCTTTCTGACAATCGATAGATATAGACACAGACTCCACTATAACAGAAAGATGGTGTGCAGAGTTTTTAACACAGTGGAAGAGTGAAACAGTCCAACAAAGGCTCCTAGGAACATCAAGCTGGATCTGAAGGACTGCTAAAATGCAGCTGAGCAATAAAGGATGGGGGGGAGCGCAGGCAGGGCAGGGGATGTAGCTGATAGACAGACCAATGTGATAGGCTCCTGCTTTTTATCTGGTTCTTGAGTTTTTGATATTTCAGAGGTATTGAGTGCAACCTTACAGCTACCATTGCCTTTGTCTGAAAGTCACTCTTCATTGCACCTCCAACCCTCTTTCCTCCAACTGGTTTCATTATCAGAGATCCCCTCCATGAGACTTGTGATTCATAGATCACCTTATGACGTTCATGTGACAGGCCAGGAATGGCCTCTCCCTCACGTAAAGAAATTCCCCTTAACTTTTTGCCTTCGGGATACTTGCCATTTCTGTAACCCAAACCTCCTTCTGCTACAGCAGGGATGAAAGGTGCATAATAATGACAAGTTGTCTGTTTCCTTTCGCATTTCAGGGAGTCCCCTGTAGACTGTAGTGTGAACAAATGCAGCAAACTCGTTGGAGCGGGGACAGAGTCCAACCCAATGAGTTACAGCACCTACATGGATGAGAAGAACGGGCCTCCTCCCAACATGACCACCAACGAGAGGAGAGTCATTGTCCCAGCAGGTACCACCACCATCAAACTCTTTGTGTCATATTTCCGTGCACTGTCTTAAATACTCGGCTGAACAGATAAGGCTTGTTTATCTACTCTCTGAGGAATTCTCTTTCTTACAAACCATGTAAAAAGTATGGAAAATACCAGAGTTTCTGGCCACTGGAAATTTCCCATGTCCCAGTATATGTTCTACCCTGAATCAGAATAAGAAGTAGATTATTAGTGCTGCTGCTGCTTTTTTTTTTTTTTTTTTTTCCCCTGGAATGAAGTGTTGTTTTGGTGTGTTGAACCAAATCCATCCCTTGTAATGTGTTATAAGAGAATCTGCAGTGCTTCCTGGGACATGCACAGTGTGATCAAAGAGCGCAGTTCATGGGCAAGAATAAGCATGAAGTGGACCCAAATTATAACTCTCTTGATGCTCTACAGAGCCCAGATGCACTTTCATGTCATATTGATTCAAAATGAGCTATTTTGTTTTCATTTTTTGTTAGAAGTAGAAAACCAGAAAAATTATATTTTGCAGGAACTACATTATCCTTCCAAAAATTGTTACACAGAAACATTCCTGTCCAGTTCTCTGTTTGTATTTGATATCCACATCTGCTGTCTGAAATTGGCAGGATGCTTTAGATGCATTTGGATAGTCAGGGATGAGAGCTGCTGTGGCAGGCAACCGGTGAAGTCTGAACCTGGAACGAGAGGGAGTCTTTTTCCTGCGAAGTTTATAAACACCATAGATATAAACAGACTAGCCCAGGAACTTTCCAGCAAGGGAGATATTGTAAGCTAAATCCTGGCCCCATTTACGTATCGAAACTTCCACTGATTTCAAGGGGTACAGCTTTTCACCCAGTGTTGTGTGAGGGTTTCACCGAGGGTTGTAGCTGATTCAAGCAGATGAACTGTTGGCAGAAAGAAATGTACTCGTGGAATTTAGCTCTGTTTTCTGATCATGGCTTGACCACGAACAGATGACAATTCCCAAGCATTTGTTTGCCATTTAGGATGAAAAGGAAAAGCTTGAACTGAATGTAGTGAAGGGAAGCCAATAAAAGATTGACAGCAAATCTCAAAGTACTGTTTAAGCCCTTGTTAGGATCTGCTTAGAGAGGCTGGCTAACCTAATTGGGGACAGGATCAGATACGTTTTCAGCCTCAACATTGCCTAGAAAAGGTTTTAGCTGATACCAACTAGCTATAAGGGATGTTGAGGGTAGTCAAGTGGGAAAATTTATCCAGCTCTTCACATGCTATTTATGCATATTTAAAAAGACCAAGGGTGGGCTAAAGTTTAGCATTCTTGTTGAAATAGGGGCAATGACTTTTAGTGCCTTCAGTGGAAGAAAAGGTTTAAAAATTCCTCTTTGAAGGAAAGTGAAGAAAAAGCACTTTTTCCCCATCGTGAGCATCCACAAATTAAAACCTTGAGATACTTGTGAAATAGCAGTGATCTACCAGACCTTGGAAGACAATAATGAACATCATCCCAGATCTCTGGCTGCAGGATATGAGGCCCAGTTCATCCAAGAAAGGCATTTGGAAATTTTAATATAATCCAGAGTAAAGATTTATAGCACATTAGGGTGAAGATAGGCAAGAATAATGTCACATTAGGCTTGCAATAGTAATAATAGTGAACTCTAAGCCATGTTTCAAAAAGACAGTTTTTCAGAGACAATTCAATGTCTTTTGCAGTGATAAATAGGCCAAACGAACATCTGAAATTCAAAAGTGTTTGTTTAAAAGGAGACCACAAATTCACTATGCCCTCTAAATGTTGGGGTTCTTTTTAAAACTCAAGACAAATAACTCTTTCAACTAAATAAAAGGGAATCCTCCCTTGAATACTTACATTGTAAAATTTGCAGTCTTTTGCCAGTGCTTATACGTAAAGGAAACATAAAGGAAATCCATCTTTCTTTCCCAAAGCAGACTTGCAAAGGTATGGGGCTGTAAGTTCCATGTTTAGAATTCAGATTTAAGCAACCCAAGTTTACTAGAAATTCAGTGAGGAAATGTCATGGTTATAATTTCAATATCCCTTGGATTTACTTCTCCATTTCATGCTGTTATTCTGGAACTCAGGTGCCCAGGAATGCACCAGCGATAGCCACTACCTGACCTTTCATGTCAAGGGATCCCTGCAGCCCAAGGACATACAGTTTACAGTCCTGGGCCAAGGCATTATTTCATACACTATAAAATTGTGTGGCAGAGGCACTTCTTGTCCCCCCCAAAGCACAACCTACCAGCTGTGTGATGGCTACATGTTTCTGATCCGCTTTCTCAACTGCCTCGGGACCTGAGGTGTTTGAGGTTTATCTTAGAGGAATGCACCAGCTGTAGTGGACACATCAAACGTCTCCAAAGTTTAAGCTTGACTTTGCAGTCCTCTCCAGCTGCAATGGAACATGAATTTGCAGCTTAAATTTTGAAATGGGATACATGGGGAGAAGCAGCACCGGAAACATCTGAAAATGCAGATATGCTCTGAAAATGACGCTGTAAAAATGGTATCGTGGCAGAAATTCTTGCTGGGACTTTCTGAGCTAATGCTCTTTTCGAAACTCAAAGGATGATTTCTTTTTTTAACTACTGATGCAGCAAACCATCACCATGGGGTCTGAAACTCCAGCCGGGTTCAATCTCTCTCTTACGTCATCGCCAGTAATAAAGATTCCACAGCTGGAGCTTTGCTGACAGTTGATAATGATGCATGAGACAGTATAAAATCCACATTGCCCTCCAATAGCTGTGCTGGTTTTACAGGGCTAGCGGAGGTAGAATTGTGTTCTTGTCAGCGGGGTGAACAAATGTGACTCAGAGATACATGGCAAGCTCTTCTGTTTAAGCAATAATATTTTTTTTCAGGGTCCCTTTGCTGACCATAAATATCGCCATCCTCAGACTTTAAAATGCCATCTGTTGGGACTTTGTAATGCACTTGCGAAGGATGGTGTGGTTGTACAGCACTGATGTCATTATGTAGCATTGTGGAACCGAAGCTGTGACAAAGGGATGGGTTTGCTTTTGGAAGCTTTTTTTCCAGAGGGAGCAAAGTCACAGTCAAATGTCACTAATCTTGTTTCCAAGTAGAGGTATAAGATTCAGGCAGGTGGGAGAGAGTCAAGAGAACTTACCCTGCCAGAGGCTCAGTGCGATCAGTTTATGCGCCTTGAGTCTTGTTACAGCACAGTACTTGTTCATCTTGGCAAAATGCATTGGAATCAGTAAATTACATACATTTGGTTGTGGAAACAATGGTTAATGCTTTGACTGGGCTACAGTGAGTGCTAGAGGCCTGAGGCTGGTGTATAGTGTTACCATGCTTTGTGTTTTCCTGCCAGATCCTACCCTATGGACCCAGGAACATGTGCGCCAGTGGCTAGAATGGGCTATAAAGGAGTATGGATTAATGGAGATTGACACCACCATCTTCCAGAATATGGATGGCAAGGAGCTCTGCAAAATGAACAAAGATGACTTCCTCCGAACCACCTCCCTTTACAACACAGAAGTTCTGTTGTCTCACCTCAGTTACCTCAGGGAAAGTAAGTATTGCCCTGACTCATCCCAGGCCTAGAGTGACATGCTGATAGGATAAGCTACCGTGAGCACTGAACTTCTAGGGCTCTGCTTGCAGGATAAATAGCAGCAAGGATGATGGGGAAAGAACACAGAAAGGCAAGCAGAGAGAGCAAACAAGGAAGAGAGGAATAAAAAATGAGTTGGAAAGTTAATTTTAACTTAGATGGATTTAGTGGTGCTATCAGGGAGGTGAAGAACTGAGTGGGACTCTTAAGAAGATTAGATAGTCTTACGGATAATAAAAACATCTGTGGCTATAAGATAAAAATACATAAATTCGCAGTGGAGATTAAACCAAACATTAACTGATGGGTCACGGGCACATTATTCCGTAACTTGGCAGTTAGAGGGCTGGGCACTTTCCCCCAAGGCTTCTGGTAAAGACTGCTTCACAATAGGACCCATAACTGGCCAGAGTTGGAGATTTTCAATGTTCCTGGAGGTCCAGATTTGTTCGAAAGAGGAAAGAATGCAAGAGCAATTCCCCAAAAGTAAGTGCATTGAAGCAGACGTCGTGCAAGTGACCTAGTACTCAAAGAACAAGTTTTGCTGAACCTCTTCACTGCTACTCTCTGTCCCACCCTAGCGTAGACGATGGATCCAATAATCCTTTTGGCTGTACTAAGCCCCTAAGACAGAAGCTGTGAGCAGTCTTCTGTGCTACTTCTGGAAAAGCATACCGCAGCAGCCCAGACAGGAATGATCACCTTATGGTTAGCACACACTCTTAAGGCTGGGATTCTTAAATCCAGACCTTTCTAAGAGTTTCTGAGCAACCACGAGCATGTCCTTAGCTTCTGAACGTCTCCTCCTCATCTATAAAATGGAGGTACAAGCATTTTCGTTCTTCACAAAGGCGTTCTAAGGATAATTGCGTTTTGATGAGGCCAAAGAACTTGGAGCTAAATCCCACCTGCTCCAATATTTTTTCAAGTGAAAGAGTTTTTATAGGAGTATAATTATTTGAAGACTGAAAAATCAGGAGAAGGTGCCATAAAGCAAGGTGGGACGGCAGGGAGGGAAAGAAAAAAGTGTGTTTTCTCCACTGGGACATCAAATTGTGATGTAAAGGCAGCTGAAGATGTCTCCATCTGGCCATTGCAATAAAGCAGTGAGACCGCATTTATTTAGGGTGTTTCTTCAAAGCTGTTCAGCGCTGGTCCCTCCCTGCCTCTGCTAAAATCAGTGGGAGTTTTACAGATTACAGCGGGACAAGAGTTAGATCACAGATGGGTGCCTCTGTAAGCCCCACCTTTATTTTGTTTGAGAAGTCGAGCCAAAGAAATGATTCACAACAAATAACCGAATTGTTGGATTTGAACAGTTTTTGTCCCTTGCGACTTCACAATAAAATAATTTCCCATCCAAAATAATTTGCAAATTTCATCCTGTTTCATCAGCAAAGAGCTGCTGTTTCACGGAGCGTTTCAAGATTATTGTAGACACAGAATAGCTTTATAACTACGGTTTGCATACAGAATTATGTACTTTTACGAGAAATCGTAAGGCAGTTTTGTGAAGCCAGTGTTGTTTTGGCCAAACCTGCTGACTTTGGCTGGGCAAATCAGACGCTTTGTAACCGGAAATGTTTCTAAATTCCCACAAGATAAATACTCAAGTGAGACACTTATTTTTGAACTGTCTCATTGATAAGACTGCAGGATTGACAGAAAGAGACGAAGAAGGAGTTGTATGGTTTTTGAATCAAAGGATCAGCCTGGATTTGAAAAGGTTGGCAGAAGAGATGAATTCTTCATTTGCTTTAGCTCCAGACAGCATCTTCAGGGATTGTCTCAAGTGTTAGGGATCCCATTACTTGGGGTGTTCAAAGAGAGTATCAGAGGAATTGTATTCTTGCTCTCACGGCATGAGCCTGAAGACCTGGATCCAGTTGCCACCTTTACCGTTTGCTGCTGTCCGTTTGTTCAGGAGCAAATTCCTGATCGATCCTACCTGCCTTTAGATACCTGCGGTCCCTAAATTAGAAGTCTGGTCACACTGGTCTCCATATATAGAAAAGAAGCAACAGGGCATGTTGAAATTCAGCATAGTAGTCCACTAGTTCACACATCGCCTTTACATGCCTGAAATTAGGAGGGATAAACCTTTGCCTCAGTTCCTCTGTGCTTCAATTTTGCTTTCTGTAAAATGGAGCTAGCAATACTGCCTGCTCGGTCCTCCTGTTGGGCTTGTCCATTGAGATGGCAAATCTGTGGAACGGGGATTGTGTCCCACGTGTCTCAAGACCCAGCACAGTAGAGTCCTCATGCAATTGTAACATTTAAGTGTTGCTGCAATGCATGCTGAAAAATAATCATAAAAGTATAATGTTCTGCCAGGGGAATGCCTACAATTATTTTCTATGCTATTAAGCTAGTGCAAAACCCAAAGAACTTTGCTGGATTCACGCAAATTAGTTATTCCGATTTTACATGGATGCCTGCGAAAGGAGAATTCAATCCTGGTCCATCCCCAGCTTTTACAATTATAAATTTCTGTCTGTTCAACCCCGTGAGCTGTTCTAAGACGTCATGCAAGTGCTGTCCTTATTAAAGCAAGCTCCTGTCTGAGTGGAGGTCGGGCAGCCTCTGAAGAGCATTCCTTTCCGTGCAGCTGTTCCTAGCGCTGCCTAATGACAGTCTGGTTTCTGGATTGCTGGTTAACTCCCTCACGGAGTAACGCCTTCGAAAGGAGCTTATTGTTTTTCCAGACTGATTTCCAGCGGATGTTTAGTGCCGAGCCTCTGAGCTCAGTGCCATGGGGAGATGGTCTTTTTTTCATGAATTTTCCCCTTTTGTAAGGTTGTTTGTTTCAGAGATATCCAGCTCTGTTCCTGCTCAGGGTGGAGAATACGTGATGGCAACAAAACACCGGAGAACTTTGGGGAATTGCAGATCTATAGGCTCGATTACATCTGCCCAGTCTGTCTCTTGAAAGGTGTTTGTCCTCTCAGGATGTTAAGCTGCATACGTGATGACTAGTGAATCCTCAACTTTGGTGTTTGTTTTGCAAGAAACAAAGCTTGATCTGAACTTTCTGAGCCTGTTTGCTAGCTAGGCAAGGAGGCCCCCTGAAAATCAGCTTCCTCAGAAAGTTTTCAATGTTTTAGGGTGAAAGCATTCTTAAAAATGCCTATGAAGTATGTTATTTTGGCACATCCGAGTCCAGATTGAAAAAATAAACCTGTAACGTCTGCGAGACCTCAACAAAAGCTTAATCTTAGTTTTGGAGATAGAAGGTTCAGGTGAGCTATTTAATATAGTCGAGACTAAACCAAACTCCTATCACAGCACCTTTAGTCTTCAGGCAAAACGTAGGTCTGGATCAGAATCGTGCAGTTGTTTCCTGTTTCCGTAACCTATTGAAGCAGTCAGGAATTCAGACGTCTCTGATCTTTAGGAGATTTCAGACTTGCAGAACCCAGCACACTCTATCTTTTGGAGTCTCTCAGAACACCCCCGAGTAGTTTTTCCAGGGAACTTACTGCCTCCCCGCAACAATTATCTTTCTTTAAGTGTTACTTCCAGTTCCCTCTCCAAAATTGTGAAGCCATGCCTTGACCTTTTCTTCTTGTTCATCCCCCTGCACCTTCGGACTCCAGACGGACTGACTGCTGTGCCAGTATCTTTTTCAAACGTAGTCTGCCTGGTGAATCTTCTCCAGTCAGCCAGTGGGCAGTGGGAAGGGAGATTTGAATGTTTTCATGCTATGTTTGGGATGAACATCAAAAGAAGCCTGAACTGTCACCTCCCGTCCTTTTCCTCTAGTTATGGGGGGTCGGTTGTGTGTGGTGTGTACAAATGAAAAGAGCCTGAAGGGGAAAGAACGAGACTGTGGTGAGAAGCAGAAGCAGAAAAGTGCTTTGTGGTTTTGAGCCATATATTAGTGCCAAACAAAACTATACTGCTAAATGCAGCAGAACCCTGATTCTACCAGGAGATGTGGAGGGAAGGCCACAAGGCCTTCAGAAGGTGAGGATAAAAAAAAGACTAGCAGGTTAAACAGACCTCAAGATTGTGAAACCAAGATGTTCCTGCATCTCAGAAGGATGAGCTGCCTTGTGAAAAGGAAGGCTTTATGGGGAAAAAAACTCTCCTGCTCTGTTTTTCAGCCCTTTTCCATCTTCCTTTATGATTAATGCAAGGGAAATAAAAGAAGAAAGGAAAAGGTGGAGGGAACCATAAGATAACATGTTTAATATTAATTACAGGAGAATAGCCCTGCATTTTATTAATAATACCAGTGTTTCCAGAAAGAGCTGATTTAATCTAAAGTGTCACTGACCCAGTGAGGGGTAGGGGGAATAAGAACAAAACGAAAATTCATCGCAGCCAAGGTTTTGCCCAAGAACGAGTAAGGGAGGGAGCAGCCTGGCCTCTGTCTGTCTGTCTGCTTCTCTCTGTCCTGATCCGTGTCTCTGGCTTTCTCTCTTTTCCTCCTTCATTGAAAACCCTTAATAGGAAACACATTTCCTTTTCTGTGGTGTTCCCACCAGAAACCTCAGACTGTCGGGCAAAGGTGAGAACTTTTAGCAATTAAACTGGGGGAGGAGCCGCCCCTTTCCAGTGGCTTGGACTGCATTTTTTAGCGTAAAGTAGCTATAGGTTGATCATACAGACTTGTTCAGTGCCATTCATCACCCCACCCCCACCTCCTCAGCCAGTCAGTGTATTTTGAGGCATTTGCAGCCTATTTAGTCATAGAAAACTGTGTTTCTGAATTCCCCAGCACTTCCCTGTCTGGCGGGGGGGGGCAAGCTAGGCTGGGCGTTGCATTCAGGATCTACTTCAAATGACCTGAAAAGGGGAGAGTGGTGGACAGGTGTTTCCCCACAGATATTCAAGAAAGAAATGCCAACGCCAGAAACCATCTGGTGAAAACATGAGTGAGGTGGACAACGCTGTTGCAATTCCTCCCGCAGCAGCAAAAGAGCAGCCAGCCTCTCAAAATGTTCAAGCTAATCACTTTGGCTATCTGCAGCTTTCACAGTCAAGGTACCCTTGGGATCCCTTTGAACTCTTTACCTCCAAGTTTACCATGTTATCCATCCCGGTCTTTTGAAACATTCCCTGGCTTGCAGCATCTGGTAGCATCCATCCTCCACTCCCTAAGTGGAGTTTTGTTTTCCAACACCTTCTACCTCTGTGTACATGCTGGCTTGCGCATGTCTTTGTTGCATTTGGGGAAGAAAAGAAATCCATAGGAAAACAGGCCCAATAAGATGCAGCACCTGTAATGGCTATTACTTCTGGCAGTGAACTGCCTAATCCTCAGCTCTCACAGGAAAGTGACACATACTGTGAATACTACTGAGGGGCAAGTGAGGTCAGGGTTGTTTGGGATCACGTGGATTAGAGGAATGTGGAGACTACGTGGCTTAGTCACAAGATCCTAATCAGTTAGTATTACAGTACCTGCAACGGAGGTATTCTTAGCCCTGCCAAAGCATCTGGGGATGCTCAGAGGCAGCATAGCCCATACAGAAATCTATACTCTTTGCTGTGTGTTGCTTAGGACTAAGTACCTTAAATGGGACGGAATCTCACTGAATAGAGGGCTGTGTAGATATGAATAGCAGAAATTGTCTGTAGAAGCACTTCTCATTCGTACCCACCTATGGCAAGATTGGTGCCCTGCTCCAGTTCACATCGTCGGTCCCTACACAGAAGGCGCCTCTGCCTTGTTAGGAGTGTCAGCGCCTGATGCAGTAGAAACTTTTTCAAAGAGCTGTAGGAAAGGTGAGCCTAGAAGATTATGTAGGGTAAACACATATAACTAGACAACCATGAAATGTGTATTACATGCTGGCTTCAAAGACCTCACAGGGCCTCTTCCTCCATTTCCAGAAGGGTTCGCAGGAGAACCAAAGAAAAATGCTTAGAAAAGAACATTTCCACCACAGACTGTGCAAAACAAAGACCCTTCCAATGGGTTCTTTTTTGTGCTCCTCTTGAAGAGTTTTGTTTCAAGTGGGGCCGGATGGAAAGGCCACTCTGAACCAAAGAAACTACTTTCAAATTCCGCAAAGCATGGGAGATGCTGGAATATCAGCGACATCTTTGCAGCAGTTGGCTCAAAACCAAGCATGTGACACTCTAAAAATGTTCAGATCCTGACAGTGCAATTCATGTCACTTCTACTGTATGTTCCTCAAACAGGAAATTTCTCTGTCACAGCTAGAGAGAGAAAAGCTTCTTCCTTATCCTGTAGGACAATCTGTGCCATAGTAATTTCTAGAGGTTCTGCTGTGATAGATATTGTACCTGTATAAATGTACTGTACAACCTCACCCCTTTATATCAGTTTTCAATGGAGGACATCAGGGTGCTCAGTGAAGGAGGCAAATGTCTGTATTTTGGTTTGCAAGTGGAGAAACAGTAGCACGTGTGACATACAGCTATCAAGCTTTTAAAAGAATTTCATCTCCATCACAGAAAATGTGCCTAATTGTCTGAAAAATTTGGTCTTTAGATCGTAGCGGTGACTTGGCTGCATGGTTCCCCACTGGCAGAGCGCATTCAAACTTCAATAACTCCTTTTCTTTTCATTATAGGTAGCTCACTGCTGGTCTACAATACTCCATCCCACACAGAAGCATCCTCACGTCTTGCCACCAAAGAAGGTCAGTCTTTTGCATATAAATGTCCTGGCTTCCTGTGCTGTCACAATGTTTTTGATTGGGTTAAAACTAGTCCACGAAAATGTTCTGATCTGCTCTGCACACACAGCATGGTTAAAATAGAATAATTCACAATTTGCAGCCCCATCCATGCTGAAAATCACCGCTCCACTTGTCCAGCCGACGTTGTGGCATAAAATGTATATCTGTCATTTTCACACTTGTGTATTACTGAGTTGATGAACTGATGGCATATTTTCTGCTCTTTATGTGAAAGCAGTTTGAAATCTCAGATATATAGCAAGGACTGAGACACTGTTTCTCTCTGAATGAGTTCATAGTTGAAAGGGTAAAATTTTCTCACAATAAATTCTATTACTGAATAAAGGCCACTCAGGTCTTCCAAAACCATTCATGGATCTGTCAGCTAGTTTCAACCAGCAAGGAAGACCAAGCGTATCTTTTTGACACTTTCATTTTGGAACATTTTTATTTTCTTTTTCAAATAACCCCAAATTTTTAATCTATTAGAAATTCTGGTGATGTAGATAGATCTTAGAAACCTTGACGTTTAAAAGTTAATAGCACACTTGGGGCTCCTTCAGGCTTTTGAATTGTTTGTATATCCTTCAGTCAGGTTTTTCAGGTTTTCCTCTGCAGCTACAGTCCTAATCCTTTTTCTTATTTTTAATGAAAAAATGGATTCTCAGTCATGGTAAAATTATGAAAGTTGGTGGGATGGGTACAATGCACATCCCTCACCTACATACGACAGTAAGTCACAGTTGGACAATTGAATTGCCAAAGGCCAAATAGGGTGTTGAAGACCAAAAATCTGGTCCTGTGGTCTATAATTTACTGTGTAGGACTACGAGCCTTGAGTTTGGTCTTCCTTTCCCTTTGTGTAACTGCAGGAACATTGGTTTTGTTCACTGAACTGTGTTCAGCTCCTCCATTTGAAAAGCTTCTGGGAAAAGTGTGAAATCTCATGTCTGCCGTATGAGATAACCCACCTAGAAGCAGTCTGCCCTCGTGCCGAGACAGTTTCCTCACCTCATATGTAAACATTTCTATGCTTTTCAGGAGAACATGGCTTCAGGTTTGCATTTCAAAGAGTAGCGGGGAAAGGCAGAAAGTCTTTTATTTAAGCAGCTGGAGAGAGAAAACCCCCCATTTCATGGAAAGCAAACTGAGATCACACATTTAACAAGGTTCTGCACGGTGTGTCTGGCTGCTTCACTGACTAGCACTGCTCTTAGAGCCAGCACTCCTTTCTCCTTGCACCACGCTGCATTTCATCTCCAACATCTGTCTTGGACCCGGGACGCAATATCAGTGCTGGTTTTTACAGCAGCTTCTTTTGTCCACCATGTAACTATCCACTTGAGCTGTCTGTTCCCTGGCATGCCGCTCTCTCTTTGTGAGACAGGCCGTGGTTGATAAAACATGGTACATTGCAGAGACAAAGCCATTCAGGCTTTTCTGTGGCTGACTACTTTGACGCTAACAGTCGTCTATTTAAAATTAATAAAAGCGAGGCTTGCTCCTATTTGAATAAAGCAGACACACACGCACGTGTTCCTCCACAATTTCCCCCATAAACACACACGCACATCCAAGACTCTGCTCTTTCTGTCTCAGGCCAGGTGGTTGCTAAAAATAAAGGCAAGAAAGCTGCGATTTTTTTATTAAAGAGAAACGCTCTGTGTAAAATTGCACTCCTCTGAATTTTTTAGACCCTTTATCTTTGCAAGTTGGGCCTAGAGTCACTCAGGCAGAAAGAAATTTGAGGGAAAAAATGTTCCTCCCCCTCCATTTTTACTGCCCTCAAGTGTGTTTCTTTAGTGCAGCTGACAGAAGTTTGCATTTGATTTCTGTCAGCTAGGCGTTTTTAACTTTACATGGCACTTTCATCGTGTGTCAATAAAGGACTAAAAACACCCATGGGATAGTCAAATAAAAATTAAGAACTAGCATAGAAATGTTGAAATCCCGTCTATTCCTCTACCATTTCTTCCTACAATGCATAAATTTCCTCTGCATTCGTTTGATGCCTGAATACTGTTCTAGGATAAACTGACCCACTTCAACCTATAGTCCCTGATTCATGCTCCAAACACTATTTGTGAGATAAGATGACAGGATAAGAGACACGTGAACATGACAGGCTGACAGATAAGGAATTGGGGGAGCAGAGTGAAGTGTCTTGTCCAATATCAAAGAAGAAACTCATGATGGACATAAAGCTGGGCTTGGAATTCTTCGGCCTCAGTCTAGTCTGTTAAGCAACAAGGTTTTCCTTGCATCCTTTTAAGGCTTTTTAATGGGCTGTCTTCAAGACGATGATATTCTTTTAGAAAAGGAATTAAGGTTAAAAATAATGTTTTTATAGCTATTTTCTCGTCATCTTAACTTTTCAAAAGATGAAGCATTTTACTTTATGTTAATGCATCTTGAATCTGCTAATCCTGTAAATATTTCTTCTCTCTATGCCTGTGAATAAAAACAGACAAACAAATTTTTCTAACCACCTTCCCTTGAGGACTCAAAAGCAGGAGGAGGTGATGAAATAGTACAATACATGTCAGAGAGAGGAAAAAAATACTATTTTCTTCACGACGCCTGTAGTTTTTCTTGCAGATTCTCTAAGATCACATAGCTAATGCAAATAATCCGCTTGTGCGAATTCCAGTGAGAAATGCATGCTCCTTGCATACGCTTGCACTGTGCTTTATACAACGTATTCTATCCACATACTGTAAAAAAGAACCTACATGGCAAAAAAAGGTATGGCTGCAACACAGACAGATGCAGATGTTTCAGATGCGGCGTAGGGCTCTACTCTCTCCCGAACCAGTTAGAGACATAGCAGGGCACGCTCGGTGTCACCCAGGAGCACAGGGCACCGCTTGACCTGTGGCCCAGGCTGGCAAGGGCAGCGCTGCTGTCACAGGACTGGATTTCGTGCCGTGGCTCTGGAGACAGAACCACCTTGGCTGGTTGCAGCTGCAGACTTTACTCCCTTTTTCCCTTCTATTTTCTGCCCTCTCACTTCTCTTCTGCAATGCCAGCTCTGCATACAGAAGAACCTGTAGCGCTGCTTTAGGAGAATTAAACTGCTTTCATAGCAGAAACAGATACTGTAAACTTATACAGCTGCTGCGCAAAGCATATGCGTTTTGTTCTCAGATCAGATAGGTAGAAACCTTGCCGTGTTCAAAGGACTCTTGTTGCCTGAGCTTCTTTGCTTCTCAGCCTCATAAACACTCAAAAGTATGGTATTTAGCGTCATTGGTACAAATTGTCTTCAGCTGCCTTTGAGAAATAAATTGCTCTAATGAAAATCACCAGTATTTTTTGGCTAGAGAACAATTTTCTGGAAAATGAAACGAGGTTGCTCTTATTGCTGAATGGAAAGATTTGTGTCCCACTCCCAGCGCTCCACTGGAGAGATGGTCTGTTTCATTTTCCGTGACTGTTTGGAGCAATGACTGACCTACTGTAGGTACCGGAGACACGAGAGAAGAATCTGAAACCACATTATCTGCCCAAGTCAGTGGAGATTTTAAATTGCTCGCCATCAGAATGGTGTCGTTTAAGTAGGTTTCCATAGGGAAATGGAAAGTATATTCACATACAACAACATTTAGGAGGCCAAAGGGCCGTGTCCCGTACGGTTGTGAGCGTTCTGGCCTCAATCCAACACATCTTTAAAGTCCATGCTTACTTTTAATTATGTTGGGGTCTGCATAACTCGCATGTTTAATATACAAGCCTAAATGCTGTGCGGGATTTGAACCCAGGTACCGATCCCTTAGCAGGATACTGATGGTAGTTTCCAAAGAGGCAGAATTATGACGTGCTGATGTGTAAAATTACACGTGTCGAAACAGGCACGCAGGAGCGTCTGGTGTTGTCTACGTGGTGCTTTGTAGTACGCGCTGATAATGCAGAGAGGTGGGTGTCCGTGCAGTGAGGTGCCAGAGCAGGATAAAGGAAGGTTTGGCTGATAAGAGCTACACCGACTCATCGCGCATGAGAATTTAGGGGAGTGATTTTGCGTGGCCGTTTGCGGGCAGATTACAGGTTACGTACGATCTTGATTAAAAGGCTGGATTCAGCATGGCTCTCTACCCTCCAGCACTGTCCTCTGCGTACGACAGGCTCAGCCTAAGGCAACGTAGGTAGCTTAGACTAGTGGTAAACCAGCACTAGCCCAAAGTCTCATAAATCCAACCTAAATTCAAGCAGAACAGTGGAAAAACTGATATGCTACCTGCATTTTCAAAGCGGGAAGAAATTTGTATGTGAATACATGAATATGGATGTAGGAGACAAATTTTAAGGATTTGGTCTGTGGCTATTACATGTTTATATTTGCATTATAAAAGTGTTTGTGTGAACAATGAGGATGTTTGGGTATAAGGTGTGTTTGCTTGTATGTTTTGTTTGGTTGTTGGCAAATTTAAGGAGATAAACAAATCAGTGAGCTCTGAAATTCACACAGCGTGATTTCCCATGGGTTTGTACCCGTGTTCATTGTGAGCCCCTAAGGAAGTGTCCCCTGATGTTGGAGCATTAATAAGATCTCTCTCACGCAGATTCCCTGGTACCTAACAAAATATGAGTCCGTGCAGCTGCTTTTATCGCCGCCAGGGCCGCAATCTCTCTCCTCTTTCCCCAGCAGTTTCCTTTAGGTTGGTAGGAACTCTTTAAAACTCATCTCTCCTGCCTGTCAAATTTGGTGACAATTTTGGGTAACAGGTTCAAAAGTTTTGAGGGGACTGGAGAGAGAGAGGGGCAAAGAGACCCCAGGCAGCATGATTGCATAAGCACGGTTCCCACAGGAAAATAGTCTCAAATTCCTGCATAAAATTCTTCTCCTGAAAAGGCCATTTTTCAGGTCTAAAAGGTTGTCATGTGAAAAATATTGACCAGTTTCAGTAAACTCTTCTTTAGAGTGTGTCAGCAAGGCCCTTTGTTCACAGCGAAGGTTATAAACCCTCCAGTCTTAGTCATGTCAGAGAAAAAGCAGTTGCAGCTTTATGCCCTTTTAATTGTCCGTACACGCTAAAACATTTGTCGATGATATTTGTGTGCCTGGTGATGAAATATCCCATTTTTAGCTCCGTAGCAGAAAAAGGGGAGGCTTTTTTGGTGCTTTTATTGCGACTGTGTGGCCAAACCAGGGATTTATGATTTCAGGAGAGACAGTAGCTAGCGCTCTTGGATTTTTCTTTTTTCTTTCTTTTTTTTTTAATTGTTTTCCTTTGAAATTCCAGAGTTAGTGTTTTGTCTGCTTTCTCCCTGACCCTCTTCGGAGGCAGGCGTGTGTTTTTTCACCAGAAAAACTGGAAACAAAGAATCGTTGTCTTTAAGCTGTAGCAGGCAGGAAACCCAACTCACAAGGGATCACCCTGAGCCAGCGCTGTCCCAGAGTAGACTCCAGTTCTCTGAATTCAACCTGACAGCTTGTCTGGAGCACTTTCTAAGTAACCATTATCCTTCCTTTTCTCCCAGCAAAAGAGCTATTATTTTTTTGCCTAGGGTGCACTGCAAGCAATGTTATTGCATATGGGGGGGGGGGGGTTGTTACACGTTTGCTGGGGTGCAGTCCCTCCCGTGAAAAGCTCTTGGAAGTGCTTTGGCTGTTTCCTCAGACGAGAGTAAATTTGTTTCCTGATAATGAGTTAAATGGGCAAATGCTGTAAAAACGCTAGCAGCGCTGTCTGCGCATGTGTGTCTTCCCTTCCCTTTTCTCTCATGTGTGTATTGCTGCGTCTAGCTTTTTTTCTCCGTGAATATGCGTTTCTTTTTCTTTACTTCTGCATTTGTGTGTTTTTCAATAAGTGCAAACTGCAAGCACGTAAACTGTTGGGTTTTATCCCTCTGTGTGCTGGGGGGGTAAAATATGCACAGTGCTCTTTGCATATTGTGCACGCTCCTATGTGTGTTTTGGATGAATGTGTATATATGTGTGCGAAGGGCGCTCAGAAATGCGCCTTTCAGTGTATGCAATTGTGTGCCTGCATTTTTGCTCGGCAGCATGCCTGTCTGCATGTGGCCGTTGGTGCCTGCAGCCCGGCATAGCTCAGTAACGTGTATGTTGACTGGAAAGTGACTGCTTTTCGACGCTGGCTCTGGGAGGGATTCTTAGGACACATGCTTCAGTCTTCATGCACTGTGCATTGGGACTTCTGCTGCTGATATTAAAAAAAGCAACAACACCACCAAAAAATCTCATTACTTCCTCCTTTTCTTCATAATGTGTCTTTGTAAGCGTTGCACAGGGTAACTCAGACGTGAATCAGGAAGTTCCACTGCTGCACGGCTCTGGGATGTTTTTCTAGCCCCACTCGCACAACTGGGGGCTGTCGCCTATGGCTCAAAGCAAACAGGGAGTGACTCCAAATTTTGGAGGTCAGAGCCCTCCTCCGAGTGGGGAAGCAGAGCTCCAGGCTCTAGAGCTGTGGCGCGTAGGAGCTCCTTCATGTCACCCTGGCAGACTGAGTCTAATGGGGGAGAGGCATCGCAGATCTCAAGTCGGAATGCCCTGCTTCAGAAGGTCCCTGCCCCTGTCTGTGCAAGCTGAATGAGTCCCCTTTGAAAATCCTGAGTCCTAGTTCTGTGCATGCACTCTGTTACCCTCCAGGTCCTGGTTGATGCTGGAAATATGTGGGCTTCAGCCACAGTACTTTAATCCGACACTGGATCTAGAATAGGAGTTAAATCGGAAAGGTTTGATCGCTCTGGTCTGTATTTCCATAAGGATAGCAATCATAACTGGGGTCTCAGCTGCTTTCAGAGATTCCCCAAGTTAAACCTGTTCTTGACATCCAGGCTCTGCAACAGGTTTCTTATGTAAATCCCTTCTCCCTTGGTTTGAGTTGACTGCAGATCAAAACCCAATGTTGTTCCAAACCTGGACTTTGGTCTCCATGTCAGTTTCTTATCTCTAAGGTTAATAGCAATGTAGAGACATTGGATTAATTTTTTTTATCTTATTTGTGAAACAATCAAATAATCTGATAATACAGAATAGAAGTTATTTTGAAATTATTCTGCATTCAGCTAGTTGCTTCCTCTTAGTGGAGAGACTTAGAATTACTTAATTCCCCATATGATCCCTGTACTGATGATTCTTTAGCGCAAGGAGCAGGACATTGTGGTCTTGAAGCAGAAATGAATGAGTTTGGTGCTTGAAGGCACTGGAAAGTCTTATGTGACCATGAGAACAGTCATAGCAATATTGGCCATGAATGACACACAGCATGACATATGGCATACGTACTAAGTAATTGTTTTAGTTAGCAGAAATAGTAAACTGAAAAGTAATTAATTGCAAAATAAATGCTACTGCGGGTGAGATTTCAAGGCCTCAGTGTACACAGTTATGACACGCATGTAACTGGCACCTGTGTGTGTGCCATAGGGCTAAATGTTATGGAAAGATAATTGTTGACTTGCATGAGCCAATTCTTGTAGCCCTTTGAAAAGGCCAGAGGACTCATACTCTGCTCTGCTTTCTAGTCCTGTTCCACCACCTCTGCTACGCACTGTGAAACCTCCTACAGACAAATGATAGCATCCGGAGCCTTCACAGCTTTGTGCTAAGAAAAACTGCATCTAAGCAAATCTCTTGCTCTGTATGTATTGGGCCTTTAGTACCTATACTTGGAGCCAGAGTGGGCCTGGGAAGAACCTTACAGACTCTACAACCTTTACGTTTGCTGCCATCATTTAAAACAATGCATCTTATGTTTCTAGGAGGAGTTGGAGGTGTTTTTGGCTTCCTTGTCCCTCCAGAAACCCACAGTCTAGGTTTCTTCACTCCAACTGGCTTTAAACACAACCCCACCTCTTCAATGCGATCTCCAGGAGGTTAAATGACTGGAGTGTGAGGGCTGGACGCTCAGCAGCTTGGCAGACCTTGCTTACATGTTTGGTTTGCAGCAGTAGTGTTTTTTGTTCCCATGCGCCTACGCTGGGACTTTTCCAAGGTACCAGAATAGTGCCACCACACACAACCTTGCTTTGGGAGGAAAAGCGGTGAGGTCCTATGCCCTCCTTTCTTTCTCTCCCTATAAAGTAGTTGCCGCAAAATAGACCCCAAGGGACCACTTAGATTAATCACAAGTCTGGATCCCCTAGGACACCTAGTTCTGCTTTCCCCATCTAGAGAAACTAATTTAAATACCAGCCACCAAGCCAGGATCCTTTCTTCCTACCAAAGCAGAAGGACTCATTGCAAAAACCAGACTGTGTTCTGCATGGAAAAGCCCGTGGATCCCACAGCCCGCTTCAAATTTGCAGCCTTCTCCTTCCCCTGATTTGCTTCATTGAAATCTGTAAGGCCAAGTCCTGTCTGGAAATATAGTGCCTGTGCTCCCTAACCAAATAAGAGAAGGTGTTCAGGAGCAGTTCCTTCTGTATTTCAGGTTTGGGATTTTTTTCTGTTGTGTGGACTGAGGTCATTCAACTTTTCTTTGTAAAGCGCCCCAAGATGCTGTGGTAAGGAATCCAACAGAAGATGGCTCGATGACTGCAGTCATTACTGGTGTTATTATTCATCTGAGTCGGCAAGGCAGACGTGGTCAGAGGCTGCTAGTGTGTTTCAAAGGGTCATGGAGGCAGTGTTAGTAAGTGGTCAGACAATTCACTGAGGCTTGGGAAACCTACCTTTATTTTCTTCCTGGCTTGGTCCCCGTGACTTAGGACAAGCCACTTTCCATCCTCTGGCTGCCTAATCTCCTTTGAGTTATCAGCTTCATTAGGCAGAGGTTGGTGGGCTCTTTGCGATTGCTTAGCACCTACCATGCCGGGGAAGCTAGATGCCCCCCCCCCCGAGTTTGCTGCACGTGTGTTCCCCCAGACACCTTCTGCAAAAGTTAATCCGGGCATGACACTGCCCACGGGCCTGACAGAGGGAGCTAATGTTCCGACCAAGTCACTCTGCACCTTGACAGTGAGCCCCAGCAGTTCATAAAGCAGACAGGGCCTGGCTGGAAAAGAGCTTCCGCTGCTGCCAGTGATGCCATGAATACGATAAATATGCCATGCTATTCCTTCCCAGCCTTGCTTGCAACTAAGGGCACCAAGCCAGCATAGACGGCATTTCAAATAAGATTCCCCTATAGTGCCTATAAAGCGTTTAGTCCATAAATGACCCAGCCCCACTGTATCCATCATAGAACACAAAGGCCTGAAAAATGAGGATATTACCGGCCCAGTGCCCATTATTCTCCTGCAAAGCCTTATCAAGGCTGGTAGCGCAAAATAGTGCCTGAATCTGGTTTGGCTGAAAAAGCTCCTACGGAGAGAGCAGGATGAAGGGGCTGTCAGCACTTACCGAGCAGCTCAGGAAGCACAGGGACTGTGAGCCTATTGTTCAGTTGAAATCCCCCCCCCTTGCTTCTCCCCTTCGTCCCAAGCTCTCAGATTTATAAAACACCATTTTTTAAAAAAAAATTTAAGAACTTTTTAAAGCTTATCAGAGAGAGTTTGCTCTCTAATACATCATATCTTAAACACAGATTCCCTAATGGCTTGTTCGTTGGACTGCATTCAAGCTGAAAGGACCGCTAGGCATCTAGGATGGTCTTTGCTGTGATGTGGAAATCAGCTCGGGGATTTTAAGCCCGGTTTCCTAGGGAAATGAGTCTGTGCGTGGCTGTCCATCTGCCCCCAGCCCCCAGCAATATTTGAGCCTATTTTAGGCTGTTTAGACTAAATACGATCCAGAGGTATGGGGAACAGGAGCGAAGCAGCACTCAAGCTGTGAGACGGCGGGGGGGGCTGTCTGTAAAGCCGGGCCGGTGGTTCGGTGGAGCCTGCCTTATCTTCCCGACCGCAATGCCGTACCTCCTACACTTACACAGCACAGCCTGCAGCCGTTCTCCTCCCTGTCCCACAGTCTCAACCCGGGGAAACCTGGGACGCACTCCTCAGCTTCTTCCCCACATCAGGTCCTTCCTTTGTTGCACCAGACAGTCTGACAAGAAGAAAGTGCAGAGGTTTGAATAATTAAGGTCATCTCTTGAACTTTACAGGACAGCCTCTCTAACGCCCAGTCTTGATCTTGCTAGTTTTGCCACGTTCTAAGCCTTTTCTCAGCCTTCTGCGTTGCCTTGCAGGCTGTTTCACTACTGTGTTATTTCTGATTTACATCTAATTCCAGAGGAATCAATAGATTTTGAAACAGGAGTTGCACAGCAGAGGATGAGAACTTCCAAGTAGCACAGAGGGTGGCAAGGTAGGAGCTGAGGGAGATTTGGGGTGAGAAAGTATAGACCGAGGTTAGAAGGTGTCCAGAGACCAACGCTACGCAGTCTGTTCCACACAGCCTGATTTCTGGGAAAGCCACTTCATCTGGAAAAGGCAGCTAAAGCCTGAGGAAAGTGCATTTATGCATGTAAATAAATAAAATTATATTTAACCTTCTTCCCAGGCGCGCTGTGAGTGTGAATGTTTGCAAAGCTGTGAGATCCTTAGTTGAAAGGTGCTGTGAAAGTGCAAAGCATTATTAATATCCTTTACCTTACTCATAATAGAGTATGCATTCATTCCGGGGAATTTCTGGACATAAACCAGACAGCTGCAGAATGACATTTCTTGAAAGCATCTATGATTTATTTTCTGCTCTTTAATTCCATTTTGTATTGAACACACATTTGTCATAGGACTGTTGTTCCACTGGGCCTTTTAAGTCTAAAACAGACTTGGAGACCTGATCCTTAGCTGGTATAAATTTGCCCCTAACTTCACTGTAGCTATTTGCTGATTTACACCAGAAGATGACCTCAGTCCAACTCTTTTAGTTGAATTTCCATAGCGTGGTAAGTTTTGGTGTAAAATCCAAGTGGTTTTAATGACAGATAAGACTCTCCCTGTAACTAACCGTCTGGCTGGAGTTCTGTAGGATCTCTTCGAGCCACTGGGCGTCAGGTCCTGGGAATGATATTGTTTTTGCAGAAACCCGAGTCTCTGGATAGGTTCCCTGGCTCTGCCTTTTCCATTTTGTTTTAAACACGTTCAGCTTTAGGGTCTGGGCCTGGAAGCCGGGAGGGCTGGTGTGGTTCTTTCACGTTGCACGGATTTTTGTGAAAGCAAAACAAAAATAGCTTAGTGGATTTGGACTTTTTTTTTTTTTTTTTTTTTTTTGAGAGGGAGGGAAAGGGTTGGAAACTTGTACTAGCTGAGTGAACACATTTCAGTAGCAACGCCTGTATGGCTAACTGTGGTATTTAACCCTTCTTACCATTGCAAAGCCACACTCAGAGCCACGTCTCATCCTAACAACACAAGTGCAGCTGCCCCTATACGTACCCACACTTCACTCCATAATTCATACCATGTAGGGAAAACTGAGGCAAAGGGACTCATCTGAGGTACGCTAAACCTGGGTTAAACCTGGGCTGGGTCACACGCATACCGTCTTTCCAAGCTGGCATTTTGCAACCTAAAATATGTGCTCCAAGGAAACCCATTCGGAGAGTTTTGAATTATAATTTTGACCAGGCTTAGCCAAATTTATCTGGAGAACCAAGCCTTGATCCTGTAAAGCCCCAGAAGCCATAGCAATACACGCCTGGTCAGCACATCTGATTGTAATAGTGTCACTTATTGGTTAAAAAACCCTCAGGAGATGCATTTTACACTCTTTCTGTGACAGTGTGAGGAAAGCAGGCTCCTCCTCTGTGACAAAGTTTCTCCATCTGGAGGAGGAGGAGGAGAAGGATGATCATCTATCCAGATGATGGCCTATTTATTTACTCAAAACATGCTGATACATCTGAATCAACCAACCCGTTCGTAGCCGTTGATTGACTTCAATCATCTGACCCATAAAGAATCAGAGTAAATCGAAAATTTTCAATGAATTCTGCTACTTTTTGGAAAGGAATTTTTTTCCCAAAAGAATTCTTCTGTTGGAGAATTAATTGCTACCTTTCGTTTTAACAGGATCACCATGTGAATAACATTTCCATTAAAATTACGCAATGGCAAAACTGTTTCTGATTGAGCAAACCAAAATGTACATTAGCATCTCGATCGGTGGAAATTTCCAAGGTTTTGCCTTTCTCTCTCAATGCAGAACTCTTCTGTTTTTTTCAAAATATTTCCCAAAACAGGGCTCTAATAGCTCTAGTTGTAATACTTCTGAAGGATATCCCAGGGGAGAAATGAAAGTCAGAGACTGGCTGCAAAAAGGACATGGGAAAAGCCAGTGGTTACTTCAGACCTCATCTCTGCTCTCCTGATTTCAGTCACTGATAGCGCAGCAGCCCAAGCTCCGGGTGCGCTCAGATGAAAGTTCGGATTTGCGCGATGGGTTTCCAGCAAGGAAAATGCCACCCGTGCAACCAGCCGATTATTTAAAACAATGACAGCTGCTGAGAACTGAGCTTGGGGATAAAGCTCCCCGGCAGCGCCAGGCTGCCAGCCAGCGTCCAGCCCTGCCGCTCCTTGCCCGGCCATGGGAGCGGGGACGGGGCTCCCTTCGGGGCACAGCATGGCTGGGGCTGCCGCCTCCCCCTTCCAGAGATGTCCCGTTGCACTCTTTGTACCAGGCTGAAACCGTAGTGGTTTGTTTTTCAGTCTGATCTATTTGCAGTGGGGTTTGCGGTTTCTAGTAAAAAGGGAAAAAACAAATAAGTAAAATAAAAATAAAAACAGGCAAATTACATGAGCTCTGTTTTCCCCCATTCCCCTCTCTTCCCTCCTCCTCTTTCTCTCCCTCTCTTCCCCTCCCCTTCCCTCTCCCGTCCCTTCTCTGTTTTCCTTTTCATGCCAATAACTAGAAGGCTGTAATTTCAAAGCTGCAGCGGCTTTCCCAGCGCCGGGAGGAATGTGCAAGTGCCTGGGATGTTTCCGCAGGGAGCTGCGCAGCCCCGCTGCGCTGTGCAGCCCGACGGGGCACGAGGCAGTGCTCTCTCCTTTCCAGTGCCTTGGTCAGAGGTGCATTTTGAATTTTGCTTAAGAGGATGCTTTTTCCCCTTTTCCCCCTCCTTAAAATAGCTTCCTTATTGTGCGTGTCAAGTCCTTGGCCTCCCTGGGTTTTAAAGTTGCCATTTCTTTTCTGTGAAATCACAAAAGGGTTCATCTCATCCTCCTTTTCTGCCCGTGGTCTTCAGTCATCTTGAGATAAGAGAAAGGGGCTCTCCTTTGGGATCTCCTTCATGATCAGAAGATATCAGGCTGGAGCATTGCCCAAACAGCTAGTCCCAACCGCTGCATTTGCAGCCTATTGCGTTTGAGAGAGGGTCAAGGGAGCAGAGGAGATTTGGGAGAGGAAAAATAACATATCTGCGTAATACCAAGCCAGTTGAGACCAAGATACAAAGCTAGATTCTTGCAAGCTTTTTCTGGGAAGAGTTGATTTCAACCCCTCTGTGCCTGTTGTCTTTTGTCATTAGATCCCTCCTATGATGCAGTCAGGAGAACAGGATGGGGCAGTAATATGAATTCTGGCCTCACCAAAAGTAAGTTGCCTCAATGGGAATCACAAATTCTGCAACGGAAGATCAGAATGAGACCGTGGGAGCAGACGGGCATGGCTGGCTTGTGTTACGAGCATCAGAATGGCAGAAGATTTGGGGATAGTCAGTAAGATAAGAGCTAGGATAATGTTATGAAAATAAATAAAAATTGACACAAATACTTTTATTACTGAATTGTGTATTGAAGATGACAGCACAAACCTCTAATACTTTCAGGATTTGATTAAGGGGCCAGGAGCAGATCCTCCATACAAACATAGACTCCATGTTAACCACCTGCTTGTAGTCCAGTGTAATTTTTTTAGGAACAGATGTAGAGAGCTTGGGCAGATTCTGAGAGTTTCTTAATAAATCTCAGAAAGTAAGATTCTGCACGAAGTCTAGCGGGCAGCTAAGGCCCTTACTGTACGGGCCCTACTCACGAAATTGTTCTTGTTTCTTACTGGTTTTACAGTGTCTCTGAATTCACAGTACACTCTGGGTGACATCTCATTAGAAATATCAGTTCCCTGTCGCTAAAGACTGTATTCTAACTCGCATAACCTGCTGATGCTGAGGCACACTACCCTTTACTTCCACTGCTGGGATGTATCCCTGCGCAGCAGTGCAAGCTGAGCACATTTGACTCTCAACGAGATACTACTGGGTGCAAATAAATGTGGTAGAACCTGGCTGTCAGCTTATGCTTCCTTTGCTTTGCAGCCCTCTGAGCAATGCACACTCTAAATGTGAAGGCTATCCTTTGAGTTAGTTTTCTGTTATGAGAAATGATGTGAAGAGAAGAAACAGATGTTAATATTGAGGTGATTTATAGAAATGGCCATGATATTTTCAACAAAATGTTTGACTTGATAAAACCAAAACTTCCTTGCATAAAAAGGTTGGTTTAAATAAAGAAGTCCTGTTTCCAAAAAATATTGAAAGAAGTTCCAACATGAAAGAAGGTCAGAATTTATACACCTTAAAAAATCCATTTTTCTGTTCAAAACATGGATGTAAACTAGAATGGAAGTTAAGTTACAATAAAAGACAGAAAATTACTAAGGTACCTGCATAATATTTTTTCTTGCCTCATCTGCATATTTTCATTTTACAATGAAATTTTTAATTTCTAGTGAAATCTCTTAATTTTATAGTGCCATTTCAAAACCATCAGCTCTTAGGATTAGAAAACTTCTCCCATCTCAGTCGCTATTATTCCTGTTCAATGTACCTTGTACTTGTCTTGTTCTCTGTTCATTCCTCCTCTTCTGTTCTAGTACATATAAGATCTTTCTCTGTTTTTACAGGCCCTCCTGTTGCAGGGACGCAAAATGTGAATAAGACAACAGAACAGCAACGGCCTCAGCCAGGTAACTGTGGAATTTGTCCCCGCTGCATTTGCTAAGTAATTAGATTTGTAGTAGATTGGGTGAATAAACGTGTCAAGCGGCACCAACCGTGGGCACAGGACAAACAGGCAGAGCCTTACAGGGAAGTCTCAGAATAATGAGTCAACTGTGACCAAGCAGTGACAGCAATTGTTCCGAACCGTTTCTATTTTACTGCCTTGTCCTTCCCCATTCAAAAGAAACATCCTTGTTTCAGCTGAGTCACGTGCAGTGCCTAGCATCAGTTGCATCTCCTTTGACGCGTCACGACATGCCGCGTTACAGGTCGCCAAGCAGTCGGGGGCACACAGTTGTTTGTGCTGCAGCAATGGAGTGTCTGCGCGTTACCTCTTCACCTCTGCTGCAGCGATGGTCAGTGGAAGTATCTCCAAACAGAATCAACAGGGCTTCCCCTGCGTCAAAGAAAACCAAATAAGAAAAGCAAACCCTGTTGGGCAGCAAGCAGTAGTGTTTCCTGCTAGTTTCCCAAGGGGCCTTTGAAAAGCTATATACCACCTTCTCTGCTTTGCACAGCTGCTTTCTATCCCCTTTTTTTTTTTAGGGGGTTGGTTCTTTTGGCATTGATTCAATCCACGAGCAAATGCTATAGATCCAAATCACCAAAACCAGAGAGCAGCAAAGGAGAAGTGTAGAGATTAGGGCTGAGGAGGCCCCACAAAAAGGGAAGGAATTCATTCCTAATAAATGCGCTGTGGGGTTTTCAAGAAACACTCAGCCTCATTGGAGCCAGTGACAAAACTCCTGTTACTCCCATTTGTCTAACGCGCTGCTTGCTTCGGTAAGGGAGAGTTGGGTGAACATTTCATTGACCTCGGAGGGAAGCAAGCTGGACTGCTAATAAGTGAATTTGAAAATCTCATCTGCTGTCCCGCTCTTTTTATTAGGAGAAATATATATGCTCCTGATTTGTTACTGCTCTACTATCCCGCACTTCTTTTTTCGTGTTTCATGTTTTCTAGTTGACACATAAGTGTAGGGTATGTCCAAAAAGATTACAATCTTTGAAGGCAGGCAAGTCTGAAACCAATGCCAGAATCGCTGTGCCATTTCAGATTCCATAAATAATTGGTGGTTGTTTGCTAAAAAAGAAATAAGGAACACGCCAAGTCTGTTCCAGGCCCTAAGAGAAGAGGCAGTATGAGTAAAGAAAGAAAGTGAAAATTTGAACTGGTTTTTAGAACAAACAATAATGAACTGTTGTTTCTTTTTGATGAAGCATTTTTTAAAATAGCTTTTGTTGGTGGTTTTTTTTAGATCCCTATCAAATCCTGGGGCCCACTAGTAGCCGTCTTGCCAATCCAGGTGAGTTTGTCTTTAAATTTCAGACCCCCATTATCAAAGGGGTTAGCTCTCCTTCTGATCTATGGCTCCAGTCTGTACCGAGCGAGCAGCTCTTGTCCCCTAATGCAGGGGGAGGCCGTGAGAGCCCTTGACTTCAGTAGCTGTGTTCTCACAAGTGCTTTCGCACAAATCCTTACAGAAAAATGAGGAAAGTGGTGCAATATCATCTTTGTCAGGGCAAAATCACGATCCTGAATGTTCTTACCCGAAACCAGTGTTCCCTAAGAAGAGTTTTATAGGGGACTTAAATGCTGGTCTCTTAGATTTGCAGTACAGGATAGTTTTTCACTGTCTGTGGTGGATTAACTGAATGGAAAGCACAAAACATCTCCAAAAGTCACAGCTTAGTAACTGTCCCCAGCAGGCCATCTGCAGAAAACAACCCCTGACTTTGGGGAATAAAACCTGGAATTAACAGGTTGAACTAAACAAACTTGTATACATCAAATGCTTGTAAGGAAACGTCCTCATAATGCTCTTTACTATTAGTATAACCACATCGAATAAAACTAGGAGTCATCTAGTCTGGGGAAGAAATACTCTTTCGTAACTAAGATCACCAACTGGAAAGAAAACTGTAGGTATCCAAAACAATATCCATGGTAAACAGTAAGCAATTAAGAGTTGAAATATACTGCGTTAACTGTTCAGTGAAAAATTTTGCAGAACAGTATGCTCGGGAAAAAACCTGTTTATGAATAGCCCAAAGATTTTAAGGCCAAAGGCGACCATTATGAAATCTAATCTGACCTCAAACTCATGAACAGAACAAAGGATTGACTAACTTGTTTGCTGGGAACAGTTTATCCATTCCTACGTAAGACTTTCTAAGGCTTGAAGGAGCAGTTCCCAGTAAAGATCGAGATAGTCCTTCTGTTTCCTGCCTTTGTCTTTGCTTTTAAGCAGGAAGCACAATGTCATTTCCTTTCCTCTTTGGCTTGCTTCTCGCAGGGAGCGGGCAGATCCAACTGTGGCAGTTCCTCCTCGAGTTGCTGTCGGACAGTTCCAACGCCAGCTGTATCACGTGGGAAGGGACCAATGGGGAATTCAAGATGACAGACCCTGATGAAGTGGCACGGCGCTGGGGAGAACGCAAAAGCAAGCCCAACATGAATTATGACAAGCTGAGCCGAGCCCTCCGATACTACTATGATAAGAACATTATGACCAAAGTGCATGGCAAAAGGTATGCCTACAAATTTGACTTTCATGGCATTGCCCAGGCTCTTCAGCCTCATCCCACTGAATCGTCAATGTACAAGTATCCATCAGATCTCTCCTACATGCCGTCTTACCATGCCCACCAGCAGAAGGTGAACTTTGTACCCCCGCACCCTTCTTCTATGCCCGTCACATCATCCAGTTTCTTTGGAGCAGCCTCACCTTATTGGACCTCCCCTGCAGGAAGCATTTATCCAAACCCCAATGTCCCTCGCCATCCCAACGCCCATGTATCACCACACTTGGGCAGCTATTACTAGATGCTTTTATCTTCAAGTGGCCTTTATCAGTCTGGTTGGACTTTTTCTTTACTTCTGGGATTTTTATGGTTTTTTGGGGGGAGCCTTAATGGATAATTGTGGCCTTTCTGGGGAAGAATTAAAACTGGATATTGGTTATTCCTGGATCAAACCTTTTACTTTTGTAACTTTGCCTCTTGTGTCTTGAACTGAGAGATGGATGCTTCTTTGGGCCAGTACTCTGCATTTTCTTTGGGTTTTAATGCTTTTGTCCTCTGTAGGAATTGACTATGAAGATTGTTCACCATTACCTGGAATGATTATTAGCTTTTTGATGAGAGAAATTTTTAAGGATTCAAAGGCTTTTGTCAAGACATAGATCCGACTGTGGGTCCTAGGAAAAGATGACTACATGGATCTTTTTCTCGCTGTGGAGAGGGTAGGCAATTTGACCATTAAGTGGAGGACGTTGGGCTGCAGGGGACCGCAACTGGAATCTTAGCTTTAAGGCAGATGAGGATTTTCTCCCAACTGGAAATTAAATATATATATATAGTCATATATATATATGTACATGTATATTTTAAGAAGTAAAGGGCATTGAAGGAACTTTTCTAGAGTGTACAACTTCATTAGACTGTGTATTAACTCCAGAAACATCAGAAACCAGAACAAAAAGTAACCTAATGTCAAGCGCAGACATTCCTTGAAAGCAAAAGTGAAGTAAAATAAATGACAGCAGGCCCCTGAGCTCTGCCAGAGTTTTAGGGATCGCTAAATGCTACCGATTCGCGAACGCTGTGCGTTTGTCAGACCGTCATCCAAAGTGGTCAACAAATCAGAAGGCAAATTACTGTATAAATTATGCAGAGTTATTTTTCCCTATATCTCACAGTTTTAAAAGAAAGATTAAATAAAACGAGTTGACCTCGGTCACAAATGCAGGTTTGTTTTTTACTGTCAGCTCAGTTGTTTGTGGGTTGTTTTTGTTTTTGTTTTTTTTTTAATGTAATTTGTACATCTTTTCAATCTGTACATTTGGGCTGTAGCTTTGTACTTTTTGCTAAAAAAATTAAAAAAAAAGACATGAGTAATGTATCTGTTGGAGACAGCCTTGGTCCTGCAATTGGATCCATAATTGACCCCCAAAGTAGTCAGAAATCTTCCAGCTTTCCCTGGGTTTGTCTAGAGTAGAGTTTTTTTCTTGTATTAGCCTGTCATAGTTGTCTGCAAATTAACTCCACTTAGCTAACATGTTTGCATTGAAGCTGATTGAAAACACGCACCAGCATTTTAAAGCAACTATTTAAATATTTTGTGATTAATTTTCACCAAAATCTTGAACTTCAGAAAGATCTTAACCACTTCATAGAGGAAATTATCAAATACTTCTCATAGCGTCTTTTCGAAAACTTTCACTGGGGGTTTTCATTTAAATTTTAAACCTTCAGAAATTCTCAGCCATCTCTAATTTTGCACATGTTAATTTGATGATCCACAAATGGCGGTTTGGTGCCATAAACAGAAGGGTAAACCACAAGCATTTGTGTTTTAGAGCAGATGTCTAGAGCGAGGCTGAGACTTACATGTACAACCTATTAGCTAACTTGTATTAACTGGCAACCAATTAACAGGATCACAAATATCTAGTCTAGACATAACCTCTGGGACTCTGTGCGGGTGCAAGATTTGGTCCATGTGCATCCGATTGCAGGATGAGAGCCTGAAACCAGAACATTATAGTCTGCTCATAACTTTAAACAGAAGCACTGATGCCATTATTTAACGAAATGGAACAATAAGATCAAGCTAATCAGTTTAGGTCTTAGTGCTTTCGGGATGTTTATAAGTAACATTACTGCAATAATCGCAAAATTTAAGTATGAAGAAATTACCCGTGGAAATGGGGCTTTTGCTACTATATATATGCAATGTACTTTTTGGATATTAAAATATATATAATTTTGCAAGTAATCTTGGTGTTTTTTAAAAAATGTATTGTGTTACAATGGAACTGTTGTATGAAGAGGACGATGTAAAAAAATGTGACAAAATAAATGGTGGTTTTCTTCTCTAAGGCATCATATTGTCCCACTCTCTCCCTCCCATCTCATATCTGCAGATAAAGCATGAACTCTGCCTCTAAATTAAATTTAGCTAAAAAGGAAAACAAAGCAGCTCCATAGTAGTGGCAATCATAATCCTTATCACTATAAAACCATATCAACTTCTTATTCCAGAAAATTTGTGTCTCTGGAGCCAGTGCTTATCAGACCTAATTTAGCTATTGAAGTGTCTAAATCAGAAACCTAGGCTCCATCTTTTGTCCATGGAGAGAGAGAGAGAGAGAAAGTGGTAGAGCAGCCAAAGCTGGAGGAGGTGAAGTGTCTCGCACGAGGACGGTGGCAGAGCTGGGAGCAGACCCTCGCCCTTGTCACAGCACCGTGCCGACTGCCAGGACATGCAGCCTCCCTGCGAGAGCCATAACTGACCTAATAGACATCTCTGTCTGTTTGCTCTTCAGGGCGCTCAAGAAGTCATTGACAGAATGTATATGTGCAATGCTGTATGTATTACCCGCCTGCCTGCTGCTCATGTTTCTCACCTAGCCCCAAACCCCAGGGAAAGCCAGTGCTCCAAAGCATTCCTGAGGTGGAGTAAGAGGCTGCAAAAACAAGCACTGCCAAGGAATCTTCTGATTGTGTATAAAGGTCAGGCAAAGGCACTTCCTGTATTTTTGCAGACACACGGTGGTCCTGAGAGATAGCTTGATCTTTCTGCCGATTTGATAAACCCTTAGAAATACATAACTGCACAAGTACAGCATTTCCTTCCTCCACACACAACCTTTTGTTGCTAAGTTTCTAGTACAATAGCTTTCACCGGCTTGATTAGCGAGCCTGGGCTCTGAAAAAGAGCCGTGTTAGTGTGTTCAACCACCACAGCGCTGTTCCCTTTGTGTATTCAACCACAGTTGCTCAGTTTAGTCATAAGAGTGAGTGTTTTTTTGCTTATCTCTATTGTTTTTCACTTTACTGCAATCCCAGATTCATTCTGGCTATGCATCATCAATAGAAATACCAAGTCTTTTCTTTTAATACAGCGTGCCTGCCCGGTTGCCACTAATAGGAAAATCTGAAGACTGAGATTGCACAAAAACCTCTAAAGGCAGAATCTGAAGGTTATCAAAGTGCAAAGATGTCTTTGATAGCAAAATTTGGCCAGCAGGATCCTTGGTGAAAAAAAGGCTTTTGAAAACAACCGACGATTTAAGAAGCATCTGTTTCTGGCTGTCCAAGTTGCGACACCTTAAAGGAGCCCAGACTGAGATGCAAGGTGATCGGCAGCATCCACAGCTCAGATCCTTTCTGTCTGCTTTCATCCTTCTCCTCAGAGTACTTACTGATATTAATCTTTGCTAGTATTTGCTAATATTCAGCTGTAGGTAGAGTTTGCCACCCACTGCGGGCTGCATTCCCATGGAATAAAGAGATCTTGGAGTAAAGAGATCTCACACCAGTGTGCCAGACAGCCTCAGACTGGCGGGGCGCTTCCCAGGCAACTTTTAGCATTTTCATAAGATCTTAATAGCTTACCTTCCTCAGGTAAAGAACAAGTAATAACATACAGATCGGGGTAGCCCATTTGTACCCCCCTGATATCAACCTGACTGTGCCATGTTGGAAGCTCTGGGGATGATAACAGGGGGGTCTCCCCTCCCAACCCAAGTTTCTGGGACACTCTGAGAGAAAATAAACAAGGAATTTGACAGTGCTAATGCTACTTTTTGCTTTTCCCAGGAGGATGAGGCAGATGGAATTCAAGTATTTCAGGCTTATATCAGAAAGTTTACCAAACAGATGGTTGGGATCACATGGTTGTGAGCTGTGAGTCAACAGGGATAGCAGGAAATCTTCTCTGCACTGAAGTTCAGAATTCAAACCTCACCAGGAATCCCAGCTCCCATTGAAATCAATGGTAACTTAGCTATTAATTTCTAATCATCTAGTATTCACCCAGTACTTCTGTTCTGCTACCCAAGTGCAAACACTGAATGGGCTCTAGCTGAAATATGCCAGACTAGAATTAGCTTTACATTTCACCTTCTAGAAATAGATCGTATATGAAGTAGAATCAGTGATGGCTTTACAGTCTCTGAGCTCCAGCTCCTTTAGCTGCGGTCTTTCTGACGGCTTGTTTCTGTTTGAGATGTACCTGCATATCAGAGAAAGGGAGAACAAGAAGCTATTCTTACTGCTTAATTACAGACATGAAGTTTAGAACCTGATTTCAACCACATTTTGAAGAAGGCTTTTTATCCCCACTAAATCACTGCTTAGAGTCGAGAGGATGGAGCTCCCAGCTTAAGCACTCGTTAGATGCGCTAAGTTAGGAGATGCCAAATCCTTCTAATGTTAAGCACCTATCCTTATCCATATCCTATCTATAATCCTCATATGCCAGAAGCCATCATCTGTATACATGAGTGGCTTACTGCTTTCATATACCTAGGAATTGTGTTTTAACCCCGAGGATGAATTTCCAACAACTGCAGATTTCTAACATGCGCCTAATACTGTTGCAAGGCAGAGGGATTTCCCCATGCTAAGGCCTTCCCGTTAGTAAAGAGAAGGAAGTATTTCTCATACTACCGCCCAACGAGTGTACTCCTAACGAGACACTAACTATGTGGGAAATTTGCCATAACTTCTTTTGGTGCCAATATTTGGTGTAAAGCTGGACTTATCTGGTAATATTTCATGTGCATTCTTACTGTTCACAATGACAGTAAATGACTATGCCTGAAGCTTTGTAATAAAAGCACCGATGAACCCAGCTGCTGTTTCCCACCCCTACTGTCAGAAGAAAAGAGCCATCGGTCTGTAAATTCTGGGTTAAAGGAGCCAGCTTCACTTTATTATGCTATTACAATAATAGATTTTTTACAGGCTGCTTTGCTGTGCTCATACAGTATTTTTAATGACCTCTGTGAAATTAGTTTCTCAGACTTCAGCCCGCTTCCTAACAAAGTAGGTTCTCCCACATCAAACTGAGTGTGGCTGCATTTGGTGTTAATTAGAGCTGTAGTCTAGAGGCACATCGGGGGCTGGGGTTGATAAAGTCACTTCAAAGATCCTATTTGTATACTTTTACGCAATACCTAGCATAACACATATATTATGATTTAATCTGTAAAAGCAGAACTTGTTGCACATAAAGCTCAGACTTTTCATTCATATCAGAAAAGAATTAAGAGACGACCCTCAACTAAGGTCATACAAAGAATGACACATAATTTAGCTTGTGTGTTATGATTTTTTCATCTACAGAGGTAGAAGTCCCTGCACATAAAGCTCGGATCAGAAGAGAATTAGAGATCTGTGGCAAAATTCAGCCTTTCAGGCTCTAAGAGTAGCAAGCAGACCCCGATAATAAACCCACTAAAAAGACATACAAGAAAGAAAAGCAGCTTTGAGGCCACCACAGCAATATCCCCAACAACTCTGCTCCTCCACGGTGGGGAACGAACTGCCCCCCTAACGGGGCTCCATGCAAGCAGGTGTGTCAGTGATGGCACGCCAAAGTGTTTGCAGCTGAGCTGCTGCTTCAACCGCTATAAATAGCCGCAGCAAACAAGCAGAAGGCTTCTTCTGGGCTGAGGAGGTTTTTTAGAGGAGGGGACCTAGCTGCTGTTTATCCAGGAGCGGGCAGATGAGGATGAAGATCTGTATTTCTTATTTTAAGTTGTAGTTGCTAAAGGAGGAGGAGTGACCTGGGGACTCTGGCAGTTTGATGCACAGCTATTTCGACACAAGAGCTTGCTTCTTCCTTTCCAGGAACTGCTGCAAACTTGTTATTTGCTTTGGCTTTTCGTTAATTTTCTGTCTCCTGGAGCTGTAAAGTCTGATGCTGGATCTGCTTTACCTTCCCTGCTGCTGCAAAGCCCTGTGTGCAAGCCAAAGGAGTCTCCTCTGCTGCAGGCCTGTGCTGGCCGCTGCTGGTATGTCATGTGTGGGGATGACCAGCATCACCAGCCCTCGGGGAGCACAAGGTCTGTTTTCCAAGTGTGGCTGTGGGAGGAGGTTGTGCTGTGAGTGTTGGCAGTTGGTGCCTGTAATAACCTGAACCCCACCCTTAGGTTTTCTGTCACCCTCAGGACACGCAGGGCTGCGTCTGCCCGGAGTTGGCACCGTGTGGGACTCTTGCATGGCTCTGGGCTTGGGGTCTGCCCTCTTTGTGCTTTGGAGGAGTAACCCTGTAGGGATTAATGGGCGAAGGACCCCTTGGTGGGGTTTGATTTGCAAAGCTCCTGGCACAGGAGCACAAAAAGACATAATTTGGACTTGTGGATGCTGTCAAGTGATAGGATGGTTTCACAAACACTCCTACAGTGGCAGTGAATACTTTGCGTGAGTTTCTGTAGGCTCTGTAATGTACCAGGAACGCTTCCAAATCGGGGGGGGCTTCAGCTGAGCAGACACTTTTGGGCACCGTTGCAAGACTAACATAGTTCTAGAGCTCAAAGCTTTCCCATGGTGGGCTGTGTTGTTGCTTTTTCTAACAGCTGGGGAAACTGAGGCTCTAAGCAGGGAGCGGGGACTTGCTTGAAGTTACAGAACGGAGTTTCCTATGGAATACAGGTCTCCCCAGACCCAGCCTCGCTGTTACTGAGCCACCCCACCTACTGTGGACTCTGTTAAGGGTGCTTTAGACGCCACGGCGGACGCGATGTTTACAGCCCCCAGCCCTCCCCTTACCCATCACCTCTGGATTCATTGCAGCGAATTACGTCTCCCCAACACTTCTGTGAAGTGGCTAAATATACCCAGCTAGCAGAGCTCATGCCAAAAAATAAGTCCCTAAATGCATTAAACTTTGCGTAATAAAATAAGGAACGGTCCCAATAAATTCTTGCGTTCGGGCTTTCGAGGCGGCCGTAGCTGGCGCTGGGAAGCCTGCCGCGGTGGCGGCGGGTGCCGGAGCGGGGCTGGCGGAGCGGCCATCCGGCGGTAAGGGCTGCCATCCAGCGGCGGCGAGGCAGAAGGCACTCGGGGCATGGCTCGGATCCCTCTGCCGGCACCCCGAGTGGTCCCCGGCAGCCCAGCCCGCCTCTGCGGCGGGTTCTCGGAACAGAACAACGCGGCCACTCGGTCCCTGCGGAGCTTGCTTGGGATGCGGTCACCCAGGAGAGCAAGGGCTTCGATACTTTCCGTGCTTAAATTTGGCTTAGCAGCGTGCGAATTGAGATGTGAAGTGAAGGCTGTCTCTATTTCCAGCCTCCCCTTCTTGTCCAGCTCCCCGGAGCAGGGGGAATTTATGCCCGTCTTGTGCAGCAGTGAGTTTGTTCAAGTCGTAAGCTTCCCCAGGCAGATGCCTCCACCGCAGGAATGGCAGCTTGGCCTCAGGAAACATATTGCGTATTCTAGCAGCCGTGGAGAGAGGGCTTTAGCCTTCCTCACTCTTGTTGCAGTGACATCGTCGCAGGGTGATGTGTGATTTAGGGTGTTGTCACAGAGGTTCCCCAGGCTGCAGCAAGAAGCTGTAGGCACAGATTCACCAGAGGGTTTAGGCACTTGCTCAGCTTCCCCCGTCCCTGCCGCAGCAGGGGCTCTGCTCACATCCCTCGTGTCGGGCTGTGGTTTCTCCCTGCCTGTGTGGGGAACAGGAATTGGGCCAGCACCGTGACAGTTCAGGGCGGGGGTGAATTGGAGGGGGCAAAATAAAAGGGAAGGGGAAATAAAGGCTCTTCCCAGCTGAATTCGCATAAGTCTAACCACATCAGTTTGCTGCCTGGGGAGAGGAAAGAGGATGTGACACCTCAGCTGCTCTCACTTGTGTTGGGGCTTTGCACGCTGCTGACTTGTTTATGGGTGAGTAGTTGAGTTTACAAGGAAGCGTGTACACGCAGAAGTTATCCAGGCAGTTGCTGTGAGCTAGTTAGCAGTGGTCTGCCACATTCCAACAACACAAGTCAGTATGAGTATCTAAACAGTTTGCCAGGGTTTGCTTTTTTATTATTATTATTTCGGGGTGTCTTTTCACCAGTCACTACCAAAGAGTGTGTAGAGACAGCTAACTAGCACATGTCAGTTTACTAAAAACAGTTATTTTAATTCATGGCCCTTTCTCCAGCAGTCAGCAGGATGCCTTATTCATTTGCCAGCGGGAGGGTAAATCTGTTTCAAAATGGTTGAAATATTATGCACAGCTTGAATGAATGTTTAAAATAAATACAGTAGAAGAAACATGTTGTTTGTGAAATGAGAAGATAAATTAAGTTTAGTGCAGACACATTATTCCCAAGCCTAGCTGCTTGGCTAACACTTTCACAGCTAACTCCTTTAGGCATTAATCCAGCAATAAGTACAGGGTCTGATTTCTTCTCCCGAAGAGACAGGACTTGCTCTTCAGTCCTTTGCTTTGTGTTGGCTAGGCTGTTGGCCTCCGTAGCATGTTCTACTTTGTGGAAAGGGCTAATTGTTGCTGCGACAGTACGGGCAGCCTGCAGACTGGGTGGACAGGGAGGCAGAAGAGAACCATAAGGCTCAAGAAGAGTGCTGTGGAGATGTAAAAATGAAAACAGTGTCACGGGTAAAGAAACCAGTCTTTGTTTCCCCGTATCGGGTCTGTGGTTCCCTGCAGCCACTCCTGCTCAGCAAGATTAAATTTATTTTCATCCTCTTAACTGAACTTTCTTTTAATGGCAGTAGGGGTGACAGCCCCCAAAATAGATTTCCTATGGAGTCTGTCCTGAGTGGCACTGTGTGCCGCATGTCTCCCGATAACCCTTTTCCCCTGCCTTGGGCCTTTATCTCTCTGGTGACAAACAGCCCTCTCCGGACAGAAAGAGGAAATTCCACTCATTGTTCTCGGGCTCTGCCTGCAGCGCTCTATCTCCTGCCTGGTGCACCGCTGGCAGGCAGGGACTGGCAGGCGTTTCCTGAGGTGACAATCAGCCGCAGGCTCATGGGTTTCATTCCTAGACTCCCATTTAGGTCCCAGTATGGTTGCCCTCTAAGCTTGATAGCTCAGCCATGGCCTTGTCAGCTTGGGTATGTCCCCCTCATATCTTCTCTGTTCGTGCAGTAGCCAGCCCCCCCTCTGTAACACCAAAACGTGCAGAAGAATACAATCACCCTTCCCTTACTGTAGGCAGCATGGTTCGCTCTTGAGGCAGGTGTAACTGTTAGAACAGCCTGAACAACAGGGCATTGTCCTCGCAGTGAGATCAAGTATCTTCTGTTTGACTTGTGGTAGTGCTTAATACTTCTAGATATGGAATAACGCCTCCTCACGCTTGTGCTGTAGAGACATGGGTAAGAGCTTAGAAAAACTGTGTCGTGAATTTACGGGCTTAGGATTTTGAGATGGCTTTCTCAAGGGCAGTGCCTGAAAGTGCATCGTTTAGGGACCCTTTAAACTTTGGAGGATGTATACCACCTCTCAGACAGGCACTGGAGTAGTATTTGATTATTTTTTCCGCCCTAGCACTAACATCCCGAATCAGCTTCACCTAAAGAAAATAGGACTCTTTCCTGTCTCTTCATTGCTTAGCTGGATTTGACCTTTTAAATGGATTTCCTATTAACTTGCTTTTCTTGTACGGTAAAGACTATCCTTCTACTTCTATTAAGGGCATCTTGGTGCATCTCTTCTCCCAGGGGTGAGAGGTGTAACTTGTAAGCCTTGAATACTGACAGTACTGCTTTCTAGGGAATTGTCACACAGGCCAACTGTACAGGAAGCCTATAAAGGAAACGTAGCAGCAGCTATGGAAGGACTGAGCACCACAGCAGCCTTTTGGTTCAGACATTTCACTTCCCTTCTCCTCTGTAGGTTTCTGTGGATGGCCACTAATCCCTCACTGTTTGTGCCTTGGTGTGCCATTCGGAGTGGAGGAAAAAACAACTGTCCTTCCAAGCAGACAATCTGAGATGCACTAATGGTTGGAGGGGCTCAGATCCTGTGGTGATTTGGACTGTAAAAACACTTTTACAGTTGACAATGTTATTTTGCAAGGTTGCAAAACCAGTGCACTTAAAATATTGGGCAATATCTGTGAATTGCCCTGACTGTTTCAGCTGGCGGGTCCAGCATTCCATAGTTCTAGCCGTAATGCAGCCATTTCTAGTAATTCTGATGTGTGAGGAGAACAGAACTTTCTGTGCTGACCTTTCCAATTGAAGTGAAAAAGGGTGTAACAGTGGTGCATTGAAGAGATGAAAGATTGAGACAGTTGACAATTGGCTTTTAAAGTGCTTTAGTGACATAATTGTTCATAGCATTGTTCTTTGCACAGCGTAAGTACTTTATATCCCGTGTTACAGATGGCAAATCTGAGATACATACTAAAGTGATTTGTTCTGAACCAACAAAGGAGTTGACACCACACTGGGACTGAGACCCGAACACTCTTGGTTCCCAGAGTTTGATTTCTGTACTCACATCATGTTCGCTTGCAAAATAACTTTGTCTTGTCAGCATTTGACCTGCTTAATTCTCCCCTTCTTTTAAAACTGCTTGGTCCAGCAGCTTTTAAAAAGATGCTTCCATTTTACCGCAGTGTTGAAAATAGATAAGCTGAATTACATCACTGGGAAGAGTTCCCCAAAAACCTCTCTTCGGTCTGCCACTTGAACCCTCTGCAAAAGAACTTGTTGAGAAACAAAAAAAGGCTGTGAGGAAATGGAAATTCACCAAAAAGTTATTGAAGCTTCTTGTTGCATTTGAAACTTCAATGTCAAAAATCATACCCGGAAAACGTTCACCCCTACTTAGCTACTGCTGAGCAGAACTTGTTTCCTGTAGGGATGCACATTTTGCTGTGGTGAGATGAACAGCTTGGAAGTAAATCTGAAGCCCAGTGTTGGTGGGAGGCTCCTATGCCCCGTTTTTGTTTTAACAAGACCTTCATGCTTCAAAGGAAAAGATAATCTGTGTTTGCATTGTGGATTTTTTGAAGGATACATCTAGAGCTCGGAATTTCCTCTCTTCTCCCAGTGGATTGCTTTTCTGCCAGGTGTGAAGCAATCAATGTGTTCATCTCCCCAGTGTGGCTCACCTTCTTTCTGGATAGTTATCTTCAGACTTTTCCTAATTTCACAGTTAGTCAGTTCCTGGGGAAGTGGAGAGAAGAGGATCTGAAGGGTGAGGTGGTTAGGATTAAGCTGCAAAATTCCTCTTCTCCTGTGGTGGGTCTTTGCTTCTTGTTTTTTTTCACTTTTCATTTCCATTTGGTTATTCTTCCCTGAAAGGAATCAAAGGCTTTCACAGGGGAGAAGTTGTGTTTTACAGAGTTCTAGCTGCAGCAGGATGGCCCAAGCTTTGTCTTTTCTACCTTCCTAAGCATGTACCATCCCTTAATGCTCCATTTCTGTAGATGTACCAGCCTCAAAGAAGGAAGGTATTGTTTCAAAATGTCCAAAAGTGCTCAAGCGTTCTGGAGCCAGAGAGTCTGCTTTCATAGAGGAACCAGAAACATATGTTGGGTTGTTTTTTTTTTTTAGGTTTTGGCTTCTAAGTCCCTTAGTTTCTTTAGCTTTGCCTTCTGTCTCCCCCTTTCACGTTCTCATTCCAACAGCTGTGTCTTTAACATGTCCTAAAGTTTCTCTCCATCTTTTCAGGCTTTTTAACAGACATGCATGCCTCTGGGAACGTAAGCGCGTTGGACATTCCAACATAGCAGCTTCATTAAATGTCCCATAGGTATAAAAATATAAACTCTATGAAATATACATAGTGTAGTTAAATAGTGTTCTGGAGATCACTGGTATTCTGTTCCTCTTTGATTTGAGGCTTTTGAGAAGATAAATGCTGGTTTAGAGTAAACCTAAACCTGTGGTTTTTTTATTTTACTAAGTTATTAATCCTCTCAAGATTGAATTCATTATGAAAAAAAAGATACAGTCCCATGAATATCTGGAACTACATTTTTGTGTCGCTGGTTTCACTAACTTCTGACATGACAAAACCGGGATTGTCATAACCTTTCTTCTCTTTGGCTTTAGCTTCTTTCTCATTGTAGAGACAGAAGGCACAGTGGGGAGTCTCCACAGCCACTGTCTTGCTGAAGTTCTGGAAGTCTACTCTGTATTTCCCTTCTTTGGTCTTGGACACAATGGGAGCAAAGCGATATCCCCAGAGCACCTCTTCTGGGATGTAGGATGTCCTCACTTGACAAGTGGCGCTAGTGGCTTCAACAGTGCCGTCTAAAAACACCACCAATTCAAAATCTTGCTGCAGAATAGTTTCTGCTGCCATGTGGAAGAACGGGCTGTTCTTATCTATGATATGATAAATAGTTAATGGGGAAATGAAGAAGAGATTCTCATTGCCAGCATCCACTACAAATTCTATGTTGACTTGGTCCAAAATGATTGTTTCTCCTTCTGGGGTGATGGTGGTCTTCAGAAGCTTTCCGTAGATGTGACTGCCAATTAGCAGACTCTTCCTGAGGTTTGCCACCCGAATAAGAAGGCAGAGCTTCCCACCACGTTTGCTGATGACAGCGTTCTTGCTGAAGGTGATGGTCTTAGCTCGGTTTTTAGACCTCGATATTTTGGCCAAGATGGCACCACACATGAAAGAATTAATTATTACCCCCAAGATAGATTGGAAGATGAGCAGGAAAATGGCAGTGGCACATTGTTCTGTGACACATCTGAAGCCATAACCGATGGTTACCTGGGTCTCCAAGGAGAACAGGAAAGCCGAGGTCAGGCCGTTGATATTCTCGACACAGGGGGTGTGATTTATGGAAGGACTGAATTCTGGAAGATCTTTGTGTATGTATGCCACAACGTACCAGAGGAGACCAAATAGAAACCAGCTGCCTAAGAATGCTGAAATGAAGATAGTCATTTTGTATCTCCATCTGAGATCCAGGATAGTTGTCCATATGTCAATCAAAAAGACAAACCTTGACTGTTCTACATTGCCAAACTCTATGTTACACCTTCCATCTTTAGAGACAAGCCTTGCTCTTCGTCGGCTACGTTCTCTGATGTGGCTGGTAAAGCGTTTCCGGAGGTAGTTGAACATTCCCTCTGCTGATAGTGTTCTGGAGAGTAAGAAATAATAAACATTATGGGTAATGCAGGTTTCGTTTATACCTGCAGGCGAGAAGTAAATTCTGATGAAGTCTCGAGACACTTGTTTAAAGTTATATAATTTGCATATTTTCCCTCGGCTGATGGGGAAAAGTTCCAGTAAGTATATGAGGAAACTAACAGATTCTTGCCTAAGGAGCATTCCAGCAAAAAATAATCATTTTGGCTTGCTCAGTAAACTTTGAATCAGTCAACTGTTAATATTGTCCTCTGCTTACTTGAATAAGTGGGAGGCATAGAGAAGCAGGTAACTTCATTGTGGACGTAAGCTGGGGAAACTGGTGGGGAATGGCTGGGTTTTGAGGAGGAGGTCTTTCTGCCTTTTAGAAGATGAAACGGGGCCTGTCCACACACATGTATGCGTGTACATTGCCATTAGGGGACTCTGGATGTGATGCGGATAGCAAATTTAGGAAGAAATGAGAGTGGATGCAGAAGGCATAATTAAGCCAGATATGCAGTTATTTTTAGCATAGTTATAGACTGGGTTTGAGGGTATGAATTTCAAGCTCTGGAATGGCAAAAAACATCTCAAATAGGAGTTTTAGGTGAGAATAAAAGAAAAGATTAAATTTCAGCAGCATGACAATTGGATATTTACTCACCACAAAGGTAATGCTAAGACAAAAGAATCAGGATCTGAAATCTGTTCTTAAAGGAAAGTGTAGCTCTGCGTCCTTGTTAATTTTGTTAACATGGCCAATCATAAAGGACAAGAGACCCAGGGACTAAGAGTCATTGATGCAGAAAACACTACAGATGTGTTCAGACTGGAATTTGGATCAACCTACATTTGGAAAATTCCCGGTCTTGGAGTTATTCAGACAGGCAGGCCTGGGGAGAAGTTGATCCACTGTAGAGTCAGAGATTGCCCGCTACGTTCATAGACAGATCTAGGGTCTGATTTTGACCCAAAACTTAGGAATGTTCTTAGAAGAAATAATAGATTTCAGAGCTGATCACCCTTTGAGCATAAAATGTGTTTCCTTGCCAGACAGGATGTGTTCGATTAGTGCACAGTGCTTCACCCGCCCTGAAAGTATACCCTTGTGTGCCTATTTATTTTGCCTTTTTAAACAAAATTCTTCTCGTGTAGCCAAATTTAACTGTGTACTGTAATCATATTTCTTGGGGGCAAAATGCTTCAGCTTAGAAACAACTGAAATAAATTAAGAACTTAAGGGGAAAATATTCTCCCTGGTGACTCACACAAATGATATTGAGTTTACTGTGTCTCTAAGGACACAGTGTCCCCAGCTGCACAGAGACCTGAATGTTTTGGGGACCTGCAGCTGCTATGGGTGACGTTTTCTTTAGAAGGACCTGGACTTGAAGAGTGCATTTCAGATCAGGAGATGCTGGGGGCTTTGTAATTGTTTGCTACTGGTACTTTACAGCTGCATTAGCCTTCCCAATAGAGGGTGACACCAAAACAACCCTTAGGAATGGGTTGGGTTTTATTCAGACACAAGCTAAAGATGCTACAACACTTACCTGAAACCCTGCATCATATCACTGTCTCACCCTGGCTTCCTTTTTTGGCTACGAGCAAAATGCTTGGGCTGAAGCTGTTGTCAAACAGGCTGCTCAAATTTTGCTTGATTTCAAGAGGTAATAATGTGCTTTTTCTATCTCTCTTAAGCCCTTACTTTATATATGCAAAATAGGGGTAATCCATAGGAGTGTCATGGATTAGATACCCTGATGTGAGTTACAGTTTGAAATTTATCATTTAACTTCATCCGTTTCGATGGTAGATAATTGCCTGTGCCAGTTGTACAGCTGACTCCTGGTAGACAGTAAAGGAAGCGTATGCACCTGCTAAGGGTCCACTTGTCTTGTCACCACAACTGTTTTATGACGGAATGAATGGCTCTTTGGTAAAGTCCTTCTTTTATTTACTCTGTAGGCATTTAGATTAGCTTAGAGAAGCTGCCTAAATGTTTTAGTTGGCTAAACCAGAAATCCTTCCATTAGACATAGCTACGGGTGCCAGAGAAAACCTTTAGATATAATAATCAGTAGCAAAGGGAAAATATTAAATTATCAAAGATGGAGTCTAAGTACAAATTAATTACATTTTGTAAAGCCAGAGGTAAATTCTGTGATTTGATGTCCTTATTTGTATCAACAGCCCCGAGAATGGATTTGTTTGTCTCATACAGTTGCCTTCTTTATGCACTTAGTCTGAAATCACCTTTCTCCCCTGCTCATTAAAATTAGGGTGAAAAAAAAATGAAGGTCACTTTTGTTGTCATGTAGCTTTTCACTTTTTTAAACTTTTGCTGTTGAATTTATTGGTTGCAAATGCAGCTGACGAAGGTTAAACTTTAAGCACGTATCCGAGGAAGGGGGGAATGAGGTCACTTTCTAAACAATCCTCAAGTTTGATTTTCCTGAAGCACTTTTAATGTGTTCATGTTAATGCATAGTTTGAGCAAATATAAAATATTCCTGTGCAACACGCCATTCAAAGAAGTTTTCTAGTATTTAACTTCTAACACCCCTATTTATTGTGCAGAAATGTGCAGCTTCAGCTGTCATTGGCATTCATTTTATCCTTTCCTGCAATAATGTGAATATTGGCTGTCATTACCAGAATAGACAGTGTGTGAAATGCTGGGATGCCTCAGCCTGTCCATCAGCTGCACGTGTGTACCTTTGGTATGAGTGAGTTACAGCAGACTTGCTCCTTATCCTAGTGAATAGACACGGAGGGGAGAAATCTGAAGAAAAATTCTGGTTTCTAATCTACCCATCTTCTCATGCTAGGGGTTGTGGTAAATCGTTACCACAATTTTGGTAGGTCTGATTCAGCCTTCATCAGAAATCTTTGGAAATTTGACCAAGGGTCTGGACATATAATTCAACAGATGATAATCACAGAAGAAATGAGAGCAAGCTAATCAGCATAGCCATCAGACTGGAACCTTGAAAACAGATCCCCAACTTTACCATTCTTTTCCTGCCTCTTTAAATCTTACATGCCCTCTTCAGAGGCTGTTTTACAAGCCCTGCTTAAGCTACCCCCAAGTAGATCAAAGAGGCAGAAGAATTACACCCTTCTTCAGGCAGGATGACAAAGGAATTCTCCCTTCAACAAATCTTTCTTGCTCCTACACACAACTGAAGTGTTGATTTGCTTCACCAGGAGAAAAACTCCCTCCTGCATAAGCATACTGCAAGTACATGACAGTCTGTCTAGAGGAGAAAAAAAACCCCTCGCTTTATGTAAAGGGAGTTATATAGTACAGCACTTAAAAGTCCTTTCAGTTTAAATCAGTGAAGGTAATCCAGCTACATCTTAGCTAATATTTACCAGGATATGTTTCCTGTTGGGCGCAAATAAACACAGTATTGATGTCTGTCTTGCATATGAAATTCCCTGGTGCAGGAGTTAGCAAATTTGCTGCTGTCCCCAGGCATAATATGTTTATAGAAGGTGCACTGCACTGCTTGTAATCTTAAACAATGGGGCGTTTGCCAATAAAACTGCTCAATGAATAAAGATGACACGTCAAGGTTAGCTATGAAAACAAGGAGTTTCCACTTCCCTGTTCCAGTCTCATATTTCACAGTGATCTTCAGAGTAAGCAGAAACTTTGGGATTTCTGGTCTCAAATCCATGATCTTTCCAAATTAACCTATCAGTCCATCTACCCAGAATATTTGATAAATGCCCAGAAAGTCAGTTCTTAACAGATGCATTTCTACCTTTTCCTTTCTCTGTATTCCTGCAAGTAGGTAACAACAATCATCAGAGTTCCTGATTGCTACATACCAGCTGGAGTTCCTCTGCTGACCCAGAAATGTTACTGAGTGGTCCTCTTTGCTCTGACTTGCTTTCAATTGTTTTGTTTCAAGAAACTTTGAGTGTGGGGGATAATGACCAGGCGCTTTAATTGTTCTTTGGGTAAGTCTTTTGTGCGGAGCACATTAATCCAGGGAAATGGCTTTAATCTCAGCCACGTGTAGCATTTGAGGGGATCAGTGAGTGAAGGAAGGGGAAGGTGTTTAATGTTTGATAGGGGCCTGACAAGAACAAAGTTCCATCACCTGCTATTCCACTGAAGTTCTGATATCCATGGCTTCACACGTATTTCTTCCCTCGCAGCAATGGATGTATGAGCAAAGTTAGCAGAACCAAATCATTAGGGCGAGATAGCATAAATGAAAAGCAGCCCACTGAACCCACAGCTTTTGTTAGAAATACATCTTTGTTAGGGATTCAGATGAAGTTCTAAGAAGCTTAGGTAGAAGAAAGGGGGATACAGAGTTAAAGGATTATTTTTTTCAGTCCTGTTCAGGTCTTTTCAAAACTCAGATCTTCTTTCAGTCCTTTCTGTGTTTTTCTTTTTGTTGAACTTTCTCTGAACAAAGTATGTGAAATACCCAATTCCTAATACCTTATAAAAGCCTTTTTTATTAGAAAAGCATACTCTAACACTTAGTCTCATGGTGTATTATCTGCTGGCTGCTTTACTACTGAGACCTTTGGAGAGTATAACTCGTTTGCCCTTCACTAGCTGCCCTGGGTAGAGCAGGAATGTGCCTGTTGTGATGGGACGACAATTGCAGCATCCTGTCTCCCCGTCTTGCTGCTTACATCAAAATTATATCAGAATTAAGGACTGCTAAAGAGAGCTAGCCCTCTATTGAATCAATTGTAAGTATAGCAAGAACATAAGCTTGCCTAAAGTAGCTAGTTAGCCCTAGAGGTATGTCTAAAAGGAATCTGATTTACACCATCCTTTATGCCTATTTTATCTTTTTGATGGACACATTAGCAAAGGGACCAGACCTGCTGGTACTGGCAAGATGACACAGGCAGCTTTCTTCTTGGACCTGGCAGTGTTGTCATTAAGTATTTATTCCTGATAGCAGATCTGAGCACTGAATACAGTGGCTATGCCTCCAGCGTTGACTGAAATGCCAGTTCCACTTGGGAAATATAATCCTTCAATCTGGCTCAGCATGCTAACCTGGGAGTCTTGTCACAGCTTCAGTCCAAGTGACTACATTTTGCCAACCTAAAGTCCAACTGGGATTTCTAGTGGATATACCAAAGGATCTTATCTCCTGCCTTGCCCTCTCTCCTGAGTAGAATTACTGAAGGATGTTAGAGCTGCCCTTTTCCATGGCAGTGATGGCCATTTTTCAGCAAGAGAGGCAAAGTGGTACCTGCCTACCTGTGGGATGTGCATTAACTTATGATGTCTGCTGTGAATATGAAATATCTTTAGGAGAGAGATCTTTCATCTCAGATTACTGTAAACACGTAGGTATGACCTAGCCAGCTTTATGTAAGCACCTAATGAAGGATTCCTCTTAAGTGCCTAACTTTCCTCTGTAGTGAGAGGGAGGGAGGGTTCATCCTTATGTCTTTTAAATGGCGTGAACCAGGATTGTTTCAGCTACACTGACAGTAATAAAACAAGGACGTGTGCTATCCTCTCCCTTGCTTCCCCCTGTCCTGATTTTTAAGGGAAGGAAACATGTATGCTCTGACGTATATGGGATATATGGACTCTGCAGGAGCTCTTGGTTACTTCAGGAAGACTGCCGGAATACCTTGCCAGCCTATAGCAGGAGGTTTCCGAACCTCTGCCTGAAAATTGGATCTCCCTTCTCATTATGCTTTGTACGTGTTTTGTAGAGTTTGCTGCCTGATGTGTTTGGCCGCTGAGCATCCCTAGTGTTACTTGAGTGCGCCTTGGAGTCACACTTGCAATAAGGTTTCAGTGATAACAACCAGTAGCTAATTGCATCCAGGAATGTTGCTCACACTATGCCACGCATACGTGGTTTGAAAAGATAGGCTGCAGCTCACAAAGCTGACTTGAAGCAATAATTCATTCATGAGAACACAGGCAAATGAATAAGTGAAAGGACAGGCACTGCAGCAGTGGTGACTCAAGCAAATCATGTCTTCTGAAAGCTCAGAAGTGTTTGGGGTCCTCAAAGGTTAAAATACTTACTTCAGGTGTATAAATAAAGGATTTACAGCAATAAAGCCATTACTGTCATTGTTAGCAATTAATAACATTGTAATTAGTGCTGCACAGAAAATTCATGACTGCATTTACTGGGGGAAAGAGTTTAAAGACTTCAGCTGCCTGGAGAGCAAATGCCGTGTCTCATATAAGCAAACACCGTTAAGGTTTTGGTAAATTTACAGAAGTAGCGTTTCTTCCTGCCCTACGTGGCACGGAGGCAAGAGGCCAGTCCTGCCCCGCAGTCCCTCCCTTTCTGCCCCTTCCGAGAAACACGGCGCTTGTCAAATAGCTCTGTCTAGACAAAACCGTTTGCCAGCGCTCTCCAGCAATGATCACTTCATAGGCACTACAGAAAACTTCATTATTTGATATTTTTTGCAGTGCCAGACTAATTCCACAGCTAGACTGTATCTCCCATAGCACCTTCTACTGTGACAGAGAATTCCCATGCAGCAGATGATCCGCTTCACCTTCAGGGCGCCTCCTGAGATAGGCAGCCACGCCGGGTACCCTGCCTCTGCAGAACAGAGAACTGGGAGCAAAGCCATCTTTACTCGGCAGCAGGATTTCCCAACAGAACTATTTCTATTTTCAGACAATTAGGTTTCCACTGAAAATATTAAACTTTCAATAGGAAATGGCTCTCCAGGAGAAATTGTTCCTCAAGCAAATTATATATTTTAGGATTCTTTCTTTGGTCAAAAAAAACCAACCAAACCCAAAATAATTCTCATTGCAGTGGACTTGTATGTGAACTGTTGTTTTGGTTGCAAGAGAAAAAAATTAGGGATTTAACTCACCAAAAGTGTTACGCTAGTTTTGTATTCAACTTTAAGAAAATTAGTTTTGATTTATTGAGAAGCCTTGACAATAAAACATTTTGCTTTCTGTTGAAACTTTCTAAAGGAGAAAGGCAGGTTTTGCCCAGTTATTTTTCCTCTGTTGCCAGAAAAAGGCATTGCACTCTACACGTGTGATAAAGGCAGACTGTGGTAAGTTCCCACCTGTATGACTGAGAGCAGAAGCTATCTGTAACCAAAGACCTACGCTGCAGTAAGATGTGGGTTGGGGAGGCGATACTGCATAAACACCCACCGTAAAAGTCACAGGGAAAATGGACAGAGTCATGTGAGCCAATTCGCATTCTCTCGTTTTGTTGTTCTTTGCTGAAGTATTTAAGGGGTTGAATCATTAACTCGCAATTTGTTTCTGCAGATTGGCAATGTCAAGTCTCAGTCCCCAGCATGGTGTGGCAAAAAAGGCTGAGAGGCACCTGACCCAGACATCAGCAACACAGCTAGAATACAGCCGTTACCCGAGGCGAAACCACCTGTGAACACTCTGACAGTTCTGACCCTGCTTCGGCATCTAATTTCAAGGTATCTCAGCATTACCTTGTCATATAAAAGCCTCCATTCCCATACACTCTTTCTTTCCAAACTGTTGGTAAATTTAAACTGACGGTGGCTTCGTACGACCCAGAAAAGGATCCAGCCCTGGGTGTGGGGAAGATTGCTGACAAAAAAACCACTTAGCACTGTGCCAATGGCTTTCAATGTGGTTGGAAAAAGGTTCTTGCTTACTCAGTGCACAAGAAAAGCACGAAGTTGATCTCTCTGCACAGTGCTAAAGGAACAAAAGCAAGAAAGCAAATGTTGCTGTGATACAGAGCCCTCTTGCAGTAGTTCACATCAGAGGGAATTGCCAATTCCAGCCCCAGAGCAGAGATGCAGTAAGAAAACACCCAGAACAGACTACAACAGCCTTGCTGGCCCTGCTGCGTAGTCAGGCACTGTGTGTTCAGCCAGCCTTAGAGACAGGGTTCGATGTACTATTTGTCAAAGCTGAAACACTCCCTCTGTGTGAACCTGAGGAAGGAAAGGCCGATGAGCACCTAACCTGGACGATACTGCAGTAGGAAGAGTTCCTTTCAATTCTGCCACTGTGTTTTTATGATACAGACTGTACTTAGCTCATCAGTGTTTGTAACTCATGGGATGGATTGCACAGTGTGGTAGCATTGCCCTGCTGCAATCTTTCACCTGCTTACAGCACCAGGGCGAGCAGTGTAGCGGGTCGCTAGTGGGTGTAGTCAGCAGCTGGGGAATGTTTTCATGTAGTGTTAAGAGCACTGTCCTGCGGCAGTCCTTACCTTCAGCTAGGCTGTAATCTCAGTGTCCCAGGGTTTTGTGCTTATCAAGGTGACTTTGATTTCTAAATTGGCAAAAACCCCACTGTGCTGGGTTGTTGCCAACAAGCCAACCATAGCAGCGTAGATAGGACTATGGCATTGGTCTTGATAAGGCAGATTTGAATCCCTGCTTTGCCAGGTTCCCCCTGGGAACCCCGGCTCTGAGTGTTTCTCAGATAGTGGGATTGGGAGAGAAAAGAACTGGAGACGTATCAGAGGCCATGATAGATGGTAGCTGCGTTCTGCAGCAGTAGCCTGCAGCTTCACCCGAAATGGTTAAGGGTGTGAAGAGGGGAGAGTTGGATTCATTGGTCTGGAAACAGACAGCTGTGGAGCGGTAGTCCTGACTCTGTGGTCTCAGACTGTTTCCATTGCTTTCTAACTCATGTTCCCTGTCTGCAAAGGAAATAAAAAGGATTCCACTACTTCACATGTGACTGTGAAGCTATTTTAATGTTGATAATGGTTTTTCATGATGTAGAGTGTTATTTTATTACAAAGCAACTTTTGGACTGCCCTGCCCTGTTAGAGTAGCGTGTGCCTTCAGTAGCGACTGAAATGATCCCTGAACACAGCTGCCAATTATACAGTATTTTGAGATCTTTCAGGAGCAATGGTGTACTATAAATACAAATTATTGCTATTTTTTCCATATAGAAGGTAGTTCTTTCATACTTTATTGCTTTCTCAAGATAAACAAAGAACAAAGCGAGGAAGGTTTTCTCTCAAGATGAAAGTGTGTGTACATGCGTAGCTCTCTCCTTGGGTAGTTTGTATCACTGAACTGCGTGTAAAGTAGTTTTCCATCTTTGCATGTCGCAGTTGCCAGAGATTTAAGGCATGTTACATGCCACACAAGTGCTGTACTGCTTAATGCTTAGCACCTTTATATCCTTTAATATATCCTTTATCCTTTAATAACTAGTACTCTCATAAGTGAATCCCACATATATAGTTCATAGAGGTCCTTTCTAGTATTAGTTCTTCTGCTACTTTTCTCTCTGTTTGCTGGTTGTCTGGTAGTTGCTGTGATTTGGCATTGTTTTGCAATCGAGTTGTCCCCGTTTCTTGAATTTCTGTACTGAGGGTCACAGTTTCTCTTAGAGAGGAATATTAACAGAGCATTTCCTTCATGAGCGTGTGTTAGGTTCCTCGGAATGACTGTGTCCTGTCTGTCATTCAGAAGTTTTCCAGCAGATGTGTTGAAAGGAGTGTTGCTCCAGACTTGCTCTCCATTAACAGGCGTTTTGGACTTAATTTCCTTGAACTTGCTGTGTACCTCAGAAGTATAAAGAACCACGCGGATTGCTGTAATACCCATAGAATTGTTAAAAAGGGAAAGGATTCACTGCATTCCTGAACAGAGGCACACTTTCTTGTACTGTTTGGATAATATAGGCTCTCTGCTATAGGAAGTCCTTTACGTATCTGTCCATCTGACATGCTGAGCTTATGTTGAAGCACATCATCTGCTACCTGTTGATCTTCCATGCTCCTTTTTCTGCTCACTGGGCCTGCAAGCCTGTCATATAGCAGCTGCAAGGTAGATTGGCACTTGCTGGCTGATGCTGCTTGTTTAATCAGTTAAGGTTCAACAACAGGAGAGTATCAGCCACCAGCAGCTTGGAAGATTTCTTTTCATCATATAGCTCGCCAATCACAAGTGCTGGCAGCGCTACAGACTTTGATTGACAGATTTTGTCCTACCTCTGGTTCCTGAAGCCTGATTTCTGTGATGTTCAACCACGCTGTCTAGATACATCTTGTCCCATTACAGTCTCATCTCAATAGTTTCCTTCCCTCAGCTCTTCTGCATCACAACGTGGGTAACAGCCGTCATTCCAGTGCCTGTTATAGGGATGTATAGCATAGCCTGCAGCCCCTGCCATGGCTTTTAAAGTCAGGTTGCGGTCCCAAGACATGTGTTGTGAAAAAGCCTGATTTCAGAGATTTCCAGCTGAAGTCAGAGGTATTAAAGGCATTTAGTGCTCTTTCACACAAGGTCTGATGAAGCAAATTCTGTCTCTCTGATTTGGAGTCTGCTTGTGCCTAGTAGATTGGTTAAAACGTTCCTGTGTTTTATTACAGTTGAATGCCGTGAAAGCTAAACAAATTTTGGGAGCAAATCTTGAGGATCAAATCTCAGTAGGTAGCTATTTGCCTAATGTCCTACTTTTTTCTCATCTCCTGCAGGAAGCAAATAGCTTTTAGTTACATGGGTACCTGATTATTCCCTGAAATACTAAAACTCAAAATCGCCCCTTTTAAGGCTAATTTCTGCTTTCAGGGGCATGCACAGTGCCTTTTGAAGGTGTTGGGGAACACCAGCTGCAAATCTAAAGACAGGAACATGGTCTGCTATCCCTGGGGTATGCAGCATTCACCAGCAGGGCCTTTTCTATTCCAAGCCTTCAGTTACTTTTGTGTTCCCAATTATTTATATAAGTGTAATTGACTTGCAAGACATTCTTGGCTTTCAGTATGCATCGAGTGAATTATTGACCCATCACATGGGTCATTGATGTGAAGAGATGTATGAACAAACTGGGTGCAAAATAGCTACTTTGCATTCTTAATAGCAAATGTAAACCATTAATAACTTTGCTGCTTGATGCACTCAGAGCCTGCACAATTTTAGTTTGACATGCATATGGCTGAGTTCATCCTCAGTGTAATTTGAAATTCATTGGGCATGGACTCCATCTCCTTATGCTACTTTAAAATCTCTCCTGCGTTGAGATGTGATATGCTAATTCCAGAGTTTATGGCTGACTTGAGATGTTACATTTGAAAAATCAAATCCAATTAAATCAACTTATTACCAAGGTCAGAGACCAGTATTCAGCCCATTCTATTCTTTGCTGTTTTGCAGCAGAGTCTCAACTTAGTGAGTGAGTTAAGTCACAACTTAGTGAGTATATTGTGTCTCAACCCATAAGCAAACTAATCTTCCCTAATAAGAAGGTTTTGGGCTGCAGGACCCAGGATGTATAGTCAAGTGGTAAAACATTCTCTGGAGAGCCCAAATATCTGAGCTCAGTTCCTGACTTTTCACGCTTTTTTTTTTGTGTACTGTGGGACGAAGTGTTCTCCCCTTGGTGTCTTTTTCCTCATCTTCTTATAAGATGGAAGTGGTATTAGGGTGTTGTGTGGATAAATTCAATGATTGCAAAAAGCTTTGAGACCTCTTGAATGTGTTGCTGTGGACTGGCAACACAGCATCAGCTTGCTGCGGTCAGAAATTTAATGGCGATCAGATTTTAGGAGAATATAAATGAGATGCCCAATCGCTATCTTGGCAGAAACTTGTTTATTATCTAAGAAGAAGAAAAGCTTCTGTGTGCATAATATCTTAATATTCTCAGCAAAGCGTGAAACAGAGGGGAATATACTATGGCTTTTTGAGATGGACAAATATTAAGCCGATTTGCTGATACTTTTGCAAATGAAAATCTTAAGTTTAGGTTTATTATAAGTTCCCATGCTGTGCAAGTCTTTGTATTTAAATTACACCATCAAGTGCCCAGTGGCTCTTTCTGCCTCTTATTGTTGAGTATCTAATGCTTTTCCTGCAGGAGGTCCTCATATTCCAGACAAAACCAGACAGAAAAGTGAGAAGAATGTTGTATTCTTAGATACCCTTTACAGATAGCCTACTGTCTCGTTTCCAGTGGAAAATATAGTTTAACCTGTGCAGGCATCTTACATCTTTCCCATTTATTTAGGAGCTTAAGTCTTGCTGGAATTATTTTCTATGGCGTTGATTCATTCCACCAACCTGAGGGATCTTACCGAAGTGCCCACATTAGTAGCTCAGATGCCTCAGATTCATCAGAAACTGGCATCTCAAGGTGAATCGCTTCCATCCGATTACTCCTCTTGAAGTTACTGGTGTCTCCAGTTACGCAAGCAGCTCTGGGTACCAAGACTCCTATTTTAAGTTAAGTTTCTGCTTCTGTTTAGTGCCTAATTTGAATGTGGGACTAAGTTACTTCCAAAAGTGAGGCTCTTACCTCAGTTATTAACAAGCTTTTAAAGATCTTGTATCGGTTGCTCTAGCTCATGCAGAATTCAATTATGTGGCAGACCTCAGGATGTGATTTGAGATTTCCAGAGTCCTAGTAAAGTGGTGTAAACCCCGTGAAGGATTTACTCTCACCTCACTTTACCCCTCAGTGTTAGAAAAGCTCAGGCAGCTAATTAAGAGAAACAGTAGAGTTAGAGTGTGTATGAGGACTGGAAGAGCTGTTCTTCACGGCATCTCATCTCACCTGCCCACCACTGGGTTGCGTGAGCAACCTGGGTGACAAGATTAGACATAACTTCCAAATTTTAGATGAATAAAGGAAGAAAGATCAACTTCCTTGTTTTATATTTTGATATTAGCAAACATTCACATACAGGGTGGCCATTCAGATTGCGGTAGCTGTATCTATGGTGCAAGCGTCACTTGTATCACTGCTTGTTTTTCTCTTTGGGACAGAAATTCCTAGGGCTTCAAACAATATCTTGCTGTTACCTGTTCCATGGTTACTCTGTTCACATTTCTCCATATAGCACAGAAGGTAGTTGAGAGAGTTTATTAAAGTATGAGCCAACTTAATTTACTTTGCATTTTTCATGGCATACTGCAAAGAAAGCTTGGTCACATGGCAAAACCCTGCATTGTGAAATCAAGAAATGAATAAAACCGTCTTACCTCTGTGAGCACTCAGGATGGAATGTGCAAACTCATCAGCCACCCACAGCCTGAATGTGGTCCAGGTTACCTGTTCCGTAGAAAAAACTTATGAAGATATTCAAGGTGGGCTAACAAAAAATTCTGAATCTTAACTATAAAGCTCCTTTTCTGCAGTACTGAACTACAATCCTGTGTCACAGACAAGAAACAGAGCCTCAGGTATATAGTGCTAGTACATCTTTTGGTGGATTGTGCTGCCGAGCGAATAGACAACTGGCCCTTCTGTAGCAGCTTGGCTTGGAAGTTAAATCTACATTCCTGTGTCAAACTCCCCTCATTCCCACTGTAGTCCAGACACTTAAGGATGCACCTTATTTATCAAGCGTTAAGGTAAGCTGCTGATTACAGTTGAAAGGCAAGAGTAGCTTTCAGGTGCAGGATGCTCTGAAGTCCATGGCTGGAAAGTGCTTTCGCCATGACTGCCTCCCCTTCAAGACCCCCCCAGTCACCCCAGAATATCACTGCTTACCAGCTATAGGGGTGCGTCCACAGAACTTCTGCCAAGAAACGGGAGTTCCCAGAGCTGCTCTTTGTTACATTTCTCCTGAAACAGTCAAGGACAAACAACAGATCATGATGGAGCTGGAAACCAGCAAGGAACTCGGAAAGGAAATGAGGCATGAGAGCCCCTGTCTCACCACCTCCCAGCCCCCCGTCTCCTTCACACCCAAATACAAATCCACGATTAAGATTTGGTGCCCTTTGCCCTCCTCCTTCCCCAATCCACGCGTTGCCCCCACTAAACAGGGCTGTGTTTCCAAGTCCTCGTGTACCACCCCCCTGGCTGCTTGCTGCCGCCTGCTTTTCAACCTGAGAGCCCAAGAGGCCGATGCCCTCTGCTCGTACACCTCCCCACCCATGTGCTTTGTGCTGCCTTGTTCAGCCCCCCATCCTCAATCAGGAGCACAGCAAAGCGGGATTGGGATCCAGCACCCCGAACTGTGCTGGCGTGTACAACAGCAAATTGTGTCTAATCAGATGTATCGGCGTGTGCTGAGGCTCTCGTGCAAAGGCACCTATAAGACTGCGCATAGGAGGAGAGCGCGCTTGCCGCTGCTGACACTGCCCAGCACCAGCCGACTATTTGAAGTCTGTGTAATGCACGTACCACCGCTCAGAAGCCTCTGGCATGATTAGGTATTAGCCGAAAGGATCAGTCCCTGGGGATTGCTGTATCTGCATTAAAACCGAGCTGGTCAGTCACTGTAGTATGTATGTATAACGCTTGTTAACTGTTAGAAGCTGGTGACCAACGCTCTTTTATGCTACGCCTTATTGGGCTTTTTTAACAGAGTTTAAGAAAATAGTGGTAGTTATTAGATGAGCACCACTGGAAAAAGGCTGTGGTGTAGGAAATAGAGGCAATCAGGACAGAAGGGGCACCTGTTCCTTCCTGATCATTCAAACCATTATGTTATTTTCGTAATTTGATTCAATAACGGAGATTTTCTTCCTCTTGTGCAGTGAAGTTGCATCATGCAGAAAATTGGTTTGTTTAAGTAAGAACTCTTATGGTGTCTTTCATCAAATGTTCTCAGCGAACATTACTAATAATTCATTAAAGGGGCACTGTCAGCTGGAACACTTTTAATTATCATTTTCTGTCAAGTCAACCCTTAAGTGGTATGCCCTGATTTTTAAATTTATTGCGAACACATATGCAGATTTTTCTTTTTCCCCACTGATGTTTATATGGGTTGAGAAAAGTAATTGACTGTGAGATTAAGGAAGTCAACCATGCACTACATGTTGTCATGCCCAAAATGGAAGATAATTTAAGGGTGGTTACTTATTTTTAACAGTAGTTTAGAGAAACTCATTACTGTAGCCTCTGAGCATCTCAGTGCATCTGAATGTAGGGAACTTCTGCTATGTGCACCTCACTGCTGTGAAACTGAAACACCTTGAACTTAATGTATAGCTGTGAAAATCGTTAGCTGCTGCTTGTTAACTGTCCGGGTATACGTGCTTAGCCTTTAAGTAACTATGAAGTGAAGACAGGCTGGCTGGTACTAATACAGGGTTAAACCAACAGTACTGGCAGTTACCACACAACAGCTAATATGCTGTAAACTCGTACCAGCTTATCCCACCCTTGTTTGCTTGCATAGCCGTACTTTAAGGCCCTTCCAGCCCCATGTCACTGTCAGAAATACCGCTCAGCATTCCCAGAGAAGAGCAATGCCTGAACTGCCATCTTCTGCCTTCTGTATCTGAGATGACTACAGCAGATGCAGAGATTTTCTTTGACAATGTGTTCTTAAGCCTCAGTAGCCTGTTTTATGGGGGCAGAAACTGAAGCCGAGAACTATCAAGAGGGTTGCCCAAGGAAAGGCAAGCCAGTGAGTAAGCAGACTAGAATCCTATTCCACAAAAAAGGACTCTCTGGTTCCCTTGCAGTAGTCATTAGGTGACAATTTTGTGCAAGGAAACAGAAAGGACAATCGATCTGGCAATATCGTGGATTTTCTCAGCTATCAAGAAAACAGTATGGCACTGAGCCTCTTACCTTGTGTCTGAAGCAGTAAAGGTGACTGCAGAAGGGAGGTGGGAGAAAAAGCTGCCCAGCTTCGTGTCCCCTAGACCATGCAGTTTCCACAGTACTTTGGTCCAACAGCTTCTGTATCAAAGCAAGAGAGCCCAAGGCCCTCTTTGGCTTTTATGTGTGGCTGTGTCAGCTCAGACTGGTTGCCAGCTCATCTATATGCAATGGCTCATTAACATTGCGGCTCAGTTTATATATTGTAAGTGAAAGGCAGAGGAATGGCCGCTGGATGGATAAAAAACACAGCAGAAGTGTTGAGCTGCCAAAGTTACGGAAAGTAGTGCAACATTACCTGAAGAAGCTGTTGTTACTTTTACTGTCACCAACATCTGGGTCTCTTGTCCCATTCCTCCAGTAGAAGCGCAACAGAAGTGTCGTGACTACTGGTGAGGAACAGGCCTTCTCTTTGCCTGGGCGGTGTGGTTTTGGAAAGAACCAGGTGCCTCTTGATAACTCCCATACTCTGCAGAACCCTTTGCAGTTTGATTTATTTGGTCTGTGCTATATTAGATGTGTGTGCCCTTGCCCAAATTCCTGCTTAGACTTTCCTTCCTAGACTTGAGCTGAAACTCAGAGTCCATCTGAATTCTTTGAAGAGGACTGACTGCAGCAGTTAACTCATTGCTGTTACTCTCACTGCATTGCCATGGTCTTGGAGCTTAAAGAAACCTTCATCTCTTGTATCTCTCAATCCTTTGAGAGAGCGCCTTTGCATCCTGCTGATAAGGGATGGAGTGACGCAAGCCTGGAATCATCCCACTTGCCTATAGGCACACAGATGTGAGATGTCTAATGAAGCTCATTCTTCTGGTTCCCTCTTGTGTTCAGAAGGCATTTCTTCTCACTCTAAGACAGGCATCTAAGCATGCATTGCCTTGTAGAGGTGCCCATCCTTCTCCATCAGTAGAGAGAGGACTTAGATGGCTGGAGCAGCTTATCCCCATCTTTTGGTGGCCGACTGCAAATAAGTGATTGCTACACTCAACATTAAAATCCTCAGACTTGAAGCTGCAGATTTGGTTATACAGCAATAAGAACTCCGTGCTTCTAGCCGCCTGCCAGGGACAGGTGGAGGACATCCTGCAGACAGGATCCTCTGAGTCTTAGGGGAGGTTGGGAACAGGATTGTATGTCTAAAAAATGTTATTTAATGCTTGGGCAGAGCCAGATCTGTTCACACAGTTGAAGCCACCAGGAGCTTTGTGACTCAGTGACGCAAGCGTTTGCCCCAGAGTGTTCTGAAGACAAAAAGCACTGATATAAGGAATTAAGCTCTGTTATTAGCCATCCCATTGTTTTAATAGCTCAGTCATTAATAATAAATTTGATAATACTCAAGCAGCCCTTTTCATCTCCAAAGCGTGTTAATCCATCTGTTACACCTCTTAACATTCCTGTGAGGCAGGTATGCTGTTAGTGACACCGACACATACAGGCTTTTATAGCACTAGGAATTGATGATGGAATTGTTCCAGATACTTTCACCAGGAGCTAATTGATGTGGTATACTCTGAAATAATCTGGTTATTTTTATACTGTGCCTAGTACATGCAGGAATCCTGCTCTTTTCACCTATTGGCAGTTCATGATGGCACAAATGAATTTTCTTGCAGCACACAACACACTGCAGATTGTTTAACATAGTTTTTCAAAGCAGCAAGCTAGTTCTCCTGCAATGAAACTCAATGGGATTTTTTCCCACTAGCTTCAAAGAGCATGGTTGAGCCCTTAAAGGGATTTACTTCTGTTAAATATTATCCTCAAAACTGAGAAATTAAAAGCAAATGGGCTTTCTTCCTTTTTCCTCCAAGACATGTCAAAAGAATATTATAAAAAAGAATAGCTTTCCACAGCTTTGAGAAACTCCCCAAGTGAATGTCAATTGCAGGTTTTTAGGAAAGAGTGTAATTAACAACTTTATTCAGTCTGAAGCCAGAACATGCTTTCTATATTTGGCACGAAAAAAAGCCGAGCAGGAGGAGGGGAGCAAATGACCTAGATTTTCACAAGTGACAAATGACTCCTAGGTGCCCTGTCTGAGACCCCGTAAATGGCAGAGATTCCCACAAATTACACTGCAAAATGGCTTCTCTTTATGTCTCTCGTGTTGGATATTCAAAATCACCCAAGATACTCTTGTAAATCCAAGTTACTGTGTGTGTTAAAGTGATTATTTTATTCACCTAGGTTAACATTTCCAAAAATGCATCCATAACCGAGCACTTAAATCCCATTTTCAGAAGTGACCTCGGTATGCGAGCAGCTCTCCCAGTTCACACCAATCTCCCCTTTTCTGAGCTTGCTTTGTTGTTTTCCTGGAAATATGTATGCTTTGAGAGCATCTCCCATAAAGAAGAAATGGGAAAACAAGGTGTGACTGAGCTAACGTTTTCCAAATGTCCCTTGCTATATTTGCAATTTCTTCGTGTTTTTCAGTGTTGTTTTCCACAATAAAGTCAACATTTTCTATAAAAAGCAAGTCCTCTATGAAAAGCCTGTTTGCCTAATAGCAGATTTTCTGTATAAATGTTGATAATCTCTGTTTTGTCAAAGGAAAAAAGATTTAATGCCTTTATCTTTTGGAATGATTATTTACAGAAGAGGAGGTCTTGCTAAGATGTAATCAAAGATACATATTTTAAGTACAGCAGGCAAGTCAGTACTGCAGGCGGTTGTTTATTCATTAACCTCGGTGTAGCTAGGCTGGCAGTCTCCCTGTACTTATTTACTTTGTGCTTACCGTGGGGACGGATTTGAAATCCATTGCAATTTTATCCTGAGTCCCAGGAGAGATGATTCTGTCCTTCCCGTTATGTCTCATTTCATATGAGTAAAATGCTGAGCATATTCTAGGTAGTAGTGTCGCAATGAGTATAGCAGTAACAGGAGACTGAATATTGAGTCTGATGTCAGTTGTGATTCATTCCCAAAACTTTCTTTTCTGTGAACAAGCACTATCATAGCTGAGAGAGAAATATGAGAACTGCGTTTTTGCTCCTCTTAGCAGGGAGTGTCACCAACACCCTCCTTTAAATAAATAGCCATGCGTGCTGGCATGCAGATAAGCTTGAAGAAAGTGTAAATCTCTAGGACAGCAAGTGTCTGAAATGGAAGAACAGTATAACAGATGAAGTTGATTATATCCCTCATCCCTTCCAGCACCTTCAAACATTGCTACTAATGAAAGTGAAAGGTTCCTAATCACTTCAGCCTTCCTTATTCTTAGACAGCAGGTAGTTGAAACCCTTGGCCTCCTCTGCGAACTGTAATGACAAAATTTAAATGCATAGGCTATTTAAATTCAAGAACAAAGCTGGCTGTAGTGCTGGCTTGGCAATGCATGCGCAAATCCAGGAAGGCAGAGGCCTGTGTTATTTTAACTCCTTGAAGTCATAGTCAGTGGTTGTACAGCACCAGAGGCCTCGCGTTGTCTGCCCTCTTCTTTAAGAGCAGTGCAGGTGGGCTTGGGAGAGGGGAAACGGGAACTCATGATCTCGTAGCATGAGAGAGATGCTTGGCTGCCCACTTAAGAGTTGTGTCTTTTAGACACGTTCACACACAGTTTTTCTGTGACTGTTCAGAAAGCACAGAGAATTGGTGACAAGAATTTACGCACCATCTTTAAGTTAACGCGCTAGAACAGCAGAGCTGCAATAAAGATTTCCTAAAACAGCGTGGCCTAGAATCCCCCCAGCCCCTCTGGCAAGCCCGCAAGGTAGAACACCTCTGCTGGTAATGCCACGTGAGGAAAGTGGGTTTTATGAAACTCTGTTCACGGAGGAAACTGTGCCAGCTTCTCACTGGAAGGAATAAAGCTCATTACTTGTATTTACGTGTAATTCAGCTGCTTGGCAGAGGAGGTTGGTGCCAGAGAAGTCCTTACTTCCCCTGAAAATGTAGGGCATGGGTGGACTGCAACAAAGGCACTTCTTTCCTTCCTGGTTGTCGTAAGCTGGGTGTTCAGCACAAGGCTGTCGAGCTGCGGGAGAGCGAGCGGCCAGCACAGCACGGAGCAGGGCGGTTGGATCAGTGAGCTAACAGCACCTCTGCGGACTCCTTTAGCCGGGTAGAGCGCGTGTAATCACCCGTGCAGAATACAGCAAGGGAGGTTAAGTCATGAGTCACTTCCCTTTTTCTGGTCACTGAATCCGCCTGAAGTTTCCCCTTTGCAGAGGAGGAGATAGGAGTTGTATTGATAGAAAGCGCCGTACTCATGTTGGCAGCTGTGTCCTTGTCACCTTGCCCCTTTGGCACTCCTAAGCAAAGCAACCTGCAATGAAAATATGAGGGTGTCACACTACAAACCTAGTGATTGCTCTGAACAATGACATTGGCATCTGTCTCAGGGATGTCTGAAATAATTTTTTTTCTACTTGAAGCTAGGAAAATAGAAGTTTAATAGATGTTATGTAGGAAAGCATTTGAAGTCATTGAACAACCAGTGTCACCAGTTAACACCTGTTGAAATTTTGTTTTTAGATCTTCAGTTAGGTTTGTCTAGTAGCATCAGGCTTCTGCACTAGACATTAAAGCTCTCATGATGGTATTAAAAGTGGTAACTAGCTGCAACTCAGTGACAACGTTTATTGATTTAGTAGAAGAATGAACACAGATGTCTCAGGTACACACTGTGCTCTAACGAGGTTTCTCTGAGCTGCATTTGATCAAATGGTATGAAGCCTTGAAATGGGATCACACTTTGTTTCATCCTCTGTGTGTTTCCTCTCTCATTGTTTTCCAAATAATCATGCTTCTGTAAGCTCTGAAAAGGTATTTATGGAAGTTTATGTTGTTCTCAAGGGCGTGAGCTGTTTCTGAAATGCCAGTCTCAAGGGGTTGTCCCTACATCAACCTTTGAGAGCCCCTGAGGCTATCAGGTCCAGGTCTGCTGTGAGCACAGATGTGTCTAGCCAAAGGCTTTTTCTGGAGCATGTGATACTCTGCTTGCTTGAGCAAACCCGATAGCTTGATAAGGAGCGGGGTGGCACATGCGGCACAGCCGGGCACACCTGCATGGGGACTGTCTCCTGTCTGCCAGACAGCAGCTATACGAACAGCAATCGGCAGATTAGGGTATATTCTACTTCCTTGCAGTTGCCTTTCTGGGGCTGTGTTAAATATCACCAGCAAAATGCAGTTTCTGGAGAACAGAGAACAGGGCTCTGGAGAACCAAATATGATCTATTGGCAATTCTGTTTTCTGTGCCTCAGTTTTTCTACCCTTTATACTTTACAGATGAAGAAAGGAAGAGTTCTGTACAGATACAACACTGATATATTCTTTGCACAACAGTGACCATCCCTTGTACTGCCATTCTTCAAGGTCTCTTGACAATCCAATGACTTGATCTTGTTGCTCCTCAAAATCTCCTGGATATTGCTATGCCGCTGGTGTCCTCTGAGGCAGGGCCTTCTGGATGGTGGTCGTGTCCCCCGTGGAACGTATCTCTAAGGTTACTTTTTGGCTCTTCTCTTTCTTTTTAGCCTTCTCTTTCTTCCAGCCTTAGGTATTCATTCCATCCATTGTCTGTTTACCTGACAGCCCTCAGCTGCATTTTATAGACTGTTAGACTCAGGTTTTGTTTATTTGATTATTATTATTACTGGTTTTATTTTGGACAATGTCCCAGTTGCCTAGCAATGTCAGTAGGTGCTTTGAAAAGAAATGTTAAAAGCATAAGCTTTCTGCAAGGCAGTACATTATATTCTGCTTCACATTGAGCCTTTTTATCTGCAAGTCTCCATGGACTCTATCAGCATTAATAAATGAAATTCACCCTCTCTTTCGGGATGCAAGGGAGGGAGAGAAAGATACAGCAAACAGCCATCATCCTATTTTTCACAGATAACCAAGGCAGAGAAAGGCAAAGCAAGGTAGAAAGCCTGGTTTGATATCCTGACCCACTGAAGTCAGGGATTGATCTCTCATGGGAGTCGTGAAGAAAGCTGAGAGCATATCGCTCGAAAGAATTGGAGCTCTGTTGAATTCCCTTTGCAGCTAATGGGTTGGATGGAGCCCACAGTGTTAGGCAGAGTAAGGAAGTGAGCAAGTTGTGTGGAGCGATTGTTTATTTAGTTATTTCCCAAGAGTAGGAATATGGTCCCAGAGGCAACACAGACATAGGACAGGGTAGTGAAGAAATCAGCACATCCTCTTTACATGTATTATGCTCTTTGTTCTGCTCTTTCGCGGGGAAAAGTGCTATCATTGATTATTGTCTGAGTTTAGCTCACAGTCCTGTGGAGCCTGGCCTTGTGAAATTTAGGCAATGCCTCTATAGGGAGAGCTGGATCCAGGAGCCAAGTTGGTACTTCTGAGCAGCTGCCAGCATGACTGGGGAGTACGTATGCCGGGCAGGCAGTGCTAATGGGAACTGTAGCCTCTCCAGTTCCTGCCCTGCCTCTGGTAAATCCACAGCTGACCCTTTACCGCGAGTAATAACAGAGCTGGGTGGTAACTTTGCCCTTGTTCCTCGGGGCAGCAGAGTGGGCTGACAGTCTCACGCTGTACCCATAAAAGTTGCCATTGATTTTTGTGCGTGCTTGCTGTTATCAAAAGAAAAAAATATGAAGCATCCTGGGTTGGTTTTTTTTTTTTTGCCCCAGCAAAGAACTGCAGATACTTCAGCTATATGCTGTCTTTACAGAAGAACATTTACTAGACGATCATGCAGAAACCCTGGGCCTTGCTTTTGAAGGTCAGGACGTTAGAAATCGCCATGTAAAGAATGACTGTTTTACAGATGAGTGAACCCATCAAAACGAGTCACTCCGGAGGGCAGTAAGAACAGGCTTGATAGCAGAGAACTGTTACCACATTTGGTAATAGAAAGCAGCCTAAAGTGTCAGCTATGGCCTGCTAGTTTTGCATGAGTGATGAAAATGGTCAGCGGTGAAGACATGTATGCAAGGCTGAATATGCAGGCTGGAGAAAACATGGTTTCTAAGGGGCAGTGATACAGTGGGTGCAGCTCTGGCTGGCCTGTTCCTAGTTAAGTTTTGGACAAGTTGCTCTGGGTGATACACAACTTCCTTCAAGAGGCTTTAGAGCCTCTACCTTGGCGCTGGAATAGGAAGGAGGAATTTTGCCAGCTCTGAAGGAGGTTGGCTCCTTACCTCTCTTGACCTGGTAATGCCATAACAACTTCAGTGCCTAGGCTAGGAAGCTGAAGACAGTCCTCTCTCCTTCCTCTCACAATGTGTCCGTATACTGAAGTCTTTGTGCTGAAGTTTTCCCTTTGCAATGTTTTTGTCATGTCTAGTTCCACAGAGCCATGAGGTGCTTTCTGAAGAGGAGCTTGATTTATGCCCAGGCAGGCACCTTCATCCCTTGTAGCAAGATTTTCTGTAGGTCTCCATCACCCACACTGAGGTGAACTTCAGCATTGCACGGCCTTTTCTGCAAACGGTATATGTGCCAAAACATGCCTGTCCTGCACAGTAACTCATAAATACTTTCTAAAACTGTAAACTCGTATATAGTCCTCATAGACGGGTAAAGTGCTTAAAATTGGCATGTATCATTTTCATGAAAAAAGCTATGGGGAAATACCTTATTTCAGTAAAGCTTTTGCTTCGTGCTTAACCTTTTGTGCTTCCTTGCATCTAGGATGCATAGTTAAATAATATTGCGGAGAGGTGTGCGCCTTTACCCCTGAGAATGGTCGGAAGAGTGAAAAAAACCCAATGCGGCTGCCCACCACCCTCTACTGGCCTGCGCAGGGACTGCTGGAGGTAACGCTGGCTCTGTGTGCCATGGCAAAATCTCTTTAAAAGGTGAAAGAAAGGTGGGAGAAGGTGACGCTTTGACAGAAAGCACTGCTGTTAGCATTTTCGTGCCATACCTGCCTGAGTATCACAAAGCTCCATCTTCATTTTTAAGTTAGGGCCAGTGTCATCAATTAAAAAAAAAATTAGTCAACCTCTTCTTATAGGCCAAAATCATTTTGCACAGCAAACAGGTGAAATCAGAGAGGCTGAACTTTTTGTCCAGCTGTGGTTGTTTTGCTGATTTTTTGGGGATGGGGAGGGCACAGCGGGGAGTATAGTTCTGACTTGAAACAAGGGTGATAGTAGCACTACATGTCTGTTGGCTTTACTAGTTTTATCTCAGATTTAACGTAGCTCAGATGAGAACAACATCTGGTCTAGGTACATGGGGGAATTTTCTTGGCATTGGCTCAGAGTGCTGAATAAGTCCCTGATAAATCACCCAAAGCAATGATTGTAGCCTTTCTGGCAATTCAGTTTCAATAACTTTATTGTATGACAAGGTGTATGCAAGCTGTCAGCACAAATGAATCAATTCTCTGTGAATGGGACAGGGCTGAATCTGCAAGTTCCAGTGGTATCGTTAGTGTGGAAACACCACAGCCCAAGGCAATTTAAGTGCTGGGATGACATAACCCAGTCATCTTGCTAGAAAACGTTATGACATAGAAAAGCCTGGGGAACTGAAAGAAGCCTCACCCGAACAAAGACCGTGTCCATATGGCATCATATTTCCTGGGAAAACTTATTTTTACGCTTTTTGACATGTCTACAATTCTGGTGCTATGCCTCATTTACACTGGTACATTCTGGGAAATCTAGTCAATAATTCCTTATGTTGGCTCTTGCAACAGAGAGCAGCGTGACTCGTAGAGGCATCCGAGTTATTCCCGTGGCTGTATTGCACGCTGAGTAAGTTTTATGATGGCCTGAGATTACACTGATCTCCTTAATCTCGGGCTCAGATCTATCAAACAGAGAACGAATTTCATGACTAACAGAAAAGTAAAGTAAATCTCATCCATTTGGGTGCAGCACCTTTTCTTGTACAATTTTAGCACTAGGAAGATCTGAAATTTTGTGGTGGTGCATCGAGTGGCAAAGGAACAAGCCCCGGGCAAATCCAAGCAGAAAGGAAAGCTTCACTGAATGACTGCGGGGTAAATCCAACAGTTTTGCTGCAACTTTAGTGAGCTGTTGCTGCACAAATTGCAGCATGTAAGGGAGCACTCTAGTGAGCACGGTGCTGTAATTGAATTCAGCATACTTCCAGAGCAGTTTGAAGATTGCAGAGGACATGGTTTGTCTCTCAGCAGCACAGTCTCTTTCTCAGAGCCTGAAAGTTCCTCATCACTGATCTGCATCATGGTTTTGTACAGTTGTAAAGCAGGTCACGGCAAAACTCATCTATTCGCTCTTCAGGAGGACGGGGAAACACTTTAAGGAAGGTCTCCAAATTAAGGGTTCCCCAAAAGTAATCCTGCAGTTTGTGTTCCAGACACGACAGCCCACTTGCAGACTGTGTGCAGGGAAAGGGTCTGGCAGGACTGAATAGCAGGCGTCTGCGTCGGTCATTTTTCTGGGGAATTCGGATCCCATAGTCTGTAGCATCCTCTGCCTTAGGCACACCAGTGTGCTGCCCAGGTGTGTCCCGTCACACACCAACCCACTGCCTGTGGCAAAGGAGGAGTTACAGCAGCAGTAGGCTGCAGGCTGAAGTGTGTGTATTTTTAGAGATGGCTGCAAAGCCTTGCTGTCACAGAAACGGTGCATGATGGCATGTTAGTCCCACAGCAAATGCTTCATCCTCTCTGTTTTATGCGAATATGCAGTGATAACGAGCAGCGGGGAACCTACCCTGTCTCCTCGCAGAGTGCGGAATACAGGGGAGGCAGGAACAGAGAGACCCGAGTCACAGAGTTTTAGCACATTTTGTCCTTAGTGCTCTAGCCAGTCACTGCCTGCAGTTTTATATTTATGAACCTGTATCAGGGGATTGCTTGATAGGTCTTTAATTTCCTTTGGTTTTACTCTGAACAGGCCTCTCCAGGGACAGTAAGAATATTTTCAGTGTTATTGAATGTCATCTCTGTGCAAATTGAACAGAGGAAAAATATTCTGATAATAACTGTGAAATATGTGGGGGGCGGTAGGCTTTCTGGCTGCTGCTATTTTATATTTTTTTTCCCCCTCTGATGAGAGTTTCAAGGTCAGCTGGCTCCATAGATACAAATATGCCAAGAACAAAATGTACAGATGCGCCAGGAGTCAGGGACACAGACACGCTGGCACTGTAAACAGAGCTGGATCATGGCCAGTATTGTCAGGCAGCGAGCACACAGGAGTGTTCATAAAAAGGCACTTTATTACGGTGATATCAAGATTTATCTTCTCTCTCTGTTGCGTCATTAAACGTGAGTTAGTTGCATTTTTGTGGAAAAGCCTAGATTCAGCACAATCTCAACATTTTATTTGGAGGATGGGGAAAGATTTTAGTCATGTACTAAAGAATCCTATAGCAATAGCTGAGCGCGTAATAGACAGTGCGGTTCCCTGAATAAGTGGCTGGAGTACAAACCAGAGGACTGGTTCTTTTCCTGATTCTGCTGCTGATTTATTGTATAAACATAGAAAAATATTTTACTGTAGCTGTTGTGAGTTCCCATACAACCTCTCCTTTCCCTCCTAGATATGTTTCCTTTTGTCGGTTATTTGCTTGAACTAAATATTAGCCAGTCAGGCAAAAGCTGGAAATATCTTCATCTAGCAGTCTTCGGCAGGCTTAAAATATTAATGCATTTTATAGTGTACTTATTTTTCGTAACCGTCAGTTGTTGCTACCAAGGCAGGGAATTCCTTATAAATATTGAATGCTGCTGCAAGGTCTGGAAAAAAAATTCTAGAAATGGTTCTCTTAAGCTCCCAAATGACTGAAAAAACTGCTGAAAATCTTCCTAACGTTAGTAAATTATGTGGAAATCCAAGAGCACAGAAAGTACCTAACTGTTACTGGGATTTTCTAATAAATAGTCAGAGTTCTTGAATTTAACCAGTCCATGCACATTACTTACTGCACATAGACACTTTGGGGAAGAATGGAACAGCAGAAGTTGCTGCAGTAAGATGCATCTCAAAAACTGGCGTGAAGGTCTGTTGCATGCAAAACAATAAAACGTAATGGCAGAGGTGATCCACTGCCCAGCTTAAGTGCTGGAATTTCAACAAAGCAAAAAATTCCCCTGGTGGAGCACTTGCAGCCCTTGCAGGGAAACGAGTACGCAGGCAGGGTCTGCTGCAGCCATGTACAGCCAGTGCCTGCTCGGCCACTCTGTTATGGCAGCAGGAATTCACCTCTTGGTTCTTTTACGGACCCTCCCACCACCCTTCTCGCACCAAAAGGATCCTAGTGCAAGGTACAGTTTAGTCTTTTACTAAAACTCAGAGCTGTGTATATCATGAATTCAAAATGGGGTTTGAAGATTTTTCACCTTTAGATCTCCAGTTCACATCTCGCCCAGGCTAACCATAACTGAAGCTTTAAATCCCTGGTGGCGTCAGGCGGATCCTAAGGGACAAGGCTCTGAGCTCCACCACAGTCGGCACTAATTGAAATAGAGAAGCCAAGGGTTAATTGCCCGGGTATTACCGCGCTGGTTAGCCTCTCTAACAGACCCCTTCTGGCTCCAGAGCTGCTCTGTCCCGTCACCTGAGTACACTTGGGGTACAACGAACGGGCAGCGCTGGGGAAAGGCTGTCCATACAGTACCCATTTGTGGCTAAATAGAGGCCTTTTGTCCCCAGGGCTGTTAGTCTGCTGCCAGGCACACACACACATGAGATTAAACAGTAATAAAAAGACTTCATTAGAGTCAGCGGGGGTCACATTTTCTGATGCCAGAGTAGTGCTGAAAAGAATCCTGAAGTGAACTCGGAGCAATGACGTGCGAGACCTGCTATAACAAATGCTGAGTTGCTTTTACTTCCTAAGAGTGGATTGCAAATACTATTAAAATATGCCGGTTAGATAAACTAGATGTTCCAATGTGCATTGCCTAAAACCTTATCTTTAGGACATTATTTTTGCCCCATAGATCGTGCTTTCTGCTAAGTGACCACAGAATACGCTGGAAGTGACTGGTCTTATGTTGCGCTGACCTGTGATGTTCAGTGGATCGTTGTTTCACAGAAGGTGGCAAACCAGGACTTCAAATGTGCACGCTCGGCTTTGGTTGAGCTCCTACTGTGCCCAAAGGCAAAATTTAGTCTATTACACTCCCATGCAAAGACGTTTGTGGAATCCCTTGGAATTAACTAAATACCGTGGTAGATTAGATTCCTCATAGTTAAATGAAGGAGTTGCTGGCTCTACCTCTTGTCTATCTCTTATCATTGCTGGGAAAAACACGAGCTAGAGGAGAGATCCTTGTTCAGTGAGGGGGGTACTTACTGGCTGAGTTTGGGAAAGAGCCTGTACCTTCTGGTGACATCCTGTGTGCGCCCATCCCTCTCTGCAAAGGGAAGGCTGTACGTTTTTCGGAAGCAAGTTAATGCAACGAGATTCCCACTTGAAAGAACCCAGACGTTTGCTTTAGTCAGAAATCTTTTTGAATTCTGACAGCCTGGCAAGGAAACTCTTCATAAATTTTCCATTATGAGCAGTGTGCTATGACGACTGCGTTTTTGTTGTTGTTTCTGAGCTGCCAGGCAGTGAACAGCCCGCGCCCGCTGGAAGCTGGAGTGGTAGTTCCTTCACAGAGATGTCACGCGTGTGCTGGGTCACACGTGCTCAAGCAGTGCCTCTCGCCAGTGTTTTCCAGCCCAGCACCTACCATGGGCTGCAGTGGGAAGTTAAGTCTCTGGGTGCCCTTCAGCCTTAGGTTCTGCTGCCGCACCTGCAAAACAAGGGCTTAATTAGTGTTCATTATAAGAGCAGTTCCCTAAGAACTGAGCTAACACACTTACGGGCAATCCAGAAGTGATGAGATAGCAACGGCTTGGGATGCGTGTTGGCTGGCGCATGTCGGCGCGAGGCAGTAGCCCCATATAGCTGGGAGAAGAGCTGCCTCTCTCCCTAGGTTCGCATTAGCTCCTCATTATCATATCAAAGGCGATGGCAAGCAGACTCCTCCACACTTGCTTCACAGAGGCGGGGGAGTCTGGGTTTATTGCAGAAACTTTTCCTTCCCCTTGTCTGCCTCTGTTCCTACTTCCCAAGTTTCGTTTTGAGCTTGGGGTTTGAATCAGCCCTGAAACACAAAAGGAAGTCGAGACAGAGTGGGTGACTGTCACATCTAGAAACTTGAAAACTCGGCTCCCGTTCAGTCGAGGGCACCGGGGAAGAGTGGAGGTGGATAAGATAATCTTAGAAGCCGTTTCCAGCACTGTCTCTTACAACTCTGTTTTCTTGTAGTGGGATGGTAGGTGAACGGTTGACAAACGGGAAGAGACATCTCCCGTTCCAGAGATCAAATTGCACAACAAATTAAAATGCTCCCTGAAGGCACTGTTGCTTCCTCTCCTCTCAGTACACGTAAAGCTGAAGACAGCCTCCACCGATTTCAGAGCGAGCTACAGATTCTGTCAGTGGTTCTCAGATTGAAGGCTGTCCCTTTGGGTAATAAATGTCGTGAGCCAGTCTGTGCTCATCGGGGGGTGGCTCATTCATGTGCAGTGAAACCTCAGGGAAATGGAGGTTACTCCCCGTTCGGTTCATGACAGCTCAAAAGTTGGATTGCCCTGCTGAGTTCGATAGGAACCAGTAAAAATCCAAACTGTTTGTTTTATGAAAGCTTTTTATATACATAATGTCCTCAGAGAGCTATTTAGTTATACCAAAATGAGATTAAAGTTTGTTCTTCCACAGCTCGTTGCTCTGTTTGCAAATCCAGGAGCTAAGCATTCCACAGTTGCCATAATTTCACCCCTGTAAAGAGCCCCGTACGTCCTTTGAACAGCGAAGCACAGCTGTTAGAGCTTGTGAGAACCCCCAAGAAAATCAAGATGTTGCACTGAAGTGAAATTTGTATCTCTGCGCTCCGAGAATTAGAATATTCATCCCATTCTAACACAGGGGTCTAATCTAGGCGCCTTGTGATACTGCCTGTCTCTCGGCATCGGTTAGAAGGGAAGTAGCACAGATCTTTAGATTTGAACCAGCACATCCTAAATGGCAGTACCTAAGGTGAATCCCATCCCAAACACTGAGAGAATTTTGTGTTATTACTGACTCAGAGAAGCAATCCTTCTGCATTTCCTTGTTTAAATACTAGCCCAAGAGTGTACCTGAACTGTACTGCTATTTTATGTTAAATCTGCCCTTCTGCAGCAAGCTGAAACCTGGAGTTCTTTAACATATTTCAAGCTTGTGAGGCCATTGACAACATTTTAGCCACCTTAGCAGGGGCACATTGGTGTCACTGACTCACTGAAGTGTAGTTTCCAGCTGAAAAACTGTGTTCGGGTTGGGCTTGTCTTTAATCAGTACAAATTGGAAGATGTCTATTGAAATAATACGTGAAACAATGCATTAGTTTACAGTGTAGGAATATGGAAGCAAAAGTCTACCAAGATACACATGCTCACACAGACCCATGCCAAAGGGTGAGCATGAGTAAATAAATGGCTCCTAAAAGGCCTTGAATGTTGATTGAAGTGCGTACCTCCCCAGTGGCCTTTTTTTCGTGGCCTTTGCTGTGCTTTGTAACGTGTCCGGTGACAGGTCCTGTGACAACCAGCCACCGCAGCACACCAAGGCGCTTACGCTGCGTGCTGCGATCCCACGCTCTCCTCCGAGCTGACACCTGGACGGAGGTGCGAGCACAGCGCTGTGTAATCGCATAAGGTATTGGCAGAGCGGTGACAAAGACAGAAGAGCATCAAAATTATATGTCTGCTCATCAACTGACAAATCTCGTTAAGGGAGAGGTCTCTTTTTTTTTTTTTTTTCCAGCTGAATAACACACGTGAGAATTTGGGGAAACAGGTCTTTCTGCAGCCTGAGAGATTAGCGGGCGCTGTGAAAATCCAGACTCTGCTTCAAACCCTCACTGTGCCCCACTTTTGTCCGTGTTTGTAGGGAAACCGGTGGAAGGACGTGGTGCCAGCAGATGGCAGTGCCTGTTAGCAGAGTTCCACTCCCGGCAGGAGAAACAGCAGTCTGCTCAAAAGGTGAAAATGTTTGGATTTACATTGCATGAACCACAGGGCCGCTTCTCCCATGTGAGCAATGCAATGGTGTAGCTCAAGGTGGGCAAAAAAAATGACCGTGCTGTGAGCCTGCTCCTCTGCGCGGCTGGGGGACCCCTGCCCGCTCACAGCCTGGGGTCATAGCTGGGATGCACGGGAGACGGGTGAGGGAGGTGGGAAGGAAGGCTTCTCCTGACATCGACCATGTCACACCGGCTTTCCAGACCGGCAGAGATTCTGTTCCTCTAGGGCTTCTGGCTGGACGGCTTTTCCTAGCACAAAAATTCATTCTAAATCTTATTAAAAGAGATTAAAGGAAAGAAGAAGCGGAGCTGACGCCTTTATGAAGGTGATACTGCCCTTAGTGCTGGTAAAACAGCATCCAGGGACGACCTGCTCTGAAAGCCAAAGTTACGATTTTAGGGAGGACTGACTCTCATGCTGTATGAATTACTGTTTAGTACTTTTAAAGTAAGTTTGAATGCTTATTTAAGAAAGAAAAAACAACCCAAAACTTTTAACGTACTCCCCAAATAGCACTTTATAAGGATACTTCACGTATAATTTCACTGCTGATTTGAATTTAGTCCTCTGTGCTGTTTGCAACCTAGATGGGGTAGCACTGCTCTAATGCATGCGAAACAGGAGCCAAACTGGCTAGTCTCATCTCATTGCCCATACTGTGGTGAAGTGGGAAATATAAACTAACAGTAAGTGGAAAAGCAAAATTACATCTGTAAAACTAATTTTTAATGGCTGAAGTCCTTGCTCTGGCTCCGGATTCCTATCCCGTCTGGCCAGCCCCAACCTCCACGTGCAGATCAGAGAACAAGAACGCTGCTAAAAACTGCTGTGTGTATAGAGATGTGCTTTCTTAACCCAGTCCCTTGTGCAATATGACCATTAATGATATTCAAAGCTGTGGTTCTTTCCCTTTCTTTAGTGTGTCTGTCTTTGAATTTTTCCAGTCTAGCTTCTATAATAAAGTGTTACATATCCTAGATTTAGGATGGTTAGGAATCAGATTTTCTGATCTACAGGAAGTTCCACTAGTTCAGTTTTTTCCCTGTTCCAAAGCAAGAATGCAAATAAGTTGCAAAATGTCCATACAGTAGAATAAAAAAGTCATTCCAATGCTGACTTATTTCATTAGCGATAATGTAATTTTAAAAAAATTGAAAAGAAAATTGAAAGTCATTCAAAGCAGAACAAGGAAAAAATAGGTTAGTTTCCAGCAATACTGACACATTCCCGTACAAGGCTTTGGCTTTGACAAGTTTTCTTTTCCTGACCAGAAAATCTGTGAAAGCGTTTCTGCTGGGCTGTAATGCCATGTGGTGCTGTAATAGAGAATTAGGGGGGACGGGGGACAGGATTAGGGGAACAGGGCAACAAAGCCTGAAGGTAACCCGTACTCTTCAGGCAGATCTCTCTCATATATGCAGCTGGCCTGACATTTGCTTTTCAGAAGAGGAAATATTTTACTAAGCGAGGGAGAGAGTGTGGTATTATCAATGACTAAAGAAAAAGAAAGAGAATGACAAAAAATCCAGCAAACCACTGAAGAGCTTTGAGAGCATTCCCTGGGACTGGCTGGAACACAGGCAAACGGCACGACTCAGGCGGCAAACACCATTTCTGCAGCTTGATGGCTGGAGGAGCATCAGAGGAATCGTGTTCCTCCCCACTTTTCCCAAATTTCTTGGTCTAGCCTGGAAGAGAGCTTCCGCAACGCCAATGGACATGTAGACGTGCGCTCCCTGTTAAATGTGCAGCGGCGGCAATCTCCCCGTCCTCCTTTTTTTAGGAACTGCTTTCTGTTTGGGTGATTTTAAAACAAGAACGCAGCCCCCACCCCCTAAAAAAAAAAAAAAAAAAAAAAATAATGAAAGCCCACCCAGTAGAGGGGGAAAGGAGAAGTCAGGCAGGGGGAGGAGAAGTAAACACCCAGCGCTCGGGGCAGGGGGGCAGAGCCCACGGGGGGCGAGGGCAGCCCCGCGTTTTCCCCGGGCGGGGAGCGCGGCGCCCCCATCCCCGGGCGGCCCCGGGCGCGGAGCGGCGGCGTAAAGCCCTCCCCTCTCCGCTCTCCCTCCCCTGCTCATTCAGAGCCGCTGATGCTCCCCATCAGACGCGCTCCTCTCCTCCCCCTCCCCGCTGCCCCAGCCCTTTAACGAGCTCCGTACCGCCAAGGATCCGTCCCTGTGGGAGGGAGCAGGGACGAGGCGTTTCTCGGGCAATAAGCGGCGGAGGGCGAGGGTTTGGAGCGCCCCGTGGCAGCGCTGGCAGAGCGAGGGGCATCGGGGGGACCTAGGGACAGCGTGCATTGAAACCTTCAGCGCCACATCAATGTTTTCTAGTAACAGGCAGAGGGAAGAAGGCAGGAGACAGCCCAGGGATCAGAAGACGACCCCGGCTCTCTGGTGATGGCATGGATCGGACGCTTTTCCAGCAGCTGTTTTACCTACCTCTCAGTCCTGTCACCGTCCAGTATCCCCCAAGTGCCAAGGCACAAGACTGATGCAGAGCTGCTCTCAGCAAGTAAGTTACCTGATTTTGTTTGGTTTTTTCCCAATTTGCTTCTTTTCTTCTCTGGTTGCAAAGGATCGGGAGCCCAGAAGGCAGGAGGACAAGCGGCTGAGGTATTAGGTCAGCTGAACACCAGATTTCTATGCCCAGACCTGCCAGGGTGACAGCTAGAGATGTGCTGTTGTCTAACTCACAAGCCACCGGGGAACTCTTTGGGAAGCTGGGGATTAGATGTTGATCTTGGGCAAAAGCACTGTCAGATCTGGTGAAGGTGTTATGCAGGAAAAGACATTCGAATGATGAACTGCTCGGATACCAGATGAGCGGAGATCACTGGAATACAACGGGCAGGGGGAGACCGATCAGTAAGCAGCCCTGAAACGCGTGGAGTGATTCCATAATCCTTACCTAGAGTCAAAGATTAAATTCTTTTATGATTAGGATACTTACTAGTCAGCTTAGGGTTTAAAGAGCCCTTGCAGTGTAGTCTCCGGACAATGAGGTGGCATGTCCCCTTGGAGGGGACAGGCAGTTTTTAATGCACTGGGAATCCCTAGGGGTGTTTATGGCTCTGGGAGGTAGAAGCGTGAGTCATTTTTTTTTTACCAATGTCCCACTGCATCGGTCAAAAAGGTGCCTGGAGTCCTCCTTTTTGTATCAGCACATGTTGGTTGGGAGTGACACGCTAACTCTTATACCGCATGGCTGCCTTTTGGTTTTGACCGGGGCGTTTCAGCAACTGATTGAGAACTGGCAGACACTGTTCCTGTCCCAAAAAATCTTACCATCTGACTTTCGGGGATTCTGTAATCAAGCAGGTCCTTTCTCCTGCACCCTTTTAAGTAGACAGCTACCTTGGATTTATAGTACAGTAGCTCAGAGGGAAACAAAACTGGCTTCTCTCACTAGTTCTCTGACCAGTCCAAGCAACCAGTATCTTCTATAGTATGTGGGAAGTGTGTTTGTGTTGTGTTTGTGTTGGGGGAGTTATTTCACTTCTGGGGTTCAGTTCTTTCCCGCACTGTTCCTACTCGGTTGGAGATAAAGGATCAGGATCATTTCTGGTTCCCATGAGAGAAAATTATCCATCTCTGGAAGATTCCAGCCCAGTTATTTAGACTCTGAAAAAGGCAAACAGAGTTTTGGAGTCATGTTCTGAGACAAATCTCCAGACTCTTTTATATAAGAATCACCCACTTTCTATTCAGTTTGAGGTCAGGAGAGCCACTCACACATTTGGGGTGAGCATTGGCACTTAACTGGCAGTTCGTATTAGGAAGGTCAGTTTGTCCCTCCGTGACTCATCTTCTCTTGTCTGCACAGTGGGTTCAATAGCACTGTCGAACTTCTTGGGGCAGAAGGAGCCTGCATTTGGTCAGTTCATCTCTGAACTGCTTGGATGCAAGTTGCTGGAGAAGTGTGAAGTGGTATAAACATCCTTCAAATTTGTTTTATTTTTTTAAGTCAGCTGCAGATCACCCAGTGAGTCTCAGTTGCTATAATGGTGAAATATCTAAACAACAGAGTACAGGAATGTTAGTGCTCTTGGGGCAGGATTTTCTCTTAGAATTGAGGTTCTGCTTTCCCCAATATTCAGTGTGTGCTGTGTGTAAACATCCAGTAGCAGGAGAAACAGGAATGTTTTTTCAGGACAAAAGTGTCTCTTTTTCTTTGTTCAGTTGTGTTGGTTGAAAGATAACGGTCCAATTTTCAATGACGCCATAAGGTCCCCCTAAAAATAGAGTCTGGGGTAAAAGGACAGAGACAGAGAGGCTGCAGAGTGCCTCAGGCGGAGTCACTTCCTTGGAGGTGGAAGGATCAAATTGGTTTATTTTCAGGCTTTATTTGTTGGTAAAGAAAATATCATTTGACTGTTCAATAATAAGAAAAACACCTAAGAGCATGTTATTGTGATTGCATCCTTTGCACACGGGCTTTTCATGCTCAACTTCTTTAATTCAGTGAAGTATAAGGTAATTGACTGAAAGTTATGTGGATTATATCCTCCCATCCACCCTATGCATTTGAACTGTGATATATCAAGTAGTAGATACCCCTTATGTTGTGGAAACTCCATGTTCTCCAGTCCTTGTTCTGTAAGAAATTGTGATAGCCTGTACACTGGGGTCATTATGATGTCTCATAAGGCATTTTCTAGTTTTCATCTTTTTTCTGAAAAAAAAAAAAAAAAAAAAAATCTACACCAGTCTCTATTCCCATTACAGTTTAGTTTCTCCACTCTTTTCTGCATCGGCCTGAAGTCAAGATATTTAATACAACTGCAAACTTGTGTTATGTATGGGATTTTTTATCCTTTAATCCATAGTTGGGGGAAAAAAATCTATTGGAAACCTGTAGCTACTAGAAAGAACAGAAACATTATTTCCTGGCATTAGAAATAATCTTGCTAGGTTATTCGTGCTGATAGATCGGGCTGTGTGGGCTTTGCAGGGTAATCTTTAGACACACCTGAAGCAGATAGGGACTGTATTCACTGCTGCTGGGTTGGTGGAAGGGGAGAAGAGTGGCGCAGTGACTACGGGCACTTCTTTAGGATTTTGGAAAGTCTAGGTTTAATCCTCAGCCCTGCCACAGATGCCCAGTGTGAGTGTGGAAGAAGCAAGTGTTTTTGTGACTCACTTCCCCATCTTGAAATATGGGCAATAGAGCACTTCCTTGTTCCACAGATCTTGGTAAATAAATAAATACAATTTTAAAGCATGTTATACCTGTGCTGAACACTGTGAAACATTTGGATACTCTGGGAAGGGGGGGGGGGGGGGGCACATTGCTACGTCACAACTGACAATGAAAGGGCTCAGGGATATTAGAACTGTGATTATCCAGCATTGCTGGGGGGAAGGATAGATTGGGAGGTAATTAGCAGATAAAAGTAAAGTGGAAATGTCCATAAGCTCTGTCTGTCTTTGTGTCATATTAGCTTCCTACCCAGAGTGATTTTCTTACAATGTGTTTCGTTTGAAAGACTGAACACCTTCTGTTTCGGTATTTCTGAGCCTAATGAACTCTAAGCAGACAGGCACCGTCAGCAGCCCAGCGCTGTAACAAGCACAGAGTCATCCTGCTTCTTCAGTCGCTGCCTAGTTAATCGTCAGTCACCCAGTTTTGTGTACTGGTGGCTGGGTGTCTCCTCTGGCCCCAGAGAAACTCCGTTGTAAAATCATGCCTGTCAGCCTGTTAGAAAAGTGGTGCTGCGACGTAATGAAAACTCAAAGAGGAAATGAGAGGCATCTCCCTACTTCAGCGCTGAGCGAGGTTACGCTTTGAAAAGCAATTATTTGGATGAGGGAGCTTTTGAACCACATGTTTATTAGTGAAACGCCACGGGTCTCCCTTCTTGTGCAGTTTCCTTAAATGTTTTGCCCTGGTTTTGAAGAGCAGTACTCTTTTGCATCATTCCCTCCACCTGTGGATCTCGAAGCACTTTCCAGAGAGGCAGCCACCACGATCTCTATTTATAAGTCAGAAAACTGAAAGATGATGTGACTTGCACAAAATCTACCTGCCTTTCTTTTTCTCGCATGCATATGTATGCCTCGAAAGGTAATCTCATCTTGGCATCGTTGACTGTTCAGTCTGTCATACACAGGCGGTAAATAAAAGGATAGCGGCAAAGATGCCTTTCTCAGGGAAATCAAAGCCCCCCCTGTCAGTCAGCACCTGTCTAATAGCCATTTATCTTCAGATTGTCAAAGGCCATCTTTTCCTAATATTTCTCCTTCCTCCATCTTTCCACTAGCACTCAGTGTTCACGATCGATGCTTTTATTCTCTGCGGGTGCTACTGCTTTAATTTGCTCTGTTCCACTACCAACTTTCCCATGTTGCTGGTGTCTGTCATTTAAGAGTTTCATTCCCTTTCAGCAGCGTAACCCAAAGGAGAATGTGCGTCCCAGAGGAATCTGGGGACAGTAACCGAGGTTCTGTTTGATGTGGTGTGGGCCAACAGGCAGCAAAAGAACCAGGTCAAAGTTTTCAGTAACAAACTGTTTAGTATTTACTGCTGTATGGATTGCTCGTTGAGTAGTATGGGACTCTGTTGGGAAAAGAAACGACAGAATTAAGTAGAATCCTGATTTGGGAAGGTGGGGGGAGTTTACTAAAGAACGGCTGCTCATTTATTCTCATAGTGCAAGAAAACATGGGCATCAGGTTTAAAACAAACAAAAAGAAGTATTTTTTTTACGTAAACAAACTTTATGACAAATTTATGTCTTCAAACACCTCCTGCCTGCCAGTTTAGACCTCTCCAGAAGCAAATCCTGTCGCCACTGAAACTTGCATTTACTTAAGTCAGACCAGTGATTATTTAAATTGAAGAGGTCACCATGGTCAGAAGGGGAAAAAACTGTTTTGCAGACTTCTCTTGTTTTACCTTCTGCGATGTCTTTAGCAAATTGCTATCTTGAAGACTTGGAGCTAACAGGAGGTACATCAGCTCTGTCAGGCAGCACTTGTAGACAGCTCTGCAAGACAATACCTCCTGAAGATACTCAGCTAACCCCAGCTTGACTCTTCTTCAGCAAATCTAAGAGCCCTAAATGTCACCGCCTGCCCCCAGTCTGTCGTCTCGGCAAAAGCTGAGCAACAGCAAGTCTGATAAAAAGCCTCTTTGCAAGGTTGATAATACACTGACTCACATCTCCTTTTGCAGTAGCCTGTCCAAAAGGAAAACAGCTTTGTACAAAAGTGACATTTTTATTATCCTGGCCTCGTTTAACCAAAGATGGTAAATGCCAACGAAACAGGACGGTGCATGTGACTATAAGAGGCAATTTCATCTCACAGATCTCTTTGCTGGAGGGAGCAGTGATTTACAAACCGAAGTCTAAATCTCTGTGAGATGTTTGCACGTAATTACCATTATCTGGAAAAGATGTGTATGCTTGATAGCAGGGGCAGTATATTATACGATGAAGGAGTTAACCAAATCCTTACATAGGTACAGTGCTCCTTTTATAGTAGCTTGTCATTTGTGCTAAAGTTTCCCAGAGCAGTTAAAACAATAAGGGAGTGACAGCAAATTTCCTAGAAGATTCTTGTGCCTTGGATCTCACAGACCATTCATATCCGTATCACAAATTTTACAGTTGGGGAATTCAGGCAGAGTGAAAAGCAGTGATTTGCTCAGAGGAAAAAATACTGAAATTGTTTGGAACAGAAAGCTGGCTAGTCTTCAGACATCCGAGCCTGTGCTCAAACTGCTAACCAATATTATTCCTTTTAAAGAATCTAATGCAAAGATTCATCTGCTTAATTATTTTCAGTAACCACGCACTGAGGTTATGCTTATACTACAATGGGAGAGTTTAAATGTTAGGAGAAATTGTAATGGCACTGAAGCTGTTGGTAAAGTTCATATACAGCAGGAATTCTTCTGCTTTAATGGACCACTTGTGAGGTGTTCCTGAAGGTTTCCAGAAAGATTTCACTTGACCTATCGTTAAAGATCAGTAGCATTAGAAAAGTGATGTTGCCAGTCCCTCGAGTGTTTTAGTTAAAGCAGGTTTCCCTGTACTTTCATTAATGGGCAGTCCCTCCAGCCTGCTTCACCACAGTGATATTTCTAGGGATTTAGGCTTTTTGATTGTTTTTATTCTATTCTGTTCTTTTCAATATGTTTCAAGAGCCTTTTGGTCTCTTTGGCATGAATCTAAAATATGAAACCTTACACTGTAGAATAAGGTCTTGAAATTGATTGTTCTCTCTTGCATAGTGTCAGTGTAAGTGAAACTCAGCTTCAAAGATAACTTTCATAACAAAATTGTCATTAAACCGATTCTTTTTAAATTGAAAACATGCAACACTTTCCTGTTTTTACCTTTCTACACAGATTGATCAAAAGCTTTTTAGTCCAAATGGAGTAATTTTACATTAATCAAACAATGCAAACAAAGATCAAAAGTAATATTCGTAAGAAGAAAGCGAAGAGGTTCTTCTCTGTACCTAATTCTCTTTAAGTCGGCAGATGGGATGCTCTTTCCCTGTTAAAGAGGGGAAAAAAAAAAGTGTGTGATTGTTCGGACTTGCACTTGGCATATGCTTTCACATGTTGTGAAGTGAGAGTCAATATGTACCCTTCTAATTTGACAGCATCTAGCAGACACTTCGCACGCGTGTAAATAGACGCACACCATAAGGCAGCAGAGAGCCACACCAATGGTCCAGGAGATTTGAATTTGCAACAAGTAGTAGAAAATGGCTGAAGATATATATCCAAACACACCGTGAGCCAGCTCTCGGGAGTCCTACCTTCAGAAGCGAAAGAAATAGAGGTAGGGATTAATATTCTGCCAAAATCCTTGATGTGGCTGTGTGAGGAAGGGAACAGCACAGTGCTGGGGTTATCTATCCCACGTCCAGGATCATACGCAGCGGGGGCAGCAAGCCTGATTCCTCCTAATTTACCATCCCAGCCTCATTAATCCCTATTATTTACCCCTTCCTGTGGCTGCACTGGCTCAGCCCTGGCCCAAACCCTTTAAACCAGGCAAATTTGCCAGCACGAAGAAGCTTTGGGACTGTGCTGTGGACAGATGGCTGGGCTCCCTGGTGAACGGAGCCAGCGGGTATGGTTCCAGCAACAGGCTCTGGCTGCTTCATTGGAGTAATGATTGATGGTGACTTATACAAGGGCTAAGAGTAATTCTTTGCTGTTAACCAGACTTGGCTACAGCAGAATGGAAGGGGAAATTTGTTGCTTCATTTATTCATCCTGCCTCTGCTTCCTTCCCGCCCACCCTTTGTGCTTTTTAATACCGAAAAGATGAAGCTACTTTGCTCAATCTTAAAATTGTCTTTCCCAAGATACTCTTAATTGTATCTCTACACCTTTTCTCATTCACAGACGCGTAAGAAGATTAAAGATAGAGGGAGCAGTAATAGATTTAGTTAGGTTTTAATAGGATTTGCAGAGGACAATGCAGAGAATGAACGCCATAGAGAGTATTGCTACTCTATCTTTGATATCCCTAAGGCTTCCTAGGTAGTTTTTCACAGAGATTTTGTCTGTGCCCTGCATTCGGAGTCAAGACTCTCATTTTTCAATAGAGCATATGTGGTTTTTTTACAGGAGTATCTAATCATCTCGGTAAACAGGATGTTACATTATAACCTGTAAAAATCATTGCAGCCATCATTTTGTGTTATTTATTTGTAGCTTGTTAAGCATAGTTTTGCATGTCGACAGTGGGCTTTTTAATAGCTGTCTGCTACATTTCTAAAAGTGGTGTTTTTGTCTAATGTCAGATGAAGTAAAGGGGTGGGCTCAGTTATATCTAATTAACAGTAGGCCTGGATTCATCACACCTTCAGACACGTAATTCAAGATGCTAAATTAAAAGCCTATTTCACATTTGGAGCCCAGGCTCCCAGAATAATTTGTGGAGCGGGTGGGTACTTCCAGAAGGTGATTCAGCACACCTGAAATCTGGATTACCCCTGGAGGTGCCTTTCTCTGCTGACTGCAAGGGAAAGCTTCATGCATAATTTAGACTTATGTGAGATTTAGGTAGACAGCGGTGATCAGCGTTTTCTATTAATTTCTAAGGTTTCTCTTGGTATGCACCCGAACCCAGAGGCATCAAAAAACTCTAGTCCCTCTTGAAAATATACGTCAATGTATCTTTACTTTGCTGCTAGTTGTGCTCTCAAGCAGATTTTGGGTGTAAAAAAATCTGAGGGCCAAAAAAAACCCCCAAACCCGCAACCGTAACAAGGTTTACCTGTTTCATGACTCCCAGACTGTGCCCATCACCATATTTTCTGAGGTTCTGGTAGTGCATTAAGCAAAGTGACTGGCAGTTGTTTCATGTTTGGAGAGACTCTGTATTATGAATCAGTATTTAACATCCAGTTCAATGCAGCATTATATTTAGGAAGTGGCTGTTGTGTGAGAAACACTGAAGCCTTTCAAAGTGTTTCCCAAAACAATACTAGGAGGAAAGACCAGCGGAAAGCCTTCCTGCTGTAGAATCAGCCTGTATCCAGCCCTGTACCAGCATGGGGCAAAGTTTATCAGCATAGCATTAATATTTGCAATGTTTGTTGTCCTGGTCCGTCGTAATGGTTCAGACAGTAAAACGAAATGGCTTTTTGTCTCAGCTCTTTTCCTCGTGTCTTAAACTTTATTTCTTTGCTCTTCTGCAGCCCAGCCATGGCCGGAGATTCTAGGATCTTCATGAACCAGGACATGGACATCGGAGTTACCTCCAGAGAGCCTAAGAAGATCCCCAAACAGGCTCGGGATGATATCCCCATTGCCACTGACCGAACCCGCCTCATAGCAGCAGAAGGTAAGAAGCCACGTCAGCGGTACATGGAGAAAAGTGGCAAATGCAATGTGCACCACGGAAATGTCCAAGAAACCTATCGATATCTTAGTGACCTCTTCACTACGCTGGTGGACCTCAAGTGGCGTTTTAATCTTCTTGTCTTCACTATGGTCTATACCATCACTTGGTTGTTTTTTGGGTTCATATGGTGGCTCATTGCCTATATCCGGGGAGACCTGGACCACCTTGAAGATGAGAACTGGATCCCCTGTGTTGAAAATCTCAGTGGATTTGTTTCTGCATTTCTGTTTTCTATCGAGACTGAGACAACAATTGGGTATGGCTATCGGGTCATAACGGAGAAGTGCCCAGAGGGCATCGTACTGCTGCTGATCCAGGCTATTCTGGGCTCCATCGTCAACGCGTTCATGGTGGGATGCATGTTTGTCAAGATCAGCCAACCAAAGAAGAGGGCTGAAACCCTCATGTTTTCTAACAACGCAGTGATTTCCATGAGGGATGAGAAGCTCTGTCTCATGTTCCGGGTTGGAGACCTCCGCAATTCCCACATTGTCGAGGCTTCCATTAGAGCCAAACTGATTAAGTCCAAACAGACCAAAGAAGGAGAGTTTATCCCCTTGAACCAAACGGACATCAACGTGGGATTTGACACTGGAGACGACAGATTGTTCCTGGTGTCACCTCTTATCATCTCGCATGAAATCAATGAGAAAAGCCCCTTCTGGGAGATGTCCCGCACCCAACTGGAGAAGGAGGAGTTTGAAATTGTGGTCATCCTGGAAGGCATGGTGGAAGCGACAGGTAAGGGCTTGTCAAAAATCAGTCACAATTTTGAGGGGGGAAGGGGAAAAATGGAGTGCATTTAAGATTTTGCTGTCAATATCACCTGGACTGAGAACATGTTGGGATTTGTCCTTCTCCAGTGGCTGGTTCGGGTGGGATATTATGGTTTGAGATAACTAGGAATTAAAAGATGGGTCCTTCAGCTCATGTTGTAGTGCTTCACACTCTTTTTATAAGTCAAGGGTTCAGACGAAGGGGTTGGTTGAGAAGCTGTCCATAATCGCTTAGAACTGATCCATGGGAAAAAAAGAATGGACTAAAAGAATTCCTGAGGTCTCTTGTGGTCCTGTTTCCTGTGATCAAAATTCACGGGGCAAATCTTTTCCCATTTCTCCTCTGTATTAAAAATTGGCTGTAACTGTGCTATTTTAGGTATTGCTGTAGTGTTGCTTTTTAATGGAGGCTATGAAGGAAGTGCCCAAGTATTACTATATCCCATAAAACAGCATGTGCTGAAACTGAATGACTTGCACGTGATGCAGGACATATATTTTCAAAAGGAGCTCAAAGAGGAAAAATACAGAAACTGCTTTTGTGACTTTTGCAACCCAGCAGCTGTTTAACAGCTTAAAACAATGCTGTGTAATGGGTAGATTAGGAGATATACTCAGCTGATTCCTAATTTCCTCCTATGGGTGTATTTGTGGCAGGCGATGAAAGAAGTCTGTGTCCGTTTATAATAAATCTGGAAAAGTTGTGTGCTTCAGCTTTCCAAAGTGTAGAAAAGGGAGGTGGCGGCGTGCCTCTCAAGCTGAGCGAATGGATGGCCACAAAGGCCTCCAGGCTCCTTTCGGCAGGTGGGATGCAGTGTATCTCCTCGGGGTCTGGCTAGGCAGGGGGATGCTTTTACTCTGCAGTCTCACCTAAAAGACATGGCACCATGGGGTCATTTTACCACCTGGAGCCAATTCATTGATTCTAGGCGTTGAGGGGGAGCAGGCAGCCTCTGTCTGCTGTGCTTCTGGCACAGCAAGTGTGTTTAAGCACCCGGAGATGCTGACGCTCCCTTCAGGCAGGCTTCCCGAGCCTGGGGCTGGCAGCATGCATGGTCAAACCAGGGCCTTTACGGGGAACGGGGCTACGGGCAGCACTCAGGAGAGAACTGCTATCTAGAGATGTGGAAACACAGAAAGAGTCAGAGATGCAAGAAAGCTTTTATAAGTAGTTTTGCCCTTTGGTGTTTAAGGATTCTAGTTATGAGATGGCCCTGTCAATCCAAGTTTTTTCTGTTGGTGGTATTTGGATATTTTTTGATCTAGATGAGCCATGGGTTCTCTCTGAAACACTAGCAAGGGTTTTCAGCTCAGTACTCAGTCGTACCAACACTCTGTCTCACAGGTTCTGGCTCTTGCTTACTATTAATATTGTCCCCTTCTCGAGACTTGTCCTTTTTAGTCTCCTAGCAGCCAGATGTAAGGGGAATAGCCTCTCAGATGCATGCACCTTCGCTCTTAAAGACGGCTCTCTAGAGAGCTAATTCAGTTTGCCCGTATCTCCCTTTAGTCATTAGCAATTAGCAATAGCTGACTCTTGCAAACAGAGTTGATGGGAGGTTATGTATAGGTTGCACTGGACCTAGGTTGGAGTACTGTGTTGTAGAAGTGGAATTCATTTGGCGTTACCAGGCAAATATTCTCTCCCAGCAGAGCATTGTAGAGATGTGGCGAAAGAAGGGGTGGGTGGAAAAGACTATCAAAGGCAAAGATTTGTAATGGAAGCTTATTTTGTAGCCTAAACACTTACTAGATACTAGAACCTCCTAATCTGAGCATGGAATGCAGTTCCTTGTTTGTCCAAAGCCTCTTTCCTCATCACACAGTGACACTATCGAATTCTGTTTGAACAGCTACTGCACTGCCTTCCTCTTATGAAAGCTCAGCTGCTGCTAGATATGTATGAGAGGAAGTCATTATCAATAACAACCTCAAAATTAAAAGCATGGCATAGGAATAATATTGCTTTACAAATGGGCTCCTCTCCCAGAGGGATTGTACAGGCCAGTGTGTAATGTTATTAAGGAGCAGGCATCTGTGGAAATGAATTATTCTGGTCTCAGAAGACAGGCTGTGAAATTCCCAAATTGGAGCTAGAAGAGCCAGTTTGCATTGAACTTAGAGCAGAGTGGACCTCAGATGATGCCATTATCTGATTCAGAGGCTGAGGTGGGTTTCTGAATGACATACGGTCACTGTGGCGGTGGAATATTTTTCCCCAATGAAAGTGGATTGCTGATGCACAGTGTTTGCGCTTTCCTGCTTTGTACTTACACTTTGTAATGCTGATAAAGCAATTTGGGGGATATTAATCCCTACCGCCATACCTTAAACTTTGCTCCAAGCAAATTCTTTAAGTTCTTTCCTTCCTATTGTATTGTTCAACCCCCATCTGCTTTTGGGAATGGTATAACTTACTTGCAGTGTGACTTCTATTAAATCATGACACTGTTACAGCCTGGTTAGGTTCAGGGCAGTATGAAAACGTAACAGACAATTTGTTCCCTCAGTAACCCCTGTGAAAAATGAGGAACCCCCATCGCAGTGTTCAGAGGTACAACTGGTCAGCATGCATAGCTCTGCTCATGGTGCACAAGAGACAGGCGAGTCCTGCGTGCTGTCTCAGAGGTGGCTCAGCTCTGCAGTTGTTGTCAGGAGTAAAAATTAATGGAAACTTATTCCGTCTTTACAGACAACAGCAACTCATACCGTGAATGCATCCTGCAATTGTGGGGAAAAGACAGCTATATTTTTTCAGAAGGTATTTTGAAAGCAGGTCAAAACGGCAATTGCCAACGTACAAATGACTAAAGAAATTTAAGCATAATGTCTTGACTAAAAGCATTAATATTTTTCACTGAAAATTTGGGACAGCAATTTTATAACTATTTCCAATAGCTTTAACCAACCACACACATATTACAAATGTAATGTATTGTCTCCTCTCAAACAAGGAACTCTTCTTCCTGACATTTAAGTTTAATTCTGAGCCAGTGGAAGGCAAAGAGGGTAAATAGTTTAAAATGAAAAGTATAGAATTAATTCTGAAGAGCTGAAACACTTCGAGTCATTGGTTTTTTTTTTACAAAACAATGACTTGAACATTGTGGTTTAAAACATTGGTTTTGTTTTAAAGTTGACTTGAATTTTCTGAATACTTCAAGTTGTTTTTTTTACAAAGTGAAAAATTGTGTTTTAAAACCATGTTTTTGTTTTCAAGTTGACTTGAATTCTTAAAAGGATAAATAATAGCATACTGAAGAATAGCAACACACAAGAAACACATCAGCCAATGCAATGCTTTTGTTTTGCCGAAAAAGAAAATAAACATTGTATTATTCTGGTGAGAGCTCTTCAGGGACCCACAGCTGTTCTACTAACTAACCCACGAAGCCAGCTGCGGCAGCCAGCCCGCTGACATGGGGCTTTCCAATCAATATTTTAGTGTGGCTGAGGCACTGTGACTCCAGAAGAGGTTAAAAAATGCAAAAGGGAGACGAAGTTTCCGGGCAGATCTGTTGTGATCATTGCTGAGTGAAATGAGCGCTGTAAAGACAAAATCAATATAGATGACAAGTGTTCTGACTTCCAGTGCTGCTTCGTGGGCATCTTGAAAGCAGCAGCATCACTCACGGTGCCTACTTAATGAATTGGTCACAGAGATTACTTTAGGGAATTAATTCTCTTTTGCCTTATCTGAAAGGGACACTTGTCAAGATCAGCTGGCCCAAATTTGACCTGCAATAAAAGGGAAGAAAGTGAAGGCGGAAAATCTGTTTGCAAAGTGAATACATTTTTGCTTTCACTGCCTTTCTGCTCTCCACATTGGCAACAAAAAATTAGAGCCATCCTGTTGACAGACTAGGTCCAGGCTGCTGTTGGTCAAACCGCTTGCCCTTTCCCTCCTGATCCTGAACTCTGAACATAGTGCAGGGAGCAAAGCTGCTGGAACGGAGAAGAGCAGTGGAGATTCAGACCCCCCTTCCACGTGCATGCAGAGTCAGCTGGGTTATGATGAAGAATTTGGCTGATTCAATTAGAGAACATCGGCGAGTCCAATTTATTTATTTATTTATTTCCCTGTAAGCCATCACTCCATGTGATGAGGCAGTCTGCATATCCTACAAGACTTTCTGGCAGATAATTTGAAGAGGCTCTCTTCTCTTCCAACTTTACCCTTCCGCTGCTATTTACTGACAATTAACCAAAACCTGATTTATCAGTAGCGGTCCTGCAAACCTCATTCTGTATCTACAGTGTCCGGCATTGCTGTTGGCTGGGCACAGGACAGCACTGCTGCTTACTTTACTCTTGGTCCTCCCTGGTTTTCATTACCTCTTTTTCCCGCCTCCATGAAATAAGCCACAAGAGACAGTCCAGATGCCTGATTACTCCAGTGACTAAATGAAGTTTTAATAAACTCTTAGGAAAGGATAGGTGTATATGTTTCTGGCTTTGAGTCTGTGTGATAAAAAGCGGTTTAATGATTAGAAGTAATTTACCTCATCCTGTCCCTTTGAGAGTGTAGGCAAACAGCAGCTTTTTTGCACCTCGATTTATCCACCTTTACAGAGGACATAGTAGAATTTCCTGGCTGTAAATATAGGACCAAAAGAAGTAGTCACAACATAAGATATCCTGAAATTAATCATGATTTTCATGAGAGGAAAAAGGACGGGTGAAATTACTAAATGGAGTTTTCATGCATTCATCATCTGCTTTGGGTTGTCTTGTTTTGGTTTGCATTTTGCATATAAATAAGTTTTCTTTTCTGCGAGAAGGACCTTGCAGAACTGTTACAGAAACTGCTTATATAATTATAGGGAAGAGAGAGACATCTCAAGTCATTCTTTTCATGAGCTGAATTGTCCTCCAGAGGTAGGTGTTGGCAGGCTAGTCATCTCGGGTGCCGCTGCAGTCACTGTAAATACCTTTGTGAAGGGCCTGAAGTTACGTGGTGTGAGCTTGGCGCTCTGGTTCTGCCTGGTAGAGACATGGCAATTGAATCCAAGATCTTTAAATCACAAGGTTCTTCCTTTCTTTTTTTTTTTTTTTTTTTTTTTCATTTCGAGTGCCTAGGAGCTTTTGCGTGCCTGGAGAGAATTCAGATAAATTAAAATCCTATTACTCTCCTCTGGCATAAAAATCAAAGTGAATCAAGCCCAGACATGTCCTCCTCTAAAGGAGACAAGCACAAATAATTGGAGGACCATGCTCCTACCTTCTAATATTCCTTTTCAAGTTGGAGGAATATTGACTTTTTGGAGGTTACAGTGTTCTCTGGTCTAATTAATGCGAAGGGACTAATAAATTTTATAACTATCCAAATGCTGGTGCTAATCTAAAGACATGTATTGCTTAATTAGAGTGATAGAACTTAAAATTTTTATAACTACTCCTTGCCATCCTAACTTACATTAGTCTGTCACTATGCCTCTGAGTCCATCAGTTCTTTCTCTGTATTCTTGGTAGCGTAGGTGGAGTTCAGCTGAAGGAGCGGAGTATGTATTATGCAGCTTTAGTGCACCCAGCACAAGGGGAAAAGTCACCCTGCAAACAATAGTGTATGAAAACAAGGACAGAGAAGCGAAATCACTTCCAGCAGTATCTGTGTCTGAACTGCAGGGAGAGCCTCGCAAATATGGCAAACATACAGTCAGCATCCACATGACATTTTGCCAGCAGATAATCACTGAGCACTGTGGCATTTAAATGAGGAGAGTTAATTTTAGGCTGATGAAAAATGTTGTCTTGACAGCCCCAGGGGTTGGGATATCTCTACCCACTGAGAAAGTTCAGGCCGTGTAGCAGTACTGAAAGATTCAACTATCCTGTTGATGTGATCAAATTGAAGCCTGTGGCAATTTCTTGGGCTGGTAGAATGTTTTGTGGTGCCCTTGCCCTCTCCCATTAAACTGCCGGCAAAGGTACTGGCTATGACGGCATGTTTGACGCAAATATGCATCCTCCAACAGTTGGAGAAAGACTGCTGGTGCATCTCTGGATAACCAAACAGCTGCAAATGCAGTTAGATTTGGCCTGTGATAATGAAGTTTGATTTTATCAGGTAACCTGAGGGTATACAAGACCTGGAAATCAGGAGCAATCGCCGTTTTCCCGAGCAGCGCGGCAGAGCCAGGCGCGCGTCTGCTCCACTTGCATAATCAGCGGCGTTGCAAGCAGTGAAACGTTCAGAAATCTGCAACTCCCATTGAGTACGCTGCAGAAAACCCAGACTCCTTACTGAGCAAGCCATCAAATAACCGCTTTTTGTCAGCACGTATTAACATTCCTTTGTCTTTGATAAAATGTAAGCTGCCTGATCCCAACTGATTTTGATGACAGAAAAGTGCCTTATTGGTAGAGTTCCCTGACACCTATTTTACACACCAGTCTTTCCTCGGTGACTCTCTCTGTTCTCGAATGTAATGAAACACCTGGTTTTATACACATAGCAATATATTTTGCATCTTTTCATCTGCTGGAAACCAGAAACGGGCCATTTCGGAAGGCATCGATGGCTGCCTTAAACAGGAACACGCACAAACTGTTATTGATCCTGTGATGTAGTGACTCCAGCCAACAGACAAAAAATCCACTTCTTAGGATTCTGCTATAATGACATTATCGTTAGAACTCTATGAAATGTTTATTGCAGAACTTGAAACCAGGAGACAGTCCTCTGGTCTCCAGCTTTCTGAAAAGCTTGGAACTGGTTCCAGCTTTATTGAAAATTTGGTGCATCTGCGTATAACTTTGTACAAACGTTTTTCTGGTTTCAATTAAAATTGAGTTTTGTTTGCAACTGAAAGCTAAGCTGCTGAATTAAGAGATGAGAAAGCTGTAACTAAACCTTGAAAGCTGAAGATTTGACATATCATTTCACATTTTCCACAACTGACAGATTGTACAAGTTTGTATTAAACATATTTTTTCATTTTTAAACCAGATTGTTTAGGAGAAAATTAAACTTCTAATGGTCTTACTATCCGGAAAATACAATACACTTGAAAAATAGAAATCTCTATGACTTTATTTTTAAATAAGTTTTGAAACACAGCTGCTTAGACTGACAAAGGGGAAATGAGGATACTCCTTTGGCATGAAGCTTATTTAAATGAAATGCCCAAGTCACCAAATACCACTTCTTTATAACCACATATCTAAACCACATATCTATACCACTTAAACCCCAAATGTATAGTGGTATCTACTTTAAGAAAAGGATTAACAGCCTTTATCAGGGCCATAAATACTGTGATTATTTTTGCAAGAAATTCTGCGAGCTTGAACTCTCCCTCAATTTCTTGTGCTCTCTGAAATGTCGGTGCTTCAGGGCTGCCCAAGACAGCGCTACTGCGCTGAAGTAGAAGGGCAGAGGCAAAGCCGGTACGGTTCTTGATGGGTGTGAGCACGTGACAGAACCGGCACCCAGGATGTCCCGTGGGCTCGGATAAGCAAGGCTTGTGAAATAAACCGGCTGGGTTTTGCAGAGAGCCCACGGCCGGGTACGATAGATCTTAGCCTAGCGAGTTCCTCCGCCCCACCGCAAGCTGAAACTCCAATATAGCGAGCGCAGAGGGCACCGCGCACATTGTATGCAAGTGGAAAGCAGCTGCATCCATGTGCTCTTAATAAAAGTAAGGTTTATTGTTTCCACACCTCTTCTGTCATCTTTTTGCAGTTACAGAGGCAATAATTAGCTAGGGACATTACAGATGCATTAATTAACCAGGCTGGAGAGCACAGGGCAGCCAGCAAAGCGGGCACTTAATGGAATTTGAAGCAGAGACAATGCTGTTGTTTACTGGGTAATGTAGGAGTTGCCAAGCAGTATGTCCCCACGCAATTAAAACACCACTGCACATGTGCTAAAAAGGAATATTTGAATGGGATTATGGAGCAATTACAAGTTGTCTTATTGTGCTGGCTCTGTGTACCCCTGGGGTTACAGCAAGCAGCTACTGCAGGAAGCTGGCAGTGAGCAGTATTTGGTTGCTGAAAGCTTTCTATTGTTCCTTCCTTAATTGAATACTTACAGCAGGAGATAACTAGGACTGTGTCTCTGGAGTGCAGGTTCACTGTCAGGTAGGCTCCCCAGGGAAGGAGCTATTTCAGGCCCTGATTATAGAGTTCCCTTAGGACGCCTCAGCCCCTCACATTCAGCAGGGACACCCCATCTTGGCCTTGGGGACTTCTCCGTGATGCCTTTAGGCAGCGCTTGGAAGGCCGCGATGAGAATCGGCCGGTTCATTCACAGGACCCAGTCCTGTGAGCCTGGGCCGTCTCCTGTCCCGCGCTCCTCGCCGGGCTCTCAAAGCCCTCAGAGCTTGGAGGAGGCACTTGAAGCCTTCCTGATTCCTGGTGCAAAACCAGCTCTATCTAAAGGAAAACCAGCTGGTTTATTTTAACTGTCTCCTTACTGTACACGCACAGGCTGCTGGTTGTCCAGCATTCTGGCCTCCCAGCATGAGGGAGCATTGGAAAATGGGATTAGCCCTGCAGCCCTGCGTTACTGACCCTCAGAACAGCCTGCAGGGAAAGCCCTTGCCCAAGGAGGTCAACCGCATGGTAGGTGTCAGTGACACAGCTCTCCCGAGAAGAACTGTAGCGGGACTCCAAAATTAGCAGGACTCCAAAATAAGCAGGACTCCATAAGCTGCTCTTTGCTAGCTGATAAAAGGGAGTGAAGATTAACCCGTCTTCCCCTCGAGGACTGAGCACTCCAGGCAGGTGATGCTGCACGTTGTAGTGTCACCATATAGTCAGGAGCGGTCTCCACGCTGGTTTTTACTTGTCAAGCAAAAATTGATAGTTTCCTGAAAAGATGCTGTACATCAATAGAGCTTCTCCGAAAGGCAAAAACACTTGGGGTAATTTTCTTCTTCCATTATTGTATTTTTCATCACAGCCTCTGCACTTCCCGGTTCCTTCCGGCCCAGGAAGCAGGCACGCTATGACTAACTCGGTACTTGTTGTTCCTGCCCAGAAGCAAATACTCCTGCAGATCATCCTGGGGGGAAAAAACTGGCTTTTCAGTCTGCGATACAGAACTGGAAATTTCTCAGTGTTGCATGTGTCACTGTCCCTCTTTTTCCCTTTCAAGATCCCAGAGCAACAAATACACTCCTGGCCCGAGAGCTTTAAACTAAGGAAAGCAATAAGAGACGAGTAAAGCTTTCCAGAGAACTTGCTTGTGTGGGTGTCTTTTAATGGACTGTGGCAATTAAGAGAACAACATATTCGTCTTTTCACAAAGGTGCTTTTTATTTTTTTTAAGGAAAGTTTTCTGATTACCCTGAGCTCATGCGGTCACGCTACATGATATGCTCTTCCCTGAAGCAGCTGACACTGATATTTTTCCCCCTATGCATTGCTTCAGGTTTCTGTTTGTGTACTTTGGGCTGCAGGAGTTAGACTTGGAATTACTGGCCAGGAACTGGATCAAGTGCATGCTTTGAATGTATTCCAGTCCGGCCTCTCTCTCACCCTCCAAAAGAGAACAGTGGGAGGACTTTGTGAGGTCAGGTTTTCCAAATTTCACCACAATTCCAAGATCGTAACATAATGAGGACAAGCAGAAGACAAATATTTGGAAGAGAAGTCAGCCTTGACATTGGCAGGTGATTCTGAGAGAATGCGTACACAGTTAGGCCAATGCTGAACGCTTATCCCAGTTCTGCAAAGCTCCTCTTTAAACTTTTTGAAAGTAAATGAACTCTGATCCCTGGGGCTGAGAAGCAGCTTGACAAATATCAGTTCTGTATTTCCCACTGTTTGTTCAATCCATAATCCATTAATACATGGAATTCAATATGCTTATGAGCTTGGCTGTGTGTTGTCGTGGGTTTTGGTTCTGCCAACCCCGTACAGTTGGATTCACCCCTCTGGAGGTATTTAAAAGCGAGGTTGCTATATAAATCACTAGGAGTTGTGGCCCTCTCCACCTTTCAGGCTATACGTCTGGGTGTCCTAACCTAAGCGCAGGAGGGAACTGCTGACACTGCTGCAGATGAAGGGGGACGGGGTCAGGCACCGTGGGAGCGCAGGGCAGCGGTTCACTCTGCTTAGGGGCTGTGTGGGTCAGGATTTGAGGTGCATCAGTAGGGTCGGATGTCGTTCTAGCACGATTCTCCAGAAGGGCTGTTAGTAGCAGCCACGTTAGTAGCAGCCACGTAAGCAACGCCTCAACAGAGCAATGTGAGGACAGAGAGGAGCTGCTTAGTGGTACCAGACTTCAAACCCATAAGCACAAGGTTCAGGAAACAGTCTGAAGATGCGGCGATGAATCCATCCCTTTGCCTTTGAGTGCTCAGCTTTTTCATGATAGAGGCTTTTGTGAGGCTTATTAAGCGAAGACCTTTTCTGTGTCCCAGAGCAATCAGGTATGGAGATAACATGAAAGTGCTTTTAAATGAAAGAAGTGGTTGGGTGAGCACGTAAGGAAGCTTTGCATTTAACATCCCTCTGTTTCTACCCAGGGATGACTTGCCAGGCTCGCAGCTCCTACATGGACACCGAGGTGCTGTGGGGACATCGCTTCACTCCCGTCCTTACCCTGGAGAAGGATTTTTACGAAGTCGACTATAACAGCTTCCATAGCACTTACGAGACCAACACTCCTGTGTGCTGTGCCAAGGAGCTGGCCGAGTCTCGCCGGGAAGGCCAGCTCCTCAGCCACCTCTCCAGTGCCACCCTCCTGAGCGGAGGCAGAGAAGCAGAGACGGCAACAGGGGAAGAAGAAGAAGAGGAAGAAGGCCGGGAGCCAGCAGGATTGAACGGAGCCAACGGGACAGCGGGAGAGGTGAAAGAAGATATGCTTGTATAACACATGAACCGCTGGACAGTAGATACCCACATACACTTACTGGGAGACTGTGGCCTGACGAGTCGGGAATTGACTGGGAGTCAGAGAGCTGAGATTTATCTCCAGATCTCTGCTGCCTGCTGCTTGATCCTGGCAGTCACTGCACAGCACTGTGCCTCAGTTTCCCTCCCCTTTTACCTGTACAGTGAGGTTCCGAGCTTTGCACTCATTTGCAAAGCATTTTCATCTCTATGGACAAGGCTCACTAAATATGATCACTGTTAAAATCGAAATTCCCACCACTGGTTGTTTCAAAAGATGTTCATTGGAGGTTCAGAACTCTTCCCCCTTGAGAGGGTGTGTGAAAAGCAAAAGTCCAGAATGTCCCATCTCAGTATGAAGAATGTGGTTTCATACCTTCACTTAATTTGTGAATCAATGTATTGTAGACATTGTTACTGCTAAATTAAAAGAAGAGGAAAAAAACCTCTCTGGTATGTAGTGAAGTGTTTTGCCTTCATGAATTTTACAAATAGATTTTAGCGTTCTCCTCCAGGATCATAGTCATGCAAAATGTCTGATATAAACAGGACAACTTTCCCTGCAAACCTTTAGCATGTTTATCCACTATTTTTGACCTTCTTCTCAAACTGAAGTGCTATCTTTGTGTATTCTTTTCGTGGAATCTCTGACACATTATTAGGCTGTCCATGGTCAGAGAAAGTTTAGATCTTGCCCCAGTGAAGGTTTTTTCCTGACCTAGATGGCCCAGTTTCTGTTCTGGTTGATGATTTAAAACAAATTAAGTAGCCATCTGGGAGTTTGAAATGTGCTGGAATTTCAGAGTCCCTGGAGTAGGTAGAGTGGGTAAGGAACAGTTTGCAAAATTCTCTGCTCTTCTGTAAAGTACGTGTTTAAAATAAAGGTTTAGATGCCGATGTTCCTATAGGTAATGGGAATGTGCAGCGGCGTAACTGGAGCCATCTGGTCAGGCTGGTGCAAGCACGTTAGTTGGTGTCCAAAATCAGGATCAGTTCCCCCCTTCTGTCAGTCGCAAGCAGTGACATCTCCGGAGGCGTAATGCTCCTGCATGTTACCTGCCGTAACTTCCTGAAGTGTTTCAGGTGTACGTTGTCCTGCAGCTCCATTAAGATTGCTGTTCCTGTGAAGCTCCAAATTGAGTTAACAATGTTGGTCTTTACAAAGAGGTAAGCATAGAACCATGCTTCCCCAAAAAGGATCGTCATGTCCAGAAAAAAAAAGGGTGAAGAAAACTAGTCTGTGAGATGAAAAATTTCCAGAAATTTGAACAGCACAGAAAAAAAAATGGCCTTCTTGGGGAAAATCTCTTCCCTTACCCCCAAAATTTGGTGCAAAAAATAAGATACCTGCAGAATTACTTCTTTATCAAAACAGACTGAAGAATATATAATATGCAAGAGTTACTTTCCATATAGGAAGGACTGTATGTATATCTATGAAATCAATATACATTGTAGTAGGGATGGACTGAGCTGCACACGAGGGATCTTAAACATGGTTTTGCCTCTTGATATTAGTACAAAGACAAGATAAACTGGAAATAGAAAGCAATGGTCTTATCGACATGTAAACAAAGAAGAGAATACTATCTATAGGGGTCAGATACACCATTTAGAGACCTGATATTATAATGTAGGTAAAAGAGAAAATTGTCTTTTTCCTGAGGGGGGTGGAAAAATGAACGTGACATGACTTTGTTGTACTTATTACCATGTTAAGATCCAGCAGTCAGCTCGGCCTCCAGGGTATAGGAATTACTATTATGTTATACAGTAAGTTTCAAAGTGAAGTAACATTTGAAATGCTCTTGTCACTTTTAGAAAGCATCTTGCAAACTTGGAGAGAGTAGTATTTTCTAAAAAGGTCTCATTTTAGTTTTTGTGCTCAGCTTCCTCTTTTTCCATTCTAAGCCTCAGAGGAACAGAGGGAAGAAAACAGGGAGAAAAATGGGAGAGGCTTCTTAGAAGGGTTTGTTCTTTTTCTGAGACCCTCACTTCTCACACGACCTCTGCAAAATAATTATGTGTCAAAATTGTTTTTCAGATTTTTATTTTTTTTCTGTAGCTGAAGTGAACTAATGTAGGGGACAGTAATGGAAAGTAAAACTGCAACTGAGCTGTGCAAGTCAGGCAATTTCAGCCCCTCAGAGAGACGTTAGATAAGCTCTGCCGAAGGAGCTGACTTGTCCAGCTCACTTCAACATGAGAGAGGGCTTGCTGGGTCCCTTACATGGTGCCAGAGAGAGCCTGGAAAACGGCAACAGATTGCCTCTGCACCTTTCTTCTCCGTCCTGCCTTCCAGAGAGAAGTTAGCCATCTTCACATGGCCCCAGAGTTATTTCATCTGCTCATTGCCCTCGAGGTTTCATCACACAAAACCGCTCTTTCCTAATACTGTCATATTGACTGAGCAGTCATATGTCCTACGCGTTAGGAATTTTTGTTGTTGCACATCAGGTATTGCTAGCAGAAGAATTGCTGTGTGGTGCGTAGTGCGGCAGGGTGCAAAGCTCCTAGAATGCATGGGAAGTAAGACAAGAACTGTATTTCTCCCCACTTGAGCAAAGCCCTTAAGCAGCTGTGTACTCGGTTGGCTTCATGGACTGTTTCTGTGTTTGAAATCTGCAAATATGCCGAAGTACCTTGTCGAAGCGATGCTTCAAACGGCGCCAGGGTGAGCAGTAGCAAAGGAACTTCCCTGACTTCTCTCGAACAGGAGGAACATCCTCCTGTGTATTTTAATAAGCAGAGCAGATCTGGAGGAGGATATCCTCCAGAGTTGAATGCACCTTGCATTTGATAGATAAAAGGTGGGGAACCATATTTTCAAGTTGTGCAGCATGGCAATCAATCAGTTATGTGGGTTTTGGTGATGCAACCAAGCCGTATCCTTCCCAAAGCATTTCAGGCAGGCCCCAGGACGGTCCCGTGTTCTCCTTTTCCTGAAATGTATCCCAAACAGAGATTTAATTTAGTGAGCGTATTGAATGTTCTGAAAGGGAGAGAACCTATTCCAGAATTGTCAGCTCTGAAAATTATATCAGTTTCCCTGCTGTTCTGCAAGCATGTGCAGGGCAATAAACCATGGGAGTAAAAGCATAACTGACCCACTCCGTACTGTAAATAACATTTAAATACAAGTCTGCATCTCTTATGTGAGTTGAAATAGCTCACATAGATATATCCACCCACATGGATATCCAATATATACTATACACTCATCAGCCTCCGTCCTTTCAAAAATATTAACTAATACTCCACAAGAAACATTTATAACTTGTAAACACACTATTCATGCACAAATAACCGTTCATATTTATATAATGGACCCAGTAAACAAGCTAAAAATACATATTCAAAACACTGAATAATTACATCTGCCTTATAAATGTATCACTGAGAGGCAAAATTCGCAACAGCATCCCCGCGCGCGCGGGTAAGTGTCGGTGTGCATAAACCAGCCAGCTCTCCTGCCACACGCGTGGCAGCGGCTCTCTGGAGCTACCCGCATTGTGCGGGTACACAAAGTGTACCCAGTTCCCCACAAACACACCCCTCCACAAACTTGCATTCCCCAATCTTGCATTTTAAAACCCCGCCTGAGGACTCCCTTATTGCTGGTGAGTCCAGGTGCCTCCATACAGACACACACACACACACATATTGTCGTTCCGGCAGGCAAACCTCCGCGGTCAATTGATTTTCCGGCAGTGTGCAGCTAAACCCAGCATTGCCCAGCACAAACATGGCCTGCAACCCTCAGCAGTGCAGGATCAGGAAAGGAATTTAATTTCAGGTGTGGGTTTCTGTCCTGCAATCATTAATGAGAGTTTTTGAGCCCACAAAAGCTACATTTCTTGTTCTTGGTTTTTCTCCTTGTGAGGGGATAGTTGGGAAACACCTTTCTGATGCGGGAGAGTTAATGAGCTGTGAACGGAGGCAGGAAAGGAGAATTGCTTACAGCAAAAGCTTTGTGGTTCTGCTTGATTTTGTTTGAGGGTTTGGGGACTGGAGCAGGAGGGAGCCCTGCCAGCCCAGTCATTTGGTGGTACGGGTTGCTTCCCCGGGCCGGGCTTTTGAACTGGGCTCTTCTTGTGCAAGGGCGCTGGGGCCAAGCTGACCTTGTGTCCTTTTTTCTCTTGTACGAGTTTCCACACTTAGGCTTATTAAGACTGTTCCTTTGGACTAAACTATGTTACTTAGACTGATCTGAAGATACCTAGAGATGAAAAATCCAGCTCTTTCCTTGGTAGTTGGTTCTGGGGTTAATCAACGTGACTGTTGGAAATGTACTTTTACTTTGCATTTTAATTTGCCTAGCTTTAACTTTCACTCATTTTCAGACCTGTCACTCATTTTTTAGGCTTGAATTTACCCCCTCATTGTGTTCTCTCACTTGTTATTATGAATATATTTCCATCAGAAATAGTGGATCATGGAGCTGTGATAAGAGGGAATGTTATTTATGCTCAAGTAATTAATACCCCATGATAAGCGCCGTGCATTGCCAGCCGTGCTGCAATATATGAGAGGCATGGTGCCAGAACGTGTTAAGCAGCAGTTTGGTGGATGATGGAGAGGATACTTAATTAAGTTACGGAGAAACTAGGCAAGCTTTCAGTCCATGCATAAAAGTGGCAGCAGTTTCCATTTCAAGGCTTGTGAGACAGTGATAGCTACTGAAAGTACTGATAAGTGCTGAAAATAAAGCCTAGTTCTGCAGTTTTGCTGGAGGAAGTTTGTTATTTGCCTTACAGGACTGTCCAGGCATCCTGTTTAACCGAGACTCAGGTAGCACAAACATGCAATTGCTTTCCCAAGAAGCGTGAAACCTCACTGAAGTCCCAGTGAAGTCTGTGTTTCACGGGCTGATATGAACACAATTCTCGAGTGACTTCAGTGATGCCAGTGGTTCAGCAAGCGCTGAAGGTCACTGGTGTGAGCAAATACAGAATTTAGCTCACTGAGGTGAGCTGAACCAGTGAAAAAATAGCCTGTTTTAATTAACTCCAGTAAAATCAGGAGTAACTCCTCAGAATTCATGCTATATTTTGGTCGCTTTAGTGACATCAGAACCGGGACACAAAGTGGTAAAAAGCTTGTAAAGCTTTGCTTTTATTCACAAAGTATTTGAATGATAGTCCATCTCTAAGTTGGGACAGAGAAGAAAACCAAGGAGCTTTCCGTACCTGGAAGTAGAAATGAGATGACCAGTGCAGCACAATACTATTTCCTACTCTCTCGGTATCTCCAGCCCTGCACGAACAAGCCTGGCTTTGTGCCCGTCTGACAGGGAGCCGCTATCGCTGCTTCTGATACAGAGAGGGGGGCAGGTGTAGCACTCCACAGCAAAAAGCTGAGCCTTTAAATTAACACTCAAATACTGTAACTAACAGTGGGCAAGGAGGAGGGGAAGCGCTTTGGCTGAGCCATCTAAATAGGGTTTTGTTTGCCAAAGAGGATGGCAAGAGCTCGGTGTCTCCTGAATGAAGCCACGGTTGGTCTATTCAAAGCAATAGCAGGAGGGACAGTGAGGTGGTTCCAGCTCCTGAGGTCCCGTCATTACCCAGTGCGTGTGGAGGGGCTGTTGGATTGTACTGAGGCTAATTTAATACCAGATAGGGCAAGTTATTTAAGGAAGGGTGATTCAAAATTGAAACAACTCTATTCTTTCAAGCCTCATCTTGTAATTGAAATATTCATAAAGCTCCTCATTCAGCATGAGACCATTGCAGGAATATTTTAAGGATTGCACGCTTTTTGCAGTTGCAATGTGCAAATTCAGCAACATTAGCCTGCATTTTCTGAGTGCAAATGCATCATATTTTTGACCCGTTGCTCTTTCAATATATTTTCCCTTAAGGGACTTTTCATCAGCTTGGATGAAATTGTGTTTTTATAGTATGCGCAAACAGCAGCTTTGGGCTAGGGTGAGAAACCACCGAACTCCTCATCGTCATCAGTGGAAGCTTTTGGGGTTCATATCAGAAACACCTAATCTTAAAATAAGTTCTTTTTAAATTTTACCGTGGTTCTCAAATCCTGCGTGGATCTAGAGCTCACAAAACTAAATGCAGATAAAGCCAAAGGTTAATAGAAAATTCTATGAATCTGTGTTTCTCTCCCAGAGAGGAAGCAAATGCTTCCCCCTTTTCTACCATTGTTACCCAAATATCCAGTAGTGCATACATATCCTGGTGTGCAGCTAACTAAAGCAGTGAAACTGAAATGTCTGTTCCCATTGCCCAAAAGTCTAAGAAACGCACTATAGGAAATCATAGAAGTAGAGCAGCCTGTCAGATAAAATACCTGACGAGAAGCAGGATGACAACTATAACCCTCCATGTTTATGCAGATTTATCACTGAATGAGAAGAAAAACTCACAGTAACAGGAAAATTAATGACGGTAAAAGCTATTCAGCATTCATCCCTCCCCCCCCATGTTTGTTCCGGGTTGTTCTATCATGTGTCCGTCATTTTTATGCCAAACAAATGAGCAGTACAATCACTACTGAATTCACGCCCCATCTGCCTCCCTCGCATACGGTAGCAGAGCTCAGCTGTTTCTCTTCATCCCAGAATAGAAAGAGGAGAGACAGATGCCAGGTGCAGGCAGAGAGAGTCATCGCCTGATGGACCCTTGAAGGAAGGCCATGAGGGGTTTGTCCTTCCCAGAACGAAACTTCTCTCCGCTGCCAAGCTGAATAAAGAGACAGACCGCGTGGCTGAAGCAGCAATGGGAGAGGGAGAGAGAGTAGGACCAGGACCCCAGATCCTGTGGGGCAGTTGGAACAACTCTCCAAGTACCTTTCAACAGCAGAGAAAAGACCTTTTTTTCACATTAGATTTCACAATGTCAGGTTTTATTGAATCATAGCTGTCTTGTGCCCTGTGCTTCCCCTGCCTGATTTTTTTTCTACCGATCTGCTTTCAGCCTTCTCGCAGCGAGACCGCAAGCTCCCGGCTGCGGGACTGCCTCTGTTGTGTCTGCACAGCAGGGCTGAGTCTTGCAGTCATTCCTGCAGCACACCTACTCGACAATCGTCATAATGAACTGAATGAATAACTGGTCCTAGCTGGTGTAAATGAACAGCTAGCCTCGAACAAAGTGCTGCGCTTCGTTATATACAATATTGAAGAAGGCAGCATAATTGATGGCTAAGGCAATGGGCTGTGACTCAGAGAGCTTGCGTTTTATCCCTGCCTTCCACTGACCCCCCGTACAATTCCGTGCGAGTCAGTGCTTACACATGTTGCTTTGTTTGTCGTATCTGTTTAGGCTCCAGTTCAGGAAGGCCCATGAACATGTCCTGAATTTTAAGCAGATTGATTTTTTGCGTTGGGGCTTTATGGCTGCAATCTCATCGAGGCAGGAGGTATTTCTTGTTCTGGGTTCATGCAACAAACAGTGAAGCGGGACGCTGTCACAGGGCATCATATAGCCCTTAAAAGAAGGGTAGGTCATCCTCCCTGTGATTTCCCTCTGAGCAGCATGGTCACTGCTATGGATAAGAACCAGGCTTGTCCGGGAAAAATGTGGCCAGAAAGGGGGGACCAAATTGGAGGGGAGACCCAAACGGGGGAGAGTGAAGCCGAACGTCAGACCATGCAATCATGCAAACCCTAAGATGGGACATTTCTGACCATCAAAACCTGCAGACCCACGTGCTTTTACACGGAGCGGGTGGGGTCTGCAAACCGAATCCCCAAGAAAACCATGACTTTCCATGGGGCAGCCTGACAGAAGTGGGAATCGCTCTTCATCCCCGTGACCGAGCGGTGTCCCTGCACTGTGCAGTCCGCACAAGGAATGTGATCAACTTACGCCTTGGTTTGGTGGTTGACATGGGCTGCATGTAGTGTTCAGAGTAAGGACAGTTTCTGTACCTGGAATAGTAGTTGTTCCGTTTGCATAAAACATATTCATTAAATTGCCTGAACAGTTGTACTCTTCTGATGAGCTTTCTGCCTCCCTAGATCTTGTCTGTGTCAAGCTTTATTTATAGGCTCCCCTGACCTTTTCATTACTCAGAGTCTCTCCTGGATCCTGTCCTCTCTATGTTACCACATCAGTTTTTCTTGTCCTGTTTGACATTTAATTTTTATTAACTGTAGTGTAGGTAAAGCTGTTTTTCTTTGTTTTCCACACTGTGTTTTTCTCCTGCTCTCTAGACAATAGAAACTGTCATGCCAGAAACGCAAGGGAGAATTTTCTTTCTTGACATTTTCCAGCAGGACATGGAAAATTAAAACCGGGGTTAAGGTTAATAATGTCTCCTTGAGCTGATAGGCATTATAGAGTGGGTACAAGAAAATAAGCCTCGTTGCTGACCTGCAGGGTCCAAGTGTGTTCCTCAGTATCTTGGGGCACAGCAGAAGGTATCCACTGGTCACTGGAAAACCCTTCTGCACCTCCCGCTTTCTGTGTGGCTGGCGCTCTTTGCATTTTGTGCAAAAAGAGGGAGCGCATGATTAGCCTTTGGGTATGATGGAGAGACACGCGTTGAAGTTTTCCAGCCGTGCTTAACATATTTGCCACACCCTTTGATGAGGAATCTCTTGTTGTTACTCATTTAACTGAAAAATTGCATTAATTCAAACAGTTTAAGCAGAGAAGCAACTAAGGAACTATCCACTACAACATCCAAAACACTTAGGAATATTTGTGAGAGACAGATGAAGAAACACTTCCGTTGTCTCTTCTTTATTTGGGAGGTTCCTACCAATTAACAGAAGCTTTCTTTCACTCTTAAATCATGTGTTGTCTCCTGTGCTTTACTGGCTAATTATCAAATCCTTGCCTCAAAAAAGGCAAAATTCTCTCCATCTTTTTGGTGACTCACTGTGCGCATTTCACTGTGAAGTGTCTTACGTTGAAGTTATACTCTATATTAATCTGTATACAAACATATTTATACAAACATTTGTTGGAAATTGATATATAGCTAATTTCTGACACTAATGGATGGTAGAGAAGCGTAAGATGATGCCAAATCTCACTAATCTAAAATACTTTAATTCTGTTCAGTACAGCCACTTAATCTCCAAACGCCAAGAGAAAGCATCTCAAATAAAAATTTTCTGTATGAACGTGAAGATTGATATATTCTGTATTCCAAAATAATGGAATATTTCACATTCCTTTTAGGTGAAAAGTTGAAGCAGATCTCTGAATTTCTCATGGGACAGTGGTGTTATTTACTGAGCAATAGTATTTTGCTACTGTGTGTGCAAGGGAATATGAGATGTCAGGAAGAATTAATGAATATTCAAGGAGCACTGCTTTGCAATGATCTTCAGCTGATAGCTACGTTCATTAATATACATTTAAGTAAAGCTTAGATTTGCTCATTTTTCATAAGACTTCCTTAGAAGGGCCGAAAACAATCAGGCTGTGCTTTTATAGAGTGAATTTGAAATTAAAATTAGACGTTTAGGTGTCATTTCAGTTGTAAAGTAGCCCCCAGTTCTGATGGTGGGAGCAGGGATTCCAATTATGTTTAATTTGTATGCACAATGCTTGGTTAGACAAAGTATTAAGGATTCTTAGTTGTTCATAATATTTCTATAGTGCACAGGGCTTTTCAACACCGTCGCTAAATTAGTTCTTGGAAGCAGTTGTTCACTATATTAACGTAATATATCCCACACATAGTAAAACAAACTGTTTGGCCTTTCAAATGAGAGGACCCCAATCTTAATAAATATTGAATTATAAAAGCTCTGCATAGGGAATACAAGCTAATTCTTTTCTTTTTCACCAGCTGTGAGCTGCTACGTGTGATGTATGGTACAAACTCTCCAGGAAAGAGGAGCAAATTGAAAACACTACCCCTGTGGGTTCCCTTATTAGACTTGAAGTGACTGTGAAATTCACAGGACACAGCTCATTAAAACAAGGCTGGCAATCTGTGACCTCTTGAGTAGGAAGATAAGATCCATGCTGAAAAACAGGCTGTTGCTTTGATTGTGGGGTAACTCAGCTACAGAAGAGAAAAATTTGTATAGCTGCTTGTTAACCCGCTCGTTACCAGAGCACATAGGTCCTTATAAAATGCATCTTCAGGAGAATAAAGAGCGTGGCCACAGGTCGAGGGAGGTCATCCTCCCATCCTTCCCCTCTACTCTGCCCTGCTGAGGCCACATCTGGAGCACTGTGTCCGGTTCTGGGCCTCCCAGTTCAAGACAGACTGGAGAGAGTCCAGCGGAGGCTGCAGAGATGATGAGGGGATTGGAGCATCTCTCTGCTGAGGAACGGCTGAGGGCCCTGGGGCTGTTCAGCCTGGAGAGGAGAAGGCTGAGAGGGGATCTCATCAATGCTGATCAATATCTAAAGGGCGGGTGGCAAGAGGATGGGGCCAAACTCTTTCCAGTGGTGCCCAGCGACAGGACAAGGGGCAACGGGCACAAACTGGAACTTGGGAAATTCCGTCTGAACATGGGGAAATACTTGTTTCCTGTGAGGGTGGCAGAGCACTGGCACAGCTGCCCAGAGAGGTGGGGGAGTCTCCTTCTCTGGAGATACTCCAAACCCACGTGGTTGTGATCCTGTCCAACCTGCTCATGGTGACCCTGCTGTGGCAGGGGCTTGGACCAGATGATCTCCAGAGGGCCCTTCCAACCCCCACCACTCTGTGACTCTGAGAATAGGTAAGCAGCAGCCAGGTTGCTCAGGCCCAGTTAAAAATGAAGTGATGGGACCCCTGGAGAGCTGTTGTCATTCCCATCACAGCTCCCGCTCTCTGAGGGGTGTTGTGCTTCTTGGCCAGGTTAATGATCTGCTATGCAATGCATAAGGTAATGAAAATTTCACTGGCTGGGTATTTCAACCAGTAAAGTGGAAATTCAGCACACTGCAGGGCCATGAGATAGTTGCTTTTTTCATTATTGAGATGTTTAAATGGTATTTGAGGATATGGCCTAATACTTGCAGCGGACTGGACTGCGTGACCCAGGTGAGTGTATCAGGAGGAGGAAAGTTTTGTTGATATCCTGGGCTCTTCTGGACTATGTGTTATTGAATTCTGTCCTTTTGGTAACTGAGCTGTAAGAGCACTGTGCTTTCTATGTGGAAAACTTAAGTGGCAGGAGGGAATGTCCATGCTGTTGTAAATCAGCATAGCTTTATAGAACTGTCTGAAGCCAGACAAGACGGTAGTCTGCAGCAGACAATCTGACTTGCCCTCAGGCATTAGTCCTTAAAATTCCTGTGCAGTGTACACTATCTAGGGTGCTTTCTATTATGTTAGTACCAAACCTGGTATAGTACGACTCGGTCCTGAATTCAGTACTGACTATTCAGTTATAGGTTGTTTGCACTGAAGAAATGAACAGGATAATTTTTCCACGAACTTACTCCAGGTTCTAATAAATCGTATTCTCGTGCCACTAGAACCCAGGGAAAAATATGGCAAGAATATTAACATTTTCTGCTTGAAAAAGCAGCTATCTTAGTAGTTAGGTTGAATCCCTAAAGTGATCATCTAATTCTAGTCTGACATTTTCTGCAAGTGAACAAACCTGCATCTTAATTCTATGCCTGTCAAAGATTAAATAATGCAACATCAGCTTTTAACATGATTGATCCAAATAAAGACCATGAAAAATGTAGCCTGGTTGGAAACATTCAATGAAATAATACATTTCGGAGAGGGTTCCCCCCCATCACTGCTAATGTGAGAGAGTTGAATTGTGGGAAAAGAAAAAATGAGATGAGAACACTTAAGCTGATGTCGCTCTGCATGAGGGAGAGTAGAATCTGAATACAAAATGGGCTCAATAATTGTGAGCGCGATTCATGCTCTAGTGAACTAGGAAAGACTGCTCTGATGCCTTATGAAAATCGGGTTCTCTTGAGGCGTGCCAAATTGGATTTCCAAAATGACCCGTCAGTCATAGCTGAAAATTTTGGCCCCGCTCTCCATGATAAAGAATTAGCAACCCTTGTTTTTGACAGGTGAGGGATTGGTTCCTTACTTTCCCTTAGGAAGAATGGGAAGTTGGAGTTCAAGAAACAATAGTCGTACAGATTTCTCATGCCTTTTGTTCCAATCTTACTGTTCTTTTCAGGGAGAGTGAGGGACGTAGAGGTCTCTGACTTGAAGTAACAATAAGGAAAGCACTTTATGCTGTTGAACTTTATGCTATTACGGTAGTTGTCCGTCACCTACCTGCAAGTATCTTGTAGTCTCTGTGCCATTGGGTTTTTTATTTGTTTTTCAATTGAAAATAGGTTCTAAATTAATCCTGTTGTAATTCTGACATAAAGAAGCATCCGTTTACTGATCCAAATCAAATAAATGATTCACTTCTTACATAGTCTACTGATTGTTACAAGGATGGAATGATAGTCTTTGTGAAATGATTGTGAAACTGAGGCCTGGCTCATAAATGTTTTATTCTTGTATCAGTAATTTTAGTAAGTGAACTTAACTTTACTGTAGGCAATCTTATGTGCTGGGAGGCCCCGAGCCTGGTAGTGCTGAAAAGGGGAGGTCTTCCTGGAACAGGTTGCCCAGAGAAGTTGTTGAGGCCCCGTCCCTGGAGGTGTTCAAGGCCAGGCTGGACGTGGCCTTGGGCAGCCTGGTCTAGTGAGAGGTATCCCTGCCTGTGGCAGGGGGGTTGGAACTCGATGATCTTCAAGGTCCCTTCCAACCTAAACCATTCTATGATTCTATGATTCCTGAATATTGAATCCGCACAAAGCGCAGAAGATAGCTAGATAGAGGGAAAGAGAGAAAGAAAATGAACTGAGAAAGAAAACAAAGAAAGGAGGGAAGCCAGGAAAGTACAGGTTTATTTTTAGGAAACGTTTATTCTTAGCAGTGGTATATCACAGCCAGGCTGGATTCAGCAAAGCATTTGTACACAATGTTCTGATATGCAGGCGTCCAGATACCCTTCAAGAGCCCAACACACAGGGTACGGGTTGGCCCACCCTCCATTAGCTTGGTTCATCCCAGGGAAAGCGTCTGATTTCTTTTGCACCTATGCTATTAATAACTGAGGTGGAAGTGGAAAAGTGATAGGTTTTAAATACTAGGATCATTCTTTAAAGTCAAATTATATTTGGCATATACATTTATTTCTATCCCAATTAAATTTGTGGCCCTCTTTCTTTAAATAGCGCACGTTTCAAAGATTAAGTAGGAAGTTACTGGAAAAACCCTAAACTAGTATCAAGGGGATTCATATTTCTTACCTAATTGTCACTGAGATGGATGCTTTGGGAATATTTCCAAGCGTACACTTGGGTTAGTAGTCACACTTTGAACACATCTTACTGAAGTCGTAGCAACTGGTGAAGGATGGGAGTGATGTTATGTCCTGTATGGCAATCCTAAAGTCTCTAGGATGAGCTGACACAGCCCAGCCCCCTGAGCTCCTAGTAATTACACGGTGAATCTTTAGCACATCTGGCAACGCAGGAAAGTTTGTTCAGTAATTTCATTGCTAGTTTGGGACAGTGAGCCTTAAACTTCCTCACATGGTTGGTCGTGTATCAGTGGTCACACTGACCCCTTCCTGGAAGGTTGTGCTCCTGCTGTTTGTTGCACATGGAACATTGCAGGGGAGTTACAGCTTTGATGAAAAAAGCCCTTGCTTAGAGGGTGTTGTTCTTCTATGGCTTTAACTCCAAACTCTTTACAAACAGAGAAGGGAGAAACTGGACAGCAACTGTGAAGGAGTGAAGATACACTCCCTTGCCCCTTTTCTCTCCTGTCCCCCCTCGATAGCCCTAAGTGCTGACAGCAACTCTGGTTCCTACTTGTTTTCCCCCCTTCCTATCAGAGCACATGGCTGTCCAAAGGAGGAATCCTTACACGCCTATCTGCAAGGTCCTTGAGAGGCGTTAAGAGTAAACTAGGTGTGAACAACGCATGAAGTGGGCACGCACATGGAAGCTGAGGTGTGAAAGCATTTGCTGAGTAAAAATAGAACTAGGCTGTTGGCAGAAAGAGGTGTCTCTAACAGATAAGCCCAGCAGTGATTGACAGGAGTTGGGGTTTTGTTTTATTAACGCATCAGTCTGAGTTCCTTGACCTTATGAGGAAGGAGAATTTGGCAGGACAGGTGAGTTTGTTCTTTAACACTGAAAGAAATGCACCTCTCTTGATTCTATACAGAACAACCAATACCAGTTTTTAACCCCTGCTCAACACATAATGACGTGCTTAATTGGAATAGAGAATAAATGAGGGATTATCAGCTATTAATGGCCCCATGAAAAAGCATGACCTCTATTCCTGTTTGATTCTGGTGAGCTTTATTGCGGAGGAGCTGCAGCTCTTGAGCCCCTAGCATCCATCCAGACGATCCTCTTTGATCATCCTTTGGCACCGGAAAGCTTGTCTGTGTGCTTGGTTTTAGAGCGTATGTTCTTCTCGGGTGAAATATTTATAAATCAAGGTTTTTTGGTTTTTTTTTTTTTTCCTAAACAATAAATTGCACTATGGGTTTGATATGAACATCCCTCATGTATAACCGTCATACTACGGATTGCAATACTGCCTTCAATCCACAGATCTCATACATTCACATCCCATAGAGATCAGCATATTGCAAGCAGAAAGCGATTTACCAGACAAGTCACAGTTCCTGTCTGTATTATTATTTGATATATGGCACATCTGATGTAAATGTAACTGGAGTGCAATAGAGGAGCCTGTTTTGTAACACAAACAAAGAGTATTAGACTAACAGATCTGATATTGAAAAGATAGATATCTCCTTTGGATTTCAACTACTTGGCCTGCTGTTTATTTTGCTGTCTCACTCATCCAGCTCCTGTGCAAGCTCTAACCTTTCCTCTTTGCTGCCAGAAAGGCTAAAGCGTAAAACAGAATTACCGGTATCAACAACTGCAGACTGTCTCATGTAGGCACACATAGCAATCTACCCAATGGGCAACCGAAGATGGAGAGGGACAGGCAAAGTGAGCCGAGCACTGGGTCTGTTGAAATCAAGAGGATTTTTGCCACTGGCTTCAGTGGGTTGCAGATTTGGCCTGATGGGAGCAAACACTGTGAATGAAATTTCAGACACTCCATGGCTATAGATGCACATGCTTTTAAAAGCATTAATAGTGCCTCTAAATTTAGAGCCCTGCATTTCTGTTTCATTAAGAATTCTACTTTAGTTCCAGATAGACTCCACAGAATCTGTCCCCAAAAAAGACCCACGCGCCATTCTGCCTGATGCACAGCATAGCAGGATCTTTTATTTTTAAAACGGCCTCATCTAACCTGCAGCTGCTCAGAACTTGGTGTCTTTTCCGCATTCGTTCTCATTCTTGGAACTTGAAACTCTGCTACCCTCTATATTTTACATGTCATGGGGCAAATGTTGCTCAGCTGAAACCACTAAAAAGAGAGCTGATTTTAGCCAAAGCAGAATTATGAAGCCTTGTATGGGTGTCTACACAGAAAAGAAACACATGGCAGTTTGCAAACATTACTTATGTTTGAATTTCCCTTCTCTGTCATCTTTGAGAGAGCAGTTGGATGCATTCACGTGTTTCTCATAAACGGGGAAGCTGAGACACAAAGGTGCTGAAAATCACAGTCTTCAATTAAACAGTACTGCTATGAATGCAAAACAGGAATCCTACTTCTGAGCCACCTCACCCCATCTTTAGGCACTGAGCATCTGACTTCCAGGACTTCAGATGCTCTCAAGTGTCATTCTGGTGGATCATACGCTATACGAGAGCCAGCAGAAGCCTCTGGGGGAAATGAGATTAGCCATTAGAAAAGACAGGTACTAGTGTCACAGCGGGGACATTGGCCCAAACCTTAGAAATAATGGAAATAGAGAAGTGCATCATTCGAGGGCTCACACTAAGGAAAAGTGAGATCAAATGCTTTAAATCGCAGTATATTATACTTTCCAAAAGTGTTCTAGTAATATATAGTCTTAATGCCTCTTTTTGCCCCTTTTTGTTAAAGTATACCTCAGTGTGGACCTGTCTTAACACATAGAAAATTTTTTAGCACTTTATTATTTTAAAAGGCTGAGATTTTATGTCACTTGAGCAGATGGACTTGAAATCCCTGTTTTGCATCTTGATAATTTTTCTTTCTGGCCTCATTTGTTAAGGGCGAGTAGGATTGTTAGACCAGAGGCACTTTTGCCGTCTCTTGGGAGATGGTGCATGTGACTTTCTGTTTTCCATGGAAACCAGAGTAGGAAATAGTTAATGAAAAGCTCCCCAGCTCTGCAGTATGAGAGAGCAGGTTAAGAGGTCTGAGGGAAAGAAAAAGGTAAGAGCATCATTCTCAGAAACAGACAAGGACAGTGTTCTCCAAACCTTCTGGCAGAGCATGTTCCTGGGTCAATCTGTTTCACCATTTACTCTCCAGAGCCTCATACCAGTGCTGAGGGCTGCACGGACCTTTCTCACACTCTCACTCAGACTGAAAATCCTTGCCGGAGCAGCTCTGACTGACTTTGGGACATGATTTGGTTTAAAGCTTGCAAAAGCGCCCATCCGTTTGGAGTACTCCAAGACACCTCTGTGTCTCTCCGTTTTAAAAGTTATTAATTCCGGGACTGTTTGGAGCCCAGGCACGCTAATTTAATCTGAGATTCCTGCAAAATCAGGGGTTTCCCTTGCTTTGGACACCAGCTGCCTGATGCAGCTTGTCAGTCTGAGCCGTGATCTATCAAGCAGTGGGTGCATGGGGTTGAAAAGTGGCAGAGAGGCTGCAGGCCTGTGCTGCAGCCAGAAAGATGCCACTAATAACAATACAGAATCGTAGAATCACAGAATGGTTTAGGTTGGAAGGGACCTCAAAGACCATCAAGTTCCACCCCCCTGCCCTGGGCAGGGCCACCTCCCCCCAGCCCAGGGTGCTCCAAGCCCCGTCCAACCCGGCCTTGGACACCTCCAGGGATGGGGCAGCCACAGCTTCTCGGGGCAACCTGCGCCAGGGGCTCAGCACCCTCACAGGGAAAAAATTTCTTCCTGATATCTAATCTAAATCTCTCTTCTTTCACTTTAAAACCGTTCCTCCTCTTCCATCTGCTTTCCATCCATTCTGCGCCCAGCCTGGAGTTGTGCTTGGGATTGCCCCCACCCACATGCAGGACCCTGCACTTGGCCTTGTTGAACTTCATGAGGTTTGCAAGGATCCACCTCTCCAACCTGTCCAGGTCCCTCATACAGTACTGCTGCATAGCAGATAAGTGTCCACTTGTGATGTTTATTGGGAAACATCTTCATATATTTGGGCCTTTGCCCTCTTGTGCCTCAGTTTCTCCTTTGCTGTGAAATGGGATATCTCCCTCTCGGCTAGTCTGTGACTTTACTGATGCTGATAAAACATTAATGCTCATAAGGGAGGCAGTAATGGAGCTTTGTTATTGGTTAAGCTTTCTCCTTGCGTATCTGGACTGTGGAGAAAAATCCCCCTGCTGCTCTCCCTTGGTACCTTTTTCATAGCCAGTCACGTCCCCTCAGCTCGACAGCTTTTCCTTGGGGAACTACCATCGTCTGCTTTTTCCCTGGCAGGCCGTGCAGGAAAGGAGGGCTACGATTTAACAGCAGAGCAAAGCACTCAAAGCCACACAAACACCCAGAGATTAAATGCCTCTCCCCACCTGGATTCCCAAGTAACTCGCAGAGTCTCAGCACGCTGTTTCTGAAACGCAATTGTGCCTGGAAAGAACCTATCTGAGTATTATACAGCACAGGGCATATTTTTTAAGTCCTTTTTTCTTCCTTTTGTCCCCCTTTTCAAGGTCTTTCTCTCTTTGATTTATGGATTTGGAGACCATCTTTAATTATCTCCCTTGAACAGCTGCCTGAAGCAAGGCTCTCTAGGAGTTAGACAGATGCAGTGTGCAGCCCTCCTGGGTTTTGCGTAGCAACATGCTGTGTGGAATGACCATTAAAGCGCAGTGTGAAGGGCATAGTTTCCCGTTGCCATGCTATTTGGGGTATGAGCGCATTCAGAGCTGCTTGTGCATGCACACAGACTGTCATGCACATGTGCTGGTGCATGTTTTCGCTCTGCTCCCTAGCCAGTGCACCGGAGTGACTATTACAAGGGGCACATTAGACGCAAAAATCTTCCAGTGAGGGAAATCACTCTGGATGTGATGCCTAAAGGCATTTTCAGTGCTGGGAAATAAGGGCTCGCTTCTTTCCTTTAAAATTTGTGCTCGGAGATGAATAGCAATGATGAAAGGCTGTCACAGTGCAGACAGGTCTGAGCATGTTCATGCTTGGTACTGTTTTGCAAGCACCCTGAAGTCCAGTTTGGGCCTGGGCACTCAGCTTTCCCCATCTTAACCTGCTTTGTAAGGCTCTGATTGTCTTGCCATCGAAGGAGGGATTCCCATGTCTGTGTGTGAGGCCAAGGAAGGCGCTTCCAGCAAATTTCCAGCTCCTCAGGCGCTGAGGAGGTGCAGCACCACGCGCTTCCATCTCACTCGCGATCCTGGACAAATAGTTGTGTGATCAGTCCACACCAAAGCATGAACGGCCATAGCTTCACACCGGTAGCAGCACTTCCATCTTCGCAAGCAGGATTAGAGCTCCCCTATGTTTACACACACCTCTGAAGTGTTGATAGAACCCGTGGCTGCATCACCATCCTGATGCAGCATCTTCTGAGGGGCGGTTCTCTAGGCTGAAGGAGCTGACTTGGCCAGGCCTTCTCTTCCCCATTGGCTGTAGGGATCATCTTCTACTGTGCATGGTAGGATGCAAAATCGGAGCATCTTCCATCTGTGGGTAAATCCTATTTCAGCTCCCTTAAATCATTTCATACCAAAATAAAGCTTGCAACAGCTTTCCTTTGGAAGCAGGGAAATCGTCAAAGCCTCAGGAAACCCCTTTGATGTGGGGCAGACAACTGGGAGGGCTGGTAATGAGGTGCTGGGAGAACTTCAATCACTAGTGAGGGAGATCAGCATTTCTAAAGCTGACAGAGCAGCACATTGCAAGGTCTGTCACGCTGTCAGCTCTGCACTCACAAACTAAAGGGGTAACGGCTGATTAAAAGCTTACCGATGCCCCTGACTTTAGTGCTTCAGGGACACGGCTCTGAACCGTGTTCTGGACTTGCAAATTTATGGAAATGCTTTTTTTTGGTCAGCAACTGAGGGAGCAAATGTCCATTCCGTTAGCAGACCATGTTCTTACGTCCACCTGACTCCAATGCTGGTATACTGCTGGACTCCACGGAGTCCCATTCTCCCTGTCTTGTAGCCTGTTTAAATTGTAAATTCTTTGGGGCAGGAGCTCTGTCCTCTTCTTGCACGGCTCAAAATAGAAAGGGATTTCAGCCTTGGGTGGAGCATATTGATATCACCGTTATAAATACAACGCTAGTGACAGAACTCTGGTAAAATGGCTTTGTGCCCAACCACATTAAGTAAGGACTTTAATTGAAGCTAAAAAAGTAATGAACTAGAGCTGTAGATTGCAGATAGAGATTGTTTCCAGGGCCTGCTTATTAACATTCAGCTTTACCTCCCCTGTGTTGCCAATTCCAGGCCACCTCCGTGGCTATTACTGCGAGGACTTACATGGCAATGCTTTTTTAGGGATGTAGTCTAACCGATCCCATGGCTGGAGGTAAGCAGGGGCAGCCAGCACTTGCCCCCCTGGCTGAGTCACCCACTGCGCCTGGAGAACTAATGCATTAGCCGCTTCCCGATGTTCAGCCTGACCCTTCCCATCCTTCATCTCTTCCATTAATACTGCGATTTGTTTCCGGGGCCAACGGGTACAGTAAAGCGTCCTGGCACTTTCAAACCCCGTAGTCTGGAGGCAATGTGACCCAGCTGTAATGGCAGGAGCTTGTCACAGGAATTCTGTTAGTTATGTGATGGTGAATGGTTTACTCACCGTCTCCTAGCATCCGCCTAGACAAAAAACTTGGCCTGATAGTGGCTACCTTCTGCAGAGCTACCATGAGAATAGAAACACGCTAAATACATTCCCCAAGCCAAATTCCTCTTTGGCACGGCTCCGCTGGCAGCGCAATCGGCAGGACCCCAGTTCAGCATCCTCTGCTGAATAAGGCAGAAAGACAGAGCTGAGTTTTGACCTGGGCTAAGTCTTGAAAGCCTGACCGTAAATCAGGAATACAGATTATGTGCCAGACAGATTTTTTTTTCTTTTCCTAACCAAAGTACTGCTGGTAACTCAAAAGTCCTGTCAGGAATGTTGCCTGCTGCAAGTGTGGCCACCGGGGAGAATAACAAAGAAAGTTTGTTTGTGGGGCTGAGGTTGCTACTCAATAAATTAAGCAAAGACTCTGGCTTCTCATTAGAAAGTACAATTTTACCTTTTTATTTGTTTTAATGAAACCATTTCTTCCTGAAAGATAAGAGATTTTTCCTTTTTCCTAAGTGGGCATTTTCATGAAAAAATAATTTCCAAATTTTCATTACATTCTTAAACAAGGACTCAAAAGTAAAACATGCTTGTTTCCTCCCCCGGCATCCTGCAAAAGGGGAAAAATGGGAGAAAAAGAGAGAAAACATGAATTCTCAACACATATTTTTGTGGGCAAACAGGAAACGTGTAAAAGCTCACTCATTTTTGAGGTGCTAGGAATTAAGTTGGTATTTTTGTAAGTCCTCAAAAACCCCACTGAGTTATTTTTGGTGGATTTCAGCTCTAACCTCCCAACACCACAGAGTGACCAGTAAGAAACAAGTACAAGCAATGTGGCTTTGCTCACCCGTGGACCCTGTTACCCTCCTAAGCACTCTGGAGGATGCTCTTAAGCTGTTGATTGCTGCTAGGAGTGCAGGGTTTGGAGGGGAAAGTGTAGAGGTAGTTGGCTTGTTTTTGTTATGCTTTTTTTTCTCTGATGAAAAGTATGGGCTGAATTTAGTTTTGCTGGAGCTCTGTGGTCATGAAGTCTACTGGTGTATGTGGTGTGCTTCTCCTTGACTTCTCTGCTGCTCAGCTTCTGCTTTGAGCTTCCTGCGTGCTTGTGAGGGAGAGTTTAGTGCTGTCTTCCACTTTGCTTCCTTGAGGAAAAAGAGCGCCAGCCATGGAGGAGAAAGGAGGTAAGGAAATCTGGAAGGAATTTGCATGCTGCCTTTATTTTGGCATGCAGAAAAAAAGTTGGCTTCTTTCTGAGGTCTTATACTTCAGAGGAGGTGTAATTAGTTTGTCTGTAGGGTACCCAGTGATGGTGCCCTTCTTGAGGCAGGATTTCTCCATGCCCTGTACTGTGGTGTGGGTGACCAGTAGCAGGTTATGCACTGACAGTGGTTGCTTTAAATTGCTTGCTGTGTTTTAGAGTCTGGTTGTGCTCCCTATTGTTAGTGTGAATGATGTTTGCATTAGCACAAGGCAATGATTAATTGTGTGTTGTGTCTTTGTTAATAGGTGTTTTTTGTTTTGCTAAGTGATCCCTGTCCCTTGCATTGAAACATGTAGGAGTCTAGAACTTCTCTGTGCCTGTGGTTCTTGCTAACAGTACTGACTCGCTGGCACAAAAGCCTCTTTTGCCCCTTCCTCTCCTTTAATAGACTGTATGGTCTTTGGAGTATGTGTTGGTCACAAGCATGCAGCAATAATATGGCCTGTAGCTAATTTTTCATGATTTTGCATCTCAAAGTATTTCATGTGGGTGGCTGGGAGGAACTGAAGCACAGAGCAGACACATAATGTGATTAAGGTTTCAAAACAAGTCTGTAGGGGAACTTGCTGCGAGCCTGAGGACTTTGTATGAGTCCTATGCCCCCTCTGTGAAGCTCTGACCTCTTCCTCAGCTGCTGACCAGGGCTGTGATAGCACAAAAAAAATAAATAATTGCTTATTGGCTATGCAGATGCTGTAGAAACAAGTGGGTGCCAGGCCCAAAGAGCTGACGAGATCTCACCTACACCTGCTCTGAGGCCCACACAGGGCGTGCTTGGCCTGGTTGTCCTCCATGACTTCTCTGTGAGAGGGGGAGCTGAGGCACAGAGCTACCGGGTCATCTCGAGGGCTTGCAAAATCCCTGCTTGGGCAAGCATCACCTATGCCTGTTGGAAACTGTGTGGCACTTGTAGTTGAAGATACTGGGTGGCAGAGTGGGTCCTTGCCCATGTCTTGGCATAACTTGTGGGGTTTCTCTTCTTTTTTGGTACCAAAAGGGCACTTTGCATCTGGCCTGTTGTCCTTCTCTAGACACTTGGATTTTCCCTCCCAAATTCAGTATGAAGCTGCCTTTCATGGTGCTTGAAATCCCCAACACAGGACAACTTCCACCCTGCTGGGATCACTAACCTTTGTGCTTTGCCAGTTTTTGCAGTTAATGGGTAATTTCATTGATGTTGTTTTGGTGTTGTTTGGTTCTGGTTAGTGTTTTTTTGTTGTTTTTATTGTTTTTCGTAATGTTTATTTATTTATTGAGTCTCTGTGACTGCCACGTATCTGTCCTGGTCCATAGGCACAGCCTTCTGTGCAGCCTCAGCAGGGGGCTGATGATAACATCAGATATCACCAGCGTGGAAATCACAACAGTGGCACTGAAGGCTCTTTGTTAGTAACTTGCATGCAGTTAAAACATGATGGCCCTAATTCAGGACAAGGAGTAAAGAGGTTCCCCACCTCCCTTTGTTACAGGGAGAGGGGACAGGGAGGCTGCTAGGTGCTGGCACATGAGGATGCTTGGGAGGGAGGCTCAGGATTTAGGAGGATTGACCCAAGATGTGTCACTGGCTGGTGATTTATGCAGTACCACAAAGTGATTTCTAAGTAGGTCAAACACAGGCTTCTTGAAAGTGCCAAAAATATAAGAGCTGCTTTACTGGGTTGAACACATGCTTTCTCCTTCCTATTTGGTAGGGCTGAAGTGCCTTTGGGTGTCTTTTCTTCTGTCCCCAATGTTGAGGTCACTTATGTACATTCTGGAAGCACCAAACACCTCTCCTGAAAACAGAAGCACTCAAACTCACCAAGGAGAGGCAATCCAACCTGCCCCTTTCAGTCTTTAGCAAAGAATTAACAGCAGAGTCGGCTCTGCCACGAGATGGTGCTTCATGAAACTATTTCATGTTGATCACAGCACATTATGGAGGGTTTCTAGTCATTAACAGGGACTGAGTCCCTACTATATGAAGATTAATTTGCTGCATCAGTCACCTATTGGGCGAAAGAGCACGTGAGGATGCAGGCAGTCCAGCCATTAGCACGTTCATCAGGATAAATAGTATGCTGGGAGCACGCGTGGAGTGGCGGCTTCTATTTACCTGCAAATGGTGCAACACACGCAAGCAGGATTTAAGAATATGAAGTTTCTTGCCAGGAGCTACACCAAGGGACAGGGTCTCTAAAAGCGTGTCTTGGGATTGCACAACACGATGTGGGTTTCTGTCATGTAAACGCCTAACTTTTAAAAGGCTGTGGTTAAAGCTGCTGAGTGGTGGGTGCTACGAAGTACGGAGTTCCTCTTGTCCCACGCTCAGTCTTGCCTCTGGCTCTGTATCTGTTTCCAGTCTTCAGACTTCTCATTGCTGACCAGGTTTCTCCCTACAGATTTATCATCTAAATTTCCTTTTCCAGAGGGAATTGGACCCGTCTGTCTCCCTAGTTTCTGTCGCTCATCTTGCCTAAATTCCCCATAGCCACAGCCTCCACCCTGACTCTCTCTGCAGGCTCGGCTGTAGTTGTGCTCCGTGTCCCATTTCCTTCTCCTTGACTCTGCTCAGGGATTTCCATTTCTCTCCTTTTCTCAATATGTTTTGCAGCTTCTCATCAGATCTTGTTATTCCTAGCATCCCATCCCCAAACGCTGCTCCTGTTTTCCCTTTGGAGTGTCTCTTTTTCCCTTTGCCTCAGATCGGATATATGCTGAGTGGTGCCCAGTGGGGAGCTGGCAGCAGTGGGGATGCTCACCGTTATCTTTTCAAGGGTTTTGCTCACTGAGGGAGGACGGTGTGTTGGCATTACTGTTCTGAAAGGGAGGCATTTGACACTATTTTGGAAGCTTAAAGGTGAATCCCAGTTTGCTTTGCCTGGGTGTAGCGGACGAGTAGGCGTGTCTGGATGCAAACTGGAAGCTAGTGGGTGTTGTTTCATTGCCCAAGAGATGTGATCGATTTTTGGGTAATGGCTGAGGCTTTCTTTGGGAACCCTGTTGTACTTTCGGCATGGGCTAGGCAAGATTTTCTGTGTCTCCACAGTTAAGTTTTTATGGAAGCCTCGTTCTGTTTAATGTAGCTGTAGTTGAGTTATAAATTAATAATCTCTGCTGCTGGGACTGCTGTGTAGCAAGATGGCTTTCCTGAATGTATGTGTAAATAATTCATGCTATTAAATTAGTTGTGTTCCCTGTCCGCAGCTCGTTTACCTGCTGTGACTACAAATATTCCTCTATACGGTTAGCGTAGGTGTCAGAATATGCCAAGCGTGAGAGGCTCATGTCTATCGGAAAGAGCCTTTTCCCCTTGTTAAATGGATGAGAAACTCTTTTGACAGAGAGTACCAGAAAAGTCTGGTTTGTTAAACATGACACTCTTTACCAGAATATACCTGCTTAGGCAAAATTTTCATCTTGGGTTTTTAGAATATAGGAAGATTCAGGTTGGGTGAGATGGACTTTCCATGTAAATCACAGTTCTGGGTCCTTTTCAAACTCTCCATCTCTCTGTTTAGAGCTTTGCTGGAATGATTTCAGTGGTCTGTGCCTCAGTATCCCTACCTGTAAAGCAGGAACAACAGGAATTCTTCCCTGCTTTGCATACAAATTCTGTGGGTTTTCCAATTTACTATTTTTTATTAGAATTCTCTCTGTATTTCTTTGGAAAGCAGCTATCACAGAAATAGTAAATAGTCCATTTCAATCTCAGGTTTGAGTTGGCTACACAGGCGTCAGCCATTCTGTGCTGCAGCAAACAGAGTATGCTGATGACAGGAGTCCTCCACATAAAAGGGTACAAAGGAAAATGGGGGAAAAAATAATAATATTGAGTGTAAAAGCTAGTTTTCAGGGTTCTAGTGCATAGTCTCTAAAATGTTTGCATCGTTTTGGCACTACCTGATGTTCCTAAGAGCTTTGATGCTGTATTGTTTTTGTGTTAGCAAATTGTTTTAGACCACACTAGTAATGTTTTTGCTGGTCTAATGTTGTCAATTCTTGTCTGTTTTTCCTCAGTCTCGCTGCTGCTCTTGTCTGCATGTGATCATCCAGGGAAGACTGTGCTGTACTATCTTCCATCTTCTCCCTACATACCAGAAACTTGGTCATCTGACAGTAAGTAATATTTATATGCTTTTATACATCGTACATAGCCTGCAAAATTGTTTTATTGCCAAGTTACCATCATATATTATCTAGAAACAACTTAAAAATTTTGGTTTGGCTTTATATATAAATATTGATGGGAAATCTGAAACGTGTTTTTGTGCAGAAAATACCTGTGTTTATATTGGACTCAAATATATGTGGAAGAGATGATGTTCTTTACGCTCCTGCTGAAGTCCATTTAGAAGACATCCCAAGCAAGGATGTCTCTGCATAAATAAGAAGTACTATTAGTTTGGGACCAATTTATTCACTGGGAAGGCTTCTGAAGAAACATATCAGCATATTGGAAATCACTACTGGGAGATGTAAAGGTTTTTGCTGATGTTTATTGGGACTTAAGACAAATGTTTGCAGTGGAAGGAAAACAAGAGAGAAGTCATGTAGTTGCATGAGCTGAAGAAGATGAGATAGGTGCTCGGTAACTTTGAAATAACTTTAAGCTCTTAAACTTTGTTATAAGGGAAGTTTCATTGCTGTCTTTTTTTGGTTAAAAGGCAGGTTTCTGTTAGTCTGGGAAAAACACTTCCAGATATTGAAAGAACCGGTAATATTGTGATTCTACGTTTGGCACCTATCTCGCTTCACTTTCCTTGCAATTAATGTGTTTGTTCTGGTTAAGCTTTATACTGGCATTTGCAAATGATGTCTAGCAAATGTTTCTATATTAACTGGAAATGCAGAGGAGCGGCCGCTGCAGGTGGCAAGGGTTGTGTTGGTAAGACACGTTTTGTCCCAGTCAGTCAGTTGGAGGCTGAGCTGGGAGGAGGCAAATGGATGGAGCGATTACTCATAAGCCAGAAAATGGCTTAGAATATCTCTTTTTAAAAACATTGCAAACAAGCTGAGGAATGAGTTTGTGAGACACTGCGGACAGACATAAGTGATTTCTCAAATACCTGATCCCTCCCTCCCTCGCCTGGAATGGCAGATTGTTGTGTTGTTTTCCATTTGATGCTGTATTTTTGGAGACTTCCTCTAGCTATAGTTCTAGCAGTTTGTGTAATGTTGTTTCCAGAAAACGTGTGGTGTAATGAAACATGAAGTATTATGATCTTCCCTAACCTATTTAATTAACATTGAATTTTACGGAGGATGTCAGGATTGGAGACACACCGTAAGAGAGAAATATAATCTAATAGGAAGCAATATACCTCTTCGGAGGAGTCAAGCTGTGAGATAAAAAAAAAAAAAAGGTAGTTTAGAACGGGCAAATTAACTGATGCATTGGGGAAGGGAATTATCGCACTCTTCTCTTTCCCTCCCCAGAAAAAAGTTAAAATTCTTCCCACAACTTGAAATGGTATAGCAGTATTCAAATGTCATAAGCAGCGTGTATCTTTTGCAAAGATTAAAAGGAATAACAAAGTGAAAGGTGATGGAAATAGATGGATGGCGCAATGGGGTGGTGTGGAGGGGGAGAGTCATTTGGGATTGAGATGTATGTAACCCTAAAATACATTGATCAAATGTATGAATGTACCTCGGTATCCTCTGGGCTGTGGGAGTTCCCAGACTGTTTGCCTTGAAATTGAAGCAATTTAATCTTTAAAAATAATAATGAAAGAGCAAACTGTAAATGAGACCTTCTGGCAGACTGACGGGGCTGCAGTCCCAGAGGTAGACACACATGCTAGGATGACAAATGAGGTCATTAAAGTAAATAGTGTAAATTGAGTTTTGGCGGTGGGTAGGAATCCTTATTATGATGGAGGGCATTAATATGGGAAGAAAAAAAGGGGGTGGAAGAATTCACTAGTGACAAGCTTATCTGGGGCAGAGAAGCAGTGTAATTTTGTAGCAGTTCCAGCTATCTACTTCATTGCAAGGCAATGAGCCCATTTAATTTAGCGGGGACTTCAGTAGGGCATGTTTTAGAAGTGTATTAAAGATTATAAAGTGTCACCTCACTAAATAGCATCCAGGATGCTACTTAACTTAAATCTGAGATGTTCTTTACTCATTCCATTTGTTCTGTGACTTTATATTTGTAGCACAGTGGTGCTTTGCATACAGATTTTTTTTTTTTTTTTAAAGTTTTTTGTTATGGGTGTTTCAAATCTGAGCTCTTGGTAATCACATCTCACCATTGACTGACCACATAGGGAACTCTTCGTCTCTACATTTGGGTTTCTGCTGTGCTCTGTTAGATGCTGGTGACAGACAATGTGATTACCTTGCTCGGCACAAGAGCTTCTAACAGGTGGTTGTCACAGTGCTTAAGGACATGGTGACTTTTTAAAGCTACTGGACTTTTCTGGAGCCATGGTGAGACTTAGTGAGTAATTCTATACAAAGTGTGGGGGTTTTTCCTTGATCAGTTGATACTGAAATAAAGCGTTACTCTTTTAAGAGCCCATGTAGCCTGCAAGTTAGGGCACTGCCCCGGGAATCTTGAGCCCTGGGTACTACTGTCCTCTGCTACTGGCCTTTTTGTGGCCTTGGGGACAACTGTATCCTGGTTTCCCCAGCTCTGTGAGGGAACTAGTGGTACTTAACTTGTGTAAAGGCACCTTACAAGATGTCACTAATTATATGGAAGTTCGTATGTTCCTGTTAATACGCTAGTTCTGTATTTTCAGTTCTCTGAGGTCAGCTTCTGTGCTCATCCTAACATGAGGATAAATTACTTGTGATAAGCAATTTAGGTTTGTGAAATACAGATTTCAGCTTCATGCTATCTGCTCTCTGTGTCTGTGCTAGAGCCAGCTTTTTCTACACACTTCCAGCAGAGATAAGAGCCTGTTGGGGTTGGGTTTCCTACGAAGGTACTTGTAAGTGATGATCTGGACCCTGATAGTAAGCAAAGGCACCCAGATGTGACTCAGCGGAGGGTAACCAGCGCGTAGTGGGAATGGCGTGCAGGAAAGGACAGAGCCGTGCTGGGGCTGCTGGTTCCCAAAACCATGGATTGGGATCTAAGTGTGAATCCCACTGGTGACCTGATTGTGCAAATGGATTCTCTCGTGTTTAGTGTTGGAAGGGAAGGCCAGTGTTGAACCGCATCCCACAGAGTCTGGACAGTGATGACAATGAAAGCTAATAGCTCTTAACCCAGCCTGTACTATCAAAGAGGGCCGTCGTACATTGAAACGTACTTTTCCTATTTGATTTGCAAAGGAAATGTTCCTTTAAAGGCGTATATTTCTCTCACCCCTTCAACATGCCTTCAGAAAAACCCAAAACACAACAACAAAAAAACCCAACCACAACCCAAACCCAAACAGAAATTTACTTCCTTTGCCCAGGAGATGCAGTTTTCTGTTGAACCCATCATCTCATGGTAATACTGATTTGCATGGACTGTTAAAAGGACTAAAGCCGTTCTTGATGCTGAGAATGGCATTGCAGTTGCAGGAAAAAGGGAAGTTGGAGGCTTAAGGACAGTTCATTTGGATTAACAAACACTGCTGGGTTTGGACTTGATAATTTCAAGAAAGACATTTCACACTAGCGTCTCCTATGATTGCAGCAGGATGAAGTAATACTCCTAGAGGTTTTTGTTGCATACAGTTTGAAGAATTGCTGTGGTATAGACGGGGGATGAGCAGGGAAATGGGATGTGAAGGAGCTCAAGTAGCACTTAAAATCATGAGAGTCGAGACAAGCAGGAGCGAGCTGTAGTTGTATCAGACGTCTAAAAGCAGCATTCACTTAAAGGCTGCGGAAGGACTGGCAGCGCACCTGCACCAGTGTCTGCTGCTCAGGTGGGACGTGTGTCCAGAGGAGTTTTTACATGCCATATGCTGTAAGGAAAGCTATGCAACATCATTATCGCATAGCGTGGGGCAGGTTGTGGGCTGATTTTCGTGTCTCTCATCTCAGAGCTCGTAGCTATTAAAACGTGGCGCTGAGCAAGGCGCTTGTCGCCTGCCAGCCCGTGTTTCTTGCGTTGCCGCAGGTCAGGGTCCGACTGCTGCACAGCGGCAGCCTGCGTGCAGACGAACGCCGGTTGGTGCAAAGCTTAGCAAGTTGCAAAATTGTTTCGCTCCTTCAGGACAACGAACTCTTACAGTAGCTGTGCTTTTCCTCCCGTTTCCCTGTGCGAGCCCCGCACGGATGCTTGGAGACCCAAGAGCTTGCTTGGGGTTCTCCCTTTTGGAACGGGAGGAGAGATCCACCAGGTAGGCGTTGCGCTGGGCTGCTTGTGCTCCTGTTCTGGTGCAGGGCAGGATGAGATCTTTCCAGACTATTCTGGCGTTAGCGATTATGTCAGTCCCAGTTGGTTTCCTTGGTTACTGCCTTGCAACCGCTCACCTGTGCGTGCTGGGCCAGTGTGTGAGCCGTGCCGGTCTCCCACGTGTGCGCGCAGATGTGGCGAGCAGCCTTAGTGTGGCAGTCAGTCGGGGGCTGCTTCGCCCCCATACACACTTCTTTTATTTTTTCTGTAAAACTCTAATATCGGGCACTGGCAGCTTGTTCTGACAAAGCCCAGGGAAGCATGAAGCAGAGCTGTTGAAGTTTGATAGCTCATTTGCTCGGTTCTTGCTTCTCTTTAATTACTGCAGACTGAAAGTCTGCTCTGCTTTTCTGGGAGTGGCTGAATACAACCTGAACTCAAACCAGAGGGCAATAAACGCTTCTGGAAAATGAGGAGAGGAGCGAAGTGCTAATTCATGTATCTCTGGGGAAAGGCACCTGAGGCTGGGAGGAAAGAGTTTGTGGTGGGGGCTCAGCACTTTCCTCGTGAAACTGCTGACCTTGAGAGAATTGGCTGGCTTTTTGCTACGCTGGGTTAAAAAATCCCAGCTACACATAGCGCACCAGGCCCTGACACTGGGAAAAGGTTGTATGGCACGATTGTGTGAAATTCCCACGGTTTTGTAACAAAAGCGTGGTGGGTGGGTGTTATCGGTGGTCAGAGCGTTGTCTGTTGTGATAAGAAGCGGGAAGCTGAACAGAAATTAAAGATCTGTCCCCAGTTGTGCGTGTCTGAAGTTGTCCCTGTGCTTTGCCAGTTTAGGAGGAATCCAAGGTCTTGCATAATGCTGTTGTTATTAATTAGAAACATCTAAATGCTGGGAAAATGTTCTTAGAATATTAATAAAATAGCTATAATTTTTTTTTTTTTGCCAAGAAATGTTCAAAACCTTTTAAGCAAATACTGGTGAAAAACATTTATTGGAAGCAGGAAAAAAAAAGTTTGAATCTCTGAAAAATGGGACTTCAAACATCTCCCTCCTCCTCCTCCCATGGAGAAACCTGAAGTTGTGCTTAGTCAGTAATAGACCAAAAATGTGGTTACAGTGACACAAATCCCCAAACAACAAATGTTGCTTGAATAATAAATTGATTTGCTTATGAGTGCTTTTCCCTAAGCAAACCTAGAGATCAATAACTAATTATTTGCAGGAATAATCTTGCAATTTTCCCATCATAAATAGATTCAAGAAAACTGTAAGTTGCTCCAACCCATTTGTGACCAGAAAGAGGTAAAACTAATTATTCTTTTAGCTCAGATACTAATAGGCGCTTTTTTTTCCCCCTGCTTGTACTTGATGGAATAGCTGTACTTAACCCATGGCCTTGTTTATGCCGGGGAAAAAACAGATTCTTTGACTAAATCAGTTCAAAAGTTGAACTAGTTCATTAACTGTAAGTTTCTAGTGTGGGTTCAAACTTAATTGCTGTTTGTAAACCAATTGCATCTGTAGCAAGGATTTGCACATGATGAATGACACGAACTTCTCGACAAGCGCTTCTGTAAGCAGAGGAGCAGCGAAGCCCATCTTCTCGCGGTTTTCTGCTTCGAGGCAGGGGCTCTGAAGCTTAACGCAACTTGCCGCCTGTGAAAGCCTTTCATGCAGCAGGGGCGCTGCCAGGTTTTCTTTCCCTCCGCTCAGCCACCGTTTCCACAAAACTGCTCAGGACTTCATTATCTTTGGGGCTGCTGTCCTCCAAAACTATGCCCTCCAACTAACTTTTGGATCTGGCTTGCTGGTAAAACTTGGCTGGTTTGGGTTTTTTTTTGCCACTGTACAAGGGGAATACGCTGAAGTCAGCTGGTAATGTTTCTGGGAGGTGTGTGTTTCCCTTTTAGAGGCTAGGAGAGCACCTGTCCTGGGTATTTATTTATGTGTGTTTGTATTTCTTCTTTCACCAAATATAAATTAGCTCAAAGGGGCAAAACAAATCATATATTCTGATCAGTTTCTGTCTCTGCAGCCAAGTTGCTGCTTATCTGATCTTGATAAAATGCCCTCCATAAGGTCTCTTTCCACCTCAATGGATTGCTCCGTAATATGTTCAATATTTGCCATCGCTGCTGCAATAGCCTTGTATTGAAAACAGACCTGGTGAAATCAGCTTCTGCGTGAAACAGTGGGGATGTAGAAGTATGAAGGGGAAAGAGATATAACCATCATCCGCCGCTTCTGGCGCGGCTCTCTAATCGGCCCCGGGGCTGACGATGAGCTGGATCCCAGCCTGTCTAGCCATGTACGAAACCCTGCCCGCTCCTCCTGCCTGCGCACCTTTGCTCTTCCATTCATTGTTTCACTACCGCGGCACTGTCTATTCAGCATTTTCATTTTTCAAATGTCAGCCAGTAACCCCATCCAGGTTTGCTCCTGCAATGCCGATAACACAATTCCTACCGCTTAGTCTCTTGTCAAGCACTTTCTCTCCAGGGTATTTTATTTTGCTCGTTGTCAGCAGCTTTCTCCGGAGAAACGAAATCCTTTCTTCCCTCCCCCTTCTCCCCTGTCCTTCTGTTAAATAATCTGTCTGCACAGCCAAGCCAAAAATGGCTCTCGTAGAAAAACGGGCTGCAAGCCCGAATGTTGCCTGGTCACTAACTCGGAGTAGCAAATCCAGAGCAAATGTTTCACCAGCTCGGCTCTGCTGTGGCTTCAGTTCACCTCCAAGGGCCGAGGCAGATCGCTGACACCTCGTCACAGAAGGAGCTGAAATTGTTCCCCAACTTGCCCGATCCGGTGCGTGCTGGTGTTGGATGGGTATTGGCTGCCTCCAGGTCGCCCACTGGAGCTTGCGCAAGGAGGCCCTTCTGTAGTCTTGCTTCAAGCCTGTTTAAACGGGGATACTCGGGTGAGAATTAGTCCAAATTAACAAACGGCGTGAATTTAAAGTGGATTAGTTAAACTACACTGGCCTGTAGCATGGCTGCTCTTATTCAGAATAAAAGCGACCTTAACTTGTTTACTTCAAAGCTAAATTAAATGAAGCCTGCCTCTAATTCTGGATAAATGTGTCCACACTGGGGTTTAATGCAGTGTACCTCTGCCAATGTTACAGAGACCAATTGGCTTGATCATCCCTATGTCAACAAGTCTCCGCAGAGCAGGATTATTCCAGACTACGAGAGTTTGGCCCGTGAACCCCCAATCATCAGTGTGTACGTTTGCCCTTGCACCGCGGCTTATTTCCCTGTCTGACCCTGCGGTTTGTGACAACTTGCTGTCCACGGCAGATGTGAAAGCAGTCTTCTAGAAGACGACCCTGTGTCCCCTTGAGGCCTAGAAGAGACCCCCGTACGAGCTCTCCTGTCTTGGCATCTTTGCCCAAGACCTCGCAGGGGTTGGGTAAGCACCGACTTCCGTGTCTAGAAAAGCCAGAGAAGGGAAGGAAATAAACCCAATTTGTATAAGTATAGGGCAAAGAGAACACTGCTAGTGTACCAGTGTCACTTTTGTATTAATAAGTCTTTGATAAATCCCCAGGTTTTTTCTCTCCAGTCTAAAAATACTCCTCCAACTTGGCAGCCTGTTGCAGTTGTGATAATGGAAGTGTGGCGGCATGTGCATGCCATAGCTCCTGCCCTTTCCCCCTTGGACTGGCAGCAGCTCTGCGGTTGGCTTAGGAAAGACTAGAGGGCATATATCTATTGAGATGTAAGAAAGCTCGTCATGACTTCTACTTCTGAAAGGCCACAGCCTGGAAATTATCTCTATTTCAGTGGAACCAAGTGTATTAGGGAAATGTCATGTCCCTGAGCTAGTGAGAGTGGAAGAATACAGAAGCAAAACAAGAATGGCACAAAATTTAAGAAGGAAAAAGTAACTTTGAACTGATTAAAGTAATATATATATCTTTTTTAATCGCAAAGTCTGTAGAAGTCTCTGCTAGAAGTAATTGTGGAGCGAAAGAAGGCGCTCTGCATGCTTTCAGGCTTATGAATATGTGGTATGATAGTGTCCTAGCTGCCAGAGGAGCCTGTTGTTACTGGTGCTGTACCTTTATGTTGTGAAAACTTTTAGTCTAAACCGATACTAGAAGCAGAAACTGTAGTACAAGCTTGACTAAGTACCTGCTGATCCTAGAGAAGATCATCTTTCTGCTGTCTTATGGCGAGCCCTGTGCTTAAACAGTATTTTTGGGGGGTGGTTCTGAAAGCTGCGAGCCCGGTTGGATTGGGGAATAGCTTCTGCGGGCCGGTGGGTCTGGGGAAGGTACGTGCTGTGATGGAGCTCTTCACTGTGGGCTTTGACTGGTGGGAAGAAGAATCTGGTCTGCAATTGGGTGTCCGTTAGTGATGTTCCCTTCCTCACTGTGCATGTTTTGTGTTCCCCGTGGTGGATGTTTAGCTGATGTAAGGAGTTTTATACTCGTACCCCAGACTGACTGGGCCAGAGGGTCGTGCCCTGTTCTGCCAGTAGAGGGACCTTAATCTTTAGGTGTCCCCGTGTATGTGAATTTTAAGAACAAGCCAATGTACTGCAGAAAAGGAATCCCCTTGTTTTTTGTGAAAAGGGAGAAAGGCAGAGACATGGCAGATGTTCTGTGGGATACGGCAGCAAGGACCTGCACAGGGGCCTGTGGTGGTACCCAACCGGTCTCTCTCAACTCCTGACGTGTTGCTTTCTGCATGTGGGCTTTGAGCTGCAACAGTGCTTGCTTAAATCCTCCATAAGGTGCTTGTTGCGTTCCCACCCGTCCGAGAGCTGGCTGCCGGAGCCAGCGCTGGGTTACCGCGGCAGCCCTGGCTGGCAGGGGCTGCACTCGTCCTGCGGACCGCCTTCTCTCGTGGGAGACGTGCCAGCAGAGCAAGGGCAGGGTGCCGTTCTGCATGTAAGGACAGATTCACAGCCTTGCTGAGTCTTTGCTGGCCTCCGGCACTACAAAGATAGATGCGTGAAGCTTTGTCCGACCCCTGTGAGATGCCTGAGCTGTTCCTGTTTGGTTGGGGCATCGCAGCTGACCAGTTGTGGTGCTCAGCAGGCAGGCGGGGTGGACTGAGCATCCTGAAGTTCTCCTGCTCTCTCTTCCCTTCCTGCTTTGGAGACTGTTTGAAGAAATTAGGCTATTCTGTTTTCTGTACAGCTGCTGCCTGTGTGATGGTCAGACAGCTGATTATCCTGCGGGCATCAGACAGCCCAAGCTGGGTTACTCTTACGCTCTCGGCAGTCCCCAGGTAGGAAAGGGGAGTGGAAATGGGGTGCCCTTAACCTGCCTTGTCCTAGGACCAAGCCACAGCTCATCCACTCTGTGGCCTTAAAGGCAGGGTGGAATTAGCTTGGAAGACAGCTGGAAGATTTATTGCTGCTTAGAGAGGCCCTGGAAGAAATGTCCTTTTCTTGCAGTTTTTCCTTGAAGTTTCAATAGTGGATTGGTGATTCGCTGTGCATCTAATGCACAGTGCGCTTGTTTCTTCACAACTCAGTTTCAGAAGGCTGTTTGTGACTTCCAATGAGGCAGCCGGGCTCGGCAGAAGAAGAGGAGCCACAGCAGAGGTCACGGCAGGGGGATTGCGTGGGATTTGATGTGTCCAGAGCAGCTGGGACAAAGGAACATTAAAAGGCTACAGAAAGGGAATGTCAGTTATTTCCGTGCACGGTCTCTCTCCTGTTCCTTTCCACGGGGACACCGAGTTGCCTTGCGCTGCTTGTGTCCTGGGAAATACCCACAATGGAGTTCCCTTCGCAGAAAACATTTACCACTGACTTCATCCCTGAAAGAACAGAGCAGAAGATGTAATTGAACCAGCAAGTCATTAATAGCTTGGTCTAGCGGGGCAGAGCAGAAAGACTTGGGAGTCAGGACTCCTGAGCTGTTTTCCAGCGTGGTTGGTGGCCCTGGGCCAAATGACTCTCGTTAAGAGCTCGCTTGTCGAAGCTTTGGGGCTCAGGACTTTGACTTATTGCCCCTTGTTTTAGGCCATACACAAGAGGTATGCCCAGCGGCACGCAGGTCGTTTCCAGGCACCTAATAGAAGTTCGTTTGCAGAAGGGAAGAGTTGTTGCCTCATCTGTTGATTATGGTTCAGAGGAAACACTTTAATGATTGTTTAAATGGAAAATGTTTTTGTGTACCCGGGAGACAATTCACAGCTGTCACGTGGAGCCTGATGCTCCACAGCAAAGGCTCCTGCATAGTCCCTGTCATCAGCAGGTTTTTGTTATCTCTGGCTTACGGTTGGCAAAACTGGGGTCCAAGCGGGTAAAGTGCTTGGCTGGAGTAGCTGAGCAGCTGTTCTAAAATGTGGGTTTTTTTAAAATAAAACTTGTGTCATTCAATTGGAAAATGCCAGAAGAAACAAGGCTGTGTATTACAAAAACGGCAACATTTTTATTTGAAGTGGAAAATTTGGCAGGTTTAGAGGAGGCTTTTCTGTCCCATCTCTCTGACTCCTTGTTTTCAGCTTTTCCTTTTTCCTCTTCTCCTGTTCTTTAGAAAAAAAAAAAATCAGGACTTTATATTAACAATTTTTTTGTGGAAAAACTTAAGTTGGGAACTGTTCCACAGAATTTGAATGGATAGAGAGCAAAAGAACCTCTTCAAACTTAATTGCTTTGACATTTCTATTCCTCAAGTGCTGATACAATTGTAGAGTATCAAAGCCCGCGTTCAGGATGCTTTAGTGTGCGTCTTGGGAGCGCACAAGAGCAAACCTCCAAAATAGGAAAGGCTGGGCATGCATCTGTCACAGGTCATTACAGCTCTCCATCCTACTCTTCTGCCTGCTAAAACAAACAAGAAATAAGCCTGGTTGTATTTCCAGCTAGCGATTAGAAGCTCGGCTTCTCAAAATTGATCAGCTGCTTAATTACCTCTGAAGAGACTGCCTTGGTTCTTCGTGCCGTCTGAGCTAAGCTAATGATGAGCCCTCTGAATCGGGCTGTGCTGAGGAACTTCTGCAGCGTCTGTCGGCTTGACCCGTTTCACATCAGCGTGCAAGAATAAATCATGAGACTAGTTTGAAGCCAGGAAGATAAAATCAGTCGCGCGTGGCATAGTACCCTGGGGGACACCGATGTCTTGGGTAGTAGCTGTGGAGTCCTGTTGCGGTGTCTGGTTTGTTGTTGGACGCCGGCAGGTTCACTGAGCTTACCCCTCTGGGGTCTTTTCCTTCAGTAAAATGGGGATGGTGCCTTCTTGGGAAGCAGGTCTGATTAATTAGAAACTGGAGTGTTTTGAAGTCCATCTTCACCAATGCTTTAGTGAATGGTGTGTTTGATGGATACGTTCCGTGTTCTTGTCAGGAGCGGGGCACTTATGAAACTGGTCCAGCAGTTCCTTCATATGTTGCTGGACCCCTCCTGTTTATAAATGATGAATGCTGTGAGCACGGTTTACTGTTTGCGAGTAATCAGCCTGTGGTAAGGCATGTCCTGATGGGGAAAAGCCACAAATACCCTCCCACAACTCCCAGAAGTGAGCGTGGCTCATCTCTAGAGGGGACTGCCCATCTTGGGGATGTCCCAGCACACGGTGCCTGGCAGGGCAGGAGTGCCGGAGGGCTTCTTCCAGCCACGGGTGCGAACCCGCGGTGCCAATCTCCGGTGCAGCCGGTGTGACTTGGCAGGATGGCTCCACGCTGTGCCGGGCAGCTGTCAAGCTTGCGCTGGGCTGGCACTCACTTGGCACCGAGGCTTCACCTGCACCTTGGGTTTTCTCCAGCTTGGTGTCAAAAGAGGTCAGACCCGAGCTCTATGTATTTAGAATTGTGCAGGCCTTCATCCCAAGCTCTGGGTCTGAGTATGTCTATGATAACACCCAGAAAACCACAGTATCTGTAGGGAAAAAGAGAATGTAATCCTAATTCCTTGTTTTTGTCCTTCTCCTTTGTGATGGGGGCTTTAAATCAGCCTCTTTCCCAGCAGTGGTATTGTGGGTAGATGCAAATCAACAGAGCCTCCTTCTAATTTGGCCAGTTCAGGTTTTAAGCTTCTCACTGTCTGGTCTGCAACTCCAAACAGGCATGTCTGCTCCCTTCTTTTCCTTACCACTACTCCATTATTCATCTTCCAGGAGATGAGATGAAAGAAAGCCGGAACAAGGACACTTAGGCTGCTATATCTGAGGGTGGGAGCAGAGCCATGCTCTGGAAAAATGCTAATGCATGTGCAGAAGCAGAGAGCAGAGGTTGCATCTATAACGCAAACCCACAAAAAAGCATAGTCCTAAGGTTACAAAGTAATGCACTTAAAAGCTAGGAATTGCCAGAAAAGAGATTGCTGGTGAATCTCAATTTGCACCTTTGAGTATATGCATTATGATGATCTTTAACAGTGCAGCTACGTTATCCTCTTCCAAAGCTCCCAACCTGTCTCGTTTGCTGCGCAGAATGGATCGTGTTTGCTTTCTCAGCCTCTATTCAATAATTGCTGTTCTGTGGGGTTGTGTCTCTCCCTGTATTACTTATTCACATCCTGCTCTGGGGAAAAGAATGGTTAACGTAAAGCCTTATGGGTTTTTATGGCATCGATTGCTGCTGTGCCTATATGCTTCACAAACAGTAAATAACCCCTCTGGCTCTTAAGGAGGGGCATTTCTCCGTTTTGCTGATGTCCCTCAAAACCTGTATGTGAGAATTACTCGGTGAAGTTGTGTTGCGGATATCGGGGATCTGACACGAGCGGGTGCACAGCCTCAGCCCTTTGGGTATTCGCAACGTGGCTCTTGCAGCCCCGGGTAGCAATTCCGAGCGCTCAGCGGTTCTCCAGAGCAGACCACAAAGTCTCCCGTCAGGCACCCAGAAAATGCATCTGAACAAAGGTCTGAGTAGTTCCTCCCTGCCCGTTGCCCGAAGCCGTGGTGGTTTGAGGCGGTGCCCAGCGCTGGTGGAGGTTGGCTTGGCAGAGCTCGCTGTTGAGCGGAGATGCTGACCACTGCGCTCGTCCTGGAGCTTAAAATAATCCCTGAGGTGGAAGGGGAAAAGTCTGTGGATTGGGGCATTTGTTAAAGTGTTTTCGGTTTTGCCTTTGAAGTTGTATTGCTGATTGAGGAAAATAGTTTCCACTTGAAAAAGCGGTCCGTCTTTAACATTGTTTTCTTTTCCAAAAGAGTCTTTCACATAGGGGAAATACAAGAAAGTTTAGATGGGATTCTTTTGCTCTGTTGTAGAAATTGGCGACTGCTCTGTAGCACATTAATGTACCTTCTGTACTCGACTGTGCTCCTCAGCAAGCGCTAGTTGGAAAGTTGTTGCATTATACATAATTAGCAACCAACTTCCACTTTCTCTATATTGGGGAAACATTAATGGCCAGCACAGCATGGGATTTGTGTTTGCGGTGGGACGCAGACACGTATTTCCCTTGTGCAGCCATCCCTCCTCAGCATCGCTGTGTTTTGCAGTAGAAGATGAGAAACCCCACTCTCTGGTTCCCATCCTTTCGGGGCTGGATAAAGGGCGAAAGACTTGCAGAGCTTGAACTGGATTTGGAGAAAAGAAACCAAAGATGTGAAACAAACAAACAAAAAAATAATCCTTTATGCGAGGTGATTAAGATCCCCCTCAAAAAAAAAAAAAAGGCAACTAGAGGAAACCTGAAGAAAAATAAAAGATGCTAATAAAGTAAATGAAAGGTGTGAAAGGCAAGCATTGATAGACGGGAGAGGGGCAAGGCAGATGCCTTCCCACCCTCGGGAGCAAGGCCTGCTCTGTGTATGTGTTTCTGCTGGCTGCCTGCCCGCCTGTCTCAAAACCTGGCCCTGTCTGGCACTTTTTAAAAAAATTCTTCTGTTTGAATTTATAACTTGAAGTGGAGCAGAATGAGGTTCTCCGAGAATATTGCTATTGATGAGATTGCCTGCCCTAGAGGGGAGGGTTGATTTGGAGGAGGGGAGGCTTGGCTTTTATTTGCTTGTCTGTTGTGAGGTTGTCATATTACTTTGTTCTTCTGTGTTTCTGCTTTCCTACTGCGTTTCTGGGCATCAGTTTGCTTTTAGTTATGTTTGCCGCTTGTGGGGCAGAAAGGGTTTCTCCCTAGGTGTATCCTGAGTGTGTCTCACTGGGATACATCCACATTTCCAGCGGGATTTTGTGTGTGTGGTACGTACTGTCTCGCTGTGTAGGCTGAGGGTAGGGAGGAGAAGGGGCTGCTGTGTGGTGCCGAGGTACAGCGCCTCGATAGCAGCCGTGAACCCCACCTGTGCGGACGGCACAGATCACCCCCAGTTCCTCTCTGGGAATGTGCCACCTCTCACTGACGGTTTCCGGGTCTCTGGTCTTCAAACGCTCACACGGTTTGAATAATGCATGGAGTTCCGGCACTTGTTAGAGTCAAATATTCTTCTCTAGCATCTTAGATCTTTAAAAAATGGATGAATACATTTTTTACTTGAAAACCTTCCCCTTGCCCTTTGTGCAAACTCTTTCCCCTTTCTAACCTGTCACACTTTGTGCAAGCCTTGCGTCTTTCTAAATATACAACTGCCAGTGGGGTTAACTGCCCTTTTGTACAAGGATCTCGTTCTTTCCTGTTGCCTTTGATATTTAGAAGGGCAATTTTCCGTTGCCCAGAAAGGCGGCAGCCGCGTTGTCTATATCTGGCCACAGTTAATAAATTCAGCCAAGCTGTAACAGGATGCTGTGCTTCTGGGGAGATTCACCTTTCTCTTCGCCTTGACCCCTGTTAATTGGACCGGTGAAGTTTCTTTCGTGATGCTGGGGGGGTGTTGGATGGCATAATAGGGAATGTCTTGGGTCTGCTATAAGGGCAGCGTTTGCCTATGGCAGCTCGGGAACATTTTGCCCTCCCTTGGGAGCGCAGGAGACAGAGTCTCCCCTGCTCTGGGACCCGCAGGCGGCTGCAGAACAGCGGGGAACGGGGGTGAGGTGCTGCCTAAATGTCTGAGAAACGCTGGGGTGTTAACATGGTAAAGCAGGAGTCTCTTGTGGGATTCTGATGCCCGATGGGCTCCTCTTGTCACGAGCTGGGGACAACTTATCCCTTCGTAGCACGATGACCTCCTTGAGCTGGGAGCTGAAGCTGCAGTGCTGCTGGCAGAGGGCTGACAACTTCGAGTGCTTGCGGGGAGGGAAATCTGCGGTGGGAGATGTAAAGACAAGGTAGACTGGACACCAGCTCTGCAGAGCGTCTGGAGGAGGCCTGTGCTGGGCAGGGAGATGTTTCCAGGCAGGTGATAAGGCAGATCCGGTAAGAGAGCCTGTCTTGACTGCCAATTTGAACCATAAAGTGCAGACACAATGTCTGAAGTCAAGGGTGTCCGTCTGGAGGCTGATGATTTACTTTGGCCCGCTGGGGCAAGGAGGGATCAGGGGCTCTGAACTTGAAGGTTCAAGATGCTGTGACGGAGTTGAGGCAATTTTAATTTCACTGTGCAGTGCATCAACCCTTCTCCTTCTTGCTACAGGACGGCCCGTGCCTTAGTTAACGGATGCTTTCTGCAGGTTGCAGCTTCACTTTGTGCTGTGTAGCCTGTAGAAATAGCCATTTGAGAGACGGGGTGGGGGCGTAGTTAAGTTGGACCGTAGGACAAAACCGTTACTGGAGCCTGCAGCCCCCCACCCCGTGTTTAAGCAGGCGGTGAGGGATCCCTGGCATGGCTTCTTCAGGACAGCCCACCCCTTCCCGGCAGCGCTGGGGCAGAACTCTTTGTGTTTCTGATTCCTCTTCCTCCCTGACTGCTGTTGAGCTCCAGTGGCAACTCGACCAACAGCTGCTGGGCCGCGTACATCTCTGTCCCATTGCCGTGCCAAAGGCAGGGACCCGCGGGGTGGAAAGCCCGCGCTGTAGGTACTGCAGCTTGGCTGGAAGGCACTGCGGGCAGCGGGACAGCAGATGGTTAAGCTGGAGCTGGGTGGGAAGATGGGGCTGGCTGAGAGCAGGGAAAGTGGTGTTTGGGCTTGGGAGCCTCTTGATCAGGGAGGGGAGCAATGGGATGATTGGGGATGGTTTTAAACTGGAAGAGGAGAGATTGAGATGAGGTCTGAGGAAGAAATTCTTTCCTGTGAGGGTGGTGAGCCCCTGGCGCAGGTTGCCCTGAGAAGCTGTGGCTGCCCCATCCCTGGAGGTGTCCAAGGCCGGGTTGGACGGGGCTTGGAGCACCCTGGGCTGGTGGGAGGTGGCCCTGCCCAGGGCCGGGGGTGGAATGAGATGGGCTTTGAGGTCCCTCCCAACCCAAACCACTCTGTGATTCCTGGCTTTTTGCAGTATCAGTTGCTGCTTCTGGCTGACTTTACTAGTGTTTTGAAGCAAACATATTGTAGCGTTCCTCTAGGGATGGAGTCCTTGAACAGCTGATAGCGTCTTTGTAAAGCAGCAGCGATGTGCCTAGGTCTGCAGTTCGCCTTTCGGTTTGGCTGGTTCAGCATTAGCGATCAGTCGGGCTGCGCTGCTGGGCGCGCTGCGTGGCACCTGCAGGCTGCTGGTGCTTTCGGGAGACAAGCGGGGCTCCTTCGGAGGCTGCCTGCATGCCGCAAGAGCACTGACTACTCAATACAGCTTTTTTCTTTTTTTTTTAACGTGAAAAGTAGATTAAAAAAAAAAATTAATCCAGCCCTAGATATCAGGAGTTGGAAACCTGAAGAGAAGCTACTAGAACGGAACAGAATCCTTTTAAATGGTCTGAAAAGTTGGCTTTTAGAGGCAAATGCGGTTTAACAGCGCTACCTGCTGGACGCACGTCTTAGAAAAATCCATTTTCTTGCCTACGGTTTTACCAGGCCTTAGATACTGTACAGTTTAAACCTGTCCTTCTCCTCCCCTCCCCAATCTGCCGGTATCTCAATCTCAGCCCGGAGGCTGCTACCCTGCAGAGGCTGTCAGGGAAGACCAGAGTGTTTTCAGCTTTTATTTTTTCTTAAAAAGTGGTGGATGGAGGAATAGGGGTGCGCAGTTGAGATGCTCTCAGCATTGCGTGTTCAGCGTCCTCGTGTCACGTGTGGTGAAACCCCCGGCTGAGAGCTTCTGTACGCGCCGTGATCTTGGGAGGGTTATGTTTTCTCCCACACTGGAGACGTTCAAAACCTGCCTGGACGCCGTCCTGTGCAATGTGCTGTAGGTGTCCCTGCTGTGGCAGGGGGTTGGACTTAGATGATCTCCAGAGGTCCCTTCCAACCCTGACGATACTGTGATACTGTGATACTGTGATGAAGGGAAGTGCCTTTGCTGGCTGGGAGGGCACAGCTCCGCTTCTGCAGGGCGTTGGGCCAAGGCAGGCGGGGAGGTGGTACGTCAGCTCCGGGGGGATGTTCCTCAAGGCAGAGCTCTGCTATTCCCTTACCTACCGAACCTGAGTCTTTGGGATAATCATTGACAAATGTCCATTTGACAGTTAATGTACTGTGCAGAACATCCGCTGAGCTGCCACTAACATTCTAGTTAAGATGTGGATGTGTCTCCTGGCCTTCAGAAGAGGCGAGATTTGTGTTTGTGAAGGCATCCTAGTTGTATTGTGCCTTTGGCCTCAAGCATAACTTCCATCTTAGTGGCATCAACAGACCGGGCGCATACGAGCCGGGGTGAAAAGGTGCCCATGGAGAGTGTGTGTGTGGGTCATGCGGAGGTGTGTGACAGCCGGGCTGAGTCTTCTGGATGTGGCAACAGTGTCTGACAGCGCTCAGCAGAGGAAAAGCTCGATTCCCGCTGCGTTTAGCACATCTATGTGGCAGGAGCGGTATTGCTCACGCTGAGCACGGTGCTCAGTTTGCATGGCAGCCTCGGCAAGGTCCCCCTGTCCCGGCCGCGTTGCTCGGAACAGCAGGAGTTCCTGGTGCGGGGCGATGTTAACACCGGAGAAGGGCTGGGGTGGTGGTGGGACCCTCCTCACCCTCCCCAAACCCTCCCCGGCGTTTAGCTGGAGAGGCTGAATGTGTGCTCGCGCGTAGACCCGGATTGCGAGGTGAGGATTTTGAGTGGGTGAGGCAGAGGTTTCAAGAGGGAGCTCCGGGTGCCCGGCAGCCCCTCTGTGCTCGCACAAAGGGCTCGGGGCATGCGGGGGGGGACGTCCGCGGCGGAGAGGACACTGTGCTCAGCTCAGCCCGGGCAGCGGGGCTGGCCCGTCCTCCACGGAGAGAGGGGACGCTGAGGTTGTCTTTATTGCTGCCAGCAGTTCTAAGGAGCATAACATTTACTAGGTGAAAAGACTGCTAAAAAAGTGTGTACAAAATTAGCTTCCTTTAATCATCTTTTTGCTATTAATTAACTATGAACAATACTACTGTGGCGCCTAGCATCGCTCCTGGCCAGCTCCAGGGGCCAAGGTGGCCTGTGCCATCTGTCACTCCGAACTTCATCTGCCCTGTGCCTTCTGTGCCAGTGCCAAACTATTTCTCCTCGCGCTCTCGTGCTGGGTGAGAAGATGGGGAGACTGAAAAAGCCCAGGCTGGGTTATTTTTTTGTGGCGAAGCAGGCATGGCCACAGGTGTAACGGAACAGCTAAGCAGGGGCTCAGGGTGAGCAATTTTGCCGTAGCCTTGGCATGTGAATACAGAGTCACCTCCTCCTTTGTCCTTAGAGATACCCGCCAGCATCTCTCCAAAGCATGGCTCTAAACTGGCTTTTCCTGTTTCTTTTAAATATACTGTTAATTAACGAGGCAGAGGCAAAAATACACACAAACACAACGGAATAGTTTTTAACCTGGCTTGATTAATGCTGTCAAGTTGTACATCTGAGTGTGAGCTCAGTGGGACTGTTGCTTTTGTTTAATACCACAAGACACCTCAGTCTGGATTGTTGCATTACAGTACAAATAAAAAACAGAAACAAAACCACATCTGCATCATACAAGGTGAGAAGAATATGAGAATTCTAAATATTTACAGAGAAGGGGAAGTGGGGGAAAACCACAAAAAATATTTACATAAAAATACATGAGCTTGTCAGCATATACATTTTACACCAGTTCACAAAAAAAGACACTATATAAATTAAAGTGAAGGGAACTCCAAAGGTAACCCAAGACTTTCTGGGATGTTTCTCTCATGCGGCTAAGGGAAAGAAAAATTCAAGTCTTCTACAGCAGGAAAATGAACTGCAAAACAACCCTTTTCTCCCCCCACCCTCCCCCCAACTGGACGAGGCAAGACTCCGCACACGAAGGTATTGCGCTGTTTGTTTGAACCCGGCCGTGCCTCTCGACAGCCGAGCGCTGCGGCACGGGGCTCTGGGAAGAGCGCTGCATGCCTAAAGCCGCCTGTAGCGTGAATCAAACGCTTTTCTCACCCAGATTTCCTCACACGTCACTTCAGTGGATGCCCTGTCAACGGACTGATGAATGGCAGAGTACACATGAGGGTCTGTCCCTTGCTGGGGTTAAAGAGGAACAGTATGTTTTCAAGTTGGTTTTGGTTTTGTGTAGCAACTGACTACCACTGTGCAATCCTTACTGACCCCCCCCTTTGAATGATGAGCGTAAAACGAGGATCTCTGGAAAGACATAGGCACAAAGTTGTGGGTGTTTTGTCATGTATGCATATCGATTTCACCTGATAAGACTCTAAAAATCAGAAATTAATGCTTTACTTAAGACTTCGTAGGGGCTAGGTCCTCCTTACTCGCCTAACGTCGGCACTCCCCCTTCGCCAAGGAAGGTCTCCTATGGGTCGCGCATTCCACTCCAAAGCGGAGGTGGAAACCCAGAGTTGGAGTACAGTATTGGGCACTAACTCTTGCATGCACTAGGGAGAAGCTCGGCTGAAAACTTAGGAAGTAGCAATTTAAGATGCAGATAGCTTGTGGCAAGCATAAGGGAGTTATTTAAGAACATAGCTGCTTCTCTGCTTTCTGGAGATAAGGTCAGGCAATAAATTCCTTCATCTGAGCAGAACTGGACTCGCAATAGGGTATTATTTGCGTTGCCGTCCCCTTGCTCTCTCCCGCTTCTCTGCTGGGGCACCAAGAACTGCGCTACCAACTTACCTCCGCATCCTCCCCCGTGCTCAGACAGCGGGCGTAACCTCCCCGCCGCGCTCTGATGCGCAACGCCCTTTTTAAGCTCGGCTACGATTTTTGGAAAGATACAGCCAAACGTTTGGACTTTATCGTGACTCAATGTAAAACTCTTAAGGACCGTCAGATCACCCACAGTGCAAGAGCAGAACTGCATAGTTCACTATATGGCTTTGCGTGGGGCGGGCGCGGGGCCGACTGCCGCATCGCGGTAGAGGTGTCTGAGCCGTGGGCAGTACCAACACCGAAGGAAAGGTGCTCACCTGTATTCTCGTCTGGGGAAAGCTGGTGCCTTGACCTTGCTCGTTATCTTTTGTACTTGTGGCTCAACACTGGTGCAGTTTGGGCTCTCCGAGAGCTTCCAGCCCTCGAAGTACGCGCTGCGTGCAGAGGGACGGGAGGACGCTGGCTAATTAAGTTTTCTGCCGCGTGTCTGGTTTTAATGGAGCCCTCCTGGTTCTCCAGGGGAAGGCTGTTTGTAGCAGCCGTGTAGGTGTACGGGTGTGCACCTCTAGAAGCTCTTTTTGCAAGGTGCTGGAAGCTTTTGTTTCCCAGGGCACGAGAGGGTGCTTCGCACCTGGCACTTCATACAACGCGGTGAGCTGCGGAGCCCGGGCTCGGGCAGGACGAGCGCAAGACTAGGAGGAGGAGAAGTTGTCCAGGGATGGCACTTGATCTCTAGAGGGAGACAGTGGCTCTGAGCAGGAAAATCCAGAGAGGCGTTTAGGATTAGCGGGAGCTGGGTGCAGCCCCCTCACAGGGGAAGGACAGTCCTGGTGGTTAACGTAAGGCCAAAACGGAGGTGAGGAGAGTCGCTGCAGGGGGGGGCAGGAGTGGGGAGTTAAGGCTTTCGTGGAGAGCGAGGTTTGACCTACCGCTCTCGGTACCTGAATCCCAAATAGCCTGAACCAAACGCACTGTCCCTGCTGTGACTGGAGACCTCGGCAAGTAACCGGCAGCTGTGGGGAGACTGCGCTACAACAGTTGAGGACCGGTACCAGTCCTCACGCGATACACGCCTCTGCTGAGAGAGCACACACTGAAACTGGGCTCCCTTGGCGAGCCCGCCCCCAGGAATCTGGAGGGGTCAGCCCTTCCGAGGGAGTTAGCTAGCAACGGCGACAGGGTGGCCCCCACCATGGCTCACCTAACGGCCCCTTTCCATGTAGTTTTGTTAGTTTTCCTTCAAAGAAAACATTACAAAAAGCATTCCCTCATCAAAGGAAACCCCAACCCTTCCACCTGGTGATTACTCGCAAGGTGATTGCGGTAACCTGCATCACAGTGCTGCTTTTTTTTTTTTTTTTTTCTGACTGCCAGATTTATTTTCCGTAACACGTAAGAACACTCTTCTAAACAAAAATGCTTGAAACAACAGCATTGCACGATAAAAGAGGACCATAAGGTAGCCTTACTGAAACAGCCCCAGACAAGGCTACAAGATTAAAAGAAGCAAACAGCTAAAGACTAGTTAGCTACTAGAAGCGGGTTTTCCTTAGGATTTAAAAGCCCCAAAATAGCCATGAAACTTTTGTTCAAAAAAACCCCATCTACGTTCCCTTTAACTTTCACAGCTGTGCGTGCTAACTGCAGGACCTCCAGGTTTTTAATAAAACATTAGAGATTCGAAACAGGTAGAGAAGTTCTTCAACCACACGGAACAAGAACGGCCTTGGAATTTCTCCGTGAACATTTGAAACCCCCCTAAATCTCCAGTATCGCTTGCAAGCCCGGCCCAACGAAACGGATGTGCTTTAGTTATAAGGTGGGGTTGTAGCGCGTCCTGGGAAGTCCGAGAGGCTGCACGTGAGGTGCTGCCTGGCTTCTTTCGCAATACGGAAAGCTTTCCAACACCTCGGACAATGTAATTGGTGTATTGCCGAGGGTGCACTGGCCTTCTGTCCCTGCGGCTAACTGGATACTGGCAGGAGCTACGCTTGCCATATGGGAGGCAATACTATCTCTCAGCGCACAGACAGCACGTAACTATTCTGCGTGGGCCACCACTTCCCGGGCATCCCCTTGCCAACACAGAACTTAAAGGTTACACAAAGCCGTGTCCTGTAGACCTTCAGTTTAAGGTCAATAGGAGCGTTCCCTGAGCTAAGAGCTGCAGGATCTGGCCCAGGGCAAACAGCTGGTCATGCAGATACCTCGGCACTTACGCAGTCATTCCCAGCCGGTAAGTTGGGCTCCAATTTACAAGCTGGACATAATTAAAAAAACAAATAAAAATCACTATAGCATTTTTTTTTTTGTGGTATTTTTTTTGTAGAGAGATGATACTGTCTGGCCAGCCACAGCACGGTATTAAATCGTCCGGCCTGTAGCTAGCCTAGCAGTAAAGAGGAGTGGCATGAAATGGGTGTGCTCTTCCCAACTGTGTGTGTATGGTTTGGTGTATTTTTGTGTGTTGTTTTTTTTTTTTTTCTTTTGGTCTGAGAAATGCAAACCTGCCCTCCTTGGCTTTCACAGCTGGCCTCTCCTTACAATAGAGAAATTTTAAAGTGGTTTGATTTCTTGTAGGCAGAAGCAGCTTGTTAAAGCAAGCAATTGAAAAAGTGCGTTGTCGTGTTTTGAACTCGCTTCGGAGCCTATTCCACAGGCGTGAAGTCAAAACAGGCTCTCACCCGCTTCAAAGCGCCTGGAGTGGATCCACTGTGCCCAAGCAGTAATTTTCAAGGGAGAGGTAGGCCCTTGGCGTTTATCGAGAAGAGAATACTTGGGAAGTCTTCCCCCCCCCCAGCCTAGCTGTTATCCCACTCTTGCTGCGTAACCTCCGAGGGGGGCAGACCGGCGGCTCTTCCAAGGCACGTCACGGAGACCCTTTCTTGGGAGCGCGCGGTGGGAAGGGCGCCACTGCACAGGGGGCTCGGGGGGGAGCAGCCGCACGCACAGCACCGTGGGGAGGGGGGGGGAGCGGTGAGAACTGCCAATATCAAATCTGGGGAAGGAAAAACTTCTTTTCCTTCCCTCCCTGCCCCAACAGCATCTCTTTCAGCTCTGCCCGGCCTCTCTGGCAACACCCGCGTGCGCGACAGCCTGCCCTATCGTTCCAGTTGTCTCAAAACTACATGAAAAAAGCTGTGTCTCTACTACATAAAAACAGTGGGTGGGGGGGTGTGGGGCTGAAGGTGGGTTTGCTTTGCTCAGCGGGGGCAGGGTGGTCGGGGTAATTTTTTTTTTTTCCGTCACTGAAAAAATAAAACAGTCCACTGTCCAGCAGAGGCTGCTTAGACTCTATCCCTCCTTCCCCCCCCCACCAGCTCACTCAACGTGGACCTCTGTTTCAGGCCTCTGCAAGCACAGCTCCGTCGGGAGGAAGGCTCCCTGGCCGAGGGCCGTGGCGTAAGTTCTACTGTGCACGTGGGTAAAACTGGGGGGCACGAACCCCCCTCCTCCAACGTAGCCCCCTCTTTGGTGCTGAGGCATGGTATGGTAATCCTCCAAATTATCGTACTGGGACACCACAGTCATAGTGCTTTGGCGTTTCCCAAGGGTTTGGTATGGGTAGAGGAGGGCAGAGTCCCTCTCCATGGTTTCGGGGTGCTGCATTCTGAGGCTGTGGCTCCGTTCGGGCTTGGGCGGTGGTGCCATGGGAGAAGCGGCGTGTTCCTCTTCTTTATAGCAGTCTCTGGAGTGTTTCTCCATGGACGCGGTCGGCCTGGCTCGAGACCTCTCCAAATCTGGCCTGTCCTCTGCCAACCTCACCTCCTTGTGGTTCAGTCTCAGGGTCTCCTGGTTCGCCGGGACGTACTTCCCGCCCGAGTGCTGGTAACCGATGGGCTCGGAGGGCTCCGGGCCACCTTTGGGCCTGTAGTCGGGATAAGGGGGCCCGTTTTTGGATTCGGAAGGCTGCCTATGGCTTGCTTCCTGCTGCAAGTGCGTCCTGTGTTCGTTTGTGTTGCAGCCCGGCTCGTGCAGCTTCCTGCTGCGGATGCTGCTCTGCTTCTGGGGGAGGGACGGCTTCTCCGGCTGCCCGTTCCCGTAGGCTCCGTGGTAGTGGGCTCTGTCCAGCTCCGGCTCCGGGTGCTGCATGTAGTAACGTTCCTCCCCCTCGGGCGTAGCTGCCTTGGCCGGGTACCTCCCCTCCTTCCCTTCTGCCACGGTGAGGAGGCCAGTTTTCCCAGGATCCGATTTGCTGCGCAAGTGAATCACATCCAGCCCTCCCAGTTCCTCCTGCAGCAGTGGGGCCACGTTATCATACTGGGACATCACCGGCCCTTTCACCTTCTGGCGCGTGCGGCTCTCCCGGCGAATAGACTGCATGCGGTACTTCTCCATGTCCTCCAGATCCCACGACATGTACATGTGCTTGATGTCCGGGGCGGGAGGCACGTCTCTGCTGATGAAGCTGTGCTCTTTGCCTGCCAGGTGGCCGATGAGGCCGCCCCGAGGGTAGGCGGACAAGCTGGGGTAGCGGTACAGACCTTTGCTTTGCAGCCGGGAGGCGTACGAGGCAAAGTCTCGGCTGGGCAGGGGGTGGAAAGGCCTGACCCGCACCGTGCTGTAGGGGTCCAGGTCGTAAAAGCTCCCATCAGCGGTGGTGTAATACGAGGCTCCAGAAGAGCTGGAATAAGGACTGTAGCGGTAATGTACCCGCCCGTTCTCAAAGTAAGGCTGCAGCTGCGTGACGTGGTAGTCGGAGTGGGGCTGATATGGCTTGTACTGGTAGAGGGGCCGCGGGCAGTACACCGGCTCGTCGTCCGGAGGTACCTCGGTGCGTGAAATGGGGACGGAGCGGATAGCGGTGGCAGCGGGGGTGGGGACGTGCAGCGACTGAACCCTGCGGATGGTGGGGTAGGGTGGAGCATCCTCGGCGTAGCTGGCGTTACGCAGGCCCGTTGGGCTCACGGAGGACACAAACTCTGTGCGGCTGCGAGGCTTGGAGTGCAGAGCCGAGGTGCTCTTCCCTTGGTTTGTGTAGGTGTTGTAGCGAGTGCCCGCAGAAGTGGGTGTCTCTGACCGAGGAGGGTAGGCTTGGTGCTGCTCAGGCTTGCTGTGGTAGGAGATGTGAGGAGGAACGCTTTCGGGCCTGTACTGATGGATGGAAGGCGGCTTGTGGTGCAGGTAGCCGTCTGGCCCAGAGGGCTCGGGGATGCTCTCCGGTTTGGGATGCGGCACGTACACGGACTGCAGGGAAGCGTGCTTGGGTGGGGGAGGCGGTGGTGGCGGCAGCAGGGCTTCCTCCACGGAGGAGGCCAGCATGGAGGAAGAGAGGAAGGCGTGATAATTGGAGTTGTTGATGGTGTCCGTGTTGTTCGAGTGCATGGCGGCAGCAATTTTGCTCTCCAGCGTTCTCACAGGCGGGACAGGGGGTGTAAAGCTGTAGGAGGAGTGAGTAGGGACGGACTCGGACCGCAGGTGCAGTGGGGGAGCCCTCGTAGTCTCCCGAGGCTTTTCCAAATGGCTCTGGTGGCCCGTGGGCACAGAAGAGGAGCAGCGGGTGGCAGAACTGCTTTCTGGGACAAAACCAGGCGTGGGCTCAGGCGGCTTTTCAGGTGCAGTTGTGCCCCATACCTATAGGGAAGAAACCAGCAGAAGTTAGAGGCGAGCATCTTCCCACCCCCAAATCTGCAGTTAAAATATGACGGATGCTTGTACGGATTAGTTGAATGTGAGTTTTTTCTGTGCCTGGTTCCTGTTTACTATAGAAAAGGAAATGTGTAGGTTCCCTTCTGCAGCAAGGGCAGCGTGGTGCCGCTGGGAGATTTCGGGACCCGTCACAAATGGCAGCCGAGGGGCTTGTGAGGGCTCTCTCTGCAGACGGCAAACTGGAGAAAGGGCAGGCGGGGGCTGTCTCTTTATAGCCACAGGTTAAAACTCTTACACAGTTGCCACAGTGTTTTGTCAGGTGGTCTGCTTATAAATGTACTTGTCTTAACAAAAATATACCTGGATTTAAACTCCTCGCGCCCTGCTGAGCAGATCAAGCAGTGTGATACAGCAGAAATCCCTTCCTTACACGTGGCTACGGTGTTTAAGACAGGCTGCTGGCGCGCACGCTTCACGGGCAGCAGGTAGGTAGTTTGGGTTTCTGAGTGAAGGATTCCAGGTGCAACTCACACCAGGAATCTGATCTGCTTCGTTAAAGAGGATGTTGGAAGAGGCCTTGTCAGCCTCAGTGAAGGGAGGATGCAAAAATTCCTCCTTGTCTGAGTGCTTCTGAACTAGCACTCCCTGCATCAGCCAACCCAGCGGATACTTCTTTTCCTTAAAAGCAAGCACAGCAGGTACACTGGGATGTTCCCTTAGGAAATTCTGCGCTGCTTTCCTGCATGGCTGTGTCTGTGTCATCCACGTGTGACTTCCAGGAACCCGGGAATCCCCTGCCCCTGGCCATTTGGAGTCGGACCGAGTCTCCCAGAGCTCAGCTTCTCACGCTTAGAGATTAGCTGGGCACGGACGCTGCGCCTGCAGGTAAGGGGCAAGGATTTGGGGAGGGGGCGCATCCACGTACCTGATTGGAACTGCCCGATGCTTTTACGGAGCCCGCTGGCACTTGTCCCATTGCTGACTGGTGATCTTGCCTCGGCGCCGGGGCGGGCTGGCCGGTTGTGAGCGCGCGCTGCGCAGCTGTAGCGGTGACGTCTGCCTGAGTCGTGGCTGGACCCGCTGGCCCACGGTTAGGCTCAGCCGCTGTCGTCTGGATGGTCGTCAGGTACGGCATCGAAGCCGGGGCGCTTTTCTCCCCGGCAGGCAGGACGGGAGGAGACTGAAGTTTGTCATCAGCTGTGCAGACGGGAACGTGGTGCTTGTCCCCAGACACGCAGGGGCGGAGGTGGGGCGTATCTACAGCCAGGTCTGTTGTGGGTGGTTCCCAGTCAGGCAGTGCACCGGCAGTATGGGGGGGTGTGTGCTCCCAGTCCCCAGCGTGGGAGGAGAAGTGATCTTTGTCCCCCGGTTTCCCAGGATGGAAGCTGGCCTGCTCCTGCTCTGCATCTCTGCTAGCAGGCATGTCCCCAGGCATGCCAGTGTGGAGAGGTGGGGGGTCCCGGTTTCCAGGTGCACCTGGCGGGTGGTTCTGCTCCCCGGGTGTGCTGCTACCTTGGAAATCCTGCTCTGCTGGTGCACCAGTCTGGAAGTGAAGTCGGTTCTCTGGCAGACTGGTATACAGGTGGAGCTTGTCTGGAGCACCAGCAGAGAGATGGAGCTTTTCTAGAGCTGTGCCAGCTTCAGTCTCTCCGTAATTTGTGCTTTCAGAATGAGCATCTCCTGGCCTTTTCTGAGACTGAGCGGATGCTTGCTGTGCGGACTCGGCTAACGCTAGGGCTAGCATGCGCGCTGCATTTTTCGGAGGAGGAGGAGGGATAAGAGACACAGAACTGACGGGAACAGGATCCTGGGGGGAGTCGAGGGCAACTGCTCCTAATGGGGGGAAAATTGAGAAAGAGAGTGATTTTATGTTACCCAATATGGAGAGTGACCTAACCTTAACGACTGTCATAAAAAAATAGATGCTTTCCACGCTTTCACAGTGGCAATTCCTTCTGATGTGAAACACTCTATCTTGTCTCACATGCAAACGCTGCTCAATAGCACAGCGATTCGTCACAAAAAGGAAAAAAAACACAAGAGATTGTCTAAAGGCTTCCTCTTGCATTTCTAGAGAGGTAGGAAGTAGGTAGCAGAGAATGAGATACCCTTACACAATTTTGATCATAAGGTTTTAGGTGAAAAGGTCCCTTCGAGTGTTGGCAGATTTTTAATTTAAAGAAGAAAAATCTTAGATGGTCTATTGGCTGAAATGATTTAGAAGGACATGCTATAGATTTTGACGTATGACAGGATGGGGAGGGGGGAAAGCGGTGTACAAAGTATTATGGAAAATTATCTGCGACTTGTGTGATGTAGGGAGAAGGCAGAGGTTAAGACCTTGCTGATCTGCACAGCCCTGCAAGACACTCGTGATCAGAACTGACGGGCAATCCCCTCTCCTAAAAGGCACGCAGAGGAGGACGACTTTGAGAGCAGGTCCCCTTTGGAACTTAAAGAAAGAATGGAGGAAAATGCACTGTACCTGGCTGTGTGTGTCCAGTGGGTACAGTCTTATTCTGACTGCTTGACATTGGTCTCTCCCCTTCTTCTGGCAACTCTGGCTTGCCAGCAGCCACTACTGGGGCATGCTGCAGCTCTTGGTGGGCTCCTTCCCCTGCTCCTGTTTCACTGTTTTTCAGGGGCAAGGACATCTGGGTTGGGGACCTGTTTGTGATATCAGTGATGCCAATCCCTTTGCTCCAGCTGGAAGCAGAGGAGTTTCTGGATGCGATGGGCACTCCTCCCATCGCTTCTGACATGCGGCTGGGCAGTGCGAAGGAGACGGGTTCCGCTGTAGTCAGCGGCGGAGATTTGATGGGCTTTCGCCCCATCTTGGGCGAGAAGGCGTGGGGTTTGCAGGCTTTCTCTTCGGTTGGGCTCAGGTCCAGAGTAAAGAAGGGACTCATCTTCTCGTGGAAAGGGGAGACTGGCTCAGAGCTCGTGGCACTGCCTGGTGTCTGGGACTGGCTGCCTGATTCTAAATCCTTCTTGAGCAGGCTTGGCTTCTCCTTATTTATGCCAACTGACTCCAGCAGGGAGGTACTGCTCTCCAGGCACTCGGACTCTGCTCGGGGCGGGCTGCACTGAAAAGACATTGGGTCAAAATCCAGGCTAGCGACTCCGATATCCGGTGGGCTCAGGTCGACGTCTTCGGCAGATCGAGGAGAAATCAGGGCAGGAACGTGGATGAGCCCCTCGTCCCCATCGCTGTCGTTGTCGTGGGGAAGGTTGTCGTAAGAGTTGCAGCGATTCATGTTTCCCAAGAGCTCTCCGTTGAAGGAGGCAGACAGTGCATCACTACTGGACCTAGGTCTTCTGGGCCGAAACAGTTTAGATTCACCTATGAAGGAGTAGATACATACGGATTAGTGTCAAAACCTTACTGTCCAGGAGGTGATGGTTTGGTCCTGTTTTTAAAGTAGTCCTAAGGCACCGTGCAAGATGCCCACCTGGTGAACTCTCAACACGAAAGTAATGTAGCTAGCAGTAACGGTTATTTAGTTTGCTCAAACTCTTCTACAGTAGTTGTCAGGTCCGATCTAGTCTGAAACTAAGCTGTGTGCAAAAGCAAAACTAGTTCAAGTGTGCTGTAGACCTAAGGCTTTCTCAGAAAGCATTTTCCTTCCCGATGCCGTCTTTTCCACCTTAAAATAGAAAGGGGGGGATGGCAAGGAATGGATGTAAGGGGTTCCGGCTACGCAACAGCAAGAGCTTTGCTTTTTTACCTTAGAAGGAAAACAAAGACCTGAAGAGCACTTCTCTGTGGTGCCCATCTGCGTTGGGCAGCGGTAAGCTGCTTCATTAATTAGCAAGCCCGGCTTTTACTGGAGGGGTGGAAGTCAGTTCTGTTGAATATCTGCAGTCAGTAACGTCAAACCGCCTTTTTTAATCCACACACCTTAAAAGTGCAGGTACAATTTTGTCTTACCATCAACAGCATGCAGAGAGGTAAGCGATTCTTCGCTTTTAGCTGAGCGAAGAGTCCCGCTGTCTCCTCGTCCACCTAAGGAAACGAAACGCAACCGAGACAGTGAGAAGCTGGATTACAAAAGCGGTTTACATCTGGCTACGTAACGGTGGCAGGATATAACAAACAGGTTTCTAGCAACAGTACCGCTGTCCCGAGAGTAACAGTCGGGCTTTTTTGTTTTGGAGTTGAGGTTTTTTTGGTTTTGTTTTTACTCCAAAGCCCTTTAAGAAAACCTTTATCCTGCTCCACTGTTACTATGCTTTGCTGTCTGAGAGGGATGGCGCGCTGTTTTGCAGGGGAGCCTGCCCTGCAGACGTCCCGGCCGATCAGGGATTCTGTACTGCTGGGCAAGAGGCAATGACAAGAGAGTGAATCAATTTTTGATACTCATTTTACAGACTGGGGAAAAGTAACCTACCAAAACGGTAACTGCTGCAGATGACAGGTTGGGAAACAACTCCCCACATCATCCTGCTACAGACTCTGTCTGCATGTACCTGCGATAACTGGTTTGGTCCCGCCAGCAAATAAAACCCCTTAAAATTGGGGAAGAAAGCAACACTTATGCAGCTTGTTTTATGAATGCTACACAAGTACTTCAGTGCTGCAAGGAGACGGTCTTAAAGGACGCTCATATATTGTGTTTATTATACTGAAGACTATGAAAGTTATAATTTGAAAACGGCACCAGGGAGAAGCCAGGATAAAAGTCCTCGCTGGCCCATGTTTAGGGATTTGTGGTGTGTTTTACTGCAAAACCATATTGTTTCTATTTTTAAATTAGGAAAGAGACAGTAAAGTATATATGGAAAGGGCTCAGAATTCAGACTCTGCGTCCACTGGATGTGGCTGCAAAAGGCTGTTGGATGCCTTCTCTAGTTACACTGGTGTAGCTTTCAGGGTGACTGTGTCTGTGGAAAAGCGCCTTTACCTAGTTTAACTGTCTTTTGAGAGCAGCAAAGGGAGCCAGAACTGTATTCTTATTTCATAATAAGAGCATCAGAAGGAATTATTCTGAGACTTATTATAGAGGGGCCCATATATTGTCTTTCAAAAACACGGGAGAAAAGCACGAGAGGTGTGTGCTCTAGCAGGTTGGGCTCTTGAGCTAATGCGAGCTCCGTTTAAGAAAGACAGCAGTTCACTGAAGGTGTTATGCATGGCACGGACGCTAGAAGGAGATAGAAGCACACTGGAAACATGAATTCTGCCTTGCTGGAAAGCCGGGTGTTTGGAAGCCGGGTTTCTATCCTTACCTGCCAGGGCTATGGCTTTCATTTCTGAGGGCTCACTGGGATTGCGCTGTAGTTTGCGTTTGGACACAGATGATGATTTCCCTAGGTTGAAGAAGGAACGCCAACTGCCAACTGGCGATTTCTTCATCTTGCTGGGCGGTCTTTTCCTGGAGTGAGAAAATAGAGCAAGTTGCTGGAGGGGGAAGCTGCATTTAGTTCCTGCTACCGGTTGTTTGCTATTAGCGCGCTCTGGTTTCTGCTGCAACAAAGCTTAGAAACTTGGTCTCTTTTAAATAGCTGAGGATGTTTTCATTCTTACAGCGCAGCCCTAAAGTCTTGCTGGGTAAATTCCACCAACCTATGCAAAGCGGGTGCAACGCAGGTGAGCAAAGGCTCGTACCTGTACAGTACAGTAGCTAAGGGATGGCTTTTATTCAGCTGGCAGATGCACCAGTTCTCTGAGGGACTGTGCAGCCATAAAAGGTATTCAAAAGCATCTCTCGCTCATGCTGTAAAATCACATTCCCCTCCTCCCACTGCCATATTTAATTTCTGCTGTCATCAAGTCTGTCCAACTGCTCCACTTCGAGGGGAACCTGGATTTATTACAGACAATTAGTCCTGAAATCTGGAAAACCCCAACGTCTCCAGGTGTTCACCCTGTTTGCATTTCTCGACACGTGACTAGCACAGGCATCTATACGCATCACACACACCGTGGCTTTATATGTTTAATGATAACCCTGCTCAAAAGGAGGGAGTGGCACAGAAGTTGCAGGACTAAACTAAGTCCCCCAGACAATTGGTGTACGCTGAATCCTCAGAGAGTCCAAAGCAGGTGGAAAACTGGCTACAATACTCTATGTGTGACCAGTGTAAGTCAATATTGGCAAGCTTTTGCTGTAATAAAAAAAACCCCAAACTCAGTTATGACACATGCTGGAAAGGAAACTCATCTCTACCTTTCGGACGGGAAGTCTATGACCGTGTGGAATTTCCCCTGTAAAGCTGCAGGGCCTTCTCCCACTTCTATGTATTTGCTGTCTGCCACGATGGGAGAGTTGATCTGGGCTTGTGTCCGTGCCTGTGCCTCCTCCAGCGTGAGCAGCTTTGTGGAAGGAGAGGACACCAACAGAGACTTGGGCCGCGATAACGAACTGTGCCCTGTAAGGGAAAACCGCAGGCAACAGGAGAATCAGAGACAGCCGTAGAGAGATCAAAGCCCTGGCTCTGTGTGTCTAGGGAGGTGCTGTGTTTTTCTAAATCTTTGTTATCCCAGCCACTGGAAGATGTGGTCAAAGGAACCATTTTGTCAGAGGTATGTTTATGACAAAAAAAAATCTCAATTATGAGAGCAGCTTAGTTTATTAAAAAGAAAAAAAAAAAAAAGAGAGAGGGAAGCAGGCAGATTGAAACCTTCACTGAAATACTTCACTTAAGCTTCATCTGTATGCAAAAGTCTGTGAAGGAAGTGATGGTTTTTCATCTTATAAAACTTGGTTTCAGTCGTTTCCAGGTTCCACCCCTGGGTGCAACAGGAAATCACAGAATCATAGAATGGTTTAGGTTGGAAGGGACCGTGAAGACCATCTCGTTCCAACGCCCTGCCATGTGTGACTAAAGATGCTGCAAACTAATGGACGCAGTAAGCAGAACCTAGTTGTGGGTCTCGCCTTTGGCCTTTTTACAGCTTACACTTGTTTTTGGAGCTGAAGGTGTACATTTTTGTAGAAGTAGCTGATGTTGCCTCCTGCTGCTGGGATCCGCTAAGCCGGCGTGCAGCGTAGAGGAGGCTGCTGCAGAGGCGCACGAGGAGCCTGGTGTAAGAGCAGTGGTCTCACGTTTGCCCTTGCTTATAGCACAAGTATTTCTGTGGTTATTCTCACATGAGTTAAGGGGTGTCACCCCATCAACATCCTGCTCCGTTCCATCCCTACTACTACCACCTCTTCAGCATCAGCCCTTGTGCAAAGCGTGCAGTCTTGGGGGTTGTGTGTGTCAGCCGTAAGTGCTGCTCCTGGTGAAGTCTGGGTTCCAGTCTTACATGGAATGGCTTAAAGTGATCTTGGGAATACCACTCCCACCTCTTCCAGGTGGGCACAGGCAAGAAGCCGTGCTCAAAAGCAGGGGCTCTTGGAAGCGCTGCAGAGGGTGCTGCCTTGCTGTAGCGCAGGACTCCTGCACTTAGCTGCTCTGCTGTGAAATAGCCTGACCCTTCTCCCTGCCCGTTTTGTCTCAAAGCACACTGAATGCGAATGACCAAGTCATTAAACAATTAGCCGAATTTACGTGGTCCTTTCTAAGCCTGGATAATCATTTGGCTCGGACTCTCAGCATGCTTATCTTCCCCTGGCAGCGCTCAGCCTGCTGTGGGCTACTACTGTTCAGCCAAGCTTACCTCTGGCTCCTACTGACTTAAAATTGCCTTCCAGTAGGAACAGAAGCTGGACTTAGAGCAACTCTGCTATCCCAAGTAGAGGTAGGGCTTGTTTAGAAGCGGGGAGCAGCAGATGTACTGGGAAAACAGCTATCTGTACTCGGGAGGTGGTGGTAACTGCATTGACTGCGCCCGTTTCATAGGAAGGGCAGGTTATCAAAGCAGATGGTACACACTTAATGCCGCTTAGGAGTAATAATAGCTTGTGGCATCCGTGTTTGATCTAAAGTAAACTTTCTTCCTGGTGCACCTCCGCTCGTTTTCAATGGAACAGGTATACTTATGGGCTTAGCAGTTACTCAAGGGAATGTGTGGGTTCCAAAGCTGAACGATGTTTCGAGTGCTCCAGGGTTGGGCACAAATGTGTCGCGGTTCGTTCCTCATCCTAAAGCCACAATTGGCAACATGAGCAAAGGGCCAACGCAGACTGAGCCGTGTTGCTGATGGCCCTGCTAATTAACACACACGGACTACGCAGAAGAAATAACCAGGATAGCAGACGCCAAAATATTCCCTGTTAAGAGGAAGACTAAGTTTCTTAGCGTCAACATTACCGAGTACAGAGAGCTCTCTCTAAATCAGCTCGTTTCTATGCATGCTGTAAGGTGCTGGTGAGGGTGGATGGATGAGGCATGGTGTGTGCTGCGAGATGGCTCAAACGGATAAGCATGCAGGAGCATCGATGATGATGGTTTTAAGAAGAAGGGGAGGGAGCTGGGGGGGACAAAGACTTAAGAGATTCCTCACGATTTCTCAGTGCTAGGACATAAAAGTAGCAGCCAAACATTAAGCTGTGCACTTCTGCAGAGCATCCTTCGCTTCTAAGAAAGGTACTGACAGCAATCTCTAAAACCAGGCTATAGTTGCCAGGTTCTAACATCATAACTGGTGATCTGTCCTCCAGGTTACAGTAAAAACACATTTTATATGTCCCAGGGAGGCTCAGATACCCATTAAGTGTCTGCTACCTTTTTTGATCAAGGTAAAGCTACCGGAGGAAGACACGCACCTGCTCCATCTCGTATGACTGAGCTGAGTTTGGAACTGAAGAGGACATCCACGTGGTTCAAGATGAATTCCACGACGACTGACTGGATTCGCACCTCCATGAAGGCAGCTGTTCCACTGAAGCAGGCAGACTCTATCTGCTTTGATCTGAAGAAAAGGCAGACTGAATGAAACGCGACCAGCCAGAAGAACCTGGGAAGATGCGCTCCTGTTGGGTAAGGCTTCGGCGTGTGTGGAGCTATTGTGCCTGGTTGCTCAGGCAGATGACACTTTAGGGGCAGTTCAGAGATTAAATCTCATCAAAGCGTTACACAAATGATCACACTGGCTAGTGATTTACATCCAGGTTTTGGGTTCGGGTTTGAGTCTTACTGAAACAGCAAGAGGAACGTTGTGTATAGAAGGAAAGGGAGCGTGGGGCAGGGCGGGACCGAGGTAAATGAACTGCGTGCACAAAGCGGGGAGCTCTTTGTTAACTTGTGAACCGCAGCAGTTTAATGCAGTGTCATTGCACAAAACTCACTGTGGCCTTCTACGCGATTTTCCCTGTAGCAGGGAATGTCTCCAACCGACCCCGCTCAGCAAGCGCCCCAATATTCACAAAAGCAAACTCAAACAAGAGATCATTTGACTGCTTGTGGGTGAGTTGCCAGAAGGAGAAAAGAGCTTACCCTCATTAACTGCACACAGGGGAATCTATGACTCGCGTTTCTCAGGTTGGTAACAAAAGCAGTCCAGAAATCAATACAATAGAGGCCAGGGTGATTTTTTTTTTTTTCTTTTAAAGCAGAAATTTAAAATGACATAATTGATTTTTAAACTACCCTATTACACACATTGAAAACAAATTTTAGGGGACAGATTTACCCAAGATCATTTCCATAAGTCTGAATTTTTGCAGCCAAAAGCTGTCAAATTAGACCCTAGAGACTTACGCAATGGGAAATCAGCGATGCCACTGAACAAGTTTTCCTGGATGATCAAGGACACGCTAGTCTCATCTAACCAGGAGAGGGGTGGGGGAATCAATCCTTCCTTGCCACTACCGAACTGCAGTCGGTGGAACCGCGTTGTGGGGAGACACAGTAACACCGGGCTGTTGCCACCGCTAAAGCGGGGGCTATTTTACACCCCTCGTGCAGGAGTGTGCCAGCTGCTCTCAAGTCCCTGCTTAGAATGACTTCCCTTTAGAAATTTTACAGGAGGAGAAGAGCACATTGGACAGAAGAAAGGAAGATCTTTCTCAACTGCTGAACGCTTTATGATTTCTGGAGAAAGGCATTATCTGTTTCTTATAAATATAAAAAATTATCTTGTATTGAAATAGGAAAAAAACCAGAGTACCTTAGGAGGTTTGGAGCCCAAACGATGGCTAAGTTCTTAGTGTGCATATTTGTGATGGAGCAGTAATCAGCTAGACGAGCTAAGTGTCTCATTAGGAACTCCAGTGTCCTGGAAAACAGGAGATAGGCAAATGTTCAGCACCAATGAGCAAAGCCATGCTGCAATTTACAAAACAAACGCCGCTTCATTATTTTCTTTTGGTTTGACAGCTCAGAGAAGAAAGTTGAACTACGTACCCCAAGACTGATGGCAGAGTTGTCTTTAGTGAATAATTACACTGGGGTGGGGTGAGGGGAGCCTCTCCCGATTTGTGCAGGCTCGATGACACGACGGCCAAAGCAGCCGCTGGGGTGGATGGGAATATCTCTGTGGCCCCAGCACCGCAGGATCTAGAAGCAGAGCACCCTGGGCATCCATCACTTCCCTGCTTTACTGTGACACTCATTAGACGGGGTGGGGAAGGGTGCTGAGTGTTCATCTTGGTAAGGGGGGAGTGTTTGTTTCCACAGCCCAGGGTATTAAACACCAGCAAATTGTATCTGAGTTCTACCCATGAAGTTACTGGCTACAGCTTTCTTATATGTATAAGGCAGATACAAAGTTAAACTTCAGAGGCTTCTGTTCACGTTAAAAAACAGTAATTTTTTTAAAATATTAAACACTACTGCTACCATCCCTGAGGAGGAGGGAGCGCAACGCGATAATGAAAATGCTGATGTATCCTCCTCCGTGCTGTTGCTTGGCAGCAGCCCCGGCTTGTGTCTGTCGCATTGTGTGCCCTTTTCTGAGGGGGGAGCCGAGGGGGGCACTTTGGGGCTCAAAATTCCATAAATGGACGAGGCCTGACATGAAGGCACGCGGTTCTGGCTGGAACCAAACTGGCCATCTCCAGCACCCTGCACCGCCAAAGCCGGTTACCTGCACGGACCTTCATCACAGCGTAGCAGAAAAATAAAGTGGTGTTTTCTTTTTTTCAAGCAAACCTCAGGGAAGAACAGCCTCCCCCCTCCCCGTTCAGCTGCAGCATTTATCATTCTGCATCCAGGTATCCCCCACGCCCTTCTCCGGTCCAAGACTAAGACACACACCGGCATCGCCCTCCCCAAGGTAAACAAGTTTGTTTACCCCCCAAAATAAGAGTCATTTTAGGGAAATGGTGGAATGCACCGGAGAAAATTTGACGAAGGAGATAGTTTATTTTTGAGAAGGTCCTCTGCAAGGCCTTGCCCCCTTAATTAACCTAAATAAAATATTACAATTAGTTAATGCAAAGTACCAGCTACTACACTAATTAGTTAAGACTAATAACCAAATAATAAGTTAATGATATTCAAATAATATATTATAATTAGTTATTTGTACCACTCAGGTATTGCAATTGTCCAGCTAATCACCATATATTACAATAATTAACAATTAAATATTTATTAGCACAAATTACTATAAATAGTTATCACTATCCAAATATCTGTCTTCATGCGCTACAGCTGGCCACCTATACCACTCGGGGTACACAATCGTAACTGGTTCTGCAAATGAACATACATTACAGTAATAAATTAATATGCCAATTGACAATTATCATAATTAGATAGCAATGGCCAAAGAACATCTACGGGCAACATGAGTGGCTGCCCAATGACCACCAACTGCTGTGCCAAGTGATGATGGTCATGAAATACTACAATTAGGTATCAGTAGCCAAATATCCACCTGCACACGCGCTACATGGTCATCTCGGATACGGCATCACAACTGGGCCAGCTCATTACGATAGTTACTGGTGTTTCAATAACTTTCACCATGCATTGTAATTAGCTATTTATACCAATTACAATACATAATTGAATACTACTTACCATACATCATTACAATAAATAGTTATTAATACTATTTAAAGAATCGTTAACACAGTATATTTCGTTACGAATACCATTCACTGTACTTTTTGTCTGATGCCTTTTTACCATAACCTGCCATAATTTTTAATATTGCAGACCACTGACGTATTTTACTTAGTCAAGACTCATTACCATATATCACAAATTAGTTATTAATACTATTTTTTTTACTACATTATTCTAATTAGCTGGTAATTTTTTTAAACACCACATTCTAATTAGTTATTCTACTAGAGCACTGTTACAATTTGCTAGTTACTATATGGGTGGGGGAACTGGAGACAACATGCCCTTGAGCAAATTAAACTGAAGGCCTGAACCAATTTTTTTTTGGCTACATTTCACTGTTTAAAATTGTGATTCTTAGAGCTGGTATTGTGACCCCCACAATAAAATTATTTCCTTGGTGATATCAGCCACTTTCTTCTGCCATAACAAGCTTGGCCTCCTCCACGTTGTTTAGTTTCCAAGCAAGTCAAATGCAGAGTATTTCGTGTTTGTCTGGTAATGAGCTAATTAAAATAGAAATCAACTTTATATAGCTGTAAACCATTTTACTATACAACGGCAGAGTGCGGCTGTCTTGAGAGGGAAAACTGGAATCGCTTCGTTTCACTCCTGAAACGCTGGCAAGAATAAAATAGGAAAGGCCGCACTGACCTGTAGTGAGGAGGGGGCAGCTGCTGGATGACATCGTGGATTTTCACCAACCGTTCTTCATCTGTGGCAGCAGAAACCGCGTCCTGGAAGGAGGCAGGAAGGGATTGAGCTGCAAATAAGACTAGATATCTGCCACAGCATCTTGGACCGCGTGGCCGATGTACTGTTCTTCAGTACTCAGGTGCATTTTGTTGCTCTTCTCTACCTTCAGAGAGGCGTCCGTCTCTTGGGGACGGACGGACACACAGATCATGTGAGAAAGGCCAAGTAAATCCAGATCTGGGCCACTTTATAGCTTAATTGTACAGAGCAATTCCTTGCAGAGGGTGTTCAGCTCCAAGTAGCACTTGCTTCTTCTAATCCTACTCCTGATTGAGAAATCATTGGGGAAGGGCGAATGACAGGGGCATTCTTGCAAAGCATTGCTAGTGTCCCCAGAACCTTCTACTGGGGCCCCAAATGGGGGACCAATACGGTGTGGCATGGGGGACAGTGGCACGTGTGAGTAAACCTAAAGGGGAAGCAGAAAAGGGATTTCAAACCTGGGGCACTGCCCCACTTTTGAAATGGTGGCATGCGCCAGCATCACAGGGGTTGGCAGGGACCTCTGGAGATCATCTGGTCCAACCCCCCTGCCAAAGCAGGGTCACCTGGAGCGGGCTGGACAGCATCGCATCCCATCGCATCCAGACCCCAGGCGGGTTTGGAATATCTCCAGAGAAGGCAACTCCACCGCCTTTCTGTGCAGCCTACCAGCGGTGGGAATGTGGCGTGCAGACAGCATGAACCAGGTTGGTGTCAGGCTGATAATTTTGGAGCTACGCACTTCTGATCTCTCTAAAAACCCCAACTTAAGCAGAAGCAAGACAAAGAAAGGTGTGTGGAAGACAAGTTCAGCTTGCTGCTGGATGCTCTTCAGTATTTCTCGCGTCAACCTGCGTAGATGAAGTCATGCTGAAGCGGAAAGTGAAAAGCATTGCCTTGTACTTTACTTACTGAGAACTTCTCGTAGAGTTGGTAGGTCAGCAGAGGGTTCGGGAGTTCGCGGAAGTACAGCTTGCAGAGGGAGCCCACGCAGTGAATGTCTTGGATGTAAATGTCCTTTGTCAAGTCAGGAATCTGCTCGGAGTCAAACTCGTGGCTGGAAATGAGAACAGAAAAGTGGGCAAAGGGGGTTGAAAAGGAGGAATGAAAATCAAACCCAGCACAAATTACAGTCAAGAAAAGCAAGGGTTTCCTGATTTACAGGAACAAATAAATACTTAGTCACCAAAGCCACACGACCCATGGTTGTGGTGCTGCTAGACTGGATTTTTCCAAAATAAGACTTTGTTTTTTTTTTTTTTAAATAAGGCATTTGCAGTTAGTTGTACAACTGATTGACTGGCTCGTCTGCAATCCCTTTTGCTGCAAGAGGGCCTTTCACAAAGCCCCCGGAGAATGTCTTCCAAGACCAAGGAGACAATCTGAATACTGAACTCCCAAGGGCTGTGACGGGGAGCTGCCCGGAGGAGGAGTGCCCCCAGGGCTGAACAAAAGCTGCTGTCCCTTTGCATTTCGAAGGGCTGGAAACTGAAGTGATAAAGCAATGCCGAAGAGCAGTGCCATGGAAACTAGTGTGTGCAGAAATTCCTCGGGGACAAGCTGGTGAGCTGTGTGTGCCTCTGCTACAGGGTGAAGAGAGCCAGCAACCACATGAAGAAAATCTCTAAGCATTCCCTTGGTTTTCAGAGAGAGAAAAACCAAAATCACAAATGTTTATGAAATGAAAGCTGAGCTTAGAAGGCCAAGGGCTGGCTCGCTGCTAGACTATGTGCATGGAAAGTGCTGGTTCAAATTAGCAGGGCAGATTTGCAGGGACTAGCGTGGCGAGCCGGGCTGCAGGGAGCTGCGAGAACACGGCTGCTCTAGCTGAAGCTCCGTTTCCCTACAAGAGTCTTGAAGCTGTAAAACAAAACGGCTTATTGTCGAGGCGGGGAGTCATCCTGTCTACACTACAACCACAACAACGTCAGGGGCTGGGTGGCAACATCCCTGGCTTCTCCCCCTCGTCCAAGCCCGGCAATTTGGAACAGAGAAGATAAAAACATGCCTTCAGCACAGCTCAAACACTGAACTCGCCTCACTCCACCTACAGCACAGAACCAGTTTGCACCCGTGTCCAAGGCACCCGGCGTACTGGTAACCGCAGCGGTCAACTGTACGCCCCTTACGAGAGCAGGGGGGAGCGCCTGCCTTCCCCTGGAATCCTACACCAGACTGGGGGCAGAAGAGGTCTCTACTCCTTCAGACAAGAGGGTGACCAGTCCAGCCCCGCTCCTCATCCCAGCGAGCACAGAAGAAGGAAATGAAGGTCTCTGCTTTGCCCAAGTGATGGATTGCCCGTGGCCACGATCCTCAGCATTCCCTGTACAGCGCTCCCACAGGCACGGTCTGACTCATCCCTTACTCATAGCTGGGAGAGAAACTTATTCCCCGCACTTGGCTCCACAGAAGCAGAGAGAGCTCAGAAGGGAGATGAGGGAAAGACACCAACCCACGCCACGCAAACAGGCTCAGCCTGGGCTGCAAGTCCCTGGCCTCGTCCTGCCCTGCTCCGGCACTGCTGGTACTCCACTATATTTTCCTAGGAATAAATCTCACCCCACGCCAGAGACCTACCCCTGCAGAAGCCGCATACGGAGTGAAGAAAGGGAAGCCCGACTACATTCAGCCTTTCTTCTCTCTGCACTGGCTGTTTCAAGAACTACGTGTTATTTTTTTGGACTCCAAAGGACGATTTTGTTAGCAGAAGACTCCACAGTCTCTCAAAGAAAGCCAGAGCCAGAATACCGGGACACGCACACCAGCTCAGCGCTCGCTCTGTTTTGCTACCAGCCAAATAAAGGCGGCTACTGCGCTGCCACAGAGCCAACCTCTGTCCTGGAGTAAACCTCCCATGTGGAATAAAACCTCTAACTTTCTCTCCAACCAAAAAGCCCTTGAAATCCGGGACATCCAATTCTTCTCCGTGAAACTTAAGAACAGTTACTCATTTGTAAGGATCCTGCAGCTCTAGCTTTGAAATAACCCTAACGCTCTGTTTGTACGGCTGGAGACTACAGCAACGCAACGTGGCCGACATTAATCAAACGCTGATGAAAATCTGTACTCATTTAGATGAACAACAGGGACAGTGTCTACAAGTTATGCCATGTACTCCCTTCCTTTTGTCTTTGCAACATCTCAGAAAATTGGAAAATAGGCTGTCACTTCATTCTCTGTACGATACCAGGGAATTATGCCATTATAGTTTTAGAAAACCATTTTTAAAGCACCTCTGGAAAACAATGAAAGAGAAAATGGGTTTGGCAACACCAAGGGAAAAACCGGACTCGGGCAGCGATTAGAAAGATGGTCCGGCACACGTCAAAACGGGGAATTCCAGGGATGGAACTGCAGCAAGGACAAACATTTTATTCGGCCCAGACTGCTGTGGGCCACGGCTACAACGAGAGCCTTTGGAGCCGGCATATCAACGCCTCGGGAGCAGAGTTTTAAAATGGAACGCGCTGTGATGAGAAACAGGATTAAACTGAACCAGAATAAGCCCATCCCTACAAGGGTTTGTACAGTAACTGGACCGGCTCAAATGTGTCCACTGAGCTTGGGAATAGCTGGTACACAAAGGGTGCCCCTCAGACGGAGAACACCCCTGTGCTGCCCCCGTGAGGCCGGGGGCCTTGGATCAACTCTGGGATTAGTCACATCCCACCAGGCTCCCTCGGGCCCTTCACAACAGAGGAGCACATACCAAAGGATGGGAAGCAAAACAGCCTCACAAAAGGATCACGACCGGTTACTGTGATGAGAACAGCTCCTAACTGGGGCGGACACACACCTCGCCTTTCCCTGCACAGCCGCGCAGCGTGGCAATGCCACCCACCAACAATTATGCAAGTATTCTTTGCATGTTACCAATTAATTGCTAATATGCCAGGAGTCCAAAGCAGCAAGGAGAAACATCAGCTGCTCAGAAGGGCTCCAGGAGCAAGAGGAAACGGGAATGAAATGTGACAGCGCAGTGACACCACCATGCCAGAGCTTTCCAGTACCCTCTCCTGAAGGAGAACCTCCTGCAAGATGAAGTCTGCTCAACAACCCGGAGCTGCTCCAACACAGTGACAAACCCAGCGGACCATCCATGGAGGACAGACCGTCTCGGAGCCCCACACGTGCCTCATCCGCCCCGCGCAAACAGGTTTGCCAAACCCAGCGCCCTTACCGTAGTTTCTGGATGTTGGACGCGATCCCAGACAGACGGTATATTCCATCCACAATGCCATGCTTCTCAATGAACTCAGTGCAGCTCTTGAGGACCTGGGGGACTGAAGAACAAGTGGTGTTGGTTAGTTGAGGATGTCGTTAAAATCCTAGTTCAGGTTGTGGTCTTGTCAGATGCCGTAAACTAAGCCCAGCTGGGCTGCTGCTTTAGCTCTTCCTTGTGAAAGCCTGTAAGAAATGTAGGATTTGGTGTGGAAACTGGTCAGAGGTGTTCTTTGCTTTAAAGAAATGCCAGGATAAGAATCAGGTCAAAAAAAGTCCATTCTGGTCAAGCAGAGACAGTGCATATCCCATCACAACTCCCACAAGAAGTGTGGTGGTGAATTCCATTCCAGAAGAGCTATAAAATTGAGTAAATACACTCTGTTTGGCCAAAGACTTCCTTTGTTTTCCAATCTATACAGGATTAACCTGTACTGCTTGGTTTAAGCCAATATAAACATTAAGGAGATGCTACTTTCTGCGCCAGGGCCAGGAGAGTTTTTACAACTGATAATTTCCCCCCCAATGTCTACTGGAGCGTGACTGGATTGAGATAGCTACACAACATACCACACTCACAGGAGCTGCAGACAGGACGGGGTATGACAGAATGGGAAAAATAAGCCCAGAGGATATAATTAGGTGTCAAGTTAATATTCGAGCCGCTTCACCAACCGATTCCTTCCAGTTGACTTCTCAGCCTCATGCAGCATTTACTGCTGGAGCTATCTGTCCATCCTCGTCAGCTTAAGGAGGAGCAAATTACTTTATTTATAAGAGGGAGCTACAACTGTCCTGAACACAGAAAGAAAATGAGGACTGAGCTCTTGTGAACATCAACAAATCTTCACGGAAAAACCTCAGATCCTTGGGGATTCCTCTGCAAGCCACCTTTTTTCCTACGGCTCCTGTGATGATCTAGATTCAGTCTTACATTAGATGCCAGGTCTGATCAATTCGCCATGTGACACAGATTCTGAATAGGTCATGTGGCAAATCCCCTTATATCAAGCAGCAAATGCCATCTGCCAGTCAGTTCTCCTCGGTGCCGCTGAGCCTGGATGCTCTGGGCTTTTCCCTCCCCGGCCGCTTCACGGCTTTTCCCGGCTCGCAGCAAACACTCGCACAGGTAGAGAAGAGACGCGGTTTAAATGGTTCCCTGGAAATCAGCAGGTGCATCCTGGCCTAAGGGCACATCTGCTCCGCACTGGAGCACAGGAGAGAACAAAGCCTGTAAATCCGTGTGGCACGTCAAAACCCAATCAGTCAGAGTCCAGGCTGACGCTACGAGGCACTTAGAGCATCTGTCTCTTCTCCAGAGCACGGGGCAGCCTCTGGGGCAAGCCGAGCCCTCGGACATTAAGCACTGGCATAGAAAAAGCCTTGGAAACCAAGTGCTGCTTTTTGGGGAAGGAAAACCAGCGGAGGTGCTCACCTTCTGCTCTCCCCCGTAGGGGCAATGGAAATGGCAGCTGCCACCAATGCAGCCAGGAGACGTTTGCAGAAGGGAACCTCAGCACCCGCTCTGACGCTAAAGGTCCCTCTCGCAGCGAGCTGAGGGCAGAGCTCCCCGGGTGCTGGCGTTAGGAATCAACCAGACACACATTAAGGCATCTGAGCCAGGGCAAGCAACGGCGTCGCACCGCTGAGTGAATGCGCATTTGGAGAGCGCGGTGGTAAAATGTGCATCAGTTCCCCCCCAGCGCCGTAAGCCACATGTCTGAGAGCAGAGCAGGCGGCACAGATGGCCCTACATTCTAATAACGTTTCAAAAAGCGTTTTTGCAGGACAACGCTTACCCCTTAATGCAAAAAGATTCAACGTGTCTCAAAGAAGAAAGTTTTCAAGGCTTTAAGTGGACAGGGAGGAGTTTATCATACTCAAGCAGTTGCCAAAAAGGGCTAAAATATGTTTTGCGCTGCACTGCAGCGTTGGGAGACAAGTGTGACCCAGGCCCAAACGGTGCAGAAAACCAGAGAGAAGAGACCAGCACCATCCGCTGCAGCGAAGGCACAGGACGGGGCTTTAGACGCCGACACAGTGCTGTTGTCTTCTGTGAGAAAGGAGAGCATCCCGGACTGCAAGGCACACCACGCTCACGCTCATTTTGGCTTCCCTGAGAAGCAGGCAGGACTAGTGAGGTGCACACCTCTCTCCCTCCCCACCACCACCCGTTCCAGAGGGCGAGCGGTCCCAGGTCTCCCCAGGAGCTGGGCGAGGGTGCTGCGCTCAGCGCTGCCTCGGCGGCATTCCCTCTGCCTGATGCCAACTACGAGAGCCGCAAAGGGCCGGGTCAAGGAGTTTACCCACGTCGTAAAGTGTTGTGGCGAGATTTGCTAACGCAGAGCTGCAAAATCCCCAAATCGGTACTGGTCTGTACTGGAATCTCAATAGGAGGCCCTATTTAGTTGAAATAGGGTGCTACTATCTTGACCATAGGGAGTTCCATGTAAACCTGAGGAGGGACTTCTTCCCTGTGTGGGTGGCAGAGCAGGGGCACAGCTGCCCAGAGAGGTGGGGGAGTCTCCCACTCTGGAGCCATCCCAAACCCGCCTGGACGCCGTCCTGTGCCACTGCTGGAGGTGCCCCTGCTGTGGCAGGGGGTGGGACTGGGGGAGCTCCAGAGGGCCCTTCAACCCTCACCACTCTGGGATTCTGGGAAATAAATAATTAAGCAAATAAATAAATAAATAGCAAGTAATATAAAGATAAAATAAATATAAAAATAAAATAAGTAAATAAGCAAATAAATAAATAGCAAGTCAAATAAATCTAAAAATAAAATAAACAAATAAGCCAATAAATAAATAGCAAGTCAAATAAATCTAAAAATAAAATAAATAAATAAGCCAATAAATAAATTGCACGTTCCCTGCCTGCCTCACTCCTGCCAGGGAGGCGACAGTGTCCCAGAAGGGCGATGCAGCCGCCGCAGACCGCTCTCCCGCTGCCGTCCCCGCCACGCACGCCGCGAGGCCACCCGCCTGCGCTGCCTGCGCCGCAGGGAGCGAGCCCCGCGTGATTCCAAGGCCGTACCCTTCTGGGGTTTATCTAGCTGTGTAAACAAACAGCGGGGTCAGAGCGGTGTTTACGCACCGGGTCAGCTGAGCAGCAACCTGTTGTGACACCGTGAACAGGTCAGGGGGAGGTGGGGGACGTGGCACCACCAATACACTTCCTCAAGTACTTATTTGTCATAGAAGATCTTGGGCACGGTTAGAATAATTAATATACACTGAAAAAAATCTAGCAGGCTTGTTCTACGCGTTTCCTAATCTGGTTACCAGGACGATCTGTTCTTTAAGCTAAATATATCACGCCAGCACCACAGATATTTTGGGGGAATTCTGCATGGTTGGAGAAGTGACTGAAATTCAAGCAGGGCTATAATTATACTTGAAGGCCCTGTGCTGGAGTGGTGACTAGATTTTTCAACAAAGATGACACCTGACAATTACATGCGTGTTTAACCTCCCTCTCCCCTTTGAATCCCAAGCCCTTTAGCTAAATATACATTGATATATACGCGCATACACACCTATGGCAGGAAGGGGGTCTATTACCACCCGGGTGACGGCGCGAGCCAAGACTTCATTTTGTCAATGTGAAGTGTGCCAAGACCACCACCTACAGTGGCTTCTGACATCGCGTTGTGACTTTTCCTGGTACCTCTCTCTATTGCATACATCCCCCCCTGCCGCAGAGGTGAACTTCTCAGTGTTCAGGTCCTGATTTCGGCTTCCAGATCCCAACCCCCTTTCCAGCTTTGAGTCAGAAGGGTATCTCAGCCACATCACAGCGGGAAACTGATGGAGACTGCTTCTCATAGGATGCAGCAGCACCTACACTAAAATTCTATTAATGTTAGTTAATTACTGTGGTTTCCTGCAATTATAACAGCCAGATGTGGTTTGTATTATCAGCCATAAAGGTCCACCCAGCGCAGCGCCCCGTTTCTGACAGCCGCCACGAGCAGACGGCTTGGGGAAAGGCGCAAGAGGCAGCGAGCGCAGGGTAACACACAGCAGATTCCTCCAGCCCCGACAGTCTATAGGGGGCCCGCAGGAAACCAAAGGGGCTCCAGGAGAGCTGGGGAGGGACTTTTTACATGGGCATGGAGTGATAGGATGAGGGGAAATGGCTTCAAACTGGAAGAGGGGAGATTTAGATGAGATATTAGGTAGAAATTGTTGACTGTGCGGGTGGTGAGCCCCTGGCGCAGGCTGCCCCGAGAAGCTGTGGCTGCCCCATCCCTGGAGGTGTCCAAGGCCGGGTTGGACGGGGCTTGGAGCACCCTGGGCTGGTGGGAGGGGTCCCTGCCCGGGGCAGGGGGGTGGAACGGGATGAAATTCAAGGTCCCTTCCAACCTAAGCCATCCTATGAATCCCCCGTGCCCAGAATCAGCGCCCGTGTTTACCAAACCCAGCACACAGCCCTCTCCGGTCCCACGTTCCCGAGCAAGTGACAGGAGTGCACTCATACTCACCGTTCCCTTCCTTTTCTGCGCAATACCATCTTCAGCCTCCGACTCCAGCTAACCTCTCTGCAACGCAGTGGCTGAGCGGCTGCAGCCTGCTAAAACCCGCCGGCAGGTGCTACGTTTGAGCCCCAACCTCTCCGTGAGGATCTCGGCACCGTACACATCTCCCGTTCCACAATCCATCCCCCTCCCTCCTTCCCTCACTCCTTTCGCTGCCTCAGGTAAGAGGCAGTTCCAGGAACCAAAGCGCAAAAGGCCGTGAAGGCGGATGCGTCGACAAAGCACCCGACCGGATTTCATCGCCGTAGCAGCTAAAGGAATTTGTTCAACTCATTCCTGAGCATCTCTCAGCTGGTTTGAAAGGTTTATTGCATCTCCTAGGGCTCGTTAACTGGTTAATTCTTTGCCATTAAGAGGAAGCAGAAGTTTTATGGTTTTCATTCTGAAGAACATTTTGATTCATCTTGAAATCAGGCACATTTCCTTTCCTATCATCTTGGGTTTATTCCCCCCCCCCCCCCCCCCCTTTTTAATCTTTTGTAATGTTCCCTCCCTGGGTTTGGGCAGGCTTGCTTTATTTTTTTTTATTTTTATTTTCTTAGTACGTTACTGGAATCAGAACTGTTTGTTCAGCCTGGGGCAGGAGGCCTCCCATCGAGCTCCCCTCTAGCAGCGCCGTTTTCACCAATATCACAGCGGCAAGGTGAAGCGCGGCGCGAGCCCGGCCGTTTGGGCTGGGTAATGGGCCGTAGCACGCTGGAACGCGGCTGCTCAGCTGAATTCCACACATAGCAAAGCAACGCGGAAAGAAGGAGAATGCAATCAACTGCCCTGAGCGCCACCCTGAACCCCGACCCGAAGGTAACGACCGTGGCTATCAAGGACACGTAATGACCCTTAGGAAGCATGTGAAAAAAAACCCAGAAGTGAGTGAAGGGACATACCAGAGGGTTGAGGGCTGTGTTTGGAGCCACAAGAATATGAATTGAAACAATCAGCCGTAAGGTAAAGTTTCGGGGGAGGCGGCTCCCTCGCGGTTGCCCAGGCTGCCTTTACCAGCAGCGAGGACGGATGGGGACGGGCAGAGGACGCCCGGCTGCCTTCGCATCATGGACGTGCCCCTTTCCCGAGGCTCTGTGACCCTTTCCCACTGAGGCTCGGACAACTTCCAGACATTGGAATTGGCCAAAGAAATCCCATCTCCCCATATTAACACGTGGCTATGCAAGAACCCAACAACGAATATCCTCACCCGAAGAAATACAGTTGCTTTTACCCGGATCGTTCTTCCTATTTTTAGCTCAATTTTGCAAAGAACTGTCCAAGTATTTCCTAAAACAACAATAAAAATACCTGTAATAATTCAGACGGGAACTTTTTCTGGGAACCTCATTTCAAACCGCTCATTTCTGAAACTCTCCCCTCCACCTCCGGTGAAAGTCACCCTGCAGGTGGAACCCAGCATGGGGCAGGGAGGTTGCACGGGTCCTTTTCACTGGTCCGTACGGAGCGCGCTGCCACCACCCAGCCACTCGCCCGCCCGGCTCATTTTATAGACACGCAGACCCCGCCAAGCCCTGCACAGTCAGAAAAAGAATCAAACTGTAAAAGATTCTCTTCTAAGCACTTTTCTCTCACTTCTTAATCCATGTCCTCACGTTTGAATCACCAGGAGTAAGAGAGAAGCGCAAGACGAAGCAAACAGCAAACGCCCTCCGGGGATGCACTCTTCCCCATTTCCAAGTGACCCAATTATTTATGCTGCCGCTGAGTAAAGTCCGAGCCCGCTATCACACGCTGCACTATTTCCCGGTAACACGGAAGGTTTTTATTTGAAGTATGACTTTTGCACTTGGGAAAGTGCAGTAATGGAAGAGGGGCCATAAACCAGTTTATCCACGAGCGCATACCACACAGCGCCCGTTTGCGGAATCGGCCTCTGGCACCGGGCTCTGCTTTTTAAGGCTGTATATATTTTTTTTTTTTATGGCAGCTTACCCGGGAACTGCGCAAAAAACAAAGTGCAAAGTTCAACCCCTGAAGAACACAAATCCCACAGTGTTGCATCAAGCTAGGAAGGTGGATAACCACGTTTTTCAAGTCCTGGGAGATCAGCGACGTTCTCGATGTGGCGGGAATGTCGACGCCAGAGCGTTTTTACATTTGAGGAGTACAAATGGTACTGAACTGCACTCGGATCAAAGATTGGAGCCTTTATATATATATACACAGCCATCCACCTCCCAGGCTGTATCCACCTAATTCTCTGGGCTTGGCTTTTTTGTTTTTATTACAAAATATCCACAAATGCAATAAAGCTACTACTGATACATTCCTGTTTGGACTCCGCGATAGTTTTTTCTGTTAAGATCAATCACACTTACTACGATAAGTGAAGAGGGTAAAATAGTATCCACCAGGTTAAGAGTGGAGGGATGAGAGCACAACCAAGTCCTGTGCAGACTGCAACATTTTTTCTCATGTTTGTTCCACCTCCAGCTGTAGTGTTTCGAAATGCAAATTAATTTTCAACTCCCCGCTGTCCTCTGGGTCACTCAGGCATAAAGAATTTCTCTTCCCGCAGCTGCAGGCAGGGTAAAAAAAGAAGGGGGGAGACAGAAATTGTCTCTTTTCTTAACTGCAAAAGCTTGTTCTCCCTTTCTGCAACCACTTCCCCCAAAACAAGTAATTCTCCACGGGGACCCCATGTACCTCTTTGTAATGCTAACCCCGTACCCAATAATCTTGAGTTCCAGCAATTCAGAGGGCAGATGGTGAAGCAATAACAGTGCCTGTTATGTTTGGAAATTTGCCCAAAATAGCTCAAAACTATTGGCCTTTAAAAGTATCGACTTGTGTTGAGTTTGTGTAGCAGAGAACACATCTGCGGGAAGCAGAATATTCTCCGCTCATCTGCAATTTGGGTCAACTATTGCACTTTTGTGGGGGCCGCTGGATCCACCGTTTCTGTCAGACGGGTTCATGCGTGCAGAGGCACATACCACCAGATCGGGAGAAACATTTCGGCACCTAAAACACACAGGCTTTTCCCGATTTGCAGAAGTGCTCCGCTGAATTCGGCACCATTCGGTTTCTAAAAAAATAGTCAACACGTTCAGATTTGTGAAATCATGCAAAGCCAACCAAGGAACAAAACAAATATAAGGGACACATACAGGTAAGTTTACTTACTTCCTACAGCCACTCACGAGGCTACTCTGGATCTAGCATGCCAACCTGTGTTAACACCTGAATAAATACCATTTAATGTTCGTATCATGCTCTTAATCTTCCAAGTACTTCACAAGTATTAGAAACCTACCCTCGTGGCACCTTGCGGGCAGACACGGACTATTAGTTTGGTTTCACAAGCGTGGAGATGGAAGGGGAGATAGCCAACAACTGCCCCGAGGCCACGAAAAGCGTCTGCGAGATGGGGTTTGAGCTCACGGGTGCCCGGCTCCAGCTTAGGTCTTTGATTGCCCAAGTCCTTTGGAGATGGATTTTGATAAAAAAAAAAATTACTATAAATTGCGAAATACTGAAAGGAAACTGGTTTGGGCACGTCTGAGGCTGACTGGTTTCAGTATCTCGCCAACCTTCTGTGAAAAGGGACAGGCAAGGGAAACGACGGCCAGCCGATGACTGGAAGGGTACGGCTGACAGCGACGCACAACAGCCCCCGGAATTACTGCCCCAGAGCGCAACTTTACAACCCTTTTCCCCCCCGTTTACACCGGCTGTGGCAAACACGGACTCAGGCGCAAGGGGAAGCGCTGAGACAGGCCAGCGTCTCCTCACTGCACATGGCAAAATGAGCACGACATGAGGAAGGATCGTAAGGAAGAGAGACGCTCGGTTTGGGCTCCAAGGCGCAGGGCAGCCCAGGAAGAGATGTGCCAAATCCTCCCCTTTGCTAATGATTTCTCAGGCAGTAAAGTAAATCACTTGGGGAGGAGAGAAAGTTTAATGTATCTCTATGGCACGCAGCTTATAAACGACTTTTAAAGTTTCAAGTGCTGGAAAATATTTACTGATGGACCACCACGTCCCCCTGTCTATGGGCTGCTGTCTCCTGTACTCATTCACGGGCACTGACAGACCCGTTACAATTGCTTTCTATCTAAATAAAATATTCCAGTGTCGGATTTGCCCTTTCGCAACGAGCAGCCACATACTGTCCAATTAATTTCAGTTTTCTCAACGGAACCATAGGGCACAGAAAACTACTCTTAAGGGGGGCAGAAGGGGAAGGTTTCCAGTTTCGATGCCTGCAGCAGGTAGGCTTGTCAGGAAACACAAGATACCTCCCGAGCTGTGAGCTGTAGCCCTGAACACGAATCCTCCGCTTGCTGCGTGTTTCATTTGTGGCGTTCTCCCCCCAGATATCAAGGAGGGCATTACAAAAAGTATTGGATAAGTAGGGATGCATTATTTTTCCTGCTGTGCCAATGGAGAAGCCAGGATCCGCTTTTCAAAAACCAGCTACATTATGGTAGGCAGGGTGAATCACCCTCCAGATACACCTAAGAGTAAAGGAGAGAAATTCCACTTTAAAGGACTTGCCCAAATGTCCTGGCAGAAAAAGAGAAATGCAAACAGGTCCTTGAAAACTTGGATTTATGTCCTAATCGTGAACTCCTTTAGGCATATAAATGCTTAAAAATAGAGACAGAAGTAAAAGCGGGATGCCGGATCTGAACCTACTTGGAGGTTTGAAACTTTTTAGTGCCCATTCAAACTTGTCAGCTTGGATACTCTGAAAATACCTATTAAAAGTACAAAAACGCCCCGAGGGTTCATTCACAGAATGAATGCATCGAATATAAACCTTCAGCCTCATCCACAGCCAACGTTCTCCTCAGCCCACTGTAATGACGGCCAATTTCATCGCTCTGATCCAAGCGTTACGCGTAACACACACGACTGACCTTCTTCGTGCAGCCTTTCAATAAACCTCTGCATAAAGAACAAGAAGTTACGGCTTCAAGAAATCTATCGAGCTGGCTGCCAGCATTCGAGTCGTAACAATTCCGGGCATACTTGGGGAACTACAGCCCAGGGCTGCTGTGCCGCCCCGTCGCTATTTGCTGTTTGAACCGCAGTGGGCGCAGGGAGAGCGTGAGGGGCTATTCCCGGTGGAAGCTCTGCAAACGCTAAATTAGCCTTTCTGAAGCAAAAAATCTCAGAGCGACGCAATTCCCTACCAAGGACATCACGAACAGGGATTTCAGTCTTCAGAACATAAATTGGAAGTTCTTGCATTTCAGGGGCTGCCTTGTGTTTACAGTTAAAAATCGTGTTTAAAGAAAGGATGGGGAAAAAGCAACAATTTTGTAAATATTTATAACTTTCCACTTGTCAGCAAAGTTTGCTTTACTCTTGTGTGTCACGTTCAATTTCCTTCCCTAGCAATGACAGAGTGTGGAAACTGGTTAAACATACCCTCTAAGAGTTAAAACATCAAGAAAACCTAAAATTAATAAATATGTAAGACTCAGCTGTCCTGGATTCCAAATCAAGGCTTCCTCCACAGATGGCAAAGACCCAAAGCCATCCAAGCAGACTTTTATTATAATGAAAATTATTAGCTAGTAAAACGGACTGCTCACATGAATACCAGGAACCGAAGAGATGACATACAGATTACCAAACTTATGCTCAAGCTAAGGGGAACCAGATTGTTACAGATCCCTGCCAAGATGCTGCCCGAGATCCTTCCTTGTGTTTCTCCGGTCTGGTAACAGTGTTCTCCCTATACTCAAAAATCTTCACTAAATCATTGTCAAAGGCAACTACATCCCCCAGCTGCAGCCCGGGGATGGCTTGAAGGGAGCGACGACACCGGAGGACCCAGAAGAAGCTGTGATGTCACCAGAATCCCATGGTGCCGTTAAGGAGCTTATCTGAAGAGCATAATAACCAGCACAAGAGAATAAAACCACCCCTTGCAAACAGGTGTTGCTAGCGCCCAGCACATAACAGGATCAAGGTCCCGGACCTGCTGTAATTTGATCTTGCATGCGGTTTTGAAAAGTCCCAGCTTTCCTTTTATTTTTTTCTTTAATCCTACCCAACTTGTCCAAAATGACTGCTGATAAATTTCATAGAATCACAGAATGGTTGAGGTTGGAAGGGACCTTAAAGACCATCTTGTCCCCCCCTGCCCTGGGCAGGGACACCTCCCACCACCCCAGGGTGCTCCAAGCCCCGTCCAACCTGGCCTTGAACACCTCCAGGGATGGGGCAGCCACAGCTTCTTCACCCACAACAGTTTGGGGAACTGGGAAGAACAGGAAGGACAGAGGGCAAGAATCAGGTGTGTAGTAAACTCTGTCTTCCGCAGGCATTTACTTTCCCAGCCAGGAAAGCAGTACCTCCTCCTGTTCATTACAGATCAGTGGGCTTTTCTAATAATTCGAACATGAGGTATAGACCCTTCAGGATGGGAAACTGGCCGATCAAAGGTGAGTGCCATTTCTAAATCCATCTTTTCCAATGATGGAAGCTGACGATGTATCAATGCAACAAACGCATAATGAGGTACAAAACCTACCATTTGCTTTTAGCCTACAAAATCCCCCACTGGCTGTATCGTATGGATTACGTCATGAAACAAACGCCTGACACGCCATGTTAGGTGTCAGTCTGTGCTCCACACTCATCGCCAAGAGAGAAATGATCATCTGTATTGAGGGCCAGGCAACAGGAACATTTTCAGCATGGAAAAAGGACCGCCAGGATTTTAGACCCCATCCTCTGCAGTCCAAGCAATTCCAGCACATTATTCCCAGCAGTATCACAGCATCACGGCACGGTTAGGGCTGGAAGGGACCTTGAAGATCAATGCTGATATAAAGTAATCCCTCGCCCGCTGCAGCTCACAGCTCCTCACTCCCAGAAGAGCAACGTGGCTTTTCTCCGGCGCGCTGACCACACAACGCGAGAGACCCGGCCGAGAACCTGCCCAGCTTTCCAACGCCCCGAACCTCTGCTGACCGCCTGACTGCCGACTCCTACACTTGTCATAAATTCAGAAGCTGTGGAGAGCTCCGTTTCGAAATATTCGGAGGCACAAACGAGGACACGGGACAGATGCTGCAATGCAGCATTTAAGCAGCTCCCACACCAACCACACACATCCTCTGCGAGCACAATGCTTTATAACTGGGGTCGAGTTAAATTTAAGTTCTATTTGGTTTCCTTTGAGAGAGGAAAAAAAAAAATAGGGGGGGGGAAAAGTCTCTCTACCTACAAAGGGACGACGACTGCTCAGGAGGCAGGGATTATGCTGAATTTGCTGCATCTCGCAGCTCCATGAACCAAACCAGCATGGCAGGTGTCAACAGCACCAAACCAACTGGGAACAGCTCTCAGGGCGACGGAGAAACAGCTACTCCCTACCAAGCTTGGTCCGCTTCCAAATGACGCTCCGCTGGCAGGGGAAGCATTCAAAACCCAGAAGGAGCCAACAAATGAATAACGCACTAAAATGAAATGGAGACGGGCCTCTTCAGGCAGGCTCCGTCGGGTGACTGGAGCCGACTGGAGAGGTATTGTGCAAACCAACATACTTGAAGGGAGCATCACTACGACCTTTGCTACATTTAGACTCAACAGAGGAGATCCCTCACATCAAAACTGGTTTTGCTCCTACAGGCCCCAGCCCGTAATTCAGTACCGAGGTGTGACAGGGAAGAGGAAGGGAAAGGACAGACTTTCACTGGAAGCAACGTCCCCAGCGCAGTGACCAGGAGCACACGGCGCTCCTAATCCCCATTTTCCAACAGAGCTCGGAACACAGTTGATTTTGAAAAACAATCCTGTGATCTGCCCATGACTCAGATCCTCATCGAAGGGAACAGACAGTGACGCCTCCTTTCCCTCGCTGCTGTCGTGTCTACACGGGCACGGGGAGGACTGCTTCACACCACGCCGAGCGGGAACTCCGACCGCAGAAGGGCCCCATCGCTGTTTGGAGAGCCCCAAGTGTCAGCACACAACACTCCGGAATTAAAATAAACACAGCCAAACCCAAACGCGGGACACTGCCTGCCTACAGCTGCCAGCCCAACAATGCGCTGGGGCTCGGAGGTGGCCCTGGTTGGAACGAGATGATCTTCAAGGTCCCTTCCAACCCAAACCAACATGAATCACCAGGCACGCAGGAAGATTTGAAGGTGCAGTACTCGTCCCTACCGCTGTTACTGTAAACATCTGTGAAAATCCTTACCTCCCTCCCTACGCCCGCTTACAGGGTTACTCCCCACATCCATACACCTCAATTAAAAAAATGACAAACTGCATCCTCATCAAAAATGAAAAGGCAGTAGCAACACCAGGCTGCTCGCTCCACTCACCCCGCCTTACCCAGCCGCCCTCCCCTAAGGAGAAACTCCAGTACACAGACGCGTTATGCCCCGAAGTTTAGCAGACGCAAGTTCTGTCACGCCAGCCTGACAGGAACCTTTCAGAAGAGACGACACTCTGCCTCGGCGCAAGACTAATCTCAAAAACTGCGGCAAACCAAGACAAACGCTTTGCTCGTTCAGAACTCGGCACGTGCTGAACGTAAAGCGTGTGTAACGGAGCTTGGCAGGAGGGTATCGCCGGGCATCCAGCTCCGCAGGAGCTCTGTTGGGCTTTCCTCCTACGCATCTCACCCCGATTTATTCTCCTTTTGAAAGAGGCGCGACGGCTGCGGAGTAAGAGCGAGGACTTGCTGAGCCCGCAGAAAGATAGCACACTGCAGCGGGTGAAACGTTCCCTCTGCGTTTGTGAATCCCCTTCTGGGGATACAGCCACAGGACAGCACACGCGCTCCCCTCCTCGCTGAGCAGTCACTGCCGGCTGCCTCAACAGCGCGCAGTCAGGGAACGTTAGACCCGTTTCAGTTTGTGTCCTTCCTCATCCCTTTTATTCTCTTGGCCTGCTCCTCTCTCACCTTTTCCTATCTAAAACACAAAGTTTCAGATGGTCGCGGCTGCAAAATTGGGACTGCTCGTGTTGTTTCACAGTGAATTATTGCGAATTTAGGCTTCTTCAGCTTCCCAAAGCTGATAATTAATGGAATTGTTAACATAACTCCAGTTTGTTCAATATCACATTCCTGAGGAGCGCGTGAATGCCTTGTGTCATGGTTTGGGCTGGGCTGGCTGCTCAAACGAACGACAGACGCTCTCTTTTACCTCTCTCCCCTTCAGAATAACCGCAGACATCACACCTGATCTGCTACAAGCAGACACTGCCTGAAAAACACGCCGTTAATTTCAGAGAGCTGGAAGAGGCTGAACTGAAAAGTAAAATTACTGAAAAGAAAACTGGTTCTGTTCTACCTCAACCCAGGACACCTCGCCACTCCTTTCAGCCCCTGTGGGCAGTGCCATTCGCCCCTTCAGTCCAATCTTTTGGGTACTGGACACCACCCCACCAAACCCAGCATTAACCTAAACCAATCTATGAATGTATTGGGTTTTTTTCCCTGTTTTTCTCAAGTGAGATGTTTTATGCTGTAATCCCCACGCGTTACCAGTAGGTACCACGCACAGACTTTGGCTACAGTACTCTGTGTCCCTGTAAAAATACTCGTTTACGTCCCGGTTACGAGGTGAAGGCGCAGGACTGCACCTTTGCTCTATCTAATTGAATTCGGGGTCTCCTGTGCCATCTCAGACCCGCTGCGGCAGACCGGCACTGCAGCTGGCTCCAACGCTGAGGAACCTTAACGCTACGGAATAAGGGAATCTTAAAATGCTGTGCATGCACGGAGCTCAATTCAGAGGAACCCAGAAACGTCTCCGCAAAACCAATCCCGGGGATTACGTCACTTGGAATACAGGTCAGAGCGCTGAATCACACAGGAAAAAAAACAATCCTGCTGTGTGAAATGGAGACATGCCCCTGTTAGCAACACTCAAATTGGATCTGCTTCACTCCAGGGAGTTAGGAAAGAGTTATTAAATCAAGGGCGAAAGCAACTGGTAACTTCTCAGATGAAGAGACCTCATTAGCACAGCTCAGTCACAGTCACTCGGTCACACGTGATGGGAGGGGAGCGACCAGAACAAGAAGGGAGCTCCCAGAGACCGTCAAACGGGAGCCTCCAGTGGAGTTCGAATGGTTCCGTTCAGCTCAGGATGTGCCTTTGAAAGCTAAATAAAATGCGTACCCCTTAAAGCCAGGGGAAGAAGTCAGCGCAGAGGGCAGGGAAAAGCTTTTATTATTGCTGACTTGTGCCTAACTAAAATGGACAGGAGGAGGGCTGGGGATAAAAGAGAATTCTCTCTTTCCCATTAATGAGCTCACTCTGCTGGCATGTCTCCTGCCCTCCAAGATTGCTCCCACAGCATGAATATAAAACCAGCTCTATAGCTACCCAGCGGTGTAAATTACCTACTCCTGATGCAGTTTTCTTACATGGGTTACTGTCTCTTTCTGTCTCCAAACCATCCAGTTTCTGGCTCTCTGATGCTTTTCAAGCCCCAGCAATAAAGATCTCTACTGGTTCCAATTAACAAGCCAATGAGCCTTGCCACAGCCCTGATTCCACAAGAACAAGCTCATATTATCCACCAACTGGTAGTAAAACACTTCACGTCAGGCAAGGGAGCGCACATTGCTGTTACCAACTGAATCAGTTGGAAAAAGTGCCCGGAACAGCTCCCCACCCTTCACCATCCCTTTTCCAAAAGGCACTCATACGAACAAGGAGTCTCAAGTACCATCGAAAACAAAATTTAACAGAGAAACTCCTTTCCTACCCCACACATCATCACTTCTCCTTCAGCCTGCAGGCGAAAGCTGGGAGACATCAGATGAACAGCTTTGGCACAAGAGGTCTACTGTAAAATCTGCTGCATCAGGCAAGGAGCGCCACTATGAGAGAGCTCAAGAAGCTGACGTGGCCAGACAGCGACGCTGCGCCCATCGCTCGCTGCCTCACGGCTCTGACTCCTGGGCACGCTGGCTGCAGCCCCTGGCTGCTCCACGCTGCTCTTCTCAACAACCCTCAGCACCGGGCATTTATGGGCATGACCTTGGCTGGCGAAGCGTCAAAGAATTCGAGTCCTCTGCGTGCTATGCGGCAACGCAGGTACCTCCCCGACTTCACAGCCTGGCCTGGAGATGTCGCAGTGAGAAGGTAGCAGAGAGCACGAGAAGCAGAAGTTCATCCGAGGAAGAGCAGTAACAATGGTGTGATTTTTTCTTGGAACGGACAGCTCTTCCCCGCTGCCTCCCCGAACTGCTGATGGGGAGGCGAAAGGGACTGAGAAGAGCTACAGAAAACTCACCGTAACAAACTCAGAGAAAAGAAAGCTGTGACAAAACAGTAAATTTTGTGAAATCAAGGGAAAAGGCAGATGAAGGATTTACACTGCAAATTGTGCCAGAATCATACAATGGTACTGAATTAGAGAAATGTACAGATTTAACATACAGGTTAATTATTCATTGATGCTGACACATAAATAAAATTTATTTCCCTGCAAAAAAAAAAGTTAATATTTATTCAAAGACTTCAGGAGGTTGAGAACTCACCTTCAGTAGTTCCATCCATCTTCAGTGCTCCCACGTCGAACTGCGATGCTTCTTATTAGCATTAGCCTCAATTTATCTTTCAGCCATCGATTTTTCTTACATGTTTTTCTGCTGGTACCAACTAGCACTTTGCTAGATACAACCACCCCGAAATAAGACTCCTGACAGAGGCAGAACTCAGGAATGGACTGTTTCTTACCGTCATGGCCGGAGTTGAGAAGATGCTCTCCCAGGTCACAGCCGAACACCCTTTCCTTCAGGATCCCCCGCTGTTTCAGCTTCTGTTTCGTTGGGCGCGACTTCATGAATGTACGAAGGAAGGTGATGAGCTTGCCGTGTTTCTTCGACACTGCACAACCAAACAAAAAAGCTTTGGCTCAGTCGGGCGAAGCCCAGCATAGCACATTCTACAGAGCACGTTAAGAGCAATTATTTACAGAAACAGATTTCCCAAGGTCCGACGCTAAACAGAGACTTGGCTGTTGTTCTAATCCTTGGCTAGCGCAGAAATGACAGGAGGCAGCTGTAATGGAAGAGTTTAACACAAAGACACGTTTATCTGCAAAGCGGCTTCAGGTGGGAGCGCAGGAGAGCTCTGGCAGGGCACGGGCTGATGGAGCACCTGAGAGCGCCGATTCGCATCTCTGGAAAAACGAACAAGGCTAAACTAACGAAACCAGTAATCTCACGCATGCTGACAAACACGGTCTATAATCTACCAGCAGAAATAAAGGCTTTGTTACTGGCTCTCATTCTAGCAGTTTTAGGCACCTCCAGAACAAACGAATGACTAATAACATCTGAACTGCGAGGCCGCTCGGCTCTAAGCGCTCCGGAGCGCCCTTCCAGCACAGCCCCAATTCTAATGGACCTCACTGCAGCTGCAGAGGTGCCGTCCGTTCCAGGGCATGATCAGCTCCCTGAGCCTCCCCAAACCTTTGCGAGATAAAAGCATTCCTGTCTTTGGTTTCCCAAACAGAAAACTAAGGCAGCTGATTTAAAGAGATGCAGTTTATCCCCTCCGGAATAAATACGAGACGTCTACAAAGAGACGAGAACACGGCTCAGGAGCCGTCCCTCCAAACCTCCTGCTCCGTCTGCCTACGGATGCGGCACGGTGCCTGTGCCAGACTGGTGAAATGGGTATGAACTCAGGCAAACCGGGAGGGGAGGCCGAGCCCCGGGTTGAATGGGAAGCCGAACAATGCCCTGGAACGTCAACTTTTCTTCCTGAGGCCCACTGGGAAAGCAAAAGGGCTCCGGCCTCCCCAACAAAAGTGCCATTGTATACATGAGTTAAAAGCAGTTTAACTTCAACAGAAGAGCTCTATTGAGAAGAACAAATCTCTAGGTATAAAAGGCTCCGGGGAGCTGTAAAGGCTCCTGCAGGGGCAAGGCACCACCAGCCTCCCATCCCGGAGAGGACAGACAACCCTACCTTCCACCTGCGTTAAACCCCTGAGTACCGTAATCGAATTTCAGCGGAGTAACGCTATTTTGAACCAACAACAAAAGCCACGAAGACCCCTGGTGAGAGAGGCGCATCTCCTCGGTGGCACTACTGCCCGCTAACACGCACAACCCCAAATTCCGCGGGTGGCCTGGGAGGGTGAGACTCAGCATGAGAGAGGAGTGTGCAGTAACGCCTCACAAGGGCAGACAGCGTTCTCCAACCAGACAAGGCGAAAACCCTCGTCCCAGGAACAAGGCTGTACCACACTGTGCTTCGTGAGGTTTTAATCCCCTTAAACAGCCAAGTCTTTTTCCTTCTGTTTTACCGGGTATCGATGCAGTCCCTCTATTTATAATAAACCCCATTCCAATGACTTTAACATATTTCTATCTATAAGTGGAGCTCTGCTTTTGGATCAAGTCCCTTTTAGCAGCGTGACAGCACGCTGATCTGCAGCAGCCAGACACATCTGAATATCTGAAATCCCAAAATCTCCACCAAACCCCACATCTGCGCTCTCAGCAATCAAACCCGAATCATTTAACAAAACGCAGAAGCATTGAGCATGACAAACTGTGGCTATGGGGGCTTTAATTAAAGGAATGTTTTCAGTTTGACGAGGCTTTTTTAATTACAGACAATAAATGAACAGATTGTGCTGACATGCCGAACAAAGTTAGGATGGATTTTGGTTGTATCCATCATCACAGCAAAGTAACGGCTCATTTATCATCCATCTCCTATCCACCCTGCTCAAGAATAAATGGAGGCAGAGTCTCATCCTGGCTTGCGTGGAATTTCTAAGGGCGGACACCCTCGGGCTCCCGCGATAATGCTATGGGAGGGGACAGACCCGAGACAGCCGCTTTTACAACAGCCAAATAAAGACATAAATAAATAAAGCAATTACTAATACGCAGGTATTCATTTGAATCACTGCATGGGCTCTGGGTACAGTTCTTCATCAACTGCCTTGCTTGACTTAATGAAAAATGACTCCGTCAGATAACGGATTTAAAATGGAGAAAAACGCATCCAATTCCAGTACTGCGGAAATTCTACTCATGCTGGTGCCCAGGTCGGCAGGGGACTCTTGGGTGCCGTCTCGGGCATTATAAACCTGCAAAAGGTGCAATGGGTACACTTCCATGAGCCAGAGGCGGCCTCGGCGTGGTACTGACCCTTGTTTACACCACTAACCAGAACGGAGACCGGAGTTTTTAAAACACAGTAAATCTGCTCTGCCTTTAAGCCACTCGGTACAGGTTAAAATAATTGTCTTGTTTTCTGCCTCATTAAGCGGACTCCTGCAAAGAGCCTCCCATAGCGTACCAGTGCAGCAGCCCAAGGCACCGTCAGGGCGATGCCCCGGCAGGTTCAGTAACCCAAAACTCCCTCATCGAAGGGTCTGTCGAAGATTTGCACGGTTCCTCGGTTAAACACAGTTTCCCGCTCCGCTCTGCCCCGCTGCCTGCTCTGTAGGAGAGCTGCTCCGGCTAAACCGACTTCAGAGTTGGATACCTACGCAAGAATGATTCACTGATAGGAGTCAGCCTTCTCCTGGGTGGGGAAGAAAAGAGAACAGCGAGAAAATCCAAGCAGTCATCTCTTTGCTGACAGGTTATAAAATAGAGCAGAAAAGCAAGTAGGTGTCTGGTAAGGATAAGCTGTGCTCAGAAGCCGTAAGAGCTCAGGAGGCTGTCAGGTATGCCGCCTTTCTGCCAACAGCAATAAAAGGTGAAACGCCTTCTATCCTGCTTCCAAGTCCTCTGGCATCATTCGGCCCTCAAAGCAGCAATGCATCCTAAGAGAGATGTAATTTCTGATGCGTTTCGGGTCGGACGAAGCTAGAGCAGCAGTCCCAGTCGCTGGGTAAGCACCGATGCCAAGGCTGCTACCAAGAATCCTGCAGAAGAAATGTTTTCTGCCCCAAAACCCTGGTCCCAAACCTTTGCTGTCCCACAGGTGACGGTACCAGCAGTAGCAAGCGATGCTCTCCCGCCACAGCGTAAGCAACGGCGCTGCACCCCTACACCCATTTGCCAATCTCCAAAAACCCAGCAGTAGCGAGCACAAGGAAATTATGGAATCGAGGCACGGGGTTCAGACCAGAAATAAATCTAAAACCGTTACAAACGAGGGAGATGTGAATAAATTCACAGCTAATTAGCCCTTTTCTACCTTTATTCTCCCACCAATAGAGTGGGGACAGGATCAACCTGAGCCATTCGCAGTTTGGGTCTCCATGTGGGGTGTTCAGGTGGACAAGCGACCCAGCAGTAAAGGATCGAGTGGCATTCCTGCCCGCCTACTTCACATGGTCGCTACAGTCAGAGACGCTGCTGAATTACCAACAGAAAGGCAAACAAAACAAAAAAAAACCCCCAAAATTTATCCATAGTACTTTCCACCTCAGATTTAACCGCTATAAAACAGTTTTCCAAGAAACGGAGGCTTTCCTAGAAGGAGCAGTGCCTAATTCTCCTCCGAAAGGCAGGTTTGGCTCAACATTCTCGCCCGAATGAGCAAAGACAAATTCTCCACCTCGCCTAGCGAGACCGGCTGAAAAAAACCCCAATCAAAACCCAAACAGAAAAAAAAAACCCCAAACCCACCCGAGGTGGGACTACGTGTGAAATCGTGCTGGCACGAACGCGTCAATTAGGAGTGCGAAAAAATATCCCGCCCTCAGCTGACATAACCACGCTGGCCAAAGCCTTTGCACGGTGGGAAGGGAGGGAAGAGAAAGGAATCCTTGTGCCAGGTAGTTTATTGCGGTTTTGGGAAACCGCCATACGCCGTACCTCCCCGAGGAACATTTATCAATCCAGCCACGCCGTCGTTGCTATACCACCAGGCTTTTGTAGACTAAGCGAGGCCCAAAATTCCCCTGACATTGATAAAAACTATTAAATAACAATTACTTCATTAAAAGCAGGGCTTGCTCGCCCCAGCGCCGCAGACTGAAACGGCACGTCAGGGTGTACTTTCCGCAGCTTGTTCGCTGGAGAAATGTGTCAGCCGTCGGCTGATTCCCGGTCGTTTCAGGGCTGTTGTTCAGCACAACGTGCTTCTCCTGGGTTACTCTGGGAACCCACCGAAAGCTCACGGGGATCTCTTGGGATACGTTGAGGTCTCCTGCATCTTCCTCCGAGCTGCCGCCCTCCCGGGCCATGGTGGCGCTCCTGTTGTGCTCCGACACCTTTCCGTGGGCTCGCACTGCGAGCTAAATCACGGCGGTGACCCAGATTAAAAATAATCTGCTGAACTTGATGCTCTTACAGCAGAAGAGCATGAGCAGTCGTGGCAGCCCAAGTGAGGGGGCGGCGGAGCAAAGCGCAGCAGTTCGGACCTTCTTACGCTGAGCTGCCTGCCAAGGCCAACACGCTGCCAAACGGTACCCTCAGCCCGCTGGGAAAGGAGCGGGATTCGCTGAGGCACAACCAAGCCACCGAGTGCCCACTCCTGATCCCTCCTGTGCCTGTACACTTGTGACAGGGACGCAATTACTGCCCGAGCACAGCTCCAGGCTGGGCGGAGAATGGCCGGAGAGCAGCCCTGAGGAGAGGGACTTGGGGGTGTTGGTGGGTGAGAAGCTCACCATGAGCCGGCACTGTGCAATCACAGCCCAGAAAGCCCCCGGCACCCTGGGCTGCATCCCCAGCAGCGTGGCCAGCGGGCGAGGGGGGGGATTGTGCCCCTCTGCTGCGCTCTGGGGAGCCCCCCCTGCAGCGCTGCCTCCAGCTCGGGGGGGGCCCAACAGCAGAAGGACACGGAGCTGTTGGAGCGGGGCCGGAGGAGGGCCCGGAGATGCTGCGAGGGCTGAGCCCCTCTGCGGGGAGGACAGGCGGGGAGAGGGGGGGTTCAGCCTGGAGAGGAGAAGGCTCCACGGAGACCTCAGAGCCCCTTCCAGTGCCTAAAGGGGCTCCAGGAGAGCTGGGGGGGACTCTGGGTCAGGGAGGGGAGCGATGGGACGAGGGGGAATGGTTTGACAGTGGAAGAGGGCAGATTGAGATGAGATATGAGGACGAAATTGTTGACTGTGCGGGCGGTGAGCCCCTGGCGCAGGCTGCCCCGAGAAGCTGTGGCTGCCCCATCCCTGGAGGTGTCCAAGGCCGGGTTGGACGGGGCTTGGAGCACCCTGGGCTGGCGGGAGGGGTCCCTGCCCAGGGCAGGGGGTGGAACGAGATGGGCTTTAAGGTCCCTTCCAATCTAAACCACTCTGTGATTCTATACTCCGGATTCACACCCATAATATTAGAACACAGTCCAACGATACCATGTGTCTGAGCCCAAACTGCAGAAGTGTCGTGCCTGGGCCACAAAACTCTTCCTGAGACCACTTCTAAAATGTAATATTTAATTACAATTGGCCAAAGTCTTCGCAACACAAGGAGAGGTAGGATGGAAAAGAGCACTGGCTCCTGACTCCTTGGCTTTGAAACACAGGAGAAGCCTTTTACTAAGTGCAGCCTTACTTTGTCCCCAAATTTATTTTGTGCATGCGTTTTCTTTCCCGTTTCAGTAAGAAAAACCCCACGATGCAAAGGCTTCAAGAACAAAATACAATACAGCCAACCCTGCAGCCCTGGGCAGCATCTCCCATCTCACCCACCCTGTCTCTTTCCAAAGACCGGGGGAAACACAGAACAGAAAAGCAAACAGCAGATTTCAAGTCTCGCACGTTTATGCGGACAGGAAAGGTAAGTGCTGGCTCAGCGGGCGGATGGGACACTGGCAGCTTCCCACAGGACACCCCACAAACCCCCTGCCTGTCCCCCCGCAACCTCATTAGGCTTTGCCAAGGGCAAACAACCCCCTGCCGGACACCTAGAGAACCCCTGCTTTATCTCCTGTTGCTAGCGCTAATATTTTGGGTTTGAACTCAGGCCCAATCCTCTTCACAGCATCCTTGAGGGCAGCACGTTTGCTAACACGGCGTCGGTAAACCTTGACTCTAAGAGGGAACTCTTGGGGGTGTGCAGTGCTCCGCGCTCCCACCGCACGCGGTTGTTTCTCCTCCCGCAGGCAGCGATTTTAGCGGCTGCAGCCCCGGCGGTGCCCCGCCGCCGGGAGAGCCGCTGCCGAGGTCGAGAGCAGGAACACGGGCGGCTGCACGGCTTCAAATATACAAACACCCTGCGCCACCCCGTCACAAAATCAAAGCTGGAAAAAGGTGCGGGAACGCCGTAATAAAAGCACAGCCAGGTGTCACACAACAAATCCCTCTCGGAAGAGAGATTTCCAGCAAGTCAAGCGAAAATGTTTCCAGGCTATTAGCCCCGCAAGACCCATTCTCCTTTAAAATTAAATTCTACTGCAGGGAGGGAAAGAGCAGCCACAGACTCTTTTGAAGAAAGAGCAGGACCAGGAATCAGGAGACGAGAAGCCGGGTTTGGTTTTGCCACACATTTCCTACGCACCCGATTCCACACACGCTCAAGGAACACATTCAGCTGCGCGTGGAGTGAGTTCAGCTGGTTCTCCACACAGCATCACTTATCTCGGCCCCTCCTTGAAACCTCAGTAAATATTTTTAATATCTACCCCTTCACACTTCGAAAGACATGCTCTGTGGACCCACATCTTACTGGAGAGAAATTCTACAAAGCCAAGAATTGAGTCACATCTCCCAGTTCTCTGTCATGTTCCTTAGCAACAAGACATTTTATTCCTTTCCTCCTGCCACAGCAGATTCTATTTTGGAAGCTAATTTATACAGCCCTAAAAACCCAACCAGAATCTGGAACCACGCACCACCGAGCACCATCCTTTACCCTTGAACAGGACGCTGGTTTTGAAGAAGGACCAACCAACACCACATCAATAATGGCACTGATCTCCACACTGGGCTCCCTCGTTGCTCATAAAGATTTTCAGAAAGAGATTTTAAAATTCCATTGACGTGAGACTTTAAAAATGTTCTTCCATCTCCAGTAATCTTCACAACAGCGTACTTACTGATTTGCTCTATAAAGAAAAATAAAATAAAAATGCTGCGTGCTTTTCGATGCTGCAGCATTTCTCTTGTGGCAGGCTGACATCAGTTAAGGCTGGCCTCTGTGTTGTAAGAAGTCATGAAATATGTTAAAGGTGATTAATTTCAGTGTCATTAGATAAAACCCATTAAAATTAACTATGATGAGAAGAACCAGCCAAGAATAAACACACATTTCCAGCTATCACGAGAGCACCATACCCATGGAGAGTAAAGTAGGTCATTAAAACCGGTAAGTGATGTTGCTGTTCTTATTTACAAAGTCCAGTAATAAGGAAGCTGTGCTTATTGCTGTACCTGCCCACGCTGCCGGAGCCATCCTTTGGGCAGTGTCTGCAGGCAATACTCTCCACAAAACTGCAGCTCCTCCTCGTCCTTGCCAGCCTCGGCTCACGCTGGAGTACCGGCTTATTTTGGTTAGCATAGGAACATCTGGCATCCGAGATGGACCAGCTTGGCAACTCACTGGGCGCCTTTTCACGCCCAGATTATACACCCACCTCTGTCAGCTTTCGCTGCATTTGGGTCTAATTAGTCCTCTTCCAGAGAGAGGAGCCTGCAAAGCCAAAAGCTAACGGCGTATCTGACCAGCAGCATCGATCGCTTTCCACATTATTGATTTGACTGAACACACACATCTGCAATGATACCCACAAGGATTATTTACAGTTTGAACTGTCTGGAGAAGGTTTCTTTACATCAGTGAGAAAATGCGTATGAGAACCATGAACAACGACAAAAACTCCTCCCGTGCTCTTCATTGCCAAATTTGTTATTTATAATAGGACGCGAACGATAACCGCAAGGTCAGCTCAATGCGTAAGTATGTCACCTACCCACAGATAGCAAAGTTTGGTACCAAGGAATCTGCGGTACCTTCGGGGCCAAAGAGATGCCTGACAGACTCTTCACAGACTCTAAGGCCATGAGGGAGCATTACGATAATACAAGCTGACCTCCCGAACAAACCCAGCGCAGGCCATCTCCGAATTAATGCCCCGAAGTACGGCATACCTCCCCTGCGGGAAGCGGTATACGGGTAGGGGATATAAATCAGTGAGCTGAGGGCTAAGCGAGAAAGGAGAGAGGTTGCAGAGGTACAAGGGCTGACAAGGTCAATCTATTAATTCTATTAACATGTTTGAATTGTATCTGGGGGGGGGGGTGGAAAAAGCAGCGCTGACTGAGTGACAGTGTGAGTGACAACGCAGCAGGGACGGGCTTCGGGTCGGTAACACGAGGGTTTGCAACTGGAGGTGAGCAAATAGCAACAGGCAGGGCTGGAGCTCAAAGCAAACAAATTATCGGGGGTCAGGCCTGGAAAACAAGTGGGAGTTGAAAACAAAGCCATAGAGGTGAAGGCATTTAGCACAGGAGGCAGTAGCACCAGCAGCTCAGGTGACACAAAGAGGTCACAAGGCCAGCAGCGGGACTGGGAGACAATGGGGAGCAAACTGGGAAATGTAGAGCTAGGAGAAAGAGAGCAAAAGAGACACCCAAAATACCTTTTGCGTTCATACCACATTTTGCTAAACCTCTATGTGTTCTAGCAGAGTTTAATGCAGTCCTTCTGCTTATCTTGCTTCTCTTGCAGATTAATGATCCTCTTCATAAATAATGTTCTGACTCAGGTAACCACATCATTAGCACAACATCGGATCTGTCCGCCAGGGAGACAGTGTTGGTCTTTCACCCGTGTTCACTTTGGGATATCACGATCACTCGACCTTGCACGCCCAGGCACACGCTACGCCTATAGATATGTCGGATCTTGCCATCAAAATGCACCGAAGCCTTGCGTAACACTAAATTCGCACTAAAGAGGATGTGATACCGCAACCTGAACGTCTCTCTAATCCTTACACGATTTGTATATTTTGAGAAGAAACCCTCTTTTAGAACATCAACAACCAAGCAAGCATCAACATCAACCAGGGAAGCGTGTTAGATACTCTGCAGATCCTTGCAAATAAGGCAGAGAGGGGAGAGCAATCAAGAGCCAAGATGCCACCTAAGCCACGAGGTGACACCAGCACAGGTTCAACCGCAGCTCACCCAACTCTGCCAGAAGTTTCTCCAACTCCACAGTCTCCAGTGATGAAAATGCCACACATTCTCTGTTGGTAATCGCGTGAGCTGCTAGCTATCCTTACAGATGGAGTTTCTTACTGGCTGACCTCAACCTCCCTTTAATGCAACCTTATCCAAACATTTATGGTCCTCTCTAGGGCAGCCATGGCTGCAGAGAAGTCAAGAATCGACCGTTCTCAAACTCAGACTTATTTGAAGGCAAACCGCCTTTGCCCTCCCTCATTCAAACACCAGCCGTATGCCGTACGCAGCATCCCTCCTCGATCGGAAGGCTTCCAACCACCCTGAACGAAGCTGTGGCGCGGCTGCTTGAGCCTCACCCGCGCCACCTCTGCTTCTGCTACAAGCGGCAGCAGTGCTGCAGGAGATTTTCCAAAAACTTGACAGTAACCCAAGCCAACCCTGAATAACATCGAGTACTTTGGACACACGCAGGCAGCCCAGAGCTCTCGCTAGTCATTCAAACACAAATCACGCTTCAGCCCAATCCTGACATCAGCTCAACCGGGATAACCGGAGTGACTGCGGCAGTCAAGTTACTCCAGTTTTGCACGGCAGCACGCTCCAGCTTGGGTGGTGGGAGGAGGCAAGCAATGAAAAAAGACCTGACATGAATCAACAAACAACAGAAGCTGAATAATGAGGAGTTTGGCAGATGGAGCCCGATCCTGCAGCGAGAGGGTGTTTGCTCTTACGCAAGGCCTTGGGAAGACACTGGGAAGGAACCCCTTTATTCCGCCAGGAAGGGACGCGAGCGATGCATCCGGAATAAGGAGGGGACTCGGGTCAAAGCACAGTACCTGCCTTTTCTTAAACCACACGGCACCGCCGTTACTTCAATCCCCAGTGTACAGACTCTCTGAAGTATGCGGTACTCCCAGTATGACCAGTGACATTACTGCTGCTCTCCCAGTCCCTCGACAAAAGCTGCCTATCTCCATTTTCACTAGCCAGAGGGCAGCTGTTCGCAGCCCGGGCCACCTACTTTCAAATGACAGCCACCGACTCTTCGAAGATTGATATCGTTCCGGTTCTTTTCCTATTTATAACCCTGACTTTCTAAATTGTTTATACTTTAGCTATTAACACCTGCATTAAGGCCTGAGATGATTCTGCCTCTGGAAGCAAAATTTCCCCTCACCTGGAGTGGAAACAACATTGAAGACAACGGCCACGAGCCTCATCCACATTACAGTGGCTTTACACAGCACCAGCAGGATACAATAGCTTTAAAGAGGATGAAAAGACATCTTCCCATGCATCCTCCTCACACAGCTAAAGAAGTGTAAAAAAGCTTTACTGAAAATGAAAATTGGGCCCAATACGTTTGGGGATTTGCGGGGAACTAAATCTGCTTTCTAAGACTCAGGAATGCAGATATTGCATTGTTTTGCCTGCTTTATTCTTTTCCTTTATCTTACCAACCCAGAGCTTTGATTTCAAATGAGACTTTTTATCATGCCTGTGTGGTGCCCAGAACAAAGGAGGTCGGGGACGGGTGGAAAGGGAAGGCCTCCTGTCTTCTCTGTCATAAATAATAAGATCCTGCAGGGCATTTAGTCCTTAAAATGGACTATAGCTTCTAGGAGGTTTTCTGAACAAATCTGAACAGACGAGCCATGGCTACTTGCAAAGTGTCTACTGTGATCACGGTAACTATTCTCCCTGGGAATGTTATTTTTCAGAGTGTGCATTCACTGCCCCGGGGGCTCCAGCAAACAAAGGACTGGCATTTTTAAATAGGGAGCCCCCTTCTCCTGCACAACAGCATCCATAATATTAGCGCTTGGGAATGCATCCTCTGGCCTCCAGTGCCGGTCGGGGGGAGGGAGGGAAAACAAAAAGATGAAGTGATATGCAAAAACCTATTGAAATTCAAATTCTAGACATTCCCATCTGTCAGCTGCCCCTTTGGGAGCCAGGTATAAATCTGAGCAGGACACACCGGATCTCCCATCCCTGCCACCCCAAGGACCGATCGCCCATCTCCACCACCCCAAAGACTGATCTCCTGTCTCTGCCACCCCCAGGACTGATCGCCCATCTCCACCACCCCCAGGACTGATCTCCCGTCTCTGCCACCCCCAGGACTGATCTCCCGTCTCTGCCACCCCAAGGACTGATCGCCCATCTCCACCACCCCAAAGACTGATCTCCCGTCTCTGCCACCCCAAGGACTGATCGCCCATCTCCACCACCCCAAAGACTGATCTCCCGTCTCTGCCACCCCAAGGACTGATCGCCCATCTCCACCACCCCAAAGACTGATCTCCCATCCCTGCCACCCCAAAGACTGATCTCCCATCCCTGCCACCCCAAAGACTGATCTCCCATCCCTGCCACCCCAAGGACTGATAGCCCATCTCCACCACCCCAAAGACTGATCTCCCATCCCTGCCACCCCAAAGACTGATCTCCCATCCCTGCCACCCCAAGGACTGATAGCCCATCTCCACCACCCCAAAGACCGATCTCCTGTCTCTGCCACCCCCAGGACTGATCGCCCATCTCCACCACCCCCAGGACTGATCTCCCGTCTCTGCCACCCCAAAGACTGATCTCCCACCTCTGTCACCCCAAGGACCCTGCTTGACCACGCCGGAGGGGGCCTGCAAGCTGAAACTCCATCTCCCCTAGGATTTAGGTGGGAATCCTCCCACAAATCAGCCCAGACATGAAAGAGGCTCCCTTTAACAGCCCCGGCTCGTACACACCCATGACCCTACCATAATAAACCAGCTTACAGCTGCGGACCTAGCGAGCAGAACGGCGCAATAGAAACCTGAGCCCAGAGATCAGTAAAAGGGAAACAGAAATAAAACAATTAGCAAGGGGAGGGGTGCGGGGAGAAGTATGCGGTGTTAATCAGTCTTTCCTTGGCCAGAGAAGCCAAGCACCAAGCCCGGCAGCCTGCCCAAGGGCGCGCAGCCCCGGGGCTCCTCTCGCCGGGCAGCAACGAGCGGGTGCGCACCCCCGGGGCGCCGGGGGAGAGGGGCTCACTGGAACTCACCGAGGAACAGGTACTTTGTCTCCTGGCTAAAGCCGTGATCCCAGGCTGCCCCCTCCGCAGCGCTCCAGAGCCTCCTCCTGTGTAGGAGCAGCTCTGCTCCGGGCCACCTCCCGGCACCGCCGGGGGCCACCTCCCCGCCCGGGGGCCGCTCAGCCCAGCGCCCGCCGCGCCGCCCCTTCCCCGGGAAAGAAATAAAATAAAATAATAAAAAAAAAAAATCTTCATTCAAAGACATCAAATCCCCCCCCCCCCGCGGATTAAATAGCCGGCAAGTTACTAAGCAACAAGTAGGCGCAGGAACCTAAAAATACCCCGCGAGCCTTACATAAGACAGACGCTAATGCGAAGGGGAACATCCTCCCCCCGCCAAAAAAAGACAGCCCCCCCCCACCACCACCACCACCTCACCTCCTGGTGCCCAGCAGAGCGCTGCTGCCGCCACGCCGGCCGGTGCCTGGCCGGGCTCTGCCCGCCGCGGGGGCGCAGCGGCTGCGGGAGCTGCCGGTGGGTGCTCACCGCCTCCCGCCCGCCCCTCCCCGCCGGCACCGGCTCCACCTCCCGCAGGTGCCTCCTCCCGCCCCGGCGGTGGCACTCTGTGTGTGTTTGTGTGTCGCCTTTTCCCCCGTGGATGCTCTGGAGTCGCCCCCCCCCAACCCCGACCCCGCCGGGGATGGCTCTGCCGCCCCCCTCCCGCCCCCCGGGGGCCGAGGATGAGAGCGGGAGGGAAAGCAACACACAGCTCCGGCTGGGGAACGTCAGACCCACAACCTCACAGCATCACAGAAGGGTTTGGGTTGGAAGGGACCTCAAAGCCCATCTCGTTTCACCCCCCTGCCCCGGGCAGGGACACCTCCCACCAGCCCAGGGTGCTCCCAGCCCCGTCCAACCCGGCCTTGAGCACCTCCAGGGATGGGGCAGCCACAGCTTCTCAGGGCAACCTGCGCCAGGGGCTCACCACCCGCACAATAAATAATTTCTTCCTCATATCTCATAAAAATCTCCCCTCTTCCAGTTCAAAACCGTTCCCCCTCGTCCCATCACTCCCCTCCCTGATCAAGAGCCCCTGACCGCTCATCAGCCTCCGTCATCAGTCAGGACCTGGTTTGCCATCCTCTTTCTACCTCCAGAAAAACCCACCGGTGCAAAGAACGGGGCCAGGAGAGCTCCGCTCAAATTTATCCACAGCTTATCCTTGCACAGAGCTCAACTGCACCTTTGTGCCCCGAAAACTACAGAGGACCACCGCAGCACGCGCCAAAGCCCGACTTCAGAGAGCCTGCCAAGGCTGCAGGTCCACCTGCACCATCGCTTCAGCGCAGGTCTCGCTGCGAATCCTCAAGCCCCCGCGAAACGGCTGCCTCGGTGTGTCCGGAAGGGGGGCAGAGGCGTTGAGCGTGCCTGAACGCTGCGACGGAACCACGTCCGCGCTTGCAGCCTGGACATGGGCCCGGCCACGCAGAGGCGAGCCCCGGCTGCCCCTGAGCTCTGGGGACAGCGGGGACACTTTGCACCCAGGGTGTCCGCTCTGTTAATCTAATCAGTGCTAAAGAAACTATGCCCCCTCCCACCCCGTGTGCCTGTTAACCAGCACGGTTTGCGCCCGCATCGATCAGATCACTGAAAACAAACTCAATCAAAAATTCTCCGCGAGTTCTGCGATTTAAAACGCAGAACAAAATGACACGGATCACTTTACAGTGACCTAGTTTACAGCCCAGCTCCAAAAAACGAACCGTATCGGCACACCGCACCGTAACTGGACTTTACCGCCCGCCGCGGCATCCCCGCTCGCCACGGCAAGGCCAGCACCCGGCAGCGGGGACAAAAGCCAAGAGGGTGACGGGGCTCGGGAAACTCCACGCAAGCCCCTCCAGCCTTTTCCTAGTGCCAGTGGAGCTGGTGGCGTTACCTGCGTTTACGGCACGCTCGAGGAATAACGCTGCTGCCGTTCTGTTAAGCACGCTGGCCCCGAGCTCCTCGGTTCACAGGAGGCTGCAGCGCACGTTATCAATCTCAGTAATTGCTGTCACAAGCCTTAAACTGTGGGCTCGCTAGGTAAGTTGGACAACCTCAGGGTCAGAAGGATTAAAGAGGAATCTGCTTCTATTTATGCAGACATCTTGATGAGCAGGAGGGTAAAACTCGTTTCTTTCGGTGTTTGCAGTTTCTCCTCAAGCAAATGTGTTATTTTCAAATCTGTTTGCTGACTCATATCTGCAAATAATGCCTGTTCCCCAGCTACTTATTATACTTGGTCTTTATTACTGGAATTGTTTCGCTTGGACAATGATCATACTATCCCATTACTTTTTTCCTTAGCAGCCAAACGTGACTCCTAAATCCGGTTCCAGGTGTGCTTACGTACAATTCTGAATACAAACCCTTCGTCCTGGTACCAACCCACCGTGCCAGGAACGTTCTTCCTATCGAACCCACTGACGATAAAAAATCCCAACACAAATGGGGAAGGAATACAGCAGAAGCAACGCTATTCAAAATTTACATGCAAAACGCACATGCAACAATTCAAAATAGCAAAACAGCATACAGGACTGCAGAGAGTAACGCTATCAGCTACCCCAAACGGCCAGGAGGTGTTACGCAGTCCCTACATCAAGGTTTGGGGGTTTTTTTTGGCTTTTTAATGTAGGCCAGGCTTGGGCAGGCAGAATCCTACAAGGCCGATTAACCACGTTGTGACAAACTGGTCCCGTTCGCACAGTTTGCTGGGGACCAGTTTCAAACTAGGGCCGGAGATCGCACAATCCTGGTTTTCCTAATCAGGGCAGGAATACAACTGCTGCGTCTCCAGCCGTACAGAGCTCCCCCAACTGCAGGTTTGGGCATTACCTTTGGAAATCATGGCTCTGATGATCAGTAGGTATTGAGGAGGTATTTTACTCCGTGGTGTACACTGGCACACCTTTCCCCCACCTGCACTTTGTTTCCCGTACAGAAAAATACTTAATGCTTCTTACAAAACGCCTTTCCGAAAGGAATGAAACCCGAGCGAGCAGGGATGCGGCTGGAAACAAGAAGCCTGCGTTTGGCACGGCGCTGCATCGTGGCTAAGGAGCTCGTTCTCATCTCCACATGGACACAACTCCTCCGGCTCTGGAGCTTTCGGGCTCTGCCCTGGACAGGGGATCTTTGCCCTCCACTGGACCGCCCGTACTGGGATGCCCTATTGCTTCTTCTGAATCTCCTGGCTGCAAACAGTAAAACAACCTTCACGTGTGGGTCGTCTTTTCTGTTCCTAATGTCTTTTGCCTGACGATTTTAAGGAACCAAAGCAGGGCAGAGAGAGAGAGACGCATTTTCTGCTACTTACGCGCTCATCAGCTTGCAGTGGAGCAGAAGAGGCAGCTAATGAACGTCTGTCTGCTAAACACAGCTAACAAGCCCAAGCATTCGAAACCATAGACAAAAAAGCTCCATCCACACGCCTGTCACAAATCCAATCCTTAAAGCATTCTGAAGTTTAACCTCTCTTCCAAAAGTTATTTCAGACACAAGTACTGGGAAGGCAGAGTAACCTAAAAAACGTCATTAATATACCCCGTAGCTTCTTCCACTTTCTGGTTTTGCAAATTTAACCGCTGAAGGATGCTTCGAGCCATCATTAGAAGTCAGGCAGCCAGTATTTCTCAGTGCTGCTTCTTACTCAGCTAGATTTATCCTGCAATCAAATGCTCTCAAAACGCAAAAGAAAAAAGACACCCCCCCCCCCCCCCAATAAACAAAACCCCCTTTTTTTTTTCAAAATAAAAAAGTGGTTTGGAGAGAAACTAAAGTTTTAAATGAAAGCAGAGTGGACAATTAAAAAAAAACCCCGAGAACAGCGCACCATGCAATAGACTGCCATGGGATAACCTCAGAATGCTTTGATTTGATTCAGAGAGCTCTCAGGAGCCGGGTTCGACATAAAGGGACCTCACGCCCCAGAGCACCCGGGCGATCACGTGGTGACGTGCTCTTTTGGCGGACGTAGCCGTGGTCTGCCACAGCTGCTCAGGTTTGCAAGACAAATATCCCAAATATTCCATTTGCGAAGGTAAAAGCAGGGTTAGGAATGCCGTAATACACAGCCAAGCGGGTGACAGAGGACTTTCACTTGCCTTTCCTTGAGCCAAAGCAAGTTCCCATGGGAACAAGTCAAAGGATTTGATGCAAGCTTCCCACTGCAGTTGCAGGATTAAACGCTGGAGAAGAATGAGCGCGGCACTGACACAGGCTCTTAAATGAAATCCGGCAGATGAAACTTCAGCTCAGCAAAGTCTTCTGAATTAATCACAGAGACAGGCTGATTCATGAGCTAGCGAAGCAAGTCCGAAAGGCCAGAGAAATGTTACGACCCGCAGCGTGCAGCAGTTAAAGTCACTACCAGGGAGAGGGGAAGGGAGGGAGGGAGGACAGAGGGAGATGGAGAGACAGAGAGGGGCAGAGGAGCAGTCTCGCCTCGGCTGCCTGCGTTTCTGGCGGAAACACGCTGCCGATCTTGTCCAGGCAGCGGAAAATATGCATTTCTACGTGTTCGCTTATGGATCCTCCCAAACATACACCACAGCTCTGCCCAAACCAAGACGTTCCGAGAAAGCCAAACAACCCTTCTGGATTTGCCAGCAGATATCCTCCGGCTCCGCTCACTTTTAACATTAATTTCCAGTCTGACACAGACATTTTCTTGCAGTTTAGCGACGTCACTGATCCCTACGGGCAGCAGGGCGACAGCCAGATGGAGTCAGAGCCCAAACACCTCTCCTCTGCATACAGAGGGGTGACGGTGGAGCTGCTCAGCCTTTGCCAACATAACAGGACCGGGTTTCAGTTGGAGACTGGGGATACGCACCGGCACGACCCTTGGCAAATCCATATGCCAACGCAAGAAGAGATCAGAGCTATGTGCTATCATCTAAGGTTAAAGCTGCCTGAAATATTTTTAAGCCACGGCTCCCGCACTAATTTACAGAATTATTCTGGAGAAAAGAAGAGGAAAAGCAGAGCAGAACAAACTACCTTTTCCCGTGATTGCAAAGCTCTTAGCATAACCGCGGAGTTTTGCTCAAGCCAACTATTATGAGAGTTAAGTCCCATTTTGACAGAGCTTGTGAGAAAGGAAAAAAAAATATCTGGTTTAAAAATAACAACCCCCCCCAACCTGAATAAGTAGAGAGCAGGCAGAGTGCGAAAGAAGCAGAGAACATGTGAAAAGAAAGCTGGCCTTATTAATAGCACATTGGTGCCTCCCAACTCCCCTGCACTCAGCCGAGTTTTACCGCTTTACTTCACAAGCAGTCATCCGATTTCGGTGGATTCAGCCTCTCGAGAAAGGTTAAGCATGCCAGCCCCAAGCGCTGCGAATGTTTCCGTAACACAAACACTAATACATCTCTTTCTTACCTACGCAACACGCAGATCTATGTCATTATTTCTGAACCGATGTGTCCAGATCCATACGCCACGCTTGTTCCGTTTTCTTTTCCAGTTAAAATTCCCCAAGAAACAGGGCCAAGACTTGCCACGAAATTACCTGACGAAACGCGGGATGCCTGAAGCTACTGTCAATGGGTTCAAGTTCTTCAGCAAGGCTCAGAGGCGGCGAGTGGCCACACAGGAGGAAGAAATTGTGCTAGAGGGAATATAGAAATTAATCTGTCTCTTCCCTCAACCTGCGTCTCAGGCATTTCCCTGTGCCTTCGGGAGGCTGGAGCCCGATTTCCAACGCTGTGATTACACCGGGAGTGCCTCCCAGTGGAGATGCAGGACAGAGGGAAGATGTTTCTCAACTGGGAGAGCAAGCGAGCTCTGCTACTCCCTTGACATAACCTAAGTGGACAAGAGGGCCAGGAGAGCCGTCCCTACACCCCGACTCGGGGTTTAGGGTGGTTTTGTTGGGCTTTTGGGGTTTTTTTTTTGGCAGATGTGTCAGCTCTGGGTTGCTTTGAGCAACCTGGGCTGGTGGGAGGTGTCCCTGCCCAGGGCAGGGGGGTTGGAACGAGATGGTCTTCAAGGTCCCTTCCAACCTAAACCACTCTATGATTCTATGATCTTTTCCATACTTCTAGCAGACTCCGCTATGCCGGGAAGAAGTTGAGCGCAAACCCGTCCGAGGCTGGAGACAGAGGCCGCGTTCGCGGATGCCCTGCACCTGTGCTGGGCCTGGAATCCCACAAAGCAGCCAAAAGGTCACCAGAGCAATCACCTTTTTCACTCAGTTTGCACTTGCGCGGGTGATTACACAGGGCACAAGGCGGCAACGCTCACGTGCAATTGCTTATCCCCGTCACCTCCTGGCGCTGCACACATGACATTTGTCGCTGAAATTACATCCCCCTTCTGGGGGCTTGGGAGGGCTTGGACAAGCAGGTCTTGTAACAGATTAGAAAACTCTCTTTACTTCAGCTAAAAAAATAATAAAAAAAAAAAGAATATATAAATGAACCAGCAGAACCAAACTGAATCCTTCTCCTCATCCCTTCTCTTCTACGGGGAAAACTCCATGCTTTCAAATCCAGGCCTCTTGAAGAAAACGTCAACTAATTTACTCACAAATACCTGATAACCATCATGACGTCGTTCCATAGCACCTAGCAAGTGTTACAAAAATATCTGTTTGTTCAGACTGCAAATACTGCATCAACTGCAAACGCTACCTAAAACTCCCCAGAGTCTGGGGGTAAGAAACACAACCACGGGGGCTTAAAAAATCCTGCCAAGATGCATGTTTGGTTCTTACTACTACTGTCAGAAAACATCTGCACTGTTAAAGGATTAAAGGATTAAGGAGGAAGAGAAAAATACATTGGCTTCCTAATGCTATGTATCCTTAGGTACTTATTTGAAATACTTAAAATTCTTGCTCGTCTCTCACTTATGAGGTAGCCAAGATTTATAGATTTCATTTAGGTGGACAGGAAAAGTATTTCATATCTGCCACTGAAGGTTAAATTCAAAAGCAAGTTACACATAAAAATATGTTCTCATAGTCAGAGGTTCACTGCAGCGTACAGAAAAAATATCTGACACTTTTTAATTTCGAGAACTGTTTTTACACTCCATGTAAATCCCTTGTCCCAGCTTGGTAGGGGCCTCCCAAAACTGCTATTCACTGGCATCTGCACCCTGTAATGTACCTGCAATGCTCCTGCAGCTTCCTAAAAGGATAAATTACGGAGCACTCTCAGTAATCCTCAAGTGGCTTTTCATGTCTAGGGGACAATGTACCAAAAACTTGCCTTCTTGCAAACTGGGACGTTTAGAAGACAGTTCACAGCTCCGGCTGCACAAATCGTACTGGAAACGCTGTGCCCCGATGGCTGGCTGCCGGCAACGCCGTGGGGGCGACTGTGCCCCCGCACGGGGAGAGGAGAGCCCGCGCCGAAGAAAAGGAATCCCAGAGCACCGGAGCAGCAGACCCAGATACAGAGACCTCCCGGTTCCTTCTCCCAAACCGCTGCTGAGAATGCAAAGGAAAACACGCGGCTGGACGCTGCTTGGCTCACTACAGCAACATTCAACCTCTGCTGACTCCACGCCCCCCGAGAGGGTCGAAGGGAGACTCTTGGGTACCCGGGGCAGGACAGGCGCTGCTGCTGTTGGGATGCTCGCATATACCCACGCACACGTGCCCAGCGAACACCGAACGTGTAATTTAGAGCTGGTGTCAGTGCCCGTTCCCAGCAGCCGGGCTCCAGGGAGCTCTTCGCTCAAACTCGTACTTTCCGGCAGAATCACAGATTTCATGGTGCGACTTTCATAGGAGACCAGATGAATCCTGTATATAGCAGCACTTCCACAGATCAGCCCACAGTTCTCATCCCTTTCTATTTCTGCTAAAAAAGGGGAAAGAAAAAAAACGAAGAGGGAAGAATCACTTGAAACAAGGGAAGGAAAGCAAAGAGAATGGAAGGCTCCAAGGAAATGGAAAACTCACAGGAAAATGCTGCCGCAGTTTTGATTTGTACTTCAATTCTGTACACGAATTTAAAGACTGAAAAAGACTAACCACTGCAATAGCATGTCTTATAGCTGTGCACAGTCCTGGGCAGTCACGGCAATAAATCCCTTTCTCCTAAAACCAGGTAATTACTGCAGCGATTCAGATTAAATAAGCACTTCATCAGAATTCACTGCACCGAAAGCAAGCAATGCAACGTAATTATGAAAGACTCAGTTTGGCATTCCTAATGTATCCAAGGTGCAAACTACCAGCAAAATAATACGGCTAAAAAAATTCCTTTTTTTTTTTAAAGGAAGCATACAACACTTATTCCGGGAGTAAAATAAAGCCCTAAAGCCTAGCTAAAAAATAAATCTGCCTTCAGGGACTTTAGAAGGTAACAATGGAAATAGAGACAAGGATTTCAGCAGAGGCAGAGCTTTACACATAAGCAACCACAAGAAGATTTGCAGTCAGTTGAAATACAATTAGAAAAGATGCCTCCCACTTACCAAGCACTTAAAATCCCCGAATTGCACAAACATCAGCCTCCTTAAGAAACCGAAACATAACAGCGGTGTTGTGGACAGCAGCTCTGCCCAGCTGTATTTATTAGCATCGCTTCAATATCAAACATCCATTAATCTATTCATTTTACCCAGAGGATAGACTGGGATGATGCCTGTGAAAGGTACAGTTACCCTGGAAATTCATTTCAACCTCAATACAAAGGGCCAGAAGAGAACAACACATTGGCTGAACACTTTGCAAGGAATACGGCATGTCGCCTGCCTTGCTGTAAAGCCCTGCTGGAAAACAAAACCTACACACTTTGCTACTCCATCTCTCCTTAAATTTGACTTAGATTTTCTTTCCAGGCACTTAGGACATCCAGGAAAACAGAAATCCAATACGATTTAATGCAACAAAATAAAAATATTGAAATGTCTGTTATCAAACACCTCTCAATAACTGTCGATCAAATTGTTTAAGTACATAAAATGCATCAGAGACATATCTCAGTTCCTTCGTTCCACTGCAACACTTTAATTTTACTTAATGCTCGCTTTGAAAAGCTATAGCGACGTTGTCATGACAATGACAACACAACACAGTTGTTTTCTGCTATCACTGTGCAACTGGGTACACATTAGGGTCATTTACGTTGCCATAAAAATGCAGTATTTAACCACATTTCTTTTCCCTCTTATTCAAGCAAGTTCTCTCCTCCAGAACATGGTCAAACAGGGTTTGGCACGCTCTTTGGGTATATCTTTCTGAGGCACAAACTGAAAGCCTGGGAAAAGAAGAACACTTTATATTTAGAAATTCAGCAGTTGGGGTAAAGAAAAAAAAAGCAGCTAATTTATGATACCCAGACTAATCGCCACGTAGGCACCGATACCGCAGAGCACTCCCGCTGCCAGACCCCGACTTGTTAAGCGGATTCGGCCTCGCTGACTTGAATGAAACCACTTGCAGAAAATTTGCCTGTGAGAAGGCGGATTCTTAGAACCAGGCATCGGCTTTTCCAGCCATCAGCTATTAAAACAAACAAACAAACAAGAATAATAAACTATTTCAACTACATCTAGCTTCTGTAACCGAACCTAGGGTGTTAGTACATGGTTATTGCTATCACGTACAGCGTTAGACTTGTTAGCACACTGAGAGACCAGTCGTACATAACGGGCTCTACCTGAGCTCAGCTGGGAGTGGTTGAGAGCCTCTGTAAGAAATGCAGAACCTGGCTTTACACTATCCATCTCCAAATCTGCACGTAATTAAGGTCAGGCGGGAAGAGGGCAGAGGGACAGACAGAAGGCAAGAGAAAGCACAAAGTTAAATTAAAACATCTCCTGAAACAAACTGCAGGAGACTAACAATTTAATTTGTAGAGACAGCAATTAGAGAAACAGGTGGGAGAGAAATCCAGACTTCAGTGCTGTGCTTTCTAAGGTGTCACTGCTCTGGCATGTTCTAGACCTGAAGTATTCTTCACTGGCAATGTCTATGTGCAAAACCAAGGCTAAGTGAAGTGATGTGCCACGCTCACAGGATGAATAGCAAAAAAAAAAAAGATGAGGTGAGATGAAATGAGCCGAGTAAATACCCAAATCCCAAGAAAACTTGAGCTGCTGAGGATGAAGATGGATGCTACTGGTACCTGAACAACTAGGCTTAAAGCTGGCTCAGGTGTGACCACAGTGTCTGCAGTCTCATCCTCAATTCCACGGATTATGTACACATATCACCGTAAGCAGAGTTTTCATTGTAAAGAGTTAAAAAAAATTATATAAAATAGGTCTCAATTTAGGTTGGCAAACGCTGCTGGAAGGATCAGTGATTTTAAACATAGCTGCAGCTTGCACAATAATGGTCTTTGGTATGGTTGGAAGACTCAAGATTTAGAGCTCATTTTCAGAGGCACTCTGTCCCAGTTTCAAAACATATTTCCTCCCTTGCCTCCCTATTCAGACCTCAGCGCGTTTTATCCGGGGAAGCTGAGGGCCAAAAAAGACCTTCAGCGTCTAAAAACTGCTTCATGAGCCCAGAAAGTAACTTCCCCCTACGACCAGCAAAGTCTGAACCGGACCTCAAGGCCTCCCTACTTAAAACGTACATAAAATATCTTCCTGAATTACTAGTAACAGAAGACGTGCGACCATGATCTTTGGTACACAGCAATATTATAAACCAGAACCAGCAGTGCAGACCACAGAGGAGCGCTCGGGCATGTGAGGATGTGGCACATGATCCCTCTAATGGCGCTCTGCGTGCAGCGATAGCCAAGTTCCTACTCTCTGTTGCAATTACATGACTCACAAAGGGACACGGCTGTCAAAAGAAATTAATTTCACATGAAAAACAAGCTGAACCACTAATAAGCCTTCTACCTTTGAGCAGAAATATTCTAGCTGCTCCGGCGTTGAACTCTTCCTTCTCACAAACGGCTTAGCAAGGAGGGTGACTCTGCATGCCACCCATCCGCGTTGCGTTAAGTAACCACAAATCCGGCCATTCTTCGTATTCACGTTAAAAAGGGCAAAAAGCCCAACCCTGCCTTCATTATCTGAAGTTAACTGCTACCAAACCTTCACAGGAATGGCTCATTGAAGGGCTCAGGGATTCAAGGAACTTGACTATAAAAGAGGAAAAATCTTCTCTCCACACCTGCATGTGCGAAGGAAACTCCTTGGATCTTATGAGCGTTCACTATTCTGTCTCCTCTCAAACTTCTCGGCAGGCTGTTTATTTATCAGCGAATACAGCCAGTCATAGCAACACATTTTGCCCTCATTCTTAAAAACTCTACCCCAGTTTAAATATTGCCCGGCTCGTGTTGTTAGTTTGGATCTGCGCAGTGGCAGAAGCCTCACCGCACGCACTGCCCATGCTCCCATCTGCAATCCTAACCCCCTTCTCCCCTTCCTCTCCGAAATCTCCGCCTTTCTGTCTGGAGAGCATCTGATAACGCTGGCACCTGCTCAGGAAGGCGCTCCAAAAGGTGAGTTTTCACACTAAGAAAGAAGTAGTTTGCTGTCAAATAACATTCTTCTCCTGGAAGAGAGAAGATTGTGCTTCCCACGGTACGAGGGTCTCTATGCCAACAGGCTGGAAGTGTCTACGTGCATGGGGAAAGCGTATATATACGTGTATATATATACATATTATATATTTTGGTTTTTATCTCTCTCTCTCTCCAGTATTTGCATATCCAGTTTTAAGACTGATTTATGAACGCCAAACAATCTCCCAGGGGGAAGTCGATATGTGTGAAAGAAACCTTTACTGTAAAAAATGTTAAATCTACGGAAACAGCCTCCAATTTGACCAGCGCTGAGGTTCAGTTTAGCACAAGAAGGATCTAAAAAAGACCGTGGCAACATGAAGCAGGACTCTCCGGATAAGTAAACCACTCCCACATAACTTGACAGCTTCACTTTGGGCAGTGCGAGATGCTAAGCACAAACAGTGTTTTCTGATCTTAAAAAAAAAAAAAAGGAATCTTTGCTTCTGAAGATTTTCAAGTTCTAACAAACTTTCAGAGCCACGTTTAATTCCTCTCCATCACCCGCTTCTCTTTCTTTCAAACTGACATTCATACTTGGTTGCCTGGCATTTAATTTCTTTCAGTTAGGGTTTTATTGATTCAAAATGATTCTATCATCTCGACCAGAAAATCAGTTCCTTTGTTTCCCTGCTGTATTGTTTTATGTCCAAACGGCTTTTAAAAAAGGCACGTTAGACTAAAGGCTTGGTTTGCTTTCCCTGAATATCCTTCAAAGCATCAGTGCTACTGACTTGCATGTACAGAAGAAGGAAAAAAAAAAAAAGAGAGACACAGAGAGAGACAGGGAGAGAAAGAAGAAAAAAGGAATAAATGAAAACGTACAAGGGGGGAAGTAGCTCCAAGACGCTGGACGGGCTCCGTGGGCAGGGGAGACTGGGCAGGTATAATTAAAAAAAAAAGAAAACAAACAAACAAACAAAAAAAAGTTGGTTAAAACACGCACCCATTGAAAATGGGTTAATTTCATATAAAGCTCAGCTAGGCTACACACAGTGCAAAACATGCCCACAGCCCCAATCCTTCAAGTTGTTCGGTGCTTTATTCCCTAAAACACTTGGGAAATTCATTAGGATCCAAGAATTCCCTACCCGGCATGTCCCAGCTCAAAAAAAAACCAACCCCCAACCCCCCCCACCATTTTGCACGTTTGAACTTTTAGCACGAGGCCCATCCCTGCCGAGCCCCGCAGCGAAGCACGGGCTTCGTGCGCGTTACGCCCCGTGTCTGCCGAGCATGTGGTTACGGTTAAGCCCATGTTTAAGTACTTTGTTGAGTCAGAAACCGGGCTGGAAGATGTAACATTTCTTTATATAGATGGACAACGCCAACCACTTACAAAAGAAAACAACTCCCAGATTTGTAAATTTACGGTTTGCGTAATTCGGTTCCTTACACATTCAGCTTTCCTCTGTCTCTAATGCTGCTAAAGCAGACAGCTGCTTTATCTTATTTTTCATTCTGTGCAGAAAGAAGACCAAAATTGTCTCAGAGCTATGTTTTCCCACTGACAAAAGGTGTTCTTCCTGAAAATCATTAATTGCAGAGAAGGCAGAGACTTAGCTCTTGCTGCCTCAGGCCCAAGTGTTTGCTGGTTTTTTTCAGACAGAAGAGAGAAAACACAAAGTCCAGGAAATAACAGATCAGAGCAGCTCAAATCTGGGCTTTAAGCAAGTTGGCGTTGTCCAGCTGACGTCTCTGGTTGAAGACCCAGCCCACCAGGCTGACTCCTGGTGGCTTTCAGAGCCCTGGGGAAATCTCCGCGGCACAGCACGAAGATGTGTGCAAAGAAATCATTTTTACACTTTTTTGTGCATGTTGAGCTTTCATCCCGAAATCTTTGTCCGCTCACAGCGCTGCCTGAGCTCCACAGGAGCCAAGAGAACACCACTTCTTGAAGGATTGGTCCTGAGGTCGTCTGGCAATACTGAGAGCACATTCTCCATTGTCTGCATCGAGAACCAGACTCGGGCGCCCTGCGCACGTTAGCACGTTTATTCCCTGTCTGCTTCCACGCTGCGCATGGACACCTGTCTTGGCTCAATAGAATTTTCATTTAATTTAGCTTTAATGAGACCGTTGCACGTTGAACGCCAAACAACTGGTTTGTTTGCATAAGGTTAACGAGTGGTGCTAATGACATATATTTTATCTTCCTATACTTTCCTTATGAAAACACTACGACATCGTGCGCTCATCAGTGTCAAACGGCCGTTCAACCCAGGCATCTGCAGAATGGAAGTTCTATTTGCACCATATTCTTCCTGATTTTTATTTTTATTAAAAAAAACAAACCACCATAATCCGTTTTTGTCCAGGGATTAGCAACTAGCCTGTTTCAAACCAGGCATGACCTCTTAAGAGTCTGTTCTGATTGCAATAGCTCTAACGCAACGAATATAATTCAGTTTGCATTTTTGCAGTTCAAATTAATTCATTCAGTGCTGCACCAGAGTTTTCAGAAGGTCAGAGCAGAGTCTGTTGCCTGATCCAGACCAAAATTTCAATCCTTCTGAAGTTCAGCGGATTATCTGCATTTGGCATGTTGACCCAGATTAATATGGTATTTATGTTTAAAAAAAAATTATTCGTTTTCAACAGCTTGTCATACTAACAAGTATCTTTGAATGTGTCCATAGTCGCACATCATAAGAGTACATTTACCCGTTAAATCTAAATTAAATGAATGGATGAGACAGGCATTTGAAAAATCCTCCATAAAGGTGGGCAGAGCTGCTGGGGTTTCTCCTTTTACCCTATGCGAGACTGAGGAACCGGTGAGAATGACCCCTGAAGTTTTAAAAATGCTCATTGTTTTGAAAAAAAGAAAGGGAAACGTTACCTTCTTATCCCCCCCAGTTCTTCACTTAAGCTCTAACTGCCCCACCGCAAACTGCATCTTCAGTCTTTATTTCCCCACTGCAACCAGATGCTCCCCAGCAGCATCCCCAAACGACCGCACTGCGGGAACGCCTTGGTGCGCAGCGAGATGCTACTCATTAGCGAAAGACGTGACACAAATTGCATGTATGAGGTGAAGCATGAGATGTGATTTTAAATATTATTAAACCATAAATGTCCAGAATTACGAGAAAGAACGGACTCAAACAGATAAGCTGAGACATACTGCTGTTAACAACGCCAAAATGACGCGTGGGGACAATATGAACACACACACACACAGAGTTTCCAGAAAAGACCAACCAGAGATGGACAGAAGTGAACGAGAAGCGTAAACACGGCCACCATCTACAGGCAATGCCCTGCCCAAAGGTTCACTTAGAAGGAAAAAACCAAAACAGCTATTCACTTTTTTTTTTCTTCTAAGCAGCACAATGAATATTTAAAAGATTCACTTCTCACCGAATATCTGAAATGCAAATGCAACCTTTATTCTGCGTCTCTTTAAAAACCTTTATAAATATAAGCTGATTCCATCTACTGTAGTACTGAAATTCAGCTAAATTGTCAGTAAATGGTATTAGCTATTTAATATTAGCTATCGATTCAATATAATAATTTAGGCTAAGAAGTTACCATTAGAGCATTGTAACTGAGTAAGAATACAGGAAGAATTCAGAAAAAAAGGCAAGTTCTCCAATGCTCTGGGATTTGGTGAGCCCACGCTACCTTCCTGGGTCTTTGCAAGTGTTTTTGACACACACAGAAACAGTCAGGACATCAGTTTGCCTCCCACCTGAAAAAAAAGCATTTTCTTACAGCACCGAACATGAAAACAATGGGGCGCGGGGGCACACTTCAGGGCCAAATACATTTCAGGGGTGACTCAAGGCAAACCCCATATTCTTTCTTATTACTTTGACTTTTCAGAATGGAATAAAATGGGCAGCTTTCCTGTAGGGCCCATTTTCTTCCCTTTCCCTCAGGCGCTGGCTGCATTATCCCTGGTGTAAGCACGTACTTCCACAGGCAAAGAAAATATTGTTCCTGAAAGCAGCGCTTGCACTTAAGCGCGGCCCTCCTCTCCCATTCCCTGGGTTACACTTTCATTTGAACCTCAGTCATTATTTGTACTGCATTACAGACCATTGCCATATTTTATGGTTCTATTAACGTGCTGTCCCCATCACTTCTGCAAATCAAACCCTCTAATTATAAATAATAATAAAAAGGCAAGGCAGGAAGTTCTTTGCTTTCCATCTGCTTTCCATTAGGTTCCTCAACCCAGCCAAATCTAGGGACAATTAAACAACACAAGGAGTTCTATGTTTGTAAATTCCTTCGTGGCAAAGAGCTTTATGCTGCAGATACAAAATGTCCTAGATGCTCTAACACATCATATTTTGATTAAAGCAAATAAAGTTTGCGTGTTGATAAGTATGTCTTATCAAGCCCGAATCTAAAACTTCGCATTCATTCTAGATGAGATATCCTGCTAACGTTGAGCAAGGAGAAAAGCTCCAAGCGGTTCCTTTTAGAAAAGCTTCTACGCCTTGGAAAAAGCCAATCTGATGTTCCAAATACAGGTAAGGGGAGGAAATTAATTGATGTGGATATTTAAGTGCATGAGAAATACCCTGTATGTTTAAGCCATAGATTGGAACGCACTAAATAAACGGAATACGGGTGAGGAAAATGCGAGCTCTTCTGCGGGGCTCCGGAGGAACCACTTGGGAAGACGCCGTTTCATCTTTCCCAGCAGTGCTACTTAAGGCTCTCGGGGCGCTGCAGCGAGCCCCCGCCGCCCCCGTGCCGCCCTCCCGGACTGCGCTGACCCGGCAGCCGTGCGTAACTCCAACCCCTTCCTCCACCTTCATCTTCTCACCCCGGCAGTTTTCCTGCAGGCAGATCGGTTCCTCGAGCTCTCCACCACCACGTTCAACTCGCCTTATCTACGGGAACGAACCTCCTCCCTGGCTGCTTCTAGCTCCCGCCGAGGCACGACTCCTGTAACAACCGAGGCAGAGTCTTCCAGATTCTGCCTCCGCCGTACCGGTACTGTCCCTTCCCAAGGTGGAAAAAATAGCGTAATGCTACAAAGAGACGCTAGGATAAATTCTGCGTGCAAAGGCAGGGCAGGGCAGGGTTACAGAAACGGCTGCACCGCTCCTTCTAGCACCCCTCACATCTGAAAGCTCATTAGTGTTCTTCTAGAGCAGCCTTTTGCCTTTAATTGTACGCAAAGAACAACTATCAGGGAAGGTCAACGGGGAGAGCCTCGTGACTTGGCGATATCTTTCAACTTATTACTTTTAATAGGGCTTGGGCTTTTGGTATCAACTTTATAACAAACATTTCCCAGGACTGAAAGAGAAAACCCACCCCCTAGTGTGTTGTTAAAGCCAAATAGAATCTATTAATCTATGCTGCTTCATTATCTCTCATTAAAGCATAGCAAGAAACTATTCACTAGCAGCTCATGACATTTAATTGCCTGAGCCGTATTTAATAATAAACACTTGCTTATGGTTGTATCTATCAGCCTGGCCCGTATTTAGATTTAAAGCTGCCCTCGTCTACAGGCTTTGGCTGATGGAGCAGAGAGAAGCGACTGATCACAGTATTTAGGGATCAGCTTCAAACAACACAAGGCAGATACTGGATTTACGGAACGACCACCTGCCGCAGCGCTTTGAATTGCTCCAGATCTCTGCGACACTGATTCTAGCAAATACATTTGCACCTTCCCGGGAGTAACAAAGGCGGGAGATAGCGATGGCTGAGGAAACGATTTCCCTGAACTGTCCGCTCTTCGCAGCGTGCAGATTAACGCGGCGCGGATGGCGTTCGTGACCTCTTACCGCTGAACCAAAAGTTCCAAGCTGTAACGCACGATCTGATAAAATGCACTTCCCTTAGCAAAAGTCAAACTCTTGAATCACAGCTATTTGTTTAAAAGCATCAAGTCAGCAATCTTAGTAAGATAAGGAGCATCATTAAAATAAAGAAAACAGATGAAAAGAAGGTCGGTTAAGCAGCTTTCCAACTCAACTTGCCGACTGTATAATGCTTTAAGAAAGATCAGCAATTTCAAACTGCTTTCTCTTGATACAAAAGATATACAGATATATCTTTATACATATGAATTTATAGGTGTTCTTTAAAAAAAAAAATTGGAAGAATTAAACAAAAGCTTCACCCCCAGTAAATTCTGCAGAGGTCTCAGTTATGCCAGCACACCTAACTGCAATCGCTTCCAGCGCATACTGGGACGACAGTAGAATCAGATCCAAGATCTCATTTTCTATTTCTTTTTCTTTTCATCAGCAAAGCTTGATCTTAGTTTGCCTGTATTCCCTCACTACAGAACTGGCCAGAAGGCCGGAGGAAGTAGATGGAGTCATACACCCAGAGCAGAAGCCATAGGATTCCAAGTTCTGTTCTATCTGACTTTCTCCATCAATCCCCAAACAGAAAGAAGCTTCCAATACCTAATTAATCTATTCCACCTAAATCAGCATAAACATTTTTGGGTCGCCTGTATGTTCTGTATGAAAAACCCCCTAACACGCAACGCTCTCCGGACACCAAGAATGGGGATGTTGCATGGAATCACTCGTCACAGATTGCTGAAGGAATCTTAAATTCTTACAAGCTTAAAATTGTTCAAATCATGCAGGAGATGGACGTCGATACGAACTTACAAAACACCGCAGATGAAAAGACATTCAACAGTGGCAACTTTTTGGAGAGAGGGAATGGGTGGATGATCGACACACAGAAAGGACAACACGGTACGTATAGTGGATGATCAATACACAAAGTATAACACGATACGTATAAAGGAAATATTAAACATGGAACACCAAAAAGGTAACTCCATTTTATTTCACTGCACCATAAAACCTAATGCACTTACCTGGTTTTGGCACAGAATTGGTCACGGACTGAGGAACTTTGTCGTTAATTAGTTCAACACACTCGCTCGGAAAAAATCCAACCTGTAGTAAAAACAGAAAGAGAGGCAGAATATTAAATGTAGTGTTTTTAAAATCTGACCTGTTAAACGTTTCCCTCCAACTCTGCTTGCCTGATGCTCCGTATCACTACCCAACATAAAATGAGCAGCATAAGAGTAATAATTTTTCAAAATGAGGCAGCCAAAAATTCTACAAACCACATAATTAGTTCTGTAAAATACGGTTATAGGTCTGTCTTCTAAGCTTGGTCCGCAGGACAGAGATACTCAACTTGCAACAGAGAGGGGAGAGGACAAGTGTGCTACACACCCTTAAATCTCAAGTGGAACTCGAGAGGCAGCCAGGACGACTTTAGCGGGGTGTCCTGCACCTGGCTGCACATACGTGACAGGAAATTTAATGAAGAGAGCAAGATGTTTCAGCTCTCCGCATCTCAATTATCTGTACGCAAATCTCACCAACGCTCGGCCTTTTTTCACTGTCAAAACGCTATATTCACAAGCCCTTGAGCATTCTATCCCTTTAGAAAACTGAAATCCACTATGGGTCAGTATATTTGCGTGTCTGTACAGTCCCATTACAGAAAAATGCCTATTCTCCCACGGTAAGTTGGGAGAAGACACTTTGAACGCCCCAAGCTGTCTCCTGTGTCCTCGCCGTACCGCGCGCGCTTGCTCTGAGGAGCGTGGGTAACAAGGGATACTCCTGAAGCATTCAGACCAAGTGCGGTTAAAGATCTCACTAAAAAAGTGCACTGCGGTTTTAGTTAAATTGAATTCAGTTCAATCTTAGAACTGAGAACAGGTTTAGGAAAATACACATAGAGTAAAATGAGTTCTACGTTCGTAAGTGAGAACTCAGGAGTTTGACCAGAAACAAACGCAAGTATTTTTAGAAGAAACAGCGTGATGTAGCAAAAAATTCTCTAACAAGACCTAGGACTCCTGGTGCGTACTCTCGTATCTGCTTCTGAGCACGGATGAGGCAGCGCCACCGTTGCGCCTCAGTTTCCCTATCAGCAAAGGACATATCCATTACCGAAAGCGATTTGAGAGAAGGGCTGACAAACGGCCTGCACGAGCTCTTTCACCGTTACGATTTATCTGTGTATCTATTAACCGAGCTGAAACAGAAAGAATATTCCAGAAACAAAGCCCAGAGGCAAGATTCTCTCTAGCAAATATTTGAAGGTGCTTCAGAAGCAGTGGCCCACCCTGGGCTACCACCCAGCAGCGCTCCGCCAAAAATTCTGACAGCCACTGAACGCGGCTTCTTCTCTGCTGCCAGCATCACCAACACCGGAGACACCTCCAAGTGCCCAAGTCACAGCAACCTCCTGGGACTGATTACTTTCAGATGCTAATTTGCAGCGTTCCAGCATTGACCTTTAACGCAGCATTCTTCCCTGCATCCCATCCTGAGAAGAAATCGTTGACTGTGAGGGTGGTGAGCCCCTGGCGCAGGCTGCCCCGAGAAGCTGTGGCTGCCCCATCCCTGGAGGTGTTCAAGGCCGGGTTGGACGGGGCTTGGAGCACCCTGGGCTGGTGGGAGGGGTCCCTGCCCAGGGCAGGGGGGTGGAACAAGATGGTCTTTAAGGTCCTTTCCAACCCAAACCATTCTGTGATCTAACTCAGAAATGCTGGCGAGACTGTCTAAACCACCGTAAGGGTTAAAGACCAGAGGATGGGGAGGATCTTTAAGTTTTGTTGAAAGAGGACGTGCCCACAGAAATTCACATGCCACTCAGATGTCTCTGTATCTGGGGAGAAGTGGAATTATTTCCCGTTCACTATTTAAGGATTCAAGCTAAGATATGACCAGATAGGAGCTTCCCAGCATCCCAACCCTCTCTCCACTTCTCAGTTTCTCACTTCTCAAGTGAAGTCAAGCCAGACCACAGCCTTGGGCAACTTTTAGCCTTAGTCCGTATGCCCAGACCTTTTTCCCTCTCCTATCCTACCTCCTCACCCGACACAGCTCCTGCACTGTGACATGTAATTCAAGCCCCACCACCCTTCTGAGCACTTCCAGGAGCAGGATTTCCTCTCCCGTGTCAGGCATGTGATTCGGACAGCTGAAAGCATCAAGTCACTTCAGGCAGCCGCGGTTTGGTCAAGTGCTTGCAACAATGCGTGGCGAAGAGCCAGCGGATGGGCCCCAAGCTCATCTAAACAGAAGAACTGGGCCAGGACTGCTGCCGGTCATGCCAGCACATCTATGAAATGCATTGGAGCCACAAGGCAGGCAGCACCGCCAGGCTGGCAAACAGAAACAGTCCCTTCTCTATTGATTCATCTTACACAACTCCCTTTTGTCTCCCAGGAAAAAAAAAAAAAAAGAAAAAAAAAAAGAAAATCTCTTTCCTACTCCAAGTTAATTTTCACCCATAAACCTCCAAGCAATTCAGCAGCGGTGTCATGCATGGTGCGTCCAGGTAAACACTCCAGACTTCAAAACTATCCCAAATTCCCTAAGGGAAGCAACAGTTAATGGTAATCCCAGATAACTTCTCCTTCCCACACCCCCAAAATCCAGCAAGGCAAGGTTTTGTCCAAGTAAGAGGACAAACTGTAATCCATCATCCTTAAAGACTCACAATATGCTTTCTGTTAAGACTATGACAGCACGGGACCGGGACCGTAACAGCAGCACCATGGATCAGTGGACCTTGCTTCTCTGATCTATGGTGCCCTGGAATGGACATCAGCCTGCGCTCAGGTGACTCACGGAGCTGAAGAACCCATCCGAAACCCAAGATAATGCATGGCTTCACCCAGCCGCTCACTCAGCCGGGTGTGCCAGTTCTGCAGGGAGGTGATACCCTGGAGTTGTATAACGTAGTGGTGATTTTTGTGCAGCTCACAGGTAGAAACATGCCAACTAGCACCAGAAAACCAGCAGGAATCCTAGCATCACGTACAGCGGCCCTTCAGCCGGCAGCTCACTGCTCGGCGATGCTGCTTTGCTCGGAGATGTCGAGAAACAGGCCGACTGGTGCAGACACAAAAAGCACTGGTATTTAAACAAAATACATTATATGTTTTTTAAATGCTTTCCTGTAGCGAAGAGTGTCTCTTGGACATCTCCTGTGCAAGAGATGCAGGAGGCAATTTTTAAGTTAGGAAAAATGGGCACTTCCAGTGAAAGTCTCAGCCCCACCACACAGACGGTACGCTTGGGAGGCTCCACAGCTGAAGTGACAGAGCGTCTGCCATTCGCAATGCTTTGAGAACCTTTTTTAATTGCCCACAACGTCTACGCTTGAGATGCGTAAAGAAACCTGAAGCACTTGGACACTAACCTTCCATTAATCATCATGAAAAAGGGTGGATCTAAATCCAACCCCAAACCCCATACTGTACTCAAAAGCTCGTTTGCCTTTGATTGGGAACATAATGCATCTCCTGTTTCTGGATGATATACACAACGTAAAACGTGAATTCAGAAATGAAAGGAGGCTCCAGGCGGTTATGTCACTGCTTCCACATATCTCAGCACCTTTCCCAAATAAAACGCTATACCCGTTCTCAACGTACCCATATTCACAACCAATAACTATAACAGACTTTTAAGGGGAAGAGAATTTTTACTCGTGCTAGTGTTGACAAGCTCTCTGATGTTAACTTACTGCTAATAGTGCTGAGGGCTTGCATTTTCCAACTTATTTATTCTGACTTTTCTTGTAAGATCCCCAAGAGATCATCTTCAGGGTCATAACCTATAACTTACGCCTCATTCCCACCCACTTAAAAGATGCTGCTTTTCCTCCCATGGAAAGTTTTCCATGATTTTGTATAAATAAATGAGTTTAGTCCAAGAGTTAATCTCAACGGATGTAGCAAGGCACTGTTAGAGCTTGAGCCAGGATTAAAGGATTTGGCAACATATGAAAATGAATAGCAAGGATAGTATATATTTAGATAAATACAAGGTCATCTAAAGGTTAAAACAAATCACTACACACCTTCACCAAAGGAGGAAGCACAGGCTATTGGTGTATGCAAACATTGCTGCAACAGCTACTATATCTTTTTTTTCACTTCTATATGCCAGCGTCCGCTAAAACTGGAAGATACATGAGGCTTTAAGGGGAAAAGTCAAAACAACAGTCATCATTTTCAGCATACGAGGAGGGAATTCAAACAAATGAGGAAGTAGCAGCAACGTAAATGGCAAATAAACCCTGTTTGAGACATTTTGATTATTTTTTTTGGTTTTGACATAGGCTAAAGTATGGGATAAATTTAATTTCAATAATTGTTCACTTTTAGTTCTAGGTGACGATGGGCTAGCCAAACCTAACACTTTTATTGCTTGTTTGGCTTTCACGAGCAGAATTTTCCCAACGCTGTTTGCCAAGTAACTACACACTGGTGACAAGGGCAGAGAGCAGGGCACCCTCACCGCGTTTCCCAAAGCACAGCTGGCACACCAGTTAAGAAGGTAATCACCCATTTAGAGGGGCACCAGTTACAGGAGGAACAGGGTTGTTAGTCCTCTTATCCTGAACTCTAGTCAAAGAGAGCTGAACATCTCGGCCACAAAACTCTTCTAATTTCTTTTATTCACAAAAAAAGACTGTCTGTGTGGGATGGTAAATGTTAATTATCTATTGACACGCCAGAAGGCTGTGCAGTCACACAGCGAGACCTGGACAGGCTGGAGAGTTGGGCGGTGAGGAACCTAATGAAGTTCAACAAAGGCAAGTGTAGGGTCCTGCACTGAGGGAGGAATAACCCCCTGCACCGGCACAGGTTGGGGGCTGACCTCCTGGAGAGCAGCTCTGTGGAAAGGGACCTGGGAGTCCTGGGGGCCAACAGGGTGCCCATGAGCCAGCAATGTGCCCTGGTGGCCAAGAAGGCCAATGGCACCCTGGGGTGCACCCAGCAGAGTGTGGCCAGCGGGGCGAGGGAGGGCATCCTCCCCCTCTGCTCTGCCCTGGGGAGGCCGCAGCCGGAGCACTGTGTGCAGTTCTGGGCTCCCCGGGTCAGGAAGGACAGGGAACTGCTGGAGAGGGTCCAGCAAAGGGCTACAGAGATGATGATGAGATTGGAGCACCTTCCTTATGAGGAAAGGCTGAGGGCCGTGGGGCTTTTTAGTCTGGAGAAGAGAAGACTGAGGGGGGATCTTATCAATAGTTACAAATACTTAAGGGGAGGGTGCCAGGGGGATGGGAAGAGTCTTTTTCCAGTGGTGCCCAGTGACAGGACAAGAGGGAATGGGCACAAACTCGACCATAGGCAGTTCCATCTTAACATGAGCAGGAGCTTCTTCCCTGTGCGGGCGGCAGAGCAGTGGCACAGCTGCCCAGAGAGGGGGGGGAGTCTCCCACTCTGGAGCCATCCCAAACCCGCCTGGACGCCGTCCTGTGCCACTGCTGGAGGTGACACTGCTCTGGCAGGGGGTTGGGCTGGGGGAGCTCCAGAGGGCCCTTCCAACCCCCACCACTCTGTGAGTCTGTGATTCCTGACTGGTACGCCAGCTGTGCTTCGGGAAACTAGGTGAGGCTGGTCAAAGGCTCTTCCTTCAACATTCCCACCCTCCGGAGCGACTGAGCTAGCAGGAAGCTGAATGCTCGACATTACTACCAAAGGTCACACGCGCTCCTACAGCGACGGGCACGAAATCTCCACGGCTCCGCTCGAGAGACGCATTCACCCCTAGGGCGCTCGCTGGCCGGGGCCGGGGAGGGAGACGCCAGCTCACACGCCCGAGCGCCCGTCCCCATGCAAACGTCTGCTACGCCGACAGAAAAAGGGCAGAGCGGATGCGTGCGGAGCAGGGAACTCGCGGCAAATCAGTTCAGACATAATTTTGCCCAATCTGTTACTGCAGTTGGCACCGTTCTACAAATGGAAGTGGCCATCTGGCTGAGGAGTGACGTCACTGGTGACACATGCACCGGGCTCCTGCACATCGCCTGTTCCGCAGGTGATATCGCTCACCGGCCAGCTGGCTGCCTCTCGCACCGAGCTCCCAAATCAATGCACGTGAACCACAAATCAACCTTTGGCTTCTCGTTTAAGAACCGGTGTTTCCAAAGTGACACCGGCCACAAAAATGTGCTCAGCCTGCCCAGGCCATTTTTCCTAATTGGTACCCTATGTTCACATCACAGACGTGGGATTTATTAGAAAACGATGCGCAAGAGAAAAATAAAACACTGTCAACTAACAGCCAGTTTTAGTCCTGACCGATCCAAGATAGAACATGGCCCTTTTGGGGAAATCTGTTTGGTCTCAAAGCCCGTGTTGGGGTTCAGCGTGGAACACGGTTTGGAAGCAAGGGCCTGCAGTTTCACAACTAGCTCAAGCTCCTGGAAACACAGGCTGACCCCGAAAAAGTCCAGCCCACCCCGGTTATGCACACTCTCTCCGTTGTTTTGTGTCACCTCCAGCAGCTGTGCAGCTCGCTGCCGTGCAAGAGTGCAACTAATGAAACTATACCCAACAGACAGGATTATACAGCACATCAAAAGGCAGTTGTGCATCGCCTGTCCCTAACGATTCAGCTGTCTGAAAGAGAGTTACTGATTGAAAAGACAAAGCATGAAGAAAAAGAACAAAGAGGGCTGGAAGGCTGTTAATGTGGAGGTGGCTGTAATTTAGGTAACAATCTTACAATGAAAGCAGTGACTCACTAAGGACACACTTGAAAAGAAAAGGGCTTGAGGAAAAATATCTTTAAAATCATTTTACTTTAACCAGAGAGAATGATAAGAAGCCTGGTGGGTTGGTTTGTTCTGCGCAGGATTAAGTGCCTTGCGATGCAGTCATTAGATCGGGTATCAGGAGAAAGGCACCCGCAACTGTAACACGGAAATCTGAAGGGTAAGAAAAACAGTGATTCATTCCTGAAGGACAGCTCGAGCAACGAATAAATGGACTTCCATGCAGAATCAAAGCTGCAGTTCAAATTGAGCATGCTTGCAGCCCCTCAGATTCGGGGTTCTGTTGAGGTCTGTAGAGCCGCCTCTTGTTCATCTGCGCAACGCAGAGAAACCCTTTATTTATTCTAACAGATGGGGGGACGCGCAGAAACGAATGCACTTCTGCCCAGACACACGCAAGCCACAGCTGGTGTAAATGCACAAATCCAGGTAAGTTCTTTTAAGTCAAGAAGTAATTTTTTTCCACGTTTGGTGAAACTTTGCTCTCCTCCTATCACGACATGATTTACAACGTAAGCTGGAGTCCATTTGAGAAAAGCTTGCTCCTTTCCCAGCACAAAGCAAAAACCCGAGAAGTAACATGAACAAACTGTCCAAACATTTGGTCTCTGGACCTCCGGCTTTTATCTGCTCTCAGAATCACAACTATCTGGCAAGGCAGCCTTTGTTGATTTATTTTATTAATTAAAATGACTGGATCAACAGATCGCTATCCTGTTTACAATGGCTATTGTTCCTAAATTGGAACAGAATTGTTTGCCTACAATAAATGCTTTAAAGGCTGCACAGCTTCGTCAGTCCTTAGACATATTACTATAATGTTTTTCACCCATACGCTCTTTTTAGGTATTCATCAAGTACGCTTCTGCACTGAACCGTAACACATCTCTAGGTCCGGCGTGTCAACACCGGAGAGAAATTTCCTTTCGCTGAGTTCTCTCCTCACTGCAGCGAGTAGGTTTTGACTACTATGGTCAAAACCCTCCATTGCATCAGGAAATGTACTTTTTCTGTACACTCACAGCTTACGGGCCTTAAACACGAAACACGGGTTAAAAAACTTTCTCCCTCTTTTTACAACCCTAGAATTTGCATCTCGTGGTAGCTGACGGCATTTCACGGAAATGAAAAGCTCCGATAAGTACATTTCAAAAAAAAAAAATGACAAAAACTGTCAATTCACAGGAAAAACGCACCCCTCTGCAAATCAGAGCCACGGCCGTGTGAAGAGATGTGTTTAGGCAGTAATAACTGAGTTAGCCCAGCTTATGGAATTACTGCCTGTCAGCTGAGATACAGCTGTCGAACACCACCGCCGAGCTAACCAGCCTTACGCTGCAGTCAGCAGGAGCCGAGCGCGCGCAGATGGTCTCTCACCCTCTGGCAGCTGACAGGCAGGAACCGCCTAAAACACACTAACTTCATTTTCTGCCCCTGCGCAAACTCGTCCCGGGAGCTACTGAAACGGCTCTTACGGCTGCTGCTTCTCCGATCGCGTGGTTCAGGGGCCGTGATCCGATTCCAATTGTGAAGGACTCTTGCTTATCGTTTAAGACGCAAGATCATTCCACCCCTAATGTTCCGCTAAGCCAAAATACGGTGCTCTATTTCTGCAGCTGTTCAGATCTGTTGTGTCAGTAGACTGAGTGTGCACGGATACAGACAAACCCCTTTTCAAGCGTTTTGCTCATCAACATATCTTTATACTGGGAAAGCACAAAAGGACCGCTCTGATCTGAGAGACAGAAGGCAAAAGAGCTGCAAAAGAGCTCCCTTGCTTCTCGCATCTTTAATCACCAGCGATGCTCTTCATATCATCTAGTCACGATTTCAGCCGGGCTGACGGCAAGCAGGGAGCTCGCGCTGAATAATGGAACCCGCGTCCCGCATGGGGATGCCATACACTTGTAATCAATCCGCTTTGTGCAGTGTCTGCACCCACGCACGGATCACAAAGCAGTTTTGGTTTGGTTTATTGATTCACTTGGAAGTTAAACGCGGCATAGCCTGGTCACGCCAAGCAGTACTACAGCATTTCATTAACTTTTGGTAGTATGGCAAATACAGCTTTAGGGCTTCTAGGATCAGAACAAAAGTCCTGCATAGACATAACAGTTTAAAACTAGAAGAACAGACAAGTTTGTTCAAGAAATATCATTGTGTTAACTCCAGAAACAAATTTAATTTCAGCGCAGGTATCGTATGTCCACGCTGCTCTGATTTTACAACCGAGATACTATCTGAATTCCCACATCTGATATAAAGCCAACAAAAGCTGTATCTCACGCGCTCTGGCTAACGGGACAGAAATGTAATGGTATAACTAACGCTCCGTTCAGACGGGATTTGTAGCGTTTGGAGATCCAGTTGCACACAGCAGCCCTGGTATTAATGACAGCAGCACCGCAATCTGGATCCGGCACGGAAGGGTCTGTCAGGGAAATCCGAGGTACTTTGAGAAGACTTTCCAGGCCAAAATATACGAGTGTCTGGGGTCAACTCTGACCCTCTCCAGAGCAAACTCGGCATTCCACCTACTCACAGACAGCAACTGCAGTATGAAAATCCCTCCTACTTGAACAGAGCTGAAACGTGAGACACTGCAGTGGGAGAAAGTCAGTTCCCCCAACCTTCAGTAGCTTTTGGGGTTTGTTTTGTAAAAAGAGACTTTTTTTTAAAAATTATATTTCCTAATGAGAAAATCCAAGCTTGGGAATAACAATTCTTTTGGAAGGGAAGTGCGATTTCGATGCAAAAATTGTGGTACCTAATTCCCAGGCACGTTTGGGATCTTTTGAAAAGTCCGCCTAAATCTCTCTGCTGCGACACTTACAGAGACCCGTAACATGAACGCTACCCGAGAAACACGGACATGAAAGCACAGGTTAGTTGGGTGCCTTGTCCCAGTCAGCAGTGGCGTCTTACCAACGGGCTTTCTCTGACTCCCCTGCGCTGTGCCCGAGCTAGTTTTAGCCGGTGGAAGGAATGGGATGATTTGAAAAGCAGTGTCAGCTGCCTCGGAGGGGGTGCAACATAACCTTCCACTAACATCAGGCCAGCTGTCGATCCAAGGTGACGGCTACCCCCGGCCCGCACAGTTAGGCAGGGAGATAACGTCCCGTGAAGACCATGTGCTTGCTCTAGCCCAAGACCAGAGAGAAAGGAGAAGTCCTCTTACGCCAACGCAGGGACGCTCCGTTCATATCCACGAGTGATCCTGCGCAAGCACAGCAGTTCTCTGAACCCAGCGCTGAGTTCCCTGCCCTTATTGAAGTTGCGCTATCACGTCTGATGCTTGTGCCTACCTGAAATCCATGTTTGCCTCTCCACCACGTGGTCAGCTCCTTTGGTGGCATATCAATAACAGAAACTATGTCTCCCACCTGCAAAAGACGGGCAAGGTCAATCACAGCCTGCAATGTGGCCAGGAGGAAAGCACAATTCAAACCACCGCATTCTTCAGCACTGCAAAAAACTGTTACACTTGTGAGCAACTGCACCAATGCCGATCTTGAGACTTCTGCCTTCGGAAAACCAAACTGAGAGGTGGAAGAGTTACTGCATTATACAACACAGAGGATACAGCTGCTCATAAGGAAACAATTCTCAAAAGCAGAAGGCTCTCTGCCAAAGGGTACAGAAGCGTTCTGATGAAACTGCAGACATAAGTAAGCAGCGACAGCGTGAAATGCTTTGGAAAATAGTCTCAAGTAGCTGAACCAATTTTTACTACATGCCTTACATATATGTGTGTAGGCATCGACATATATTGTCTTGTTTCTTTTCACAGCAAAAAGTTAAGAGCTGCCTTTGTAGTTCACAAACTGCCCAAGACACGCTTTTCTCAATTAGAAAACGAACGGAGAGCTGGTGTGGTGTTACAGCAACAGGAAGGGAAATGACCACGGAGACCAAACTGGTTTTCTGAAGCTTTGCTCATTCCCATAAAAAAATGTAATACTGCAATAGTTCAAAAGGAAATTGGTATAATCAATACTAAATTTGGCTGGGTGGGGATCAAGATCTGTGTGGCCTCTGTTATAGAAAATGAGAGAGGCCAGAACCGAAAGAGATACTGCAGCTAGGTATAGCAAAAATTGTTAACAGGAACACCCAACTTCTACCAGATTTTAAATATGATTGATCTCCAAGTGCTCTACAAAGAAGATAACACAGCCCCATTTTTCAGACAGGGATAACTGAGGCACAGGGAAGTGCAGTGATTTCCTCAGGGGAGTAACAAACCAAGAGCGAAGCAAATTTCCATTAAGGAAACTGCTGTCGCCACAGCAAGCGGAGAAACCCGGTATTTTCCTCAGCACTGGGGCGGAAATGCCAGTCAGCAATTTTTGCAATTGCCTATTAGAAAGTAACAGTAGGCTGAACGCAAAGAGATAGTGTGGGTTAGGGAACAGAGCGCAGGATTATAAACCAATATTCCACTTCTGTTGTGCCACGGTTTGTCGCTGCGCACGCTTGGCAAGCCCCACGTGCCTCGGTTTCCCCGCTTGTATGCCATGCCTCATAACCACTTGTTGGACTGCAGGAGAGAGTTGCAAGGCCAAGTTCCAGACCGCTGGCACAGAGCTGTAAGATTTACGAGCAGGGAGTGCCATCTTACTGCTTTTATTAATACGGAGACACTGACAAACAGCCTGTGTCCTGTAGTGCGTGCATTTTCACTTGGAAGATGACATACCCACATGTCTTTCTGATTAGCGCGGTTCTTTGGTGTACACTAATAATCGCCTCAATTTTGAATACGGACAACCCCCTGGCAGCGTCAGACTATCGCTATTATTTGTACTTCCCGCGCTGCGTGCTAAGAATGTGATCACAAAAACTCCTTCGGGCACCAACTGTTTTCCTTTACACTTCTTTGTATAACACTGCGAACACTCCACTGACAGCAGCCCCGCACATAAACAATCAGAGCATAAACCGCTGCTTTCTGGGTGGAACAGATAAGAGCCAGGCGCCCAAACACTTCCCGAGTCTGATCTTCCAGATCTTTGCTCCACGGCAGCTCCTACTCCGCATCAAGGAGGATTTTCAGAACAGTTGTAGCTTATCACCTGTTCTGTAAGTACCAAATTCTTTCACAGTCTTGTTTTTCACCTTTCAGGGGAGCTTTTGAAAATGGTTTTAGACACGGACTTGCTAACAGGAACACAGGTTGTGTAAAGTGGCCAATGAATAATTAAATTGGCGTGCGTCCACAGCCACACATATGCGAACAGTCTTCCTGAACACACACAACATACTTTTAATACGCTGCACAGTACGAACTACGCAGGGTCTGCTGCTGCTCAGAGAGCAGGCTAGAGTTCTTGGCAGTATCTGTTTAATCGGAAGATACTAATGCCAAGTAAAGCTGTATTTTAAAGATGACTGAACTCCTCCCTCTATCCAACCCATTGCAAATCGAATATTCAACTGAATCTTCTAAGCTTCACCTCACAAAATATTCTGGAAGTGTCCGCATATATTCCTGACGCGCACACACACGCACAGGGACACGCATGTTACCCTCTTCTGTACATGACAACAAGGAATGGAAGCTCCTTTAATTATTTACCTCGAAGGACAGTTCGTCTGCTGCTTGAGCAATATATCTCTTAATAACATGGGCAGCAGCAATCGCGGGAACGTTAATGGACGATTCCTCATGGACTAGCAGGTGATTCCCCTTGTTATCAATCTGAAATAAAGAGCACAGGGGACTGTCAGGCAGCCGAGGACAAGCGAGGAGCGTTTTCTTGGTGCTCACACATGGCAGAGACTTCAATCTGATTCCCAGAGACAGCACAGCTCGGGGCCCCCCCCGAGGAGAGCAGCGTGGAGAGGCGGCGTAGGGCGCAGCACACGCAGAAAGGAAAAACAATTCATAAAGAGTATTTCAGAAGGTCGTATGACCCCATCCAGCTAACAAGAAAAATGCCGTATTTGTGCATCTTTGTGTACAAACAGCAACATGTCAGTGACTGCTTACACCTCCCCGTAACACAAATCATATTGTTTTCCCTGAAGGACTTAAAATGATAATGCAAAAGTGACCGCAAAAATTCTCTACAAGGTGGAATTAATGCTCCAGAAGAGGCACTGAGGTAAGGAGGAAATGCTGACAAACTGAAAATTAGCATTGCTTTCAATTTTCTCCCACCCTTTTATTTCTTTTTTGAAGAAAACATGGCTCCCACTCCCTGCTGCAGTCATCAGCCTGATTTAAAATTCCTACATTTTTGTGCTCGCGTAAAATTTTGTAAGATTCTCAGTTAATCGTAAAGGTTATTCTCCATGTGCAATAGGTTTGCTGTAATCTCTAGGTCCACTGAGCTGCTGTAAATTCTACAGTTTCATTTTTCCCTATAGCTTCCCTCTGCCCTTCGTGCTGAGAAGGTTTCCAAGATTTTTCTCGTCCCAAAGCATTTCAGGGCGAGGAGGATATCAGCGGGGAAAATTGCAGGAAAACGCACTCAATCCTTATCACAACCATTTAAAAACGAATCGCACCAGTCTAATAATAGTTGTTTCTATTCCTGGTGTGCAGCACTATCATCAGGCGATGGAAAGACACACATATCCCTACCCAGGCTAAGCAGCACCAGCCCCGCTGACACAGACAGGTGGCCTTGATCTCTTTGCCCCATTCTTTCCTGCGCTCGTTGCCCAATAAAGTCTATTGTTTAAGATGGTAGAAGACCATTAACAGAGAAACCCAAGCTGCAGCTGCAATTCACAATATACAAACAGTGCAGGCTCTGTTCAGCAGTTCAGCCAACAGCGATGGCAAACAGCAGCAGATAATATTTATTGTTTCTGTAGCTATCGCAAGGCAAAATAAAAGAGAAAAAAAAAAAAGAGGGCAGACAAACACCGTAACTGAGACAGCTCCAATAATTTTAGAAACTTGCCCCAGTATTGCCTTGCCTAAAAGAAGCGTAAGAATGCGTACGGTTTCTGCAACCTGTTCCTCAGAGCCTTCGGCCACGAAGCAGAACTTTCCCAGGTGGTCCATTGACCCCATCGCTGCTCCACCAAGACCTGCCACCCCCTTTTATTTGTGAACGTCAGCGGACTGATATGTCTTTGGCTGACAAAATCTAAGCAAGAGGGGAAAAAAGCTCCTAAATTCTTAACACTGGATCTGATTCGGTTTGTTCTCTACCTTTTGTGGCCACCTGTATGCTGGAAACAGGGGAATAAAGCTTTTAGGATAGCATTTCAGTGACACCAATAGGTCTGGAAGGGTCATACCTTCCCCTGGAAAGGCAAGAGAGCACATTTGTGGCTTGCTCTGCTGCTGAGGTCAGGAAACAAAGAACCATCTAAGCTTCATACTATACCTCCATCCATGTGAGAGCAGGTCCACAGTTTATCTTGTTGCCTGCGATGGCCGAGAGGCGTGACAGGTAAGCCATCAGCATCTGGGTGACAAGCTGGAACCGAGAGAAACAAACGTACAGTTTTTCTATAGATAGACCATAGTTTGGAGAGACTTCTTCAGACTTGGAGAGACCACGAATTACCCACTGGCACAGGCAAGTGTTAGAGACACACATTTCCTTTTGCAAGGAAATGCATCGTTTGGAGGACAGCAAACTACACACAGTCTTACAATGATTACACAAAAAATGTGTAAAGCAGCAGCCCCCTGTGAAAGTAATGTTGTTTTTATGAGATATGTAGATTTTCATAATTTCCCGTGTCAAGACACCTTAAACCTGAAGCCCTCCCCTCATCGTGAATTTCACACACAAACAAATCGTTTGTATTATGGCCATCAAACACATCTGAGAACCATTCAGCGAAACAAAACCCTGGCCGCCGTTTCCACCCGCTTGCAAACCCGTGAGAACGTGGCAACTCGGACTGACCCCCTGGCAAAAGAGCGATACTTCAAATAGTAGAAGAGGGTTTTAAAAATACACTTAGCAATGTTCCTTCTATAACAGTAAACTCGCTTTTATCAAAGAGAAGCTAAAGAGGTCTTTCCAAAGGGACAGTGTTATAAAGCACTATTGTAGCCCAGAGTTTGTAGGACTGTTTAAAACATTGTTCTCCTCAAACATCTGTTCAAGTGTGGTCAATTCCAAACAAAAAATATAGTATGAGACAGCTGCAGAATTACATTTCACAGAGCGGGAGAGCTGTTCAACATCTTTGCATCTTCTGCGCTTACAGATATAATGCAGTTTTCAGCCTCGTGCTGTAAAGCACATATTAAATCAGTTGTACAAATAAAGACAGGAGATAGGAAAGCCTAAAATATAATTCTAAGAAAGTGAACGCAGGAATTCATTATCCTGAATTTTGCTTTTTCTGCTGAATTTAAGAGACTAGAAACTTTAAATTCTCTTCAGAAATAACCCACATTAAACCAAAGCAGCTAATAAATCAGATTCTCTGATGAGCAATGGGATCGCATTATCAACTTCTTATATTCAACAGCAAAAGCCCTGCAGACTTCAGTGGGGTACTGATTTCAGCCGTTGCGTGTTGTTCTAAAGCAATCAATCCTCGCCTGCTCGGCACTGAGACACCACGGATTCTGATTTATAGATCCTGGATAGATTCTGCTTTGAACACCTGGAATGGCCCTGATTTCCTCATTTCCCTTTTCAGCCACACATCTCGTGGGCAGGCAACATCAGCTCTCCGACACAGCGCGTCAAGATTTTCCCCTACTTGTGCTTGATGGTAGGGGGCAAACATACAATTACGGGTCCCAGCGACCAGTGACCTGTGAAACGAAGCAATGGGCAGTGCCTGTCACCGTGATACACGCTCTTCCCGCAGACAGACTGAGGTCGAACAGTTTTGTTATGCTCTACTGGCTCAAAGAACCTCTGTGGCCACACATTGCATCGCCTCCCTCTCCACATCTTCCAAAATGATGCGGTCAAGATGCACCTGCCGCCTCCCAGAAGGTTCTTTTGGATGTGAATAAATCTCCAAATTATCAACAGCCAAGAAGCCGAAGGAATTCCAGCTCACCACATTCCAGGTGAAGACAGTAAGACAAGAAATGAAAAATACCTCTTATTCATTTAGGAAAAAAACCCCCACTCTTTAATCTTTTTAAAGACCATTTAAATAATGCACTAATGCAAATGCTCTTAAAAATAATTTTCAGTTTATAAATATAAGTCTAGCATTCCAAATGGTATTACTCGTGCAGTGCCGCAGCCCTAGAGCAGCATGATTGCCTAGGAATGTGAAGTTGCTAACGTTAAGTCAGCAATTATTCACATCATTGAAAAAGTTTCCAAAGACATAATAAAATTCTCATCTAAGGGACCGGCAGGACAGCTTCTTTCCGGACGCTCTCCATCACCCTTCCACATTTAGCAGCACATTAATTCATACGAACTTGCAGGGCATTTCCCTTTAGCTCATTGAAATTAAGGGGAGAAAACACATACTCATCTCATTATTAGTTTCCCAGTCTAACCCAGCCCGCATTAAAAGTACTTTGTACGGCCTTGAAAATATCTCCCAGCCCCATGTTGGTGACTGCGCTTTACGCGTTTGCAGAGCCCATCATTTACCTCCGGGCTGTCCTTCAGGGCATCGGAGCGGGGCAGCTCCGAGAGCTGGGAGAAGCGCCGGTCATAAATACACAGGTGAAGATGTTTATCCAGCACTCGGAAATCTTCATAGCTCCGCTTCACGATCCAGCTCCTCCCCTGCACAAACAGCAAAGAGAACGGCACGTTTATAAGCTGCTCACCAATTCGGGTTAGATGTGGAAAATAAAACTTTGTGCAGAAACAACGGACAGATCTGGCCATCTATTTGTAAGCGATGAAAGTGCCTTAGTAATATTTTCATGTTTTAATTTGCAGACAGCCGTCCGTGTTCAATCCAGCTGTTAGTGTTCCTGTTTTAATTATTTAACCGTGGGTTTGGATGTGGCCCAGCACGATGAGACTTATCCAAAGCTTTTAACTTCCACCTGTCTTACAAGGATTTTGTAGCATTTTCGTACACAAGGTGTCTTTGCACAAATGTAAATCACAGAACGGTTGTATAAATAGCACGAAATTAGATTCTACAGAGATAGAAGAATATACAATCAGGGATCTGAAGGCAGAACTGAAGCTTGCAAAATTTCTGTCAGATGCCCCAGGCAAATCTACAGCTGAATTAAAAAAACCCAATCCATGATGATGACACTATTTGAAGATTTACTCCTGAGTGCATATCATTTCCCCAATTAAAATATTGACAAGATACATACTGCTTCAGGGGACAGGGAAGGGACCACGGCAGCACAGCGTAATTTGCTTTGTAAAGCTTTTAATATCTAAGGACTACTTCTAAACGCTTCATGGCCTATTACAATCAATAAAAAATGTTGTAATAACGCAGCAGTTGACAGGTCAAAGCACTTGATGAAGAATCGTGAAACCTCTCAACGCTCCCACACAGCCCCTAAAATGAGACTTTTCCCGTTTTACAGATGTGAACACCGACTCAGTGACCACGGACCTCCACAAAGCTTCCCCACCTTCTACTTCAAGCGCAAAGCGCTTTTTCAGCCTTAAAATGCTAAAAGCAACAGTATGGCTGTATTTAAATAGGGGAAAAAAAAAAAAAATCTCTGTGGGCATGATACACTCTGCTTCGCTCTCCACACGCAGTCGTCTCCCTAGGGAAAGGATGAGCAAAACAAGAGAGGAGGCAACAGACGCCAGCCCTGCTGTAAAAACCCAGGTGCTCCCACAGCCCAGCGATGGACGCGGAAGGAGATGTCAGAGGAAGGAATGGGATTGCTCCAGGTTACACGGCCACTCAAAGGCAGGGCCACGGATTAAAACCCACAGAGGGACGGCTGGCAACCAGTCCACAAAGCAGGGAAACGCCTGGTGCGAGAGGGGACACAGCACCCTTTCAGTTTTCCATGGGGAAAGCGGCCGTGAAGCACAATCCCGGATCTGCAGAACGGTCCCCGGTGGAGTTCTGGCCCCGATGCCCTCTTCACCTGAGCTACAAAAAGGCATGCCCTACTCCGGCTTCCCAGTCTCAATTCTCCTATATTCATTTATTTATCAGGAACGTTATAAGCATCGCTTTCCTATTAATATCCAAAGCCTGCAAGGCAACTGTAAATGTAAAGCCTACAACCCAGCGCACTAGCTCTTTTCTGTCAGATTTTCGTAAGGCAACTCCAGACCGAGTACTGTGCCCAGAAACTCTGCCTTCACATCACAAGGCATCACCCGTATTTCCCAAGCCTACAAAGAGGGTATCCGCACAGGACATTTCCCCAAGTTACGTCATTTTACTTTTTGTCTAAAGGAGAAAAACAAAAACAGGAGCGCAAGTCTAATTATCTTCAAAAAGATGACAGCCTTCCCAATTTCTCCATCTTTTGCAATTAAGTGGTTCTTGCTCTCTTGATGAGTTGCCAGCATGACCTTCAGCCGAGCAAGGTTTAGTCACCAATGGAAGAAACGACAGACCGAGAAATCACTGCAATCCTTTCCTCTCTCCTGCCCACTGCACTGAGCAGGACATTTCCACACGATCTCCTGCGCTACCCACACAAATAACACACCTATTTGTCAAATGATCCTAATTCTCTCATTAATTCCACGATATTTTAATTTTAAATGTCGGACTGTAGATTTGCAGTCTCTTTTTATCATGAATTCAGACAGTAAGAGTTAAATTTACAAGACGGGAATAGTTGGGGTCAGCAAACTCCCGGTCTGACTGACACGGTGTGCAGGATCAGCTATGGAGAGAATGGACTGCGTGGACAGTGTTCTTGCTTTTCATGCAACCCATTCTACATGACCACGTTGATGAGGCTACTAATAGCTAGCAAGGAAGCTGATTAAGGAGCAGGGACAGCTTACCCCACGGCAGCAGTGGTGTTTCTTGCCCTACCATCTCTCTGGGAGGTCCTTTCCGCGCTGCACAACATCTCCCGGAGCCAGCGCTGAGCCGGCACAGTGCCAGCGTGGTGCAGAGAGGGAACCCAGAACCACCCAAACTGCAAAAGCTCCCGTACCTCCAAACTGCAGCACTTCGGCAGCTGCTAAGCAACCAGCCGAGCTCTCCCTGCGGAGCAGCAGCAGCCTCCATCAGAGGGGTGGTGCACACGCCTGGACGCCAGAACGGCGGCCACCACTCCTAGGTCAGCCCAACGCCTGCAATCACGGCCCTGGACTCCAGGCTGCTGTGCAACAGGATCGCAGGGTCATAGAATGGTTTTGGGTGGAAGGGACTTTAAAGACAATCTCCTTCCACCCCCTGCCCTGGGCAGGGCCACCTCCCCCCAGCCCAGGGTGCTCCCAGCCCCGTCCAACCCGGCCTTGGACACCTCCAGGGGTGGGGCAGCCACAGCTTCTCGGGGCAGCCTGCGCCAGGGGCTCACCGCCCTCACAGTCAACAATTTCTCCCTAATATCTCACCTAAATCTCCCCTCTTTCAGTGTAAAACCATTCCCCCTCGTCCCATCGCTCCCCTCCCTGACCCAGAGTCCCCCCCAGCTCTCCTGGAGCCCCTTTAGGCACTGGAAGGGGCTCTGAGGTCTCCGCGGAGCCTTCTCCTCTCCAGGCTGAACCCCCCCCCTCTCCCAGCCTGTCCTCCCCGCAGAGGGGCTCAGCCCTCGCAGCATCTCCGGGCCCTCCTCTGGCCCCGCTCCAACAGCTCCACGTGTATGTATATCCACAAGGATACTTGTGGGAACGGACTGCCCATTCTTCAACCCCATCCAGAATGACTGTGCATACGATGTGTTAGCACAGAACACAGTTTCAGGAGCAGTAATACAAATTTCCACCCAGCAGAACGTTATTCCAATGCCTTAAATGGGAATATTTCCCAATAGCCTGCAGTTTGAAGCTTGCATAACTACATTCAAAAAGCATACATGCTTTAGGCTGCTCTAAAAGTTGTATTAAGCAAAGCTTTTGCGGCTTTGGAGCCCGAGCGACAAATCTTTAAGCAAAACTAAGACTGCCGTGTTTACGAGGGGTACAATTAACTTCACAGGAAGGGATCATTGCAGCAATCTAGGAAGGAACTGGACAACATTTAGTGCTTCCCCTCGGATCTCCAGTACAAATCACAAGAAAGGAAACTCTCAATTCTCTCAGCTGGACTTCCAGAGCTGCGCAGCCAAAGCAGCAGAAACAACAGTGACCTCATGCAATATCAAAAAACACTACAATGTTTCACTACACCATTATAAAAATTGTACATCGCGCTCCCGTTTCCTGCAAACTCCGACGTGCCAGAAAGGTTTTGCAAAAGGGTTCTTTTTATAATTTAGACAGTTAATAAAAGAGTAGAAACAAGTAAGTGACTGCGAAGTTGGACTCATGTTGTCAACCGTGTTTTATAACAAAGCTACAAATTATATATATTAATAATATATATAATTATTATATATTATATAATAATAATAACAATTATATATTATATAGCAAAGCTATATTACTGGTGCCTCAGGCACATCATATCCATAAGGCAAAAATGCCTTCTTCACATTCTTAATGATTTCCATAAATTGTTGCTCAAAACAATTTTTGGTCACCGATTCAATAACTGCTTTTCTCTTCTTTCCTTATCGATGGCCCTCATTTAGAGAAGCACATGCTTAAATCCCATTAATTACAATGGCACATAAGGACAGAGGTGAAGTTAAGCACACAATCAAGTGATTTCCCAGACTCAGACCTTGAATTACAAACTTAAGTATGACAAATTTCACAAAGAACCAAGTCTCAAATGAAGATTTCGATAATGCCATAAAATAGTTTCATGATCTTTAAAAGGAAAAATTGACCGCTGAGTTAAAAAACCCAACCCTTTTGAAGAAAATCAAAGTATTATTTGGAATTTCATTTTACAGAAACGTTCACAATGAAAAGCATCGTGACAATTACGGGATTTCTGACGAAATGGAAAATCTGGGTTCATTCCTACTCGTATTATTACAGCGTGATCTGTTCTCCCGTACTCTTGCACGCTGTGTAGAATTAAATGTATGATGAAAGACTGGTGAGATTTCAGCATGCTGCACAGCACGCTTCTTATTTTTTTCCCCCGATTATCAAAGCAAAAAGAAATGTCACGCTAAAAAAATGATTAGAGATTACTGAACTGATGATTTAATTTCCACTGAGCCAGAAATTTGAACCTTTTATTAGTAACACCATTACACCGAGATTGCAGATCACAAAAAGCCACCCGGGCTTCACATCGCATGAGATAAGATTCAGAGGGATTCACAACCCCAGCTCCACGAGCATCGTTTTTAGCTCTCCTGGTCAGACAGCCCGGGGAGGACGACACGCAGCCGTGGCCGGGAGAAGTTTACGCACTGCCTCAAGCACAGCTCGTGCGGTGACGCTCGGAGAGAGCAGCAGCATCACTCCCCGGTCCAACACACAGCGGGGCGGCTGCAGCTCAGTGGTGGCTGTTCCATCGCTAACAGAAACACGTTACTCCTTCCAGTACTGCTTCGTGACCGCTGCACTGGGAGAAGCAAAGTTTAGAGGAGGGTATTTTAAAACATCCTTTCCATTTTCATTCCCAGAGTTAAAAAAAGCACCTTTGCTCCGTCATCTCTTAAACCCTTCCACTGACCAGTACAAAAACCTTACTAATTAAGAGGGGCTCCCATAAGCTCGAGGCCAATTCCATACAGGAACAGTTTTATGCAGATTTAACTGTTTTTCACCTGGGATCTGGCAAGAAGCAATTCTTCCCCTGTCGTGTACCCAGCGCTCAATGGCTCACTCAGAGGCATCCAGCTAACACAGAAGTTGTTTGTCTGCCGTCAGTGTTTGTGACACGATCCATTTACAAAACAGATACGCCCAAGTTCTACAGTAAAGATTTACAGATCTCCTCTCCCCTCTATGTAAGGAAAAGACTACGTTTCCAGCTGAGTCTGTCCACGCCTGTGCAGACAGGACTCCTTTTTGTCCATCAATGCCTCCTCAAGCCAGACAGGGTGCTACCGAGTTCCAGCACGCACAACCTTCCTGTCCCACGCTCTCAGCATGTTTTCTCTGTGGCACCTATGCTTTATTTATTTTAAGACAGGGAGAGACCTTTCTCTGCTGGTTCAAATGCTTATTTCCTGAGAGAAATCACATGGATGCTCTCGTGAACCTTACCAGCCCACATGGAGATGGAGACCAGAAAATGAGATGAAAGTATACGGCAAAAGTCACTGCACTTGACCCTACAGTAAGAAAACACCACGTATTAAATAGCTGGAAAAAGGCCAGTATCCACCAGTAGGGTTTAGCTCTGCCACGGGGGTGACACTTACAGCTGTCTGGGTCTTGGGTTCTGTATGTTATTCCAGCATGACCCTTCGGCCCTCTTTCTATGGCAGGCCACGCTGGAAAATGGCTTCGAAATTTAGTCAAAACAGAAAACAAGACTGATAAAATCCCTCACGTAGAGTTTACCCAGGAAGCGTTTTGAGCTGGTGCCGTAGGTGGCTTTATCTAAGCTTAAGTCTATTTACCAAAACATCCTGGATGATTTCTTGTCTTCTGGTGTATTAGTATAACATTGAGGAAATTATAAACCTTTAAAATTTAAAGGGAGTTTACACTAAGGCATCATAAAGCTACTTTATCTCTGAATGAAAGCATGCACACTGCAGTGTAAGGCTTTTTGGCTAGCACACTTCCAGGTCTCCCCTTGAGGCCCCAGATGGATGCCCACCTTCACTGCTCCTGCATGACCTGTCAACAGGAGCCTCCTCCTTCCCTCCCCACACCGCGGGGCAGGGAACACCGACACCACGGCTCTTCCTAAAGCTGGAAGACATTTGCAACCCCAAGCACAGCTCCAGGCTGGGCGGAGAATGGCCGGAGAGCAGCCCTGAGGAGAGGGACTTGGGGGTGTTGGTGGGTGAGAAGCTCACCATGAGCCGGCACTGTGCGATCGCAGCCCAGAAAGCCCCCGGCACCCCGGGCTGCATCCCCAGCAGCGTGGCCAGCGGGCGAGGGGGGGGATTGTGTCCCTCTGCTGCGCTCTGGGGAGCCCCCCCCTGCAGCGCTGCCTCCAGCTCGGGGGGGCCCAACAGCAGAAGGACACGGAGCTGTTGGAGCGGGGCCAGAGGAGGCCTTCAGGGAGACCTTATAGTGGCCTTCAAGCATCTGGAGCCCTACAAGAAAGCTGGGGAGGGACCTCCTACAGGGGCATGTAGTGATAGCATGAGGGCAAACGGTTCTACACTGGAAGAGGGGAGATTGAGATGAGATATGAGGAAGAAATTCTTTCCTGGGAGGGCGGTGAGCCCCTGGCCCAGGCTGCCCCGAGAAGCTGTGGCTGCCCCATCCCTGGAGGTGTCCAAGGCCGGGTTGGACGGGGCTTGGAGCACCCTGGGCTGGTGGGAGGGGTCCCTGCCCAGGGCAGGTGGTGGAACGAGATGGTCTTCAAGGTCCCTTCCAACCCAAACCATTCTATGATTTGCATTAGGTTAACCCCATGATGAATGCATAAATTTTACTTCACAAACATTAGCACTTGCTGCCCTGACCCTTTCGGCTGGCGGAGTGGGGCAGGGATGAGTGCTGAGCACCGCAGCAGCTACACCCAGAAGATGTCTCTTCACTGCCGGAGTTGACCTGTCTTAGAAGATAGCATCAACAGCTTGCAGCGTGATACCCACAGTGCTGTCAGGCAGCTGCATGTATGTTTAGAAGAAAATAAAATGAAATATGGAGAGGAGGGAGCTTTAAAGAAGGTAACAACGATGGAAACACCAAAACTTCCGAGCTCCACCTGGGATCACAGGACATGGACACATGAGAGAAGATGATGGGAACATACATATGGACAGTCTGCACAGCAGAAGGCAGAGGAGAAAGTTTAGTATATTTATGTGGTGTATCCTTATTTATTCCACAGAATAAATTAATCTCTTTCAGCATTAATTATCAGTTTATTATCAATTAATTGCAATCAGCAGGAAAAAAGAGATTCTAATGGAAAACACTATAGCTTTTCTCCTCTAAAAATTATACTTCCTTGCGCTCCCTGATTCCAATTACAGATAGGAACACGAAGAACACACGTGGGAACGCAAGGCTGCCCAAGACCTGAATGGCAGCAGTATTACTCCCGCTTGCTGGGAGGGATTTCGGAAACTCCTCACGATCAGGTAGGCGCAGCTTTCCGAGCGCTGAGCTGCAGTAAGCCATGACCTCCCAGCGGTTTCGCCATCGTGCAGAAGAGCAGCTTTGCCAGCGGCACCCAGACGGCAGGCAAGTATTTGGCTCAGGCTCTGGTGGCAGTCGGGTTTGTAGAGGTCCGGAGAAATGAGGGCAGGCTGAGCCGACCCAACGCACGCACACCACGTCTACGGGGTTTGAAATGGTAACAACCCACAAGAAAGGCTGCTTCTGAATGGCAGGCTGGCACACACCTAATGAACTCGAAGCAGGGTTTACAACTCTCAACGTTGTGAATGAAATTCCCCGCTCGCCTGACACGTTATAATTTAAACAACTCCGTATCAATCACCTCTTTAGTATAATTATAGCCTGAGAGCAGCAGGTCACAGAGAAACGCGGGGGTAAAGGGGGGGCGGCTGCAGCATGGGGGGGGACTGCTTTTCTGCACTTCAGAAAATTCAAGTAATAACCCTCCGTGAGCTCACAGCCACAAAGGAAATGCTTCAAAGCCGCCAACCGACCAACCGCTAAGTGACGGGAACCCAAATTCTACCATCCTCCAGGTAGCAAGGCCAGGAGTGAACGCGTACGTATTTACAAACCATTACGTGGCCATTGCACGTATTTGGCTACAACAACCGCTTTACCCGGTGCCCCAAACCGTGCTATAATCTACTCAGCACTTAACCACAGAGAAGAAACAAGGTTTCATCAAAGTAAGGAAGCAGCGCTATCCTGTAAAACAAACCAAACAAAAAAACCCTTTGAAAATTGCTTGCCCGAGGTTAGTAAAACAAAGCACTAAAAAAAACCCCTTTCCAAATGACTTGCCTGAGGTTAGCTGCAGCAACAGAAGCTTCGGCAGATACAGATCTCAATTTGCTTACGTTTCATTGCTTGGGCACATCACCGAAGCTGATTTTTGTATTTTAAGTGACCAAAGCACAGAAGCATGTTTTTGTTAACACTAATTGCCGGGAAGAAAAGATTTTTAGGTCCCAAACCCAAAGAAACTGTTTGAAAGAAAAAAAAAACCACAACCAACCCAACCCCGTAACCCCAGTGATGGTTGCCACGCAACAGACCACGCATCTATCGCATCATTTACAAAATAACAGAAACTTAAAAGCATGGAAATAATGAAAAACATGGCGTACCCGGCACTGCTTCCATTACAAACCCAGTTATCTTGTCACCCTAGAACGACGCAAAAAACGTGAACGGTATTTGGAAAATATCAGTAAGCTATAAGGAACACCCTGCAGTCTGCCTCCAGGAGCGGCACTCAGGGATGCTCTTTCCCGAGGGCATGAGCTCAGCCACTCCTGCTGTCCATTCCCTCACGTCCCCCCCCACATTTATCTGAGGATGTCAGAGAGAACATCTCTGCCTACCCCGACTCTTTGGGGGAGGTTATAGAATAAAAGCCATGAACGTTTCAAGGAAAAAGGTATGCAAGCAGTATGTTAAAGATGTAGCTGACCAAACTCAAGGAAAGAGGGTGCAAGGGTGAAAGGTTATTTAGAAAGCACCCGGAGCAGAAGCAGCTCTGGAGAAGTTCTGTTAACAGAGCTGGAGGCAAAATGGCAAAACAGCTGCTTTTCTGGCAGCTGCGTGCATCGGTTTTAAGAATCATAGAATCATGGAATGGTTTGGGTTGGAAGGGACCTTAAAGCCCATCTCGTTCCACCCCCCTGCCCCGGGCAGGGCCACCTCCCACCATCCCAGGGTGCTCCAAGCCCCGTCCAACCCGGCCTTGAACACCTCCAGGGATGGGGCAGCCACAGCTTCTCGGGGCAACCTGCGCCAGGGGCTCACCGCCCTGCCAGGAAAGAATTTCTTCCTCATATCTCATCTCAATCTCCCCTCTTTCAGTTTAAAGCCATTCCCCCTTGTCTTATCACTCCATGCCCTTGGAAAAAGTCCCCCCCCCAGCTCTTCTGGAGCCCCTTTAGGCACTGGAAGGGGCTCTGAGGTCTCCCTGGGGCCTTCTCTTCTCCAGGCTGAACACCCCCCCTCTCCCAGCCTGTCCTCCCCGCAGAGGGGCTCCAGTCCTTGCAGCATCTCTGGGGCCTCCTCTGAACCTGCTCCAACAGCTCCGTGTCTTTCCAAGGCTGGGGGAAGAAACATTGAAAAGCAGTGCCAAGACCCAGGAGATGAAACATTCAAGATGGGCCATCTTTAATATCCCTAATGGGGTCTTCTAAAAAGGTAAACCATACAGTCGGAAATATATAGAGTCTTTTAAAACCACTGATCAGTTAAAAAAAAATGCATCATTAGAAAAACAGAAAGTCTGTTCCTTATGTGTCAAAGCCTGAGCCCTTGATGGCAAACTTGCTCTGCACTCACTTAACAATATCCGTGCACAATCGTGCATAACATCTGCATCCCGCAGCCTGCCCCTCCTGCCCTCCCCAGCGTCGGAGGTCTGGAGGCTCTCAGTCCCTGCCGAGGCAGCGGAGAGCTCGGGAACTCCCACCAGGTCTACGATGAACCGATTCCGAGTTCTTTCACACTTCAGGTGTCAGTCTTGCCCAAGGAGTCGGGACCTGGGTGTTTGCTAAACTGGGTCAGCTTATCAGGGCTTAGACAACACGTAGTGATGAGAAACACCTGCTTGATGGCTTTGAACAAACTTGGGGCGCAAACCTGCTCTGTAACTCTAGGAAAGCCCTAATAAATACGAAGATTTAAGGAAAAAGCTCAATTCACACTCCCTCTGAGAATTCTGTCACTGATTCCTCTAAAACTAAACTTATTTTTAATTTAAGGTACAGTCAGTGATAAGTCCAGTTGGGCAAAGCACCTCTAATTACCGAGGAAGACAACGGCATTTAACACTTCAGCGTTTTTATCAGCAAAACAACTCAATTACAAATTCTCTTTGGAATATCAGAGTTTAACTCAACAAGGTGCGCTCGGTGTAACTGGTAGGACACAATTTTTGCAAACTTTCCAATTTGAGAATTGTGCCACTTTGCTCAGTGACAGTAAACATTTGCTACAAACAATGACAATGACGCATTTTTGATTCACTGCTAAAGCATCTCTACACACACGCTATTTATTTTGATGTCGTTTCTGTGCCTTGAGAGTGCCTTTTCTTTACTAACCCGCTTGTCCTACATTTTATGTCCAACGAATCTGTTGTTTGGAAGTGTAGATGCTCTTCCAAGGCCTATGAACTTTATCTACATGCAAGTCACTCAGGTTTGAGGCATCATAACTACGCACCTTGCCTTTCTCCTCACGCTTGCTTAGCCCCCTAACATCTGATGTTACCTGTTGACCAAAGGAACTTTGCAGTCTGGAAGAAGATGGCAATGGATGAAACTGCTTTGGACCATCTGTCCCAAAGGGCCGTCAACTTTCCCAAGCAAACAGGCGCTGCAGTATTGCTATTAAAAACGCTTGCATGTGAAATTTCTCTGTAAGGAACAGACATGAAGGCTGCTCAGAAAAACAGGAACATCCACCACAATCCTCCTCTTATTTTGGATCCGAACCAAGCCCAGCTCTTGGAGAAGTTGTAAAACAAGTAAAATTGTAGACAATCTGCTCCTCTGCAATGCGTTGACACTTGCTTAGTTATGGGGCAGGATTCAATGTCTCTTCAGAATAAAGCCAACTGTCCTCTTCAATTTGTGGCCGGGCCCAGCCTTGTCTACAAAGCACCACATGACAATCAGAAGCCCTGCCAAAATGCATCGCTTACAGAAAGGAACCATAATCGCTATGCTGTCCTCTTAGATTTCAACAGTGATTTTCACTTTTGCTTCAGAGCTAAGTAGAACACAATTTGGGTACAAGAAGATTGATCTCTCTAATTCAGAGCTTGCTTTCTGACGGCAAAGTGTCCAAAGGACACGACATTAACAAACGACCATATAATTGTAGAAGCTTCCATTGCCTTAAAAAAACCCAACTTTCATGGCAGCACATTCATGCGATATTGCATTTTATTCTGAGAAACAATTTTCCCCTCTTGCTCATCATCCCTTCCTAGACCAGGGCTACACTGACCGTTCACTTCAGCTGGCAGCTTTCCGTCCCAGCAAACCATCTGCAGAGCACACGAGAGCGGCTGCTGCCGTGGACCGCTCGCCGTGCCCTCGCACAAATAGCCGCACAGCACCTCAGTCCAACGCGCGTCTGATGAACTGGTAGGCTGCTATCTTGCGGTGCTCGTTTTCACACACCCTCTTTCCCCAGTAAAAACCACCCCCAAATAAATTCACCAGAGCATTTCTCTAGGGGAGCACATGGTTGAAGGCACCAACAGAGCACAGCAAGCGTCTAGGTTTGAGCAACCTGGTCTCGTGGGAGGTATCCTTCCAGGGTAGGGTGTAGGAACAAGATGATCTTTAAGGTTCCTTCCAACTCCAACCATTCTGTGTTTCTATCTTCGGTACACTGGAAGGACAGCTTGAAATGCACCTAAATTTGCAGCTGCTGAAGGAACGTGCTTTAGCACAAGCAGTTCCATGACAGTGCTTCTCTCTGTGGTGTCACTCAATAAATAAATCATTCAATTGCAAATCCATGCCCAGCTAGAACCCTGTTATTGCACCTCAAGCATCCAGAAGAAAGAACCATGCTGACCCCACTTCCTTCACAATACACGTTTAAATAGAGAAAAAACCAGAGAGCCACAAATGGAAAAAATAAATACCAAAGTATTTATGGTCATTTTTCATCTCATGTTACCAGTTACACACAAAAGTACTGGATCTGCTCTGTGGCTGGGAATGGAGTGAAGGACGAGTCCCATCAGCTGGGCACCGAAACCCCAGAGCCCCGATGAGACACGGATGCCGCTGCAGGTCAGTGCGACGCTGCTCCTGGATTCATCACACCCTCCTGTGCAGCACAGCAGACAACAGCCAACTTCTGCGTTCCCATCCCACAGTCCCCAAGAGCACAAATACACTGCGAATGGCCAAAGCAGCAAATGGCACAACTCTTGGAAGTCTTCCTCCTAGATCCCAGTGCAGACGTCCTGCCAACTGCACGCTTCGGAATAAAAGGCAGCAAAAACAACGGGACAAAACTCCTCTTTACCTCAAAAGTGCTACTTCCCCTGTTACGTGTCTGAACCGCTCACGTGAATTAAGGCTCACAGAGCTGCATACAAATCCCACGATGAACAGAGGGTACGTCGCAATATGCTTTTAAAACCGGGAAAGCACACAGCACACCACAGTGTTAATCCTGTTTGATGTGAGTGCTGCCCTACCCAAATCAGTGTTCTGCAGCAAAACTCCAAAAAACAGTCAGTCACGTCCTTGCCCTTAATGATTATCATCCCAATTAATGAATGAATTTATCCTTTAGTATTATCATAACAGCTACAGAGTACTAGATGTTAATTACGCAGTTCTTAAAGGCTCCTAATGCAATTCAATACCTTCTCTCTCTTCCCTACAGACGCTAGTTTACTTTCAAAAAGCCTGGAAGAGACCCAAGTTTTTCAAAGACACTACACCTTGGCAGGGCTCTGGCATCGCCTGAGCTTTGAACACAGCCCAACAGCATTTTTCAGGCTGCTTGCCAGCTTCATACATTCTTTATTAATCTGCATTACTATTGTCACTTCATTTTTATTTATCACTGTTGAGAGCAGAAGGCATGGAGTATATGACCTAAGATCAACCGTTTGAGCACAGAGCATCAAGTGATGGATTAGGATTGTGGAAACAAGGATTTTAGTTGCTTTCTTTTGACTAACGTAAAACAGCCCTCCTCACCCGAGAAACGCTTAGGACAGAGGTTTCAACATTTGTGAACATCTGGAAGGATAGGCTAAAAATATGCAATCCACAAAGGTCAGGTTTTAAAAAGTTTTCGGGGACTTACAAATAAATACCCAGTATCACAAGAGGGATTTTCCAGCACTTGCAAGCACACGAGGTACCTGACTCTCCCTGGCAAACCTGTTGGTGGAAGTTACACTTCTCTGGGCATTTTGTTGGAGTCATCTTCAGGGAAGTGGTAGCAAGTGTCAGAAAAGAAGTACAGAAAACAAGCTAAGGGGGGGAAGGCCATGATGGTGACCAGCATTTTAATGCATTTTAAACCAGAGTGACTTTCCCGAGCCCTTCTGAGCAGACAAAGCTTTAGGACGCATGGAGGGTCCCTACGCGCAGTTTGCAGAACGCAGCCACGCTATGGAATCAGAGCGCACCCGTGCAGGGCAGCGCACGGTCACTCTACACCTGCTTCAGTTCAGCTGTTCCACCATGGAAGTATTCCGCCGCCCACGGGGTGGATTTGGTTTTCACCCCTGGTAGGACCCATCCAGCACCCACGGACACCAGAGCTCGGGTGGAAGAGGGGCTGAGAACACCTGGGCAGGGGGAGCAGACTGCAGCCGGGCTGCGATAGGCATAATGTGAAACGTTACCTGAATTTACTGTTCCATAAGAGGACACAGTAACTGCTCTTGTTCAGCAAAATCTTCTTTAAATAACAAAGGCAGAAAATTCTATGTTAGGAAAGGAGAAGCAGGTTAACGCGTATTCTGAGAACAGATTTTGCGTTGGGTAGGATCCAGCTTGGATGTTCCACGTAGACATATCCCATTAACAAAGACGAGACCAGCTTTGCTCTCTTTTTTTGTGATATGTATATTAAACACACACAAGTGTATATGTGTGTGTTAGAATTTGGCCCTTAGAGTCATCTGTTTAAAAGATGACTCTAGATGAAAAGGCTTTTCACAGGAGGAATGTTAGTAGCACTTGCTCAGTAACCCTTCTCTAGGCGTTTGAGCTTCAATCGCACAAGACAAAACTATTAATATATGAAAGAGCAAGCCTTTAAGACAAAAAACCCAACAATAATGCAAAAGGGTTTTGAATGTTTGACTCAAAAATCCTACTGCAAGCAATTTGTGGGTTTTAGGATGGACCATCACAGGCGGGCAGAACCAGCAAACCACACTTTAGCCGTTAGTAGCCCGAATAAGACATTTGCTTTGGTGAAAATCTATTCCGCTCCCCTCTCCCCACAAACCACCCAGGATGGGGAGTCCTGTCTGTCTTCCGACTTGGATCCCATATTTTCCTGGCATTCTCGCCGCTGCCCTTGAAGCACTTATTATTGCAACCACGCTTCCAGCGTGCAGCGCTGCACAGGGCTGCCTTCAGAGTTTTGCAAATACTGTTCTTCAAACAGAAGATACCGAGCTTGAATCTCCTGCAAGGCAGAGCTGGGAGATACGAGCAGGATAGATTTGCGTAAATGCCTTCATCTACTACATCAGAGACCTTATTCTATCAATCAAAACGAACACAGCACAGACAGCGATGGCTGCCCTGAACAAAACCCAGGAACAGGGCAAAGCACTGGGCGTCCTGTCCAACAAAGCCGCGGGCTCAGCTGACTGCCAGCGCGGGGTCTGCAAACGAGCAGGAAAAGGGAGAAACTCCATGCTTGGACCACGAGAGCTTCCTGCCTTGGAAATGTCCCTACATCGCAGGAGAAAGAGGCTTCCTCCGCTGGACGTTGGCATTACCCCATGAAAAGCAGGAGACAGAGAAGGTAGCGTGGCTCGGTTCCGAGATCGCAACACTCAGTCTGTGTTTAAGGCTCTATCAGAAGATTTAGTCCTAAGATTTTTTTAAACATCACTCATGCTCACGTAGTCTGACATCTCTGGTTCCTAGCGCCTGTCATTTCTGTTTCAACAATCTACCTGTGAGAACGAACAATAAAAGACAGAAGAGATGGACAGAATTTAAGGTCTCCCTTAGACCGTGAACATTTTCACCACCGGTCTCCTGTTCTCTCCTTGCCGTTCAAAATTTCACCCAAAAAATGATGTTTGAAGTGTTGAAATACCGCAAACCTCACATTGTAATTGGTACTGCGTGCTTTCAATTTTTCTTGCGTTTTTCAGAACAAAAGCTTAGACTGGCCATTCTTACGTTGTAATATTTGAATACACACGCAGGTAGTTGGGGCTGTGATGCCACAAAAACAAATCCAACGTTGCAAAGGCGTATTTTCAACTCGACAAAACATGCTGGCTGGCCTAGCCTATTTCAGCCTTTTTGCAGGCTCTCACTTTTGTTGATTTATTCTCAACACACACAGTGACCCCTTTTAAATGTGTTGCACACCTTGTAAATTCTTGGCTTATTCCCGTGGAAGTTCGCAGGGATTGCAAACGCTGCCCATGGACCTCCACAGCCGACAGGTCCAGCGCAAACTCAGAAAGGTCTCAGACATTCCCCGTGGTCCTTTAAGGACTGCGGTTACTGTAAGGGCTTGCAAATACAGTCTGTGGAGTTCAGAAGCTTCACAGGTACGCTCCTCACCCCACGCCTTTCGGGATTTTATGCTTCTCGGTTTCCTACATGAAAAGCAGTCCTTAAGGTTCTTTAGGGACATTTTCCTCCCTAGCAAAAACGCACGCGCTGTGCTGTCTGCGCTCTGGGAAAGTGCAAGCTCAAAACGTTATTCCTTTTCCCAAAAATCTTTCCTCGCGTTTCAAGCATTTGTAGATTGTTTAAAAGTCTTCTTTCCATCCATCCCTCCCTCCCTCCCTCCCTTCCTTTATCATAGAAAGGGATTTTGCTTACATTTATTTCAATAATAGCAATCTTTCAACAGCAGTAGCTGTACATGTCCTGAAAGCAATCTTCTAGAAATGAAAGTTAAATAGAGCAATCTTACACGGAAAAAAGGAAAATTCACCTATGTTGCTCTAAAAAAACAAAACCAAACCAAACCCTCCTACCATCAGCTCTTCCCAATAAAATTTAAACCCCTACCTTTGTCATTTGCTAGTTTTCAAGTTTAAATTTGTTCAAAGAACTCAAATGGAGAATCCTATCTTTCTACTTTTCAGAAACGCTCGGAACAGCTCTCTCTATATTCCTACTTCTTCTTAAGAGCCAATAAACTGGATTAATTTTTTGAGGTCTTTAAGTAGAAGAAAAGCTGAATAGAGACTAAAAAAACCCCTCTGAACCTCACACAAAGCTTGTATTTCACAAGCTGACTTGCAGCAGAAACGTGTCACAAATACAACTCCAAGAAAACTTTTTTTTCAAACCTTATCTGGGAAGGTTTTGCAAAATAGGCATCAAACAATAACTCTCTTTACGCCATTAAAATTATACTTACAGATGGGAAAGAGCGGGATAGAATTTCCTTCATGTAAATGCCGAACTGTAGTCTGCCAAACACAGCTAAGGCTGAGCTGGATGATATAAAAGTCTAATGTTCAAAAGCTTTGGTTTGTTGTCTGCTACAGAGTGAAATGACAAATTAAATGTCTTTTTACGGACCACACAATACACAGATTGTATCCGCACTGTCCAAACTGGGCAAAGCACAGCAGTGTAATGCATTCAACCCCAAAGATAGATTTTTAGCCTGTTTCTCTACGATCTGTAATCTAAAATTGCCGGGATGGCCAAACGCCCGTGCTTTTCACCTGTTTTCACAACAAATCACAAACATCTTAAAAGGTTTTCAATTTATATGGGTTTAGCCTTCATTAACAGACGTTGGTTTCTCTGGGTCCATCGCAGAAACCACGGAGACGGTCGCAGGCTGCTGCAGTAGGCTGAACACCACTGCTAGTAGCACATCCAAAGGGCGAGCAAAGTGAAATTTGTTTTACAGGCTTTTTTTCCTCCCTCCTTCAGTATTTTTGGCCCGATCCAGACGCATCCTGCCAAAATCTCTCCCCACTGCACTATCATTCCATGAGCTATTTCACACCTCCCTTTCAATTCTAATGTGGAGCCAAATCCATCCAGACACCGCTGGCATCCAACGCGTGACAGAATGGAATCTTTCCCTGGACATTAGGAGAGGCCATGAGATGTCAGGGGTGAAGTATCTCCATGGTAGGAATGATGCTCAGCTGCACAGCGCCTTCCGTGCCTTTCCCTTCATTGACTCCAGATGCCACAAGTTTCTCAGCTTTGGAAGTACCCGAGAGACAGGGACACGGCCCCTAAACACGCGAGGGGTCAATCACAGACCCGGGGCGGGGAGAAATTCTAGGTGGCCGGAAGGCTTCCTTAAAAAAGGAAAGGAGAAAAAAAAAAAAAGAGGAAAAAAAAGAGAAAAAGAGGGGGAAAAGGGGGGAAAAGGGAGGAAAGGGGGAAAAAGCGGGGGAAAAGCGGGGGGAAGGGGGGGAGGAACAGGGGGGGGAAAGGGGGGGGGAAGGGGGGGGAAGGGGGGGGGGAAGGGGGGGGAAGGGGGGAAGGGGGGAAAGGGGGGGAAAGGGGGGGGAAAGGGGGGGGAAAGGGGGGGGAAAGGGGGGGAAAGGGGGGGAAAGGGGGGGAAAGGGGGGGAAAAGGGGGGAAAAGGGGGGGAAAGGGGGGGAAATGGGGGGGAAGGGGGGGAAAGGGGGGGAAAAAAGGGGGGGAAAAGGGGGGGAAAAGGGGGGAAAGGGGGGGGAAAAAGGGGGGCAAAGCGAGGGAAAGCGGGGGGAAAGCGGGGGAAAAGGGGGAAAAGGGGGGGAAAGGGGGGGGAAAGGGGGGGAAAGGGGGGGAAAGGGGGGGAAAGGGGGGGGAAGGGGGGGGAAGGGGGGGGAAGGGGGGGGAAGGGGGGGCAAAGCGAGGGAAAGCGGGGGAAAGCGGGGGAAAAAGGGGGGGAAAGGGGGGGAAATGGGGGAAAAATGGGGGGAAAAAATGGGGAAAAAAAGGGGGGAAAAAGGGGGAAAAAAAGGGGGAAAAATGGGGAAAAAAGGGGGGAAAAGGGGGAAAAAGGGGGGGAAGTGGGGGGAAGGGGGGGAAGGGGGGGGAAAGGGGGGGAAAGGGGGGGAAAGGGGGGGAAAGGGGGGAAAGGGGGGAAGAGGGGGGGGAAGGGGGGGAAGGGGGGGAAGGGGGGAAGGGGGGCGGGAAGGGGAGAAAGGGGGGAAAGGGGGGAAGGGGGAAGGGGGGAAGGGGGGAAGGGGGGAAGGGGGGGAAGGGGGGGAAGGGGGGAAAGGGGGAGAGGGGGGGGGAAGGGGGGGGAAAGCGGGAAAGGGGGGGAAAGGGGGGGAAAGGGGGGGAAAGGGGGGGGGAGAAAGGGGGGGGAAAGGGGGGGGAAAGGGGGGGGAAGGGGGGGGGAAAGGGGGGGGAAAGGGGGGGGAAAGGAAAAGATGACTCATTATATGCCCATCCTTTAAAGTGATGAGGCCAACTAACTTCATCTTCGTTTAGGAACACTGGAAAAGAAGGTAGCAGAACTTGTCAGCAGCTGGGCACGGTTCACTGCCGCTGGATCTACTGCACATCTTCCTTCGCCACCGCACAGAACTCCCCACGTTGCCCCCATCTCTGCACCGTATTCTCAGGAACGTCCCTGCAGAGCACCTGAGAGCCCGAGAAAGTGTCAGCCCAGCTGCTGCACAAACGTATTCTGCAGGGTTTAAGGACACGATTATACCTGAAGGTGTCCCGTCAGTAAGGCAGGTAGAAAGAGCAGAAGTGGTATGCTTCGAGGTTAGAGAAAAACTGTTCCATAAAGCATCGCCATGTTCTAGAGGCTCACCCGAAACAGTCAGTCAGGAAATAATACAGGGTTCATCTCTGCATTAAGCACTGCGAATGTGGTCCCAAACGTGAGGACTCAGAACGTATCGAAATCCCAATTGCCTTAAGTTCCCCGAAAAATCTCATTCTGGGTCACTGTACTGCTCTTGGGGACGCAGACACGTGTCCACCGTTAAATTTTGCAGTGCTGCTCGTTAGCTTGAATTGTTTTTCTGAAGAGTGCCTATTTTGGATGAACCTGGCTACAGCTGGGTTAGATCAGTACTAGCAAAATGCCCGAACACTGGCAGTTTTGAGAGATGCTCACTTGCAGCCTCTCTTCCCTCTCCCAAGAGCACTATTGATATGTACATGGAAGTGCACGTGTGTACGCGCACCGTAAAAGCTGACAACAGAGAGGAATTATTCTGTGTTTCTATCATGCTAACTACACCGCTGTCGCCAGCTTGTGCCAAGCTCCACCTCCGAAACAGAGCAGGATGCTTTGCTCCCCAGCTCGCTCAGAACAGCCTACGCCAGTGCGCACACACAGTTAGGGCAGAAGAGCAAGTTCACTGCAAATTCGTGTTTCTGTGGGTACGAACGCCACTATGCCGGAACAATCCGACAGCAAATCCTCCCCCACCCCACACAATTCCAATGTAGGTAACACGCGTGTGTCTGTTCCATACACGTCCTTCTAGTGCCTGAGAAATGTCAGCAGAATCACGTGAAGAGCTTTAAAAAGCGAGACAGACCCCACGGTGACTCCCATTAACGCTCAGCAGAAATTGATAAGATGGACGCTCAAGAAGTGCCGAGATGAATCATGAAAAGAAGGGCTACGCTAAGACCAGAAAAATGACCAAACACAGGCATTAACTCCGAACTGAATTTGTCAACGCAGTATGTCTCCTACAAACAACAATTTCATTCAACGTGTTAAAATATGACAGCCCATTACGTAGCGTTTTACAAAGTCGCTATCCCCGTATTAGCAGACGGGGAATCTGCGGTACGAGGCAGCAGCTTTATCTGCCCAAAGCATTTTGATACCACAGCAGCAGAGGCAGCGAAAGAATTCCATAGCAGATGCCTGGAGACGTAACTGGGAAGAGATCAAGAACCCCCATCTCCCGGCTGCCAGCAGCACGCCTTCATCCACAAAAATGCTGGCCGGCATTCTCCCTCGCGTTCTGCCCCCGTTGGTGTACCTGGTGCGTCCGTGTGTCGGTGTGCGCTCCCCCCACCACCGCCAGACGTACGTACGCGTAGTCTGAGCGCGCACGCTTGGGTCTCTAGGCTAATCGGTGTGCAGCCCTGCACAAACCGTAGCGAGGATTATTTGCTTAACAGACTCCTTTTTCTCCCTTCGATGCTCCTTTTCTTTTCTTAAATCGAGCCGGTCGCAGCACCACAGACAGCATCCTTTTCAGGACTGAGCTAAGTGGAAAAAACCTACGCACGCCGCTGAAAAGTGTCATATCGAAATATTCCGAGGCTCTGTCGCCAAACGTAATGCAATACAGGCCGGAAAACGGGGCGAGGGGAGAAAACATGGCATTTACCTGACAAGAGATCTGTACAAGGTAGACCAGTTCCTTGGATTCACAGCCGTTCCTCGTTACTTCATTCTGTTCCTCCGGGAGCGAAAGCTACACCAAGGGGAGGGGGTGGAGAGAAGAGGGAGAGAGAAAGACCAGGTCAGTGAGCAGCGATAAGCCAGCCATGTAATAATGCACAAAGCACAACATCCACAGCAACTTGCTCCAAGACATGCTGAGTATCGGGGAATCAGGGAAGCGCTCGTCTGTCTGGAGCTGTCAGATAGAAAATATTCAGCATTCATGGCTTACACAGACCCTCGAACGCCATTGGATTTTGGCATCTCACCTGACAGTTTAAAAATAAAAATATGGTTCAGAAATAAAACAATCATAGGAAGGCAAAGTGTTCAAGCCAGGGATTAAACCCCTAGCTTAGAAGTCTGCAAAATTAATTGTTCACTGAAAATACCTCTATAAATATTCATGTATCAGATAACAGTGACACCCCCCCCCCCATTTTATTCATTTTTTTACTTTATATGTTCAGACAGACATTAGATAATAAAACATATCTCCTAATTTCAGCGTTGTCAAGCAATTTCCCACAACAAAGAGCTTTATGGCAGCATTCATCACGCACAGAGTCATTAAGTACAACGCCAGGATGTGCTTGTTTTCAGAGCAGCGAGGCGAGGTTTAACCGTGTCATCCCTGTACACGCACCGAGCGCCTTGACCAGTCCCTCTGCTAGTCCTGCCACTCCACTCGTCTTCATATCTGCTCCTTAAAATGGCTCACACTTAATCATCTTCTCTGAAAAGAGAAGTTACAAACTGATCATAAGCAATTAAACCCCTTTGCAAAGCAGATAAAACCCCGAAACGTCTTCCCAAACACTGATTTGTAACAGAGGAAGAGACCCTCACGCAGCGCCGAGCCCCGGGAAGAGAAAACCCCGAAATGCTCCCGTAAAGGTGGACGGGAGAGGGTGAGGTGCCTGCGCCGCTCTGCACGCGCACAGCTTGCGTGAGGGACGCGAAATGGCACAGCGCAAGCACTGCCGCACCTGCCAGAAGAGGTACTCCCTGTCTGTCTTAAGCAGAAATGATGCCAGCTTAAAAATAGAAAGCGCTGAAGAGTAGTCCAGGGCTTCCTACACAAAGGTCTTTTGGAACAACACTTTCTTTCTTGGAAAACGCGTACATAAAAATTTAATTCTGTAACAATGTCGTTATTAGCTAAGACCAAAAAAAAAAATCCCCAACAACAAACAACAGCAAAAACAAACGTAAGAGTGAGGAGAAAAATCACAAATTGCTGTATTTTCATGAACGTAAGCAGAGAAAATCAGACGCACATGATTAGAGGCACATACCTCCTGAGAAAAAGGGAGATGTAAGGCAAAATTCGCTTACATATAGACGACCCCTGATACCCAGAGGGAATTGAACTTTGCATCTAGCCAGTATCTCTCTCCTCTTTGTACGGAAGCAGCAGCGCACACAAATTCAGCACATAACTTCCCGAATACTCATTCCTTTTCTGATGGTTGTATACGGGGTTGCAGATAATTAAAAAGGTTTCTGGACCAAACAAAATCTTCGGATTTCCATAGCTTATTAAATATTTACAGCATTAAATGTATTCAAAGGAAGAAAGCGAGCGTGTGCAAATGCTCACCACTCTCTTGCTGGTTACGCAACTAAAACTTTCGCCTGCTTTGTGGCGAGCAAATACTAATTTTCCGTCAAAGGATTTGTATCAGGAATCAAGTTTTCACTTTCGGTCTTCGCTGTTGCCTAACAGCGTAGAGCAGTTTAAAAAAAAATCATCCCTACTTGGGGTCATCTAAGAGCCTTTCGCTGAGGCTGCTCTTCATGGAACGGGAAGGACGTAGAAAGTCTCAGAACACCGTACGAGCTCGTGAAGATGAAATCCACCGGGTGTCACCTCCATTTGGACACTACCGTCACCCCGCCATGGATCACCTCTTTAGAAAACCCACGGAATGTCCCCCTCGGCCACTGTCGCAACTTCTCCTGCACCACTTTCTCAGCACGCTCGCTTTTTTGGCTCCGTTCCACCTGTAACTTCTCCCTTCGCAGCGAACATCCTTCTGCCCAGCTCTGCAGTGAGAACTTTGCAGATTTTTACGCTCGCTCACCGCCTCGCAAGGCCGGTGTGCAACACCGGCCCAGACATGCACCTTTCTAACTGCTGCGGAGGATCTTCCACGTGGTGAGCTTAATTCCACTAAAAACATTCCATTCCCGACGGAGGCAACTTTAAAGGTTTGTCAGAGCGACTTTTCTGTGTGTAACAGCATGTAACCCGCTGCCATTATAGTTGTTAAATATCATCATTATTTATTTCCACACGGCACGTTCCCCCCCACTTTACCATCATCCCTTGCTATTAAATTGCACATTTAAAGTGTTACTAAGTTTTGAAACCAACTAACGGTCAAAGAAAAACAAAAACCAAAGCATGCAGTAAAGGAAAGCTAACACACGGCTGGAGATGCTTTCCACGTTCATACCGAGGAGCCCCAGTTCAATTAAACGTGGGTTTCCTACTCAGCGAGAAAAGGTTCCACCCTTTAATCTTCCCCACGGTTATTTTGGGTACGTACACCTACTCTTATCATCCCACAATGAAATTTCAGGCCTTGCATCCCTTCAGTATATCAGTGGCACGGGGCGTCGCTGCAGGCTCCACGTCACTCCGGCGGGCTCCGCTCCCCCCAGACGCCAGCGGGCAGGCAAAGAAATCGCCAACGTACGAACGCAGCAGCTCCCTAAACATACTCAAGCCCGGATTCTGCGCAACACGATGCGGGGTAGGAAAAGGTACGGGTTGAGTTAAAAGAAAGGTTGAATTGCATCACCTTTCCTCTTACTTACACCGTAACCGACACCGCTTCGGCCTGACGTCCCGGCGAGGCTACACACGAGCTCTCCAGAAGCAGCAACTGAGGTCCATGTGTGCAGGATCACTAAGGTACAGCAAACCTTTCATTTGAAAGAGCGTACCCACCCGAGGATTAACCTACTGATTTAAATTCGTCAACTTTACACCCAAGTAGTTAGTTTCCATTTCAGTGCCTCTGCATGTCCCCATTTAGACAAACTCACTGTAGTGAGAAGTGACATTTTAAATCCATTATATTCCCCTACGTACACACAACTGTCTTATTGCAGAGTACAGTTGTAAAAGCTAACGGAACGACTGTTCCTCCTCCTGCAGCCCACTGAGAGACAGAGCAGAACCGCACACACGGGGAAATCTATTGGTTTTATCCTGTAATGTACCGGTCCTCGCAGCAAAACACCCTGGAAGAGGACTATTTGCTTATGCTCCCTGTTCCCCATGTGCCATCATTTTTATTTTGTTCTGTTCATAGACATGCATTAACGCTCTTCCAAAAATCACGGCTGTCCTGATGTTTAAAAGCCTTTCCTCCTGCAGCATCCCTTATAGACAACACATGCTAGAAAGTACAGCCGCAGCCGGCTCCGATCTGAAACCCAGGCAGCACACAGCAAAGGCCTCTCTCGACCTTGGGGGACGCGGAACATGACTCACGGGAAGAATTTGGTTGACTCCAAAATTGGGAAATTGATTTTAATCTTCTTAAAGGACAGACCAAAGACAGCCGGGTCTTGAGGATACCCGGTAAGAGTTTCAACGTTTATCATCTGAGAGAGATGAAATAATCTGTAAATAGTATTTATGGCAACTGAGCAAAGCGTTAAACAGCATACGTTACATATATAGCTTGATATATAACCTGAAATGGTTGTTTTTCACATTCAAAACAGCTGTCAAACTTCCTGGACCCGATAAACAATTATGATGCGTTAGGTTCTGTTAGGTTCATTTATTACTGGAGTACGCACGCTCAGCTAGCACAAGTGACTGACTTCATCAATCAGGTTTATGGTACCCTAACCTTTGCAGTGGTAGCATTTTGGGATACACAAAGAAAGCCTTAAAGACGGTCCTATGAACAGAAACACTCTAAACAGGCGTACGGATAACGCAGAGCGATGTAAATGTTACGTCACGGTATCATTCAGATTTGTCTTTACCCAGCTGGAGGCAAGTTTGTGCGTCTCCACTCTGCCTTTCCGCACACACAACGAACCGCCAAGAGTACGAAATCCTGGAGCAGGCAGGCAATTCTTCATCTACCCGTCAACTCACACCACGTCGCTTTGTGCAGGTGAGTAGCCAGAGCCAACACAGCGATGTGCCCGACGATGGGTAACTATAATCACCCAAAGAGCAGCGAAGATTCCCAAGAGCAGGAGGCTCTTGGTTCAGTTTCACCTCGGTATCTTGAAAGACAAAATTAAGCTATGTACCCGATTCATATAAAATTTTGCCAAAAAGAGCCGTGCTTGCTGGCCAAGACACTATTCATCGTACATACAGGCAGGACTAGCTTAAAAATGCTCCCAGTTCATGGTGTCCCCGCTGTCCGGCACAAAGCAGCTCACCTCTAGTAAGCCAGCAGAGAAAGAGTGATCACAGGAGTCTCCTGCAGAGGGTAATTTCTTGGTTACTCCTCTTGTAGAGACAAACAGCAACAAACAAACGTGGGGGTAAGTACGCTGCGATACGGCACATTCACAAGTCCTATTCAAAAGCTCGGTAGTTTTACAGGGTACAATTCTGTGCGTGTGCATTTACCTCTCAGAGCAGGGGTTAACAAGAACAAAACACATGCTCTCCTCGCTCCTCTCCAAAGTGGCTCTGGAAGGTCCCTTCTGCTCGCCGTCCAACAATAATCCTCGCCTCAAACCCTGGCAGATCCGCGCCGGCGGCAAAGCAGCAGGCGTTTTGAAGTCTCGTTTGTTTGTCTGGAGCTCCACGCTGCCGAACCTGCCGTGAACCTGCCTGGAAGGCGCAGGGGACCTGCCACATTCCCTGCACCGAGATCCAAAAAGCAAGGGCTAGCGACTGCCGAGAGGGCTTTAATTAGAGCAGAGGCAGCTTCAAAGTGGCCCTGTTTCACGGGCGGGTCTCACCTGTCAGCACGACCACCGGCAGAAAAATAATGAAAAATACAATTTCTGAGCTTCATACATTTTTATGAATCTATGCTCCCCTTCGAAACTACCAAAACTTTCAGAAATCATTTCAAGGAAAAGCACTACACACATCTGTTGCCGAGACTAGGACTGATGGCTACTAAATTAAAGCGCCAAATCCTCACCAGGTAAGCGCTGCCTTTGCTTTGCAAGGTCAACGGGGCTGTGTCTGCTCCTCCAAGCCGTGCCCCTGAGCCCCAGATCCCCGAGGAAGCTAATTTCATAGCTTTGCCTTTCATTTCCTTGTTTCCCTTGTTGGCCAAGTAATGTTAATTCCGCCAACCAGCTCTCCTGAAGAAAGGATCATTTGCGCAAAGCTCGCGAAGCACGTATTTGATTTGTCTATCAAGCCTACTTACTTCAACTTCTGCTTCATAAAGCCACAAACACTCGCTCCTGATCTCGCTCGCACACTCGTACCTCAACAAGTGAGGAACACGGAGAGTGCTGTTCCTCCACAAGTGAGGAACATGGCCGGAGAGCAGCCCTGAGGAGAGGGACTTGGGGGTGTTGGTGGGTGAGAAGCTCACCATGAGCCGGCACTGTGCGATCGCAGCCCAGAAAGCCCCCGGCACCCCGGGCTGCATCCCCAGCAGCGTGGCCAGCGGGCGAGGGGGGACTGTGCCCCTCTGCCGCGCTCTGGGGAGCCCCCCCTGCAGCGCTGCCTCCAGCTCGGGGGGGGCCCAACAGCAGAAGGACACGGAGCTGTTGGAGCGGGGCCGGAGGAGGGCCCGGAGATGCTGCGAGGGCTGAGCCCCTCTGCGGGGAGGACAGGCTGGGAGAGGGGGGGGTTCAGCCTGGAGAGGAGAAGGCTCCGCGGAGACCTCAGAGCCCCTTCCAGTGCCCAAAGGGGCTCCGGGAGAGCTGGGGGGGACTCTGGGTCAGGGAGGGGAGCGATGGTATGAGGGGGAATGGTTTTACACTGAGAAGGGGAGATTTAGATGAGATATGAGGAAGAAATTGTTGACTGTGCGGGTGGTGAGCCCCTGGCGCAGGCTGCCCCGAGAAGCTGTGGCTGCCCCATCCCTGGAGGTGTCCAAGGCCGGGTTGGACGGGGCTTGGAGCACCCTGGGCTGGTGGGGGGTGGCCCTGCCCGGGGCAGAGGGGTGGAACGAGATGGTCTTTAAGGTCCCTTCCAACCTAGACCATTCTATGACAACACTAAAATTATTAGACGTTTGCTGTAGAGTATAAGCAAGGTAAGCCTCATTAGCAGACCCACCCCTGTCTCTTTATGCCCCGAGCGGTCCATCCCTCAAGCGGCTGGCAGCATCTGGCAGAGCGGTCCAGGCAGGAGGAGGAGGTCACGGGAGACTGAAGCTCCCCAGCATGGCAGGATGTGCCAGGGCAGATGGCCATGAATCAGCCTCACAGGGACGCATGAGCCTCAGCAGGTCTCATCTCAAACATAGAGCGCATCTGTAGACATCTCGAGGAGAGAAGAGATGGCTAGAATGCTGAAGAAGTGTCTTTTGCCAGGAGTTTTAAGTCAGTGGAAAGGCTGATGCTTTTCCTGGCAGAGGATGTGTCATTGTTCCAAGGAAACCTGGTAATCTGTTTACGTTTTTCCGAGATGGAATTTAAGGTTAACTCCCTGGCGACTGCAGCCAGGCACAGGCCACTGCCACTGCCGCTGCTCACGCTCAGCCATAGCAAAAGCTCATTACGTTTCCGAACCACTATTAAATCTGATAATTTTTTCTGACAGTACTAGGAATGCACTTTTTTTTTTTCCCCCCCCTTTCTAAACCACCACACTTGTAATGTCTCCTTGATGTCTGTCCTCTCCTTCATTTACGATGTTTGTGCAATTTAGCAAATCAGACGAGGGAAAAACCACAGGACAAATGCCACCTTTATGCATCACTTTGGAATGTATGTATTGGGTGAAAAGTATGTCTGATGGCCAAGAGCAAGAAATATGAGGCTAATTTTCCTGTGAAATATTGCTGTTAAAAAAATTAAATTCTAGGGCCCAAATATCCTTGGGACAAATCCTGAAGAAATTAAAAGCCTTAGCACTGATCAAACTCAGAGATGCAGGCTCATTATAAGAAAAAGCTTTTATTACCTCTCTTAGCTCCCGTCTCCTAACAGACAATACTTTCACTATCTCCCAAATTACCCTGGTAATTCAAAGCCCACTTCATCTTCATTTAGCCGAGTCCATTACTTACATCAGTTTGTCTTGTAACAGGGCACCTTCAAGACCTGGTTTTTAATGTATTTGAAGTTAGTATTTTATTATATTTGAAATTTTAGGTTGGCAAATCTTTTTTACAGAGGGAAACATTTTCTAAGTAATTACTCTGACAGCATAAATGTATTTATCTGGCCTTTTTTTCCCCTTTCTCCAGATTTATCTTGCTAAATGTACTAATTATACTCCCACACATTTCCCCATCTTCTCCTGCTTTCGCCTTTTCATACTGAACTGTGGCTTCAGAGCAGGAAAAGAACATTTCCGACAGCGTGGCTTCTTTACACTTGCATAAATATCCTGAAGTAATGATGAAAGTAAAAACAAGAAAGACATGTTTAAAGAATATTTTTTATACCTGAAACTCCACTTCTTCACTGCTATTTGAAATCAGCCCTTTGAGAACTCAAAAGCGGTAGCCAAGAGCAGCAAAAAAAAAATAAAAATAAAATCAAAGAGAGCTCAACAAAACAAAAAAAGGGAAACGCCTCTCCTGTAGTGTCACACAGATTAGTACACGGAGCTAACCACGGCGTGACGAAATCACTGGCCGCACGGAGCGTGCTATATCGGACGTCATCTCCAGCCCACCGACGAAGCCCGGCGGCCCTGCAATCGGCGCCAGGGCGAGAGGCGTGCAAGCACCGCGCTCCCAGGGCGGCCGGGTTCTCCTGCCCGTTCTGTAAAGCGCATACAACACACGTGTGTAGAAGCATCACATAGATTCATTCTGGCCGCCCGAGTTTGCTAATATGGGCGTTGAGGTTCACAGCATAGTTCAGCTTCGTAACTGGATGCTGAAATTAAACTCAAGCGCACCTCCGCAGTGAAAAGGCAAAATGTTCCCACGAAGATATCCTGGTTTTCCTCCACGGATTGAGCAGAGGACAACAGAAAACATCATGGGAACACGTAAGGAGGATACTAGCGATAGAGGTGAAATTAAACACTGGCTTAAACTCTCCTCCCAGCAGACACAAGTTCATAGCAAATCGCAGGTGTATGCAGAAGGCCGAATTTTATGCAAGTAAAAGCACTAAGTAAATTTTAAAGGCTGTGGGATGTGTATTTTGCCTGTAGTTACTTTCAGAACTATTTTAAGCTTGCAAATCACAGGAGACAATTTTTTCCTATGGAAGCACGATTATTCAGCAGTCAGCATCCCTTCAACGGAGCTTCACCTTCAAGACTAATAAATCCTACCATCGTTTATAAATACGCACAGCAAGAGAAAAGGGCAGATACTAACTCCACAGCAGGATCCTTAAGGTGCTTTAATCACCCTGGATGCAACAACAGTTCCATATGTGCTTTATATGCACAAGATCAGGTCTCCCTTGGGTTCTTTTGTTATTTTGTTTTTAATATAAGCTTCCAATGAGGTCATGCACGCAGCGCTGCGCATCTCGGTACTTCTGAGGGCGGCTGGAACAGCTGTGACGCTCCTTGAGCTCCTTCGCAAATCCAAACTATTGCAGAGGAGGAGAACTTTAAAGACAGAGGAAGAGTACGCTGGGCACCCATGCCCACTAGAACATGTGAAAAACAGAGCTCCTGTGGTGTGACTAGCTGCTGCAACTTTTAAAATACGCGTCCACCTGAGCCCTCTGGCAGGGGCTGGCCAGCGGCATCACTGCGAGACGGCAGAGGAGGAGGGCATCTCATGAGATTTAATTTTGGCACCTGATTTAGAGGTTGATTCCAGAATGTAATGCTGGACGGAGGCTCCCGCGGCTGTTCGCACTGCTGCTCACAGGTTTCCACTAGTGGCGCGCCTTCGGAGCAGGCAGCGGCCCTGGCGCAGGCAAAGCAGAGAATATCCCCGATAGACAGTGGAGAGAAAAATACCCGGCACCTCCGTGCCGGCAGCAGCCAGCTTCAGACTGAAACGCAACAACAGCTTTTAGCCCTGACTAAAGTTATCAGCATCGGTCTGATGGGTGTTGATTTCCATGACATTACTCCAGCTGAGAATGATGATTTTGTTTTCTTGGTGATGAATGCCCCCTTGGGTTACAACACGGGGCTCACTTGGTGCTTGCGTACACGCAGGTCCAGAAGCATCCCCCTGTCGGGGAGGATCTGCATAGGTGCAACGACACGGGGTACCGGGGACGGGGTGCTCATGTAACCACACGCCAGGAAAGCCTCCACCGCAAACACGGCAGCTTCCAACTGGTGACTGGTGCAGGGCAGTCCCGCTCTGAGTACTGAAGGCGGTCGGTCAGAGGAGTGGTAAAACGACAAGGCACGTTAAGGAACATTAAGCAACTAAGGCAGCAATACAAACTGAATATGAAACCAGGCAAAACACTTGCCCAGCGCCACATTTCTGTTGCACGCAGCCAGAGGAGATGGAAGGCAATTCCTCGTGACTTCTACCCTTTCCAGTCCAACGTGGTGTTTCGGGAAGGCGGTTCCCTGCCATGCTAGACTGCTACTGCAATGCTGCTCTCGGCCACGAGGCACAGTGGGATCCAGTTCGTGCCTCTCTGAAGATGGAATCGGGAGTAACCTTGACAGAATTTGACTCCTACTGCAGTCAGAAATGCGCGACTTGGAAAGCTCTCGCTTTCAATCCCTGATTCCAGGTTGAGCTGCCAACGCAGGCAGCTTATGTGTATGCTGCTGGAGTTTGTTTTAATTCTTAAACCAAGTATATTTGATGCCTAAGCTTGTTGAGACATAAAATCTCTGAGAGTTGTATCAGAGATACTTTTCCCAGATTTTCCTGTATTAAGTTGCAAATGTTTTCTCAAGTGGTCTCACCCTTTTATTTCCTCTAAACGTGTAAGAAGGTCAATCTTCGTAAGCAATGAAATATTCATAAAAACTTCTTAGATGCGGCCATTCGGGACTCCATTAGGCAAAAACAACTTCTTAGGGTCTGAAAACAGAATGTTTTCATGAAGTTAAAATATCCGATGTTATTAAAAACAAACTAACGAACACCCCCTCCATGAGGCTGCGTGCAGAGCAGTGCCTGGGGCACTTGACGATTGGCAAAGAGGACACAACATCCTGCAACGCTCCATAAGCTGAATTTGCCACCTGTGGGGTTTCTGGTTGGAATTTAGTGGGTTTGTCTTTTGCCTTTAAAGCTCTATACGAACTGACCATTAAGAAACTTCTTCACTCCATGCATTTCAGGCTATGGAAATAACGGCCATCAGAGAAACTAGACCCAACACATTACTAGAGAGAGAACTTTTGACATTAAAGCCACTAGGTTGAAAACCGCTTTTCACCTTAGTTGGGTGAAACCTGGATTTTCCAGCTCCTTCGTATGAAACAGAATCTATCTCACTTGTAATGCAACCTGGGAAGACGTGGGAGAAATACAGAACTACTACCAGATTTGCTTCACAGATTTCTCTCCTGCATGGTTTACTGCTTCCATGATGACCTCATTTTCTTCTCTTTTTCTCATGGGGGAAACTACTTCCAGTCCCTGGGGTTGCAGAAGACAACAATGAAACATGACACTAAGCAGTGGCTCTCAAACAAATGTTTGCCGTGGACACAGGGTGGCTGTACTTTTGCCAGACATACAACGTGGTAATAAGTTCCACGTGGTGACAACATGCATGGAAAGCCCCTGCGTTCAGGAACTGTGGCCACAGCCGGGGAATCACTGCCAGAGCGTATCTCAGAGTACGGATGGGTGCAGGCAATCGTGTCCCTTCTGCAAGCTCATCCTCAAGAGAGCTTATTAGGCCATACCCAACGCCGCGCTAACCAGGCTCCAGCAGCCCTGAAGCACAGGAGTAAACGTGCGTGTCCTCTGCCGCATAGACATGTGCTTCGGGCATTAAGAACTAGAAGATAAACGAACAGAATCTGTTACTGCCTCCACCTACTCCTTCTGACCACCAAGAGACATACCGTGGGACCAAAAAACAAAGGAAAAAACCCAGTTTTGCTAGCACACCTGTGACGGAAATCAAACCCACGGCTATTGCAAGGAGAGCCTGTAGGATAAGCCCAGCCCCAGAGACACGACTGCATCTGGTTTCAGTAAATACAGAGCCTCTATTATGGCATGGTGTTGATTAAATGATTGTTTTCTTGTTCGGAGAAAACAGAGCATTCCACTTGGACAGGCACAGGAGGACGTGTGATGTCTTGCTCCACAGCCTCAGCATTTTCACGGAGCAGGCCGCAGCGGTGATGCCCCGACCCAGCGTACCTGCCCAACCGTGCTGGGGGAACGCAACGATCAGCGCGCTGCCGGTGCGCCCCATGCGGCTCGCTGTACAGGCACCAGGGCTCACAAGGAAAGGAAAGACAGCAGTACGTGTAGTGCAGGCAAAAGGAAACGAAAATAATCTTGAGGTACACAAGTTATCTCTTTCAAACTCATTTTCCATAAAACAGAGCATAAACGAAACGTTACCTTAATAAAAGGAATTGCAAGGATGCGTTAAATGACCAAGGGTATAGGTTCCCATTAATATTACGCTGCTGACAAAATATAATGACAAAGATTGGCAGCAATTCCAGGCACAGATACCTCCAGGGGCAACAGACCAGGCCCCAAGCAGAGGGGTCTGATATGGTTTTGACGTAATAGAGTTTGAACACATATTTGAGCGTCTTTACGGAAAGCGCCTTTTAGAGTGCATCACGCGAACAGCATTTCTGGACCAGGCTGAGGATTTTGAACTTCTCGTTCCGTTTCAAACTTCAGAGATTTGACTCTCAAGCTGTATGGGACTTGGTAGGAGTTTGTTCCCAAGATCTCCAGAGCGTACCAAGCTGTTCCGTATGAATTCATAACTTTTAAAATGTGAAAGATAAAAAAGAAAGAAACAAACAGAAACCCCGGCTACTCACAGAAGTGTGTTGTAAGGAATCAGTGTAAGGAAAAAAAAAAAAAAAAAGCCCCAAGTCAAACAAATAGATTCCAAATAATTAATTCAAATCTCACAGCTGCTGAATTTTGTGTGTGAGACACACTGCCACGCAAACTGTGCAGTATTTTGAAAGCAGCTAGTCCAAACAGCCCTCCTTACTCCACTCTGACTGCGCAGCCAAACACATAAACAAAACACATAAAAAAAAGCTCTCCGTTTCTTTGATTTATGGCAAATATTAAGCTCCGATTTTTGAGTAACGCAAGTACTGTATCACCAGCTCCTACTTGTCACACTAACCAAAACCTCAAATGAAAGGTGTCACTCAGCCTGACAACTAACGGGGGGGGGGGGGGAGTACATAAAGAGATTCCCTTTATTCCCATATGCAAATCTGGGTGCAGGGGAGAGAAGGCTTAGTGGGCCACATGAAAAGCAAGGAGCAAAGATCGGCAGGAAATAGGAAGTGGTTTAAGTCCAACTCTCTCCTACACAAAAGACCAGGAGAGCTGAGCCAGCACAAAGGGAGAAGTTACGACACATCCTAAAAGAGCTTACAGGGACTTACGATTTCCAAACGAAGGAGCAATGGTAATTGTCATCATTATTTCACAAGGGTCTTGTCGATGCTTCGCACCGATCTGCACCGCTTATCGAGAGCTTGGAATAGGGCTAAGCTGCCTGTGGCAGGAATTTCAGAGGTAGGCACGTGGACAAAGTCATTCCTAGAAAGCCCAGATGCTGGTTTTGTCCCGTTAATAATTTACTGGCTGTGAATGAAAAAAAATGCATGTAATCTTGTAAAATTTATGTCTACTGTATATTTTTCTACGGTTCCTGTTGGTGTGGCATCTGAGTGTTTTGTGTCCCTGCACCTGATTAAAGATTTATCCAAATCTACGTTTCACACACATACACATATCTGCATCAAAAAGAAACACATAATAAAGGCTTACAAAATTATCCAGATAAAAGTTCAGTGTCAATAAGCATCCTCTTTATCAATGGATATTACATTATGTTCCAAGGATTATTTTCAAAGAAGGATGCAAGAAAGGGTTAGAGGAAAGGGAAGAGGAAATCAATTACAAAATCTTCTCATTTTAAAAAGAAACCTTTGCCAAACCTACTCTACTGTTCTAGGCATTATTAGCAACAGTTCGGAACACATCTAGCACCACAAAATGCAATACGCTCCTTTTTTACTGGCCCCTCATGTCTCTAATCAGCCGAAGATGCACGAGAAGTTTAAAAACACCGATCTGAAGAGCCATTCACTTCTGTTGAGGTAGGAAACCACTACTGGGATCCTCCCCAGCCCCACTCCCAGTTAATCCCTTACCCCTCATTAATATGGCTTTCAGACTGACTTCCTCAGGGCAAAAAATCTTTCCAAAGGCCACAGGTTAAGCTCTGGAAGGAGAGCCGCGGTTTGCATTATCCTGAGCTTTAAAATCTGTAATGTAAGACGGTCTACACAAAAATGCAATAAACTCCCCCTTTAGACTGCATCCGACCCCTCTGCAGAGAAAACCCTGCCTGTTAAATTGTAATCCCATTCAGTCTTTATCGGCACATTAGCATTTGGTGCCATCCTTAAGGCATTCTTCCAGCTGTTTTCATTTTAGCATTAGCATTATATTGTGCCCGTAAACAAAAAGGATCTTATATCAAGTATAGAGGATCTCTGAAAGGCTGTGTACTACTTACCGCTGCTACAATGATCTATTCTTTCCATGGATGGGATCCCTAGCCAAGGCCTAACAGTTCCAGGTCTCTCCGAAGCTTCCCAGCAGCTAATTGAAAAAACCTTCCAGGCATCAGCTCCGAAAAGCAAGAACTCCAGGCTAGCAAAATCAAATTAAACTCCCCACATTCGGTTCACTCGCTCTCCTCTCTTCCTGGTGCCGCTGCTTCTTCAGATGAACGTGCCTATGAATAGCATTTGAGATCTGCCTCCATCGCCCCGTTAGCCGTTTCCACACTGCCCATTTCATGCTCAATTTGCACTGTAGAGAAATCAGTGGTGTTCCTTTCTCTCCCGCTCGCTCTCTCATTGGAAAGGTCCCACAAGACAAGCCGGAGAGTTTAACAAGAGCCAAGAGAAACAGAGAGGGAGGGAATGCATGCAGGGATTGTGTTCAGGCGCGGCACAGAAGTCTGCTGCTCCAGCTCCAGAGAAAAAAAAAAAAAAAAAAAAAATGACAGCAAACTGCCATCACATGCCTGAAACCCAGCACAGTTTAAGGCAAGCCGATTCCTCATCCTTCTTTCTTTTCCACTGGTATCAAACTGCTCAGAGCTAAAGCTCCATGAAATTCCTCTCCGGTCCCTGGTGCTGTGCAAACTGCAAATCAATGCAGGATGTGTGCCCTAATGCCTAGGTACAACGGTTCTCTGTTCACTGTACGTATTCCCTAAAGAAAACAAGTATTTAAATGATGAAAAGTTTGCTGTCAAAATCTTCCCTGCTCAGTTAACAGCCTAAATATGTTAGCTCGACCAAGGGGTCCGTACTAAGACCATAGGGCGAATGATCCACAGGCATCTGCAAAATCCAATTTTGCAGGTCGTTATTCACCGGCAGGAGTTTATCATTCGGCACCTGAGCACCGATAAGCGCTCCCAAAGAGATCTCCCCTTCCCCTCAGCCCCAAATTTTGGGTTCGGTTTTAAGCGTGCACGGTAATTTAACCATTCAAAGAACTATTAGTTCCAACAAACACCACACCATGTAATACTGCTACTGCAATTTCACAGCACTTCTGCGAGCCCGGAACATCGAGGTCTAGTCACTTCTATTCAAAAAGAGGCATTTTGCAAATTACTGACCATGTAAGTGGTTCTAATTATAGCCAGTCTGCCCCTGCCTGGCATTTATTTCACCATTGAAGGGAAGGAACACAATTTGCTCCCTCTTCTCACATCTACGTTTCTGAACTTGCAGGGCAAAATGGGAATCTTAATATCTGACAGGTTCCTAGCACATCCTCATGCCTTTATTACAGTCTCTGGCCAAAGAGCGCCCTGGCCAAATTCTACTCTCATTTTGCAGCCCAGCTCGGGGAAGGTGTAGAACACATAAGCCAGAGTTTAAATCAGTTCGCAGAAGCTGCAGGTTACTTCCAGTGCTTTCGTCTTTCAAGAGCCAGCAAGAGCTTCTACCCTGAATATGTCAGAAGCCTGTCTTGTATTTAATTTCTTATTATTTTACTCTAGATGGTGCTCTGTTTGAAGTGTCTCCGAGATGGGCTGGCCAGCACAAAAAACGACAGCAAATTATCACCCAAGCATCCAGCGGTGTTAGCATAGCCGCCAGTTCCATTAGCATCACGCCCCAGGAATTTCCCAGAAGTTCCCGTTTTAAGTCTAACACTGCAGACTTTAAATGAAGTCTCTTCTTGCACCCTTTTCCTATTTATTTCTCTAACAAGTGGAGGCTATGACGCAGTGAGGTGGCAGAGGACTGTGCTCCCTCCAGTCCTGATAGCTGTTCTGCCTATGTGCGATCCTCCCAACTGTCCCTGTTTGTCGTCTACACCGACAACAAACTTTATTTTACATGCTCACTTGTCCATATCCTACATGGCAGTGCGACACATACATCTTTGATGCCTGGAAAGCCTCTTCACATGACTCTGAAGACAATTGATCAGTTTTCATCTCCCACACAGGTACAATATAGTACAGTATAGCACAGCATAATATAGCAACACACTCTTTTAAAGCCTTCTTCATCAGCTGATAGTGATTTCCCCCCCCAAAAAAGTTTCTCTTTGTTCTTTCAGCTGTGAAAACGCCCTAGAGAATTTGTAATGCTCAATGCAAGCTGTTTAAAAAAAAATGGAAAACTAGCATTGTTAAGAAGAAACTCAGTTTCTTCCTCCCACCCGCTCCCCAGAACTCTGTTTCTCCCAAACCCTGGAAAATTCCTTTCCATTAAAGCATCCGCTTAACTGTTACACTGGAAAACTGATCAGAAGGTGCCACTGGTTGCTCTATTTTCAGGCATGACAAGCTGGCAAAATTTCCTTCCCATAGACCCAAAGTAAATGAGACTTTGGGGTGCTGTAATGGCACAAAGAAAACAAACATTAGGGGATGAAAGATGTCAGTGCTTTTAAATTATATAGCCTAAGCCACCTCAAGAGCAGCCTTATTTTGTGCAAAACAGGGTAGTAATCAGTGAGCAGCAGCCTTCCAAGTCCTGCTCTCTCTTTACCACCCCTCAGCCCATCCGAAAGCCGATTCCCAATTCCCTCTTGCACCTGGTCTTCTCCGATAAAATTAGAAAGCAATTCCTGATGCAGAATTGGTGCCGCTAACGATGAGGAGACCGGCCCGTCATCGGACAAAGAGATTATAGAAAGTGACAATGAAGAAAATCTCTTCTGAGGACGGAAGCGTATTTGCAAACAGCACCCTGAAACGACCTGTGAAAGGCAAGAGAGGAACGCCTCAATGGTGGTCTGTACCACAGGTTCGCCTGCATTCTGCTAACTAGTAGCATATATTATTCATAAGTACATGGAGCTGAAAAGGATTTTACCAGTGTACGACAAGCCCGAGTATAAGTTTTGCTCCCTCTTTTAAACTAGTTACGCTACTTGCTCACATTATTCCTACCAGGTAGCTAATTTTCTTATAAAGGGAAAAGAAAAACCAGCAAATAACCAAAAAAGTTCTTACTCCCTCAACTTACAAATCACTTATTAACCAACTACAACTTTGGCTGTTCTCTAAACTGACTTTATTAAATGAAATCATTTCTCGCATCCTTACGAACAACAACATTCAGTTCTCATTTGCGCAAGTAGATAAGAAGCCTGGTTGAATATCAAACTCGGCATTAATTTTCTGGTTTATAAAAAACCAGCAGCAGCATTTCACAGACTGTGTTTTTAATGGAGATGCTGAAACAAACCTAACTACATTTTAAGTTTATATACATCTCTAGAGGAACCCTGAAGAACAGCTCTTTACAACCTGCCTGGTATATTGAGTGCACCGAAGAGTGCACAGAGTGCCACAGCTCTCCTTGTCCCCATCTACCCCTCCTTTCATCAGGTGATGATGCTGAACCCTTCTGCCCCCAAGCAGCCTGCGCTGGGGCTCCCCGCAGCCTGCAGTGCCTCGTACTGCATCAAGAGAGCGCAAAACCCGAGCAGCAGGGACGTGGAGAAAGCCTCCAAGTATTAAGTACAGCCGGTTCTCAGGATAGGGCTCGGCTCTTTCATTTCCCATGATGTGGGTATTACTGGGACCAGTGATGAGCAATGGCCATAGCTGGACTGGTTTGGGAGGTGGTGGAAAATGCTCAGGGAACGAACGGGCGAATGGCCTGAGCTGAAGCTAGGGAACCTGCTTCTACTCTCCAAGGCAGTCTGCATCAGATGCCTGTTTTTGTAAGCAGTGTTTCAAGCAAGGGTTAACGTGCTTCACTGCCAGAAGAAACGGTGCTTCTAAGAAAACGACTTTCCCCCTTTTACTGCCCACCTACAATCAGAGAAATGTCCCCCCTGTTGCCACAAACAGGATCTCTACGCCTGGCACCAGGCAGGTGTAAATCCACATTCCGGTGAGCGCCGCAGCCAGCGTGCCTTACAACCCAGCACGTTCCTCTCTGCATCGTAAAGCTCTCCAGAGGAATAACGCAAAAGTTTCCGTGAACCTGCCTCAACTCTTTCCTAGAGAAATCACCTTCCTCGTTCCAACCAACCCAGTCCCCAAGCAACACCATCAGCATCCACAAGTTTCCCAGGAACCCGAATGAAACGGCTCTGATAAACAACAGAGAGAATTAGCCAGTGGTGACATAATGTGCTCTGCCAGAGACAAAACTCTTCCTGCTATCGGCAGCACAATCAGCATCAGGTATTTGTTCTCCCGCTCGCCCCATTGAGCTGAATTAAACAGTTCATTACCAAATCTTCCTGGCTGCAAACCAAACCTTGCTTCCGACACAAATTCCCATAAAATTGCGATGCCCACCATTTCAGAACTAGCAGCCAAAAAGAAAAACGCAGTCTGTCTCCAAAGGAAACCACCTTTAGTCACTGGTTAATTGACCCTGGTGAATGTAATACCAGACATTTGGGAATAAGCACTTTGATATACAAAGTACACATGCCCGCTCTTGTGTGTTAGTCGTTACACCACAGGCTACGCTCTAAATCGGAAAAGTAAATATCTTCCACGTTACTGTTCAAAGCAGAGCTAATTCAGTGTAATGATGGGTTTCTATAGCCACATTGGTATTTCTGAAATACAGAACGTCAGGGTTCTGATAGGATTCTCGCATGGTCGGTTGGTTGGGTTTTTTTTTTTTTTAAAAATGCTACTGAACTTCCACCTATCTGCAAAGTAGCACATTTTTCAAAGTTCCCAGCCAAATGCGGAACATTTCAAACTCTATGAATGGCTGCGGTTTAATTTGTTGTTGTTGTTTGGGTCTGTGTTGATTAACACATGTAAATAAAGGCATCTGGTGTTACCTCTCTCTATTTCCATTTCACACCCTATTAAAGTCTGATTTCACAATTAATTGAAACCAAAACGAGATTATTCAGAAACGAATCCTCTCTGGCAGCCTTTGCCATGCTGAGGTCTAGTCACTACCTGGGGACACACCGTCCCCCTCCTGGCAGTATTTAGAATTAAACATTTTGGATATCACACAACGATACCAAAAACGGTGTTGGAAAAGGAAGCGAGACTGCAACCAAATCACCCACCTTACGCACTTTTCAGAATAAGAGAGGGAAGGATTCTTCTGTCCTACTGACAGGGAAAACTATCCACGCGCAGAATTTAAAAGAGCCAGCTAAGGGATCAAAGTACAAATGAAGACAGACAGTGTGAGCGATGAAGTAATGTTTCTCCGGCACCGAATCTACTCAACAACGGGTCCAAAGAACAGCAAAGTCAGATTCAAATGGCCTCCAATTTGGTAAGGTTGGGGATTTGGACTCGGCATGGGTTCAGAACTGTATTTCATAAGCCATGAAAGGACAACGGTAACAACAAACTGGATATAGACACCGACCACTGGACATGCTCTAAACCCCAGAAACTAATTTCTGACACACACATGGAGTCAGGAACGGTTTAGGTTGGAAGGGACCTTGAAGCCCATCTCGTCCCACCCCCCTGCCCTGGGCAGGGACACCTCCCCCCAGCCCAGGGTGCTCCAAGCCCCGTCCAACCCGGCCTTGGACACCTCCAGGGATGGGGCAGCCACAGCTTCTCAGGGCAACATAGGCCAGGGGCTCACCGCCCTCACAGGAAGGAATTTCTTTGAATATCTCATCATTTACACCTTCTCAGTGTAAAACCATTCCCCCTCATCCCATCACTCCATGCCCTTGTAAAAAGTCCTTCCCCAGCTCTCCTGGAGACCCTTTAGGGACTGGAAGGCTGCAATAACGTCTTCCTGGAGCCTTCTCTTCTCCAGGCTGAACAACCCCAACTCTCAAACATAAATGATACAAAACCAGCCCACGACCACAGAAAACTCCTCCTCAGCCTGGGCAAGTCACCGCTGTTTCTCCTGTCCTTTTCTACTCCCCAGCCCATCCTCACTCCAAAAAAATCCCAAGCAATCGTCGAGCATTTTGAAAACTGGAAGTTCACGATGCTAACATTTTATTACAACCGTCTCCAGGAAAAAGATGCAGTGGTTTGCAGTAGCCTGCAATTAGATGTGAGGAGAAGATCACTGCTGTCATGAATTTCCAGAGTCTGAGAAGCCTGACAGCCCTTCGCACACTAGATGGCATTGCACTACAAATTATCGCAGGGATGAAGTCATACGATTCCGATCCCCGAAGGAAAAACACCAGGAAAATTATCTTCCTGCTCGTGTAGTCACAATCCCTTCCCTTCGTGAAAATTAGGCTCAGCACAACTGTGTGAACATTTACAGTGTCAAAACAATGGAGACGGCTCTGTAAGAGGAACCAGCCACTTGGTGGCTTCAGGCAAAAACAAAGAGGCAGTTAAGTTAAAAAGAGCTGGGTTCTTTCTTTATTTATTTATCTATTTAAAAAAAAAGTGGCTTTGCCACCAAACAAAGCGTCCTTTCTTTCACTGTCTACCACTGGACAAAACAGGCTACTTACTTTGGCTGTTGGCAACCAACACGCACAAATGCAACGTTCCCTCCAGCGTAGGAAAGGGACCATTTTTTATTTAAGCCCATTCAGGAGCTGCTTCCCCAGAAAAGCCTCTTGAATGGGCCAAGAATGAAATTGCTTTACAGTTTTCATCTATAATTTTTAAACAGGTCCATTTTATAGGCTGGCAGCATATGTTAAGGATATAAACCACCTAGAACCTGTAACACATTATTGTTTAAGCTTATTGAGAAATGCATTCATCCATAGTCAAAAAAAGACTAAGTCAGTGAATATAAATTTTTTTACAGCTATATAAGATATATATGCTTTTTATCTTCCCGCATAAGGCATTGCATAAAACTGCTGACTTTCAAGGAAAGTGCATTAAAATCACCGAGTTAGTTATGACTGCCTTTTCTTCTCCGAGCTCCAAAATCCATTAAATTCTGTGGGAGGTCAGTGACAGTTTTAGTCATAGGCTACTTTTCCATTTGCTGGCAACGAGCATGCGATTCCTCCGAGAGAACTGAAAATTGACACAGTCCTGTCATTCCAGGCTATTACTCTCTCATTCGCTTTTTCTGTTTTCTCCCCCACTAAATCAATATTAACCTTTTTCCTCACACTGATAAGAATCAAAGACACTGGAAAAAATGCCTTATATACCTGAAATTTCAGCGGGAGTTCCAGGGGAGGAGAAAGACCAACAAAAAAAAGCCTCAGAAACAATGATTTTGATGGGGGGGGAAGAGTATTGTGGCAATAAGAAGCTTAATTTGTTTCAGGTAGTCATTGATCCCGTCTCACTGTCGCATTTTCTAAGCACTGTTTCTTACTCAGAGTGCAGATGGGTTTATGCTATGATTTCTCACCTTCACGAGAACAGGTATGTGTGTTATTTTTAACACACAGGCCAAATCAAGAACTGTGCTGTGCCCAGTAACATTTCTTATTTTGCATTTATAGAGCACCAGTAACGAGGAACCAAGCTCCTAGGAGCGAGGGCAGTAAAGCAAACTTAATAACACACACAAGGGTAAAACAAACATACCCTGACGAGCCTTGACGGCAGGAGCCTGCTTGTACCGCATATGGAGGTGCAGGACAGGAATAAATCTAAATCTCCTCAGGAACGGTATCCCCTGGCTTCCACGTACGCAGTTCTGGTGGCACGCAGCCCCAACCTTTTTCCCAAGCGGGACCCATTGCTCGGCCAGGAAGGGAGGTTAGAGGCAGCAAAACCGGCGTTCATGAAACAGCAAAACAACACTGTCCATAGGTGATGCACAATCTCCTCCCGACATCCTCCCTTCCACAGACCCGTCTGCCCAGTAATTCCATAGGCTCAGGAGAGTATTTCAGCTTATCCTGATGGGTTCCTGAAGTTTCATTTCAAAGCGGTCATTGTTACCTTCCTGGAGCACTGGAAAACCTGCTCTTTGCTCCACATTCCCCATTTTTACACCTCTGTCACCAACTACCTCTGCTGGGAGGACAGGCTGGGAGAGGGGGGGTGTTCAGCCTGGAGAGGAGAAGGCTCCGCGGAGACCTCAGAGCCCCTTCCAGTGCCTAAAGGGGCTCCAGGAGAACTGGAGGGGACTCTGGGTCAGGGAGGGGAGCCATAGGATGAGGGGGGATGGTTTTACACTGAAAGAGGGGAGATTTAGATGAGACATGAGGAAGAAATCGTTGACTGTGAGGGTGGTGACACACTGGAACAAGCTGCCCTGAGAAGCTGTGGCTGCCCCATCCCTGGAGGTGTTCAAGGCCGGGTTGGACGGGGCTGGGAGCACCCTGGGCTGGTGGGAGGTGTCCCTAACCAGGGCAGGGGGGTGGAACGAGATGGTCTTTGAGGTCCCTTCCAACCCAAACCATTCTATGAAGTATAGAGGGATCCATACTCTTCAAGTCACTGCCTGCAGGTATACAGCGCCCTTCTAGACTCAGATGAAGAGAACCCTATCAACAAGATGACAAAATCTACCTTTGCAAATTATGAAGTAGACTCTATAAACGAGAATAAATAATGCTGACCCAATTTGCACAAGTATATACTTCCATGGCAAGTCTGGTCTGCAGGGTCTTCCAAAGTCTTACTGATGAATGAACCTGGCAGCATTCAGTAGATAAGCAGCCACCATTAAAACTTTTTAAAAACCTTCAGAAACAGACTGTAAGCGAAAGCAAACAAGCTTTGCATATCACATATATATATATAGTATATAAACCACATCTTTCTGAGCAAGAATTTGCAGGACTAGGCTCAAGACAGAAAGCAGTGAGGGGGGGGGAAATCAGTGTTACTCCAACCACATCTGAGAACTCCTTCCCCAGGAAAAGCATTATTTATTATCTGGCTAAATACCAACTTCTCTTGCTGACAAGAGGAGCAGCAAATGAAGGCAAATAATCTCCCCTTAGTTGGCAGGAGGAAGCGATAAAAGCTGAGGGGAAGCTTGCTCCATTTCCTCCCATGACCCCAGAAGTGGGAAAGATCAACAAGCACTCATCTTTACAAATCAGGCTGTGTGAAACCCCGCGCTTCTGGCGTACAGCCATTCCTACACCCCCCAGTTTTACATAAAGGTTAGTCTATGACTAAACTGACCACTGAATGCATTTTAATATAATACAGACACAGCACAGAGCGACAGGACTCCCAGCGCTTTCAAATCCAGCCTACGACCTTTAGCTACTTTGCCAAACTTCAGCTGGGGAGGAAGGTGCAAGCAGAGTTTTGCGCACCCATGCGTGCGTGCACATGCATGAGAAAGAACGTTTTAAAATTTCACATCTCAAATCCCTCCTCCCACCCCCCCCCACACCCCCGGCCCTGTTTTTTTAAACAAAGAAAATGAAAGTCCATGTTCCACAGCTGGGTGCAGAGGCACAGCGCAAAACCGACATATGTTTTGTATCACCACATGCATTTTTATACAAAAACTTGAGCAAGTGCTAAAGCACGGAATAGACTAGAGGGAAGCGTTTCCCCTCAACTACTCCCTTCTGAGAAACAGGCTCTGGACAAACGAGCAAAGAGGTATACGGTCAAAATCATTTTCTAAAAAGAAAAGTTCTTCTAGGAGTCGAAACAACAACTTCCCCTCTTAGCCAGATGTTGCACCAAAACTTCAGCCAGACTAAAAACACCTGCCTTTAACATGACATTCCAAGGGGATATCACAGCGCTTGCATTTATTGCACCTCTCCTGCTCTTCATGTGCACAAACACATGCGCACGCATGGTTTTAATCTGCTGCTGCTCACGTACCTGCCCTGTATTCTTACAGCTCCAGCCAGTGTCCTCCCACGGCGTGGTTCCCCAGCGAGGACGCTGGGGACGGTGCTGTGCCCTGCACAACTGCTCCAGCATCACCTTTTTCCTTTGAAGAAAGGGGTGTCCCAAAGGATCTGCGGGCTTTAGGCAACACACAACTCACACTAACATACAGAATTCAAAATACAGCCGACAAGTAACTAAACAGTCGTAAATAGGTCTCAGGCCTAAATATTTTCTACATGTTGAAAAAAATTAACTACACGCTGCAGGTGCTTACCTTCTCTGAACAGTAAATATTGCCCAAATTCAAGAGAAACATTTACACTAGTTGCAGAAGGAGCATAAATCAGTTAAGACAAGGCACTGTAAAAGCCCTCCCTCCCACACACACACCGTGTTTTTATGAGATTTTACATTCTGCTATAATCATACAGCTACACGACAATTAGACCTTGTGTAGGAAGGGCTCAGGGTATTTATGATGAAAACATTCAATGACATTTACAGGAGTTAAATGATTTGATGAAATTCTCCTCAACCCATTAAGGAAGTGTTCCAGAATACAATCATGTGGTTACACTCGTGCCCATTAGCACACACACAGCAATTATGATAACGCTGCCTAATAATTGGGGATGAGGGTGCTGAAGAGGAGGAAGACACAGAACAGAGATGAGGCCCATTTCTGCCACATCCTGGTAAACTTCCAGGATCCATCAATTCTGATAGTGAAAGCGGGATTAACATCTTTTTCATTAGTATCAACGTTCTTCCTACCAAAACAGAGATGCTAAAACCTTGAGAGAGGTCCATAAGGGTACCGATACGTAGATACCATTATTCTGGCAACACACTCCGAAGTCCTAAAATGAGTGGGTTGTTTTAGTTTTATCTCAACCAAATTAATGAGGAAAATCTCTTAAGAGACTGAAAATTAGAGGTTTCATCCGAGGACTCCATAACCTCCATTCAGAAATTGCCTGACAGTTGATATATGAGGCTCCAGCCTCATTAATTCTGGTGAAAGGCACTACTCAGCAAACACAAAGCTGCTATAATGCAGCCATTAAGAATGGAACAGTTGACACCACTGTCACCAATTTTCAGTTCTGAAAATAAATTAGTTGGAAAGAAAGATTGAAATAATCATATTGAAGCCTTAAGTCCTAAGCAATTCTGTGAGAAACTCGTTTCTTCAAACAAACAAGTTTCTTCACTCTTGTTGAGAAAGGCCTGGAGACCCGTGTACACCCAAAGGCTCGCACAGGAACGTCCCCACTGAAAAGTGAAACTGATTTTGAAATTCCCACAATTTTTAATCCAATTCTGTAATTCAGTGATATTCTTAAAGACGTTACCTTAGAAAGACTGGAGCTGTCACTCCAGGAAAATCAAACTCATGCCATTGCACGGAAAAGCATCCCATCCTCTTAAATATTAATTGCAACCTTACGACTACCAAACAACAAAGGGAAGCAGGAGGTTTTTTTTAGAGCTTTCCTGGGCCTTATCAGTCACAAGATGCTAAAGACAGATTCCTGCTGAATTTTTACTAGAAGCGAAGCTCTGAGGTCACTAAATAAGCCCTAGTAAGGGCTTGCTTACAGCGCGTCAGTGAGGTCCAACGGACAATCTTCTCGAGTAAGGAGAGAGGTGCCAGGAAAATAAGAGCAAAATTCTCCTCGTGTCCTGCGGTTGTCCCCAGGGCTGCTGGGGCACCCCGCAGATCAGGCAGGCGGGAGAGGAACTGCACAATCGAGTACCAAGTGAAACCCAGCATGCGATCACACGAACAGAGACCGTCCCGTGAAGCACCGCAGCAGCGTGCGGTCCAACCCTCGCCACCTCGCGTCGCTCCAGACCACGAGCACTCCATTAACACTGGGGTGGGTTTTTTTCCAGCAGTGATATGTAAATGTGTTGCAAATTCGGATATAGAAAGGCCAACTGGAAATCATGAAACTGTATTTTCCAGAACACAAGTACACCCAGGAATTACCCCATTTCTTGCCTGCCACAGATGATTTATGTCATGTTGTAAAAGCAGTATATCATATATATTTCCAAAATCCCAGGGGAGGAAGAAAAACACTTTTGCAGATAAAAGAATGCAGCTTCTGTACTCAGTGAAGAGCAGTAAAGCAAAATGCCTTACATTCATGGTATTGAAGAAATTATCTTGGAAAAGCTTAATAAATAGGACTACTTTTATTTTTGCGAAAAAGTTCATAAACCATGCCTTGGTTTTTTGATCCATGTTATCAAAATCTTAATTTGTTGTCTCCAGAGTATGGACTTCAAGAATTAAAAATATAGGCAAACTGCATAAAGGCTCACGGAGAGATCTGAAACTCTCTTTCTATTTTTAATTTACAAAATTCTGCCTAAGATGCCAGAGGCAGAAGATATAATAGTAAAGACCTGAAAAGAATATTTTAACCTTTAAATTTCCCAGATGACAGTTCAGGGAAGGTGGGTTCTGACCCACTGCGGTGACACTGGAAACAGGCCTGCACCCTGCAGACCCTACCCGAGAACCTCCCATTGGAACTGCAGAGTCGGGCTTTTAGTTTTGCATTTAAGCATTTAATTGCACTTTGTAAAGCAAACGGGTTCGGTCTAACCCTGCCACTGTGTAACGTACTCTTTGGAAGCTCCTAAGACACTTGTTCCTTTGACGCACGTGTTCTCCACGGAGAGGCATAACCCTGCAGCCCTCCCTCAGCCCCAATTTCTGCAGATTCAAGGGAAAATGAGCCTTGACGATACAACTCTTACCGAGGCTTAAAACACAACCGGGAGGAAAAGAGCAATAGTATAAACCCGGCTGATGCTGCACCCCTGAAGCCACTCTGCACTGCCACCGCTGTCATAGCCATGAGCACGACGCAGTGCCTCTCCGGGCAGGTGAAGGGCTGCTCGTTAATTAACTCAAGCGAAACGGGCAGGTCCTGAAGGCAGGAGGCGATCAGTGGTTACAATGAGAAACTGGGGCCGGCCGCAGGACAGCACTACTGTACAGCAGAGCAATACGCAGAACGCTTCCAGCAGAGGCCCCCACGCAGCCCCGTGTTATGGACAAAAGAAAAAAAATTAATTCTTATTTTGCTTTCTTATACTGGTATTTCAATTAAGTTTTTTACTGATAACTTACCAGTTTCCAAAAGAAAACAAGTCTGCGTAGAGTAAACATTCCCCTGCAGCAAGCACCCAGGCAATGCCTTCTCTCAACGAGCACGCACAAGATGTAAAATGCCACAGCACTTTCCATAACCCCAACTGTCTTCAGCCATGGGAAGGAGCGCATCTCACTGCGAATGACGCTCTGTTGGTGGCACGCTGGGGGTGCCCGCAGAGCGAGCGTGCCTCACCGCACAGGACCCGCGGGAGAGCCATGCTGGAGTCCCGGCTGTTTGTAATTCAAGGGTACGTTGTGGTAGCAATGAGATTTAGTATTATATAGTTTGTTTTACAGTGGCTGTTTTATCCTTAGTCTGATCATAGCAACTTGCAAGACATATACACATATAATCCTAACAGAAAAGATAATACATCATCCACATCCCAATTGTTTTCCAATGGGAAAATACAAAATTCATCTCTAAGATACACAGCAAAGAATTATAAGAGTATGCGGATATTTTGCTGTTAGAAATCCAAGTCTTCCCTCTCTCTTTGTTTATCTTAAAATCATAATAGAAAACTTCGAACATTATTTTCCGGGCTGTCTCTAAGAGAGCTGACGAATGGCCCAAATTCTTCATCCTTACGATATTAGACAGGCACACAAGGTTAAAGGCAGTTGCGAGAGGAAAGCAGCACTCCAGGACTTCACTGCGCCCTCTGATTCAGCATCACCACCAACCAGCTCTGGAAAGATCTTCTGCTCACTTTGAACTCCACTTAGTTTAAAGTAGCTAGAAAGTGTGGGATACAGGGAGGCTTAAGAGAGTTCAAAGAAATGCAGGGACCGTGCACCAGGGGAAATAAAACCCAACCCAGCTTGTCCAGGGTGTATTCAAAGTGCACATCACAGCTCCAGCCTTACCGCTAAAATGCATTAATAATTCAAAACGCATGCGCTAGCCTAAAAGCTCACTACTCCAAAAAGAGTTTCCCAAACTCAATCTAGCTTTTTATTTAGTTTTAAAACAAATTGCGCAGCCTGTCATTAAACCAAACCTTGAGCCACAAGTGAAGGTGCCCAGAAGGGGACTCTGAATCAGGCTCTGATGCTTCTCCAGCCTCACACTTTCACTACACCAAAATAATCCTGCGTCTCCCTCCCCTTAGCAAGGCAGCACCCTCATCCCGCTATGACATTCCCTTTCATGCAAACCCTTCCTGCCCCGAGGCTCCAGCTCCCAGCGGGTTCCCTGCCCACTCCAGCACTGCTACGCCTATAATTATTGCAGGACTTAGCAGATAAAGAATTATTAAATAATCCACCGGCATTTCAAAGTAAATTCCTGGACTCACACTGTAAAAAGAACAGAAGTTGTTTTGGTTTTTTGAACTACTTCAAGCTGGTAAATGGGAACTTAGTCCAAAATGAGTTCTTTTAAAGCCTGAACATTACGACATGTCATACTTGCAATAAAGAAGGGTAACACTCAAGCACCATAAAGATCAATTATACAGCTGCACTGAAATTCAAGGTAACTTATAAGAATCTTTGTTAGTATCCAAACATAAATCAGCAGGACCCGACAATACCACCTACCCAAAACATGAGGTTTTCTAGTAGCCAATGTGTTCTAACCGTATTTATAAGCTTCCACAGTCTTCCAATAAAACAGAATTAATTTTAAGGCAGGTTCATGGATCCTGAACATACATAAAGTACACAGCACTACATATTTTTCTTCCCAACTTGGTATAATACCGGATTTGTGGGTATCTATTACGCAACAGTCCTCCCTCTAAATTATTACTGACATAATTCTGAGTGTGACGGTGCCAAAAGCTCACTCTGTACTTTGCGGTGTTACCTCTGACTGCAACTCACAAACCAATCCCCGATGGTCCAGACACACATTTGGTGGGGCTTTAGACATATATATATATATATATATATATGCAGACCTAAACAAGCTTCTCCTCCTTCTGGCAAACAACATATTTGAAAGAAAGAAATTTAGGACGGTGGTAGGGGAGGTCTTGCACCTTAAAAATATGTCCCGTAGCAAGTAATTGAGTTTTTATTAATGTTTCTTTCATTCATACGGTAGAGGGATGGAAAGAAGAACTGCTGAGTAGAATCAAAGTTTGTTCAGTGAGTTTCAAGAGAGAGAAAAGAAGTTACACTTTAGGAGAGGAACTCTTAAAGAGGCAGTGAGAGCAGCGCATGCTTCTTCATGTAAATATTTTATTTTTAAAAACCACAATCGTATGTAAACATGACATATAATGGAAACATTCCATTTTAAACTGCTTTACCAGGAAAACAGTAACCTGAATTTGCAGGTTCTGTGGACACAATGGCCAGAAATGAAGCGTCCGAGGAAATAAGTAATTAATATCTTTGGAATCCTCAGTGGAGATCAAAGAGTTTGTTGGTGCGGCCGCCCAGGGGAGCTGAAGGTCAGAGCCTTGCCTGCAGGACATGGAAGCAGAAGCCTCTATCTTCTGCTCACGCACCACGGGAAGGGCTAAAATAACAAACCCATCAAAGTCTACAGACGTGTTCAAATGCCTTCTAGACACGATAATAGTACGGGTGGGTGAGAATATGTGCCTGTGTGCATGCCTTCCCTTTTAAACTAAAAATCTGTCTGAATCCAGACCCTTGGGAAAGTTTCGATTCACAGGAAATCTCCTGCACAAATCCCTCTGCTGCAAGTAAAACAAACAACAAAACTTGGGCCTCGGCTGAGCAGATCTAGAAACATCCTCTCTGATACAGCTACGCATACTGCTTTAAGAATCCTCTCACGGCACAGCAAACATTTTCACATGTAGTATCTAACATCCATTAGTTCAAGCGCTTTCCCCTGCAGTTTCTTATGTTGCAGGACACATTATCATAGTTCGAGTGCAGGGACAAGCTTTTTCCTGAGCAAAGACACCTCACGGAGCTGTTGGAGCGGGGCCGGAGGAGGGCCCGGAGATGCTGCGAGGGCTGAGCCCCTCTGCGGGGAGGACAGGCTGGGAGAGGGGGGGTTCAGCCTGGAGAGGAGAAGGCTCCGCGGAGACCTCAGAGCCCCTTCCAGTGCCCAAAGGGGCTCCAGGAGAGCTGGGGGGGACTCTGGATCAGGGAGGGGAGCAATGGGACGAGGAGGAACAGTTTTACACTGAAAGAGGGCAGATTTAGATGAGATATGAGGAAGAAATTCTTTGCTGTGCGGGTGGTGAGCCCCTGGCGCAGGCTGCCCCGAGAAGCTGTGGTTGCCCCATCCCTGGAGGTGTTCAAGGCCGGGTTGGACGGGGCTTGGAGCACCCTGGGCTGGGGGGAGGTGTCCCTGCCCAGGGCAGGGGGTGGAACGAGATGGGCTTCAAGGTCCCTTCCAACCCAAACCATTCCATGATTCTATGATTCTAACTCTTTCCTCATTTTACAGTGGGAGAGCAGTCTTGAGGTCACGACACCACATGCGCTCGTGTGAGATTATATTACTAAGTGGAGCAGATGGGAAAGCAGTGTTGATTTTCAAAGACTGGAAACTACCTGGAAAGCAGATCACGCAGCCATCACGAGGAACCGCTCTCCGCAGGGCTCCAGGATGCGGAGCACACCTGGCAATACAGCTGGAGCATATCTGGTCTGCTCAAACCCACACACCAGCAAGAGATTTCAAAGCCAAGACAGCCAGGAATACAAATGGTGCAAGATGAGGCTATATCCTACCCGCTCTTCTTCACCAGGAAATGAATGAAAACATTTATAACTACAGGACAAAGGTATACACACACCATTGCAAAGCTAAGCTGATGAATGAAGAGTTTAAAAACCTGTAGCCTAACTTGTTACCCCTGAGCTGCCAACTCTGTCATCAAACCTCAAAACTCTGGCACATAAGCACAAACTAAACAAACTACCCTTTTTGTAAGGAGGTACAGTAAACACAAAATGTAAATGTTCCCAGTGATGTTTGGTTTAACAGCTAATACATCCACTGGCATGACAAACCTCCACTGGAGAATAAAAACACACTCCTGCTTCTGTAAATCTCGGGGATCATATCAACATGAAGTTTGCTAGTTATTAAAATCACACCAGCTTGGCACGCTTGCAGATCTATGAGTACGATATTATGTGGCATTTTAACACCATTCCTGTTAACAGTACGGCTTACTATATACAAAAACATAAGGGTTTTTAATCCTCTTTCAAACTACGGAACGCTAGTGAAATAGGGATTATTTTTCTGGAGCCCACGGATTCTTTTCAAATTTTTAATATATTTTAATTATACATATAATACATCTTTCTGTTTTTTTCAGGTCATTAAACCTCAGGGAAGAAAAATTTTCCAACACAACTCTGTTCCAGTTACTAATTAAAACAATTTTTATACATTTCTGTGACCCGCTGCTAAAGATGATTTATGACGGAGGCAAACAGCAGGAGGTCAATGCCAAAGTTAACAGCTGGGCTTGTTACAGCCACTTTTAAGATTTACTCATGCCATCAAATAGCCACCGTGCACCAATAAAGCCTAAAAATCCACAAACAAGTTTTGCTATATTCTCAGTGTTAAATGCGGGGGAGGAAAAAATAAGCTGGAAAAAATAAGCTGGAGGTCAACGTTTTCAAACTGGAGTGCCACACGTCCCCGGCTGCAAAGAAGAGCCAAGTAGGCACTGATTTCCCTGAAACCGCTTTGGCCCGCGGGTCCTCGGCACGCGAGTAAGAGAAGACACCGAGCTCAAGGTACTCAAGTCGGAGAAAATGCTCATCCAAATTAGCGCAGTGATCTTTCGCATACTAATAAGGCAGAGAAGAAACACAGACAGCGGCGGGGAATACTCAAAATCCTTCCATAAACAGAGCATCCCAAATTGGCCGTCTCGTCCCAGATAGAGAAACACCGCGCTGGGTTCTGTTCCCCCGTGACACGCACCAAGGGGAGAAATGAACCGGCCTAGATAAACTCTTAAAAACATCCAAAGGCAAAAGGAGAAGAAAAAAAAGGAGAAATACCCATCCAACTGAATCAACAGGTAAAATCTCATTTGCTATTAACAATTATTTGTGGGTTATAGTCTACCCTTCAATTTATACGCCTAGATGATCAGCTTAAGATAAAGGACATACATGGAATCAGACAGAGAGCTAATAGAGATAAATATTAACAGAAAAAAAACCCACTTTCCTCCCTATGACAGGCAATTCAATAACCAGTCAGTTCAGTAATGGCAGACAAATTACCTTTTACTTTATTAAAAAAAGATAAACAGATTTATAAATTATTAATTGCAGTATCTGTCAGTCAAGGGGAGGAAGGCGAGAACAAAGCATGCAATATGCTGATTTAGCAGCTAAAGGCAGAGGGAACACCGAAGGAAAAGGGGGGACTGCTGGAGGATTGCAAACTCCTTCAGCAAAATGACGACCGCGGGGTCAGCGGAAGGACCTGCTTAGCCGTGAAATGCTATCCTGCCGGTTTTTGAGCAGCCTTCGATAACTGGTAGACAATCTACCCGACTCCTGCCCATCAAAGCTGGCTCCCTGCTAAGGCTGTTAGCTTTCTCGACAGCAAACAACTGTAAAAGCAGCAGTAAACGCGCGAGCAGCAATGGTGAAGTTTCAGGGAGAGATGCTCTCCGTGGCTGAAGTTACCCTTCCACCATAAAAGCCATGCTGGATTTCTCCCCGTTTCACTGGAAAGAAGCCAAGCGAGCTGGAATTTCACAGGTGTGATCTTGTTCCAGGGGAGAATTTTTTTCTGCGGAGTCGGTGGCAAGTTGGAGGCAGGACCAGGAAACAGAAGAATCCAAAAACTGAGGTGAACTTACTCGAATATTTTCCTAACTTTTTTGGCATGGAGAAGCTTGGCCTAGAGACTCCAAATTTTGAAAATCTGTTGATCTTGGCAGGAGCCTGCGCCAATTTTCAGGGAGTTGTGGCTGGAATTATTAAGTTAATAGAAGCAGTTTCCACCTACACTATGAACATAGTTGTTTTTATATACCCACGGCCTTAAAGCAGCCCTTGCAACGTCTCCCCCTACCACTTTAGAAGGCAATGGGAAAGAAACCACGGGGAAAAGATGGGGAACTGAAGGTCTTGGTCTAAAGAAGGGGAACATAACGTATCAGAATATGGCAAAGTCATTCTGGGGGGAGATTAACAGCATCCAGAGACGAAAGGCTAAATAGGAGCACCACTTTGTATGCAGTGTGGGTATGCACGGCGCAACCACTCATATATTTGTAAAGACAAAACAAAACCCAGCAAAATTGTCTTTCCTAGCACCAATACACAGCAAAATTCAGGCCAGTTTTTGTGATTTGACTATGTCTTTCTATCTTTTAAAAGGGACTGGGGTAGGGGGACAGATGTTTCACGTTTCACTTTTTAAAATAAATAATTTAGTCTTTTTAAACACTTTGCAAATGAGTGGAATAAATGCAGACATTACAGCCTGTAGCGGCTCACGACTGCCAAGACAGTGCAAGCGATCATGCCCACAGAAGAGCTGGGGGAACGAAGAAGCCCTCCTACACTGAAGGCAGTGAGCAGGCTCAGTATAAAATCACTGCGGGGAGGAGATTCGAGCTAAGCTGTCCGACTTCACACCGACACAGACCAGGGAGCGCTCCTCCATTCCTGTCGTTTCTAGTCCATCTACGCAGAGGACTGCTTTCAGCCGTGGCAGAAACGTCTTATAAACTACCCCAGTTCATTCCAGAGGAGGGCATCTGCTCGGGCTTTCCCATTTTTGTTTCCTTTGCGATCCATCTCAGGAAAAAATTTGACTGCATGATTAACATGGACAACCTTCACAAGCACGCGTGCCCTCCGCACCCCCTTCCCCGGAGTATTATTAAATAAAAGAAAAAAGGCAAACCAAAAGAAGATGACCCTGAAAAATATCTCCTCAACAGGCTTTGCTGGCAAAAGGCAGAAGAAGAACTCAACTGCTCTTTGCAACCTTTCTAACTCTTAAAAGGCAACAGGAGAACACAACTGCAGGCGCAAGCGGCAGCCCCCGCCGAGGGCAGGCAGCCCGGGCGCTGGGCTGGAAGGCTGCAGCCTGCCAACGGCAGGCAAACAGCAAACAATTCCGCCCGGCTCCTGACAGGAATTCCTGGCAGCTCATGCCTCCGCAGGCGGAAATGATTCGGGCTGAAATACTTCCTTTACCGCTGATAACATGCTCCTACCACTCGCAGTGCCAAGGCTTAACAGATAAGGAGAGGCTCCTCCACGCACCGTAATCCAATCCTGGTCCCTGTTCCGACAGGGGTTTATTTTTAGACGGCAGCTACAGAAACGCAAACACGGAGAGGCAGAGACCGTGCTGTCTGAAGGGGTAAAGCCGCGTCAAACGCAAGATTGTGAAGTGATAGGGATGTGCATTACAGCAATTCCTCTCCTTTAGCAACGGGGGCTTCAGGGAGCAAAGAATATTATCTGGGAAGCGCAGAGCTGATCAGCTCTCCATTTTCCATTACTAAAACCTACTCGGCTAAAGATAATTTCGTAATTCTTTCAAGTGAAGAACAAAGTCTTTCTTTCTGGCAGGAAGTGAAGATATTTATGGAACACCTAATCACTATTTCTCCTGTTTACATTAATGGCACATAGCACTAAGTAAAGTAAAATCACATTTGCACCATGATAGGGGGGGAATCATTCCATTTTGTATAACTCAGCGACACTGGGTTTTGTTGAAATAGCTCAATTCCTATGTATTAACACGCCCTGAAGCTCCCTAGAAGGCAGGGAGACTATGTGACACAACTGCTGTACCGAGGTACTCCAATTACACGTGAATGAATTAACGTGAACAACTCTACAGCCAAAACACCCAACCAGGAACACGCAATCACAGCCCGGGCTGAGCACCACGCTCGCGCGCTCAGCTTCAGCTCAACCGAGTCTCTGGCAGATGCCGCGCGGTTTGGTGTGTACTCATCGACTCTGGCCACGTTAGCGCAGCGGCCTGCAGTACGCCGCACGGTGCCGGACCAACTCCAGCCCCGGAGAAGGAAGCTTGTCAACTAGCAGGCCCTGAAATCGTGCTTGAATTTAACAAGCTGCCCTAGAAACTGATTGTGACCATTATTATTTTAAGTTACATTAGGATGATTTAGGCACTTCTGAAGTTAGATGCGTGGTGAGCACTGGGGAGGCCGCAGCCGGAGCACTGTGTGCAGTTCTGGGCTCCCCGGGTCAGGAAGGACAGGGAACTGCTGGAGAGGGTCCAGCAAAGGGCTACAGAGATGGTGAGGGCATTGGAGCATCTCTCTGATGAGGAAAGGCTGAGGGCCGTGGGACTTTTTAGTCTGGAGAAGAGAAGACTGAGGGGGGATCTTATCAATACTGTTAAATACTTAAGGGGAGGGTGCCAGGGGGATGGGAAGAGTCTTTTTCCAGTGGTGCCCAGGGACAGGACAAGAGGGAACGGGCACAAACTCGACCATAGGCAGTTCCATCTTAACATGAGGAGGGACTTCTCTCCTGTGTGGGTGGCAGAGCAGTGGCACAGCTGCCCAGAGAGGTGGGGGAGTCTCCCACTCTGGAGCCATCCCAAACCCGCCTGGACGCCGTCCTGTGCCACTGCTGGAGGTGTCCCTGCTGTGGCAGGGGGTGGGACTGGGGGAGCTCCAGAGGGCCCTTCCAACGCCAAACATTCTGTGATTCTGTAAGAGATGCTGAGGACTTCCAACTCCATTCTTCAGTCCTTAACCAAACACTGAGATGTGCCATACAGAAATGTGTGTGCAAGCAACATTTGCTGTGCAGATGAATGAATGGAGTTGTGACGTTTGAAAGAGAGCAGAGGCAGCACGAGCAGATGTCAGCCAAGAACTGTGGAAAGGCAGCAGAGCTTAGGAGAGAAGGAAGGTTGGAGTAGACGACCTTTAAAGGTCCCTTCCAACACAAGCTAGTCTATAATTCTGTGAAGCCAGCAGAACAGACGCTGAGTAATCACAACCTAGCCATGGCCTAATAACATCTCGCTTGGGAGACGCAGACTGAACCACAGTTCTGCTCCTGCTAACACGGCTCCTAAACATTTATCCAACGGTGGACTAAAATAAATCTGTTATGCAGAACCTGGCTTTTCACGGTGAAATCAAAAATCAATGATGTAGCCTTGAAAAACAGATGCAGTAATAAATGTAAGGTATTTCAGCAAAACACCAGCGAACTTGTGGCACTGACGCAATCTGTAAAGCCCATCCTATAACTACAGCTTTGACATCAGCCACCTTTGCCTGGCAAACCCGCAATTTCCTGCTGACGCAACGTGTGTCTCGCTGGCCAGAGGCAGATAAGGTTAAAATACATTGCTTGTTGAAAGCGGTATAGCAGAACATTTCCGAAGAGAAAAAGCATCCCAAAATGCACCTAGCTCTGTTAGCACGGTGCTAGGAGAAGAAGAGAACAAGTCCTTTTTTATACATCTCAGCAAGTTAATTTAAAACGATCTCATGAGGTGAAATGCCAAGATATTAATACCGATTGCACCATGAAACCATATTATAAGTGACATAAACGTTACAAAACAATCTGAAATTTGGCCAGGCTGTTAATAGACAGCATTACACAATTCCTGACACAGCCAGATAATACTGCACTTCTACTATGCAAATTTTTAACAGTGAATAGATTTTGAAAGGAGTTTACACCCACCACCCCTCAGATGCAACTTGGTAATTCGCTATTAGGTGCCAAGCTGTCATTTCCAAGTCACTTCAGCCTACTGCTATTCTCTAGTCTACCTTGCGATCACAAAGGAGCCACCGATGAATGCCACTCCATTAAAATGCATGAGCCCTACATGAACCTATTTTTAAGTCTGTAAACTAATACTGCTGTTGTATTAATAGCTTTCACTTATTTTACCATTAGTACTGGTCTTCTACCAAGGAGACACTGTGATGCCCTACCCTTTGGTATTTCAGGAGCAAGGTATATTTATTCATGTAAAAAAGTCATGACACCATGGGGATCTATCAGAAGTCTTGCTTAGAGAAAGGAAGGGACAGGAGGCACAGAGCTGGTAATTAGGGGCTGATTCCCCCTATTTAAGCACAGGTTTTGCTTTAGGTACACCAATAGTTAAGCGTGTACGGTTTTTCAGAGGTCGCAGTGGTGGAAAGAGAGAACTGACCCCCCCAGCGCACACACAGTCACGCTTTTATGACTGTGCCCCTCATGCCGCCATCGTCCACCGTTCTCTTCCTGGCTTCACACCCCAGACGCTGTGAGAGAAAACAGCTCAGGGGCCTGACGTGGCTCAACACCCTTTTCTTCCTGGGCCATATCCTTCCCCAGTTATTGTTTTTCAGCCAGACCACCCCTCTGGTTAGAGCAGTTGGTGTTCTGCTAGTGCCAGAGGGCACGGACACACGGGACGACCGGGCAGGAGCGTGGAAAGCTGTGGGAGCAGCAATGACACCCCAAAAACGAGTGCTAGACAGCACCAGCTCCTGCTTGTGGAAACTTCCCACCAGAACACGCTCCACGTTTGTCAGCAGAACAACACAAAGAAAATCTGTAAAGAATATATTATCTGATTTTACTTCTTTCCCTCACAAACACAAAAATCAACCCTACAAGTATGCGCTGGAATCCTTAAAATATTCCAAGAAATGCTTAAACCCCCAAAAGAATTAAATTTGTCTTCAAAATGCTTTAAATAGTAGTGGCATGCAAAAGTTGTAATCTCTCTCTAGCATGCGCATTGTCCTGAATGATGGAAAGGAAAACTCAGAGGACCACACGATGCAAAAATCATCTGTGTGCATACAAAAACCTGCTCAACACCTACTCCGACATAAAACTTCTCTCCAAAATGGCTGAAAAATTAGCGGTGTCAAATCAGAAAACTACCAGGAGGCTAAAAGTAGGGACATAGATTAGTCACACTATTCCTTATACACAGAAAGTGAAAATAAAGAAACACAGTTTTGCTTCAGAAGATTGAGGACTGCTCCCGTCTGCGTCAGCAGCCCGTCTTCCAGAGACCTCATTAGGAACTGAGCTCTTCGCACCGGTGTCGTCTTAAACCTGCTGTTCCGCGTGTGCGTGCGCGTCTGTGTGTGTCTCTGCCAATGCAAAAACAGCCCCTGCTCAGCAGAGCCACTAAGTGTGAATAGTAGTAGATACGAGCCCTGAACAGGACCCAAACTCCTTCTCAGTTAGAATTTTAGAGACAGAAAAAAAGGATGCATAATTCTGCTTGCAAAACTGTCGAGTACGGAAACATGAAAGGCTGTAAATAATTCACTCTATATTACAGGAAATGTTTTACAAATGAAAAGGTTGTAACCTCTTTTTGGCTCGAAGGCTGGCAGATGCTGGAGGCATTCCTGCTTCTCTAAGTGCAGAACAAGATGTGCCCTGTCTATGAGAAAGCAGCAGCGATTCTTGGTTCCCAGCCCTCCCCGGTACTGCTCAATGAAAAATGCTTCTGCCTGTATTTCTGACGGATGGCTCACAAAGGAGCGAATCCTGCACGCTTCCAGAAATGCAACTCAGGCTGACTAGCAATTTCTTGTATTCTGATGACACAGCTACTGCAATGCACAATGCAGAGCTAAGGTAACATGAAGAGAAGGGATAAATGTGAATTATTTATATTTACATAAATACGTGCATGCAATTGTTTAAAGATACACACACACAAGCTAAAAATATCCATGCAGTTATTACAGCTGACTCAATAACGAACGTTTGATGCAGTCTTAAAACGGTGACATCAGTCAAATCCAGTGGAAATAAAATCATCTCCAACCTCAACCCACATGGCTGAGGACAGATTCTGGCCCAGGACACGGAAGCGATTCCAAATAAAGAGACCCTGTTGCTTTAACTGCTTACCACTGAAGGTTTTGCAACAAACTAAACAAACCTTAGTGGAGGTGCCTCTACTGCCTTCCCCACCAGGGCAGCTGGCAGCCCAACCCAGTGATGCTTTGTATATTAAAGAAACGTGAAGCTCACCTGGATGTTGCCGAAGTCCACGTTTTCATAATGGAAATGCGCACATTCAGCCATCTTCGGGAAATGACCCTTTGTAAAGGATAACCTGAAGCACATCAAAAGCACACCGTAAGATAGATGCAAATCACTGACACAATGCTCAGCATCAAGTACCGTTATAAAATGCAGTTACTGGCACAAAATAGTAACGACTTTCTCATCCTAAAGCCAAGGCAACAGAGGGGTTTGCTGATGTGATGCACCAAAACAGTGGAGAAAGGAACTGAGTGAGAAAGGAAAACTAAATTGCATCCTTAAAGAATTGTGTGGCATTTCATCGACACCAAAGCCCACATCTTTAAGAAATGGTGCAGGGAGAAGCCGCTCTACCTTTACAAATGCATTTTTTGCAGTGCAAATAAACAGCCTTACACGAGACACATAGGAAAGTAGAACTTTACCTGTGAAAGGCATCACAGCCCATCAGTCCCGGGTTGATGTATCTGAGGGTGCAGAACAAACGCTATTTATCCTTTGCCTTTTTAAAATTCAAAAGTGAGGCATAATTATTCCCAAGTGTCTCCAGTTACAATGATGGCTGACGGGGAGATCCTCTGGCTCTGCAACATGCTCTTGCTTCTGCTGAAGCTATTATAGACTCCTATAGATATTTCTGGTGGTGAGCCAATGAGATTGTCATTATCTAGCTCTCTCTTCCCACGGGAATATAAGTGGGAAGTGAGATGCAGCATCTGGCTGCTCAGCACTAGAACAAAGAGCCATTTCCCTCACAGCATCAGAGCATTACAGAGAGGTGATCTGAATGCACAGATCGATCAATATCGGGCAGTTCTGGTCCTCAAGTCAGCACTCTTAGCAAAGACAAGTCAAGTAATATTGATTACTTCTGATCCCCTTTGCAGGTTAGAGGTTTGAAGCCTTAGCCGCAAGCATAATAAGTTGGTTTACATTCTCTGGGAGAGAATGAGAGAGAGAAAGACAGTGTAAGCCCACAGAAAAAAAAAACCAAACAAAAAACCGCCAAACATCTGGGAGATCAGAGAAGAAAAAAAGTACTCCTAAAAAAGAAAAATTGTGCAAAACCCATTCAAATGAAGCGGTACAGAGCAGAAGGCCAAAAAGGATAAGAGAAAAAATATCAAATAAAAAAAAAAATATATATATCTAGGCCACCCACTTGTCCTGGTTTAGCTTCCCAGAGCACAGCGAGACAGGGAAAATTCTCTCATTTATACATTGCCTGGGCTTCTCTTTAGGTTTTTTATATATATGTTCTTTTTTTAAAATTAATCCGTTTCAGAAAGAAATCACAAAAATTTAAAAGTACAGTAACAGTGCAGTTCAAAACCCTAACAAGCTTTGCTTCTATGGCTAGAAACAGGTAAGAGAGCCAACAAAACCTCTCATGGTCCCGGTTTTAGACTACATTACGTAATGAACTTTGTTTCACATGGATTTTGGTTGCTCTGATGAAGACACTATCAAAAATTGTTGCCAAAAGCCCCAGCTGTATGGCAACACAATAGCTAGAACCCAGGATATCAAAACTAGAAGCCCAGCAGAGACAGGAAAATCAAAGAACACCGCTCTTACTTTTTCACATTCTTCACTTTCATACTTGCTGTGCTGCCGCAGGTCCGGAGCGCCAGCTCCCCTGGAATGTCAGGGATATCCGCACCTCTCGCCTGCAAAGAAGAAGAAAGAAAAAGAAAGGAACTTAAAATCTGATTGCATGCTATAGACTACCGCCTGCTAAGCAGTAGCCCGTATATTTTTACATATATGTACAAATACAGCTGAAATCTCCTATGTGCTGGAAGTTGTACTTCTGCCTTTTTAACACGGAAGACTGAACCTCAGGGTTACGATCCAGTATGCGATCATCTCTTCCTGACCACGTTGCAGAGCCTTGCTGATTCTTAGTAATAACTGCGAGATCCAATATTCTATTCGTTGCTACTTCTGGTTTCTAAAGAGGAGATTTTCAGAGGTAGGAGTCCAACGTACGTTCCTGAACTCCATACTTGGGACTCCTCATTAAGTACCTGATTTTCCAAACATCTGTGCACGTAGATTCAGGCGGCGGCACTGGCAGAAGCTAGATAGCTCATGCAGTGCAAAATCAAGTTAATGACAGAGCTGCTTATATGTGGGAGGTAAGCTTTTAAAAAAGATGTTTGAAGCTATTGGTATAAGTGCATGAACATATTAAAATTCCTTAATCACTAAAATTCATTTACTTTAGTGAGGCCAGAACTCCAAACTCCCTCTTTTCATTTGTTCTGTCATGCTTTCCCATCCTTTCCTTCCTCCAGCTGCTCCTTCGTAAGCCGGGAGCTGTGCTGGGGTAGCACTCACCAGCACAGGGGGCTCTCAAACACTCGGGGCCGCGTGTTTCTCCTGCCGTGCTGTACCGGGCCCTAAGCTCTGCAGGAATGAGGGGTTTTTAGGTGAGGCTTTTATGAAAGGAGCAGTGATCAAACAGGCAGATCAGCACAGACTTCACAGAGCAGGAGGAGAAAAATATGGTCCCTGATGATAGCTCGTCAGCGATGTGGGTGAGCCCAGCTAAATAAGTTTTTTCCTGCTTTATACAATGCGCTACAAAACATGAATAATGTCCAAAACAGTGAATGCTCAAGCAAGAGGAAGAAAGGCACTTCATTATGGCTTCTCTTACAGGTCTGGAACAAAAAAGTATGACATCAAATCCGTTTTCTAATGAACGGAGCAAACAGATGACTTCCCTGATCCACATCGGTACAAACGCTTCTAAGCTGGTCCACCACAACATCTCTGAACAGAGATGAGCAGTCCAAAAGCTGTTACATGTAACAGAATTCAGTTGTACGCTGCAGCGTAAAATATGGAAACAACTCCGTCCTTGACCCCAAAACTTTAGAGTCAGACAATTACAACTCAAGCTACCAGCCCACGTACGGGACGAACAATGAGGGATTCTTTCTCATCCCCCTCCCCGAAGCTCTCATTTTCGCTTGGCATGGGTCAAATTTACATGCCAGCAATGCGCGATCGCAGCCCAGAAGGCCAACCATATCCTGGGCTGCATCAGAAGATGTGTGGCCAGCAGGGCGAGGGAGGGGATTGTGCCCCTCTGCTCCGCTCTCGTGAGACCCCACCTGGAGTACTGCATCCAGCTCTGGAGCCCCCAACATAAGAAGGACATGGACCTGCTGGAGCGTGTCCAGAGGAGAGCCACGAGGATGATCCGAGGGATGGAGGAGAGGCTGAGAGAGTTGGGGCTGTTCAGCCTGGAGAAGAGGAGGCTCCAGGGAGACCTTATTGCGGCCTTCCAGTACCTAAAGGGGGCCTACAGGAGAGCTGGGGAAGGACTTTTTACACGGGCATGGAGTGACAGGACGAGGGGGAATGGCTTTAAGCTGGAAGAGGGCAGGTTTAGATTAAACATTAGGAAGAAGTTTTTCACTTTGAGGGTGGTGAGGCACTGGAACAGGTTGCCCAGAGAGGTTGTTGAAGCCCCGTCCCTGGAGGTGTTGAAGGCCAGGCTGGACGTGGCCTTGGGCAGCCTGGGCTGGTGGGAGGTGTCCCTGCCTGTGGCAGGGGGGTTGGAACTCGATGATCTTCAAGGTCCTTTCCAACCTAAACCATTCCATGATTCTATGTGCTTCACCACATCATAAAGAGCTGCAGTAAATAAGTCAAAATCATTCACCATGCCTGTATCCATTAACAAACAGCAACAACAGCGCTAGCTGGGGTGATTCATCTCATTCAGCTCCAGACACGCACGAGGTACACAGCTACAACTGTGTTATCTACCCAAGGCTACTTTTACAGTCACCACAGATAAACAGGCACTTCGGGTCCGGTTCACCTCCTTCAGACAACTGGATTAGGATAAAAGCAAGGGAGTGTCTATTTCTCCCTTGACACAGGGAATCCAGGATGACCCTGGCTCAGATGCGGACATACACTGTAGACACCCGACAAACACTGCTGTGGCTTACCTAGGACCGGAGTAGAGCACGTTCTCTGCACCCCGACAAATTCCTGCTATTTCTAGCACTTCCCTTGGAAAAGGGATGGTGCAGCTATTATGAGTGAGCTCCCGCCTTTCACAGAGGTGGGCCCGTGTGAACCTCATGAAGTTTAACAGGGCCAAGTGCAAGGTCCTGCACACAGGTCATGGCAACCCCAAGCACAGCTCCAGGCTGGGTGGAGAATGGCCGGAGAGCAGCCCTGAGGAGAAGGCCCTGCGGGTGTTGGTGGGTGAGAAGCTCACCATGAGCCGGCAATGTGCGATCGCAGCCCAGCGAGCCCCCGGCACCCTGGGCTGCATCCCCAGCAGCGTGGCCAGCGGGCGAGGGGGGACTGTGCCCCTCTGCTGCGCTCTGGGGAGCCCCCCCTGCAGCGCTGCCTCCAGCTCGGGGGGGGCCCAACAGCAGAAGGACACGGAGCTGTTGGAGCGGGGCCGGAGGAGGGCCCGGAGATGCTGCGAGGGCTGAGCCCCTCTGCGGGGAGGACAGGCTGGGAGAGGGGGGGTTCAGCCTGGAGAGGAGAAGGCTCCGCGGAGACCTCAGAGCCCCTTCCAGTGCCTAAAGGGGCTCCAGGAGAGCTGGGGGGGACTCTGGGTCAGGGAGGGGAGCGATGGGATGAGGGGGAACGGTTTTACACTGAAAGAGGGGAGATTGAGATGAGATATGAGGAAGAAATTCTTTCTTGTGCGGGTGGTGAGCCCCTGGCGCAGGCTGCCCCGAGAAGCTGTGGCTGCCCCATCCCTGGAGGTGTCCAAGGCCGGGTTGGACGGGGCTTGGAGCACCCTGGGCTGGGGGGGGGTGTCCCTGCCCAGGGCAGGGGGTGGAAGGAGATGGGCTTTGTAAGGTCCCTTCAAAGCCCAACCATTCTGCGATTCCATGAACATTACTGAATACGTCTGAAGCCAGGCCACCCTCTCTCCCAGTTGCGCCTTCCCCAGCCCTGAACACAAGCGTTGCTTTAACTCCATTGTCCCACAGCTGTACGGAACACGCACACCCGCGCACTGAAGAAAAGCAAGGACAATATTTATACTCTTAAATAAACCTATCTTTGGCTGACTGACTGTTACTAAGCACACAATTACTTTAGTATTTAACAGGAGACTTGAGTCTCATTGTGAATTTTAACATTAAGAGGATCATCAATTTAATAAACCTTACAGGTCTTTTACATAAGAAAATAACTAATTACAGTACTAAATGTGCCACTCCTGTAAGCTGCTTTTAGGCAAAGCTGGGTGTGCTTGCCTTAATTTTCTAAGGAACAGAATTTCTGTAGGAAGAAAAATAATTTTTCTTCTCCATCAGCAGTAGAAGCTGGTGGGATATAAAAATGGATAAACAAATCTGACAGAAAACCGTGGGCTTCAAGCCAGCTTGCAGCAGTGGGTAGAGACTACCCTGGATCTGACTCAAAGCAGCGTAGGCAAAACTCACACCTCCAGGAGACTTAAATGCCAGCATCTCTCTTTGAAAGAGTTGTATTATCCTCTTCTTCCCAGTTGAGTTATGTCCAAACCGTGCTGGAAGGAGATATCTCCCTCTCCCATTTCCAACAGCATGTATCCATTTAAATGGACTACAATGAGCTGCAACACAGTAATTAACTTTGGTTGCTTTTCCAATTAGATCGGAGCTCTTTGGACTCTGCGGCAGAACAACAATCTCTCAGAAGTCTCACAGTTGCAGAAAAAGGGCAGAATGGTGATCTTGTGCAAGCTAAAATCTTTAATATGAGGTACTAACACCAGAAACAACTTGGCGAATAGACAGATAAGCAAAAAAGAAACTTATTGCAATTTCAGATACGATAATCGTCCAAAATAAACTACAGCTACTTTCCATTTAAACCAGAGACACATAGCTACATAAAAGCACACTCTATTCACCACGAGTTTGTACCTGTTTTGATCCAAAACCTGCCATGCAAAGTGTCACCCTAGGTTACCCTCCTCTCAAAATACAAACAAAACACTCCAAATGAAATTTGTCATCTTTTGTGCTTTGTGTCACAGTAATTTAATTTTAAAAATCATTTTGAAACAGTTGAATTATTTACATCTGAAAATTAGCTAGCTAGCATCATCAGATTCTTCTCACTTCCCTATTTTCTATGCATCGCCGTTCTGTGGAAACCCAGTAATTGCATAGCAAATCCGTTTATGCAAATTATTTAGTCCAATTTTCACAGCTTAATGGCACTGCTGCCTCAATCTGCTTTGGTCCGAAACTTGGTAAACAAATTAGGACTCGATGGAGAATGCGGTCTATTGACTCTATCGGGACCCTCAGTCCTCTTCCATTTTCCCACGGAGGTTTTTGAGCAGCACCACCAGTCTCCCCCCGCACTGACCTCAGCAGCAGTTGGGACAATCCTTGAGAACTCCCGTTATTTTATAACAGACACCTACATCCATTGCGAGGCAGGTAGATCCCACTAAAACATTTGCTCTAAGCAATTTTGGGAGACCGCTTGTCTGGCTGTCCCAGATGGACAGCCATTCCATTTTGAAATCCTCGCAGCCGTTTGCTCGGCGGGTGGCGGGAGGACCCCTGAAGCACCAGCATCGCTTGTGCAATTTTGAAGCGTCGCTGCTAAACACCCTGGGAACCTGAGAGCTCTCACAAATCAGAGAGTCTAGCTTTAAGCATGCAGGTTTGAAATGTTTGGTCTTTGTATTTATAGACATGATTTGGAAAACTTCAGCTTTGCGCTCTCTAGCACACAAAACCTTAGTCATAAATAATTTATAGCTAACAACTCCACTGCATAATATGAAAGGATTTTCTCCTAAAAAGTCTTATTGCATTTATCAGAAAACATGTCAACCTGTCGTCTTCGCATCCAAAAATGTAACACAATCTGAAAATACACGTAGAATTGAAGAAAATAGCCCAGTGAACATGATGTGATAAAGTTTCTACCTTGCTGTTTTCAACAGGGGCGAATATTGAACCAACGCAAAGCCCACAGTCCTCCTCCTACTGCCACAGACCTACCCTGGGATGCACAAGAAGAGAAGAAACTGTGGAATCCCATTAAGGTCCAGTAACCCCGTAACTGGTAAACTGGTTTTCCACAATACTACTCTAAAAGCCCTGCAGAGGTACCATGCGCAGGAAAGGATACAAGGCAAGACTTGACAGGTCAGCATGTACCCAGACCACTGAATTCAAGTGGGATTTCTGAAGGCAGAAATTTACTCTTCTCCAAGGGTAACACAAAGCAAGAATAACTATTAGACAGGCAGCAACATTTATGCATCTTCCTACCATCCGTCTCTCACCAAATCCAGTTTGGAGGGACCAGATTGCTCTGGATTCTTTCAGCACATGGCCTTGCTTCTAAAAATGGCAGAGCTGGTGCAAAATGCTAGTTGGTTTCCATGACAGCCTTTCCTTTACATCATCTTCATTTCCCCTCAATTTTCTTGGAGGGGGAAAAAAAAGAAGGGGGGAAAAAAAGACCATGACAACTGTCCCCCCCGAGATTTCAAAAAAAAAGAAAAAGCTTTGTCAGAGTTTTACTTCTCCACTGAAGAACAGCAGGAAACAGAAATGTTGTTTCTGTAAAAGTCATTATTCTGTGGTGGGTAACGGTCTATGCAGTTCGATATCTGAAGTGGGTGTTTATGCACAAGGACACCACCAAATATTCCAAACCTTGGGAACCAGCTAGCTCCACAAACCTGGCTCAGCACCAACTTCGTTGCAGAGCTTCCTTTGCAACATTAAGAAGAAACTGTCCTACAAACATCCCCTGATCACTACGAGGTAAAAGATGACAGCTCATTAGCACTGTCCTGCTTTTACCAATTACTGCTCAAGAGTCAGCCTGAAGCACAGCGAAAGAATAAACGCGGGTTAGCTCAGCTTCGTACTCCGCAGCCACTAACACACTCCAGGGAAAGAGAGCTCTCTCCACTCTCCCTTTTTAGGTTGTGACAACCATCCTGGTTCTCCGCAATAAATAAATCAACAAAGCAAAGGAAAAAAGCTTTCACCAAACTGAAAGCCACCATGTCCAAGCTACTACAAATAACTCCAAATGAAAGGTCCCGATTCTGCAGCATTTATCTGTCCAAACACTACCCCTAAAAGCATTAAAATGCACCTGAGCACAGGAAGGCTGTAACTGGGTCACTTTTTCTGAATGGAAATGTACGGTAATCGACGAAGATACGACATTCATCCAACAACGTCAGAGGTACGGCGGCAATGGGATGGAGATGCAAGTATTTGCCAAGTTCTCCATAGTACCGCTTTCCACTGATTCATGTGGTGGATGCAAACGCGCTTCCTAAGTATCTGCATACAGGATGTTTGTGTCACTTCAACACATTTCAGCCACATTTTTCAGCGCTGCTTAAGATATTTGGACACATTTAAAAGGAAGAAGTGACTGCATCTGGTTTATTTACCCAGTCCGACAATGTCACCTTAAACAAAAATACCTGCTCGTGATACTACAGCAGCTTTACCGAAGAAGTACAAAATAGAAATAAATACCCCCGTTCCAGCTCTGCATTTCCCAATCGACCACGGTGAGAATGAATATCTGTGCTATTCCCGCTCCGAGCAGCAGAGCGCAGCACTGGCACATTTAATAACCAGCTGGAGCGTATGCAAAGCTGCTCACCAAGGACAAGCTCCTGCTCTGGTAGCCCAGGGGCCTGTGTACCCACCTATATTTGCAGAATTCGGCTAGGTCCCCTCATTCGGGAAGGAGCAAGGTGAAAGATAAATATTACCCCTGAGAGCGCAAGGGTCTGGCGTACCGTTACAGCAACCCAAGCCACTGCGTGCAAAGAAACAGCTTCGACATCCAACAGAAAAGCACAAAGATGGTTTTCAGAATGAGAAACAGTCGAACCTTTTAAATTTTATAGATTTTTGGGTTTTTTTAAATTGAAGTAATCATTTAGCTCCTTACCTAGCGCAAACACCTTGATCCCCGTTGCAAAGATAAAGGCACCATCCTTTCCGACGCGCCAAAGGACAGCTGTAGGACGGGCTTACGGGCAGGCGTAGCTCAAGGCCAGAACAGCTGGAGTAATTAGAGGTAGCACTGGCTTTTTAATTTAGCTCTCAGTTCAGGGATTGTGGAATGTGGGGAAAGACTTACCCAGCCAGAGATGCCTTTAAAATCTCCTGGTAAATGAGAAATGTGAGAGAGGAAAGCCAGTGAAAAAATGACAAGTGCTTCCAGTAGGGAAACTCTGAATACTGGCTACGCACATTCTTAATCCCATGTCTAGGAAATCTGCATTCAATAAAGAACATACTTTCATGTGTATCATTTTTTGACTTTTAATTCCATTTTCCACATTCCCTATCAATGCTGAATTGTTCTAGCCAGTACTTACTGCATGGCATGGTTAACAGTGAATTCTTCTCTTTGAAAAGACCACACAGGATGTGTTTTTTCTACTCCCAGATTCTCCCCTCCAAAGGGGGGGGGGGGGAAATAATAAGAAAAAGAAAAAAAAAAGAAACTTTTAAGCATTGCCATGAGCTGGCAAATTAAGGGAAACCTCTCATTCCTGAGACTTAGCATTATAGAGTTAGTCCAAGGCATCCATTTACCATAGTTTAAAGGATCAGCCTGGAGTGAACAAAGAACAAATTCTTAACTATTCATCTACTGTGTTCTCAAACAAAGTTCGCTAGCCCACAGATAGGCGGGTAAAACCATCTCCAGCTCACCCGTAAAACAACTCATTTGGGAAGTGGAAGGCGAGACACAGAGTAAGCGGCTTGGCAGCTGTATGAACCTACTTTGGCAGTACTATTGTCACCGTGACCAAAGTTCACCTCTGTAAAGCAGGGGGATTTTATGTCATGACAAGATCTCCTAAGCGAGGCTTGAAGAGATGCACGGACTCGCACTGATGCTCTGCAGACGAATCCAATGCACCCAAAGGACGGCGGTTATTTCCAGCAAAACAGCCCCACACTTGTGTTTTCTTTCATGGCTATCATTTGTTTTAGAGACAAAAACGGATGCACCAAGCAAAAATGAATGGTTGGCTACTGAGGACACCATTAGCATGATAACCACCTGACAGCCTGAAGCTTGGATGTGACAGGGCTATAGTGAAGCAGCAGTGAGATCGCCTTATTACCATTCACAAAGATCTCAGCCCAGGGAGCCGCAACGGTACAGTACACAGCCTCACATAATAGCATACTGGCGAAGGAATGTACTTTCTTTAGGAACAAAAATCCCACATACAATATGCGTGGGAAAGGCAGCCAGGGTTAGAGTCCTCCTTCTCTACAGCCTACAAAATAAATTTCAGAAAAAAGCCACAGAAAATAGAGCATCCAATGAGCACAATACTTCCATTCCAGTTCCTTCTTGGCTACAAAAAAAGAAAAGACCCCCAAAATCCCAGTTTGATGTACAACTTCTACAGTCTCTTGGTTTCACAGAGGGAGGAGGGGATCCCAATCATGGCTTAGGTACAAAAGGACAAGTGGAGCTTTGGGTTGTTGTGATAGAAAGCAATTTCTCATCACACAAAAACCTACAGAGACGAATTCAGCCTGAAACTAGCAAATACCACTCTGCTAAGTCCCCTGGCCACATCCAGTGATTATGCATATAACAATGTTATGTTATGTTACAGGTATAAATCGGCTTAGAAACTGAAGAATTTTCCTAATGCAGCAGAAGAAAGATTGAGGAGGTGGAAAAACCAGCAGCCTGACACTTAACCCCAGTATCTGAGTCAGTAGAGTTAACGCGGATTTATATTTGTGCATGGAAAGCCAACCTGGACTCAGCTTTTTGTTTATAAAAAGAGCTGTTTCCAACGGCATAAAATAACAAACTGGTATATGATACACTTATTTTCCAAACCCTTATAATAACACAGTAATGTGAAGAATGTGTCTACTTGTACCATGCAATTTATACCGTAAGCTGCCCGTAAACTTCTGAACAACAGAACAAAGGGGTCAGTTCACTACGTCTGTTGAAGGGTTACGCGGGGAAGCCTGGCCTGGGACCACAGCGCTCCGGAGAGCCTCCAGCTGCTGCTCACCATACCTGGGCAGGATCCGCTCCTCCAAGCTGCCTTCCTGACCAACCCTTCAAAATCCCCGCTCAGCCTTGACGAGCCCGTGTTCTGCACCAGGTTAGGAGAGATGCCGCCACGCTGGCACACCGGAGGTGACATTGCTCTCCAGAAATGACCCGACGTCACACGGGTGAGGTCCGAAGAGGACACCTGACGTATGCAAGGGTCTTTCCATGCTACTGGGCAGCCAAACTGGGAAGGTGAATGATGACCTCCTTCCTCACATCACCAAAAACATGAAGTCAGCAGAAACCGATGGTGAGCATCTTCACCCTCCAAGGATGTTTTCTTGCATTCATAAAATTATAAGCTAAAAGCGAAGGATTATTTTTTTTCCCCTCTAAAGGTCAATATTTAAGGAAAAGAACAGACTGAGGCATAAAACCAAAAACATATGCACAGAGAAAAGAAAACCAAAACGAATTAAGACAACATTCCTGCATGCGTGCAACTGTAACGCACCCGACCATCTATTCAGACCAAGAGGCCAAGAGCAGGCAGGTACCCCCCAGCCACAGGGGAAAACCCTGTGCCACAAAGCAAGAATCAACAGTTAAAACCTTGGCTTCTGCAACCGTACCAAAGAGCGACTTCAGACATTTTCAAGACGAAAATATTTGCTTGCAGTACAAGCCACAGAGCAAAATCAAGAACACGCAGACCCTAAAACTTCTTTTACACCCTCTGAAACAGAAGGCGCACCAGGAGCACAGTTAGCCTCAGGGCATAGTTTCATGATAGCCTGGCTTGAAGAGGTAAAGCCAATTTTTTAAACGCCCACCCCAATCCTACAGCCCCAGGCTACTCTCTCCTGCTTCCTCTCATTGCAGCTGCAACTGTTTTAGTGGCCGCAGCACAAGTTCCCGAAACAATCCAGATTTAAAAAGAAAGAGGAAAGATGAACTTCTTTGGGGGGATTACTTTTAAACGAGATTCGCTCAGCAATTCACTTCCCAACTCTTCACCCCAGAAACTCTCTCACCATAACTGTGCTGAGACAGTCCTCTGGCACATGGGTAGTGGGAAGGAATGATCGAAGACAGAACCTTCTTAAAGTAGATTTCTGCAACAGAGAAGGCTGGTGTACTCTGCATCCACAGAAGACCACATCCAGCCCCACGCGGATATCACGGAGTCGAGAAACTTGCCAACGTTATAGAGAACAGCAGTGATTTTCAGTCTGAAATTGTGCAAAGCAGCTCTGATGTCTACTCATCGGAGGTCACACACCCTCACATAATCAGGTCACAGCCACCACCCTATGGATCCTACGCTAGCTGAGGAAAATTAACTAAACGAGACACACCACCTTCTAGGGCGAGAAACAATTTCAAGCCTTACTCGGTGGAAAAAGCACTTGCAGCAAGCCCCTACAGCATCCATCACAAACGTTCATGGAGCAACCCTAAAGCAAAGATGAAGTGTTAAGACTACTAGCGCGAAAACACAGGGGTTTGCAGTCAGGACCGTCTGCGCCCTGGCAACCACGGTATTTGATCAAATAGCACCACAGATCACACAGAGCTACACCAACACAGCGGTCACCAATATAAATGTAGCAAGGCAGAACTGGATGGAATGATTTAAATAAAAAAAATCAGGCTAAAGATTACCAACATTTTCAGGGAGTAATTTATCACCTTATAATTAAGAAGGCTGAATCATGACAAAAAAATTAATACCTACAACTTTCAACATGGCAATATATACTCTGGCGTGTTTTGTTTGTCTCTCGGGGTTCACTTGGGGGTGGGAAATGGAAGGGAATAGATGAGAAAACTATTGACAACCCTTCAAAAACTGTTCCATCTTTTTTTGTGTTATGGTAACTAAGAAGTAATGAACGCTGATTTTAAAAAAAATAAACAACCACTTATAAATAAGAGACTTTTCCTGGATGTTCCATTTTATTTTTAAGCATCTGGGACTAGGGAAAAGTGATTGACAGGTAAATAAATTACAAGTTTTATCTCCCAAATAAGTACATTTCGAACAAATGTGGCATTTCTTAGATTATGACAACAAAACATGCGTAAAAAGATATCCTCTTTGGAATAGGGTGGGAGGAAAAGAGGAAGAGGGTCATGACAATGTAATCCTGTCTTCAGAGCTCATCTCAGACTGCCTCTCCGAACTTAATAGTGAATAACCTGGCCTAATTACAGCAGCACCACCAGCCCCGACCATCAGCACAGCATCACCGTGCTCTCACCAACAGGCAGCTTGTCTGAGCAACGGGTGATAATGACAAAGGATACTGGGATGTGAAACCGTCTGAAATTGAACCCAGAATTCTATAACCTACAACCCAAGAAATTCAGACTGGTCATTCACAGGCAGAGCAGTTGACGGACAGACGCCACATACGCCACCGAGCCCAGCGGTTTCCTCACAGTACAATAAATAGAGGCACTCGGGCTCCCTAACGCCTTCGCAAACCCAGGCGCAAGTGCCTGATGTACATTAACGCATGGTTCTGCCTACCTACGCCTCTGTAATTCGGCAGAGGGCTACTGGGAGCATTCAAAAAAATGAGTCATTACTCTCCAGTGCCATCGTGTCTTTTTAATTGCCGTTATCCCCTAGGACCTTAAAAGAAGTGGTGGTGTGTAAATACATGACCCAAACATTTCACTTCACGAGACACGTCATTTACTGATGTGCATCGGTTGCACTTTGAAATACATAGATATGCAGAATGCAAAATAAGGGTGCATTAGAACTGGTGATCCTGGTGAACTGCAAACTTCACTGATCCGGCCTTGGCAAATTCTAAGTCCTTCCTTCTTTGCTAAATGTTGCATATCCACAGATTTTAAACCAGAAATTTAGAAAATGTAGGGTTTTTTTCTCCTGGATCAACACTGTACTGCAGGACTGCACACACTGTACAGAAAGTAAATGTAACTAGAAACAATTGCTTCTATAGCATCGCCAATGAAAATTAAATGATTGCTATAAATTAATACTTGCTGCCAAAAATACGGTATCCATTCTGGTTTAATTGAACTCATTTAATTGGCAAACCCAAATGGAAGCCAATGTGCCAATTAAGCGATTGTCCCAATTTTCAAAGATTCTCAGGGACAAGCTTCATGCTGGGAGTTAGCCTTTGAAATACAAACGACTCTCTAACCAAGAGGGAGAGAAAGAACCATGCACAACAACCTAATACCTTGCCAAAAGCTTAACGAGGGGAAAAAAATACTTGATTTATGCAGCAATAACAAGGAAAACAAGTTATGTGAATTGAAAATATAGGTTACTGGTGCAATGCCAGACCAGAACTGTTTTGACCAAAATATTATTACAGCCCGATGACTGCCTGGTGTGCCGTATGGAACATTTGTCTCATATCAACGCCTGTATTACCCACAATATCTGAAATCCCATTTCTATCCCATTGTTGTTACAACTGGTGCCCTGTGACATACCTGCTACACAGCCTAAGCTAAGCCATTCCCACAAACACGCTGCTGAGTACCGGATAGAGAAGACATGCTACAGGTTCTGCAGAAGACATAACCCAGGCAAGTCCAAAGCCTGAGAGCCTTCATCAGCTCAAAACTAACCTCCAAACATCAAGGTAACATCTTCCATTGCACTTAAGAAATGTGATGACTCTTAAAACTTAGAGCCAGAAGCCAAATGCTGGAGCATCTATGTGGAGAAATATCTAAAGTCCATTTCCACTGAATTGTCCAAGTCATTCAAAAAACAACAGAAAACACAGAATTTCAGCTTCTACTGAAACTTTCTACTAAAAACTTTCCCTTGCACTTGAGAGCTTAAAAGTCTGGACTTTTTAAAAGAAGCTGCAGGTAGGCATTCAGAGTTCAAAAGCAGTCCTTTTCGCAAAGAAGTCTGTGGCATATAACCCATCAGAAAACAGGCTCAGTCTAACAAAACTGTCTGCGCCGTTACTCAAGAGCTCGCAACCAGATACCCAGCTGTAAAATTCTGCTGTTGGTTCATACGCATACAAAGCACGAAGAGCTGTAAGCCACAGGAATAAAAAACCCAAAGTGCCAATTTTTACACGTTAAAGGGTATTATATCGATATATCTTGGTTGTTGAAATGAGGTCATTTCAGCAAACCACCCTTTTGGAAATCGCCATAGTTGAGAGGGCCAAACAAGCGGATTTACCGCACGCCCTTGTGCTTCAGATTTTGCCGCAGTCCCTGGAAGTATTCAGGTTAGCTTGGGTCAGCACTGACATACTCAGAAACATGCCTGATGGCTTTTGAATTTAAAACCAACCCAGCAAACAAAAATGATTTAAAAAGAAATCCTATGTACCCCTATTTTTTGCATCGCTTCTTGCAGAAGCCACAATCAGGATCTGGGGCAGCAGTGGGCTAAGTGCTGTACAAAGAACGAGAAACAAAGCCTGCTCTAAGGAGAGTGAAATCTTTCTTTAAACCTTTACAATTCACTAATCTCTACACACTTTTATAAACTGCATTTAAAAATAGTTTTCTTCTCACTCACGTCCCAGATTCAACAGAGTGATATATTGAGGACTCATTAAAAAGCCTTTATTACCTTCACAAGCCAGGGTACCTTACCTTATCTAGTACCAAATGCTGAAAATACTACAGATCTCAGAATCCACCTGACCTGATAAAAGAACTAAAATTATTTCAGGGACTTCAGAGGACAAGGTCTAACCCCCGCGCCTTTCTAAAACATTCCTAGGCTTGTATTTTCCCTACGAAAATTCCAGCAGCATAAGCCGAAAAGGATGCTGCGTACCAACTGCCAACCACCTGCCGCCTTGTTCGCTTACGCATTAGCCAAATTAAAGGATTCATAACAGTTTCCCATCAGTAATTAGAGGTTCCTGCATCACGCCTTTTCTAGGCAACCTGGTTATAAACTGGGAACACTTGGGGATACTACAGCTACCACCTCTATAACCTCATTGTGGACACTCGTACTTCTAGATGCCAAAAGCTACCGTTCGGAGGTGCACTGAGGTGGGAAAGGCTGATTTCCTGAAGGTGAAGAACCTGGGGTCACGTCCAGCCCTGATCTACTCACGACTGACTCCCTGCAGACATTCACTGTAGGATGTGACAGGGTGTCAGGATGATCACCCATATTCTCATGCTCAGAGCACTATGGAAAAAAAATCTCACGGTAAATAAACCTACCACAGCTGTAGGGACTCATATTTTGAAAGCTTCCAAAGGTGAAAGAAGTGGCAGACACTGCAGGAAAAAACGACCTTGTCATGAAACGCACACAAAAGAAATCCTGTTTCTAGCTTTGGAGTGAGTATATTCACCTTATCTCAGTGCTCTCCAGATACCTCCTTATCTCAGGTTAATGCAGCTTCAGGCGGCATCTTTCTGTGACAGCATAATTTCAACAGGGTGCATAAATAAAGATTTTTATATTTACCTCACTGTTTTAAGCCTGCTTCCCTACAAAATTTAGACAAATGGGAGAAAAAGGCAATGGAGAGAGCAAGCACGCATGCCTGCGAGCACAGCAGCCTGCTGGGGGGAGAGGCTCTTAGCACACTGCTTTTAAAACATCGCCGCTTACTGAACTCATGAAGAGGTGCTGAGAGCAGGTCAGACGGTCAATAACGTAAGCTAAACGTAATATTAAATACAAATATCAGTTTATGCTAAAGTTAATGACAGGCTGAGGACAGCTGTTCTGTAGGCTTATATGAGAAATGCTATTTAAAGGCTCTCCTTCACAACTTCATTTCTTGTAACATAGAAATAGGGTACTCTTTGGCACCTTACAACGAAAAGATACTCCTTTCCTTTAAAATAACTTTACTATCTCAGAGAAACGTTAGAAAATCCACATATTGCAATATTACTTGGCTCAAATACAGCTTTTCATCCCTGGAACTCAGAAGTGTTCTACAAAGAGAGTCAATATCATCAACCGCATTTTCCAAACTAGAGCAGAGGAAGAAAAAAAGCGGCATGTGTGAAGGTTACCCAGCAGGCCAGCCGCGCCGGGGGAGCACGAGCCTCAGACAGCGAGAAAAACGCTACATCTAATACGACCAAAGTCTAAAAATACAGAACATCAGTCGGCAGGGGGAATACAAAATATAGCAGTCCTTGAGGACTACCCAGGCAGCCGCCTGGTTACCTAACTCCCGCAAAGTCTGTCCGTCCAGTGGTGGGCGTCCTTCAGCCTGGTTCAGCGTCTGCAGCCCGGCACTTCGTAACTACTACGACGCTTCAAGAACCGCCAGACGTACCCAAGCCAACCAGGTCTCCAGTACAAAATCACTTGCCTTTCTGCTAAGCCGCAAACAAGCCCTTTTTAAGAGTAGGTGAAGGTACAAATAATAAACGTAAAAAAGATGACAAAAGTAGTATCAAAGGACTAAAGCTACGAATAAACTGGCAATGACAGAAGTTTTAAAGGCAGAGTGTCTGCCCTACCTTATATAGAGAGTATAGAAGGACATTCAACCACTGTACATTTAGAAAGTTTATTTTTTATTAAGAAATAGCTCTGGAAACAAAGCACTTATATAAATTAATAATAAGCACTTCAAAATATATTGCGGATAAAAGGGGGGGAGGAGAGCAGGGACGACTTGTATGTGTTCATCTAACTGTGAACGCATAAATCGCCTTCTCCCAAAGTACAAAAACATGTACAAAGGCGAAGTTCAAGAGACAAATGAATAAGCATCACCTGTCCTTCGACTGCGTTTGAATTTCCCGAGCCCTCCCTAGTGTTGCTAGTCTCAGCATTTGCTCACCTGGCAGAACGCGAAATTCATTTCAAGTGACAAAGCCTTGCACCCAGTTGGCTCTCCGGCTGTGCCACGGGAAGCGATGGAGAGCAGCAAACAACACAGCTACCTCCAACCTCTCCAAGCCCCGGCAGCCTCCGCTCCCCAGAGGCTGAAATAGCAAGCAGCGACAAAACCCAAACTCTGCAACTTAAACAACTACTAAGCAACAATTAAATGTGTTATGCCACTATGAGATGCTCACACACCGTGTCAGGAGTATGCTCTGGGAAAAGGCTAAAGCAGAGGCTGCTACAAATGCAAACTGAAGGAAATGAGCAAGGAGAATATTCTCGGGCTTAAAATGATGAGGAAAAAGACAGAACATAGGAGATGCACTGGTTAAACAGAGACTAGAAAGTGACAGTGTTGAACGCTGTCCTGTAAATATTTACATCTTGTAACTATTACCTTCTGACCGGACATAAGGCAGAGGTTCAAAGTGGAAATTTGATTCACTCCACACAGTAAACATGAGCAAGTGAGGTTTTTCCTACCCATCTACTACATATTCAGAGGACCGTGAGGTCAAAACAAGGCTGTAAGCACAAATCCAAGCCATCATAAATACAGGTTCAGTAGCTTTACGTGTAGCCCTGTGCTTCACTACACCATATCGTTGTGCAGCAAATCTTAAGATGTGAATTTTCGTGTTTATTGTCCTCTAAATCTCTTTTTTATAGCCACCTGGACACGACATTTGCGTATTGCTGGCATAGAGCTGTGCAAAAGGACACGTTCTAAAAAGTGAATTAATAGCACAGGGAGAGGAACCTTACGCATACGTGTAGGCTGCAGTATAGAGCTGAACACTGAACGAGGTCCATGAGCACAACCGCCTTGATGAGGACAGGCAAAGTATCAAGCCAGAAGAGGTGAACCTTCCCTTCACCGTAAATCAACAATGGAAAAAAAACCCAATACCAAATGCGGTACGGCAGCTAACTTGTGTCACAGGTGGAGACACAGAACTACAGCCTCGCACCCCTGAGACACACCTTGAGGTTACAGACAGCAGGGTGTCGAGCGGTGATTTACAGGAGGCTCCTGGCTCCGGGGTGTTACCGAGCGCCACGCGCCGCGGCTGGGAGCGCGCTGCCGGCTGCGTAACGCTGATGAGAACAGACACTGCTCTCACACAGGCGGCACCAGCGTGAACTGCTGGCCAAGGTGGAAAGAAGGAAAAAATACCCGCACGTGAGAAAAAAAAAAAAAACATACTTAGGCAGTGACAACTGCAAAAAGTCAAAATTGACAGTGGATAAGTAAGGAGTCAAGCAGAGTGACGAGCACAGAAAATACCAGCAGGCAAAACCGCTGGTGATGCCTAAGTTTTGGGTGTGTTTTTTTGACCTGAAAATAAAGTTTGGAACAAAATACTATCATTGTATTATACGGGGTTTGATGATGCTTTTAAAAGAGTACAACACAGAACTTACCTTTGTTGCCCTGTTTAAAATCAGTATAAGTACCTGGCTCGCGGGGTGTTTATTACCTACACGTTTTCTGAACATTGTATAAAGAACAGCTAATCCAAAATCTATTTCACATGACCCAGTCAGATATTAACGGTGCTTTAAACTCCAAACAATCCTCTGGGATGCATACCCCTCAGCCCCGTACATCAGATGAATCCGGCTGTCCAGCTAACAGCCCGTCTCTCGCGCTGCTGCGCGCTGCTGGCAGGCCAGGAGCAGGGAACGGACGGCTCTTCCAGGCTGAAGCCCTGTCACTGCCACATGATCCAACGAGAGGGAAAAATCGTCACTGGTGCCACATCACAGTAAGTAATCTTAGCCCTGCTGCTGGACTGCCTGCCCCGCAAGAGCATCCCTGCTGTCCCGGAATACTCAGACATTCCCCCTATCCAAGGTCCGTCGCGGAAGGCAATTTCCTCTTCGGCTTACTGTGCCAATGAGGCAGTTTAGAAAATCTGAAAATAATGAGCAGGATACAACTTCCAGACACTCCTAAACTGAAACAAGGCAGGCCAAGCTCCTGCGAGGGAAGATAACTTCACAAAACCACCTAATGGCATTGCCCTGTTTGGCTGCTAATAAAATAACATCTGACCTTCCAAGCTCAGCAAATGCTAGAGGGAGCTGGGAAGGTACTTTATTCACTCATTTAAAAAGAAAACAAATAAATCAAGGTAATACAGTTGCCTGTGGCTCGCTGCTCACTTGTAGTGCCTTCTGTAAGCGTGAGAACAGCACCTTTGCGATTGCTTTTCTGCGATTCTGTTCCCTCCGATGGCAGGTTAGCTTTCAGGCCGACGTTTTATTTCTGTAGACTTAGCCAGCATTTTGCTGAAAACCTTATTCTTCCACAATGCTGCATGCTTCAAAGAGCATGTTTTTTAAGTTCCCTTTATGCTCAAAAGTCTTGCTGAAAAAGAGGTTAATGCAGACTGAAAATCGTTGTGACATTATGGACCTTTTAATTGGTTACTAGACCTGCTTTGGGGCACATATTAATAGGGCAGAAGCGTTACGCATGCTCCTTCTCTCTCCCTCCTTGACAAACTGCCAGAGGAAGGAAAGTATTTTGGTCTTGTTGAAAGTACTATGCAATCCATTTAAAAATCTGAAACTCAGGGGCTATAAATCAATGCGTAACTGGAATATAAGAGTATATTGTTGAGAACCAAAAATAATGCTTATAGAAAACGCAACGAGGTGTTTTACCATAGCGCTGAGGGTCTCCTCCCAGTCCGGCCTTTCTCTGGGGTGGATGCTTCTCTGAAGCTCTGGCACAAAGTCATCTTCTTCTGCATGTACAGAGGACTTCATCATTCTGGGAAGGAAGCAGAGAGGTTTGATGGTCAGCGACAATTTCTGGGTAATCGTACATACAGTCTGTTATGGTGCTCAGCTGTGTGGCTCACATGATGATACAAATGCTTTTATAAATCCAGAACTCTCCCAGACTTTTACGTTTCTCTTCCTTCCTCATTGTACAAGCAGGACAAGAGTGTAAATCTGGTGAAGAGATATCTGCGATTCCTAACCAATCAATGGATAATTTTGTTTAATCACTGCACAATTTGCAAGTCTTAAAACACAGAAGGCAGCAGAAGAGTGACTTTCAGTCCATTTCAAAAAGTTGCTTCCATTGCCCAGGCAGACAACATTAGCCTCATAAGAAGCAACACACACATTTGCCTCCTCAGTTGTCTGTTTTGCCTCAAATGGAGATAGCAGTTTCCATATCTTAGCCTAAATTCACGGCCCGAGCCATCAGCTCTCAGAGCTCTTACTGATTCGATCTGAAGGGTGAGCACCTTCAACCGCCCCAGCTCTGCAGGGATGCGCTCAAATCAGTCTCATTTTATCAAGGTAAACTTCTCTCCAGATAAGGCGCCGTCTTTCAAATACCCTATGGAGTGTCTTTCAAGCCTGCACAGAGATCAGAGGCTCAAAGTCAAACTTTTTAAAGTATTCATAAAATCTTCTCAGCCTATCCTTAGGCCAGCTCTGCTCTTACAGCCGAGACGGCACTTGCAGGCGGTATAACTGCGCCTTTGCAGAGATTATGGCGCGGACCTGAAGCGTCAAAGGCCTGTTTGAAGGTCTGCTAGCATCCATTCTGGCTTCATTAAATCTGAGATTCAGGCAGGCTTTTACTTTATGAATAGATCGCCATTTATTTACTTAGGGTAACCACTTTGACAACCAACACTGCACACAGCAGGGCTGCTTTGGCTAAATGTTAACTGCGCCCGTTTATGTATCATTTGACCAAAACAAGCACGGCGAAAGGCATTTAAGAAAACTTCCTTGCTTTGGATCGAGATCTGAAGTTCTGAAAGCCCTACGTGCTGTTTGCCACAAGGGCGTAAGTGGCTGGGCCAAAGACCTCGCGATTTGGAAAAAGGCACAATAAGGCTTTCCTCGGGATTTCTAGACACTCCGGTTTGGCAATACTGCCGATGTACAAAAAGAGTCAAAACAAATCAGTCCACAGCAGCTTTAGTCTAACGCCATCAGGCGATGGAATGGAAAGAAGGGTAACACGATCAAGACCCACCTTTCTACCCCAGGGTTAAAACAAACAGCTTATCAACACACACACTTTCTTAGTTTAAAGGCTTGAAAATAATGAGATTGAATTTACATCTTTATCAGCGCTTTGGATTACAAATGAATTAACTACACAACTTGTCGGGTTTTTTTGGCAATTCCTCCTGGATTTCTCATCAGAAATCCGCTTTCCTTTCGAGAAGCAAATTTTCTGAATGTCTAAATTGTTGCTGGTAACACAGGGCTGCCCAGGGACACAACTCCTCCTGCCATGAGGTGAGAAAATCCACAAGCTCTGACCACGCTCTCTGCCAAACCACCGGCCTTCGCTCGCACCAAGTCCCCGACAGGCCGCTTAGGTTCGACGCACGGCAGGCGTTACTTTCTAGAAAGCTTACCACAAGGAACCTACACAAGAGGAGAGGGCAGAGATCCGTAATAAAGATTATAACATAGATGTATACAAACACGCTCTGCGTATTACACAAACTCTACGCTTAGCTTGGTTACAGGGGACTTTATTTCAAGTTGCTCCTGGGAAGACGCTTCAAATACTGGTGGCGTCTGTGCTGTAAGACTGAGCGCAGAGAAGAATGTTCAGTTTTCAAATAATCTTGGGAATCAGACCCGTGCTCTGGGTCTCTGCCCTCACAGTGGACAAACAGGGACGCCACGGTGCTCAGTCCTTTTTACTAGACTCCAATCTCTTTCCTCACATTATTTGTTTAATCTGATTATGCCTACAAAACTCTATGATAAACTCTTCCCAAACCCTTCCCACTGAGATCCTGAAATATAGTGGTGTTATTCATCCTCCTGAAGGTGTTCTGGACTTCCACGGGAAAGAACAAAAGCTCTGCATGTAAAATTGCGTATTTAAAACAGTCAGTTCTTTGAGCATTTGCCAGACTTGTTTAACAGAATATTCTACTACTGATGGAAATTAAATATTTCATCACAGTACCACAAAAATATTGGAAACAATACTGAAGATTTTCTCTCTAACACAATTATAGACACTCGATAACTGTCTGTGAGCCCTTATTAATCTTTAATAGTAACTCTTTAATTCCATGCCCTCTGAGACAAGAGACCAAGGAAGGCTGAAGACACTACAGGTAACATTAGTCCCTTATGTATTGGGTCTAGTGGATTTTTCCTCCCTATCCCTGATCTGGATAATCTGGAAAATAACCTTTGTGAGTTAGCAGCGCTGAAACACGGACATGAGTAGGGAGGGCCAAAAAGGGGGAAGATGAGGAAGAAAAGCAGCTACTCAAGACACTGCCCTTTTTACACTGCTTCAACAGACTTTCCAAGAACTCTGCATTCTCGAGGAGAACACGGAGAATGAAACCGAAGCTCAGGGTCCGTGGGAAAGCTCTCAGGAAAAGGCTCACAAGACTGGCATCCACCTGCAACACTTGTAAGCATTACTTCTGCATACCCCCTCAACTCATCTTCTGCACTTCCTACAGGAATTCAGCCACTCATTTTCAAAGACGCAGCCCTGTATTTTGTTGGGAGCCCCACTGGAAGACCCCAAACGAGAAGCCGATGACAGTGTAACGGGGAAAGAGCCACGCTGGTTGCGGTTACTGGGAGGATCATCAAAGCAAATGTCCTTTGGGCATGGAAAACTTTGGAGCCACACAGCAGTCAGCCACTGCGATTTTTCCTGGCCTCACCCCAAGGCACGCGTGGAATATTATATACAGGTATAATCACATGCGCACTTTTATATGCATGCCTATTATGTATATTTGACATTATTTTAATTTGTAGAGCAAATAAATAGCACAACATACGTATGTCTGATTCACCACACATGTCAAGCTGTAACAAGACTAATTATCTTGTTTCTGCCACGGATTCTTTTTCACAGGAGGGGAAAATACCTTGAGTCCCGCTAGCACTTACACAAAACACTGACACTCATTCTGCAAACATTAAAGGCCAAACGAGTTAAAGAAGCGCCTCTGTTCTATAAAGCCATTTCATGGGAGTTGTAAATGACTGAAAACTCGCTACAAAATTTAACACTAGCCACAAGAACAGAAACACAATTTTATTCAAAATGCCACTTCTTCAGCTGCTTAGCAGCTCTGAATGCCCTTCAAATGAAATCTGTCACCATTATATTAATAAAAGTTCTGGCTGTATGAGGCCATTAAGCAATCTCTCTTCAGATGAATGAATCCTTCTTCATTGTAAATTGAGAATCAAATGTACTGGAACAAATGTTTACAGGACATTTCACCAAAGGCACAGCCCACATTCACACCCATTCTTTAAAGTTCTCTGGTAGGTCAAGTTGATGAATTTCAAGTCAGAGCTTGTACATCTGTACCTGATACAACTGTATCAAGAAAACATCTAATGCCCTTTGCCACGTTCTCAAATCCAATTTGCTGGTGCCGTCGTTTATGGTATTTCCATATCTGCTTAATCAGGAATTCAAACATTTTGGTGCTGTTCTCCCGACCGGGCTCCCCCATGGTCCGGCGTTACTGAGCGCTAAATGCTACCTGCACGCGCTACGGAGCGCACTGCAATGCCTCACAGGGCTGAAAGCACCTGGAATAGATAAGCACAGGTGCTTTATAGCACGAGTAAGTTAATATTCAGCTTGATGTCATAAACTCTACTGCTACTTTGTGTTTACAATATTGTAAATATTAAGTACTACTTCCCCTAGACAATAACTTTCCCTATGGGTTTGAAGGAGTCCCATATCCCCCCAAACATCAAGTGTCTCCACCTTTCTGATTGCACAAGAGAGAAAGAATCATAAGAAGTGGGTTTGTGGAAAGAACTCCTTAAATTAAAGAGGCGAGGAGAAAGGACACAAACTTTAAAATATCGTGGGATTCCTACAAGAATGTCTGTTCCCCTTATTTAGGTTCTTTGGCACGCGCCACGTCCCACTGGCAGACCACAGCAGTAGGAGTAACACAATTGTCATGGACTTCGATGTCATCTAGATGCCGATGACACGCAGATTAATAGCTCTCCTCTGGGAGGACATGAGGGTGTTGACAAATGACTTTCCGAGGTGCCTGACGGTTTGCAAGCCATGTGCTAGCATGGAAGCATGAAGCCTTTTGAATGTCAGGCTCCTCATATCAGATAGTTAATTGTCTGCTTGACAGATACTCATTTTGGACTGGCTATATATTTTTTAAATTAAATGCCAAGCGTGATCTTTAGGTTTTGCTCCCCTATGGGGACATCAGGCAATTCAGCTTTCCTTGCTGCTTCTCCCTTCAATGACTTTTCTTTCTGACCTCAATTTAGGAGGTGAGAGCCGATGATAACTGATTTATTAGTTTATTTATTATTTATATAGCACTGTTGTCGCCCCTGGAGATTTCACAGCCGATGTAAAAGCACAGCTCTGCCCTACAGAACCAACAATTCAAAAGGATTTAGAGCTCCACAGAAAGTGATGTTTTCTGAGATACAAATTCTACCCAAAAAGCCAAATTTAAACAAGGCCTGTGCTGACACAAATCCATACTGAAAACCAATGAACGCCAACAACTCTCTGATAAAACCCAGTATTTATGCCGCTCAAATAATTTGCACAAAAGGCCAAAATAACAGGGTCTTTGCCGTGGCACTAAAAAGGAAGTACAAAGCTTTGCATGGCTTGCAAATGCAATGTGCAGGGAAGTGTACATCCACTTGGCTCATCTCCCTTGCTCCTAGCAACCGTGTCTGTCTTCAACAAGCACTCTTCAGTTTGCCACCGTTAACAGACAGTGCTCAAGAAAGATGAGAGCAGGGGAGAGAGCAGATAGCAATCAAAACAGAATTGCGCCGCAAGTCCAAGAGTCAGCAGCATTAAGCAGTGCTGCTGGGCACCGTCACAAGAATGAGCACGGTATTTTACAGACAAATGAGATTCGGGTTTACTTTAGGGGACATGGTGTAGGAGTGGGGCCGGTAGAGTTAGGTAACGGCTGGATTTGATGACCTTAAAGGTCTTTTCCAGCCATAACGATTCTACGATTCTAGGCTTCAGGACTTCACTACAGGTGAGCCGCAGTGCAGAAACCTCAAATTAATGCTGAGCATATTAACCCTTCAAGGCATAGCACATGCAGCATCCCTGTCTCTCCCGATGTAATCAAGCAGGGAGTTTCCAGGATTCGATCCCATAACTCTCAATCGCAGCACGGAAAGGTAAGCCAACAGTGAGAGACCTTGAAAACTCTGCTTTAGAGGGTTTAAAAACAACTTGATGAAGATGAGGAGTCACAATGCTACAAAGAAAAAAATACGAAAATAACTGCGGATGTCACCATACAATATGAGACAGCAGAATTGAGACAACTCTTCGCATCATATGTGTTGCCCCTTATCACCACGAGGAAAGGCAGAAAAACTAGGAAACAAGAATTGAGATCTTGCCCAAAGCTTATAAACACTTGGGCGAGAAGTTGGAATCAAGAAAGAAACACTGATATCATCTTCATTTCTGACCTCAAACTTATATCATACACACACACACACAAAAAGGAAACGTCATGAGAGAGATGGGGAAAAAAAAACCAACGTGCACACACCCTCCCCCAACCCAATTTTCCAAGTAAACTCTGTGTCCATGAAATTAAAACTAATACAGTGGAAAGGAAGAAAATAATCATGCAATATGGAAAGCAGAGATAGCTCAAGAGCCCCAGGAAAAATGAAACAAGAGATGGGAACTGAAGGCTGACAGTGCTGACCTGAAAGAGGATTTAATTTCCCATGTTTTAAATCAGCTTTGTCAACACCTTACTGATTACATTATGTCCATCTGTATTATATAAAACAAGATTTCTGAAGTCTGTCTCAAGGATCACACAGAGTGAAGATAGAAAAGACCTACAAGGTCAGCTTAAAGCACACCTCATAAATAAACAAACGGTAAATGGATTGTATTTAATCCTCAACCACAAAATGAAAACCTGGCAGAACTAAATGGTTTACTGTGATTGATTCTACAACGTTGAAAGCTGTAATTGCTACTTTTAATGGAAGTTCATAGTCAGGGAGCCAAAATTAAATTGTTTAGGAAGCCACTGCACAAGAAAAATTAATAGAGTAACAGTATATTACAATAAAAGAATATTTTCTAAAAATCATTTGAATGAAGTATCATTCAAATATCAGAAAGCACAAACCAAACTAAATGTCTTTGAATTACTCTGTGCCCTACCTGTGTTAATTAGGATGTATTTACTGCCTAGTGTTACAAGTTTAAATCGGTGGTTTTCAGCTTGTGGGCTGTGGATATGTGAGGATTTGAGAATACTCCTATGAGTGAGCAGAAGTTGAAAGAGAAAAAAAAAGGTTCATTGGTGCTATGCAGCTATTTAGTAAATATGCACCTTTCAAGGAATGTCAAATTTGTACATAACCAATACAGAAGGCTGGAAACCATCAGGCTACGGGAACAGAGGTCTTAACAGCATCATCACTATTGCAAAGATTAATTCAATTTTACTGATTGTGATTGTTTTTAATAATGAATGATGTAAACTACAGCTACAAGCGTCGTTTTAAAATGCTTTCCAGTACCTGAATTTCTAGTTTTTCCAATTTTCAAATTCCAAATTCAGTCTGGTAAAACCATACCTACATCCAGGGAAGCCGAGTTAGAGATCACCACTATACTACCATAGAGGCGAATGAACCGTGTGATCCCTGATATTAATCATTGTTATTCCACTCTAGAAGGCAATTTACAAGGTCACAAAAAACCACTTCATGAATATTTTTAGTTCTGGGGTTTCTATTCCTACAAAGTATTTTTTTAAAGGAAAAAATTACTTTCCCCCTTGATGTGCATCACCACCTGTTAAATTAGCTTCTCAGCTGTCTGTCAGAAGAGAAATCTCTCTCTCTCTGAGGAAAAACCCCCACCCTTTTTTAAATTAACCTTTCACTTAGGACTATATGACATTTGGAAAACATATTTTTAAAATGAAAGATGGGAAGTTTTAAATAAAGATCTTTTTGAAATCAGCAGTATCACTTGATTAATTTTTCAAAATGCCAGAGTGGACATGTTAGCTCTTCCACCGTTAATATACCTCTACAGAGGGAGCTGAGGCGGCCAATAGTACTGCAGAGATTAATTAACATCCTGGTTTCTTGCCCTGTTCCAACTCTCTGAACATGCTTTAATACAAGCTCCAATGCAGTCAGACAGTAAAGATATCTTTGCTCGAGGGTTTAACTGAGTTTTCAGACTTCAAAATAGCTGTCTTGTTTATTAATTTGCTAGAATATTTAAACCACGTTTTCTGAGCTGCCAAAAAAAAGTTGCACGAACAAGATCAGATCACCTGGAATTTAAAACCTGTGGGCAAATGGGCAAGTGCAGGTAGGGCAGTTCCTGTTTTAGCAAAAAGACATCTCCAGGTACAACAGGCAGCCTTTATCACATCAGTAATCGTCTTTTTTTTTCCCCTCCGATCGACTTCTCAGTCTCCCCAACACAGCGCACGCTGGACATCGCACAACCCCTCCTAACCCTCAGTTCAAAGGTGAATATCGTAGTGGTTGAGAGCGCTGCCCGCGTTGGCGCTGCGACACAGCGGGGCTGGCTGGCAGGGTGGCCCGCTCCCCTCGGCCAGCCCGGGCAGTGCCACCCGCGGGCCCTCGACACCACTGAGCGGGCTGGAGGCACCTTCACGGCGTCAAAGAGCTAACCGCTGCACAGACGCCATTCACATCCGTCAAGGGGTAAGGAGGGATGCTGGGGTAGGAGAAGCCAACATCAAATATAAACCAAAACCTGTTATTGTTTCTTTTCCTCAAAACACGGTTCTGTAGGTACGCTGTAAGGTCAACCCCAAACCACCTTCGGTAAACCTTCTCTAAATTCCAAAGGAATAAATAGCAACTGGGGGTCAACAGACCAACCTTCTTTTCATTCTGCTCTTCTGCCAGAGTTTTGGCAGCTTCATTCACTGCTTCTGGCCTCACCCGGTTGTGTTCTATGCCTCAACTCAGTAACAGACATCTCAAACTATGTGAGTGAGTGAGTACAGAGGTATGTACTTCACGCTCTGGAAGAGATTGGAACATGTACCTAAGAGCTTTGTTGAACTATCTGTAATAATTTGCATTCAGGTTTTGCATAACTGAAATTTCTTTAAACACTTTATGAAAAGAATAAGTTCTTGGAATATTCAGCTTTTACATGCTCTGAGACATGTTCTTAGTTATTAAAAAGCTTTATAAAAATAATCACAGAATCCTCATGCTTTTGCATACGCGTATTACTGAACAAACCCGCTTTTTTATTTGGCAACACATAAAAGACATGGTTTCGGTAGGCGCTTGGCATTTTCTTTCAGAAGAACACAGTGACAGTCAATAAAAAAAAATCCTCAGGAATAGGTTTCTCTTATCACTTTTGCCCAGTATAAGAAAAGGAATTGGGAAATCTCTGAACAATCAGAATCACTGAGCCCTAGCTTGGATTTCTTTTGTTTGATTCAGGAACAAACATAAAAGTAAAAGAAAATTGCCTCCAGGGAAAAAAGAATACTAACCTCTCATTTACAATTAATAAATCGCTAAAAGCAGCTCCAGTTTCAACACAGAAGAGAGATGGGAAAGGATGGCTGCTCGTGCCTTTCCTGCACCACTGAGAAGTCCAAACTTGGGCACCGCCACCAAAAAATTCTCGTGTGCCGGTGGCAGCCCGATGTCCTGCCTGTGTTTGCCTCTCCGCCCCGCCGGCCGCGGGCTGAACGATCTGGGCTCCAGCCCCGGCGCAACAGCGCTCAGACTGCTGCCGCTCACCTCCCTCGTCCAACTGACAGCAAGACAGGCACCATCTCACCAAGCTCTTGGTCAAAACCTCTTCCCTGCACTAATTTCCCCGCACTTCCTCTGCTATCCCCTTGTTTTGTTTCTCTTGTTTGTTAAGATTACGCTTTCTTCTCCCTTCATCTCCTGTCTTCCCCACTGCCCAGCAAAAGCAGTTCCAATCTTTGCTGGAGTCTTCAAATATTGCCGGAACACGAAGCAGTAATAAAACCTAATCCAAACGCAGCAAAGATCAAAGTAAACCCCAAAATTGCAAAGTATGACCTAAACCTTGATCTGAGGACATTCATCTGGACTGATCTCGTTTGTTTGTAGCTCAGTGCCAATGCAAAGCCACGGTAAATTTAATCTTTCCTCATAGAAGCATGTACTGGAAAAACGATGCTTTCAGCACACGGAATGATCAAGTGCAATCAACTAATCAGTTACAATTAGCCTCGCTTGCCATTAAGTGACAACTCTTCATAACATGAAACAACATTTAAAACTTGTCCAGCCAGCCAGCTGCTTAGCAGGGAAGTCCCTTCCCTAACTAAAACATTTAGAGGGAGCCCGTCGCCTACCTAGCGCTGCCCTCTCCGCCCGGCCAAGGCGCTGCAAGGACGGCTGTGCGCACCGCCTGCCGCACCGCACGGTTACGCTGCACGCCGTGGAAGAAGCCGGGGGGGGAAAAAAAAAAAACATCCCAAGCAGACTTGGTAGTGAATACTCACAAGGGAAAGAATGGAAATGAAATCTGGGACACCAGAACCCGATTAGCTGAACAAATAATAAAAAATAAGCAAATACATAGAGTAGCTCCAGCTATTCTGACTTAAATCTGAAATGCTTGGTGGCCCTCGCATCATATTTACAACAGCACTCCTCCTGCCAGTGCTCTTAATCCTCCATGTCAATGGTATCGGCACCAAAAAGGAGGCTGCTCGCTCCTTTCTATGTCTAGAAATCACTACTCATACATTTCACTGTTATTATTCTTACTGGACTGTTCTTGACCAGCTAAATGGAATGAAATGGAGGCCTACAACTGCAATAAGTCATCAAGGACAGATTTAATTAGCTGGGGGCATAATATGTGCAAAGCCATACTGTAATTATTTCTTGACAGCAGAGAGGTGTATCACAAACAAACAGGTCATTCCCAGGCTAACACGGTACTGGAAAAGAAAAGGAGAAATCCGCCCGGGCCACTCATCTGCTAGTGGCGTTCCTGACGCACGAGACGAGGGAATGGAAGCGGCAGCGGCGCAATAAGGAAGCCGTAGGGGTGACAAGTGGAAGCAGCAGCTGAGAGCTGGACGCAGACCAGAAGATAAAGGTGCTATAGGGGTCAAAATGTCTCGCAGCGGTTCAGAGTACGTCTCCATCTTTACCTTGTGCAGAGCCAGTGCCGGCACTACAGACAGACCCAGTGCGGATGCAGTCTTTAGCAATCAAAACAACATTTACTTTGCCCTTTTGGAATAATTTGCAATGGTTAAATATCTTTTTCAGTGAGTAGTAAAAAAACCCAACATACAGGAAAGAGATCATTGATTTCCCTTGCCTGGAGTTCTCAAGGATACAGCTGCAGCCACTACTGTCCAATCATTTTTACCTTCAACACCCACACATGCATTTTTGGTACAAAAGCGTTTGAGCTGGCACGCATGTCTGCTGTGAATGGAAACCCTGCTGCTAGGTTTCCTGCTGCCACGGAGATGAATAGAGAAAGAACAATTAGCCAAGGCTTCAGTCTAATTTAGATTTATTTTTCCTTTTGGAGGAGAGACTGAGAGATGGTACATCATAAAACAAAACCATTAACTCTAAAGGCTACTCAGAGGAACATAATACTGAAATACCGCGCATAACTGGTATTATAAGGACTTCTGATAATAAGCACTGCTGTCTAGTGCCTAGTGACCCCAATTATGCTAAATGCTGTACTTGGATATGCCGGAAGACTATAAAACATCGAGGCAAGGACTACCTACATCAAAGCAGACAAGAGGTGAGCGAAGAGAAGACCTCCATCCATTTTCTAAAACCCCACAGTAACTAACAGGTCAAGTAACTTGTCCAGTACTTCAGAGGAAGACTGAGCCTAAAGTAGGAAAATAACTTCAAGTTTCACAGTTCCTAACCACAAAGACCGTTCCCAGCAGCACAGTTTTTATCCTAAGGCACGTAAATACCAAACACCTTATCAGGGTCTGGAGGAAAAAAAAAAAATAAATATCAAGACTCAGGGAGAAGAACACCCTCCCTTGCAGGCTAGAAGATCACCCGCGCTCTGCTCTCATCCAATCCCTGCCACAAAATGTTCCAGCCTGATGTGGAAGAGAACAAGAGCCCAGCCCAGCTCACCAACAGATAATTAGGGCACTCTCTCCGAGAACACAGTTGCACGGGCTCAGGAGAGGGTTGAAGGCTGCTGTTTCCCAATCGGTGGCTCTGACCACTAAGGTTTTACGCAGTACCTCCTCTTCTCCTTTCCCCATTACCTTCTGAACTTCTTTCAAAAAAAGAGAGAGAAAGCAGTAAGCTACCTGCAGAAAGACTTACTAGGACCACTAAACATAGAGGTACTGGGCTGCAGAGATGAGTACCATCCGAGTGCTTACGCAGCACAGCGCCAAGGCAGCACTCCTACCCAGCGATGAGGCTTCCGCAACAGCCCAAGCAGCCAAGCGGGGGCTCTGCTCTTTCCAAAAGGGGCAGCTCCCCACCTCTCCCCAGCCACCTGATGAGATACCTGCCCCGTGCCAGCAGAAGCGCTTGCCCATCTCTACGGACACTGCCCTGGAGGAAATACAAATACATTTTAGAAAGGACTAGCTTTGCACCGGATCAGCAGCAAAGCACACAGCTGCAAGAACTCCTCTTGGCCTAATGAAAGCCCCCTTCGGCCACAACATCATTTTAGTTCACCTGCACCGGGATGTAGTTTCACTAAGAGGGGATGAGCAAGACCTTACACACTCCTCTCGGAGACCTTCTTTTGACTTTGGCCACCTCCCGGCCTGCGAAGCCTCACGTGGGCTTTTGCAGATCCCATCCTGATGTGTACGTGTGTCTCTACAACCCCAGTGAAGAGAACGTGGACATTTATCCCAGCTTTGCAGATGATGGCGCTGAGGGCCTGAGCTTCTAAGGGTGCTACAATGCTTCGTCATGCAACATCACCCAAATCCTTTGGGAATGCCAGGGCCCAGGAAAAAGACTAGTTTTGTTGGTTGTTGTTATTTCTAATTAACTAGGGGGGAAGCATCTGAAACACAAACACTGCGGGGGGAGGAGGTCAAGCTTCTGTTTCGTTGTTGGGGTTTTTTTGAAAAGCAAACTATGAGCAAGAAAATATAAGCATTACAGAAACAACCTGTGACTAAGCACGAGGACATTTTAAAACTGGAAAAATGTCATCCAGGAATTTTCACCCTTTTAAAACAAAACGTATTAATTGCAGCGCTTCACAGCTTTGTGGTTTTAGGTAACCTCTTTAATTTTGCATCAGGCAAGCCAAGAACATCCCTGAAACACCAACCCAATTTTAAAGGCATAAGGAAGGGGGGACATAGAGAGAGGGGGAAAAGTGAACTACATATTCATAGACAAGATTGAAAAGATATTCAAAGAAGAATAAAAAGAGGACCTCGTTTCTAATGTATTATAGAGAATGAAAAATATGAAAGGGGTTTAATTGCTTAAGCAGATGCCAGCAGTGGAATGTACGAAATAGCAAACGCAAACAAGGTTTTCTGTCCCCTCAGTTATGAGAGAATACGTCTGCATTCGCCGGCTGCCTCTGTGTAAGGAATTTTAAAATGTTAACATTATCACAGGAATAACAGCTTACTGAGCACAGGACAAATTCTGCCATCAGTACATGCCTCACTCACCCCGATCACAGAGAGACACCATGGGACCATCTGAAAGGGGTTCCGCTCTGCAGAAGTGCTTGAAACGAGTGCGGTTATATTAAATGTAGGAAGAAAGAAGAAAGGTACGTGACAAACCGATTCAAGACTCCAGGAAGCAAGCCACACAAATGACTGTTGAGTTGTGCAATGACTCAGCAGGAGAAAAAAAAAAAAATAGAAAAAAGAGAAAAAAAATATAGCAGCAGATAGGAAAGTCTTTTCCATAAAAAATGACAGCTACCATCAAAAAATAAGTAAAATAAATAGAAACAAGGAGAGTTCCCAGCCTGGAATTCTGCCTAGTCCCATAAGCTCTGCGCACAAAGTTGTTTCTCCTAATCAGCCATTCTTTATTACCTTTGCAGCACACCTGAGCAAGCAGAGAAGCAGGAAACCGAGCCGACTTTAACCCCTGCTTCGCCACTGCCTCTGCCTGGCTAGGCTGATAATGTGCTTGTCCTGGCGAGCAACACCATAGGAAGCTACAGCCAGGACAGAAGTCAGATGAGCACCCAGCAGAAAGAAAACGCTGGCCTGGGGAATGCAGCACACACTCGGAAAGGAGGAGGAGGGTGGCAAAGCCGGGGAGAGTCACCCCCCCCGTCCCCTGGGCTGCCACGCCGAGGAACGCAGTCGGGACAGAAAGATGACCTGATACTTCTGCACTTCTCCTGAGAAACTAGCATGAAATTTAAGCTTGCAATTTACTTGGATAACTTTACAGGACGGCTCTCCCATATCTGTGAGGGCTCAACAGCTCTCCCTGAAACGGTAAGATTAAATGTAATCTGTTAAACATAGATAACGCAGTCCAACCAGATGGATGAGGCAAGTCAAGCTGTGCAGATTTCACTGCTCAGTCCGAACACATTCTCGCGCTCGTTCTCCCCTTTGCGAACCTTTATGCAAATGGCTTTTCAAGAACATTTAATCCTCCCCCTCCCTACATCACCACGGAAGCATTGCTGTCCCTTCTCCTGGAGCCCCGCTGCAGGAGAAGCACCAAGGCGCTGGGGTGCTGCCTGGCTTGAACCAGGCTGCAAAGCGCGGTGAAATTCAAGCAGATGCTTACGTGCTCTGCAAGGCTGGGGTAGAAAAAAAAAAAATATATCAGGTAACCGTAATTCCTTTCCATCGTTCTTCACTTGCAAACCCAATCACTTGAAAAATACCATGCCTTATCGCTTCCTTCTCCTCTGCCTTTAAAATCACTCCTGGCGTGGTTCCACCAGTATAAACTGTACCTCTGCCACCATTTTGCTTAGGCATGAGGGTAATAAAAGATGAGAGGATGCCAACGCCTTCTCTGTGCAACAGAATATATCTGTATAACTATGTTGGCTAAAGCGGGGAACGATAAAGCCAGAGAGGAGGGGAGAAAAGGCCAGAAAATCTGACTGGGGCACCTGAGCAGATAACAGTAAATAATTTTCTAAACACTTTCCTTTGCCACCATCCCACCCTTCGTGGCTAACACAAGGCACTGGCCATTCCCACTAGTGAGAACATGAAACCCTGTGCGGCAAGGGAAGCTGGGGCGTTACGGCTAGCCCGTGAAAATCCATGTGTTTGTAGCGCTGAACGGCCGGCAGCGAGGGATCAGGATGGACCCTGGGCTGTGGCGTCAAAATAAATTACAGTTAAACAACAGGAAGGCATAGTGAGGAGAATCACAACATCTGCATGGTCCTGACACCTGTGTCAACATCCACCGCTCCCCAGCGCCCCGGGCAGGATTCTTATAATTCAAGGGGTTGGGAGGGAAAGCTAACAAACAAGGACAATCCTGCTGGAAACTACACGCAGCCACTAAATCCACCTTTCAGTCCTGCTTCAAAAGACCAACAGGAATGAAATAAAATTGAGCCCTAAAGCAGTTTTTATACTTGAGCCACGCTGCTCTTCACAATTAAGTCAAAATGTTCCGGTAAAATAGCTATTTTTGTTACCCTTGCTTTAAAAATGGTGTAAATAACGCCCCAGAAGTGAGGCTTGGAATAAAACCGCAGCATCCCGGCTGCCTGCCTTCCTTCATACCACCCTTCTCTCCATAAGACGTGACCATGGATAACGCACGTTTTTAACTCCGTGCTGACACCCTGTTTGCACACAAACACCGAACGACGACGATTCTCCTTACCAGACGCTCCCCGCACAATGATGTGCACTGGGGGGAAGAAGTTACTGGGAAGAGGTAACTGGTAGGCTTCTGTCCCACCGGTAACACAGCACGCAGTGCGTTAATTGTGGGTTTTTCAGTATGAGTAAGGTAACATTTCATCCCAGTTCATATTGCATCACATCAGAAGCTGGAATATTTCACGGCAACCTTTAATTGTCCTGACTCATGCTGTCAGTAATAAAATGCCCTCTTGGGAAAATAAATAAATAGACAAATAAAGCCTTAGCTGATTTTACCTACCAGTGAAAGCACACTGCCCGATTATTTTTAAGACATTAAAAACGGTTGCGGGTGCAATACGCTAACCTGACAGGCCAGGTGATGACCAGATTTATAGCTTTTTCAGTTTGACAGAAAAAAAAAGAAAGAAGAAAGTGTGGCTCAGCTTTTGAAAGCATTTGTCTCAAGCACCCAAGGGGAGTCTGCAAAATGAAAGCATTTCTATTACGTTGGTACTTGTGCAGAAAGGCAGGATAATGAAGTGACCGGGCTATTAGCCTGCCCAAAGAAATGAGATATTGTTGAAACCAGTGCACATTAATTTCAGTGCCCAGGAAAACGGCAGTAAACAGTGCTCTTCAGGCTTTTTTTCCTCCCCTCTCAGTAATCATGATGATTTTAGAACTGACACCTGCAAAAGAGACTTTTTAGTGCATAATGAATAACTCGGCAAAAAGAGAAGGCTGTGAGAGAATAGGTTAAAAAATAAGAAAGGTAAGAATACAGCGAGCAAAGGAATAAAATTGTAAGATATAATACAACTTCCAGGGAAGAGAGCAGCCTGACAGACAGCACTTCCAAAAGACTCCTGTTGAGGATGAGGCTTACAGAGCAGCAGAAGAGCTAACGAAATGTCCCGGAAAGCTCCTCGGTCCTCACATCGCCTCCTCACTATTGTAACGCTCGGAAAAGAAAGTTCACCTTGTCATCAGGCCAGGGACAACCCCAGCGCAACAAAAACGAGACACTAACCATCGCTACATCTCCTCACCAAAGAGGAGAAACACACCTAGAGGGAGAGGGGGAAAGACGGAGAGTCTGAAATAGGAAAAAAATGGAGAGAAAAAAAAATAGCACTGCAGCACATTATCCCGCTGGGACACGGTACCTGCCCACCCCAGGCTGGTGGCAGCCCACAGGGTCATCATTTGGTTCTCTGCATCTCCCTCACCGCTCCGATTTCGTCCCCAGCCGGAGGCTCGCGGGCAGATCACAGAGGGAGACACTATTCCATGTGACAGCCCAAGCCAGAGCGCCATCCCTCCTCTTTAGGTTTTTCCTTCCCAGAAACAAATGAGTTCACTGAAATGCTTTTTGCAGACTTTGTTCGGAAATTATTTAGGGTTTTTTTTTAATATTCTGTCCTTGTTTGGAAAAACATTTGCGATTGCTACCCAAGCTGTTCCTTATGTCAAACAGAACATAAAAGAAGAATCAGCTGCTCTGTTATCTCTCAAATACATCAAATTAGTCAGGTAATCAGCCACAGATTTTTACGTTTAATGTAAGACTTAGCAATGTGTTTTGCAAGAAAACTCTTGGCACTTATTTACTAAGATCCTCACAGTTAACTATGGAAGTCTTTCAGGCAAAACCTAAATAATGTCTGAACTATATTAGTGTCCTCTTCTAGTTTGCTAAGCTTCGTTTTTCACATAGCAAATGAATAGGCAATACCATCCACACCTGATGCCTCCCATTACGTTTTGGAAAACCTACAGGAGGGAGCACCGTTAGTAAAAAATGCCAACCTTGGATGGAGATGGATATCATCTTGTATTTGCATTACATAATTAAGGTTTTCAACACACCCTTGTTTTGTTGTAAAAAGCACGTGCAAACAGATCTAATACGCTGTCAGAATACAAAAAGATTTCCTACCACACAACATGTGTTTGCACTTGAAACTTTCTGCTAGGCCACGCTAACACCGTGCCAACACTTCCCGCTTTTTCGGTTGCCGTAAACAGCCAGCACCAAAGGAATGCAGCCAGAAATGGGGACAGAAAACGCTGAACCAAGCCCGTTCTCAGATTTGATGTCTTATTTTCCACCAGCACGCTGCCACACACTTCCTATTGCACAGAGAGCTGGGCAGGTTCAATCAATTGCTTTTAGCACACTCAGGATGCCTACGGAGTGATAAGAGGTAATAAAAAATATGACTTTTATTAAGTTCTGAGGTTCATGATAGTAGCAAAAGGTATTCCTTGATGTGCATATTTTTCCTTCCTGTTCTGTTGTACATAGCATCAGAAAATGTCAAACATTAATGGGCACTGTTTCTCTGAGTTAATTGACTTAAGCGGAGCTGGGAAAGAGGAATGTTTGGGGCAGGATTGAGAAAGGATGTTTGAGATACAAGGCATAATATCAGCAAGTATATGAATAACACACTTATGGAATCAGCAAAAGCAAGTGTATTTTGCCTAGTCAGAGGTTACACCTGCACATATCCTTATGCGCTATATATTAAACTCAGTGGCTATCGGCTTCCTTTGAATTCCTAATAAATACTTTTCCAAAGATAGTTCTTATCTGATGAATGAAATACACATGCAAAGGTAAAGTCATTATTAAGAGCGGGTATATAACAAGTCATAAGAAGCACTTGCAGTTTCTATTTCAATATTTCCCCTCTTTAAACAGCACTGAAGATGATGGAAGTTATTTCCAAAACTCGTATTTCTTGTTTGCTCCCTGTGCTGCACACATGACTGTACTCCCTACTGATCAGCATTTCCATAACCTGATGAGCGATAATAAAACACCTTCAAAAGCCCAAACAAAGGCAGTTTTCAGAGCACTCTACTGCCAGGAATCACAGTTCTCCGGCTGGAGCTCCCCACGCATGACTCGGTAGC